>OY770262.1:133669378-136169378 GCA_963669355.1 Chorisops tibialis | reverse complement strand
AGGCTTTCAGCACGATAGGTTAAAGCGTTCGAGAATTATGTTGTAGACAGACGGTCACTCGGAATCAAGGTTTTTGAACGTCAACAAATATTTCTGTACCCTTGGCGGCTCTGTGCGAGTATTATTTCTTAGCATTACAGACAGTAAGGCAAATACAATATATATACTTTCAGATTTCATCTAGAGTATAAAAACGAGCTTTTGCTATTCAAAATCGTCTCCTAAATTTTAATTTACGATAAGTTGAACTGATGAAGCTGTTAAAACAAATGGAAAGGGTAAAAGTCCTCTTAAAAGAAATCCGCAGATAACTGAAAATTTATAAAAAAAAAAAAAAATTTGAATTATTTTGCCTTTCTTTTTAGATTCTACTACTACTACTACAATGGCGCTACAGCCCAAATCGGACCTTGGCCTCCTGATATTCAGGTTCCTTAACATTTTTTTTTTTTTAGATTAGGTACGTAATTTTGTGCTGCATGAAACACACACTAAGCTAAGAGACTAAGAGTCAGAGTCAGCTACGCAGTCTACATAATGCAGCGGTCAAAGTGTTTGCTTTAGCGATATTATATCACAAGGGCAGTTTAGATAAAGCACGTGCAACATCTACAATGGCGCTACAGCCCAAATCGGACCTTGGCCTCCTGATATTCAGATTTCTTAACATTTTTTATTATTTATTGTGGAAGGGTTGTTAGTCCTTCGCACAACCCTCTTTCTACGAAACTTTCATTTTCGTAGATTGAGGTGACCAAGGTATATCCAAGCCAGCAATGTGCTGGAATTATACATATATTGCGTCGACCGGGATTTGAACTCACGACATTCGCATTACAAGACCAACACATTACCCACTAGGCTATACCCTAGCTTAGATAAAGCACGATCAAACTATTTTTCAAAACCATCTTAACAGAAGATAGGTATACTCTAAAATTCTTCATTTTTTTTAAACTGTTTTGAACTAGATAAATGTTCACCAGTGATTCCTACACAAATACGCCTAGGCAAGTTCTTTTAGTTTGCAAAACTAGTTCGCTAAAACGAAATTTTCGAAAAATGTTTGTTCGTGCGAAAACTAATTTTGTAAACTAAAAAAATTCCAAACAACAATACTTCAAAAATAATGTTCACCGTCATTCCTCTATCTCTTTTTCCAAATTCCGATAAAACTTGTAATGATCGCGCCGAAACACAAAAAGAAGTCAAAATTTGAATAACTCATTGCGCTATCCAGTTATAACGATAGCTCAGTGGCGATGAATTAGAAGGCTCCCAAGCAAACAAAATAATTCATTAAAGAATCGTTAATGAATTATATTAACGAGCGATTTGATCGTTAACGATTCATCAAGCGGACTAAATGGACATTCATTCATGAATTACTTTTAACGATTCATTAATGAATTGTAAAAAGCTTACAAGGAACGAGTATATAAGCAAGTATATAATCGTTATCAATAAATCATTAATGTGTCGTTAATGATTTTTATTTCAATTCATTAATGAATATCGTTAACGATTCATAAACGATATTATTTATGAAAACAATTTATTAAAGAACTTGACCTATAAAGCTAAACAAGAGATCTTCGAAGGTCACAATTGCTTATTGTTTCTGTTGTTATGACTTTGAACATTTTACGAGCACACACACATCCACAAGCACTCGTGGATTTCTCTGTAAACAAGGTTTTTCGTCGTTTGCGTTTGCAATATTTTGATATATCGATACGAAGTAATTTCCCAGCAAACAGTTTAACGAGCGCTCATAAATTTATGATCGAAAAACGATCGTTTTGCATACCCGAGCTGCAATATGCTTGAATAACAAATAACATGATGAGTAATCTAAACGTTCGAAAACCGAACAGGAGGGTGAAATAAAATTATGTAAACCAAACTCTGCAGAGTTTACATCACACGTGCGATATGCGAGTCCGAAAATTATGTCGATATAGCTATGTTTATAGACATATCGCACATTTCGTTTGTGCGTGAAATGTTCTAAGCATAAACAACAGAAACAGAGAAGCAATTTCGATCTTCGATTATATCCTTGTTTATATACTCGTTTCTTGTAAGCGTTTTACAATTCATTAATGAATAGTTTAAAGTAATTAATTAATGAATGTCCATTTAGTTCCCTTGATGACTCGTTAATGTATCGTTAGCAACACTCGTTAATGATCAAAACACTCATTAATATAATTCATTAAAGAGTCTTTAATGAATTATTTTGTTTGATGGGTTGTGGCTCTGATAATGCGCATGCTGATATGAAAACTGCCTGTACATAACAAGATCGACGTCGTGCGACCCCTTTTGCTTGGTTTTCTTAAGATCATGACGCAGTTTATTTGTTTTGTATCATTTCACGCTCGTTTTAAGAACATTATTTGCGAGCGCTCGTTAAATTGTTTGCTGGGCTGGCAAGAGCAGGTAGTAGTAGTAGTATTATAGTCCAAGAGCCCCAGAATAAAAAATAACAACGGAAAGCGACAAGGATACAAAAGGTTAATAATGTTAGAACACTGTGTAACTAAGTCGAAGGACGAAAAATAAATTTCTAAATCCGGTACCAAACGGATCCTGTGTATTACGCAAACTTGGTGTTATTGCAAAGCCCTTTAACGTTTCTAGAAGTTACACGAACTAATGTTTTGTAAAAATTTTACACAATATTTTATTAAATTTAAAATACTAATTTACCGTTCTTGTGTGAAGAGCAAAAAATTATTAGCCAACAAACTATATTTTTAAAAAGTGCTCAGCGAGACCAATGACATCAGTTTTTGTCTGTACCATCAAATTATTTTTTCGTCCCACTACGCAGGACTCATTTGGCACCGGTTTTGGAAATTCATTTTTCGTCCTTCGTCTTAGTTACACTGCTATTATTTTATGCACTTCATATCCTTGTCGCTTTCCGTTGATTTCTTATTGTTTTTGTTGTAGGGCTCTTGCTCTATCAGTAGTAGTAACACTTTTATCAAATCTTTTCATTTTTTAAAAATTACAAAAATCTACAAACATTTTGACAAAGACAAATATAGCCGTCTATCATCTGTGGGTTGGGCAACCTATCAGGCGCGTCCTCAGGATGTGGATGGAGGACGCCACGGTGTGTCGCAAGACCCTCGTCCACGGTTAACATGGCAATAGCAAGGAATTAAGTGTGACAGTTGTCCCTTCCTCAACGTGCTCATTGGACACACGTCCACCAGTGCCTCGTTGTTAGTCGAATTGATGAATATGTTGAAGTGAAAATAGCAGCAAACATTCTTTCTGTAAAAACCTTGCGTGAAACAGCCCAAAAAACTATGAGATGGAGTCCCCCCGTATTGGCTCTCAGACCCCGGCAAAACACGGTGCTAAGATCATCGGGTCCAAACGCGGTTCGGGAGCTGCTAGAACGCTCCAATCAGATTCTAGTAGTGATGTGCTACTGGAAAACACCCAGCGCATTGAGTCTTCCATGTCAGAGCTCAGTGATCTCGCTTTCAATATAACACTAGGTGATGCAGCCTCATAACCGAATAAGCCGCTGGAGGTGAGAATAGATGTTGATTACACTTCTTCTTCTTCAATGGCGCTACAGCCCAAATCGGGCCTTGGCTTTCCTTTCTTTATTTATTGCGGAAGAGTTGTTAGCTCTTCGCACAACCCTCTATCTACGAATTTTTCAGTTTCGTAGATTGAGGTAACCAAGGTATATTCAAGCAGGCAGTGTACTGGAATTATGCGTCGACCGCTCACGATCTTGCATTGTAAACCAAACACGCTACCCGCTAGGCTACACCCTAGCTGTTGTTGATCACGCTTGGACGTCGACAATATTCTGCACACCGATCTCGGCTGGCCTTGGTACTGAACCATCTTAACCTTTCAAGTTGGTATTAGCAATCGTGCCCGTCGCCGAGCTAAAACCAACCTAAACAGAAAAGCTGCCAAAGCAAGTTTTGACGATGCGAAAATGCCTGCAGTTCTGAGTCGACTGTCCTCTGGGGCGGACGATTTACGGGCTGCAGAAGTTTCACGTCCAACCAGCGTGCCGGCCGAAGTTATCAGATTTGAGACTAAAGGTTTCAGTATCTCAGCCACTTCTCTGATTAATAAAGCTATCACTTCCAAAACGAATCGAGGTAGTGAAGAACTCTCATTGTTCGCGTGCACAGTCGCCGGTAATAAGCACGAACCATTGAAGCAGAAACACTAGCGCATCCGATCGGATGATAGTAATACGCCGATCAAATCAAATTCCTGTTAAGACCCCCTATAGGGGCATAGGACAGAAACAACTCTCTTCCACAAGGCGCGATCCTGTGCATCGGCTTTAAGCTGTTGCCAGGACTTGTTTATTCCTCTGGCCTCCTGCTCAACTGCTCGCTTCCATGTGTTACATGGTCGACCAACCCGACGTCTTCCTTGAGGGTTATAATCCAGAGCCTGTTTTGCGATGTTTTGCTCTGGTTTCCTCAAAGTATGACCGATCCACTGCCACTTTCGACGTTGAATCTCAATGCCTATTTTAGTCTGGCGAGTTGTACTCCAAAGTTCGTCGTTGGAGATCACTTCTGGCCAGAATATTCGTAAAATGCGTCGGAGGCATTGGTTTACGAAAGTCTGTAGTTTCTTGGTAAGTCGAACGGTCACTTTCCACGTAGTACAACCATATAACAACACGGATTTGACGCATGCGTCAAAAACTCGCAGCTTCGTGCGAAGGGAGATCTCTCTTAACCTCCAGAAAGGGGAAAGGATACCGAAGGCCTGACGAGCTTTATTTAGGCGAGCCTCAACATCCTTTTCGGCTCCGCCATCGATGCTGACAATGCTTCCGAGATAGCAAAAATCTTGCACCTCTTCCACATCCTGTCCATTAAGAACAATCGGTGTGCTTGCGTTCGAACCCATGTGCATGTACTTGGTTTTACGCATATTTATTTTCAGTCCCGCCTCTTTGCATTTAGAATGCAACGAGCGAACATTTGACTCTAAGTCCGAACGGGTATGTGCAAGCAAACACACGTCATCAGCATAATCAAGGTGACTTAAGATGTTAAATAGTCTCCATTGAAGACCTTTACCTTCCCCACCTTCTAGTGCAGCTTTCAAGATGTCATTTATTAACACCAGAAACAGGGCTGGTGATAATATGCAGCCTTGTCTGACACCCGTTCGCACAGGAAAGCTCTCGGACAGCTCTCCTCTATGCAAGACGCGACACCTTGCATCTTCGTAGGATTCTTTAATCATAGCTATGACCTTATTTGGAATACCTCTCCTACGCAAAGCATTCCATATGTAATCTCGCTTAACGCTATCGAAAGCCTTCTCGAAGTCCACAAACATGAGATGTAGTGGCGAACCCATTTCGGCTGACTGCTCTAATATTATCCGTAGGGTATTTGTGTGGTCGGTACAAGACGACCCTTTACGGAATCCAGCCTGATAAACTTCGAGAGTGCTCTCGGCGACATCACTAATCCTATTGAGAATTACCTTAGCCATAATTTTTGATACGGCAGTAAGTAGACATATACCACGCCAATTGCCACAATCCCGAAGGTCGCCCTTCTTCGGAATTTTCACAATGACGCCCTCCTTCCATTCAGTCGGATATCTTCCATCATTCCACACCTTAGTGAAGAGTGGGAGGAGTATATCGGCTGTTATTTCCGGGTCCGCTTTGAGGAGTTCGGTTGGTAGTCCGTCTATACCTGGAGCTTTCCTTCCCGCCATTGACCGAATGGCGGAAACTATCTCTTCCTTTTCTGGGGGATCGTCCCTAATAGAGGATTGTTGCGGTTGGATGTTTGGAAGTTATTCTGTTTCCGGAATATCTTCATCTGACAAGATGTTTAAAATTTCAGAGAAGTATTCCTTCCATCGTCGCAACTGGTGTTCACTCATATTAAGGAGAGTTCCGTTGACATCTCTCACCAGGTGGTTGGCGGAGAAATTCCTGTTCGTCAACTGTTTCATGATTTTAAATAGTGAACCCATATCCCCAAGGTAAGCCGCAGATTCTGCCTTGTTTGCCAGATCTTCAATGGCCTTTCTCTTGTCGCGTCTAACAGCCTTTTTAAGCTGTATATGAGCATCGCGGTAGTTCTGCCTCAAGTCGGGCGTTCGTTGGTTGACATCGGGTTGAGAGATGATTGCCAATTTGGCTTTTTTCCGATTGTCAACCTTGTCCCATGTGTCTTGCGACATCCAGGGTTTCTCACCGCTTTGCGCATATCCCACAGATTCTTCAGCACTAGTTAGAAAAGTGTTTCTGGTTGCCTCCCAATTGGCGTCCAGTGTGCGCATTTCATATTCACCCAATGTGGATGACTTTTCGCGTAGAATGGTGGTGTATTCGAGTTTTTTGTTGGGATCTCTGAGTTTATCCACATTAAGCTTGCGCTTCATTTGAAGAATTTGTGGTCGTCGGATAGCTGCTGTACACAATCTCAAGCAGGCAACCATCAAGTGGTGATCGCTCCCCACGTCAGCTCCACGTTTCGCTCGCACATCGAGGAGACATCTTCTCCATCGGCGACTTATAGCCAAATGGTCGATCTGGTTCTGAGTAACACCGTCAGGGGAAACCCAAGATGTTTTATGATGACTCTTGTGTGGAAAAAGGGTTCCTCCGATGACCATTTGCCGAGTACTACAGAACTCCACAAATAATTCGCCGTTTTCGGGTCTCTTAATCCAAGGTCGTGAAGCGTCGACCCAAGGGTCACCATGCCTCCCCATGACGTGTTCTAGTCCAGTGTTGTCTGATCCAACCTGGGCGTTCATATCTCCCGAGATGATAATAATATCACCTCTTGGAACACGTTCGAAGGTGGCACTCAGTTGGCTATAAAACTCCTCTTTGTCACCAGATGTTGCGGTATTAGTTGGTGCGTAGCACTGCAGAATTGTGACGTTTCTGACACTGGTCCTGAGCCTGACGACGATAATCCTATCCGAGATTGGTTCCCAGCTAATGAGACTGTTTCTCGCTCTCGGCGTAAGGACGAACGCCACGCCATTTCTGGCTTCACTTTCAGGGCCAATGTACAGAATAGTGTTTCCGCTAGGGGTTCGTTCTTCTCCTGATCCTGTCCACCTGACCTCGCTCAAGCCCAAGATTTGGATGTTATAGTGCTCCATTTCACGGTCGATCACTGATTGGCGGTGCAAGGACCGAGTAACCCCAGCTCTTCCCCCGTCATTCAATGTTCGAACGTTCCAGAAGCCAATCATAGTCCGTTTTCGAATGCCAAAAGTCGTTACCGTAGAATCAGTCCGTATCCGAGGCGATGTATCCGTTTCTCGTATCATTTAGGTCTTAAGATCACGGGTGATAAGCCCATGATCCAGTGAGTGTCCATTTGCCATTTTTAGGGCAAGCAGGACTGGCTGTGGGTGAATTCTACAGCCCCCATCCCAGAGGGGGATAGTTAGCTCAGGTCCGTGGAGTCGCTAACTCCAAAGATAGTTGCAGGAATTGGTAAAACCTCATACTACAACTACCCCCTTGCGGGGAATACGCCGATACCTGCAGCAAAAAAGAAAAATCCGAGATCGACTACCTATAGCGACGTCGCTAGAAGTGCCCTGCAGGCAGCAGTCATTAATACCAACGACTTGCGAGGCATCATACCAGAGTCGGTGAGGCCTCAGATCTACTCTTCATTTAGGAAAATACTGAGCGAACACCTCTTAGGTGCTAAACCAAGCTTTTTGAAGTACGACTTCGAGCCAGATTACCTTGGGTTAACTTGTGCGGACCAAAACACTCTGATCTTGCTTCAGGAGGTAGCTCTCAAGGTGATCCAGCCCTTGAAGGACATCAAGCTACAAGTAGTGGGAGGTACTGAGGCTCCAAGACTAACGAGAGTGTATGTATGGATCCCGGGCGTCATTGAAGACGGAGGTATAGAAACTTTTCCATAGAGAACAAAAAGACAAAAGCCATCTTCTTGTTCTCGGAATTGTTAAAAGCTCCATGGAAAGGTTGTCTGTAGCAAAAGGTTTCGCGGATTGTGGACTCAACAAGATCCACTTCAAACCGATCAACCCGATGTCTTCCTTGAGGATATATATATAATCCAGAGTCAGTTTGGTGATGTTTCGCTCTAGTTTCCTCAAAGTGTAATCCACTACCACTTTCGCATTTGATTCTTACTGCCGATTTTAGTCCGTCCAGTTGTACTGTGAAGTTCGTCGTTGGAGATCACTTCTGGCCAGAGCATTTGACTCTAAGTCCGAACGCTTATGTGCAAGCAAACACACGTCATCAGCAGGATGATAGTAATACGCCGACACCTGAAGCACAAAAGAAACAGCCGAGATCGGCTACCTATAGCGGAATCCAGGAACCTTCAATACTTCGTAGAAATTCACCGACTAGGAGTCCCTTCTGAGATCCTGTGGCATCAAAACGTACCAGCCAATGGTCTATGTGCGCCCAGACTTGAGTCTTGAGTCCTGCCTAAAAACGGTAAGACAAATAGAGTATACTCTCAGATTTCATCTAGAGTATAAAAATAAAAGTATAGTAAAGGATTTTATAGTTATTACATAAAACTTTTAGCTATTTAAATAGGAAAAACAAGTCTTTCAGCTCAGGTTTTTTTTCTCCCCAAATCAACATTTAACAATATTGTGTCAAGAGTCCCTTTAGAAAAAGTCCTTGCAACATAATCTAGTCTTCCTTAATTTGCTTCCGTCGAGCGTAAGCAAGTTTTCAAACGTTATGTAATGTTTCTTGTTATTTCGGGAAACTAAACAAAAATTGTACTCTCTCCCTGTTCACCAAGAGGACTGTGCAAGCTCTTGAAAAAACTCTTAAAGGACGATTCTTTACTTTTAGTAAGAGTTAAATTTTTAATTGCCTTACTATGCCGAAAACTGTGTTTCAAAATTTTAGTTCATTTTTTCCCCTTTTCTGTCTTCTTTTATTTGAAAAGAAAATTTTCCTCTTACTTTCACTCGTTCTGGGATTTTCTTTGATCATACAGAGTGTTGTTTTTTTTTTGCTTTAATGTAATTTATTACCAGGGTAATGAATAAATCAAGTGTTTTTTATTAGATAGGTTCTATTTGTTTAGCTTGGCTTCTTGAAGTATTACGTAATTTCCATTAATGTGTAAGAAGACCAAATAATGCCACCAGCTAGTAAACAAATTCCCCAATGCAATAACGACCTTTACCATTTATGCCGCAACTCGACGGGGAGTAATCATCAAACCTGCCAGTCAAAAAAAACGCATATCGCGCGATCCCGCGACTTAATCTTGCACAATTCAACTTTTTAATCGGATTAGAAGTGCCTTCACGGTTTTTATTTTTTTTTAACCATCCAAATCGTTATTCGGCAATCTACGAATTCCGACTGCAACCGCATAAATTCAGCCAGCAGGCAGTACAAATCTGCTCGAATGGATCAATTTGTGGGCCCATTAGTGCTGATTCGTCTCCCATTTCCCTTTTTCTAATTTCCAAGTTTCGTTGAGACTTTTTTCCTGGCTTTGTTGCAAGGTAGCTCGTTATTTGTTATAGGAGGTGCATTACCTTTGCTATCATTGCTCGGGGGCAATTTTATTGCTACACAAAACCACTGCCATACAAATCGTAGTAGCGATTGCAATCGAGCGCATTACAATTTCCTCGTGGGAACAATACTGCAACGGCTGCAAGACTTATATTGCTCGTAGAGGAGCGTTTTGCATTTCAGCAACATTTCCATACCTGGAGTGCGGTACTGGGAAGAGGTGTGTGCGGTGTAAGGGCAGCGGTGAGGCTTCCGAGTTGGTCTATCGATGCGACGCGATTTATGCCAGGAAAGTGCATTGCACTGCAAAGCCTCGCGCCATTTGACCCATTTTGTATGCAAGTCGGCAGTCATCAGCCGGCATTGCATATCGGGGGCTCAACTATCCTCGGGCGTTCTCGACGACTTTTGCTTTTGCCATCATCGGTTACGAAAATAATGTCCCATTCGATTTGCCGATATGGAATGGAATGGAGGCCATTGGGACAAGCCGCAGTATAATCTACACGGTTCTATGTGCTACTATGGCAGACATGGACAACTTTCATGCATGACATATTGCATATACGAGTATGAGAGGCTTCGATTAGTGCAGGTTCGATTTTAATTGGCGCGCTCCTCTTCTAATTGTTTCTTGGTAGACGAAACAGGCTTTTGAAGTACTTCGTTTTTATGGATTATCAACGTTCCAGGCAGATTATTTTGGCGACTTTTATGACCCATTGTTTCGATTTCGATGATCTTTGAGATTTAGAGAACTTGACGATATGCGCAGATACAGCGAAATTTAAGTTCTACTACTTCTACAATAGCACTAGAGCCCAAATCGAGCCTTGACCTCCTGACCTTTAGGTTCCTTAACATTTTTTCATTATTTATAGCGAAAAGGTTGATAGCCCTTCGCATAACCCTCTATCTACGAATTTTTTATTTATGTGCATTGAGCTGACCAGGTAAGCAGGCAGCATACTGGAATTATACGTCAATCGGGATTTGAACTCACGGCCTCCGCAATGTAGACCAACGCGCTATCCACTTGACTACACTAAGTTTGAGATTTAAGTTATCAATCAATAAAATTCCTGTTAAGACCCCCTATAGGGGCATAGGACAGAAACAGCTCTCTTCCACAAGCCTCTGGCCTCCTGCTCAATTGCTTGCTTCCATGTGCGACGTTTTCCTTGAGGATTATAATCCAGAGCCTGTTTGGTGATGTTTCGCTCTGGTTTCCTCAAAGTGTGACCGATCCACTGCCACTTCTGCCTTTGAATCTCAATGCCTATTTTAGTCTGTCCAGTTGTACTCCAAATTTCGTCGTTGGAGATCACTTCTGGCCAGAATATTCCTTAAATGCGTCGGAGGCATTGATTCACGAAAGTTTGCAGTTTCATGGGAGATTTAAGTTATAGTCCAGCAATAAAAGGGAAATTATACAGAGCCGAACTGGTTTCCAATTTAACATATTCCCTAGATATTTCCTCAAACCTATTTTTAACTGAACTTCAAAACTCCGATTCCATTCACCCATTAGAATATAGGTATGTATATAAAATGTTTTCATAATTACATGTGACGATGCACTACATTAAATTACAAGTTCATCTCAGAATCTTAACCCGAATTCTCAATTTCTCCATTTCACACATAATTATCATAACAGTGGCTGAAATTCCGAAACTAATTTACACTCTTTTAATAAACTTATCTTTGTAAATAATCAATATTTCTTCGCAATCGCTAAGGAAAATAAAAATGTTCGCAATAAGGAAAAGTTGTTAAGTATATTTGAATTGATTAATATTGTTGTTTGCCCCGTGCTTAGCCCACTCCTGTAATTTGAAATGTTCAATTTTGATTTATGCTGAAATCATTGAAATCGGTCTTGAAATTGTTTATTGCGTTGAAAAATAAAGGCGGTTGTGTGTCGTAAAAAAAAAGCACAATGCGCATACCAAACGCGCTAGGAAAATAAATAATAAGTTCTTGTAAAATATTCGCTAAAATTACAATACGGTATTCAGTTAAGAATGGCAATTATTTCCAGCTAGCTAAATTATTTCAAGCTAGGTAAATGGCAGAAACCCAACAGCAAAAAATCTTACAGATACTCTAAATTCTTTTGACTATACCACTTTAAAGCAGTTTTATGTTGTTTTTTTTCAGGGCCGAATCTTTAAAGCGGAAAGGCATTGTCTGAGATCTATTCAAATAATTTAGTAAACAACTTTATTTTCATATAACTCAGCGAATTAAAAAAAAAAATTTGTTTGATGAATTGTTATAAGTTTACAAAAATATCTTATTTTTTGGTCTCTTAATTTCCAGTTCGTTGTTCGCTTTTTAATTTTCTAAACAGGAGGCCTACAATAGTCTGTCTCCCCTAAAACTCACCTTAGTTTCAGTCCTTGCATTTTTCATCTTCTTCAAAGCTTACCAAAAATAAAGTAATATTTTCAGTTCAAAATCATTTTTCAACACTATTCAGTAGCCCAAATTGTTTGCAGGATACTGATCAAATCAAACCATCAAATTCCTGTTACGACCCTCTATAGGAGCATAGGACAGAAACATTTCTCTTCTACAAGGCGCCTTTAGCTGTTGCCAGGACTTGTTTATTCCTCTGACCTCCTACTCAACTGCTCGCTACATGGTCAACCAACCCGACGTCTTCCTTGAGGATTATAATCGATGCTTCGCTCTGGTTCCCTCAAACTGAGACCGATCCACTGCCACTTCCGCCTTTGAATCTCAATACCTATTTTAGTCTGGCCAGTTGTACTCCAAAGTTCGTTGTTGGAGATCACTTCTGGCCAGAATATTCCTAAAATGCGTCGGAGGCAATGGTTCACGAAAGTCTGTAGTTTCTTGGTAAGTCGAACGGTCACTTTCCACGTAGTACAACCATATAACACGGATTTGACGCATGCGTCAAAAACTAGCAGATTCGTGTGAAGGGAGATCTCTCTTAACCTCCAGAAAGGGGAAGTTACTGAAGGCTTGGCTTTATTTAGACGAAACTCAATATCCTTTTCGGCTCCGCCGCCCATGCTGACAATGATTCCGAGATAACGCCTCTTTCACACCTTGTCTCTTAAGAACAATCGGTGTGCTTGTAGTCGAACCCACCTGCATGTACTTGGTTTTACGCACATTTATTTTCAGTCCCGCCCGTTTGCATTTAGAATGCAACGAGCGAACATTCGACTCTAAGTCCGAACGGTTATGTGCAAGCAAATACACGTCATCAGCATAATCAAAGTGATTTACGATGTTAAATAGTCTCCATTGAAGACTTCTCCACCTTCCAGCGCCGCTTTCAAGAAACAGGGCTGGTGTAACCCTGTCTGATACCCATTCGCACAAGAAAACTCCCGGACAGCTTCTCCTCTATGTAAGACACAACACCTTGCATCTTCGTAGGATTCTTTAATCATAGGAATACTTCTCCTACGCAAAGCATTCCATATGTAATCTCGCTTAACGCTGTCGAAAGCCTTCTCGAAGTCCACAAACTTGAGATGTAGTGGCGAACTTATTTCAGCGTACTGCTCCAATATTATCCGTGGGGTATTTGTGTGGTCTATACACGACGACCCTTTACGGGATCTAGCCTGATAAACTTCAAGAGTGCTCTCCACGACATCACTAATCCTATTGAAAATTACCTTAGCCATGATTTTCGATACGGTAGTAAGTAGACATATACCACAATACCGAAGGTCGCTCTTCTTCGGAACTTCCACAATGACGCCCTCCTTCCATTCAGTCGGATATCTTCCTTCATTCCACGCCTCAGTAAAGACTGGGAGGACTGTTATTTCCGGGTCCGCTTTGAGGAGTTTGGTTGGTAGTCCGTCTATTCCTGGGGCTTTCCTTCCCGCCACTGACCGAATGGCGGAAATTATCTTTTCTTTATCTGGGAATCGTCCCTAATAGGGGATTGTTGCGGTTGGATTTCGGTAGTTATTCTGTTTCTGGAATACCTTACTCTGACAAGATGTTTAAAATATCAGCGAAGCATTCCTTCAATTGCCGCAACTGACGTTAACTCATCTCTCACCAGGTGGGTGGCGGTGAAATTCCTGTTCGTCAACTATTTCATACATTTAAAAAGTGAGCCCATATCCCCAAAGTAAGTCGCAGATTCTGCCTTGTTTGCCAGATCTTCAATGGCCTTTCTCTTGTCGCGTCTAATAGCCTTTTTAAGCTGTATATGAGCATCGTGGTAGCTCCGTCTCAAGACGGGAGTTCTTTGGGTGACATCGGGATTGCCAATTTGGTTTTTTTCTGATCGCCAACTTTAGCCCATGTATCTTGCGACATCCAGGATTTCTCACCGTTTTACACATATTCCACAGATTCTTCAGCACTAGTTAGAAATGTGTTTCCGATTGCCTCCCAATTGGCGTCCAGTGTACGCATTTCATATGCACCCAATGTGGATGACTTTTCGCGTAGCATAGTGGTGTATTCGTGTTTTTTGTTAGGATCTCTAAGTCTATCCACATTAGACTTGCGTTTCATTTCAAGAATTTGTGGGCGGCGGATAGTTGCTGTGCACAATCTCAGGCAGGCTACCATCAAGTGGTGATCGCTCCCACGTCAGCTCCACGCATCGCTCGCACATCGAGGAGGCATCTTCTCCATCGGCAACTTATAGCCAAATGGTCGATCTGGTTCTAAATAACACCATCAGTGCAAACCCAAGATTTTTTATGGTGACTCTTGTGTGGAAAAAGGGTCCCTCCGATGGCCATTTGTTCAGTTCTAAAAAACTCCGCAAGTAATTCGCCGTTTTCAGGTCTCTTAATCCAAAGTTGTGACGCACCGACACAAGGGTCACCATGCTTCCCCATGACGTGTTCTAGTCCAGTGTTGTTAGAGTCAACCTGGGCGTTCATATCTCCGGAGATGATAATAATATCACCTCATAGAACACGCTCGAAGGTGGCACTCAGTTGGTTATAAAACTTCTCTTTGTCGCCAGCTATTACGGTATTAGTCGGTGCGTAGCGCTACAGAATTGTGACGTTTCTGACACTGGTGCTGAGCCGGACGACGATAATCCTATCCGACATTGGTTCCCAGCTGAGGAGACTGTTTCTCAAAGCACTATATAGTACCACAAATTATCTCCAGAATAATGAAGGAGCTCAATATTCCCAAACCTGCTGGTCCTGATATGCATACGCCCAATTGCCCTTAAAAAATGTTTTTCCTCTTTGGCTAAACCTATTTTACGTATCATTCTTGTCAGGACACTTTCCAGCCATGTGGCAAATGGCGAATGTCCAACCTATTTCGACGAAAGGAAACAAAGCGATTCTTTCGAGCTACGACCCAATAGCTATCACTTCAGTGCTGTCGAAACTAATGGAAACGACTGTCAATCGCAAACTAGTTCTTATTAACCTTATTCAGAGTCGCCAATACGGGTTCCGTTCTAGACGTTTCACTGGAGGTCTCCTGAACGTTGGAACTTGTGCCTTCACAAATTCGGTGAAGGTCAAATACTGGCTCTTGACATTGCGAAAGCTTTTGACAGTGTTTGGAACAAAGGTCTATTAGTAAAACTCGTGATCATAAGTTATAACATTACCTTTATCAACTGGGTTGAGAGCTACCTTTTTGCCCGTCCGATACGAGTCATAATGGATGGTGTATCATTCCAACCGTTTAATTCCGGCGTCCCTCAAGGCTCTGTTCTATCCGTGAAATGTGCAAAGTCATCCTAGCAAACAATTTAACGAGCGCTAGCAAATAACGATATTAAAACGAGCGTGAAATGACACAAGACAAATAAACTGCGTTATGATCTTAGGAAAACCAATCATAAAGTATAAAAAGGAAGGGTCACACGACTTTCGATCTTGTTATATACAAGCAGCATTGACAGTGTCAAAAATTATTTAGTGAGATTTAGGTTGCAGAGGGTCGTACTCGAGTGTGAACAGAAACAAAAAAAGCATCTGCGATCTTCTCTTGTTTGGCCTTAAAATTCAAGTTAGCTAATACGAGGGGTGTATGATAAGTACCCGTGTTAGGCAAGAAAACGCATTAAAAAAAATTTTTTTTTTATTTATTTCTCAATATAATCTCCTTTCTGCTCGATACATTTAGTCCAGCGATATTCTAACTTTTTCAAGCCATCCAAAAAATATGATTTGTCGAACTCCGCAAAATAGGCCTCTGTTGCGTCGATAGCCTCCTTATTCGAGCCAAATTTCTTTCCTGCCAACGATTTCTTCAAGATTGGAAAGAGGAAAAAGTCACAGGGAGCAAATCAGGGGAATATGGTGGGTGAGGCAGCAATTCGTAGCGCAATTCGACCAGTTTTACTGTGGTGATTGCGGGCGAGTGAGCATGGTGAAAAAGGACTTTTTTTTCGCCAAGTTTATCAATTCAGCATTGATTCGATCCAATAAATCAGCATAGTACTGCCCCGTGATTGTCCTTCCTTTCTCCAAATAGTCGGTGAAGATGATGCCTTGCGAATCCCAAAAAACGGTGGCCATGACTTTTCCGGCCGATGGAACCGTTTTCGCCTTCTTTGGAGCAGTTTCGCCGGGTGAAATCCACTGTTTTGACTGTTCTTTCGTTTCTGGCGTGTAATGATGGATCCACGTTTCGTCAACAGTCACGAAACGCCGTAGAAATTCTTTCGGATTGCGCTTAAAATGTTCAAACAGTGCTCCGAAGTTGTCATGCTCCACTGTTAGCAAACGCCGCACCCATCTCGCCGATAGCTTTCTCATACCCAATTTTTCGTGTAGGATATTTTGTATGCGTTCAATTGAGATGTGTACAATGTCAGCAATCTCTCTGACCTTCATCCGACGATCTGCTAACACAATATCATGGATTTTATTAACCATTTCCTCCGTAGTCACCTCAATCGGACGGCCTGGGCGCCCCTCATCAAAAACGGATGTTCGGCCACGCTTGAATTCATTAAACCAATATCTGATGGTAGTCATCGAAGGTGCATGGTTCTTATAAACGGCATGCAACTTCACTTTGATTTCCTCACACGTCTTCCCATCAAAAAAAAAAAATCGAATCACTGATCGATATTGCTCTTTCTCCATAATTGCAAATAAACACGAACTTGATGAATTTCAACAGCTGTCAAAACAAAACTACTCGATAAATCTGTCTGAAATTTTCTCAGTCGTCATTGTAAAGATGGCGCAACATGATGGCATAAACATTTTGCGTCAGTGTTGCGATCAGTCGGTAAACACGGGTACTTATCATACAGTCCTTGTAAATCGTTAATTTATCATAAATACTATCGTTTATGAATCTTAAAATGTTTGTTAATGGATTAGAATAAAAATCGTTAATGATTCATTAATAACTATTATATGCTTGTTCATTAACTCGTTTCTTGTAAGCGTTTTACAATTTATTAATGAATCGTTAAAAGAATTTCATTAACGAGTGCCCATTTAGCCCGCTTGATGAATCATTAATGTATTGATAACGACTCTCCTTAACGATCAAATCGCTCGTTAATATAATTCATTAACGAATGATTTTGTTTGCTGGGTAAAACAACAGAAACAGAAGAAGAAGCAATTGCGATCTTCGAAGATCTCTTGTTTAGCTTTTAAAGTCAAGTTCTTTAATAAATCGTTGATGTTTCATAAATAATATTGTTTATGAATCGTTAACGATATTCATTAATGAATAGAAATGAAAATCATAAACGACACATTAATAATTCATTGATAACGATTATTTACTCGCTTATATACTTGTTTCTTGTAAGCGTTTTACAATTCATTAGTGAATCGTTAAAAGCAATTCATTAACGAATGACTATTTTGTTCGCTTGATGAATCTTTAATGACTCGTTAATGAAGCTCGTTAACCATCAAATTGCTCGTTAATATAATTCATTAACGACTCTTTAACGAATTGTTTTGTTTGCTGGGTAGTAACCTACTCAAATTGCGCGACTTCAAATATACACAGTTTTTGCTTATTTGTTCATTAATGACCTTCTGTCAACAACACTCGATTAAATTCATAGATTATAATATTGTTGCGAGCTAGGGGTTCGCCGAGATTTCAAGTAAAACACAATTCGTTTAAAAATAAGTGATAATTTATTTATTCGCACTTTTACTTAATTCACACTATTTGGCACTACCACCGATTTTATTCTTTCGCTTTCTTGCACCGGTTGGTGTCTTCCATAAATGTCGCTGAATAACTGACTGCTCGCTGAGAGCTTCGTGTTTTTATACCATTTTCCCCAATTCTCGAAGCTTCCGTGGTGTATTCGGCGGGTGTGTGTCTCGACTATACTGGAAGGTTCTAGATCTTTAGTTGCCTACATTTTGGAGTATACTGTTCCGTCGAGTGTATGTCTAGACTATACTGGGAAGTTCTAGATCTTTCTATAATTCGAGAAAGATCAATATTGCATGGTTGCCAGATCTATAACAATATACAGGGTGTTTGGTACTCCGTACATAACCTTGTAAGGGGTTATTCCTGGATATATTTTGAGCAAAAAATTGTTCTACGGAGATGGTCAATTTTCAATATCCACGGAGATACAGGGTGATCAAGAAAAGTCCTTCGGACCTGTACCCTCACTCACTCAAAACGCTATATCTTGAAAACTAATAATCACAATTCAAAGTGTTATAGCTTGTTTTTTAGAAAATCAAATTACCTTTCATTTGGTGTAATAGTCCGCATTGTAACTGTATCCAATTCTGAGATATTTGCTTGAGAACACAAATTTTTGACAGTTTGACCGTCAAAATTCTAAGATCAATGTAGTTTTTCTCTAAAAAACTCATTATAAAAATGTCATTTTATTGTTGTTTTCTTTTGTGTCATATTATTGCCTACAAAAGACGCATACACTTGCATTGCATAAGTTTTATAGTTTAGAAGAAATTATCATTCCAATAATTTAGCACTTTTGTCAAAAAAGCAAGAATAGGTTGATCAACACTCTCCGCTTGAACTAAAAGAACTTAAGAATGGTTTTTACGGTTTATTTCAAATTTCCTTAATTACAATAAATGTTCAAAATGGCCACCTTAATTTTGAATGCACGCTAAAGCTCGTTTTGCCAGTGTTCTCTTTGTGTTCATACTCCTCAACTGCTGCCTTACTTCTGTTGCTGCCGCATCGATTCTGGTGTTTAGATCCTGCAACGTTACTACTTCCGTTGCGTAGACAAGGTCCTTCATCCGTCCCCATACAAAGAAATCCATAATAGTTAAATCAGGGGATCTTGCAGGCCAGTGTATCGGTCCATTTCTACCGATCCAGCGATTGCTATAATTGGAATTTAACCAATCTCTGATCTGTCGGCCGTAATGAGCTGGAGCACCATCGTGTTGGTAAAACATGGAAGCCAATCGTTGCAGTGGCATATCATCCAATAACTCCTGTAGATCATTTGTCAAAAAATGCAAGTAATTGGAACTATTTAAGGTAGGCGGAAGCCTAATAGGACCAATAAAATCGTTGCCAATCACACCTGCCCATAAATTGACACTGAATCTGTGCTGAAATGATGCCTCTCTTCTTGTATGTGGATTGCTCTCAGCCCATGTGTGTAAGTTGTGGAAGTTTGTGATACCGTCCCTGGTGAATTGGGACTTATCCGTCCAAAGAATGTTGCTGATAAAATTCTCGTCACTTATTTGTCGTTCAAGGAGCCAATTGCAAAACTCCATCCTTTTGGGTAAATCAATGGGTAACAGCTCCTGCACTGGTGTGTGGTGGTAGGGATGCAAACGTTCTGCTTTCAGGACACTCCAAACTTTCCACGTAGAGACGTTAAACCGCAATGCCAAGCGTCGTATATTAGTTGATGGATCATTTTGAACTGCAGCTAGGATTCGTTGATCAATTGAAACAGCGATTACTGGCGCAGGATTTGCATTCACTCTGCTTGTCCTAACACTGCCTGTTTCCCTAATCCTTCTGTAAACGTCTTGGAATACTCTCGCGTAAGGTATTCGACGATTGGGAAATCTGTGATGATACAAAGATCGCGCCGCTTGCTCATTTCCCTGACACTCTCCATAGAGGAAAATTATGTCTGCATATTCTTCGTTCGTGAACTCAGGCATTTCGAAATTCTTTTCTAAATTTTAGTGACACCTTGTTCTTTTACAAATTTAACTAAAACTGATAAAAATATGAAGTATGGTTTGCTTTTATAGGCTTTTCATTTTGTTAGGTAACCCATTAAAAAGGGCAAAGTGCTGCACCTAGTTGTGTTGAAACTCATTTTAATTTAATTCATTTTCTCGATAATTTTAATACTACCTAAAGGACATTCATTGATAATTTAAATAGTAATTAAAGGACACAAAGAATATTTCAGTTTAACAACATTTCAGGTAGTTTTTTTAGAACGAGAGTTGGTTTATGGCATATTTTATTTTTAAGCCATATGTATTTTCGCTTATTACCTGGAAAACGGGAAAACCTAAGTCATAAGTATGTGTGCATCTTTTGTAGGCAATAATATGGCACATAAAAAAACAACATTAAAATGACATTTTTATAATGCGTTTTCTTGAGAAAAACTACATTGATCACAGAATTTTGAGGGTAAAAGTATCAAAAATTTGTGGTCTGAAGGAAATACCTCAGGATTGGGTACAGATACAATACGGACTATTACACTAAATGAAAGATAATTTGATTCCCTAAAAAACAAGCTATAACACTTTGAAATGCAATTATTGGTTTTCAAGATATAGCGTTTTGAGTGAGTGAGGGTACAGGTCCGAAGGACTTTTCTTGATCACCCTGTATCTCCGAGGATATTGAAAATTGGCCATCTCCGTAGAACAATTTTTTGCTCAAAATATATCCAGGAATAACCCCTTACAAGGTTATGTACTTGTACCAAACACTCTGTATAGATTATCACAGTACTATGTTGTTGTCATCTGTCCCTTCAAAAGGAAGTTTCGGCGGGTGCCTTGAATGTAGTCTTCGTTAGCGTGCAATTGCGCTGTTCAGAAGAATTTACATTACTCGACATAGAGGTTAACAAACATCTCAATTGGAGCAAAGATATTTTTGAAGTTGCACACTTGATGCTTCCAAACGCCTTAGATTTTCAAAAATGTAAAAAGTATTTTATGCCCCTAGCTAATATCTACAAGGCTTACATTTGTGCCCGTCATGAGTACATCTCGCACATATGGTCTGGGAAACCCAAAACACAACGTGCGGTACTCGATCGGATTCATAAGCATGCGTTCCGTCCAAATGAAGATGAGTCAATAACAACTTCTATTGACTCCCTCGAATATCGTAGAAACGTAGAGGCACTCAGCGCTTACTATCGTTATTTCCGAAGAACTCGGTAAGCTGCTTGCGCTCAAGAGTTCACTGCTAAGCCTCTACCATCGCGTACAGTAAAACATAGACAATCCTTCATCACCCGAATAGCAATAATGCATTTCCGCTCCACGTATTCCCGAAAGCTTATAACATTCAGGGTTTCAAGAGCAACGTCCATCGGCAGCTTAGACTCTTCCCTCCTGAAACTTCCTCGTAGCCTCAACGTTCACCTATCCTGTACCGACTTGACTATGAATCTAAAGCATTAAAGAGTAACCCCCAAAGTTAGGTTCGGAGATAAAAAAAAATCTACCAACATGTTAAGGATGCGTGGGAAGTCAATATACCGGTTAGGGTGGATAGGGAAGACTAAGTGAATGGAGGTTCAAAATTGTCTGTATAGAGTGTTAGTTTTATAAACGTAGTTGCTTACATGTCCTTAGTATTTTATATGCACGAAATCAAACATTGGAAGGTGGAAGAGGAGGTGAGGGAATTGCAAAATTTGTGATGCAGTTTTATTAAGTTTTGCTTGAAAAGTGTTCGTACAAAATTTCAAGTTCATAGCTTTTAATTTGTTGGTTATTAAGTAGATTTATTGAAAGTGGTCGAAATCATACTTTTGCCTGGGAGGAGCTAGAAGGGAAGAGGGATTTCAAAACTTTTGATGGAACTTTATTTTAAATATTTTTTGAAGAGTTTGTACAAAATTTCAAGTTGTTAGCTTTTAGCTTTTAAGAGTTTGGTGATAATTGAATTCTTAAAAGTGGACGAAAAAATACTTTTGTATGGGAGGAGGTAGAAGTTTTAAAGGTATTCGACCAGTTAATATTTTAAACTTTTATCCATTTTTTTCTTTAATGAATTTTCCAAATATGGAGGTTTGTAGCTTAAAATTTTAATTAAAAATTGAGTTTTTTTTATTTTGTATGAAACATTTCGTGCAGGTTCGGGACCCCTTCGATGGACAAAAGTTCTGGTTCAAATTATTGTTATTACTATTATATTTTTTGTTTTGGGTGTTTGCATGTGCAAAATTTGAGCATTGTATCTTTTACCAGAGTTCTAAAATAATACTCCAATACTCGTCACCTTCCTGCCCTTACAGAGCCAATTAAAAATTTACCAAAATTTAAGTCACATAGCTCTACAATCTGACAAAATTTCAACTTAACATCTGCATTGTGTTTTGAGATGTACCGGTTTGAAATTGGTAAAAGTGATACTTTATTTAGGAGTACTTCCTTTGTTAGGAACTGATATATTTCTACCTACCTAGTAATGCTTCTCCATTAAATAGTTGTGTTATAGGCAATTTCGGCCTTTTTGTGCAATGCAGACACATTCATATAGGCAAGGAAAATGATTGGGATGGTAGGGGAAGGGGAGTGAGAACAACCGTAACGAGGGATGAAGCTGATATATTTTTCAGTTGAACTGCCTGGTACTGACAAATATTTGCATACGTTATGGGGGATTGAAAAATAGAAAGCGAACAGAGACCATCTACTGAGTATACAGACCTTCTAGGAGTGGAACTATTTAACTTCTGCATCGTTATCCCATTTTATTTCCAATAATTGTTCATTGCTGGTAGCAACTGATTTTTCAGTTTCAGTTGAAGATATCTTATTGCCTGGAGTGGGAATCGAACCTACGACCTATTGACTGTGACACGCTGCCCACTACTACATTTTGAATTAAAAGGAAAGATTTCCGGATTTTCCACTGTTTGATCAAACAGAGTAAAATCTGGAAATTTTTCCTTTTAACTGATGAAAATTGTTCAATAAATTTGGTGACTTCATTCATAGCTTTCTGTCTCAATTTATTTGATTTTTTTTAAATTACCGGGCAATGGAACTGTTTTACGGTGCTATTTCGAGATTTGAACACATTTCACCTTTTCTCCAATATATCTGAAATTATTTTTAGCTGTTTGATGTTAACGGCAGGAAATGTGGTCATATGTGTCGAATTGATTTATCTGCCTATTCTATTTATGAGAATGCAATACTCGTATGGAGAAAAAGTCTTAACCGAAAAGTGTTTTCGAAAATCCGAAAATGAGTTTTAGTGCTTGTCACAAGTGGTTTCGATAAATTCGACAAGAAATTGATTTTGAATTGAATTCTTAACGATTTCGAAATTACTATTCTGATAACTGCTCAAAATTCCCGTAAAAATATTTTATATTTGTATTCTCTGAATGAAATCTTAAAATTGATTCATAGTGTACAACGTTTTAGTGAAATGGGGCTGAAGAGTATAATTATTGAGCTTTGGAATCAAATGAACTTCTATTTGAAACCAAATCGCGTTAAGGTGGCGGTCCTATTAGCTTCCCATATTATGAAATAAAGGGGATTTATTGTGATCACGATTACACCCGATTTTTGGCGAATTTCCCCTATTTAGTGTGCCAGGAGTGAAGTTTGTCTGTGTACCTCGACGATAGCTCAACTAAACCTCAACACAAAACATAACAGAAATATAATTGGGCTTAAAGCCCAATCATATGATACTCTAGATGAGATGGAAATGACTTTAATATACTGGAAAATATGTCATCTCAAACTCTTTCGAATAGTGAATAGAGATTTTTGCATGGAAGGTAGTAGAAGTAGAGGGGAGGTTTGTATTTTTCGTATATGACACCGAACATGGCATGCAAAATGTTTTTTGCAGAATTTAAAGTTTTTAGTTTTCATTATTTTGAAAGAAATTAGTTATAGTTTTCCTGAAATTGGGGCATTTGTATGGGAGGTGGCAGAGGAAGTGGAGCGTTTAAGATGATTTTGAAACTGCTTATCATCATCCTTATCACCATGCATGCATAATACTTTGACCTATATTTCAAGTCGATAGCTCAAATAGTTTCAAAGAAAAATCAATTTCTTAACATTTCGAAATTTCATGAAATTTGTATGGGAGGGGGTAGAAGGAGAGGGAAGATGTAGCCCATTCACGAACTTAAAGTTACTTTTTTGCTAAAAATGACACAAAAATTTTTTTAGCACTATAGCTCAAAGCTTTCGAGAGTTATGCTCTAGACGGTCGCACGGACAGACGGACAGACGGACAGACAGACAGACAGACAAACAGACGGACAGACGGTCACTCGGAATCGACGTTTTTGAGCGACAACAAATATTTCTGTACCCTTGGCGGCTCTGTGCGAGCGTTATTTCTTAGCGTTACAAACGGTAAGGCAAACACAATATACTCTCAGATTTCATCTAGAGTAAAGGGTGACCGAGCTATCGGTGTGTTTTTAAATTACCGTTTTTTTGCACCTGGCAACACTAATGTCATTCTAACTTTGACAGAAATTCAGTATCATATCTCCGCTGAACGAAATGAGTCGATTTACGCTTTAATAACACTGGGATGTATTGAACATTTATTTCCAAAACGAAGACAATTGGACCGAAATTTCAAGAAATTGTCGAACGAAATTCGGTCGAGAAAATGCACCTTCAGTGAGTGAAAAAAAAATGGTGAAAAAAATTCGTGAAACGGGCATGATTATTGACGCACGAACACGTTCCCGTGTTCATCCCGTTCGTTCGGCCGAAAATATCGCCGCGGTGGCCGAGAATATGTGCCGACAGCCGAGAACATCGTATCACCGTCGTGGATAGAATATGGGCATCAGCCGCTCTTCCATGCAACGAATTTTACGTAAGGATCTTGGTTTGTGGCCCTACACAGTTCAATTAGTCCAGCAATTGAAGGCCCCAGACCATCCGCTTTGATATCGATTCGCTGTGTGGGCTTCCGACCAACTTGAAATTGATGAAGATTTTGCTCAAAAAATCATCTTTTCGGACAAAGCTCATTTCCATCTCGGCGGGTACTTAAACAAGCAAAATTGTCGCATTTGGGGATCTGAAAATCCTCAGGCATATGAAGAGAAGCCAATGCATCCATTGCGTGTGACTGTGTGGTGTGAATTGTGGCGCGGCGGTATCATTGCCCCGTATTTTTTCGAAAATGAGTCCGGCGCGACCGTTACGGTCAATGGCGAGCGTTACCGCCACATGTTAACATCTTTTTTGTGGCCATATCTTGAAGATATTGATTTGGACGATCTTTGGTTTCGACAAGACGGTGCTCCGTGCTAGAGTTACTCTATGAAAAAGAAAGAACAAGACGTACTAGAGTTCGGCCAAGGTGATAACCAGCTTTTCCGTTAAATTTGAAAAAGCGCCCTGCTATTTTCCAGCGTGCGATAATTAAGCAAATGTAATTGCAATCCGTTCATTAGTACGTGAAACCTACCAAATTAAATTTTCACCACTTAAAAGTACTGCAAATTAAAGATATTCCCGAGTTAAAATCAGAAAAGTTGCACGCACACATAGGACTGTAATTTCGAATTTCGAACTTTAGTTTTGTTCTTTTTTAGTAAAGAAATGTCAAGAGAACTGTGGGAACGATGACAATTCATTTTGTACATTCGGCGAATGTAAGTGAAAAACTCCAATTATTTCCGTAAATTTTCATAAATTTAAGCATTCCAGGAAACCGAAGTGGGGATCACCCCGCGAAAGTGGAAATCTGCAGCTGCGAAAGAGGAAATCTACATCGCGTCGCAGCTTCTCGCCGGTGAATCGACAAGTGCAATATATTTTGGTTTTGGTATTTAGCTCGCGATGTGTGATATGATATCTTTCCTTTAATAAATGTGTTGTAAATTCAGAATAAGCCTTTTATTAAAAAACCCTATTGTACCCAAAATAGTTCATTAGTTTTACAGGTAGTGTTGTCTTGGACATCTCAATGCTGGAAATCGAGACGTTTTGGCCGTTGGACTATTTACAAATTAAACCACTAAGAGAACGTCACTAAGAATTTTCCAAAACCTAGTGACATAACCGATCCCAGAAATATGAAGCTTGTGTTCGTTGTGCTAAAATTCGATCCGCGAGAGATCGAAGAGCCATCCTTTTTGTAACGAGTAACGCTCTAGTATGCAGAACTCCCGAGGATGCCATTCGAACCGATTAACTAAATAAATAGATAAATATTAGACGTATGTATTCTCTAATTACGTCAGCAATATCACTCTAATTGCATAAACCCTAACCCTAGCTGAAATGATTGAAAAAGCCCGCCAGATGTCAAATTTCGAAATTGCACCTATGCCAGCGACATTTGCGTCGAAATAAGGAACTACAAATAGTACTACATGCATTCTCACCCACACTTAAGTACAGTAGAACGCCGATTATCCGAACGCCGATTAACCGAATCGCCAATTATCCGAATCGGTCCTAAGCGTAATATAAAAAATTAAAACCAAGTAATTTTTCTTTTGTTTTGTTGTAACAAGCTGGAACTCGCTGGAGTCCAGATATATTTCAACTGTTATAGTTGAAAGCTAGAGGCAAGACACTACATGTTTTGCGTCGTGCGGCTTCCGTGAAACGGAACGTTGGAACGTTTGTTTTTTTTTCAACTCAATAACACTGAATTACTGTCAGTGAGCTCCTCCCTCTCTCATTGTGCGGATCGCTGTTTTAAACGGTTATATGACAAGCGAATAACCAAAATGAGTGCAAAGCGGAAACGTGTCGTCCTCTCACTAAAGGACAAAGTGGAAATAATCAACCAGTTAAAAAAAGGTGTGGCGGGAAAGGTACTGGCAGATAGATGTGGTGTCGGGGCGGCTACAATAACTGATATTAAAAATAACAGTGAAAAAATTTTAAGTTTTATGACTGCGTTGGAAACTGATGATGGATGTTCGTCACGAAAAGTAATGAAAAAGGCAAAGGATGAACAGCTTGAGAATGCTGTCTTTACGTGGTTTCTGCAGCAACGATCTATTGGACAATCGATTTCAGGACCGATTTTATGTGAAAAAATTAGGCCGATTGTTCAGTGAAAAAATTGGTGTAGCTGGTTTCAAGGCAAGCACTGGATGGATCCGCAATTTCAAAAATAGGCACGGCATTCGGGGACTGGATATAGGTGGTGAAAAACTTTCTGCTGATAGTGAAGCTGCTAATAAATTTGTGAACGCCTTTAAAAAAAGAAACTGAAAACTACGACCCTGATCTTGTTTACAATGCTGATGAGACTGGTTTGAATTGGAAAGCTTTGCCGAGAAAAACCCTAGCATCTAAAAGAGAACAGAGTGCTCCCGGCCACAAAGTCAGTAAATATCGCGTCACCATAATGGTCTGCGCTAACTCTACTGGTACCCATCGCCTTCCTCTATTATTGATTGGCAAAGCAAAGAAGCCGAGGACTTTTAAGAACGTAGCCAAGTTACCAGTGACCTACACAAATCAGAAGAGTGCATGGATGGACAGCAGTATTTTCTTGGAGTGGTATGATAAAACCTTTATTCCTGAAACAAAAAAGTTTAAAAAGGAAACAGGAAAAAAGGGGAAAGTTTTGCTAATTATTGACAATGCACCAACGCATCCATCACTTGAGCTTCTCGTGAGAGAAGAAGGGAAATTTAAGTGTCTCTTTTTACCACCCAACGTCACAAGTCTGCTGCAGCCCATGGACCAGAGTGTTATTGAGTGCACGAAACGTTTTTACAGACAACAGTTGCTTCGTAAATTGCTTCTGGCTGAAGAGAACGACGAAGAACGGGTTTTGGATTTGTACAAAAAAATCAACTTGAAAGCCTGTTGCTACATTATTGCAGATTCCTGGAACATGGTTAAAAGTGTTTCACTGAAACGAGCTTGGAAAAAAATAAACGGCACATCAACAAAAGAGCAACTTGAGTTAGAAAAGCAAGCGAAGGAACGAGAATCAACCGCTGAAGTTAATGGAGACGAACAGGAATTACCGTCAGTGGAAGAGTTTGTAAACATGGCTAATGAAATCGCGGGATGTTCGGCGTGTGATGTCGCTGATATGGAAGAGTGGTTGCACTGTGACAAAAATGATCAAGGGTTCCAGATACAGACAGATGATGAAATCGCAGCGAGTGCCATGGACGAACAGGATAATGAAGAGGACGACAATGAGACCGAAGGGGAAGAGGCACAAGACCAAAGTGTACCATCTCACAGCGAGGCGTTTATGTGTTTCGATAACGCCCTCAAGTGGATGGAACGGCAACCCGAATGCGACGGTGTACAACTTCTTGCCGTCCGGCGCCTGCGTGACCTTGCCGCACAGAAACGAGCGCCAACGTCGAGGCAACTTACTCTGATCGAGATGTTCAAGTGACAAGATATTGTAGAACTGTGTTTGTTAAGCTTAATAAAGTTTATTCTATGTGTGACAGTTCGTTTTTCTTTATTACCAGTCTATGTCCGATTATCCGAATTTTCGATTATCCGAATCGACCCCGGTCCCGATTAATTCGGATAATCGGCGTTCTACTGTATCGGTTTTCGAACTCGAAAATAAAAAGCGCCCCATCTGACAAGGTGCAAGGTGGCCCAACTCTTTTACCAAGTGCCTTGTTCTTTCTTTTTCGTAGAGTGACTCTACTCCGTGCCACACAGCGGGCCAAACAATAGCCGAAGTGCGTGAAAAATTCGATTGTCGCATTATCAGTCGAAATGGCGATGTCAATTGGCCGCCAAGGAGCTGCGATTTGACACCTTTGGATTTTTATTTGTGGGGAGCCGTGAAGGGCAAGTGTTATGCGGACAATCCACAAACTATTAACCATTTGAAGGCCAATATTGAAGCAGCCATTGCCGATATAGAGTCGCAAACAATCCAAAATGTGCTTCGAAATTGGACCGACAGAATGGCCTACTGTAAGGCCAGCCGCGGCAGCCATTTGAATGAAATAATTTTCCATAATTAACCGGAAGGATTGTCCTTTCAAATAAAAAAAAAAATTGGAAAAATATTAAACGGTTTTTTTATAAAGGGTGTTTGGTACTCCGTACATAACCTTGTAAGGGGTTATTCCTGGATATATTTTGAGCAAAAAATTGTTCTACAGAGATGGTCAATTTTCAATATCCACGGAGATACAGGGTGATCAAGAAAAGTCCTTCGGACCTGTACCCTCACTCACTCAAAATACTATATCTTGAAAACTAATAATCACAATTCAAAGTGTTATAGCTTGTTTTTTAGGGAATCAAATTACCTTTCATTTGGTGTAATAGTCCGCATTGTAACTGTATCCAATTCTGAGATATTTGCTTCAGAACACAAATTTTTGACAGTTTGACCGTCAAAATTCTAAGATGAATGTAGTTTTTCTCTAAAAAACCCATTATAAAAATGTCATTTTATTGTTGTTTTCTTTTGTGTCATATTATTGCCTACAAAAGACGCATACGCTAGCATTGCATAAGTTTTATAGTTTAGAAGAAATTATCATTCCAATAATTTAGCACTTTTGTCAAAAAAGCAAGAATAGGTTGATCAACACTCTCCGCTTGAACTAAAAGTACTTAAGAATGGTTTTTACGATTTATTTCAAATTGCCTTAATTACAATAAATGTTCAAAATGGCTACCTTCATTTTGAATGCACGCTAAAGCTCGTTTTGCCAGTGTTCTCTTTGTGTTCATACTCCTCAACTGCTGCTTTACTTCTGTTGCTGCCGCATCGATTCTGGTGTTTAGATCCTGCAACGTTACTACTTCCGTTGCGTAGACAAGGTCCTTCATCCGTCCCCATACAAAGAAATCCATAATAGTTAAATCAGGGGATCTTGCAGGCCAGTGTATCGGTCCATTTCTACCGATCCAGCGATTGCTATAATTGGAATTTAACCAATCTCTGATCTGTCGGCCGTAATGAGCTGGAGCACCATCGTGTTGGTAAAAAATGGAAGCCAATCGTTGCAGTGGCATATTATCCAATAACTCCTGTAGATCATTTGTCAAAAAATGCAAGTAATTGGAACTATTTAAGGTAGGCGGAAGCCTAATAGGACCAATAAAATCGTTGCCAATCACACCTGCCCATAAATTGACACTGAATCTGTGCTGAAATGATGCCTCTCTTCTTGTATGTGGATTGCTCTCAGCCCATGTGTGTAAGTTGTGGAAGTTTGTGATACCGTCCCTGGTGAATTGGGACTCATCCGTCCAAAGAATGTTGCTGATAAAATTCTCGTCACTTATTTGTCGTTCAAGGAGCCAATTGCAAAACTCCATCCTTTTGGGTAAATCAATGGGTAACAGCTCCTGCACTGGTGTGTGGTGGTAGGGATGCAAACGTTCTGCTTTCAGGACACTCCAAACTTTCCAAGTAGAGACGTTAAACCGCAATGCCAAGCGTCGTATACTAGTTGATGGATCATTTTGAACTGCAGCTAGGATTCGTTGATCAATTGAAACAGCGATTACCGGCGCAGGATTTGCATTCACTCTGCTTGTCCTAACACTGCCTGTTTCCCTAATCCTTCTGTAAACGTCTTGGAATACTCTCGGGTAAGGTATTCGACGATTGGGAAATCTGTGATGATACAAAGATCGCGCCGCTTGCTCATTTCCCTGACACTCTCCATAGAGGAAAATTATGTCTGCATATTCTTCGTTCGTGAACTCAGGCATTTCGAAATTCTTTTCTAAATTTTAGTGACACCTTGTTCTTTTACAAATTTAACTAAAACTGATAAAAATATGAAGTATGGTTTGCTTTTATAGGCTTTTCATTTTGTTAGGTAACCCATTAAAAAGGGCAAAGTGCTGCACCTAGTTGTGTTGAAACTCATTTTAATTTAATTCATTTTCTCGATAATTTTAATACTACCTAAAGGACATTCATTGATAATTTAAATAGTAATTAAAGGACACAAAGAATATTTCAGTTTAACAACATTTCAGGTAGTTTTTTTAGAACGAGGGTTGGTTTATGGCATATTTTATTTTTAAGCCATATGTATTTTCGCTTATTACCTGGAAAACGGGAAAACCTAAGTCATAAGTATGTGTGCATCTTTTGTAGGCAATAATATGGCACATAAAAAAACAACATTTTTATAATGCGTTTTCTTGAGAAAAACTACATTGATCACAGAATTTTGAGGGTCAAAGTATCAAAAATTTGTGGTCTGAAGGAAATACCTCAGGATTGGGTACAGGTACAATACGGACTATTACACTAAATGAAAGATAATTTGATTCCCTAAAAAACAAGCTATAACACTTTGAAATGCGATTATTGGTTTTCAAGATATAGCGTTTTGAGTGAGTGAGGGTACAGGTCCGAAGGACTTTTCTTGATCACCCTGTATCTCCGTGGATATTGAAAATTGACCATCTCCGTAGAACAATTTTTTGCTCGAAATATATCCAGGAATAACCCCTTACAAGGTTATGTACGGAGTACCAAACACCCTGTATAATTTTTAAATCGACACTTTTACTTGGGTCACACCAATGCCTTCTATAGTAGAAAGCCGAGTAACTGAATCCAACAACAACACGTTGGAGTCATAACAAACATGACAGTTCCATACAAATTCGAGCGCTTTTGTATGGAGCAGACACGGCGGGCTTCGTGAGAATCGCGTTTATTCTTAAATGCAGTGTTAAAGATAGTTCAGCTTTCTAAGGTACTTTGATAATAGTGCTCGGCATGTAATTATTACATGTTGATATCAGGGCAATACATTTTTAATTAAAAAAAGTGCGATAAAAGTTAAATCTCGGTTTCTCACACCGAAGAAAATCTGTCACTCATATTGTGCAGAGTTCTCCGGTTAATTTTCACACAGAAAATTGTAAAATTTTAGTTATTGCGAAAAAGTGTGCACTCGCGTAATATTTTCGTACTTAATTTGAACTATTTATGCTCTTTTCTTGTTTTCGGCAAAACGTGTTTTTACGACAAGTTTGTAGAAAAATAATACAGGTGGTCTTGTGAAATGGAAAAATCCATGACGTCATACCCACTGGAGTCATTCAAGATGGCCGCTACGTCAGTTCTGCCCAGCTTGAGTTGTAGAAAGCATTGGTCACACTGTATAAAAAGGGTGGCAGAAATCGCCGGAAGGAACTGTATTGGATTTGGGATGGATGACCAGACAAAAAAAAATATTTAAAAATTTCTATTACCTGATCGAGAAAAATTTGAATAAGGTGTTTTTAGAGGCGGAGAAATTTAAATGGAAATAAAATACAGAAATTTTTTTTTAATATCCATGAAATTGACTTTATTTGAAAGATAATTTTATGGCATTAATGCTTGAATATGATTTCGGTCATGTGGCCGCTGCGGCTGGCGCATACATGGCGTTATCTGGAAGTCCAATTTTCACACACTCTTCGCAGTAAACCAGGTTGTATCTCGTCAATAACGCGTCCAATGTTGTTGCTCATGGGACATGGGACTTTCCATATTCCTAGAGAAAAAAATCGAATGGCGTCAAATCGCAGGAACGAGGTGGCCAGTTAACAGGTCCATTTCGTGAAATTAATCGATCATCAAATGTTTCTTTCAGTAAATTAATTGTATCGCGCGCTGTGTGGCATGTGGCGCCGTCCTGTTGAAACCACACGTCTGCGACATTAATGCCTTCCAATTGAGGCACGAAAAAGTTAGTATTCATTTCTCTGTACCGCTCACCGTTGACTGTAACGTTCTGACCATCATCATTTTTGAAGACATATGGACCAATGTATCCACCGGCCTATAAAGCGCACCAAACGGTGACTTTTGCTGGATGTAATGGTGTTTCTGCTTATTGACGTAACCATTTAGCCAAAAGTGTGCTTCATCACTGAACAAAATTTTCAAATGAAATTTTAGATCAATAGCAATGTTTCCTTCGGCCCATTAACCAACGTTGCCCAGGCGCGAGTCTAACTAACTCAAAACGCTATATCTTGAAAACTAATAATCACAATTCAAAGTGTTATAGCTTGTTTTTTAGGGAATCAAATTACCTATCATTTGGTGTAATATTGTAACTGTACCCAATCCTGAGGTATTTTCTTCAGAACACAAATTTTTGATACTTTCACCCTCAAAATTCTGGGATCAATGTAGTTTTTCTCAAAAAAACGCATTATAAAAATGTCATTTTAATGTTGTTTTTTTATGTGCCATATTATTGTCTATAAAAGATGCACACATACTTTTGACTTGGGTTTTCTCGTTTTCCAGGTAATAAGCGAAAATACATATGGCTTAAAAATAAAATATGCCATAAACCAACCCTCGTTCTAAAAAAAACTGCCTGAAAGGTTGTTAAACTGAAATATTCTTTGTGTCCTTTAATTACTATTTAAATTATCGAGGAATGTCCTTTAATTAGTATTTAAATTATCGAGGAAATGAATTAAATTAAAATGAGCTTCAACACAACTAAGTGCAGCACTTTGCCTTTTTTAATGGTGTACCTAACAAAATGAAAAGCGTATAAAAGCAAATCTTACTTCGTATTTTTATCAGTTTTAGTTACTTTTTTAAAAGTAGAAGGTGTCATAAAATTTAGAAAATAATTTCGAAATGCCTGAGAACTCGAATGAAGAATATGGAGCCATCATTTTCATTTATGGAGAGTGTCAGGGAAATACACGAGCGGCGCGATCTTTGTATCATCAGAGATTTCCGAATCGTCGGATACCTGATAGGAGAGTATTCCAAGACGTTTACAGAAGGAATCAGAAAACAGGCAGCATTGGGACAAGCAGAGTAAATGCAAATCCTGCGCCGATAATTGCTGTTCCCATCGATGAAGAAATACTACTTGCAGTTCAAAATGATCCATCCATCAGTATCCGACGCTTGGCATTGCAGTTAAACGTCTCTACGTGAAAAGTTTGGAGTGTCCTAAAAGCAGAGCGTTTGCATCCCTACCACCACACACCAGTGCAGGAGCTGTTACCCATTGATTTGCCCAAAAGGATGAAGTTTTCCAATTGGCTCCTTGAACGACAACTAATGACGAAAATTTTATGAACAACATTCTTTTTTGGACGAAAGAGTCCCAATTCGCCAGGGACGGTATCACAAACTTCCACAACTTACACACCTGGGCTGAGAACAATCCACATACAAGAAGAGAGGCATCATTTCAGCAGAGATTCAGTGTCAATTTATGGGCAGGTGTGATTGGTGACGATTTCATTGGTCCTATTAGGCTTCCGCCTACCTTAAATAGTTCCAATTACTTGCATTTTTTGACAAATGATCAACAGGAGTTATTGGATGATATGCCACTGCAACGATTGGCTTCCATGCTTTACCAACACGATGGTGCTCCAGCTCATTACGGGCGACAAACCACAGATTGGTTAAATTCCAATTATAGCAATAGCTGGATCGGTAGAAATGGACCGATACACTGGCCTGCAAGATCTCCTAATTTAACTATTATGGACTTCTTTGTATGGGGACGGATGAAGGACCTTGTTTAAGTAGCGGAAGTAGTAGCGTTGCAGGATCTAAACACCAGAATCGATGCGGCAGCAACAGAAGTAAGGCAACAGTTGAGGAGTATGAACACAAAGAGAACACTGGCAAAACGAGCTTTAGCGTGCATTCAAAATGAAGGTGGCCATTTTGAACATTTATTGTAATTAAGGAAATTTGAAGTAAACTATTAAAACCATTCTTAAGTGCGGAGAGCGTTGATCAACATTTTCTTGTTTTTTTGATAAAAGTGCTAAATTATTGGAACGATAGTTTTTGCTAAACTATGAAACTTATGCAATGCAAGTGTATACATCTTTTGTAGGCAATAATATGGCACATAAAAAAACAACATTAAAATGATATTTGTTTTGAGAAAAACTACATTGATTCCAGAATTTTGAGGGTCAAAGTATCAAAAATTTGTGTTCTAAAGCAAATATCTCAGGATTTGGTACAGGTACAATGTGGACTATAACACCAAATGAAAGGTAATTTGATTTCCTAAAAAATTAGCTATAAAACTTTGGATTGTGGTTATTAGTTTTCAAAATATTGCGTTTTGAGTGAGTGAGGGTACAGGTCCGAACACTTTTCTTGATCACCCTGTATCTTCGCGGATATTGAAAATTTACCATCTCCGTAGAACAATTTTTTTCTCAAAATGTATCTAGGAATAAGCCCTTACAAGGTGGCACACGGAGTACCAAACACCCTGTATACATATACTATAGAGGGCTTTGACTAAACCCAAAACTACCGGGAACTGTCAAATCGGCTGTCACAAAAACCAGTGCTGCCAATTTAAAGTTCTCCGCCTCTAAAAAAACACATTTTATTTGTTATAATTTAAATTATTAAATTATTGTATTCTATTATATTCGAAATACCAATAAATTTATTTTTATGGAGTGTGGTGGTTTATGCTGAGCTCGTGAAACCATAGGCGATAATTTACGAATCTTTTAAAAATCGTGTAGTGTAGGCATATAGGTATGTAATTCCACAATCTTCAACAATTATGGTCATAGAAACTTTCTCGATCGGTCAATTGCCTCTCGCGTTGCGTGGGTGATCCAGTAATGACCATATAGGATCTCCTTTTCAAATGTTGACTTCTTTTATTTCACTTAAAAATTTCAATTTTAAGATGAACAATTTCTGACACAATATGTTTTTGCATATAAAAATAAATAAGAAAATTTCAAGACACTGTAACACGACTGCGCATTGCTCAACAATCGCAATGAATGCGAGCAATTCGCACCAGCTTCGATCCAAGATCACTGCTGTGTCTACTAGTGAAATGCACTGCTTCTAGTCGACCTTAGCCCGGTTCGAGTTCAGGCGCCGGCACCTTCTACTAACGCCAATTACAACCGCCGCTCACCGATCTGCAAATCCGTAGCACGCACATGTGGGAGATAATTGCACAGGTAAGTGATACGATTTTCCCACAGGCATTTAAGATCCTACACACGACCGTTACTCGAGTAGCTATTGTGAAGATTTTCTTGAAGCGATCTTCGCTCGAGATGAAAGTGCATGGGAAACTGGCTGAACCCAGCGATGTACGATCGCACTGCGCGTCTTAAATTACAAAAGAAAGTGAAGAAAAGTCGTCGTTGCTTGACTGCAATTGGACACGCTAAGAAACGATCAATTTACCGTTGACAGAAGTTTGACCTTTGTAAAAGAAAGTTGTACAAACCTGATAAATGTTGATGACGTTTGTGAAGCGATTGGCGGTTTACGGGATGCTAATCCAAACAGTGCCACCAGGTAAACGGTTAAGAATCGCTGAATCCACAGAATAATTCACGAGACATATGAGACACTAAGCCCATGGCACATATTTGAGTACACTCGCGAGTACAACAGGTAAAAAATCGATCTGCCTACACCACACCAACAGAATCAAGTGCACAACACAATCTCACCGGTCCAATCACACAGGCACAGGTAAGAACAAGAAGAACTTTTCACAAGAATTCCTCGTCTCTCTTTTGTACACCTTAAGAATGAATGAATACCTGCGCCGCCACGATCTCTGATAAGAGAGCCCCGTGAACTCAATTACTAACACTCTTGTACGGTAAACAAAAACACATTTAAGGGGAATTTAAATAAAAAAAAGCCAAACAACAAACACATTATGCAATTCGGAAAATAAGGCGATCGCGAATTAATTATAGACACTTAATTATCAGGTGTAATTTCATTGCCGAGACGCACGGGTACGCGAAAATTTACAATCAGACCGAAATACGCGATTTACCGCACTTGCACAACCGTTCACACACACCGTCAGAAATCGAATGACGGACCGCGACCGTTAGACGTTGAATTCGGAATACAGACAACTTGTTGCAAGCTTCATTCCGACTTGCAACATGTTTCCTACGCAGGGGCGACAGTTTCACAATATGCAAGTTTTTGCCGCGGTTTGATCACTGGCGCTAGTAGTGGGTGTGAATTTGAGATCGTTGGCTAATCGTTTCGCGGTTTAAGGCAAATAAGAAATTGAATTGTTTTTGTTGCAATCCTGAAGGTACATTACTGAATGATCACACGTCATTAATCAATTAATCAAATGTTCAGACATCATTAAGTGTTCGTTCTGATTTTTCAAATTAAATCGAACAAAAACTAATTAAGCATAAACTTAGGCGTACAACTAAAAGTCAGACCAATATTTTCTACTTAGGTTACTACTGCAGGGTCCGATCAAAAGATTTTGTTAACAAGAAGATGGCTACTTGCGTTTTCCAATTTTTGGCAGTGTATTTATTTATTATAACAATAGCTTTATTTTCTGAAATTTCAATGTGGTAATTATACAGGGTGTTTGGTACTCCGCGCGCCACCTTGTTCCTAGATATATTTTGAGGAAAAAATTGTTCTACGGAGATGGTCAATTTTCAATATCCGCGGAGAAACAGGGTGATCAAGAAAAGTGTTTCGGACCTGTACCCTCACTCACTCAAAACGCTATATCTTGAAAACTAATAACCGCAATTCAAAGTGTTACATCTTGTTTTTTAAGGAATCAAATTACCTTTCATTTGGTGTAATAGTCCGCATTGCAACTATTCCCAATCCTGAGGTATTTGCTTCAGAACACAAATTTTTGACTCTTTGAACCTCAAAATTCTGGGGTCAATGTAGTTTTTCTCAAAAAAACGCATTATAAAAATGTCATTTTAATGTTATTTTTTATGTGCCATATTATTGCCCCGCAAGGGGGTAGTTGTAGGATGAGGTTTTACCAATTCCTGTAACTATCTTTGGAGCCTAGCGACTCCACGGACCTGAGCTAACTATCCCCCTCTGGGATGGGGGCTGTAGAATTCACCCACAGCCAGTCCTGCTTGCCCTAAAAATGGCAAATGGACACTCACTGGATCATGGGCTTATCACCCGTGATCTTAAGACCTAAATGATACGAGAAACAGATACATCGCCTCGGATACGGACTGATTCTACGGTAACGACTTTTGGCATTCGAAAACGGACTATGATTGGCTTCTGGAACGTTCGAACATTGAAAGACGGGGGAAGAGCTGGGGTTACTCGGTCCTTGCACCGCCAATCGGTGATCGACCGTGAAATGGAGCACTATAACATCCAAATCTTGGGCTTGAGCGAGGTCAGGTGGACAGTATCAGGAGAAGAACGAACCCCTAGCGGAAACACTATTCTGTACATTGATCCTGAAAGTGAAGCCAGAAATGGCGTGGCGTTCGTCCTTACACCGAGAGCGAGAAACAGTCTCATTAGCTGGGAACCAATCTCGGATAGGATTATCGTCGTCAGGCTCAGGACCAGTGTCAGAAACGTCACAATTCTGCAGTGCTACGCACCAACTAATACCGCAACATCTGGTGACAAAGAGGAGTTTTAAAGCCAACTGAGTGCCACCTTCGAACGTGTTCCAAGAGGTGATATTATTATCATCTCAGGAGATATGAACGCCCAGGTTGAATCAGACAACACTGGACTAGAACACGTCATGGGAAGGCATGGTGACCCTTGGGTCGACGCGTCACGACCTTGGATTAAGAGACCTGAAAACGGCGAATTATTTGTGGAGTTTTGTAGTACTCGGCAAATAGTCATCGGAGTGACCCTTTTTCCACACAAGAGTCATCATAAAACATCTTGGGTTTCCCCTGATGGTGTTACTCAGAACCAGATCGACCATTTGGCTATAAGTCGCCGATGGAGAAGATGTCTCCTCGATGTGCGAGCGAAACGTGGAGCTGACGTGGGGAGCGATCACCACATGATGGTTGCCTGCTTGAGATTGTGTACAGCAGCTATCCGACGACCACAAATTCTTCAAATGAAGCGATAGCTTAATGTGGATAAACTTAGAGATCCCAACAAAAAACGCGAATACACCATCATTCTACGCGAAAAGTCATCCACATTGGGTGAATATGAAATGCGCACACTGGACGCCAATTGGGAGACAACCAGAAGCACTTTTCTAACTAGTGCTGAAGAATCTGTGGGATATGTGCAAAGCGGTGAGAAACCCTGGATGTCGCAAGACACATGGGTCAAGGTTGGCAATCGGAAAAAAGCCAAATTGGCAATCATCTCTCAACTCGATGTCAACCAGCGAACGCCCGACTTGAGGCAGAACTACCGCGATGCTCATATACAGCTTAAAAAGGCTGTTAGACGCGACAAGCGAAAGGCCATTGAAGATCTGGCAAACAAAGCAGAATCTGCGGCTTACATTGGGGATATGGGTACACTATTTAAAATCATGAAACAGTTGACGAACAGGAATTTCACCGCCAACCACCTGGTGAGAGATGTCAACGGAACTCTCCTTAATATGAGTGAACACTAGTTGCGACGATGGAAGGAATACTTCTCTGATATTTTAAACATCTTGTCAGATGAAGATATTGCGGAAACAGAACAACTTCCAAACATCCAACCGCAACAATCCTCTATTAGGGACGATCCCCCAGATAAGGAAGAGATAGTTTCCGCCATTCGGTCAATGGCGGGAAGGAAAGCTCCAGGTATAGACGGACTACCAACCGAACTCGTCAAAGCGGACCCGGAAATCACAGCCGATATACTCCTCCCACTCTTCACTAAGGTGTAGAGTGAGGGAAGATATCCGACTGAATGGAAGGAGGGCGTCATTGTGAAAATTCCGAAGAAGGGCGACCTTCGGGATTGTGGCAATTGGCGTGGTATATGTCAACTTACTGCCGTATCAAAAATTATGGCTAAGGTAATTCTCAATAGGATTACTGATGTCGTCGAGAGCGCTCTCGAAGCTTATCAGGTTGGATTCCGTAAAGGGTCGTCTTGTACCGACCATGGAAATACCCTACGGATAATATTAGAGCAGTCAGCCGAAATGGGTTCGCCACTACATCTCATGTTTGTAGACTTCGAGAAGGCTTTCGACAGCGTTAAGCGAGATTACATATGGAATGCTTTGCGTAGGAGAGGTATTCCAGATAAGGTCTTAGCTATTATTAAAGAATCCTACGAAGATGCAAGGTGTCGCGTTTTGCATAGAGGAGAGCTGTCCGAGAGCTTCCCTGTGCGAACGGGTGTCAGACAAGGCTGCATATTATCACCAGCCCTGTTTCTGGTGGTAAAAAATGACATCTTGAAAGCTGCACTGGAAGGTGGGGAAGGTAAGGGTCTTCAATGGAGACTATTTAACATCTTAAGTCACCTTGATTATGCTGATGACGTGTGTTTGCTTGCACATAACCGTTCGGACTTAGAGTCAAATGTTCGCTCGTTGCATTCTAAATGCAAAGAGGCGGAACTGAAAATAAATGTGCGTAAAACCAAGTACATGCGCATGGGTTCGAACGCAAGCACACCGATTGTTCTTAACGGACAGGATGTGGAAGAGGTGCAAGATTTTTGCTATCTTGGAAGCATTGTCAGCATGGACGGCGGTGCCGAAAAGGATGTTGAGGCTCGGCTAAATAAAGCTCTTCAGGCCTTCGGTATCCTTTCCCCTTTCTGGAGGTTAAGAGAGATCTCCCTTCGCACGAAGCTGCGAGTTTTTGACGCATGCGTCAAATCTGTGTTGTTGTATGGGTGTACTACGTGGAAAGTGACCGTTCGACTTACCAAGAAACTACAGACTTTCGTAAACCAATGCCTCCGGCGCATTTTACGAATATTCTGGCCAGAAGTGATCTCCAACGACGAACTTTGGAGTACAACTGGCCAGACTCAAATAGGCATTGAGATTCAACGGCGGAAGTGGCAGTGGATTGGTCATACTTTGAGGAAACCAGAGCAAAATATCGCAAAACAGGCTCTGAATTATAATCCTCAAGGAAGACGTCGGGTTGGTCGACCATGTAACACATGGAAGCGAGCAGTTGAGCAGGAGGCCAGAGGAATAAACAAGTCCTGGCAACAGCTTAAGGCCGATGCTCAGGATCGCGCCTTGTGGAAGAGAGTTGTTTCTGTCCTATGCCCCTATAGGGGGTCTTAACAGGAATTTGATTGATTTGATATTATTGCCTACAAACGATGTATACGCTTGCATTGCATAATTTTCATTGTTTAGAAAAAAATATCATTCCAATAGTATAACACTTTAATAAAAAAAAAAAGATTATGTTGATCAACACTCTCCGCTTGAACTAAAAGAACTTAAGAATAGTTTTTATGGTTTATTTCAAATTTCCTTAATTACAATAAATGTTCAAAACGGCTACCTTCATTTTGAATGCACGCTAAAGCTCGTTTTGCCAGTGTTCTCTTTGTGTTCATACTCCTCAACTGCTGCCTTACTTCTGTTGCTTCCGCATCGATTCCAGTGTTTAGATCCTGCAACGTTACTACTTCCGTTCGTAGACAAGGTCCTTCATCCGTCCCCATACAAAGAAATCCATAATAGTTAAATCAGGAGATCTTGCAGGCCAGTGTATCGGTCCATTTCTACAGATCCAGCGATTGCTATAATTGGAATTTAACCAATCTCTGACTTGTCGGCCGTAATGAGCTGGAGCACCATCGTGTTGGTAAAACATGGAAGCCAATCGTTGCAGTGGTATATTGTTGCGAGCTAGGGGATCGCCGATTTCAAAGGAAAACACAATTCGTTTAAAAACAATGAATAATTTTATTTAATCGCACTTTTCTACACAATTTCCCGATCACTTCACTAAATTCGCTCTAAAAACTTAATTCGCACAACCCAGGAACACCACCGATCTATCACTTTCGCTTACTTACACCGATAGGTGTTTTCCATGAAACTGTCACTGAGTAACTGGATTCCTTGTCGTGAGCTCTGGCTATTTATAATGGATTTATCCGAGTCTCGAACCTTCTCTGGTGTATGTTTTTCTGCTGGGTCTGGACTATTCTGGAAGTTACTAGATGGCGTCGGGTGTCATTGTTTGTGTCTTTGAGAAATTACTAGAAGCCCTCTACATGTTGGAAGAATATTCTAAATAGTTCTGGCAGATTTGAGAGAGATCATTGCCAGATCTATAACATTACCCTCTCCTTAGTCCCTGTTCGTCCCGAACAGAGTCGTTCACTTCCGCAATGGCACCGTGGTACTTTGTTAGTCGGTCGAGATGTACCACTTTCATTTTTGTACGGGGTTTTTGATGTAATTGAATCCGATAGACGACATCGTTTAACCGGTTGATGATCTGGTAAGGGCCTTCCCAGTTGCGCTGTAGTTTCGGCGATCTGCCCTTCTGTCGTTTGGGATTGTATAGCCAAACTAAATCAGCCTCTTGGAATCCTGATGAATTCGCCCGTTGATCATACCTCGTCTTCATGCGGTCGGTCGCCAAATCAATTTTATCTCTGACCAGGTTATAAATTGTGTTTAGTCGACATCGAAGATCCGAGACGTAATCTTTGGCATTCGTTGGTTGGTCTGGTGGCACTCCAAACATTAATTCCGCAGGGACTCGAATATTCCTTCCGAAAATGACTCGGGACGGGGTTTCTCCTGTTGTTGAATGCACCGATGTTCTGTAGGCCATTAAAAATAGAGGGATGTGCTGATCCCAGTCCTGTTGCCTCTCGCTGACGAGTTTGGATAGGTTTGAGTTCAATGTCCTATTGAAACGTTCCACCATTCCATCGGACTGTGGATGTAATGGAGTTGTCCTGGTTTTGTTTATTCCCAGCATTTGGCACACGTGTTTGAATATTTGAGATTCAAAATTGCGCCCTTGATCGGAGTGTAGTTCACGTGGAACTCCAAATCTGCTCACCCAGTTGGTAACAATTTGTTCGGCGACGGTTAGTGCTTCTTGGTTTGGAATTGCGTAGGCTTCAGGCCACTTGCTGAAATAATCAATGACCACTAGAATGTAGCGATTACCATTTTCTGATTCCGGAAATGGTCCAGCAATATCCACAGCAATTCTCTCAAATGGGACTCCCACGTTGTATTGTTGCATTTCTCCCCTGGATCTGCGGTGTGGGCCCTGACTTGATGCACACGTAGTACATTTACGGCACCAATTTTCGACATCATCTCGGAGATGGATCCAATAGAACCTTTCTCGTATCTTTGCCAAGGTTCTATTTACACCCAAATGCCCACCGGAGGTACCTCCATGATATTCCTTCAAAACCTCCTCGACTTTACAATGCGGGACGATGGTTTGCATGTGATACGACTTTCCGTCAGCGTTTTCCCATTTCCGTTTTAATAATCCGCCGTCTAGGTGAAGGGAGTTCCATTGTGCCCAATAACACTTCAGGGTTTCGCTGAATTGTGAGATGTCTTTCCACTCAGGCCGTTTCATTTCGTCCTTCCATGCCATGATCGGTGAAATATCTGGATCTTTACGTTGGGCATCTTCCAGTTCTTGCTGTTTCCATCCATCCTTTGGTTCGGTCGTTATCCTCTGAATGGTTTCTCCGGCTTCTTTTCCTTCTACACGGTGACAATGCTTGCAGTTCGGTGGACAAGGACGACGTGAACGCGCATCGGCATTACCGTGGATTCTTCCTCTTCGATGAACAATTTCAAAATCGTAGCACTCGTGCCTTTCAATCCATCTGGCTACTTGGCCTTCGGGGTTCTTAAACTGAAGTAGCCATTTAAGCGATGCGTGATCCGTTCGAAGAAGGAACTTTTGACCATAGAGATATTTGTGAAAATGTTTCGTTGCTTCTACAATGGCTAATAGCTCTCGACGAGTTACGCAATAGTTCCTTTCTGCTTTTGAGAGTACTCGGCTGTAGTATGATAGCACTCTCTCCTGCCCGTCGATCTCCTGTGATAGCACTGCTCCGATACCGACATTGCTGGCGTCAGTATCTATGATGAAACCGTAACCTGGTTTTGGGTACGCCAGAACTGGGGAGTCGCAGAGTTGGTCTTTTATTTTCTCAAATGCTTCCTGGCACTGTTGACTCCATGTAAATGACTTTCCTTTTTCCGTTAACTGATGCAGACATTTCGCCGTGTTGGCAAAGTCTTTTACGAATCGACGGTAATATGTCGCTAAGCCTAGGAAGCTGCGCAACTGGTGTTTATCACTCGGAGTAGGCCAGTTTTTCACCGCCAGTATCTTCTCCGGATCCGTCTTTACGCCATCAGCTGAAACGATGTGACCTAAGTACTTGACTTCTGCACTAAATAAAGTTCACTTTTTCGGACTCAGTTTTAATTTTGCCGCTCGTAGTCGCTGGAAGACTTCCTGCAGATTTTTTAGGTGTTCCTTGAATGTTCTGCCGGTAACGATCACATCATCCAGGTAAACGAGACAAGTTTCCCAACTCAGGCCACGCAAAACGAATTCCATTAGTCTTTCAAACGTAGCTGGAGCATTGCACAAGCCAAATGGCATTACGATGAATTGCCACAGTCCACTGCCGACAGAGAATGCTGTTTTCTCTCTATCTTTTTCATCTATCTCCACTTGCCAGTAACCACTCTTCAGATCCAACGTTGAGAACCATTTAGCATCAGTCAGGGTGTCCATGATATCGTCGATTCTTGGTAGTGGATAGCTATCCTTTTTCGTAACATCATTCAGTCGCCTGTAGTCCACACAAAAACGGGTACTGCCGTCCTTCTTCTTTACCAGCACTACTGGCGATATCCACGGGCTCTTTGATTCTTCGATGATTCCCTGATGCTCCATAGTTTTGACCATTGAATTGACTTCTCCTTGTTTCGCTAATGGTACTCTTCTTGGAGGTTGACGTATCGGTGTAGCACTTCCGGTATCTATACGATGTTTCACTAAGTTTGTTCTGCCATAGTCGTCATCACCGGTGGAAAAGACGTCGCTAAATCCTTCGATTAGATCTACTGCTTGCTTGTGTTGTTCTCCTCTAAGGTTGCTTGACTGAAGAAGTGTTGATGTTACATTGTCCTTCCTTCTTGGCTTATTTTTAGAGGGTACGTCATGTGGTTCTGCCTTGTCGATACTCGTCACCGCCTATATTGGTTCACAGCTGCCAATTACATCTCCTTTCTTTACGCTGGTAGTGCTGTCCGCAACGTTCAGGACTCTTATTGGTACCATCATTCTCTCATTCCTTTTTACGAGCGTTTTTCCTAGTATCAGACTTCGTAATGCAGGTGTCGTTTCCGGTTCTATGAGGTAGAATCGGTGGTTCCCGGGATCACCATCGAGCTCTGCCCAAATAACATTCTCAGATGACTTTGGTATGTCCGCATCTTCGCATAATACAACTCGCAGCTTTGTTGTTTTGGAGGATGTTATTTCCATCGGGATTTCAATATTCCGCCACTTCATTATTCGTTGTCCTAAGTCCAGCTGGATACCGTGTGGTTTCAGAAAATCCATTCCAAGGATACACTCATCGGTAATGTCAGCTACCACGAATACATGCGAGAAGGTCAAATCCCCAAGTTGTATGTCACGAGCTATTTCTCCATGGACCGTTGTAGTTTCTCCTGTAGCAGTGCGAAGTGCGTACTTCTTGGTGTTGTGAAGCCAAGTACGATCTACGAGGTCAGATCTTAGCACTGACCGTGTTGCGCCTGTGTCGACTGTTATGATGCAGTTTAATTTGCCGACTCGACCACTCATACATAAGTCGTTTTCACAACGATGTAGTCGAGAAACTGCGATGATGGTTCCGGGGGCGTCGATTCTACCAGCCAACTTCTGCCCCATGAAGTTGGCCTTTACTCGTTTCCCGGACTGTCATTAGGCGAAGCGTGCTCTCGTGACGGTTCGCCCCTTCCTCCTCTTTGTTTAGCGGCGCAGCCGGAACAGTAGTTGATCGCTTTTCTGGGTTTGCGGCAGTCGCGTCTTAAGTGTCCTGCCTGTCCACAATTCCAGCAACGGGGAGCACCAGATCCTTCGCTCCGCTTGGTGTACTCGGCTTTCTGGCACACACATTCTTCTACTATTTCTCGAGCTCGATAGTTACTCCGCGAGCTTTGCTTGGCAGCTTCGAACGTCAGCCCATATACTAAGGCTTCGCCAATCGTTTTCTTACCTGCCAGTTTTAACGCCTGTTGCAGCTCTCTGTCCTGTACAGCATTGTTAAATGCGAAAACAGCTGTATCGTTGCGTTGCTCTGTTTGCGCATTAGGCAGCGATAATAGTGTGAGTCGTTCAATATCGCGTGTCAGCTCTTGAAGTGTTTCACCATTCTTTTGAGTTCGGTTGTACAGTTGAGTTTTGTAGATCTCTCGCATGTGGTCACTGCCGTAATGAAGATCCAATGTCCGGACTAACGTTGAAAAATCTCGTTGTTGATCCTGCGGAATCGTTTGAAGAACTTCTGCTGGTGGACCTCTTAACGCCAATATAAGAGCCGTTCCTCGTTCCAGATCATTCCAATGGTTGTTTCTTGCGGCAGCCTCAAATTGGGTCTTACAAATAGCCCACGGTGTTTGTCCATCGAAGATTGGAGCCTTGAGACCCTTGTGCGCAACATGCTCTGTTTTGATGACTCCGGTCGCTTTTACATTATCGAAGTCCTTTTTTAGGCGTTCGACTTCTTCTTCGAAGACTCGAAGTTTCTTCTCTACGTTTTCTTCTATTGCTTTACCCATGGTGTCTATTTTATTATTTTGTAGTTCCAATTTATGGTTGAGGTCCCTTGAGGTCTCATCTAATTTCTGGTTAATGTCCGCAGATTGTTGCTCTAGTTTCTGATTAATGTCCGCAGATTGTTGCTCTAATTTCTGATTAATGTCCGCTGATTGTTGTTTAATGTCCGCAGATTGTTGTTTAATGTCCACCGATTGTTGTTCAAATTTCTGATGCATGTCCGCTGATTGTTGTTCTAATTTCCGATTCATGTCCGTTGTCACAGCTGATTGTTGTTCTAATTTCCGATTCATGTCCGTTGTCACAGCTGATTGTTGCTCTAATTTCTGATTAATGTCTGCTGATTGTTGATCCAATTTGTGCATCATTTGTTGCATTAACTGTGTCAGAGCATTCGATGCACCAGAACACTCCTCTGCACGAGTTTCTTCGATTTGGAACTCAAAACTATCTGCATTCTCACCCTCAGCCTCAAGTGTCTCGATCATACGGCTGACAAGTTCAGACTTGCTCCCTGTTGTAGATAACTCGCGTCTACTGAGCTCTTCCTTCAGCTCCGTTACTTTTAAGTCTTTTAAATAACGCGGCATTTTCACTACCAATTATTTCCAGTTTTTCCGCGATTCGAATTCACTTAAATTCACGTCACTGCTCACTAAATCACTCGAGATTATTCGATTTCACAAAATTCTCACTGTCCGTTCGAGAATTGTAGTTCCGCGATTTTACTTCGCTAATTAAAGTCACTGTTCACTAAATCACTCGAGATTATTCGATTTCACAAAATTCTCACTGTCCGTTCGAGAATTTTAGTTCCGCGATTTTACTTCGCTAATTAAAGTCACTGCTCACTAAATCACTCGAGATTATTTGATTTCACAAAATTCTCACTGTCCGTTCGAGAATTTTAGTTCCGCGATTTTACTTCGCTAATTAAAGTCACTGTTCACTAGAGCACTCGAGAATATTCGATTTCAGAAAATTCTCACTGTCCGTTCGAGAATTTTAGTTTCACTTTTTCCGCTCTCACAAAATTATCCGTTCCGAGAATTTTTAATTTCACTCGCAATTTTTAACCCGAATTTATCCTTGAAATCCCACTCTTCTGACACCAATTGTTGCGAGCTAGGGGATCGCCGATTTCAAAGGAAAACACAATTCGTTTAAAAACAATGAATAATTTTATTTAATCGCACTTTTCTACACAATTTCCTGATCACTTCACTAAATTCGCTCTAAAAACTTAATTCGCACAACCCAGGAACACCACCGATCTATCACTTTCGCTTACTTACACCGATAGGTGTTTTCCATGAAACTGTCACTGAGTAACTGGATTCCTTGTCGTGAGCTCTGGCTATTTATAATGGATTTATCCGAGTCTCGAACCTTTTCTGGTGTATGTTTTTCTGCTGGGTCTGGACTATTCTGGAAGTTACTAGATGGCGTCGGGTGTCATTGTTTGTGTCTTTGAGAAATTACTAGAAGCCCTCTACATGTTGGAAGAATATTCTAAATAGTTCTGGCAGATTTGAGAGAGATCATTGCCAGATCTATAACAATATCATCCAATAACTCCTGTAGATCATTTGTCAAAAAATGGAAGTAATTGGAACTATTTAAGGTAGGCGGAAGCCTAATAGGACCAATGAAATCGTCACCAATCGCACCTTCCCATAAATTGACACTGAATCTGTGCTGAAATGATGCCTCTCTTCTTGTATGTGGATTGCTCTCAGCCCATGTGTGTAAGTTGTGGAAGTTTGTGATACCGTCCTTGGTGAATTGGTACTCATCCGTCCAAAGAATGTTGTTCATAAAATTCTCTTGAACGACAACTAAGTGATTAGTTTAGATTAGGAGCCAATTGCAAAACTTCATCCTTTTGGGCAAATCAATGGGTAACAGCTCCTGCACTGATGTGTGGTGGTAGGGATGCAAACGCTCTGCTTTTAGGACACTCCAAACTTTCCAAATAGAGACGTTTAACTGCAATGCCAAGCGTCGGATACTGATTGATGGATTATTTTGAACTGCATGTAGTATTCCTTCATCGGTTGGAACAGCGATTATCGGAGCAGGATTTACTCTGCTTTTCCTAACGCTGCCTGTTTCCCGAACTCTTCTGTAAACGTCTTGGAATACTCTCCTGTCAGGTATCCGACGGTTAGGAAATCTCTGATGATACAAAGATCGCGCCGCTCGTGTATTTGCCTGACACTCTCCATAAATGAAAATGATGTCTGCATATTCTTCATTCGAGTACTCAGGCATTTTGAAATTATTTTCTAAATTTTAGTGACACCTTCTACTTTTAACAATGTAACTAAAACTAGTAAAAATATGAAGTAAGATTTGCTTTTATACGCTTTTCATTTTGTTAGGTACACCATTAAAAAAGGCAAAGTGCTGCACCTAGTTGTGTTGAAACTCATTTTAATTTAATTCAATTCCTCAATAATTTAATACTAATTAAAGAACATTCCTCGATAATTTAAATAGTAATTAAAGGACACAAAGAATATTTCAGTTTAACAACATTTCAGGTAGCTTTTTTAGAACGAGGGTTGCTTTATGGCATATTTTATTTTTAAGCCATATGTATTTTCGCTTATTACCTGGAAAACGGGGAAACCTAAGTTATAAGAACGTGTGCATCTTTTATAGGCAATAATATGGGTCATAAAAAAACATCATTAAAATAACATTTTTATTATGCGTTTTTTGAGAAAAACTACATTGATCCCAGAATTTTGAGGGTCAAAGTGTCAAAAATTTGTGTTCTAAAGCAAATACCTCAGGATTTGGTACAGTTGCAATGCGGACTATTACACCAAATGAAAGGTATACATTTCAGAATTTAAATTCAGTCTATACATAGAAATATAATAATATAAGCCAAAAACCAGTCTCTGCAAAGACGTGGAGGGCAACATCATAAGCGACGCACAAGAAATCAAAAGGAGATGGGCTTCCTACTTTGAACATCTTTTGAATCCCATCCCAGTAGCACCAATAACGACAGACAACATTTCAATTGGAGCCTCAACTGACAAAGATGAACCATCATCGATACCACCCACGCTTGCTGAAATCAAAGCAGCCCTATGTGACCAAAAACGAAATAAAGCGCCGGGAATTGACGAGATACCAGTTGAACTTCTGAAAAACGGTGGAAACTGTGTCGCTGAAATACTGCACAACATGATATGCAAAATTTGGACAGAGGAAATCATACCCGACGACTGGCGAAAAAGCATTATATGTCCAATTTACAAGAAAGGAGACAAACTCTGCTGTGAGAACTACAGAGGTATATCATTGTTGTGTACGTCCTATAAAATATTGACAAAAATTATTGGACGTCGTCTGAAGCCCCATACTAATCAAATATTTGGCGAATACCAAGGCGGATTCAGAACCGGACGATCTACAACAGACCAGATATTTTCGGTGAAACAGGTGCTTGAGAAATGCTGGGAATATAACATATACGTGCACCAAATCTTCGTAGATTTTAAACAAGCATACGATAGTATCGACAGGAGCGTACTGTACCAAGTCATGCTTGACGTTGGAATTCCTCCAAAACTAGTCCGACTAACAAGACTCACAATGACGAACACTGAATCCCAAGTGAGAATACCAACCGATTCCACGACCAGCTTTCGAACGGAATGTGGTTTAAAGCAGGGAGATGGTCTAGCCCCCATGCTTTTCAACTTGGCACTAGAGTATGTCGTCCGAAAAATCCCAGTCGACACCAACGGGACACTACTATTCAAGTCCACCCAACTAGTAGCATACGCTGACGACATTAACATTCTAGCAAGATCCTTCCCTAGTGCTAAGGTCTGAGTTCAGTGGGCTGGCCATGTAGAGCGAATGGAAGACAGAAGAATCAATCCCCAAACGTGCTCTGAAAGGCAAAGCGAGTGGTAACCGGCCAGTAGGCAAACCACGCAAGCGATGGGATGACTCGGTTGATGAAGACAGCAAAGCCATTTTAAAAATTAGCAGCTGGAGGACGCGGTCTTTGGATCGAGACGATTGAAGGCGACGACTTCAGGAGGCCAGGGCCCGATTTGGGCTGTCGCGCCATTGATGATGATGATGATATAAAATAATTGTAGTGTCTGTCTGTTATATGTTCAGAAATGGCTATAAACAAGTTTTTTGCTTTATTTTAGCAATAACTAAGCAGAAACAAACGTTTTTCAAAATTTTCTCTGTCTGTCTGTCTTTCCGGTTTTCACGCAAAAACGGCTAAACTGATTGTAATGAAACTTTCACAGTTTATTAGATGTGCACCGAGATATAATCTGCGTGTGGTCTTATTTCACGCCTTCCACCCCCTCCCATACAAAATGACTCATTTTCAAAAATATATGTATAATAATCAAATTTTCTTCAAAACCATTGGAGCAAATCTTTTGAAATTTAGAACATAATATTTTTATCAGAAATTTCATCTAGGGTACACAAATTATTTGAATCCTCCTACGCCTTCCACCACCTCCCATACAAACTGCACTTTTTCATAAAATGCTATTCACCAATTTGCTCAGTACGTGTAAGTTTCATCGAGCTTGTGGTACTTTATCCTTAATTTGCATTACTATTAATATTGGGAAAAAATTAACCGAGTAGCTTCACTCCTTCTACCCCCTCGTATACAATGTAACACAATTCCACGACTTTACTTAAATTCGATTTTCTTGAAAACTGTAAATGTTACTGATCTGCAATTTAAAATATGTCAATTGCAAATTAATTATAGTTGTTTCTAAGAAATTCACTTAAAACCCCCCACTCCTTCCACCACCTCCCATACAAATTGCACTTTTTCGTGAAATATTCTAAACTAATTTTCTCAGTACATATAACTTTCATCGAGCTTAAATTTTGTACTCTATCCTAAATTAGAATCATTATTAATATCGAAAAAAAATTAACCGAGTACCTTCACTCCTTCTACCCCCTCCCATGCAATGTGACACAATTCCACGACTTTACAAAAATTCGATTTTCTTGAAAAGCGTGAATGATACAGTACTGAAATTTAAAATATATCAATTGCATGAAGATTATAGTTGTTTCTCGAAATATGACTAAAAACCCTCTTTCCTTCTACCACCTCCCATACAAATTGCACAATTTCATTAAATTGCAGTAAATTTCTCAGTACCTACTCAATTTTTGAAGCTTAAATTTGGTACAAAACATTTTTATAGCTACTCTAGCATGATGTGAAACAAATTAGTTCAATGCAGCCACTTCCCATACAAAATTTCATAATATCACAAAAATTTCGATTTCATCTATAGTACCGTATGATTGGGCTCTACGCACAATCGTAGTCCTGTTACGTTTTCAAGCTTAATGTTATTTTATTTGGTCTTTTTTTTTAATTAACACAAGCTATAACTATTCACGTGAATGTGGTTTAAAGCAGAGAGATGGTCTAGCCCCCATGCTTTTCAACTTGGCACTAGAGTATGTCGTCCGAAAAATCCCAGTCGACACCAACGGGACACTACTATTCAAGTCCACCCAACTAGTAGCATACGCTGACGACATTAACATTCTAGCAAGATCCTTCCCTAGTGCTAAGGTCTAAGTTCAGTGGGCTGGCCATGTAGAGCGAATGGAAGACAGAAGAATCAATCCCCAAACGTGCTCTGAAAGGCAAAGCGAGTGGTAACCGGCCAGTAGGCAAACCACGCAAGCGATGGGAAGACTCGGTTGATGAAGACAGCAAAGCCATTTTAAAAATTAGCAGCTGGAGGACGCGGTCTTTGGATCGAGACGATTGAAGGCGACGACCTCAGCAGGCCAGGGCCCGATTTGCGCTGTCGCGCCATTGATGATGATGATGATATAAAATAATTGTAGTGTCTGTCTGTTATATGTTCAGAAATGGCTATAAACAAGTTTTTTGCTTTATTTTAGCAATAACTAAGCAGAAACAAACGTTTTTCAAAATTTTCTCTGTCTGTCTGTCTTTCCGGTTTTCACGCAAAAACGGCTAAACTGATTGTAATGAAACTTTCACAGTTTATTAGATGTGCACCGAGATATAATCTGCGTGTGGTCTTATTTCACGCCTTCCACCCCCTCCCATACAAAATGACTCATTTTCAAAAATATATGTATAATAATCAAATTTTCTTCAAAACCATTGGAGCAAATCTTTTGAAATTTAGAACATAATATTTTTATCAGAAATGTCATCTAGGGTACACAAATTATTTGAATCCTCCTACGCCTTCCACCACCTCCCATACAAACTGCACTTTTTCATAAAATGCTATTCACCAATTTGCTCAGTACGTGTAAGTTTCATCGAGCTTGTGGTACTTTATCCTTAATTTGCATTACTATTAATATTGGGAAAAAATTAATCGAGTAGCTTCACTCCTTCTACCCCCTCGTATACAATGTAACACAATTCCACGACTTTACTTAAATTCGATTTTCTTGAAAACTGTAAATGTTACTGATCTGCAATTTAAAATATGTCAATTGCAAATTAATTATAGTTGTTTCTAAGAAATTCACTTAAAACCCCCCACTCCTTCCACCACCTCCCATACAAATTGCACTTTTTCGTGAAATATTCTAAACTAATTTTCTCAGTACATATAACTTTCATCGAGCTTAAATTTTGTACTCTATCCTAAATTAGAATCATTATTAATATCGAAAAAAAATTAACCGAGTACCTTCACTCCTTCTACCCCCTCCCATGCAATGTGACACAATTCCACGACTTTACAAAAATTCGATTTTCTTGAAAAGCGTGAATGATACAGTACTGAAATTTAAAATATATCAATTGCATGAAGATTATAGTTGTTTCTCGAAATATGACTAAAAACCCTCTTTCCTTCTACCACCTCCCATACAAATTGCACAATTTCATTAAATTGCAGTAAATTTCTCAGTACCTACTCAATTTTTGAAGCTTAAATTTGGTACAAAACATTTTTATAGCTACTCTAGCATGATGTGAAACAAATTAGTTCAATGCAGCCACTTCCCATACAAAATTTCATAATATCACAAAAATTTCGATTTCATCTATAGTACCGTATGATTGGGCTCTACGCACAATCGTAGTCCTGTTACGTTTTCAAGCTTAATGTTATTTTATTTGGTCTTTTTTTTTAATTAACACAAGCTATAACTATTCACGTGAATGTGGTTTAAAGCAGGGAGATGGTCTAGCCCCCATGCTTTTCAACTTGGCACTAGAGTATGTCGTCCGAAAAATCCCAGTCGACACCAACGGGACACTACTATTCAAGTCCACCCAACTAGTAGCATACGCTGACGACATTAACATTCTAGCAAGATCCTTCCCTAGTGCTAAGGTCTAAGTTCAGTGGGCTGGCCATGTAGAGCGAATGGAAGACAGAAGAATCAATCCCCAAACGTGCTCTGAAAGGCAAAGCGAGTGCTAACCGGCCAGTAGGCAAACCACGCAAGCGATGGGAAGACTCGGTTGATGAAGACAGCAAAGCCATTTTAAAAATTAGCAGCTGGAGGACGCGGTCTTTGGATCGAGACGATTGAAGGCGACGACTTCAGCAGGCCAGGGCCCGATTTGGGCTGTCGCGCCATTGATGATGATGATGATATAAAATAATTGTAGTGTCTGTCTGTTATATGTTCAGAAATGGCTATAAACAAGTTTTTTGCTTTATTTTAGCAATAACTAAGCAGAAACAAACGTTTTTCAAAATTTTCTCTGTCTGTCTGTCTTTCCGGTTTTCACGCAAAAACGGCTAAACTGATTGTAATGAAACTTTCACAGTTTATTAGATGTGCACCGAGATATAATCTGCGTGTGGTCTTATTTCACGCCTTCCACCCCCTCCCATACAAAATGACTCATTTTCAAAAATATATGTATAATAATCAAATTTTCTTCAAAACCATTGGAGCAAATCTTTTGAAATTTAGAACATAATATTTTTATCAGAAATGTCATCTAGGGTACACAAATTATTTGAATCCTCCTACGCCTTCCACCACCTCCCATACAAACTGCACTTTTTCATAAAATGCTATTCACCAATTTGCTCAGTACGTGTAAGTTTCATCGAGCTTGTGGTACTTTATCCTTAATTTGCATTACTATTAATATTGGGAAAAAATTAACCGAGTAGCTTCACTCCTTCTACCCCCTCGTATACAATGTAACACAATTCCACGACTTTACTTAAATTCGATTTTCTTGAAAACTGTAAATGTTACTGATCTGCAATTTAAAATATGTCAATTGCAAATTAATTATAGTTGTTTCTAAGAAATTCACTTAAAACCCCCCACTCCTTCCACCACCTCCCATACAAATTGCACTTTTTCGTGAAATATTCTAAACTAATTTTCTCAGTACATATAACTTTCATCGAGCTTAAATTTTGTACTCTATCCTAAATTAGAATCATTATTAATATCGAAAAAAAATTAACCGAGTACCTTCACTCCTTCTACCCCCTCCCATGCAATGTGACACAATTCCACGACTTTACAAAAATTCGATTTTCTTGAAAAGCGTGAATGATACAGTACTGAAATTTAAAATATATCAATTGCATGAAGATTATAGTTGTTTCTCGAAATATGACTAAAAACCCTCTTTCCTTCTACCACCTCCCATACAAATTGCACAATTTCATTAAATTGCAGTAAATTTCTCAGTACCTACTCAATTTTTGAAGCTTAAATTTGGTACAAAACATTTTTATAGCTACTCTAGCATGATGTGAAACAAATTAGTTCAATGCAGCCACTTCCCATACAAAATTTCATAATATCACAAAAATTTCGATTTCATCTATAGTACCGTATGATTGGGCTCTACGCACAATCGTAGTCCTGTTACGTTTTCAAGCTTAATGTTATTTTATTTGGTCTTTTTTTTTAATTAACACAAGCTATAACTATTCACGTGAATGTGGTTTAAAGCAGGGAGATGGTCTAGCCCCCATGCTTTTCAACTTGGCACTAGAGTATGTCGTCCGAAAAATCCCAGTCGACACCAACGGGACACTACTATTCAAGTCCACCCAACTAGTAGCATACGCTGACGACATTAACATTCTAGCAAGATCCTTCCCTAGTGCTAAGGTCTAAGTTCAGTGGGCTGGCCATGTAGAGCGAATGGAAGACAGAAGAATCAATCCCCAAACGTGCTCTGAAAGGCAAAGCGAGTGCTAACCGGCCAGTAGGCAAACCACGCAAGCGATGGGAAGACTCGGTTGATGAAGACAGCAAAGCCATTTTAAAAATTAGCAGCTGGAGGACGCGGTCTTTGGATCGAGACGATTGAAGGCGACGACTTCAGGAGGCCAGGGCCCGATTTGGGCTGTCGCGCCATTGATGATGATGATGATATAAAATAATTGTAGTGTCTGTCTGTTATATGTTCAGAAATGGCTATAAACAAGTTTTTTGCTTTATTTTAGCAATAACTAAGCAGAAACAAACGTTTTTCAAAATTTTCTCTGTCTGTCTGTCTTTCCGGTTTTCACGCAAAAACGGCTAAACTGATTGTAATGAAACTTTCACAGTTTATTAGATGTGCACCGAGATATAATCTGCGTGTGGTCTTATTTCACGCCTTCCACCCCCTCCCATACAAAATGACTCATTTTCAAAAATATATGTATAATAATCAAATTTTCTTCAAAACCATTGGAGCAAATCTTTTGAAATTTAGAACATAATATTTTTATCAGAAATGTCATCTAGGGTACACAAATTATTTGAATCCTCCTACGCCTTCCACCACCTCCCATACAAACTGCACTTTTTCATAAAATGCTATTCACCAATTTTCTCAGTACGTGTAAGTTTCATCGAGCTTGTGGTACTTTATCCTTAATTTGCATTACTATTAATATTGGGAAAAAATTAACCGAGTAGCTTCACTCCTTCTACCCCCTCGTATACAATGTAACACAATTCCACGACTTTACTTAAATTCGATTTTCTTGAAAACTGTAAATGTTACTGATCTGCAATTTAAAATATGTCAATTGCAAATTAATTATAGTTGTTTCTAAGAAATTCACTTAAAACCCCCCACTCCTTCCACCACCTCCCATACAAATTGCACTTTTTCGTGAAATATTCTAAACTAATTTTCTCAGTACATATAACTTTCATCGAGCTTAAATTTTGTACTCTATCCTAAATTAGAATCATTATTAATATCGAAAAAAAATTAACCGAGTACCTTCACTCCTTCTACCCCCTCCCATGCAATGTGACACAATTCCACGACTTTACAAAAATTCGATTTTCTTGAAAAGCGTGAATGATACAGTACTGAAATTTAAAATATATCAATTGCATGAAGATTATAGTTGTTTCTCGAAATATGACTAAAAACCCTCTTTCCTTCTACCACCTCCCATACAAATTGCACAATTTCATTAAATTGCAGTAAATTTCTCAGTACCTACTCAATTTTTGAAGCTTAAATTTGGTACAAAACATTTTTATAGCTACTCTAGCATGATGTGAAACAAATTAGTTCAATGCAGCCACTTCCCATACAAAATTTCATAATATCACAAAAATTTCGATTTCATCTATAGTACCGTATGATTGGGCTCTACGCACAATCGTAGTCCTGTTACGTTTTCAAGCTTAATGTTATTTTATTTGGTCTTTTTTTTTAATTAACACAAGCTATAACTATTCACGTGAATGTGGTTTAAAGCAGGGAGATGGTCTAGCCCCCATGCTTTTCAACTTGGCACTAGAGTATGTCGTCCGAAAAATCCCAGTCGACACCAACGGGACACTACTATTCAAGTCCACACAACTAGTAGCAAACGCTGACGACATTAACATCCTAGCAAGATCCTTCCCTAGTGCTAAGGAGGTATTTGTCAATCTTGACTCCGCCGCAAAAGAAGTCGGGTTGCTCATTAACGAAAACAAAACAAAAGTAATGACGCAAACAATAAGGAGAACGCCAATCAGACAAAACATAACAATTGAGGAATATAATTTGGAGAGTGTGGACAATTTCATATATCTTGGAGCTAATCTGGCAATGGACGGTAATGAAACAGGCAAAATCAAACGACGGATAATACTTGCAAATAAGATATATTGTTCGGTACTTCCAATAATGAAATCCAAGAAAGTGGACATGAACAATAAGCTGCGGATTTATAAAAGTATAATACGACCTGTGCTCTGTTATGGCAGCGAGACGTGGACATTGACGCGAACTTCCGAAAAAGCAGTTAATGCATTTGAAAGAAAGGTCCTCCGATGAATTTTGGTACCTGTGAAAGAAGGAACGGAATGGCGAGTAAGATACAACCATGAGTTGTATCAACTATACGACGAGCCAGAAGCTTCAACGTTCATCAAGCTACGTAAACTGCAGTGGACTGGCCATGTAGAGCGAATGGAAGACAGAAGAATCCCCAAACGTGCTCTGAAAGGCAAAGCGAGTGGTAACCGGCCAGTAGGCAAGCCTCGCAAGCGATGGGAAGACTCGGTTGATGAAGATAGCAAAGCCATCTTAAAAATTAGCAGCTGGAGGACGCGGTCTTTGGATCGAGACGATTGGAGGCGACGACTTCAGGAGGTCAGGGCCTGCTTTGGACTGTCGCGCCATTGATGATGAAATATATACATTTCAGAATTTCAATTCTATCTATAACATAGAAATAATAAATGAACTAAACTAAACCCTTGACGCCTCTAGACGTCTAGGTGTTCTCCGAAAATGCAAAAAATATTTCACACCCGTCGACAAAGAAATCATCTACAAGGCCTACATTGGACCACGTTTAGAGTATAACTCGCATGTTTGGGCTCGGGCTATCAAAATACACCTCGCATTGCTCGATCGTATTCAAATCATGCGTTCCGACTGATTGGAGACGAAACCATCACGTCTTCTATAGATTCTCTCGAGCATCGCCGAAATGTCGGAGTACTCAGCATTTATAATCGATATTTCCACGGTAAATGCAGTATGGAACTAAGCACACTCATTCCACCACTGCATACTTTTCCCCGGAATACTCGCCAAGCTGAACGCGCACACGAGTAAAACCCTAGCTTTCTCGTACAGTGAAATATAGACAGTCATTCATTTCCCGAACGTCAAGACTTTGGAACGATTTGCCAGCTAGTTTGTTTCCCAACAAGTACAACCTGCGGTGTTTCAAGAACAATGACAACCGTCATTTTCGTCTCATTCCACCTTAATACCTCTACTTCCTATACCGACATAACTGTGCATTACATTAAAGGGTGACCTTTTAAGTTATACTCGGTGCCGTAAAAAAAAAATCTTCCAGTGCTTCAAAAGCAATGTTCACTGTCACTTTCTTTTTTTTCCACCCAAATTAAATGGACTCAACTTAAGGTTTTTTTCTCCAATTCCTGTTCCGACACAGCTGTGTATTGTATTACTGGGTGAACCCCTAAGTTGTGTTCGGTTCCTTAAAAAAAATCGAAAAATTCAATTAAAGCCAAGCAACCTACTCCCAGTCTTTCATATGAAAAAGTTAACGTACCAAAAAGAATAATTATTAACAAACAACAAAATAATCCGAAAAGAAATAACGAAAACATACTTAAACCCAATGTAATGGACTCTCTAACTACACCATATTCAAAAAATCGATTCATGATTGTTGGATTCTAGGACTTTGAGGACGACCTGACTATCCGATAAATAATAAATATTTTTGTTTTGCTCTCCTAATATTTCCTTAAATGCTCAGCTCCATTGCAATTTGTTAGGCCTGGAAAGATTACCGAGTTGTTTTGAGACCGAGAAGTGGGGACCTTTAACTCCGGCTTCAGTCACCTCTGAGGTGCGCGAGCCATCTGTATACGAGATGGTTGCTCCCTCTTCCATTTCAGCTTGCATGAATTGCCAGTTCTTACGTTCTTTGATTATAAATTTGAAGGTGGTTTCAAAGTTGAATTTCATCGGTTTAGTGTCCGATAATGTTGAAGAGACCTCTAAAATCCCCTGGTTCGAATTTGCTTTCCCTAGGCATAATACCCCTTTGGTTGCTTCCTTTTTTATTTGGAGATGTGTTGGAGAAATGCTTAGGAATATTTCCATTGCAGCTGTAGGGCAGGTTTTCAGTGCGACATGCAAGTCTTTGCATTTTTTGTAGATCAAGCTGTGCTTTTTGTTGTAATATATATTTCAGTCGATCAGGCTGTAGATCCGTATGTCAGGAAGCGTGATTGTTTTGTAACACCATCTTGGGCTGTAATCACCATTTCTTGCCAAACGAACTTTTGCCTTTGGCGCGAGTCCATTCAATATATTTCTTCCAGTTTGTTATCAATTATTACACCTTGATATTTGACAACATTCGCTCCATTTATATACGTCTTATGTAAATTTTCCTTCTGTTCGTAAATAGTACAATCTCAGTCTTCCTTGGGTTGATGTCCAAGTTCTTAGACTGATACCAGTTCATCAACACTTTCAGCTTGTATCCTTTCTGAAATTGTTACGTTAATTACGTGAACCCTTCACATAAATACCGGTGAGTAAAATTAAAGTTAGCCTACGGCTATCGACGTGCTTGCAATTTATCTGCTATGATTATTTTTTCCAAAAAATTTCTCGAAACAAAGCTTAGTTATACTAATTTTGCGCATTTATCTTATAAATACAAAATGAGATTATCTTTCGTCGAAAGAATGACCAGCATGCAAATCGCATTTCCGATAGTCTGTATCCTTTACCAAACAGAGAAACGACACTTGCAGAAATACGACAATTTATTCGACCGGGTCTTCTAAAACGAATCGCTTACTTGGCAAAATTTCTTCGAAAACTTCCTCTTCAGTGCCCGGAGAGCCCTGCCATTCCAGCAATAATTTCCCTTATCGTTGGCAGATAACCGAAGTCCTTGTACACATCCCTAAATTTGCTTTCTTGTTTTAAGTACACCGTCCCGAAGCCAGTTATATGGACAATCGGATTACAAAGTTCACTCCATTAGATATTAAGTGGTCAATTATTGGTTCAGCTCTTGTGTATAGTACCAGGGGTACTATTATCTGCGCTCCCTATGAGAAGTATCTGCAAAGAAAAATATAGATATACCAGTAGGCATTCAGTACGAGGAGAGAGACGACTCTTGCAAAACCCCGTGGCAAGGTCGTTGAATAGAAACATTTGCAGGTTACTATTAAACCATTTACGCTGAAATGAATCAATGACGGCAATTCCCTTGGAGAGAACCCTCATCTTGGAAGACAAAGGGACCATTTATTTATTGTATGGCACTGAACCGGACCACTTTCGAACCAAAAAAAAAAAAACTCACAAATTTATGGTATCTTTCGCGTGAATATTGGGAATCAGATGGAGCTTTATGGTATCCTTGATAACCTGGGAGTTTTCAGTGTAATTTTAAATTAAATTTTTCACTGTTAAATGGAAATTTACCTCGGAATTTGTACCGCTTATCAATCGAAGAAAATTATCTTAGTTTTGATTTTTACTAAGTTGAATAACTCAATTAACCGCGGAAAAATTACGCAGAAATTTTATTGAAGAAATATAATTGAACTGTGTAAATGTAGACAACATGGGTATTGTGTAGATGTTTTTTTTTTTTCTCTGGTCTTATCGCGAATTATAAATTTTACATCGGAGCAACAATAACGACTGACAAGACATAAATCGAAACAATACGACAGGTTCGAAGAAATTTTCCACACGTATTAAATTTTGCGTGTGAAATAAGAAATCAAATAAACGCGTAATGTAATGAAACTCCTTTGGGTAATATGTTTTTTTTTTATGTAATTGGATGAAAAACCGGTGTTTTTGATGATTTAAACAGTTCAATTTTCTGGGTAGGAAATTTCATAATGACTCAGAGATAATTATGAAATAAATCGTCTTCTTCAAAGTTTGCTAGTGCTTAGTGACTTTTATTGTACGAGCCAGCAGATAAAAAGGTGAGAAATTAATCTCAATCTTAAGCTGAAACTTTTTATGGCTGTCAATGTCTACCATGCCAGACATGCAAATTATTAAGGCAGATTACGATACCGAATATTTTTCAGGAGTTTTTCAATTTGCAATCTTCTTCGTAGTTTCAAAAACTAAAAATTTTGTCCTATGGTGCTCTGCTACCATACCCTAGCGAGTGATATCGAACTTCCTTAAGTGATTTCGCGAAAGGGGGTTTTAGGCTAGGGCTGTTGTCAATTTAATACTTTATTGCGAATACGATTAAAAGCTCCAGTACATGTAATCAATATTTCGTTCGTTTATTTATGCAAGTTTGAGTTTTTATGAAGAGAGGCGTTAGGGGTTATGGTAAGGATGGATGGATGTTAATAGTTTTTTAATTGATTGCTTGAATCACATCCAGCATTCTCTGTATAGAATGTCAGTTTCATAGACGAAGTTGCATAAAATTTTCATAAAATTCGGTGAATTTTACATTCATGAAACGAAACATTTGTATGAGAGGGCGTAATTAATGATGCAGTTTTATTTCATTTCTCTTGTAAGGTGCTCGTACAAAATTTCAAGTTCGTAGATTTTAATTTTTTGGTTAAGTTGATTTATTGGAATTGTTCGAAATCATAGTTTTGTATGGGAGGGGGTAGAAGGGCAAGCGCGATTTCAAAACTTTTAACGTAATTTCGTTTCAACTATTTTTGTAAGTTTTTATGCAAAATTTCAAATTGATAGCTCATAATTCTTCTTCACCATCTACAATGACGCTACAGCCCAAATAGATCCTTGGCCTCCTGAACTTCAGATTCCTTTACATTTTTTATTATTTATTGTGGAAGGGTTGTTAGACCTCTATCTACGAATTTTTCATTTTCGTAGATTGAGGTGACTAATGTATACACAAGCAGGCAGTGTGCTGGAGTTCTGCATCGACCGGGATTTCAACTCACCACTTTCGCTTTGTAGACCACCACGCAACCCACTAAGCTAACTTAACTTTTAATGGCTAAGCGATAATTGATTTCTGTTTTGAAAAAATTATCAACTTCAACTCACTCCTTCTACCTCCTCTCATACAAATTTCACGAGATTTTGAATTCTGAATTAAACTAATTTTCTTCGAATCTGTCAAAGCTATCGAATTGACGTTTTGTGGAAAGTATATTAATAGAGACATCATTGACGACGGAAATTTTTGATTTGATACGTATGCTCCTCCTACGCACTCCATACAAATGCATACTTTTAGTAAAAGCTTTAAATCGATTTCCATTAAAACCAAAAAAAAAAAAAAAAATCTGTCAATAAGTCGGGTGCAACCTTACTTCTCTTAAGACAAGTTAAGTTATGCTGGTTAGAGTGGATAGGAAAGACTATGTGAATGAGGGTTCTAGGCAGTGGCGTCTATTGATGCAAGGGAAGCAATGCTTCCCTCACGTTTTGCCCTTTATTCAGTTTGGAAAAGCTAAACTAATTTCAGCACGAATATTTTTTTTTCTTTTTTTTTAAGGAACCGAACACAACTTAGGGGGTCACCCTGTAATGCTATGCACAGCTGTGTCGGTACAGGATTTGGGGAAAAAAACTCAAGTTATATTAGTCTAATTTTGGTGGAGAAAGACGAAAGTGATGGTGTACATTGCCTTTGAAGCACTGGATGTTGAACTCGTTGGGAAACACTTTGGATGGCAATGTGTTCCAAAGTCTTGATGTTCGGGAAATGAATGGACTGTAGAGAAGGCAAGGGTTTGACTCGTGTGCGCGTTCCCCCGCAAGGGGGTAGTTGTAGCATGAGGTTTTACCAATTCCTGCAACTATCTTTGGAGTTAGCGACTCCACGGACCTGAGCTAACTATCCCCCTCTGGGATGGGGGCTGTAGAATTCACCCACAGCCAGTCCTGCTTGCCCTAAAAATGGCAAATGGACACTCACTGGATCATGGGCTTATCACCCGTAATCTTAAGACCTAAATGATACGAGAAACGGATACATCGCCTCGGATACGGACTGATTCAACGGTAACGACTTTTGGCATTCGAAAACGGACTATGATTGGCTTCTGGAACGTTCGAACATTGAATGACGGGGGAAGAGCTGGGGTTACTCGGTCCTTGCACCGCCAATCAGTGATCGACCGTGAAATGGAGCACTATAACAGCCAAATCTTGGGCTTGAGCGAGGTCAGGTGGACAGGATCAGGAGAAGAACGAACCCCTAGCGGAAACACTATTCTGTACATTGGCCCTGAAAGTGAAGCCAGAAATGGCGTAGCGTTCGTCCTTACGCCGAGAGCGAGAAACAGTCTCATTAGCTGGGAACCAATCTCGGATAGGATTATCGTCGTCAGGCTCAGGACCAGTGTCAGAAACGTCACAATTCTGCAGTGCTACGCACCAACTAATACCGCAACATCTGGTGACAAAGAGGAGTTTTATAGCCAACTGAGTGCCACCTTCGAACGTGTTCCAAGAGGTGATATTATTATCATCTCGGGAGATATGAACGCCCAGGTTGGATCAGACAACACTGGACTAGAACACGTCATGGAGAGGCATGGTGACCCTTGGGTCGACCCTTCACGACCTTGGATTAAGAGACCCGAAAACGGCGAATTATTTGTGGAGTTCTGTAGTACTCGGCAAATGGTCATCGGAGGGACCCTTTTTCCACACAAGAGTCATCATAAAACATCTTGGGTTTCCCCTGATGGTGTTACTCAGAACCAGATCGACCATTTGGCTATAAGTCGCCGATGGAGAAGATGTCTCCTCGATGTGCGAGCGAAACGTGGAGCTGACGTGGGGAGCGATCACCACTTGATGGTTGCCTGCTTGAGATTGTGTACAGCAGCTATCCGAAGACCACAAATTCTTCAAATGAAGCGCAAGATTAATGTGGATAAACTCAGAGATCCCAACAAAAAACTCGAATACACCACCATTCTACGCGAAAAGTCATCCACATTGGGTGAACATGAAATGCGCACACTGGACGCCAATTGGGAGGCAACCAGAAACACTTTTCTAACTAGTGCTGAAGAATCTGTGGGATATGTGCAAAGCGGTGAGAAACCCTGGATGTCGCAAGACACATGGGACAAGGTTGACAATCGGAAAAAAGCCAAATTGGCAATCATCTCTCAACCCGATGTCAACCAACGAACGCCCGACTTGAGGCAGAACTACCGCGATGCTCATATACAGCTTAAAAAGGCTGTTAGACGCGACAAGAGAAAGGCCATTGAAGATCTCGCAAACAAGGCAGAATCTGCGGCTTACCTTGGGGATATGGGTTCACTATTTAAAATCATGAAACAGTTGACGAACAGGAATTTCACCGCCAACCACCTGGTGAGAGATGTCAACGGAACTCTCCTTAATATGAGTGAACACCAGTTGCGACGATGGAAGGAATACTTCTCTGATATTTTAAACATCTTGTCAGATGAAGATATTCCGGAAACAGAACAACTTCCAAACATCCAACCGCAACAATCCTCTATTAGGGACGATCCCCCAGATAAGGAAGAGATAGTTTCCGCCATTCGGTCAATGGCGGGAAGGAAAGCTCCAGGTATAGACGGACTACCAACCGAACTCCTCAAAGCGGACCCGGAAATAACAGCCGATATACTCCTCCCACTCTTCACTAAATCCGACTGAATGGAAGGAGGGCGTCATTGTGAAAATTCCGAAGAAGGGCGACCTTCGGGATTGTGGCAATTGGCGTGGTATATGTCTACTTACAGCCGTATCAAAAATTATGGCTAAGGTAATTCTCAATAGGATTAGTGATGTCGTCGAGAGCACTCTCGAAGTTTATCAGGCTGGATTCCGTAAAGGGTCGTCTTGTACCGACCACACAAATACCCTACGGATAATATTAGAGCAGTCAGCCGAAATGGGTTCGCCACTACATCTCATGTTTGTGGACTTCGAGAAGGCTTTCGACAGCGTTAAGCGAGATTACATATGGAATGCTTTGCGTAGGAGAGGTATTCCAAATAAGGTCATAGCTATGATTAAAGAATCCTACGAAGATGCAAGGTGTCGCGTCTTGCATGGAGGAGAGCTGTCCGAGAGCTTTCCTGTGCGAACGGGTGTCAGACAAGGCTGCATATTATCACCAGCCCTGTTTCTGGTGGTAATAAATGACATCTTGAAAGCTGCACTGGAAGGTGGGGAAGGTAAAGGTCTTCAATGGAGACTATTTAACATCTTAAGTCACCTTGATTATGCTGATGACGTGTGTTTGCTTGCACATACCCGTTCGGACTTAGAGTCAAATGTTCGCTCATTGCATTCTAAATGCAAAGAGGCCGGACTGAAAATAAATGTGCGTAAAACCAAGTACATGCACATGGGTTCGAACGCAAGCACACCGATTGTTCTTAATGGACAGGATGTGGAAGAGGTGCAAGATTTTTGCTATCTCGGAAGCATTGTCAGCATGGACGGCGGAGCCGAAAAGGATGTTGAGGCTCGGCTAAATAAAGCTCGTCAGGCCTTCGGTATCCTTTCCCCTTTCTGGAGGTTAAGAGAGATCTCCCTTCGCACGAAGCTTTGAGTTTTTGACGCATGCGTCAAATCCGTGTTGTTATATGGTTGTACTACGTGGAAAGTGACCGTTCGACTTACCAAGAAACTACAGACTTTCGTAAACCAATGCCTCCGACGCATTTTAGGAATATTCTGGCCAGAAGTGATCTCCAACGACGAACTTTGGAGTACAACTCGCCAGACTAAAATAGGTATTGAGATTCAACGGCGAAAGTGGCAGTGGATCGGTCATACTTTGAGGAAACCAGAGCAAAACATCGCAAAACAGGCTCTGGATTATAAACCTCAAGGAAGACGTCGGGTTGGTCGACCATGTAATACATGGAAGCGAGCAGTTGAGCAGGAGGCCAGACGAATAAACAAGTCCTGGCAACAGCTTAAAGCCGATGCTCAGGATCGCACCTTGTGGAAGAGAGTTGTTTCTGTCCTATGCCCCTATAGGGGGTCTTAACAGGAATTTGATTGAACCTTACTTCTCTTAAGACAAGTTAAGTTATGCTGGTTAGAGTGGATAGGAAAGACTATGTGAATGAGGGTTCTAGGCAGTGGCGTCTATTGATGCAAGGGAAGCAATGCTTCCCTCACGTTTTGCCCTTTATTCAGTTTGGAAAAGCTAAACTAATTTCAGCACGAATATTTTTTTTTCTTTTTTTTTAAGGAACCGAACACAACTTAGGGGGTCACCCTGTAATGCTATGCACAGCTGTGTCGGTACAGGATTTGGGGAAAAAAACTCAAGTTATATTAGTCTAATTTTGGTGGAGAAAGACGAAAGTGATGGTGTACATTGCCTTTGAAGCACTGGATGTTGAACTCGTTGGGAAACACTTTGGATGGTTATGTGTTCCAAAGTCTTGATGTTCGGGAAATGAATGGACTGTAGAGAAGGCAAGGGTTTGAATCGTGTGCGCGTTCAGCTTGGCGAGTATTCCGGGGAAAATTATAGAGTGGAGGGATGAGTGTGCTTAGTGAAAATTTATTGAAAAATTTCTTTAAAGGAAAGCGCGCATTATATTCGTCAACCGCTGTTTACAGCATTTACGGGCTCAGGACACCTTTTTTTCTGACCAACGAAAGTTGAAAGCCTTTCTTATTGAAAAAGATGCGATCTTTAAAACGTATATACAAGACCGCCGGCCAGTACGAGCAAAATTTTCTCTCACGATGAGCGCAAGTTTGACTTCAATATGAAGGGGAGATGCGTCGCATTAAAATGCTTCCACCTTTCCTCTCATTGTTTTTAGTCGCATATACAAGAGAACGAGACCGCCGGTCAATACGAGTAAAATTTTCGCTCGCGGTAAGCGCAAATTCGACTTCTATTGGAAGGAGAGATGCGTTAACACAATTGCTTCCAGCCAGTGCTTTCAGTAGCAAACTCTGCCTTTCGATCAAAGTATTTGTTACGCTTTCATCGTAACGAGACCGAAGTTGCCTGAAAGAAAAGAATTCCAATATGCGTTTGAACTTCCAAGGACTCACCACTACCACTTTGCGAGACAGCCTTCCACGCTTCCGAACTAGGGCTACCTTTAACCGAATGTACCCTCCGCCTCGTAGCCTGGCTAGGACTACGAAGTAACGTAGAGTAAAATCGCTGTACCGAGAAAAGAACATTAAAAGTTATTATAAACAACAGGAGAATTGGCAGCGACGTACGACGGACCAACACCATCGGCGACAAACAACTCTTCGGTGGATCGCCAACCCCGTCTCGTGGCGCCAAGGCAAGGAATCAACCGGCTAAATGATATTGACCTGCAGGACTTGGCTCCCAACACGAAGCTGGCACCAGACACAAACCACGGCGGTCGGCACAGACCGCGAAGAAATTTCAATACTTGCCTGAAACCGCTTCGTAGCCGCAAAACACCCATAACACCTCCTAAGGCACTTTTGCCCCACGAAAGGATACACTGAACGCGCGGAACACCCACGAGTTGGCAAAGGACCGAACACTTCACTTAGAATCACAAATACACCACTTTACACCAAAACAAAACGAAACCGCGATCAAACGATCGGCACGACGTAAATAAACAAACGAGAAATTTCAAAAAAAATTCCCGATCACCGAAGCGGCCATGTCCATTTTCAAAGAGGGGAAATACTTTACACATAAGAGTGGGAAATTTTTTTAAAAATATAAAAAAAGGCTTTAGCGAAAATCAACTCCGAAAAGGTTGAAGTAGAAGATATCGGTATAAACAAATACCATCACAACAACTGTGATACTGAGGAATGAATATAGGCGGGAAAAGTAAGCTTGAACAAAGAAAGTTCAAAGGCCAGGAACTAAATTAAAAGCTTTTGAAGGCCAACAGAATCCATTCAGGATCCCGCCACGAAGCTTGGTGCGAGGAAATGAAGCTGGGCGCGCTCTCTTTTTGAGTTGGAACGAGGAACAGGACAGGTCGCACCTGCAAGTTGGAATTTTCAAGTGGAAAAAGAAAAACAGATAGAAAAATAAAGTAAATTTGAGTGCCACAAGTGGGTGGTTTGTTTTTGGTGTTTGATCTGAAGCGAGTGATAATGAGTGCGAGATCAACGAACGAATCCACCGAAGGAGTAAACTACCGGAAACGACGGATCCGGCGAACGAGCATACGACGCAACCACAGGAGCAAGTAGAATCGCCACTAAAGGGCCCCAACGAGCAACGATACGTGGGAAAACACATACGATCAAGTAACTTTTAGCCAGGGACCATTTGTTTTGCATTGATTACCAATTTAACGTAGAGCGTAGATAGGGCATAGCATAGGGTATAGCCTAGTAGGTAGTGTGTTGGTCTTGTAATGCGAATGTCGTGAGTTCAAAACCCGTCCGGCGCAAAATATAATTCCGGCACATTGCCTGCTTGGGTATACCTTGGTCACCTCAATCTAAGGAAATGAAAAATTCGTAGAAAGAGGGTTGTGCGAAGGGCTAACAACCCTTCCACAATAAGTAATAAAAAAAAAAAAAGTTAAGGAACCTGAATATCAGGAGGCCAAGGCACGATTTGGGCTGTAGAGCCATTGTAGAAGTAGATAGGGTATTGAACAATAAAGCCAGTGGGCATTTTTATATCGAATTTCTCGTTTTTCTATCATTTCTTTCGCTACAAATTTTATGTGTATAAGACCTTGTGACGTGTTCTAGGCAGTCTGTGGACGGTTATTTTCATACTCTAGATGAAATCTGAGAGTATTATAAGCTTGCCTCAAAGTTTGTAACGCCAAGAAATAAGGCTCGGAGAAAAAAATGAATGATACAGAAGTTCATATAATCACTCAGAAATCTCAAAACCGGATGTCCGTCCGTCTGTCTATCTGTCCGTCCGTGTCCTCTTTAGCTTGAGAACGCGTTGATCTAGAAAGTTCAAATTTTGTACACGTCGTTTTTGACAAAAAAGTAAGGACAAGTTCGTGAACGGACCAAATCGCTCTACCGCTCTACCCTCTCCCATACAAAATGACACTATTACAATAATGACAATAAACGGATTTGCTCGAAAACTATAAAAGAGATTAGTCTGAAATTTTGAATATATTACTTCTATGATGGTTTCAGTCTATCATATAAAAATTATACATGTCCTCCTTCTCCTTCCACCACCTCCCATACAAACTGCACTTTTTCATGAAATACTCTAAGCCAATTTACTCAGTGCGTATAAAAGTTATCGAGCTCAAATTTGGAATTAAATATTTATTTAGAATTATTAGTAAGGCCAAAAAAAATAGACCATCAGCTTCACCCCTTCTACCCCCTCCCATACAAAATGACACAATTTCGCAATTCGACAATAAACGGCTTTTCTCGAAAAGTTTAAATGCTATTTATCTGAAATTTGGAGTATATTACTTTTATAATAATTTAAAGCTGCTGTATAAAAATTATTTAAGTCTTCCTCTTCCTTCTACAACCTCCCACACAAACTGCACTTTTTCATTAAATACTCTCAGCAAATTTACTCAGTACGTGCAAAATTAATGCAGCTGAAATTGTGCACTAAACATCTATTTAGAAATATTATTAACACCAAAAAAATTAGGCGATTAGCTTCACTCCTTCTACCCCCTCCCATACAATTTGACACAATTCAACACCTTTACGAAATGTCGATTTGCCTGAAAAGTATGAATGCTACTGATCTGCTATGCCAAATAAATGATGTTTACAGTTATTTCTAAGAAAGTTATTACTAACTCCACCCTCCTACTACCACCTCCCATACAAACTGCGCAATTTCACTAAATTCAATGCATTAAGTTTCTTAGTACCTATTAAATTTTTGAATCCCAAATTTTGTATAAAACTTTATCGTGATGTGAAAAAATTAGCTCAATTTTGTCACCCCCTCTACCACTTCCCCTACAAAATTTCTTAAAATAAAAAAATTTCTCCTTCATCTAGAGTATCACACGATTGGACTTTACGCCGGACAGGCTCGTTCCGCCCCGAGTTGCCAGGGGTCTTTTATCCGTTTTCCCAGTTGGGGAAAACGCGTTACATATTGCCAGTTTTAAAATTTCTGTAATAGCCAAAAAATTGATCAGGAAGAAAAATGTGAAGAGGTAGATCTGGCAATATTGCTTTGTCGTGCTTTGTGTGGAAACCAATCGGTTTAAACTTCTGCAGATCGGGCGTTTTAGGACGTCTTTACTTTTTTTTTTATTAAGATAATGAAAACTAGAAGCTAAGGCTTGACTTAATAAATTATGCAATAATAAAAAAAAAGTTGAAGGGTCTGTCAAAGCAAGACGCCACTAAAATTTTTCTTCTAATTTCGGTCTGTTATCACCGCAAGGGGGTAGTTGTAGTATGAGGTTTTACCAATTCCTGCAACTATCTTTGGAGTTAGCGACTCCACGGACCTGAGCTAACTATCCCCCTCTGGGATGGGGGCTGTAGAATTCACCCACAGCCAGTCCTGCTTGCCCTAAAAATGGCAAATGGACACTCACTGGATCATGGGCTTATCACCCGTGATCTTAAGACCTAAATGATACGAGAAACGGATACATCGCCTCGGATACGGACTGATCCTACGGTAACGACTTTTGGCATTCGAAAACGGACTATGATTGGCTTCTGGAATGTTCGAACATTGAATGACGGGGGAAGAGCTGGGGTTACTCGGTTCTTGCACCGCCAATCAGTGATCGACCGTGAAATGGAGCACTATAACATCCAAATCTTGGGCTTGAGCGAGGTCAGGTGGACAGGATCAGGAGAAGAACGAACCCCTAGCGGAAACACTATTCTGTACATTGGCCCTGAAAGTGAAGCCAGAAATGGCGTGGCGTTCGTCCTTACGCCGAGAGCGAGAAACAGTCTCATTAGCTGGGAACCAATATCGGATAGGATTATCGTCGTCAGGCTCAGGACCAGTGTCAGAAACGTCACAATTCTGCAGTGCTACGCACCAACTAATACCGCAACATCTGGTGACAAAGAGGAGTTTTATAGCCAACTGAGTGCCACCTTCGAACGTGTTCCAAGAGGTGATATTATTATCATCTCGGGAGATATGAACGCCCAGGTTGGATCAGACAACACTGGACTAGAACACGTCATGGGGAGGCATGGTGACCCTTGGGTCGACGCTTCACGACCTTGGATTAAGAGACCCGAAAACGGCGAATTATTTGTGGAGTTCTGTAGTACTCGGCAAATGGTCATCGGAGGGACCCTTTTTCCACACAAGAGTCATCATAAAACATCTTGGGTTTCCCCTGATGGTGTTACTCAGAACCAGATCGACCATTTGGCTATAAGTCGCCGATGGAGAAGATGTCTCCTCGATGTGCGAGCGAAACGTGGAGCTGACGTGGGGAGCGATCAGCACTTGATGGTTGCCTGCTTGAGATTGTGTACAGCAGCTATCCGACGACCACAAATTCTTCAAATGAAGCGCAAGCTTAATGTGGATAAACTCATAGATCCCAACAAAAAACGCGAATACACCACCATTCTACGCGAAAAGTCATCCACATTGGGTGAACATGAAATGCGCACACTGGACGCCAATTGGGAGGCAACCAGAAACACTTTTCTAACTAGTGCTGAAGAATCTGTGGGATATGTGCAAAGCGGTGAGAAACCCTGGATGTCACAAGACACATGGGACAAGGTTGGCAATCGGAAAAAAGCCAAATTGGCAATCATCTCTCAACCCGATGTCAACCAACGAACGCCCGACTTGAGGCAGAACTACCGCGATGCTCATATACAGCTTAAAAAGGCTGTTAGACGCGACAAGAGAAAGGCCATTGAAGATCTGGCAAACAAGGCAGAATCTGCGGCTTACCTTGGGGATATGGATTCACTTTTCAAAATCATGAAACAGTTGACGAACAGGAATTTCACCGCCAACCACCTGGTGAGAGATGTCAACGGAACTCTCCTTAATATGAGTGAACACCAGTTGCGACGATGGAAGGAATACTTCTCTGATATTTTAAACATCTTATCAGATGAAGATATTCCGGAAACAGAACAACTTCCAAACATCCAACCGCAACAATCCTCTATTAGAGACGATCCCCCAGATAAGGAAGAGATAGTTTCCGCCATTCGGTCAATGGCGGGAAGGAAAGCTCCAGGTATAGACGGACTACCAACCGAACTCCTCAAAGCGGACCCGGAAGTAACAGCCGATATACTCCTCCCACTCTTCACTAAGGTGTGGAATGAGGGAAGATATCCGACTGAATGGAAGGAGGGCGTCATTGTGAAAATTCCGAAGAAGGGCGACCTTCGGGGTTGTGGCAATTGGCGTGGTATATGTCTACTTACTGCCGTATCAAAAATTATGGCTAAGGTAATTCTCAATAGGATTAGTGATGTCGTCGAGAGCACTCTCGAAGTTTATCAGGCTGGATTCCGTAAAGGGTCGTCTTGTACCGACCACACAAATACCCTACGGATAATATTAGAGCAGTCAGCCGAAATGGTTTCGCCACTACATCTCATGTTTGTGGACTTCGAGAAGGCTTTCGACAGCGTTAAGCGAGATTACATATGGAATGCTTTGCGTAGGAGAGGTATTCCAAATAAGGTCATAGCTATGATTAAAGAATCCTACGAAGATGCAAGGTGTCGTGTCTTGCATAGAGGAGAGCTGTCCGAGAGCTTTCCTGTGCGAACGGGTGTCAGACAAGGCTGCATATTATCACCAGCCCTGTTTCTGGTGGTAATAAATGACATCTTAAAAGCTGCACTGGAAGGTGGGGAAGGTAAAGGTCTTCAATGGAGACTATTTAACATCTTAAGTCACCTTGATTATGCTGATGACGTGTGTTTGCTTGCACATACCCGTTCGGACTTAGAGTCAAATGTTTGCTCGTTGCATTCTAAATGCAAAGAGGCGGGACTGAAAATAAATGTGCGTAAAACCAAGTACATGCACATGGGTTCGAACGCAAGCACACCCATTGTTCTTAATGGACAGGATGTGGAAGAGGTGCAAGATTTTTGCTATCTCGGAAGCATTGTCAGCATGGACGGCGGAGCCGAAAAGGATGTTGAGGCTCGGCTAAATAAAGCCCGTCAGGCCTTCGGTATCCTTTCCCCTTTCTGGAGGTTAAGAGAGATCTCCCTTCGCACGAAGCTGCGAGTTTTTGACGCATGCGTCAAATCCGTGTTGTTATATGGTTGTACTACGTGGAAAGTGACCGTTCGACTTACCAAGAAACTACAGACTTTCGTAAACCAATGCCTCCGGCGCATTTTAGGAATATTCTGGCCAGAAGTAATCTCCAACGACGAACTTTGGAGTACAACTCGCCAGACTAAAATAGGTATTGAGATTCAACGGCGAAAGTGGCAGTGGATCGGTCATACTTTGAGGAAACCAGAGCAAAACATAGCAAAACAGGCTCTGGATTATAACCCTCAAGGAAGACGTCGGGTTGGTCGACCATGTAACACATGGAAGCGAGCAGTTGAGCAGGAGGCCAGAGGAATAAACAAGTCCTGGCAACAGCTTAAAGCCGATGCTCAGGACCGCGCCTTGTGGAAGAGAGTTGTTTCTGTCCTATGCCCCTATAGGGGGTCTTAACAGGAATTTGATTGATTGATCACCCTAGGAAATAAAATGCCATCCATTGAAGGGAACAATACGGATTGTCTTTAAGCTTCTGTGTAGTAGTAGGGGTGAATGTAAATCGTTTTTTTTATATCACGTTCTCCTGATTCCTGGGTGCTCTCAACATTAATAATGTTTCAAGCAGCTGACAAGAGAGGTTTTAGTAATATTTATAATATATTGCTTAAGCGTAATGAGCAAATATATTTAAGAAATAATTGCTTCCCCAGCTATAAAGTAACGCCACGCCACTGGTTCCAGGGCAGGGCTGTTGTTAATTATTTAACACTTAACTCCGATTACGATCAATAGCAGTAGTACATAGAATCAGTATTTTATTGCATATGCAACTTGCATATAAGTTTGGGTTTGTGTGTGTGTGGGGGTTGCGACAGAAGGGATGGTCACATGTCAATAATTTTTTAGTTGTTTGCCCGAATCATGCTCAAAATTCGCTGTATAGAATATTAGTTCCACAGACGAGGTAAATTCTATGAAATTCTCGATGTATTTTATATCCTTAAGAACAGATTTCTATGGGACCGAATAGAGAAGGTGAGGGAATATCAAAATTTGTGATGCAGTCTTGTTAAGAATTTTTTTTGAAAGGTGTTCGTACAAAATTTAAAATTCGTAGCTCTTAACTTGTTGTTTATTATTTGATTTATTGAAATTGGTCTAAATCATACTTTTGCATGGGAAGTGGTGAAAGGGCAAAGGAAATTCCAAAACTTTTAATGCATTTTTATTTGAAATATTTTTAGGAGCATATGTACAAAATGTCAAGTTGATAGCTTTTAATGGTTTGGTTTAAAAAATAGTCGAAAAAATACTGTTGTATGGGAGCGGGTAGAAGTTTCGGAGGTATTCGACTAGTTACTATCTCAAGCATTTTCTAAGGAATTTTACAAATTTTCAAATTAGTAGTTTAAAATTTTACTCAAAAATTTTGAGTTTTTGTTTTTTTTTCAATACCCGTGAAACAACTAGTGCAGGTTAGAGCCCTCTTTTGGTGGGCAACAGTTTTGGTTCAAATTAATATATTTTCTTTATGTACATATATCAGCTCACCAAACCATATATCAGCTGGTTTTATCAATCAAATTCCTGTTAAGACCCCCTATAGGGGCATAGGACAGAAACAACTCTCTTCCACAAGGCGCGATCCTGAGCATCGGCCTTAAGCTGTTGCCAGGACTTGTTTATTCCTCTGGCCTCCTGCTCAACTGCTCGCTTCCATGTGTTACATGGTCGACCAAACCGACGTCTTCCTTTAGGATTATAATCCCGAGCCTGTTTTGCGATATTTTGCTCTGGTTTCCTCAAAGTATGACCGATCCACTGCCACTTCCGCCGTTGAATCTCAATACCTATTTTAGTCTGGCCAGTTGTACTCCAAAGTTCGTCGTTGCAGATCACTTCTGGCCAGAACATTCCTAAAATGCGCCGGAGGCATTGGTTTACGAAAGTCTGTAGTTTCTTGGTAAGTCGAACGGTCACTTTCCACGTAGTACAACCATACAACAACACAGATTTGACGCATGCGTCAAAAACTCGCAGCTTCGTGCGAAGAGAGATCTCTCTTAACCTCCAGAAAGGGGAAAGGATACCGAAGGCCTGACGAGCTTTATTTAGCCGAGCCTCAAGATCCTTTTCGGCTCCGCCGTCCATGCTAACAATGCTTCCAAGATAGCAAAAATCTTGCACCTCTTCCACATCCTGTCCATTAAGAACAATCGGTGTGCTTGCGTTCGAACCCATGTGCAGTACTTGGTTTTACGCACATTTATTTTCAGTCCCGCCTCTTTGCATTTAGAATGCAACGAGCGAACATTTGACTCTAAGTCCGAACGGGTATGTGCAAGCAAACACACGTCATCAGCATAATCAAGGTGACTCAAGATGTTAAATAGTCTCCATTGAAGACCCTTACCTTCCCCCCCTTCCAGTGCAGCTTTCAAGATGTCATTTATTACCACCAGAAACAGGGCTGGTGATAATATGCAGCCTTGTCTGACACCCGTTCGCACAGGGAAGCTCTCGGACAGCTCTCCTTTATGCAAGACGCGACACCTTGCATCTTCTTAGGATTCTTTAATCATAGCTATGACCTTATCTGGAATACCTCTCCTACGCAAAGCATTCCATACGTAATCTCGCTGGTTGCACGTGCAAAATTGCAAAAAGCTGTGCATCTTTTACCAGAGCCCAGAAAAAGTTAGTGAAAATTTTCAACATTTTGTCCCACGAAATCATTTCCCTTACAACCCCATGTTAACATTTTTGCGAAAATTATGAATCACATAACTCTACAATTTGACAAAATTTCAACTTAATATCTGTTTTAAATTTTGAGCTATAACAGTTTGAAATTTTGAAAAGTGCACCATTTTTGAAATGCTCACCATTTTCTTCTAATACTATTATGATCAAATTTTATATTTATACTCTAGATGAAATCTGAGAGTATTATAAGTTTGCTCTAAGGTTTGTAACGCCAAGAAATAAGGCTCGGAGGAAAAAATGAATGATACAGAAGTTAATGTTATCACTAAAAAATCTCAAAACCGGATGTCCGTCTGTCCGTCTGTCCGTCTGTCCGTCTGTCCGTCCGTCCGTCTGTCCGTCTGTCCGTCTGTTCGCTCTCTAGCTTGAGAACGCGTTGAGCTAGATTGTTCAAATTTTGTGCACGTCGTTTTTGACAAAAAAGTAAGGTCAAGTTCGTGAACGGGCCAAATCGCTCGACCCCTTCTACCCCCTCCCATACAAAATGACACAATTGCGCAATTTGACAATTAAAGGATTTGCTCGAAAAGCATATAAGCTGTTGGCCTGAAATTTGGAATATATTATTTTTATGGTAATACCAATCTACCGACAAAAAATTATGCGTGTCTTCCACCTCCTTCTACCACCTCCCATACAAACTGTACTTGTCATGAATTACTCTAAGCCAATTTACTCAGTGCGTATAAAATTTAGCGGGCTGAAATTGTGCACCAAATATTTATTTGAAATTATTAGTAAGACGAAAAAAAATTAGACGATTAGCTTCACCCCTTCTACCCCCTCCCATACAAAATGACGCAAATTCGCAATTTAACAATAAATTAATTTACTCGAAAAGTATATAAGTTATTAGTCTGAGTTTTGGGATATATTACTTTCATAATGATTTAAATCTACAGTAGAAAAACTATTTGCGTCCTCCCTCTCCTTTCACCCCCTCCCATACAAACTACACTTTTTCATGAAATGCTCTAAGACGATTTTCTCAGAACATATAACATTTATAGAGCTCACATTTTGTAATAAATACTTAATTAGTATTATAACTAAGATCAGGAAAAAACATTTGATTAGCTTCACTGCTTCTACCCCCTCCCATACAATATGACACAGTTTCACAACTTCACAAAAAATCGATTTTCTTGAAAAGTATGAATGCTACTGATCTGAAATTTAAGGGTTGTCAATTTTATAATATGCCAAGTTATTTCTGAAAAAATTACTAAAATCCCCCCACTCTTTCTACCACCTCCCATACAAACTGCACATTTTCACTAAATCTAACTCACTAATTTTCTCAGTCCCCATTCAATTTTTGGAGTAAGCATTTTGAATGAAACATTTTTATAGCTACTTTAGCATGATGGAGAAAAAATTAGTTCAATGCTATCATTCCTTCTAACACTCCTCATACAAAATTTCTTGGGATGACAAAAAATTCTATTTCATCTAGAGTATCGTAAGATTGCGTTTTATGCGCAATCGTAGCCCTGTTATGTTTTTATTATACTTTGCTGGTACAGCTTAATATATGTTTTGAGTTTCAATAAAATAGCTTAAGAGATAGTTGAGATATTAATGTTTAAGTGTTTTTCTTTGCCCCCCTCCCTGGCCCCCTCCCTCACAATATTTAGCCTTCCTCTGAGCTGATTCTGGTGGATCTGTATGCCACCTTAATGGTTCGAAAATATGAATTTTTCATGGTAAGTAAATTTGAAGATATAATCGTCATCATCATTTTAAAAAAAATCGGCCTGTAATTTATTTTTAACCTCTCCTTTTCGGACGCCAATGGATAAAAATTAGATTATTTTTATCCTCTCAATATCTATGTTTTTTTCAGCTTCCTGTCTATACTAGTAGTGGAGATATTAGCAAGTGAAATTTTTGACTCTTTCCCTCCTCCCGCCACACCTTCCCCCTGACATTCCCTAAAATTTAGATAATGGAGCTCTTCTTCTTCTTCAATGGCGCTACAGCGCAAATCGGGCCTTGGCCTCCTGACCTTCAGGTTCCTTAACATTTTCATTACTTATTGCGGAAGAATAGTTAGCTCTATCTACGAATTTTTCACTTTCGTAGATTGAGGTAACCAAGGTATATCCCTGCAGGCAGTGTGCTTGAATTGTGCGTCGACCGGGATCTGAACTCACGACCTTCGCATTGTAAACCAACACGCTATCCACTAGACTACACCCTAGCTAGCCCTAGACAATGGAGCTCACTTACCGAATTATGAATGCACCAAAAAACGAAAATTCTTCCTTTAACGGTCAGAGAAATATGAGTCCATATGTATGGCGGGACGTGTGGCGATACGACGTCGTCGACACATTCCAGCGTCATTGACATCAAACGTAGACATTGCTTATCGCGCACAAGCGAACCGTCCTCTTTTCCATATCACCAGATATTGCTTATCGCGCACAAGCAAACCGCCGTCTTTTCCATATCACCAGATATGCTGATCGCGCACAAGTGGATCCAAAGTACGCGGCCAGACACGCCGCAGCGTCAGCAGAAAGACGGGGATTAAAAGGCAGTCGCGCTGCCCTTTCGATCTCAGTCTCTGGAACAGTTGAGTTAAGAGTTTCCCGAATGCATTCTTGGAGTTCCGTTACGACAACGCGTCGACGTCATAGTTAATAAAGTTGTTATTTATTTTAAAACTGACTTTTTATTCACCACCTCGGTCCGCGCTCCCAGGCCCAAATTGGCGATCTTGCCAGGAGTGGTTTTTTTTTCGATGGGATCTACCCCGACAAAATCAGCGACCGGTGACGTGACAAACACCCTGATAGTGAATTCTGCGGTCGCAATCGAGAGTGCGAAACTCGAAGCAGTGCTAATTACAGTGCTAGTGATTAATTCAGTCTCGCTACTATACCAGCTTTACCGAGACCACGTACGCGGTGTGAAACGACGGGCCCAAACCAACCCGGCCTAGTGAGGTGCAGTGAAATGAATCTAACACCCATTTTTCACCGACGACGGTCGCGAATCGACATGTCCAGCCCACCGAAAGCGCCCACGAACGACGCGGGAACAAACGACGTCGAAGGTAAGAGTGAAACCGAAATGCAGACCTACTCTGAGGGGCCTAACGAGGGCACCGTCAGCCGAGTATCGGTGCGTATCCCTCCGCTTTGGGGCGAGGACTGTGGTTCTTACAGGTCGATGCCCATTTTGCTAACAGCAGAATTTCGAACGATATCAGCAAGTACACCTACCTGGTGAGTGGGCTCGAGCCCCGGGTAATGCAGCAAGTACGCGACGTCGTCGTCAACCCACCGACCGACGGAAAGTATCCCGCTTTAAAAAGAGCCATTCTTGCAGCTTTCGGTGAATCATCACAGCCGCGAATACATAAGTTGCTGTCCGGTGTCGAGCTGGGCGACCAAAAGCCGTCCCAACTTCTGAATCGAATGCGGTCACTAGCAGATAAATCGGTGCCCGACGTCATGCTGGAACAGATCTGGCTGACGAGGCTCGACGCCGACCTCCGCACCATCCTCTCAGCCAACGACGTTGCATTGGCTGATCTTGCCGTCATCGCCGACTGCGTCCACGAGGTCAATCAGTGGCGCCGACCATTCTCCATCGCCTCCGTCGAAGCCTGAGCCAGGGCTTCCCAGGCTGAGCACAACCTTAAGCTGGAAAACGAAATTGCAGCATTGACCAAGCGACTCGACAGGTTGGAGACGCACCTTTTTTATGGAGCATCGTCCAATAGGCGGTCAAGATCTCGGGGACACCAAGGCCCCCGAGCACCTTCCAAACCGGCAAAAGAAGGCTCGCTTTACTGATACTACACTCGGTTCGGGGATGCAGCCCAAACTTGCAGACCACCGTGCCGACATCCAAAAAACTAGTTTCGGCAACGCTAGACAACACGTCTAGTGCTCTCGTCCTGTCTCGCCTTCAAATTCGTGACCAGTCCAGCTCTGCAGTTTCTCTCATCGACACCGCAGCTGACGTCTCGGTCATTCCACTAACGAGGCACGAACGATTCAACCCCGACAGGACGACGCAACTATTCGCCGCAAACGGTTCCTCGATACGAACGTTCGGAACAAAACGCCTGAGACTAAATCTGGAACTTCACCGAATTTTCATCTGGAACTTCATCATCGCCGAGGTAAGCTCACCCATCATCGGAGCCGACCTTATAAACTTCTACGGATTACTCGTCGACATGTGTGTTTTTTTGCATTTTTAGGCTAATTTAGTCATGAAACGCGAAAAACCAAAATTTCAGAGTAACAAATTTTTTTTCTGTATCGGTCACAATACTTTTTTATTAAAATTATAAAGTAAAAGTACAAACTTAAAATTTTGCCAGAATTCGTCCCTTAATAATTGTTATAAGTGCAAAAAAAACTATCACTCCTTCTAACCTCTCCCATACAAATATTATTTTTTTCTTCTTCGAACATATGAGAGCTGAAATTGAAAAAAAGCATGGCGATAAGGATGTTGATAAGCAGTTTTGAAATCATCTAAGATTCTCCACTTCCTTTGCTACCTCCCATACAAATGCCCGAATTTCAGGAAAACTATGTCCAATTTCTTTGAAATAATGAAAACTGCAAAATTTCAATTCAGCACAAAACATTTTGCATGCCACGTTCGGTGTCATATACAAAAAATACAAAACTCCCCTCTCTGCTTCTTCCACCTCCCATACAAAAGCCACTATTCACTATTGGAAAGAATTTGAGATGACATACCTATTTTCCGATACATTAAACTCTTTCCCATTTCATCTAGAGTAGCATATGATTGGGTTTTACTTCTACAATGGTGCTACAGCCCAAATCGGACCTTGGCCTCCTGATATTCAGGTTCTTTAATATTTTTCATTACTTATTGTGGAGGAGTTGTTAGCCCTTCGCACAACCCTCTATCTACGAATTTTTTTAATTTTCGTAGATTGAGGTGACCAAGGTATATCCAAGTAGGCCATGTACTGGAATTATATATTGCGTCGACCGGGATTTGAACTCACGACCTTCGCATTACAAGACCAACACGTTACCCACTAGGCTACACCCTAGCTTTACGTCCAATCAGAATTCTGTTATGTTTAAATTAAATGCTAAAAACTTTTATTATTCGGGTTAATCACAGCGATCGTGTGCCTTCTGATACGTATGTGCGCAACCTAATCAAACAATTTCAAGAGACTGGCTCAGTGCAAAATGTGAAGACACCAAAACGACTGCGCCTCGGGCGTTTGACCATTAATATCGCCGCAGTGAAGAACGGTCCAAGCACCTCCATTCGTCACCGTGCTCAAGAACTCAACCTCTCCGTATCCACACTGCAGCGAATATTGACGAAAGATTTGGCTCTCCATGCGAACAAGGTACATAGGCTCAGAAATTACAGCCGGCAGACCACCAGCAACGCCGTACATTCTCTGATTGGGTCTTGGAAACAAATCCTACAACTCTTGTTGAACCTTGTATTTGTTCAATCTTACCCTTTGCATTTTTATTTTCTTATTTATATTTGTTTGCCAAAATAATTGTTATATCTCTATATAACATAAATTATAATGAATGTGCAAGTCATTACTCCTTACCCTGTTGCAAGAATTTTCCTTGAAAGAGAGAGTAGTTCAATGTTTAATATTTGAAGGAAAAAAATTTTACTATATTTCGTGTAATTGAGTTGTTGTGTATGAGAGGTGGTAGAAGGAGTGGAGGGATTTCAGGTTTTTGGTTTCTTTTTTAAGAAATAAACTTTCACGAAAATGGTAAGTTTGAAATTTAGGAACAGTAGCACTTATATTTTTCATGAAAATTTACTTATAATAAAATTCTTAAATTGTGTAATTTTGTATGGGACCGTGTAGAAGGGGTGGAGCAATTTGGAACGTTCACGTACTTGACCTTATTTTCATCAGAAATAATGTGTACAAATTTTGAACTTCCAAGCTCAGCGCGTTCTCAAGGTGGATACCGAACGGACGACAGACTGACATCGGGTTTTGAAATTTTTGAGCGATAACAAATATTTCTGTACCTTTGGCGACTCTGTGCGAGCAGTATTTTTTGGCGTTACAAAATTTAGAGCAAACTTATAATACACTCATATTTCATCTAGAGTATAAATTTCTATATAGTAGGAGTTGAGAAAAGGGTACTGATTGGACTATTTACTTGGGATTTCACTACTGCTCACATCCCCTTATCCATCGTGAGATATTTTACTTTATAGGTTTTCGGTTAAGCCTCTTCTGCATTTTTTTTCTCTCTTTCTCACTCCCGAATATGCAGATATGATTGCAGACCCATTATAGTTCGACAATCTGACGAAATTTCGGGTTGAACAACTGATATGTAATTATCTTACCAGCACGTTAGTAAAAGAGGAAAAAAATACTTAAATTGACATAGGAGGTTGGAAACCTTCGCCATCGATATGATGCATGAAGTACACACAGCGAAAAGACAAGCAGAGAAATTTTTATAACCTTTTTGAAGTTCACTTGAAATCGTTTATTTTTGCCGTATCGAAGACACTGCTTTAGGAATAATAAAGTATAACTTAAAAAATTGAAGTGCTTTTAAAAGGAAACTTAGAAACTACCTTCATGAAAGATCTTCACAATTCCATAGAAAATGTCTTGCAAGTCATAAAAGCATATGAGTATTGCATCTTGTTTTTCCATTGTCCCGGAAACTTCTTGGAAATGCATCAACTTTGTTCCGATCAATATTTTAAATAGACAATACCATTTCCTCAAGAATCCTCAAGCATACATTTGAACAAGCTGTATTATTCTATTCGTCCTTAGACGTTGAACTTCCTAAGATTTGATCCTGGAATCATAAGGGGCTCTATGTTTAGTAAGTTTCTGAACAAAGTGACACTGAAGCTGAAGATGGAAACAGCATACTGTGAACGAGTTCTTTCCGTGAGAGAACAACTATTTCGCCATTAAGTGCAAATCCTCGTGAACTGTAGATAGAATAAAAGTACTACTGTTGCATATGTGACAAGCATACTCCATTATACTCGTAGCTTCCGAAATCGTGCGGACTTGAAATTACCTACACACATATATCGCTTTATTGAGTGCCGCGGGCAATGAAACTATTCGGAAAAAATAAGAAAGAGAAAAGTTTTTGTAAGAATTTCGTAGACTGAAATTATAGAATACTTTTTCGTTTCTTTATACGTCTAGTGTCTTTCGAGTGAGTGTCTGAAGGGCTTTACCAGCAGTATAGTCCTTTAAACTGGCTTATGCACATTAAAAGTATTTTTTTTTTGCCTAATTTTTCTCAGAAACTATTCACTTAAATATCCGAAATAGTCCACGAATACCAAATCAAATTAGCGAAATTCCTCTATTTTAGAACAATTAGCTGCTCCGGGGTATTCTCGTGGCCTTGGCGAGCGAATTTGATTTCTGACATTGATTCGCATCCTTTTTGGTAAAATATAACCATCCCACATAAATATATACAAGTATATGACTTCTCGTGGCACAGAATTAACCGAATCGAATAGTAGGATCCAAGTTTAAATGTAACCTATACACCACGCATTTATTGAGGAGCGCCAAGACAAGGACTCGCCAGGTCCTTAAGCACGCCCAAAACAGTGCAGTCATGTACAAGATGTTAATTTCATCTACATCTTGGCATCCGACGAGACGTTGTACCAGGAGTTTGAATTCATTTCGAACCAGTGGTAAGGGTCACAACTCGAACAATTGAAATTTGTGTACTAAATACTGAATACCAGGGCCAGAACAGTGATTCGTTCAAATTGAATTAATTGGTTTAACCTCCTTGCTGTACAATTGGGCGGATATCTGACGCTATGCAGCAGTGCAATTGAGTTATGAGGCTGTAGTCGTTCGGAAAGGTTTCTGTACTTTATTTCAATTAGATGAGGAGCGGTTTGTAGAATTTGTTCAATTTCGAGCGATGTTTGATTGTGATAGATGTATTAGATATGATGCTATAAAATAGCATGCAGAGAACTATAAATAACATTACGGATTCGGAATTTTGTTGTTTGACGATGCAGAAGTTTGTTATTCTTTGGATGCGATTTTTGGTTTTCAAATCGGATGAAGAAAAACCCAGATGTACATTTATACCTTCGACCGTATTATCAAACAATAATAAATGTTATCTAATTTACGTCAGTTACTTATTTAATCTGTCGATTATTTCCCGCCAATAGATAAAAATATGCTATGGATTGAAAAGTCATTCGTAGAAATTTCATTAAACTCCTTCAAGTCTTTAGAACAGGATATTTTTTGAAAAGAAAAACTTCTTCACCGTCAGCCCCTCGAGATAACAGTGAGAGACAGATGAAGTACTGTATGAGGTGTCCATATCCTTTTATACTGATGGCTCAAAAACTACCTATGTAAGTGGAGTGGGAGGAGATGTTTTCTCCGCAATGCTGAGATTAAGCATATCTTTCGGTTTTCCGGATGATTGTAGTGTGATCCAAGCAGAAGTGATGGCGATAAAAAAAAGTCCTGACCAGACTGAGGTATGATGTGGTATCTACTAAGGATATTGGCATCTTCACTGATAGCAAGGCCGCAATTAAATCTTGAAGCTAGGGTGTAACCTAGTGGGTAGCGTGTTGGTCTACAATGCGAAGGTCGTGAGTTCAAACCCCGGACGACGCATAATTCGTCAAGTCATATCTACATCCAAGACTCTTTCAGATAATCACACGTCTCTGAGGGAGATGGCTGCACAATTCAACATTCGTCTGTGCTGGGTATCTGGATATAGGGGCATTTACTGCGACAAACTCGCCCAGCAACGAACCACTTTGCAGGATCAATCTGAGAAATAGAAGCTCAGTATACCTCTCGCAGGTTTGTTAAATAGACCGCCTACTCGCGGTGCAGACTGGGTTATGCTTCCTATCGGCTCCGTATCCTATCTAGATAGGGGAAAAAGTCGAATAGCTTGCTGTCGGCTCCGTATCCTATCTTATGGTCTTTGGCGGATGTGGTGTCGGTTCCGTATCCTATCACAGCATTGATATTCTTGTAATCTGGACTGGTTACGTTTTAGGCAGATTTCAAGATATTGATGGTTACAAGGGCACTTATCCCTAAAGTGATTCAAGCGTACGTACTATCTTAATGGTGACCATTATAAAGTACGACGCTAGAGGAGTAAACCTTGGAAATAAAAATCCCCAAAATCCACGGTGAAGCAGCATATGCCAAGAATGCATGGTTCGTAGGTAGCTAACCGCTAAAATGCGAACTCAGGATACTAGACGCCCTCCAGTTTCAAGTAGCCTTCCCCTGGTAATGCGGAGCTCTATCAGGAGTAACTCTACTTTCCCGCGTTATTCGGGAGAATCAAATGGAAAATCCAAGTGTAACCAAAAGGGCAGATGCGACCCCTAAAGCATCAAAAACAGCGGCTAATGCCGTAAACGAAAAGGGAAACAAAATAACAGACCCTTCACAAAAAGTACGTGAAGTGACAGCAGAGATCAATCTCCGGTCACGACAAAGTACAAAAGACCGCCACTCAAAAAACCCCCCAGGTAAGCCTCTAGTGCAGAGCTGATATAGTGACTCTTAAAGAAAATAAAAATAGACTAAGCGGGGCTGCCAGGAGACGGTATTCGTACCACCGTAACCAAGGCAAAACAGTAAACAAAGCGTACGATCTTGCTTGCCAGCCAAAGTAAAAGACGTTATCGCCAGCACAGAATAAGGCAATGAAAAGAGACAGAACCTCATCTAAAACACCGCCATCTGTAGGAAGTGACAACAAAAGGCCTAAGACTTTAAGTAAAAGCGTTATGCATTATCACGAGATATTTTCCTCACGAGACAGACTCGTCAAAGGAGATTGCTACCCTCCCTGATGCATAAAATAGTGGTTTGTGCACCTCAAATTGGAAGGTACTAAGCAGGAGTATAAAGAGTATAAACACAATTATAGCCTTTTCCATTGACGGCTAATCGCAGGAGAAGCTTAAGCTTAAGAAGCGCAGAGTGCACAAAAAGAGAGTACAAATTTTCAAGTGTGACTCTCCACCCAATGGTCAAAGAGGTCGAAAGCGGCAATCCACAGCTCATTGAACATGGTCTTAGCTCTAACTAAACTCAAAGTTATTCAGGCGAATCTTCATCGTGCAGCAGCATCCATGGACACAATAACATGGAGATTTGCAAAAGAGGAAATCCATGTAATACAGGATCCAAGAGCCGCGAAGGGAAAAATTATTAGTATTCCTCAAAAGTTAATTTTCGATACAAGAAGCGACAGGCCAAGAGCTGCAATTCTAATCGCTAGAAATAAATTATCTGAATATGCCTGCTTTCATTCGAACAGATTTAGTAGTGGTACTGGTGAAAACACCAAAGGTAGAAGGGGATCAAGAGGTGATACTTGCCTCGGCTTACTTTCCTGGTGAGGAGCTAGATGCTCATGAAGCTTGTAGAATGCAGCAAAATCCACAAAATACCAGTCATTTTGGGCTGCGACGCTAACGCGCACCACACCATATGGGGAATATCAAAGAAGAGGTGAGTCACTTTTTGAGTACCTTACTACTAACACCCTAGATATAATAAATAAAGACAACATACCGACCATCATAAATTCAGCTTGGCAGGAAGTACTTGGCCTAACCATAACAAGCCCCTGCCTGGTTGATAATTGCGAAAATTGGCACGTATCAAAAGAAGCTTCATTGCCAGATCATAGGCATATATGTGTGGATATTAAGACTTAATATGGCTGTATAGACCAGTACAGAAACCCAAAACGTACCACTCTTTACCAGTCAAGCCTAGAGTACTAACTAGATATCGAAGAAGAATCAATAAGCAGCCAAGACTGCATTGATGAAATCACGACCAAACTCGTAAACAATATTATAAATCCTTGCGAACAAAGTTATCCTTTTCTACACAAAAAAAAACGGCCAAGCAAACACCTTGGTGGAACAAGAAGTTCCTCACGGCAAAACGCAAAAAAACTAGGAAATTGTGCAATAGACCGAAAACCTTTGGGAACTAGGACGAATACCTTACTAAATATAAAAAACTTCTAAAAAAGTAAAAAAAATAGTCTTGGAGAAAATTTTATGAAGAGATAGATGATGTCTCGGCCTCAAGACTCCAAAAGGTGATATCAAAATACACCCCAATAGATATCGGACTACTAGAGGGGCCGCATTGAAACTCTTGAAGTTTTATTAGTATCACATTTCTCAGGCTGCAAGATAATTAACAACAATGAAGATTTAGAGGTGGAGAAAAGAGCGTATCATCAAACTCCGTTCAGGAATAGCATTGCTGGTAAAATCTTCACTCCGGAAAAGATCAGATGGACAATCAACACCTTTAAGCCCTACAAATCAGCTGGAGTAGATAAAATATTCCCCGCATTACTGCTAAAGGGGTTAGAGAACCAGTTTTGTATGGGGATACATCCCAAAAATTTTGAACAAAAGGAGGGTGGCATTTGTACCGAAGGGAGGGAATCCCCATTGATCAGCCTAAGTCACATCGCCATATAAGCTGTAGTTCCTTCTTTGTCAAGACGATGGAGAAGTTAGTTGACATCCACATATATAAGAACAGGGCCTTACAAGGTCTGTCTTAATAACAATCAACATGCCAACAATAAGCCAAACCAACAGAGCCAGCCCTTCATGGTTTGGTAAAACAAATCGAAAAGCCAAACGACTATAAAGAAATCTCCCTTTGCGCATTCCTAGATATTTAAGGAGTATTTCATAATACTCCCCATGAAGCCATAGTAGCGGCAGCTGGGAAATCGGGTTTAGAAACGGCTACAATACAATGGATACACGAATGACAACCATGGATCTATGTGATAGCACATTGACTACACAGACCTATAGAGGCTGTTCCCAAGGAGGGGTACTATCTCCATTTCTTTGGTCAATTGTAGTAGATGAGCTCCTGGACTGTCTAACAGAATAAGAATACGAGGCAATAGGATATGCCGATAATCTCGTCATTATTATTAGAGACAATTATGATTTAATTACATCAGAAAGGATACAATCTCCCTTAGAGGTGATAATGAACTGGGGTCAGTCTAAGAACTAGAACATCAATCCAAGTGAGACTGAGATAGTACCATTTACAAATAGAAGGAAAATCCACATCATACCTTTTTCAATAAATGGAACACCAATATCCTTTTCAGATGAGCTAAAATACCTAGGTGTTATACTATATAGCAAACTCAACTGGAACAAATATATAGAACGAACTCATGCCAAAGCAATAAAGGCATTTTGGACCTGCAAAAGCTTATTTGGCAAAAAATGGGAATTACAACCCAAGATGATCTACTGCTACTTAAACAATCATCCTCCCACGGATCAACCATGTGGTGGACTAAAATTTTACAGCGAAAAGCAGAGCTTACGCTACAAAAAATCTAAAGGCTAGCTTGTTTTGGTATCACAGAAGCAATGAAAACGTGTCAATGGATATGTTCCTAAACATCCCTCTGATACATTTCCAAACAAAAAAGGAGGCTATCAAAGTGGTGTTATGCATACAGAGGGAAAACAAATTCAAATCAGGGGATCTTAAAGGTCACCTCAAAATCCTAAAAAACCCTAAAATAGAGGTTCTAACCAACACACTATCGGACACTATGCCAACAAAATTCAACTTTGAAACTCCCTTTAAAGTTATAATCAGAGAACGCAAAGGCTGCCAATCGATGCTACCTGAAATGGAAGAGGAATCAACCATCTGGTATACAGATGGCTCGCGCACCACTGAGTGGACTGGAGCCGGAGTTAAAGGTCCTAACTTCTCGGTTTCAAAACCACTTAGCAAAGAATTCACAATCTTCCAGGCTGAACTAATTGCAATGGAGCTACGAGTCCAAGAGAATATAAGGAGAGCTCATCGCATCAAATCTATTTATATCTTATTGAATAGGAAGGCAGTTCTCAAAGCCCCAGCATCCAATAAACACCGATTCAGGATAATTTAGGACTGCCTTCAAAATCATCCTGGGAAAAAGGAACAACGTAACCTTAATGTAGGCACCAGGACATATAGGAATTGAGGAAAATGAAGGGGCTGATCGCCTTGCAAAAAACGGCGCAGAACAAATAATATTGGGCCACAGCCATTCTGCGGAAAACCAAAAGGGCACTCTAGCCCTGTACTTAGAAAGTGGGCTGAACAAGAGCATAAGATCTACAGGACTAGACTTCCAGATTTATCACTCTATTCAAAATTAATCCTTCCACAAGAAACAAAGTAGAGGATATTCTAAAATTGAGCATGAGTGATATTAGTACTCAAATCGGCCTAATGGCACGGTGGAGTAAGCCCCCACCACAAAAATACGGGTTTATCTGAAACCGACATCTGGTGCCTCTGCTTCGAAGATGCAGAAACGGCAGAACACATCGTATGTCACTGTGAAACAGTAGCAGCGATCACTGAACCGAGATGGATGGAGACAAAGTATTCAGGAGTCCAAAGTCTGATTTAGACTATAGCGCCATCGTTAGTAAGTAAGTGAGAGCACTGCGACCTTCCCGGCCTATTGTGCGCTTATTGCCCCCTTTACCCTACCATAACTCTTTAGCTTTGGCTAAGCTAAGTATATTTAAGGGGTCTACGTTAATCGAATCCTCCCAGCGCTTTCGTGGTTTTTCGACTGGTGTTTGTCCGTTGACTTTCCCTTTTAGTGTGCGGAATTCTTCTGTCATCCATCCGCTCCACATGACCAGCCCATTGTAACTTCTTAAATTCGTATTCTCCAGATCGAGTCTTCCCTCACCGGTCCCAGGATTCTTCTGAAGACCTTTCTTTCAAAGACGTTAAGTAGTTTTTCGGACGCCTAAGTCAATGCCCACGTTTCGCTGCCATAGCATAGCACAGGTCTTGTGATCGTTTTATTATATGTAGCTCAAGTTTTGTTTTCGTGTGTACGTTCTTGTTTTTAATTATTGGAAGTACTGAATAATACGTCTTGTTTGCCATCATTAACCTTCTTTTAATTTCGGTGGGTTCGCCTCCATCCTTCGATAGGTTCAACCCCTAGGTATATAAAGTTGTCTACGTTTTCTAGCTTATAGGTCCTACCGTAATGTTTTACCTGATTAGCGTCTTTTTCCTAGTTTGTGTCATAATTTTTATTTTGTTTTCATTAATACGTAGTCCAACTTCCCTTGTTACCGAGTCAAGGTTAACAAATGCCTCCTTGGCACTCTCCATGGATCTTGCAAGGATATCTATATCGTCGGCATATGTTACGAATTGTGTGGATTTGAAGTATAGTGTTCCCTTGGGGACAATGGAAAGTTTCAAACAACATATTCGAGCGTCAAGTTGAAAAGCATTGGTGCGAAGCCTTCACTTTGCTTAAGGCCGTTGTCTGTTTTAAAACTGGAAGTCAGATCGTTTCCTACTCTGACTCGTGAAGACGACTCGGTCATTGTCATTCTTGTCGCCGAACCAGTTTCGGTGGGACTCCAAACTCTAACATGATTTTATACAGTACGCGCCTGTCGATACTGTCGTATGCTTGTTTGAAGTCAACAAATATCTGGTGCACATCAATATTATATTCCCACCAATTTTCCAGCACCTGTTTAACTGAGAATATCTGGTCCGTGGACGATCGTCCAGCTCTAAATCCGCCTTGGTATTCACCAATTACTTTGTCACAACACAATGCAATGGCGCTACAGCCCATATCGAGCCTTGGCCTCCCGGATGCACCTCCTCCAGTTGTCCAACGACCGCGTCCTCCAGTTTGAAAAATCGAGAAGCGATCTGCAGTCTGCGTCGACTGAGTCCTCCCTTCGCTTTCGTGGCTTCCCCTGCGGTCGGTTACCTTGAGCTTCGCCCTTGAGCACCCGTTTGGGATTCGTTCCTCGTGCATTCGTTTCACGTGGCCAGCCCATTGCAGCTTGCGCAGTTTGATCACTATAGATGCTGGTTGGTCGTCAAATAGTTGATACAGCTGATGGTTATATCGAATTCGCCAATCATCTCCTTCCTTAACTGCTCCGTACACCTTCCGAAGAATTTTTCGCGCAAACGTGTCGATTAAATTCTCCGAAACCCGCGTCAAGGTCCACGTTTCGCATCCATAAGCAGCACAGGACGAATTAATATCTTATAGATGCGTAGTTTATTGTTTCGATGGACCTTCCTTGTTTTCGTTATGGGGAGGACTGCATAAAATGCTTTGTTAGCTGCCGTGATTCTTCTTTGAATTTCCTGTCGCTCATTGCCGTCCTTTGTGAGAAGGGCTCCCAGGTATACGACTTCATCCACCTGCTCGAAGTTGTATTCGCATATAGTAATGTTCTGCCTCTCTGGGACAGTCCTTCGTGTCTGGGTCATGTATTTAGTTTTTGATTCATTGACCCTGAGCCCTACTTCACCCGCTGCCGACTCCAACTCCTGGAATACCTCCTTAACGCCAAGTATTGATCGGGCCAGAATATCCACGTCGTCTGCGTACGCCACCAACTGTGCGGATTTTACGAGTAGCGTACCTCTGGTGTCCACTGAGGTTACTGAAGTTGCCTTCCTGACGACATACTCGAGCACCAAGTTAAAGAGCGTGGGGGCGAGACCATCTCCTTGTTTGAGACCTGACTCCATTGGAAAGCTGTGAGTCAACTCGTTTTGGATTTTTACTTGGCACCCATTGTTTTCCATCGTGGCTTTTATTAACCGAACTAGTTTCGTTGGGACACCTAGTTCAATCGTTATTCTGTACAAAGCATTACGGTCGACACTATCGTATGCTTGGCAAAAATTGACGAACAGTTGGTGCACATTAATATCATATTCCCAGCATTTTGCTAGCTCCTGTTTTACTGAGAATAGCTGGTCCGTTGTCGATCGTCCAGATCTGAAGCCACCTTGATATTCTCCGATGATGTTGTTAGCGTATTCACTGAGTCTTTGATAATTTTAGTCAAAATTTTGTAACACGTACATAGCAATGAAATTCGTCTGTAATTTTCGCAACGCAAACGGTCGCCCTTTTTATATACCGGACATATAATGCTTTTCCGCCAGTCGTCGGGTAATTTTTCAGTTGTCCAAATTTTACCAATTAATCTAAATATTCGACTGGTGAGCTCTGTTCCACCTTCTTTCAAGAGCTCTGCAGGGATTCCGTCAATTCCGGGCGCCTTGTTCGATCTTAAATTATGTAAGGCTGTCTCTACTTCATCATAAGTTGGTGCAACAGGCAAATGATCTCCATCTGGATCTTCCGGAATTATAAAAGGTTCAGTCTGTGATGTCGTTCTATTTAACAGTGTTCGTAAGTACTGAACCCATCGTGCATTGATTTCGGTAGCGTCGCTTATGATGTTGCCTTCTTCGTCCTTACAGAGGGTAGTTTGCGGTTTGTAACCTTGTCTCATTTGTTTCACGGCATTAAATGCTGCTCGTACGTCATTTTTATACTCTAGATGAAATCTGAGAGTATATTGTGTTTGCCTTACCGTTTGTAACGCTAAGAAATAATGCTCGCACAGAGCCGCCAAGGGTACAGAAATATTTGTTGTCGCTCAAAAACTTCGATTCCGAGTTGCTGTCTGTCCGTCTGTCCGTCTGTCCGTCTGTCCGTCTGTCCGTCTGTCTACAGCATAACTCTCGAACGCTTTGAGCTATCGTGCTGAAATTTGTTGTGTGTCATTTTTAGGAAAAAAGAAACTTTAAGTTCGTGAACGGGCCACATCCCCCCACTCCTTCTACCCCCTCCCATACAAATTTCACGAAATTTCGAAATTTTCAGAAATTGATTTTTCTTTGAAACTATTTAAGCTATCGATTTGAAATTTGGGTCAAAGTATTATGATATAGATGTCATTAATATGAGGGAATATTGATCCGATACAGTCACTCCTTCTACCCCCTCCCATACAAATGCATAATTTTGAAAAATGCAGTTTTTCGATTTTCATTGAAACTAGCAAAGTTATAAAAACGAATTTTTGCCAAAATTAATTTTTATATAATTCCAATCAGAATTGAAAAAATTATCAACTTCACCTCACTCCTTCTACCCCCTCCCATACAAATTTCACGAAATTTTGGAATTTAAATTAAATTATTTTTCTTCGAAACTGTTAAAGCTATCAACTTGATATTTTGCATAAAGTATAAAAATAAAAATATCAATAACGAGAAAAAAATGTGATTTGATCCGTACACTCCTTCTACCCCCTCCCATACAAATGTATAATTTTTGTTAAGTGCATTATATCGATTTCCATTAAAACTAGAAAAAGTATAAACTTAAAATTTTGCCAGAATTTGTTTTTTAATAATTGCAATAAATGCTAAAAAAACTATCAGCTCCTCTTCACTCCCTCTACCCCCTCCCATACAAATGCATAATTTTGAAAAATGCAGTTTTTCGATTTTCATTGAAACTAGCAAAGTTATAAAAACGAATTTTTGCCAAAATTAATTTTTATATAATTCCAATCAGAATTGAAAAAATTATCAACTTCACCTTACTCCTTCTAACCCTCCCATACAAATTTCACGAAATTTTGGAATTTAAATTAAATTATTTTTCTTCGAAACTGTTAAAGCTATCAACTTGATATTTTGCATAAAGTATAAAAATAAAAATATCAATAACGAGAAAAAAATGTGATTTGATCCGTACACTCCTTCTACCCCCTCCCATACAAATGTATGATTTTTGTTAAGTGCATTATATCGATTTCCATTAAAACTAGAAAAAGTATAAACTTAAAATTTTGCCAGAATTTGTTTTTTAATAATTCCAATAAATGCTAAAATAAATTATCAGCTCCTCTTCACTCCTTTTACCCCCTCCCATACAAATATCTGTATTATAAATTCAAGAAAAGCATTTCTCCTTCGAATAAATTAGAACTATCGAATTTGAAATTGAATCAAAGCGTGGTGATAAGGATGATGATAAGCAGTTTCAAAGCCATCTTAAGCGCTCCACTTCCTCTGCCACCTCCCATACAAATGCCTCAATTTCTGGAAAACTATGTCCAATTGGAAATAATGAAAGCTACAAACCTTAAACTCAGCACGAAATATTTTGCATTCCACATTAGGTGTCATATCCAAATATTACAAACCTTCCTCCTCTGCTTCTACCACCTCCCATACAAAAATCACTATTAATTATTTAAAAGAATTGGAGGTGACATATTTTCCGGTACATTGAACTCTTTCTCATTTCATCTAGAGTATCATATGATTGGGCTTTACGCCCAATCATAATTCTTTTATGTTTCTTCAGATTTTCGTCCAGTGATAAAATTTTGTCACTGATTATTTTGCGTTGTTTTCGTCTGCAGATCTTCTTGGCGTTTCGCCTGAGCCGTTGATAGTTGTCCTCTCTAGCTCGTGTTCGTCTATCGAGAAACAGTCGATAGGCTTCGTTTTTCTTGGTGATGGCTTCTTGGCATTCCTCATCGAACCAGTCATTTTGTTTTCTGCGCTCTAAATGTCTTAAAGTGTATTCTGCTGCGCGGTGAATACTATCCTTAATGTTCTGCCACATTTGGTCAATACTTTCCTCAGGCTCACCCTGAGGTAATGCCTCAATATGTGCTTTGATTGTGGTCATATATTCCACTTTCGTTGAGTCGTCTTTTAGTTTTTGCATATTGAGCTTCTTAGCCCAGCTCCTTTTAGTGTGGCCCTTGTTAGCTATGCGACAGCGGTATTTAGCTCGAACAAGAAAATGGTCCGAGTCACAGTTCGCGCCACGTAGAGTCCTGACATCTAGAATGCTGGAGGCAGCCCTTTTTTGATGAGAACGTGATCAATTTGGTTGAAGGTGTGCCCATCTGGTGACGCCCACGTCATTTTGTGAATATTTTTATGGAGGCTATGCCCTCCTGATACGCCCCTATGAAAAAGTTCGTTGCCAATTTGACTGTTGATTACTAACTTATTACTTTGTCAGCACAGGGCTTAATTCTCTTTTCCAGAAGATTTTATAAGACGTACACAGCAGAGATATTCCTCGGTAGTTTCCGCAGCAGAGTTTGCCACTTTTTTCATAAATTGGGCATATAGTGCTCTTGCGCCAACCTTCAGGAAGTGTTTCCTGCGTCCATATGTCCGTGACTAATCTATGTAGGAGATGCGCTATACAGGTGTCGCCGGCTTTCAGAAGTTCAGCTGGGATTTGATCAGTGCCCGGCGCTTTGTTGTTTGGGTGGTTCCTTAGGGCTGTTTTTACTTCTTCGAGTGTGGGAGGACTCAAAGCGGATCCCTCATCAGCTGTTACATCAGTTATACCTGCTATTTTATCTGCTGCTGCTGTTCGTGCGGGTGATGGGGTCGGATTAAGAAGGTAATCAAAGTGTTGCGCCCATCTTCTTTTCATGTCTTCCGCATTACTTAGAATGTTCCCGTCTGCATCCTTGCAGAGGGTCGGTTTTGGTTGGTATCCCCATTCTTTTAACAAGGTAATACGTGACTCAGCATATTTTATTTGCAAATCGTCTAAGATCATTATATTTGTCCCGATTGGCACGTTTCGGCCGTTCTGTTAATATTCTGTAAGCTTGATTTTTTCGCTCTACGGCATCTTGTCATTCGTTGTTGAACCAGTCATTTCTTTCGCGCTGGGATTGTTGTCCTATCACCTGCTCTGCAACAGATGTAATGCCTTGGTGAATGTTTTCACAGCGAATTTCGAATTAAAATAAAAGATTTCCGGATCCTACACTGTTACGCTTTATTATTTGTGACGTTGCGGTCTCTGCTGAGACCTTTATCAAAACTCTCTCTTTTGATAAAGGTCTCAACAGAGACCGAAACGTCACGAATAATAAAGCGTAATAGTGTAGAATCCAGAAATCTTTTCTTTTAAATAAATGTAATGTCATTTTTGATATTTTGCCACATTGGCATGCTGGCGGGAAGTGCCTCTCTACTTTCTCATCCTTGAGTTTTCCTATGTTGAATTCAGGAACCGGTTGTGTTTTTGCGTTTTCTCGGTTTGCGTTTCGACGTCGAAACTTGGTCTTTACTAAATAGTGGGCTGTGTCGCAACCTCGACATGTACGCACGTCGAGAATGCAGGAGGTCGTCCTTTTCTCTATTAGAACGTGGTCTGTTTCATTGAATGTTCTTCCGTCGGGTGATGCCCACGTTCTCTTATGAATATCACAATGCGGGAAGTATGTCGAGCTAACAAAAAGTTTTTTGCTGCTGGCAAAATCCGTCAATCTGTGGCCGTTGGCGTTACTAATATCATGGAGACTGTGCCTTCCAATTGTCCCTATGTAAGTTTCTTCTTTGCCGTCTTTCGTGTTAAAGTCACCTAATACTATTTGAATATCGTTCGACGGAAGGGAGTCGAATGTTGATTTTAAGGTGATGTAGAAATCATCTTCGACTTCGTCATCTTTGTCTTCCGTTGGGGCGTGGACATTAATAAGCCAAACACTAAAAAAACTTGTTTTGATGCGGATTGCACACAATCGTTCATTAACGGATTTAAAGTTGGTAACTTGGTGTTTAAACTTCTTTTCGACGATAAACCCAACTTCAAACTCACGGCTTCCCGATTTTTTCCCACTTTGGAAATTCTGTGCGTGTGATCCAATGTCAGTAACTTCACTACCTAATAATTTAGTTTCTTGGAGTGCAATGATGTTCATATTGTATTTGCTTGCCTGTTCCAGAAGCAGTTCCAAGATCCGAAGGAATAGTACATTTTTCGTTTGCGTGGTCGTTGTTGTTGAATCAATCCAGTCCAAGGCGGTGCTTCAAGTTTCGAAACAAGTGTGATTTTTTCGAGGATGAGTTCTTAACACATCGCCCTACCCTCAACTTGGAAGGACTTGCTAGAATGTGCTAGAATTTTTCTGTTTCATTAGCACTCGTACCCACAGTTTAGCAAGTCAGGTTCGGATGGACAAGTCCAATACCCGGTGGCTACCACGTGGAGGTATGATGATCCCAAATGATGTGTATATGATAGTTACATCACTGGGTATCATCTTATGACGCCGGTCAGATGCCTACCGTATCTATAGACACCCAACCACCCACGCAGTGCTCTCACGTGTCCCCCAAATTATAAAAAAAAAACTTTCGCAACTTATAAGCTGCAACTTAAGTTGGATGCGATTAGCAAAGTGCATGTAATAACACCAGACAGATTTGGCCTGTGCTAGATCTAAAACGCTCTGGAAGACTGATCTCGCTAAACAGACATATGCTTGATAGGGAGACATGCTCATTGGCTTGGTTTTCCTTTTAATGATCATTGCAGGAGCTTTAAAGATGAGGAAGAAAACGAAACGATCATTCATATATTATGCACTTTCGCTCTCCAGGAAAAGAAATACGCCACCAAGGCGCCGACTTTTCTGATAGCCTCGATAGTCTGGCAAATGTGGAAGCCAGGATCCTTCGACGCTCCATAGAGAGTTCTTATTGGTTCACCGAGTAGCAATCTTTCCTGAGATCCTGTGGCTTCACAGCGGACCAGCCTAAAGTATTCTGTCTGGGCAGCCTTCTCTACCTACCTATTTACCTAGAACAGAATATGCCTATCAATTTGTCAACCTAGTTATCAATATAATGTTGCAACGTGTTATGCGAAACAGGATTCCAAGTGCTAGTACGTAATATTATTAATAAAAACTTTGAAATATGGAAAATTTTTTAACCAGTTCCCTCTGTGGAATGTTTATTTTTCGGTTATGGGGAAGTAATTAATGATAACAAAACATTTGTTAATAAAATTTTGTTTTTGAATTATTGCTTAAAACTTTCTGCGCAAAATATTAATAACTTCAAAACCAATCAACCAATAACATTGCCATTAAACCAGTTCCCCCGTCAAGGTTTTCAATTAAGGCACAAAAGCTAAGTTTTCCATCGACTTCGGAAAAATTCTTTGTTTATAAAACACTACATTTTCACTTAAATTGTGTTTAATTAAACTTTTTATGTTGCTTCGTAGGTCACGAAATTTGAAAGGCTTGGTCGCTAATGGAAAAATTTGTCTAGTGGATTTATAATGCATAGAAAAAACATAACAGAATTATGATTGGGCTTAAAGCCCAATCATATGATACTCTAGATGAAATGGAAATGACCTTAATATACCGGAAAGTATGTCATCTCAAATTCTTTCGAATAGTGAATAGAAACTTTTGCATGGGAGGTGGTAGAGGTAGAGGGGGAGGTTTATATTTTTCTTATATAACACCGAACATGGCATGCAAAATGCTTATTGCTGAATTTAAAGTTTTTAGTTTTCATTATTTTTAATGAAATTGGTAATAGTTTTCCAGGAATTGGGACATTTGTATGGGAGGTGGCAGAGGAAGTGGAACGTTTTAGATGATTTTGAAACTGCTTATCATCACCGTGCTTTGATTCAATTTCAAAGTCGATAGCTCTCATATATTCGAAGGAGAAATGCTTTTATTGAATTTATAATACAGATATTTGTATGGGAGGGGGTAGAAGGAGTGAAGCGGGGCTGATATTTTTTTCTAGCACTTATTTCAATTATTAAGAAACAAATTCTGGCAAAATTTGAAGTTTGTACTTTTTCAAGTTTGAATGGAAATCGATAAAATGCATTTAACAAAATTTATGCATTTGTATGGGAGGGGGTAGAAGGAGTATACGGATCAAAACCAGTTTTTTTTGGATTATTAATATTTTCATTTGAATACTTTATACAAAATATCAAGTTGATACCTTTACAATTTCGAAGAAAAATTATTTAATTTAAATTTCAAAATTTCGTCAAATTTGTATGGGAGGGGGTAGAAGGAGTAAGGTAAAGTCGATAATTATTTTTAAAATAAATTGCAATTCTAGTAAAATTAATTCTGACAAAATTTCGTCTTTTCAGCTTTACTAGTTTCAATGAAAATCGAAAATATGTATTTTTCAAAATTGTCTATTTGTTTGGGAGGGGGTAGAAGGAGTAAGGGGATCGGGTCAATATTCCGTGATATTAATGACATCTATATTATAATACTTTGACCAACATTTCAAGTTGATAGCTTGAATAGTTTTAAAGAAAAATCAATTTCTTAATATTTCGAAATTTCATGAAATTTGTATGGGAGGGGGTAGAAGGAGTGGGGGGATGTAGCCCATTCACGAACTTAAAGTTACTTTTTTGCTAAAAATGACACACAAAAATTTTTAGCACTATAGCTCAAAGCTTTCGAGAGTTATGCTGTAGACAGACGCACAGACGGACAGACGGACAGACGGACAGACAGACAGACGGACAGACGGACAGACGGACAGACGGTCACTCGGAATCGAGATTTTTGAGCGACAACAAATATTTCTGTACCCTTGGCAGCTCTGTGCGAGTGTTATTTCTTAGCGTTACAAACGGTAAGGCAAACACAATATACTCTCAGATTTCATCTAGAGTATAATAACGATCTTTATTCAAGTGATTGAATACGAAATGTTCTGATATTATTGGAATACCACAAGGGACCCATTTAGTCACGTACTGTAAAGTTCAATGTTCTTTCAAACCAATTATTACGCTGAATGTTTCTAATTATTACTCAATAAATAACTTAAAATCACACGCAAGGAAGAAAGTAACGCATATGCTCGTCAAATGAAATCGAAATTATAATCATAGCTTGTGAAAAAATTTTTAAATATAATATTGCCAACGTGGGTATTGTTGACTGGCGGAAGAGAACAATGATAAAATTCTTCACACGCTTCTATGGTGTCTTCAAGACAATTGACTAGACTTACCAACTTACACATGTGCCAGTTTGCTATAAGATGTTGCTACTATGACTCGAATTTGTTGCATCATATTCGTTGGAAAACAAGGAAAAATTTGAGAACTCAACTGAAAAATCGCACCACTTCTGCACTCTGTGTGTGTGCGGCTTGACAAATGGCATTGTTTTGTCAAATTGTTGCATAATGCGATATGGTAATGCCGAAACGGTCGAAGTTGCTATGATAAGGTCTATATAATTATTTCAGCGAGGCTGGAGACAATTTCATTATGTGGAACTACTTATATTCAAATTAGCGGATTGTTTGGACTAAATTTTTTCTAGAACAAAATGTTTTATTTTTTCAAATTTTCCATCTCACCTAAAATTTACGAAATAACTTAAAAACAATCTTTTAAAATTTCTTTAAGTTTATTTACAAATTTTCTTTTCTAAAAATTAAAATAAAAACACTATAAGTATTCAGAATAATTAGATTAGCTCAGACTTAAACCTAACAGGTGGTTAGAACGGGAAAAAACAGTCTAGCTAACTAAGGACTACTCTTCACCGATGATCTGTACACTTCGGACAGGTTTCTTATAAATAAGCGGGGTTCTTGTTGTAGTGCTACCTTCCGAGTCGATTGGACGCTGCGATTCTGGTGCTGCAATCATCTGTGGCTGCTGTTCGGACTGTAGCGCCAACATTAGCATTCGATAGAGTAATTCTTCACGAACATCGGCGGGAAGATAATTGCCGCCGGGACCTGATGGAGCAGTTGATCCGTAATCTTCCACTCCGTACGCGCTTTGTTGAGCGCCAAAATAACGTGGGTGATACTGCTTCTTGCGTGGCATCAGGCGTTGCAGTTCGTACGGCATAGCTGGTTCGGCCGATGAGATCGGACTTTGCGCTTGGTACATGCCTTCGTTTTCTGAGTAAGGTGGAATCGGGGTTCGATACGGCAGGTATTGTGGTTGTCGGGCGAATCCTGGGTAGGAGCCGTAAGGATTGGGGTTAAAGCCCAGATATGGATTGCCCCCGAAATTGGGATAGGGCAGTCGATGTTGAAGTTGCTGATGGCGAAATATGAGCAGTTGGAGAAGTCGCTCGAAATCACGAGCTGTTAGGGGCGGTCGTTCCTGATAGTCGTAGTATTGCGGCTGCGGTGGCGGATCTCGGTAAGGATTCGGTTGGTATGGAAGGGGATATCCTGGATATGGGCTCGATGATTCTTGCTCGGGATAGACATTGTAGTATTGGGATTGTTGCGGCGAAGGCACCGGAGTAGCCGGATTTCGATAGAAACCTTGTCGTATGCGAGCCGGAACTGGTTCCTGCTCGGCACTTTCCTCTCGTCGTGGAGGTGTAGTTGTTTCGCGAAGATATTGTTCCGATTCGTCGGGCCGTTGAGGGCTCTGATTGAAAGGTATACGGACCAACCTGGGAGCATCGTAACCAGTTGTAGTTGGTTGTTGTTGCTGCTGCTGTTGGACCAGTCGTACAAAATGTGGACTGCTCCGTTGTATTGGTCTTCGCACAATCCGTTTTTCATCATCGCGGTTGGCTGGAATTTGAACTGGAACGATTGGACTTTGAGTCAGATAGGTGTTCTCAGAAGTTGATTCTGTTGTTTGTTCACCCTCTTGCGATTCCTGTCGCCGACCCGTCTTGATGTAATACTTCTCGGTCGTAGGCTGTTGTTGATTTTGCTGTTGTTGTTGTTGTAAATTTATAGAATTCTGGATTTGGGTAGCTCGATGTCTGGCAGCCAAAACTACAGCTGGCAACCGTGGTGAACTAGTCGTAGTGAATAGTGGACGTGCAGTTGAACTGACCGCTCCGTAAACATGTCGAGCATCATCCTCAACCTGTGAACTGTAGACAATCTGATGTTGCGTATCGTACTGACTTTCAGCATCTTGCATCAGTTGTCGACGGAGCAGATTACCGCGATACGGTGGCGGAGTTTCGTCCTTCTCGTCGACCTCTTCAATCACTGGTTTCGCAGTAGAAAGCTCTTTCGAGCGAGTAACTTCAATTTTTGAACCTTGATTGATTTCGAGCTTATCGGGTCGTGCTATTTGCTCCGCTTGTCGCATGTTGGTTCCAGGAAGAGGTGTTGGTCGAATGTTAACGTACGATTTGACGGTAGGAACGGATGTTGCGTAGACAACAGTCGTGGTAGGATCGGAAGGTTTTATCGGTGGCGATCGTGTCGTGGATGAAGAATAATCTCGACCGGATCGATCTGTACTAGTCGTTGAAGAAATTCGTAGCCTCCGTGGAATTGTTTGTATCACAGTAGCTCTGGTTGGTGAAACAGTCGAGCTAGACGAATAAGTGGGTCGTCTAGTGGTTGGAGTTCCTTTATTTCGCTTCGGTATTGTTGTGGTCTCTTCGACAACAGAATCGGTTTTCAATCCCGTCCCATTATTTCCGATGTATGATACTCGCTTAATTTCACCATTCACATCGACATATCCAAAGGTTCCCTTCACATTGCCCAAAACATCGCGGCTTTCAATCTTAAAGGTTCCATCGTCCGCTTCATAGCCCACAGTATAGGATCCGTCGTTGTTCAGTTTCCGAATTTGTTTGACTATCTCCAATTTTTGTCCGTCCTTGCTTTCGGCTCGTTCCAAATCCAAGTCCTCGGCTTTAATTTCCTCAACTAATCCGGTAGTGCCTTCCTGAAATTCGGTAGTTTCTTGAGCACGAATTGCACGTAATCCAAAAGTGCACATCAGTATAAGAATCGAAATTGTGGCTGATATCTGTAAAATAAAGAAGACCACCTAAAAAACGACTTCCACAAGGCTGCTATATTTCTCACAAAAAAAGCTTATTAGCTATTAATTTATTTTTTAATGATTCTATTAGTACAAGACCCAGTTCAGTTTCCTGTGTTAGCAACGTAACTATGTGAGCATGCCAATTAGTTATTACAAAATTCAATTATTACACCACAATCGGAAATAGTTTTATTATATAAAAGAGGTCTATTCATAAGTTGGGTGCAACGAAAAAAGAATCACATTTTATAAACGATCTGGGTGAACACGCACTTTAACTATTACTACTGAGTTGGATTCACCAAGCGTTAAGAATTGTGCACTCCACTAAAGATTACTAGATTTTTTTTTTTTTTTTGATTAATCTAGGCATGGTATTGTTTGTACCTTATGATGAGCTGATAGTCCCATCTTGGTTGTTGGTTGCCCGTATTCTGGCACTAACAATAAAAAATTCGCTTCGGACGCACTCACTCGATCGAAAAGTACGTTACAAGATCTCTTGACGAAATACCCACCTACACTCAATGCTTTTGATCTATATAATGAAACCCCACCAATTTGTTAAAAATACGACCGAGCCGGGGATGTTTTAACAATTGCGTTCACAGAGTTCTTTGCGAATGACCTTGCCACCAAATTAAACTCCCACATGATTTTATTATATCCACCAACATTAGCTAGTCCGCAACTAGCAGGTTGATGCATTTCAGAGTTTCAGTAGTAGTTTTGCACAAATCTTTGGAGTCTATCTATCCCTCTGTATCTGAAGGCCTTCTTCTTCGTTCGTGAGAATTTCGTCGATTGTCTTTTCAGATACAACTTGGAATTATTGTGTTTTATTATGAAGTCGGATTTTTTTTCTCGTTGTTCCTCTATCGAAAGTGTTGAAGTGTAGCAAGATATAATTATGATATGGACCAAAAAACTTTATGACAAACTTATGACTCTAATATAAGAGCAATCACCTTTTGCTGAACGGTAGAATCGAATCGAATTAGCCTTGCTTGATGACCATGATCATTTGTGATTGTCAAAACTAGATCAAAAAATAAAATTTTCAAGCAGATCTTTAAATTGAAACAATCAGAACAAACTTTTGAATATACTGGACGCCTGTGGGACTCCACTATTCCATGATTAAGTACTAAATATTTGAACAATTGTCAATTGAATTTGATATTCATTAATTTCAATTATTCCGTAATCATAATTTTTACTGATAATTTTGATTTGTGTTATACGAAAATTACATTTCCGGTAAAACTATAATCTAAAAATTTCTTATGAGTAAGAAACTACAAACCTGGTGACTTTATTGTTCAGGCACAGAAAAAAAATTGAAATTATTGGTAACCGAATCTTTTATTACAGGTATATGTATATTTGAAGCATAGCACCTGTGTTATAATTAGATATGCTTGACGAGCACATAGGAAGCTTTCAAGCTTATAAAGGTACGCACGAAATAGAATTTAAGCCATTTTCCACTTTCACAATTTGTGCTTTAATTGAAATGACAAGATCAATCTATGTATGTATGCCATACATAGTGCAGTTTATTTCGAGTGCTAATTAGGTGTAGTTTGGAATTATTGCTTAGATGATACTATTGTTTTTTTAATTTTCAAGAGATGTTTGTTTCATATTTAAATTGGATGCACCTTTTTGGCAGATTGTTCATGCACGTCCAGTTGATATTCGAATAAGAAGTGGACACCGTTAATTTTTTTTCGGATATGAAATATTTTTTATTAATACATATTAGGTAATTTTTTTTTTTTTCCAAAAAAATTTAGAAATTAATTTAATTTACTCTCGATCATGATAAACTTCATTTTTTCAATAATTTTGCAATGGCTTTCGAGTCCACTGCAGGCAAAAAACATAACAGAATTATTATTGGGAGTAAAGCCCAATCATATGAGACTCTAGATGAAATAGGAAAGAGTTTAATATACCGGAGAATATGTCATCACAAATTCTTTCGAATAGTGTATTGTGATTTCTGTATGGGAGGTGGTAGAAGCAGAGGAGGGAGGTTTGTAATTTTTATAAATGACCCCGAACGTGGGATGCAAAATAATTTGTGTAGAATTTTACATTGGTAGCTTTTATTATTTTGAAAGAAATTGGGCATAGTTTTTCGGAAATTGGGTCATTTGTATGGTAGAGAAAGTGAAGGGTTTTATATGATTTTGAGACAGCTTATCAACATCTTTTTCACCATCTTCGTTTCAATTTCAAAGTCGATAGCTCTTATGTGTTCGAACCAGAAATGTTTTTCTGTATGGGAGGGGCTAGAAGGAGTGAAGCGAAGCTGACTTTTTTTTTAAATATTTATTGCAATTATTAAGTGACAAATTCCGGCAAAATTTTAAGTTTGTTTTTCTAGTTTTGATGGAAATCGATATAATGCATTTACCAAAATTATACATTTGTGTGGGAGGTGGTAAAAGGAGTGAGGTGCAGATTTTTTTAAACTGATTGCAATTATAATGAAATTAGCACTGGCAAAAATTTGTTAATTTAGATTCTCTAGCTTCTTGAAAATTGAACAAACACATTTTTGAAAATTGTGCATTTGTATGGGCGATGGTAGAAGGTTAATGATATATATTACATATTGTTATAATTTGTCCAAAATTTCAAGTCGATACCTTAAACAGTTTCGAAGAAAAATCTATTTCTTCAAATTTCGGAATTTCATGAATTTTGTATGGAAGGGGGTAGAAGAAGCCCGTTCACGAGCTAAAAGTTACTTTTTCGCTAAACATGACACACAACACATTTCAGCACACGATTGCTCAAAGCGTTTTTTAACAGAATGACCTGTGTTTTTTTTTTTTACAGAATGACCTGTGTTATAGGCAATTTCGGCCTTTATGTGCAATGCACAAACACAATCATGGAGGGAAGGCATGGGATTGGAAAGGTTGGGGAAGGGGAGTGAGAACGACCGTAGCGAGTGGAGAAGCTCGTATATTGTTCAGTTGTACTGGCTGCTTACTGACAAATATTTGCAGATGTTATGGGGGACTGAATTATATAAAGCGAACAGAAACCATCTACTGAGTATCTATGCCTTCTTGAAGTGGAACTATCATCACTTTTACACCATTTCCCCATTTTATTTCGAATAATTTTTTATCACCAGTAGCAACTAAAAAATTTGCGCTTAAAAAAATCCCCTGTCTGGAGTGGGAATCGAATCCACGACCTATTGACTGAGAAGCAAGCACGCTGCCCACTACGCCACGGAAGCCTCAGTGTTATAGGCAATGTCGGCCTTTATGCGCAATGCACAAACACAGTCATTGAGGGAAGGAATGGGATTAGGAAGATAAGGGAAGAGAAGTGAGAACGACCGTAACGAGTGGAGAAGCTAGTATATTTTTCAGTTGTACTGGCTGCTACTGACAAATATTTGCAGATTTTATGGATGACTGAATGAAAAAAAAACGAACAGAAACCATCTACTGAGTATCTAGGCCGGAAGTGGAACTGTTTCACTTTTACGCCGATTGCCCATTTGATTTCGAATAATTTTTCATCGCCAGTAGCAACTGAAAAATTCCTGCTTAAGAAAATCCCTTGTCTGGAGTGGGAATCGAACCCACGACCTATTTACTTGCAAATAATTTCATGAGAGTAGAGTTTCTAGTCAGGTTGATGCAAGTGTCTAGCGCTAGAATATTTCTTTTTTCAAAATCTTGTTTCATAAATATATGAAATCTGAGAGTAAATTGTGTTTGCTCAATCGTTTGTCGCGCTGGAAAATTAGTCGAACTGAATAAGTAAAACTGAGTCGCTAAGCATTCGAAAATGTTGCGTAGTTCAAAAACACAGAATCGGAGTGACGGTCTGTCTATCCACTAAATACACTCTAAGTTATCGAGGACAAATTTTCGATACGTAATTTTTAGTGTAGCTTTAGTTCGATAACGGATCAAATCCTCACACTCGCCCTCTACCTCCCATTCAATTTTTTTTTTCATATTTTAGCAATTTAAAGAAAACATTTTTGCTTAACAAAAAATAGCTAGGCTGTAGCCTAGTGGGTAACGTGTTGGTCTTGTAATGCGAAGGTCGTGAGTTCAAATCCCGGTCGGCGCAATACATAATTCCAACACATTGCCTGCTTGGATATACCTTGGTCACCTCATTCTACGAATATGAAAAATTCGTAGAAAGAGGGTTGTGCGAAGGGCTAACAACGTTTCCACAATAAGTAATGAAAATGTTTAGGAACCTGCATGTCAGGAGGCCAAGGTCCGATTTGGGCTGTAGCGCCATTGTAGAAGAAGAGAAAAAATCAATTGTTTGAGATTTAAACGGTCTATAACACGACATGGGGAAGCATGGTGATCCTTCAGTCGTCGCTTCATGAACTTTGATTTAGAATCCGCTTTGTTCGTTTATGTTCGATAAATTCTTCGCCTTCTTCGCAATCTCTGCAATGGTTGTCGCTCACGATCCACAGCCTGAATACGTGTAACTTTAGCAAACAATGACCTGGGGTCAGACCGACAATAGTTCGGACACGTTATAACAGCTGAGCTGTAATATTTTTATTCGGTTCTTCCCAAAAGGATTTGGCCGTTCTGTACCTTTCCAGCTGCCGCCACCCCGCCAAGAAGGAATCCCCTTGCCGTGCATCCAAATTAAAAATACTTCGGTTATAGCCGCTAGGCGATTCAAATTGTGACTACAAATGGACACCAGTTTGGACGTTGTTCTGTAGGATTGGAGTGTCAGAAGTGCAGCCCTGCTGTCCGAGAAAATGTAACAATTTGCCAGACTGTTCTTCACATCTAAAAGAATTATTGTGCATCGTTAATGGATAATACTTCTGCTTGGAACACAGTCGCGTGCTCTGGAAGATGAAAAGAAGTGGGATATGAAGGTCGTAGAAAAAAATCCATACACCTAGAACTTGTTCACACTTACCAGTTAGCATGATGACAAGATCGTCTGCATATGCTATTGTGGGTTAGCAGTTCCGATTTAAAATAGAAATGGGTTTATTCACAGTTAGAGCCCACAAGAGAGGCGATATTATGCCGCCCTGTGGCTTTCCTTTGTGGACAGAGCCTTTTTCGTCTCTTCATCCATCCGTTATATGATTTTTTGTGAGCGAAGAAGATTAGCTATCCATGCAGTCAGATGAGGCTCCACACTACAAGCATGGCCTCAAGTATGGCATCAATGTTGACGTGGTTAAAAGCGCCTTCCCCAGCAAGGCCTCAAGTATGGCATCAATGTTGACGTGGTTAAAAGCGCCTTCCCCAGCTAGAAAGGCACCGAGTGCACCCTCTATATAATGGAAAGCTTTATCTATGGCAGCTACCGTCACATGGTGTCAGTGGACCTACCTTTCAGATAGGCATTTTTGGAGGTACTTGACCAAGAGGTTCAGATTTGCACGTAGGTAGCTGCCCACCAGTCTTTCCAGGCCTTCAGAAAAAAACGAAGTTAGGCTGATGGGTCGGAAAGCCTTCGGGATGTTATGGGAGGTTCTACCTGGCTTAGGTATGAAAACTATCTTAACCTCTTGCCATAACTTTGGTATGTGGCAAAGACCATGCTTGCTTTATATATGTCAACCAAGTACTGAATTATTGTTTCATCCGCATTCTTGATCATTGTGGTATTGACTTCATCCAGCCTTGGTGACCTGTAAGGTTTGAAGGAACTGATCGCAATTCCTATGTTTTCTGGCGTCTCGACTGTATCTACTAGTTCTGAGTTAGCTAGAATACGATCGACATATGAACTTTGTGGCGGGGGCTCAAAGCTTCCGAGAAATGCGTTTGCATTAAAAGTTGAAGTGACTCGCTGCTAGACCCCGTTCATGAACCATCTCCTTTATCCAGTAATTCAGGCATGTATGGGTCTTTGGATAGGATCCTCTTTATCTTATCGGTATCGTTGACGTTTTCTTCATAGAATCTCAAGAATTTCGTTTGACGGCTCTTAGCTGTTTTTTATACAGTCTAAGTGCTGCTTGGTATTTGTCCCAGTCTGTGTCACGTTTCCTGGAATGAGCTTCATTAAGGAGTCTCCTAGCCAGTTTTTTAAGAATATCAGGATCGTTATTCCACCAGACAGCGTTCTTACTACCATTGGCGGACCTCTGAGTGCAGAAACTCTTGTATGAGGTTGTTAATATATTTGTTGGCATACCAACTCTTCTATCTAAGTAATCTGATGTTTTATTGGGTGAGGAACTATTGCCGGTAGTTTACGGTTTATTAGCTCCTGAAATTTAACTCAATCCGCTCTTGCAGGATTTATGTAAAACTGGCTATTTCTTGCTGATCCCACATCCCACATGTGGTCTGATAAGGGTAGCTCTTTCAAAACTCTTCAATTGCGGCCCACTAGTGATTTAGAGTTAGTTGCAAGAGTCAGGTCGATAATCTCGCTTCTTTCTCTATTTATAAAGGTGAAGCACAGATTTAATGCCTATAAACTAGGTGACCCCAACAAAAAAAGGGAGTACATCAACTTTTTACGCGAAAAGCTATCCAAATTGGGCGGTAATGAAATGCACACTCTGGACGGCAAATGGCAATCAACCAGAAATACATTTCTAACAAGTGCTGAAGAATCTACGGGATATGTACAAAGGTGAACCCCGGACGTGTCACAAGACACATGGAACATTGATGTCGATCGGAAAAAAATGGTAAGTTGGTCACCATCTCTCAACTCGATGTCAACCAAAGAACTCTCGAGTTGAGACTAACGAAACTAACGCGATGCTTTTATACTGCTTGAAAAGGTTGTTAGACGCGACGAGAGAAGGACCATTAAAGATATGCACAATAAGGCAGAAGCTGGAGCTTGCCTTGGGGATATGGGTCCGCCATTTAAAATGATGAAACAGTTGGAGAATAAGAATTCCACAACCAACACTTCGTAAGAGATATCAGCGGGACTCGCCTTAATCTGATTGAACACCAGTTGCTGAGATAGGTGCAATACTTCTCTGATATTATAAACATATCGCTAGAGGAGGGAAGATATCCGATTAAATGGAAGGAGGGCGTCGTAGTTCAATTCCCGAGAAAGGGTAACCTTCGCGGTTGAGGCAATTCGCGTGGTGCTTACTTGCCATATCGAAAGGCTAGGGTAATTCTCAATAGGAATAGTTGTTGTAGAGAGCACTCTCGAAGCTTATCAGTTTATTCCGTGAAGGGTCGTCTTCCACAGACTATAGAAATACCCTACGGAATGGTTTCGCTTCAACATCTCATATCTGTTAAGGCTTTCGACAGCGTATATATGGTATCTCAGATAAGATCGCCAAGATCAGCTTTGACTACAGAATCCTACGATGATGCAAGATGTCGCGTCTTATATGTATAGAGGAGAGCTGTCTGAGAGCTTTTCTGTGCAAACAGGTATTGGGTGTTTTGAAAAATTATGAAGTAGTACTAGTAATAAAAATGCAGCATCTGAGCATTTTCATCCAATTTCAAGTAATAGTATGTTAATATAACATAGTAGAAACGAGTAATCAATATTACCAACAAATGAGATTCGTAGATTACGGGCACCATATCTAAAGGTACGACCAGACGATACCTCATTTTCGTGCGCTTAGCGCATGCCTTCTACAAAAAAAGCGCAATCAAATCTTCCTAAATAGTGCACAATCGAAGATCCCCGACTGATATGGGGATCACGTGTGCTATTGAGGACGATTTGCTTGTACGCTATTAAAGATGACTTACTTGTGCGCTATTGAGGACGTTTTGTTTGCGCTTTTGTTGTAGAAGGCATGCGCTAAGCGTACGAAAATGAGGCATCGTCTGGACGTTAATTAAAAAATTTAAGTTTAACTTTTTCTAAAATTAGGATTTGCGTACTGTATGAAGAAGACAATAAATTAGAAGCATATTCAAGTCTACAAGTACAAGTGAAAAATATAGAATTATGACAGTGTTAATATTTGAAAAATTTTCAGAGTTACTTATTACGCATCCAAAAATTCTATTGTATTTATTGATAGTTTTTTGAATGGTGAAACTATCAAAAACTACTCCTAGATCAATTACAGATTTAACGTTAGTTAAAGGCAAAATATTTAAAGTAGAATAACACTGAGGATGAGTTTTTGATCGACGGTGGCATTTCGGTATATTTATTTCGGGATCATTCGAATAACAATAGTCAGAAAGGTTTTGCAGATTCTGCTGTATTAATTCCCTTATTTTCAATACATCCACAAATTGTAAAAATTTTACATCAATAAAGATGGAACTAATCCCGTTAAAGAAGAGTAAAAACAGCAACGGCCCTAGGTATGATCCTTAAGGGACGCCAGATGTAGCATATAAGGGAAGAGAGTGGCAGCTATTGATTTTAATGATCAATAATCTCTAAGCCAGTTCAGCAGATTTTTACAAAAACCCAATTTTTCAACCTATATGACTCACAGTTTCAAATTCAATTTATCAAATGCCTTACATAGGTCACTATAAATATTTTGAACCAGTGGCCGCTCCAAACCAAGAACCACATCTTGGATAGACTAACTTGGACTCTTGCCTCTATTGCCTTACCGATCGGTTATTTTTAGCAACACTGACTGTTTTGTGACGACAATCATAAATACCCTCCCTGCGAAGGCAGGTTCTGCAATCATACTGCTGGATGCAAGACATTTCCAAATCACCACTGTTACAATTTTTCGGTCATGACACCGGGTTGGAAAAACGCAACTCTTCACCGAACTTCTACGAACTCTGCCCGCGATGTGGGCGGTAACCACAATTACAACGAAACTTCCCGAAAGGCCATCTTCCATTGCTGGGGGTGGAAGCAACCTTCCATGCGTTTCCCGAAATCCTTGGTACCAGAAAGCTTCTGGTCAGGCTTTGCAACTTTCAAAATTACTTCCAGTTTAGGTTCCACGCCCGTGACTGGTAGCACTTCGCGTCGGGAATTATGGAGTCGGTACTGTCCAAAAGTTATACCAGCATTGACCTTGGTCATTCACCCGGAATGTGATGACTATCTTTGTTAAAACATTTAAACCGTATACGACCTTCTTGTTTGACGCGAAGGGAACTCGGAAGCACCAGTTTAAAACGTATGTTAGGAATCAGGAATGGTGCGCCAGATGCTTTTGTTCATCTCACCCGTTATTCCGTCGACCCCGGATGCCCTTCCCGATCTCCCACTAGCGAAACTATTTTCAATCTCCTAGGGTTCTACCTCAGCGATTTCTCCCTTTGCTCTTGTCCAATCATGAATAAGTTCCCTCTGTTCGAGACTGAGAAATAATTCGTCCCGTAATGCTTTTACACACTCATTCCATTATGACATTGCGTCAAACATTAATTGCAAACATTTCAGGCCCTGATCGCTTTCTCTTGCAGATCTTATAGACCTTACTCTAGGGGTTACGAGAGTTTACACGGATGAAACATCTCCAATCGTCCTGCTTGGATGACATAATGAGCTCAAGATACTCGATACTCTTACATGCCTCGCTGGAAGTAGAATTTAAGTTGGGACGCATTTGACTGGCACGAGCCCTTTGGAATTTCTTCCTCAGAGCTCGTACTTGAGCGCGCTTACCCGTCAATTCTGCGTTTCAGCACTTGACACGCTTCGGATTCACCTTGCATATTCTCCATGTCATCATTAATCCGCACCAACCCACTCTTGGATAGTCAAGATTTGATTATCCGCGCAGAGCGAAATTGCTTAGGGAAATCCTTTCCATCTCAACCCTCAGACACTAACCTTGGGCTAGCCAGCAGCACTACTTAGTCTACCATGTGATCTCGTGTGGGGAATCGCAATTTTACCCAGGCATGTCATAAAAAAGTTCGACGACAATCGGGCTGTGAACGCTAATCCCATCCCGCACTAGTGCTCCACGGAAACTCAATGACCAGCACAATTGGCCAAGTTAACATCAATGTCGGTCATCCAGCACAGTCCGTCAAACGTATACGAGTCATTCGGCTCGTTCATGACATACATTTCATTCGCGAGTATCAAATCGACAAGGTTCTCTCCATGACGTTGTCCACGATGGCTTGACGTACCGTCAGCAATCTTGCCAGCTCTTATCTTCTTTTTTAATGGCACTACAACTCAATTTGGGCCTTGGCCTTCTGACCTTCAGGTACCCTAGCAGTTTTTATGTTTTATTTTATTGAAAAAGGATTATTAGGCCGTTTATCGAATCTTTTAATTCTTGCAAATTTTGGTGGCTCAGATATAAATACGTATGTAATGTGCTGAAATTATTCGAATTTTGAGCTCAGTAATTTTGCATTGTATACTAACACACTACCCACGATGCTATACCTAGAGTCCCTCCATGCAAGAAGAAGAAAACACACTGTAATAGAGTCTGACAGATATGTCGAAATCGACACCTGCGAATTCACCTTGCACAATTCACCATTCATGGAGTGGTGAGCTTAATGGTTTCTTTTGCAAATTTCATCCACCCTAAGATGAATTGTTGCTCCAAAATGTTTTTAGTTAAGTATTATAAACCGCGCACAGATCTTGATGTCAAGAGCGTACCAAAAAAAGTCACACTTTTTTCAATTTCGTTCCAAATATTGGGCTTGAGCTTTGCCAAACTATTGTAAAGCGCCTCTAATATTTCATGTGGTAACTATAGCTATACCTAGCCTCCGCTTATAGAATTAATACAGATCAAAAGCAGAGTGTTACTAATCCAATATTTTTCATGAACACTTCATAATAGTAGTAATGCAAATTTCCGTTGAAATAAGCACATGCTTTCAGCATTTGCATTACATAGTGTATACTAACACACTACCCACTAGGCTTTACGTCTCGATTGTTTTAAGGCTAAATTGTCTTTTATTAAATAATGAAGGTTTTATGAAAATCTCATACTACGCCTTGAAATTTATCATATAAATTAGAATGCAATACTAAATTAAATTTTTAAAAAAGAAAGCCAGTACTTAATGCAATAAAAATGCACAAAATATTTATGAAAAATCATATTTTTCCATTCAATTCATGCGTCGACAGTACCTAACTTGCTGTACTTGTCGAGCCGCCGCTGCTATGAACTGATAATAATTGCTCTGAAGAGCTACTTATATACATAATGAGATTGGATAGCGTTGATTTAGCTGCCGAGAAACCCTGCTAATTCTGAATGACTGAATCACTGCTGATATTAATGGAGTTAGATAATCCATTAAAAATCTTTCGAATATTTTGGATGCAATTAACTGCATATAAATTGGACAATAATTACGAAAGTTAGATTTATCGCCAGTTTTATGAACAGGAATGGGAAAACTTGTTTTCCAGATAAATGAAAAGCAGCCAGCATTAAGAGAAAGATTGAAAATAATAGACATGGGCAAGGAAAGATTAGCCGCACATCTTCTAAGCAAAATAGGAGGTACACCATCTGGTCTTGCACTATTAGTTTCGTTCAATGCTATCAGTTTTTTGTAAATTGATTCAATATTAAACCTGAGGTTCGAAATGTTAATGCGTGAATTATAGAGATCAAATGTAAGGAGGAGTAGTGCTAAATGAATAAATAAAAATAGCATTAAAAAAAAGGTTTTTTTATGTGAAATATTTAGCCGAAAAACAAAGGTAAAGGGAATTCCAAAACTTTTGATGAATTTTTATTTAACATATTGTTAGAAGTGTTTGAACAAAATTTCAATTTGATAGCTTTTAATGATTTGGTGATAATTGATTTGTTAAAAATGATCGAAAAAATACTTTTGTATGGGAGGGGGTTAAAGGTTTGGAGGTATTCGACTAGTTAATATTTTAAACTTTTGATCATTTTTTTTAAATATTTCAATTTTGTAGCTTAAAATTTTTTTTTTTGCAATGTACGTGAATCACCTAGTGCAGGTTAGAGCCCCCAGTTTTGGTTTAAATTAATATTTTTTCTTTATGTATATCAACTGGATGTATGTACGTGCAAAATTTTAACTTTGTATTTTTAAGTGTTTTTCTTTGCACCCTCGCCCCCCTGAGCCTACCCTTTACAATAATTAGCTTTCTTCTAAGCTGATTCTGGTGGATCTGTATGCCACCTTAATGGTCCCAAGATATGAATTTTTTAAGGTAAGTAATTTCGAAGGTATGATAATTTGAAAAAAGAGTTTGGCCGACATTTGGTTTTTGGCTTCCCCCCTCCTCCTTTCGGATGCCAATGGATAAAAAAAATGAAATTATTATTAGAGTTTCACAACCCTCTCTATACCTATGCTGGTTTTCAGCTTCCTATCTGCATTCGCATTGGAGGTACTGGGAAGTGTAATCTCTTTCCCTCCCCCGCCTTCCCTTCCACCTTTACCTTACTCAGAAATGGAAACGAAGTAATAACTGAGGACTTTGAAGCTAAAATATTAAGCCCGAAGCTGTATCTGAACCCTCAAATGTATGGGCTTGAAGCCCTGCAATATGGTCACAAAGATGTTACACAACGATTCCTACTTTTATAAATTCCTTACACCTCAGTGAAGATCCGTCCACAACTTGATGATGAAATTTTTACAGGGGATGTAGGATATTTTTGATTAATTGCACAGAAAAATAAGTCTGGAGAAGTACTACTTGTTTCATATCTTATAATACCATCGAATCAGAGATTAAAACAAAAAAAAACAGATTTTTTTTTCTCTTGCTTTTAAAGTTTTTCTTCCTCTGATATGCTGATCAAAAAACACATACGACTAAATTGTTGAACTCTCCTTTTTGGAAGTCCCATTAAGAATAAGTAAAGAACTTAAATTTCAATATCATAGCACTTCAAATTTTTCTGAAAAAATTTTACACAGCTACTGACCTAAAAATCTCAACAACTGCATCAAAAAAAAAACCTATAAATTAGCAATTAATTTAACTTAATCTCAAATACATCTCAATTTCAAGACAGGTAGTGGTCGTTCACATTTACTCTAATGGTAAAAATATGCAAAATACCTTTTCGTATACAGTTCGGTTCTATTTGAAAGTACCGCGAATCTATTGTTAGAGCTCGTAACAAATTTGTGCATAGCTTAAAATTCATTATATCGAGTAATTTGTCACGTTATTAAAATGCCCTTGCTCCGTTTACGCAACAATTTCCTATCAAAATGATGGCCAGATATTATCACTCGCCCCGTAATTATCAAAATCATTAAAGAAAGAAATTTAAGATTCGTTCTATACAACTGAAGCTATACAACTTATTCTAGACCGTATTGAAAATTTACCTTAAATCGTCGCCCTCGCCCAAAAGGTATGCTCATACTTTTTAATGGCCCATTTAGTACAAGAACGACCAATAAAATGCCGAAATAAAAAAAAAGTTTTTTCTGTCATTTTTATTAAGGCCAATGTCGAATTCGGGATAAATTTTATCATATTTAGCGGTCGTTAAAAGTTAAAACAAAGTACTTTTACGGATCTACCAGTCTGTAGTGAGTTCAGTAAGGTAAGATTAAGATACATGCAGTATCTCAGCTCGCGAATAACAAATTTAAAGGTACAGTTCCGCCAGAATATGGCGAGAAAAATAATGATAGGTACATGCATTATCTCTTCAGTTTTGTCAGCTCGGTCACAGAACGCGTGAAAATCTTACGAAATTCTACGATAGCTGGAGAAATATCTGCTGAATGAACCTAAAAACCAAGACCAAATGTGAACAATAATATTTTTCTTCACACACTATTTTTATAACGTAAACAAAACGTAGCCTACTAGCTAGCTAAACGTATTCGGAACAATGCATTTTAAAAGTTGTGTAATATACGTACATAGATTTTTCCTTTTATTTGCATAGCGGGTGATTTAAATCGTAAATTTTAGCATTTTTAAAAAGTCCAACAGTTACCTGGTTATTAATTTTATAAGGTTATCTATTTGTGACTAGTTATTTTGAGGTTGTTTCTTGTAGAGTTTTAATTAATGAATGAAATGGTATAAAAGGAAATGTAATGATTGTTGATATTTTCGGTACGTACTGAAACGAAAATTTTGCCGTTTTTATTTATGATTTATTTAGATTAAATTTAATTGTTAATTTTTCGACCTACAAAACTATTGAATGCAATGTCAGCTAGTGTGTTTTTTGTAGTAGTATAACTTGCAAGAATAAAACACTTAAACAACGCCGATCTTGGAAGCTTCTCAAAAAAGACATTATCTATCTATATAAATATAATTGTAGTGTCTGTCTGTTATTTGTTTATAAATGGCTATAAATAAGTTTTTTGCTTCATTTTAGCAATAACTAAGCAAAATCAAACGTTTTTAAAAAATGTCTCTGTCTGTCTGTCTGTCTTTCCGGCTTTCACGCAAAAACGGCTGCACCGATTGCAATGAAACTTTCACAGATTATTAGGTCTACCTCTGGGAGTAATCTGCTTTAGGTGTTATTTTTCTCACCTCACGCCTTCTACCCCCTCCCATACAAAGTGACCCAAAAACTTATAATAATCAAATTTTCATGGAAACTATTAAAGCTATTAATTTGAAATTTAAAATATATTATTTCTATTATAAATGCAATCTTCAAGTATATAAATAGTTTGAATCCCCCAACTCCTTCCACCACCTCCCATACAAACTAAACTTTGTCATGAAATACTATACTCCAATTTTCTCAGTATGTATAGCTTTGATCATGCTAAAATTTTGTGCTAAATCTTTAATTAGCTTAACTATTATTATCGGGAAAAATTAACCGATTACCTTCACTCCTTCTACCCCCTCCCATACAATGTGGCACAATTCCACGACTTTGTAAAACTCGATTTTCTTGAAAAGTGTGAATCTAACTGATCTAAAATTTAAAACACATCAATTGCATGGTGATTATAGTTGTTTCTAGAAAAATTACCAAAAACCCTCCACTCCTTCTACCACCTCCCATACAAACTGCACTTTTTCATGAAATACTCTAAACCAATTTTCTCAGTACGTATAACTTTGATCGAGCTAAAATTTTCTGATGAATCCCTAATTAGTATTATTATTATTATCGGGAAAAAATTAACCAATTAGCTCCACTCCTTCTACCCCCTCCCATACAATCAGACACAAATCCACGACTTTGTGAAAATTCGATTTTCTTGAAAAGTGTGAATCTAACTGATCTGAAATTTAAAAGATATCAATTGCATGGTGATGATAGTTGTATCTAGAAAAATTACCAAGAACCCACCACTCCTTCTACCACCTCCCATACAAATTGCACAATTTCACTAAATCCAATACACTAAGTTTCTCAAGTTACCTATTCAGTTTTTCAAGCTTAAATTTGGTGCAAAATATTTGTATAGCTACTCTAGCATCATCAAACAAAGACCAGCCCTCTTCGTAAGTTCGACATCGAAAAGCTCCAAACGGCGTCAGTTGCGGAAAATTACGCAGCAGCACTTGAAAGAGAGCTCACTCCGATTCTGCAGGATGACATGCCGAAGCCTGTGAACCAAGTTTGGATGGATATAAAGGCAACCATAAAGACCGTTGCGGAACAAGTGGTTGGGTATGAAGCTCGGCGCAAAAGAAATGACTGGTTCGACGACGAATGCCAGGATGCGTTAGTAAGAAAAGTCAGGCGTACAGACAGTTTTTCGAAAGGAATACCAGAACGAAGAGAGAAAAATACGAAAATCTCCGACGAGTAGCAAATAAGGTCATTAGATGTAAGAAAAGAAAATAATATGACGACCTATTGAGAAATATCGATGACAATCTTGCGAGCAATAAAACAAGACAAGCCTACAAAGTAGTGAAAAGCCTAAGACGTGGATATCAGTCTAAGATAACCCTCTGTAAAGACAGAAATGGCACTATCATCGCCGAGGATAATCAAATTAAGGAAAGGTGGGCGTCATACTTTAAAGAACTCCTTAATCCCGCACACGGCTCCCGAACATCGGAGCTGATAGGTCTCCAAACCTCCGACGAATGTCCACTGGATCCTCCAACGTTGGAAGAAGTCGAATTTGCCATCAGAAGCCAGAAAAGCAATAAAGCGCCGGGCATCGACGTAATTCCAGCGGAATTAATTAAATATGGCGGAAGCTGCACCCGAAATGCCATCCATAAAGTGATTCAGTACATCTGGAATCTGGAGCAAATACCGGAGGAGTGGTGCCAATGCATTATTTGCCCTATCCACAAAAAGGGAGACAAACTGCAGTGCGAAAACTACAGAGGTATCTCACTACTTTGCACGTCATATAAGATACTGACAAAAATATTAGAAAATAAGATTAAAATTTACGCTGACAATGTGATTGGGGAGTACCAAGGCGGTTTTAGAGCTGGTCGATCAACGACTGATCAACTTTTTACGGTCAAGCAAGTGCTTGAAAAATGCTGGGAATTCAACATCGACGTTCACCAGGTTTTTGTGGACTTTAAACAAGCATACGACAGTATTGATCGAAACGTACTGTACAAAATAATGTTGCATTTTGGCATCCCAGCAAAACTAGTCCGACTGACCAAAATGACGATGACATCAACAACATCACAAGTCAGAGTCAACAACCAACTAACTGATGCCTTTGACACAAATATCGGACTAAAACAGGGTGATGGGCTGGCCCCTCTGCTTTTTAACCTAGCTTTAGAATACGTCATCAGAAAGTTACCCGTTGACACAAGAGGTACGTTGCTTTATAAATCCAGCCAGATAGTGGGTTATGCGGACGATATCAACATATTATTACGCTCTTTCACATCCGCAAAAGAAATTCTACTAAGCCTCGATCAAGCAGCAAAAGAAGTTGGCTTGAAAATCAATGAAACAAAAACGAAAATAATGACACAAGCAAAGAAAAGGACCCCCAATAGACAAAACATTACAATTGACGAATATAATTTGGAAAATGTGGACGAATTCATATATTTATGCACAAAATTGACAAAGAGTGGAAATGAAACGAATGAAATAAAAAGACGAATCCAGCTCGCAAATAAAACGTATTATTCAGTCTTAGCTATTCTTAAGGCCAGCTGCGTACACAGGAAGACCAAACTCCAAGTTTACAAATCAATAGTAAGACCTGTGCTTTGCTACGGATGCGAAACATGGACCCTTACACAAGCATCCGCAAATATGTTGAACGCTTTCGAAAGACGGGTCCTGAGACGAATAATTGGAGCGAAACGTGATGGTGACCGATGGCGAATTAGATACAACAGTGAGCTGTATGATATATTCGACGAACCGGAGGTTTCCACTATCATCAGACTGCGGAAGCTGCAATGGGCTGGCCATGTACAAAGGATGGACGAAACTCGAATACCTAAAAAGGTATTCGAGGGAAAAACGGAAGGCCGGAGGCCAGTGGGAAAACCCAGGAAACTCTGGTCCGACTCTGTTGACGAAGACTGTGCATCGCTGCTCGGATTTAAAAATTGGAGGACGCGGTCACTGGACCGAGATCGATGGAGACTTCGGTTACGGGAAGCCAAGGCCCGAAAGGGGCTGTAGTGCTGCGACGAGACGAGACTCTAGCATGGTGTGAAAAAAATTAATTTAGTACAGTCATCCCTTCTATCACTCCTCACACAAAAATTCTCAAGATTACAAAAATTTCGATTTCATCGGTAGTATCATATAATTGGGCTTTACGCACATTCGAAGTCCTATTATGTTTTTAAGTTTAATGTCTTTTAATTTGGGCTTTTTTCAATTAACACAAGCTACAACTATTCACATGTCCTTAACACGGATACATATGATCTCGAATCACGGGTTTGATTTGATCACGAGCCTCTCCCATTCAAATGCGAGTATCATGCTATCATTCTTAATAATTTATAGTTCTGACTCCAACAAAATACAAAACATTGTGTTCAAAGAGCCATTAAAGTAAGCGGATTATATATCCCATATAACGTATTACTAACTACATTCTCAAAAATTGCTTATTAATGCGATTCTTAAGCGGACGAAGTCGCGGGCGTTTGCTAGTCACTTAATAAAACTACAAAGAATACATCTAAGTCCCCTTACCTCTGAGCTATGATTGAGAGCACGTCATCTTAAAGTCCAACTGGTACGAGAAGAGCCACGGGAACAGACGGATTCCACTGTAACGAATTTTGGCATTCGAAAACAGACTATGATTGACTGCTGGACCGTTCGAACATTGAATGACGGGCGAAGGGCTGGGGTCACTCAGTCCTTGCACCGCCAATCAGTGATCGACCGTGAAATGGAGCACTATACCATCTAAATCTTGGGCTTGAACAAGGTCAGATGGATAGAATCAAGAGAAGAACGGACTTCGAGCGGAGACACCATTTTGTATCTTGGTTCTGAGTATGAAGCCAAAAAATGGCGCAGCGGTCGTTCTTATACCGCGAGCGACAAGCAGTCTCATCTGCTGGAAGCCAATCACGGATAGAATTATCGTCCTCAGACTCTGGATCAAGGTCAGAAACGTCACAATTCCACAGTGCTACTCAACAACTAATGCCAGCTGAGTATCAAGTTCGAAAGTGTCTCAAGAGGTGATGTGACGATGTTACGAAGTACATTACTAGTGCATTTGACAAAATTTTAAAGATTGTAGGCTTGTTTTCAGAAGTTAAAGAAACTTTTGATACTGTTTATCACTCTCTCCTCCTTGCTAAGCTTAGATCTATCGGGTTCAGTCGTAATATATACTCCCTGGTCCAATCTTATTTGAGCAGAAAAACTCAAGCTATGAAATAAATGAAAATTTAAGTAGTCCAATGTTCGTTAAATATGGAGTCCCGCAAGGTACATTGCTTGGTCCAATTTTATTTTTAATTTATATTATTAAGCTCTGTAAGCTGGATTCAAGCGTTATAGAAGGACACATAGTTACCTTTGCAGACGATACGGTCCGCATTTTTTAAAGTTACAATTGGAGTCACGTTTTTGATAGAGCAATTGCAGGCCTAAGGACCGTGTATGACATGCTGACTCTACCCAAAATATCACTGAATCCGAATAAAACGAAATTCCACAGGTTCGGCCAAATTGCAAGACAATTCCCATCATTCCATGAAGTTTCGGAATTGTAATTTATAGTGTGTCTCACAAGTCAAGTATCTAGGGGTGGTCAATTAAATTCCTGTTAAGACCTCCTATAGGGGCATAGGACAGATACAACTCTCTTTCTTAGGGATGATAATGGACGAAAAATTAAAATGGGACAAACAAGTCAAAAGGCTCCGAAAAACTTTTTATTTATTTTTAATCCTTCGGAAGATTTTTGATATAAAAAAATTACGAATAGTCTATTTTGCGCTATTTCAGAGCATTTTGCAATAAAAGATACTTGTTTGGGTAGCACGTTTATCGCCTTTATTTAAAATCCATGATAAAATTGTTAAAATATGCTTAAATCATAATAAATTATACTTTACAACACAAGCTTCCATGGAATTTAATGTAAATAATGTTCAACGACTGTTCGCAGTTCATGTTTTGTCACCAAGATTAGTTTCCCTTATTTCCTACAAAGTATGATTTACGAAGTCAGTCATTTAAAACTATCCATACAGCTAGAACTAAAAAAAAATCAACACAGAAGCACCCTAGTTTCCTGGGCCCCCACACATAACAAAGTACCAGCTAAGACCAAAACTGTAATAAATTTGCATAGCTACAAAGTGAAAATTAAAATATTTATTTTCGATAATCCGAAATTTCTATAATGTCTTTCAAATGATGGTAATTAGCTGGTAATTGGTGTTAACACTTAAGTTAATTAATATTATAAAACAAATGTAGATTACTAGAATTTAAGATTTCTTAGTTTTATTTCGCTTTTCGGAAATTTTTTTTTATAATAACTAAAGAATAAATAAAATTAAAATATATGAAATTAAAAATATTACTCATAATTCAAAATGTGAGCACTCACAAGTCACATTGACTTATGTGAGTTGACGCTGTTCATTATTTCTGTAACACAAATGTAAAAATATATATGGCTTTAATGAATTAAATTATTATTTTTATTATAAAAGATATTATTTTCATTCATATGACCACGATAACTCTGTCAATACTGGACTGCATAACGTCATGACGTAGCTTGGTGATCCTTGGACCAACGCATTCCGAACTTGATTTAAGAGACCCGAAAACGGCGAATTATTTTTGGAGCATTGTATTACTCGGCAACTGGTCATCGGAGGGACTCTTTTTCCACATAAGAGTCACCATAAGACATCTTGGGTTTCCCCTGATGGTGTTCAATCCAATCAATCAAATTCCTGATAAGACCTTCTATAGAGGCATTGGACAGAAGTAGCTCTCTACCAGAAGGCGCGATCCTGAGCATCGGCCCTTAGCTGTTACCAAGGCTGCTCTGGCCTCCTGCTCAACTCCTCCCTACACTGTCGACCAACCCAACATCTTCCTTGAGGATTATATCGAGAGCATATTTGGCGATGTTTTGCTCTAGTTTCCTCAAAATGTGACCGATCCACAGCCACTTCCGCTTTTGAATCTTAATGCCTACTTTAGTCTGTCTAGTTGTTCTCCACAGTTCGTCGTTGGAGATAACTTCTGGACAGAATATTGCTAAAATGCATCGAAGGCATTGGTTCACTAAAGTTTGCAGTTTCTTGGTAAGTCGAACGGTCTCTTTCTACGTAGCCAAATATTTGTTAAGGCTCCCTATAGGGAGACCGAAACAACTCTCACAAGGCGCGATCCTGAGCATCGGCCTTAAGCTGTTGCCAGGACTCGTTTATTCCTCTGGCCTCCTGCTCAACTGTTTGCTTCCATGTGTTACATGGACAACCAACCCGATGTCTTCCTTGAGGATTATAATCCAGAGCCTGTTTGGCGATGTTTCGCTCTGGTTTCCCCAAAGTATGACCGATCCACTGCCACTTCCGCCTTTGAAACTCAATACCTATTTTAGTCTGGCCAGTTGTGCTCCAAAGTTCATCGTTGGGGATCACTTGTGGCCAGAATATTCCTAAAATAAGTCGGAGGCATTACTTCACGAAAGTTTGCAGTTTCTTGGTAAGTCGAGCGGTCACTTTTCACGTAGTACAACTGTACAACAACACGGACTTGACGCATGAGTTAAAACCTCGCAGCTTCGTACTTTCTACGTAGTACAACCGTATAACTACACGAATCTGAAGCAATCGCCATAAACTTACTGCTTCGTGCGAAAGGCCTGGCGAGTTTTATTTGGACGAACCTCAATATTCTTTTCGTCTCCGCCGTCCATGCTGACAATGCTTCCGATATAAAAAAAATCTTGCACCTCTTCCACATCTTGTCCGTTAAAAACAATCGGTGTTCTTGAGTTTCAACCCATATGCATGTACTTGGTTTCGCATACATTCACTTTCAGTACCACCTCTTTGCATTTAGAATGCAACGAGCGAACATTTGACTCTAAGTCCGAACGGTTATGTGCAAGCAAACACACGTCATCAGCATAATCAAGGTGACTTAATGTGTTAAATAGTCTGCATTGAAAACCTTTATCTTCTCCATTTTCCAGTACTGCTTTTAAGATGTCATTTATTACCACCATGCAACAGGGCTGGTGATAATATGCAGCCTAACACCCCTTTGCAAAAGAAAGCTCTTGAACAGCTCTCCTTTATGGAAGATGCGACACTATGCATCTTCGTAGGATTCTTTAATCATTCCGTGGAATGCTCCAATATTATCCGAAGAGTATTTATGTGGTCGGTACAAGACGACACATTACGGAATCCAGTCTGATAAGCTTCGAGAGTGCTCTTTACAACATCACTAATCCTATTTAGAATTACCTTAGCCATGATTTTTATTACGCCAATCCCGCAGGTCGCCCTTCTTCGAAATTTTCACAAAGACACCCTTTTTCCATTCAGTCGGATATCTTCCTTCGTTCCACACCTCAATAAAGAGTGGGAGGAGTATATCCGCTAATATTTCCGGGTCCGCTTTGAGGAGTTGGAGTTGGAGGAGTTGGTAGTCCGTCTGTACCTGGAGCTTTCTTTCCTGCCCAATGACCGAATGGGGTCTTTCTTATCTGGGGGATCGTTCCTAATAGAGAATTGTTGCGGTTGGATGTTTGGTAGTTGTTCTGTTTGTGGAATATCTTCCTCTGAAAAGATGTTTGAAATAACAGAAAAGTATTCATTTCATAGTTGGAACTGATGTTTACTCATATTAGGGAGAGTTCCGTTGACATCTCTCAACAAGTGGTTGGCGGTGAAATTCTTGTTTGTCAACTGTTTCATAATTTTAAGTAGTGAACCCTTATCTCCAAGGTAAGCCGCACATTCTGCCTGTTGGATAGAGACCCCAACAAAAAGCAAGACTATACACATTAAGTTTGCGCATCATTTGAAGAATTTGTGGTCATTGGATACCCGTGCAGGCAACCATCAAGTGGTGATCGCTCCTAACGTCAGCTCCACGCTTCGATTACACGTCTTCTCCAGTGGCGACTTATAGCCAAATGGTCAATCTGGTTCTAGGTAGCACCATCAGGGGTTTCCAAGATGTTTTATGGTGACTCTTGTGTGGAAAAGGGTCCTTCCGATAATCATTTGTCGAGTACTACAAAACTCTACAAATAATTGCCATTTTTACGTCCCTTATTCCAAGGTCGTGACGCGTCCACCCTAGGATCAACATGCTTCCCCATGACGTGTTCTAGTCCAGTTGTCCAGTGTTGTTAGAGCCAAGCTGGGCGTTCATATCTCCTGAGATGATAATAATATCACCTCTTGGGACACGATCAGGTGTTGCGGTATTAGTTGGTGCGTAGCACTTCAGAATTGTGACGTTTTTGACACTGGTCCTGGTGACGATAATCCTATCCGAGATTGGTTCTCAGCAGAGAAGACTGTTTCTCGCTCTCGGTGTAAGAACGACCGCCTCGCCATTTTTGGCTTCACTCTCAGGACCAATGTACAGAATGCTGTATCCACTCAGGGTTCGATCTTCTTCTGATTCTGTCAACCCGATCTCGCTCACGCTCAAGATTTGGATGTTATAGTGCTCCATTTCACTTTCTATCACTGTTTGGTGATGCAAGGACCGAGAGACCCCAGCCCTTCCTCCGTCATTTAACATTCCAGAGGCCAATCATAATCCGTTTTTGAATGCCAAAAGTCATTACAGTAGAATTCGTTCGTATCCGAGGCGCTGTATCTGTTTCTCGTATAAGTTAGGTTTTAAGATCACGTGTGGTAAGCCGTTGATCCAGTGAGTGTCGATTTGCCATTTTTAGGGCAAGCAGGACTGGCTGTGAGTGAATTCTACTGCCACCATCCTACAGGCAAGGCTGTTTTCTTGCTCATAAAAGCGTCAAATGCTCGCACCGCTGTATTTTAAATACATAGAGGCAGCACTGAAAATAAATGTGCCTAAACTCAAGATTCAAGATTTATTTATTGCCAATTAAAAAAAAGGAAAAGCGATTTGCACATATTTGGTTTTACACTTGATTCGCTTACATTCTACGGGGTTCCGTTATTACCTGATACTTCAGTATCCTTCTGGTATATAATTCTTATTGCATGCGTGTTCTTATTATACGCCTAAGCTAACAATTTTTATCTATATCTATTATTAACTAATTCTAAAAGTACATTGGCAATTCTTAATGTACATTTTTCATTCATCATATTTTTTTCAGGTACAATAGTGGAAAAAAAAGGACGGACAACACAAAACAAATATAATACAGATTTGCTTTATTGCGAGCTGAACTTAAATTAAAGTTTATTTTATACAATAGATTAATAGCGTTATTTTTCAAAAATTAAAGGCCTTGTTATATGTACATATACTAAACGTTCCGATTACCCTCTGAGGTGAACAGAGTCCCTACCGTCGTAGAAACCAATTATTCTTTTCATATCTTGTACGGGGTCTGTTAAGTTACCGTTTAGAAGACTAATCGGTGATAGGTAGAACTGATCATTGAGATCTGCATCTATATTTTCGAGATATAATTGCCTTAGAAGTATGTTGCTATGAGACTCAAGCTTTCCCAGTCTCTTACCCCAAAGATTAATGAGATAAGTCATGAGAGGAGTGATTCCAGCACAGTTGTAAATTACCTCGTTAGAAAAATATTTATTCCTTTCGCGGAAACGCATTGCCAAGCATTATCTTAAAATGTTTCTTTCGAGTATTTCTATCTTTTTCGCTATCGTTGTAGACAACGAAAACCAACAGGCGAAGCCGTATGTTAGTATTGGCTTTACTAGTTGTTTGTATAGAAGAAGCTTTGTGTTCTTGTGTAGAGCACTCCTCCAGTGAAATAAGGACGAGAGCATGAGAAAAACCTTATTAGTTTTCACAAGCTGGCTTTTAATATGTCTGTTGAATTTGAACAAGTTATTTAGGTTTACACCAAGGTATTTGATATTATCCTTCAGAGGAATTGTTTTTCCGTCCAATAACAGTCGAAGCTTATTGCTTTTTCCTGGTACTTGCCTTCTACCTTTACCGCTGGAGTTTCTAAAACATATAAACTCTGATTTGTTAGGATTTATTTCCAACCCCATTTCTTATAAAACAGGTTAATGTTGGTTAGATGTTTGGCCACCTTAGCCAGAGCAGTTTTTGGATCCCCAGAATTGGCGTAAATTACGGTATCGTCCGCGTAGAGTAGCGCGGTGGATACTATGGAAGACAAAGGCCTTTGCTCGTAGTGAGGAAAATCGTGCATGTTTATATTGTACAATTTCGGGCCTAGGACGGAGCCTTGCGGCACAGCCCTACAAACTTCGATCTCGTTCGAAAACTCTATGTCTAATTCGATCTTTAGCTTTCTCTCTTGGAAAAAACAATGTAGAGCCCTTAGGAGGTACTGAGGAGTGTTTAAGGAAATTAATTTATAAAGTAGTCCCTTTACCCATACAGAGTCGAAGGCTTTCTGTATATCGAGCGAGCAGAGAACCGTGCATTTTTTTTCTCTTAGACCATTCGTTACGTCGTTGTGTACTTTCAGTAGATCGTGTTCCGTCGAGTGGAATCTCTTGAAGCCAAACTGTTCATCTGGAATAATGGCGTTCTCTTCACAGAATTGGTCTAGCCTTTCTGCTAATAGTTTTTCGTATAATTTTCCTCGGTTTGATAACATTGAAATAGGTCTGAAGTTTGAAATTTCGTTTGAGTTTGCAGATTTCTGTATTGGGATTAACTTTGCGATTTTCCAGTTTTTTGGGAAGTACCCCAAATTTAGACTGTTGTTGAATATAATTTGTAGGAATTTTACAGCGTTTTCGGGAAGTTTTTTTATTATGAAATTTGAAATTCCATCTGGACCTGAAGATTTTTTCCGTTGATTGATTTTATAAGGCCATTAAGTGTACTGAAACTAATAAAAGGCGAGTGACAGTCCTTACCGCTGGATTTGGAAGTGTTGTCAAATGTGATAATGGGGCTGCCATTGCGCATCATTTCTTCGAATTCATACACCGAGCTTAGCACTAGGTCGGAGTTACGGTGCGAGAAGTCAGGTGTTCTTTCACTATAAAGCGACGAGTAAAACCTTTCAAAAGCATGAACTTTGTCAGCCTGAGTTAGGTAACTCGCACCGTTCTCTGTTATAGATCCACTAAGATTACTTCTTTTTCTTCCTAAGATTTTATTAATTTCTCTAAAAGTAGCGGGACCTGGTTTCAGATTTCTCAGGTGTTCCTGGAACTGTTTGTTGAAATGTTTATTAATATCCTTGTCGATTTCTTTTGAGAGAATTTTAATATCAAGCTTAAGCGTTCTACATTCATCATTCCATAGGTTGAAGTTGGATTCGAGACGTCTTTATAGGACTCGTTTCCAGATTTTCCTTATTTTGAATTTATTCTTGATCTCTGATGGAAGCTTGATATATTTTGAATTTTGTCCACGTCTATCGGAGTGTTTCTGAGTAATAGAGTTCAAACTCAAGTACATGCAGATAGGTTCGAACACAAGCACTCCGATTGTTCTTAGATGGAAAGTTGTGGAAGAGGTACGAGATTTTTGTTACCTCGGCACCATTGTCAGCTTGATGACGGAGCCCAAAAGGATATTGATATTGATGCTCGTACATATAAAGCTTCTCAGGCCTTCGTTATCTTTTCCTCATTTAATAGAAGTGCGAACCATATAACATCATGTATGCGTATTGTTACATGATTATATTACATAGAAAGTGACCATTAGGCTAACTAAGAAAATGCAAAATTTCGAGAACCAATCCCTCTGACGCATTTTAAGGGTATTCTGGTCAGATGTGATTTACAACGACGAACTTTGGAAAACAACTGGACAGATGAAATTGAAGATTGAGATTCAAAAGCGGAAGTGGCAGTGGATCGGTACAGTTTGAGGAAAACGTAGCAAAAAATCGCCAAACAAGCGTCGGGTTGGTCAACTATGTAGGTAGCATATGGGAGCGAGCAGTTAAACAATAAATAAGTACTGGCGACAGCTAAAGGCAATGCTTATGATCGCGCATTGTGGGAAAGAACTGTTTCTTTCCTATAGAGCATTCTCCCGAATTGGGGCATATATGCTCCTGTTGGGGATCTTTATTGAAAATTGATTGGTTATTGCAGTTAATAAGCCCAGTTAAAATTCACGTGATACAAGTCGCTAGGAGACCGGAAATGGTAAATTGACTTGAATTTTTTTAATTTTCTATTTGTTTTGTTTTGAAATTAATTAAATGTAAAACTTAAAAAAAAAAAAATATATATTTGTTTAAAAAATTTTATTAAAAAAAAAGTTGCTTTTTTATTTCATAAAAAAACTATTATTATTATTTTTTATAATATATTAAAAAAAGTCGTCTTAATCTACTCGTCGTTCAAATCATTTTCTTTATTGCTGTTATAATAAATTCCAAAATATTAAATACGGTCTATTATTACCTAGAATAAGTTAACTACCTAAAGCTTATAGAATCTAAGAAGAAAGCATTCTTAACTCTACACATAAGAAAAGAGATTTAACAATCGCAGTATACTGGACCATTTGTCTTCCTTACAACCGTCCTCATCATCGAACGTTAATGTCAGTACATCCATCGAATCTTGATATAACTTAGTCTGAAAGGATAAAACAGAAAAGTTAAAGATACAAAATTAAAAAATAAAAAAAATTATCTTACCTTCATAAATTTTTTTGGAACGTCAGTGAAACGGGCATAAATTTTAAGCGGTTGCGACGGTTTCTTCATTTTTAAGACTTTGCCAATGTCTCGAAACAATGTATCATACAATAGCTGAAACCCCGACAGATCCAAGAAGTTTAAATTTGGGAATTTCCCGACAATTGTTAGAACGCAACTGATCGTTTGATTTCTGCAATTAGGCAGAATCAACTCCTTCAAATTAGTACAATACAATCCAAGTTCTGTAATAAATTCTTCATCGACAAGTTCAAGATTTGGATAGGAATTCCCATATTCTGGATATAAAACACTCAGAATGCCAAGTTTTTGTAAATTTTTCAATTTGAAGATTTCGTTTCGAATTTCAGTTATATGTCGAGAATGCTGCCCATCTATAAACAATGTTTTGAGACAATCGATTTCTCGGCGTGCGATTTGAGTCAAAATTTTTAGACAAACTTGACCTTTTACATTTAATATTTGCAATTTTTTCAGTTGACAATCATGAATTCGCACATTGGCATTACTTTGTATTGAGAATTCTTCTAGCTCGGTTTGGGTTGAAAATATCGTTTGAATTGCCGTACCACCGATTCCTTCGCAGTTCTGAATAGAAAGCACTTTAAATTTATTCGCTTGACAGATTTTTTCGAAATTTGCAGATGTAAATGTGGGACAATTGGCGAAATGCAATTCGGAAAGATTTCTAAATCGATATAAATAGTCGCCATTAACATCTCGCATTGAATACAAATATAAATTTTCCTCGTGTTTTAAAGATGAAATTAATCGACTATCATGCTCGAACATCCAGTAATTCTGCAAGCTCGGTGATTTAATGTGTTGTTGGACATGGTGCGGACAGAATTGTTGCATGAGACCATGAACTTTATTCAGATTTGATTCAACAGCTAGTGGATCGAAAACAGTATAATTGACTGATCGTAAATTTTTACCGATTCGCGAAAGGATTATTTCGATTTGGTCACTGTTAAAATGTTTCATTACATGATGCCAATTCAGTTTTCTCACTATAACTTTATCGCAGACTATTGCAAGGCTTAGCTTATCCCGAGTACACAAAAACAAACACAAATGATTAATACAATCCTGATTTAAATCCATAAAGCCGAAATTTCGCGACATTTTCTAGAAAGATAAAATTGAAGAAACAATTCTGTGTTACAATAGCTTTGATTCACTTCCTATGAACGAAAAGTACACAACAATTTAATAAAATTTATCGCACTTTCAAACTATATTATGATCAGCTTTTTATTTATTATAAAATTTAAAATATAGCAACGTTCCAAACTGAGAAAATACTTTTGACGTCTTGCCACTAATCTACGATATTCAAAATTCTTGGTGTTCACTTGATCTGATCTCAGACTAAACTGTTGAGAGAGTCGAGTCTGAGTACCTATGTGGGTTTAACTTGAAAAATCCCATTTCCTTTTTCAACCTTAGTCGAATATATTTCATAGAGCCCTGTAATTTTAATTATCCCTTTTTTTCGAAGTTGATAGCTTGTACCTGAATATGAAATTTTTTTCCCACTTTTAATCTTCGTTATTAGAACACACGAAAACTTACTCCGAATTTATTTATTTTCCTTAAGTAGCTACCAAATAAGATGATACTCGGTACAAAATGGACAATTTATGATATGAATGCAAAATAAAGATGGATTAGTGGGTATGCCATATATTTCAGGCTGATGTTTATGTAGAAAATTTAAATGTAAATGTAATAGATGGTAGTCGATAATTTTATTTGACTTACAGTAAAAATTTGCAAATGGCAATTATTCCAAATTCGGAACTGATAAATTCTAGAAAGGACAAGGGTGACTCCTATTTGAAGAATCACCACAACTCCATTGGAACTTAGCCTAGAAATATGAAATTCAACATATCATGTATATTGGAATTTCGGGACTAGGTATAAAAGTGAACATTTCATTTTCGATAATCTACAAAAATGAATTTTATACTCCAGATGAAGTCCGAGAGTATAATAAGTTTGCCACCAAGTTTGTATAGCTAATAAATAAGGCTCGGAAAAAAATATTAATGATTCAGAAGTTCATATTATCATTCAAAATTCTCAAAACCGGATGTCCGTCTTTCTGCCCGTGCCCTTTCTAGCTCGAGAAAGCGTTGAGGTAGAAAGTTAAAATTTTGACCTCGTCCTTTTTAATAAAAAACATAACAGGGCTACGATACTCTAGATGAAATAGAATTTTTGGTCATCCTAAGAAATTTTGGATGGGGAGTGGTAGATCCCCCTTCTACCACTCCCCATCCAAAATTGATTGCATTGAACTAATTTTTTCCCCATCATGCTAAAGTAGCTATAAAAATGTTTATACAAAATGCTTACTCCAAAAATTGAATGGAGACTAAGAAAATTAGTGAGTTAGATTTAGTGGTAGGTGGTAGAAAGAGTGGGGGGATTTTAGTGATTTTTTCAGAAATAAAAATTATAAAATTGACATCCCTTAAATTTCAGACTAGTACCATTCATACTTTTCAAGAAAATCGAATTTTTGTGAAGTTATGAAATGTGTCATATTGTATTGGAGGGGGTAGAAGCAGTGAAGCTAATCAAAAATTTTTTTTGATCTTAGTGATAATACTAATTAAGTATTTATTACTAAATATGAGCTCTACAAATGTTATATGTTCTGAGAAAATCGTCTTAGAGCATTTCACGAAAAAGTGTAGTTTGTAAGGGAGGGGGTGGAAGGAGAAGGAGAACGCAAATAATTTCTTTACTGTAGATTTAAATCATTATGAAAGTAATATATCCCAAAGCTCAGACTAATGACTTTTATACTTTTCGAGTAAATTAATTTATTGTCAAATTGCGAAATTGCGTCATTTTGTATGGGAGGGGGTAGAAGGCGTGAAGCTAATCGTCTAATTTTTTTTGACCTTACTAAAAATTTTAAATAAATATTTGGTGCACAATTTCAGCCCGCTAAATTTCATAGGCATTGAGTAAATTGGCTTAGAGTAATTCATGACAAGTACAGTTTGTATGGGAGGTGGTAGAAGGAGGAGGAGGACACGCATAATTTTTATACGGTAAATTGGTATTATCATAAAAGTAATATATTCAAAATTTCAGGCCAATAGCTTTTATACTTTTTGAGCAAATTCGTTTAATGTCAAATTGCGAAATTGTGTCATTTTGTATGGGAGGGGTTAGAAGGGGTGAAGCTAATCGTCTAATTTTTTTTGACCTTACTAAAAATTTTAAATAAATATTTGGTGCACAATTTCAGCCCGCTAAATTTTAATTGCACTGAGTAAATTGGCTTATAGTAATTCATTACAAGTACAGTTTGTATGGGAGGTGGTAGAAGGAGGGGAGAACACGCATAAGTTTCTTACCGTAGCTTGACATTATCATAAAAGTAACATATTCCAAATGTCAGGCCAATAGCTTTTATACTTTTCGAGCAAATCCTTTAATTGTCAAATTGCGCAATTGTGTCATTTTGTATGTGAGGGGGTAGAACGGGTGGAGCGATTTGGCCCGTTCGCGAACTGAACCTTACTTTTTTGTCAAAAACGACGTGTACAAAATTTGAACTATCTAGCTCAACGGGTTCTCAAGCTAGAGAGCGCACAGACGGACGGACGGACATCCGGTTTTGAGATTTTTGAGTGATAATATTAACTTCTGTATAATTCATGTTTTTCTCCGAGCCTTATTTCTTAGCGTTACAAACTTTAGAGCAAACTTATAATACTTTCAGATTCCATCTAGAGTATAAAAATAAGGCCAAGTTCGTGAACGGGCCAAATCGCTCCAAACCTTCTACCCCGCACATTCAAAATGACTCAATATCGGAATTTCACAATAAACTGATTTTCTCAAAAAGCATAAAAACTATAGATCTGAAATTTATAATATATTATTTTTATGATAAACATGAGCTTAAATCTACACTATAAAAATTATTTGAATCGCTTTACTCCAACTACCACCTCCCATATAAACTGCACTTTTTGTTTAAATACTAGAAACCAATTCACTCAATACGAATAAAATTTATCGAGCTGTATTTGTGCAATAAATATTAATTTAGAATTATTAGTAACATAAAAAAATCAATTGATTAGCTTCGCTTTTTCTACTCCCTCCCATAAAAAAAATTGCCCCATTTTCAGAATTTTACATAAACGCTATTTTTTTTGAAAAGCATGAATGTTATTGGTCTGAAATTTAGGAGATGTAACGTGTATAATTTTCATAGTTATTACTAAAAACTCCCCGCTTCTTCAAACTACACAACAACAGCAAAATTTCAATAAATTGAATACACTAATAACTATCAAATTTTCGAAACATAAATTTTGTAAGACAACATTTTGATTGCAACTCTATTATGATGTGAAAAAATGAATTGAATTGCCGTCGGCCCCTCTACCATTCCCCACACAAATTTTTTTTTAATTTTTCTTTCCCATGAAATATTGCAATTGTAGTCCTGTTATGTTTCAATATTCATCATCAATGGCGCGACAGCCCAAATCGGGCCTTGACCTTCTGAAGTCGCCGCCTCAAATCGTCTCGATCCAAATACCGCGTCCTCCAGCTGCTAATTTTTAAGATGGCTTTGCTATCTTCATCAACCGAGTCTTCCCATCGCTTACATGGCTTGGCTACTGGCCGGTTACCACTCGCTTTGCCTTTCAGAGCACGTTTGGGGATTCTTCTGTCTTCCATTCGCTCTACATGGCCAGCCCATTGCAGTTTACTTTGCTTGATGAACGTTGAAGCTTCTGGCTCGTCATAGAGTTGATACAACTCATCCATCAATGGCGCGACAGCCCAAATCGAGCATTCGCCTCGTGAAGTCGTCACCTCCAATCGTCTCGATCCAAAGACCGCGTCCTCCAGCTGCTAATTTTTAAGATGGCTTTGCTATCTTCATCAACCGAGTCTTCCCATCGCTTGCGTGGCTTGCCTACTGGCCGGTTACCACTCGCTTTGCCTTTCAGAGCACATTTGGGTTTCTTCTGTCTTCCATTTGCTGTACATGGCCAGCCCACTGCAGTCTACGTAGGTTGATGAACGTTGAAGCTTCTGGCTCGTTGTAGAGTTGATACAACTCATGGTTGTATCTTATTCGCCATTCCGTTCCTTCCTTCACAGGTCCCAAAATTATTTGGAGGACCTTTCTTTCGAATGCGTTAACTGTTTTTTCGGAAGTTCGCGTTAATGTCCACGTCTCGCTGCCATAACAGAGCACAGGTCGTACGATAGTTTTATATATCCGCAGCTTATTGTTCCTGTGCACTTTCTTGGATTTCATTATTGGAAGAACCGAATAATACGTCTTATTTGCTAGTATTATCCGTCGTTTGATTTCGTCTGTTTCATTACCGTCCCTTGCTAGATTAGCCCCAAGATATATGAAATTGTCCACACTCACCAAATAATGTTCCGCAATTGTTATGTTTTGTCTGATAGGCGCTTTCCTTCTTGTTTGCGTCATTACTTTTGTTTTGTTTTCGTTAATGCGCAACCCGACTTCTTTTGCGGCGGTGTCAGGATGGACAAATACCTCCTTAGAACTAGAAAAGGATCTTGCTAGCATGTTAATGTCGTCAGCGTATGCTACTAGTTGGGTGGACTTGAATAGTAGTGGCCCTTTGAATAATAGTGTCCCGCGTCGACTGAGATTTTTCGGCCGACATACTCTAGTGCCAAGTTGAAAAGCATGGGGCTAGACCATCTCCCTGCTTTAAACCACATTCCGTTCGAAAGCTGGTTGTGGAATCGGTTTGTATTCTCACTTGGGATTCAGTGTTTGCCATTGTGAGTCTTGTTAGTCGGACTAATTTTGGAGGAATTCAAGCATGATTTGGTACAGTATGCTCTTGTCGATACTGTCGTATGCTTGTTTAAAATCTACGAAGATTTGGTGCATGTCTGTGTTATATTCCCAGCATTTCTCAAGCACCTGTTTCACCGAGAATATCTGGTCTGTTGTAGATCGTCTCGTTCTGAATCCACCTTGGTATTCGCCAATTATTTCATTAGTATAGGGCTTAAGACGACGTTCAATTATTTTTGTCAGTATTTTATAGGACGTACACAATAATGATATTCTTCTGTAATTCTCACAGTTTGTCTCCTTTCTCGTAAATTGGACATATAATGCTTTTGCGCCAATCGTCGGGTATGATTTCCTCTGTCCAAATTTGTTTTATGTTTCAATATTGGTTCCCATTAATTCTTATATTCAATCAATGAATTCCTATTAAGACACATTGCGGCATAGAGCAAAAGCATTTCTCTTTCAGAAGGCATGATCCTAAGCGTTAAGTTGTCGCCAGTCATTATTATTATTATTATTATTATTACTAGGGGAACGCGCGAGAGCACTGCGACCTTCTTGGCCTATTGTGCGTTTATAGCCCCTTCACCCTATTTTAACTCAATAGCTTTTGCTAATTTGAGAATCTTTAAGGGAGCCGTATTGGCTAGTTCCTCCGTAGAAAGGAAGCTCTTTCCAAGAAGACTGTGTCTTTTCCTAGCTACTGCTTCACAGTGGCATAGGATGTGTACTGTCGTTTCTGAGTCCTCGAGACAAAGGCGACAAATAACGGTTTCAGCTAAGCCCATATTTTTGAGGTGGTGGTTTACTCCACTGTGCCCCGTCATTAGGCCGATTAGGATACTAATATCCTTCTTGCTGAATTTTAAAATATCCTCCACTTTGTTTTTTTGTGGTAGGATCAGTTTTTTTGAAATTGACAAGCCTGGAAGTCTATTCCAGTAGATTTTATGTTCGTTTTCTACCCACATTTTGAGTATGGGGTTAAAGTACCCTTTTGGTTTTCCGCAGAATGGCTCTGGACCAATAAAATTTGTTTCTGCGCCTTTTTTTGCAAGGCGATCAGCCTCTTCATTACCCTCAATTCCCATGTGTCCTGGTACCCACATTAAGGTTACATCATTCCTTTTTCCCAGGATGATTAGGTTTTGAAGGCATTCCCATACTATCTTCGATCCATGTTTGTTGGATGCTAAAGCTTTGAGAACCGCCTGACTATCCGATAGGATATAAATGGATTTATTGCGATGAGCTCTCCTTATATTTTCTTGGATGCATAGCTCCATTGCAATTAGTTCGGCCTGGAAGATTGTGGCTTCTTTACCGAGTGGTTTTGAAACCGAGAAGTTAGGACCTTTGACTCCGGCTCCTGTCCCCTCAGATGTGCGGGAGCCATCTGTATACCAGATGGTTGCTCCCTCTACAATATCAGTTAGCATGGATTGCCAGTCCTTGCGTTCCCTGATTAAAACTTTGAAGGGGGTTTCAAAGTTGAATTTTGTCGGCATCGCGTCCGATAATGTGGAAGTTATAACTTCCATTTTCGTGTCTTTTAGGATTTTAAGGTGACCTCTAAAATCCCCTGACTTATAATTGTTTTTCTCCTGTATGCGTAACACTCCCCTGATAGCTTCCTTTTTTATTTGGATATGTATCGGAGGAATGTTAAGGAACATTTCCATTGCCGCTGTCGGACAGGTTTTCATTGCACCTGTGATACCAAGGCAAGCTAGCCTTTGGATTTTTTGTAACGTAAGTTGCGCTTTCCTTTGTAATATTTTAGTCCACCATATCGTTGAACCGTATGTGACTATAGGGAGAATGATTGTTCTGTAACACCAGTAAATCATTTTGGGCTTTAATCCCCAAATAAGCTTTTACAGGCCCAAAATGCCCTTAGTGCTTTGGCATGAGTCCATTCTATATGTTTGTTCCAGTTGAGTTTGTTATCCAGTATAACACCTAGATATTTTACCTCATCTGAAAATGGTATTGTTGTTCCATTTATTACAGGAGGTACAATGTGGTTTATCCTTCTATTTGAGAATGGTACTATCTCAGTCTTACTTGGGTTAATGTTCAAGTTTTTAGACTGACAACAGTTCATTATCTCCTCTAAGGCTGATTGTCATCTTTCCGATATTATTGAATCATATTTGCCTCTAATGATAATGACAAGGTCATCAGCATATCCTATTGCCTCGTATCCCTGGTCTGTTAGACGGTCCAGGAGCTCATCTACCACAATTGACCAAAGTAGTGGGGATAGTACCCCACCTTGAGGACATCCTCTATAGGTCTGTGCAGTCACTGTACTATCACCTAGTTCCGTGGTTGTCATTCGGCTTTTCAGCATGGCGTGTATCCATTTTATTGTGGCCGTTTCCAGACCCTTTTTCTTAGCTGCCGCTATTATGGCTTCATGGGGAGTATTGTCAAATGCTCCTTCTATATCCAGGAATGCACAAAGGGCAATTTCTTTATAGTCTTTTGCCTTTTCGATTTGTCTAACCAAACCATGAAGGGCTGACTCTGTTGATTTGCCTTTTTGGTAGGCATGTTGGTTTTTATTAAGACAGACTTTGTTAGGTCCCGTTCTTATGTGGGTATCCACTAATTTCTCCATCGTTTTGACAAAGAAGGAGGTAAGACTTATAGGGCGGTATGACTTTGGCTGTTCACTGGGACGGTTCCCTGCCTTCGGTATAAATACCACTCTCGCTTTCCTCCAGATTTTGGGGATGTATCCCCATATAAAGCTAGCTTTAAAGATCCTTATCAATATTGGCATTAGGATCTCTAACCCCTTTTGCAATAATGCGGGGAATATTTTATCTACTCCGGCTGATTTATAGGGTTTGAAGGTGTTGATCGCCCATCTAATCTTTTCTGGAGTGAAGATTTTACCAGCAATACTTTTGCTGTATGGAGTTTGACGACACATCCTTTCCTCTTCATCTAAATCTTCATTATTGTTAATTATTTTGCAGCCTGGGAAGTGAGTTGCCAATAAAACTTCAAGAGTTTCCATGCTGCTTTTGGTTAAGGAACCATCTGGTCTCTCTAAAAGTCCGATGTCTGTCGGGGTGTCTTTTGATAACACCTTTTGGAGTCTTGAGACTGTTGGGAGATCATCTATCTCTTCACAGAATCTTTTCCAAGACTCTTTTTTTAACTTTTTTAGAAGTTTATTGTATTCAGTAAGGGACTCTCTATAATCGTCCCAGGTACCAAAAGTTTTTGCTCTATTGAACAATTTCCTAGTTTGTTTGCGTTTTTCCGCTAATTCCTCGTTCCACCAAGGAGTTTGTTTGGCCCTTTTTTTGTGTAGAACAGGACAACTTTGCTCGTAAGCATTGATAATATTGTTTACGAGTTTATTTGTGATTTTATCAATGCAGTCTGGGCTGCTTATTGTTTCTTCCTCTATACCTATTTCGTACTCTAGGATTGTCTGGTAAAGATTCCAGTTGGTACGTTTAGGATTTCTGTATTGTTCTATGTAACTAAATGAAGTCTTAATATTAAAACAGATGTGCCTGTGGTCTGATAATGAAGCTTCCTTAGATACGTGCCAATTTTCGCACTTGTCAACCAGGCTGGGGCTTGTTATAGTTAGGTCAAGTACTTCCTGCCTTATTGAATTTATGAAGGTCGGTGTGTTTCCTCTATTGATTATATCTAGGTTGTTAGTAGTAAGAAACTCCAAAAGTGACTCACCTCTTTTGTTGCTATCACTACTTCCCCAGATAGTGTGGTGTGCGTTCGCGTCACAGCCCAGTATAACCTGTAGTTTGTGTTGTCTGCTGTACTCCACTAGTTCCATGACGCCTTGAGGTGGAGCCTCTAACTCCTCACCAGGAAAGTATGCTGAGGCTATTATTACCTCTTGGGTCCCTCCTGCCTTTGGTATTTTCACCAATACAGCTACTAAATCTGTTTTAATGAAACTTGGAATGATTAGGTATTTAATTTCAGATGATATAAGAAGTGCCGCCCTTGGCCTCTCGCTTCTTTTATCGTAAATCAACTTACCAATTTTGTGTGGAATTCCAATAATTTTGCCCTGCATGGCCCTCGGTTCTTGTAGGAGGGCAACATGGAATTCCTCTTTTGCAAATCTCCACGTTAATACGTCCATGGCCGCTGCTGCCCGATAGAGATTTGCCTGAATAACTTTTATGTTATTCAGACTCTTGGCCATCGTCGGTAGATTGCGGCTTGCCGCTTCTGATTACCTTAGCCTTAGGGCGTAGAGTCACACTCGAGAACTTGTACCAGACTCGGTGCCCCTTCTGTTTTAGCCCCTCCATCGATTGGCCGTCGATGGAGAAGGTTAAGATTGTGTTTGTGCCCTCTTTCCTTCTACTAAGGACTCTCCAATTAGAGGCGGACAACCCTTCGTTTTGAGAATCGATGAGGGTTATGATCTTCTCTGTCGAGTCTTCTTCTTGGGGGAAAAATCCCGTGACTATCTCTAATCTCGGGATGTCCTCCTCCCGGACCGCCCTGATGGTGGTGGTGTCGTCCGGTTTTATGCTTTTAGCTGCTGTTTCAAGCCACGATGCGGTTTGTTCATCTCCGCATACAATTAGCATCCATCCTGGCTTGAGGCTAAGTCCACAAAATTGTGGCCTTATTCCTTCTATAGCTGCTGATGGAATGCTGTCCAGGATGGATTTTTGTATAGCAGCTAGCTGCTCTGGAGTAAGTATTTTTTGGGGATGTTCGGTGTGGATTATACCCACCTTTACTCCTTTGACCGCGTCTCTGTAGCTTATGCCCGACGTGGATGGCTGAGCATCTTCTGCCAGTCTAAGCGTAATTTTATTTTTTTTGTTTTTTGTTTACATTTTCGGCGGCTGGCGGTGTTGCTGAAGAAGTTCTACCTCTTTTTGTCGCCATTTTCTGCGCCGGTTCCAATGTGCTTTGCATTGGCAGGCAGGCAAGGTTGTATGCCTCATTTGGGTTTTTCCCGTGGCTGCGGTGGTACATATACCTTCTTCTGCCGGCCCCGCTTAATCTCTTCTTATTCTCAGTCAGACTCAACTGCTTTAGCTCTGCTAGTATCAGTTGTTCGTCCGATTGTGGTTTTTTTGCGGTTATTCTATCCGCTTTTAGTGGTGGTCTTATATGCTTATTATTAACCGAAGGATTACCCTCTACAGTCAAGTCAAGCATATTTATTGGAGGGGTGCTTGTTCCACTACCCACTTCCGTTGCGTTATTAGCCGCTGTTTGTGATGCATTGGGGGAAGCATCAGCCCCTTGTTTGTTTTTTTTTAATAAAATTGTTGTTCATGTTCCCACGAGTAGCGCGAGAAAGTAGAGTCACCCCTAGCAGAGCTCCGCATTACTAGGGGAAGGCTGATTAAAACTGGAGGTCACCAGGTATCCAGAGTTTGCATATTAATGGTTAGTTACCCACTAACCATTCATCCATTGGCATATGCTGTTCCACCGTGGATTAGGGGATTTTTATATACGAGGTTTACTCCTCTAGCGTCTACTTTATATTGGTCACCATATAGGTAGTACGTACACTTGCGAATCACTACAGGGATAAATCCCCTTGTAACCATAGAGCTTCTTGAAAACTGCCTGAAACATGACCAGTCCAGCTTTCAGTAGGCTCCATACTGTGATAGGATACGGAACCGACAGCTAGCTGAACGATTTAAATCCCCCCCATCACATCCGCCAAAGACCATAGATAGGATACGGAGCCGACAGTTGTCTGTTCGACTTGTTCCCCCTATCTTGATAGGATACGGAGCCGATAGCAAGCTATTCGACTAATTCCCCCCTATCTGTAGATCTTTCATCATTACCCAGTCTGCACCACGTGGAGGCGATCTACTCAACAGACCTGTCGCCAGTCATAGTCCGTATTCGTTTTTCGTACGATTTAGTCTTTTAAGAACACAGGTGATAAGTCCTTGATGCAGTTAGGGTCTATTTGTCATTTTAAGGGCATGCAGAACTGGCTGTGAGAGAACTCTACCAAAACCATTTCATATAGTGGTAATAATAAATTAGAAGTAACATGTCTGGGTTCGATGAGGATTTTACGTACCACTATAATTTTCCTAAGGAATGTCTTATAGATTCGAAGTTAGCTTGTGATAGCGGCCTAAAGTCTATGAGAGAGCCTATTCGTAAAGGAATATTGATAATATAATAAACGATAAAAGAAAAACTGATGGTGTACCTTTCCACATCCTTATATGCTCTTATCCTATATACTCGTGATCCTTTAATAATAAGCAACCTTATAGCTACACACTTTTAATAAGCTTTTCGCTCAAATGATTCTACTTATAAAAAGGAAAATTTTATTAATTTATCAAGTTTCTCAAAGACATCGTTCTCTGATCTTTATATTTTAGATGATGCGGTTATTAAGTACATCCAAGAAATGAGACACAATAACTCTGTAGGAATATAATGATTTTAGTAAAACTTTTGACAAACTTTCCTAAAAATGAGTTCATTGTAAACTGGATCTATTGCGTTTTGCTTTTAAAATGTTATTTTGGCTGCAATCATATGTGAAGAAACGTGCCAAATCTGTTGTATTTAGATCTGCTGTCTCAGGGAGTATAAATGTCACATCTGGTGTACCTCAAGGTAGTTACATTGGTCCTCCTCTTTTTATCCTATTTTTTAATGCCATTGAAATTTGTTCCTAAAATGAACACATGGGCTCATGAAATTTTTTCATATCCCAAGGATTCATACGGATTTTGATTTTTAACATCTTTAATATATTTAACAACGTTAAAGAAAAGTGAACAGTGGTAACAACCTCATTGCAAAGAAGTGTATCGAAACCCGTCTGATTGAATTGCTATAGAGTTTATAATTTATGTAGAATTTTCAAGTTGGGGAGTACATTCAGTAAGGTGGCCAAAATATCGAAAATTTTGAGTAATCTTTTAAGGGCTCTGGTAAAAGATACTAAGTTTAAATTTTGCACGTGCTTACACCCATTTAATATACACTAAAAACAGAATTTGACCAAAATTATTATGCATCGAACCGGAGCCCTAGCGAGCACAAGGTTTTTCATATGTATTAATAAAAAAGCAAAGCTTGTGATTGGAATATTAAGCTCAGAACATGAAAATAATAAAAGACATAAAAGAATTATGATTGGGCGTAGAGCTAAAGGGGTAGAAGGAATATCCGAATCAAAACCAAATTTTTTGACATCAATTATATTTAAAATAGTATACTTTTTTCAAATTTTAAAGTTGATAGCTTTGACGGTTTTGAAGAAAACTACTTTAATTTAAATTCCGAAATTTCGTAAAATTTGTATGGGACGGGGTAGAAGGAGTGAGGTAAAGTTAATAGTTTTTCCAAAATTAGTTGCAATTATAATAAAATTAATTATTACAAAATTTGGTTCATTTAGCTTTGCTAGTTGCAATGTAAACCGAATAAATGCATTTGTATGGGAGGTGGTAGAAAGAGTAAGGAGATCAGATCAATATTTCTTATTATACTATGCTCTAATTTTCAAGTCAATAGCTGAAATGCTTTCGGAGAAAAATCAATTTCTTTAAATTTCGAAATTTCATGAAATTTGTATGGAAGGGGGTAGAAGGAGTGGGGGGATGTGGCCCGTTCACGAACTTAAAGTTACTTTTTTGCTAAAAATAACACATGACAAATTTCAGCATGATAGCTCAAAGCGTTCGAGAGTTACGTTGTAGACAGGCGGACAGATAGCAACTCGGAATCGAGGTTTTTGAGCGACAACAAATATTTCCGTACTCTTGGCGGCTCTGTGCAAGCATTATTTCTTAGCGTTACAAACAGTAAAGCAAACACAAAATACTCTCAGATTTCATCTAGAGTATAAAGTTAGAGCAACTTGTCGAATACCTTCATCACTGTTCACCGTTTCCATAAAAAAAAAAGTGTAATTTCATCCAATTCGAAAAAGTAGGATAATAAATAACAAATTTAAATCTCAATGCCTTTTGGGTAATGTAAATTAGCTCGAGTATTTCCGAGTCAAGAGCTTGTGTAAAAGTACACTTTATTGAACCCTAGTCTGGCAAGGTGAGTCTGCGAGACCCGGCAGGATGTTTTTGTAGTTTTAGTTTGCGCTATGCTTATCTTATAAAGTTGATACTATATACATGACATTTTCAAAAAAAGGTATTAAATTGTTTCAAAAAAAGAAATTCTAGTCGATAATCTAAAAGTAAAACACAAACAGGTCTTGGAGACCCGTATCGAAATTATGTTGAAAACGATGGAAATATTGCTGCGCTGGCCAAGGAATAATAATAACTAAAAGCATTCCTAGGTGTGATATTTTCGGCTGGGAATGAAAAGATAAGTAAACGGAACTATGATGAATTTTTTGATAGACTACGTAGCCAGCCTATGTTTCGTGCCACCAAAGGCCTGAAAATACATGGTATCTACTGAAAGGATTGCCCGGTAAATCTTGGGATGAACGTTGTCACACATTTATATGAGACTTATGACAGGTAAAGGTAACAGGTATTTGATAACTTTTTTACAAGATGTGAAGTGGGACAGAAACTCCTTTCGAAAGGATTGACTATGGTCCGAACACTCAGCAAAAACAAAACCTGCATAACAGATTCGTTTCAAGCCAATATAGGACAAGAACCTGGTTCGAATTTTTTTGGATTTCGCCCGAGATTCGCATTTGACCCACAGTTCATACATTGGATCAAATGTGTTACTCTTACTCTGTACAGAGACAAATCAGAAGATGGCCATTTGCTGATGATTATGATGCAATGGCACTACAGGCCGTATCGAGCCTTGGCCTCCCGGATGTACCTTCTCCAGTTGGCTCGTTCCAACGATCGTTTCCTCCAGTTTGAAAAATCGAGAAACGATCCGCGTTGCTTCTCCTGCGGTCGGTTGCCTTGAGATTTACCCTTGAGCACTCGTTTTGGAATTCGTTCCTCGTGTATTCGCTCCACGTGGCCAGCTTATTGAAGCTTGCGGAGTTTGATCACGATAGATACTGATGTGGTGGGTCGTCAAATAGTTGATGCTCATGGTTGTATCGAATTCTCCAGTCATCTCCTTCATTAACCGCTATGTACACCTTTCGAAAAATTTTTCGCTCAAACGTATCGATTAAATTCTCTGACACCCGCGCCAAGGTCTACGTTTCGCATCCATATGGCAGCAAAGGACGAGTTAATATCTTATAGATGCGTAATAAGCTAACTATATATATAGGAATCGAAACATCCTTGATTTCATTTTGGGGAGGATCGCATAAAATGTTTTGTTTGTTGTCGTGATTCTTCTTTGAATTTCATGTCGTTAATTGCCGTCCTTTATGAGAAGAGCTCCCAGATATACAGATATATACAATGGCGCTACAGCCCAAATCGGACCTTGGCCTCCTGACATTCAGGTTCCTTAACATTTTTCATTACTTATTGTGGAAGGGTTGTTAGCCCTTCGCATAACCCTCTATATACGAATTTTTTATTTTCGTAGATTGAGGTGACCAAGGTATATCCAAGCAGGCAATATGCTTATATATTGCGTCGACCGAGATTTGAATTCACGACCTTCGCATTACAAGACCAACACGCTACCTACTAGGCTATACCCTAGAAGTTATATTCGCCCATAGTAATATTCTGCCTCTCTGGGGCAGTCCTTTGTGTCTGGGTCATGTATTATATTTAGTTTTCGCTTCATTGATCGGCTGCCGACTACAACTTTTGGAATACCTCCTTAACACAAAGTATTGATCGGGCCAAAATATCCACTTCGGCTACATACGCCACAAACTGTGCGGATTTTACGAGTAGCACACCTCTGGTGTGATGGCCATTTGCTCCTTATATCAGAATGTGACCTTTGGTGGCACACAACTCGGATAACTTCACAATTCTTGGCGTTAAAATTAATGACCTCCTGAATTAGGCTCAGCAAGTTTTTGATGTTGCCCTCGACGCTTCTAAATGTCTAAGTGTTCTCCGAAAGTGCAAAAATTATTTCACGCCGAACGATCTCGCAACCATTAGAGTACAATTCGCATGTTTGGGCAGGGGCACACAAATCACACCTCGCGTCGCTCGACCGTATTCAAGATGCATTCCGACTGATTGGAGACGAAACCATCACGTCTTCTACCGATTCTCTCGTACATCGTTAAACCCTTGCCTTCTCGTACAGTGCAATATAGGCAGTCGTTCATTTCCCGAACATCAAGACTTTGGAACACATTACCATCCAAAGTGCTTACCAACGAGTTCAACATCCAGTGCTTCAAAAGAAATGTACACCGTCACTTTCGTCTTTCTCTACCTAATTTAAACTGATCTAACTTGAGTTTTTTTTCTTCAATTCATACAGTTGTGCATAGCATTATAGGGTGTCTCCCTAAGTTGTGTTCGGTTCCTTAAAAAAAAAAATTGTTGTTTGGAATAATGAATACCCAAACTGTCAAATAAATAAACAAAAAATGACAACACATGTTTCTACGTATGCTTTGTGACGAGTTAATTGCTCCACAAATCAAAAAGATACGCAACAGATTGAGGTGACCAAAGTATATCCAAGCAGCCAATGTGCTGGAATTATAAATTGTGTCGACCGGAATTTGAACTCACGACCTTCGCATTACAAGACCAGCACGCTACCTACTAGGCTACACCCTAGCGTAGATCTTACATTTATACAAAAATTCGTAAGATTTTTTTGTTCTCTTTTATTTTCAATATTAATCTTCTATTTCATTAAAAATACTTACTACTGTTAGCTCTGAATATTTCTGGTTTTGTTAATTATTATTTTTTTTTCAAAAAGTAAAATAAATTAGCTAGTTAGGTATTTTAAAATGAAAACGAGTTTTTGATAAAGTTCTCAGCAGAAACTGAAACGTCTCGAATAATAGAGCAAACCGTGTAAAATCCGGAAGACTTTCTTTTTCATTCAAAATGTACTGTGAAAACAATTACCAAACCACTGCTTATTTGTTTTTATCTATCTATGGAGTACCAATTGAAACCCGCCGTTTACTAATAGATGGCGCCAGCAGTAAATGTGAATCAACAATGGCGAATCAGAAGCGTCACATGGTAAGCCTAGGTATCTGTCAACAACTTCTCATCAGTAGATTTGTAAAGTTTTATCGGCGTCATATACTTTTTGTGCGCGAATATGCCGAAGTTTGCGACAAATAGTTTTGTTTTTTGCCTTCAATTAAAAAATAATTTGCAGCTGAGGCGTGTCAAATGATTGTTGAAGCATATGGTGAGGGTGCTACTAGTGAAAGAACGTATCGTGAGTGGTATCAACACCAATTACAATTGATGCGTTTAAGCCAAGCATTGGAGGAAAAACCAAAAAGTGATTTTGCTGTACGACAATGCTCGGCCACATGTTGAACATCCTACCCCATCCGCTGTATTCTTCAGATATCACCTCTTCTGACTGCCACCTATTTCGATCGATGACGCATGGTCTGACTGAGCAGCACTTCCGTTCTTACGAAGAAACAAAAAATTGGATCGATTTGTAGATTGGGTCAAAAGAGGAGTAGTTTTTTCGACGCGGAATCCGTATGCTGCCAGAAAGATGGGCAAATTTATGGCTAGCGATGGGCATTTCTTTGAATAATAAATATTGAACTATTTTTGCACTCTCAAAATATATACGAGCATAAAAATATTTTTTTTTTTCAATAAAATAAAACGAAACTAAACAACATTCATTTTATTATTCCTACATTTAGAATTTAGTATTATTTACATAAATAAATAATATTCATCTTTTTTAACATGTGAAATTTAGACCAGGTCTGGTAGACCCGGCTTGCCCGTTTGTGTTGCTGAAAAAGCTTTCCCGGATTAAATAAGGCCTAATAATCACATACGCGGGGTTACAGATTTACTTAGTCTAAAAATTTATAATGAATTACAACTTTTCATCAGTAGATTTGTAAAGTTTTATCGGCGTCATACACTTTTTGTGCACGAATATGCCGAAGTTTGAGACAAATAGTTTTGCTTTTTGCCTTAAATTAAAAAATAATCTGCAGCTGAGGCGTGTCAAATGATTTTTGAAGCATATGGTGAGGGTGCTACTAGTGAAAGAACGTAAGCTGTTTGAATTACCTAGTCTTCCATTCCTTGTTAACTAGCATCATGTTTCAAAGCATACGAATGTTTCGAAATGTATATATAACATGCTTCTCAGACTGTAGATTTTCAGTTGGTTCGAGTCTTGAATAAATTGAATTAAGATATTTCCACACCTGAAACTATGCAGAAAAAAAATATATTTAAGTGTTTTATTTGCCCGTTTCGTTTTGATACGTAAAAATAATTTGTTAATAATTAAAATCAGTGATTTATAGGAATTTTAGATATGTTATTTTGACATTTTTTTAGTATTCAAAGGTTTAGAATCGAGTTCATATAAGCGCTCTGCTCAAAATCTAACCCCTCATACAAATGGATAGTTTCAGGAACTTACTTCCCCTTTGAAGCTGACATTCTATACTGCAAATTTCGAACGTAATTCAAGCAATCAATTGCAAAATTAATAACATCCACCCATCCATTCTATCGCACCCTCCTCCCTTCCAAGCAAATCCAAATTTAAACGAATGAAATATTGATTCAATGTACGGAGCTATTGATTGTAATCACAGTTAAGTGTTAAATAATTGTTTTTTTTATAGCACCGATTATAACTTAGGGGGTCACCCTATAATGCATTGCACAGTTATGTCGGTTTAGGAAGAGGATGCAATTTGGTAGTGTTATGGGAATTTTGGGGGAGAGAGAATGCCGATGGACATTATTTTTGAGGCGCTGAAGGTTATACTTGCTTGAAAATATGCTAGTAGGCAATGCGTTCCAAAGTCTGGACGTTCGGAGATGAATAATTGCCTATATTGCTGAGTACTGCAACGTCCGTACGATGCTCGAGGGAGTCAATAGAAATTGTAATGGTGTCATCTCCAATTAATCGGAACGCATGTTGTTGGATTCAATCAAGCAGCCCAAGGTGTGTTTTTGGTGCCCCAGCCCATCGAATTGTACTCTAAGCAAGGTCGAATGTAAGCCTTGTAGATGGTAGCTAAGTCATGAGGCGTAAAATAGTTTTTGGATTTACGAAGGATGGCGTTGAACTCTACTCTATTTTTCATGCCCCATTCCAGGATTAAGTCGAGGTCGGAGTCCAGCGAACTGAATAACTCCCTGCGTTTGGAAGCAATAGCAAACTTGTGAGAATCCGCAGCAGAGTTGAATTCAAAGGTGTTATCTAAAGTACTGTCATCTGCAAAACTATGGATTGGATTGAGAGTAGAAGACAAAAGGTCGTTAATGAATACTAAGAAGAGTAGGTGATAGGACAGAACCCTGAGGGACACCAGAATTAGTTGGGAAAGAAGAAGAAGTAACGCCATCTAATACGACTCGCATAGTGCGTTCGGGCAGGAAACTCTCAATCCATCGAATGAGGGTAACATCAAGACCAATGGCCTTTAGCTTAACAAGGAGACATTCATGCCAAACTCTGTCAAAAGCTTTTGCAATGTCAAGAGCAAGAACTTGACCTTCGCCGTATTTGTGTAAGCAAGAGTTCAAACGTTCCGTCAGGTAGACCAAGAGATCTCCCGTCGACCTTCCAGAACGGAAACCGTATTGGCGATCATGGATAAGCTGTTTATCCTCGAGATTGTGAACGATTTTGCGATTGACAGCAGTTTCCATCACTTTCGAAAGCACTGAAGTGATGGCTATCGGGCGGTAGTTAGCGGGGTTCACTTTGCTTCCTTTCTTGGGAATTGGCTGAACATTCGCGACTTTCCACAATCTTGGAAAGCACCCAGAAGAGTAAGATAGATGAAAAAGATTGCGAAGGGGCTTAGCCAGAGAAGAGGAGCACATTTTAAGAGTAATGGGGGGAATACCAACAGGGTCAATGGACTTGTGAACATTGAGCTTGTACAGGACCCTGAATATGAGACGCGTGCGGAAATGTAGCGGCGGCAGCGAAAAACTGGATGGTGTTGCGATAGGAGGGGTTTGGTTTGAAGGTGGTAGCGTAGTGTTTCTCGCGAAACTTACTGCCAATAGATTCACTTTTTCAACCGGATCAATAACGGTACGGTCGCCATCGACAAGTGATGAAATTATTGTTGACCGTTTTGACAAAAGACCAGAAAGATCTTGAGCCTTTTGGACTCTGAAGAATATTCCGCCGAAGTTTTTGGTCGTGATCAAATTTAACAATTTCTTGATACATTATAAAGCTCTTTGTTAGCTAGAATTGGAAAATTTTGAAACGATTGTTTCTTAGCCTGAATTGCCGCGAGACATTCTTTTGAGAGCCTAGTGTCCTTCGACGGCCGGATTCTCTTTTGACTGGAAGGAATGTAGAGCCTCTACCTTTCAGGATGGTCTCGGTGACAAGTTTACAGGCTTCATCGCAGTCATTAGTCCTCCCTTACAAATTTTATGAAATTTCAAAATTTAAAGAAATTGATTTTGCTCCGAAACTATTAGGTTGTTGCGGATGAAATGGCGACATTGCTATTGAAATTTCAAATAACTTTAACTGTTATAAAACTTAATTTTATTTTTCAAAATAGGTACCAGCAGATGCAGTACACTTCTCCTAACGAGATACAAGTGCATTTATGCCAGATTCGTAGAAGTTCGACTTTCTAGACTGAAAAATTCCTCGAAGGCATTTTTGATGGCTGCTTCATTTTTAAATTGTTTCTCCATTTGATCCCCTTACTCCTTCTACTCCTTCCCATACAAATGCACAATTTTAAAAAATGCATTTATTCTGTTTTCAACGCAACTAGCATAGCTAAAAGAACCAATTTTGTCATAATTAATTTTATTACAATTGCAACTAATTTTAGAAATACTATCAACTTCAAACCACTCTTTCTACCTCTTCCCATACAAATTTCATGAAATTTCGGAATTTCAACCAAATTTTTTTTTCTCCGAAACCGTCAATTTAAAATTTTGACAAAATTGTACTATTATAAATATCATTGATGTCAAAAAATTTGGTTTTTATTCGAATACTCATTTCCACAATTTTGGTAACTGCATTTAATCGATTTTCATTGAAACTAGAAGAGGTACAATCTTAAAATTCTGTCTGTGTGCGACTGGTTGAGTGGTGTACATGACATCCTCCTTTGAAGAAGATTTTACGTTACTCTGTTACTCTACTCTTTTTAAGTTTTTAAAAATGTATTACCTCACATACATTGTTAATTCATTTGACTAATTATGTTACTCTACGTGTTCTTAAGCTGGATTAATTCATAATGTTAACAAGTAAACATATAATTCATACATGATAAAATTAATTGAAATAAATATTCATAATGTTTCATGAGTGTTAAAAATAACGAAAAGCGAAACTAAAACTTATAAGTATTAGGAAAAATAAAGCGACTTTTCCTTTCGAGTTTTCTTTCCTCCTGGTGGTGTAAGGAGCTGGCTTCAGGGCTGGTATCTAGAGACTGGCTTCACTACTCTGCCATACCGTGTGATTACCGGTGGAGCTGCTTCTGCGTTGACCTGCGTGGACATGTAGCTGGCTCACCGACCTCCTCCTCTAGACTTGTGTTAGGCACAGTTCCACCGGTACGTTTTTGATTGTGACGGGCTTTAGCTGCGTTTGCTTCGTTGGAAGATTTGTTCTGGTGCTGCGGCCTATTAGTCTTTGCGCTGGTGATCCGAGTGTTTCGCTTCTTGGCGTATTACGATGATGCAGCAAGGCTAGTTGCACGTCTGACCCGTCCAGCTGACATCGCCTTAAAATTGATTTGGCTGTTTACACGTGCCGTTCTGCGAAACCATTTGACCTCGGAAAGTGAGGGCTCGACGTAGCATGTAGAAAATTCCATTTCTTAGAGAACTCTTTGAACACCTTTGCTGAATATTGCGGCCCATTGTCTGTTTTTAGTACTTGCGGTGTTCCATGCAGTGCGAACCACGAGCTTAGCGTTTTGATTACTTCTTTTGAAGTGGTGGCTTTGAGTTTTTTGAAATCGACGAAGCCCGAATAGCTGTCTGCTATCACTATATACTCCTTTCCTTTGTATTCGAACAAGTCTGACGACACATATTGAAAAGGTAAATACGGAACTTCGGTGTCGTATATGGGCTCCTTGTTGTTGTTTCTTTGAGTCTGCTGACAAACCGAACACTTTTCGACGAACGCTTTTACGTGTTGGTTTCGCCAATAAAGAAATTGTCGGGCTCTTTGCAACGATTTTACTCTAACAGGGTGCCCTGCGTGGATTTCTTTCAAGCAATTTTTTATTTCCTCGTTGGGCACTACTATTTTTTCACCTTTATACAATAGCAATAGGTATTCTAGATCGAATTGAAAATTGAAGTAGTGTTTTGCTAGGACGGGAACTGCATTTTTATCAGTTGGCCATCCTCTCTGGACTAGCTGAATCACCTGTTGCAGCTCCTTGTCCTGGCTGGTAGCCTGTATGAATCTATCGGTCGCTCTCTCTGACATGGACGCTATGCCCTGAACTACTAATTCTTCTTTGTCGACGCTGTCATCTTGCTCGACTGCTGTTTCCTTACAATCTCTGCTTAAAGTGTCGGCGATGAAGAGATTCACTCCTTTTACATAGACGATTTTAGGTGCATACGGCATGACCTCGTATATTATCTTCTGCAACCTAGCGGGGGCCATGTGCAACGGCTTCTTGAAAATGATTTCCAACGGCTTGTGATCCGTCTCGACCTCTAACTCTTTTCCGTATATAAACTGGTGGAACTTTTTACAACCGAACTTTACCGCAAGTGCTTCTTTTTCAATTTGCGGTAGGAGCTGCTGGGCCTTGGAAAATGCTTTTGACGCGTACGCAACTGGTTGATTTTGTTGAAGCAACGTGGCTCCTATGGCCTTCGAACTTGCGTTTACTGATATCTTAACCTTTTCCCGAACGTCATAGAAGCGCAGGACTAGTGGCGCGGCTAAGGCTTTCTTCAGGCTGACTACGGCGTCTTCTTGCTCTTGGGTCCAGACCCATTCGCTCTCCGCTGACAGTAGTCTGCGTAGCGGCTCTGCAACGATTCCCAGCAATCTCTGCAGTTGTTTTTTGTCTTTGGGGTTTCCAGACGGGTCACCGCTTCCACTTTGTCGGCGTCTAGTTTTAATCCATTTTCGGTCAGGACATGACCTAAGAACTTAACATCCGTCGCGTTGAAAATACACTTTTCCTCATTCAGCGTAAGACCCGCTTGTCTGAATCTCGATAGGACTGCCTTCGTGATAACTTCTAACTGTTCTACCGACTCTAGTAGATCGTCCATCGAGCTTTCAACATTTTCCATGTCTCCTATCAGCTCGTTGATTTTCTCTGAAAACACTTCAGGCGCGGATGAAATTCCGAAAGGTAATCTGTTGCAGCAAAATCTGCCCCACGGTGTTGCAAACGTCAGGTACTTTCTTGTTCGTTCTGAAACTTTTATTTGCCAGAACCCTCTTTTGCAGTCTAAGACTGTAAAGTACTTTGATTTTTTGATCCTCGCTGCTATTTCTTCAATAGTCTTCAACGCATAGTGACGTCTTAAGATATTCTTGTTCAATACGGTGGGGTCCATGCATACTCTTATCTTTCCGCCTCTTTTTACGACTATTATTGGGCTTACGGCTGGGGTTGGTTCCGATATGGGCGATATAACTCCCAATTTTATCATCTTGTCTAGCTGACTTTCTCAATGCGTGAGGTATTTTTCTTGGCGCAAAGATTTTGAATTGAGGATTCTCTACGAAATCGATGTCATATTCAAAATTTCTATAGCATCCGAGGCCAGAGTACAGTTCACTTTGAATAGATGTTTTCTCTCGCAACGCTTGGGCCCGAACTATTAACCCCAACTGTTCACAGGAATCCTTGCCTAATATCGGCATCAAATCTTCCGCGATTATTTTAAACTTGATTTCTACTAGATCTTGTTTAGTTTTTACTCTGCACTTTAGAGTTGTTTCACCTTTTACGCACAACTCATGTTCCGAGTAGCTTACTAGACGTTTAGTTTTTGACGGAACAATCTTTCCATCCAGTACTGCTGCTAGTTGTTCGGACAACACGTTACATTGAGCACCCGTATCTAGCTTTACGTGCAGTTCTTTTCCACCCAGTCTTTTGACACGTCTTTGCTTAAAACTGAACTGATCAGAAGACTTTCGCAGGAGTCCGTTTCTGACGAGTCATCTTGGACTGCGTTGACTTGACGGCTCTTCTTAGTGCTATTGCGTTTAGTTTTACACATTTTTGCGAAGTGTCCCGTTCTATCGCAATTTTTACACTTTTTCATGTACGCTGGACAACTCTTTTTTCCGTGAAGGTTGCCGCATCTGTGACAATCGAACTGTTGCTTACCTTTTTCACTGAAGCTCCGTCTTCTTACAGCGGTCACTTCAGGATCTAGTGAACTGCCCTTTATTTCGCTTAACTGTTGAGTTGCCAGTTCACTTGCTTTGCAGATTTCAATTGCCTTCGTCAGCGTTTTTCTCGCACCGCTTCTGAAGCTATTCCTACTACGATCTTATCTTTCAGGAGACTGTCCTGCAATTTGCCGAACTCACACTTTTTTGCTTGAACCTGAATTTTCAACAGAAACTCTGCTCCTTCCAGCTGGTAAATTTTGTTAAATACGTATCTTTCAAATGTCGTGTTGGCTTTGGGCTCGAAATATTCCGAGAACGCATTTTTTATTGCGGACAGGTTTTTTTTCTGACTCCGATAGGCCTAACGTATGAAATATTACCGCCGCTTCGGGTCCCACGACGACCATGAACGTTGCCGCCTGAAATTCGTCAGGCTTCCTTGACAGTTCAGAGTCCGTCGCAAACCACTCAAACTGTTCTAGCCTTTGTCTGTAATTTACAGCTACGTTTTCAGCTACACTCAACTGCTTAGGCGGCTTTATTACAGACATTTCGGCTTTATTACGGACACGCGATACACACGCGAGCACTGTTACAGTTACTGTTTAATATCCGTATGGATTAGGCGTAATGCGCACTAGCACTGTTATGCTGCGACGAAGTGTTTACACTGTTTATTGTTTAACAGTTTCTTCGCTACTTTTAACTTGATAGAATTTGAGATGATATATTTTCCGGTACAATAAACTCTTTCCTATTTCATCTAGAGTATCATATGATTGGGCTTTACGGCCAATCAAAATTCTGATATGTTTCAAATTGATTTTAGCAATTCTACAAACTTGTCATAATTTTTTTCGATCACATAAAAAATTACAAATAAGATTGTTTTTATTTTGCTTAAATGATAATGAATTTCGAGTTACCTTCGAGACACACAGCCGAAACTTTCCACTGTTTTGTATGTACATATATGCAGATAAAGGAGACTCTCATCAAAAACTATTTTTTGAAATATCGGTATCATAAACAATGTTAATCTGTCCAAAATCGGACGTTGAAAATTTTTGCGATCACATTATTTATTATTTCATATCAAAAATTAACTCCAAAAATATATTTTTTATCTACTCCCGAGAGCTTTTTCTGCTAAACAGTACCATTAGACATAAAAAGTTAAATAATAATATCTTGGATTTAATTATTAAGTAATTATTTTCGAATACATATTGACTTTTTCCAATCAACTTAAATTCGTGACTTTTTTTTCCATTTTCGGTTCACCCAACTTGCATAATAAATTACCCCCCAATACAATCATGAACTTTTTAATTAATTAATTCGTAACACACGTCAAAAAATTCGTTAAAAGAAAGTACCTTTACGGCAGAAAAATTTCGTATACGTTTTTGATTCACTTCCAAGAAAGTAATAAGGAGAAAAAACTGCACGAAACTATAAATTAGTGTCTTGGCAAATAGCTGCTATACGCTGTTTTATTTCCTCCCATGCCTAATTAAGCGAATACACCGTGCATCTTGGCACGCATCGTGAGTTCAAATTAGCAAATATGTGTATAATGGAAACAGTTTCTCCTCCATGATTGTCATGCTGGTTTTATAATAAGGCCTTCTTATATTTACTGGCTGACCATAAGACACGGCAGTTAATGTTCTAGTAGTCACAAAATCCTCCTACTTGTTATTTTTTTTTTCTTAACTATGAGTATGACCGTATCGATACGGCTATGCGCTTAAAGTGAAGGCCGAATATTTGAATGAAAGTAAAAATAAATTGACTGAATGCTAAATAAATTTATTAAGGCTTGTTAAATTATTGTAATACCAGAGAAAAAACCAAACGGTTTCAATTTGAATACCTAATTTGTCCAATTTAACAGTTGAAATAATTATAAATGAAGAAAAAAAAATTTTCAATGGCAAAAATATAGATAGCGTGAGAAAATTTCATTAAATACATACATAACTTTGCTTATTGTTTTTGTTTTACCTTTTTGTGAGTAGTTTTATGGCTTTATTATGATTATGTCATTATGGTCATTAATAAGTTTACTAGTTATGCTGAGATTGTGGCGGTTTTTTTTTAATTATGCGACTATCGAACTTTACTGAACTTCAGTCAACTCAATTCAAACTCTAATTTACTCTACTCTCTGTTCTGACTCTATTCGAGTCTAGTAATCTGTACTCTATTAGCACCCTGCTCTCTTTCGAATTTATTTTGCTGCAACCCTACCCTCATCGCATTTGACTTATTGAAAATGTTCTCCTTTGATTTTCTGACTCCAATTCTTCAGATTTTATTCTGGCTCTACTCTATTCTGATTCAATCTATGCTACTAAGCAAGAAATTTGCTTTAATTCATTGCATACCGCAACATTTTTAATTATTTGCAATTTTTAACCACATTAAGATGTCGTTACTCAATCATTGCAAATTAATTTATGGACATCCATAAATCTAAATCCAGTTCCATCAAGACTTTAGCTCATTGGCGATTATCACTAAGCTATCAAAGCAGCACCTACACTATACACATAGAGAATAAGTTACCTGTGCGCAGATTTTAAATAAGCATTAACTCTCACCGTAGATATTGCCAGATAATAGCTACCTGTGGCGAATCCTAAAACAGGTTTCAATGTTTATAAACAATTCACGGGTCGATGAAGTAGTTCAGAAATTCATAACCGTGCAGAATAAATCATAGTGAAGAAGTCGGTGCATAAAAAATATCTTTTTTTGAAAATCAAAGATAGAAAACACTTATCAATTAATTCCCCAAAAATTATGAGTCAATCTCTGTCAATTAATCGCTCTATGGTAGGCTTAATTATTTAGTTAGTTCGACCTCTACTTGATCCACATATATCTTTCAAAAATCAACTCTATGTTTCATAAACCAAAATGAAAAAAAAAAAACGGCACAACATGATCGACATGTTAGTTTTTATTATGTTACCTTACGGTTACGCCTCAAGTAAATAAATCGCTTGCAAGGTCAGAAAATCATACCTAGGAACGGTCGCGTCGCATTTAAACTTTTTCGACAACGTCATTTCACGAAATAATCTTGAACTGCTATTTATTGCTATTCAGAAGGTACGAAACCTCTTAAGTAATAACCGACCTTAAGATATCGCCGAATTATCTCTTTTTCTTCAGTACGCAGCTATAGATAGCTAGTACCGAATAATGTCAGCTGCAATTTACTGGCTTTCGGATTAAGTTGTAAATCGAGGTATGCTCTATAGTCAGGTACTTGAAATTAGTCGTTTTGTGACTTATGATGCTTTCGTAAAGGTAGGTACCTACTTACCCGAATTAGTTTTTGTTCAAAGATTTTTGTTATAAATCGTTGAATTTCTAATCTGTTTCAAGTGAAATGTGAATTTCCATATGATAGTTTATTGGCGTTCTAAATATTAACATAGTATAAAATACTTACAAATATGTTTACTTGGTTGATGTTTGCCATTCTGTCACCCTGTAAGCTATGCTTGTATTGGGTGACAGTATTAAATAATATTAAATTAAACAAAAGTTATAAATCATTACATATTAAATAATAATAATAAAAAATCTAAAAAACTAGAGAAATTACACTATAAAAGTAAAAATTGATTAAACTAAAAAGTACTAACCAAAAAGAAAATTAAGTTACAATATTAAAAGTAAATAATACTAATTAGTTTCACAGTATCTTTTTTCCTTTATCTTTTTTAGATATACATCAATTATAGATAGTGGAATATTTTATGAAATTCACGCATGCTTAGATCCTGTAACCACCATTTCAGCTTAATTTTAAAATTTTGGTGGGTGTAGCTCTGACGTAGATCTGCAGGTAGGGAATTGTAAAATTTGGGGCCGAGATACAGAAAATGTTTTTGCGTTAGGGTTCGATTTACTTTTAGTACTGCCATGTTAGTTCTATTTCTGGTGTTGTGATTATGATTAACAAAACTGGAATTATCGTTTTTTGACATATACAGCATAACAGCTTTAACGTACAAAGCTCTTGGTCCTAGTACGTTAGTTATGGAATATAAATCTTCTGAAGGGAACCAAGGGGGCAAATTCAACATTATTTTTAAGATACATCTATGAGTTCTCATTAGTACGTCGATATGTGCCTCATATGTACCACCCCAAGCAACTATTCCATATTGCACAATTGATTGGACTAATCCATGATAAATCGTTTTGAGTTCTTTGAAGGCGAGAATATTCCTGATAAAACAAAAAATAGGAATTGCTTTTCGTATTTTCTTAGCTAGAAGATTGATATGGTCTCTCCAAGAGAGTTTGGAATCAATGTTTATACCAAGGTATTTAATGGATTTCACAATTTGAATGATTTGACTACTATCCGAGTTGCCTTGTCTTCGTAGACTTATTGATGTCGATTGGGGTAAACCTATATCGCTACTAGAGAACGCAATTGCTTTAGTTTTGCTTACATTCAACTTGAGCAAATTTCTATCGAGCCAGTTTTTGATTTTGACTAATGACTCCGTTACGTTTGATTGCGTATCAATCCAAGATCTACCAGATACTAGAAGGACTGTGTCATCCGCGAAGGAGATTATTTTGCCATTAGGGACTTTCATGTCGCTCAATTCATTAATATAGATAAGGAAAAGAATGGGTGACAAAACTGTTCCTTGTGGAAGGCCATACGTCGAGTTATATTCCATTTCACTTAATGTTTGATTTACTTTTACCTGCTGACTACGGTTTGATAAATACTCTTCAAACAGCTTCAAATAGTTATTTTGAATGCCGATTCTTGACAGTTTAGATATGAGCAGCTTGAATGAGACCGTGTCAAATGCCTTTTCTAGGTCCATGAATACGGCCATTGGCTTTAAACCGGTATCCATTTCTTTGTAAATGAAAGATGTTAGTTCCGCTAGTGCATCATCCGTACTTAAATTGCTTCTGAACCCGTATTGGTTTGGTGAAATAATATTGTTTTCTTCAAGGCATTGAGTTAGTCTCGTTTTAATGCAACGTTCAAAAATTTTCGTGATAGTAGGAAGTAAAGATATGGGTCTATAATTGTTAGCCTCAAGCTTATCTCCGCTTTTGTGGATAGGTATTAAAATGGCTCTCTTAAATTGGGTGGGGAAATGGCCTTCTTTTATACATTTATTGAAAATTACAGAAAGTGGATAACTAATGAGTTTGGCTAGTTTCTTATATATGCATACCATATATAGGTAACGTGGCGAAACGTCCCAGCTCTTACAGGACGCCTATTTGTACGATTATTTTCACCTCCATTTCTTCAACTTCCATTTATGATACAGAACATTATATGCGAAAATATTGCGTATCTAGCAAGCGTCGAGTTTAGAAAAGTTAGATTAGTGATTATGATGTAAGCGGATTAATTGAAATATTGCAATGATCAGTCAAAATATCTTGTTCAATTATGCAAAATAAGAAGAGGGGAACGGGGTTGTTCCGTTCTGATCTTAGAATATTTTAGTCGCATTAATAAATAGGCAGAATTTTTAGATCCTAATATTTTTTATAAAGAAGGTTGAAGATAATGATCGCGATTTTTATGTGGGTAGAAGCAGAACTCACTGGATCATGGGCTTATCACCCGTGTTCTTAAGACCTAAATGATACGAGAAACGGATACATCGCCTCGGATACGGACTGATTCTACGGTAACGACTTTTGGCATTCGAAAACGGACTATGATTGGCTTCTGGAACGTTCGAACATTGAATGACGGGGGAAGAGCTGGGGTTACTCGGTCCTTGCACCGCCAATCAGTGATCGACCGTGAAATGAAGCACTATAACATCCAAATCTTGGGCTTGAGCGAGGTCAGGTGGACAGGATCAGGAGAAGAACTAACCCCTAGCGGAAACACTATTCTGTACATTGGCCCTGAAAGTGAAGCCAGAAATGGCGTGGCGTTCGTCCTTACACCGAGAGCGAGAAACAGTCTCATTAGCTGGGAACCAATCTCGAATAGGATTATCGTCGTCAGGCTCAGGACCAGTGTCAGAAACGTCACAATTCTGCAGTGCTACGCACCAACTAATACCGCAACATCTGGTGACAAAGAGGAGTTGTATAGCCAACTGAGTGCCACCTTCGAACGTGTTCCAAGAGGTGATATTATTATCATCTCGGGAGATATGAACGCCCAGATTTGATCAGACAACACTGGACTAGAACACGTCATGGGGAGGCATGGTGACCCTTGGGTCGACCCTTCACGACCTTGGATTAAGAGACCCGAAAACGGCGAATTATTTGTGGAGTTCTGTAGTACTCGGCAAATGGTCATCGGAAGGACCCTTTTTCCACACAAGAGTCATCATAAAACATCTATGGTTTTCCCCTGATGGTGTTACTCAGAACCAGATCGACCATTTGGCTATAAGTCGCCGATGGAGAAGATGTCTCCTCGATAAGTGAGCGAAACGTGGAGCTGACGTGGGGAGCGATCACCACTTGATGGTTGCCTGCTTGAGATTGTGTACAGAAGCTATCCGACGACCACAAATTCTTCAAATGAAGCGCAAGCTTAATGTGGATAAACTCAGAGATCCCAACAAAAAATTCGAATACATCATCATTCTACGCGAAAAGTCATCCACGTTTGGTGAACATGAAATGCGCACACTCGACGCCAATTGGAAGGCAACCAGAAACACTTTTCTAACTAGTGCTGAAGAATCTGTGGGATATGCGCAAAGCGGTGAGAAACTCTGGATGTCGCAAGACACATGGGACAAGGTTGGCAATCGGAAAAAAGCCAAATTGGCAATCATCTCTCAACCCAATGTCAACCAACGAACGCCCGACTTGAGGCAGAACTACCGCGATGCTCATATACAGCTTAAAAAGGCTGTTAGACGCGACAAGAGAAAGGCCATTGAAGATCTGGCAAACAAGGCAGAATCTGCGGCTTACCTTGGGGATATGGGTTCACTATTTAAAATCATGAAACAGTTGACGAACAGGAATTTCACCGCCAACCACCTGGTGAGAGATGTCAACGGAATTCTCCTTAATATGAGTGAACACCAGTTGCGACGATGGAAGGAATACTTCTCTGATATTTTAAACATCTTGTCAGATGAAGATTTTCCGGAAACAGAACAACTTCCAAACATCCAACCGCAACAATCCTCTATTAGGGACGATCCCCCAGATAAGGAAGAGATAGTTTCCGCCATTCGGTCAATGGCGGGAAGGAAAGCTCCAGGTATAGACAGACTACCAACCGAACTCCTCAAAGCGGACCCGGAAATAACAGCCGATATACTCCTCCCACTCTTCACTAAGGTGTGGAATGATGGAAGATATCCGACTGAAAGGAAGGAAGGCGTCATTGTGAAAATTCCGAAGAAGGGCGACCTTCGGGATTGTGGCAATTGGCGTGGTATATGTCTACTTACAGCCGTATCAAAAATTATGGCTAAGGTAATTCTCAATAGGATTCGTGATGTCGTCGAGAGCACTCTCGAAGTTTATCAGGCTGGATTCCGTAAAGGGTCGTCTTGTACCGACCACACAAATACCCTACGGATAATATTAGAACAGTCAGCCGAAATGGGTTCGCCGCTACATCTCATGTTTGTGGACTTCGAGAAGGCTTTCGACAGCGTTAAGCGAGATTACATATGGAATGCTTTGCGTAGGAGAGGTATTCCAGATAAGGTCATAGCTATGATTAAAGAATCCTACGAAGATGCAAGGTGTCGCGTCTTGCATAGAGGAGAGCTGTCCGAGAGCTTTCCTGTGCGAACGGGTGTCAGACAAGGCTGCATATTATCACCAGCCCTGTTTCTGGTGGTAATAAATGACATCTTGAAAGCTGCACTGGAAGGTGGGGAAGGTAAAGGTCTTCAATGGAGACTATTTAACATCTTAAGTCACCTTGATTATGCTGATGACGTGTGTTTGCTTGCACATACCCGTTCGGACTTAGAATCAAATGTTCGCTCGTTGCATTCTAAATGCAAAGAGGCGGGACTGAAAATAAATGTGCGTAAAACCAAGTACATGCACATGGGTTCGAACGCAAGCACACCGATTGTTCTTAATGGACAGGATGTGGAAGAGGTGCAAGATTTTTGCTATCTCGGAAGCATTGTCAGCATGGACGGCGGAGCCGAAAAGGATGTTGAGGCTCGGCTAAATAAAGCTCGTCAGGCCTTCGGTATCCTTTCCCCTTTCTGGAGGTTAAGAGAGATCTCCCTTCGCACGAAGCTGCGAGTTTTTGACGCATGCGTCAAATCCGTGTTGTTATATGGTTGTACTACGTGGAAAGTGACCGTTCGACTTACCAAGAAACTACAGACTTTCGTAAACCAATGCCTCTGGCGCATTTTAGGAATATTCTGGCCAGAAGTAATCTCCAACGACGAACTTTGGAGTACAACTCGCCAGACTAAAATAGGTATTGAGATTCAACGGCGAAAGTGGCAGTGGATCGGTCATACTTTGAGGAAACCAGAGCGAAACATCGCAAAACAGGCTCTGGATTATAACCCTCAAGGAAGACGTCAGGTTGGTCGACCATGTAACAAATGGAAGCGAGCAGTTGAGCAGGAGGCCAGAGGATTAAACAAGTCCTGGCAACAGCTTAAAGCCGATGCTCAGGATCGCGCCTTGTGGAAGAGAGTTGTTTCTATCCTATGCCCCTATAGGTGGTCTTAACAGGAATTTGATTGACTGAGAAGTAGCAGAGACTAACAAATAATTTGATTTGAGGAGAACGTTATACTTGGAGCATTGAAAATTATATTACCCCGGCAAGCTCTAGGTAGGCTGGACGAAATTATATGTTCGTATTTTCACATATTAAATAATTTTAAGTCTGAACTTATGCACTTTTAGTATTTTAAAACGTTCTAAAAAAAGTAGTACACTGACTCCATGGAAAACCCCAATATATAAAAAATAAACTGCCAACAAGTTGGGAGAAACTTTATTATTCTTGGAACAAGTCGCGGATGAGTGGAAAGTCATTATGTAGTTTAGAGTGGTTAGGGAAGACTAAGTGAAAGCGAGTTCTTGGGCAGGGCTGTTGTCAATTTAACAACATTTCATTCGTTTCTGCAAGTTTGGGTTTTTATTAGGGGAGGAGGAGGAGGAGTAACAGAAAGGGTGGGTGGACGTTAATAGCTTTTTAATTGATTGTTTGAATCACGTCCAATATTCTCTGTATAGAATGTGTTTCATAGACGAAGTTGCATAGAATTTTCATAAAATTCGGTGCATTTTACATTCACGAAACCGAACATTTGTATGGGAGGGGGTAGAGAAGGTAGGGGAATCGTAAAATTTGATTTGCAGTTTTATTTTGTTTCTCTTGTAAGGTGCTTGTACAAAATTTCAAGTTCGTAGCTTTTAGTTGGTTGGTTATTAATTGATTTAATGAAATTGGTCGAAATCATAGTTTTGTATAACTTTTAACGCAATTTCATTTAAACTATTTTTGCAAGTGCTTATGCAAAATTTCAAATTAGCTTTAAATAGTTAGGTGATAATTGATTTCTTAATAATGGTCGAAATCATACTTCAATGGTCAATGATCTCAAAACTTTTGACGCAATTTTATTTTAACTATTTTTTAAAGTTTTTGTGCAAAATTTTAAATTGATAGCTTTTTGTAGTTAGGTGATAATTGATTTCTTGAAAATGGTCGAAAAAATAATTTTTTATGGGAGGGGGTAGAAGTTTTAAAGGTTTTCGACCAGTTAATATTTCGTATATTTAGGGATTTTTTTTAATGCATTTCGCAAATTTTCAAGTTTCTACGTAAAAATTTCACTCAAAAATTTTCAGTTTATGTATTTTTTGCAATGCACATGAAACACCTTGTGCACGTTAGTCAGGGGGAGGGGGGTCGGTTTATAACAATTATGGATCAAGTTATTATTATTTTTCTATGTATATTAAATAAATGTATCCACATGCAAAATTTAAATGACTCAAAATTTTCGATATCTTTGCTTATCACCTCCCTCGCCTTACACCTCCCAACTTTAAATTTTTACCAAAATTAAAAACTATGTAGTTGTATAATCTGACACACTTTCGATTTGATATCTGTACTCGTTTTTGATATATAAGGATTTGTAATTTTGAAAAGTGCGCCATTTTTGGAATGCTCCCCATTTCCTCCCACTACTATTATTTCAACATGTTATATTTTTTTCGTATTTTCCTAGTATAGCTTAATATATATTTCAAGTTTCAATTACATAGCTTAAGAGATAGTTGAGGTATTTTTAAGTGTTTTTCTTTGCACCAACCCGCTGACCCTCCCCCTTACAATAATTAGCCACTCACTAAGCTGATTCCGGTGGAACTATATGCCACCTTAATGGCCCCAAAATATGAATTTTTTACAATAAGTAATTTCGAAGATATAATCATTTGAAAAAACAATTCGGCTGACAATTTGTTTTTAGCCCCCCCCCCCTTTTCGGACGCCGATGGATAAAAAAATTAAATTATTTTTAGAGTTTGTCCCATAACCCTCTCTATATCTCTACTGATTTTCAACTTTCTATCTGCATTCGTGGTGGAGATATTAGCAAGTGTAGTTTTTGACTTTTTCACTCCCCCCGCCTCCCCTTCCACCTAACCCCTTCCAAAATTTAGAAAATAAAGCTCATTTACCCAATCAACAATCCACCCAAAAACGAACATTCTACCTTTAACGATCTCGGAGATAAGAGTCTATATGTACGGCGTACGAATTTTTTTTTTGCATTTTTAGGCCAATTTAGTCATGAAACGCGAAAAAAAAAAATTTCAGGGTAGCAAATTTTTTTTTTCTCTTGTGTCGATCACAATACTTTATTATTACAATAATAAAGTAAAATTGAACTTAAGCACTTCTGGTTGTCAACCGTCGAATTATAGTTTACACTAGAGATATTCACAATACGAAATGATGAAAGTTTGAGTATTTAACGTTGAACTACTGACAGTATCGTAAATTGCTCCGATATTACCGCGGAAGTTTTGTAGAAGCTCTGATAATATTAAATTTTTCTATTATTTTAATTTTAATGATGCTTTTCGAGTTTTTGTTCCTTGCCTCTTCTTACTTACGATGGCGCTACAGCCCAAATCGGGCTTTGGCCTCCTGAATGCTTTGCCTCCATCTATCTCGGTTCAGTGACCGCGTCCTCCAGTTAGAAAATCTTAGCAGTGATTTGCTGTCTGCATCAGTCAAATCCTCCCAGCGCTTCCGTGGCTTTCCGATCGGTCTTTGTCCATTGACTTTTCCTATCAGTGTTTTTTTGGGAACTCTTCCATCATCCATCCGCTTTACATGACCAGTCCATTATAACTTCTTAAATTTTATGAGAGTTGACACTTCTGGATTGTCGAAGATGGCATACAATTCTCTATTGTATCGTATTCTACAGGTCGAGTCCTCACAGGTCCGAGGATTCTCCTGGGTACCTTTCTTTCAAAGGCGTTAAGTAGTTTTTCGGACGCCTGAGTTGATGTCCACGTTTCGCTGCCATATCATAACACAGGTCTTATGATTGTTTTGTATAGCTTAAGTTTTGTTTTCCTGTGCACGTTCTTGTTTTTTATTATTGAAAGTACCGAATAATACGTCTTGTTTGCCATCATTATCCTTCTTTTGATTTCGATGGGTTCGCTTCCAGCCTTCGATAGATTCGCCCTAGGTATATAAAGTTCTTTACGTTTTTTAGGTTATAGGTCCTACCGTAATGTTTTGTCTGATTGGCGTCTTTTTTCTAGTTTGTGTCATAACTTTTGTTTTGTTTTCATTAATACGTAGTCCAACTTCCCTTGCTACCGAGTCAAGGTTTATAAATACCTCCTTAGCAGTCTCCAGAGATCTTGCAAGGATATTAATATCGTCGGCATATCCTGCGAGTTATGTAGATTTTTAAGCATAGTGTTCCCTTGGTGTCAAAGAAAAGTTTCCGAACAACATATTTGAGTGTCAATTTGAAAAGCATTGGTGCGAGGCCGTCGCCTTGTTTAAGGCCGTTGTTTGTTTTAAAACTGGAAGTCAGATCGTTTTCAATTTTGATTTGTGACAAAGACTCAGTCATTGTCATTTTTGTAAGCCGAACCAGTTTTGGTGGGACTCCAAACTCCAGCATGATTTTGTACAGTACGCGCCTGTCGGTACTGTCGTATGCTTGTTTGAAGTCAACAAATATCTGTTAAACTGAGAATATCCGGTCCATGTTTGATCATCCAGCTCTAAGTCCGCCTTGGTATTCACCAATTACTTTGGCAGCGTAGGGCTTAATTCTCTTTTCCAGAATTTTCATCAAGATCTTATAAGACGTACACAACAGAGATATTCCTCGGTAGTTTCCGCGGCAGAATTTGTCACCTTTTTTATAAACTGGACATATGATGCTCATATGCTGATCTTCAGGAAGTATTTGCTGCGTCCATATATCCGCGACTAATCTATGTAGGAGATGCGCTATGCAAGTGTCGCCGGCTTTCAGAACCTCAGCTGCGATTTGATCAGTACCCGGCGCTTTGTTGTTTGGGTGGTTCTTCAGGGCTGGTTTTACGTCTTCGAGTGTGAGAGGATCCTTCATCAGCTGTAAAATCAGGTTTACCTGCTATTGTGTCTGCTGCTGCTGTTCATTTGGGTAATGGGCTCGGATTGAGAAGGTCTTCAAAGTGTTTTGCCCATCTAAATTTTATATCGTCCGCATTACTTATAATGTTCCCTTTTGCATCCTTGCAGAGGTTGGTTTTCGATTGGTATCCCTCATTCATCCTTTTAACAAGGGAATATGCGGCTCTTGTGTTGTGTAATTTAAAATGTTCTTCCATGGTTTCAATTTCGGCATTATTGTACTTCCGTTTTTTTTGTCTGCATATTTTGTTTCCAAATCGTCTAAGATCATTATATTTGTCCTTTTTGGCGCATGTCGGCCGTTCTGTTAATATTTTGTAAGCTTAATTTTTTCGCTCTAAGGCATCTCGACATTCGTTGTCGAACCAGTCATTTCTTTTGCACCGGGGTTGTTGTTCTATCACATGCTCTGTGACAGATGTAATGCTATCTTTGATATTTTGCCACATTTCTTCTATTGGAATTGCTCAGTATTGGTGCGAAGTGCCTCTATAAGGCTGATACGTACTTCGCAAATACTTTCTCGTCCTTGAATTTTCCTATGTATTTGAATGAATTTAGAAACCGGTTGTGTTTCTGGGTGTCCTCGGTTTGCGATTCGACATCGGATCTTGGTCTTTACCAAATAGTGATCCGTGTCGCAATTAGCCCCTCGATATGTACGCACGTCGAGAATGCAGGAAACCGTCCTTTTCTCTATTAGAAAGTGTTCTATTTGGTTGAATGTTCTTTCGTCGGGTGAAACTACGAAATTGCAAAATTTTGAAATTTTGTAGAAAGGGATAAATAATTCTGATACGCTTGCATGAGTTTTTAAATATTATAAAACAGGTACTAAGAAATGTTATTTCTTAGTAAATAGTTAGCGAAATTTATACCACCAGAAATACTATTATTTTTAGTAAACTGTACAAGTAAATATTTGTAATTCTTAACAGTAGACTAAGCCCGTTAATGCATTTGAACATGAGTTTTACATAAAGTTGCGTTCCCATTTTTTTGGAATTCATAAATAACCATATAAGTTGTTACGCAAACCAAATTGCTATTTTTACCGGAAATGAGAGTTTTTTATAGAAATAATTTTCTATACCGACGATATGAACGATGTATTCATTAGCGATTCCCCAGAAATAATTATAATTAATTTATAAAAATTAAATTGAACTGAATTTTCACTTTGACAAATTGAGATGACCCAGATATACCCATTCAGGCAGTGCGTAGGAATTATGCTTCGACCGGGATTTGAACTCATGGCTTTCGAATTGTAGACCAACATTGTGCCCACTAGGTTATATCTTCTACAATGGCACTAAAGCTTAAATCGGACCTTGGCGTCCTGATCTTCAGATTCTTTAACATTTTTCATTTTTTTTATTGTGGAAGTGTTGTTAGACCTTCGCACAACCCTCTTTCTTCGAATTTTTCATTTTCGTAGATTAGGTGATCAAGGTATACCCAGGTGGGTAGTGTGTAGGAATTATGGCGTCAACCAGGATTTGAACTCACAATTTTCGCATTGCAAACCAACACGCTACCCATTAACCTACTCTCTAGCTTCCTAGCTATTAAAACTGCCTCATCACACGAATTATAAAAAACTGCGATACTTTCCTCAGAGCGTATCAAATTGAGCACAAAATATTTTCGTAGTAATACTAATATGCCTTTTCCCCTCTCAAATCCTACGCCACTAGCTAACTTACCGTGATGTAGGGGCTGAGTAAGTGCTCTCTCAGAGTGTTCTCTCGGAGATGACCCTTAACCAAAAGGTAGTCTCCAGCTCTCACCCTTCGCTTCCCTATATTTCTCTCCCAGTATAAAATTTCTCCAGGGCTGGATTAAGGTCCCGTGCTGAAAATCGACCGGTCGAGTTAAAAAGCTTAGTTGCTAGCGGAATATTCGGATACCAGGCGCTTTCCGAATAATTTAGTTTTAATTTAGTTTTTTCTCCGCTTCAAGTGGGATTATTATGTCCGGTAATAATAATACTTATAATGCCGGAACGAAGCAAACACGCCTCCTTCAAGACTCCTTTGGAGCCACTAAACCTGGTCTCATAACGGGCGCTGCAAAGAATATGGTTACCAATCCTGGTTCAAGCAAAAAGTGCAATGTACAAGCAGCTGGATTTTTGAACAATAAACTTGGATCTAATGGCTTAGGGCAGACGCGAAAAAAATTGTTTTCCTCCTTAACTAATGCAGATAGATCACAGCCGGTTGTCAAAGGATACCAAACCTGGACGGCATGCGGTATGCACTCTGGAATTGGTGGATCGGATCCACGATCCAACAGAACCAGCCCGGTGATTCCATCAGGGGGGAACTGAAGGATTCCACCCTTAAAACAACTCTTTTGAGAGTGGCATTGCGCCTAAAGGCGTCGCCTTAGGAACAACCCAGAACACCATCTGCGGCTTGGTCTACCGAAATGATCAGACTCGTCTTTGGCGAGTAAGCATATAAGATCTCAGGATGAGTCCCCTAAGGAAGCAAAAGCTCGATGACAGCAAGTACATGTACCGGGGGTATATCAAGGTCTTTTAGCTTTAGATGTTCTTTAAGATTGCCTGGTAGTGACGATCATCGATAAAAGTGATGCAGATGGGAGCATTACTCATGAGCGCAAAAGCAATCTTGTAAGCAAGCTTTCAGCCAACTTCCTTTGCATTATTTGCAACTATTTTGGTCCTCCACCGGTGGTGTGCCGAAGCAGATAGCACTAAGGTCATGTAAAACTGATCCAGTATGCCAGCCAAAGGTCTGCGGATTTATATAAAATCGCAATCGCTAGATTGGGGGATGTGTAGCCAACCAATCACCTGTAACATTACCTTAAGACCCAAGCGATGCGGGTTCGATTTTGGACATAATTCAATCCTGCAAGCCAACTCTTTTTACCCATAATTAAATGCTTGAGAAAATGGAAGAGATCAAATGGAACTCCAGATGCGTTGTAATAGTGATCAACAAAGAATCCCTAGCTTCTTTGGCAAAACCCGCGAAAGTGGAGCAAACAGCCCAGGATACCGTTCCTCCAGTACCCATGATGGGCACAGAGCGGGAAGATTCAACATACGAACTCGATCCTGTTTTTCATATAGCTCAGAGGCTTACAGATGGAGGATGAGCATCTTAGTTCACCGCTCAGTGTAGTCGAACTTTTGTCTTCCGACCTGGAAGAATCCAAATTCACTATAGTGGAAGTTGGAACGCAGAAATGACCCACGTATTGAAATTTTTGCATATTAACCTTCACCACTTCAAATTGGCGTCAGCCTCCGTACTTCTCCGGCTGAATCAGGAAGGAGAAGATATAGTCATGATCCAAGAATCTTGCGTTGTTGTACTACATATACTCTAATTTACGCAAGGAATCAAAGTAGACCTAAATCTTGTATCCTTGCCAAGAGCACTTTAAATGTATTTCTTCTCCCTCGTCACATTAATCAGGTTGTGGTCACAGCCAGAAGAAACTATTGGCTGGCTTCGGCTTATTTAGGTTATGAGCATCCTGGTCCACTCCCCAGTATAATATCGGAGTTCTGATTACTGAAGTACTGAGTCTTAAAGCAGACCTCATTATTGGATGTGACGCTAACGAACATAATACAGTATGGGATAGCTCCGATATCAATGAAAGTGGCGAAGCGCTGCTTGATTATCTTAAGCAAGATCATACTGCTCCGCAACAGGGGGTGTGGGGAGGGGGTTAACCTACTTTTTTTGCTAGCAATAGACATATAGAGCTCCGGGTGGTTCACCGAGTAGGGGTTTTTTCTCAGATCCTGTGGCATCACGTTGGACCAGCCTTGTGTCTGGGTATTAACCTACCGACCTACTCCTCCCACACAAATAAACACAACTCTGCAAGAAATCAATTGGGTTCAGTGCTTCCGAACATTGTTAAATAGGCGCACGGAATTAAAGGAATCCCTGCAGAGCTCTTGAAAGACGGTGGAGCAGAGCTCACCAGTCGAATATTTAAATTAATAGTTAAAATCTAAATATATTTTATATGAATATGTGGAAAAGCATTAATGTCCTGTATACTAGAAGGGTGACCGTCTGCATTGAGAAAATTACAGAGGAATTTCATTGTTGTGCACGTATTAAAAAGTTTTAACGAAAATTATCGAACGAAAACTCAGTGAATACGCTAACAACATCATCGAAGAATATCAAGGTGGTTTCAGATCCGGACGATCGATAACGGACCAGTTATTCTGAGTAAAACAGGTGCTTGCAAAATGATATTAATGCACATCAACTTCTTATCGAATTTTGTCAAGCATACGCTAGTGTCGACCGTAATACTCTGTACAGAATAACGATTGAATTATGTGTCCAACCGAAACTAGTTCGGTTAATAAGATTCACGATGGAAAATAATGAGTGCCAAGTAAAAACTCAAAACGAGTTGATTCAAATCTTCCAATGGAGTCAGGTCTTAAACAAGGAGATAGTTTCACCCCCATGCTCTTCAATTTGATGCCCGAATATGTCATCAGGAAGGCAACTTCAGTAACATCAGTGGACACGAGATGTGCGCTAATCGTAGAATCCGCATAGTTGGTGGCGTACGCAGACGAGGTGGATATTCTAGCCCGACCAATACTTTGTGTTAAGGAAGTATTCCAGGAGTTGGAGTCAGCAGCGGGTGAAGTAAGGCTCAGGACTGTCCCAGAGAGGCAGAATATTACTATGGGCGAATATAACCTCGAGCAGGTGGATGAATTCGTATACCTGGGAGCCCTTCTCACAAAGGACGGCTATGAACGAATTAAATGCAAAGAAGAATCACGACAGCTTACAAAGCATTTTATGCGATCCTGCCCATAATGAAATCAAGTAAGGTTCATCGAAACAATAAACTACGCATGTATAGGATATTAATTCGTCCTGTGCTGCTTTATAAATGCAAAGCATGGGCCTCGATTCGGGTGTCGAAGAATTTAGTCGACACGTTTGTGCGAAAAATTCTTCGGAAGGTGTACGGAGCAGTTAAGGAGGGATATGATTTGCGAATTCGATACCACCATGAGCTGTATTAACTATCCGACGACTCATCAGCATCTATCGTGATCAAACTCTGCAAGCTTCAGGCTGGCCACGTGGAGCGAATGCATGAGGAACGATTTTTAAAACGAGTGCTCAAGGACAAAGCTCAAGGCAACCGATCGCAGGGAAGCCACAAAAGCGCTGGGAGGACTCAGTCGACGCAGATTGCAGATCGCTTCTCGATGTTTTAAACTGGAGGAGGTGAATCTGGGAAGCCAAGGGTCAATATGAGCTGTAGCGCCATTGCATCATCATCAAATTGAAAACCGAACTAATTTTTTTTGACGATATCATCTTCTATTCTTTTTGTCCGAGCTTTAGTTTTCAAAGAACTTTTATATCGAATGCGTAGAGCCGATCTTGCATGAGACAAGCAAAGGATCTCCATATGCAGACGTAAAGTGGACAAGCGACTGTATATGGAACATTTTTGCTCGGCTCTGCACATTCGGTATAAATGCAACTTTAGAATTACAAAACTCGTTGGTGCGAACTTATAATACTGTCGGATTTCGTCGAAAGTAAATTGACGTAACTACTAAAAATTTCAGGACGCTGGAGTGGCACATCATTTGTTCCTGGCTTCCCAGGTATTATACCTTTACTTGCCTACTTAGTTTTTAAATCTTAGTAGCTAGCATATATTTAGTAACCATTATAACCTAAATTATTTCATTTTCGACTACCACGATTAACACTTTTCACTTCATCGTCACGATCCCAAAACCAAACCATCATGTAGTACCACCATCAATAACTTTTGTGTAACTACATTTTGTTAACGTGAACTTTGATATCTTCGAATTTCTAGCAGTATGGGCCTTGATACGTAAAATAATTGCGATAATAATTTAAATATTTTTAAATCGCAATTTCTATGAAAGCTATTCTCTCGAGTCGCGTTCTTTATATCCTCTTAGGATGGTCCGGAAAACATATTTAGAAATTGGGAGTAAGTATTCCCAGCTTACCCCTCCCTGTATTGGTCGCTGGTAATAGGCATAGTTTAAGCAGGAATCAATTAAATAATGAAAATCTGGAATACATTAACATTCAATACTCAAGGATTGCAGGATCTAATATATAATTCCTCTACACGCTCCCACCTAGCCCATACTGCTATTACACTTAAAACGATTATCTCTCTAGTTCCGAAGCAACTTCGAAAACATATTTAACTAGCAACCTTCCTCTAGGAATATTCAACAACAAATCGGAACATTATTGTTGTCTTAGGATATCCTAAAAAAACACAAGCGATGTTTTTGCATTGATTCAACAATTTCGAAAAACACTCCCACTATATTGTTTGTCCCTTTAACGGTCCTTTAAATATCCCGGCCAACTCTTGAAAATTTCCGGAGTCTCCGAGGGGTCTATTTTCAGGTCGAATTGGAATACTCGGCACCATCACGTAAAAGATACGAACGAAATATCTCATGTCAATTATATCGACGTCATAGGATTCCCAGTGCGTTCATTCAACCTAACATCCATCCCGAATGAAAAATATGCTATTTTCGCTCAACCGCTTGACTAAACTCAATTTTGCTTGAGTTACGGAACCGTGTCCTGGTCAATTACATCGAATACTACCGCCGGACCGAGTAATTTTTCTTTGCCATTCGCATAGGCTTCGAAAATGCTTACCAATATACTTTTACGAACAGATGAAACGATATCGGCAGGATATGAATGGAAAACTTACGCCACAATACCGGGAAGAGGCTTAAATTGAAATTGAAAATTTCTCTCAACAGGTGAACAAGGACGAAATATTGGCGGTTGTAGCCCATCCTTTCCGGCTGACAGGTATTTATGACTGTGTGTTCGTGCACTTGCCTCTGGTTTTCACTTTGCTCGAACGTCTTATTGATCGATAGGTCACCTGGCTCTTTTACCCTATTCAGCATAACCTGAGTCCTCTGTAATTCCTGTTTCGATAGGAAAAGGACTCTTTCGGGAGCTTATTTTTGTTATTTTATCCACTCTAAGCCACCCAGCAGAATGTCAATGTTTTCTTCATGTCGAGAGCTTCTCTTCGGCTTTTTAACTCGGTTAAATGGAATCCCCTGAAAATGTCATAGACGTTTTATTTATGATTTGGATAAGGGCTTCTTTGACGGTATTGGGATGAATTTATTTTTTGGGGAATTCCAATGCCCCCATGAACGATCTGAAGTGAATTACTTTTAGTACATTGCAGATGGAATGAAAATATTTTTGTTAAATTGTATTGGTTGGGGCCGGTGAGGTTTATTGGCAGTTATGTACCTCATTTAGAGTCGAAATGCAACCAATCTACTTTAAATGGAGTCAAGTATGCTGAAACGATGTACGAGAGTAATTGAAGTGTGCTCGTAAAGTTTGTAATCGAATGGAAAGGGATAATTTTTCGAAAATAGAAAATATTGTAATGGTGAACTTTGAGAGTAGTGAATTGGAATAAATAAATAAATTCTTGCATGAAATTTTAAACCGAACTCAATCCTTTGGCTTGGAATTGGTTCTTTTTCCTTCGTCCAACCTATTGCGAACTTCTCTACATTATATCATTCGCTGTATATCCGTATATAAGGTGTTACCGGGAAGTGAACAGTTGTATTCTGTTTCCGGATATCACTTTATTCCAGCTCTTTTCGACAAGTCTTTGCGATTAGTATTCCTCCAGTCCAGAATTTACTTATTTCTGGATTAAATTACAAAGACATGTCATGTACTTCTGTTATGTGAATATAAGCCCATCAAAAGGGTATCCTGCCGCGAACACTTTATTGGAACTGGATGTGCTATTTGAATCTATCCAGTCTATTTTTTTATAGCACCGAACTTAACTTAGCGTATCACCATTTAATGCATTGGATGCAGAGTCAAGTTGGTATAGGGAAGGTGAACGTTGGGGTTTTAAGGGAATTTCAGGAGGAAAGAGTCGATGAACGTTATCTTTGAAAAGCTGAATGTTGTAGTTGCTGGTTATACGTGAGGCAAAAATGCGAATGTTTGGGTGATGAAGGACTGCCAATATTTCACTGTACACGATGATTGGCTCCCATTGGTACACCTGATCATTTTATGATTCGAGCACAGTTTTCAATCTCAGCATTAAATTCACCGACTACAAAGACACCACGTAGAACAGTATGGCATTATAAGAAAGTCAATTGGGATGCTCTTACTGCAGTCTACCGCGCCTTTGATTGGGGGCTACGCTTTGAGTCCGGATATTGTGTAGTTATCGCACAACTTGTGACCGAAATAATCATGAAGTGCAAGAGGCTTTGTATTCCATGCAAACTAAAAAGAACAAACTTTCGAAAGATTCGTGGTTTACCAATAAGTGCTTTGAAGCAATTAGAGCCAAGAAGCAGTCTTTTCAAGCTTTCCACAACAATCAGGCTGTACAAAAAAGTGGCAAGAAACACCTGCAATAAAATTTTAATGATCGGAAGTATTGACTTAAGATCATTGAGAATCCCAAAAACACAAGATCTTTCTGGTCATTGGTGAAATCGGTCAATAAAAATTTCATCACATCTTCAGCACCTCCTCTTGTCGATGGTGACCGAACCGTTGTTGATCCAGTTGAAAAAGCAAATCTTTTCGCAGAAAACTTCGCAAGAAACTTTAAGCTTCCACCGTCGAATCAGAGTTCTCCGTACTTACCGGGCTCGGGCCTCTTGCTGCTACCACTTTGCTTTAGAACAACGATCATTTTCAGGATCCTGCAGGAGCTCAATACTCTCAAGTCTGCTGGGCCTAATGGCATCCCCCTATTGTCCTTAAAAATTGCGCTTCTTCTCTAACTAAACCTTTTCGTAATCTCTATCATATTTCATATTCATCGCTGTGGTTTCCTCAGATCTGAAAGTTCGCACATGTTCCGCCAATTCCAAAGAAAGGAAGCAAAGCAAACTCCGCTAATTATCGTCCCATAGCCATTACCTCAGTGCTTTTAAAAGTAATGGAAACTGCTGTCAGTCGTAGGCAGGTCAACTTTCTTGTGGATAAAAATCTTATACATGATCGCAAATATGGATTTCGCTCGGGACATTCTTTTGGCGATCTCCTTGTCTATTTAACCGAGCGTTGAAACTCCTGCATCCACAAATTCCTCCTGATATTGCTAAAGCGTTAGACAGAGTTTGGCACAAATGCCTCTTAGCTAAACTGAAGACCTATGGTTTTAACATAGCTTTTTTTTAAATGGATTGAGAATTTTCTCTCCGTGCACTCTATTAGAGTCGTGCTACACGGAGTAAGTTCTGCACCCTTTTCTATTAGTTTTATCTGTTAACTTCGTTTTAGTTTCCATAAGCGACCTTCGGTTATCTACTCTCAATCCTATTCATTGTTCCGCAGATGACAGCACTTTGGATAGCACCTTCCAATTTGACTCACCTGCGGAGGCACGTCCAACATCAGTAACCTCATGCCGTAATGAGTCAACATTGAACTCTCAGTTAATTCCTAGAATGGGGCAGAAAAACAGAATAGAGACAGTCCTGTTATCTATCTCTTAAACATAACGTTCCAACGTCGGCCGGCAATATGTCCTTAAATCTATAAATGGTGTACAGATTTCACCTTCTGAAGACTCCACGTTACTAGGTGCAAAATTTAACAATCGCATAGATGAATACGAAGTTGCTGTTGATGCTTCGAAACGTCTAGGTGTTCTGCGGACGTGTAAGAAATACTTTTCTGCCTCCAAACTAGCCACCGTCCATAAGGATTATATCCGATCACGTCTTGAGTACAACTCGCATGTTTGGGCTTGGGTCCCAAAATCACAACTGGCTCTACTTGACCATTCCGATTAATTGGAGACGATGCTATATTGCCTCAATTGACTCCTCTAGAATCTTCGAAATATCGGAGTACTCTGCATTTACTATAGATACTTTCGTGGTAAATACAGCAAGGAACTAAAACCCCTAATACCACCTATATTCAATGCCCCCGAAATGCTGGCCACGGTGCACACTCACACGAGTACACTATGAAGCCCTTGCCGTATAAAACATTGAAGTTTAGGCAGTCCTTCACCCTCGGATGACAGCGTTATGGAATTAATTACCAGGCAATCACTTTCCCACTGAATATAACCTCCAGCAGTTTAAGAACAACATTCACCGCCACTTCAAACTCTTCCCTACTAATTTTCCTATTTCATTTGTTTCTCTCACCCATGTCGAATTAACTGTGCATCGCGTATTAAAGGGTGAACCCCTAAGTTTATTTCGATAACCATAAAAAATAAATAAAGGCTTAACAGTGAGGTCATGAGCGCATGCAGGTTAACGAAGTAGTTAAAAAGAGGAGGTTTGAGGTTGGACAGTTCTTCGCTACAATGTTCGAGTGAGAAAATAGAGGCTGTTGTAGTCTCATCTCCAATTAGTCGGATCGCATATTGTTTTATTCGATCGAACACCGCAAATATTATCTTGAGTGCTCCAGCCCCTATGTGCGAATGTACTCAAGACGTGAATGAATGTAAGATTTTTAGGGTTATAAATACTTTTTACATCTTCGAAGAACGTTTCGAGGAATCATGTGGAATATAAAAAATACGTTCGCTCCAATTTAAATGTTTATTAAGTTTTATGCCGAGTAATGTAAATTCCTCTGAACAGTGGAATTGCACGCAACCAAAGGCTACATTGGATTTTGAGGCAATAAAAAGGCTGCAATTTTCCTGTCCCATTCCAGGATCAAGTGGAGGTTTGAGTTCAAAAAACCATATAATTCGTTGTGTTTAAAATTCGCCAAAGTGCAATGAGTCTCAAAAACGGAGTAGAATTGAAAGGTTTTATCCAGACTACTGTCCTCTGCAATGCTATAAATTTAGTGATTGAGGAAAATGCTACCAACCTTCAGCTTGCGAAATATTATATCTCCGTCATATCCCCATCGCCAATTGGAAATATGGATCATTTCTTGATTCGTGCACAATTTCCAGCACGCTGGTAATCAAGGCACGTTCAATCAATATTTGGCATCTTAGAAGAGTTATTTGGAGGAGGGGCTGCATGATTTCTTCAATGCTTTCAATTTTGTTGTTTTCCAATGAAGCCTGTAGACTTAACATCGAGACTACCCTGAAGAATATGAAGCTCGACATACCTTCCAATCATAAGAGAATCAGATCATCAAAGGACTCTAGGCTCACTAAAAAATGTTTAGATGCCATCCAAGCAAAGAATCAAGCATTTCAGTCATTGAAAAGCAATAAAGCACTTGCCAATAGAGAACTTTTTGATTCCGTCAAGAAAAGCAAGTAAATCCATGCTTAAACTTGTGCATGACCGAAAACCAAGTCGCCAAGGGTACAGAAATATTTGTTGTCGCTCAAAAACCTCGATTCCGAGTGACCGTCTGTCCGTCCGTCTATCCGTCTGTCTACAACATAACTCTCGAAAGCTTTGACCTATCGTGCTGAAATTTTTTATATATCATTTTTAGCAAAAAAGTAACTTTAAGCTCGTGAACGGGTCACATTCTCCCACTCCTTCTACCCCGTCCCACAAAAATTTCATGAAATTTCGAAATTTAAAGAAATTAATTTTTCTCCAAAACCATTTCAGCTATTGACTTGAGAACTAGATCATAGTATAATGATGTGAATACCATTAATGTCAAAAATCTGATACCTTTACTACTTCTACCCCCTCCCATACAAATGCACAATTTTCAAAAAGGCATTTATCCGTTTTGCATTGCAACTAGCAAAGCTGAAAGAACCAATTGTGTCATAATTAATTGTATTACAATTGCAACCAATTTTGGGAAAACTTTGACCTAACTTTTTCTACCCCTCCCATTACAAATTTCACGAATTCGGGATCCTTAACTAAACTATATTTCTCTAAAACCGTTAAAGCTATCAACTTTAAATTTTGAGAAAAGTATACTATTACAAATGTTATTGATGTCGAAAATTTTAGGTTTGATTTGAATATTCCTTCTAGCGTTCGCATTTTTTAATTATATATACAATGTCGCGTTTCCACATTTACTGCCTAAAAGAATTTGCGTAAAAGCTCAATGCAGCGCAATGGATCTACCGGTTCTCGTTCGATTACCGAGCTAAAGCAGCATTGGACGAGTGTTGTTCTGAAATGGGATCCCGCTTGTAACTATATCTGTTAAATTAGACTTTCTAACTCTTCGTTAGGCGCAACAATTAAAAACGAACTTAGGAGCGCAGTCTACGATCGTAGATCAATTTTGTTTAATTATAAAACGCATAGACTTATTTATTTTTTTTATCGTGAAATTTGAGAAAATAGAATACTTATACACAGTACAAACATCATTTGATATTTAGCGTCTATCGAGTAAATTGCTCTGATTAGTTTCAAGTTATTTATTACCTATTCATTGTTTGTGCACGTACTAATACTCGTATACCACTTGAGTTTTCTGTAAAAATCAAAGCAATTTAAAAAATATTTTTAGATCTTTTGGTGGAGCTAAGAGAATTTTGCCGATTATCACTTCTCTCTCCTTAACAATAAATTCGGGTGTCCTTCAAGATTCTGATTTACTTGAGCTTAATTCTGGAATGGGGCAAGCAGCCAGTCCAACTGAGCAATATACCAGCTCCTCCCCTCGCTACGGTCGTTCTCACTCCCCTTCCCCAACCTTCCCAATCCCATTCCTTCCCTCCATGACGTGCATTGCACATAAAGGCCGAAATTGCCTATAACACAGGTCATTCTGTAAAAAAAAAAAAAAAATGAAAAAATAGAGAAGAGTTAAGGAAATCTACAAAATAAATTAAATCTGTGTTCTCTTCGAATTATTTCAATTTTTAAGTTCTCCATTTTATGAAATTAGGATGTAGCCTAGTAAGTAGTGTGTTGGTCCACAATGCGAAGATCGGGAGTTCAAGACACGATCAACGTAAAATTTCAGCACACTGCATTTTAGTTTTATATTCCTTTAAATACAAAAAAATAACCACAATTTTTGATTTTCACGTTGTAAGTCAAGCAGCAATGGTCTCAAATAGTCAATCGGAACCTTTGGAAATTGCTGTTGTTGGTTTTTGTCTTCGATGAATACTTTCAATACGCCTTCGCCTAATTTTCTTCTTCTTCTACAATGGCGCTACAGCCCAAATCGGACCTTGGCCTCCTGATATTCAGGTTCCTGAACATTTTTCATTACGTATTATGGAAGGGTTGTTAGCCCTTCGCACGACCCTCTTTCTTCGTATTTTTCATTTTCTTAGATTGAGGTGACTAAGGTATATCCAAGCAGGCAATGTGCTGGAATTATATATTGCGCCGACCGGGATTTGAACTCACAACCTTCGTATTACAATACCAACACGCAACCCACTAGACTACACCCTAGCTAGCCTAATTTTAGGCATTATTTAATTACACACTTTTCCATTTCCACATTTACTGCCTAAAAGAGCTTGCGTAAAACCTCAACTACTCGTCCGATCACCAAAATTCAAGCAGCATTGCACCCGTGTTGTACTGAAATAGGATCCCGTTTGTATGTTCCCTATTTGGTCTGCCTTAACGGCAACATGTAAACATGATTTTTAGTCTATGCACATCTATGGCACAGTACCTTTTTAATGATATAAGTTTCATTCCTCTCTTTTCATAACAAAAAAATGGGGGCCTTAATTTTAGATGCTCATTTATTAATATATTAGATTTATCTCTTAAACTTAAAATCGTTTTGAAGAAATTGTGATGCTGTAACTCGAAATCCTAGAGTTTAATCTGTTTGGCTCCTAAATTTCGAATCGTCGCTTGACTATGTCTGCTTTTGCAGTGAATTTAACTTACATTGATTTTAATTACCGCTAAGACTCACTTGATTTGCTAAGTTCAAATTTGATGCAATTGCTTGGTTTGACTAAAAAATTAGCTTTGAACGCACAATATGCGCACTAACGAACATGATAGGCCGTGTAAACATAAAAAATTCACAATTCAACATTTTTGAACATATGGTTTTCATCTGCCAGGCTCACATTCGCTTTAAAGTATTACAGATGCAACACTCATTCAACTGCCCTTCAGATAAATAAATATTTCTTCTTCTTCTACAATGGTGCTACAGTCCAAATCGGACCTTGGCCTCCTGACATTCAGGTTTCTTTAAAAAAAATTTTTTATTTCTTATTGTTGGAGAATTGTTAGCCCTTCGCACAACCCTCTTTCTACGAATTTTTCATTTTCATGGATTGAGGTGACTAAGGTATAACCAAGCAGGCAATGTGCTGAAATTATATATTGCGTCGACCGGGATTTGAACTCAAGGCCTGCGCATTACAAGACCAACACCCTACCCACAAGGCTACACCCTAGCTAAATAAATAATTAGATTAATTAATTTTTGAATTTTTGACAATATTATCTGTTTTATCAAATAAAAAAAAACAATAATATCTAAAATGTAACATAAAAACGAAATGCAATCTGGGACCTATTTAGTGCCATACAAATCTGCAAAAATAAAACTGTGATGATGAACTATATTTTCCTAATTATTTTAACTATTTCCCGACTAGAAAACCAAATGAATAACTCATTTCATTTTCCAAAAACTCAAAACTCTTCAATACATTAAAAATTATCAACTCCTAATGACCAATAAATATAATTTGGGTCAAAATTGTTCATGATTTCCGCTCATTATTATCCGAACGAGTAGTGAACCTATATAATAGGTTAATATTGTCCAATTTGCTTCGCAATTTATCAACAAATCTGAAGGTTTATTATGGCTATAAAACTTACATGAAATTTTACACCTATAATACCTACAGAATGGTGTTAATTTATTTAAAGATTTTTTTTTTTTTTTCATGAAGATATAAATTTTTTTTCTACCGAATATTTTGTAATCGAAAATTGCAATCAATTAGAGCTACAACGAGGTTTTAAAATATTTTTTTTTTAAGCGAAACGCAGGATATAAAATTCATCAAGTGCTTAATGAGTTTAATTATCACACCTAAAGGTATTTTTTTTGTTTAGGTTTTAAATTAGCCGTTTTACCTTCGAAGGATTTTTTTTTAAGTTTTATAGTTTTCACAATAGTGAAGTGGTTATTATGTTTCAAGTAGATAGTTTGGAAATTTTGATAAGTATTACATTACGCTGCAATTCTAATTATGTGACCTTCAATTTACCAACGAAATATATATAACGAAGAACATAGTTTAGGCTGAACTTATAGTTCTGGGCGAATATGCATTTTTTTAACGTGCCTTATGGGAACCTTATCTTGCCAAAGCCAAATGTTTAGTATCGGTCAAAACCCCAGTTCAGGGCAAAATTTCATGTTTTAGGTTTTTGTATTGTGGTGGAGTTAGGGAGGGATGATTTAAATAGAATAGAATAGTTTAATAATCAAAAGTATAGCAAATTTAAGGCTTAAGCTAGTGATAACATTTCGGTGATCAGACTTAAAGCTATACAGCACGTATTATAAAGAGGAGCATGAAGCAAATAAAAGCAAAATTCATTTATAATATAAAGTTTGAACGAAAATGGAATAAAAAACCTTCTTTGATTTTATCTTACAAACTACCTTAACTAACTTAAAAAACTAAACATATCTATCAAATTAACTAGACTGGAATTGAAGAGAGAATAAAAGGGTTGTCGGAGTTTTGACATTTATTTATAAAATTATTGTTTAATTATTTTTTTATTCTAATAATAAAGTATTGTAATCGAAACAGAAAAAAAAAATTTGCTAACCTGAAATTTTTAGCCTAGATATGCAAAAAAAAAAATCCGTCCAACGTACATATGGACTCATATCTCCGAGACCGTTAAAGATAGAATGTTAGTTTTTGGGTGGATTGGGTAAGTAAGCTCCATTATCTAAGTTTTGGAGAGTGTCAGGTGGAAGGGGGAGGCGGGAGAGGGAAAGAGTCAAAAACTTCACTTGCTAATATCTCCACCACGAATGCAGATAAGAAGCTGAAAACCAGCAGAGGTATGAAGAGGATTGTGGGACAAACTTTTAAAATAATTTTATAGTTTTATCCATTGGCGTCGGAAAAGGGGGTTCTAAAAACAATTTGTCGTCCGAAATTTTTTTCAAATGATTATATCTTCGAAATTACTAATCACAAAAAGTTCATATTTTGGGACCACTAAGGTGGCATATAGATCCATCAGAATTAACTTAGAAAAATGCTAATTATTGTAAGGGAGGGGGGGGGTGTAAAGATATACACTTAAAAATGACTATCTCGACTGTCTCTTAAGCTATGTAATTGAAACTTGAAACGTATACCAAGCTTTACTAGCAAAATATGGAAAAAATATAACATGTGAACATAATAGTAGTGGGGGAATATAGGAAGCATTTCAAAAATGGGGCACTTTCCAAAATTACAAATCGGTATATCTCAAAAGTGAGTACAGATATCAAATCGAAAATTTGTCAGATTGTAGAACTACATAGTTTTTAATTTTGATAAAAAATTTAAGTTGGGAGTGTAAGGGGAGGGAGGTGGAAGGCAAAAATGTTGAGTGATTGTTTTAGGGCTCTTGTAAAAGATACAAAGTTTAAATTTTGCACGTCGATACAGCTATTTGAAAAAAAATAATAATTTGTTCCCAAATTGTTATGCACCGAAGTGGGGTCTAACGTGCACAAGGTGTTTCATGTGCAATGAAAAAAAACACATAAACTGAAAATTTTTGATTGAAATTTTTAGGTAGAAACTTGAAAATTTGCGGAATGCATTTAAAAAAAATTTCTAAAAGTTTGAAATATTAACTGATTGAATACCTTTAAAACTTCTACCCCCTCAATTACAAAATTATTTTTTCGACAATTTTTAAGAAATCAATTATCACCTAACTATTAAAAGCGATCAATTTGAAATTTTGCATAAAAAGTTACAAAAGTAATTGGAATGCAATTACGTTAAAAGTTTTGAAATAACGCTTGCCCTTCTACCCCCTCCCATACAAAAGTCTGATTTTGGCCAATTTCATTAAATCAACTAATAACCAACAAATTAAAAGCTACGAACTTGAAATTTTGTACGAGCACCTTACAACAAGAAAAAAAGAAAATTGTATCACAAGTTTTACGATTTCCTTACCTCATCTACCCCCTCCCATACAAAATTATTTTTTCGAGCATTTTTAACAAATAAGTTTCAGCTAACTCTTAAAAGCTATCAATTTGAACTTTTGCATGAAAACTTATAAAAATAATTCAAATGAAGTTGCTTGAAAAGTTTTGAGATCGCGCTTGCCCTTCTACCCACTCCCATACAAAACTATGATTTCGACCAATTTCATTAAATCAACTAATAACCAACAAACTAAAAACTACGAACTTGAAATTTTATACAAGCACTTTACAAGAGAATCGAAATACTACAAATCAAATTTTACGATTCCCCTACCTTCTCTACCCCCTCCCATACAAATGTTTGGTTTCGGGAATGTAGAATACACCAAATCTTATGAAAATTCTATGCAACTTCGTCTATGAAACACATTCTATACAGGGAATATTGGACGTGATTCAAACAATTAATTGAAAAGCTATTAACATCCACCCATTCTTACTATTACCCCTCCTTCTCCCCTCATAAGAACCGAAACTTACAGAAACGAATGAAATATTGTTAAATTAACAACAGCCCTGCCCAAGAACTCCCATTCACTTAGCCTTCCCTAACCACTCTATCCTGCATATTGACTTTCCACTCATCCGCAACTTGTCCCAAGAATAATAAAGTTTCGCCCGACTTGTTGGCAGTTTATTTGTATGTAACACGGAACGTAGTATATAAAATGTTTCATGCTGAATTTAAAGTTTGCAGCTTTCATAATTTTCGAGAAAATTGAATAATTTTTGTCTCAATTTATGGTATTTGTATAGAAGGTGGCAGGGAAAGTGGTAGATTTTGGATGATTTTGAATCTGCTTATCAACATCCTAATCATAACTTTTCCTGAACTTCCAATACAAAAATTTGTATGGGAGGTGGTAGAAGGAGTGAGGTGAAGGCGATATTTTTTTTTATCATTTATTATAATTATTAAGGGACAAATTCTGGCAAAATTTCAAGTTTAGACTTCTTCCAGTTTCTATGAAAATCGCTTAAAGGCATTTAACAAAATTCTGCATTTGTATGGGAGAGGGTAGAAGGAATATCCGAATCAAAACCAAATTTTTTGACATCAATTATATTTAAAATAATATACTTTTCTCAAATTTTAAAGTTGATAGCTTTGACGGTTTTGAAGAAAACTAATTTAATTGAAATTCCGAAATTTCGTGAAATTTGTATGGGAGGGGGTAGAAGGAGTGAGGTAAAGTAGATTGGTTTTCCAATATTAGTTGCAATTATAATAAAATTAATTATGACAAAAATTGGTTCATTTAGCTTTGCTAGTTGCAGTGCAAACCGAATAAATGCATTTTTGGTGGAGGCATGGAGGTGAAAGAAGGAGTAAGGATATCAGATCAATATTTCTAGAGGTGAATTCTATTTAGATCATTATACTATGACCTAATTTTCAAGTCAATAGCTGAAATGGTTTCGGAGAAAACTCAATTTCTTTAAATTTCGAAATTTCATGAAATTTGTATGTGAGGGGGTAGAAGGAGTGGGGGGTGTAGCCCGTTCACGACCTTAAAGTTACTTTTTTGCTAAGACTGACACACAACAAATTTCAGTATGATAGCTCAAGGCGTTCGAGAGTTATGTTGTAGACAGACGCACAGACAGACAGACGGACAGAAAGCAACTCGGAATCGAGGTTTTGGAGAGACAACAAATATTTCTTTACCCTTGGCTGCTCTGTGCGAGCATTATTTCTTAGCGTTACAAAAGGTAAGGCAAGCACAATATACTCTCAGATTTCATCTAGAGTATAAATATTTAATTTCACTTGACCAACTGACTATTTCCTCTAGGTTACTTAGAGGTGGATTTGGAAGGTATTTTTCGGCTCTTCGCTTTGTGAAAAAAAAATTAATTTTGTCTTAGGGGAATTTAGTTTAATCTTCCAGTCTGAAATATTGGTGAAATTTCGCAAGTTGTAATTTAATATTATTAGTTACAACAGACGGATCAGTGGAGCCAGTATAAACAGCAGTGTCATCAGCAAAAGAAGCAATTTTCCATTGAGGCATTTGAGGCAAGTCAGAAGTATAGATGTTGAGGCGGTCTGAGGCAAGATCCTTGAGAAATTCCAGCTAAAATAAAGCGTTTAGAAGAGGGTATTGATTGGACTTTGAGTTGGAATGATATGTTTGATAAAAATTATTGAATTAGCTTAGTGAGGTAAGTTGCGCACTTGAATTTTATAAATTTGAATACCAAGCTCTTATGCAAGAACTACTTTTCCTACCGATTCCTTGTTGAGAAAATTGTTTTTAACATCATTGGTTACTCTTACCAACTGTTTCTTTTCCTAAAACCAAACTGGAAGTTAGGCAGTACAGAATTATCTTCAATAAATACTTGAAAACGACTACTTTCTCAAATAATTTACCAATAAAATAATGATGATATTTGCTGGCAACATAGTGAAACATTAAACTGAGTTTTCTCGAAACTGCCTTTTTTCAACTCCAATATTCAAAATGTCATAACTTCGCCAATTTTTAACATTTCCACATGATTTTTTCGACATTCTATTCAAAATTTTGTGTAATTTCCAATAGAGCCAAAAACTCAATTTTGACCTTTGGCATGATAAGGTCTCTTTATTAAATTTATTGGCTATTGTCAAGTGTCTTGAAGAAAATTTTTCATTTTACGCAGTTTTAAAGAAAAGGAACTGTTCGTATCTTACACCATTTATTTATTTATTTCGAATATTTTTAATACCAACGGTAACTGCTACTACTACGGCGTCACTACATAATATCTTTGACAGTTAAGGGACATACAACTAAAGCTCTTTTCTTTCAAAACGACATCATAGTGAAAATCCTGAAATCCCTCTGCGACTAAGCTCACAACATTTACAGCCAATTTCATTTATTCCAAATCCCTCACACTAAGATCCCACAGATTCCACTACTAGTTTCATTTTTCTGCTTGATAATGTTTCCGACGAAAGCTTCAATTTCATCCCCTTTAATACTTTAATATTATTAAACCCGTACAGACCAATATGGAATCAATATTATCCGTAATCTGTTTGCTGATGGGAAATATCCGGATAGGTATGTTATAAAAAGGACACACTATCCGTTCGAATTCGGTATAACGAGTTGGTTCGTTCAAAATTATTCCCATCAGCTATTCCTGCTAAATCCGCTCCTTGCAAACATTTCTTCGAAAAAATCTCGAATTATACCTATGCGACCCTCTCTTGGACCCTATAAATTTCACTTTTCTTTCTCGATGCCTAGTAAAGCATTTGGAGCAAATAATAAAAAAAAATCAAATCTTTTTCTTCATCAGATTTAACCCAAGCTAAATTTTTCTTTTCTTGGACTTTTCTGAAGCAATTCTCCCCAGAGCTAAAGGGTTCACTCACTGTATTTTTGTTTCTCCTTTTTTTATTTCATTTTTTATTTTATTTGTCCTTGGTTAATGTTTGATTAGAAACATACATTTGTTTGGTTGGTGGTTATATGAAAAACAGAAAAAAATCGTATTCTGAAAAGTAATATATAAATTATCTGTAATGCCGGTAAATAGGAAATCAAAAGACTTTTTATATAATAAATACGAGTAGAAACGATTAAAAAAATACCCCGAAACAAATTTAAATCCTCAAACCCCTCAAAGGACAGGGCATCAACTTGAAAATGTTAGTGACTCCAAAATTTATATGGTGAACAATGTTGTTTTGAAATTCTCTTGAAATCTGAAAGTGTATCGTGTAGATTTTCGTGGGTGTTAAGCAGGTGAAAATTTTCACTGTAGCCGAAATTGAGTTGGAGTTTAGAACAACATTTCAAAGTTTCGATTATTTTTCCAGTAATCCATCGTGGGCTGTAGAATGTCTAGAGCCGATGAGGTAATTCGTTGCATAATAATTTGAGGTAAATCTATCCTTGTAAATCTATTTGCGTAAACATGAATAAACAATAGTTTTGGCAATAAAGGAGAAACGTTTTTTCTCAAAATATTATAAGCATCGAAAATTAAAAGAATTACTTAAATTGCTATCTACCACATTCGATTCGACAAATGTACTTGGAACCAGTTACTAAGACAGGATTTTCGGGTGCAGGGGATAAGATTCAAGCCAGCCTCTAATAATTTTCGAAAATGATTTTGAATTTATAATGAAAGCACAGTTGTATCAAGAAATGAAAGATTTTACCAGTGTTTTCGGATCCCAGGAATTAGAAAAAATAGGTTTCTCAGTTCTGTATGCAAGTGTATCTGGACAACAACTTTAATAAGCCTCAATAGAAAAGGTCGCAAATTATTTCAAAAAATCTGTTTCCACGGCCTTCAGAACCCTATTGGTTTCGGAAATGATCATCAACTGGAAACCGAAATTGTTTGCAATACAATACCATGAAAATCTATTTTAACCTGATCGAAAAATGGAAATGACCATGTATAAAACAAGGACTTTTTGTCCTTAGCGGTTTTTTCAGTCGATATAAATGACTTCTTTTATTTTTCATTCGGAGCAAGATACGTACTGGCTAAACCCTCCCATCACGTAATAATGCGTTATGTGATAGCCCGCACCACCAGCATCAAACGTTGATCCTTCAAAATCAAATTTTTTGAAATATTCCATTTTATATACGTGTTGCCTTCTTCAATTTTACTTTATAATTCTAATAATAAATCATTTTTGTGATCGACTTGAAAAAAAAGAGTTAACTATCCTGAAGTTTTGTTGTTCTCATGTTTCATGAATAAATTAGCCTAACAATGCAAAAAAAAACATAAAAGAATTATGATTGGGCGTAAAGCCCAATCATATGATACTCTAGATGAAATGAGAAAGAGTTCAATGTACCGGAAAATATGTCACCTCCAATTCTTTTAAATAATTAATAGTGACTTTTGTATGGGAGGTGGTAGAAGGAGAGGAGGAAGGTTTGTAATTTTTGGATATGACACCTAATGTGTTATGCAAAATATTTCGTGCTGAATTTAAGGTTTGTAGCTTTCCTTATTTTCAATTGGACATAGTTTTCCTGAAATTGAGGCATTTGTATGGGAGGTGGCAGAGGAAGTGGAGCGTTTAAGATGATTTTGAAACTGCTTATCATCATCCTAATCACCACGCTTTGATTCAATTTCAAATTCGATAGTTCTAATATATTCGTAGGAGAAATGTTTTTCTTGAATTTATAATACAGATATTTGTATGGGAGGGGGTAGAAGGAGTGAAGAAGAGCTGATAATTTCTTTTAAGATTTATTGCAATTATTAAAAAACAAATACTGGCAAAATTTTAAGTTTATATTTTACTTTATTATTATAATAATAAAGTATTGTGATCGACACAAAAAAAAAAAAAAGTTTGCTACCCTGAAATTTTTTTTTTTCGCGTTTCATGACCAAATTAGCCTAAAAATGCAAAAAAAAAAAATCCGTCTGTCTGTACGCCGTCCGCCGTCCGCCGTCCGCCGTCCGCCGTACGCCGTACGCCGACGTGTACGCTCAGCGCACATTAACTCCCAAACCCTTCAAGATAGAAAGTTCATTTTTGGAGGGATTGTAGATAGTTGCGGATCTCAGGCGGATACCCATTTTGGGGGGTGTACGGGTTCAGGGGGAGGCGGGGGGAGCGCTTAAACCGAAAAATACGAATTCAAATATCTCATTCATGGTAACAGCTAGGAAGCTAAAACTCAACATACATATAGAACAATTTGTGGGACAACTTTCAAAAATAATTTAATTTTTTTATCCATTGGGGTGCGAAAAGGGGGGGCTAAGAACCAATTGTCGGCCGAATTTTTTTTTCAAATGATTATATCTTCGAAATTGCTTATGGTAAAAAAATTATATTTAGAGACCGTCAAGGTGGCATATAGTTCCATCGGAACCAGCTCAGAAAGCGGCTAATTATTGTAAGGGGGAGGGTCAGGGGGAGTGCAAAGAAAAACACTTAAAAATTAATATCTCAACTATCTTTTAAGCTATGTAATTGAAACTTGAAATGTATATTAAGCTATACTAAACAAATACAAAAAAAATATAAAATGTCGAAATAATAGTAGTGGGGGGAAATGGGGAACATTTCAAAAATGGCGCACTTTTCAAAATTACAAATCCTTATATCTCAAAAAAGAGTACAGATATCAAATCGAAAATTTGTCAGATTCTAGAACTACATAATAGTTAATTTTGGTAAAAATTTTAAGCTGGGAGGTGTAAGGGGAGGGAGGTGATAAGCAAAAGTGTCGAAAATTTTGAGTGATTTTTTTAGGGCTCTAGTGAAAGATAAAAAGTTGAAATTTTGCATGTGAATACCTATATTTAATGTACATAGAAAAATAATATTAACTTGATCCATATTTATTATAAACCGACTCCCCCGGTCTAACGTGCACAAGGTGTTTCATGTGTATTGAAAAAAACACATAAACTGAAAATTTTTGAGTGAAATTTTAAGGTAGAAACTTGAAAATTTGGAAAATGCATTTAAAAAAAATCTCTAAATATACGAAATATTAACTGGTCGAAAACCTTTAAAACTTCTACCCCCTCCCATACAAAATTATTTTTTCGACCATTTTTAAAAAATCAATTATCACCTAACTTTTAAAAGCTATCAATTTGCAATTTTGCATGAAAACCTACAAAAATAATTGAAATGAAATTACGTAAAAAGTTTTGAAATCGCGCTTGCCCTTCTACCCCCTCCCATACAAAAGTATGATTTCGACTAATTTCATTAAATCAACTAATATCCAACAAATTAAAAGCTATGAACTTGAAATTTCGTACGAGCATCTAACAACAAAAATGAAAGAAAATTGCATCACAAGTTTGACGATTCCTCTACCTCCTCTACCCCCTCCCATACAAAATTATTTTTTCGAGCATTTTTAAGAAATCAGTTATCAGCTAACTCTTAAAAGCTATCAATTTCAAATTTGGCATAAGAACTTATAAAAATAATTCAAATGAAGTTGTTTTAAAAGTTTTGAAATCGCGCTTGCGCTTCTACCCCCTCCCATACAAAACTATGATTTCGACCAATTTTATTAAATCAACTAATAATCAACAAACTAAAAGCTACGAACTTGAAATTCTATACAAGCACCTTACAAGAGACGCGAAATAAAACTGCGTATCAAATTTTACGATTCCCCTATATTCTCTACCCCCTCCCATACAAATGTTCGGTTTCATGAATGTAAAATACACCGAATTTTATGAAAATTCTATGCAACTTCGTCGTTGAAACACATTCTATACAGAGAATATTGGACGTGATTCAAGTAATTAATTAAAAAGCTATTAACATCCACCCACCCCTACTATTACCCCTACTCCTCTCCTCATAAAAACCAAACTTACAGAAACGAATGAAATATTGTTAACAGTCCTGCCCAAGAACTCCCTTTCACTTAGCCTTCCCTAACCACTCTAACCTGCATATTGACTTTCCACTCATCCGCAACTTGTCCCAAGAATAATAAAGTTTCGCCCGACTTGTTGGCAGTTTATTTTCTAGTTTTAATGGAAATCGATAACAAAAATTATACATTTGTATGCGAGGGGGTAGAAGTAGTGTACGGATCAAAACACATTTTTTCTCGTTATTGATATTTCTATGTTTATACTTTATGCAAATGAAATCTGAGAGTATATTGTGTTTGCCTTACCGTTTGTAACGCTAAGAAATAATGCTCGCACAGAGCCGCCAAGGGTACAGAAATATTTGTTGTCGCTCAAAAACCTCGATTCCGAGTGACCGTTTGTCCGTCTGTCCGTCTGTCTGTTTGTCTGTCTGTCCGTCTGTGCGTCTGTCTACAGCATAACTCTCGAAAGCTTTGAGCTATAGTGCTAAAAATTTTTGTGTGTAATTTTTAGCAAAAAAGTAAGGCCAAGTTCGTGAACGGACCTAATCGCTCCACCCCTTCTACTCCCTCCCATACAAAATTACACAAATACGCAATTTGACAATAAACGGATTTGCTCAAAAAGTATAAAAGCTATTGACCTGAAATTTGGAATATATTACTTTTATGATAATATCAATCTACCGTATAAAAATTATGTATGTCCTCCTCCTCCTTCTACCACCTCCCATACAAACTGTACTTGTCATGAATTACTCTAAGCCAATTTACTCAGTGCGTATAAAATTTAGCGAGCTGAAATTGTGCACTAAATATTTGTTTAAAGTTGTGAGTAAGGCTAAAAAAAATTAGACGATTAGCTTCACCCCTTCTACCCCCTCCCATACAAAATGGCACAATTTCACGATTCGACTATAAATATATTTGCTCGAAAAGTATAAAAGCTATTAGTATGAATTTCGGGATATATTACTTCCATAATGATTTCAATATACACTATAAGAATTATTTGCGTCCTCTCTCTCCTTCCAACCCCTCCCGTACAAACTAAACTTTTTCATGAAATGCTCTAAGCCGATTTTCTCAGAACATTTATCGAGCTCACATTTTGTGATAAATACTTATTTAGCATTATCACTAAGATCAGAAAAAAATATTTGATTAGCTTTACTGCTTCTACCCCCTCCCCTAAGATATGACACAGTTTCACAACTTCACAAAAAATCTATTTTCTTGAAAAGTATGAATGTTACTGGTCTAAAATTTAAGAGATGTCAATTTTATGATATTCTTAGTTATTTTGAAAACATCACTAAAATCCCACCACTGTTTCTACCACCTCCCATACAAACTGCACATTTTCACTAAATCTAACACACTAATATTCTCAGTTCCTATTCAATTTTTGGAGTTTGTGTAAAACATTTTTATAGCTACTTTATCATGATGGGTAAAAAATTAGTTCAATGCTATCACCTCTTCTAACACTTCCCATACAAAATTTCTTGGGATCACAAAAAATTCTATTTCATCTAGAGTATCGTAAGATTGCGCTTTACGCGCAATCGTAGCCCTGTTATGTTTCATGCATAAAACTGAACAATCAGGATATAAATTTTAAAGTATGACATTTTACCTATGTAGGTTGAAAAATTTTCAAATATAGTAGAAAGTTACAGTCGTTATCCTGGGACGTGTTTCTGTTGACACCGTTTGCTGCACCAGATGTTCCGTCGCCATTTTTTATCTAAGAAAATTAATTTTTTTTCTTAAAGTAGATAGATAAAACTTGTACTTATAGATCTAAAATTTAAAAATTTTTTCGGTTCATGGCAATCTCTGGAACAAAAATAGCGATTTTTCGCCCCAAAATTGTTCAGTATTTATGTTAAAAAGAATGCCAGGTATCGAAAAAGCGAATCGATAAGTACTAGTTTATTGTGCGAAATATAACTATGTAAAACTATAGTTAGTCCATGGGACCTTAGTGGCGCCTTACCATAGTTTGGTGAAGCTCGATATTTGGAGCGAAACTTAAAATAAGTGTCGACCTTTCTTTTTGGCATGTTCTTAACACCAAGAACTGTGCACAGTTTTAAATACTTAACTGAAAAGTCACAAATAAAAATTTTGAAGGATCAATTTATCTTAGGTTGCATAACATTGGCAAGAAAAAACCACTAAGCTCACCACTCTACGAATGGTGAATTGGGGAAGGTGAATTTGTAGCTGTCGATTGTAATATTTCTACCAGACTCTGATACAGTGTGTCTCCTTCTTGCATGGAGTGACTCTATGCAAAACAAGATGCTGATCGGTCCGGTAGTGACGGAAATATTTCTGATACCGATTTTAGGAGCACTGTTTCGAGTAAAACGCATTTAAAATTTTGAGTGTAGTTTATACAGAAATAACTGGTTTATTTCAAACTTACATGAAACCGTTTGTCAAGGTTCTGCAAATTTCGCCTGTGGATTGCTTATACCTGAATCTCACTAACTTTTCAAAACATATACAGAAGGCCAACAATACCGGAATTCAAATGCAGCAGGAACACCCGGCTTATAATCGTAATCACCCGATCGGTTACACAACGCTATAATTTCGTCATTACTGCAATTTTTTTTTAAGAAATTTCCAGGGTAGACATCAAATGATAGTTTTTTCCAATGAGCAGCTTTTTGAAAAACCGATTTTTTTTTAACTGTCCAGGTGTATGTAACCCCTTAAAAAAATGGGGTCCTAAAACTATGCTAGCAGAATATGAAAAAAATATAACATTTCGGCATTATAGTAGTTGGGGAAAATGGGGAGCATTACAAAAGTGGCCCACTTTCAAAAATTTCAAACCGTTATATATCAAAATATCTTAAAATCCAAAGCAGGAATTATATTGAAATTGTGCCAGATTATAGAGCACTATATCCCATAATTTCGGTAAATTTTTTAAGTTGTAAGTTGAGAGGGGGCGGGGGGTGGTAGTTTAGGGGGAGGTAGGGGGGGGGGCAAAATGTAGAAAATTTTAATAATATTTTTAGGGAAAAGGTAAAAGAAATAAAGTTTAAATTTGGCTGTATGTTACACAGAAGGAAAAAATAATAATTTGAACCAGAACTGTAATGCATGGGATATGGGTTATGGGGGTCCTAAGTTGCATGAGATGTTTCATGTGTATTAAAAAAACACAAAAACTCAAAATTTGTAATTCAAAAATTGTGAAATTGATTTAAAAAATATAATAGGACTACGATTGGGCGTAATGCCCAATTATGCGACACTCTAGGTGAAAGAGACATTTTTTGATTTCAAGTGATTTTGTGGAGGAAGTGGTGGAGAGGGTGACGACTTGGAACTAATTTTTTCACATCACTCTAGAGTTGATATCAAAATGTTTCATATAAAATTTAGGATTCAAACATTTAATAGGTACCGAGAAAATTAGTTTATTGGATTTAGTGAAATTGTGAAGTTTATATGGGAGGTGGTAGAAGGAGGAGTGAGTTTTTATAGACTTCTTCAGAAATAACTCCAAACATCATGCTCTTCATATGTTTTAAATTGCAGGTGAGTGGCATACATATTTTTCAGGAAAATCTACATTTTGTAAAGTTGTGAAATTGTGTCAGATTGTATGGGAGGGGGTAGAAGGAGTGAAGCTAAAAGTCAATTTTTTTGGTCTTACTAATAATTCTAAATAAATAATTAGTTCACAATTTCACGTCGATAAATTTTATACATACTGAGTAAATTTATTTACAGTATTTCATGAAAAAGTGCAGTTTGTATGAGAGGTGCTGGAAGGAAGCGGAGGACTTAAATAATTATTATACAGTAGATTGAAATCATTATAAAAGTAATACACTGTGACCATAAAGTAGCGGGATTTTGTAAATGTCCTTAATTATTATATCAAAATTAGGGTGGTCTGTTAATCAGTTTGCTTACAGCAGCTAGTTAAATGGATACACCTCAGTAGCCCACGACGATTTTTTAAATGGATAAGAATATGGGACAGAGAGTTTAATCTCAAATTTTTTGTTTCCAACAAAATTTCGTGTTCGGAATCAATGCAAATGTTGGAAAATGCTTCCGGTGATTCAGTAATATCAAAACCAGGAGCCTACGAGGTTTTAAAGACGGCCGAGAGATGGTTGAAGACATAACTCGTTCTGGACGACCTTCGACCGCTTCAACTGACGAAAACATTCAAAACGTAAAGGAAATGGTGCTCAAAAATAGTCATGCCAGTGGTAGGCAGATAGGAGGAGAGCTCAACATCTCTCGCGAGTCCGTTCGTTTCATTTTGGTGGATACTTTGGCCATTAAACGCGCCCTTGCCCGATTTGTTCCGATAAAGCTGAATTTTCTTCAAGAAAATTGAAAAGGTATCTTTGGACATGCCTGATCGTGCGAATTCTGATCCCACATTCATGGAGCGCATCATAACTGTTGATAAGAAATAGATCCATGAGTTTGACAAACAAAACAGTCAATAATCATCGGAATGCAGAAAAAAAGGAGATAAAACAAAAATCGCCGTAGACAACTGAGGAGTACCAATTCAACCAGCTGCTGTAAACAAACTGATCCACAGGCCGCACTAATTTTTGGGATAATAATTAAGGACAGTCCTACTTGCTTACCAAAAAAAATTGAAATGTCATTCCCCAGAGTAATTTTATTTACAAAGTCTTGGTTCTTTATGTTCACAATGTATATACAAAATTTCAGTTCAATAGCTTTAATGCTTTCGAGCATATCCGTTTGTTGTCAAATTGCGAAATTGTGTCATTTTGTATGGGAGGGGGTAGAAGAGGTGGAGCGAATTGGCCCGTTCACAAACTTGACCTTACTTTCTTATCAAAAACGATGCATCCCAAATTTTATCTTTCTAGCTCAACACGTTCTCAAGCTAGAGAGCGCACAGACGTACGGACGGACGAACGGGCATCCAGTTTTGAGATTTTTGAGCGACATCAAATATTTCTGTACCATTGGGGCCTCTGTGCAAGCATTATTTCTTGGCGTTCCAAACTTTAGAGCAAACTTATAATACTCTTAGGTTCCATCTAGAGTATAAAAAGCCGTCCTGACGTACGCCGGCTTGGATATGGATATGGATTTATATCTAGACTGTTAGTGGTTGAATGTTCGTTTTTAGATTGCGGTGGATTATTAATTGGGTAAGTTAGCTCCATTATCTTAATTCTGTTTGGTATCAGGTGGAAGGGGAAGCGAAGGGAAGGAAAAAGTCAAAAACTACACTTGCTAATATCTCCACCACGAAGGAAGCTAAAAATCAGCATAGGTATGGAGAGTGTTGTGGGACAAACTGTAAAAATACTTTAATTTATCATCCATCGGCGTCCGAAAGGCGGGTGGGGGGGGGGGAGGGCTGAAAATAAGTTTTCGACCGATTTTTTTTAAAATGATTACACCTTCGAAATTACTTGCCATAAAATGATTACACCTTCGAAATTACTTGCCATAAAAAAATCATATTTGGAGACCATTAAGATGGTATACAGCTCTACCAGAATCAGCTTAGAAGGAGGCTAATTATTGCAAGGGTCAGGAGGGGTGCAAAGAAAAACACTTGAAAATGAATATCTCAACTCTCTCTTATGCTATTTAATTGAAACTTGGAACATATATTAACTTATACTAGCAAAATACAAAAAAAAAAAAAAAATTAGGTCATATTAAAGCCTGTAGCGAAAAGTTCTGTCGTGCGCTAGGGGGTATAAATTGAAAACTGCTTAATAGATTTTTAATAAATTTTATTTGTATTTACTTTATATTCTCATCATCATCATCATCATGGCCTCCTGAAGTCGTCCTCTCCAATCGTCTCGATCCAAAGACCGCGTCATCCTGCTGCTCATTTTTAAGATGGCTTTGCTATCTTCATCAACCGAGTCTTCCCATCGCGTGCGTGGCTTGCCTACTGGTCGGTTACCACTCACTTTGCTTTTCAGAGCATGTTTGGGGATTCTTCTGTCTTCCATTCGCTCTTCATGGCCAGCCCACTGCAGTTTACGTAGCTTGATGGACGTTGAAGCTTCTGGCTCGTCGTAGAGTTGATACAACTCATGGTTGGATCTTATTCGCCATTCCGTTCCTTCCTTCACAGGTCCCAAAATTCTTCGGAGGACCTTTCTTTCAAATGCGTTAACTACTTTTTCGGAAGTTCGTGTTAATGTCCATGTCTCGCTGTCATAACAGAGCACAGGTCGTATAATAGTTTTATATATCCGCAGCTTATTGTTCCTGAGTACCGCATAATACGTCTTATTTGCTAGTATTATCCGAAGTTTGATTTCGTCTGTTTCATTACCGTCCTTTGTTAGATTAGCCCCAAGATATATGAAATTGTCCACACTCTCCAAATTATATTCCGCAATTGTTATGTTTTGTCTGATAGGCGCTCTCCTTCTTGTTTGCATCATTACTTTTGTTTTGCTTTCGTTAATGCGCAACCCGACTTCTTTTGCGTCGGAGTCAAGATTGACAAATACCTCCTTAGCACTAGGCAAGGATCTTGCTAGGAGGGTAATGTCGTCAGCGTATGCTACTAGTTGGGTGGACTTGAATAGTGGTGTCCCGCTGGTGTCGACGGTGATTTTTCGGACGACATACTCTAGTGCCAAGTTGAAAAGCATGGAAGCTAGACCATCTCTTTGCTTTAAACTACATTCCGTTCGAAAGCTGGTTGTAGAATCGGTTTGTATTCTCACTTGGGATTCAGTGTTCGTTATTGTGAGTCTTGTTAGTCGGACTAGTTTCGGAGAAATTCCGAAGTCAAGCATGACTTGGTACAGTACGCTCCTGTCGGTACTGTCGTATGCTTGTTTAAAATTTACGAAGATTTGGTGCACGTCTGTGTTATATTCCCAGCATTTCTCAAGCACCTGTTTCACCGAAAATATCTGGTCTGTTGTAGATCGTCCGGTTCTGAATCCACCTTGGAATTCGCCAATTATTTCTTTAGTATAGAGCTTAAGACGATGTTCTATTATTTTTGTCAGTATTTTATAGGACGTACACAACAATGATATTCCTCTGTAATTCTCACAGCAGAGTTTGTCTTCTTTCTTGTAAATTGGATATATAATGCTTTCTCGCCAATCGTCGGGTATGATTTCCTCTGTTCAAATCTTGTATACCATGTTGGGCAGTATTTCAGCGACACAATTTCCACCGTTTTTCAGAAGTTCAACTGGTATTTCGTCAATTTCCGGCGCTTTGTTTAGCTTTTGGTCACATAGGGCTGCTTTGATTTCAGCAAGCGTGGGTAGTGTCGATGATGGTTCATCTTCGTCAGTTGAGGCTTCAATTGAAATGTTGTCTGTCGTGATCGGTGCTAATGGGGTGGGATTCAAAAGGTGTTCAAACTAGGAAGCCCATCTCCTTTTGATTTCTTGTGTGTTGCTGATGATGTTGCTCTCTGCGTCTTTGCAGAGACTGGTTTTTGGCTTATATCCCTTTTTTTAAGTCTCTTACTATTGCGTATGCGTATGTCGTCGTCCATTTTTTGTGTTTTGTCATTATGGTACTTCCTTTGTTTTCGTCTGCAGGTCTTTTTCGTCATATCTTTCTTTTTTGGCTCGTGTTGGTCGTTCAGTAAAAATTTTGTAAGCCTCGTTCTTTCTATCTATTGCATTGCGACATTCTTGGTCGAACGAATCATTATTTTTTCGCCGTGCTTGATATCCTAACACCTCTTCTGCGGAGGATTTGATGCCGTGTCGTATTTTCATTCACGCATTCTCCATTGGAATATTTTGGATATTTTGATATATTGGTGTCAGGTGTTTATTACATGCTAACATGTAAGCCTGCGCCACCGTTTCGTCGTTAAGCTTGTCGACATTGAATTTGCGAGCTCTACTCGTTTTTGAATATCCACGAAAAGCTATTCTGCATCGATACTTAGCTCTGACTAGATAGTAATCAGAGTCACAATTCGCACCGCGGAGAGTCCGTACATAAAGTATGCTGGAAGCAGCCCTTTTCTCAATTAGAACGTGGTCTATTTGGTTGAAGGTATGACCATCTGGTGATATCCACGTTCGTTTGTGAATATCGCGATGTGGGAAACACGTGAAGCTTACTCTGATGTTTTTGCTGCTTGTGAAATCAATAGCGATATCAAATAAATAAATTTATATTTTGCTATTATTTATTAAAATTAAATTTTATCTATTGTAAATCAATTTTTATTTTATATTACACGATTAGAGTAAAATTCCCTATATTTTATAATTACCCATAATTTGTTAGATCGGGCAACATTGTAATATTATTGTATAAAAACTAAAGAATTAAATATAAAGCACTTCTTATCTACTAAACCGCCGAGCGTTTCGTTTTAACAAAATAATCCTCCACAGGTACCAAAACCGACGATCCCATAACTGGTGACCCCGACTACGCCGCAGTAAAATAAAAAAAATCTACCTTCAAATAATTTCATTTTTTTTCTCACTACTTGGATAGTTCGGTTCTTCAAAAGTATAAACGGTGCCGTGGATTAGTTAGAAATAACTACAAAATTTCAAACGCGCATAAAAATTATAATGTAAGTGAGTAGTGAAATTGTGAATAACGTGAACACACGAAATCGCAGTGAAATAACGTGAATTCCAAAAATTTGATAATGTGGTTTTAAAAAAAAGAAGAAAATTTTTTCCGACACGCGGGTTTAAGAGAGTGAATAATAAAATTTTTTTTCCGACAACCGGGCTTAACAAAAGTGAATAATGAAAATTTTTTTTTTCAGACACGCGGGTTTAAAAAAGTGGATAATGAAAATTTTTCCGGACAAACGGGTTTAAAAAAGTGAATAATGGTACATAAAAAAAATATATTAAAGTGTTAGACACGCGATTATAGAAATGTGAGCAACGGTAAATAAAAATAAAAAAAAAATTTTTTTTTTCTTTCCATCACGCGGTTTTTGATAATAACAGTGAATAACAGTGAAAAGAATAAAAATTCGCACCACGCGAAGTGAAGTTACAGTGAAATCACAGTACAGTTGCCCAGTTCGCAGTGCAAATAAGAGAGTTTGTTTTTCCAAAAAAAATTAAATACGTGTCGGGAACTCAACAACACAAAAAATAAAAGGATTGCAGAAAGAAACACAACAAAATTGCAGAATGCCTAGCCAAGAAGGACAATATAATAAAAAAAGTCAACTAAGGTAAATTGTATCGAAAATATGTAAATAGATTTGCCCATTTATTAATTCAAAAGAAGCCGTAGAAACCAATAAATGCTTCGTGATTCGATTTCGGATAGTCGACACGAGTGAAAAATATTATTTCGAACATTGAACAGTGAAATTAATTATAAAGGCACTCGACAATGTCAGAAGCCGACAAAATTGAAACCAAGTCAACCAGTCCTTCGTCGCAAGGGCCGGACCCCGCGTCAATGAGGTGAGCAAAATCGCGAGCCACATCAAATTTCCTCCATTCTGGCGTAATGATCCGGAATTATGGTTTGCCCAAATTGAGGCTCAATTTTACAATGCGGGAATAAAATCTGAAAAGTCCAAATATTACCAATTGATCGGATCAATCGAACCCGAAGTTCTTCATCAGGTGAGTGACATCATCAAGGATCCATCTGATGAAGATAAATATAACAAACTGAAGCAAAGAATAATCAGTAAGTTTACGGAAACTGAAAAGCAAAAAATAAGAAAGCTTTAAACGGGTGTTAGTTTCTCTGAAAAGCGACATTCCGACGTACTTTATGAGATGCGTGCACTAGCGCAACATAAAGTGCCTGAGGATTTTTTAAAGACATTATGGCTGGAAGGATTGCCATTGTCAATGCAATCCATTCTCTCCATAAGCGACTCTAGTTCTTTAGACCAGTTGGCAGAGATGGCCAACAAAATTGCAGAATGTCAAGGTCCACCAAACCATTCAGAACTGTCACATGTGAGTGAATTGAAGAAGCAAGTGGCAGATTTGCAGCAACAAATTTCTTCTCTGCAAATATCTCAAGGGAGAAGATCTCGATCACGTTTTCGATCAAATAATCGATCACAATCGCATACACGTTTGCAATCGAAACGAAAAGTGTACGATAAGAACGGAAAATTCTGCTGGTATCATTTTCGCTACGGAAAAGAATCCACTAAGTGTACGAAACCGTGCAAATTTGAGAAAGAGGAAAACTCTCAGGGTTGAGTGCATCTTTAGCGACATGCACCCAATCCCGTCAAAATAGTCGCTTATTCATACGAGATGCATTAACACAGATGGATTTTCTTATCGACACTGGAGCGGACTTATCAATATGTCCTCCGTCCTTTTATGATAAAAAGAAAAAACCGCCACCATTTAAACTGTATGCTGCAAACGGATCAACTATTGATACGTACGGCGAAAAAATGTTGTCTTTAACATTAGGTCTTAAACGAAAATTTAATTGGACATTCGTCATTGCCAATGTTAGTAAGCCAATAATAGGCGCAGATTTTTTGAAGGAATTCAACCTACTCGTGGATCTTAAGAGTAGACGTTTGATCGATACTGCAACTAATATTAGTTCAGTAGCCACAATAGAAAAAGGCAGTAAAAGTGAAAAAATTACAACAGTACGAAACACAAATTATTTTACAAATATATTAGTCAACTATCCAAATATAACAAAACCCCAATCAAACTATGCAATCATAAAAAACCAAACAACGGTTACACATGTAATCGAAACTCGGGGACAGCCTTTTTGTTCAAGACCACGAAGATTATCACCCGTACGATATAAAATTGCCAAAAATCATTTTCAAATAATGGTTGAACAAGGAATTTGCCGACCTTCCAAGAGCCGTTGGGCCAATCCGCTACATCTGGTACCCAAAAAAGGAGGGGACTGGAGACCTTGTGGGGACTGTAGACGCCTCAACGCTATAACAATACCTGATAGATATCCTATACCTCACCTGCAAGACGTCACACATTTTTTACATGGAAAAAATATATTTTCAAAATTAGATTTGATTAGAGCATACCACCACATACCAATGAACGATAGAGACATCGAAAAAACAGCAGTCACTACACCATTCGGATTATTCGAATTCGTGGTGATGCCCTTTGGACTGTGTAACGCCGCACAGACGTTCCAAAGATATATCAACGGCATTCTAAGCGATCTCCCATTTTGTTTCGCGTATATCGACGATATATTAATCGCTTCATCATCAAAAGCTGAACATGAAGAACACTTAAAAATTATATTTCAACGTCTCAGTGAAAATCACATTTCTATCAATTCCACAAAATGTATTTTTGGTACAAATACCATCAACTTTTTGGGATATGAGCTTTCTAACGACGGTGCAAAACCATCAAAAGAGAAGGTCCAGGCAATAGTTAACATGGTTCAACCAACGAACGTTAAGTCGTTGCGACGATTTCTTGGAATGCTAAATTTTTACCGTCGTTTCCTTCCATCAGCAGCAGCAGTACAAACACCATTAAACAACCTGACAACAGGCAATAAAAAGGAGAACAGAACCATACTGTGGTCTACTGAAACCGAGGAAGCATTTAAAAGATGCAAGGAAGCAGTAATACAAGCAACAACTTTAGTTCATGCAGCACCTTCAGCATCACTCGTACTAATGACAGATGCATCCGACACATCAATCGGTTCAGCTCTCAATCAAATACAAAACGGTCGAATGGAACCTTTAGGATTTTATTCGAAGAAATTGTCTGAAACTCAAACCAAGTACAGTACCTATGATCGGGAACTTTTAGCAATTTATGAATCAATAAAACATTTTAGGCATATGCTAGAAGAAAAACCTTTCACAATAGTAACTGATCATAAACCATTAATATACGCCTTCCAACAAAAACCGGAAAAAGTATCACCACGCCAACTACGTCAACTAGATTTTATATCACAATTTTCAACAGACATAAAATACACCGCCGGTAAGGATAATACTGTCGCTGATTTTTTATCTCGTTTAGAGACAATAACAGTGCCATCAACATTCGACTACAACAATATCCAAGCAGATCAAAAGCAAGATGATGAATTAAAGAAATTGCTAAACGAACCTGACACACATTCATTGAAACTAACATTAGTAGAAATTCCTAATACAGAATTTAAAATTTATTTTGATACGAGTAAGAAAAAGCAAGACTTTATGTTCCGAAGAACACCAGACATCAAGTTTTTAACATTATACATAACATAGCTCATCCAGGCATTAAAAAAACCATACATCAGATTAAAGAAAAATATATTTGGCCATCTATTAACGAAGATACGAAACAATGGGTACAATCATGTGCAGCATGTCAAAAGTGTAAAATAGGACGCCATACAAAATCTGGTTTCGCACACTATCCTGAAGTGTCTTCAAGATTTCAACACATCAACATCGATCTAATAGGACCATTACCAATGTCTGAAGGAAATCTTTATTGCCTAACCTGTATTGACAGGTACAGCAATTGGCCAGAAGCAATACCAATCGAAAATATTACCGCAGAAACAGTCGCGCGAGCTTTGTACAACAATTGGATCGCTAGATATGGAGTACCAGAAAAGATAACAACTGATCAAGGTCGTCAATTTGAGTGTGAGTTATTCAAAAATCTCACAAAATTGTTAGGCATACAACACATAAGAACAACACCATATCATCCACAGTCTAATGGAAAAATAGAGCGATTACATCGCACTCTAAAAACAGCATTAAAGTGTCACGCAAACAATCGATGGACAGAAATTTTACCAACAATGCTATTAGGACTTCGTTCAGTGATAACAAATAGTAACGCTACACCCGCGGAAATCGTTTACGGACAATCATTAAGACTACCTGGTGAATTCTTTGATGAAAGTAACATTAACACAGAACCATTAACATTCGTGAATAATTTAAAGGAGACAATAAAATCATTTAAACCAGTACCAATTAAACATAATAACCCTAATAAAAACATTTTCATTCACCCAGCACTTAATACATGCACACACGTTTTCGTACGTCACGATGCCATCCGAAAACCTTTACAACCTCCCTATGATGGACCCTTCAAGATAACAGCGCGATCAGAAAAATATTTTACTATTGATTTAAATAATAAAACAAAAAATATTTCTATTGATAGATTAAAACCCATGTTCACCACTCAAGATAATCAGCCACAACCAAGAGATTTTGATACAGCTACACGACAAGTCACACAACAAGCCACACAACAAGCCACACAACAAGCCACACAACATACACACATCACATATAACAGCGAAGAAACCAAGGATACAACACCAGAATTTTCACGATATGGACGAAAATTAACAAGAACTGTCCGTTTCGCAAAGTAACGCATCTGCTGGAAGGGGAGTACTGTAGCGATATCAAATAAATAAATTTATATTTTGCTATTATTTATTAAAATTAAATTTTATCTATTGTAAATCAATTTTTATTTTATATTACACGATTAGAGTAAAATTCCTTATATTTTATAATTACCCTTAATTTGTTAGATCGGGCAACATTGTAATATTATTGTATAAAAACTAAAGAATTAAATATAAAGCACTTCTTATCTACTAAACCGCCGAGCGTTTCGTTTTAACAAAATAATCCTCCACAGGTACCAAAACCGACGATCCCATAAGACGTTGGCCATTGTCATGGATATTGCGCCCTCCTCTTGTTCCTCTATGAGCCTCTTCCTTTCTGAATTTTGCATTAAAATCCCCAGACAATTTTTAGGTCATTCGAGGGCAGTGAATCATATGTTGTCTCTAGGATGGCATAAAATTCGTCTTTAGTTATATTGTCCGCGTCTTCTGTTCGTGCGTAAACGTTGATCAACCAAATGTTGAGCAATTTAGTCTTTATTCGGATTGCACACAATCTTTCGTTTACTGGTCTGAAGATCGTGACCTGCTGTTTAAATTTTTTGTCAACGACAAAAGCGACTCCAAACTCTCTGCTTCCCGACAATTTTCCACTTGGATAGATTGTGTGTGATCTCATGTCCATGATTTCGTTACCGAGCCATTTCGTTCCTTGGATGGCAGTTATGTTGATGTTGTGTTTGGCCACTTCTTCGAGGAACTCTTTCAGAGCTCCTGTCCTAAATAAGGATCGAACATTCCAAGATTCAATAGAGTAGTCCATTTTTCGTTTGCGGAGTCGTTGCCGTTGAGTCCATCCTTTTCGAGGCTGTTCTTCAGGTTTCTGGACAGTGTTCTTTTTCCGGTGATGCATTGTCGGCACCTCGTCCAACCCCCGACCTGGAGGACCGGTCTTACTTATTTATTACAGCCTAGTTGAAAAAGGGTGGGAGTTTTGAGCTAAATATGACATGTTGGAGTTCTCATAGCTATGCTGCGAGTCCAACTATGTCATACTTTTTGCCTACTTTTTGAGACGCACCGGTGTTACTGGCCATTCAGGTTAACTCCATGTACCCTCCTCCTTTCTCAAACTGGGCTTGGGACCGTCTATGGCGGAGTTTACTTTATATTCTATGAATTATGAATTCCTAATTCCGAACTTGTTTAATACTTTTTCTGGCGAATTCTCTGATCCTTCTTCTTATGTTTTCATCAAGCGCTGCACAAATTTTTTTGATGCTGCTTTCGATGGTAATGCCCAACGTCTTTTGAATTCATCCATAGTTTTTAGACTTTCTCCTTCGTTTTTCAATTTTCCCTTCATAATTGCCCAATATTTTTCGATTGGACGAAGTGTCGACGTATTTGGAGTATTGTCTGCTTTTTGTACATATGCAATGCCTTTGGAGTTTTACCAGTTTGCCGTTGCTAAAGCATAGTAACTAGATGCCCAGTCGGACCAAAACAGAACTGGAGTTTAGTGCGTTTTAATCATGGGCAATAATCTTTTCTGCAAGCATTCTTTACGGTAGATTTAGGCGTTTATGGTTCCTATTGTAAAAAACGCTGTTGACATCATTCCACATTCAGAAAGAGCTTGCCAAACCATAATTTTTTTTTCAAAATTTTTCAAAGCAATCTATTCTATCCAATTCACTAACATTTCTTCTGTCATTTGCAGTAAAAAATTGGGGACCCGGTAGAGAAAAAAGGTCCATTTTGCAATATGTTTCGTCGTTCATTATACATATACATTATACGTACATTTTTTTCATCAATAATTTTCGGTAGAGATTTCTCGAGTGCCTAATTGCTCGTTTTTTTTGATCAGATCTTCTTTTCGGTGCTTTTTGCTTTTTAAAAGTCTTCAAACCATTCCGTTGTTTTGCTCTTTGCACCATTTGATGGCTGGTTCTAAGATCTTTAGCCAATTCCCTTGTAGACATCGACGGATTTCTCTTTAAAGCGTTAAGGATCTTTTTTTCGAAAACAGGACTTACAGGACCTTTTGGACGACCTAACCTCGCTTTCTCAGATACATTCATCTCTTCCTTGAACCGTTTGATATACCTTTGTACACTTCTTGTTGTAATTTTATATTTTTTTCCCAATGTTGGATACTATACTTGTTGATTTTTTTTGCCATTGTCGCACAACTTGTCCACAAACCGAACCACTAGAACGCTGCATTTTCACTAAATTGATCAGTCAAGCAGATTAAATCCTATGTAAATGAGTAAGGAAGTTCTGAGAATCACGTAAAAAACTTTTTGTCTCTCTTGGTAAAGAAAGAACCATTATCTACACACGAATAGATGCGACAGAACTTTTCGTTACAGGCTAGTAATGGCGGAAAATGGGAGGTATTTAAGAAATGGTGCATTTTTCAAAATTTCAAACTGTTGTGTTGTTGAGATATACCAAAATTGAGAACAGATATCAAACCGAAAATTTGTCAGATTATAGAACTGCATAGTCTTTAATTTTGTTCAAATTTTGAAGGAGATTAGTTTAAGGGGAGGGAGATAGTAAGCAAAAATATCGAAAATTTTGAGTGATTTTCTTAGGACTCTGGTGAAAGATACAAACTTTAAATGTAGCATGTGGATACCTCTATGTGATTCATATAGAGAAAAAATAATAATTTGTTCCACAATTATTATGCACCGACCCCCCTGGGTCTAACATTCACAAGGTCTTTCAAGTGCAAAGAAAAAAACATAACAGGACTACGATTGGGCCTAAAGCCCAATCGTGCGATACTTTAGACGAAAGAGAATTTTTTTGATTTCAAGAAATTTTTAGGGGAAGTGGTAGAGTTTCACATATAACTATAAATATCACGCTTTTGATATGTTTTAACTTGTAGGCCAGTAGTATTCATACTTTTCAGGAAAATCGAGAGGGGGTAGAAGGAGAGAAGCTAATCATCTAATTATTTGGTCTTACTAATAATTCTAAATAAATATTTGGTGCGCAATTTCAGCTCGATAAATTTTATACATACTGAGTAAATTTGCTTAGAGTATTTCATGAAATAGTGCAGTTTGTATGTTGGTGGAAGAAGAAGGAGGAATCAAATAATTTTTATACAGTTAATTGAAATCATCATAAAAGTAATACATTTCAAATTTTAGATCAATAGCATTCGAGCAAATCCGTTTATTGTCGAATCTCCAAATTGAATCATTTTTTTTTGCATAAAAACTTTTAAAAATAGTCAAAACGGAATTGCATCAAAAGTTTTGATATTGCACCTGTCCTACCAACTCCCATACAAAAGTATGATGTCGACAAATTTACATAAGTCAACTAATAACCAACAAATTAAAAGCTACCAACTTGAAATTTTGTACGAGCACCTTAAAAGAGACACAAAATAAAAGTGGGCCAAATATAAGTTTCTTTTTAAAAATGCATTAGTAAGAACAAACATTCCCAACAATGATGGAATACAACTTCGTTCAAGTGGCTGCCTCCGCTGACTTCGCAGTAGCGCATTCTGTCACTCCAATTTTCCAAGACCATGTCGATGGTTCCGGGCTGTAGCTCACGGATTGCTTGGATGATATTAGCCTTAAGTGCTTGAATCGTTTCTGGATTGCTGGCATAATATCGGTCCTTCACAGTTTCCCAGAAAAAAAAGAGGTTGTCCAAATTCATGTCTTCAATTTCAGTAAAAAAAAAATCGGATAACATGGCTCTGTAACGTTCACCGTTGACCGAAACGTTGTTCCCAGCCTCATTTTCGAAGAAAAGTGGTCCAATGATGCCACCACTCCACAATCCGCACCAAACTGCCACTCTCTGTAGATGCATTGGCTTCTCGACAATAACATGTGGGTTTTCCAAGCCCCAGATGTGGCAATTTTTTGTTAATGTAGCCTCCGAGATGAAAATGCGCCTCGGCAGAAAAGATGATTTTTCGCCCAAAATCGTTATCCAATTCAAGCTGCTCTAAGGCCCAAACTACCGAAGCAGCCACTTGAACAAAGTTGTATTTTATCATTAATGGGAATGTTTGTTCTTACTAATAAAGTCATAATACATGGAAAAAAATTTAATTTTGTTGATTTTATTACATTTTTAAAAAGAAACTTATATTTGGCCCACCATGTACATCTCAAATTTTACGATTCCCTTACCCCTACCCTCCCCTTGCATAAACCTTGCATAAATAAACGAATGAAATGTTGAATTTATGTACTGGAGCTATTGATCGTATCCGCAATTGAATGTTAAATTGACAACAGCCCTGCCCAAGAACCCCCTTTCAGGTAATCGCTCTTACTTGCGTATTGACTTTCCAGGCATCCCCAATTTGTCCCAAAAATAACAACCATGCGCCCAACTTGTTGGCACTTTATTTAATATAACACCCCGCCAATACTTCGTTTTTCGATATCACAGGCATATTGCGAGATCGATGAATAGTTTAGTCACTCAGCTTCCTAAATGCATAAAGTATTTACTCCATCAAAGTTGCCTTCAACTGTAAGATAAATTTCAATGTATTTTTTAAGCACAGTGACAGCATACTAATATTGAACGCATTTCCAGGATTTTTTGTTTCTAAATGACTTTAATATACAATAATTTCGAATGATCGTTCATTGTCAGTTTTGACTATGTCCTCTATATCCCCACTTCCGTCAAGTATTTGCACCATCATCAATAACTGTTGAGCAGCTTTATGTTATTAATCAGGGATACTAATGATTTGGGTCACTGAATCACAATGCCGAGAAATTTAAAATGACTTATATTGTTATAAATTGAAGTTGGTGACTTATTGTTGAAAATAAAAACAACCCGAGACAATGGAGTACCGAAGATTTCCAACCATTTGAAAATTGTGTGCGATGTAATGTTAGTAATCTCGCTTCCTAACATTTAGATTCTTGGAGTGGAGTGACGCTTATCTTGTATTTGTTTGTCTGTTTCCGAGGCGCTATCACTGATTCTGCCCTGTACAGGGATCGCAAGTAATAGTCCATTTTTCTTTTGTCTTTCATTCAGGTTTCAAAACAAGTCTGGCTTTTTCTTCAGCTTGGCGTGCCAGTCCTACATTTGATGGTAGACCCAGCTAACGTGCTGGGAGGAACCCTCTATGACTGGGCACACTGATTTAGAAGGCGGTGAGGTCAAGAGTGGTATCCGGCCAAAAGTGCGATCATTTTGAAGATTTAGGATTCACTGGCAGAACTACTGGTGTTAAATATCAGTGAGCATTGCCCAGTTTTTAGAAACACCGCTATGATACCCTGCCAACATCAATTACACGAATGAATAAATAATGGTTATGTAATAATAATAAGTATCCTCCGTATCCCGTCATGTGAAATTTTTGGTTCAATATTTGAAATTACTGACTGATTAGTTTTTAATTTCCGAAATGTGTTTTGGTAGCTACCTCGAAATGTGTTAAAAAATATTTTCTTTTATCTGCCAAAATTCACAGTTTTCTGTTATTTTTTACGAATTCCGAACATCAAATTCATTTGCACTGCATATCCAAAAAAAAATGAGAATCCACCAAAGAAAAAAACTGTATGCGCACTATTAAGTAAAGTAATGATTTCCAGATCTAAAAAGTGGAAACAATTTACTGAGCCAAATAGTATCAAAATTGATGTTCGAAACAGATACAAAATGGCGCCCAACGAGGGGTCGTTCATAACTTTGTAAAATTTTCTTTTATTTGTAAGGAATCGCTGTAAATGGTGCAACTATTACAATAATTATGATAACAAATTATGACCAGTACACACGGAAATGAATTCCATTACAAACTTGAAGAAAAACTTTCTCTCCTTTCGGTACGCTGTGTACAGTATATGCTCAAAGTCCGATGACATCACAGGTGAAATGGTTTTTCTAACAAGAAAATCAATTTTCATCTTGAAATCGAACAACAACTTCTCACGAAGGCTTGTTTGCCATACTTACAGCGTAGCAAGTCGCAAGGTAGACCGAACCTTACGTAAGATTGCTCCAATTTATGCGTAATAATTGCAACGTATATATACACATATGTCTGACTACTGTTTTCACATTTTCCACGAACGGCAGAGCCAAGACTAAGCAGCACATATGCAGATATGTACGTTGTTTCTTTTCGAACTATATAAATACGTTTACAAAGTTTGCAAAGCCGCCGAAGATCCGAATTCCGTGTTGTTAAGCTGTACTATAGATATACATACATAAAGTAGATAACCTAAAGATTGCGCAATGAAAATACCTGCCAGGTTGCCGGTTAGATTCGAGCTCTCCGTGTTCCAATGAACGACATTCCGAACAGGTTTCTTTAAAAAAAAAATCTTTTTCTTCGTCTTACCGGACTCATTTCAGAGCCTTAAGGTATGGAACTAGAGTGTGGAACGACTGCGACATTTTTTTACTTGAGTAACTACGCACCATCATAGTCAGTTTCGCGGTAATTCAGTATAAAAACCACTGCACACGATTCACCACATATCAAGTAGTTGGGGAGCATGGGGTTCAAGGTCCTCCGCAACGTTTGGATCCAAAAAAGCAACCACTTAGCTTAGATACTTGAGTATTACATGAACCAAACTCTGCATTGCACTTTTTTTCTTCTGTTGATTCCTAGTTCGGAGCAGTAGTATAGCAAGTTTTGGCCTTCAAGACGAAAAAAAAAACAATCTTTAAACAAAGGTAATTCATTGATTGCTCCGCCAAACTAAAGTATTTTTCCGCTGCTTTTTTGCCTCCAGCTTATATGCTCGACATAAGAAACTAACAGGATATTTTATGCCAAAAACTTTTGAAACTGCACACGGCAAACTTTCGATAAATTTTCAAAACAGCATTCAGGTATGCTGTAACTGTTGGCGTTATTTAAGCGGTAATTAAGTGGAAAAATATGTTTTCATGCACTTATGCACACACATAGCAAAAGAATAACAAATAGATGTGTACAAAAAAAAATGAAGAGCAAAAAGTTATTGCACTTGTTCAATTTAGTAATTGGTAAATGAATAATAAGCTTTATGATTTAATTGTGTCACAAAAAAATTAGGAAAAAATTCAGGAAGAAAAGTTCGTTTTGGAACTGGGAAAAAAATCAGATATACTCTATAGAACAAGTTAATTAAAAATAAATTAAATAAAGTTTAATTTCCAAAACGCAAAAAATTATTAAGTCAGATGAATCTATTTATCTTTCTCATCATTCCGAAACAAATTTTAAGACGTTTTACAAGTGCCAGCTCTGCTTTGTTCTGAAATAAACTGCATTTCCTCAGTTATTTTTTATCCCCCCTTTTGTCAAATTCCAATGTGCAAATAAATTAGGCTATGTTCGAAGTTTTCTACTACGAGTGGAGGTCGAAAATTTCGCGGAATGACAAAGATAAAGGGGGGGGGGGAATTAAATAAGTTATTATTTTTCCTTTTTAATGTACATATTCTCCCTTAAGCCCAATACATTAATTACAATCTCTAAAATTTTATTAATTCTTTCTTAAAATAAAACAGAGCTTAATGTACCGGAAAATATATCATCACAAATTATTTCGAATTGTTTATTGTGACTTCTGTATGGGAGGTGGTAGAAGCAGAGGGGGAGGTTTGTAATTTTTGTACAGGACACCGAACGTGTCATGCAAATGTTTCATGCTAAATTTAAAATTTATAGTTTCGTATTATTTTCAAAGAAACTGGACATAGCTTTCCTGAAATTGGGGCATTTATATGCAGGGTGGCAGAGAAAGTGAAGGATTTTATTTGATTTCGGAACTGCTTATCAACATCCTTATCACCGTGCTTCGTTTCAATTTCAAAGTCGATAGCTCTCATATGTTCGAAGGAGAAATGCTTTTCTTGAAATTATATTATAGATATTTGTATGGGAGGGGGTAGGAGGAGTGCAGCGAAGCTGATAACTGTTTTTTTAGTAATTATTGCAATCATTAAGGGACAAATTGTGGTAAAATTATATGTTTGTACCTTTTCTAGTTTTAATGAAAAACGACATAATGTTCGTCTACAATGGCGCTACAGCCCAAATCGGGTCTTGGTCTCCTGACCTCCAGGTTCCTTAACATTTTTTCCATTATTTATTGTGGAAGGGTTGCTAGAACTCCGCACAACCCTTTTTCTACGCATTTTTCATTTTCGTAAATTGAATAAAATAAAATCGATATGATGCTTTTACCAAAATTATACATTTGTACGGGAGGTGGAAGAAGGAGTACACGGATAAAAACAAAAATTTTCGTCGGTAATGATATTTCAATTATTAAATTTTCAACAAAATTTCAAGTCGGTAGCTTTGACAGTTTCGAAGAAAAATAATTTAATTTAAATTTTAAAATTTCGTGAAATTTGTATGGGAGGAGGTAGTAGGAGTTGATGATTTTTTCTTAAATTGATTGCAATTATAATGAAATCAACACTGGCAAAAACTAGTTCATTTTATTTTGTTAGCTTCAATGAAAATCGAAAAAATATATTTTTGAAAATTATGGATTTGTATGGGAGGGGGTAGAAGATGTATAGGGATCAGATCAATATTTTGTGATGTTAATAATTTTTACATCAGTATACTTTGACCCAAATTCCAAGTCAATACCTTAATTAGTTTCGAAGAAAAATCAATTTCTTAAAGTTTCGAAATTTAATGAAATTCGTATGGAAGGGGGTAGAAGGATTGGGTAGATGTAGCTCGTTCACAAAATTAAAGTTCCTATTTTGGACAATAGCTCAAAACGTTCGGGAGATATGTTGTAGACAGACGGACAGACGGTCACTCGAAATCGAGGTTTTTGAGCGACAACAAATATTTCTGTACCCTTGGCGGCTCTGTTCGAGCATTATTTCTTAGCGTTACAAACGGTAAAGCAAACACAACATACTCTCAGATTTCAGTTGAAGTCTAAAATTTTATTTTTTTATCATGGCCTTCAAAATAGACTGAAATAGCCGACTTCACCTCTTCATCGTTGGTAAATTTCCTCCCCGAAGTTCTTTCTTCAGTTTTGAGAACAAATAGTAATTATAACAGGCCAGATCTGGACTATAAGGAGGATGCTTCAATATTCCGTATCCACATTTCCGTAGGGCAGCCATTGCCACGTCACTCTTAGTGCGTTATCGTGCAAAAGCGGCACATCTCGAGTCCACTTTCCTCTTCTTTTTTCTTTGATCAATCAATCAATCATCAAATTCCTGTTAAGACCCCCTATAGGGGCATAGGACAGAAACAACTCTCTTCCACAAGGCGCGATCCTGCGCATCGGCTTTAAGCTGTTGCCAGGACTTGTTTATTCCTCTGGCCTCCTGCTCAACTGCTCGCTTCCATGTGTTACATGGTCGACCAACCCGACGTCTTCCTTGAGGGTTATAATCCAGAGCCTGTTTTGCGATGTTTTGCTCTGGTTTCCTCAAAGTATGACCGATCCACTGCCACTTTCGCCGTTGAATCTCAATACCTATTTTAGTTTGGCGAGTTGTACTCCAAAGTTCGTCGTTGGAGATCACTTCTGGCCAGAATATTCCTAAAATGCGTCGGAGGCATTGGTTTACGAAAGTCTGTAGTTTCTTGGTAAGTCGAACGGTCACTTTCCACGTAGTACAACCATATAACAACACGGATTTGACGCAGCTTCGTGCGAAGTGAGATCTCTCTTAACCTCCAGAAAGGGGAAAGGATACCGAAGGCCTGACGAGCTTTATTTAGCCGAGTCTCAACATCCTTTTCGGCTCCGCCGTCCATGCTGACAATGCTTCCGAGATAGCAAAAATCTTGCACCTCTTCCACATCCTGTCCATTAAGAACAATCGGTGTGCTTGCGTTCGAACCCATGTGCATGTACTTGGTTTTACGCACATTTATTTTCAGTCCCGCCTCTTTGCACTTAGAATGCAACGAGCGAACATTTGACTCTAAGTCCGAACGGGTATGTGCAAGCAAACACACGTCATCAGCATAATCAAGGTGACTTAAGATGTTAAATAGTCTCCATTGAAGACCTTTACCTTCCCCACCTTCCAGTGCAGCTTTCAAGATGTCATTTATTACCACCAGAAACAGGGCTGGTGATAATATGCAGCCTTGTCTGACACCCGTTCGCACAGGAAAGCTCTCGGACAGCTCTCCTCTATGCAAGACGCGACACCTTGCATCTTCGTAGGATTCTTTAATCATAGCTATGACCTTATTTGGAATACCTCTCCTATGCAAAGCATTCCATATGTAATCTCGCTTAACGCTGTCGAAAGCCTTCTCGAAGTCCACAAACATGAGATGTAGTGGCGAACCCATTTCGGCTGACTGCTCTAATATTATCCGTAGGGTATTTGTGTGGTCGGTACAAGACGACCCTTTACGGAATCCAGCCTGATAAACTTCGAGAGTGCTCTCGACGACATCACTAATCCTATTGAGAATTACCTTAGCCATAATTTTTGATACGGCAGTAAGTAGACATATACCACGCCAATTGCCACAATCCCGAAGGTCGCCCTTCTTCGGAATTTTCACAATGACGCCCTCCTTCCATTCAGTCGGATATCTTCCATCATTCCACACCTTAGTGAAGAGTGGGAGGAGTATATCGGCTGTTATTTCCGGGTCCGCTTTAAGGAGTTCGGTTGGTAGTCCGTCTATACCTGGAGCTTTCCTTCCCGCCATTGACCGAATGGCGGAAACTATCTCTTCCTTATCTGGGGGATCGTCCCTAATAGAGGATTGTTGCGGTTGGATGTTTGGAAGTTGTTCTGTTTCCGGAATATCTTCATCTGACAAGATGTTTAAAATATCAGAGAAGTATTCCTTCCATCGTCGCAACTGGTGTTCACTCATATTAAGGAGAGTTCCGTTGACATCTCTCACCAGGTGGTTGGCGGTGAAATTCCTGTTCGTCAACTGTTTCATGATTTTAAATAGTGAACCCATATCCCCAAGGTAAGCCGCAGATTCTGCCTTGTTTGCCAGATCTTCAATGGCCTTTCTCTTGTCGCGTCTAACAGCCTTTTTAAGCTGTATATGAGCATCGCGGTAGTTCTGCCTCAAGTCGGGCGTTCGTTGGTTGACATCGGGTTGAGAGATGATTGCCAATTTGGCTTTTTTCCGATTGCCAACCTTGTCCCATGTGTCTTGCGACATCCAGGGTTTCTGTCCGCTTTGCGCATATCCCACAGATTCTTCAGCACTAGTTAGAAAAGTGTTTCTGGTTGCCTCCCAATTGGCGTCCAGTGTGCGCATTTCATGTTCACCCAATGTGGATGACTTTTCGCGTAGAATGGTGGTGTATTCGAGTTTTTTGTTGGGATCTCTGAGTTTATCCACATTAAGCTTGCGCTTCATTTGAAGAATTTGTGGTCGTCGGATAGCTGCTGTACACAATCTCAAGCAGGCAACCATCAAGTGGTGATCGCTCTCCACGTCAGCTCCACGTTTCGCTCGCACATCGAGGAGACATCTTCTCCATCGGCGACTTATAGCCAAATGGTCGATCTGGTTCTGAGTAACACCGTCAGGGGAAACCCAAGATGTTTTATGATGACTCTTGTGTGGAAAAAGGGTCCCTCCGATGACCATTTGCCGAGTACTACAGAACTCCACAAACAATTCGCCGTTTTCGGGTCTCTTAATCCAAGGTCGTGAAGCGTCGACCCAAGGGTCACCATGCCTCCCCATGACGTGTTCTAGTCCAGTGTTGTCTGATCCAACCTGGGCGTTCATATCTCCCGAAATGATAATAATATCACCTCTTGGAACACGTTCGAAGGTGGCACTCAGTTGGCTATAAAACTCCTCTTTGTCACCAGATGTTGCGGTATTAGTTGGTGCGTAGCACTGCAGAATTGTGACGTTTCTGACACTGGTCCTGAGCCTGACGACGATAATCCTATCCGAGATTGGTTCCCAGCTAATGAGACTGTTTCTCGCTCTCGGCGTAAGGACGAACGCCACGCCATTTCTGCCTTCACTTTCAGGGCCAATGTAGAGAATAGTGTTTCCGCTAGGGGTTCGTTCTTCTCCTGATCCTGTCCACCTGACCTCGCTCAAGCCCAAGATTTGGATGTTATAGTGCTCCATTTCACGGTCGATCACTGATTGGCGGTGCAAGGACCGAGTAACCCCAGCTCTTCCCCCGTCATTCAATGTTCGAACGTTCCAGAAGCCAATCATAGTCCGTTTTCGAATGCCAAAAGTCGTTACCGTAGAATCAGTCCGTATCCGAGGCGATGTATCCGTTTCTCGTATCATTTAGGTCTTAAGATCACGGGTGATAAGCCCATGATCCAGTGAGTGTCCATTTGCCATTTTTAGGGCAAGCAGGACTGGCTGTGGGTGAATTCTACAGCTCCCATCCCAGAGGGGGATAGTTAGCTCAGGTCCGTGGAGTCGCTAACTCCAAAGATAGTTGCAGGAATTGGTAAAACCTCATACTACAACTACCCCCTTGCGGGTATCCTTTAATTCTTATAGCAGGTTGCATAGTATCCCCTATGATATTTTGTCCTTTTTCTTTATCATCAATCATCAAAATCCCTACTGAGTCTCAAGAAGTAGTGGCCATGATTTCCCGGCGGATTGTGAGACCTTAAACTTCTTGGGGCGTGAAGCGCCTTTACGGAACCATTGCATTGACTTCTACTTTGATTCAGGCTAATAATGATGAACTCAAGTCTTAGTTAACAAATCGGGTCAAAATTTCATCCCTGTTCTCGCTACAGAGATCCAAAAACTCGGTACCCATTTTGCGCTGACTTTAGACATGCCGCGATGATGGAGGATATTCAAAATGTTTGTCTCTGATACTTCAACCATTTTTTGCGATTTGTTTCTTCTTTAACCGAGTATCTTAAAGAACAAGTTTTCTTCACTTTTTCGGCGATTTTTGAGTAAGTGGTCTCAATCGGCCGGCCCGAGTGTTTATCATTTTCAACTGACTTTCTGTCTTGCCTGAATAAACTATGCTACTTATAAATCATCGTTTTATTTAAGGCAACAGTCCCCTTAAACATATGACATTTCTTCTGAAATGATTTCTGTCGTTTCTCCTTGATTGATGAGGAACTTCTCGTTATACTCTAGATGAAATCTGAGAGTATTATAAGTTTGCCACAAAGTTTGTAACGCCAAGAAATAAGGCTCGGAGAAAAAAATGAATGATACAGAAGTTCATATAATCACTCAAAAATGTCAAAACCGGATGTCCGTCCGTCCGTCCGTCCGTCCGTCCGTCTGTCCGTCTGTCTGTCCGTCTGTCTGTCTGTCCGTACGTGTCCTCTCTAGCTTGAGAACGCGTTGAGCTAGAAAGTTCAAATTTTGTATACGTCGTTTTTAACAAAAAAGTAATGTCAAGTTCGTGAACGAGCCAAATCGCTCCACCCCTTCTACCCCCTTCCATACAAAATGACACAATTTCGCAATCTGACAATAAACTGATTTCCTTGAAAAGTACAAATGACATTGATCTGAAATTTGGAATGTGATACTTTTATGATGATTCCAATCTACTCTATAAAAATAATTGGTGTCTTCCCCCTCCTTCCACCACCTCCCATACAAACTGCACTTTTTCATGAAATGCTCTAAACCAATTTACTCAGTGCGTATAATACTAAAACATCCAAATATTGGGCTTGAGCGAGGTCAGGTGGATAGGATCATGAGAAGAACGAACCCCTAGCGGAAACACTATTCTGTACATTGACCCTGAAAGTGAAGCCAAAAATGGCGTGGGGTTCGTCCTTACACCGAGAGCGAGAAACAGTCTCATTAAATGGTAAACCAATCTCGGATAGGATTATCGTCATCTGGTTCAGGACCTGTGTCAGAAACGTCACAATTCTGCAGTGCTACGCAACAACTAAAACCGCAACATCTGGTGATAATGAGGAGTTTTATAGCCAACTGAGTGCCACCTTCGAACATGTTCCAAGAGGTGATATTATTATCATCTCCGGAGATATCAACGCCCAGGTTGGATCAGACAACGCTGGACTAGAACACGTCATGGGGAGGCACGGTGACCCTTGGGTCGACGCTTCACGACACGGTAAATTATTTGTGGAGTTTTGTAGTACTCGGCAAATGGTCATCGGAGGGACCCTTTTTGCACACAAGAGTCGTCATAAAACATGTGGCAATTGGCGTGGTATATGTCTACTTACTGCCATATCAAAAATTATGGCTAAGGTAATTCTCAATAGGATTAGTGATGTCGTCGAGAGCACTCTCGAAGTTTATCAGGCTGGATCCCGTAAAGGGTCGTCTTGTACTGACCACACAAATACCCTACGGAAAATTTTAGAGCAGTCAGCCACTAAATCTCATGTTTGTGGACTCCGAGAAGGCTTTCGACAATGTTAAGCGAGATTACATATTGAATGCTTTGCGTAGGAGAGATATTCCAGATAAGATCATAGCTATGATTAAGGAATCCTACGAATATGCAAGGTATCGCGTCTTGCATAGAAGAAAGCTGTCCGAGAGCTTCACTGTGCGAACGGGTGTGAGACAAGGCTGCATATTATCACCAGCCCTGTTTCTGGTGGTAACAAATGACATCTTGAAAGCTGCCCTGGAAGGTGGGGAAGGTATATGATAATGGAGACTATTTAATATCTTAAGTCACCTTGATTGTGCTGATGATGCATGTTTGCTTGCACATAACCGTTTGGACTTAGAGTCAAATGTTCGCTCGTTGCATTATAAATACAAAGAGGCGGGACTAAAAATAGATGTGCATTAAACCAAGTACATGCACATGGATTCGAACGCAAGCACACCGATTGTTCTTTATGGACAAGATGTGGAAGGGGTGCACGTTTTTTGCTATATCTCGGAAGCATTGTCAGCATGGACGGCGGAGCCGAAAAGGATATTGCGCTGCCTTTCCCGAACCACTGACAGCATTCTTGGTACCCATCTTGCGCTGACGTTAGACATGCCGTGATGATCGTGGAGGATATTCAAAATGGTTGTACCTGAATGAAACTTCTTCTTTTATTATTACTGTTGATCTTTTAGAAACAGTAAATAATATATTAAGGAGAAAATTATTTTAGTTAGGCATTTGTAACATGTCGCCCCCAGCCATTCGTCGAATATTCGCGATCTTCAGCTATCTACTATTCTGCACACACACGCACATATAATGATCCTTCGACTGAGAGAAGGCCGAAAATGGTCGAAACAGTGAAGATGGCCTGGAGTGGCCGAAAGTGGACGGCGGCCGAAAAGAACGAAATAGAAAGGCGAGTATTTGCGATGATTGAGATGCTGATTGACTCGTGTGATCGACAGAGCGTTGAGGTGACATATTGCAGTAAGATCAAGTTTGCGATTAAATCATTTGATCGACAGCGCGAAGATTAAAGCGAAAAAGTGAACAGGAATGGTGTTGAATTAATTATAAGAATGTGTAAAATAAAGTTAGTGGTTATTTTAATTTAAAAGCTAGCTAGTTTTATTTTATACTCTAGATGAAATCTGAGAATAGTATAAGTTTGTAACGCTGAGATATAAGGCTCGGAGAATACGTACAGAAGTTCAAATAATCACTTAAAAATCTCAAAACCGGATGTACGTCCGTCTACCTTGAGAACACGTTGAGCTAGAAAGTTCAAATTTGGTACACTTTATTTTCATCAAAAATCAAGGTCAAGTTCTCGAATGGGCCAAATCGCTCCACCGCCTCTCATACAAACATAATTTCGCAATTCGACAATAAACGCATTTGTTCAAAAAGCATAAAAGCTATTGATATGAAATTTGGAATATATTACTTTTATGATTATTTCAATCTACGGTATAAAAATTAATCGAGGCCTTCTCTTCCTTTCACCACCTCCCATACGAAATGCACTTTTTAATGAAATACTCTAAGTCAATTTATTCAGTACGTATCAAATTTTTCGAGCTGAAATTGTGCACTAAATATTTATTCAGAATTATTAGTAAAACCACAGAAAATGGGACGATAAAATTCACTCATTCTACCCCTCCCATACAATATGATGCAATTTCACAACTTTACAAAAAGTCGATTTTTCTGATAAGTATGGATGCCACTGATTTGCAATTTAAAACCTGTCAAAAACATGATTTTTATAGTTATTTCTGAAAAAATTATTAAGAACTCCCCGTTCCACCACCTCCCATACAAACTACATAATTCCACTAAATTCAATACACTGATTTTCTCAGTAACTATTAAATATTTGAATCCTAAATTTTGTATAAAACATTTTGGTATCAACTCTAGGATGATGTGAAAAACTAGTTCAATGTCGTCACTACCACTATCCATGCAAAATTTCTTTAAAATCAAAAAATTTCTCTTTCATCTAGAGTATCGTAATCCTGTTATGTTTATACTCTAGATGGAATCTGAGAGTATTATAAGTTCGCTCTAAGGTTTGTAACGCCAAGAAATAAGGCTCGGAGAAAAAAATGAATGATACAGAAGTTAATATTATCACTCAAAAATCTCAAAACCGGATGTCCGTCCGTCCGTCCGTCCGTCCGTCCGTCTGTCCGTCCGTCCGTCCGTCCGTCCGTCCGTCCGTGCGCTCTCTAGCTTGAGAACGCGTTGAGTTAGAAAGTTCAAATTTTGTACACGTCGTTTTTGACGAAAAAGTAAGGTCAAGTTCGTGAACGGGCCAAATCGCTCCACCCCTTCTACCCCCTCCCATACAAAATGACACAATTACGCAATTTGACAATAAACGGATTTGCTCAAAAAGTATAAAAGTTATTGGCCTGAAATTCAGAATATATTACTTTTATGATAATATCAATCTATGATATAAAAATTTTGCATGTCCTCCCCCTCCTTCTACCACCTCCCATACAAACTGTACTTATCATGAATTACTCTAAGCCAGTGCTTATAAAATTCAGCGGGCTGAAATTGTGCACCAAATATTTATTTAAAATTGTTAGTAAGGTCAAAAAATATGAGATGATTAGCTTCACCCCTTCTACCCCCTCCCATACAAAATGACACAATTTCGCAATTTGACAATAAATGGATTTACTCAAAAAGTATAAAAGCTATTGGTCTCAATTTTGGTATATGTTACTTTTTTAATGATTTAAATCTACAGTACAAAAATTATTTGCTTCCTCCCTTTCCTTCCACCCCCTCCCATACAAACTACACTTTTTCCTGAAATGCTCTAAGCCGATTTTCTCAGAACATATAACATTTGTTGTGCTCATATTTTGTAATAAATATTTAATTAATATTATTACTAAGATGAGAAAAAAAATATTTGATTTGCTTCACTACTTCTACCCCCTCCCATACAATATGACACAGTTTAACAACTTCACAAAAAATCGATTTCTTGAAAAGTATGAATGGCACTAGTCTGAAATTTAAGGGATGCCAATTTTATAATATTCCTAGTTATTTCTGAAAAAATCATTAAGATCCCCCCACTCTTTCTACCACCTCCCATACAAACTGCACATTTTCACTAAATCAAACTCACTAATTTTCTCAGTTCCCATTCAGTTTTTGGAGTAAGCATTTTGTATAAAACATTTTCATAGCTACTTTAGCATGATGTCGAAAAAATTAGTTCAATGCTATCATCCTTTCCAACACTCCCCATACAAAATTTCTTGGGATCACAAAAAATTTTATTTCATCTTGAGTATCGTAAGATTGCGCTTTACGCGCAATCGTAGCCCTGTTATGTTTTTACTTGAAATCCAGCGACCCCAAGTGCATTTCATTATAACATATTTAAGGGAAAGAACGATATACATACCATCAGGATTACTGATGTGTCAGATAGTAATGAAATTCGGAAGTATGTAAGCGACTCAAATGTAAATGCTTAATATATTGTATTTATTTGGCAGTAAAGAAATCTTGAATCTCTTCAACTTCAAGTGGAAGCCAATTATGAAAAAAAATATTTCGAATTAAATGAATCTTCAAGTTAAATAAATATCAAATTTGAAGTCATTAACTGACTCTCGAAACACAAACATCATTACAAGTCCAGAACAGCAAATAATTTAGGGCTGCATCTATGTACCTAAATTCTGCTCTACATCTTTACTTTTCTACTATTTGCCAAAATAATACTGCAAGTTCACTGAACTTTATTAAAAAAAATTGTCATTTTAAAATAAATTACGATAAAAGGTTTCGAATGAAAATGAAGAGAATGAGCACGTTTTCAAACATTCGATCACTGAAAAAAAAAATCTCTGGCACCGAAAAGAAAAATAAGTCATTATTTATGACTTTTGCCAAAACACCAAAATAAGATAAGTTACCGGATTACACAGTGGATAGATTTATGTGCTTACAATGAGAAAATCCTTTTTAACTAAGAAAATAAGGCGAACCAGTTTCATAAAGTTTACGAGAGCATGACATGGTGGACATGGTGCTTTTTAAAGTTACGAGAATAATAGCTCTAAGTTCTTGATGTGTTCTCGTGAGTATCAAGAGTGGAATTCCGCTTTAAAAATTAATATATGTATGTTTATGAGTGTTTAGATACTCTAGATGAAATAGGAAAGATTTTATTGCACCGGAAAATATATTATCTCAAATTCTTTCGAATAGTGAATCACGACTTTTGTATGGGAGGGGATAAGAGCCGAGGGGGGAGCTTTGTAATTTGTGTATATAACATCGAACGTAGTATAAAAAATGTTCCGTGCTGAATTTAAAGTTTGTAGCTTTCATAATTTTCGAGGAAATCGAACAATTTTTGTCTAAATTTATGGCACTTGTATGGGAGGTGGCAGAGAAAGTGGGAGATTTTGGATGATTTTGAATCTGCTTATCAGCATCCTAATCGCATTGATTGTTACAATTTTAAAGCCGATAACTCTCATACGTTCGAAAGAGATTTAATTTTCTTGAATTTCTAATACAAAAATTTGTATCGGAGGGGTTAGAAGGAGTGATGCGAAAATCATTTTTTTTATCATTTATTGCTATTATTAAATGACAAATTCTGCCAAAATTGTAAGTTTGAACTTTTTCTAGTTTCAGTGAAAATTGATTAAATGCATTTACCAAATTTATGCATTTGTATGGGAGGGAGTAGAGGGAGTTTTCGAATCAAAACCCAATTTTTCGATATAATCGATATTTGTAATAGTATACTCTTCTCAAAATTTAAAGTTGTTAGCTTTCACGGTTTTGATGAAAAATAATTTATTGAAATTCCGAAATTTCGTAAAATTTTTATGGGAGGGGGAAGAAAGAGTGAGGTCAAGTTGATAGTTTTCCCAAATTGGTTGAAATTGTAATAAAAACATAACAGGGCTACGATTGCGCGTAAAGCGCAATCTTACGATACTCTAGATGAAATAGAATTTTTTGTGATCCCAAGAAATTTCGCATGGGAAGTATTAGAAGGGATGACAGCATTGAACTAATTTTTCCCCATCATGCTAAAGTAGCTATGAAAATGTTTTGTACAAAATGCTTACTCCAAAAATTGAATGGGAACTGAAAAAATTAGTGAGTTAGATTTAGTGAAAATGTGCAGTTTGTATGGGAGGTGGTAGAAAGAGTGGGGCGATTAGAGTGATTTTTTTCAGAAATAACTAGGAATATTGTAAAATTAACATCCCTGAAATTTCAGACTAGTGCCATTTATACTTTTCAAGAAAATCGATTTTTTGTGAAGTTGTGAAACTGTGTCATATTGTATGGGAGGGGGTAGAAGCAGTGAAGCTAATCAAATATTTTTTTCTGATCTTAGTGCTAATACTAATTAAGTATTTATTACAAAATATGAGGTCAATAAATGTTATATGTTCTGAGAAAATCGTCTTAGAGCATTTCATGAAAAAGTGTAGTTTGTATGGGAGGGGGTGGAAGGAGAGGGAGGAAGCAAATAATTTTTCTACTGTAGATTAAAATTACTATGAAAATAACATATCCGAAAATTCAGACTAATAGCTTTTATACTTTTTGAGTAAATCCGTTTATTGTCAAATTACGAAATTGTGTCATTTTGTATGGGAGGGGGTAGAAGGGGTGAAGCTAATAGTCTAAATTTTTTTTGCTTACTAAAAATTTCAAATAAATATTTGGTGCACAATTTTAGCTCTCTAAATTGTATACGCAATGAGTAAATTGGCTTAGAGTAATTCATGACAAGTACAGTTTGTATGGGAGGTGGTAGAAGGAGGAGGAGGATACGCATAATTTTCATACGGTAGATTGATATTATCATTAAAGTAACATATACCAAATTTCAGGCCAATAGCTTTTATACTTTTCGTGCAAATCCGTTTATTGTCAAATTGCGCAATTGTGTCATTTTGTATGGGAGGGGGTAGAAGGGGTGGAGCGATTTGGCCCGTTCACGAACTTGACCTTACTTTTTTGTCAAAAACGACGTGTACAAAATTTGAACTATCTAGCTGAACGCGTTCTCAAGCTAGAGCGCGTACAGACGGACGGACGGACATCCGGTTTTGAGATTTTTGAGTGATAATATTAATTTCTGTATTCATCATTTTTTTCTCCGAGCCTTATTTCTTGGCGTTACAAACTTTAGAGCAAACTTATAATACTCTCAGATTTCATCTAGAGTATAATTAATTCTGACAAACATTGGTTCTTTTAGCTAATGCAAACCGAATAAATGCATTTTTGAAAATTGTGCATTTGTATGGGAGGGAGTAGAAGGAGTAAGAGGATCAGATCAAAATTTTTTGCCGTGAGCGATATTCACATTATCATACTATGATCTAATTTTCAAGTCAATAGCTGAAATGGTTGCGGAGAAAAATAAGTTTCATTACATTTTGAATTTTCATGAAATTTGTATGGAAGGGGGTATAGGTCAAAACTTTCGAGAGTTATGTTGTAGACAGATGGACAGAAAGACGGACAGACGGTCACTCGGAATTTAGATTTTTGAACGACAACAAATATTTCTGTACCCCTTGCGATCAATATTTCTTAGCGTTACAAACGGTAAGAAAAACACAATATACTCTCTAATTTCATCTAGAGTATAAAAATATCGTCAAAGGAATGAAAAAAATCAGTCAAACTTTATTGCATTGGTCCTAGCAAAAAAAAATGTTAGCAAAAAATTAATTTGACATGAATATAAGCAGTCTTTTACCTTGAAATCAATTTTTTTTTGTTTTAGCTTACGATTTTTCTAAGATATTATAATCTAATGAAAAGAAATAAATTTTTTTTTTTTAAATTTGCAATGCCATATCTGGGCGATCTAGATATGCTGGGACAAAAAAAAACACTGAAGCATTTTTATTATATTGCTGTAACTGAATACAATATTTTTTCGTTTTAACTATGTAGTTTTTTTTTGAGATTATTTAAGGCAATGAAATGTTTCGGCATGACAGACGAAATCGGTTGTGCACAATTTTTGAATAATTTACAAGGGGCACAGCGAGTTCATGGTAAAAAACATACAAAATTTACTTTATAAGACAAGCTTTGTTTTCTCTCAATTGATATTTTAATTAAAACCAAATTCGACTTTAGACTAGAATAACATTTTTACTTTCTTAAAAAGTAAAAAAAATATGGTTAACGAAATTTGCTTTTATTTTGCAAACTTCTTGTGCGAAAGTGTTAATAAGTTTTGACCAGTTCACTTACTTAAACAGCATTAGCAACGAAAAAAAAACAAATTTTGCTAAATGTGACAATTTATTATCTACTTCTTCAATGGCACTACACCCCAAATCATGATTTGCCCTCCTGACTTTCCGGTTCCTTAATATTTTATTTGTTATTGAAAAATGGTTGTTAGCGCACAATCCTTTATCTATGAACTTTCATTTTCTCAGACTGAGGTGACCAACAAAAACCTACGCAAGTAGTTTGCTGAAATTATACATCGACCGGGATTTAAGCTACCGCCCTTTGCATCGCATTTTTCATCGAAATCGTAGTTAGAGGAGCGTTTTATTTCTGTACACAATTCTTCAGTATCAAAAAAATAATAATATTATTTTTAAAAAATTCATAATTTATATTAACTTGCTCGCAAAGATTTAAAATAGCTGTGGCTTATTTCTTGCACTCGAGAAAATTGTAATTTTTCGAAAAAACCCAGAATGAACACATTGACTATCACTAATCATTTCACTATCTGATCGACATGTCACAAAAATATGATATTAGGAAAATAAACATACCTACCTTCGCGATTGGTAACTTTTCGAAAGCTTTTTTTATATACAATCTTCCACAATTTAGGTAGGGGCGAGGAGTCAGTTCTTACTTTCTGTTTCATATTTAATAAAAAACACATACGTTGAGATACTACAATAATAAATAAACAAAATGAATATTAAATAAACTGCCATCAAGTCGGGCGAAACTTTATTATTCTTGGGACAAATTTGGGATGCGTGGAAAGTCAATATGCCGGTTAGAGTGGTTTGGGAAGATTAAGTGAAAGGGAGTTCTTGGGCAGGGCTGTTGTGAATTTAAATAAGTAATTTCGAAGATATAATCACTTAACGAAAATTCGGCCGACAACTTGTTTTAAGCCCACTCCCCGTTTTCGGACGCCAATGGATAAAAAAATTGAATTATTTATAAAAATTGTCCCACAACCCTCTCTATATCTGTGCTTATTTTCAGTTTCCTATCTGCATTTGTGGTGAAGATATTAGCAAGTGTAGTTATTGACTCTTCCCCTTCCCCCCCCCCCTCCGCCTTCCACCTTACACTCCCCAAAGTTTAGATAGTGGAGCAAACTTACCCAATCAACAATCCACCCAAAAACGAACATTCTACCTTAAACGGGTCCATATGTACGACGAAATGGATTTTTTTTCTTTTCTTTCATTTTACTTTATTATTTTAATAATCGCAAAATATTCATATTTTGGGACCGTCAGTGTGGCATATAGTTCCTTTGGAATCAGCTTAGACAGTGGTTAATTATTGTAAGGGGGAGGGTCACGGGGGGTGCAAAGAAAAACACTTAAAAATTAATATCCCAACTATCTCTTAAGCTCTGTAATTGAAACTTAAAACTTATGTTAATCTATACCAGGAAAATACAAAAAAAATATAATATGTTGAAATAATATTAGTGGGGGGAAATGGGGAGCATTTCAAAAATGGCGCACTTTTCAAAATTACAAATCCTTATATCTCAAAAAAGAGTGCAGATATCAAATCGAAAATTTGTCAGATTGTATACTTATACAATATTTAATTTTGATAAAAATTTTAAGTAAGGGGGTGTAAAGGGAGCAAGCAAAAATGTTGAAAATTTTGAGTGATTTTTTTAGGACTCTGCTTAAAGATAGAAACTTTAAATTTGGCATGTGTATACATCTATTTGATATACATAGAAAAAAAATAATAATTTGATCCACAATTGTTACGAACCGACCACCCCGGTCTAATGGGCACAAGGTGTTTCATGTGCAGCGAAAAAAACACGAAAACTGAAAATTTTTGGATGTAATTTTAAGGTAGAAACCTGAAAATTTGGGAAATACATTTAAAAAAAATCCCTCAAAGTATGAAATATTAACTGGTCGAATCCTTACAAAACTTCTACCACCTCCCATAAAAAAAATTTTTTTCGACCATTTTTGAGAAATTAATTATCACCTTTCTATTAAAAGCTATCAATTTGAAATTTTGGATTAGAACTTGTAAAAATATTTGAAATGAAATTACTGTAAAATTTTTGAAATCGCACTTGCCCTTCTACCCCCTCCCATACAAAAGTATGATTTCGACCAATTTCATTAAATCAACTAATAACCAACAAATTAAAAGCTACGAACTTGAAATTTTTTACGAGTACCTTACAGAAGTAGAAAAAGAAAATTGTTTCACAAATTTTGCAATTCCCTAACCTCTTCTACCCCCTCCCATACAAAATTATTTTTTCGATCATTTTTAAGAAATCAGTTAACAGCTAACGCTTAAAAGCTATCCATTTAAAATTTTGCATGAAAACTTAAAAAAATAACTGAAATGAAATTCTTTTAAAAGTTTTGCAATCGCGCTTGCCCTTCTACCCCCTCCCATACAAAAGTATCATTTCGACCTACTTCATTAAATCAACGAATAATCAACAAATTAAAAGCTACGAATTTTAAATTTTGTACGAGCACACTACATGAGAAATGAAATAGAATTGCGTCACAATTTTTACGATTCCCCTACCTCCTCTACCCCCTCCCATACAAATGTTTGGTTTCGTGAATGTAAAATACATAGAATCGTATGAAAATTCTATGCAACTTCGTCTATGCAACTGACATTCTATGCAAGGAATATTGGACGTGATTCAAGCAATCAATTAAAAACTATTACCATCCACCCACTCTTACTATCACCCCCCACCCCACCCCTCACAAACACTCAAACTTGGATAAATAAAGGAATGAAATATTGATTATATGTACTGGAGCTTTTGAACGTTTCCACAAAGCCCAAGAATCCCCTTTCACTTAGCCTTCCCTAACCACTCTAACCTGCATATTGACTTTCCACGCATCCACAACTTGTCCCAAGAATAATAAAGTTTCGCCCGACTTGTTGGCAGTTTATTTTTTTTATGTCGATCACAATACTTTATTATTAGAATAATAAAGTAAAATGCTTTACACAAAAGTTGGGCTTAAAAAATGAAATGGGTACTGAGAAAATTAGTGCATTAGATTTAGTGAAATTGTACAGTTTGTCTGGGAGGTGGCAGAAGCGGTGGGTGGTTCTTAGGGATTTCTACAGAAATAAATACCAATAGTAAGCAACTCATATTTCTCAAATTTTAGATCAGTAACATTAATGTTTTCTAAGAAAATCGATTTTTTGTAAATTTGTGAAAACTCGTCCCTTTGTATCATGTTAAGATCTCCTATAGGGGCAAAGGACAGAAACAACTCTCTTCCACAAGGCGCGATCCTACGCATCGGCCTTAAGCTGTTGCCAGGACTTGTTTATTCCTCGGGCCTCCTGCTCAACTGCTCCCTTCCATGCCAACCCGACGTCTTAGTTAAGGATTATAATCCAGAGATAGCAAAAATCTTGCACCTCTTCCACATCCTGTCCGTTAAGAACAATCGATGTGCTTGCGTTCAGGTCCATGTGCATGTACTTGGTTTTACGCACATTTATTTTCAGTCACGCCTCTTTGCATTTAGAATGCAAAGAGCGAACATTTGACTCTAAGCCCGAACGGTTATGTGCAACCAAACACACGTCATCAGCCTGATCAAGGTGACTTAAGATGTTAAATAGTCTCCATTGAAGACCTTTACCTTCTTCACCTTCCAGTGCAGCTTTCAAGATGTCATTTATTACCACCAGAAACAGGGCTGGTGATAATATGCAGTCTTGTCTGACACCCGTTCGCATAGGGAAGCTCTTGGACAGCTCTCCTCTATGCAAGACGTGACAGCTTGCATCTTCGTAGGATTCTTTAATCATTGCTGTGATCTTATGTGGAATACCTCTCCTACGCAAAGCATTCCATATGTAATCTCGCTTAACGCTGTCGAAAGCTTAGGGTATTTGTGTGGTCAGTACGGAATCCAACCTGATAAACTTCGAGAGTGCTCTTGACGACATCAATAATCCTATTGAGAATTACAATAGCCATAATTTTTGAAACGGCAGTAAGTAGACATATACCACGCCAATTGTTACAATGCCGAAGGTCGCCCTTCTTCGGAATTTCCACAATGATGCCCTCCTTCCATTCAGTCGGATATCTTCCTTCATTCCACACCTCAGTAAAGAGTGGGAGGAGTATATCGGCTTTTATTTCTGGGTCCGCTTTGAGGAGTTCGGTTGGTAGTCCGTCTATACCTGGAGCTTTCCTTCCCGCCATTGACCGAATGGCGGAAACTATCTCTTCCTTATCTGAGGGATCGCCCCTAATAGAGGATTGTTGTGGTTGGCTGTTTGGTAGTTGTTCTGTTTCCGGAATATCTTCCTCTGACAAGATGTTTAAAATATCAGAGAAGTATTCCTTCCATCGCCACAACTGGTGTTCACTCATATTAAGGAGAGTTCCGTTGACATTTCTCACCAAGTGGTTGGCGGTGAAATTCCTGTTCGTCAACTGTTTCATGATTTTGAATAGTGAACCCATACCCCCAAGGAAAGCTGCAGATTCTGCCTTGTTTGCAAAATCTTCAATGGCCTCTCTCTTGTCGCGTCTAACAGCCTTTTTAAGCTGTATATGAGCATCGCGGTAGTTCTGCCTCAGGTCGGACGTTCGTTGGTTGACATCGGGTTGAGAGATGATTGTCAATTTGGCTTTTATCCGATTGCCAACCTTGTCTCATGTGTCTTGCGACATCCAGGGTTTCTCACCGCTTTGCACATATCCCACAGATTTTTCAGCACTAGTTAGAAAAGTGTTTCTGGTTGCCTCCCAATTGGCGTCTAGTGTGCGCATTTCAGATTCACCCAATGTGGATGAATTTTTGAATAGTGGTGTATTCGCGTTTTTTGTTGGGATCTCTGAGTTTATCCGTATTAAGCTTGCGCTTCATTTGAATAATTTGTGGTCATCGGATAACAATCTCAAGCAGGCAACCATCAAGTGCAGACCGCTCCCCACGTCAGCTCCTCGTTTCGCTCGCACATCGAGGAGATATCTTCTCCATCGGCGACTTATAGCCAAATGGTCGATCTGGTTCTGAGTGACACCATCTTGGGAAACCCAAGATGGCTTATGATGACTTTGTATGGGAGGGGTTAAAAGTAGTGAAGTTAATCAGTTAATTTTTGTTTTTTTGATCTTAATAATAATGTCAATTTAGTATTCAATACAAAATTTCATCTCAATAAATGTTATTAGTTTACAATTGGACGTAAAGTCCTGTCATGCGATATTCAATATGAAAGACATTTTTTTTTATTTTAATAAATTTTCTATGGGGAGTGGTAGAAAGGATGACGGCATTGAACTAATTTATTCACATCATGCTAGAGTTGATATCGAAATATTTTATTGATAATTTAAGCTTCAAAAATTAAATAGTTATTGATAAAATTAGTGTATGGTTTGAGTGAAATCGTGCAGTTTGTACGAGAGGTGGTAAAAGAAGTGGGGTGTTTTTAATGAATATTTCAGAAATAACTATAAACATCATTCAATTGACACGTTGTAAATTGCAGATCATATTTTTCAAGAAAATCGACCTTTTGTAAAGATGGGAAATTGTGTCGTATTGTATGGAAGGGGGGGGGGGGATAGAAGGAATGCAACTAATAGTCTAATTTTTCCGGTCTTACAAATAATTCTAAATAACTGGTTCTTGTACAATTTCAGATTGATAAATTTTATACTTGCTGTGTAAATTGGTTTATAGAACATCACATTTATTCATTACACATTCATTGACGCATGGTTCACCAATGAGTGCCTTGAAGCAATTAGAGCCAAAATGCAGTATTTTCTTACCTTTCACAACAATCCGACGGTAAAATCGAGAGGTCCATTAAAAGCGGCAAGAAACGCCTCCAATTAAATTTTAAATCGACCTGAATTCGCACATGATCGGAAACGCCAACTTAAGATCATTGAGAATCCCAAAAACTCAAGATCCTTCTGGTTATTTGTGAAATCGATCAATAACGATTTCATCACATCTTCAACACCTCCTCTTTTCGATGATGACCGAACCGTTGTTGATCCTGTCGAAAGCAAAACTATCGGCAGCAAACTTAGCTAGAAACTCGAAACTTTCACAGCTGAACCAGAGTCCTCCGTATTTACCGGACCCTGGCTTCTCGCTGCAACCACTTCGTTTTCGAACTACTGTTATTTCCAGGATCCTTAAGGAGCTCAATATTCACAAGTCTGCTGAGCCCTAACGTTGTGCTGCGCTTCCTCTCTAGCTAAACCACTTCGTAAAATCTACCATATTTTATACTCTTCAGAGTTCTTTCCTCAGATCTGGAAATTCGTAAATCTTCAGCCAATTCCAATGAAAGGAAGCAAAGTGAACCCCGCTAATTGCCGCTCCATAGCCATTACCTCAGTGCTTTTAAAGGTAATGGAAACTGCTGTCAATCGCAAGATAGTCAACTTTCTTGTGGGTAAAATTCTCACTCATGATTGCCATATGGACTTCGCTCGGGTCGTTCTACAGGCGATTTCCTGGTCTGTCTTGCCGAGCGTTGGAATTGCTGCATCTCCAAATTTGGTAAAGGTCAAGTCCTTTCTCTTGACATCACCAAAACGTTTGACAGAGTTTGACACAAATGTCTCTTAGCCAAGCTAAGGGCCTTTGATTTTAACACTTCATATCTTCAATGGATTGAGATTTTCCTCTCCGAGCACTTTATTCGAGTCGTACTAGACGGACTTCTGCACTCTTTCCATTGATTCTGGCTTCTCTCAGCGTTCAGTTTGATGTCTCAATCTCTTTTTAGTCTTCGTGAGCGACTTTCTGTCGTCTACTCTGAACCTTTTTCACCAATTGGAGGCTCGTCCGACATCGGTGGCCTCATGTCGTAAGTAACTCGATTCATTCATTGAACTCTGACCTCAATTTAACCCTGGAATGGGCCAGGAAAAACAGAGTTGAACTTAATGTCTTAAAAACGCAGTCCTGTCATCTATCTCTTAAACATAACGTTCTGATGTCGGTCGCTAATATGTCTTTCAATGGCGTACAGGTTTCACCTTCTGCAAACTTAACATCACTAGGTGTAAAATTTCACAATTGCCTTGATGGGAGCCAACACATTTACGAAGACGCTCTTAATGCTCTTCGAAACATCTAGATATTCCGCGGAAGTGTAAGAAATTCTTTTCTATCTCCGAACTAGCTATCATCTATAAAGTTTATATCTGTCCACGTCTTAAGTATAACTCCCATGTTTGAGCTGGGCCCCAAAATCCCACCTTGCTTTGCTCGACTGAATTCAAAAACACGTATTCCGATTAATTGGAGATGAGAATATATCGGCCACAACACTCTGCATTTACTATAGATATTTCGATGGTTCTAATACCTCAATTCAATGGCACTCGAAATACTCGCCAAGCTGCATGCTCACACGAGTACACCGTGAAGCCCCTGCCGTGGAGATCAGTGAAATTTTGGCAATCTCTTCCCAACGGAATACAACCTTCCATAGTTTAAGAGCAACGTTCACCGCCATTTCAAAATCTTCCCTTCAGTTTTTCCCTAATAATTTTCCTACATCCACTTGTTTCCCCGTACCCATGTCGACTTAACTGCGCATCGCGCATTAAAGGGTAGCCCCTAAGTTATTTTCGATGGGTGTAAAAAGGTGGTGGAAGAAGTGGGGAGATTGAAACATTTTCTTGCAGTAGTTTGAAATTATCATAAGAATAATATGTTCCTAATGTCAGGTTAACAGCTTTTATAATTTTCGATAAATTCTGCTGATTGTCAAATTCCGAAATTGAGTCATTTTGTATGGGATGGGGTAGAAGGGGTGAAGCGATTTGGCTAGTTCACGAACTTGAACTTACTTCAAAAACAACGTAAGCAGCTTCCTAGCTTAACGCGTTCTCAACCTAGAGAGCGAACAGACATATGGACGAACAGGCGGATATGCGAGATTTGTGAGCGACAAGAAATATTTCTGTATCCTTGGCGACTCTGTGCGAGCAATATTTCTTGACGTTACAAACTTTAGAGCAAACTTATTCATATAGAGTATAATTAACTGCGAAGAATTTTGTGATATTACTCCTCAATTCTGATGGCTTCCTATCTCACTACTTGTACCAACGCCCATAAACTTAAACCTCATAAGAATTGGTGTTGACTCACTCTCTTAATAAAACCGGGTGTATGCTTGGCCAGTTACGTAAATGCAGCATTATATTTTGATGACCGCAAATTACGGACCATAATATACGCTGAAAGCAAACATTTCGCGATCCCGGAAAAGTAGGTTTGATGTTACTGCCTATTTTAACGGGCTTTAATTTTATGTGCTCGAGTTTGAGTACTTTGCTTAGTTTCAAAATATTGAAAGAATACCTTGAAATTATTTTTATTCAAATTATAATTGAATCGTTAGTTTGAAGAAGGGAACGAATCTAAAATCAAATTTTGGGGAAAATTGAAGAAGGCTTGCTAAGACTTCCACTTGATTTAATCTTAAAGATCAACATCACTATTATGACGGAGTTGGTCTTTGTTGCTTTCTTTAACCTCAGGCTGTGAGTCCCACTCCAAACAAGTTTTTACCACGGAAATTCAAATTTCAATTTTTTGGCGCTTGTTCTCTTCTTCAAACTAGCGATTCAATTAATTTAATTCACTACAATAACAAATTTAATATAAGATACATTTTGATAAAGGTCTCAGCAGAGACCGAAACGTCACGAATAATAAAGTGTAACAGTGTAGAATCCCGAAATCTTTTCTTTCAAATCTAATATAAAATTGTTTTCTATACTTACTGTTCCGTACTATGTCTGTGAAATCTTCCACTATAAAAAAATAAATTTAGATTGTAATGAAAAAAAAAATATTTCTTTTTTTCGATTTACATACAAATTATATATTACAGCATAAACGACACAACTCTCTATATTATACTGATAAGACATATTCAACGTATTAAAATTATTAAATTTAATAAAAAAATGTATAAAATAAAATAATGAGCAGACCTAGAGATGGGCTTAAAAACTAAAAGTTCTAACAAAAAAAAAAATTAAAAAAATTTAAAAATAAAAAAAACTGCCAACCATATTGTTGCGTTGACAACTGACTCAATCTTGGATTAATACCTTAAAAAATCTAAAAGTCGATATTATGACCGCGAAGGAAAGCATCTATTTGGCCGCCCGATCCCGACGGTTGAATGTAGTAGAAGCCTTGCGATGGATCGGCCGGTGTAGGTCGCACCAACTGTTGCTGCGTCTGGAACCGATGCGGTTGCTGTTGCTGTTGCGCCGCTGCTTTTCGCGCTGCATCAATACGATCTTGTTGGAGTTGCTGTTGTTGCAATTGTTGCTGTTGCTCGTACAATTGTTGCGAGTTGAGAACTTGAAGATTTTCGCGATCCTTTTCGTAGACCTGTTGCGAGAATTGTGCCAATTGTGCTGGTCGGCCGCGACTATAGATCGGGTTGGCTTGTTGTTGAAGCTGTTCGAGGGTGACAAGTTGTGGCGGTGCTGGCGAGCTGAGTTGATGAACGTACGGCTGAATTCGATGATTCAGCGAGAAGTCACCATCGGTTTGAGGAAGCTGTTGGTACAATGCTGAATCGTATTGCCCGCTTGATGGATCGTATACCAATTGTGATTCGTAGATTGGATTCGAGGTTGCGGGCAATTCAACGCGTTGTTGTTGTTGTGGTCGTGTGTATTGACGTAGTGGAGTTGTTGTACGCAAGGTGGATGTGGTCAGTGGGATGTTATGCTCGTTTTGGAATTTCTGGAATTCTTCGGCGAAATCGATTGGACGACGCGTTGTTGATTGAATTGTATTTTGGATTGGTGTCGAGTAGATCGATGGTCGCGGTGTTGGCTTATTGTATGAAATTGCAGCGGGCTGTTGCGTGGCTTTGTACGTTGGTCGATAGGTTGTTGCTGGCGGTTGAGTGGGAAGTGCTTGAACTGGAGCACGATATGTTTGGGGACGTGGTGTAATGCTAACCGGCTGTGGTGATTGATGATACAGGGTCACTGGTGACGGAGTGGTTTGTACTGTGATGCGTGGTCGTTGACGAATCGTCACTTCAGTTGGGAGTTTGTGTTCGAGTGGTTGAACAGTGGTGGCGATCCGATGTCTTTGATGCTGTTGTAAAACTTGAATGGGTTCGGGCTGTTCGTCTTCGCTCTCGGCTTGGAGAGCGTGTTGAGCGTAGTTATTCTGGAAGACAGTTGTCGGTGCCACTGTCGTTGTATGAATTGGTCGTACCGGAAGTGGTCGAACTGGTCGCTGTTTGGGATAGTTTTGTGGAACGTTTTCCGGTTCGCTGGAATCTTCTTCCGAAGTATCACGTTCGCGATCTTCTCCACTTTCTTGTCCGTCGGGATTGTTTGGATCGCACGGATTGCCCGATACATAGGTAAATTCACGTTTATTACCATCTGGATCGATGTAACCGTATTTACCACGAACTACGCAATCTGTTCCGCGTGTCTCTTCCTTGAACGAACCATCGGCTGCTTCATAGCCAAACGTGAAGGATCCATCGTCGTTTACTTTACTATAGTTCCGGATTGTTTGAACTGGCGGAGCCTTAGTGGCATGATCCTTTGTACGCGGTCCCAGAGTTGTTGATCGCGAAAAAGACTGCACCGGTTGGCGATTGTAATCCGACCTAGCTCGTGGCGTGGGCTGTCCATAGAGTCCATTGTAGTCGTCATCCGAGGATACCAAAACGACGCGTCCATCTTGAAGATTTTCCCTGGGCTCCGTATCATAGTACTGAATGGCCGGCTGCGCTCGACTATCCTCCTCGCTTTGAAGTTCCGATTCCGGTAAATCTTCACTTTCTTGTTGCGGAGCCGGTCTTGGACGTATTCGAACTCGTCTTGCATCGATGGCTGTTAAAAGCGCCAGGCACGCAAAAAGTGGTAATATCTAAGAAATGGAAGAGAAAAACAAAAAACAAACAAATTATTTATAAGAAACTAACGACATAATATTTACCGGTATTTTCACAAGAAGATAAAAGATTGCAATCAATCGAGTCAAATCGAAAGAAAGTTAAACGAGTTCATTGCCTGATCTAATCGATTCGATTAGGCGAGTGCAAATACTTAGGATCGCATTGATCTTATATGCTTAAGTAAGTGCGAGTGAAAATGCAAAAATAAAAACGAGCGAATCTGCTGCGTTGGATTTTTCACAATGGCTTGGAGATGGTATTAAACTTTTATCGTTGGTAAACGCGCAGATTTTAATGAGCTATTAATAGTTTTATTTTAAATGCTTTCTCCGAAGATTATCTTCAAGTAATATAAAGTGGTGAAAAAATTTATTTCGTGTTCCTAATACAAAAAAATGTTTGATGATTGTATTCTTTTCGGAGATTCAAATCGGCTTAATCTAAAAAAAATTACCAATGTATTGGTGAATTCTCATGGCAATACTTTCACTGATTTGTTTTTATAGTTTGATTTATATTATACTGGAGTATCTGATATTAAGATAAATTAAAATTTTGTCGTTGGGGATTAGTTTTCATCTTAACAAATTGTTGATATCTTTAATACCACTTATATTTTATGTAATTAAGGATTGTATTAATTGTATTTGTGGTACATAGTAGTATTGAAAGAAAAGGCTGCCGGATTCTACACTGTTATGCTTTATTATTCGTGACGTTTCGGTCTTTGCTGAGACGTTTATCAAACTGCCAGCAGAGACCGAAACGTCACGAATAATAAAGCGTAACAGTGTAGAATCCGGAAATCTTTTCTTTATTAATCTGTTTCACACCAAAATTATCGAAAGCTTTGCTTTAAAAATTTTCTTGTACACCAATACGTCGGTATACGCCCGCTCTTTATATGGTTTTCGCTATAATGGCCTTCTTCAATTATGGAACTTTTTCGATTTACGACCCAAAATGTTTCGTTATACGGCAAATGGTTTTTTTTTGTAATTCATGCAAGATGTAACATTTCACAGAAGCCAAGATTGGTTTGAAAAATCTAAAAATCGACTCAATTTGCAAAGCAGCTAGTGCCGATTAGAGTTACTGCATTGGAACGCGCCCTCTTCTGCAGCTTTTAAATTTACACTTGGCCAGAAAATTCAACAAAAAAAAAAAGAAAATAAGATAAAATACTTGGACTAAGCTCTTGAATTTCAAAATTTCCTGCTCAGTGCTGGAACCTGGTGTCCAAACTTTAATAAAAGAGGGTCCGTTCCTATACAGTAACTCTATTGCCGTTGATAACGCAGCTAAGGAATGTCTCCACATTTTCAAACAAATTATCGTATGTGGTGGATACCAACTTGAAAAGTTGACAATGTGCACGAGAAAGGACTCTATTGGAAGCGAAAGCCTGAAAGAATTTATATTTGAAAAAAATGTAAAGTTTGCATCTGGTAACAATGTGTCTTTTTATTTATTTATTCATTTAATTACAGCGTTAACACAGATAGCTCCAATGATACAAAGCCGCCATTAACAAAAGTGGTGCGAAATTTTATGTAGAAATAATAATTACGATATTAGTAAACGATTAAAAGGAAGTAATTGCAATGAGCAAGATAAAATTAAAAAAAAAACATAACAGAATTATGATTGGGCTTAAAGCTCAATCACATGATACTCTACATGAGATGGAAATGACTTTAATATACCGGAAAATATGTCATCATTGTATGGGAGGAGGTAGAAGGAGTAAGGGGATCGGGTCAATATTCCGTGATATAATGACATCTATATCATAATACTTTGACTTAAATTTCAAGTCGATAGCTTAAATAGTTTCGAAGAAAAATCAATTTCTTAATATTTCGAAATTTCATGAAATTTGTATGGGAGGGGGTAGAAGGAGAGGGGATGTAGCCCATTCACGAACTTAACGTTACCTTTTTGCTAAAAATGACACACAAAAATTTTTAGCACTATAGCTGAAAGCTTTCGAAAGTTATGCTGTAGACAGACGCACAGACGGACAGACGGTCACTCGGAATCGAGGTTTTTGAGCAACAACAAATATTTCTGTACCCTTGGCGGCTCTCTGCGAGCGTTATTTCTTAGCGTTACAAACGGTAAGGCAAACACAATATACTCTCAGATTTCATCTAGGGTATAAACATAACAGGTATACGATTGGATTTTACGTGCGATATTTTAGATAAAAGAGAAATTTTTTGATATTAAGAAATTTTGTAGGGGAAGTAGTGGAGGGGGTGACGACACTGAATTAATTTTTTTCACATCACACTAGAGTTGCCATCAAAATCTTTTATACAAAATTTAGGATTCAAACATTTAATAGGTACTGAGAAAATTAGTGTATTGAATTTAGTGAAATTGTGCAGTTTGTATGGGAAGTGATACAAGGAGGAGCGAGTCCTTAATGACTTTTTCAAAAATAACTAAAAATATCATGTTTATGAAATGTTTTAAATTGTAGATCAGTAGCACTCATATTTTTCAGGAAAATCGAAGTTGTGAAATTGTGTCATGTTGTATGGGAGGGGGTAGAAGGAGTGAGACTAATCGTCTAATTTTTTTAGTCTTACTAATGATTCTAAATAAATATTTAGTGCACAATTTCAGCTCGATCAATTTTATACGTGAGTAAATTTGTTTATAGTAATTCATGAAAAACTGAGATTTGTATGGGAGATGGTGGAAGAAGGGGAAGACCCAAATGACTTTTGTATTGTAGATTGAAATCACCATGAAAGCAATATAGTCCAAATCTCAGATCAATCGCATTTATATATACTTTTCGAACAAATCCGTTTGTCAAAATACGAAATTATGTAATTTTTTATGGGAGGGGGTAGAAGAGGTGGAACGATTTGGCCTGTTCACGAACTTGACCTTACTTTTTTTGTCGAAAATGACGTGTACAAAATTTAAACTATCTAGCTCAATGCGTTCTCAAACTAGAGAGAACACGAACAGACAGACGGAGGGACGGACATCCGTTATTGAGATTTTCGAGTGATTATATGTATCATTGATTTTTTTCTCCGAGCCTTACTTCTTGGCGTAACAAACCTTGTGACAAACTTATAATACTCTCAGATTTCAAGGAAAATATAAATAAAATAAAATTAGAAATTAAAAAAAGACACGTAAATCAAGATAGGCTAAGTATGTGTTTAAGTGTACGTAAAAATAAACTATATGGAACAGTTAAAGGACCAAACTCAAGAAGGATATATTAAATGGAGTGCCTCATAGGCTGTCTCATGTGGGAATACTTTTTGATTCCGAAAATTGATTTACTTGGCTTCAAACTTTTACAAAAAAAAAACCATAATTTGTGTTGTTGGTTGCTAATATTCATTCAGCAATAAAATAATTTTCAGTACAATCGAGTTTGCTGTTTTATTTCAGAAATCTTTATTTTTTCAATTCTTATTAGTTTTTGGTTCGTGTCTAAGCTAAGCACTTTAGCAACGGACAATTTAATGCGAGACAGAGATAGTTGCATTGGGTTTAAGTATGCCAAACAAGAAAGCGAAAAAATTCTTTCAAAAATTTGACAATTGTTTTGAACAATTTAATGCGGTACAGAGTTAGCTGCAAGTGTGCCAGACAAGAACAGCGAAAGGATTGTTTTGAAAAATTTCAAGCATTTTGTCAGTAAGGGAGGGAAATACTTTCATTTCCATTTTCTTACAAAGCATGCTCATAGTCTCTCCTTATTATATATCCTTCTTGACCAAGCTGCTCTTTTGAAATCTAGGAAAGGGTGAATGAAAATTAACATTATGGAGTGCTCGAGGGGGATATAAAATATCACGACTCCTCGTAACAGTAGAAACCCGTAATGATTGTTCGATAGGCAAAGGTGAAGTAACAATACTGTTAGCGATTTTGCATAGTGTTCACTGGTCGATTAAAATACGTCTCTGATAATGGGATGGAAGATCAATTTCGGCCAAACGATTAGCATAAGAAACATGCGGTATGTCAAAGCGATAGAATAGAGATCGAGTGAAGTTCCATTGGGTAGAATCAATACGGTCAAAATCACACTGGTAATGGGGATTCCAAATGGGAGAACAGTACTCTAAAATAGGACGAACTAACGTTTTAAACAACAACGGCTATACTCGAAAAGGATTTAGTGAAGCTCAATGTAAAACCAGAGAGACAAGAGGCTTTAGCTGAGATTTCAGCATAGCGATGCGTAAACTTAGGTTTACTGTTAAATACCTATAGAGCACCAAGGTCCTTATAAGTGCTAACTTCAGACAGACGAGTTGCGTTAATTATGCAAGTGAACTTCATGAACAGACATTTTTCAATGTTAACAGAAATGTTATTGTTAAGACACCACTCAGATAGAGAATGAAGGTCATTTTGCAATGCCAGACAGTCAGCAAGAGAATCGATCACTCGGAATTTTTTGAGGTCGTCAGCAAATAAAAGATATTCAGAAGATAAAATGACGGTAGGTCATTTAAGAAAACAAGAAATAAGAGTGGACCGAGAATGGAACCCTGAGGAACTCCAGAATTCTCCGAAAAAATAGGAGATAATTTGCCGAGAAAGGTCACTCTCATACTTCGATCAGATAAATATGAAGAAATTCAGCTGAGAAGCGAACCACAGATACCATACTTTCTTAATTTTGAGATAAGTATCTTAGGATTCACAGAGTCAAATGCTTTGGCAAAGTCGGTATATATGATGTGCACGGATCTATGGCTTTCAAAGGATTTCGCAACAATATTATTAAGTTCGAGGAGATTTGAAGTCGTGTACTTGCCTTTAAGGAGCCCATGTTGATTTGAAGAAATAAGATGAGAAAGATGTTCAGAGATGGAGTCATGAACAAATCGTACAAATATTTTTCCAAAGCAGTTCTGTGTTGAGATTGGGCGACAGTTTTTAACATTATCCTTATCACTTTTTAAAAAATTGAGATCATGGTAGCCATGCTCTGGGAAAGTGACCTTCACTAAGAGGTTTGTTGAAAATCATCACAATGCGATTTGGAGAACTACCATCCGGACCACCATTGGTGTTTGGATCCAGCAGACTAATGCAATTTGCGACATTGACCGAAGAAATAGGGATGAAATCCAAAGGTTCATGACTTTCAACAAAGAAATCGTAGTTTAGATCCTTGTCAGAACTTAAGTATCAAGCGAAAAGATCGCATATACCTTGAGGTTGCAAATTGCAATAGTGCGGGGACGTCTTTCGATTCTTTTTAATGAAAGACCAGAAGGGCGTAGTCATATTACGAGCTAAACACGACTCAATGAAACTAAGATAACGGTTCCAATAATTTTTAATGGAGTTCCTGGCAAGCAATCTGTGTGTCGAACAGGTCTGGTAGTCAGAAATATTATTTGATCGAAGAATCGTTTTCTTTTGAAGTAGTAGAATTGTAGATTTGGAAAACCAGTCAGTATAAGTTTTCTTAGCAGAGATTTGCAGTGTGACATGTTGTTCAATGAGCTTATCAAGCATATTAAGAAAGAATGCTAACACATTTTCATACGGAAGACCACCCAAATAGCGTTCCAATTAACCAAGCCAAGTTCCGCTTTTATGGCGCTTTTCTAAAATTTCATGGTGGATGATAGGTGAACAAACCCATCGAAAGATAAAATTGACTCATTAGAAGCATCCGTATTCGAAAATACATGGTCAAGTAACTTACCGTCAGAATTGGGAATACTATTGTGTTGTTGGAGAGAACAAAGTTCGATAATAGATGAAGCACTATCGTTAAGACTGAAAATTGTAGGTATAGGCACTGTATGATTGTTGGACCACGAAGTGGTGGTCATGTTAAAGTCGCCACAGATAAAAAACGAAGAATTGGCAAGATTATTGATGAAATTCGAAAATAGTTCAAAGAAATTTTCATAAACAAAGAGCAGGGTTTGACAAGGGATCTATACACAGCACAGATAGAGTAAATATGAAGAAGACAATCAGACTCTTACAACAATGTTTTCAATTGGGAAGGTATCGAGGCCTGGGCAAGAATAATAAGGAAACGGGGTATTTACATCAATCATAACTCCATCATCATCCTCCTCATTAAATCTTGCCAAAGCGAGATCACATCTAATGGCAGTATACTTATCAGGAATCAATTCCCAGTCAATAATGGAAGCATATCCGAAACACAAATTAGGTCATGCGGATCTACATAAACTGAAGATTAGAAATTCTGTAGCTTTGTCTTTAGATCACGCACATTTGCGATAGAACGATTTACTTTTCGGAATCTTATGGAAGCAGCCGATAGTGGATCTTGGAAAAGTTAAAACATGTGCTAGAATCACTAGATGCTGATACTCCTTTAAAACGAGGAACTAATCCAAATAGAAACAGAACGATCTCTAGATGAGGAGCCAAAGCTAGATGTATGCCAACACCAAAGAATATGTCAAATACGCTTTTTTATTTCGTACAAGGAATAAACGTCCTTCTTCAAAATGTTCTGACGTTTACACAGCTCATAAGTTTTTCGAGGATTCAACACAACCATTACCTTCCAAAAAAGCTAAAAGCAAGCCAAAACAAACAACTTTGGAACAATTTTTTAAACTAGGTCAATCCACAATAGTGGAAATGGGTGACAACATTATATTACAGCTAAAAATCGATTCTTTATGTTCGTCTTCAGATTAATGTGTTAAAAATTTTAGTTTATGTTTATACTCTAGATGAAATCTAAGAGTATATTGTGTTTGCCTTACTAGTCCAGTCGGATTAGAATTTCGGAGCGAAATGTTGCGATCTCGATGTTTTTTTTTTAAACCTCATTGTTTTCTTGCGTAGATTACGATAAAAATATTGCGGACACTGGGAGAGTGGGGGAAGGACTGGAAAAATAGCAAAATTTGCCAATTTTCGCCTGTTTTAGAGGTTTTTTAAAATTTATGACGTTCCAATAAACTATATTGAAAAACTAAAAATGAGGTTCGTTTGCAAAGAATTCGTGTTTTTGGAAGGAAATGAGTATCTCACAAACTGTAAAAAAGATATTCTAACGAAACTTGCGGCATTGCCTCTTATTACTACTACTTTAAGTAAGTGATACAAAATTCAGTCTTAATTTAGCCGGTTTCGTAGAAATTTCATCTGGTGAAGTTATTGCAAAATATCTTTTCGAGTACATTTTTTCTTAACATCTTTTTCAAAAATAGATGATCTAAATTAAATCTCTGACTAACTTCTATAGTCAGGTTGTATTGTTGACATCCTGATGAACAATTTGCGGATTCGAAAGTCAATTTGACTCATCCTGAGCTGAGATATTGATCTTTTTCTTTCAGATTTTAATACTATTAAGTAATTATGTTATTTTTACTCATAAAAATTGGTTTTTAGGCTGCCAATCATATTCTTTGAGAATTGCTCTGTAGTTACGTGCATACATACATTTGATATACACAAGGAAAAAATAACATTTTCAACCAGAACTCTTATGTGCCGAAAAGGAGTCTTAACCTGCACGAGGTGTTTCATGTGTATAGAAAAAATACAATAATTTAGAATTTATGATTGAAATTTGAAGCTACAAACGTGAAAATTTGTGAAACTCATTTAAAAAAAATGCTTAAAAGTTTAAAATATTAGCTGGTCGATTACCTTCTAAACTTCTATCCCCTCCCATACAAAAGTATGATTTCGACCAATTTCAATAAATCAATTAATAACCAACCAATTAAAAGCTACGAACTTGTAATTTTGTACGAACAGCTTTCAAGGTAAACAAAATAAAACTGCATCATAAATTTTACGATTACCTTACCTTCTCTACCCCCTCCCATACAAATGTTCGGTTTCGTGGATGTAAAATACACCGAATTTTATGAAAATTTTATGCAATTTCGTCTATGATACACATTCTATACAGAGAATACTGGACGTGATTCAAGCAATCAATTAAAACATTACTAACATCCACCCCCCCCTCCTTCCCAAAATCCATCACCCCTCATAAGAACCGAAACTTGCAGAAATAAATGAATGACGTATTAATTACATATAATAGGGGGAAGCGACTCATCGTATCCGCAATTAAATGTTAAATTGCTAACAGCTCTGCCCTAAAACCTCCATTCACATAGTCTTCCCCATCCACCCTAACCTGCATATTGACTTTCCACGCATCCTCAACTTGTCCCAAGAATAATAAACTGCGCCCGACATGTTAGCAGATTTTTTTATATTACTCAAACCAGACATTTGTATGGGAGGAGGTAAAAGAGTTTATGAAATCGTAAAAATTGCGATGGAGTATTATTTTATTTACCTTGAAAGCTGTTCGTACAAAATTACAAGTTCGTAGCTTTTAATTGGTTGGCTATTAATTGATTTATTGAAATTGGTCGAAATCATACTTTTGTATGGGAGGGGATATGTAGAAGTTTAGAAGGTAATCGACCAGCTAATATTTTAAACTTTTAAGCATTTTTATACTCTAGATGAAATCTGAGAGTATTATAAGTTTGCCACAAAGTTTGTAACGCCAAGAAATGAGGCTCGGAGAAAAAAATGAATGATACAGAAGTTCATATAACCACTCAAAAATCTCAAAACCGGATGTCCGTCCGTCCGTCCGTCCGTCTGTCCGTCTGTCTGTCTGTCCGTCCGTGTCCTCTCTAGCTTGAGGACGCGTTGAGCTAGAAAGTTCAAATTTTGTATACGTCGTTTTTAATAAAAAAGTAAGGTCAAGTTCGTGAACAAGCCAAATCGCTCCACCCCTTCTACCCCCTCCCATACAAAATGACACAATTTCGCAATCTGACAATAAACGGATTTCCTTGAAAAGTACAAATGACATTGATCTGAAATTTGGAATGTAATACTTTTATGATGATTCCAATCTACTCTATAAAAATAATTTGTGTCTTCCCCCTCCTTCCACCACCTCCCATACAAACTGCACTTTTTCATGAAATGCTCTAAACCAATTTACTCAGTACGTATAATAGTTATCAAGCTGAAATTGTGTACAAATTATTTATTTAAAATTAATATTAAGACCAAAAACAATGAGACGATTAGCTGTACCCCTTCTACCCCCTCCCATATAAAATGACACAATTTCGTAATTTCACAATAAACAGATTTGCTCGAAAAATATAAATGCTATTGATCTGAAATTTGGAATATATTACTTTTATGATGGTCTTAATCTACTGTACAAAAGTTATTTGAGTCTCTCCTTCCTTCCACCACCTCCCATACAAACTGCACTTTTTCATGAAATGCTCTAAGCCAAGTTACTCAGTGCGTATAAAATTGACCGAGCTGAAATTATGCAGTAAATATTTATTTAGAATTATTAGTAAAACCAAAAAAAATTTAGGCGTTTAGCTTTACCCCTTCTACCCCCTCCCATACAAAATGACACAATTTCACAACTTAATAAAAAGTCGATTTTCATGAAAAGTATGAATACTACTGATCTGCAATTTAAGACATGTCAAAAGCATGATATTTATAGTTATTTCTGAAAAGTCATTAAAAACTCGCCCCTCCTTCTATCACCTCCCATACAAACTGCACTACTTCACTACATCCAATACACTAATTTTTTCAGTACCTATTAAATTTTTAAATCCTAAATTTTGTATAAAACATTTTGATAGCAACCTTACCGCCATGTGAAAAAATTAGTTCATTGTCGTCACCCCCTCTACCACTTCCTCTACAAAATTTCTTAAGATACAAAAATTTCTCTTTCATCTAGAGTATCGCACGATTGGGCTTTATGCCCAATCGTACTCCTGTTATGTTTTTTTTCTAATTTCATTTTATTATTACACTTGTTAGGTAGTTTTGTTTTGTATGTTAGCAGTTTTAAATGACCTAGGATATTATTATTATTATTATTACTAGGGGATCGCGCGAGAGCACTGCGACCTTTTTGGCCTATTGTGCGTTTATAGCCCCTTCACCCTATTTTAACTCAATAGCTTTTGCTAATTTGAGAATTTTTAAGGGAGCCGTATAGGCTAGTTCCTCCGTAGAAAGGAAACTCTTTCCAAGAAGACTGTGTCTTTTCCTAGCTACTGCTTCACAGTGGCATAGGATGTGTACTGTCGTTTCTGAGTCCTCTAGACAAAGGCGACAAATGTCGGTTTCAGCTAAGCCCATATTTTTGAGGTGGTGGTTTACTCCACTGTGCCCCGTCATTAGGCCGATTAGGATACTAATATCCTTCTTGCTGAATTTTAAAATATCCTCCACTTTGTTTTTTTGTGGTAGGATCAGTTTTTTTGAAATTGACAAGCCTGGAAGTCTATTCCAGTAGATTTTATGTTCGTTTTCTACCCACATTTTGAGTATGGGGTTAAAGTACCCTTTTGGTTTTCCGCAGAATGACTCTGGACCAATAAAATTTGTTTCTGCGCCTTTTTTTGCAAGGCGATCAGCCTCTTCATTACCCTCAATTCCCATGTGTCCTGGTACCCACATTAAGGTTACATCATTCCTTTTTCCCAGGATGATTAGGTTTTGAAGGCATTCCCATACTATCTTCGATCCATGTTTGTTGGATGCTAAAGCTTTGAGAACCGCCTGACTATCCGATAGGATATAAATGGATTTATTGCGATGAGCTCTCCTTATATTTTCTTGGATGCATAGCTCCATTGCAATTAGTTCGGCCTGGAAGATTGTGGCTTCTTTACCGAGTGGTTTTGAAACCGAGAAGTTAGGACCTTTGACTCCGGCTCCTGTCCCCTCAGATGTGCGGGAGCCATCTGTATACCAGATGGTTGCTCCCTCTACAATATCAGTTAGCATGGATTGCCAGTCCTTGCGTTCCCTGATTATAACTTTGAAGGGGGTTTCAAAGTTGAATTTTGTCGGCATCGCGTCCGATAATGTGGAAGTTATAACTTCCATTTTCGTGTCTTTTAGGATTTTAAGGTGACCTCTAAAATCCCCTGACTTATAATTGTTTTTCTCCTGTATGCGTAACACTCCCCTGATAGCTTCCTTTTTTATTTGGATATGTATCGGAGGAATGTTAAGGAACATTTCCATTGCCGCTGTCGGACAGGATTTCATTGCACCTGTGATACCAAGGCAAGCTAGCCTTTGGATTTTTTGTAGCGTAAGTTGCGCTTTCCTTTGTGATATTTTAGTCCACCATATCGTTGAACCGTATGTGACTATAGGGAGAATGATTGTTCTGTAACACTAGTAAATCATTTTGGGCTTTAATCCCCATTTTCTACCAAATAAGCTTTTACAGGCCCAAAATGCCTTTAGTGCTTTGGCATGAGTCCATTCTATATGTTTGTTCCAGTCCACCTAGGATATAGTCTAGTGGGTTGGTTTACAATGCAAACGTCGTGAGTTCAAATCCCGGTCAACGCATAATTCCAGCACACTGTCTGGATATACCTTGGTTACCTCAATCTATAAAAATGGAAAATTAGCAGATAGAGGGTTGTGCGAAGAGCTAAAAACCTTTCCGCAATATATAGGTATAATGAAAAATGTTAAGGAACCTGAAAATAAGGAGGCGAAGGCCCGATTTAGGCTGCCATTGAAAAAGCTTTAAATGAAACAAAAAAAATGCATTTAAAACTAAAAATTACATTATGTATTTTATAACAAATTGGAATGAGTCCTATTAAATTTGGGTTTGTATATCTGGGTCACCTCAATCAGCGAATATGAAAATTTCTGGATATAGAGTTTTGCAAAGGGCTGAAAACCCTGTCACAATAAGAAAAAAAATGCTAAGGAACCTGAAGGTCAGGAGGGCAAGGCCCGATTTTCTCGTTCTCCATCAAATTTGTGTTGTTATATGGTTGTACTACTGCAAACTTTCGTGAACCAATACTTCCGACGCATTTGAGAAATATTCTGGTCAGATGTAATCTCCAATGACGAACTTTGGAGTATAATTGGAAAGACTAAAATAGACACCGAGATTCAAAGGCGGTAATGGCAGTGGATGAGTCATACTTTGAAGAAACCAGAGCAAAACATCGCAAGACAAGCTCTGGATTTTATTCCTCAAGGAAGACGTCGGGTTGGCTGACCATGTAGCACTTGGAAGCGAGCAGTTTTGCAGGATGTCAGAAGAACAATAAACAAACAATTTGATCAGTTTTCTTGAAAATAATAAAATTTACAATTTTTCACAAATAGCTAGGACAGAAAACGTCAAATGAAAACACTAAAATAGCATCGTCCATTTTTCTTAGAAGATTATCCGGCAAACTTCTTTCGAAAAAGAAATCCTAAATCTCTGCAAACACCTGCCAGAATCCTCTGACGGGGAGAAAAACTCGAACCATTTACACATTTCTATATCTCCAGAGTAGCAGAAAACTTCATACAAATCCCATACGGCTTAACGCCACTGCCAAGAAATAATAAAACAAAAAAGTAATGTCGAATTTCTTTAGAACGAACCTATACATATATCTCAACACTAAACTATGATGCTTGTAAGGTGTAGATAAATACCAATCTGGTGCGATTCTATGCGCCGGCATCTTGCAATACAAATTTGTATCCTCACGTATAACTAATTTATCACCTAAATGTCAACATAAATTACTTGGGGTAAATTTTCGTTTCTGGTTTTTTTTTTTTTGGTAATTGTTTTGTGATGGCTCTTGGCTCTGTGCGAAAAGTTTTCCCAACGCGACTCAAACCAGAAGCTTACATAGAGATGCTTCTTACCTACATAAAACCGAAGAAGACATTGTGTAATTCTAACTTCTTACAGTGCGCGAAATTTGCAACACACAGCCGTCGGAGCATTTCTCCTATAAATGGCCTGTATAAGAGAATCTTAAAGATGTCGTACGACAGATACACCTCCGCTATATCTGTACAGCCACCGCTTACTCGCCTATAATGCTAATGTTTTTCTAAGTGCTTGGCATCTTCTATTTGAACTTAATTTCGATTTCGCGATTGAGTCTCGATTTAAGTCCATTCATAGTAAGAAAAGCTTCGAGTCGTTATGCAGGTTTATCTCAATCGTATTGATGGTTTGCATATGCGGGAAGACGATACTCACCTGTATATCTTGCACCGGTAGTTATGTATATCTACTCTATACCGCACCGACGATGCGGCTTGATTTGCGTTCTCCGTAGTACCGTGGGAATATCGTCTTTGTCTTGGCATAATGTCATTCATTTTCGTTTTGTATGTCAGAGGTCGAACGAAAGCATCAGACGTTATGATTTTTACCTGTGGTGACGGTAAATTGTACGCGCTCTATCAATACCCCTATTTATGTAAGCCAGAGTAATAAACCTACATGCATATTTAATTCAAAAAATTAATTATAATTTCATTGAACTTTGCAAGTATAGACCAATATGCGTGCCTAAAGGTAAACAGCATCGAAATGTTTCAATTAAAAAAAAAAATCAATTTATATGTACATCGCTGTTTTGCAAAATTTTCTGCTACATCGAATCGAATAATTTGTTTTTTGTATCTGTTTGTGTGTGGAGTTGATGCGAATGATTTTACGGAAAATAAATTATAATGCCTTTTATTTCTTGTTGTTACAATCAATTTGAATTTATTTGAATAATAAATTGAGCTATTGTAAAAAAATATACGGGCTGCTGACAGATCTCTGTAGAGGTCGTTTAACTAAATTTGTACAAAACAAATTTCAAATTAATATATAAACCATAGCTTATATATTAATTTGAAATCAGTCCAATTAATAATTAATATGAACATATTTAGAGATGAACTACTGAAATTTATGATTCATTAAATTTCAATATGTGGATTTGCAATGCTTTTCGTGATACATGTTTCGCGATACATTTGAAATTGGTTGGAAAAAAACACTTCCCATTATGACTCTGTTTAATTTATTGAAGCTAACGAATTAAATGGGAACGTCTTTGAAATTTTCTTATAACAGTTTCAATTTTTGAAAACCATGCAATATTTTTGAGAAACTACTTTCACGTTGGTCGGAATTTTAACTTGATTTCCTCGAAATTCAATTATTAGAAAAGTTGGACGAAAAATGAATTCCTCATCATAGTTTGTGTGTGAAGAAAAAAGAACTACAATAAAAAAACATAACAGGGCTACGATTGCGCCTAAAGCGCAATCTTACGATACTCTTGATGAAATAGAATTTTTTGTGATCCCAAGAAATTTTGCATGGGTAGTGTTAGAAGGGGTGATAGCATTGAACTAATTTTTTCCCTATCATGCTAAAGTAGCTATAAAAATGTTTTATACAAAATGCTTACTCCAAAAATTGAATAGGAGCTGAGAAAATTAGTGTGTTAGATTTAGTGAAAATGTGCAGTTTGTATGGGAGGTGGTAGAAAGAGTGGGGGGATTTTAGTGATTTTTTCAGTAATAACTAGAAATATTATAAAATTGATATCCCTGAAATTTCAGACTAGTGCCATTCACACTTTTCGAGAAAATCGATTTTTTGTGAAGTTGTGAAACCGGGTCATATTGTATGGGAGGGGGTAGAAGCAGTGAAGCTAAACAAATATTTTTTTCTGATCTTAGTGATAATACTAATTAAGTATTTATTACAAAATATGAGCTCAATAAATGTTATATGTTCTGAGAAAATCGTCTTAGAGCATTTCATTAAAAAGTGTAGTTTGTATGGGAGGGGGTGGAAGGAGAGGGACGACGCAAATAATTTTTATACTGTAGATTAAAATCGTTATGAAAGTAATATATCTCAAAATTCAGACTAATAGCTTTTATACTATTCGAGTAAATCCATTTATTGTCAAATTGCGAAATTGTGTCATTTTGTATGGGAGGGGGTAGAAGGGGTGAAGCTAATCGTCCAAATTTTTTTCGGCTTACTAACAATTTTGAATAAATATTTGGTGCACAATTTGAGCCCGCTAAATTTTATACGCACTGAGTAAATTGGCAGTTTCCAAATTTCAGGCCAATAGCTTTTATACTTTTCGTGCAAATCCGTTTATTGTCAAATTGCGCAATTGTGTCATTTTGTATGGGAGGGGGTAGAAGGGGTGGAGTGATTTGGCCCGTTCACGAACTTGACCTTACTTTTTTGTCAAAAACGACGTGTACAAAATTTGAACTATCTAGCTCAACGCGTTCTCAAGCTAGAGCGCGCACAGACGGACGGACAGACGGACGGACATCCGGTTTTGAGATTTTTGAGTGATTATATGAACTTCTGTATCATTCATTTTTTTCTCCGAGCCTTATTTCTTGGCGTTACAAACTTTAGAGCAAACTTATAATACTCTCAGATTTCATCTAGAGTATAACAAATGTTTGATAAAATTTTATAATAAACTAAATACAAAGAGAACAATTAAGAATTGCAAAATTGAAAAACCATGCAGTAATTCTCAATTGATGTTTATTGCTGAAAAAAATTAATTTTTGTATTTATATTAAAAACTATAACCTCTACATAAAAAGCGACGATGAATTAAAGTATTTATTTTCGATTGCGCTACAACTTTTGTAAAGGATAGATTTGAATCCGATTGTTTCAATATAACCAAAAGGCTTTTTATCTCGATAGCTCTGCATAAAAATATTTTAAACTGTTTTACTCAAAAATTTTATATATATAGGGAAAACCAGTGCTCAACGCGGTACCGGGGCGGAATGAAGTTCGACGTTTTTCGGAGTCAAGGTGTAACTGCCAGCGAGCGGCAATAAGTAGAACTAGACCAACCTATTATTGCTCTACTACGGCAGCCATGTTAGTCTAGTTTTCTTAAGCGTTGGTACGTAAAGTTTTTGTTCTGTTTAATATTTTTTTTGATCCTGTATTGAAACTTCAGATGATTTTGTAATCACGGTATATATATGCTTGTATACATTACAACTATAGTTAGTACATGCTTGAAACACGTTTAATTGTCTTAGTTTCGTGTAGTTAGACGTTGGTTTACTTATCTTTCACGAGTGGCCTTACCTCCCTGACGTAAATCGTTCCATTGGAGCGGAACAGGTGCGGCGGAATTGGGAAGTACTCCATTCTGACTGTCGCTTGTTTCACGTACAAAAAATTTGTAGACAATTCCTGTGCGAGAACGGATAGCGAAAATGATGAGGCTGTCCTAGCGAGTGAATAGGCTTAAGAAAAGGACACAATCAATTGAAAGTGAAGTTAAATCTTTATAGTCCCTTAAAACTTAATAAATACAGAACCAACTTATTTTTTCTGCATTTCCACAAGTATTATATATTTATACTCTAGATGAAATCTGCGAGTATAATAAGTTTGCTCTAAAGTTTGTAACGCTAAGAAATTAGGCTCGGAGAAAAAAAATTAATGATACAGTTAAGTTAATATTCTTCTTCTTCAATGGCACGACAGCCCAAATCGGACCTTGGCCTCTTGATTTTCAGATTCCTTAACATTTCCATTACTTATTGCGGAAGGGTTGTTAGCTCTTCGTACAACCCTCTATCTGCGAATTTTTCATTTTCGTAGATTGAGGTAACCAAGGCAGGCAGCGTGCTGGAATTATGCGTTGACCGGGATTCGAACTCACGACCTCCGCATTGTAAACCAAAACGCTACCCATTAGGCTACACCCTAATATTATCACTCAAAAATCTCAAAACCGGAGTTCGTCTGTCCGTCTATTCGTTCGTCAGTTCGCTCTCTATCTTGAGAACGCGTTGAGTTAAAAAGCTCAAATTTTGTACACGTCGTTTTTGACGAAAAAGTAAGGTCAAGTTCGTGAACGGACCAAATCGCTCCACCCCTTCTACCCCTTTCATACAAAATGACTCGTTTTCAATCATTTACAATAATCAAGTTTTCTTGGAAACTATCAAAGCTAATGATTTGAAATTTGGAATATATTATTTTTATCATAAATTTGATATACAATATAAAAATTATTTGAATCCCCTCACTCGTTCCACCACCTCCCATACAAACTGCAGTTTTTCATGAAACACTCTAAACCGATTTTCTCAGTACGTATAACATGCGTCGGAGGCATTGGTTGACGAAAGTCTGCAGTTTTTTGATAAGTCGAACGGTCACTTTCTACGTAATACAACCATATAATAACACGAATTTGACGCATGCGCTAAAAACTCGCAGCTTCGTGCGAAGGGCGATCTCTCTTAACCTCCAGGAAGGGGAAAGGATACCGAAGGCCTGTCGAGCTTTATTTAACCGTGCCTGACAATACTTCCGAGATAGCAAAAATCTTACACCTCTTCAACATCTTGTTCGTTAAGAACAATCGGCGTGCTTGCGTTCGAGCTAATGTGCATGCACTTAGTTTTACGCACATTTATTTTCAGTCTCGATTCCTTGCATTTAGAATGCAACGAGCGAACATTTTACTGTAAGTCCGAACGGTTATGTGCAAGCAAAAACATGTCATGAGCATAACCAAGGTGACTTAAGATGTTAAATAGTCTCCATTGAAGACCTTTACCTTCCCCACCTTCCAGTGCAGCTTTCAAGATATCATTTGTAGCCACCAGAAACAGGGCTGGTGATAATATGCAGCCTTGTCTGACACCGTTCTCACAGGCAAGCTCTCGAACAGCTTTCCTTTATGCAAGACGCGACACCTTGCATCTTCGTAGGTTTCTTTAATAATAGCTATGACCTGGACTACCTCTTAGCTTTCACGAAGTTCACAAACATGAGATGTAGTGGCGAACCCATTTCGGCTGACTGCTCCAATATTATCTGTAGGATATTTATGTGGTCGGTACAAGACGACCCTTTATGGAATCCTGCATGATAGACTTTAAGGGTGCTCTCCATAACATAACTAATCCTATTGAGAATTACCTTAGCCATAATTTTCGATACGGCAGTAAGTAGACATATACCATACCAATTGCCACAATCCCGAAGGTCACCCTTGTTCGGAATTTTCACAATGACGCCCTCCTACCGTCTACCAGTCGGATATTTTCCTTCATTCCACACCTCAGTAAAGAGTGGAAGGAGTATATCGACAGTTATTTCCGGGTCCACTTTGAGGAGTTCGGTTGGTAGTCCGTCTATAACTGAGGCTTGCCTTCCCGCCATTGAACGAATCGCAGAAACTATCTTTTCCTTATCTGGGGATCGTCCCTAATAGAGGATTGTTGCGGTTGGGTGTTTGGTAATTGTTCTATTTCTGGAATATCTTTCTCTGTAAAAAGGTTTAAAATATCGGAGAAGTATTCCTTCCATCGCCACAACTGGTGTTCACTCATATTAAGGAGAGTTCCGTTGACATCTCTCACCAGGTGGTTGGCGGTGAAATTCCTATTCGTCACATGTTCCAAATAGTCAACCCATCTCCCCAAAGAAATTCGCAGATTCTGCTTTATTGGCCAGATCTTCAATAGCCTTTCTCTTGTCACGTCTAACAGCCTTTCTAAGCTATATATGAGCTTCACGGTAGTTCTGCCTCAGGTCGTTCGTTGGTTAACATCGGGTTGAGAGATGATTACCAATTTGGCGTTTTTCCGATTGCCAACCTTGTCCCATGTGTCTTGCAACATCCAGGGTTTCTCACCGCTTTGCATGTATCCCACAGATTCTTCAGCACTAGTTAGAAAAGTTTTTCTGGTTGCCTCCCAATTAGCGTCCAGTGTGCGTTTTTCATATTCGCCCAATGTGGATGACTTTTCGCGTAGAATGATGGTGTATTCGCGTTTTTTGTTGGGATCTCTGAGTTTATCCACATTAAGCTTGCGCTTCATTTGAAGAATTTGTTGTCGTCGGATAGCCTCTGTAGACAACATTGTATAGTATTGCATTAAATAAAAAAACAAATTGGTGATAGAGCACCCACACTGCAGTGAATCTCAAGTCACTTTTTGTCTTCTCTTTAATACGAGTAGCTAATAGCATTTTCCTGACATTAAAAAAACACTAATTTTACTTTATTATTCTAATAATAAAATATTGTGATCTACAAACAAACAAAATTGCTACCCTGAAATTTTAATTTTTCTCGTTTCATTACTAAACTAGTCTAAAAATGCTAAAAAAAATACGTCCATGCGCCATACATATGGACTCAGATCTCCGAGATAATTTAAGATAGGAAGTTCATTTTTGGGTGAATTGTTGGTTGGATAAGTGAACTCCATAATTTAAAATTTTTGGGAGTATCAGGTGGAAGGGGGAGGCGGGAGAAAAAAGTTTTTTTTTCAAATGATCATATTTTCGGAAATACATGACATAAAAAAATTCTTAGTTTAGGACCAATTAGGCGGCAGTTAATCAACTAAAAATGAGGCCAGTAATGGTAAGGAGGAAAGTCAGGGGGCGCAAAGAAAAATACTTCAAAATTAACATCCTGACTATCTCTTAAGTTTTCTAATTGAAACTCGGAATATGTACTAAGCTATACTAGTAGAATGCGAGATATATAATTTGGTCATAATAGCAGTGGGGCGAAACGATAAGCATTTAAAAATTATTTCGTTTTTCAAAATTTCAAACCGGTTTAGCTCAATATACAATAAAGATAGCTATATGTCTTGTAATTTTCGTAAAAATTTTAGAGGGGAGCATGGTGGTGGGCCAAAATGTCCAAAATTTTCATTAATTTCTTTAGGGCTCTGGTGGAAGATACAAAACTCAAATTTTACATGTGCATACATTCATGTGATATTCAAAAAGAATAAATCATAATTTGAACTAGAACTGTTATCCACCAAAGGGGGCCCTAACATGTACGACGTGTTTCATGGGCATTAAAAAAAACACAGAAACTCAAAATTTTTGAGTGAGGTTTTAAGCTACAAACTTCATATAAAAGTATGATTTCGACAAATTTCAATAAAGTTTTTTTTTTATTTATTATAATTCAAGTTTTTAACATAATTTTTTTTTAGAATAAATAAACATTGAAGTACTTCCCCTTGTAAGAAAAATTCTTATGGTAGGGGTGAGGAGTAATGGCTTGCAGTTTAAACAATGTTGACATTATATAGAAATACAATTATTATGTTAAACAAAATATAGGTATGTGAATAAAAAGACAAAGTAAGTATACCGAAGATATTAAAAAACTGAAGAAAAATAATAAATGTAAGGAAAAAAAACTGAAAAAGAATAAAAGAAAAAAAAATGAAAAAGAATAAAAGAACACTCGAAATTATAAGAAAAATCGCTTTGATTAAACAGAATAATACAATTTCTTGACAGTTGATTTAAAAATGTCCAGATTCGTATTCTCTTTAATAGAACTTGGCAGATTATTAAACAATTTGATCCCAATGTAAGTGTAATGGCATTGCCCTATATTTGTTTTCCTCTTTGGCAACAGTAATTCAGAATGAGCACCACCTCTAGTTTAGTTTGAATTAACTTCAATTACTCCAATGATATATTCTTTGAAAATTTAGATATTTGTTATGAGTTTAAAAACAATCTTAATGCAGAGAACAGACAACAAGGGAAATAAACTATTTGTCGGAAATCTTGCCGGTTCGTGCAATAGGATTTTTTTAAGTAATTTTTGTACAATCTCTGATGGTTTTATTATTGAAGGTAAGGCTGAACCCCAGGCTATAATACCATACTGAACTACCGACTGGATGATGGCGAACTAATAACCAACAAATTAAGAGCTACGAACTTGAAATTTCGTACGAACACCTTTCAAAACAAAGGAAATAATCTTCTACTTCTACAATGGCACTACAAACCAAATCGGGTCTTAGCCTCCTATTATTATTATTATTATTATTATTACTAGGGGAACGCGCGAGAGCACTGCGACCTTCTTGGCCTATTGTGCGTTTATAGCCCCTTCACGCTATTTTAACTCAATAGCTTTTGCTAATTTGAGAATCGTTAAGGGAGCCGTATTGGCTAGTTCCTCCGTAGAAAGGAATCCCTTTCCAAGAAGACTGTGTCTTTTCCTAGCTACTGCTTCACAGTGACATAGGATGTGTACTGTCGTTTCTGAGTCCTCTAGACAAAGGCGACAATTGTCGGTTTCAGCTAAGCCCATATTTTTGAGGTGGTGGTTTATTCCACTGTGCCCCGTCATTAGGCCGATTAGGATACTAATATCCTTCTTGCTGAATTTTAAAATATCCTCCACTTTGTTTTTTTGTGGTAGGATCAGTTTTCTTGAAATTGACAAGCCTGGAAGTCTATTCCAGTAGATTTTATGTTCGTTTTCTACCCACATTTTGAGTATGGGGTTAAAGTACCCTTTTGGTTTTCCGCAGAATGGCTCTGGACCAATAAAATTTGTTTCTGCGTCTTTTTTTGCAAGGCGATCAGCCTCTTCATTACCCTCAATTCTCATGTGTCCTGGTACCCACATTAAGGTTACATCATTCCTTTTTCCCAGGATGATTAGGTTTTGAAGGCATTCCCATACTATCTTCGATCCGTGTTTGTTGGATGCTAGAGCTTTGAGAACCGCCTGACTATCCGATAGGATATAAATGGATTTATTGCGATGAGCTCTCCTTATATTTTTTTGGATGCATAGCTCCATTGCAATTAGTTCGGCCTGGAAGATTGTGGCTTCTTTACCGAGTGGTTTTGAAACCGAGAAGTTAGGACCTTTGACTTCGGCTCCTGTCCCCTCAGATGTGCGGGAGCCATCTGTATACCAGATGGTTGATCCCTCTACAATATCAGTTAGCATGGATTGCCAGTCCTTGCGTTCCCTGATTATAACTTTGAAAGGGGTTTCAAAGTTGAATTTTGTCGGCATCGCGTCCGATAATGAGGAAGTTATAACTTCCATTTTCGTGTCTTTTAGGATTTTAAGGTGACCTCTAAAATCCCCTGACTTATAATTGTTTATCTCTTGTATGCGTAACACTCGTTTGATAGCTTCCTTTTTTATTTTGATATGTATCGGAGGGATGTTAAGGAACATTTCCATTGCCGCTGTCGGACAGGTTTTCATTGCACCTGTGATACCAAGGCAAGCTAGCCTTTGGATTTTTTGTAGCGTAAGTTGAGCTTTCCTTTGTAATATTTTAGTCCACCATATCGTTGAACCGTATGTGACTATTGGGAGAATGATTGTTCTGTAACACCAGTAAATTATTTTGGGCTTTAATCCCCATTTTTTACCAAAAAAGCTTTTACAGGCCCAAAATGCCTTTAGTGCTTTGGCATGAGTCCATTCTATATGTTTGTTCCAGTGTAACACCTAGATATTTTACCTCATCTGAAAAGGGTATTATTGTTCCATTTATTACAGGAGGTACAATGTGGTTTATCCTTCTATTTGAGCCTCCTCTTAGCCTCCTAACCTTCAGGTTCCTTAACATTTTACATTATTTATTGCGGAAAAGTTGTTAGACCTTCGCACAACCCTCTACCTATTAATTATTTATCTTTGTAGATTGAGGTCACCAAGGAATACCCAAGCAAGCAGTGTGCTGGAATTCTTCGTTGACCAGGATTTGAACTCACGACCTCCGCATTGTAGACCAACACACTACCTACTAGGCTACACCCTAGGAAATAATACTACATCCGAAATTTTACGATTTCCTCAACTCTTCTAGCCCCTCCCAGGCAAATGTATGGTTTCAAGAATATAAAATATACCGAATTTCATAGAATTTACTGCTTCGACGAAATTTACATTCTATACAGAGAATTTTGAAAGTAATTCAAGCAATCAATTAAAAGAATATTACGTTATCATCCACCCAGCCTTTGTAATGCCCGTCACCCCATTTAAACCCAAACTTGCGTTTCGATACCATAGTGCATCCATATGTTGAGTGGGAAATTTGGGGAAAATCTGTTTGGGCAACAAAATGTAGTTTTTTATGTGTACTGTTGAATGCACAGTTGTAGCAAGTGATAAACTGATTAATTGGCAATACAACTCCTTGCAGGTAGTGGGTAAGTACATTCATTATCTAAAGACTTTCAGAAAAATTAAAGTTTCAAATGCGCTTATCCTAAAATCAACTGAAAGCACGTAACACATTTGCACACTACGGTATCGATATATAAACGAATGAAATATTGCTTTAATGCACTGAAGCTATTGATCGTAATTTTAGCCAAGTGTTAAATAACTGACAACAGCCCTGCCCTAGAACCTCCATTCACATAGTTTTCCCTTTCCACCCTAACCTGCATATTGGCTTCCCACGTATCATTGACTTGTCCTAAGAATAATAAAGTTCCGCCCGGCTTCTTGGCAGATTTTATTTATATTAAATGCAATTTATCGTTAATATGGGTACGAATTGAATAATTTGCATAGCTCATTACTCTCCTTTTCAAAAAATTTCTTGTGTTAGGGATGAGGAGTTAGTTAATATTCAAAACCTAACATTCTAAGATCTTTGGCATAATTTATTTAATTAATGCAAATTCGAAAAAACTGTTCAAATTAATTGAAAATATTCCGTAATACTGGAAAGTGGCTCAGCTCCGGACTATATATAAAAGGTCAATTAATGGCTATCGACCCATGTCACTGCTCTCAACTCTTTCAAAATTATTTGAGAGAATAATTGCGAAAATATTAAATAATACTGTTCAGAATTGAATTCACACTCACCATTATAAATGATTGAATTTTTTTTTTGTCAGCAGCTTGAAAACTTTAACAATCGGATTGAGTTGAGAATATTAATCTACTTAATGGGAGTCCTAGCTAGGGTGTAGCCTAGTGAGTAGTATTTTGGTCTACAATGCGAAGGTCGTGAGTTCGAATCTCGGTCGACGTATAATTCAAGCACACTGCTTGCATGGATATACCTTGGTTACCTCGATCTACGAAAATGAAAAATTCGTAGATTGAGGCTTGTGCGAAAACCTAACAACCCTTCTGCAACAAATAATGAAAATGTTAAGGAACCTGAAGGTCAGGAGGCCATGGCCCGATTCGGGCTGTAGCACCATTGAAGAAGAGTAATGGGATTCCTTTACTCCGATCGTAATTATCTAGACTTGGAAGAGCCTGTTCAGTGAAAATCCGGAACCCAATGACACCTGGAACAACTTTATTTCAAAATATGCTAGAAATCCTTCAGCCTTATAAAATTGTTATATTTTTGTGGAAGTTGGAAAAGAGGAGAGAAGATCTCTCTTAAGTGTCATTCATGTCATAATGCGTTCTTATCTTACATAGATACCTATAACGGGTAAACGTACATCACCAAACAGGGTAGGGTACAAAAATTACAATGGTTTAACAATATCATAAAGGCATGAGGGCTTATATAAATTGACTAGAAGTGGCGGTCCAAGCTAATTTACCACCCAGATTAATTTATCGATAGTGTTCCATTATGGAAAATTTTTTGAAAACATTTTATATTACTCTCTGACCGCACATTTGAACAAACGCAAATTAAGACCATTTTGGTTTCACTTCAAAAATGGATACAGCTTTATTCTTCGCATTTAAAACAATGTTTACTGTGAAGTTCGTAAAGTAATCAGGTAACTCTGCATTAGAGATACTCGATATACACTAACATCTTCCTCTGGCGAGGACATCACTTTACTCACTAAAGTGACATGACTGGTGTTCCACGTATTATTATCTAAAAGAAAGAAATTTACTGGTGGACTAGTGTAAGTGTGTATCGAGTACATCTGGTCTGTGCTACATATACTGACTATCTGAAGTCATTAGAAATCTCAACAGCAGAACCAATATTGATGTCGCGGCCATGTTGGATTCCAGCAATCTTAATACAAATCGTACGATCCAACAAACTCTATTACGCCAAGGACAGTGCAACAACATCTGAAATAACAATTCGTATTTAAAAAACATAGGCGAAATAGGAAAGAGTTTATTGTACAGGAAAATATGTCATTTCAAATTCTTCCAAATAGTGAATAGCGACTTTTGTGTGGGAGATGGTAAAATCAGAGGGAAGAGGTTTGTAATTTTTGTATATAACACTGAACGTAGTACACAAAATGTTTCATGCTGAATTTAAAGTGTGTAGCTATCATAATTTTTGAAAAAATTGGTCTGAATTTATGGCATTTGTACGGAAGGTAGCAGAGAAAGTGGGAGGTTTTGAATAATTTTGAATCTGCTTATCACCATCCTAATCACATTGCCTTACTCGTATGTTCGAAGAAGAAACACAATTTTTGAATTTTCAATACAAAAAATTGGGGGTATGGGAGGTGGTAGAAGGAGTGAAGCGAAGATCATATTTTTTTTAGAATTTATTGCAATTATTAAGGGACAAATTCTGGCAAAGTTTGAAGTTTGTAATTTTCCTAGTTTCAATGAAAATCGATTAAATACATTTGCCAAAAACTGTGCATTTGTATGGAAGAGGGTTGAAGGAGTATTTGAATCAAAACCAAATATTTGATATCAAAGATATTTATAATAGTATACTTCTCTCAAAATTTAAAGTTGATAGCTTTGACGGTTTTGGAGAAAAATAATTTGGTTTAAATTCCGAAATTTCGTGAAATTTGTATGGGAGGGGGTAGAAAGAGTGAGGTGAAGTTGATAGCTTTCACAAGATCGGTTGCAATTATAATAACATTAATTATGATAAGAGTGGATTCTTTTAGATTTACTAGTTGCAATGAAAACTGAATAAATGTATTTTTGAAAATTGTGCATTTGTATGGGAGGTGGTAGAAGGAGTAAAAGGATCAGATCAATATTGTGTGACGTCAATGATATTCATATCATTATACTATGACCTAATTTTCAAGCCAATAGCTGAAATGATTTCGGAGAAAAATCAATTTCTTTAAATTTCGAAATTTCATGAAATTTGTATGGAAGGGTGTAGAAGGAGTGGGGGATTTGGCCCGTTTACGAATTCAAATTTACTTTTTTGCTTAAAATGATGCATAAACAATTTCAGCAAGATATGTCAAAGCTTTCGAGTGTTATGTTGTAGACAGACGGACAGACGGACAGATGGTCACTCGGAATCGAAGTTTTTGAGCGACAACGAATATTTTTATACCCTTATGCTTCCGACACACGATGAAGATAAAATCATATTAACTTCATATTTTGATATAAGTAGGCCGAATTATGTATAGGATAATGACACTAGTAATATCGAAAAGTGAGTTAATACGATTTTATCTCTATCGTGTGTCGGCAGCCTAAGCGACTCTGTGAGATCATTATTTCTTAGCGATACAAACGGTAAGACAAACACAATATACTCTCAGATTTCATCTAGAGTATAATAATGAAAATAAAATAAACATGAATGAAAATGTATTATATCCAAACACCATTTGTTTGTACGACAGTATCTCATAGCCGTAGCTGCTCTGATACCATCATCATCATCAATGGCACGACAGCGTAAATGGGGCCTGGCCTCCTGAGTCCATCCTTTCCGAGACTGTTCTTCATGTTTCTGGGTAGAGTTTTTTTTTCGATGATGCGTTGTCGGCGCCTCGCCCAACCCATGACCTGAATGGCCAATTCTTCTTATTTATTTCACCCTGGTAAAAAAGGGGCTCCGGCACAATAACCTTTATAGTTGTAAGAAATTGTATTACTTATGATTATTTTCAAAAATAAATAAATAAATTCCTTACTACTTTTTTCCCCATTATTTCATTAAATCTTTTTTTTTAATTCCTTCATCCGAGATTTATTATTAGTCTGTCAATAAAGTCATTAACTAACTACGATTCTATCAAGGATGACTTCCATAGCTACTTTAGAAGTTCTTCTCGTTCTGAACTTTAAAACTTTGACGAGCCATTCATCGTTTGCAATTTATTGTGCAAAATAAACTCAAGTATTAAAAGACATACATACGTATATGTATATCATCAGTCGTATCCCACAACGTGTTCTTTTTAATGTCTTTTACCATCATGATTATTGGCTGGATACTTGTACTTCTGTCTTAGACCATAACGAAACTAGCTTAGCTAATCGAGCATAGCTAAACTATACTCTTCAAATTATTCTTTTTACAAAATAAGTTTGCTAATTTAATTTATAGAGAGCCAGATGTATAGGAATTGCTTGTTGAAACTTTTTATTAATGTTAATCACAACTGAAAATCACCTTTACTTGTAACGACGAATGTGGCATTCTAGGTGCACATTGCCTTCAAGGTAAACTACTTCAAGCACCATCAACATGACCAAATTCTGCAAAAACAATAAAAAAAAAACAAGTTTACCTTATTATCGACGAAATGTACAAACATATTATCTCGGTAAAGATACTTGGTATATAAATAAAACCAAGAATAAATTTAAACTTGACCGTTGAATTCAATTAAGTTTGCATATTCGTGTAGTGTAAGTCGAGTAAATTGTGGGCCTTAGGCTACGATACTGTTTAGTGAAGCTTTCATTGAATTCGAGTGTTGGAAATTTTCCGGTCCACATGGGTGTCGAATTCGAAAGGAGCGATTAAAGATAAATGAGATGGGGATTTGGATAATTTAGGATATGCCTATACATGGATAAAAGCTTTAGAACTAAACATCTTACGTACTTTGTAACGATCTCCGTTGCACAAAGGAAAGCATTACTGATCGTTATTAATTCCTTATTGAATTGCTTTACATTATTTTCAGTAGCTAGAAACTGAACAATTTTAGTGCAAGTAAATGTTGTTTTGTGTGAGAATCAATCACAAAACTTTTTCTGTAAAGATTGCACGCCACCACAATTCACGGCACAGTAGCCGCACTTCAAAATTACATCCTATGAGAAGAATTTCTTTTGCCATGAACATATACCAAATTAAAAAAATTCAAATTTTCAATATTTCAGGATTTTAGACATTCAGTTTTTGACGGATTTTGATACGAAATGGTCGTTTCATATACGTGGATTTTTTTTGCCTATTTCATAAATGAGAAACTTATTATTTTCTTTTTTTTTAATTAAACTTAATTTTTTTTGTTTTCTTATTTTTTTTTCTTTAATTTTTTTCTACCTGGGTTATTGCCATCCTTTTCTCCTCTCTCTCTCTTTTATTTTCTTTACATTGATTATATTTGAAATTAAAAAAATCGGTCAGCCACATAAAATACAAAAATCTTAAGATATATTAATAAAATAAGTGGAGTGCACATCATCGTTAACCAGCATCGTAATCAGTGCAAGACAGAACGGAGCCGAGCTACGAGGGAGAATGAAGATAAAAAAAATTAACCAAGGTACCCAATGAAAAATTCGATATTTAGCTATTTTATATTAGGAATTCATAAAAATGTAAAATAAGTAATTCACCAATTTTGACTCTTTTTATTTACTAATTTTTTTATAAGGAATTTTGTAAGGCAGACATATACGGATAAAGTACGTAAGTTTTTTTTTTTTTCTTCCAATTATTACTCACAATCAATATCACCAAAAGATCATCAACTGTACCCACGGCGCTCACCATGGCTGGGATGCTCGTCGTCATCCATCTTTACCCTTGGGCCTAGGTGGCCATATACGGAACCCGGGCCAAAATGATCGCTAAGGAATCAGAGCGCACCCGACTTTCGACAGCACCCTCAAGGATGAGTGCTACTCCAGGCCGAATTCCTCACCCCAAGCTCCTGAGCGGCCGACAATAATGCTGTCCGAGCCTGGAGGAGCCTCAGCCGAATTCTGTATGCGGAATGGGGCCCGGAGGCTCATTTCGTATCAATCCCCAGTATTTGAGTTCCTCGGAATCCAAAAAAGTTGTGACATCTGTCTGTGTGTCCAGATGATAAATCAAGTAAATCTATCACCAAAACAAAAAAAAAAATATTTAATATGTACATAGATGCACATTCATGGGAATGATTTCCGAATTTCACAGTGTTTTGCTTAATTAGTCGTGAATTCAGTAATCGTCAAGAATGCTAGCGCTGAGAGCGTAAGTGTTCGTTAGTCTGTGAAATATGGTTTAACCATTATTTTTTTGTCTTCAAATTTTTAACAAATCTCTAGTTAATCAATATTTAAAAAATTTGGCTGCAATGTGGCCATTGCAATTACAGGAATAGTTTCAAACTCTTGGGCGAGATTTAACTTTCTATACGAAGCCCTATTCGAAAAAAATTCTCTGTATTAATTCCCAAATCTGACGTTGCACATTCGAATCGCAATGTTTCGATTAAATACTATACCCCCTTCCTCTCTCTATCTTCTACAAGGCACGCGATCCCCACAACGCCTTATCGCTACGCAGTCAAACATCCCGACGACACAGAATCCAACAACAACAACACAATGCTCGAAACCAGTGAAAATCTCACAAAACGAGCTCCGATCATCAGGTGCCAATAATCTCGACCAACTCGGGAAAAAATCCCGGCAGAAATTTCATAATTTTCGCATGGAATGGAATCTGAGGAACTTGGTGATCATAGTTTTGCGTGCCTGGTATTTCATTCATTGCATTCAGTATGGTTTGGTTAAGAGGGTTCAATACTTTAATATCATGAAAAAAATGAAATTTTTTTTATTGGCTTAAAAAATTCTACAACTATGTATTTCTGCACATTTTGCATCTTGTTCCGTTTCGAAATTCCAATTAGAAGTATTTAATTTTTAATTTTTAATCTAAAAGATTTGAAGCGATTAGAGTCGGTCCCGGTTCTTTCAAACGCTTCTCCTGAAAAATCACGTTTTTCACCTTTTAGGAACACAGATCTCAGGTAAATATCACCCGATTGAACTGAAATTTGGTACAGATGTCTTACTATAAACTACCTATGCTCTGACGGAGCCGATTAAAAAAAAATTAAAAGGAAAAATGCTATATTGTGTTAAAGTTGCGAAAAATGACTAAAAAATGAAAACTCTTATTAATAATTCCCAAAGCACTATTTTGCCAAAAGCTCCCGTCAGGGCATAGACAATATAGTCAAGAATCATTTGTCCAATGTTCAATAAAAACAACAATGGGGAAAAAATTCAGAGACGACCGGTAGCGATCGGGTGGACTCGGGTAATGACGAAGTGTTTGATGGAGGGCAGCAAAAACATGACAAGGAGAACGAAGAAAGCCGACTGTGGTCGATGGCAACCGAACGAGTTACGAACGAATGGAAGGCAATATAAATAGAGCAAAACAGGTGAAACAGGCAGTTGAGTCGAGACTCAGAAGCGAAAGAGTCCAGTTAGAGCGATCAACGGGTAGTCGAGATAAGAGATAAGCGAAAGACTTAGAAGCGATAATTTGTAGTGGAAAGTTTAAATAAAGTTTTGCGGTGAAATTAAAAATGAAATCATGTTTTATTTTTACTTGAAATCCAGCGACCCCTTGCGCATATCAATATATAGATATGCACACAATAATGAAAGAAATAGACTCACAGATAGACACCAAGTTAACGTGCGTCGCGTCGAGTAGCACTTACTGTGATGACTGTGATGATGACCCCTAAAAATACATACAGTATTGGACAAAACTAAAGCACCCCTTTGCGAAATATCAGTTATCCTCTGATATTATCAGGAAAACTTGATGAAAAAAATTTGTTCTTAGTTTTTATTATTTATTTACATGTGTATTATAAAAAAACATAACAATGACAATTCAGTCTTTTCAACAACAAAAAATAAAACAAAAATGTTTCTCAGTACTCAAAAGTTGTCTGGACAAAACTAAGGCACCCTCTAGCTGACGATCAGAATTTATACCAAATGTTGGGTAGTTTTAGTTTTTCGTCGCCAGTCCTTTATTTGTAATAACAACAGCACATCTTTTTGGCATAGAAGATATTATATTATCAATGAACTCTTCAGGAATATTTTCCCACGCCATCTTATTCGTTTGTAGCCAAGTCTTGCACAGCTTAGAGGTATGCATAGGATCATTGTCCTGCTGAAATCTCCATTTTAGTGGCATCTCCTCTTCAGCTTACGGCAGCATTATGTTTTGTAAAGTGTCAACGTATACGAAACGATCCATAATACCATCAATTCGATGAATTGGCCAAATATCTTGTCCAGAAAAGCAACCCCAGACTAGGACATTACCTCCTCCATGTTTGGTTGTTGAGATGCAGTACTTAGGGTTAAATCTTTGACCTTTTGGTCATCGTACATATTTTATTCCATCAGAATATATTAAATTAAATTTAATTTCGATTCGTCGGAAAATAATACAGCTCTCCACTTTTGAATAGTCCAGTCTGAATGGTCCTTGGTAAACTTTAACCTGGCCCTCCTGTTCTTTTCTGAGATGAAAGGTTTTTTAGCATGCCGGTAAGCCAGCAAACCAGCTTCTTCAGCTCTTCTCCTAATTGTCGTTGCACATACTGGTAACTTCAAATCAATTTTAATTTGATTAGAAGAGACCGTAGGTTCAACTGCAATTCTTTTTTTGATCAAAGAATCATCTCTTTGTGTTCTTTTTCGAGGCCTTCCTCCAGAATGTACAGGACATACATATGCGACCCGTCAGCTCATATTTTTTTATTATAATATATAATTGACCGATTTATCGAATATCTTTTACTAATATTATGTCGAGATAATCCACTTTTATAATCAAATATAATTTTATGTTTAATTTCACTACAGTACGTGTTTCTTGCCATTTTTAGTCTCTTAATGTCTTAACACAAAGAACAGAATGCGCACCACTATTCACGACAGAAATTTTGTACAAATGCTGAAGTAATGATGAAATTTTAATGATTCATATCAGACAAATACATTTCTGATGCAATAACTATTTCCTGCTAACTATTCGGCAGTAGCGGTACGAAAAAAGTGAGTATAGAAGAGGGATGCTTTAGTTTTGTCCAACTTTTGAGTACTGAGAAATATTTTTGTTTTATTTTTTGTTGTTGAAAAGACTGAATTGTCATTGTTACATATGTTTTTTTATAATACACATGTAAATAAATAATAAAAACTAAGAACAAATTTTTTTCATCAAGTTTTCCTGATAATATCAGAGGATAACTGAAATTTCGTAAAGGGGTGCTTTAGTTTTGTCCACGTATTTTTTTAATTGAACTGGTTGGCGAAATGTAGATGGAGTCAAATTGGGCGCGTTTTGCTTTTATTGTCTTGTGCCTATTGCTCAGTTGCGTTTATGCGCGCCTATTAGAGAGAAAGGCTCACAGTAACACAATTTTGATGCACAAAATTTTAGATTGAGTAAAGCCATTAGACATATCCATGTCAAAACATATTCCCTCAAACATAGAAAATGGAAGTCGATTTCTAAACCCAACAATTTCAAATCTGATCGTACCATATATTCATTCCCACGCTTAAGCAAAATCTTAATGCAAGTCACAGCTAGAATATTGATCTGATTACTTGAATAAGGCAATGGAATTAATAGCAAATAAATATGTTAAGGAACCTGAATATCAGGAGGCCAAGGTCCGATTTGGGCTGCAGCGCCATTGTAGAAGAAGTTGAAGAAATAGGATTCCAACCAAACAAAGGCTTTCAAGATGCACATCTGTGCACATATGTATGTATATATCACCTGATCTGCTCTCAACTATCCAATAGAAATTACTTGTCCATTGCCAGTGTCGACTTCGAAAAGGCTTTTAATCGCACACTATCATCTCAGATCGCATAAGATTAGGAACTGGTCCCAAGATTCACGACTAGGACATTAATTTTATAGCCCATAGAAAGTTTCGAGTTAGAATCAACGGAGTCCTTTCAAAGGTCTGGCCTCTACAAAATGGTATACCGCAAGAGTCACCTGTATCGGTTGTTTTTTTCTCAATAGTATTTAATGCGCTATCAAATAATATTAATCGCACCATGGCTTGCAAGCACCTAGCATATGCAGATGACTTCCTCACAATAGTCTAAAGCTCCTCATTGGCAGATGCCCTACTTCCCTACTAAAACAATCGATTTATCTTTAGCTTCAAACCCTAAAAACTCCAACAGAAATGAATCCTATCGTTTACTTTTTGAAGAAGTTGCTTCCAAATTTCGAAACGAGAACTGGACATACCTCCAGAACTCTCCAGACTAGAGCTTTTGCTGTCGGCAAGGAATATGATGAGCAGGGCGAGCTGGGCTATTCGTGGTCTCATGTTTGATTACCTCTCTTTTTTTTCGGCCGAAGCTAAAGCAATATCTGCTGCTATCGACTATGCAAGCTAAGGCTTCCGTGGTGTAGTGGGCAGCGTGCTTGCTTCACAGTCAATAGGTCGTGGGTTCGATTCCCACTCCAGACAGTAGGATTTTTTAAAGCACGAATTTGCAGTTACTACTGAAATTGATGAAGAAAAATTATTCGAAATAAAATGGGCAAACGGTGTAAAAGTGAAACAGTTCCACTTCAGGCAGGTATTATATACCTATATATACTCAGTAGATGGTTTCTGTTCGCTCTCCTATCATTCAGTCCCCATAACATCTACAAACATTTGTCAATAGCATTCAGTATAACTAAAAAATATACCAGCTTCTCTACTCGATACGGTCGTCCTCACTCCCTTTGCCCTACCTTCCTAGTACCATTCCTTCGCTCCATGACTATATTTGAGCATTGCATATAAAGGACGAAATTGCCTATAACACAGGTCATTCTGACAAAAAAAAAAACAGTATTTCGACGAATAGTCTTTCTGTTAGAAAAGCTGTTCAAAATATTTATGAGCGCAATAACCTAATCGTCTAAATACGACACTATCTCACCACAGAAATTAAAAATCCTATAGATTCTGGAGTACGCTGAAATAGAAGGATGAAATAGAAGGAAATGAAGAGGCAGACTGAATAGCAAAGGGCGTAGTAAATTACCCACATGTAACTACAGAAACTTTACTGCCTTGGATGTAAAACGGTTACTCGAAAGAGATTTAGCCACCAAATTCAAACAAGCATGGCCCTCACGGGAAAATTTGAATACTGACGTCGTCAAACCGAACAAAATTCAAAAAAAATGAGCACTTACGCGCAAGCGAATCACGATCATCACAAGGCTATGACCGGAACAATTAATTTTGATCCACGTACACATCATTAACAAGGATACGCAACCTACATGACCACATTACAACCAAGGCAGGACACAGCGCTACGAAACCTTTACGCAGGAGACATACTCGACTGAATAAAAATGAAAGAGTGATAAAAAATTGCCACCCGAAATCGCCAACCGGACAAATAAAATTTAATTTGCATAAAGTACACAATTTAAAAAAAATCTGTTCCTTTTATCCTTAATATAATAAATCCAACTACAACACTCAGAATTCAAACAACAACCACATTTATCATACATAAATAAACTGAACAGTCAAACCTAGAATAATTAAGTCGATGGTCGGCTGTAACTAGTACCTATAATTGCTTGCCTTAATCTGTATACTTATATAGTAATTAGATAAAATAAAAATATCCATGAATTTTCGGTCTCAGCAAAATCCTTTGGATCAGAATTGTATGAGATGCACAATGTTCGCGCCGTGCTCGTTTTGAACAACCTGACACCTGGTACGAATATCTATATTCGTTCAGAGTGTGCAAGTTAATTTATCTAATTTAATTATATAAATTATTCATCAGTGTCGGTTATTCTTATTTATTTGTTATTTTCATGAATTTAAAAAATATGAGTTGATCATATTTTTAGGGCCAATACTTTCTGGTCATGCTGAAATGAGCATCATGATGCAAAAATTACGTCAGATGACTTGTCTTTCAAACCTGGATTCAATCCATGATGACCTGTCCCTGGTACGAAAGTTTAGTTATCTCAATATTTTGGACATCCAACGAGAAATAACTCACTTGCTTCATAGCTCGCGCAATTTGTATGATCGATTAAGATAAATTAAATCTAATTGTGCGTCTTTTGTTCTGCGTATCACCTTACTAATAATTACTTCAGTTATCAGACGGAACGGAAACCGAGATTTTAATGAAAATTGAATTATTTACGTAATTTTCTTTAGCGTACAGCATTTCAAACTAAGCATTTCAGGTAGGAATTTTTGCTTTAAAATAACCGACATAAAAAATACATTTCAAAATAAAGTCGGTATCTACCTCAATGCTGTCAGTGAAAAACGCGACATGATTCATCACACTTGTTTACGGAAATGATATGAAATTATTTGGCTGTTATAAATAATTGGAGTGCTTAAAACTATCTATCCATGATTGATCAAATCACATCGTATGGTATGTGATCACTAAATTACATCAGTAAGTTTTTCATCTACCTACATACATCTAACGTATGTATTTATATGACTTAATCCGAATGCAATGTTTCACAAAAAGACAGCCATCGCGGTAATTAACCATTCAAGTGAAGTAAAAGTTAAACAATATGCGAGGTGACGATTACCTACTGGCAATCGATAAAATAAAAAAATAAGCCACTCTGATTTATATCCGCATTGCATGTTGAGAAAGTACAAAATATCTACGTACGTACCTACATATATCTCACCCAATTCGCCCCTTTAAGGTATCTAAAGCACGAATAGTTGGTGCAAACGGTTCGTTCACTTTGGTATGAAGGAAGTCAATTGTTGTTGCTGTGTTATGCAATGATTTATATCTTATTTGCCAGGTGATTTATACAAGGAGACGTTGACGAGTTGCGCAATAAAATAAAATAAATAAATTCGATTTCATTGAAGAAGATCTTAATGCTAGTGTGCGGTTGATTGTTCTTCTTTCGATTCAATCATTCACGAAGACATTTTTTTTTCGTTACGATTATTCCTTCACTAATCTGAAAGAGAATTGTTGCTATCTTAACACGCCCAGAAAGATTTGCAGCCCCATACTCTCCTGTTCAAAAAGTTAGGGACTGTTTTACAATGTGAGTGCACCTTAAGGGTTATCACGAAACTTTACATAGAGTTGAACTGGCTACGTTTCACCAATAAATATATCGAGCGTCACCGCATTCATTTTTTATGTTTACAGGAGTAAAACTATTTTTTGGTATTCGCGAGAGTTGTCGAGCTCACCTGCTATCACCCTAACATTAGTATGACGATTTTCGAGTACCATTTTCATCACTTTTTGAATGTTTTTTTCAGTTGAAAGGGTCATAGGTCGTTCAGAACGAGGCATGTCTTCAACGATCTCTCGACCGTCCTACCCCTTGTAGGTTCGTGTTTTTGATATTACTGAATCACCGTAAACCTTTTCCAACATTCGCAATGATTCCGCACACGAAATTTGGTGGGAAACACAAAATTTGAGACAAATCCCTTGTTCCATATTTTTATCCATCTTGAAAATCGCCGTGGACTACTAAGGTGTACCGATTCAACCAGTTGCTGCAAACAAAGTGATTATCAGACTGCGCTAATTTTTGGGATAATAATTAAGGGCAGTCCTACCTGTTTACTAAAAAAAAAAGTTTTGAAATATCATTTCCCTAATCTTATTTACAAAGTCTCGATACTTTTTTGTCACAATGTATACTAGTTAACCTAGCTGTAGCCTAGTAAGTAGCGTGTTGGTCTTCAATGCGAAGGCCGTGAGTTCAAATCGCGATCGACGCATAACTTCAGCACCCTGCCTACGTGGTGAACAAATTCGCTACTAGGAGGTAGAGCGAAGGGCTATCAACTATTCCATGATAATGAATAAATGTTAAGGAGGTCAGGATCCCAAGGAGCGATTTTCTTCGTCAATAGCACTAAAGCTCAAATCAAGCCTTGCTTTCCTGACCTTCAGTTTTCTTAATATTTATTTGTGATTGTGGAAGAGTTGTTAGCTCTTCGCATAACGTCTATCTATACTATATACCTACGTAGCCAGTGTACTAAAACTATGCGTCGACCGGTATTTGAACTCACGACCATCGCATTCTGAACCAACACACTGCCCACTTAGCTACAGCCTGGCTTAAGATTTGGGTTGTAGTGCTATTGAATAAAAAGATACATGCAACGATTTCGTTTATAAAAAAAAAACATTATAACACATAAAATGTTGTCAACTTTTTTCATGTTCATATCTTCCACGAAAGACGTTTTTTTTTTTTTCACATATCATTTCAAATCGATCCAAAGTTACGTTCGACAAATTGACAACATTTCAACTGTCGTTTTGTTTGAAAATTTCAAAACTACTTCTCTAAGAAAACAATAATAAAAAAGCAACAATAATTTAAAGGAAAATTCTTTGTCAGAGTGAAAAGATATTGCAGAACTGTCTATGCGCTTGGAATTTTGTTAGTATACTAATATGTATGGGTACATGTTTGTAATGAATGAGTGAAAAGCATTGTAAATGAATGTTCATGATGCGACAGCTTAAAATGTAAGGAGAAATGTGTCTCGTCGCGACGAAATGAAGCAAACTTAAAGACATTTGTTCATGTAGAAAATAATTGCCATGTGCGACAACGGAATTTTAATAAGACGAAACTTGCTATTATAACACAACTTAGAGAAAATCGAAAATTAAATAGAAAATAAATGGATAGTTAAGAAATTGTATTGATTCTCTGAATTTCTATCCACGAATTATCGCAAATAACATAGGTTAAGTCTTATCCACGTAATTAAGTGAGTCCGGCGCTTAACTTATAACCTTCGTAGACCAATTCATATCTCAAAACTAGTCTTAAATTTATAATAATTTATATTAATTGGATCATGAAATTCATTAAAATGTCGACTTAATTGTTATGTCAAACAACAAGTCTATAGACATTTTTCAGAGTATTAAACAATCCAAAAGTTCTCATAGTTAAATGCTTCTGCTTATAATTATTATAAATTTCCACGCTTATAACGTCTAGATGTTTTGAAATTAATATTGATACTACTTACTAACTAAACAAACCTAACTTATACTAAAGCCAAGATCGCCATTATTGTTAGAAATGTTAATTTATTTTCGCGAGATCAGGCTAAGTGATCGATCCTCGGTTCTGCACTACATCTAACATACATGGGTTATGGAAACATTTCAAAAAAATTCTAAGATATCGGATATTGCTACTAATTACTGATAATACATTTATGGAGAAGTTTTCATTCGAGATTCAGGTACGAACATCTTGAGGTGTAGATTCCTTGCATTGAGCCACAAATACAAATTTAATTTATAATCATTAAAGTCTGATGTTCCTGTTGGAAGTGCATATAATGTTCGAGTTGCAATCTTCTAACCTTCTGATAGCAAATTTTGCTAGCTAGATAATTTATTGCATTAAAGACTTGACATTGTACCTTGATAGAGCGACCTATTTGAAATAAAAAGTCTTATTCTGCTTGCGGTACGAAAGGCAATGTCTTAGAATTTTCCGTTCAAAAGTATGTGTCTCTCCTGCGACCGTTGACGATATTGTAAATCAGCAGGAATAGGCATACGGCATAATGGACCTAATCAATGTTTTATACATGGGTAACATCGTCCGACACTGTGGTTCCTCAGTCCTTAGTAGTGACCCCAAAACGCCAGCTGCTATCTCAGCTTTACAAAGAGCGTATCTTGTGTGATTGTTGCGTTTTCATTTGAAATGTAATTTAATTCCTAGTACTTTGTTACAATTTCCCCCGACTGGAAAAATGTACAACAACCCTCACACCAAAGGGGCGGAACGGACCTAGCCAGTGAACCCTTGGAGGCGAGTCGTGGGCGCCAGTGATCCTTTCTGTAGGTCTCGTCCCTTTGTTCCACCTCCGAGCCGAATCATTAGCGAGGAGGGAGATTATGAAAAAAAACTCGCGATGGCTAAAGCTAAAAGGTAAACGATCACAAACAATCTTCAAAATTTAAAGCAAAACGAAACAGCGATTTTGAGAACACTAACATGCCATCTTTTTTAAAAAATTACTTATGCCAAAACTTGCTTATATCCGGATCATGGGCTTATCACCCGTGATCTTAAGACCTAACTGATACGAGAAACGGATACAGCGCCTCGGATACGGACTGATTCTACGGTAACGACTTTTGGCATTCGAAAACGGACTATGATTGGCTTCAGGAACGTTCAAACATTGAATGACGGGGAAGAGCTGGGGTTACTCAGTCCTTGTACCGCCAAACAGTGATCGACCGTCAAATGGAGAAGAACGAACCCCTAGTGGAAAGACTATTCTGTACATTGGCCCTGAAAGTGAAGCCAAAAATGGCGTACCGTTCGTCCTTACACCGAGAGCGAGAAACAGTCTCATTAGCTGGGAACCAATCTCGGATAGGATTATCATCGTCAGGCTCAGGACCTGTGTCAGAAACGCCACAATTCTGCAGTGCTATGCACCAACTAAAACTGCAACATCTGGTGACAAAGAGGAGTTTTATTGACAACTGAGTGCCACCTTCGAACGTGCTCCGAGAAGTGATATTATTATCATATCAGGAGATATGAACGCTCAGGTTGGATCAGACAACACTGGACTAGAACACGTTATGGGGAGGCATGACCTTGGATTAAGAGACCCGAAAACGGCGAATTATTTGTGGAGCTTTGTAGTAGTCGGCAAATGGTCATCGGAGGGACCCTTTTTCCACATTAGAGTCATCATAAAACATTTTGGGTTTCCCCTGATGGTGTTACTCAGAACCAGATCGACCATTTGGCTATAAGTCGCCGATGGAGAAGATGTCTCCTCGATGTGCGAGCGAAACGTGAAGCTGACGTAGAGAGAGATCACCACTTGATGGTTGCCTGCTTGAGATTGTGTACAGCAGCTATCCGACGACCACAAATTCTTCAAATGAAGCGCAAGCTCAATGTGGATAAGCTTAGAGATCCCAACAAAAAACGCGAATACACCACTTTGCTGGGTGAATATGAAATGCGCACACTGGACGCCAATTGGGAGGCAACCAAAAACACTTTTCTAACTAGTGCTAAAGAATCTGTGGGATATGTGCAAAGCGGTGAGAAACCCTGAATGTTGCAAGACACATGGGACAAGGTTGGCAATCGGAAAAAGCCAAATTGGCAATTGTCTCTCAATCCGATGTCACCCAACGAACGCCCGACCTGAGCCAGAACTACCGCGATTCTCATAAGGCTGTTAGACGCGACAAGAGAAAGGCCATTGAAGATCTGGCAAACAAGGCAGAATCTGCAGCTTACCTTGGGGATATGGGCTCACTATTCAAAATCATGAAACAGTTGACGAACAGGAATTTCACCGCCAACCACATGGTGAGAGATGTCAACGGAACTCTCTTTAATATGAGTGAATACCAGTTGCGGCGATGGAAGGAATACTTCTCTGATATTTTAAACATAGACACATTTTTCAGAGGAAGATATTCCAGAAACAGAGCAAGTACCAAACATTCAACCGCAGCAATCCTCCATTAGGGACGATAAGGAAGTGATAGTTTCCGCCATTCGGTCAATGGCGGGAAAGAAAGCCCCAGGTATTGACGGACTACCAACTGAAAAAGCGGACCCGAAAATAACAGCCAATATACTCCTTTACTAGACTATTTAACATCTTAAGTCACCTTGATTATACTGATAACGTGTGTTCGCTTGCATACAACCGTTCGGACTTAGACTCAAATATTCGCTCCTTGCATTCTAAATGCAAAAAGGCGGGACTGAAAATAAATGTGCGTAAAATCAAGTATATGCACATGGGTTCGAACGCAAGCACACCGATTGTTCTTAACGGACAAGATATGGAAGAAGTGCAAGATTTTTGCTATCTCGGAAGCATTATCAGCATAGACGGCGGAGCCGAAAAGAATATTGAGGTTCGTCTAAATAAAGCTCGTCAGGCCTTCAGTATCCATTCCCCTTTCTGGAGTTTAAGAGAGATCTCCCTTCGCACGAAGCTGCAAGTTCTTGACGCATGCGTCAAATCCGTTTTGTTCATGGTTGCACTATGTGGAAAGTGACCATTCGACTTACCAAGAAACTACAAACTTTCGTGAACCAATATCTCCGACGTAGTTTAGGAATATTCTGGCCAGAAGTGATCTCCATCGATGAACCTTGGAGTACAACTGGAAGACTAAAATAGGTATTGAGATTCGAAGGCAGAAGTGGCAGTGGATCGGTCACACTTTGAGGAAACCAGAGCAAAACATCACCAAATAGGCTCTGGGTTATAATCCTCAAGGAAGACGTCGAGTTGGTCGACCATGTAGCATATGGAAGCGAGCAGTTGAACAGGAGACCAGAGGAATAAACAAGTCCTGGCAACTGCTTAAGTCCGTTGCTCAAGATCGCGCCTTGTGGAAGAGAGCTGTTTCTGTCCTGTGTCCCTATAGGGGGCCTTAACAGGAATTTGATTTTGATTGATTTGATTATAAATGCAATCTTTTAGTGTACAAAATATTTGAATTTTCCAGTCCTTCCAGAACCTCCTATACAATGTGACACAATTCTTGAAAAGTGTGAATGTTACTGATCTGAAATTTAAAACATATCAATTTCATGATGATTATACAGTTGTTTCTAGAAAAGTCACCATAAACCCTCTACGCCTTCTACCACCTCCCATACAAATTGCACAATTCACTAAATCCAAACCACTAAGTTTCTCAGTACCTATTCAATGTTTCATACTTAACTTCCGAACGATGTAAAATATCGGTAAATTACTTCGCCCACATATTCTACACTAAATTTGGATGCAATTATGCAAAAAAAAAATGAAGAATTGATTTTTGTACCAGTCACGCGAGATTACCCCCTAAATTTTAATATATTTGGGCTTTTTTTAATTAACTCATGTCGTTAACGCTCTTCAATACATATATAATCTTGAGCCTGTCCCACACAAATGCGAATATCATGGTTTCATTCTTAATATTATATGACTCTGATTCCAACAAAATACAAAGCATTACAAAGAGCCATTAAATTAAGCCGATTATTTATCCGACATAATTTATTACTAACTACAAATGATTGAAGTTTCAGATACAATCATATTGAATATCCTCCACGATCATCTCGGCATGTCCTAAAGTTAGCACAAGATGGGTACCGAGAATGCTCGAAGCGGTTCAGAAAAAGCAGCGCGTCGAATGTTTACGTGAGTTTTTGGAACTCTGTACTGAGAACGGGAATGAAATTTTGACCCAGATTGTTACTGGAGACAAAATTTGGGATCATTATTATGAACTTGAATGCAGTGGCTCCCTCAAGGCCCCCCAAGAAGTTCAAGGTCTCGCAATCGCCGGAAAAATTAAGGCCACTAATTTTTGGGATTCAAAGGGGGTTTTGATGATCGACTATAAAGGAAAAGGACAAAATTAAAGGGGAGAGGGGTATTATCTGCTAAAAAATTTAAAGAATGCCATCAAGGCCGATGCTCAGTATCGCGCCTTGTGGAAGAGAGTTGTTTCTGTCCTATGCCCCTATAGGGGGTCTTAACAGGAATTCGATTGATTGATTAAAGAAAAAAGAAGAGGAAAGTGGACTCGAGGTGTGCTGCTTTTGCACGACTACGTTGCAATGGCTGCCCTATAGAAATGCGGCTACGGAATATTGAGCACCCTCCCCCCCCCCCTTTATATTCCAAATCCAGATACTATTTGTTCCCAAAACTGAAGAAAGAATTTCGGGGAAGAAAATTTACAACGACGAAGAGGTAAAGTCGGCAATTTCCGCCTATTTTGAAGGTATTTCCTGTCATTGCGCGAAATTTTTGACCTCTCCTCGTACATTCTCAAAAATTGCTTATTTTGCGATTCTTACGCAGACAAAGTCGCGGGAGATTGCTAGTAAACAAATAAGTATGTAGCTTGAAATAAAACGACTTAATTAAACCGGAGCGTGATATCAACACGTCACACCATAATCCTTATTTCGAGAACTTCTCACTACTAACTCGAATCGAGCATTAAATTTTAGTTCTTAGTGGATTTAGTATAACATAGAAACATGATTAATTTCTTTGCAGCCTTAGTAAAATCTTAGATCGCTTAATCCATAACTTCACATCAAATCAATTTTTTAATCCCAAAAACAACGATGCTGTACATCCCTAACCTTCTTGATTTTACAAACTTTGTAGTAAAAGCATTGGAAAATCGTAGCCAAGTCGAAAGTATTTATAATTATTTTTCTAAGGTATTCGAAAGGATTGTTCAAAGCTGTCTTTTCTATAACACTCAAAATATACCTTCTTGTTGGTTTCATTCATCACTGAAAATATATTAATATAATAATTCTAATGACGTCACGGTCACTACTCCATCAACATGCAAGTTACCTGCTGCAATGAGTTCCAGTCTCGTTCCGGTGAAGATGCCTGGATTTACGTGTCCCGCTGTGACGTTGTGACTCAACCTAAAGATGTGGTAAGCTTTGTCAAAAGTAAATATGGCGACGAAATTTCCACGGAACTTTCGTGCTATCGGCTTACGAAGACTGACGAGGATCTCGGTAATCTGTCGTATGTCTCCTTCAAAATTCGTGTGCCTCATAATATGCTACATAAGGTCTTGAAACCAACGTTCTGGCCGAAAGGTCTTGTCGTTAAGGAATTTGACTTGATATTTCGTAAAAATTTTCGGACACTACCATCGAAGGAAGATCTCACCTAACACTCAATGCCAACTCGTATGACTCAAACATTTCATCAGTTTCAAATTATACTCGCATGGCCTGTGTTTCTCGTCCGACTTTGGCGACTTCAACGTGGGCCTCCAGCCTCTCTGCATCTAATGTAACTTCATCGTCAACTATTGCGTTAAACATGTCCAAAACGATTAATGTACACGAGGGCCTTCATTCTTTCTGCATCTATCATCAGAACGTAAGAGGTATGAGGACCAAACTGCAAAGTTTTCGCACCAGCATCGCTAACACGGACATCGATATTATTACTCTAACCGAAACTGGACTAGATGACGAGACGACATCTTTACCAACGAACTAGGGCTATGCAACTATACTGTCTATCGCAGAAATCGCAGCCAAAGCATTGGCTACAAAAAACGTTTTGGCAGCTGTCTTATAGCAATCAAGAATATCTACGTCTCCAAACTTTTGTTTTTTCACATGACAACGTTGAACAGATCTTCATCGAAGTTACCCTTCATCAACATAAGTTCATCGTGGGCTGTGTTTACATCCCTCCTGTTTCACCAGTTGATATCTACACCAGCCACTGCCAATATGTCGAGAACATCACTTACAGCTTTCCAAGTTCCAATATCATTATTGTTGGTGACTACAATTTGCCACTAGTGGATTGGATATCCGCTATTTGGACTGCACCTAACACAAGTTCACCTGGCAACACGGTCATCGACTCCTTTTGTTTTTTGGATTTTCATCAAAGCAATACTATACTAAATGCTAAAGGAAAACTTCTGGACTTGGTCTTTTCAAATTTCGTATCAACGATCGTTGTTCATCGTTCAAGTTTCGCGTTACTACCCCTGGATGCTATGTACCATCCTGCGCTTAATATTGAAATTTCTTTTAACTCATGTAATGTTCCCATCCAACAATTTACTTCCTACAATCTCAAAAATGCCAATTATGATGTTATTTGTCAGCAGCTCTCATTAATCAATTGGTCGCATTTATTTGACAGCCTTGAATTAAATGACACTATTGCTCGGTTTTATAACGTTATCTACTCTTTATTTGATAAATACATTCCACTTCAGGTAATATCGGGTTCAAGTTATCCTCGCTGGTTCGGCCCCGAACTCAAGCGTTTGATCACTATTAAAAAAGCAGCTCACGTTAGATTCAAGGAATCAGGTTCTCGGGCTGATTACCTCGAATTCTCTCGCCTTCGTTCTTTGTGTAAAGTCAGGAAGCAACAGTGCTACGCTGAATACGTTCAATCCGTTGAAACTAATATTTTATCCTATATCAAGGCCTTTTGGAATCATATTAACTCTCTTAGATCGGATAATGTATTACCGACCTGCATGCACCTTAATGATGACATAGCTTCTGATCCGTTAGAAATTGCTAGTTTGTTCGCAACTTTCTTCTCTAGTGTATACTCTGATACAACTTACGCGGCTGCTACTACAAGTACCCCAATTACAGGAACTTGCCCTAATTCTTGTCTTGGTCTTTCTTCTTTGTCCATTGATTTCGCTGATGTTGCATCAATGCTCAATGGCCTTAACCCGAACAAAGGTATGGGCCCTGATGGTTTTCTCCCTTTGGTTTTATGGAAATGTCGAGAGTTTTTGACGTTACCTCTAACTATTCTTTTTAACCTCTCTCTCCATACAGGTAGGTTTCCTATTAGGTGGAAGTCCTCTTTTCTGGTACCCATTCACAAGTCTGGCGACAAAAGTAACATTGCAAATTATAGACCGATCTCCATCCTGTCTACTGCCGCTAAAGTTTTCGATAAAATTGTTACTAACAAGCTCACTCCGTTATTTAAAGGCATTATATCGCCTCATCAACATGGCTTTCAAAAAAGTAAGTCAACATTAACTAACCTCTTACCTTATATTGATAAGATTACCAATGTAATGGAGTGCAACCTTCAACTACACGCAGTTTACACCGATTTTTCTAAGGCATTTGATAAAATTAATCATCTGCTTCTAATTTCCAAATTAAATTACTATGGGATTTCCGGTACGTTGCTTTCATGGTTTAGTGATTACCTGCTGGATCGCACTTCCTCTGTTAATTTAAAAACTGCTAAGTCTACTTCATTCCCAGTAACGTCTGGTGTACCCCAGGGCTCCCATCTGGGACCCCTTTTATTTCTAATATTCATCAATGACATTTCTTCTATATTCAACGATGTCGATCATCAATTATTCGCAGACGATTTAAAAATCTTCAAAACTATTAGAACTGCCCAGGACTGTGCTAACCTGCAAACTAACATCGACGTATTGTTCCATTGGTGCTTGTCTAACCATCTTTCGCTCAACATTTCTAAATGCTCGTACATAATTTTCAGCAGATCTCGTACACGCCACAATTACAACTACTGCATTAATAACCAACCATTGGTAGAGGTGCAGGTCATTAAAGATTTGGGCATTATGTTGGACTCGTCCTTAACTTTTGTACCCCATTTTACTAAAATATGCAATTCCGCCCGAAGAATGCTGGGATTCATAATTAGGAATAGTCTGGATTTCACGAATATTTTTTCCATAAAAATGCTTTATTGCTCATTAGTCTGGCCTCACCTTGAGTACTTATCTGAGCTATGGAATCCATGCTTCCTAATTCACTCCAAAAATATTGAAACGATTCAGCACAAGTTTCTCCGTTATATCGGCTTTAAGCTTCATATTCGAATGGAGGACATCGACTATGACTCCATGCTCAGTCTGCTTAACCTCACTAATCTTTCTACTCGTCGTATGCAGTCGAATCTTATCGTCTTATATAGAGTTTTGAATGGCTTTTTGGATTGCCCGCTTTTACTTGAGGGCTTAAACTTTAGAGTTCCAAGTCACTTATCCCGCTCAACGGATTTATTTTATGTCGGTCGTCATATCACCCGCTATGGACAAAACGGTCCCACGGCAAGATTAATGAGAACTGCTAACAAGTTTGATTCATTAGATTTTTTCAATACTTGCATTAACGAAATTAAAAGAGTTGTATATGCGTAATACACACATCCCATATTTATCATTCAATTTTTATGCCTCCTTTGATTTTATAATGTTTTTTATTTAATGTTTAGTTTTATTGTTTACTCTACTTTTCCATGTACATAATCTGTATTAGTTTAAGGGCTTGTTCCGTATATGTATATATAAATAAAAAAAAAAAAACGAAGAACATTTTTTCGTTTTATTGCGCAAAGCCTTCCTGTTTAGGTTCTTCTTTCAATGTCCCCAAGGATCTATCCCTAGACCTCCACTCTTCCGGTTTTTAAGGATGACTTACCTAATTATCTTTTGTCTGATTGTCTAATGTAAGCTGATGGCGTTAAAATGTTTTATTTGGTGTTTCCTCGTTGGACTGTCCCCTAAGGTAGAGCCGCTTCTGCATATTCGATCAGTGCTTTAGCATTCGAGAATTGACGAAAGCTTCACAGGAAGGTTTGTTTTCTTCCCAAACAAACCTTGCTAATGCGTAAGTAGTCGGTACACACTCCCTCCCATAGTAGCCAGCAGGCACAGCGGTCAAGCAATGAATATTGCATCGACGTGGTAATCATTACAATTCCTATTGGGTAGATATTATGCAGCAAAGTGTATTAGATTCATCATTAAGCTTACATGTTAATCCGATGTCTAAAACACCTGGCAATAACTTTCTGATTTTCTGAATGAAATCGGATTCATCTTGCCACCCCACTCGAACAGAGCGGATTTCAGCGTGGAAATTTGATACGGCTTCTTGCGAAGGATGAAAAGCCATTTTATGGTAATTTCAGTGCCAAAGCAGAGGTGAATGCTACGAAGAAGTGTCTACTTGAGTTTGAGTTTTACGATTGCATACTCGTATGTGCATTATTATTACAAGCGTTAGGCATAATATAGTTATGCTAAAGACAAGAGCTTAAGTTGCAGTTATTGTCAGTTTGCCAACGATAATGTTTCCCTCCGTGTCTCAAGTATCTATCCACTCATCGCAGTTACGATTTATACAGGTGAACTTTGAATTGAAATTAATTGAGCAGGTACATCATAGGTACGAAGAGAAATATACGCGAACTAGTAATTGTGTTGCAAGATACCCTCCACAATTTCTTCATGAAGGAGTGCGGTGACGTTTTGAGAACATTGATTTTTTAATTTCTGCATAACAACGCAATCTTGCATACAAAAAAAAAACAAAGAACTTATAGAAGTGCGTTCATTATTTCAGTTTAATTTTGCGGTTACGGCTAAAGAAAAAACAAATACATCAACAGAATTTATATCACCCAAGAAGGTCAATTTTGCGTGTGAACGCACGAAAAGGTTTAGGAGCATTGTTTTGAATGAGCAAATGTACTATGTTGAGTATAAACGATAATCAACAAAATAGAAATAGATTCGTTAAAAGCATCATGGATAACCACAAATTTAATTAAGAAAATTATTGAAATTAAAATACTGTAGGTAAAACCAGTTGTTTGCAACCTAAGAAAATTAGCTATTATAGAATAAAGAATTTACTTGCGCAACACAAAAATTGCGCAAGTCGACTTGTAAACAGATCTGCAAAATTGAAAATCGCATAAGATGAAAAATGGCATTTGCCATTTCTAAGTTAAGATCGTCTACATTTAACCCATTAGCTTCAATTTCAAAGCCAATGTAATAAGAAGTACTTGCAACGCATAGACCTGGTCCTCGACCACAGATTGGACATTGACTTGGGCTGAGAGTATTGCCAACAATAACACAGAATCACAGAAATAAATTCTAATCAACCTGAAGGTCAGGAGGTCTGATTTTGTAAAATTTTTCTTTTACCATAAAGTTTGTAATAAAGATTACCATTTTATTGACCGATTCTTTATTAACTATTCAACAAAAACAAATATTTCATTGTTTACTTTGAATTTATAGCCTCAGTAAACATTTTTTTTATTATTTATTTGACAATGTGTGAAAAATTCTACCTCGATCACATAAAAAGCTTACAGATGGCAAGATGAAGAAAAATCTATCTATCTACTTTCGAAATTTATTGATATTCTAAATTCCTTACGACAAAAAGCCTGCCATTATTTCCCATGTGAGTATATAACAAAAGCCTACCGTCCAAATAACTCGTAAAATTATGAGCTAGGATAGGCTTTAACAGTATGCAAGAGACCTATATATAAAAGCAACGAGCCCAATTTATCTAGATTCGGTCTTTTTAAGTGGTAAATGCCTCGAAAATTGGACTCGAAGATTTATGTCGTTTGTGGGACCGTCTCGTAAATCTTACAGCCAGCAATTGTTCGACATTTTCCATAATGTCACCCCAGGAGTTTTCCCATATTCGCCAAGATTGCAAATCAAAAACGACATAATTGAATTGTCCCTCCTCCCATCCAACCCCAAAAAAATCCATACTAGATACTTTCAGTACATGTTCAAGTGAACGCTCTCCTTTAGAGAGAAGATTTCTTACCACATAGTGACAAGCACACAAAGTAATTGATTGTTTCTGATTTATTGGACTTCTGGGTTAAGGTGCGAACATCTTGTTCCAAGTCAAATCTTCTTCTGTGTATGAATTTCTCTACATCGAAATGCCGGCCTAGTTATATTTCAATAAAGGATCCATTGAACTGTGCGGATTTCCAGTCAAAGGTTTTTCCATCTCTTAACCCCATTGTGATAGATACTCATGTGTATCGCTTTGATTTGATTGCATTGCGGCATTGCTATGTGGTCTAGTTCTAGATACTATTGCTTTCTGATGGATTTATGACTGGTATACGTCAAAATTAATAAAGCATAACGCATGCTTTTGTATTGCGAAAATGGAAGCCAAAAGGATACAGTACAATGGCCCACTGTACCTAACAATTTGAAAGGAAATACTGTCAGGTATATGCAATAAATCGTTACGTTAATAATTTGCATTTATTAGAGAGATAGTTTCGAAAATGTCCATCACTCCACGGAAATTAAAAATTATTCGAGTTTGAATAATGCTTTATGAAACGGAATAATTTTCGAAATTAGTTCATAATGGAAAAGAATTAGTAAATCATTGAAATTCCAGATATTATAAACTAACACACATCTACAAGCAATTAGTTATATGGTTGCCCGAAGCTTTCATTTGTATGAAATGAAAATTTTGCAACGAACAAAAAACTTTTGTGTACATGTGAAAGTTAATTAAAATTTGCACGTTATCGTGAAATATTGTCATACTTATGTATACAATAATTATTCATATGCGAATTTGAGATTGAGGGGATACCGCGAAAATAATGATTATTATGAAACAACGAACACATGCAATAATTTCATATTAATTTAGTTCGAAACTTGTTGAAATAAATTTTAAATTTATAATTTTTTTAACAATATTAAAGTTATTAAAAAAAAACAAGAAATGCAATTTATTTTGGTTCAGACCGATTTGGGTCAAGGTTTGGTGAATGTTTTCACAGTGCGTTTTGAATTGAAAGAAAAGATTTCCGAATTCTACACTGTTACACTTTATTATTATTTACGTTTCGGTCTCTGCTGAGACCTTTGTCAACCTGTTTGGTAATGGTCTCAGCAGAGACCGAAACGTTTCGAATAATAAGGCGTATCAGTGTAGGATCCGGAAATCTCTCCTTTCAATTGGGTCAAGGTCTTCGTTATGTAGAGCGCTCATTTTGAAAAGCTTAATGTTTCAGTTTTTTTGGGATCTTGATTTTTCATATTTATAAAGCGTATTCGATACGGGGGTTTCAGAGGATGAGTTTGAATCCCGGTCAACATATATGATTCCAGAACACTGCCTGTGCCCTTCAGCCCGAATCGGGTCTTGGACTCCTTACTTTCAGGATTCTTACCATTTTGTTTGTTATTGTGGAAGGATTATTAGCCCTTTGCATAACCCTCTATCTACGGTTTTTCATTTTCGCAGATTGAGGTAACTCAGATATCTCAGATCGTGAGTTCAAATCCCGGTCGACGTGTAATTCTAGCATACTGCCGGTGTGGGTGGCGGTATGCTAGAATTACACGTCGACCGGGATTTGAACTCACGATCTTCGCATTGTAGATGACCACGCTATTCACTAGGCTACACTCAGGTAGTAAATTTTTGGACTAGCTTAATCACCGGAAATGAAAATTCGTAAACAGACGTTTCCTGAAGGGCTAACAACCCTTCCACATTAAAAAATAAATATTGTGGAACCTGAAGGTCAAGAGGGCGAAGTTCGATTTATGCTATAAATAAACTCGTTCGGAATGAAAAGTATCGTATTGTTATAGATCTGGCAGCCACACAATATTGATCTTTCTCGAATATGCCAGAACAGTCCCCAATACGTAAAATGCCATAATCAAAGATCTAGAACCTTCCAATATAGTCTAGACATACATCGGAACAGTATACTCCAAAAGGTAGGCAATCAAAGATCTAGAACCTTCCAGTATAGTCTAGACATACACCCTACAGAACCGTATACTCCAAAATGTAGGATCTAGAACTCTCCAGTATAGTCGAGACATACACCCGAAAACATCCACGACAGAAGCTTCGATAACAGGGGGAAAGTATACAAAAGCACGAAGCTTTCAGTCGGGAGTCAGTTATTTAATGATCGAGACGCGAACCAGTGCAAGCGATAAGAAGCGATACGCGGCGGTAGTGCCAAATAGGCGAATTAAGTTAAAGTGTGAATTAAGTAAAAGTGCGAATAAATAAATTATCCCTTGTTTTTAAACGAATTGTGTTTTTCTTGAAATCCCGACGAACCCCTAGCTCGCAACAGTATATTGAATGAAGATATTTTAAAGAAACATAATTATCGACAGCGACTATTTTGGCGTTGTATGAATAGAGCTCGGTGTATTAAGTTTTTACAAAGACAATACGGCAATCTAATGACTTTTTTAAGGCTCTCCGCATTTATTCCATTCTCATCGTAAGAAAATGCTACAAGTGTATGTCAGAAATCATGATATCATTATCAGCCCAAGATATGGTGTAGTGATCTTACGAGAATCATAAATTTTAAGCTTAAAATATAATAAATGGATTTGAATTGGTTTTCTATTTTTTGTTTTTTAGATAAAGTAGCAGTCTCTTCTCCAATCCAAGAGTGGGACTATAAGCTGTTGAAACTTAATTTTTTTCGCGCAATTAAATTAATCATAATTATTTTCCGAAATGAATTTCGCATCGAATCAATCAATTTCTGAGTTGTTTTAAATTCTTCCACTACTGTTGGGGTCTGCATTGTAATTGCAAAGAGGAGGAACTGAAAATAAATGTGCGTAAGACCAGGTAACATGGGTACGAACCACAAACACACCTATGGTTCTTAACGGACAAGATGTGGAAGAGGTGGAAGATATTTGTTATCTCGGAAGTATTGCCAGCATAGAAAGCGGAGCCGAAAAGTATATTGAGGCTCGTCTAAGTAAAGCTCGTTAGGCCTTCGGTATCCTTTCGCCTTTCTAGGGGCTAAGAACGTGACCGTTTGACTTACCAGGAAACTGCAAACTTTCATGGACCAATGTTTTCGACGTATTTTACAAGGGGGGTCTTAACAGGAATTTGATGATGGTTGACTGTTGTGGTCACTAGTGCTGATTGAACCAAACCACATGTGACGGACAACACAAAGGTAGGCAGATGCTAATCCTTAAACCAGTTCAGAGGAAAGTGGAAACCACGATTGCCCGTACTCCTAGTAGCAGCTCTGGGCACCGTTGTAAAATGGTGCTGCAAACATAGACTAACGATAGTGGTCTTGTTTACTATAATAAGATCGCTTGGGCAGCTCGAACCACGAATGCTCTGAATCACAATCATACCTCCACTGAAGTAAAATAATTAGGGGTAATTAAACATAAAATCATAAATTAGAATCAACACCTACACAGAGTGGTAGAACGAGGCATTTTGAACCTGTTGAGCAATGAAACTAAACACCAATCTATGGATATATACAGCCATTTTAAGACCCATTCTCACTTACTCAGCGATAGTATGATTTTTCTTCAATGGCACGGCAGCCCAAATCGGACCTTGGCCCTCTTATTTTCAGGTTCCTTAACATTTTCATTGCTTATTGTGGAAGGGTTGTTAGCTATTCGCACAACCCTCTATCTGCGAATTTTTCATTTTCGTAGACTGAGATAACCAAGGTATATGTGCTGGAATTATGCGTTGACCGGGACTTGAACTCACAACCTTCGCACTATAAACCAACATCATACCCACTAGACTACACCCTAGCGATAGTATGATACTGCATCTTTATTAAATGGAAACCAGAATAGCGGCCTGTAGGGTGAGTGTGGGAATTCTCCTAAGCTGAAACTCCACAGTTAGTTAAGAAGTAATCATCCAAGTAAATAGCCAACCAACTTTTGATTCTGATAAATCTTTCAGTATAACCATACCAAACAGCATTAAGCTTAGGTTTAGGTAGTAAGAGTGTGGCCTCAGAAAGGGATCCATATTGCGCTGTCATCATCTAGTTGGGTCCATTGCACTCCTCCTACTAAAGATTATGAGATAGATGTTACTCCTCTTGTGCCAGCCACTTGGTAAGGTTTGCGAACTAAAACTGGCCGAAATATTTGACGCCTCGTCTAGATCTCAGTGGCGGCTCGGGACTTGTTCGATAAGTCAGATGCTCAGAAAATCTTGGAGGGGGTGTCTGATCTATCAATTGATCAAAATTCAGTTTCATTCTGGTCATTTCACCATTTTGAATGCTAGATTTAGTATTAAAATTTTGTATTTATTGCATTGATACGTAATGATTTATTAGCATGCAAATTTATGCACTAGTAATATCTTCAATATATGAAAGCGTCAGCTCTATAAATTAAAAAAAATTAGCAATAAATTAATTAAAATATAAACTATGCATCACTTTTTTGCTCGGTCTAGCAAGCTCTCAAAATTAAGAACGGCCAGTGTTCAGGCCGTACACTACAATCGGAATGACTCAAATATGTCCCATCATGCCCCACACTACTCTACAACTGAAAGTGACAAATAAAAACAATACAATGGTTAATCAGCAGGGAAAGCTGTGGAAGCTCCAGTAGCCATGTAAGTTGGCCAAGAGGCGATGAGCTTTCCGCCTCAATTCTTTCGGTTTTTATGACGTCGACATCAGATCAAGCCATACAAGCCGGCACGGTAGCAATATGTTGAACGATCTGTGGGTGAGCAAGTTTTCAAGCGCCTCATTTTTAAATTTGGGGAAATCTATCCTTTGCAGACTCGCACATTTTTGTCCAAGCGGTTTTATTTATGTTTTCTTCAAGCCCATTCCCCAACAACAGTAGGGAAGGCAAAAGGTAAAATACAGAGGTCTATCGCTAATATGAATGATCTAAAAGGATAATTGGATATGCAAAATTTAATCGTATTAGGAATGTTAGATTCAATTGATTGAAAATTCTGTGTTAGGTGAGGCGCCGATACAGATTATGGAAACTTGGTTTTCTCAAAATGTGACCGATCATCTGCCACTTCCGTCTTTGAATCTCAGTGCCCATCTAGCCTGTCCAGTTGTACTCTAAAGAGAAGGTTAATGGACATAGATCAGTTGCAAAACTACAGAAGCGCTGGGAGAATTCGATTGACGCAGCCAGCAAATCACTGCTTAGATTCTCAAACTGGAGGACGCGGTCACTAAACCGAGATGGATGGAGTGAAAGTAGTTGCACTCTGAGGCTCGTCGTTGGAGATCAAATCTGTCTAGAATATGCCTAAAATGCGTCGGGGACATTGTTTTAGAAAAGTTATCAGTTTCTTGGTAAGCCTAACAATCACTTTTCATTTAGTGCAATCACATAGCAACACGAATTTGAAGCTTGCGTCCAACACTCGCGGCTTCATGCACGGAGATCTCTCTTAACCTCCAAAAAGAGGGAAGGATACCTAAGTCCGAATGATTATGTGGAAGCAAACACAAGTTATCAGCATAATCAAGGTGAGTTAAGACGATAAACAGTCCCAGACCTTTATATTCCCCACTATCCAGTGCAGCTTTCAAGATGTCATTTATTACCACCATAAGCGGAGCTGGTGATAATATGCAGGCTTGTGTGAAACCCGTTCGCACAGAAAAGCTCTCCTCTGTGTAAAACGCGACATCTTGCATCTTCGTAGGATTCTTTAATAATTGCAATGATCTTATCTACTTAATGTCGTACAATAGTAGCTCAGGATCTTCGATGATACCCGGGATCGATGCTGACGCTTTCGTGAGTCTAGGAGGCTCGGCTCCTTCCCCCACATTCTGCTCGTGGGGGCATTGGACGCCAATGTACATAGGTCACCAGGCCTATTGCACATATCTTTTAGCCAGCCTGCTCTACCGGTGAAACTAATAAGATTCATCGTGTTAAGAGACGGCAGAACATTTAGCTCGACAAAGAAGTACTCTCCAGGAATTTTTTTTTGATTTGTTCGGACGCCAATGCCCATGCATCCGAACGAATCGAAGACAAATTCCCGGAATGCTCTATAGTCTCATTCGACTCTGCGGAGCCTCTGCAAATATCCGTGATTGTAAGACGAAACCTTCTAACGTGCTTTCTAAAAAGACAGTTGCTCGTCACTATACCTACTAGTGTCTGTCGAGTCTCATCATTCATCAGTCATTGATTTACCTCTATCAAACCCACCCCATCTTACACGATTTGCCTTGCAATCATTTGAGATTTTCCCTTCCTCACTCTTTGTTGGCGTTGGTTGTCTCAATAACTCTGACACAATATTTAGCTTGATATCCTTCAAGAACTCGTTCATTTTGGTAACCGCCTCCTGAAAAAAACAGTTTTAGTTAGCACAAGTTATCCTAAGATAACCAGGCTCGAAGTCATGCTCCAAAAAGCTTAACTTGGATGGTGGATTACCTATAAGGTGTTCGCTAAGAATATTTTTCAATGAATAGTAGAAGAGGAACCTCACCGACTCCAGTATGATGCTTAGCGAGTCATTGGTGTTACCGACAAGGATAGTATTAACTAAACAATGTATACTCGAAATGGTACCCTTATAGTACAGAAGACTAAAAGACAATTGACGGAATAGAAGCTGGAATTTATGGACATGGTTTGAATCCCACGCTGTTGAGAAAAGTTTTCTTTCATGTTCTAAGCCGGAGTTTATGTCATCACAAGGTTTTCATACGCAAACATGAAGTGCGGGCTTACTAAAAGGATGATCCATTTTCTCTCTCTGATAATCAAACCCGAATCTTGAAACTTTTGTCGTACGACATCAAGCCGGGATTGTTGTGAGAATGTATTCAGGCTCTAATGGACCTAGCGCGAAACAACACTACCGTCCTAATGAAATGTTTCAATAAAAATTCAAAAAACATAACAGAATTATGATTGGGCGTAAAGCCCAATCTTATGATACTCTAGATGAGATGAAAATTGCTTTAATTTACCGGAAAATATTTCATCTCAAATTCTTTCGAATAGTGAATAGAGACTTTTGCATGGGAGGTGGTAAAAGTAGAGGAGGAGGCTTGTATTTTTGTATATGACACCGAACATGGCATGCAAAATGTAAAGTTTCTAGTTTTGATTATTTTTAAAGAAATTGGACATAGTTTTCTTGAAATTGGGGCTTTTGTATGGGAGGTGGCAGAGGGAGTGAAGCATTTAAAATAATTTTGAAACTGCTTATCATCATCCTTATCACCATGCTTTGATTCAATTTCAAAATCGATAGCTCTCATTTATTCGAAGAATAAATGCTTTTCTTGAATTTATAATACAGATATTTATATGGGAGGAGGTAGAAGGAGTCAAGCGGAGTTGATAATTTTTTCTAGCGTTTATTGCAATTATTAGAAAACAAATTCTGGCAAAATTGTAAGTTTGTACTTTTTCTAGTTTTAATGGAAATCGATATAATGCATTTAACAAAAATTATGCATTTGTATGGGAGGGGGTAGAAGGATTGTACGGATCAAAACAAATTTTAGGTTATTGATCTTTCTATTTGTATACTTTTTACAAAATATCAAGTTGATAGCTTTAAAATTTTTGAAGAAAAATAATTTAATTTATATTTCCAAATTTCGCGAAATTTGTATGGGAGGGGGTAGAAGGAGTGAAGTGAAGTTGATAATTTTAATAAAATTAATTTTGGCAAAAATTTGTTTTTATAACTTTGCTAGTTTCAGTAAAAATCTAAAAATACATTTTTCAAAATTGTGCATTTGTATGGGAGGGGGTAGAAGGAGTGACGGGATCGAATCAATATTCAGTGATATTATTAACACTTATATCATAATACTTTGACCCAAATTTCAAGTCGATAGCTTAAATAGTTTCAAAGAAAAATCAATTTCTGAAAATTTCGGAATTTCGTGAAATTTGTATGGGAGGGGGTAGAAGGAGTAGGGAGATATGGCCCGTTCACGAGCTTAAAGTTACTTTTTTGCTAAAAATGACACACACTATAGCTCAAAGCTTTCGAGAGTTATGCTGTAGACAGACGCACAGACGGACAGACGGACAGCCTGACAGACGGACATACGGGCAGACAGACAGACGGACAGACAGCAACTCGGAATCGAAGTTTTTGAGCGACAACAAATATTTCTGTACCCTTATCGGCTCTGTGCGAGCATTATTTCTTAGCGTTACAAACGGTAAGGCAAACACAATATACTCTCAGATTTCATCTAGAGTATAAAAATATAACAGAATTATGATTGGGCGTAAAAGAGTGAGGTGAAGTTGAAAATTTTTACGAAATTGGTTTCAATTGTATTAAAATTAATTTTGACAAAAATTGATTCTTTTAGCTTTGCTAGTTGCGATGCAAACCAAATAACTGCATTTTTGAAAATTGCACATTTGTATGTGAGGGGGTAGAATGAGTAAGAGGATCAGATCAATATTTTGTGACAGCAATGATATTCACATTATAATACTATTACATAATTTTCAAGTCAATACCTGAAACGGCTTCGGAGTAAAATCAATTTATTTAAATTTCAAAATTTCATGAAATTTGTTGGGGAAGGGGTAGAAGGAGTGTGGCCCGTTCACGAACTTAAAGTTACTTTTTTGCTAAAAATGATATATGAAAAATTTCAGCATGATAGGTCAAAGCTTTCGAGAGTTATGTTGTAGACAGACGGACAGACGGTCACTCGGAATCGAGATTTTTGAGCAACAACAAATATTTATGTACCCTTGGCGACTCTGTACGAGCATTACTTTTTAACGTTACAAACGGTAAGGGAAACACAATACACTCTCAGATTTCATCTAGAGTATAAAAATTAGAATATAAAAATTCAGATATTAAAGACAACGTATACGCTAAACATCTATCAAATGCCCAATACACCTAAGTTAAAGAACGGTTGGAATAGATTTTCACGAGATTTTTATAAAGTATCTAAAAATCTTCGCAATAATATAACCGAAACCTCTACCGTCAGTTGCTAGGATTTCAATGATTCGTACTGCAATATGATTTAAATTTCAGATCAGTAATCTTTATGCTTTCCATGAAAATCACATATTGCAAAGATATGCAATTGTGCTGTTGGAGTTGGATCAAACTAATTTTTTCATATTTCTCTACAGGCACCACGAAAATATTTTGTACTAAATTCGAGCTTCAAAACTTTGATAGATACTGAGAAAATTTTTTTCATTATATTACGTGAAATGGTTCAGTTTGTATGGGAGGGGATATAAGGAGTGGGGGTATTTGAAATATTTTAATAAAACTAAATAATGTCTCTGAGCACTACCTTCGATAATTTCCAAGAAAGCCAACATTTTGAAAAGTTACAAAATTGTGACATTTTATATGAGTGGTGACAGAAGGGGTGGCGAGATCAATCTTATATCTTCTCATATCACTATAATTGCTACGAAAATATTTCACACAAAATTTGAGCTCTATAAATTTTATAGACACTGAAAAATGGTGCATTGTATTTCGTAAAACTGCTCAGCTTGTATGGGAGGTGGTAGAAGAAGTAAGGCGATTTCAATTTCAGAAACAGATATATTTTCCATAAAAATAATAAGTTTAAAATCTCAGATCAACAGCAATTACAAAGGGGAGTAGTGCTAATGACTTAAAATAAAATTGTATTATATTGTATTTATGAAAAAAGCATTGCAATAAATAAAAAAAAAAAAATATTTTCAAATAAAATTAACGTATAATGCAGTTGTGAAAATGTGTCATTTTTTATGGGACGAGTAGAATGAGTGAGCGATTTGGCCAGTGCACGAACTTGACTTTACATTTTCAGCAAAAATAACGTGTACAAAATTTGAGATCAGCTCAACGTGTTCTTAAGCAAGAGAGCGAACGGATGGACAGGCAGACGGACGGACGGACTCCCGCTTTTGAGATTCTTGATTGAGAACAAATATTTCTGTACCCTTGGCGACTTTGTACAAGCATTATTTCATGGCATTACAAATTTTAGAATAACTTTATAATACTCTCAGATTCCATCTAAAGTATAAATATCTAAAATCAAACACGATACACATTCACCCTAATACTATGTATATAGCAGCCATAAGTGATTGAATTCTTGAATTAACGGACTTCACAATCCTCTACCAACACATGGCATTATATTGGGCGATAACGGACTGAAAATTGAAGAAATCTTATAGCAACATCTTTCTTTAATAGGCCCTTCAAACTTCATTTGTCAAATATAATTTTTAAAAATGTTAAAAAGTTAATATAAGCTTAATTTTGAACTTATATTTTTTATTTACATTTTAAAAAAAGTGAGGACGTACAAAAAAGATGTCCTCGATCTGCAAAAGCTTTAACCGATTTGCTTCTCCCTCAAAGCACGAAAAATATAGACAATATTGCCAGATTTACTCTTTCAGTAAGAAAATTTCCACACTAGCAATACTTAGAACAATGGAATGCAATGTCTGCAACAGCGACTGAAAGCTTTGGAAGCAAATACCGCGACGCATCTTCCCTTCCTATAGAAGTCGAATTTGATCGAATCAGGCGGGAAACTTTTGCCACGTACTGACCGGCAGTCTCGTGTATACATTTTTCAAGTCGCTTCTCAGCGATTTTTGCCTGTGGATGGCTTTGAGCTTTCGCGTTAGAATCGCAAAATAAGCAATTTTTGAGAATGTAGTTATTAATACATTATGTGGGATGATTAGGTTAATGCTTTGCATTTTGTTGGAATCAGAATTATAAATTATTAAGAATGAAACGACTATACTCGCATTTGTATGGGACAGGCTCATGATCAAATCAATTCCGTGATCTGAGATCATATACGTATTGAAGAGCATTAAGGACATGTGAATAGTTGTAGCTTGTCTTAATTTAAAAAAATCCCAAATAAAGTAATATTAAGCTTAAAGCCATAACAGGACTACGAAAAAACCCAATCATACGATACTATAAATGAAATCAAAATTTTTGTGATGTTAAGAGATTTTGTATAGGGAGTGGTAGAAGGGGTGACAGTAATGAGCTAATTTCTTTCACATCATGCTAGAGTAGCTATAAAAATGTTTTGTACCAAATTTAAGCTTGAAAAATTGAATAGGTGCTGAGAAACTTAGTGCATTGGATTTAATGAAATTGTGCAATTCGTATGGGAGATGGTAGAAGGGGTGGGAGGTTCTTAGTGATTTTTCGAGAAACAACTATAATCAACTATAATGAAATTAATATATTTTAAATTTTAGATCAGTAACGTTAACACTTTTCAAGAAAATCGAATTTTTGAAAAGTTTTGGAACTGTGTTACATTGTATGGGCGGAGGTAGGAGTAAAGCTAATCGGTTAATTTTTTCGATATTAACAATTATGGTAATTAAGGATTTAATACACAATTTTAGCTCGATGAAAGTTATACGTATTGAGAAAATTGGTTTGGAGTATTTCATGAAAAAGTGCAGTTTGTATGGGAGGTGGTGGAAGGAGTGAGGGGTTTTTAAAGATTTTTCGAGAAACAACTACAATCATTATGCAATTGATACATTTTAAATTCCAGATCAGTAACATTCACACTTTCCAAGAAAATCGAATTTTTGCAAATTTATGGAATCGTGGCTCAATGTACGGGAGGGGGTAGAGGCAGTAAAGCTAATCGTTTTTTTCCCGATATTAATAATAATGCTAATTAAGCATTTGGTCTAAAACTTTAGCTCGATGGAAGCTATATGTACGGAGCAAATTGGTGTAGTGTTTAATGAAAAAGTGTAGTTTGTATGGGAGGCGATGGAAGGAGTAGGGAGATTCAAACAATTTGTACACTAAAAGATTGCATTTGTACTAGAAATAATATAATCTAAATTTTAAATTATTAGCTCTTATAGTTTCCAAGAAAATATGATTATAACATATTTTTGAAAATGAGTCACTTTACATGGGAGGGAGTAGAAGGCGTGAGGGAAGTGGAATAAAACTAAAAGCAGATTACATCTTGGAGCATACCTATTAAATTGTGAATTTAAAAAACGTGTGTTTCTGCTTAGTTATTGCTAAAATAAAGTAAAAACCTAACGTATAGCCATTTCGAAAGAAATAACAGACGGGCACTACAATTATATTTATATGTATAGATTATAATCTAGATGAAATCTGAGAGTAAATTGCATTTGCGTTACTGTTTGTAACGCTACGAAATAATGATCGCACAGATCCGCCAAGGGTACAGAAATATTTTTTGTCGCTCAAAAACCTCGATTTCGAGTGACCGTCTGTCCGTGAGTCCATCTGTGCGTCTGTCTACAACACAACTCTCGGACGCTTTGAGCTATCGTGCTGAAATTTGTTTTGTCTCATTTTTATCAAAAAATCAACTTTAAGTTCGTAAACGGGCTACATCCCCCACTTCTTCTCTTCTACTTCTACAATGGCGCTACAGCCCAAATCGGACCTTGGCCTCCTGACATTCAGGTTCCTTAACATTTTTTTTATTACTTATTGTGGAAGGGTTGTTAGCCCTTCGCACAACCCTCTTTCTACGAATTTTTCATTTTCATATATTGAGGTGACCAAGGTACGAGTACATCCAAGCAGGTAATTTGCTTGAATTATATATTGCGTCGACTGGGGTTTGAACTCACGACCTTCGCATTGGAAGACCAACACCCCATACAAATTTCATGAAATTTCGAAATTTTAAGAAATCGAAATTCTTCGAAACTATTTAAGCTACCGAATTAAAATTTAGGACAAAGTATAGTGAAGTAAATATCATTAAGAGCACAAAATATTGATTCGATCCCGTTACTCCTTCTACCCCCTCCCATACAAATGCGCAATTTCGAAAAATTCATTCAATTCAATTCCCATACAAATTTCACTGAATTTTGAAATTTCAATTAAACTATTTTTCTTCGAAACTGCCAAAGCAATCAACTTGAAGTTTTGTGAAAAACTTGAAGTTCTGTAATTTTTTTTCGAATCACAATCTTATTAAAATTGGTTTTAATTTTTTTAAATATCATATATGTATACACGAGTATGTTATACGAACGGAATTGAAAAATTATGAATTAACAAAACGAGTGTAGTGTTAATTCGTGGCTAATTTTGAAAATAAGTATTTATCAGTCGGTTTGAAATTTTGACAATTTTAATTTTTGAGTATCTTGTTAAGGTTGGTGTTGTAATAGTTGTAGAAATATACAGAGCGGGGTGTAGCCTAGTGGGTAGCGTGTTGATCTACAATGCGAAGGTCATGAGTTCAAATCCCAGTCGACACATAACTCTTCCATGCCTACGTGTGTATATCTGAGTCACCTTAATCTATGAACGTGAAAATTCGTAAATAGACGGCTCTTCCACAATAACATTAAACAATTTTAAGGAACCTGAAGTTCAGGAGGCCCAGGCTAAATTTGGGCTATAGTAGTGCTATTTAAGAAGATATACAGTTGGGTCTTAAGAAAAAATGCACAATTCAACATTTGGACATAACATATTGTGAGATAGAATTTCATATTTTTTTCTAATTAAATTATCACATGCTCTAATTGAAAATCTAATTAGCTCTACAAAGAAATCATTAATTTCATAATCCTTCTCCCACTACACACTTACAAAGCGCCTACACCAAGATCAACAACGGTGTGAACTTTTCCATTACTATCGAGTTCAGAATTGTGATTTATGATCTCAAAATAATAGGTATCTTAAGAAACATTGGAAAAAAAATACAAAAACAATATATCCCGGGATAAATGTATACTCAAGTGTATTATGTAATAATAACCAATCAACAACGATACGAAACTACTTTAAAATCACCGAGATCCCATCAGGTACGGCACCAAGCGTCTCGTAAAAGAAATCGCAACAATACAATTTAGCGTCTAACAACCTCTAAAGAAATTCTCTAACATTGTCAACTATAGTTACAAAATCGTGGTGCAAAGAGGTAATCTTCCCGTTTGTGTCTAGATTATCGTTTAAAAAAGTGGCAAAAAAACGAAAGTGACACTAAATCTGAGTAGAGACCCGCGATGCAGAAATTATCTTCGAGTAAAATATAAGTATATAATAATCTTAAATTTAAATCCAGTTTGATGAGAAAAAAAAAACTATCCAAGATAGCCGTGTCTCTACTTTCATTCTCGAATAACTAGATATAAATTGCAGCGGATCGCACTATTTCAAATTTCACTTTGCACTGGTCTTATGCAGTCTTTCTTGATCACAATCTTCTTTTTTCCTTTTAATGTTATTAGTTAAGAAACGAAAACATTTTTTTTTTTCTTTTTTAATAAACACTCACCAATTTTATAAACATGATCCGCATTATCTGCTAATACTGATCGCGATCGATTGGTAATCCTATTTACTCACTGATTGTTTGGTTGTGAGTTGAGTATATTCCAATATGTTGTGTGTTTGATGTAATAGCAATATATAAAAAAAACCTTCTCGAAGAAATTAATCCAACTGAACTAAACACAAATTATAAGGTTATAAAGTTGAATATGTGTATGAAAATTGCACGATCTTCACGATCACTTTCAATTCCCGATTGATTGCTTGTATATTTGCACTGTTATTTTTTTCCTGTAAAAACAAGGATAATAGTATTTCGATCATTTAAATACTAAGCCACGATATTGTTTTCTTATTTATTTAATTAAAACAAAGACGAATTTTCACGATCTGTAGCGAGCGAATCGAAAATATAATTGCAAATAAGATGAATTGAAAAAAAAAAAATTAAATTCAATTACGAAAATAAATAAAACACCCGGGACTAAGTCAACAATTGCACGTTCTTTTGCAAAATGACTTGCATGACCTACCTGTACTCGATTTTATAACATTTTCTAGAAAATGTTTCGGTTACGGGGAGCTCAGATCGGTTTCGTACACTCAATTTACCACGATCGACACACAATATAAGATACGTAAAAGACGTCGTCCACCTATACCAACGATCCGTACAAGAAGTTATAGTTTTACCGGAGCAGCAAGTTATAAATGTCGGGGGAGACTATAGCGAAACGAGATAAGATTACCACCAAAGAGTAGTTACCGTATAAGACAGTGCCAAGTAATGGTTATGTTTTACTAACTATAAGTCAAAATAAGAAAAACTTAACGGCTAGCTCGAAGCCTGTCCCACCCGTATTTATAAAATCTTTAAACATTTTTATTGTTGCATAGGTGGGTTGAGGTTACTTTTTTCCTTTTGATATCACGAAAGCATTGGTCACCGCTCTTTTGCACTATTGCCGAGTGTATGAAAAATCATGCATCATGCATACCGGAGTGTCATAATGGCATTATATGCGGCTTTTAATGGACTCATTTTTTGAGTGCGCGCTATTGTTGCGCTAGGCCGCTGAAATTGGACAGATTTTCCGAAATCGTTTGTTGTCGAAATGAATAGTGTTTCAACCGGAACTTGTCCATGCTGTTTGCCCAGACATAGCCCAGCAATATGGCAATAATTCTTGGCCTATGTAAATTTTTATTTGAACATAAAATGTATCATGAGATGCATAGTTTATGAATGAGTGTACCCTGTACCCGGTATGCCTGTGTACCTATTATGTGTCTCGATTTCGATTTTAATCTCCCGCAATGATTTCAGATTTCTTCAAGGAGAACGAGTTCTTGAATCAATTAATAGGCTCATAGAAATATACTCGTATGTTGAACAATAAAAATTAGAAATCAAACTAATTTGCTTCTTTAGAAATGAGCAGTGAAGGTGACAAATAGAGTAAGTTATGGCATAATTAAAGAAAAAAAATTGTACAAATAATATTTATGGAAGTAAATATATGATTCATTGCCTGAATATAGGGTTCTTTAACGAGACTTTAATACGAGACAGAAGCGGAGGAGGAAACATAATTTTTCCTTATATCCATGGGAGTCGAAGGCAGTGGCGTGGAGCGATTTTATAGCTAGTAAGGGAAGCAATCATTTTTTAATTACAGATATTGGTTTATTACGTTTAAGTAATATATTTTAAATATTACTAAAACCTCTCTCTATATTTCATTACAATATTTAATAAATAGTAACGAAAAATTCAAATAATTCAACAAACAAATTAAAAAACGAAACAAATAAATAAATTAAAGCACTTAGGTCACAAATAAAGATATTTTACTTACTTACTTACGATGGCGCTGCAGTCCAAATAGGATCTTGGCCTCCTGAATGCTTTGCCTCCATCCATATCGGTTCAGTGGCCGCGTCCTCCAATTAGAAAATCTTAGGAGTGATTTGCTGTCTCCGTCAATCGAATCCTCCCAGCGCTTCCGTGGTTTTCCGAGCGGTCTTTGTCCATTGACTTTCCCTTTTAATGTGCGTTTAGGAATTCTTCTGTCATCTATCCGCTCCACATAACCAGCCCATTGTAGCTTCTTAAATTTTACGTGGGTTGACACTTCTAAATTGTCGATGATGGCACACAATTCTCTATTGTATCGCATTCTCCAGATCGAGTCTTTCCTCACAGGTCCGAGGATTCTTTTGAGGACCTTTTTTTCCGGACGTCTGAGTTAATGTCCACGTTTCACTGCCATAGCATAGCACAGATCGTACGATCGTTTTATATAGCTTAAGTTTTGTTTTCCTGTGTTCTTGTTTTTAATTATTAGAAGTACCGAATAATACGCCTTGTTTGCCGTCATTATCCTTCTTTTGATTTCGATGGGTTCGCTTCCATCCTTCGATAGGTTCGCCCCTAGGTATATAAAGATGTTTACGTTTTCTAGGTTATAGGTCCTACCGTAATGTTTTGTCTGATTGGCGTCTTTTTCCTAGTTGGTGCCATAATTTTACTTTATTATTCTAATAATAAAGTATTGTGATCGACACAAGAAAAAAAAAAGTTTGCTACCCTGAAATTTTTTTTTCGCGTTTCATGACTAAATTAGCCTAAAAATGCAAAAAAAAAATCCGTCCCGCTGTACGCCGTACATATGGACTCATATCTCCGAGACCGTTAAAGGTAGAATGTTGGTTTTCGAGAGGATTGTTGATTGGGTAAGTGAGCTCTATTTTCTAAATGTGGGGTGTTAGGTGGAAGGGGGAGGCGGGGGGAGGGAAAAAGTCGAAAAATACACTTGCTAACATCTCCACCACGAATTCAGATAGAAAGTTGAAAATCAGTAAAGACATGGAGAGGGTTGTGAGACAAACTTTAAAAATAATTTAATTTTTTTATCCATTGGCGTCCGAAAAGGGAGGGCTAAAAACAAATTGTCGGCCGGATAGTTTTTTCGAATGATTATATCATCGAAATTACTTATCGTAAAAAGTTCATATTTTGGAAACATCAAGATGGCATATAGTTCCATCGGAATCAACTTAGAGAATTGCTAATTATTGAAAGGGGGTGGGTCAGGGGGGTGCAAAGAAAAACACTTAAAAATGAATATCTCAACTATCTCTTAAGCTATGTAATTGAAACTTGAAATGTATATTACGCTATACTAGGAAAATACAAAAAAAATATAACATGTTTAAATAATAGTAGTGGGGGGAAATGGGGAGCATTTCAAAAATGGTGCACTTTTCAAAATTACAAATCCTTATATCTCAAAAAAGAGTACAGATACCAAATCGAAAATTTGTCAGATTGTACAACTACATAATGGTTAATTTTGGTAAAAATTTTAAGTTGGGAAGTGTAAGGGGAGGGAGGTAATAAGCAAAAATGTCGAAAATTTTGAGTGATTTTTTTAGGGCTCTGGTGAAAGATACAGAGTTTAAATTTTGCATGTAGATACGTTAGCAACTAGAAGTAACTGACTCCAAAAATATGAGGGATCTATCCTGGGCTAAAGAAATCTTAGTCAATGGCTGTGTGTACCATGAAAGCAAAACCGGACATTTTACGAGAAGGTCGAACAAAATGCGCTTAACAGCGTGGAAACTAAGAGACATAAAAAACAGAGATCGAAGGAGGAGAACAAACCCTGATCATTGTCTAAAAATACAAATCCAAAGTAATGCCCAGAATCATTGTAGCTCTTACCGCTCATAGAGACTCACTCGGAAGGGTGAACCTGGAAAAGTGGATAATAGGGAAGATGAAACTACTGGACGAAATCGAGAAGCACATGGAGATCAACGTGGATCAACCCATGTTCTCGTTTGATGCAGCGGGGTGGTTCAACGAGGTGGAAATTGTACAGTGCAACGACCAAATCACTCTAGACTGCAGTATTAAGACCGCGAGCACTCTCGAGGATGTATGGGGGGAGAGGGGAGCAAAACTGGAGATAGTAAACAGAGCAAGTGTACCTTCAATACCAAAAGTAAAGGCATTCATACGTTGCGTGATGCCCGCAGAGAACGCTCTAAACCTGCTCCAGCAGCAGAACCCCGACATCCCGACTGCCGATTGAAGAGTCATAAAGGTTGGCAAACCGCTGGCTGCGGACGGCACCAAGCATTAATTCTCCAAAAAATCGAAAAAACCTAGGATATGCCCCACCCGCGAAAAAATGGCCTGGGGAATAGAAGGTGTCTATGTGCACCTTAAAAGGCGAATGCCAAAGCTCGGCAACAAAAAATTATCGAAACCAACGAAGTGGAAAGGGATCTTAGGATAGCCCTGACTTCCGCTGCGCAAAAAATTTCTGTCGAAACGGATGAAGAGAGCAGAAATGAGACAACGGATCCAGACACTATTCCTAGATTGACCCTAACACTGAATTCTATTCGAACTCCTCAGGATGCTAAGAGTGATTCATATGAACTTGCACTATCATAAATTAACTTCGTCTGAACTACTGCTCACCCTTAAGGAAAGAAATTCTGATATGGCACTGATACAAGAGCCATGAAGCGGAAATTGAAAGATCATGGGCCTTACGTCACAAAACTACAAGCTTCTTGTTTCTCAAGAGGAAGGTAAGAAATGTATGGCCATTATAACCAAAAAGAACATTAATGTCTTCCTAAAGTCAAAGTACTGCACAAATGACTTAACGGTGGCACTTATTGAGTGCAAAATCTAATAGTCGCAACTATTAATCGCATCGATATATGTGGCCCATGACATGCCATCCCCAACAGAGGGGCGGCTGCGGGCACTAGCGAAGGAGCCCGCACGGACGAAGCTCAAATCGGTGGAGATGCAAACTCTCACTACCATATATCGGGAGATAAACATCAATAAAAGAAGTGAGTCTCTACTACTATTCATACTGAATACTAACCTACTAATCGGTAACCGCGGTAGTGTACCAACCCGTAATGGCCCTACTAGTGAAAGCGTTCTCGGCATAACACTCTGTACGGACTAAGACGAATGTAGGTTGGAAAATTGGAAGAAACTTGATAAACACCTATAGGGTTCAACATGGCAATTACTTCATACAAAAAAGTAAAAGAAGTCCAGCAAAAGCGGATTGGAATCTGAGCTCGAATAAAGTCAAAAACTATAGAATAATAAAGCTGGACTATATGAATATATATATTGAATACACGAAATTGGGAATACACCACAAGCTTTTTTCAAATACTCTGAAACACGCCTTTGAAATTTTATGTCCCATAAAAAATCCGTCGAAAAGATCTCGACCACCATAGTGAAACAGAGAGCTTAACGAAACACGTAAAACGCTGTAAAGCGCACTGGGAGATCCCAAAAAAGGTCTAAATATAGGAGTTCCTTCAAGGTTCTTAACAGGAAACTGTGGTTAGCCAAAGCAGAAAGCTGGAGAAAATTCTGCAGCCAAAAATGAGCAAACGTCTGAGCTTCCAGACTTAGAAAACTTGTATCCTTAGCCTTACTCAGGAATACGGATGGAAGCTGGACAAATGACTGCAGGGGTACACTAGAAGCACTCTTAACTACTCACTTTCCCGGCTGCCGGAACCCTGATTTCATGTTTCACCATTCAGAAGTAAGTAACACGTGACCAGAGAGCGTTCCAGGACTTTTCATAATAATTAGACTATGGTTGGCAATAAGCTCGTTTGACCCTTATAAGTTACCCGACCCGGATGGATAAATAACAGCTATGATACAAAATGTGGAAGGAATGGTGATTCCATGGCAGACAACGATTTTTCAAGGTTGCATCAAACTAAACTTCGTACCCCAAATATGGAACTAAGCTCGAGAGGTATTCATACCAAAAGCATGTAAGGGTACGTTAACCCCAACCAATTCATAAGTCTTGCATCTTTCATTTTAATAGCGCCAGAAAGGGTACTATATATGCCATAGACTCAGAACATCTCTTATAAGCTCAGCATGCATTCATAAAAGGGAAATCGATAGATACAGCCATTCATTAGGTGTTTGGGGGCATCGAAAAATCCCTACAGTACAAGGAGTACACTCTAGGTACTTTCCAAGACATAGAGCCAGGCGGTGTGGTCTCTCTGCTCTTCTAAAGTAAATAAAACGATCAGAGTGGGTGCTGACTCTGAACGGCATACTCAAGACACTGGGAAGTTCGGGGTAAATATTGTGGCTTATGCAGATGACGTAGTGATACTAGGGTCAGGTAAGTACACCAGTACATTATTCGAACTGACGGAAAGAGGTCTCAAAAAATATACGACTGGGCAAAAAGTACTGGGATTAGCGTAAACCCCCGAAATACGGAAACAGTTCACTTCATCAGGAGCCTCCAGTATTCGTTGTTCAAGATGTGATCTGGTCAAAATATTCCTAAGACGCATCAGAGGTTCTGTTTCTTCGTAAGCTTAACGGTTACTTTCCATGTAACACAACCATATAACAACACGGAGTCGCAGGTTCGTGCTAAGGATAATCTCTCTTAACCTCCCGAAAGGCGAAAGTACACAGAAGGCCGGAAAAGTTTTATTTATAATAGCCGTAGTGTCCTTTTCAGCTCCTTTGTATCGTATGATTCTTTGATCATTGCTATGTTTTTATCTGGAAAACCTTTCCTACTCAAGGCTCTCTAAGTCTCACTTAACGTCATCGAAAGCCTTCTCGAAGTTCACAAACATATGATATAATTGCAAACCCATTCCGGCGGACTAATCTAACATTATCAATTTAAATACGAAATTTTCAAAAATTTATATATATGTATTTTAGTTTAGTTATCTAGCTAGATAATTCACCTCTTCAATCTAACCATATCTATGGTACTCTACCCATTCACTATGCACGGAAATATTTTTCTCGATTTCCGAAAAATTATGGTTTAGCGCAGGGTTATTTAGAAGAAAAGTCATTTAACCGTGATTTTGATACTGGCCGGGCTGAACTCTAATGCCCAACTTCCAAGCCAGAATTCAGACAAAAAGGCTTCAGCTATTAACTATGTGAGAAACTAGAAATGGGCAAATCCAACCATTTCTTATCTTCCTATTACCCTAGGCTAAATACCACTAAATTAAAACTGGTGGGTAGCGCGTTAGTCTACAATGCGAAGGTCGTGAGTTCAAATCGACATATGATTCCTGCACGCTGCCTGCTTGGATATACCCTGGTCATCTCAATCTACGAAAACGTAAAATTCGTGGATACAGTGCGAAGGGCCAACAACCCTTCCTCAATAAATAATGCAAAAAGTGTTAAGTCACCTGAAGATCAGACGGCCGAAGCCCGATTCGTGCTGTGGTGCCACTGTAAAAGAAGTATAAATAGCTTTCAGCACTATGGGGCTTATCCACAAGAGGTATAGGACTTGTTTCCAAGATCCAATCAGATAACGTACGGCGCTGCTGCAGTTTTTGGTCAATTGGATGCTGTACACATGCAGAGCCAAATCTTTTGTCAATAACCGCTGCAGTATGGTGGAAAGGCCGAGTTTTTGAGTACGAATGACGTGTTTGGGTCGTTTTTAATACTTTCCTTCACTGCGGCGATATTTTCGGTCGAACATCCGGGGTGAAGTCGTTTCGGTGTCTTCACATCTTACACTGAGCCAGTTTCTCGGAATTTTTTGAGTAGGTTGAGCACACAAGTCTCAGGAGGCACATGACTACGATCAAAATTTGCCCGCATTTTGCGCATCGTAACTGCGATTGAGCGCGAATTTTCGTAATAAAATTGACTGACTGTGTAACGTTCCATGGCAAATTTTCCGCGTTTATAAATGTTAAGCGATTAGCTGTTAAATAATAGGCCTTTCGCTTGCTCAAATACACATAGAACATTTTGCAAATATAATTTTGTATGTTTTCCGGTTTTTTATATAACATCTTATAGGTCAATTTTCCCAGCAGTAACTAAATGCTTTCATAACGCCCGTTTTCACAATTCTTCTTAATGACATTTCAAATTACCCTGCTTTAATTGCGTTCAAAAATTATTCGTTATGACCCGTAATGACACATGAAACATTTTCCACGACATTCGTTTCGATATACAAAAAAATTATCGTTGCAATAAATTAAATTAATGAGGGAATCTTTTCCTGAACTTTAGCAATGTACGTTTAATAAGAAACCTTTAATATCATTAAACAGATAAAATCGCTTCCATTTGCTCCCCATTACTCAGGAAAGAATTCCCGAAAATATGCAGACTCCTGTCATTCCCAGGCAAGGAGTTTAATTACATTGGAATACGGCTCGTTCTCAACAGAAACATGGCAAAAACGCAGGTATTAAAACCAGTGGTGCATTTCGAGCATATGTCACCTTTTTCAAAAGTTTGGCACAGGCTCACACATTACAACATATGCTTCTTTTTCCCGCTCAATGAACAAGGCTGCTCCTAAAATAGTCAGGATCAAGCCAACATTCTGACAAAACAGAGAAAAGCGGTCCAATCAGTGTATTCGTTCTCCTCCAAACCACCACTCGAATGATTAATGACATCCTTCACTAAAATAAGACGACCACCACTGGAAAACATAAAAACAAAAAAATGGTCGGAAGGCCTTTTCAGCAACAGCTTCGAGAGTCGAAACAACTCGCTGTCATGTCGGAACAAAAGGAAATTAATGTTTAACGGGAGCGTCTTCGTTAGCTGTTAAGGAAGTCTCTATCTACATAGTTTCGCATGCATTACAGCCGCACATTTCGAAGCGTTCGAATTTAAGCTAGAGCGTTCGTTATTTTTATGCGGCCTTCAGAACCATTATTTTCCAGTCTTCGTCTTCAACTGGCTTTAATTGCTCGTGAACAAGAACAGCAAGGAGTCTGAGAGTTATTCTTGACATATTCGAAGAATCACTGCTGGAACACTACCACGTCAGCCACACTGTGGTCCGACTAAATTTTTTTCTTTACTGAAAATCCTTGCTAACATTCAAATTGTTTTTAGTCAATTCAACGAAGCTATGCAAATTAAATTTCGACTATGTTTTTATAAGAGAGTGGTTCGGTGCTTTGCCGAAACGTAAAAGAGCAGTGCAGTGGCAATTGCATTGGAATTTATAGACAAAACGGATGATGGCTTCTATTGAAATCCTGACCTAAATTGGATTGAATGCAATTTTCGTACGGAGACAGAACTTTATGTATGTGTTTTGATGAATTTCGGCGATCTACCAAGTCTTAACGTAACCATTTCTTTTCGTTCAATGTTGGCGTTGGATTAGGATTACAAAAAAATATTGATTACGAATCCATTTTAAGATTTTTAAAATGTAACGACCACAGAAGTATCAAGTTGAAGAAAATTTACTTTATTGATGGAAAATTACCGAGAGCAAAGACGATTGTAATGACTTTCTTTAAAAAAATTAAAAAAAAATTTCTTAATGAATCTTCAAAACTTTTTCTTCTTTTGATTTGCGATCTATCCCAAAAACAATACGGGTCTGTTCAAAAATTTGGACAATGTTTTACCATCACTTCCACCCTTTTCTGTTGAAGTTTACTTGAGTTATTGTTGCAATATACAGACATACAAACCAAAATTATCCTTTAAAAAATAATGGAAACCAAAAAATCTTATAAAAAAAATTTAATTTCTGGTAGTGTTGTTTTTTCGCTCTTTTCTTCTGGTGTCTTCTGCGCTTCTTCAAGTAACATAGCTAACGTGATGCGAACGCTTTGCGCGGCAGAAACTACAATTAAGTTTTTCGGAAAGATTCCCTAACCACTTTTGAATTACGGAGATTTGCCTCTTTATATCATACGTCCTGAAATCTAAGAGTATTATAAGTTTGCTCTAAATTTTGTAACACTAAGAAATAAGGCTCGCAGAAAAAAATTAATATTATCACTCAAAAATTTCAAAGTCGGATGTCCGTCGGTACTGCCATCTGAGCGCTCTCTACATTATTTACATCATAAATGTGATGTATGGCATAAAAATTATCCGAATCACCCCACTCATTTCATCACGTCTCATATAAACAGCACTTTTTCGTGAAATACAAAAGCCAATTTTCTCAGTACGTATAAAAGCTATCGTACTCAAATTTAATACAAGTTAATACTGAATGAGTATTATATATTATTAACATCGAAAAAAAATAACTGATTAGGTTCACTCCTTCTTTCCTTCCCCATAAAATGTGACACAATTTCAGAACGTTACTAAAAATTGATTTTCTTGAAAAGTTTGAATATTGATAACATTCACATATAATATTCACAGTTCTCTCCGCAAAAATCATTAAGAACTCCTTCTACCACCTCCCACACAAACTGCATAATTTCAATAAATCTAATACCTCTTAGTACCTATTAAATTTTTGAAGCTTGCATTTAGTATAAAATATTTTTATAGCAACTCTACCATGATGTGAAAAAAAAAAATAGTTCAATGCTTTCACCCCTCCTATCACTACCCATACAAAACTTCTTAAGATCAAAAATGTTATCAATAGTATCGTATGATTGGGCTTTATGCACACTCGTAGTCCTACTATATTCTCCGATGTAAATGTATTTTTTTTGTACATAACCTTATACCAAAGGGTGCTAGCTTAGTTATACCTTATACCGTGTAAGCCTTATTCTTTTGTAACCATTTTCCTGGTTTTTTTCGTAATTATTTTTTTTTAAATCTGAAAGCATTATAAGTTTGTTTCAAAATTTGTTGTCGCGAAATCATAATGGGTTGGGGAGAAAAAATAATTGCACAGAAGTTTTTACTATCAATCAAGAATGCCAAAATTACTTTCGACTCATTCTATCACCTTGTGGTGCTTACTTTTTTTACTACTTTATTTTTTGCAAATTAATGAATCGTAGTAGAGTTAAAATTAAAACACTTAGTTTTTTTTGATAAAATAAAAATACTTTGTATGTATTTTTATAAACTATAGTTAAGTAGGTTTTTTAAAAAAAAATAAAATAATGATTAGCTAAAAAGTGATTAAAAAATAGTCGGAAGAAATACGTTAAAAAATATAGTCGTATAACAATTCATTAAAATAAATAAATATTTAATACTAAATGTGTTAAAGAAATATATATCGTAATTGTGTTATTAAATTATAAACATTGTGATAATTATAATAATTAATAATAATGTGAATGTGAATTATGAGTTTGTATTAAAATTTGTAAAACGCATTCTTTAAATAATTATTACAACTGGTGACCCCGACAGGCGAACACGCCTTAGCATCGCATTTTATAAAATAAAAATTATTCAATTGAATATTAATTCGTACGATTTTCCTGCCCCTTTTAGCTGATTGGCTGTGCATTTTTCGCCACCCGAAACATCTTCGGAATCGGACTCAGGGATTATATAAGGAAATCGAAAAGAAAAATAGGAAGAAGATCAAAAAAAAAAGAAACAAAATTGAAAAAAGAAAATCGAAGAAAGAAAGAAGATCTAATAAAGAAAATCAAGAGAGAAAATTTTTACGAAAATTTTAAGACTGCTGGCGGCATAAGCAATTTCAAGAATTATTTAAATAAAAAAGAAGAAAGAAAATAAAAAAATGAAGAAAATTTTAAACCGAATATTTCAGTATAAATTTTTATTATTTAAATTTTAGTTTTTGTGCATCAATTTTGTGAATTTTAAATTAATTACGAATCATTAATTTCATAAAAATTTCGTCATGTCAAACGACAACGAGGTCAATGAGGCACGTGCTTTACCTCCTTCATTCCGAGATGAATTATTTCCACCTAATCCTTTTTTAGGGTTAGGTGACGCTAACAATATTGCAATTATTGCAATACAGAAAGTTTGTCTTTGGAGATGAAATCCGTCTGCTTTGTTTCAAGCTCTCGAAATTCAATTCCGGTCAGCTAATATTTCGTCGGAAACAACGAAATTTAGTTATACTTTAAGTATGTTGACCCAAGAAGAATGCGATAAGGTGTTGGATATTATTGAAAATTTATCCTCTACAACATCGTATTTTGATTTAAAATTAGCTATTATTGCTAGATTTGGTGAATCGGAGGATCACAAATTACAAAAATTGATTAATGGTCTTGATCTCGGCGACGATAAACCATCCCATCTTTTAAGTAAGATGAAAGCTTTGGCTGGGTCTTCGGTTGGAGAACCTCTTTTAAAAAAACTTTGGCTTCAAAAATCGCCACAAAATGCTCAGTAAATTTTATCTGTAGCTAACGTTTCACTTGACGAATTAAGTATTTTAGCAGATCGAGTCATGGAAACTAATCCTAATTTCAATTGGAACATTTCAAGTGTCTCACAACCAAAAGTTAATGATTATAGAACTGATCGATTTAGTTTCGAAAGTACAATAATACATCAAATGTCGTTGTTAACTAAACAAATTGAATTATTGACTTTGAATCAAAATCAATCCTTTAGAAGGAATCGACCACGTTCCAGAAATAATTCACGTTCTTCGAGTAACAATCGTGATAATTCATCACAAAGTTCAAATTTCTGTTACTATCACAGAAAATTCGGAATTAATGCAACTAAATGCCGTAAACCTTGTTCTTTCAACAATCTAAAAAACTAAAAAAGTTGTCTGAAGTGGCGATGTTCGACAACAAATCATCATCAAGTCGCCTATTCACTTTAGATAATTTATCTAAATTGAGTTTTTTAATCGATACTGGACCCGACATTTCATCATTTCAATTCATCGTAGCTGATGTCGAAAAACCCATTCTTGGCGCCGATTTTCTTAAACATTTCGGTCTAATCGTAGATATTCGACAAAAATGCATTATTGATCCACTGTCACGAATTAGTTCAGCAACTGGTTCTTTGGTTAAAGGACCATCTTCAAATCTCGCTGTTTTGTCAAATGCAACTACAAATCCAAAAGTTGAACTTTTATTATCTAAATTCGAAGGATTGCGACGCACTTTAGATTACAGTTTCATAGAGTCGAGCACAGTGCGACACTTTATCGTTACTGAAGGTCATCCAATCTTTGCTAGACCTCGTCGTTTAGATCCGATCAAGCTCAGAGCAGCTAAGGCTGAATTCAATCTGATGATCGAACGTGGTATCTGCAGACCCTCTGATAGCCCTTGGGCATCACCGCTTCACATGGTCAAAAAGAAAGATGGTAGTTGGAGGCCTTGCGGAGATTATAGAGCTTTAAGCGCTATAACTACTCCTGATACTTACCCTATCCCTCACATTCAAGATTTCGGTCAACAGTTGGAAGGATGTACAATTTTTTCAACCGTTGACTTAGAAAGAGCATACCATCAAATACCCATTAATGAAGAGGATATTCCAAAAACAGCAATCACTACACCTTTCGGATTATACGATATGGTCTTCGCAATGCAGCACAAACTTTTCAGCGATTTATTTTCTCAGTTTTAAATGATTTTGATTTTTTCTTTGTCTATATCGACGACATTTTAATTGCTTCTAAATCATAAATTGAACATTTAAATCATTTAGAAAGATTATTCGAACGGCTTAACTCGCATAATTTGGTAATTAACCAAGCTAAATGCTCGTTCTTTAAATCTTCGGTCGATTTCCTAGGTCATACGATTGACAAAAACGGAATCAAGCCAATTGCTTCACGAATTGAAGCCATAGCAGCATATCCACGACCATTTACTGTGAAATATATGCGACGATTTTTAGGAATGATAAATTTTTATCGTCGATTTATCCCACATGCTGCCGAAGCACAATCAATTCTTGACAGCTTCACTACTGGTAGTAAAAAGAAAAATGATAAAACAAAGTTGATATGGACGGTTACTTCAATTGAGGCGTTCGAACGTTGCAAAAATCAACTCGCTCAAGCTACCACTTTAGCTTTCCCCTCCACATCTTCATCTTTATCATTAGCAGTAGACGCTTCAGACACAGCTTTGGGAGCTGTTCTACAACAACGATTTAGAAATGACTGGCAACCGCTAGCCTTTTTTTCGAAGAAACACAAAGGAACTACAGTGCATACGACAGAGAACTTCTAGCGGCTTATGTGGCCATTAAACATTTTAAATTTATGCTTGAAGGTAGAAATTTTATTTTGTGTACGGATCATAAGCCATTAATTATCGCTCTAAAACAAAATCCTGAAAAAGCTTCACCACGACAACTTAGGCACCTGGATTTCATTAGGCAATTTACTTCAGATATTCGTCATGTTTCCGGTCAAAACAATGTAGTCGCTGATGCATTGTCGAGAATTGAAGCATTAAATCTTCCGACAACTATCGACCGACTATTCCGAAATTGCTGACGCTCAACTGATGGATTCTGAATTAATTAAAGTTAAAAATATACCTAGCTTAAAATTCATTCCGGTTGTTATTGAAGGTATCACTAATCCTCTTTGGTGGGACACTTCCTTGCATAAAGTTAGACCTTACATTCCTTTACATTTACGCACTCGTATTTTTCGTACTGTGCACGATTTATCGCATCCAGGAATTAAGGCTACAGTTAAGCTTATGCGACAAAAATTCATTTGGCCTTCAATCAATAAAGATTGTCACAAATGGACTAAGGAATGTATTGCCTGTCAAAAAGCCCTTTAGGAGATTTCAAACCAGTATCAAACAAATTCGAGACAGTTCATATTGATCTGGTTGGTCCTTTACTATCTTCAAATGGTTTCAGATACTGCCTTACAGTTATAGATCGTTTCACGAGATGGCCAGAAGCTTATCCCATTACAGATATTCGCGCAGAAACTGTTGCCAATACCTTCTTCAAAGAGTACATTCCACGATATGGAACGCCAGTTTCTATCATTACGGATCAAGGTTCCCAATTTGAATCGCGACTATTTCTAGAATTTCCTAATGATAGGTTTTAAACGTTGCAGAACAACTGCATACAATCCTAAGGCTAATGGAATGCTGGAAAGATGGCACAGAGTGTTTAAAGAAACTTTAAAATGCAAGCCAAACGAAAGTTGGTCGGATGCACTACCTTTTACTCTTCTCGGCTTACGACCAGTAATTCGAGATGATGCCAATGCGACACCGGCCGAACTACTTTATGGTCAGAATATCAGACTTCCGTATGATTTTGTTCAAAACGAGAACAAACCGAGCACATTGTCCGGGAGTGACTACGTAGAAATTCTTCGTGATCGGATCAGTAATGCGAGTCCACGCCCCCCGTCAAGACATGGTAATGAAACACCTTTCATTTTTGAAGATCTCAAAACATGTACCCATGTTTTCGTGAGAACAGATTCAGTTCGCACTTCTCTTCAAACTCCGTATGAAGGCCCATTCGAAGTTATTCAAAGAAATAACAAGTTTTTCGTCGTAAAGATTCATGACAACCCAACTAAATTGTCTATTGATCGTCTTAAACCTTGTTTTATGAGTTCGTCCGAAACATCAATTCCGCCAAAAATTTAAAAAAAAAGGTTTCTTTTGCCAAATAAATACAGAAATTCGTACCATAGTAGTGGGTATATGGCGTTTCTGGCGCACTTTGACCTCGTTTGACCTTTGACCTTTGACCTTTGACTTTGACTTTGACCTTTGACCTTGACCTTTGACTTAGTGGGGATCCAAACCGGTAGTTGGACTTCAAGAAGGCTTTCGCTGTTTCTTCAGAGATGGCAGTAGCAGTATCCCTAACTGACTTTTTTTTGAAATGTCAAGATTGATAAGAGTTGTACGAATTATGATTCATATATGATGAAATTGATATTTACATTAACAGGAATAAACACGAATTGTAAACAATTATATTTTTAGTTGGACTTTAAGAATGCTTTCGTTGTTTATATTGTGAAATAGGTTGTGCTCAGCATATATAGTTGTATGGAAGAGTTTTGTTATGAATTAGTAGAGATAAGAGATTTACGTATTAGGTTTCATATATGATGAAAATTGATAGATTGTGTGTATGGAGATTGTTATTGTTATTAATACGTGATATTATTTTATGACGTCATCATCGAGTAGGAATAATTCTTTCGAATTGTTTATTGTTTAGAGTATTCATATGATAGGTTGTTTACATTTTTTTGTATGGAATTTTTGGTTTACGAGTGAGATTGGATGAAAATTTCACCTCAATCCATGACGTCATCATCATCGATCAAATTATATGTGTTTAGGAATAATTGTTTCGAATTGTTTATTGTTTAGAGTATTCATATGATAGGTTGTTTACATTTTTTGTGTATGGAATTTTTGGTTTACGAATGAGATTGATATAAAAATTTCACCTCAATCCGCTAACATATATGATCATTTTTTTTTGATAAACGAGTTCAAGCTCTTGCACATTACCTGCTTAGATACACCTTGGTACCCCTTTACCTGTCGATATTAATTTTAGAGTAGATTATTGGTTATTGTTTGGAAGAGATTATTGGTTATTGGTGAGTATATATATTGGTTAATGGAAGAGAGAGAGAGAGATGATGTATTGGTATTGATCCAGTTAGGATGCTGGATAGGGGGATGTTGTATTAGTCCAGATGGGGTATAGATTGTGGTGTATGTGTATATGTGTGTGTGTGTGTGTGTGTGTGTGTGTGTGTGTGTGTGTGTGTGTGTGTGTGTGTGTGTATGTGTGGAGATTGTTATTGTTATTAATAGCGTGGTATTATTTCATGACGTCATCATCAATTGGGGTTGCCATAATGTAAAAAAAAAATTAAAAAAAAAATAAAAAAAAAATAAAAAAAAATTTAAAAAAAAAAATAAAAAATAAATAAAAAAAAAAATAAAAAAAAAAAATAAAAAAAAAATCATAAATTTACAGATTCGCATGACAATGTTCCTAGGTCTAATACTGATAAACCCGATTAATGGGCTATTTAACGTACACCAACTGACAGGATTTACGGAAATACAACTTAACAAAGTAGAAATAGTGACCAAAGCAAATAATATCATACACATAATAGACATAAGAGAAATTTTAGACGTAATAAACGAATTTTCAACCAATACAGCTAATTTTAACGGAGAACAGAAGAACTTACTTATTACAGAACTAAAACAATTGACAAACAAAATTAAAAAATATAATTCCTAAAGAAAATAGAAAGAAAAGTGCTTTATTGAATATAGTCGGATGTACAGCAAAATGGTTATTTGGAACGATGGACGAACAAAACAGACTAGACATATAAAATCACATGAAGACGACAGACGAAAATAATCATAATCTCATTACCGTAATAAACCAACAAATAATTATAAACAACAATTTAATGAATCTTTCAGACAGCTTAAAAATTGAAAAATAAATATATACAACCATATCAACTACAACAACAACAACAACAACTACAACACTAGAAAATACAACCATACAAACACCTGCTACCAACTTGTACCCATATGATACCAACTTACCTTATTAAATTTTACTATAAGTTAAGAAATAAAAAAGAGTCTTGTGTGTTGTTATACTTGTATATCAAATTCTGATTAATATGCATATTTCAAGAAAAAAAACAAACTGAATGATGGTTTTAATCATATTTATTATCAAGATATTTTTTTTTTAAATAAATAAACATAAGAAAATTACGATATGTATCGGTTATATTATATAGAATAGATATTTCTTTAACAATGAAACAGTTTTCAGATCCTCTAAATTTAATATTTATATTATTACTTCAGCTTTTCTCAATGCTTCAATGATGGCAACAATCTCGTTGTTATGACTACTATCTCCCGCCTGCAGCGCTGATACAAGTGATCGTAATCGGTCCACCAATTCATTGGGGTCATCCCAAGAAATATACTGTTTTGGTTCGATTGATGTTTGTATTAAATCTCCTCCTCTATGAGTTAAAAGTTTGTTAATAATTTTTGTATATTTATAGCTACGGTTTCCATTTATTTGTCCTTTGTTGGTATAGTGACGTCTATAGGCATTTGTATCGAGCAGAATATTTCTATAATTCTGTAAATCATCTTTATTGTACAGAGTCTTATCTGGAACTTTCATAAATAGTAGCTCATATATGCCCGGAGTACCCTCATAGGTTTTATCTTTTATTAATATTTGACTACCATCGATTGTAAAAATCGAGTTTCCAATTTTCCATTGTTCATTTTCATGATAAACACCATAAGTACTATCAATGAAATCCGGATTATTTACAAATATATTTAAATATTTTGTAGGTATTCCATCAAATTCTCGCTCGTTCATATATTCAATGAGTTCTTGCCGACCTGAAGGAGTTGTCACATATTTACGTATGCTTCTTACATCCGGAGACTTTAATGGTGTTTCAAAAGTATCAGTTAGATTAAGCTTTCGTCCGAATTTGGGTGTTGGAGTTTCAAAGTCTACGTCACTTTCACTATCATCTGTAGATTGAGTTTCCATGTTTTCTTCTTTTTCAGGTTCATATTTACTGTGATTATGATTTTCTACATCTCCTTCTCTTTTAGGCTCGAATTTACTGTGTTCATACAGTTTAACTAATTTTTTAAGAGGTCTTGTGATTGGCTTAAAAGTTTGTTTTTGTCGAGTTTCAGCATTAACTCTACCTATTTTGAATTGCTTATATTTTTTACGTAACGAGTTACTAGACTTTATAATTTGTCTAAGAATATCTTTATCGGTCGACTTCTGCATTTTTCCTTCTTACACAACAACAACAGATTAACAGATATCGTACTGCTTTAATACTGCTTTAATACTGCTTCTGTACTGCTTCGTACAGCTTTAATACTGCTTCTTTACTGCTTTGTACAGCTTTAATACTGCTTCTATACTGAGGTGTACTGCTTCTGTACTGAGGTGTACTGCTTTATACAGCTTTATTACTGCTTTCAGGTTTTTAAATATAGTTTTTAAAACTTTTTTTTCTCATATTACTGAATCAAAGTCTTCATATTGATTATATATAGTTGTATTTATTTGATATTCGAATCAAAATAGGAAATAACTTCTCTTGGCTGCTGAAAGTGAACAGAATTCAAAGCATATATACAGTATTCATATAAATTTAGAAACATGACTGCTGAGTGTTGAAGGGACAAGTATAGATTTTTTTTTTTTTTTTGATTATTAGAGCCTCAATGTGATTACAACCAACCAACCAACCAACTATACAGCCAACCATACAACCAACTATACAAACAATTATACAACCAACCAAACGACTATATAACCAACTATACAACCAACCAGCCAATCAACCAAACAACTATAAAACCAACCAACTATACAGCTATACAACCAACCAACTACACAGCTATACAACCAACCAACTATACAGCTGTACAACCAACTATACAGCTATACAACCAAACAACTATACAGCTGTACAACCAACCAACTACACAGCTATACAACCAACCAACTATAAAGCTGTACAACCAACTATACAGCTATACAACCAACCAACTATACAGCTGTACAACCAACTATACAGCTATACAACCAACCAACTATACAGCTATACAACCAACCAACTACACAGCTATACAACCAACCAACCGACTATACAACCAACTATACAACCAACCAACCAACCAAACAACTATACAACCAACTTGATATCACCTTGTATCCAACTTGCAACCACCCTGTAATCACATTGAGGCTCTAATAATCAAAAAAAAAAAAAAAATCTATACTTGTCCCTTCAACACTCAGCAGTCATGTTTCTAAATTTATATGAATACTGTATATATGCTTTGAATTCTGTTCACTTTCAGCAGCCAAGAGAAGTTATTTCCTATCTTGATTCGAATATCAAATAAATACAACTATATATAATCAATATGAAGACTTTGATTCAGTAATATGAGAAAAAAAAGTTTTAAAAACTATATTTAAAAACCTGAAAGCAGTAATAAAGCTGTATAAAGCAGTACACCTCAGTACAGAAGCAGTATTAAAGCAGTACACCTCAGTACAGAAGCAGTACACCTCAGTACAGAAGCAGTATTAAAGCAGTACACCTCAGTACAGAAGCAGTATTAAAGCTGTACAAAGCAGTACAGAAGCAGTATTAAAGCAGTATTAAAGCTGTACAAAGCAGTACAGAAGCAGTATTAAAGCAGTATTAAAACTGTACAAAGCAGTACAGAAGCAGTATTAAAGCAGTATTAAAGCTGTACAAAGCAGTATTAAAGCAGTACACCTCAGTATAGAAGCAGTATTAAAGCTGTACAAAGCAGTATTAAAGCTGTACAAAGCAGTACGATATCTGTTAATCTGTTGTTGTTGTGTAAGAAGGAAAAATGCAGAAGTCGACCGATAAAGATATTCTTAGACAAATTATAAAGTCTAGTAACTCGTTACGTAAAAAATATAAGCAATTCAAAATAGGTAGAGTTAATGCTGAAACTCGACAAAAACAAACTTTTAAGCCAATCACAAGACCTCTTAAAAAATTAGTTAAACTGTATGAACACAGTAAATTCGAGCCTAAAAGAGAAGGAGATGTAGAAAATCATAATCACAGTAAATATGAACCTGAAAAAGAAGAAAACATGGAAACTCAATCTACAGATGATAGTGAAAGTGACGTAGACTTTGAAACTCCAACACCCAAATTCGGACGAAAGCTTAATCTAACTGATACTTTTGAAACACCATTAAAGTCTCCGGATGTAAGAAGCATACGTAAATATGTGACAACTCCTTCAGGTCGGCAAGAACTCATTGAATATATGAATGAGCGAGAATTTGATGAAATACCTACAAAATATTTAAATATATTTGTAAATAATCCGGATTTCATTGATAGTACTTATGGTGTTTATCATGAAAATGAACAATGGAAAATTGGAAACTCGATTTTTACAATCGATGGTAGTCAAATATTAATAAAAGATAAAACCTATGAGGGTACTCCGGGCATATATGAGCTACTATTTATGAAAGTTCCAGATAAGACTCTGTACAATAAAGATGATTTACAGAATTATAGAAATATTCTGCTCGATACAAATGCCTATAGACGTCACTATACCAACAAAGGACAAATAAATGGAAACCGTAGCTATAAATATACAAAAATTATTAACAAACTTTTAACTCATAGAGGAGGAGATTTAATACAAACATCAATCGAACCAAAACAGTATATTTCTTGGGATGACCCCAATGAATTGGTGGACCGATTACGATCACTTGTATCAGCGCTGCAGGCGGGAGATAGTAGTCATAACAACGAGATTGTTGCCATCATTGAAGCATTGAGAAAAGCTGAAGTAATAATATAAATATTAAATTTAGAGGATCTGAAAACTGTTTCATCGTTAAAGAAATATCTATTCTATATAATATAACCGATACATATCGTAATTTTCTTATGTTTATTTATTTAAAAAAAAAATATCTTGATAATAAATATGATTAAAACCATCATTCAGTTTGTTTTTTTCTTGAAATATGCATATTAATCAGAATTTGATATACAAGTATAACAACACACAAGACTCTTTTTTATTTCTTAACTCATAGTAAAATTTAATAAGGTAAGTTGGTATCATATGGGTACAAGTTGGTAGCAGGTGTTTGTATGGTTGTATTTTCTAGTGTTGTAGTTGTTGTTGTTGTTGTTGTAGTTGATATGGTTGTATATATTTATTTTTCAATTTTTAAGCTGTCTGAAAGATTCATTAAATTGTTGTTTATAATTATTTGTTGGTTTATTACGGTAATGAGATTATGATTATTTTCGTCTGTCGTCTTCATGTGATTTTATATGTCTAGTCTGTTTTGTTCGTCCATCGTTCCAAATAACCATTTTGCTGTACATCCGACTATATTCAATAAAGCACTTTTCTTTCTATTTTCTTTAGGAATTATATTTTTTAATTTTGTTTGTCAATTGTTTTAGTTCTGTAATAAGTAAGTTCTTCTGTTCTCCGTTAAAATTAGCTGTATTGGTTGAAAATTCGTTTATTACGTCTAAAATTTCTCTTATGTCAATTATGTGTATGATAATATTTGCTTTGGTCACTATTTCTACTTTGTTAAGTTGTATTTCCGTAAATCCTGTCACACACACACATATACACATACACCACAATCTATACCCCATCTGGACTAATACAACATCCCCCTATCCAGCATCCTAACTGGATCAATACCAATACATCATCTCTCTCTCTCTCTCTCTTCCATTAACCAATATGTATACTCACCAATAACCAATAATCTCTTACAACCAATAACCAATAATCTACTCTAAAATTAATATCGACAGGTAAAGGGGTACCAAGGTGTATCTAAGCAGGTAATGTGCAAGAGCTTGAACTCGTTTATCAAAAAAAAAATGATCATATATGTTAGCGGATTGAGGTGAAATTTTTATATCAATCTCACTCGTAAACCAAAAATTCCATACACAAAAAATGTAAACAACCTATCATATGAATACTCTAAACAATAAACAATTCGAAACAATTATTCCTAAACACATATAATTTGATCGATGATGATGACGTCATGGATTGAGGTGAAATTTTCATCCAATCTCACTCGTAAACCAAAAATTCCATACAAAAAAATGTAAACAACCTATCATATGAAAACTCTAAATAATAAACAATTCGAAAGAATTATTCCTACTCGATGATGACGTCATAAAATAATATCACGTATTAATAACAATAACAATCTTCATACACACAATCTATCAATTTTCATCATATATGAAACCTAATCCGTAAAGCTAAACATGCTGAGCACAACCTATTTCACAATATAAACAACGAAAGCATTCTTAAAGTTCAACTAAAAATATAATTGTTAACAAAAAAAAAATCCATACACAAAAAATGTAAACAACCTATCATAACAAAAAACTCTTATCTACATATATCAAACGAATACTCTAACCCATAAACAATTCGAAAGAATTATTCCTACTCGATGATGACGTCATAAAATAATATCACGCAATTAATAACAATAACAATCTCCATACACACAATCTATCAATTTTCATCATATATGAAACCTAATACGTAAATCTCTTATCTCTACTAATTCATAACAAAACTCTTCCATACAACTATATATGCTGAGCACAACCTATTTCACAATATAAACAACGAAAGCATTCTTAAAGTCCAACTAAAAATATAATTGTTTACAATTCGTGTTTATTCCTGTTAATGTAAATATCAATTTCATCATATATGAATCATAATTCGTACAACTCTTATCAATCTTGACATTTCAAAAAAAAGTCAGTTAGGGATACTGCTACTGCCATCTCTGAAGAAACAGCGAAAGCCTTCTTGAAGTCCAACTACCGGTTTGGATCCCCACTAAGTCAAAGGTCAAGGTCAAAGGTCAAAGTCAAAGGTCAAACGAGGTCAAAGTGCACCAGAAACGCCATATACCCACTACTTACCATAGACAAGCCCTATTCAAAATAAACAGAGTATCGAAAAGATCAAAAGATCTTCTCTAGGAAAAGGGTATGTGGTGCTTACTTTTTTTACTACTTTATTTTTTGCAAATTAATGAATCGTAGTAGAGTTAAAATTAAAACACTTAGTTTTTTTTGATAAAATAAAAATACTTTGAATGTATTTTTATAAACTATAGTTAAGTAGGTTTCTTAAAAAAAATAAAATAATGATTAACTAAAAAGTGATTAAAAAATAGTCGGAAGAAATACGTTAAAAAATATAGTCGAATAACAATTAATAAAAATAAATAAATATTTAATACTAAATGTGTTAAAGAAATATATATCGTAATTGTGTTATTAAATTATAAACATTGTGATAATTATAATAATTAATAATAATGTACTGAATTATGAGTTTGTATTAATATTTATAAAACGCATTCTTTAAATAATTACTACAATCTCAACATACAAACTGCATGATTGAACGAAATGCAGAACACCAATTTTTTCAGTACCTATCAAATTTTTGAAGCTCTATTTTGGTGTAAAATATTTTGATATCCACTGTAGTAAGAAGTGAGATGTTAGGCCAATGCAGTAACTCCAATATCATAATATCATCTCGCATACAAATGGCACATTTTTATTAGGAGTGAAAAAGCTTATGTTTTAAAATTTTTAACATGATTGTAAACACTCTTAAGATCATGAAAATCATCTTCTCTTTCTATCACCTCCCATACAAATTCCTCAATTTCAGGATATACATTGGCTTAATGCGTTCCACAGTACATAGTTATTTCATTTTTAAAGTTAAAATTTTATGAAAAACATTCAATGGTGACTAGAGTATGAAAAATAAACAGCCAACAAGTCGGGCGAAACTTTAGTATTCTTGGGACAAATTGCGGATGTGTCGAAAGTCAATATGCAGGTTAGAGTGGTTAGGGAAGACTAAGTGAAAGGGGGTTCTTGGGCAGGGCAATTGTTAATTTAACACTTTGCGGAAACGTTCAAAAGCTCCAGTACATATAATCAATATTTCGTTCGTTTATTTATGGAAATTTGAGTTTTTATGAGGGGAGGGTTGAGGGGTGATAGTAAGAGTGGGTGGATGTTAACAGTATTTTAATTGATTGCTTGAATCACGTCCAATATTCTCTGTATAGAATGTTAGTTTCATAGACGAAGTTGCATAGAATTTTCATAGGATTCGGTGTATTTTACATTCATGAAATCAAACATTTGTATTGGAAGGGATAGAGGAGGTAGGGGAATCGTAAAATTTATGAAGCAATTTTATTTCCTTTCTTTTGTAGTGTGCTCGTGCGAAATTTCAAGTTCGTAGCTTTTAATTTGTTGGTTATTAGTTGATTCAATAAAATAGGTCGAAATGATACTTTTGTATGGGAGGGGGTAGAAGGGCAAGCGCGATTGCAAAACTCTTAAAATAATATCATTTCAATTATTTTTATAAGTTTTTGTGTAAAATTTGAAATTGATAGCTCTTACGGGTTAGCTGATAACTGATTTCTTAAAAATGGTCGAAAAAATAATTTTGTATGGGAGGTGGTAGAAGGGGTAGGGGAATCGCAAAATTTGTGACGCAATTTTCTTTTCTCTCTCTTTTAAGGTGCTCGTACAAAATTTCAAGTTCGTAGCTTTTAATTTGTTGCCTAGCAGTTGTTTTATTGAATTTGGTATAAATCATTCTTTTGTATGGGAGGTTGTAGAACGGCAAGTGTGATCTCAAAAATTTTGACGCAGTTCCATTTCAAATATTTTCAAAAGATTTTGTGCAAAATTTCAAATTTATAGCTTTTACTAATTAGGTGATAATTAATTTCTTAAAAATGGTCGAAAAAATAATTTTGTATGGGAGGGGGTAGAAGCTTTCTAGGTATTCAACCAATTACTTCATTCTTTTAAGGATTTTTACCAAATTTAAAAACTGTCTAGTTCTACAATTTGACAAAATTTGAATGTGATAACTGCACTCAATTTTGAAATATAACGGTTTGAAATTTTGGAAAGTGAATCATTTTTGAAATGCTCTCCATTTCCCCCCACTACTATTTTGTCAAAATGTTATATTTTTCTCGTATTTCTCTAGTATAGCTTAATATAGGTTCTAAGATTCAATTACATAGCTTAATAAATAGCCGCGATATTGATTTTTAAGTGTTTTTCATTGCACCCCCCCCCCCTGACCCTCCCCCTTACAATAATTAGCTTTTATCTAAACTGATCCTAGTGGACCAATATGTTACCTTAATGGTCTCAAAATATCAATTTTTTATGGTAAGTAATTTCGAAGATATAATCATTTGAAAAAACAATTCGGCCGACAATTTGTTTTTAGCCCCTCCTTTTCGCACCCCAATGGATAAAAAAATTAAATTATTTTTAAAAGTTGTCCCACAAATTCCTTTATATGTATGTACTATATTGATTCTTAGCTTCCTAGCTGTAACCATAGTTAAGATATTTTAATTTGTATTTTTCGGTTTAAGCGCACCCCCCGCCCCCTGACAATTGGTTCTTAGCCCCCCCCCCCTTTTCGCACCCCAATCGATAAAAAAATTAAATTATTTTTAAAAGTTGTATCACAAACCCCTCTATATGTGTGTTGAGTTTTAGCATCCTAGCTATTACCATGGGTGAGATATTTGAATTCACATTTTTCGGCTTAAGCGCTCCCCCCGCCTCCCCTTGAACCCGTATATCCCCCCAAAATGGGTATCCGCCTGAGATCCGCAACTATCTACAATCCAAAACCCAAAAATAAACTTTCTATCTTGTAGGGTTTGGGAGTTAATGTGCGCTGAGCGTACACACCGGCGTACGGCGGACGGCGTACAGACAGACGGATTTTTTTTTTTGCATTTTTAGGCTAATTTAGTCATGAAACGCGAAAAAACAATATTTCAGGTTAGCAAATTTTTTTTTTCCAAGTCGATCACAATACTTTATTATTAAAATAATAAAGTAATTAGTTCAATGTCGTCTGGCGTTCTACAATCCCTTCTCTCCTCCCTCCTTCTTTTCAAATTATAATAATTTCTGAAAGCTGTAAAAATTTTAATTTCTTTTAGAATATGATACGATTGGACTTAATGCACAATCGTAAGCTCTGAAATGTCTTTTTTGACGTACTCTTTGTGAACTTTTCACATTCCTTAGTTATTTGGTATTACTTACTATTGGAATATTTCCTATGACTGCTTATTAATAGTTGGAGCATAATTAAAAATTAAATAAAATAAAAAAGAAGAAGAAGATCCAGTCGACCCATCCGTTTCAAATTTGCTTGATCTGCTTTAGAATATGGTTAAGCCCTACTTCATTCAAGATATTATAATTTCTTGTGTAGAAACTTGGCTGTAAAATTTACCATAATGCAAATAATTTCAATATAATAACTAGACGAAGGCATGTGCAGAATTATATCCATTTGATTCCATTTTGCATAAATTGTATGCTAAGATCGAAGAGTAATACTAATACCAATAGTTCGCATTAAATCATTTTAAGTAAGCATATTGATCTAGCGGAAGATAGGATTATCGCTTACGTAAGCTATTAAGTGAAAACAAATTTCAATGAGTTAGATAGTTTAAATGATATACCTATAATTCGAATTACGAATAGATACTCTAGTTGCACTCATTAGGTAATTCTACAATATTTATTATTTTTATGACTATGAGATCGTGCCAATTACGAGTATTTCACGATAGGATAAGAGGATGGGATGCTTAAGTACATGGAAACAAAATATGAAATAAATTAAAATATTTTTTGAATAAAAATATATATTTGGTGCTCATGGCAGAAAATATTTAAGATACCAGTACCTAGGCAAGTTATAAATATTGGTACACAAAAATATTGGCACTGATTTAAAACGAGTAAATATAAGAAAAAAAAAAGAATAGTTTTTTCTAAGAAATACATTTTCTTACTTCATATAGAGTCGTTCATAGCTGAAATTGCTAATTTAACCAACAGACGATTTGCAGCATTTTAAAAAGAATATGCATAAACCTCATTGTTCTATTACCATCCATCATATTATGTATCTAGCCCAATCCTATTCAATTGCATTATTCAAATATTTAGCTATATTAAGTGTAGTGAATTTTCTCACTGTAATTAACCCTAGAACACTACTTAGTGGCGTATATACGACAATTGTATCCTATTCAAAATAATTGTCAAAGAGCTGGAACATCTTTATACTCTAGATGAATCTGAGAGTATTATAAGTTTGTAAAGCTAAGAATTACGGCTCAGAGAAAAAACTGAATGGCACAGAAGTTAATATTATCCCTCACATATCTTAAAACCAGATGCACGTACATCTGTCTGTCGGTCCGTTCGCTCTCTAGCTCGAGGACGCGTGAACGGGCCATATCGCTCCACTCCTTCTACCCTTCCCATACTAATTCATGTGAAATTTGGAATTTATTATTATACTCTAGATGAAATCTGAGAGTATATTGTGTTTGCCTTACCGTTTGTAACGCTAAGAAATAATGCTCGCACAGAGCCGCTAGGGGTACAGAAATATTTGTTGTCACTCAAAAACATCGATTCGGAGTTGCTGTCTGTCTGTCCATCTGTCTACAGCATAACTCTCGAACGCTTTGAACTATCGTGCTGAAATTTTTTGTGTGTCATTTTTAGCAAAAAAATAACTTTAAGTTCGTGAACGGGCCTCATGCCCTCACTCCTTCTACCCCCTCCCATACAAATTTCACGAAATTCCGAAATTTTCAGAAATTGATTTTTCTTTGAAACTATTTAAGCTATCGATTTGAAATTTGGACTGAAGTATTAAAATATAAATGTCATTAATATGACTGAATATTGATCCGATCCCGTTACTCCTTCTACCCCCTCCCATACAAATGCATAATTTTGAAAAATGCAGTTTTTCGATTTTCACTGAAACTAGCAAAGTTATATAAACGAATTTTTGCCAGAATTAATTTTGTTATAATTCCAATCAGCATTAAAAAAATTATCAACTTCACCTCACTCCTTCTACCCCCTCCCATACAAATTTCACGAAATTATGAAATTTAAATTAAATTATTTTTCTCCGAAACTGTTAAGGCTATCAACTTGATATTTTGCATAAAGTACAAAAATAGAAATATCAATAACGAGAAAATGTGTTCTGATCCGTACACTCCTTCTACCCCCTCCCATACAAATGTATAATTTTTGTTAAGTGCATTATATCGATTTCCATTAAAACTAGAAAAAGTAAAAGCTTACAATTTTGCCAGAATTTGTTTTTTAATAATTGCAATAAATTCTAAAAAAGTTATCAGCTCCTCTTCACTCCTTCTACCCCCTGGTGATAAGGATGATGATAAGCAGTTTCAAAATCATCTTAAACGCTCCACTTCCTCTGCCACCTCCCATACGAATGCCTCAATTTCAGAAATACTATGTCCAATTGAAAATAATGAAAGCTACAAACTTTAAAATCAGCACGAAATATTTTGCATACCACATTAGGTATCATATCCAAAAATTACAAACCTTCCTCCTCTGCTTCTACCACCTCCCATACAAAAGTAACTATTAAGTATTTAAAAGAATTGGAGGTGAAATATTTTCCGGTACATTGAACTCTTTCTCATTTCATCTAGAGTATCATATGATTGGGCTTTACTCCCAATCATAATTCTTTTATGTTTTTTATGATGATTTCAATCTACAGTTACAAATTTTTCGAATCCCTTCGCTTCTTCTATCACCTCCCATATAAACTGCACGTTTTCATCAAAGACTTTAACCCAATTTACTCAGTACAGATAAAATTTGTCGAGCTGAAATTGTGCACTAAATATCCATTTAAAATTATTAATAAAACCAAAATAATTAGACGATTAGCTTTACTTATTCTACTCCATTCCATACAATAAACTCAGGAACCTCAATCTGCTCTTAGATATCATAATACTGTAACCACCGATAGCCAAGCTATATGCAACCTTTTTGCTGAATATTTTGCTTCTGTGTTTAAAAACTCGGGCACTGAACTTGATTATACTTTTAATGTTTCCAGTCATAGTTCCATTAGTTCTATTTTTGTATCTTCAATTGATGTTTTAAATGTTATTTGCTCCTTAGATCCTAAAACAAACGGTGGTTGGGATTTTTCGTAAAATCATTAGCTGTTGAAATTTCTTTTCCCCTTTCGATTATCTTCAATAAGTCCTTAAGGGTGGGTGTTTTTCCTGACGTTTGGAAACTTGCTAATGTAATACCTATATTCAAGAAAGGTGATTCGGAGGACGTCTTAAATTATCGCCCTGTTTCTATGCACCTCATATCGTCCTATCAACATGGCTTCGTTAGAGGAAGGTCTACAACTACAAATCTTTGCGAGTTCACAAACTTCATTGCTAAATCTTTCGAGCTCCGTCAGTCTGTTCACACTGTTTATACTGACTTTGCAAAGGCTTTCAACACTTTAAAAGAAAAGATTTTCGGATTCTACACTGTTACGCTTTATTATTCGTGACGTTGTTGTGTATTTAAGCTTTTGGATGGTTTTTCTCGATGCCCATGCATCAAAATAAACCGAGGGAAGAACTGGGTTCGGGACTTAGAATGGGCCGAGATCCACACTACGTCCATCTCGGTGTTAATATTGGGCTGGAGCGACGTGCTAGCGTGTTGCCGGGTCTAGCTGCGGTATGCGTGTGGGGAGGTTCGTTGCTCCAATATTAACATAAAACCCTAAGCTTGTACAACAAAATGAGCTTTGGAGCTCATCACGCCGACTTACCCAGGGAAGGCCAACTTTAAAATTTGGAAAAATTCGTGGTCGGAATGTCAATTTGACCAGAGGCTTCGACGAAAAAGGTGTCGGATGTTTTGACACCAGCCAGCCCACCCTGCCTTAGCCATAGTTTCTCCTTTAATCTTTTACCTATGGCCCCATGGAGAGAGGGGAGTGGAGAACGCGGAAGCTAGGGAGGGAGTCCTTTAAATGCTATTCTAGCAACTCATAATTTTGTTTTTCTTTTCACTTTATTTATTTCCTCATTTACAACTCAGTACAATTCTTGTTTGCTATACATTTTGAAGCCGAAATTCATTTTTCGTTTTAATTATTAATCTATTTTTACTTTTTTTTTTTTTTTGATTCACAATTATATTAGGTAAGGCATGGCTAACTTTTAGCATAATACTAAAATTAGAAATAAAACTTCTCCTTAATAAAAAAAAACAATTAATAATATTACGACATGATCAAAAAAAAATTAAATAAATATTTCGTCGTTTTTTCAATTGAACATTCAAAAGTGAAAGTCCGCAATTTTATTTTATTTTAGAATTAATTTCAAAAATATTTCTATTGAAGTCAAATTACTTGAAGTGAATTTAGCTTGCAGTCGAGATTCGATTGAGTGATTCAGGAATTACCTGCGAAGGATTTTTATTGCAGTTATTGGTTTGTATAAAAACCTCACAAAAGAAATAGTCCTTAATCGCCAAATCGGATTGCGGCACAGTGGAAACAATTCGGTGATTAAAATGTAATATCGCCCAACAAATTCCTTTTCAGAGTCTTAATTTCAGATTGAATTTTCTCTTTTCATCGTTTCAACCTTAAATTAAATTCTCTCTTTTCATTTTGATCTTACGTACTAGTTTTAAATCATTATTTTTATCTTTCATTTCATTTCATAAAAATAAAAATAAAACCAATATTAGAAAAAAAAACAAAAATCCAACTAAATCTAAGCTAATGAATTGAAACAAAGGATGAAATGACTTCATCGATAGAAAGAAGATAATTCGAACGAAAATTCAAAGTTTTTAAATAAATCGTCAACACTTTGTTCCTTCGTAAATATTTTTTTCTGTTTTTTTTTTTTTTTTTGTTGATGGGGTGTGAAACAATACATATTTTATTTTTGTCTTATATTGCTTGATTATTTTCTCTATACAAAATTTCCTTTTGTGATTCAAAATTATTGTTTTTCTGTCATGAATCCTTTTTTGTCTCTTGCATTTTGTTTGTAAATTAGTTATTACGATAGTAAGCGATTTTCTTTTGAATTTTTTTTTTTTTTTGTTGTTTTCTTTTCTTTTTCCCTTTTTACTTTTCTTTTCAAATGATCAATGGATATACTAATTCTTATGTGTGTTGTTCAAAAGTTTCATAGAAACTTAAAATTTACCTAAGTACTATATAAATCTATTCCATACTCATCTCCAACAGAACGTAAATTGGTCGGTTTTTACTGTCAATAATACCAATAATAAACTTTACTTAAACGGATGCGTAACCTAGAATACTGTTCGAACAGATTACTACTATTTGTGACACCGAATATTACAAGAAATATGATTGATAGCCTTAGCTATTAGTAGGCGCATAACCATTTGATAATAAAAAAAAATGCCATAAAAACGTTGCGTTGGTATCGAGTAATTTATAGATAATAGCAATACAATTCCGAGGCCGATTTATGACCAATTAAGGATTTTTCTTTTTTTTTCTTCTAAATAAACTTGATTTTCCTTCTGACAACCTTATAGTTCGTAAATTGAACTAAAAGAACAAGTGTAACCAATTCTCGGCAATAATTTTAAATGTACTTCTCATTTCCAAAATTGTATCCTAGTCTACTCCAATTTGAAAATAAAATATAAAATAATGTTTACATTACATCGAAAATTCGTATATCCTACTAAATTATCTCCTCCACAGCGTGCCAGTTGTGTTGTATGGTGACAAGGTCGAAATTGTATCGTTTCATCGACGAATGATGAGAATCAGGTTTTTTTCAGCGAACGTAATTCGGTCCACTGGTTGTAGAACGGTGTAACGTAATAATTCCGGATTCAAGGTCAATAGCAATTAAATATTCTTCGCCCTCTTTAAAATACGGTTTTGGAGAACGAACAGACAGTTATTGCTTCACTTTTCAATTACAGGTAACTAATAGCTTCCCTTCCGTAAACTCGAAGCAGTTTCTTCTTTTTTTTTTTTTCTCACTGGTCAATTTGCAGTGACAACCCTTTTGGCGTATAAATCGAAATTTTCGGATTCGCGCGTCAGATTATCCTCAGTGGCCTTTTAAAACTTTGTGACCGTCGCGGTTCGATAATAATGTACTGCCGGACCGAAACACTTGGCTCACTGAACCGCCCATTGCAAGAAATCTTCGATTATCACTGCCTTATGCCCGTCCGAATTCTCGGAATCATTAAAATTTACCGCTATCAAGTTTGTATTCCAAAAATTGAAACCGATTCCCGTATATCGCGCAAAGCAGGACGATATCTTGACTTCTTAACTGAGATTACGCGAATGACGAAAGTCTTATCTTATAACATTTTTTTTTTTCTTACGCGTACATCTACCCCGCAAATTTTTGCATGTTTCTTTATAAACTTAAGGGGACTGAGATCGAAACGAGAAGGTTATGGTCGGACTTTTATTTTTGGATTTCTAATTGGATTGTTATTCACTGGGTTTCTCACCGGACACGGGATAAAAAAAAAATGCTCGTGTACGATCTGGAACTTTCACTTAGCACAAAAAAAAATAAGCGATTCCTTTTCCGAAAACTCTCGTTCAGCACACTTCTGATCGTATTTTTCCAGGGAACGGCACGCAATCATTTTACCTTTACGCGACTGCGAAATTTGGTTCTACCACCATTGAAATTCGAGCAGAAACGAATGACCACTATGATCGAATGCGGCGAGTCCCGTTAAGTGTTTACGGTTGTGAAACATGTGACGCGGACCGGGAAGCGAGAAGGAAAAAAAAATGTGAAGCACTCTGCACACCACCACTTTAAATTTTTTTTTTGTCTTGCTTTTTTTTTCCGATGATCTTTTTTTTTTTTTTTGTACTTTTCGAAGGCGACTCTTCGGGAGTTTAATTTCAATGAATTTTACCGGAATTTCTTGCAGCCGAACAAAATTCAATTAACCCGGAAAATACCCGCTGTTGGGTGAAAATTAAATTAAACAGGAGAAAATTTATCGCGTGCGATTGAAATTAAAAAAAAAAACCAAAATAGGGTGTAGCTTGAACTCGCCGAAGAGGAGTCAAAAAAATTTAATATGCGTCTGTCTCGATTCCAGACCGCGTGCCGACCACATGTTGCGCCTGGTTCGAGAAGACAAATTTCGTAGCCAAAAAACTTCCGCAACTCCGTTTGGTTCCTTTGAGTGAAAACACATCAGCCCGAAAGCGTCTTCTAAGAAGTTTTTTTATTTGCACTCACGACACGTTTTTGCGAATTTACGGTCACCAGAAAATTTCGCCTTCTTGGTGTAAACGAGTAACGTATACAAAGTACCATGCGGCTCTTGCGATAAAGTATATATAGGAGAAACGGGACGCACAGTCCAAACAAGGATCAAGGAGCACCAACGATGCACACGAAAAAACCAGATACAGTCATCAGCGATCGCGGAACATGCAACTACAGAGGACCATACAATCGATTTCGACAATGTGCAAATTCTGGCCAGGACAAATAAATATTATCAACGAATAGTACGAGAAGCCATAGAAATTTCGAAACATCCACAGAACTTCAACCGAGACACCGGATACAAGTTATCAGCAGTTTGGCTACCTGCGTTAAAATTTGGTAAGAACAAAATTCGTACCCAAAAATCCTTAACTAATTTAACTACCTGATACTAATTAATTAACCTTAATTATCCTTCCCACACTCAATTAACCCCCTTGTCTATATAATAATTGTCTTTTGTAATTGTCGATCAGTTTGATAAAGGTCTCAGCAGAGACCGAAACGTCACGAATAATAAAGCGTAACAGTGTAGAATCCGGAAATCTTTTCTTTTAAATTCAAAATGCACTGTGAAAACATTCACCAAGCTTTCAACACTGTTAATCACATTATTCTAATTGAAAAACTTGAACTATATGCGACTTCAGGCAAGTTACTCTACTGGATATCTTCCTACTTATCTAATCGTAGTATGCGTGTTTCTTTTAAGGGTCATAATTCTTCTGTATTTTCGTCCACGTCTGGTGTTCATCAGGGGTCAATTCTCGATCCTCTTTTGTTTCTTTTTTTTATACATTATTTGCCCCAGTTTTTGTCTTCTTCTTGTCTCCTTTATGCTGATGACCTCAAAATTTTTCGTGTGATTAATTCCCCTATAGATCGCAATATTTTACAATCTGACCTTGATAATCTTCATATGTGGTGTTCGTTAAATGACTTAGATTTAAACATTGATAAATGCTGCGCTATGTTATACTCACTTAAACTTGTACCTCCTGAGCTTTCTTATAATATTGATGGAACTAGACTATCGGAAGTGTCGATAATGAAGGATCTTGGTGTGACATTCGATGGTAAACTGAGTTTCACAGCTCATTACGAGCAGATAAACAACCAAGCTTACCGTCTTTCTGGTTTTGTCCTTCGATTGTCTTCAACCTTCTCTCGTGCTAGTACTGCTGTTCTGCTGTTTACGTCTCTAGTTCGAAGTGTTTTAGAATACTGTTCTGTTGTTTGGAGTCCTCACCATATGTGTCATTCTCTCGCTATTGAATCCGTCCAACGTAAGTTCACGCGATCTTTATTTTTTCGTTTTAAAAAACCGTACGCTGACTATTCCCCAAAGCTTTCCGAGCTTCATCTTCATCCTTTATACGTTCGCAGAAGTTATATTGAGAAATGCTTTCTTTACAAGGTTGTAAATGGTGTGGTCATGACTAATTTCGTAGATGAGCTTACTTTTAGAGTTGATAATGTTAATACGCGTTGTTTGAATATTTTTTATCCTCCACGCGCTTTATTTCTACGCTCCTGCAGTAAGACTTCAGCGCAATCACGACAATTTACAGCTTGGTCCTTTGAGCATTTCTTTTAACGCTTTTAAAGAAAAACTTAAAAATTTATTTTTTCATTAATTTTTGGTGAATACTTTTTGTTTCGATACTTTTAGTTTTTTTGGAAATTTTTATTTGTTTTTATTTTTTGTAATGTATTATTGTTATCATTTTTCACTTTTCTTCCTTATAACCTCCCTAGCTATTGTGTAATTGAAATGTTTGTTTTGTTCAATAGCTAATAAATTAAATTAAATTAAAATTAATAAGGCACAATTTCACAACTTCACTAAATGTCTATTTTCGTGAAAAGTATGAAAACTATTGATCTGCAATTGAAAATATATCAATTGAATTATATTTAAAGTTATTTCTGAAAAAGTCAATAACATCACCTCCCATACAAACTGCCCAATTTCACAAACACCCGTCCACAAATTTTCTCACTACCTATTAAAATTTTTGAACCATAAATTTTGTATAAAATATTTTGATAGCAATTCTAGCGTGATGTGAAAATAAACTGCCAACAAGTCGGGGGCAGCTTTATTATTTTGGGACAAGTTGAGGATGTTACAGTGGTTAAGGAAGACTAAGTGGAACCTCCCTTTCACAAGTGCAACCCCCTGTCACAAGTGGAACTCCCTTTATGGCGGCGCTGCTGTCGATTTAACACTTAATTGGGAATACGATCAATAGCTCCAGTGCATGTAATCAATATCTCATTCGTTTATCCAAGTTTGGGTTCTTATGAAGGGACGGGAAGGGTGTGATATTAAGGACAGGTGGATATCAATAATTTTGTAATTGATTGCATCAATTATGCCCAATATTCACTGTATAGAATGTCAGTTTTATAGACGAAGTTGCATAGAATTTTCATAAAATTCGGTATATTTTACATTCACGAAACCAATCATTTGTATGGGTTAATTGGTGATAATTGGTTATAATTGTTTTCTTAAAAATAGTCGAAAAAATAATTTTGTATGGGAGGAGGTGGAAGTTTTCAATATATTCGATCAATTAATATTTCAATCTCTTAAGGATTATTTTCAAATGCATTTTGCAAATTTTCAAGTTTTTTCATTAAAATTTCATTTAAAAATTTGCAGTTTATGTGTTTTTTTCATTGCACATGAAACACATTGTGCACGTTAGACAAAGGGGCTCGATGCATAGCAATTATGGAATTTTTATTATTTTTTCTGTATGTACAACAAATAGATGAATTCACGTGGAAAATTTAAACTATGTATCTTTTACCAGAGCCCTGAAAATTCACTCAAAATTTTCGACATTCTTACTTACCACCTCCCTCCCCTTACACCTTCCGACGTAAAATTGTTACCAAAATTAAAAACTATTTCTTCAATTTGACAAAATTTCAATTTGATATCTGCTCTTAGTTTTCAGATATAATGGTTTGAAGTTTTTGAAAGTGCACCATTTTTTAAAAGCTCCCCATTTCCCCCCACTACTATTATATTCAAACGTTATATTTTTCTCGTATTTCGCTAGTATAGCTTAATACACCTTCCAAGTTTTAATTACATAGCTTAAGAAATTTCCAAGATATTGATTTTTAAGTGTTTTTCTTTGTACGCTCTTAGCTGATTCTAGTGGATCTGTATGCCACCTTAATGGTCCCAAAACATGAATTTTTTATGGTTGGTAATTTCGAAGATATAATCATTTAAAAAAAACCGGCGGACAATTTGTTTTTAGCCCCGCCGTTTTGGACCCCAATGAAAAACAAAATTGAATCATTTTTAAAGTTTGCCGCACAAACCCCTCCACATGTACGAGTATGTTGATTTTCAGCTTCCAATCTGGAACCATGGTAGAGATATTTGAATTCTTAATTTTCGATTTTTGGGGCTCACCCTGCCTCCCCCTGTCTTCCCTGAACCCTTACACCCTCCAAAATGGGTATCCGCCTGAGATCCGCAACTATCTACAATCGCCCCAAAAATGAACTTTCTATCTTGTTTGGGAGTTAATGTACGCTGAGCGTACACGTCTGCGTACGGCGGACGGCGTACAGACACACGGATTTTTTTTTTGCATTTTTAGCCATGAAACGTGAAAAAACAAAATTTTTTTTTGTTTCTCAGCCGATCACAATACTTTATTATTAAAATAATAAAGTAAAATTTATTTTGATACCTCTACCCCATCTATCTTCTCCCATACAATATGATATAATTTTACAGCTATATTATAAGTCGATTTTCTTAGTAAAATGTATGCCAACAAGTCGGGGTTAGGGTGGATAGAGAAGATTTAGTGAATGGGGGCTCCAGAGCAGGGCTGTTGTCAATTATTTAACAAAAGCTTGGGTTTGTATACGGACAGGGCGGTAGAAGGGATGGTGATATTTATAATTGTTATTTGATTGCTTGGATCACGTTCAAAATTGGTATGGAATGTTAGTTTCATAGACGAAGTAAATTCTATGAAATTCGGTGTATTTTATTTTCTTGAAACCATACTTTGCATGGGAGGGAGTAGTGGAGTTGGGGAAATCGTAAAATTTGTGTTTGCTTTAAAAGGTGTTTGTACAAAATTAACTTTTAATTTGTTGTTTATTAGTAGATTTATGGAAATCGGTCGAAACCATACTTTTGTATGGGAGGGTGGCAAAAGGGATTTCAAAACTTTGTATATTTTAAAAGAGTTCTTCAAAAATTAGTGAAAATAGTCGATGTTTTGACCCACTACCACCCTCCCCTGATCCAACTGAGTGCCACCTTTAAACGTGTTCCAAGAAGTGATATTATTATCATCTCAAGAGATATGAACGCCCAGGTTGGATCAGACAACACTGGACTAGAACACGTCATGGGGAGGCATGGTGACCCTTTTTTTACAAAATGCCCTGTGTTATAGGCAATTTCGGCCTTTATGTGCAATGCACAAACACAGTCATGGAGGGAAGGAATGGTATTGGAAAGGTAGGGGAAGGGGGGTGAGAACGACCGTAACGAATGGTGAAGCTGGTAATATTTTTCAGTTGTACTGGCTGCTAGTGACAAGTATTTGTAGATGTTATGGAAGACTGATTGATAGAAAGTAAACAGAATCCATCTACTGCGTATCTAGGCCTTCTTGAAGTGGAACTGTTTCACTTTTACACCATTTGCCCATTTTATTTCGAATAATTTTTCATCGCCAGTAGCAACTGAAAAATTCGTGCTTTAAGAAATCCTGTCTGGAGTGGGAATCGAACCCACGACCTATTGACTGAAAAGCAAACACGCTGCCCACTACGCCACGGAAGCCTGCTTCCCTTGGATCGACGCGTCACGACATTGGATTAAGAGACCCGAAAACGGCGAATTATTTGTGGAGTTTTGTAGTACTCGAGAAATAGTTATCGGAGGGACCCTTTCTCCACACAACAGTCATCATAAAACATCTTGGGTTTCGACTGATGGTGCTGCTCAGAGCCAGATCGACCATTTGGCTATAAGTCGCCGATGGAGAAGATGTCTCCTCGATGTGCGAGCGAAACTTGGAGCTGACGTGGGGAGCGATCACCACTTGATGGTTTCCTGCTTGAGATTGGGTACAGCAGCTATCCGATGACCACAAATTCTTCAAATGAAGCGCAACCTCAATGTGGATAAATTCAGAGATTCCAACAAAAAACGCGAATACGCCCCTATTCTTCGCGAAAAGTCATCCACATTGAGTGAATATGAAATGCGCACACTGGACGCCAATTGGGAGGCAACCAAAAACACTTTTCTAACTAGTGCTGAAGAATCTATGGGATATGTGCAAAGCAGTAAGAAACCCTGGATGTCGCAAGACACATGGGACAAGGTTGGCAATCGGAAAAAGCCAAATTGGCAATCGTCTCTCAACCCGATGTCACCCAACGAACGCCCGGCCTGAGCCAGTCCTACCGCGATGATCATATACAGCTTAAAAAGGCTGTTAGACGCGACAAGAGAAAGGCCATTGAAGATCTGGCAAACAAGGCAGAATCTGTGACTTACCTTGGGGATATGGGGTTACTATTCAAAATAATGGAACAGTTGACGAACAGGAATTTCACCCCTAACCTGAGAGATGTCAGCGGAACTGTCCTTAATATGAGTGAACACCAGAAGGAATACTTCTCTAATATTTTCAACATCTTCTCAGAGGAAAATATCCCAGACACAGAACAATTACCGAATATTCAACCGCAACAATCCTCTATTAGGGACGATCCTCCAGATAAAGAAGAGATAGTTTCCGCCATTCGGTCAAGGGCGGGAAGGAAAGCCCCCCGTACGGATGGACTACCAACCGAACTCTTCAAAGCGGACCCGGAAATAACAGCCGATATACTCCTCCCACTCTTTACTGAGGTGTGGAATGAAGGAAGATATCCGACTGAATGGAAAGAGAGCGTCATTGTGAAAATTCCGAAGAAGGGCGACCTTCGGGATTGTGGCAATGGGCGTGGTATATGTCTACTTACTGCCGTATCAAAAATTATGGCTAAGGTAATTCTCAATAGGATTAGTGATGTCGTCGAAAGTACTCTCGAAGCTTATCAGGATGGATTCCGTAAAGGGTCGTCTTGCACTGACCACACAAATACCCTACGGATAATATTAGAGCAGTCAGCCGAAAAGGGTTCGCCACTACATCTCATGTTTGTGGACTTCGAGAAGGCTTTCGACATCGTTAAGCGAGATTACATATTGAATGCTTTGCGTAGGAGAGGTATTCCAGATAAGGTCATAGCTATGATTGGAGAATCCTACGAAGATGCAAGGTGTCGCGTCTTGCATAGAGGAGAGCTATCCGAGAGCTTTCCTGTGCGAACGGGTGTCCGACAAGGCTGCATTTTATCACCAGCCCTGTTTCTGGTGACATCTTGAAAGTTGAACTGGAATGTGGTGAAGGTAAAGGTCTTCAGTGAAGACTATTTAACATCTTCAGTCACCTTGATCATGCTGATGACGTGTGTTTGCTTGCACATAACCGTTCGGACGTAGAGTGTTCGCTCGTTGCATTCTAAATGCAAAGAGGGGACTGAAAATAAATGTGCGTAAAACCAAGTGCATGCACATGGGCTCGAACGCAAGCACACCGATTGTTCTTAACGGACAGGATGTGGAAGAGGTACAAGATTTTTGCTATCTCAGAAGGATTGTCAGCATGGACGGCGGAGCCAAAAAGGATGTTGAGGCTCGGCTAAATGAAGCTCGTCAGGCCTTCGGTATCCTTTCCCCTTTCTGGAGGTTAGGAGAGACCTCCCTTCGCACGAAGCTGCGAGTTTTTGGCGCATGCGTCAAATCCGTGTTGTTATATGGTTGTACTACGTGGAAAGTGACCGTTCGACTTACCAAGAAACTATAGACTTTCGTGAACCAATGGCTCCGACGCATTTTAGGAATATTCTGGCCAGAAGTAATCTCCAACGATGAACTTTGGAGTACAACAGGAGAGACTAAAAAAGTTATAGAGATTCTAAGGCGGAAATGGCAGTGGATCGGTCATACTTTGAGGAAACCAGAGCGAAACATCGCAAAACAGGCTCTGGACTATAATTCAAGGAAGACGTCGGGTTGGTCGACCATGTAACACATGGAAGCGAGCAATTGAGCAGAAGGCCAGAGGAACAAACAAGTCCTGCCAACAGCTTAAGGCCGATTTTCAGGATCGCGCCTTGTGGAAGAGAGTTGCTTCTGTACTATGCCCCTATAGGGGGTCTTAACAGGAATTCGATTGATTGATTGATTGACCACCCTCCCCTTACACCAAAATTAAAGGTCATAGAGCTCTATAATCTATCAAAATTTCAACTTAAAATCTATATTGGATTTTGAGAAGGTTTGAAATTTTGAAAACAGCACCATTTTGTAAATGCTCCCCATTTACCCCCACTATGTCAAAATGTTATATATTTCTCATATCAGATTAGATAGTCGAGAAATTAATGTTTAACTATTTTTCTCTGCTTCCCTCCAGACCCTCCCCCATCCAATAATTAGCCTCTTTCTAAGTCGATTCTGGTGGATCTGTATGCCCTCTTAATGGTCCCAAAGTATTATCACGGGGGAGCGCTAACGACTTCAATTGATGCGTTTAAGTCGAGCCTTAAAAGAAAAACGGTCGCTATACGAGCAGAGACACGACAAAGTGATTTTGCTACATGACAACGCTCGGCCTCATGTGGCAAAACCAGTGAAAACCTACCTGGAAACGCTTCAATGGCAAGTTCTACCCCACCCGCCGTATTCACCTGACATAGCCCCTTCTGATTTTCACCTATTCCGTTCGATGGCACATGGCCTAGCTGACCAGCGCTTTCATTCTTATGAAGAAGCTAAAAAATGGATCGGTTCTTGGATAGCCTCAAAAGACATCTCGTTTTTCCGACGCGGAATTCATATACTGCCAGAAAGATGGGAGAAAGTGGTCGCTAGTGATGGGCAATACTTTGAATGAAATGTTTTTGTTCCTTATAATTTAAATAAAGCTTTTATTTTGTAAAAGAAACAGCGAGAACTTATTCAAGATCCGAATACAATTTTTTATGGTAAGCAATTTCGAAGATATTATCATTTAAAAAAAAATTCGGCCGACAATTTGTTTTTAGCCCCCCTTTTCGGACACCAATGGATAAAAAAATTAAATTATTTTTAAAATTTGTTCCACAATCCTTTCTATATTTTTGCTGATTTTCAGCTTTCTATCTGCATTCGTGGTTGAGATATTAGCAAGTGTAGTTTTTGCCTCCCCCTTCCACCTGACACTCACCAAAATTTAGATAATGGAGCTCATTTACCCAGTCAACATCAAACATTCTACCTTTAACGGTTTCGGAGATACGAGTACGGGGTACGGCGAACGGCGTGAGGGATTTTTGTTTTTTTTTGCATTTTTAGGCTTATTTAGTTATGAAACGCGAAAAATCAAAATTCAGGGTAGCACTTTTTGTTTTCTGTGTCGATCACAATATCTTATTATTAGAATTATAAAGTAATTAGTTCAATGTCGTCAACACCTGTACCACTTCCCCTACAAAATTTCTTAAAATCAAAAAATTTCTCTTTCATCTAGTGTATCGCACAAATGGGCTTTGCGCCCAATCGTAGTCCTGTTATGTTTATACTCTAGATGGAATCTGAGAGTATTATAAGTTTGCTCTAAGGTTTGCAACGCCAAGAAATAAGGCTCGGAGAAAAAAGTGAATGATACAGAAGTTAATATTATCACTCAAAAATCTCAAAACCGGATGTCCGTCCGGCTGTGTGCTCTCTAGCTTGAGAACGCGTTGAGCTAGACAGTTCAAATTTTGTACACGTCGTTTTTGACAAAAAGGTAAGGTCAAGTTCGTGAATGGGCCAAATCGCTCCACCCCTTCTACCCTCTCCCATACAAAATGACACAATTGTGCAATTTGACAATAAACGGATTTGCTCAAAAAGTATAAAAGCTATTGGCCTGAAATTTGGAATATGTTACTTTTATAATAATATCAATCTACCGTATAAAAATTATACGTTTCCTCCCCCTCCTTCTACCACCTCCCATACAAAATTTACTTGTCATGAATTACTCTAAGCCAATTTACTCATTGCGTATAAAATTTTGATTGATTGATTGTATAAAATTTAGCGGGTTGTAATTGTTCACCAAATATTTATTTAAAATTGTTAGTAAGGCCAAAAAAATATTAGACGATTAGCTTCATCCCTTCTCCCCCTCCCATACAAAATAACACAATTGCGCAATTCGACACTAAACGGATTTTCTCGAAAAGTACAAAAGGTATTTGGCTGAAATTTGGAACAAGTTACTTTTGTAATAATATCAATCTACCGTATAAAAATTATGCGTGGCCTCTTTCTCATTCTACCACCTCCCATATAAACTGTACTTCTCATGAATTACTCTAAGTCAATTTACTCAGCGCGTATAAAATTTAGCGGGCTGAAATTGTGCACCAAATATTTATTTAAAATCGTTAGTAAGGCCAAAAAAAATTAGACGATTAGATTCACCCCTTCTACCCCCTCCCATACAAAATGACACAATTTCGCAATTTGACAATAAATGGATTTACTCGAAAAGTATAAAAACTATTAGTCTGAATTTTGGGGTATGTTACTTTTATGATAATATCAATCTACCGTATAAAAATTATGTGTCCTCCCCCTCCTTCTACCCCCTCCAATACAATATGACACAATTTCACAACTTCACAAAAATTCGATTTTCTTGAAAAGTATGAATGGCACTAGTCTTAAATTTAAGGGATGTCAATTTTATAATATTCCTAGTTATTTCTGAAAAAATCAGTAAAATTCCCCCACTCTTTCTACCACCTCCCATACAAACTGCACATTTTCACTAAATCTAATACACTAATTTTCTCAGCTCCTATTCAATTTTTGGAGTAAGCATTTTGTATAAAACAGTTTTATAGCTATTTTATCATGATGGGGAAAAAATCAGTTCAATGCTATCATCCCTTCCCCATACAAAATTTCTTGGGATCACAAAAAATTCTATTTCATCTAGAGTACCGTAAGATTGCGCTTTACGCGTAATCGTAGCCCTATTATGTTTTTTATTAGACATTGCTCCAAAATACCAAAAAAATTTTACCCTTCAAACCCCCAATAGATGCTCCATTTTTCGAAATATTACGATTGGACGACAGAGGTGATAAAGCACCCTTCAGTAGTAGAATAGCTGAAAAAATACAGTAGCATTATGTAACCGAAAATATCGAATAACAAAAACAGAAATTACTTTGGGGCATATTAGTTATTATCACGAATTACTTCAAATTCTGTTCGATTGTTTTGTCCTTATTTACGTGATATATTTGCACTTAGTTTCAATCGAAATAATATTGGTTATAGCCATAAGCATTTTTGATAAATACATTCGAGGGTGACCCAAATTATTGCCATATTCCGAAACGATATGGAATAAAATTAGCATGCTACACAAAAGACATATTTGTGATAAGATCCGGGTCATGAAATTAAGATTAGGATTATGGCGAACAAAACTGGATTTTTTACCGCCCACACACAACTCACACACCCTAAAGTTATAACGATTATTGTGAAGTTTTCAAAGCTTATAATCGTTAAACGATGGTAATGGGATTACGAGAGTTCGATTCTTAGCCGGAATCCAGCACTTATGTTTTCGTCAGAAGCGAACCAACCCTCCAGGCAATATTTAAAATTGAATTCGATTTCGTCGCCTATGTACAAATATTATTGTAACCTGATAGAAAACAATTGTTGTGGAATGAAAGATTTTAATCATATCCGCTTTTAGTATACATACATACGTACATGGTTGTTCTCTAGCTATGACGATATTTTCGGTATTATGATAGGGAAAATAATTAAATTAGCAAACTAAGTGATTAAATAGACAATGAAATTGTATGAGAGTAGGACTTTTAGGGCTTTTAGATAATTACAAGACGTTAAGATTGATTGTTATCTAATTTGTGGAATTAATTAGATTTTGTATTATTTTATTGAAAAATAATATATTTTATCGTAAAATTTTACATTTCATTTCTTTGAAGTTTTGTTTGACATAAAAGGGATAATATAGTACATATGTAGGTATAAGATATTTTTTTTCCAAATTATATACGTAACCATTCCCCGCGTATGACAAGCTAGATTGGCTTTGTTTGATTAAAGCAGTTAGCGAATGATTGAGCGCTAAGAACTTAAAATGGTCTCACATTGCTCAAATTCAAAAAAGTACAATCTAAAGGGTTTTTCGTCAGTTATGAGGATGAAGACGCAATACTATTGTTTCCCCTTTTTTTCAAGTAGATTGGAAATTTTCGAATAGCAGTGTATTTTATTAATCGATTGAGAATTTTTAGCTCAAAATTACCTTTGTGCGATATAAGAGCTCATACTCATCAAGACAATAATTACTAACAAATTATTGCTAAGAAAAGTAATTAAAGAATTCATCCTACGGGTATCAAATTATAAATTTAAAACAATCAATAGTCGGCAAATTATTTATCGCATAAAGCTGACTTTAACTGCATGCAAGGTAAATTATATTCGATTCGGCAGTAATTATTATTGAAAATACGCGAAAGATATGCGGTTGGTTGGAGAAAGGAGCTTGAGGCGCTGTTCGTAAGGAGGAAGACGCAACGAATCAGACCAGGGAAGGCCCCTTAGGGCAAACCTTAAGAATCTTTGGCTTACAGACTTGATCCTACTCTTATATTTCTCGTAATACGGAGCCCACACCTGATAATCTTACTCAAAAATAGAGCGTACAAAAGCACAGTATAAAGTATTAGTTAAATAAGGATCATTGAAGTCATTGCACAATATTTTAACGAAACCCCAAACCGAGGTGGTCTCGCTGATTATGTAGTCGATATGTAGTGTGCTACCGTCTAGGACACAATCAAAATGTTGGGGAAATTTCTTCCTCAAAAATGAAATGCTTGCACATTTACTAATATTCAAAGGCATACAGCTTAATGTACCCTAGTCAACAAAACGTTGCAAATCACTTTGAAGCAGTGCGCAATCATTCTGGTTCGAAATATCATGAAACAATTTTTCGTTGTCAGCGTAGAGCAAACTTTTCGAGCGGGAGTTAATCGATCTCACTTCGTTAACAAATAAAATAAATAACAGTAGTCCAAGATGGCTTCCCTGTGGCACACCAAATGGGTAAAGCAGAGGAATGAGCTCCTCAAAAAATTACTTTTTGGGTTCAATTAGATAGATAAGATCGTATCCAATCTATGAAAGTAAAAAGAAATCCAAGTGCGTATAGCTTGTAAGCAAGAATAGTATGGTCCACTTTATCAAAAGCTTTGCTAAAGTTGGTTTATATGCAGTCAACTTACTTACCGCCTTCAATCACTAGAATAGTGAAATTGGAAAATTCCATTAGATTTGTTGTGGTCGACCTACCTTTAGTAAGCCCGTGTTGGACTGGACTAACGATTGATTTACAATAAAATTCATTATATCACAAACAATAGCCTCGAATAACTTTGGAAGGCAAGAAACTTTCAGACCATTGCTCAAGAAAGGAAAAAGAATTGATGTGTGTAACTATCGACCTATTATAGTTGCACACATCAATTCTTTTTCCTTTCTTGAGCAATGGTCTGAAAGTGGAGAATTTTCACAAACTAAGGAATATCCTGGATCTGAGAGAAACGTTAAATATATGACATATGTATTAAAGCGTTGTAGCTACAACGCTTTAATACGGTAGCAGGGATGCCATCCGGACCTCTAGAAAAACTAACCGCGATGCTTGAAAATAAATTCAAAATGGTCGCTTCCTCAATATGATGATCTTTCATCTCTAATGAGGTAGAAGGGAACTTCGACATGTAATGGAAATCCTTAGGACTAATAATACGATTTAAGATAGTGAAAGCAGTACGGAAATGGGCGGCAAAAAAGTTGCTTATAGCTACGAGATCATCACTGACTGCACCGTCAAAGGACATAGAAGCGGGAAATTTTGGAATTTACGAAATCCCATAAGTGCATGGGCTTATCCTTAATTAATCGCTTGATTTTACCAACGTTATTATTATACGGCGCAGAAAACTGAAGAAACGTTGTCCCCATCGGTTCTCCAGAGACAATATGACTTCCATGCAATATTTTAAAAATTTTCAAATGAGTCAAACCGTCATCGAACTACGGAAACTGTTTTGCCTGATGGGTGGCCGGTAAACAAGTAAGTAAGTAAAATGCGGATTGTAAAAATTTGAAGTGGCTATCTTGGCATATTATTCATTAAGAATGCGCGAGCAATCGCAAGATAACATGTCCTGGTTCAAAATAGTAAAATCAGATTTGTTAAAATTAAATTGATATGACACTTCATTAGCTACGTTACTTTTTGCACTTGAATTCAAATGAAAAATTGCGTGAAACGGAGGATGAAGAGCAGATTCTGGCAGTAGTGGAGCAGTACAATGGTTTATAGTCGTGCTGCTTAAACTCGAAGAAGATTAGTTCTAAGTACCTTCCAAAACTGGCTATATGATTGGACTGAAATAGACTTGTCAACAGCATGAAATCCAAAAAAATTTTGTCTTACCGATAACCCTTTCCAGGGAAAAATGGCATCAGCCAATTGTCATCTTCGGAGCGACACCATGTCACATCAATCAATCAAATTCCTGTTAAGCCCTCCTATAGGAGCATAGGACAGAAACAGCTCTCTTCCACAAGACGCGATCCTGAGCATCGGCCTTTAACTGTTGCCAGGACGTGTTTATTTCTCCGGCCTTCTGCTCAACTGTTCGCTTCCATGTGCTACATGGTCGACCAACCTGACGTCTTCCATGTCACATAAGGCAGAATAAAATCTCCGAAAATAAGCAGCTCATCGGAAGAACGCATAAGATCGCAGACTCTCTCAGTAGCATTATAGCGGCATTCATATACGCTAGAATCGTTTGATGTTAAGATGTAGGTAGTAATGATGTTAAGCTTCTTATCTTCAATTGTGAAAGCCACGCAAATAAACTCAATTCCACAGGAATCAGGAACCTCGATGGACGTAGCGGAGAATTTTTATTAACAGCACAGAGCACTTCTCCATCCACTGGTGCGTCAAGGAAATAAAGGTGATGATCACAAAAAAAAACTTGATAAAGTCAAAAAGCTCAGCATCTTCAAAATTGGCACAAAGCCATGTTTCAGTAAAACATATGACATCAAAACAGCAGTTGCGACGTAAAGCAGTCTCGTTTTTGAACATATGCCGCTTACGTTGTTGTAATAAAACGAGATGTTATGATATTTTGACCCAGAAGCGTGATGAGCTTCGCGGCGAAGCGGCAGGAAGCGTCGTACAATTTAGTGTTGGGTTACTCATACAAGAGGTGGTGCAAATGTCCCTTTCATACACCTCAAATGTCTCATCACTACAAGAATATTTTTGTCCCACTTCAAAGCTTTTGTCGCACTTCAAAGCTTTTGTCCCATCTGAATTAAAGTCATGCATTTGTATGGCTGCCGTACCAATACATTTGTACCACTCAAATCACACTCACTTCACAGTTTCTGTCCCAGGCATTTGTATGGCTCCAAGCAAAGCTTTCTATAGTGTAGAAATCAATCTTGTCGTAGAAACTCGTGTTACCGAAAACAACACAAAAGCATAATTAAATCAAATTAAGCACGGAAAAATTACGCGAGTGCATACATTTTCGTAATAACTAAAATTCTACAGTTTTCCGTGTAGAAATTAACCGGAGAGCTCTGCACAATATGAATGACAGATTTTCTTCCCACAAACCGAGAAATAATGGTTTGCATAAGACATGGTATGTATGGGACATGGAGCTTTTGAATGGGACATTTGAGGTGGGACATTGTACCTACCTCAAATTTCAAATGAGACCCTCATACAAACATGGGACAAAAATTCTTGTCCTACCCAACACTTGTACAATTGCAGATGGTGACCAACAATTCACGCCTACGACAGCGTCGAAGCACGGCATTGGTAAAACAATCTTGAAAGAAGCAACGCGAGAACTGCCTTCTCGTGCGGCCTGGCCGATTTTTTTTGCATGATACTGATCCAAGTGGTGTAGTAACATAATTGTGCTCAAGGATAGTCGCGATATTTATTTATTTATTTATTTATTTGAGCTCTTGAACAAAAAGATTACAATTTCAATTAAACAAAAGCGGAAAACAAAAGAACAGCAAATTTAAACATTGAAGATAATAGTTTATAATATACGCTAAGAAATAAATGAATAATGAAGTTAAAAATTTAAACATTAAATATGATAGATTTAATTCTATTTTTAAATAATGGAAAAGAAGAAGCTAAAGAACCAAATTGGAGTCGATCGTGGTTCCTTTGCATTCTTAGCATCGAAGAGTGATGGTATACATCTAGAGAGGCACGTGGAGGATTGAAGATGTCTGAATTCCTTGTTGAGACTATTCCTGATCTAAAGTTCAGGTCGTCACAAAGATGGGTATTGAGCAGGTAGTTGCACATCTTGTAGAGGAAGCAAGCATCGAGAAAGGTCCGCCTTAAATGCAGTGGCTGTAGGTGAAGTACTTCAAGTCTGCCATTATAGTCGATATGAGGTTTCCTTAATCTGTAGAAAAGGGTTCGAGTGAATCTACGAATCTAGATTCGATGGTTTGAACATGGCAAGAGTGGTGTGGGTTCCAGACGATGGAACAGTATTCCAAAATACTACGGACGAGTGTGGCAAATAAAAGAGCAGCCGTTCCTGGACGATTAAACTGGACGGTCGTGCGGAGGACGAAGCCAGCAAGTCTGTATGCCTTATTAGTAATCTCGGAGAAATGATTGACGAATTTAAGTTTACGATCAAAGACCACTCCTAGATCCTTTATGGTGGTTACTGCTGTAAGGGTGGATCCATTAATAGAGTAAGAGAGAACAGAGGAGGTAGTCTTATACGAGTACTCCATAGTAAAACACTTTTCAATGTTCAAAAAGATATCGTTGTTTGAACACCAACGAGAGACAGCCGACAAATCAGCCTGGAGAATCTTGTCATCAGAAACGGAGGAAATTTCCCGGAACAGTTTGAGGTCATCAGCGAATAAGAGACAGTTCGAAGATACAAATTGGGGCAAATCATTTATGAAGAGAGTAAATAATAAAGGACCAAGGATCGATCCCTGAGGGACGCCAGAGTTGGCAAGAAACTCAGTAGAGGAGTGTCCGTTGAACGTAATTCGGAGACGACGGTCCGTAAGTTACGAACTGAACCAGTTCAGGAGAGAGCCAGAGACACCATATCTTTCAAGTTTTGAGATTAGAATTTTACAATTAACAGTGTCGAAAGCTGTAGAAAAATCGGTATATATGACTTGGACAGTATTATGACGATCTAAGGATTGAGCAACGAAATTAGTGAATTCACATAAATTAGTATAAGTAGATCTACCTTTCACAAATCCATGTTGGGCTGGTGATACCAAGTGATAAAGTTTATCCCACATTACATTATGAACTAATCTTTCAAACACCTTTCCAAAACAGTTCAGGGTGGAAATAGGGCGATAGTTCAAGACATTTTCGTTATCTCCTTTCTTTAAAATGGGTACTATGTTAGCTAACTTCCAGCATGCAGGAAACGCGCCTTCTTCAAGAGACTTACATATATACCAGAGTAGCTCCGAGGAGAGAGCTTTCACAAAAAGGTTCGGGATCCCATCCGGTCCGCCACCGATTTTCGAGTCTAGAGAATGGATGATTGATATAATGTCCCTCTCACTAATGGATATCTCAGAGATCGACTCCTGGGGTGGGATGAAGAAGTCATAAGACAGATCATTACTCGAGTGGCTAAACACAGAGGAAAAGTAATTGGCAAAAAGCTCACACATTTCTTGTGGAGAGGTAGTGGAAGTATCACCAAACTTAAGTTGTGAAGGAAAAAATTGCTTATTTCTACGCTTTCTAACATGCGACCAAAACGGTTTGGTCTCATTGCGCAATAGTGCCGCCTCAAGCTGAGAAATATATGCAGAGAAAGCCTTCTTGATGTCCGATTTGACCCGCTTACGTTGAAGGGAATAGTTTTGGTAATCGGATAGAAGAGACGAACGCTTATACTTTTTATGCAAACGCGCTTTTTTACGAAGAGCGCAAATAATAGAATGGTTATACCATTCAGGGTAGTCACGACTAGAAATGACACGATAGGGAACGTTCCGATGAATAATATCATCAAGGATGGAGTGTAGTTGCATCGATGATTCATTAGAGCTTTTGCTTCTAAAAAGTTCAAACTAGTTAATATTTCCGATGTCACAACTCATTTGCTCGTAGTTTCCCTTATAGAAATTGTATTTCTTATCCGTACAAATAAGAGATGGATTACATACCTCTATTTGCAGGTTGATCTGAAGGAGAGGATGATAAGGGTCGGGTGGCACTAATCCGCTAAAGGTGTCAACGTTGATCCGAGAAGCACTGACATTAGAAAGAATCAAGTCTAGGATCTTCCCTCGACGATTTGTGTAAGAATTTTGTTGATTAAGTGAACACAGGTTCATAAAGTGATCAACACACAAGTCTATGCTAGATACAGGCAATAAAGGGTGTGACCAGTCTGCTTTCCATTGTAAGTCGGGGAGGTTGAAGTCACCACAGATAAGGAATGTCGAGGTAGCGCCAGCTGAGTTGACGATATCAGAGAGGCTGTCAAAAAACTTTTCAATAATTTCCACTTCGCAGGAACAAGGAATATAGACACAGCATATATATAGGTATCGACCATGAGAGAGTTTAATCTTGAGGAGAAAGTGCTCTATGGGAAAAGCATCAAAGTCCGGACAACGCGACATTGACAGGGTATTTTTAACCGCGATGAGGACACCGCCACCATCCTTTTTGATAGACCGACTAAGATCACGGTCATGCCTGTGAACAGTGTAGCAATTCGGGGAAAATTCAGAGTTATGAATTGAAGGCAGTAGCCACGTTTCAGTGATGCAAAGAATATGAGGCATACTCTCCAGAAGGGATACCATGAAGTCGTCCAACTTGGTTCTAAGGCCACGCACATTTTGGTAGAGAATTATATTGTTTGGAACATCTTCTTCCGTAGTGGTCTGGTCTAAGCGTGAAACAAATATCACCTTTGTCCTTTCCACAGTCTTTAAAGTGCACAGCAGATCCAGCGGAGAATCAGCAGTAGAACTATTGTTCACAGCAGGGGCACTGCGACGTTGCTCAACAACATTATAATTATACTCCCTGTGATTCGCCGCTCTTGTCTTGTTGTTGTGTTCTTGTGTACCTATTACTGTTTATCTTCTCTTTCGGAACCATAGTAAGTTCATCCGTCTGACACGAAGTATGAAGGCCTGAACAGATGTTCTTACATTCTTTTGAATGTGGAGACATGGTTAAAAGTGTTTTTTTCCGAAGTCTCCGCAATTAATTTTGCAACTTTAATGTCATCATGCATAACATTAATCTTTTTCAAAATAGAATTAGCACTGAGAGTTCTATCATCATTTGAGCACATTAGGTAACTAGTCATATACCATTGACACATAGCGATCCTAATTATAATTTAGCTAATTCGTAATTTACCTCGTCTTCATCGTTAGTAGATTGGTGACACATAGCACTTTGCTAATTAAGAAGAGCCACTCACTCATCTGTCATATTTTTAAAAAGTTGAATTGCATAGCCAATAGGCAATAAAATTTTACAAGGAAGGCGACAAAAGAAGAAAAACGATCCTTTGTCCTGTTTTAGAATCGTTTGCGAGTCGTCTTTCATAGCTAGGCGTTTAAATCACGATTCCAAGATTTTGTATAATTCGGAGCTGTCAGAAAGTGACGTTTCTTCTCTCTTGCACGACGAAACTTTTATGAAAGCTCCAACTCTAGTACTACATTCTTCATCGTTATAGCCTAAATTATGAGAAAAATGAGAGGATTTAGTTAAATGAGATAATTTAGCTGAGAGCATGATGAGATGATTTAGCTGATAAATGATCACTATTTTGGTAATTTAGCTAAATTAGCCTATGACACATAGCCGCTTAATGATAATTTAGGCCTTAATTATAATTTAGCTGCGCTATGTGTCAATGGTATAAGAATAGCATTCAATTTATTGTCAGACTGCGCACATTTCTTGGTCAATTTAGACATGTCGTGCTGCATAAGACTACAACAAACGTGTATTTTATCAAACTGCGTTCCGTAATCATGAAATTCGTCAATGGGACGTTTAGAGCATACATTGTGTCCGACATTTATTGACTTTAAAACCAATTATTTGAACTTTTAAACATTATTAACTTTTCTTGGTTATTTTATTCGATGAAGATGAGTGCTTCGCCAATTACAAAAAAATTAAGTTTAATATCTTTCAACAGAGTTTAAAGTCGACCTATCCGTGGTACTAAATGAGTAATCTGAGTGCATTAAATGCTTGCTACGAAAAAAAACACACACAAAAGAATTCATGGAATGAGGAAGAACACGAGTCATAGCCCTGATATTTTTTTAGCAAACCCTTACCTACATACAATCTCAGGATTCTTATCTCGATCTCCAATACGATGCATGAAAGTAAGTACTAATTATTGCTCTCTGTTAGGGTGATTGTTGCTGTGTCGTCAGCTTTAAATTGCCGTATAAAATAGCAACATTTTCTAGCTTTACAATAAAACACATTTGTTTTGTGAAGTATTTCAATTTTAGAAAGATGTGAGAATTTTTTTCATCAGAATTTTTATGAAACCTGAGTTATAAAAGATTGTATGCAAACATTACAATTATCTCTATATAAATCTTAAAATCTATGAAAGGATTATTATCACCATTTTTCACTAACAATGATGCCTTTAAGTTATATGATAAATTTTGCCGAAACGTTCAAATTTTACAAAACAATGTTTGCCAAAGTGGACGGCAAAACCCAAACCATAGATAATACTCCCCTATCATTAGATAAAATAAATAAATTGAAGAATTATCGTATTACATGATTTTTTTAAATTAGATGAAAAAAAAATACTAAGTAAAAAGAGAAGTAAGATGTCCTAGATGTGAATGAAATAGAAGCCAGACGTCTGCATATTCATTATATATTTTTTTTCAATAAACTGAATGATTTTATTTCCTTTCCACTTAAAGAACGCTTTCAAATCTTTTATTCAATTAAAAACTGAGTGAACCATTTTTGAAATCAATTTGCTTTAAAAATTGATAATATATCTATGCTTACTTATCAAACAAATGCGAGCATAGTATAACGATAACGTTTTACATTTCCACAAATATACGGAGCAGCCTTATAAAAATAAATCTTATTGAAAGAAAAGAAATACCTTAGTTCTAATTTAATCTTAAATTTCAAATAAACTAGGCTGATGCTTAATAACTTCACGCCGGCATTTTAAAAGATATCCATTCACTATAGTAGTAGAGCTCTATTTCCCGATTCATTTATCCGATTATTTAGGACTTTATTTTTTATGAAATTTTCTTGTCTATAGCTTTCTAACGTTCTTGGATCATGGTAATGGAAAATAGAGAGTTCTACGGAGGTGTCATAACCAGATATGGACAAATTTAGATAAATAACTGCTCAATATACAAGAAAGCTTGGTCATTCCCGAGGAAAGCAACTTCGACAACTTGAGCAGTCAGGGTATTTTATTTTATTGTGGTGTGAGATGAAAATAACTTCAATAAATTTCCACAGGGAAGCATCTTTTTCTTACCAGAATTATGTACAATGGTGTTCTTTTATAGGTTGTTGTAGAAAGTTTAGATAGCGAGAATCATACTTACTATGAATGACCACACTTCAGATCCATCGTGCTCGTATAAAAGTAGGGTGTATTATTCTCGAGTGGATGAAACCTTCTCTGATAAATAATATGAGAGAGGTTTCATTACTAGTTGAATGTTACTAGTATTTAATTGGATTGATCTAGTGGAAGTCCTAAATTTTGATACATTGCTGTGACAGTTATATAACTATAACAGTGTAGTAATATCACTGTTATAGTTATAACTAAGTAGTCGGATGTATTATTTTTTATGTTTCGGGAGTACAAATTGAAACCCGCCATTTCCCAATAGATGGCGCCAGCAGTAAATGCTGATAAACAATGGTGGATCAGAAACGTTACATTGTAAACTTAGGCATCATCAACAACTCCTCATCATTAGAATTATGAAGTTTTTGCATCACATCGTCACTGGCGATAAGAAGTAGATCCATTACAATAATCTAAAGCGAAAAAATCATGTGGATACCGCGGCCATGCATCAATATCGATGGCTAAGCCCAAGATCAATGACTCGAAAATCTTGCTATGGATTTGGTGGGACCAGCTCGGCGTGGTGTATTATGAGCTGTGATTTTACTGCACGACAAAGCTCGGCCACATGTTGCTCGCGTTGTGAAGACCTACCTGGAGACACTGAAATAGGACGTCCTACCCCACTCGCCGTATTCTCCAGACATCGCCCCTTCCTACTATCACCTATTCTGACCGATAACGCATGGCTTGCCCGAGCAGCACTTCCATTCTAACGAAGAAGCCAAAAATTATGTCAATTCCTGGATCGACTCAAAAGAAGAGCAGTTTTTTCGACAGAAAGATGAGAAAAAAGTTGTGACTTGTGATGGGCATTTCTTTGAATAATAAATATTTAACCATTTTTGCACAATAATGGCTCGAATTTTGAGAAAACGGCGGCTTTTAATATGTACTCCTAATATAATTATTGCGTATGATTTTTACACGTTTAACATATGTTAATTAAGGATTTCATTATCAAAGCTTAGACTAATTATTTTCTCTATAACTTTGTATTGCCCTGGGTAGCAAATGTGCAGATTAATTAATAACACTTTTAAGAAGTCTGGGAAAAAATTACAGAATACAATATTTAAGTTATTAACCCTACTTATTTAACTAAAATTTAAATTAGCTTTAAGCTAAAGACTATTCAAATCGAAGATTGATTCGCCGTACTTCATACATCCTTTTTTGTATGTGAATTTTAATTCATTAGTAATATCATTAATCTGTTGCGTTTTCGTTAATTCGTGCAAAAAAGTTGAAAAATTACGCGGTTTATTTAAGTTAATTTTAATGAACTTATTTTGGATAATTTTCAGTTTCTTGCGATGGATACCTGCACAGATTTTCCAAATAGGAAGTAGCTCCTGTTAAGGTTGGTTGTACTACAATTTACTTAACTTATTTTCATACGTCATTTGAGACTTTCTGTTGATCAGATTACACATAATTTGAACGTCTTTACCCATTTTAGTGAAAGTTTGGTCAATATGATTTTTGAAAAATTATTTTAGGGTCGAAATAATTTCTAGATATTTCACAGATTTAGACCACGGCACGGGTTCGCTAAATATCTTAATTTCAGGTGGAGGTAAGTAAGCCTGCGTTTTGCTAGTATTAAGCTTAATTTTCCATTTGTGGAAGTACTTTAAAATTCTTTCGAGTTGGTCTTGCTGGTATCACTGCGAAGCAGTAGCAAGGAAAAAACAAAATCTTTGAAGAAAAATTTTCCTAACAACGGATGAAATAGCCAACATGGCTTTCTAAGACATTTTTTTTTATAATTTGGGGAACACGTGAGAGCACTGCGACCTTCCCGGCCTATTGTGAGTTTATTGTCCCTTAACCCTACCACACCTCTGTAGTTTTGGCTAATCTAAGTATCTTTAAAGGAGCCATGCTGGCTAGTTCCTCGGTAGAAAGGAAACCTTTTCCGAGAAGATTGTGTCTTTCCTTGCTACTGCTTCACAGTGCCATAGGATGTGTTCCGTCGTTTCTGAGTCTTCGAGACAGTGGCGGCAGATGTCGGTTTCAGCTAAACCCATATTCTTGAGGTGGTGGCTTACTCCACTGTGCCCCATCATTAGGCTGGTTAGAGTACTAATATCACTCTTGCTGAATTACTTTATTATTTTAATAATAAAGTATTGTGATCGATTTGAAAAAAAAAAATTTGCTACCCTGAAATTTTGTTTTTTCGCGTTTCATGACTAAAATAGCGTAAAAATGTAGAAAAAAACATAAAATGACTACGTTGAGCTAATCGTCTAATTTTTTTTGGCACTACTAATAATTCTAAATAAATAATAAGTGCATAATTTCAGCTCCATAAATTTTATAAGCACTGAGTAAATTGGTTTAGAGCATTTCATGAAAAAGTACAGTTTGTATGGGAGGTGGAGGAAGGAAGGGGAAGAATTAAATTATTCTTATGTAGTATATAGTTTGAAATCATCATAAGAGTAATATATTCAAAATTTCAGATCAATAGCATCTATGCTTTTCAAGCAAATCCGTTTATTGTCGAATTGCCAAATTGCGTCATTTTGTATGGGAGAGGGTTGAATGGTAGAGCGATTTGGCACGAACTCGAAATTACTTTTATGTTAAAAGTGACGAGTACAAAATGTGACTTAACTAGCTCAACGCGTTCTCAAGCTAGAGAGCGCACGAACCGACGGACGGACATCCTGTTTTGAGATTTTTTAGTGATTATATGAACTTCTGTATCGTTCATTTTTTTTCTCCGAGCTTTATTTCTTAGCGTTACAAACTTTAGAGCAAACTTATAATACTCTCAGATTTCATCTAGGGTATAAAAATTAGGACTGATGCAAGAGCCTTCTGGATAGTGGATGCAAAAAGTACCAAAAACGAACTTATTAAGTGGCCCATGTAAGGAGGGAAAGAAAGTTTCGCTTCTTTTTTTTCACTTATAATTATAATGATGTTAAATGAAAAACGCCACATAACCAATAGATATCCTCCAAACTGATGCAAGTACATTATGCTTTAATTTGGGTTTGAACTGGTTTGTCGATTCTTGAAGATCATCAGGTAGTTAGTTGTATAGTTCGAAATCGCCTTGTTTAATACTGAATTGGATCCGTATTTCGAGGAACGGATGGCAGACGGACATATTTTGTCAGCTCAGAGCGTATTGTATAGATATTTGTCGGAGTAGTAGGTGAATACTTTGTCACTGTTGGTTTTTAGATGCTTGATGTTATGATTTTGAGTAGAAGCCTCTGAAGGTAGCTCCAAACGATGCGCTTTTTTGTTCAATTCAGCGCATGCAGCAACTCGAGAGAATCTGGCTTAAAGCTATAGAACTTTTTCTTTAAATTTAATGACGCATGCAATAGATCAGGGCTATCCGACTGATATGTGAATCACATCTCTCGTGTGTGTCGTTCATCTTAATGCTTGCGCTCATATTCTAGAAGACATGCACTTGACGTTAATGTGAAAAGGCGCCTGTACTTGAGGCACCATTCTCTTGCATTGCTACCAGCACTTAACGCATGCGCAGAATTGAACGAAAAAGCGCATCGTGTGGATGCATTTTTATATGCATTTACGTATATGATGCACGTAAGTCATTCAACTTAAGGTCTGCGCTTTTATTCTAGAAGGCATGCGCTTAGCGCACAAAAATGAAACATCGACTAAACGAACCTTGAGCGAAACAGTTTTTCCACAGTTAAGAATTGGTGTAATTGTTTAATTGTTTTCGTGCTCTCCTTCATGTTGATATTATATAGATTTTTTATTGCTCGGTTTTGAATTCTTTGGACACATGGCAGTTTAATTGGTTCAGAAATAGAGATGAAATTATGACTTTTTTAAATTTTCAGGAACATCATCGCGTATTTTTCTAAATATACCAGCAATCGGGGCCAATTTTCCTCTCACAGAACCGAGATGTGAGTCCCAAGATAGGTGTTTGTCGAGGTGAACTCCGAGATACTTGAAGCTGACAAGCCTATTAACAGTTTGTCCTTTAAAAACAATATTTAGTCCAATTTATGATGGCTTACTGGAGGAAATATACTTGGTGTTCTCCGCATTAGCAATTAACTTATGTGCATTGATCCATACATTGATTTTGTCAAGGTCCTCGTTTATACTATCTTGGAGTACTGTTATACTAGTTGAAGTGTATATTAGGGCTATACCGTCTGCGTAGAGTGACATTGCACCATTGAGATCAAGTTTTGTAATTGAGTTCGTATAAATGTTGTGCAAAACTGGACCCAATACACTTCCTTGTGGAACGCCACTAGTGATAGGTAATAGAGCATTGCTAACATTGTCAACCATGACGTATTGGGATCTGGAAGCAAGATAACTTTCGAACGGAGTCCCATGAATTAGGGTATACCTACTTGCACCATTGAGATCAAGTTTTGTAATTGAGTTCGTGTAAATGTTGTGCAGAACTGGACCCAATACACTTCCTTGTGGAACGGCACTAGTGATAGGTAATAGAGCACTGCTAATATTGTCAACCATGACGTATTGGGATCTGTAAGTAAGATAACTTTCGAACGGAGTTCCATGAATTAGGGCTATACCATCTGCGTAAAGTGACAACCATTGAGATCAAGTTTTGTAATAGAGTTCGTGCAAATATTGTACAGAACTGGACCCAATACACTTTCTTGTGGACCGCCACTATTGATAGGTAATAGAGCATTGCTAACATTGTCAACCATGACGTATTGGGATCTGGAAGCAAGACAACTTTCGAACGGAGTTTCATGAATTCCAATTGCAAAAAGTGTTTTGAGTAGAATTTGGTTATCTACTGTATCGAACGCCTTAGATAAATCAATAGAAACAGCAGCCATATGAAATTTTTTATCCCAAGAAGACTGGAGCTTAGCCACAACATTAAATAATGCTCCATTTGTGTCCAATTGTGGCTTAAATTCATACTGTTCCGGAGAAATCATTTAGCGAGACGTTAAGTGTTCTCGGAGTAGATTCTTCACGATTACCTCTAAAAAAAATTTCAGTAAACTAATAGGTCTATAATTAGATATATCGCCCACGGAGCCCGATTTGTGTACTGGAACAACTAATCTTCCAGCAGCTTGGTACTACTCCTTCGACTAAAGATGAATTAATAATTGTTGAGATAGATAATGAGAGCATTTCTTTACAGTCTTTGTTATTTATTTACAGTCGCTAACTCATCTTTCATCGTCAACGCGAATTCGAAGAGAGGAGTTATAGAACAGCGCTCATAGAAAGATAGAAAGGAACAAAGGTATTTCGGTTCGAAATAGCTAGATTTTTAATAGGTGATATGAAATAATTATTAATGTCGTTAGCAGCCTTAGTTTTGAAATCTTTCCCAGACATGTTATAATGCATGACGAAACTAAAAATTTCAGCGATAGCTCCTACTTGATTGATTTTGTAAATCATTACATTTTTGCAAGAGATGGAACTAATGGACGGGTTCGAAGAAACTTTTTCGTTTGCATCAAATTAGAGTTTTGAAACTTAAAACCATAATTTCGCATGTTTTCGACCGAAAACTGAATTATTGTTAGAAAAGAACCATTTTACGGAAGAGTTTCTAGAGCGCCAAAAATTTAGGCAATAACCAAAACTTTGAAAGAATTTTTCTCGAAATGGCTTTTCCAAATCTGGTGTAGAGATGATTTCGGAACAAGGAATACTGAATCACTCACGTCGGGTGAATATTTAGAATATTGGAATCAATGGAAGTAGCTTTTGGTGATCAATCCAAAACTTTTCATTTAAATTTTTATAAATCAATTATTTTTTGATTCAAACTTTTGGTAAAAATATTTTCTTGAACCGCCAAGGTTCAACTATTGTACAAAAAGAAATTATCTTGGTGTCTGTTCAAGATTCCATCCGTATCAAGGTAATGAACGATCTATTACATCGTTTTTTGAGGTTTTTTAAGTAGTTTCTGGAAACCAGACAGCGACATTATATTTATTTAATTAATATAATCATCTAGCGAGTCGAGCTCTACAGACTACAGAAAAACAAATTATTAATACATATAAACATATAAAAAAAAAATCAGGACTAAGAAAACTTCAGATTTAAATACCGTTCTAGAATTATGGAAGTTAATCCTAACGGTTATAGAATTATAATACTTTAGAAATCTAGAAATTAGTTCATTAGTACCATAATTCGTTCTACAAAACTCAACGTGTAAGAGAGATCAGGATCTTGAAGAGCGTTCTGGTACTTATATCGAATAAATGACAACAATTCAGAGAAATTTATGTGAACAGATGAAATAACTTTGATGAACATTATTCCAAGCATGTTTCGACGTTGTGCAAGGATGTGCAATCCTAGTAATTAGCATCGCACTTCATATGGAGAAACTTCAGATGACCAGTTTAACCTACGTAAAGCGAAATTAGTAAAATTTCTTTGTACTCTTTCGAATCGCTTTGCGTGCATGTCACATGAAGGATCCCATATAATGCAACAATACTCTAAAATTGGCCTCAAAAGGGAAATAAAAAGTGGTCCTAATGTGAGAGGATCTACAAGATCAGTGCTATTACGTTTTTTATATATCCTAGCAGAGAATTAGATTTCGAATTGCAATAGTCTATGTGAGAATTAAATGTTAACTGGGAGCCAACAATTACACCATGATCTTTAACTTTAAATGTTCTTTGAAAAACTTAGTCACACATTTTGTAGTCGAAAGGTATGATAGAAGCAAATCTATGAGAAGAGAAGATTTTACATTTCAGAAAACTTAGTTGTAGTGAATTTAACTTTAACCATTCCAGAAATTGAAAAATGTCTTTTTGCATATTGATGCATTGAGAAATATTAAGTACTCTAGAAAATATTTTAATATCATCAGCATTAAGAGACATTTACAATATTTAAAAACTGAGGACACATAATTTATGAAAAGAAGGAACAGTAAAGGTCCCAAGTAACTATATTGAGGAAAACCTGATTGGCGAGGAAATAACATTATTTATTTTAACCAATTGCATTCTGTTTTTTAATAATATGATATCCACGACAGCAAATTTGAAGCAAAGCCAAGTGCTTGTAATTTATCGATAAGAAGCGATTGAAAGCTTTTTGTAGATCAGTATACAGAACATCAGCTTGGTATTCTTTTTCTATATTATCAATACAATATTTTGTAAAAATACTCAAATTAGTAACGGTTGAAAGACCGCTTAGAAATCCCCGTTGATACTCCAAAATAGATTCTTTAACGGAAAAATAAAGTTTATTTCTTACAATGCTCTCAAAAAGCTTAGGAATAGATGAAAGCTTAAATATCGGTGTGTAATTTTCTACCAAGGGTTTAAGGCCAGATTTATAAATCGGAGATACAAATAAAATCTTCCATTCATCAAGAAATTCACCAGATGATAACGATTTGTTAAAAATAACGTTTAAAGTACGACAAAGCGAAATAAAGCATTTTTTTAAAACTATAGAAGGAATTGAATCATAACCAGCACTTTTGATCATTCATTGCTGATAAGGCTTCAGCCGCAGACAATTTGACTTGTGGCGCCAAAAGTTTGTTTATAAACAATTTTCACGAATCATAGAATCTCTAAGAAGTTTTATTTTATATAAATGCCGTACATTTTGAGTAACAAAACGCGTAATTGCTAATCAACTTCACATACATAAACATACGTATATGCAGAGTTTTCCGGTAACCCTGCGAACTACACAGTTAACATGATCTATAGCAAGCACCCAAGATTCGAACCGATAGTGTACATACTGACTTATAGATGGTGATGGAAGTAATTGAATGCTATATTAACAAAAAATTACCTAGATGAACCATTTCGATGTGATTTTCATCATCAATTGCATAACATCTAGAATTTTTTTTTTAATATTTCATTTGTGATATGGGTCACAATTTGCACATTAATCTCGTTGGAATTTAAAATGACGAAGAAGTGATGATGAAGCTATGCCTCATATGATTCACAACACAATGCAGCAGACTTATTCATCATAAACAACATTAAGACTTGCATACCATAGAATCCGCACAATAATAGGTTCACATAATTCTCCGGAGCTTAACTATTATAAACATACACACAATGGATCACAAAAGCCATAAAACTACCAAACTTGGTCAAACAATAATACAAGAGCGAAAGGTGTTAGCTATGTATAGTGGAGCGTTATAACTTCGACACCGTAAAATACATAATAGACAAGAAATTCTCAGCCCTTGGCATCGAAGGCAAGCACGAGTACTTGGGCGAATTTCAAACTTCTTAAATTTTTTTTGTTCAAGCTAAATATTTAGAAAAGAAACGCCGGCATTAATTGACCTTACTTTATCCATTTCAGAGCAGTTAAATGGTTAAGACTAACACCATTCTCCTATTCATTTTTGACTTCATTAACGGTAAAGTCGTGCATTTTTTATTGACCTTTGGGGTGTCAAAATTGTGTTAAGTTGTGTGGCATATGAAATCTATAGGCTAAGTTTAGATCTAATTTGTCAGATCTAATTTGACAGCCAGATATCAGTTGTCATATTAGCATTATTAAATTTTAACAAAAAATTAAACGTCCTTCATACTTAACCGAAAAACTTTCATTGCTTGCTCTTCGGAATCTACTAGTCACGAATTAATTACTTGGTTCGCGCCTCGGATTACGCACCGATCATATCTACGAACAACACTTATCTAATAAGAACAATACAGCAAGGCAATAAAAATTATATTTCTTATTTTTTGGAGAAAAAATCATTTTAACCTTCAAAGTGCATTTCCTAGCTGTGTGTTTTTTTTTTTTTTAATATTCCAGTAACAATTTAAGTGAATTATAATGTACCTCTCTATTATAATTACAACATATCATCATTAGCTCATTTTAATGACATCCATAGCTTGATAAATGTCTACAATAAAATTTTAGAATTAACATTTTAGCAACAATAAGTCTTCAGATATTGCGATCATTAATTGGACCATATCTAAAAAAACAACACACCAGCCAACTATTTCATGGTTCAAGTTGCCAATAACATAAAACTTTATGTCCAAAAACTGCAGCTTGAGTAATTTATTTACGTTGTTTTTCTCGAAAAGGTACGCATACTTCAATTTTAATGTTTTCCTCTATGCAATTTGGTATAAGCCTGTAGTTTATATCCATTAATTTTGTTTCTGTTTTTTTTTTCATTTTTACTTATCGGATTGAATAAATTAACCAAATTCACTTATTTTAACATGTAGATTTTATCAATAGTAAAAAAAATTAAATAATTACCAGCTGAAATGTATGCTTTAGTATTTTAAAAATTATTTACAATTTTTATATCTATAACCTTCGGTTTTAAATTCCTGAGTCAGTAAGCTAATTAATTTTAAATCATATAGCATAATATAATTAGAGTGTAAAAAAACGTTAAGATTAATTGATCCAGGAAAAATGTATGGTAAAGCGTGAAAAGTAATGAATAACATTATGCAGAGTGGATGGATTTGTCGACAGATACTTTTACTTTTAATCAGTACAATTTAAAAGATGGAGCGTTCGTCAGCCGGATATACCAGTTTTCCATAGCTACAGTCCCATTTATAGCAAAGCTTATCGACAACGGAAGTACTTCCAACCGGGGTAATACAAAATGAAATACTACCTTATTCCTACAAGCACAAAAATTTTAAATTTTAAAAATATGAGGAAAATATGCAAATTCTCAAAAGTGGATATGAAAACATTTTTTTTTTTGTTTCTGAAAGCTCTACAGCTCAGAAAATTTTTCATCCTATTGACAATACGGTGAATCGTTATCCAATATAACAAAATTATTTATTTCGACAGCCAAGCGTCAAGACAAAGTAGCACACTAAGTAAAAGAAACTTATATTAAGCTGTTCTACAACTATACACCATACAAAAACGTCCGATATTGAAAAGATTTTTTTTTTAATACTCACAATTTTGCTTCCGGTTGGCAATCATTCCCAAAAACAATACAGCTCTCTTCGGCAATGTATCCGATCTTTTACGATCACTTCAAATGTTTTCTGTTAAAATTTACTCTATTTATCGGTGAGACGAATAGACACACAACAAGACGGTTGCAATGAAACCTAATTTTTTTTCGTTTCCTGAAATAAAAGCTCAAAAACTGGATAACAAAGCTTTTCGCGACCGCAATAATTTCCCTTTATTTCATAAAATGGAAACTCTTTTCCAGCGTTCGTTAGCCCCACTGTATCAGTTCCCGGTATGCAAAGTCCCATTTAAAGTTAAAACTTCTCGACGACGGGAGTACTTCCAACCAAAGTACCACAAGAACCGGGTCCCGTGTTTTAGCAATGCTAAGTTAGTGAATCAATTCAGCCATTGTGAATGACGCTTGGAAGCATTCACTCGTCAGTGGTTGAGGTGGGAGTAGATCAGGGTTGAAGTTGAGTTTTTCTTGGATGACGTTGGGAAGGAAGGACGAGTTGGAGCTATATTTACTCCATTTCATGGTAAATAGATTACATAATTGGATGGGATCGTATGTAACTGAGGATTGTTGAGTAACGTACGGGAAACTTGCAGGTGCTCTATCTGATCTTGGACGTTTTACTTTGTTCCAGAGGATGCGGGAGTCGCGTGTAGGGTTTAAGGAGTTCACAAATATTTCCAAGAGATACGTTTGGCGACCTTAGGTTCCGTCGTAGATTGTGACTTGCGATAAACAATGGCGTTGAAAGGAGTGGGAGAACGCTTGAACTTTTCCAGCAAGTATTCTTAAATTGGATAAGTTCAGCAATACCCCCGTACCTACCTGGTTCATTCACCAGTGAACTTTGGGCTAGTTGATGCTTAGGTGTAGACAAGGAGGCAGCCGATTGGAATTGGTGGATTGTGTGGATTGATGCGAAAAGTGTTATGTGGCCGATTCAATGAGGTGTCAGTTAGCCAAAATTTCTTTGAATCAGGGTATGTATTTTGTGGTATTTGGAACGGACGAGTTCGGCTCTGCCATTTCGGATAATATGAATGGGTTATCACATGATTTCTGGTGTTGGGTGTATCATCCTTTCGAGAAAAAGTGGCAACGGAAACATCGATAGCGGTTATCGCATTCATGGTTTTGAAGTGGATAAGTCGACCGTTATTTAGAATCACTAGACCTCGATCATCAAAGAAGCTCTCGTAGGTCCTGCCAGTGCGAGAGCTATATGAAGAGCCTATATTATGGGGCTAGGTGAGTTTGTTACTTGTTCGAATATTTCGGAAGTAACGCTTACGTTTATCTCGTTGTAGATGTTAGTTATATTTAGAAGTTTGGGAGAGGATAATGATGGTGGGGCATAGAAGTTGGAAGGTTCGAGCAGTGGCTGTAAGAAAGACGAGAATAGTAGTTTTGACCAGAAAGCAAATTCCGCCTCGGTTATTGGTTTGTGGTTTGCTCTGGTAAAAGTACTTATATTGCTGGAGCTGAAAGAGTTTGGTGGTGGATTGAATAATTTGTGCCTCTTGGCGGGCGATGAAGTTTGGATTGTAAATGAATATGAGACGCTCGAGGGCATGTTTTTCCTTGACGAAACCTTAAACATTCCATTGGACGATGAGTAAGTTAAGAAGAGCTATAATTTAATTTGAACAGGGGATTTATTTGTTTCGTAGGGGCGATTTGTTGGTTCGATGAAGAAGAGTTGGAATTCTGTGTAAATAGGGCAGAGTCCTGGTCTATTATGCTATTGTTTTGGATATACGATTGCGCTACTTGTGAGCAAGAGGTGATGGTGGCTGAGTCTTTGGTATAATTTTTTTTAATTTTTTTAATTAATTTTTATGCATTTTGTTTTGCTAAATTGCGTTTAAGTTGTATAATGATGCCTTCTGGTGTAATTTCGTTGTCACTGTCGGATCCGGGTGTGGCTAGAGAGGTTGATTCGGGTGTGATTAATTTTTTTGTTAAAGTGGCTAGAAAGGTCGATATTGATTCTGATGATGCCGTTAGTAAGGTATTTTTATGAGATTCTGATGCTAGGGGAGTAGCTGGTGTGGGTGTTGGGTAGGAATTGGGCGCTTCGTTTAGTTTCATATTTTTAATGTTGTCGGCATATTAGGTTTTGTTCATTTTTGGAAGGCTTCTAGGTCATCTCTAAAGATGGCCCATGCAGCTTTGGCTGAGACACATCTGCCAGCGATGATTTTTTTCTCAGACTTGTGCTTTGCTTGTAAACCTTATGGTTGTCGTTGGTAACAGGGCAATCATCGTGTTACTCAGGCTGACAAGATTCACGGCATCTAAAAGATTTTTTACACGACTTCTTAATGTTCCCCAACTCCTGATAGTTGACGCATCTCATTGGGTTGGAAACGGGTACTCTTTCTCATCCCAGATTCATGCAATCCAGGCGTAAAATGTCTTCGAATGAAGAAATCATAACACCCGTAGGTGCTTTGGTGTCCCTCGATAAACATTTTCGAACTAAGACCTCGTCTTATTCCCACCGCTCTTTTTCTAGCTCCTGTTCAATAAAATCAATTGTGGTTCCAGAGTATGTGCGACCTTGGACGGTGAAGGGTCATGTGCATAGTTACGATTGCGGGGATTGTGTCAATTCTAGTTGTTCTCAAAAGTTTATCTGCGAACTCAACTCATTTATTTTTAATAAGAAGGTCGCTGGTACACATAGCTAGTGTTTCGCAGATATTTTTGTCCACGTATTAAGCCCCTCTGGATTTTGGAATGGGTTGCACTGGATCAAGAGTTTGTACACTACACACTAATGCTATTAGATTTCATAATTATGAAGCGAGGAAAGGAATTGTTTACATCCTGCCTGGTTTGTTACGCAGTTGGTAAAAAAGGGAAGTGCTTCTCCAATGTTTTCCGCTTAAGCTTACCGCGCCGGGTGGTGCGCTTCCAAGGATGGCGTAGTAATTTGAGCTCAGACTTTGAACCCCCATTCTTACTGCCCACGTAGAATAATCGACCGCAAGTTCTTTTCACTCAACTTAAATCTATTTTTTAATCTAGATGAAATCAGAGAGTATTATAGGTTTGCCACAAAGTTTGTAAAATTTTTGGTAATCTTTTAAACCTTTCACTTATGAGATCCTTCAAATCATCAGTATAGTCTAAACAAATAGAGAAGAATTTATTAATGAACAATTTGAAGAAAAGTGGTGTTAAGTGGCTACCTTCTGTAGGCCCCGAATACATTCGAAAGCTCTCAGAAATAAAAGAATCAATCTGATATATTGGGCTCTCTTGCACTAATAAGAAATAAGTCAATCAATTAATTTGAAATGAAAGCCAAAAGCATATTAGGCAAAAGATTATTAACATGCACTCATACTTGACATCCATCAAGTGCATAAGTAAATAAAGTAAGATTAGATAAAGTCGATCTTCCCGCAACAAAATCATGCCGTGATATGTTTTCAAACGCAAAAATAAAGCTTATCTTTCGCAATACTTTCTATAATTTTTAAGAGGAAAATTTTAAGAATAACTACAGATACATTCCGATTTATCAATAAATTGTGCACTGGTAAAAATCTATTTTTACTAAAAAATTCACCATTATAATTAATTTTCTAAGATCATCGGAATTACGCAAAATATGTTACACTTTCAAAACTCTATTTTAACTTTCGAAAATATTTCCCCAAATTGTATGCAAATTATTGTTTAGTTCAAACAAATTTTATCTGTTTATTATGATGCCTTGTTACGTCGAATTAATTTAATAAATTTCATAACATGTATAACAAATAAGAAAATAAAAGAGAACAATATTAAATTTTTTGAATTACAAAAATTTATTATTGTAATGAAAAGTTTTATGAATGGAAATTTTGTTGAAAAACTTGCGTAGTTTTTTTTTCTCTGATAATTTTAGTATTTTTTTTTTCAGGTGTTAAAAATTCTCACGACTGGCAGAAAGTTATTATGAACTAAAACGTGAATAATGAGATTATTATTTCAACTCGAATTAAAATCTTTCTTCACAGTAACTGCCGAAAAATATTATGCTGAACAAGTAGTTAATTTATTTTTATATCGCTCTATAAAACAAAAACTATATGATTAAAAAATTTGTTATTGAGGTACAGGATAAATGGTTGATTTAATGTAATCAGAGTAAAACTATCTTAGGAATAAGATTTGATAGTTTTTTAGATGCATCTGTTATAAATTGTTTCAAACCGAAGACAATGCAAGAAAATCAAATTTAACGAGCATGGCCGGTCTTAGCAGAGTGCAGATAGGCAGTTATGGTTGTAGAGCGACAGCATCAAAAGACTGAAAAGCTAAAAACATTTATAAATTCAAAGATCGCCCCTGTTGCGAAATGTCCTCATTGCAGAAAATTCAATATTTTGTGTGAAAAGTGTTGTTAAATTTTTTTCAGAATTTTAGTCGAGAATGTTTTGGCTTTCTGACTCGTAATTTTTTTTTTTTTTTAGACATTTATCGCAATTATTTCTAATCACTCAATCTGCTTTTTAGCATTTTTTTGATAAATTTTCATGTTGTGACCGGTAGGCAAAGTGAGCCCCTATTGTCTTACCTTTTAACGCCTCTTTCTTTACGGCTTTTCAAGGGTAGTGTCTTTCCCGGACCAAGTCGTCTCCTCAAAAATGTGTGTGGTCCGGAAAACGCCCATTATCTGTTAGCGGAATGGAATCCTGCATATCGTTACACTGGATCATTTTGGTCTGTTGATGATGTTGCCCTTCTCAAGGACGCCGCCCAGTGCAACTGCTCCACTTGCACCTTGGTAGGACTAGCCCTGATACTACTCGGTACTTCTAATAATAAAATGAAAAGACGTACGCAGAAAAACGAAGGTGATCTACAAAACCATAATAAGATCTGTACTCTGCTATGGCAGTGAAAGGTGGACATTAATATTGGCATCAGATAAAATGATTAATGCTTTTGAGACGACCAATCCTCGGCCCGTTGAGAGAACAAGGTGAATGGAGAATTTGATACAATCAGGAATTGAGTACCATTTTTGACGACCCAGAAGTTTCTACTCTCACCAAACTTAGAAAACTACAGTGGGCTGGTCAGAATACCCGAACGTGAACCAAAAAGCAAAGCGGAAGGAAAAAGACCATTTGAAAAACCTAGAAAATGCTAGGATGATTCAATCGACGAGGACAGCAAATCGCTTTTAAAATTTTCAGCATAAAGGACGCGGTCATTGGACCAAGAAAATTGAAAACGAAGCATACAAGAGGCAAGGCTTAAGGGGGTTCAATACTTGAAAATCATGAAAAAAATTTATTGGCTTGAAAAATTCTACAACTCTTTCTGCACATTTTGCAACTTGTCCCGTTTCAAAATTCCAATTAGAAATATTTTATTTTTAATTTTTAATCTAAAGGGTTGGAATTAGATTAGAGTCGGTCCCGGTTCTTTTGAACGCTTCTCCTGAAAAATCACGTTTTTCACCTTTTAGGAACACAGATCTCAGGTAAATATCACCCGATTGAATTGAAATTTGGTACAGATGTCTTACGATAAAATATCTATGCCCTGACGGAGCCGATTAAAAAAAAATTAAAAGTAAAAATGTTATATAGTGTTAAAATTGCGAAAAATGACTAAAAAATGTAAACTCTTATTAATAATTCGCAAAGCACTATTTTGCCAAAAGCTCCCGTCAGGGCATAGACAATATCGTCAAGAATCCTTTGTCCAAATTTGAAAAAAATCGGTTGAGCTACTCCCGAGTTCTGTGTTCCTAAAAAACGCCTGCTTATAGGCGGGAGGGGGTGGAAGAAGGCAAATATTGAACCCCCATAAGCTGTAGTGCCATTGATGACGATGGTTCGAATCAGTAAGGTACATCCAGTCTCCTATATTACTTTATTATTTTAATAATGAAGTATTGTGATCAACTTGGGAAAAAACTAAAATATGTTACACAGAAATTTTGTTTTTTCGCGTTTCATGACTAACCTGAAAATCAAAAAAAAAACATAACAGAATTACGATTGGGCGTAAAGCCCAATCATATGATACTCTATATGAAATTGGAAAGAGTTTATTGTACCGGAAAATATGTCATCTTAAATTCTTTCGATTAGTGAATTGTGACTTTTGTATGGGAGGTGGTAAAAGCAGAAGGGGAAGGTTTGTAATTTTTGTATATAGCACCGAATGTAATATACGAAATATTTCATGCTGAATTTAAAATTTGTAGCTTTCATAAGGAAATTGATAAATTTTTCCTGAAATTATGGCATTTGTATGGGAGGTGGCAGAGAAAGTGGGAGGTTTTGGATGATTTTCAATCTTCTTATCAACATCCTAATCACATTGCCTGGTTACTCATATGTTCGAAGGGGAAATACTTTTCTTGAATTTTCAATACAAAAATTTGTATGGGAGGTGGTAGAAGGAGTGAAGCGAAGCTCATATTTATTTTACCATTTATTGCAATTATTAAGGGACAAATTGTGGCAAAATCTTAAGCTTGAACTTTTTCTAGTTTCAATGAAAATCGATTAAATGCATTTACCAAAATTGTGCATTTGTATGGGAGGGGGTAAAAGGAGTATTCGAATAAAAACCAAAATTTGTGGCATCAATGATATTTGTAATAGTGTACTTTCTCAAAATTTAAAGTTGAAAGCCTTGACGATTTTAGAGAAAAATAATTTTATTCAAATTCCAAAATTTCGTGAAATTTGTATGGGAGGGTTAGAAAGAGTGAAATGAAGTTGACAATTTTTACAAAATTAGTTGAAATTGTAATAAAATTAATTTTGACAAAAATTTGTTCTTTTAGCCTTGCTAGTTGCGATGCAAACAGAATAAATGCATTTTTGAAAATTGTACATTTGTGTGGGAGGGGGTAGAGTAAGGGGATCAGATCAATATTTTTTGACAGTAATAATATTCACATTGTAATACTATTGCTTAATTTTCAAGTCAATAGCTGAAACGGTTTAGGAGAAAAATCGATTTCTTTAAATTTCATGAAATTTATATGGGAGCGGGTAGAAGGTGGGTGGATATGGCCCGTTCACGAAATTAAAGTTACTTTTTTGCTTAAAAGGATATATAAAAAATTTCAGCACAATAGGTCAAAGCTTTCGAGAGTTATGTGAGAGTTATGTTATGACAGACAGACGGACAGACGGTCACTCGGAATCGAGATTTTTGAGCAACAACAAATATTTCTGTACCCTTGGCGACTCTGTGCGAGCATTATTTCTTAGCGTTACAATCGGTAAGGCAGACACAATATACTCTTAGTTTTCATCTAGAGTATAAAAATCCGTCTATCTGTACGTCGAACGCCGTCCGTTGTACGCTCAGCGCACATTAACTCACAAACCCTTCAAAATAGAAGGTTTATTTTTGGGTAGTTTGTAGATGGTTGCGGATCTCAAGCAGACACCCATGTTAGGGGATGTAAGGGATAAAGGGGAGGCGGGGGAACTCTAAAGCCGAAAACTAAGAGCTCGAATATCTCAACCATGGTTGTAGCTAGGAAGTTGAAATCAGCATCTATAGGGAGGTTTGTGGGACAAACTTTAAAAAAAATTGATTTTTTTATCCATTGTGGTCCGAAAACGGTGATGGCGACATGTGTCTATAAGGGGATGTTAGTTAGGATTTTTGGTCACTCAATGGATCTCTATCTTTTTCGGAAAGGATTTACTTGGTAGTACGTCGGGCTGTTATATGGTGCAAAGATGAAGCTTTGTTGTGTTTTTTTGGTGGTTTAGAAAAACAAGATATTTCGGTACTTTTATGAATCGTTTAGAAGGGTGTTGAACTAGGGTAGCAAATTGTCGGCCGATTTTTTTTTAAACGATTAAATCTTTGAAATTACTTACCACAAAAAAATCATATTTTGGGACCATTAAGGTGGCATATAGATCTATCAGAATCAGCTTAGGCTAATTATTGTAGGTGAGGGTGCAAAGAAAGCGCTTAAAAATTAATATCTCGACTATCTCTTAAGCTATGTAATTGAAACTTGGAGCATATATTGGTGCACATTTCAAACCGTTATGTCTCAAAACTAGGCTAGGTTGCAGCCTAGTAGGTAGCGTGTTGGTCTGCAATGCGAAGGTCGTGAGTTCAAATCCCGGTCGACGCATAATTCCAGCACATTGCTTGCTTGGGTATACCTTGGTTACCTCAATCAACGAAAATCAAAAAATTTGTAGATAGAGGGTTGTTCGAAGGGCTAACAACCCCTCCGCAATAAATAATGAAAATTTTAAGGATCCTGAAGGTCAGGAGGCCAAGGTCCGATTTGGGCTGTAGCGCCATTGAAGAGATAAGATGTCTCAAAACTGAATACAGATATCAAATTGAAATTTTGTCAAATTTGGTAAAATTTTTCATTTGGGTGGTGTAAGGGGAAGGAGGTAAGCAGAAATGTCAAAAATTTTGAGTGATTTTTTTAGGACTCTGGTGAAAGATATAGTATGTATTCAAATCTATTTGATATACATACATAGAGTAAAAATAATAATTCGTTCCACAATTGTTATGAACTAAAGGGGGGATCTAACGTGCATAAGGTGCGCAATGAAAAGAACACAAAAACTGAAAATTTTTGAATGAAATTTTAAGGTAGAAACTTGCAAATTTGCGAATTGCATTTGAAAAAAAATCTCTAACAGTATAAAACATTAACTGGTTTTGGTAACTTCTACCTACTCTCATACAAAATTATTAGGAGTACAAATAAGTTTCCGCCGTTTGACAAAAGATTGCCCCAACAGAAGGTTATTTTGAAATTGTCAGATGTAAAACCTAATGTCGTAGGACATCTGGTAACAACATAACCTTGAAGTATTAGTGACTCCGTATCAGCATCAGATAATTTTGTTCGTGCGAGAATGTCAAATCTTGTGTCGAATAAGCGTCATTTGCGGAAACTTTTGATTTACTTCTTTACTTTGAAGAAATCTGCAGTTGAGGCGTATTGATAGGTTGTAGAAGCAGATGGTGATACTGCTTTAAGTGAGGGAAGTTGTCATGAGTGGTTTTAAAAGTTGAAAAACGGTGAGTTTGACGTGGATGACAAAGAACGTAGTGGAAGGCCGAAAGTGTACGAAGACACGGAAACATTATTGGAGGAAAATTCGTGCCAAACGCAAGAAGAACTCACACTTACATTAGAAGTGACTCCAAAAACAATTTCACATCGATTAAAATCGTTGTAAATGATTCAAAAACAAGGAACCATATAAAATGAAGCCGAGAGACGATGAACGCCGATTTTGCATGTGTTTAATGCTGCTTGCCAGGCACAAAGCTAGGGTATAGCCTAGTAGGTAGTGTGTTGGTCTTGTAATGCGAAGGTCGTGAGTTCAAATCCCGGTCGGCGCAATATATAATTCCGGCACATTGCTTGCTTGGATATATCTTGGTCACCTCAATCTAAGAAAATGAAAAATTCGTAGAAAGAGGGTTGTGCGAAGGGCTAACAACCCTTCCACAATATGTAATGAAAAATGTTCAGGAACCTGAATATCAGGAGGCCAAGGTCCGATTTGGGCTGTAGCGCCATTGCAGAAGGCACAAAAGAAAGGGTTTTTCGCATCGTGTAGTCACTGGTGATGATAAATGGTTCCCTCTACGATAACCCAATGAAGAAAAAATTCTGAGGACTATCTGGCCATGCTTCAACATCGACAGCCAAACCGAATATTCATGGAAAAAAACTCATGCTGTGTATTTGGTGGGATCAGCATGGTGTCGTGTATTATGAGTTGCTCAAGCCGGGCGAAACCATTACTAGAGCTCTCTACTAAACACAATTAATGAGATTGTGCCGAGCACTCAGGGAAAAATGCGCCCATTACTACTACTACTCCTACTATCATTCAGTCCCCCGTAATATCTGCAAATAATTGTCAGTAGCAGCCAGTACAACTGAAAAGTATACCAGCTCTCCACTCGTTACGGCTGTTCTCACTCCCCTTCCCCTACCTTCCCAATATCATTCCATCCCTCCATGAACATGTTTGTGCATTGCACATAAAGGCCGAAATTGCCAATAACACAGGTCATTCTGTAAAAAAAAAAGACACGACGAAATTATTCTCCTACATGATAATGCTCGTCCTCATGTTGCGGCGCTGGTTAAAACCTATTTGGAAACACATAACTGGGAAGTTCTACCCCACCCGCCATATTCATCAGACATTGCCCTGCCGATTATCAGTTGTTCCGGTCGATGGCACATGGTCTGTTTAAGCAGCGCTTTACATCATATGAAGATACTAAAAATTGGGTCGATTCGTGGATAGGCACAAAAGATGAAGAGTTCTTCCGAAGTGGTATCCGAGTGCTGCCAGAAAGATGGGAAAAAAAAGTAGTGGTTAGTGATGGAAAATACTTTGAATAAAAGGTAACGTACCGTTCTTTCACAATACATTGCAATATGATCAACCCTATTCTTAATGACGAGCAGCATGATTTTAGAAAAGGTCGCTCGACCACAACGAATCTCATGATTCTTGTATCTGATACGCTCTGCGCACTTGAAAGTGGGCATCAAATCGACACAATATACACCGACTTTAGCAAAGCGTTCGACCGAGTTGATCACAATGTCCTGATTTTAAAGTTAAAAAAAATCGGTGTGACAGGATCCTTACTTGACTGGCTTAAATCCTATCTTAGTGATAGAACTCAATTTGTTAAGCTTCAAGGTTTTATTTCCAAGGAAATATTAGTGTCCTCTGGGACCTCTCTTATTTAATGTCTTCATCTCAGATCTATCAGAAGTATTGGATAATGTTTCACATCTGATGTACGATGATGATGCAATGGCGCTACAGCCCATATCGAACCTTGGCCTCCCGAATGCACCTCCTCCAGTTGTCTCGGTCCAACGACCGCGTCCTCCAGTTTGAAAAATTGAGAAGCGATCTGCAGTCTGCGTCGACTGAGCCCTCCCATCGCTTTCGTGGCTTCCCCTGCGGTCGGTTACCTTGAGCACTCGTTTTGGGATTCGTTCCTCGTGCATTCGTTCCACGTGGCCAGCCCATTGCAGCTTGCGCAGTTTGATCACTATAGATGCTGGTGGGTCGTCAAATAGTTGATACAGCTCATGGTTGTATCGAATTCACCAATCATCTCCTTCCTTAACTGCTCCGTATACCTTCCGAAGAATTTTTCGCTCAAAAGTGTCGATTAACTTCTCCGAAAACCGCGTCAAGGTCCACGTTTCGCATCCATATAGCAGCACAGGACGAATTAGGACGAATGTTTCACATCTGATGTACGCTGATGATCTAAAAATATATCATGCCATAACCTCACCCGCAGATGCCGAATTCCTGCAATCCAAGCTTATTGCGCTAGATCATTAGTGTAGTCAGAACAAATTAGAGCTTAATGTCAGTAAATGCGTGATAAGCTTCTCACGTAAATCATCCTCATATCACCATGACTATATCCTAAGTGGAACTCAAGTACACCGTGTTGATCAAATTGAAGACCTCGGCTTATTACTGGACAATAAACTGTGCTTCAAATCTCACTATAATCGAATAATTTCAAAAGCCAATAAACTTCTTGGGTTCATTAAGAGAAGAGCCGAAGAGTTTAAGAATGTATGGGTCCAATTATTCTGTTCTCTTGTCCGCCCTATTCTGGAATATGTATGGGACCCCTTCTTCCAATTGTACAGCAACAGAATAGAGTCAATCCAGAAGCAATTCCTTCTTTTTGCTATTAGGGACTTGTATGATCCTAGAGACTTTGAAAACCTTCCACCCTACACAGTTAGGCTCCAATTATTAAATCTTTTACCTCTTGATTCTAGAAGAACTATGCTCACATCCTGTTTTACCTTAGATGTTTTGAATGGCGATATTAAGGTTAACCACATCTCAAATAAATTCAGACTCAATGACAATGTCAGGCTGACAAGACATTCAAAACCACTTAAGGAATATCCACATCGTACAGATTACGGACAAAATGAACCTATTAACAGATGCTGTAGAGTATTTAACAAATTCAGCGCACACTATACACCCCCAATAAATAAGCTGACATATAAACTGAGTCTAGGCTCCGTTTTATAAGATCCCCACACCCCGCTTGACCCTTCCACTAGTGCCTATCATATATCATATAAATATATCAAATTGTGTTAATTAATTAAGGTAAATTTAACTATACTAGGTCATACTAAATTAAATTAAATTAAGCAATTTATTACTATTATATAAACTGTCTTGTTATGATAAATAAATAAATAATTTTTGATAAAAAACGGCGAAAACTTATTTAAACTCCTAACATTTTTTCAACCATTTTTAAGAAATCAATCATCACCTAACAATTAAGAGCAATCAATTTGAAATTTTGCACAAATCTTTTAAAAATAGTTGATACTTAATTGCGTCAAAAGTTTTGAGATCACACCTCCCATACAAAAGTATGATTTCGAACAATTTCAGTGAATCAACTTATAACCGAAAAATTAAAAGCTATGAACTTGAAATTTTATACAGCCACCTTGCCAGAGGAACGAAATAAAACTGCATCACAATTTTTACGATTCCCTTATGGAAATTCTATGCAACTTCGTTTATGATACAGACATTCTATACAGAGAATATTGAAATTATTAACATCCACAGACCCTAACTATCAACCCTCCCCTCATAAAAACCCAAACTTGCATAAATAAATGAAAGAAATATTATATATATACATTTACTGGAGCTATTGATCGCATTCGTAATTAAGTGTTAAATTGACAACAACCCTGCCCTTGAACCTCCTTTCACTTAGTTTTCTCTAACCACCCTAAATCGCATATTGACTTTCCACGCATTCCCAAATTGTCACAAAAATAATATAGTTGCGCCCAACTTGTTGGCAGTTTATTATGCTTACATTCGGGTGGTTATAAAATAAATCTCTGTTTGTACAAAGGATGCTTCAAATAAATCCCTGTTGTAATGCGGTTGTTATACACAGAGGTAAAAAAGGTCTTTGAAGGGCGCGGTATTAAAAATAAACTGCCAACAAGTCCGGCGCAACATTATTATTTTTGGGACATGTTCAGGGTGCATGGAAAGTCAATATGAAGGTTAAGGAAGACTAAATGGGAACCAACTTTCACAAGTTGAACCCCCTTTAGGGCAGGGCTGCTGTCAATTTAACACTTAATTGCGAATACGATCAATAGCTCCAGTCCATGAAATCAATAATTCCTTCCTTTATGCAAGTTTGGGATCTTATGAGGGGAGAGGAGAGGTGATAGTAAGGGTGGGTGGATGTTAATAATTTTTTAATTGATTGCTTGAATCACGTCCAATGTTCTCTGTACAGAATGTTAGTTTCATAGACGAAGTTCTATAGAATTTCCATATAGTTCGGTGTATTTTACATTCACGAATAAGTAGATGAGGTAAAGGAATCGTAACATTTGTGATGCAGTTTTATTTTGTTTCTTTTATAAGATGCTCGTACAAAATTTCCACTTCGCAGCTTTTCATTTGTTGGTTATTAGTTGATTTATTGAAATTGGTCGAAAGCGCAATCTTAAACCTTTTGACGCAACTTCGTTTCAACTATTTTTAAAAGTTTTTCTGCAAAATTTCAAATTGACTGCTGTTAATAGTTAGGTGATAATTAATTTCTTAAAAATTGTGGAAAAAAACTATTTTGAATGGAAAGGGGTAGAAGTTTTCAAGGTATTCGGCTAGTTAATATTTCATACTTTTAAGGATTTTTTTAAAATACATTTCACAGATTTTCAAGTTTCTACCTTAAGATTTCACTCAAAAATTTCCAGTTTTTGTGTTTTTTCCATTGCACATGAAACACCTTGTGCACATTAGACCGAGGCGGGGGAGGGGGAGGTCGGTTCATAACGATTGTGGAACAAGTTATTATTTTTTTCTCTGTGTATATCAATTAGATGTATCCACATGGAAAATTTTAACTTTCTATCTTTCACCAGAGCCCTAAAAAAACACTCAAAATGTTCGACAAGTTCGTAGCTTTTAGTTTGTTGGTTATTAGTTGATTTAATGAAATTGGTCGAAATCATAGTTTTGTATGGGAGGGGGTAGAAGGGCAAGCGTGATTTCAAAACTTTTGACGCAATTTTATTTTAAATATTTTCAAAAGTTTTTGTGCAAAATTTCAAATTGATAGCTTTTAATAGTTAGGTGATAATTAATTTCTTGAAAATGATGAATAATTTTGTATGGGAGGGGGTAGAAGTTTTAAAGGTATTTAACCAGTTAATATTTCGTATATTTGGGGATTTTTTTTATATGCATTTCCCAAATTTTCAAGTTTCTACCTTAACATTTCACTCAAAAATTTTAAGTTTATGTGTTTTTTCCAATGCACATGAAACACTGTGTGCAGTTAGACCGGGAGGGAGGGTCGGTTTATAACAATTATGGATTAAGTTATTATTATTTTTCTATGTATATTAAATAGATGTGTCCACATGCAAAATTTAAACTTTGTATCTTTCACCAGAGCCCTAAAAATCAGTCAACATTTTCGACATTTTTGCTTATCACCTCCCTCCCCTTACACCTCCCAACTTAAAATGTTTACCAAAACTAAAAACTACGTAGTTCTACAATCTGACAAATTTGTGATTTGGTATCTGTACTCTTTCCTGAGATATATATATAAGGATTTGTAATTTTGAAAAGTGCGCCATTTTTGAAATGCTCCCCATTTCCCCCCACTACTATTATTTCAACATGTTATATTTTTTTTTGTAGTTTCCTAGTATAGCTTAATATACTTTCGAAGTTTCAATTACATAGCTTAATAAATAGCTGAGATACTGATTTTTAAGTGTTTTTCTTTGCACCACCCCTGACCCTCCCCCTTACAATAATTAGCCTCCTTCCGGTGGAACTATGTGCCACCTTAATGGTCCCAAAATATACATTTTTTACGATAAGTAATTTCGAAGATATAATCATTTGAAAAACAATTCGGCCGACAATTTGTTTTAGCCCCCCTTTTCGGACACCAATGGATAAAAAAATTAAATTATTTTTAAAATTTGTTCCACAATCCTTTCTATATTTCTGCTGATTTGCAGCTTCCTATCTGCATTCGTGGTTGAGATAATTAGCAAGTGTAGTTTTTAACTTTTTCCCTCCCCTCCACCTAACCCCTTCCAAAATTTAGAAAATAGAGCTCACTTACCCAATCAACAATCCACCCAAAAACGAGCATTCTACCTTTAACGGTCTCGGAGATATGAATCCATATGTACGGCGTTTTGCATTTTTAGGCTAATGAAACGCGAAAAAAAATTTTCAGAGTAGTAAACTTTTTTTTTTTGTGTCGATCACAATACTTTATTATTAGAATAATAAAGTAAAATTAAATAAATTTAAATAAAGTAAAATTAAATTAATTTTACTTTATTATGATAATAATAAAGTATTGTGATCGACACAGAAAAAAAAAATTTGCTACCCTGAAATTTTGTTTTATCGCGTTTCATGACTAAATTAGCCTAAAAAAGCAAAAAAAAATCCGTCCCGCCGTTTGCCGTACATATGGACTCGTACCTCCACCAAAGTAGAAGGTTGATTTTTGGGTGGATTGCTGATTTGGTAAGTGAGTTCCATTATCCAAATTTTGGGGAGTGTCAGGTGGAAGGGGGAGGCGGGGGGATGGAAAAAGTCAAAAAATACACTTGCTAATATCTTCACCACAAATGCAGATAGGATGATGAAAATCAGCATACGTATAAAGAGGTTTGTGGGACAAACTCCAAAAATAATTTAATTTTTTTATCCATTGGCGTCCGAAAGGGGGGGCTAAAAAAAATTGTCGGCCGAATCTTTCTTTTAAATGGTTATATCTTCGAAACTACTTACCATAAGAAATTCATATTTTGGGTCCATTAAGGTTTTTTTTTTTTACAGAATGACCTGTGTTATAGGCAATTTCGGCCTTTATGTGCAATGCACAAACACAGTCATGGAGGGAAAGGAATGGGATTGGGAAGGTTGGGGAAGGGGAGTGAGAACGACCGTAGCGAGTGGAGAAGCTGTATATTGCTCAGTTGTACTGGCTGCTTACTGACAAATATTTGCAGATGTTATGGGGGACTGAATGAAAGCGAACAGAAACCATCTACTGAGTATCTAGGCCTTCTTGAAGTGGAACTGTTTCACTTTTACACCGTTTCCCCATTTGATTGCGAATAATTTTTTATCACTAGTAGCAACTGAAAAATTTGCGCTTAAAAAAAAATCCCGTCTGGAGTGGGAATCGAACCCACGACCTATTGACTGAGAAGCAAGCACGCTGCCCACTACGCCACGGAAGCCTCAAGGTGGCATATGGGTCCACCACAATCTGCTTTGAAATAGGCTAAGTATTGTAAGGGGGAGGGTCAGGGGAGTGCAAAGAAAAACACTTAAGAATTAATATCTCAATTATCTCTTAAGCTATGTAATTGAAACTTAAAACATATACTATACTAGCGAAATACAAAAAAAATATAAAATTTGGTCATAATAGTAGTGGGGGGAAATGGGAAGCATTTCAAAAATGGTGCACTTTTCAAAATTAGAAATCGTTATATCTTAAAATAAACTGCCAACAAGTCGGGTGAAACTTTATTATTCTTGGGACAAGTTGCGGATGAGTGGAAAGTCAATATGCAGGTTAGAGTGGTTAGGGAAGACTAAGTGAAAGGGAGTTCTTGGGCAGGGCTGTTGTCAATTTAACAATATTTCATTCGTTTCTGCAAGTTTGGGTTTTTATGAGGGGAAGAGGAGGGGTAATAGTAAGTGTGGGTGGATGTTGATAGCTTTTTAATTAATTGCTTGAATCACGTCCAATATTCTCTGTATAGAATGTATTTCATAGACGAAGTTGCATAGAATTTCCATAAAATTCGGTATATTTTACATTCACGAAACCGAACATTTGTATGGGAGGGGGTAGAGAAGGTAGGGGAATTGTAAAATTTGATATGTAGTTTTATATCGCTTCTGTTGTTAGGTGCTTGTATAAAATTTCGAGTTCGTAGCTTTTAGTTTGTTGGTTATTAGTTGATTTAATGAAATTGGTCGAAATCATAGTTTTGTATGGGAGGGGGTAGAAGGGCAAGCGCGATTTCAAAACTTTTCAAGCAACTTCATTTGAATTATTTTTATAAGTTTTTATGCAAAATTTGAAATTGATAGCCTTTAAGAGTTAGCTGATAACTGATTTCTTAAAAATGCTCGAAAAAATAATTTTGTATGGGAGGGGGTAGAGGAGGTAAGGGAATCGTAAAACTTGTGATGCAATTTTCTTTCTTTTCTGTTGTTAGGTGCTCACACAAAATTTCAAGTTCATAGCTATAAATTTGTTGGTTATTAGTTGATTTAATGAAATTGGTCGAAATCATACTTTTGTATGGGAGGGGGTGGAAGGGGAAGCGCGATTTCAGAACTTTTAACGCAATTTCTTTTCAATTATTTTTGTAAGTTTTTATGCAAAATTTCAAATTGATAACTTTTAATATTTAAGTGATAATTGATTTCTTAAAAATGGTCGAAAAAATAATTTTGTATGGGAGGGGTAGATGTTTTAAGGATTTTCGACCAGTTATTATTTTGTATATTTAGAGATTTTTTTTAAATGTATTTCGCAAATTTTCAAGTTTTTACCTTAAAATTTCACTCAAAAATTTTCAGTTTATGTGGTTTTTTCAATGCACATGACACACCTTGTGCACGTTAGACCGGGGGGGTCGGTTTATAACAATTATGGATCAAGTTATTATTATTTTTGTATGAACATTAAATAAAGGTATTCACATACAAAATTTCAACTTTGTATCTTCCACCAGAGCCCTAAAAAAATCACTCAAAATTTTCGACATTTTTGCTTATCACCTCCCTCCCCCTACACCTCCCAACTTAAAATTTTTATCAAAATTAACCATTATGTAGTTCTATAATCTGACCGATTTTCGATTTGATATCTATACTATTTTTTGAGATATAAGGATTTGTAATTTTGAAAAGTGCGTCATTTTTGAAATGCTCCCCATTTGCCCCCACTACTATTTTGTCAAAATGTTATATTTTTTTCATATTTTGCTAGTAAAGCTTAGTACACGTTTCAAGTTTCTAAAGAGATAGTCGAGATATTAATTTTTAAGTGTTTTTCTTTGCACCCCCCCTGACCCTTCCCCTTACAATAATTAGCTTCTATCTAAACTGATTCTAGCACATCCGTATGCCATCTTAATGGTCTCAAAATATCAATTTTTTATGGAAAGTAATTTCGAAGATATAATCATTTGAAAAAAAAATTCGGCCGACAATTGGTTCTTAGCCCCCCCCCTTTTCGCACCCCAATGGATAAGAAAATTAAATTATTTTTAAAAGTTGTCCTACAAACTCCTCTATATGTATGTTGATTTTTAGTTTTCTAGCTGTAACCATTGTTGAGAGCGGACGGCGTACAGAAAGACGGATTTTTTTTTTTTGCATTTTTAGGCTAATTTAGTCATGAAACGCGAAAAAATTTCAGGGTAGCAAAGTTTTTTTTTTTCTTGTGTCGATCACAATACTTTATTATTAGAATAATAAAGTAATTGAGATATCGAATCAAAAATTCGTCAGATTATAGAACTATATAATTTATAATTTTGACAAAAAATTTAAGTTAGGGGGTGTAAAGAGAGGGAGGTGGTAAGCTAAAATGTCGAAAATTTTGAGTGAATTTTTTAGGACTCTGGTCAAAGACAGAAACTTTAAATTTTGCACGTCTATCTATTTGATATATATACATAGAAAAAAAATAATAATTTGATCCACAATTGTTACCAACCGACCAGCCCGGTCTAACGGGCATAAGGTGTTTCATGTGCAGCGAAAAAAACGGTAAACTAAAAATTTTTTGTTGTAATTTTAAGGTAGAAACTTGAAAATTTGAGAAATGCATTTAAAAAAAATCCCTAAAAGTATGAAATATTAACTGGTCGAATACTTTTAAAACTTCTACCCCCTCCCATACAAAATTATTTTTTCGAGCATTTTTGAGAAATCAGTTATCAGCTAACTCTTAAAAGCTATCAATTTAAAATTTTGCATGAAAACTTACAAAAATAATTGAAATGAAATTCCTTTAAAAGTTTTGCAATCGCGTTTGCCCTTCTACCCCCTCCCATACAAAAGTATGATTTCGACCAATTTCATTGAACCAACTAATAACCAACAAATTAAAAGCTACGAACTTGATATTTTGTACGAGCACACTACAAGAGAAAGGAGATAAAATTGCGTCACAATTTTTACGATTCCCCTACCTCCTCTACCCCCTCCCATACAAATGTTTGGTTTCGTGAATTTAAAATACACAGAATCTTATGAAAATTCTATGCAACTTTGCCTATGAAACTGACATTCTATACAGAGAATATTGGACGTGATTCAAGCAATCAATTAAAAAACTATTAACATCCACCCACCATTAATGTCAACCCTCACCCCTCCCCTCAGAAAACTCAAACTTGCATATATAAATGAACGAAATATTGATTATATATACCGGAGCTTTTGATTGTTTCTGCCTTGCCCAAGAACCCCCTTTCACTTAATCTTCCCTAACCACTCTAACCTGCATATTGACTTTCCACGCATCCACAACTTGTCCCAAGAATAATAAAGTTTCGCCCGGCTTGTTGGCAGTTTATTTAAGTTTGTGCCACAAATCCCTCTATATATATGTCGAATTTCAGCTTCTGAGCTAGAACCATGGTTGAGATATTCAAATTCCTAGTTTTCGGTTTTAGTGCTCCACCGCCTCCCCACTAATACGTATGTCTCCAAAATGAGTGTCAGTCCGAGATCCGCAACCATCGACAGTCCACCAAAATGAACTTTCTATCTTCAAGGGCTTGGGAGTTAATATGCGCTGAGCGTACAAGTACGACGTGTGGCGTACAGATATATGTATGGACTTTTTTTTATATTTTTAAGCTTTTCTAGTCATGAAACGCGAAAAAACAAAATTTCAGGGTAGCAATTTTTTTTTTCCAAATCGATCACAATACTTTATTATTTAAATAATAAAACTAACTTGAACCGACACTGGAACAAAATAAGACATAAGCAATTTATTCGATTATATTTAGATGAAATATCTATTTTTGGATGAAATTCGAAGGTACTCCTGTCAAATGATGCAGGGAAAAATTGCATAATCAAATCAAAGTTATTTCATCGAATTCTGATCAGTTAATTTTCGATTGTGGCCAGTTACCGATACTTATTAGTTTTTAATATCTTTTTTTTTTTCCAACTCCAACTGAACCAACCAACATACCTAGATAGCTAATAAGACGTATTGTCTATAGCGGCAATCTTTAGTTACATTTCAGATCGAATTTCTCAGATTTCATTGGCCATTGTGGTCGCCTAAAACCATTCTTTGCGCTATTAATTAGATTTTTATTGCGAACCTTCAAGAAATAGCGGGTTAAGGGCAACATAAGTTGTCGGATCAAAGTCAATTTAGCCGTAAATTAAATTGAATTTTTCGACCAAAATATATTTATGCATAGTGTTTTCTAAAGATACATTACACAGCTAATTTTTATATTATTCGGATATTATTTCTTGACCGAATACCAGCCTTGAGATAGTTTTCATTATTATTACTTTCGACTTGATTGAACGGCAAAACACGAATGTGGATCGACATAATGAGAAGTATGATAAGGTATAATGTCCCCATCATATATGGCAACATGTACAAGTTTGGCACGGTGGAAAATTCGTCGGATCGTTATCGCTAGTATGTTGTCTACGAGCAGAGAAATTTCCAAAGGTTGACCTTTATGTACAGTTGTTGCTAAATTACTTCAGAAACAAGATCTTTTTTCGACGAACAACAAGATCGACGAGATCATGGAAATTGTGTAATGACATGTCGAACAAGGCTTCCAAAAAATTTAAATACAATGAGAATAGTAATTGTGTTCGTAATATACATGGAAATTTGGAGTGTAATTTTAGCGATCGTAGTAAGCTATGACGATCGATTTAATTTAGGCGGTCACCTCAGAAGATAGAATTTAACACAATCGATATTTGCCATCGAAAATTTCCAGACATAATATCCTTAAGATCAAAAGACCATGCGATCGATTTTTTTGATTTTTCATGATTGTCGACGATTGATTTCGATTGATTCGTTACAATCAAACTTCTTTCGAACGAGCCATGAAACGAAGAATACAATTGTGCAAACAGATGCTTGATCGTTCCGTTTGAAGAATCTCTGATCAGTGATGATGTTTCAATTAAAATTTACAACTCAACTAATTGGATTAAGTACTCAAAAAATCAATAATATAACTAAAAGTATTCAGCAAACAGAAAAAAAAATCAGGGAGTATATGTATAGCACTCAACGTAGAGATAAATCGGGCGCCAGAATTGTAATCTTGAGTCGTTCAAGGTGAAGTACGTACTCGTATGATCATAATCCACACTAAAAACTTCTCACTAAAAACGATCTTGCATCGCTATGTTGCAATCCAATTGCGAAATAAACTTTTTTAAATATCTTAACATTTCTCGAAATATCCCATTGAGAATGACTCAACGTTACTTTCCGTTCGTATTTATCCACATAAGTGAAAATTAACGCTATTCATTTAATTGTAGATCAACATAAATCGAGATAGTCCCACTTATTAACAATGTAGGTGCAGCAGCGTTAGAAACTTGAAGTATAATTTTCTTTTGCATCGAAATGATAATTGGTTATTCGTTCATTATTTAATGATGATTAACCTTGGCTATTGGACAAGCATTTAATCGGGCATTACCCACGCTTGCCAGTCCATTACTTATACTTCCGATATATTCACACTATAAGAAGCAACCTTTTATTTTCGTCCACAATTTTCGTTCAGAATTTCCGAACGTACAGAAATATCGGGGAAATAACTTCAGGTATAATAATTTTTTATGAAAATCGACCTCGCCCACAAATAAAATAATTATAGGAAATATAAATTTAAATTGGCGAGTACGATCGATCGATAGCAGAGGAAAATTACCCAGGGATTGGAATATTATTCATTCCGATGATGATCAAGGCTTGTTGTGTAAACTGCCCCTTAACGATAGGATACCTCCCTAAAGATCATCTCAATTTTATGATTGACTACTTAATCGAGTACGAATCGTAACTGGTGCAAATTATCGTAATGACGATCAAATCCGTTTTCTTTTCTTGTATTCTACGATTTCCTTTTCTTATTTTTTTTTCATGGTAATCAAAACGATGATGATCTTACCATCTTAATTATTGTGTCCGGCAATATGATATTCAAGACACGAGCCCAGTGATCGTGAACTGGATAGCTTTGAGGCATAATAAAACAAGAAGTGATTTTGATTTTCACTATTTGTAAACTTAGATGGATATATGATTGTGTATGTGTTGAAATATCGAGTAAAACAATACATACTTTTGATTTCTAAGTGTATAAAGTGACAGTGGAGACGACGACGTGAGGGAAATGTTTTGGAATGAAAATTAATGAAATTTTTTATTTTACTACTTCTGTAGAAAATTTTCATGAAGCGAAATAGTGAAATAATACTCCCGCAGGGTGGTAGTATTAAGATGAGGTTTTACCTACTATCTTTGGAGAATAGGGACTCCACGGACCTGAGCTCACTATCCCCCTGTGGGATAGGGCAGTACAATTCACCCACAGCTAGTCCTGCTTGCCCTAAAAATGGCAAAAGAATACTTACTGGATCATGGGCTTATCACCCGTGATCTTAAGACCTAAATGATACGAGAAACGGATACATCGCCTCGGATACGGACTGATTCTACGGTGACGACTTTTGGCATTCGAAAACGAACTATGATTGGCGTCTGGGATGTTCGAACATTGAATGACGGGGGAATGGCTGGGGTCACTCAGTCCTTGCACTGCCAATCAGGGATCGACCGTGAAATGGAGCACTATAACATCCTAATCTTGGGCTTGAGCTAGATCAGGTGGACAGAATCAGGAAAAGAACGAGCCTCCAGCAGAAACACCATTCTGTATGTTGGTCCTGAGAGTGAAGCCAAAAATAGCGTGGAGGTCGTGCTTACAGCGCGACCGAGAAACAGTCTCATCAGCTAGGAACCAATCTCGGATAGGATTACCGTCGTCAGACTAAGGACCAGTGTCAGAAACGTCAGAATTCTGCCAGTGGCGTGGCGTGACTTTATAGCTAAGGGAAGCAATTATTTTGCATCAAGCTACAAGCTCTGCATCAATATGCATGAATCCACATCAATATTTGAAACACTTCTACTCATCCCAGGTGGAGCAGTTTTTGTCAATCGATTTAGAATCCAGTCTACATTATTAGTCGCAAATAAAAAAAATCGATTATTTTCAATTTTTTAGGCAGTGCTCTCCTGACACCGATTCTTTTCACTCAAAGCACGACAAATGTGGGCAATATTACCAGATCTACCTCTTCACATTTTTCTTCCTGATTATTTTTCGGTTAGTACAAAGATTTCAATACTGGCAATACTTTGATCGAGAGCCAGAACTTGCGACTGAAAGCACCGGCTGGAAGCAATTGTATTAACGTATCTCTCCTTCGTATAGAAGTGTAACTTGCGCTCGCTGCGACCGAAAATTTTACTAATATTGGCCGGCGGACTCGTTCTCTTGTGTATGCGACTAAAAGCAATGAGAGTAAGGGTGGAAGCATTTCAATGCGACGCATCTCCCCTTCATATTGAAGTCGAACTTGCAGAAATTTCGTATTGACCGGCGGTCTTATAAATGCGTTTTTAAAATCGCATCTTTTTCCCTGTGTAAGGCTTTTAATGTTCGTTGGTCTGAAAAAGCGTGAGAAAAAGAGCTGTCCTGACCACGTAAATGCTGTAAACAGTGGTAGACGAAAATAATGCGCGCTTTCTTTTAAAGATATTTTTAAATAAATTTTCATATCCGTGCTGATTTCAGTTTACTTACTTACTTACTTACGATGGCGCTACAGCCCAAATCGGACTTTGGCCTCCTGAATGCTTTGCCTCCATCCATCTCGGTTCAGTGACCGCGTCCTCCAGTTTGAAAATCTTAGCAGTGATTTGCTGTCTGCGTCAATCGAATCCTCCCAGCGCTTTCGTGGTTTTCCGACCGGTCTTTGTCCGTTGACTTTCCCTTTTAGTGTGCGTTTGGGAATTCTTCCGTCATCCATCCGCTCCACATGACCAGTCGATTGTAATTTTTTAAATTTTATGAGGGTTGACACTTCTGGATTGTCGAAGATGGCATACAATTCTCTATTGTATCGTATTCTCCAGATCGAGTCTTCCCTCACAGGTCCGAGGATTCTTCTGAGGACCTTCCTTTCAAAGGCGTTAAGTCGTTTTTCGGACGCCTGAGTTAATGTCCACGTTTCGCTGCCATAGCATAGCACAGGTCTTATGATTGTTTTGTATAGCTTAAGTTTTGTTTTCCTGTGCACGTTATTGTTTTTGATTATTGGAAGTACCGAATAATAAGTCTTGTTTGCCATCATTATCCTTCTTTTAATTTCGATGGGTTCGCTTCCATCCTTCGATAGATTTGCCACTAGATATATGAAGTTGTCTACGTTTTCTAGGTTATAGTCTCCTACTGTAATATTTTGTCTGATTGGCGTCTTTTTCCTAGTTTGCGTCATAATTTTTGTTTTGTTTTCATTAATGCGTAGTCCAACTTCCCTTGCTACCGAGTCAAGGTTTACAAATACTTCCTTAGCACTCTCCAGAGATCTTGCAAGGATATCTATGTCGTCGGCATATGCTACGAGTTGTGTGAATTTGAAGCATAGTGTTCCCTTGGTGTCAACGGGAAGTTTCCGAACAACATATTCGAGTGTTAAGTTGAAAAGCATTGGTGCGAGGCCGTCACCTTGTTTAAGGCCGTTGTCTGTTTTAAAACTGGAAGTCAGATCGTTTTCTACTCTGACTTGTGACAAAGACTCAGTCATTGTCATTCTTGTCAGTCGAACCAGTTTCGGTGGGACTCCAAACTCCAACATGATTTTATACAGTACGCGCCTGTCGATACTGTCGTATGCTTGTTTGAAGTCAACAAATATCTGGTGCACATCAATATTATATTCCCAGCACTTTTCCAGCACCTGTTTAACTGAGAATATCTGGTCCGTGGTTGAGCGTCCAGCTCTAAATCCGCCTTGGTATTCACCAATTACTTTATCAGCATAGGGTTTAATTCTCTTTTCTAGAATTTTCGTCAAAATCTTATAAGACGTACACAACAGAGATATTCTTCGGTAGTTTTCGCAGCAGAGTTTGTCACCTTTTTTATAAATTGGACATATGATGCTCTTGCGCCAATCTTCAGGAAGTATTTCCTGCGTCCTTATGTCCGCGACTAATCTATGTAGGAGATGCGCTATGCAGGTGTCGCCGGCTTTCAGAAGTTCAGCTGGGATTTGATCAGTGCCCGGCGCTTTGTTGTTTGGGTGGTTCCTTAGGGCTGTTTTTACTTCTTCGAGTGTGGGAGGACTCAAAGCGGATCCTTCATCAGCTGTTACATCAGTTATACCTGCTATTGTATCTGCTGCTGCTGTTCGTGTAGGTGATGGGCTCGGGTTAAGAAGGTGTTCAAAATATTGTGCCCATCTTAGTTTTATATCTTCCGCGTTACTTATAATGTTCCCTTCCGCATCCTTGCATAGGGTCGTTTTCGGTTTGTAACCTTCTTTCATCCTTTTGACAAGGGAATACGCGGCTCTTGTGTTGTGTAATTTAAATTGTTCGTCCATGTTTTTAATTTCGTCATTATTGTACTTCCGTTTTTTTTGTCTGCATATTTTGTTTGCAAATCGTCTAAGATCCTTGTACTTGTCTTGTTTGGCTCGTGTCGGCCGTTCCGTTAATATTTTGTAAGCTTCATTTTTTCGTTCTAAGGCATCTTGGCATTCTTTGTCGAACCAATCATTTCTTTTGCGCCGGGGTTGTTGTCCTATCACCTCCTCTGCGACAGATGTAATGCCATCTTTGATTTTTTGCCACATTTCTTCTATTGGCATGCTGACAGTGGTATTCAGCATTGTCGTGAAGTGCCTCTCCAAGGCTAACGCATATTTCGCAACTATTTTCTCGTTTTTGAATTTCCCTATGTCGAATTTAGGAACCGGTTGTATTTTTGAGTGTCCTCGGTTTGCGATTCGACATCGAAACTTGGTCTTTACCAAATAGTGGTCTGTGTCGCAATTAGCCCCTCGACATGTACGCACGTCGAGAATGCAGGAGGCCGTCCTTTTCTCTATTAGAACATGGTCTATTTGATTGAATGTTCTTCCGTCGGGTGAAGCCCACGTTCTCTTATGAATGTCACGATGCGGGAAGCATGTCGAGCTTACAATAAGGTTTTTGCTGCTGGCGAAATCAGTCAGCCTCTGGCCGTTGTCGTTACTAATATCATGGAGACTATGCCTTCCAATTGTCCCTATGTATGCTTCTTCTTTGCCCACTTTCGCGTTAAAGTCACCTAATACTATTTTAATATCATTCGACGGAAGGGAGTCGAATGTTGATTCTAAGGTGCTGTAGAAGTCGTCTTTAACTTCGTCGTCTTTGTCTTCCGTTGGGGCGTGGACATTAATAAGCCAAACATTAAAAAAAATTTCAGTTTAGATTTTCTAAACTGAATAAAGGGCAAAACGTAAGGAAAGCATTGCTTCCCTTGCATCAATGGACGCCACGCCACTGAATTCTGCAGTACTACGTAACAACTAATACCGCAACAACTGGTGACAAAGAGTTGTTTTATAACCAACTGAACGCTCAGGCTGGCTTTGATAACACTGGACTAGAACATGTCATGGAAAAGCACGGTGACACTTCGATTGACTTGTCACGACCTTGGGCTGATACACCCGAGACTGCGAATCATTTGCGGATTTCTGTGGTACTCGGCAAATGTTCATCGAAGGGACCCTTTTTCCACACAAGTGTCACCATAAAACATCTTGGATTTCTCCTAATGGTGTTACTCAGAACCAGATCGACCATTTGGCTATAAATCGCCGATGGAGAAGATGTCTGCTCGATGTGCGAGCGAAGCGTGGAGCTGACGTGGGGAGCGATCACTACTTGATGGTTGCCTGCTTAAGATTGTGCACAGAAGCTATCTGATGACCACAAATTCTTCAAACGAAGCGCAAGCTTAATGTGGACAAACTCTGAGACCTCATCAAAAAGCGCGAAAGTAATCCAAATTGGGCGGGCATAAATTGCGCACACTGGACGCCAATTGGATAGCAACCAAAAACACGTTTCTAACTAGTGCTGAAGAATTTTTGGGATTTGTGCAAAACGGTGAGAAGCCCTGGATGTCGCAAGACACATAGGTCGACGAGCGGAAAAAAGCCAAATTGGCAATCATCTCTTGAGACTATTTCACTAAGCTACAATTCTGCTTATTTTCGGATTAACTCTTAATTTTGTGCACCAGTTTGCTATCTGGCTTAGAGCACCTTGTACTAGTTCTGTAATAGTTTCATCGAACCTGTCCCAAATTAGGACGGCAAGGTCATCTGCATATCTCTGACTTCCAACCCAGAGTTTATAAGTTCTAAGAGAAGATCGTCAACTAACAGATACCACAAGTTGGGTGAAAGTACCCCCAACCTCTTGTGGGCAGCCTTTGGCAGCAAAAACAGTTAAATCCAAAGTTTTTTTTTCCCATATCTTATAGTTTTTGTAGTTTTTTTTTCTGAAAGGATATTAAGCTAATCGAACGATACAACACGACCAAAAACTTCGGCGGAAAATTCTCGAAACACCAAATGGCTCGAGATCTTTTTGGTCATTTGTTAAAACGGTCAACAGCAACCATGTAAAATCATCTACACCACCTCTTCTAGATGGGGACCGAATTGTAGTCCATCCTGTTGAGAAAGCCAATCTTCTCGCAGCAAGTTTCGCACGAAACTCCAGGCTACCAGCGACAAACCAGTCTCCCCCGCCTGTAACACCATCTTGATTTCGTCTACCTGAGATTCATTTTCGCACACGACTTATATCCAGAATTCTTCGTGAGCTCAATGCTCAGAAATCTGCAGGTCTCGATGGTATTACCCCCTTAGTCCTAAAAAATTGTTTTGCGTCCCTAGCTAAGCCGCTGCGCGATTTATTCCATCTTTATTACTCTTCTGAACACTTTCCGCGTATGTGGAAAATGGCGAATGTTCAGCCGATTCCCAAGAAAGGTAACAAAGCGTTGCCCGCCAACTATCGCCCTATCGCCATTACTTCTGTTCTGTCGAAAGTGATGGAAACGGCTGTGAATCGCAAAATAGTCCGCTATCTTGAAGATAACAAACTTATCAATGATCGCCAATACGGATTCCATTCCGGACGATCTACAGGTGACCTCTTGGTTTATCTGACTGACCATTGGAACTCTTGCATCCAAAAATTTGGCGAAGGTCAAGTTCTGGCGCTTGACATCGCTAAAGCGTTTGACAGAGTTTGGCACAATTGTCTCCTAGTGAAGCTCAAAGCAATCGACTTTAATGATAACCACGTAAAATGGATCGAGAGTTTCTTACATGAACGCACCATACAAGTCGTATTGGATGGCGTGACATCTTCTCCCTTTCCCATAGATTCCGGAGTCCCCCAAGGCTCTGTTTCATTACCCACACTCTTTCTTATTTTTATCAATGAACTTCTGTCGTCAACGCTCAATCCGATACATTGCTTTGCAGATGACAGTACCCTGGATAACATCTATGAATTCGACTCGATTACTAACGCTCACCGTGTCCCGGTAGCATCTAAACGTTCCGAACTATTTGGATCATTGAACTCTGACCTGAATCTAATCTTGGAATGGGACAGGATAAATAGAGTAGAGTTCAACCCTTCAAAAACACAGGCCTGTCATCTTTCCCTTAAACGTGATGTCCCGGCGTCAGGTTCTAATGTAACCTTCGGTGGTGTCCTACTTAAATCTTCCGAATACTTCTCACTCCTTGGCATCAAAATAAATACCCACCTTAATTACACACACTTGACGTAGCCCTTGACGCTTCCAAACGCCTAGGAGTTCTCCGAAGATGTAAGAAATATTTTACTCCCAGTGACCTAGCAAATATCTCTAAGGCCTACATTAGACCACGCCTCGAGTCCAATTCGCGTTTATGGGCTAGGGCAGCCAAAACGCAACTTGCGATGCTCGACCGTTTCCAGAGACAGCGTTCCGACTAATATGAGATGAAGCTACTTTCATGGTAAATGCAGTGAGGAACTTGATAAACTTATTCCTCCTCTGTACTCAGTTCCTGGGAACACACGCCTAGCGTTAAACGCACACGAGTCAACTGTTAAGCTTCCAACTTCCCGCGCAGTGAAATATAGGCAGTCATTCGTACCCCGAACCTCTAAGCTCTGGAATGCATTGCCTAAAGATGTATTCCCATTGTCATACGACCTTCGACGTTTCAAACTCAACGTCCACCGGCATTGTAGGCTTTTCCCCCTTTTAATCCCGACTAACCTTAACTCCTTTTTTTCCCTTGCCGACATGAGCGCAAAATCTTACGCAGCACAGACGGTATGAATCGAGACTGATCGATGCGACGGGGTATGGGCAAACCAATACAGCCATGGATGAGGTCCCTTCGGGGTACACGTAGTGGCTGTGGTTTACCACCTACATCGCGGGTAGAGCATCTCCTGTTTTGCTGTACTTGTAAAGCATACAGGTTCTTGGAATGCCCAGTGCAAACCTTGTGCTCGACGTGGAGTTGCGTTTCAAACGGATCCCATGATCCAAAGATTGGGAAAGGTTTGGATAGGCCTTGCTCTCACCAGTGTGATGTCAGAACAAACGAAGAAGCATAAACTGGTATCATCTGCCGAGACACGTTGGTCAATGACTAGCGTTAAGCTTGAAGGATGCAGGCGTTAATGATTGTCGTTATAATAGCAATCCGTGACTGCTAAAGACAGCCGTGAGCTCGTGGCTTTCTGTCGGTACGTTCACGTTAAACGTTCAAGGTATGGTCCTATGCTTCTAGTGATAATGACGAGGTTATCAACATATCCTATTACCTCATAACCTTGTTATGTTAAACAGTCCAAGAGCTCATCAACTACAATTGATTACAGGAGTGGAGATAATACCTCCTTGGAGACAACCCCTAAGAGTCTGTGCAGTTATTGTTCCATCCCCTAGATCCGTGGTTTTCTTTCGGCTCTTTAACATTACGTGTATCCATTTTATCGTGATCGATTCTAACCCCTTTTTTCCTAGCTGCCGCTATTATGGCATCATGAGAAGTGTTATCGAATGATCCTTCTATATCTAGGAATGCGCAAAATGCAATTTTTCTGCAGTCTTTAGCCTTTTCGATTTGCCTAACTAGACCGTGAAGGGCTGACTCTGTTGATGTACCTTTTTGGTAGGCATGTTGACAGACAGAACTTATTAGGCCCTGTTCTTATGTGAAGGTCCATTAGGTTTAGGTTAAGGTTGTAGGAGGGTGGTTGCACGGAACCACAAGCACTGAGGCCATCTAGTTGGGCCCATTGTACTCTTGCTCTAACCACTTGGTTCTGTTTGCGAACCTTAACAGGCTCGAATGTTGGACGCCTCTGAGGTCGTCTAGTTCTGAGAAGAATCAGAGCCTAAACAAAGGAGACGACTGTTGGAGATTTGCGGACAGTGACAAAGATAATGTTCGATAGATTCTTCGTCTTCCTCGCAACCTCTGCACAAGCTGTCCCTCGCAATCCGCATCCTAAATGCGTGCAGCCTTAGCAAGCAATGGCCTGTGGTCAGGCCGACAATAGTTCGGATACTATAGCGACTACGTTGTAACAGCTGAGCTGTAATATTTTTGTTCGGTTTTTCCCAAAAGGATTGTGTCGTTTTACAGCTTTCCAGCTGCCGCCACCCCGCCAAGAATCCAAAATAGTCTGTTTGAAGCTACACTGTTGGTGCTACATCGACTGACTTCCTAGTAGAATTGATGTTAGCAGATCCTTGCCGTGCAAGCGTATCTGCCGCCTCGTTACCTAGCAGGTCAATATGACCCGGTATCTAAATTAGAAAAACTTCCGTTATGGCCGCTAGGCGATTTAAATTGTGTCTACAGATGGACACTAGTTTGGATGTAGTCCTGTAGGATTGGAGCGCCTGAAGCGCAGCCCTGCTGTCCGAGAAAATGTAACAATTTCCGAGACTGTTCTGCTTATCAAGAATAATTTTTGCACACTCGTTAATGGCTAATACTTCTGCTTGCAACACTGTCGCGTGTTCTGAAAGATGAAATGAAGTTTGGATGTCGAGGTCGTGGTAATAAATCCCTGCACCTGTCCCCCGGCTAGTTTTAGATCCGTCCGTATAGAGATGAGAACCTATACAGGTGCTGAGTATCGTATTTGTTGCCCATTCGTTTCGTTCAGGAAACTTGATGTGAAACTTCCGTTTCTCAACCTGCGGTTGGTTCATGCAATCATACTCGCGGTCTAAAAGGGAGTTTGCGTTTCTTATGACGTTTCGAATTTGTCCATGACCAATTTGTGGCGCTGACCACGATTTAGTGGTTTTAAATCTAATGGCAGCCAGGCCCGCTGCTTGTTTTATAAAAAGATCAAGTGGGGGTAGTGAGAGAATCACCTCCAGAGCTGCAGTCGGTGTGGTTCTAAGGGCACCTGTTATGCACAGACATGCCATCCGTTGGATCAGCTGTAAGCGTGCCAGGTTGGTTTTTAGTACCACCGCCGGCCACCACACCAGCGCACCATAGCAAATAATTGGTCTAACAATACTGGTATACATCCAGTGGATGAGGTGCGGCTTAAGGCCCCATCTCAAACCGAATGTCTTCTTGCAAGCGAAGAAGGCTACCGTAGCCTTTTTTGCTCGTTCCTGAATATTGGCCTTCCAGGATAATTTGCTATCAAGAATCAGACCTAAATATTTAAGTTGATTCGAGAGGACCATATTGATTCCTCGAATATTTGGTGGATTGAACGCATATGGTCTTCTTCTTCTGGAGAAGAGGACCAGATCTGTTTTTTGTGGGTTAATAGTAAGTCCTTTGTCTAGTGCCCAGCTATCTAACAGTTGTAAAGCGGATTGCATGAGGTCTCCTAGAACTTGCTCAAACTTACCAGTTAGCATGATAACAAGATCGTCATCATCGCGTCGATCATATGCTATTGTGGGGTAGCTGTTCTGATTTAAGATGGAAAGGGGTTCATTCACTGTTAGAACCCACAGGAGAGGTGATATTATACCGCCCTGTGGCGTTCCTTTGTGCACAGAGCCTTTTCTTGTCTCTTCACCCATTTGTGCTACGATTTTCCGTGAACGAAGAAGCTTTGCTATCCGTGCGGTCAGGAGAGGTTCCACACTATGGCTGCGCAAGGCCTCAAGTATGGCATCAATTGACGTGGTTGAACGCCCCTTCCACGTCTAGGAAGGCACCGAGTGCATACTCTTTTTGATGGAAAGCTTTCTCTACGGCGGCAACCGTCACATGCAAGGCGGTGTCAGTGGATCTACCTTTCAGATAGGCGTGTTGGTGGGGGCATCTAACCGAGAGGTTCAGATTTGCCCGCAGGTAGCTGTCCACCAGTCTTTCTAGGCCTTTAAGAAGGAACGAAGTCAGGCTGATGGGTCGAAAAGCCTTCGGGATGTTGTGGGAGGCTCTTCCTGGTTTAGATATGAAAACTACCTTAACCTCTTGCCATAACTTCGGTATGTAACAAAGACTGATGCATGCTTTATATATGTCTACCAGGTACTGAATTATTGTTTCATCCGCGTTCTGGATCATTGCGGGATAGACTTCGTCCAGCCCTGGTGACTTGTAAGGTTTGATGGAACTGAACGCCATTCCTATGTTTCCTGGTGTCACGACTATATCTACTAGTTTTGAGTTAGCTAGAATGCGATCGGCACATGAACTTTGTTTTGGGGGCTCAAAGCAACCAGGGAAATGCGTTTGCATTGAAAGTTCAAGTGACTCGCCGCTAGACCCCGTCCATGAACCATTGCCTTTATCCAGTAATTCAGGCATATATGGGTCTTTGGATAGGGTCCTCTTTATCCTAGCAGTTTCATTGACGTTATCGATTTCTTCGCAGAATCTCTTCCATGAATTTCGTTTGTCGGCTCTTAGCTGTTTTTTATACAGTGTAAGTGCTGCTTTGTATTTGTCCCAGTCTGTATCAAGTTTGCTGGAGTTAGCTTTATTAAATAGTTTCCTTGCTCGTTTTTTCAGGATATCGAGATCGTTACTCCACCAGACAGTGTTCTTACTATCTTTGGCAGACTTCTGAGGGCAGGAACTCTTGTATGAGTTTGTTAGTATATTTGTTAACATACCCACTCTTTTATCTAAGGAATCTGTTGTTTTTATTGGGTAAGGAACTATTGCCGGTAGTCTTTGGTTTATTAGCTCCTGATATTTAACCCAATCAGTTCTTGCTGGATTCCTGTACAACCGGCTATGTTTTGTTGATCCCACTATATCAAATCTTATCCACATGTGGTCTGAAAAGGATGGTTCTTTCGAAACTTCCCAGTTGTGGACCGTTAGTGATTTAGAGTTAGTTGCAAGAGTCAGGTCGATAACCTCGCTTCTTGCTCTATTTATGAAGGTGGGACTGTTACCAACATTACAAACATTTAGATTGTTCATGCTAAGAAATTCTAGAATTGACTTACCGCGGTCGTTGCAGTCTGTGCTAGACCAGTAGGTGTGATTTGCATTTGCATCACAACCTATTACCAAGTCCCCTGTGTTGGACTGGACAAGCTGGCACAGGTCAGTTGTTGGAACAACCCGTATGGCTGGTATGATGAAACCAGCTTAACTAGCTGCAGCGTTCCGTTAAGAGACCTCTCCCAAAGCGTCGTTGTTTGGTCTGGGCTGCTGAATTGCGGAATTAAAGTTAATTTTAGTGCTTTTTTCGCAACGACACATGTCCGTAGCTTACCTGTTTTGGGTCCGTGAAGGACCGTAAAAGTTTTATTGCACCATCCGAGAATGTGGTTAGAGCCACTCAACCACGGTTCCTGGACAAGTGCAACATCCGAGTAACCTCTTAAGAGGTGTTGTTGGAGAGTGGCGGTCACCGCTCTACTGTGATGTAGATTGGCTTGAACCACTCTCAGTTTGCCGGCTTCTGAAGTTGGCCGCGTTAGGTTTCGGTAATTTGAAGTGAACCTTGTTGAGTCCACAATCCGCGAAACCTTTCGCTACAGACAACCTTTGCATGGAGCTTTGGTCGATTCCGAGAACAAGAAGTTGGCCCTTATCTTTTTGTAGAAAAATTATTGTGCAGCTTAATATCCTGCAATAGGATTTCAGGGTCTTCAATGATACCCGGGATCCATACAGACACTTTTGTCAGTCTAGGAGCCTCGGCACCTTCCACCACCTGTAGCTTGATGTCCTTCAAGAGCTCGTTCATCTTGGGAACCGCCTCCTGAAGGAAGACCAGAGTATTTTGGTCAGCACAAGTTATCGTAAGATAACCTGGCTCGAAGTCATACTTCAAAAAGCTTGGTTTAGCTGGTGTATTACCTCTGAGGTGTTCCCTCAGAATGTTCCTCAACGAAGAGTAGATCTGAGGCCTCACCGACTCTGGTATGATGCCTAGCAAGTCGTTGGTATTGATGACTGCTGCCTGGAGGGAACTCCTAGCGACGTCGCTATAGGTAGCCGATCTCGGCTGCTTCTTTTTTGCTGCAGGTATCGGCGTATTACTATCGTCCGATCGGATACGCTTATGTTTCTGCTTCAGTGGTTCAAGCTTCTTACCGGCGACTGTGCCCACGGACGAGGGTTCTTTGGCTTTGCCAGAGGCGGTGCCATGAACCGATCGTCCCGAAGACAGCGGGGATGAAACTATTTGAACCACTACGATATCTTTCACTGACGGCTGCAAAATGGGAGTCGCAGCTGATTGGGGACTCGGATTCAAGCTATGAGTCTTGTTTCGTTGAGCTGCCCTTCTCAGCATATTTCTCCTTTTTGTTGCCGACAGTTTCTGAACCACAGAGCTATCCGTTGCAATGTTTGATACTCCTTTCAGCGGAGTGGTCGGAGCTTGTAAGGACTCTTTCGCAGGAGGCCTTACTACTCTGTCCACATTCGCTTCGGAAGTACTAGCTTTATTAATCAGAGACGTTGCTGGGGTCCTAAGACCTTTCGCTTCGACTCTGATCACTTCGGCCGGCACGCTGGCTGGGCGTGAAACTTCTGCAGCTCGTGAATCGTCCGTCCCGGAAGACAGTCGACTCAGAATTGCAGCCACTTTAGCCTCTACCGCATTGCCAAACTTCGCTTTTGCAGTTTTCCTTTTTAGGGTGGTTTTAGCACAGCGACGGGTTCAGTTGCTAATTCCGCCTTGAGGGGTTTGAATCGTCTCAGTAGCAAGGTCATCCGAGATAGTTATGCAGGATATTGTCGACGTCGAAGCGTGACCAACATCCATACTCATCTCCGTCGGCTTACTCGGTTCTGATTCTGCATCCTCTAATGCCATTATAAAAGCGAGATCACTGAGCTTTGACATCGAAGACTCAGTGCGCTGGGTGTTTGCCAGTAGCACAGCACTACTAGAACCTGGTTGCACCGTTCTAGAAGCTCCCGAACCGCGTTCGGACCCGGTGATTTTAGCACCCTCTTTTGCCGGGGACTGAGGGCCAATACGGAGGGACTCCATCTCATAGTTTTTTGGGCTGGTTCGCGGCATGGTTTTTACAGGAAAGATATTTGCTGCCAAATCCTCCTCAACATATTCATTCATTTAGGCTCACAACGTGGCGGTTGCCTAGGTGTGTCCGATGAGCTTGTTGAAGAGAGTATAACTGTCAAACTTAATTCCTTGCTATTGCCGCGGACGAGGGTCTTGCGACACACCGCGGCGTCCTCCATCCACCACCTGAGGACACGCCTGATAGGTTGCCCAACCCACAGGATAACTGTACAGGAAAACTGTACTAACAGTATGCTTCGTCGTATAGACGCATTACTGGATTTAAGGACAGGCATACGAAATATTAAGTATACTCATGTTTGTATTTTTAATTTATTAAATACTTATTAAATAAGTTTTGTGTTGTATTTCATTTCCTAAGGGACAGGGAAAGTGATTAATTAAAAATAACGGCCAATTATTGCACTTTAAGTTATTATAACTTAAAACGATAAAAAAAACTATTTTGCTAATGGGTCTGTAGCGATATCAAATAAATAAATTTATATTTTGCTATTATTTATTAAAATTAAATTTTATCTATTGTAAAATCAATTTTTATTTTATATTACACGATTAGAGTAAAATTCCCTATATTTTATAATTACCCATAATTTGTTAGATCGGGCAACATTGTAATATTATTGTATAAAAACTAAAGAATTAAATATAAAGCACTTCTTATCTACTAAACCGCCGAGCGTTTCGTTTTAAATAAAATAATCCTCCACAGGTACCAAAACCGACGATCCCATAACTGGTGACCCCGACTACGCCGCAGTAAAATAAAAAATCTACCTTCAAATAATTTTATTTTTTTTTTCTCACTACTTGGATAGTTCGGTTCTTCAAAAGTATAAACGGTGCCGTGGATTAGTTAGAAATAACTACAAAATTTCAAACGCGCATAAAATTATAATATAAGTGAGTAGTGAAATTGTGAATAACGTGAACACACGAAATCGCAGTGAAATAACGTGAATTCTAAAAATTTGATAATGTGGTTTTAAAAAAAGAAAATTTTTTCCGATACGCGGGTTTAAAAGAGTGAATAATAAAATTTTTTTCCGACAACCGGGCTTAACAAAAGTGAATAATGAAAAAATTTTTTCCGACACGCGGGCTTAACAAAAGTGAATAATGAAAATTTTTTTTTCCGACACGCGGGTTTAAAAAAAGTGGATAATGAAAATTTTTCCGGACAAACGGGTTTAAAAAAGTGAATAATGGTACATAAAAAAATATATTAAAGTATTAGACACGCGATTATAGAAATGTGAGCAACGGTAAATAAAAAAATTTTTTTTCTTTCCATCACGCGGTTTTTGATAATAACAGTGAATAACAGTGAAAAGAATAAAAATTCGCACCACGCGAAGTGAAGTTACAGTGAAATCACAGTACATTTGCCCAGTTTCGCAGTGAAAATAAGAGAGTTTGTTTTTCCAAAAAAATTAAATACGTGTCGGGAACTAAACAAAAAAAAAAAAAAATAAAAGGATTGCAGAAAGAAACACAACAAAATTGCAGAATGCCTAGCCAAGAAGGACAATACAATAAAAAAAGTCAACTAAGGTAAATTGTATCGAAAATAAATAGATTTGCCCATTTATTAATTCAAAAGAAGCCGTAGAAACCAATAAATGCTTCGTGATTCGATTTCGGATAGTCGACACGAGTGAAAAATATTATTTCGAACATTGAACAGTGAAATTAATTATAAAGGCACTCGACAATGTCAGAAGCCGACAAAATTGAAACCAAGTCAACCAGTCCTTCGTCGCAAGGGCCGGACCCCGTCAATGAGGTGAGCAAAATCGCGAGCCACATCAAATTTCCTCCATTCTGGCGTAATGATCCGGAATTATGGTTTGCCCAAATTGAGGCTCAATTTTATAATGCGGGAATAAAATCTGAAAAGTCCAAATATTACCAATTGATCGGATCAATCGAACCCGAAGTTCTTCATCAGGTGAGTGACATCATCAAGGATCCATCTGATGAAGATAAATATAACAAACTGAAGCAAAGAATAATCAGTAAGTTTACGGAAACTGAAAAGCAAAAAATAAGAAAGCTTTTAACGGGTGTTAGTTTCTCTGAAAAGCGACCTTCCGACGTACTTTATGAGATGCGTGCACTAGCGCAACATAAAGTGCCTGAGGATTTTTTAAAGACATTATGGCTGGAAGGATTGCCATTGTCAATGCAATCCATTCTCTCCATAAGCGACTCAAGTTCTTTAGACCAGTTGGCAGAGATGGCCAACAAAATTGCAGAATGTCAAGGTCCACCAAACCATTCAGAACTGTCACATGTGAGTGAATTGAAGAAGCAAGTGGCAGATTTGCAGCAACAAATTTCTTCTCTGCAAATATCTCAAGGGAGAAGATCTCGATCACGTTTTCGATCAAACAATCGATCACAATCGCATACACGTTTGCAATCGAAACGAAAAGTGTACGATAAGAACGGAAAATTCTGCTGGTATCATTTTCGCTACGGAAAAGAATCCACTAAATGTACGAAACCGTGCAAATTTGAGAAAGAGGAAAACTCTCAGGGTTGAGTGCATCTTTAGCGACATGCACCCAATCCCGTCAAAATAGTCGCTTATTCATACGAGATGCATTAACACAGATGGATTTTCTTATCGACACTGGAGCGGACTTATCAATATGTCCTCCGTCCTTTTATGATAAAAAAAAAACCGTCACCATTTAAACTGTATGCTGCAAACGGATCAACTATTGATACGTATGGCGAAAAAATGTTGTCTTTAACATTAGGTCTTAAACGAAAATTTAATTGGACATTCGTCATTGCCAATGTTAGTAAGCCAATAATAGGCGCAGATTTTTTGAAGGAATTCAACCTACTCGTGGATCTTAAGAGTAGACGTTTGATCGATACTGCAACTAATATTAGTTCAGTAGCCACAATAGAAAAAGGCAGTAAAAGTGAAAAAATTACAACAGTACGAAACACAAATTATTTTACAAATATATTAGTCAACTATCCAAATATAACAAAACCCCAATCAAACTATGCAATCATAAAAAACCAAACAACGGTTACACATGTAATCGAAACTCGGGGACAGCCTTTTTGTTCAAGACCACGAAGATTATCACCCGTACGATATAAAATTGCCAAAAATCATTTTCAAATAATGGTTGAACAAGGAATTTGCCGACCTTCCAAGAGCCGTTGGGCCAATCCGCTACATCTGGTAACCAAAAAAGGAGGGGACTGGAGACCTTGTGGGGACTATAGACGCCTCAACGCTATAACAATACCTGATAGATATCCTATACCTCACCTGCAAGACGTCACACATTTTTTACATGGAAAAAATATATTTTCAAAATTAGATTTGATTAGAGCATACCATCACATACCAATGAACGATAGAGACATCGAAAAAACAGCAGTCACTACACCATTCGGATTATTCGAATTCGTGGTGATGCCCTTTGGACTGTGTAACGCCGCACAGACGTTCCAAAGATATATCAACGGCATTCTAAGCGATCTTCCATTTTGCTTCGCGTATATCGACGATATATTAATCGCTTCATCATCAAAAGCTGAACATGAAGAACACTTAAAAATTATATTTCAACGTCTCAGTGAAAATCACATTTCTATCAATTCCACAAAATGTATTTTTGGTACAAATACCATCAACTTTTTGGGATATGAGCTTTCTAACGACGGTGCAAAACCATCAAAAGAGAAGGTCCAGGCAATAGTTAACATGGTTCAACCAACGAACGTTAAGTCGTTGCGACGATTTCTTGGAATGCTAAATTTTTACCGTCGTTTCCTTCCATCAGCAGCAGCAGTACAAACACCATTAAACAACCTGACAACAGGAAATAAAAAGGAGAACAGAACCATACTGTGGTCTACTGAAACCGAGGAAGCATTTAAAAGATGCAAGGAAGCAGTAATACAAGCAACAACTTTAGTTCATGCAGCACCTTCAGCAGCACTCGTACTAATGACAGATGCATCCGACACATCAATCGGTTCAGCTCTCAATCAAATACAAAACGGTCGAATGGAACCTTTAGGATTTTATTCGAAGAAATTGTCTGAAACTCAAACCAAGTACAGTACCTATGATCGGGAACTTTTAGCAATTTATGAATCAATAAAACATTTTAGGCATATGCTAGAAGCAAGACCTTTCACAATAGTAACTGATCATAAACCATTAATATACGCCTTCCAACAAAAACCGGAAAAAGCATCACCACGCCAACTACGTCAGCTAGATTTTATATCACAATTTTCAACAGACATAAAATACACCGCCGGTAAGGATAATACTGTCGCTGATTTTTTATCTCGTTTAGAGACAATAACAGTGCCATCAACATTCGACTACAACAATATCCAAGCAGATCAAAAGCAAGATGATGAATTAAAGAAATTGCTAAACGAACCTGACACACATTCATTGAAACTAACATTAGTAGAAATTCCTAATACAGAATTTAAAATTTATTTTGATACGAGTAAGAAAAATGCAAGACTTTATGTTCCGAAGAACACCAGACATCAAGTTTTTAACATTATACATAACATAGCTCATCCAGGCATTAAAAAAACCATACATCAGATTAAAGAAAAATATATTTGGCCATCTATTAACGAAGATACGAAACAATGGGTACAATCATGTGCAGCATGTCAAAAGTGTAAAATAGGACGCCATACAAAATCTGGTTTCGCACACTATCCTGAAGTGTCTTCAAGATTTCAACACATCAACATCGATCTAATAGGACCATTACCAATGTCTGAAGGAAATCTTTATTGCCTAACCTGTATTGACAGGTACAGCAATTGGCCAGAAGCAATACCAATCGAAAATATTACCGCAGAAACAGTCGCGCGAGCTTTGTACAACAATTGGATCGCTAGATATGGAGTACCAGAAAAGATAACAACTGATCAAGGTCGTCAATTTGAGTGTGAGTTATTCAAAAATCTCACAAAATTGTTAGGCATACAACACATAAGAACAACACCATATCATCCACAGTCTAATGGAAAAATAGAGCGATTACATCACACTCTAAAAACAGCATTAAAGTGTCACGCAAACAATCGATGGACAGAAATTTTACCAACAGTGCTATTAGGACTTCGTTCAGTGATAACAAATAGTAACGCTACACCCGCGGAAATCGTTTACGGACAATCATTAAGACTACCTGGTGAATTCTTTGATGAAAGTAACATTAACACAGAACCATTAACATTCGTGAATAATTTAAAGGAGACAATAAAATCATTTAAACCAGTACCAATTAAACATAATAACCCTAATAAAAACATTTTCATTCACCCAGCACTTAATACATGCACACACGTTTTCGTACGTCACGATGCCATCCGAAAACCTTTACAACCTCCCTATGATGGACCCTTCAAGATAACAGCGCGATCAGAAAAATATTTTACAATTGATTTAAATAATAAAACAAAAAATATTTCTATTGAGAGATTGAAACCCATGTTCACCACTCAAGATAATCAGCCACAACCAAAAGATTTTGATACAGCTACACGACAAGTCACACAACAAGCCACACAACAAGCCACACAACAAGCCACACAACATACACACATCACATATAACAGCGAAGAAACCAAGGATACAACACCAGAATTTTCACGATATGGACGAAAATTAACAAGAACTTCCGTTTCGCAAAGTAACGCATCTGCTGGAAGGGGAGTACTGTAGCGATATCAAATAAATAAATTTATATTTTGCTATTATTTATTAAAATTAAATTTTATCTATTGTAAATCAATTTTTATTTTATATTACACGATTAGAGTAAAATTCCCTATATTTTATAATTACCCATAATTTGTTAGATCGGGCAACATTGTAATATTATTGTATAAAAACTAAAGAATTAAATATAAAGCACTTCTTATCTACTAAACCGCCGAGCGTTTCGTTTTAAATAAAATAATCCTCCACAGGTACCAAAACCGACGATCCCATAGGTCTAATAATTGCACTCGGGTACAAAATATTTTGGTTGAAATTATTTTTTATTATTGAAATCACAAAAATAGGTACCATAGTTTTTCTCTTTAGTGTTCCATAATAATACACGGTGGAGTTGGCAATGCTTCCAACGCTTCATCTATCGCCCACAAGATGCCTCCCGCAAACTGTGGCAGAGTTGACGTTGGCAGCGCTGGCAATTCCATACAGTTGTGAGAGAAACGACGTGCATTTTACGTCGGAATTTTTACGTTTCAACGCCTTTCAAAGGTGCTTCGCGTCTGCAAAACCCGAAAAAATGAAGAACAACAGTCGACGGCACGGACTGGATTGAAATGCGAATCCGGAAAATTGAATTCAATGCCGCGAATCCGGAAAATCGTTTGCACAATTTCCTTTTTTTTTTCGGTCGTCGTGTTTCGAAAAGATTGACATTTGGTAGTGGCGAGCTGAGTGTGACGTAACTTTGGACTGGCGTTAGCGAGACGCATTCTGCGTGTGTTCGTTGTTTTGGAAAAATTTCAGTAATATCGCGCGCAACGGGTGTCAGATGTCAAATTTTGCGGTGTTTTTTGTTTTGATGTGAAGAACGCGTGTACGCGAATTGTTTACAAAAAGAAGAAGAAACTAAACGGAAAGAGAGGGAGTGAAAAACACGTGGACGCTACGTGCGTGCCTTACGATTTTTTGTTGCGACGTTTGCATTGGATCGCGCCCGCAAGATTCCAGTTCGAAAATTCAGAGTGGAAATAACGGACGGGGTTTTTTGATGGTGCAACGTTTGTGTGCGATGTGATTTCTTTTTTTTTTAATTAATTAATTTATTTCTGTATTATCGACGGCCGACGATGCCAATTCCGAGAATTCCGATCAAATGTGAATGCCAGTGATTTGAGAGATTTTGTGAAAAGTGTTTTGTGCCGAGCCAAAAAGCGTGAACGAGATGCCGTCGTCGATTCACGGCTGCGAGGATTTTCTCGGTGAGTTCTAAGCTTCGCGTCCTTGAGGGTTGGTGGTTTCAGCTTGCTTGGATCTTGTAAGGTGGTTGGTGGTTATTGTGCGAGCGGAATATGTCAACGACCTCCGTCGGCTTGGCGCAATTGACCGGAAATTCGCAGTGATTTGCCAATTTATCTAGCGATTTAAATGAATTTTAAGATGAATTACGACATTTTGGTCGGATGTACGGGCGGGAATTTTAGTGAGAAAATTACGGTTGTGTTGTGTGAAAATTATCTTATCAACTACGGCATAGCTTAATATGTTTGGTTAGTCTATATTGCAAAGGTCGTGAGTTCATTTGTATGGTCTGTAGCGCCATTCAAAAGTAAATTTGCTTGACTTTATCAGAACAAGGCCGACGTCTTTAACATTCTTGGAAAGATAGCAGAACTACCCGTAAACTTTGCTCGCTCGCAAGGGATTGCAGATGACAGCACCTTTGAATGTAACTCTGTTGCTGCTTCTCACAAGCAATCGGTTGCTGTCAAACGCAGGGAGTTATTCGGTTCGCTGGACTGGGGTGTAAATATGATACCGGAATTTGATCAGAGAAGGACTCACTGGTCAATGTGGTTCTTGTGAACACGCGTCAGTGACGCCATTTTCTTGTTTTGACATCGGACAAAGATTGTCAACTCATAACACTTCAAGTTTCATACAACAGAATAGTTTTTAATAACAGTGAACATGTTGAACTTTGTACCGCGAAACTACGATTTGCGGGCAGCTTTAATTTTCTTTTACCATTTGAAGAAAACTGCTGCTGAATCGCATCGAATGCTTGTCGATGCTTATGGTGATCATGCTCTTGGTAAATCACAGTGCTTTGAGTGGTTTAAAAAATTCAAAAGGAGATTTCTACGTGTGAAACGAAGAACGTGGAAAACCACCAAAAAAATTTAAAGACAGCAGATTGTAAGCATTGTTGGATGAAGACGACGCTCAAACGCAACAACAACTGGCAGATCAGTTAAACGTAACACGAGCAGCCGTCGCCATACGTTTGAAAGTCATGGGAAAGATCCACAAGATGGGAAAATGGGTCCCACATGATCTTAACGAAAGACAGCAGGAAAACAGAAAAACCACTTCCGAAATACTGCTCGCCAGATACAAAAGAAAGTAATTTCTCCATCAAATTGTGACTGGCGATGAAAAGTGGATTTATTTTGAGAATTCGAAGCGGAAAAAAATCATGGGTAACTCCAGGCCAACTACCGACATCAACTGCAAGACCAAATCGCTATGGCCGGAAAACAATGCTCTGCGTTTGGTGGGATCAGAAGGGTGTGATTTATTATGAGCTGCTGAAACCTGGTGAAACCGTTAACACTGAACGCTATCGACAACAAATGATTGCATTGAATCAAGCTCTGAGTGAAAAACGCCCAGAATACCAGCAGAGAAAAAACAAAGTGATTTTGCTTCATGACAATGCACCATCACACACAGCAAGGCTGGTCAAGGAAATGATGGAGTCGTTCAGTTGGGAAATTCTTTTCCATGCCGCTTACTCACCAGACTTGGCTCCGTCTGATTACCATTTGTTTGCATCGATGGGACATGCACTTACTGAGCAGCGCTTCACTTCCTACGAAAATGTACGAATATGGCTCGATGACTCGTTTTCATCAAAAGACCAACAGTTTTTTTGGCGAGGCATTCACACTTTACCAGAGAGATGGGGAAAATGTATAGCTAGCGAAGGGCTATACTTTGAATAAAATACTCCTTTTCATTTCCAACCAATAAGTGTTTTTTTTTTTTTTTTGCAAAAAAAAAATCCAGTTTCATATTTAGACCCATGGTATGTTCTTCGACTGACATTATTATTATTTAGTAATGCCATACACAAAACTCAATTGGGATTATACAGTGCTGTGCAAAACTTAAGCAGCTCACTACATGTCGGAATGAAAAGGAAAATTGCAATCAAAATATAAAGAATTTTTTTTCCTTTTTTTTTAAATTTACATGTTAGCATGTTGCTTAAAGTTCTGCAATAAAAAAAGTACATCAGTATTTTAACTGTTCTTAAAAAAAATACACCAAAAAAAGGCTGTGCAAAATCTAAGCAACTTTCAAAACGCAGCTGCGATTCCCAGTCAGAACAAAACATAACGGGGGGGGATTTCCCGATGTTGTTTTTGTTTTCTGATGTTCGTGTCAATTAGATCAGTATAGATCGTCTTCCCTTTGGGTTTAATTGTGTCTAAAAAAATAATATTTAAAATGCAGCGTGATCAATACGATAATAGATTTAAATCAAATGTAATTTCGCTATATTATTCTGGAAAAACGCAAATGAGATTGCCAAATCGTTAAATATAAACAAATCTTTAATTTCAAGATGGATTACGAAATATAAAAACACGGGTAGTGTGAAAAGTGTAAATTTTGGTGGAAGGCCGCGTAAAACTACAATTAGAGATGACTTACAAATTAAACAATTGATAAAAAGAAAACCGTTTATCTCGTCAAAAGAAGTTGTAAAAGAGCTAGGCTTAAATGTCAACTCAAGCACTGTTCGCAGACGGGCTATTGAACTCAATCTAAAAAGCTATACACCTTAAAAAAACCATTGCTCACAAAAAGACATGCAAGGAAAAGGTAAACTGCTCGAACAACACTTTTAAACATTATTATTTTACTGTTTATATCGTTTTATATATCATTTAGGCTTGAATTCGCTAAAAACCATCTTGACTGGTCAGTTGCTAAATGGAAGACCGTTTTATTTAGCGACAAATCCAAGTTCAACCTCAACGTGTGAGGCGTGAGAAGGGACAACAACTCAATCCACGCTTCTGTAGGAAAACGGTGAAACGTGGGGGAGGAAGCGTCATGGTCTGGACATGTTTCTCAGCATTAGGTCTTGGTCCCTTTCTTAGAATAACAGAAATTATGGACAGATTCATGTATAAGGACATCTTAGAATCTAGAATGTTACCTTATGCAGAGTGGAATATGCCACTTCGATGGGTGTTTCAACATGATAATGACCCGAAACACACATCGAAGTTGGTTAAAGAATGGCTTAGCTCTAAAAGGATTCAAGTTCTTGATTGGCCGGCACAATCGCCCGACTTGAATCCTATAGAAAACTTATTCGGTATATTGAAACGGCGTATGGGAACAGTACAGTTTGCAAACAAGGACCAATTGTTTACGAACCTAAAAACCGAATGGGAAAAAATTGACATATCAATTTTAAATAATTTAGTTGAATCAATGCCTCGCAGATGTGCCGCTGTTATATAAAATAACGGCTATTACACGAAATATTAATAAAAGTTGCTTAGATTTTGCACAGCCTTTTTTTTTGGTATATTTTGTTTTTGTTTTTTTTTAAGAACAGATAAAATACTGATGTACTTTTTTTATTGCAGAACTTTAAGCAACATGCTAACGTGTAAATTTAAAAAAAAAGGTAAAAAAATTCTTTATATTTTGATTGCAATTTTCCTTTTCATTCCGACATGTAGTGAGTTGCTTAAGTTTTGCACAGCACTGTATGTATACTTTGTCGCCGAAGGAAAATGTTTCTTTGGGAAATTATGGTTTATATTAACATTATAATTTTTAATAATTTTTTGGAAGATTTAAATCTAAACCTAATAATAATATTTGCAAAAAAATTCTCCGCATAGAACTACGTTTTGGATAGTCCTGCGGGGCTTTTTATCGTTAAACCCTCTTTTTCGTTCCCAACTACGGCTACGCATAGAACTATGTTTTGGGATTTAAATTTTCCAAAAAATTATTAAAAAATTATAATATTAATATAAAACATAATTTCCCAAAGAAACATTTTCACTTGGCGGTAAACTGTATAATCCCAATTGATTTTTGTGTATGGCATTACTAAATAATGTAAATGTCAGTCGAAGAACATAGAAACTTTAATTCGTCCGGGTTTGCGTAAACGCGACAAGTAATTTTAATTTTTTGCCTTCCGAAAGGCTCGGATTAACAAACTGATTGTGTTTTTATAATATTTATTATCTTGTAGTTCGAGTGATCGTGTATTTTTATAAAAATTCCGCCGCGGAAAACAAAAAAATTGCGGTTTTAGAACCTCAAAAATGAGATTTTGAAGTGCAATTTCCTTGTTAAGCTAACGGCTATTGGCCTCGATGCTACCCTTATTCGATGGATTGAGAGTTTCCGAACGCAATATACGATTCGTATTATATGGCGTTACTTCTTCTTCTTTCCCAACTAATTTTGGTGTCCCTCAGCGTTCTGTCCTATCGCCAACTCTGTTCTTAGTATTTATCAACGACCTTTTGTCTTCAACGCTCAATGCAATCCATAGTTTTGCAGGTGACAGTACTTTAGATAACACCTTTGAATTAAACTCTGCTGCGGATTCTCACAAGCAATCTGTTGCTTCCAAACGCAGGGAGTTATTCGGTTCGTTGAACTCCGACCTCGACTAAATCCTGGAATGGGGCAGGAAAAATAGAGCAGAGTTCAACGCTGCTAAAACACAGGCCTATCACCTTTCCCTTAAACGTGATGCTTCAGCGTCGTCGTTCAATTTAGCTTTTAATGGCGTATTAATTTGCTCTGCAGATTATCGTTTTATGCGTAAAATGAAATAACCATCTTGATTGGAGCAAACATATCTTTGATGTTGCCCTTGATACCTCCAAACGCCTAGGTATTCTTCGCAAAAGCAAAAAATATTTTACGCCTCGCCACTTAGCTACCATTTACAAGGCTCACTTTCGATCTCGTTTAGAGTACAATTCGCATACATGGGCTGGAGCACCCAAAACACACCTTGCGCTGCTCGATCGAATCCAAAAACATGCGTTTCGACTAATTGGAGACGACACCATTACGGTTTCTATTGACTCCCTCGAACATCGTAGGAACGTTGGAGCACTCAGCATCTACTATCGCTACTCATGTTAAATGTAGTCAATCAATCAAATCAAATTCCTATTAGACCCCCTATAGGGGCATAGAACAGAAACAACTCTCTTCCACAAGACGCGATCCTGAGCATCGACCTTAAGCTGTTGCCAGGACTTGTTTATTCCTCTGGCGTCCTGCTCAACTGCTCGCTTCCATGTGTTACATGGTCGACCAACCCGACGTTTTCCTTGAGGATTATAATTCAGAGCCTGTTTGGCGATGTTTCGCTCTGGTTTCCTCAAAGTATGACCGATCCACTGCCACTTCCGCCTTTGAATCTCAATGCCTATTTTAGGCTGTCCAGTTGGAGATCACTTCTGGCCAGAATATTTCTTAAATGCGTCGGAGGCATTGGTTCACGAAAGCTTGTAGTTTCTTGGTAAGTCGAACGGTCATTTTCTACGTTGTACAACCACGGATTTGACGCATGCGTCAAAAACTCGCAACTTCGTGCGAAGGAAGATTTCTCTTAAACTCCAGAAAGGAGAAAGAATACCGAAGGCCTGACGAGCTTTATTTATACGAGCCTCATTATCTTTTTCGGCTCCGCCGTCCATGCTAATAATGCTTCGAAGATAACAAAAATCTTGCACGTCGAATTGAAAGAAAAGATTTCTGGATTCTATATTGTTACGGTTTATTCGTGACGTTTCGGTCTGCTGAGACTGATCGACAATTACAAAAGACAATTGTTCACCAAAACATCTTGAACCTCTTCCACATCCTGTCCGTTAAGATCAATTGATGTGCTTCCGTTCGAGCCCATGCGCATGTACTTGATTTTACGCACATTTATTTTCAGTCCCGCCTCTTTTCATTTAAAGTGCAATGAGCGAACATTTCACTCTTAAGTCCGAACGGTTATGTGCAATAAATTCTAATTAAAGCCTAAATTATCATTAAACGGCTGTGTGTTTTTGCTAAATTATCAAAATAGTGATCATTTATCAGCTGAATCATCTCATGCTCTCAGCTAAATCATCTCATTTAGCTAAATCCTCTCATTGTTCTCATAATTTAGGCTATAACGATGAAAAATGTACTAGAGTGGAAGCTTTCATAAAAGCTTCGTCGTGCAAGAGAGAAGAAAAGTCATTTTCTGACACCTCTGAATTATACAAAATCTTGGAATCATGATTTAAACGCCTAGCCAGGAAAAATGACTCGCAAACGATTCTAAAACAGGACAAAGGATCGTTTTTCTTCTTTTGTCGCCTTCCTTGCAAAATTGTATTACCAATTGGCTATGCAATTCAACTTTTTAAAAATATGACAGATGAGTGAGTGGCTCTTCTTGATTAGCAAAGTGCTGTGTGTCACCAATCTACTAACTATGAAAACGAGTTAAATTACGAATTAGCTATATTAGAATTATGACCGCTTTGTGTCAATGGTATTAAGATGTTAAATAGTCTCCGTTGAAGACCTTTACCTTCCCATCTTCCACTGCAGCTCTCAAGATGTCATTTATTACCACCAGAAACAGGGCTGGTGATTATATGTAGCCTTGTCTGACACCCTCTTCTCTATGCAAGACGCGACACCTTGCATCATCGTAGGATTCTTTAATCATTGCTATGACCTTATCTGAAATAAATCTCCTACGCAAAGCATTCCATATGTAATCTCGCTTGACGCTGTCGAAAGCCTTCTCGAAGTCCATAAACATGAGATGTAGTGGCGAATACATTTCGGCTGACTGCTCCAAAATTATCCGTTGGGTATTTGTGTGGTCGGTACAAAACGACCCTTTACGGAATCCAGCTTGATAAACTTCGAGGGTGCTCTCGATGTCATCACTAATCCTATTAAGAATTACCTTAGCCATGATTTTCGATACAGCAGTAAGTTGACATATACCACGCCAATTGCCACAATCTCGAAGGTCGCCCTTCTTCGTAATTTTCACAATGACGCCCACCTTCCATTCAGTCGGATATTTTTCTTCATTCCACACCTCAATAAAGAATGGGAGGAGTATATCGGCTGTTATTTCCGGGTCCGCTTTGAGGAGTTCGGTTGGTAGTCCGTCTATACCTGGGGCTTTCCTTCCCGCCATTGACCGAATGGCGGAAACTATCTCTTCTTTATCTGGGAGATCGTCCCTAATAGAGGATTGTTGCGGTTGGATGTCTGGTAGTTGTTCCGCATCTGGAATATTTTCCTATGACAAGATGTTTAAAATATCATAGAAGTATTTCTTCCATCGCCGCAACTGGTGTTATTCATATTAAGGAGAGTTCCGTTGACATCTCTCACCAGGTGGTTGGTGGTGAAATTCCTGTTCGTCAACTGTTTCATGGTATTGATTAGTGAACCCATATCCCCATTATGAGTCGCAGATTCTGCCTTGTTTGTCAGATCTTCAATGGCCTTCCTATTGTCGCGTCTAACAGTTTCAGGCAACCATTAAGTGGTGATCGCTCCCCACGTCAGCTTCACGCTTCGCTCGCACATCGAGGAGACATCTTCTCCATCGGTGACATATAGGCAAATGGTCGATCTGGTTCTGAGTAACACCATCAGGGGAAACCCAAGATGTTTTTGTTGGCTCTTGTGTGGAAAAAGGTTCCTTCCGATGACCATTTGCCGAGTACTACAAAACTCCAGAAATAGTTCGCCGTTTTCGGGTCTCTTAATCGTGACGCGTCGACCCAAAGGTTACCATGGTTCCCCATGACGTGTTTTAGTCCAGTGTTGGCAGAGCCAACCTGGGCGTTCATATCTCCTGAGATGATAATAATATCAGCTCTTGGAACACTCAGTTGGCTATAAAACTCCTCTTGTCACCAGATATTGGGGTATTAGTTTGCACCTTAGCACCGTAAAATTGTGACGTTTCTGACACTGGTCCTGAGCCCGACGACGATAATCCTATCCGAGATTGGTTCCCAGCTGATGAGGCTGTTTCTCACTCTCGGTGTAAGAACGACCGCCACGCCATTTTTGGCTTCACACTCAAGACCAACGTACAGAACGATTTTCCGCTAGAGGTTCGTTCTTTTCCTGATCCTGTCCACCTGACCTCGCTTAAGCCCAAGATTTGGATGTTATAATGCTCCATTTCACGGTCGATCACTGATTGACGGTGCAAGGACCGAGTGACCCCAGCCCTTACCCCGTCATTCAAAGTTCGAACGTTCCAGAAGCCAATCATAGTCCGTTTTCGAATGCCAAAACTTGTTACCGTGGAATCCGTCCGTATCTGAGGCGCTGTATCCGTTTCTCGCATCAGTTAGGACTTAAGATCACGGGTGAGTTTCCATTTGCCATTTTTTAGGCACGCAGGACTGGCTGTGGGTGAATTCTACTGCCCCATCCCACAGGGGGCTAGCTAGCTCAGGTCCGTGGAGTTGCTAGTCTCCAGGAATTGGTAAAAACCGCATCCTACAACCACCCCCCACGGGAACATAGCACTACCAAATTTCATCCTCTTCCTATACTGACATAACTGTGCAATGCATTAAAGGGTGACCCCCTAAGTTATAATCGGTGGTCTCAAACTTTTGGCTGGCAGTGTATAAAATATGCGGATGGCACAATGTTGCTCTATCGATGAAGAAACCAGCAAGAATTTAAATCATTTATCAGCACCAACATCAAGATCTTTAAGAGATGGCTTTTGGGTAACAGGTTAACCTTAAACGCATCTAAAACCAACTGATTTTTAAACCAGCCAATAAAGCATTGACCTTAAACTAAACATAGAAGAAGAGCAAAACAAGCCAAATATTGAAGACTAACGACCGATGAAAACAAACATGGACTCCTCACATTAATAACATTATCCAGAAAATATCACTGGACTACTACAGCGGAATAATTTCTCACCCATTCAAGAAATTTCGTATAATTCGTTTGTGTTGTTTAATGTAACTTTTGGACATTTGATATGGATCCAAAAATATGCGATATAACTTGGGGAGAATATTGGCCTATGAACAAAAAAATTAAGGTTGTATTTTGATTTTACCACATCTGGCGGTGGAACTTTATTCAACCTACGGCAAACTAAATCTTCAGAAAATTTAAAACTCTGAACGGACAGAGTTTAAGTATTGCAATATAATAAACCAAAGACTGAAATCTTCTATACGCGTTACGTACAACAAGTTGTTGAAAAACCAAAAATGTAGAACGAATCGACTGGGAAAAGGATCCCATTTCCGAAAAAATTCTAAAGGGTTCGTGCACGTGGTTAATTAAATGCGCCCAGCTTAAACTCGATTACCAGCGAGGCATGTACAAGTATCGTGAGTTGACTACGTCCTCCAAGGAGGGCGATTGGAGACGTTTCGTCCCTGCAAATTCTCGTGATCCATGTCTATAGGATCTGTAGGGGTAGCGATCGGAGTTTAAAATGTCTGGCATTAATGTTGAAGGCAACATCATGTAAACATGAAATGAGTGTGTAGAAGCATTACTGTACGAATTCGGTCCTGAACTGCGCGAAATTATTCATGATCGGGCAATAGCAGAGGGAGAAATCCTCGAACTAGAACCTAGTTTCGGTAGGGTGAGAGTTCGTGCACGTGGTAAATCAAATGCGCCCCAGCTTAAACTCTGTTACCAGCCAGGCATGTATAAGTTTCGTGAGTTAACTACGTCATCCAAGGAGAACGATAGGAGACATTTCGTCCCTGCGAATTCTCGTGATCCATGGGGTCAGGTCTATAGGATCTGTTGGGGAAAGCGATCGGAGCCTGAAATGTCTGGCATTAATGTTGAAGGTAACATCATGTCAACATGAAATGAGTGTGTACTGTACGAATTCTTTCTCGGTCCTGAACTGAGAGAACTTATTAATGATCGGGCAATAGCAGATGGAGAGATTCCCGAACTGAAACCTAGTTTCGGTAGGGTGAGATCAAGAAGGGCGCCTGGGGTCGACGGACTGAGGGGCGTGGCATCTGGCGCGCCATAACATACGTTTTCAACCTGTGCTTTCGAGATCGTGTTTTCACTGCACATCAAAAGCCCCAGCTGTTCGATCGCTATCGTGCTTACAGAGGCTAGACCGAAGCAGGTAGAGGTTACATGCATGATCCTCATGTGTATGTGACTAATCTCTGCGAATCCCCGCCAGTGGTTATCTGGTAGCGGGGGGCAAATTGTCTCTGCCTGTAGTCGTCTTTTACGCTTTAAGGTTGCACTAGTGGCTTAGGTGCAAAGGACGAAAGATTGCAGAAGCAGGACAATGCGCTATGGTTAAGGGCCCTACGGGATAAACGTGGTGGATGATGGTTGACAACCGTGGCATCGAGACTTAGTGTTAAGCTGCCCACGTAAAACAATACAAGATATGGTTCTATGCTTCTGAAGTTAGAAGAGAAGGTCAGAAGTGACCCATACGTACATACTTTTTATACTCTAGATGAAATCTGAGAGTATATTGTGTTTGCCTTACCGTTTGTAACGCTAAGAAATAGCGCTCAGAGCCGCCAAGAGTACAGAAATATTTGTTGCCGCTCAAAAACCTCGATTCCGAGTGACCGTCTGTCCGTCTGTGCGTCTGTCTACAGCATAACTCTCGAAAGCTTTGAGCTATAGTGCTAAAAATTTTTGTGTGTCATTTTTAGCAAAAAAGTAACTTTAAGTTCGTGAATGAACTACATCCCCCCACTCCTTCTACCCCCTCCCATACAAATTTCCTGAAATTTCGAAATATTAGGAAATTGATGTTTCTTTCAAACTATTTAAGCAATCGTCTTGAAATTTGGGTCAAAGTATTACGATATAGATGTCAATAATATGACGGAATATTGATCCGATCCCCTCACTCCTTCTACCCCCTCCCATACAAATGGACAATTTTTAAAAATACATATTTTCGATTTTCAATGAAACTAGTAAAGCTGGTAAGACGAAATTTTGCCGGAACTCATTATACCATAATTGCAATTAGTTTTAAAAAGAATTATCAACTTCACCTCACGCCTTCTACCCCCTCCCATACAAATTTCACGAAATTTTGAAATTTAAATTAAATTATTTTTCTTCAAAACTGTTAAAGCTATCAACTTGATATTTTGCATAAAGTATAAAAATAGAAATATCAATAACGAGAAAAAAATGTGTTTTGATCCGTACACTCCTTCTACCCCCTCCCATACAAATGCATAATTTTTGTTAAATGCATTATATCGATTTCCATTAAAACTTGAAAAATTACAAACTTAGAATTTTGCCAGAATTTTTTTTTTAATAATTACAATAAGTATTAGAAAAAATTTTCAGCTCCGCTTCACTCCTTCTACCCCCTCCCATATAATTATATGTATTATAAATTTAAGAAAAACATTCCTACCACGAACATATTCGAGCTATCGACTTTGAAATTGAATCAAAGCATGGTGATAAGGATGATGATAAGCAGTTTCAAAATCATCTTGAACGCTCCACTTCCTCTACCACCTCCTCATACAAATGCCCCCATGTCAGGAACACTATGTCCAATTTCTTTAAAAATAATGAAAATAAAATCTTCAGCAAATTCAACAAAAAACATTTTGCCCTCTACTTCTACCACCTCCCATGCAAAGGTCTCTATTCACTTTTTTGAAAGAGTTTGAAATGGAATATTTTCCAGTATATTAAAGTCATTTCCATGTCATCTAGAGTATCATATGATTGGGCTTTACGCCCAATCATAATTCTTTTATGTTTTAAAGAATGACATGTGTCATAGGCAATGTCGGCCTTTTAGGTGCATTGCACAAAACACAGTCATAGAGGAAAGAATTAATGGGAATGGAAAGGTAGAGGAAGGCAAATGAAAACGACCTTAACGAGTGGTAAAGCTGGAATATTTTTCAATTGTACTGGCTGCTACTGACAAATATTTACTGATGTTATGGAAGACTGAATGATAGAAAGCGAACAGAAACCATCTACTGATGGTGTAGGCCTTCTGGAAGTATAACTTTTACATTGTTTACTCATTTTGTTTCGAATAATTTTTCATTGCCAGTAGCAAATGAACAATTCGTGCTTAAAATTCGAATGCCTGGAGTGGAAATCGAACACACGACTAATTGGCTGTGGAGCAAGCACGCTGCCACTACGCCACACAAGCCTCGTTGTGTCACGGTCTTCTCCCGGTCCTTGGCAAGTTCGCGGAGAGAATCATGGTCCAAAAATTTGAGGAAGAACTGGTTCTGGAGTCCGAATGGCAGTTCGGCTTTCGGGCCGGGAAATGCACGTAAAATACTGCATCGCAAGGAGTAATAGCAAATATAGTGAGAGTCAAAAGTTCGTGTACAGCGGATGACGTATAATATTGTATGCTGAAAAACAATCAAATGAAAGAAACAGAAAATATTTTTACTTTTAATGGAACCTTTAATTCGTGTTTACATTTTCCATTACATTGAACATTTAAAAAAGACTAATTTTATGCGCTAAATAATAAAAAAAATTCACCTGACATGACGGGTCAAACAATCGTATACAACTACAAACGACTCAATTGATACCCTACCGGAATAAGTAGAAACAAAAGTTAAATACTTCGTCTCCACATGCTTTTATCACTGCGTGAATCCTTCTTGGCATAGAGTCATTCAAATTTTGAGTTACAGTGGATGCTATATTCTTCTAAAATTTTTATTCCGTAAAATTTGTTTGCTTGTGATAGTACGCTTTCGGATCCTTCTGTCCAAAACCTCCTGAAGATTTCCAATGGGATTAAGTTCTGGTAACTGGGGAGGTGAGTGCAAGTCCATATCCTTTTTTACTGATGGCTCCAAAACTAGAAGTGGAGTGGGAGGAGGTGTTTTCTAAGTAATGCGGAGAAAACAATTATGCATATCTTTCCGTCTTCTGGATAATTGTCCAAGCAGAAGTTATGGCTATAAAATAAACCTTGGCCTGACTGAAGTTTAATAGAGTATCTACTATGGATGTTAGGATCTTCACTGGTAGCTAGACCGCTATTAAATTTCTGGAATCAGTCATGTCTACATCCAAAACTGTTCTTGATTGTCGTGCGTCTCTGTGGGAGATGGCAGAACAATTTAACATTCGTCCATGTTGAGTACCAGGGCGTAGGGACATGCGGGGGAACTGCAAGCCCGGCGAACTCGCCCGGCACGGGACCACCTAGCTGATTCAATCTTAGTATGCCTCTCGCAACTCATAAGCTGCAACTTAAGCTGGATGCGATTAGCAAAGCAAACGCCAGATGTGCGAATAGTGTTATTTGTAATACCACCAGACAGATTTGAACTGGGCTGGATCTAAAACGCTCTGACAGACTAATCTCGCTAAGAAGGCAGATGATCAGCTCCATAGTAGGAGTCATTACAGGACTCTTGATAGAGAAACATACTGAGAGGCTTTGCACGAGGTGTAAGGATGAGGAAGAGAAAAAACGATTTTTCATCTGCTATGCACTTGACCTGCCCTCTCTAAGAAAAGGAAACGCCACTTAGGCGCACACTTCTTCGACAGTCTTGGTAATCTAGCAAATGCAGCACTCAGGAGCATTCAGCGCTTCATAGAAGGCTCCAGTTGGTTCACCGAGTAGGAGTGTTTCTAAGTCCGAACCAGCGTATGGCCTATGTGCGCCCGGACTTATGCCTGGGCATCTATCGGTAGCTAACTACCACGAACACTTAGTATTCAACCATTTTTGATAAATAAAATCAACTTTTGAGACCGAAAACTGTCGTGACACGGAAAAACCTTGGCTAAAAGCAAGGGGGAAACGCTACTTCAAATGCGTCTACATCCGATTGACAACTAGGCATTAGGCTGTACCCCTTTTAAAAACAAATTTCTTTCGCAATTCAAGACAAATAAACGATCGTTAAGTTGTGATTCAAATGGAACACTTTTATATTTCGTTCACGCGTAGGTGGAAACCGTAGTTGAAACGACGCCACCAAGCAGCACCTCTATCCCAGCCACCATCAATTTCACATATCAACTTAACCACTTTTATTGTCGTCTTTATTGATCTCGGCAGCTCAGCAAAAACAAGAAAAACCGTCTTAAGAAAACCTATTCGTGAGTTTCTTCATTAACATAAGACGTGTGGGTCTAACCGAGGTCGAATATGGTCGCTTTTATTGAAAACGAAACAACATTTTTATGAATGAAATTTTTTCCGCTTTACTATCGATTAAATTGCTTAAATGGTGGTGCTGCTGCCGCCGCTGTTTTAGCTAAATATCGCCTGATCCGAGTGCATTAATAAATACGTAGAAGCTCCCAATAAAATTAATAAGCGCGATGAACATTGAAGCGAATCAGAAAAAAAGAAGCTCACAAACAACTCTTGGAGGAAATTTATATACGAATTTATGATTGAACAGAAATCTATAAATCGAAATGAATAAAAAAATCGAATTTAAAAATGTTGTATGATGTTTTTCTTTGAATATTTATGAGATTCTATGAGGTGATTTAGTACGAGAATTGTCGATAATAATATCTGTTATTTGGAATTCCATTGCGGTATTGAGATCGATGGAAATGAAGCGTAATTATGACGGTATTGATTTGATATTGATTCAAAGTTATGCCAAAATGAAGGAAATTGCGATGCAAATTTGAGATCTTAGCGATGTCAAACAATAATGCCTTAATGCGCAATTAAAAAGCATCATAATCAACTGCAAACTTTCGTGAACCAATACCTCCGACGCATTTTAGGAATATTCTGGCAAGAAGTGATCTCCAACGACGATCTTTGGAGTACACCTTGGCAAACTAAAATAGGTATTGAGATTCAAAGGCGAAAGTGGCAGTGGATCGGTCATACTTTAAGAAAACCAGAGCGAAACATCGCCAAATAAGATCTTTATTATAATCCCCAAGGAAGACGTCGGGTTGGTCGACCATGTAACACATGGAAGCGAGCAGTTGAGCAGGAGGTCAGAGGAATAAACAAGTCCTGGTAACAGCCAAGGACCGATGCTCAGGGTCGAGCCTTGTGGAAAAGAGTTGCTTCTGTCCTATGCCCATATAGGGGGTCTTAACAGGAATGTGATTGATTGATTGATAACCGATAGAAGACTTCACCGTGTGGGATGGGACCAGCAGAATACACCCACAGCCAATCCTCCTTGTCATAAAAATGACAAATGGATACTCACTAGATCATGAGCTTATCACCCGTGATCTTAAAATCTAATTGGTTCAAGAAACGCCTCGGATATAGACAGACTCTGCGGTATCAACTTTCGACATCCGAAAGCAAAATATTGTTGCATGCTTCCCCTAGTCAAATATCCGGTGTCTTCCACTGTACTCTCGATATGCTTATCATTAAATTAATGCGCGCGTACGAACACCACAAAGAACGCTATGCGATCAGAATGTCAAGGTCTCCACCCAAAAATAAATATACGTGCGATCATCAGCCATAAAGAACATCTGAATTGCATTCTTCTTATCGTACTCGAAAACCTTGAGCATTTCATCACCTAGCAAACTACACGAGATCCGACCGACAGGAAAAAAAACCAAACAATAACGAAATAATTCCGAATATCGATAGGGACGTTCAACAACAACAACACGGAAAAGACTCGGAGACGATCGGTGACGAACGACTGCGATCAGGTAAGCTCGGGCGATGATTAAATGCTTTATGGAAAACAAAACAACCACATGTATAGGGTCGTATGAACGAGTAAAGGCTCGGGTTGACGACTAAATGCTTCATAGACGCAATGAACCAGTGGAGAAAGCCGACTGTAACCTAAGAGTGCTGGCAATGGACGAATGATTTAGTGAAACGGAGAAGACCAACAGCGATCGAATAGCGAATGAGATACGAACGAAGCAATGTAAATAGGCGAGCGTTTTCAGTGGACAGCAGTTGAGATTCAGAAGCGAAAGAGTCAGGTTTGAATTCGTCGACGAGTGAGTCGTATACAGGGTGTTTGGTACTCCGTGCATAACCTTGTAAGGGGTTATTCCTGGATATATTTTGAGCAAAAAATTGTTCCACGGAGATGGTCCATTTTCAATATCCGCGGAGATACAGGGTGACCAAGAAAAGTGTTTCGGACCTGTACCCTCACTCACTCAAAACGATATATCTTGAAAACTAATAATCGCATTTCAAAGTGCTATAGCTTGTTTTTTAGGGAATCAAATTACCTTTCATTTGGTGTAATAGTTCGTATAGTACCTGTACCCAATCCTGAGGTATTTGCTTCAGACCACAAATTTTTGACACTTTGACCCTCAAAATTCTGTGATCAATGTAGTTTTTCTCAAAAAAACGCATTATAAAAATGTCATTTTAATGTTGTTGTTTTATGTGCCATATTATTGCCTACAAAAGATGCGTACTTACTTATGACTTAGGTTTTCCCGTTTTCCAGGTAATAAGCGAAAATACATATGACTTAAAAATAAAATATGCCATAAACCAACCCTCGTTCTAAAAAAATTACCTGAAATGTTGTTAAACTGAAATATTCTTTGTGTCCTTTAAATACTATTTAAATTATCGATGAATGTCCTTTAAGTAGTATTTAAATTATCGAGGAAATGAATTAAATTAAAATGAGTTTCAACACAACGACGCTGTCCGACGCTTGGCATTGCAGTTAAACGTCTCTACGTGGAAAGTTTGGAGTGTCCTCAAAGCAGAGCGGTTGCATTCCTACCACCACACACCAGTGCAGGAGCTGGTACCCATTGATTTGCCCAAAAGGATGGAGTTTTGCAATTGGCTCCTTGAACGACAACTAGGTGACGAGAATTTTATGAACAACATTCTTTGGACTGATGAGTCCCAATTCACCAGGGACGGTATCACAAACTTCCACAACTTACACACATGGGCTGAGAGCAATCCACATACAAGAAGAGAGGCATCATTTCAGCACAGATTCAGTGTCAATTTATGGGCAGGTGTGATTGGCAACGATTTTATTGGTCCTATTAGGCTTCCGCCTACCCTAAATAGTTCCAATTACTTGCAGTTTTTGACAAATGATCTACAAGAGTTATTGGATGATGTGCCACTGCAACGATTGGCTTCCATGTTTTACCAACACGATGGTGCTCCAGCTCATTACGGCCGACAAATCACAGATTGGTTAAATTCCAATTATAGCAATCGCTGGATCGGTAGAAATGGACCGATACACTGGCCTGCAAGATCTCCTGATTTAACTATTATGGATTTCTTTGTATGGGGACGGATGAAGGACCTTGTCTACGCAACGGAAGTAGTAACGTTGCAGGATCTAAACACCAGAATCGATGCGGCAGCAACAGAAGTAAGGCAGCAGTTGAGGAGTATGAACACAAAGGGAACACTGGCAAAACGAGCTTTAGCGTGCATTCAAAATGAAGGTGGCCATTTTGAATATTTGTTGTAATTAAGGAAATTTGAAATAAACCGTAAAAACCATTCTTAAGTTCTTTTAGTTCAAGCGGAGAGTGTTGATCAACCTATTCTTGCTTTTTTGACAAAAGTGCTACATTATTGGAATGATAATTTCTTCTAAACTATAAAACTTATGCAATGCAAGTGTATACATCTTTTGTAGGCAATAATATGGCACATAAGAAAACAACATTAGAATGACATTTTTATAATGGGTTTTTTAGAGAAAAACTACATTGATCCTAGAATTTTGAGGGTCAAAGTGTCAAAAATTTGTGTTCTGAAGCAAATATCTCAGAATTGGATACAGTTACAATGCGGACTATTACAGCAAATGAAAGGTAATTTGATTCCCTAAAAAACAAGCTTTAACACTTTGAATTGTGATTATTAGTTTTCAAGATATAGCGTTTTGAGTGAGTGAGGGTACAGGTCCGAAGGACTTTTCTTGATCACCCTGCATCTCCGTGGATATTGAAAATTGACCATCTCCGTAGAACAATTTTTTGCTCAAAATATATCCAGGAATAACCCCTTACAAGGTTATGCACGGAGTACCAAACACCCTGTATAGAGTACAAAAGCGAAAGATTTACTTGCTATAATTTTTAGTGGAAAGTTAAATAAAGTTAAAGTGAAATCGCTGTTTAATTTTTAATTGAAATCCAGCGACCCCTTGCACACGAAAATATGATTGGCTTCGAACATGAGTGACTGTGGAAGGGCTGGAGTCACTCGGTCCATTCACCGCCAATAAATGATCGACCGAAAAGTGGACCACTATAACATCTAAATCTTGGGCTTGAGCAAGGTCAGAGGTCAGGATCTGGAGAAGAACGACCCTGAGCAGAAAAATCATTCTGTACGCTGGTCCTGAATGTGACGGCGAAAACCGCCGTCGTCCTTATATTTAGAGCGAGGGAACCAATTTCAAGTCGGATTATCGGTGTCAGACCCAAAACCAAGGCCAGGAACATCACAATTCTGCAATGCTATATACCAACTAATGCCGCAACACCTGGTGACAAAGAGTAGTTTTATGGCCCATTGAGTGCCACTTTCGAGCGAGTCACAAGAGGTGATATTATTATCATCTCAAGAGATATGAACGCCCAGGTTGGCTCTGACAATACTGGACCAGAACACATCATGGTGACCCTTAGGGTCGACGCACCTCGACCTTGGATCAAGAGACCCTAAAACGGCGTATAATTTGTGGAGCTTTATATACTCAGCAAATGGTCATTAGAGGAAACCTGAAACCTTATAGGTTTTCCCCATTTGGCCATAAGTCGCTGATGGAGATGATGTCTCCTCAATGTTCGAGTGAAGCGAGGAACTGTCGTTGGGAGCAAAAAAAAAGCTGTTAGACGCGACGGGAGGAGTGCCATTGAAGTGCCAGATCTGGCCGGAATATGCGTCTTACATTGGGGATTTGGGTTCCATATTTAAAATTATGAAATAGTTGACGAACAGGAATTTCACCGTCAACCAGAGTAATTCTCAATGGGATTAGTGAGCACTCTCGAAGTTTATCCGACTGGATTTCAAAAAGGGTCGTTTTGTACAGACAATTGAAATACCCTACGTATAATATCGATGCATTCAGCTGAAATGAGTTCGCAATTACATTTCATGTTTGTGGGCTTCGAGAAGGCCTTGGATATCGCCAAGCGATGTTTCATAAGGAATCCTTTTCGTCGGATAGGTATTTCAGATTAGATCAGAGCTTTGATTAAAGAATCCTTCGAAGATACAATATGTCGCGTCTTACGTTGAGAAGAGCTATCAAAGAGATTTCCTGTGCGAAAGGGTTTCAGACAAGTCTGCATATTATCAACAGCCCTGTTTCTGGTGGTAATAAATGATAACTTATAGTTTGATTAATGTTTTCACAGTGCTTTTCAAATTTGAGGAAAATATTTCCGGATTTTACACAGTTAGCTTTATTATGTGTGACTTTATTATATATGAGTTGTATTGAATGGCGTTTCATTGAATCCGGCGTCCCCCAAGGTTCAGTCTTATCTCCCTCCCTATTCCTTATATTCATTAACGACCTTCTGTAGTCAACTCTCAGTCCAATCCACAGTTTTGCAGATGACAGTACTCTTGATAACGTCCACGAATTCAACTCTCTGTAGCTTCCAAACGCAGCGAGTTATTTGGTTCGCTGAGCTCAGACTTCAAGCTAATCCTGGAATGGGGCAGGAAAAACAGAGTAGAGTTTAACGCCATAAAAACACAGTCATGTCATCTATCCCTCAAGCGTGATGTCCCAGCGTCGTCCTCCAATATATTATTTACAACTTTGCTTTTCGGAAGATTTCACTCTCCTAGGCATGAATATTAATAAACACCTTAATTGGAGCCAACATATGTATCTTTGAAGTTGCTCTAGGTATTCTACGAAAATGTTAAAAATATTTTACGTCTTCCGATCTTGCTAAAATCTACAAAGTATTCATTCGCTCTCGCTTAGAGCACAATTCACACACTTGGGTTAGAGTACACAAAACAAATCACGCGTTGCTAGATCGTGTCCAGAAACATACGTTTCGACTGATTGGAGATGAAACCATCACGACTTCTATATACTCCCTAGAACACCTTACAAATGTCGCAGTACTCAGCATTTACTATTGCTACTTCCACGACAAATGCAGTATAGAACTCCACGAGCTAATTCCCCCGCTTTCCAATTTCCCGCGTCGTAAATGTCAACCTGAACGTGCACACGAACATACCATCAAACCTTATCGAGTGGAATAAATGCAATCGTTCATTTCTCGAACTTCAAAGCTGTGGATCGCATTACCAGTTGGTGTTTTTTCTCTTTTGTCCACCGACACTTGTGTAGCCCAATCTCATTTTGGTGTCCATTATATTAACTTCTTCCTATTCTGATTCAACTGTGCATAGCACAGGGGTGGCACGCTAAGTTGATCTCGGTGCCTTAAAAAAAATTGTAAAATCCGGATATCTTTTCCTTCAGATTGACATCCTTAAAGCTGCACTGGAAGGAGAGGAATATATGGGTCTTTAGTGGGGACTGTTTAATATCTTAAGTCACCTTGATTATGTAGGTATGATTGGTTGCACATAACCGGACTCAGAGTCAAATGTTCGCTCGTTGTATTCTAAATGCAAAGAGGGAAGACTTTTTTTTTGGTTACGCCAGGGAGGTGTGGAATCTTTATTAAATACCGATAGCCCGTGCCATTGGTATGCACATACCTGATCCTGACAGAATTATCAGCCGATATGTGCATGCGTGCTGGCTAGCATTTTATGTTGTGCTTCTTATATTGTTTTTGCTCTCCTTCCTCTCTCGATTCTCCGAAGATCCTTTTGCATATTCGTTAAGAGTGTGCAAATTTCCAACCAATTTTTCTCTGATTAATTTTTGATACTGCTTCGTTTGTTGCTGACTCTGTTTCGTGGATGTGCTTAACCACGGTAAAAACCACAAGAGAGGAGCCAATAGCGATCCTTGTGGGACTCCAGCGGTGACGTAGTACCTTACCCATTATCAGTTTGGTACCTCAACTTTCTGTTGGTGCAGTAGTTTTAAATTATTCTCAACAAGTGGTATGGTGTATCTATCCTGTCTAACGATCTCCATATAAGTGACCAATCTGCCGAGATAAAGGCATTTTTAATGTCCAGTGTCACTACTGCACAATATTTCTTTGTCCCCCATCGCCATCTTTCTCCTTGTATCGCCTCAGCTGCAGTATTAACTTCCACTTTTATTGCGTCAATAGTTGAACGCAATTTCCTAAATTCGAACTCGTGGTCTGATAGTGCTTTATTCTCCTCTGCTATTACGAGAAATTTGTTGTTTATAATTCGCTCAATGATCTTTCCCAACGTGTCAAGTAAACATATTGGCCGATATGACGATGGTTCTCCTGGAGGCTTGGTTTCCTTTTGGTCACAGTACCAAAAGTTGGAGCTCCCATGTTTCAAGAAAGACTTCTTCCTCTAAACACTTTTGCTTGGTTGTTATAAAGATGTCGGGCCTCTTTTAAACAGCAACTTTTACTGCCATATTTGGAATGCCATCGGGTCCAGGGGCCTTGTTGTTTCCTATCTTCCTGCAAGCCTCAAATATTTCCTCCGACAAGATTGCCGGAATGGACTCGATGCTGATCTCTCTGGTTATGATACATATACATAGTAGTTGGCCTTTGGGGGAACAGGTACTCTACTATTGATCTTAGCATTATCGGGCAAGTTATTTGTGGGGACCTACGACCCTTCTGCCTTGTCATCACCATCCTGTATGCTATATCCCAGGGATTTATATTCACTTCGTTGCAGAGATTTTTCAAATAAATTGCCTTACTCTGTTTAATCGCCTTCGTTTCGCCACTTTGAAAGTGTCTAATCGGTCCTAGATTTTCAGGACCTTGATCGTTGAGCTCTGTGTCGGGCTTGTAAGCACTTTTCCCTGGCTGTCTTTATTTCTTCGTTCCACCAGTTGTCCTTCTGGGCATCGCTGCATCGCACGCTGTTATGATAGTGTGGGTGAGTTGTTTAGCGAGGATCTTTGCTGTTTCGCTTCAAGTTGTGATGTCGGTGTTCATCATTTCTTCGAACATGTCCCTGTCGAAGAGTTCCATTTTGGGCCTGTTAATTTAGATCGTTGTACGCGTTTTCTTTGTTTTATATCAAATATAATTGCGTGACGATCGCTGTGTGTATATTCATCGCTAAGACGCCATTTCGTATTCCGTAGAAGGGAGTTGCTTACGAAGGTTTTTGTCTATGATGGAGCCCATTCCTGCATTGTGATATGTGTTTGCCCGGCCGATGTTTGCAATTTCTATTTTCAGTGGTGCAAATGTCTGCAGCAGAATACTTCCTCTAGCATTGGTGAGCCTGCTACCCCACTCTGTGGCCCATGCATTGAAGCCACCGCCTATGACCACTGGAGTTTTACCGCGTGTGTCGCTCGTTACATTATCTAACATTGTCTGGTAATCACTCGTTCCGCTGGGTCGAGCATAACAGCTGTAGAAGTGAATTCTATTTAATTTTGCTCGTTCGTACCAGCAAAAGCCCTCTGCTTGTTCACTGGCTTCTTGGAAGGCGTATTTTCCACATATCCAGTATTGTGTAGTTCACTAATCAAGACGATATCCGCTCCCTAGTCCTTAGCAGTTTGCGTCAGAATATCCTGCGCTGTCCTACAGTGGTTCAGATTAATTTGTATTATCTTCATGATTTTTACTTGTGATGGCTCTCCCGATCGGGCATTTGCTGCTGCCGGCTACGTGCTTCGCATTTGGTGGATGATCCTTCCTACAAAACATACATGATGGCTCCTTTTTGCAGCTTTTCGCAATGTGACCTTCCGTTCCACATTTCTTACAAAGCTTGGACCGGTCTTCTCCGTTTTTACACTGCTTGGCTAGGTGACCAAACTCTAGACATTTAAAACATTTTGTAAGTTCCGTTCGTTCGCGAATGCGGCAGTTGACCCAGCCGATCTTTACTCTTCCAGCTTCTAACAACTTTCTAGCTTTTTCTGCAGGAAGACTGACTCTGGCTGTTTGTGTTTCACCGTACGCCTTTCCCAGGGATAAGATGTCTGCCTGCGAAACTCCTTCGACTCTAAACTGGGCTTTGATTGCTTCGATTATGTGCTCTTTTGTGGTGACTTCATCAACATCTTTAATTTCAATGATAAAACGATGTGTGAGGGTCCTGACACTCCCTTGCTCTGCTAAGGCTTCGCTAATGGCGCCTTTGAGTTCGGCAGTTCTCTCTCCCGTCTCCTTAAGTTGAATTCGGAGCTCTGAAACTGAAAATAAATGTGCGTAAAACCAAGTAAATGCGCATGGGCTCGAACACAAGCACACCGATTATTCCTAAGGCAAAAGATGTGGAAGAGGTTGCCAGATTTTGTTACCTCGGAAGCATTGCCAACATGAGCGGCGTAGCCGAAATGGATATTGAATTTCGGATAAATAAAGCTCGTCAGCCCTTCGGTATCCTTTTCCACTAAGCTGTGAGTGCTTGACGCATGTGTCAAACCCGTGTTGTTATATGGTTGTACTTCATGGAAAGGGATCGTTAGGCTTTGCGAACTTTCATGATCCATTGCCACCGACGTATTTTAGCGATACTCTGGCCAAATGTGATCTTCAACGACGAACTTTCGAGTGCAACTGGACAGACTAAAATGGGCAATAAGATTCAAAGGCGGAAGTGGCAATGGATAGGTCAAACTTTGAGGGGACCAGATCTAAACATCGCCAAACAAGCTCTGGATTGTAATCCTCAAGGGAGACTTCGGGTGGGTCGACCATGTAGTATTGGAACCGAGTAATTGAGTAGGAGGAATAAACAACTCCCAGTGACAACGAAAGACCGATGCTCAGGCCTGCGCCTGTAGGAGGTTTTAACAGGAAATTGATTAATTGATTGATAGAAGACTTGTGTATTTGTCCGCTTTATTGAATTATTCGGAGTCTTAAAGATACTTCGAAAATAATTTTCATGAACCTACCTTCCCAATCCCATTCCTTTCCTTCATGACTGTGTTTGTGCATTGCACATAAAGGCCGAAACTACCTATAACACAGATCATGCTATACAAAAAAACATTTGTTTATTAGTTTAGCTGATAAATCTTCAGAAAACAATAATTTATCGATCCCGATCTGAGTATAACGTGTGAAAATTGTCATTAACAATAACTGTGCGATAACTTTTCACTCAAATACGCAAACCCATATAACAAACGAAAGATTGTCCAATACTGAGCGCTGTACGTTATTGATTGATGGCCATAAAACTCGCAATACTGAAATATTAATGAGCGACAATCGTTTCCGATATGCAAAAAATATCGCGAAAAATAACACCCCAGTAATCATCTAAACCGATCGTAACAAATTTGATGTTGTTGTTGTTGTTTACGAAGCATTAACATTAGTGTAGGCGTCGCGAGTATTAGTTTAATATGCTAATCCGCTAATCTGAAAGGTATTTAATCAGCGCGTAAAGCTATACCGCTAATAAAGTGCAAAATTTCAGACTTAGATTAAAGCGATGAATTTGATTAGGCATGACGATTCGTCTGGAATTTAGTAGATAAATATTAGGGGGATGATTGTTGACTGTGATCCTAAAAAGATAACACTCCGAGATCAAACAAAATTCACGAGTTTCTTGTTTGAGTGTACTTAATACGTGAAAGATTCACTTGTTTACTTTTTTTTTTTCTTTCTTTGCACTTTCAGTTTCTTAGCAAAACAAATTTAAGTAGGGGAGCCCGGGGCAGAACGGGGTACGAAGTTGGAAATATGTTTTAAAAACACAAAAGGGTAAATTAAGGGAGCTGAAACTTTTTCTTTAAACACAGTTTCCGCCGTTTTCTATCAAAAATTAGGAATGTATTGCGAAAGAACGGTACATTACCTTTAATTCAAAGTATTGTCCATAACTAGCCAGTACTTTTTTCCCATCTTTCTGGCAGTATTCGGATACCACTTCGGAAGAACCCTTCATCGTTTGTGGCTATCCACGAATCGACCCAATTTTTAGTATCTTCATGTTATGTAAAGCGCTGCTTAGACAGGCCATGTGCCATCGACCGGAACAAGAAATAATCGAAAGGGGCAATGTCTGGGGTAGGACCTCCCAATTAAGTGTTTGCAAATAGGTTTCGATCGGCGCCGCAACATGCGGACGAGCATTATCATGTAGGAGAATAATTTTGTCGTATCTGAAGTAGTAATAAACGCGAGCTCCGGTAATGGTTTCACCCGGTTTGAGCAACTCATAATACGCGACACCAAGCTGATCCCACCAAATACACAGCATGAGTTTTTTCCCATAAATATTCAGTTTCGCTGTCGATGTTGAAGCATGGCCAGATGGTCCTTATGATTTTCTCTTCTTTGGGTTATCGTAGCAGACCCATTTTTCATCACCCTTTCTTTTATGCCTGGCAAGCAGCATTTCACACATGCAAAATCGGCGTTCAACGTCTCTTGGCTTCAGTTCATATGGAATCCCAGTTCCTTGTTTTTGAATCATTTGCAACGATTTGAAACGATTTGCAGTTCCGAGCTAGACTCTGTAGCTAGCAGACGAATTTTCACCGACCGCCCTTTAAGCGAAATTTGACGGACTACCAAGTGAAAGTTATTAACACGGTTTCTTCAAGTGCTGCTAGTCGACTAGCTCCAAAAAAAACTCCTTATGGAAGGGCAAAAGAGGGGCCGCGATGACCCCTCTGGAACCAAAATTCGTGACCGTATTAAAATCAAGTTCCGTAAAGTCTCGGGCAACAACAACGAAAACCGGTACGCGATATTGCAAAACCTGAGTGAAAATTCCAACGAAACAGTCGATTGTAGTGTTCCTACGGTTAAAACTAAAACTCGTATCCCACCATTTGTGATTACTTCATTGGACATCAAATCGATTAAAGACCTGCTTCATTCTTCTAATATTAGTGATTATACCGTCCAACATATGTCCGTTGGTATCAAGTTAAAAGTGAACACAGCAGAAAACTACGACACTCTAACCAAAGTCATGGTCGACCAAAACATTGAGTTCTATTCTCACCCTAATTAAGAGGATAGACCTATTAAAATAGTGCTAAGTGGACTACATTCCATGGAGGCCAATACGTTGAAATCATATTTCGCCAACAACGGCCTGAAAATACTTGACATCAAGCCTTTTGACCTGAAGACCAAAAGATTTAATCAACAAGCGACTTACCTGTTCTATTTTGCACATAATTCCATTAAACTGTCTGACCTACACACCCAATCTAGAACTGTGATGAACACCATAGTACAGTGGAATTACTACGGGCAGAAAAATAAAGGCCCAACTCAATGTCGCAACTGCCAGAAGTACGGGCACGGCTCTTCGCACTGCAACTTACGACCGAGATGCATGATATGCGGCGACCAACACAAACACGACACGTGCGACGCGGTGCAAGACACTCAAATCAAGTGTTCAAACTGTGGAGGGAACCATCTATCTAATGACCTCAGCTGCGCGAGCAGAAGGCACTACATTGAGGTAAGAGAAAAAATTAAAGCCAGTAAAAATGGAAACGTACGCAGAGCTCCGATGCCAAATGCACCTGACCTAGGTGTAATAAACTTCCCTCCTGTTCGCACGATAGCGGTAACTTGTTCTAAAAGTTCGCACGATAGCGATAATATCTTATACCGAAAAAAAAAACCAAATTAAAATCGAGAATTTACTTGTTTATTTGTCGGTGGTTGGTAAACGAGTGTCTACACTAAATCAAAAAATGACCAAAAATGGCCAATTGCTGTGCGGTAAAATTCGAGTACCGCTAGCGGTTATGCTCGATTGCTTTTTAGCACCAGGGCCGTATTCAAGATTTTAAGTTAACTTTAATAAGATTTTACAAAGGTAATAATTAACGCAAAAAATAACATGAATGATAATTAATGCAAAAAATAATGTGTTGATGAACTCTAACATTCCGGCCGCCTTGAAGTCTCTTCAACTAATCCATGGGTAACGGCGCCACCTTAGTTATCGACCGACGAATGACTCCACCCTTGGTTTTTATGTCAACCACTCGCACATGTCCATCAGGGCCCGGAATAGCTTTAATGATTCTGCCAAGCAGCCAATTTTGCGGTGGCAGTTGGTTGTCGACGACAAGTACTAGCATATTTTCTTCAATGTTGGGCGATGATTTTAACCATTTATACTTCTGTTGCAGCTGAGGAACATATTCCTTGGACCATCGACGCCAGAAGTGCTGCTGTAACGACGACAATACCTGCCATCGAGTCAGATGAGTTAATTTTTTTTTCATTAAATCGGGCTCCGGCAAAGCGTTGAGAGGGCTATTCACCAAAAAATGACCAGGTGTTAGCGTGGCCTCGTCGTTCGGATCTGACGACATCGCTGCTATTGGTCGCGAGTTAAGAATAGCCTCGATTTGCGCAGCCACTGTGGAAAGTTCCTCAAAGGTCAGCGACGAAGATTCGATAGTGCGGACTAGGTGAAATTTTGCAGATTTCACTGCCGCCTCCCACAAACCTCCAAAATGGGGAGCACGTGGTGGGATGAACTGGAACTGAATACCAGTTTTTGTGCAGTGTTCGATGATTTTTTTTTGGTTTTGTTCTGTGTAAAACTTCTGGCGAAATTCTTCCATCTTCGTTTTCGCTCCGACAAAGTTGGTTGCATTATCGCAGTATAATGTGGCGCAGATTCCACGACGACTGACAAATCTCTTCAGCGCCGCAATGAACGCTTCCGAGGAGAGGTCAGATACTACCTCTAAATGGACAGCCTTCGTCGCGAAACAGATGAAGACTGCAATATAAGCCTTTTGACGTTGCCTCCCACGAAGCTTAAACGATATCCAAAAGGGTCCACAAAAATCGACTCCACTGTGATTGAAAGCACGAATTGCCTCAGTGCGAAGTTTTGGCAGGTGTCCCATTATTTGCGTCTGAACTCGTGGGCGGTAATGGAAACAATGTACGCACTTCCGTACAACCCAGTTAGCAACCGACTTTGCATTCAAAATCCAAACGGTCTGTCGTAAGTTAGCCACTAATGCCTGACTTCCAGCATGTAACGATCTGCGATGAAGATAGTTAGCGTACGAAAAAACAAATGGATGGTTTTTGGGAAGGAGTAAGGGATGTTTCATATTATAAGGTATGTCTCCGTTCTGCAAACGCCCGCCGACTCTTAGGAGTGTTGGTGAGTTGTCATCAAGAAAAGGAGATAGTGTTTTGATGATACTCTTTGGGCTAGTCAGTCCATGTTTACGCAATGATTCTATTTCTACTGCAAAACTCCCTCGTTGGAGAACGAATACGATTCTCTTAAATGCTTCTTCCAATTCTAGAGCATTAAGATCCTTGTCGTGAGAGTGATTCTTCCCCCGAATACGAGCAAGTAAAATGTTGATGAACCGAACAACAAATCCAAAAATTCTAGTCAATTTTTGATAATTGTTGACGTACTTGTGGTCGGATATCAAATCGTGTGAGCCACGCATTCCAATTAAGATTGATTTCACACTGCGACGCTCTGGAACATTGGCTGCCGCATGATCGACGAATTTTAGTTGCGGCCACTCTTGTTCAGACTTCAATAAGAATATTGGTCCAGTGAACCAGAGTGAAGCCAGTAGCTGTTCGACGGAAGCGCCCCTGGATATGACGTCTGCTGGATTTAATTTCGTTGGAACATGTCTCCAAGATGCGAATTTCGTAGTTAGTTCCTGTATTTGAGCCACGCGATTTGCCACAAAGGTGGTCCACGTTGATGAGTGTTGATGTATCCAATGTAATACGATCTCTGAATCCGACCAAAGGTAAATTTTCGACGCTTCGTTGAATAAACCGCGAACTGATTTAAAAAGGTTCGAAAGTACTAACGCCGCGCATAGTTCCAAGCGCGGGAGGGATACCGATTTTATAGGTGCAATTCTCGACTTTGCTGCTATCAATGTGACCGATATTTTTCCAAAAATGTCAATTGTGCGAAGATAAAGACAGCCACCATAAGCGCGACCAGACGCGTCCGCGAAACCGTGTAATTGATACGAAACCGAAGTGTTAGGCGAGTACAATAAGCGAGGGATATAAATTTTCTCCACGTCTTGCAATTCCAGACGATAGCGCATCCATTTATCTGATTGTTCCTTCGAAAGAGGTTGATCCCATTCGAGTTTCATGGTCCAAAGTTCTTGCATGAATACTTTCGCCAACACAATGATCGGGTTGATAAGCCCTAGGGGATCAAACAATTTTGCAATATCTGAGAGAACAAGCCGTTTAGTTATCTTGGAAGAACATTCATTTATCTGCCAGCGAAAATGAAAGCGATCCTCAGAAGGCTCCCAAATGATACCGAGAGTTTTAATAATATCTGCGTCGTTGATTCTGAGCGGGGTTTCTCTATTCGTTTTTGTAATTCCGTGTAGAAAACTTCTCTCATTCGAAAACCACTTTTTTAATTCAAACCCCCCTTCAGAAAGAATACACTCAACCTCCATTTTTATCCGCGTCAGTTGTTCCAATGAATCCGCTCCGGTGATCAGATCGTCCACGTAAAAATCCGATTTTATCACTCGATATCCCACAGGATACTTGTCCTTGAAGAGGTCAGCTAAGTAGTTTAGACAACGTGTTGCTTGAAAGGGTGCTGATTTTGTGCCATAGGTTACCGTCTTCAAGAAAAAGGTTCTTAATTGCTCATCCGGATTTTCTCTCCATAAGATAGCTTGATGGGGCCAGTCCTCCTTTGCAATCCAAATCTGACGGTACATTTTATGTATATCTGCAGTCATTGTATATTTATGACACCGGAACCTCATTATGATTGAATATAAATCATCCTGCACAATCGGTCCGCACATCAAAATGTCATTTAACGATAAGTTCGCGTTCGTTCGGCATGACGCGTCAAATACGACCCGAAGTTTGGTACTGGAGCTTTCCGGACGCACAATAGCGTGATGAGGAATGTAATACCTTGCAGTTACGCCATTCGATTCTGACACCTGCATGTGTCCCAATGCCTCATATTCTCGCATGAACTGGATATATTTTTCCTTTAACTCTGCGTTGTTGCTAAGTTTTTTCTCTAGCATGAAGAATCTCCGTTTACAAATCTCAAATGAGCTTCCCAAACGATTAGGGTCTTCCTTAAAAGGTAATCTGACAATAAGTCGCTTCTCCGATGACAGTGTGACAGTTTTTACAAAGTGTTGTTCAGCATTCTGCTCCTCTTCATTCCATTTCGAGTTGACAGATTCTAGATTTTCTATTTTCCAGAAGCGTTCCACTTGATTAGACAGAGTTTCATCTTCGTTGAATGCGATGTCTGATTCGATTATCAGGCAGTCGCCACCTTGCGGCGGATGAACTCTATTACAACGACCTCCTATTACCCATCCGAGCTCTGTATTGGCTAGAACAGGAAGATTATTGCCTATTTTAAACTTTCCTTCCAACATAACGTCATATACCAGACCTGCACCTAGTAGCAAATCAATTTTCTTCGGCATATTGAATTCAGGATCAGCCAAGTGAACGTCTTTCGGAATGTTCCAATTTGAGATGTCAATTTTCCTATCTGGCTGCACTCCAGTAATCACTGGAAGGACCCACGCTTCCAGATCAGCTTCAAATGATTGAGATTTAGATTTGATTTTCGTGATTACTAAAGAGTTTGATCGCGAACCGATTTCAGCGATTCCAGTTATAGACTGATTTAAGCGACGACTCTTGAGCGACAATCTTTTAGCCAAATCTTCGGTAATAAAATTCAATGTCGACGCAGAGTCTAAAATGGCACGGGCAGGAACTAATTCGCCAAAGCTATTTTTTATCCAAATAATTGCCGTAGCTAGTATTACTTGATCATGCGATGCCGCTGAATGAAGAGATGAAGCGCAACTCGTCCTTACCACATTATCCGAATTCCCGGTCAATAGAGTTGTTACATTCTTGACTTGAGTGTGATTGGGAGTGTCAGGAGATGCATACCGATGTAACAATTGGTGATGCGGTGCGCTGCATACAATGCACCGAGGATGAGGACAGTTTCCCGCCATGTGACCTTGACCAAGACAGTTCAAGCAAACGCCTACTTTCTTAGCTTGACGGTACCTTTCAAGCACATTTAACTTTTCGAATTTATAACATTTGTCGATGTTATGATTTGTCCCATGACAATGAAAGCAGCTGGGCTTAGATACGGTCAAACTAGTGGATTTTCTGCTATTAAATTTGCTAACAGTCCTTGATCTAACATTGTCTGGCACCATTGGTTCATGAGACGATTTTCGCGTCTCTAATTGTTGACAGCGCTTGTTTAGAAAAATGGCACATGACTCCCAAGTAGGTATCTGAGAAAAATCCAACGATTCTTCCCATTTAGTAAGCGATTGCTCATCTAATTTTCCTTTCACTACATGTAAGATAAAAACATTTAAAATCTCTTCAGCAGATCCCATTGAATTGAGTGCTCTCAGATTAACATTCAGTTTATCCACCAGGCTACGTAATTCAGCCGGTGTACCGTTAAGAGCAGCCGGGACGGCAAATAATTCCCGCACATGTGCTTGAAAAACAATGCACTTATTGTCGTAGCGGGATTTCAATAAATCTAACGCTTGCGGATAATTTTTATCCGTTACTTCTAATCCATTTAGCAATTCACGTGCTTGACCTTCGAGACAGCTCAATAAGTGTTGAAATTTATGCACGTTGCTCAAATCCTCACAATTATCAACCAGATTTTCAAAATTATTCATGAAACTTAGATACTCGGTGTAATTTCCAGAAAATTTGGGTAACGATAATTTAGGTAGCCTTTGATGCGGCGAAATTTGGCTGGAATTGCCGAAATATGATTGCTCTGCACGTGTGTTCACCGGTGAGGGATTGGGGTCGAGTTTTGGATTCAACAGGTTCATTAATTTTAAGATCTTGGATTTCGTGGAGCAAAAATTGTGCTCGATCTCTTCCCGCTGAGACGGCTGGGATGGGTCTTCGATTTCTAAAATTTCTTGATGAACCAAAATTTGTTCAAAGTACCTTTCTAAAACGCCAAGTCGGCACGCCAATTCCTCGCTGGTGATCGTTGCCTCGTTTTGATCGACGAAATTTTTAATTTTAGTCATGCATCCCTTGATGATTGACCTGCGCGATTTTACCTTCGCAAGTTCTGCCGGATCCATTTTTCGATAACACTTTTTTCTCCAAAATAACGTGCGTACGAGTCGAATCGAGGGAACGATGTATCCAAATCGCGTTATGTGGTCGAATTGCACTAACAAACGCACCAACTATATAGCAATTTAGGTTCACAAGCATCGAATTGATCGAAAACGCAAAAATCACAATCCTTTTCGATGTGCACTCCACTACGATCGAGAAAATTTTCGCAAACTATATTGCAATTTAGCGTCGCACCGCTCGATCCAATTGATCGACAAAAAATCAAAATTAATATCCGAAAGAAATGCACTGCGATCTAGAATAAACTAAATCCGAAAATACACCGCGATATCCAACATATCACGTCGGGGTCACCAAAATGTTCGCACGATAGCGGTAACTTGTTCTAAAAGTTCGCACGATAGCGATAATATCTTATACCGAAAAAAAAAACCAAATTAAAATCGAGAATTTACTTGTTTATTTGTCGGTGGTTGGTAAACGAGTGTCTACACTAAATCAAAAAATGACCAAAAATGGCCAATTGCTGTGCGGTAAAATTCGAGTACCGCTAGCGGTTATGCTCGATTGCTTTTTAGCACCAGGGCCGTATTCAAGATTTTAAGTTAACTTTAATAAGATTTTACAAAGGTAATAATTAACGCAAAAAATAACATGAATGATAATTAATGCAAAAAATAATGTGTTGATGAACTCTAACACCTCCTATTAGAAGACAACTACAACAGCAAATAGCATCGTCTACTACACCATTGAAAGTCTCTTACGCATCGACTGCACGCAATTCAATACTAGCAACAACATTAGCGCCAGCTGCGAACAACGCTGAATCCCTATTCTCAACGAGCGAAATCATTGAGATAACAAACGAGGTTCTCTCTAGCCTGGCTAAATGTAGAAATAAACAAGAGCAATTGCAAGCAATAGTTCAACTTGTATCTAAATATATATATGGCTAAACGCGCTCTTAAATGCATGCTATGGAATGCTCAAAGCATTCGAAACAAAATCGTTGAAACCTTCTGTTTCATCAAAGAAAATAACATTGACATTATTATTATAACAGAGACATGGCTCAAGCCAACTGATAAATTGTATGATCCCTTGTACTCAGTCTATAGACATGATAGAGAGAATCAAATGGGTGGTGGCGTTGCAATAATCATTAACAAACAAATACATCACTCTCTCTTGCCTATTCCCATAACCGAAGAAATCGGCTCGTTATCGGTTAAACTTGTTGACATGGACCTTATCTTAACAGCCAGTTACTTTCCAGGAACTCATGTCACGTCTGAAAAACTAAAAAAATTCAAATCTGATCTCAATACCCTCACAAGAACAAAAAATAAAATGCTATTGTGTGGAGATTTCAATGCCAAACACCAGCACTGGAACTGTCCCCGAACCAACAAAGCCAGTCGAATACTCTTCGATGAACTAGCCAAGGGAATTGGAATAGTTCTTCCTCCATCTGAACCTACATACCATCCACCTAAGGGGCTTTCTTCCACCCTAGACCTAGTTATAAGTTTTGGACTAATTAATGTATCCCAACCAGAAACTACACAAGACCTCTCGTCTCCACATCTTCCGGTGCTGTTTTCCCTCTTGGACGAAGTACCATTGAATAATAACGCAGTAAAAATCCGTAACTATTCTAAAACGCGATGGAAAACCTACCATCGTCTCCTGAGCAACTCCTTACCTATCGATAAGCTCGACCTGTCAAAAACCACCCCCGCAATGATTGACGAAATGGTGAATAGCTTCTCGTCCAAAGTCATTGAAGCCGCCGAAAAATCAACTCCAAAAGCAACAATCAAGGAAAACATTATTACACTCCCTATAGAAATCAAAAATCTCATCTCTGCTCGTAACCAAAAAAGACGGCAATGGCAAAGATGTAGGGATCCCGCCTTAAAAAAAGAAGTTCTCTTCCTGCAAAATGAGATAAAATATGAAATATCTCAACTGAGAAACAAAAACTGGAATGCTGTCCTAGAAGGGTTAAACAAAGGGTCCACAAAATTCTGGAAAATTAATAAAGTTCTAAAAAATAGGGGAAGAAGTATACCTTATTTAAAAGTCAATAATAAAAACATTTATACTGACAGCGACAAAGCAGAAATATTAGCGGATCAATTCCACTCTGCTCATGACATCGCTGTAAGTAATTCTGCCCACGACCAATTCACCAATAATATCAATAATCAAATTGATAAATTGCTGTCGACTCCCTTAACAACATCCGAGCAGTCCCTTCTTTGCAAACCTGCTGATATCAGAAACATACTGCGCAGATCCAAAACCAGGAAAGCCCCGGAAAATACGACATACCTAACATTCTTTTGAAAAATCTCCCCAAAAAAGCAGTGGTTTTCTTGAGTCATATATTTAATAGTTGCCTGAAACTAGGATATTTTCCAAAATGCTGGAAAGAAGCCACTATTATAGCTATCCATTAGCCCGGAAAAGACTCATTCACACCCAGTAGTTATAGACCTATTAGTCTACTCTCCTCAATCTCCAAAATTTTTCAGAAAATTATCCTTCACCGTCTTCAACTCCACACCGACGAAAATAATATTCTCCCTGACTACCAATTTGGCTTTCGACAAAAGCACTCCACGTGTCACCAACTTCTCAGAGTCACTAATTTCGTTAAAAAGGCATTCCAGGACAAAAAATCTGTTGGCATGATCACGCTAGACATCCAAAAAGCGTTCGATACAGTATGGCATAATGGCCTCCTATCCAAGTTAGTGAAATACTCGTTTCCCAAATATTTAATCCACCTGATCGGTTCCTTTCTCTCACAGCGATCCTTTCAAGTAAAAATCAAATCATCCAAATCGGAAAGCCGTGGGATTCCTGCAGGTGTTCCTCAAGGATCGTGTCTAAGTCCCCTACTCTTCAACCTATACACCTCCGATCTTCCTAAACACTCCACTTGTGAGTTAGCGACTTTTGCAGATGACACTGCTGTTTTCACAACATCAGTGGACCCTGCAATCATAATCAACAACCTGCATAAACAGTTTGCCCAAATTGCAGCGTATCTCACCAAGTGGAAAATAAAATTGAACACAGCGAAATCCGCAGCAATTTTTTTTTTTCACGAAAAGAAGAGCATCCCAGTATCTACCACCCCGTACACTCCACCTTGGCGGAGAAACTATACCATGGTCCAATAACATCAAATACCTTGGGATGTACAAGAAACTGACATACCATCACCAGATCTCAGACGCTGTCTCCAAAACACTAAAGCTTATCAGGATATTATACCCTTTGATAAACCGGAAGTCAAAACTATCGATAGCAAATCAACTGCTTCTGTACAATGTGGTAATGCGACCATGTCTCTTGTACGCGTGCCCTATTTGGAATGGATGCGCCCAAGCACACAAAAACAAATTACAAATAACGCAAAACAAATGCCTTAAGCTTGTACTGAACAAACCCTGGTATTTCTCAACTAGACGCCTTCACCAACTGGCTGTTACAGACCTAGTCCAAACACAGTGCAACAAACTGGAAAAAAATTTGTTAAGTAGTTGCAAGAACTCGATCAACCCACTGATTCATTCTATCATGGAATAGTATTTAGCATTTAGTTTAAGTTAAGATAGCATAAGTTAGTTAGTAGTTTCCTTTTACTTTTAAGTTAAAATTTACAAAAGGTTTTTTAGTTTTCCCCTCTTTCCTTAAAGTATTAACTAGATCAAGCAAATGAATTACAAACCACTAATCCTAAACTCAACCATAAGTTGCAAAGGTTAATTCAATACCTGATCTCTAACATTAACAATCTAGCGTAAGCACCATATTATAAAAATCTTGGGAAATAAATTATATTATGAATACGAATTATGAAACGATTTGCTTCTTGGGTCACTTCTAATGAAGGTGCAAGTTGTTCTTGTGTTTGACACGAATCTTCCTAAAATAATGCTTCCAATTCCGTGTCTTCGTACACTTTCGGCCTTCTACTACGTTCTTTGTCTTCCACGTCAAACAGGAGCAAAAAACACAGAACGAAAAGTTTACGCACCAACGCTCAAGAATACTAGACTAACATGATTTCCGTAGTTGAGTAGTAACAGGTTGGACTAGTTCTACTTAATGCCGCTTGCTGGCAGCACCACCCTGCCATCGAAAAACGCCAAACATGATTCCGCCCCGGTACCCCATTATGCCAGAGTTCCCCTATAATTATACATTTTTTTGCTTAATAGAGTGATTAATCAACTGATCGTAGAAATGAAAACATTTCCATCAACAAGATCCAAGACAGTTTCAAACGATCCGTAACTACTGTTTGCAAATCCTTCGACGCATTTCAGTGATATTTTGGCCAGAAGTAATCGAAAACGTCGAACTTTGGAGTAGAACTGGACAGAAGATAGGCATTGCAATTCAAAGAGGAATGTGGCAGTGGATCGGTCACACTTTGAGAAAGCCAGAGCTAAACATCTTCAAACAAGCTCTGAATTATAACGTTCAAGAAAGACTTTGGGTCGATAGAAGCGAGCAGATAGACAGGAGGCCAGAGGAATAACAAGTCCTGCTCTCAACTAAAATCCTGTGTGACTTGTGGATTTCCTTTGCTTCTATAAGGGATGAGAGTACATTGTTTTCGAGGTGGAGTTATATTCAATATCCTGCAGGAACTTAATATTCAGAAGTCTGTAAGATCAGATTATATCCCTTCGATAAAAAAAATCCACAGCTAGAGTGTAGCCTATTGGGTAGCGTGTCGAAGGTCGTGAGTACAAATCCCGATCGCCGTATAATTCCAGCACGCTGCCTGCTTGGGGATACCTTGGTCACCTCAATCTACGAAAAAGAAAAATTCGTAGATACAAGTTGTGCGAAAGGCCAACAACCCTACCACAATAAATAATGAAAATTATTAAGGTATCTGAAATTCAGGAGGCCAAGGCCCAATTTGAGCTGTAGTGCCATTGTAGTAGATAAAACATCAACAATTTCGAACAACTCAGTTTACTTTCCGTAAATTGGAAATGTAGCAAATTATAATCGCAATAATCTGAAAGTAATAAATGGGAACAAAAAATATCCACCTCCATTTGAAACTGCTTCCTATATCTGTTCCGATACAAAATAACTCGATTTATTCTTAACATTTTCCAAAAATTTCTTATCACAACAGTTCTGAATAACGTTCCTTCGATACGTTTGCAAAATCCACTCACTAAGAACAAACATTTCCCAAGCACTACAAGAAACACAAACCAAATCAAAACAAATAAAACAATAACAAAGATATTTTATAGCCGGGGATCTTTTACGTATCCCAAATCTCTTTTTATTAAATGAATAAAATATTTAAAAAATACTATTTTAGTAAATTACTACATGAAAAAATTTAGTTTTCAAAAAATTTGCGAACAAAAACATCCCACCGAAACGGTTACCGTCTTGAATTTCCAATTAGGTCGCAAAACTTCTGGAAGATGATCATCGTATTTATGGAAACCGGATTGCGATCGAGATGTGAGAACAAGAACTTCATATTCGAGAGGCTTACACTGTTTTCCGTGGCGACATTTGCGTTGAAGCAGGGCATTTTCTTCGTCTTCTTGACACACAGCACTTGATAGGTAGCGTGGATAGTGATTTTGCCCCAGGGATATGAGACCGTTCTAGGCGAAAAAAAAAACTAAAACAAGAATTCCAAATACAGAAGTTCACAAATACCTTCACTTTACAATCACATCCTGTATAACTATTCGCACTTCCAGTTCGTTTTTCACTCGACTGAATATCGTTCGCGATAATTCCTAGATTCAGCATTTCCAGCTTATTCTTATCTTCTTCAATACTATCGTATCGGTCGATATTGAACAGATAATTGCTGAAAAAAGAATTAAATCTTTAATTTAAGAGTCAATAAATTTCATCCTGTAAATAAATCCGTGAAACGAAATCTTGCAATTTTCTACTTCCGGATAAGCTGGAAACATCGTCCTCGATACAACTTTCATCCGTATATGAATTTCGACATGGTTGCCTGTCGGTAACTTTTCCATAACTCGAAACATCCGGTAGCGGTACCATACGATGATTCTTATCACCAGTAATTATCACTATCACGGCCGTTGTGAAAATTCCCAAAATCTTGAACGAAAAATTACAAAAATTAATTTTTGACTGATTTTTTTTTTTAATTTTTAAATGAGAATAACTCACCCAAGGACTCATCTTGAAAGCAACTGATGACATCGAGATCATTTCGTTCCTTTTTATAGTAACGCGGATCCTTGAAAGATTCTACCGGTGTGATATTTTTATTTCGAAGAACAATGGACTTCAACAGTCTCTCACATTGATGCGATCCAATTTCACATTTTGACATTTTATTACGAAGGAACAAAAGGATACAGTGGACATTGTTAGGGTATATTCGAGAAGAATAAAGGAGTTATTTTTAATAATTCCATAATGTTTCTCAATCATTTGTTGTAGATAATAGCATAACAGTCTCAAAGATGTTGCTAAAAAAAGGAGAGTATTTTCGAAATGGTCGTATTGCGTAGTCGCAGGCTAACATTTCTACTTCATTATTTATACGAACTTCCACTGTCTTTGGTTTGTTCCTATTTTGTCATAATCCAAGGGTTGAGATAGTTATCTACAAATTTGTGAACTTCACAGATTGGGGTAACTCAACCATAGTACAGAGAATTGTCTTACTCTACATTTAATCTAAAAGTATGTATTACAAGTTTTCGCTAAACTGTAGAACGCTAAAAAATAAAGTTCATATCGTTACTTAAAAATATTATAACTAACTATCATAATCAGATTATATTATATCCATTCGTTCACAATCTAGCTCAAGAAAGCGTTGACGAAAATGTAAGGTAATGTTCGTGAAAGTTTTAAATCCCTCCAACTCTTTTTTCACTTGAAACCCCTTTATCCTTCTAAGGAGTATCACAAAATATCTAGTCAATTTGAATTGTGTGCAATTATCGGACTGTGAAACATTCAGCACTACCTCTATTACACTCGTTACTACAGATAGGCGAAAAAGTTGCTTTTGGTTACCTAGTTCACTAGTTCTAACTCACTGAAGGAAATAGTTCTTTATTTTAGTTCGTTTAGTTCATTTAGTTCAGAGGAAGTCGAAAATTTAAAACTCGGTTTTTCGCTAATCCGAACGATTGATAATCCGGACGTTCAATTTATTACATTATTGACCCTACAGTCCGGATCAGGCAAATTTTGTGGTCTCTATAATCCGGAGATTTGGTTTTTTCCATTTTAAATGTTCTTTTCTTTCCTTTGCATTTCTAATGTTGCTCATTTTTTTTTATGGTATGAACCCGAAACATAAAACGTTAAAATCTTCAGAATATCCGGAAAAAAAGAGCTTACGCGAGTGGTTTGTAAGTCAGCGCGATCTGATTTTAAAACCATTTCTGGAGATATTATGCGCTTTAAAGCGCGATATATTTTTTAACACTCGATATAAAGGAACTAAGACTTTTTATGCTAGCAAAGAATGATTCGAAAAATTTCGTAAAAGGTATGGAATAAGCAGCCTGAAGATAGCAGGGGAAAAATTAGTAAGCAATCCTAACGAGGTCCAATCGTTTAAAGAAAAGCTTCGGAAAATATTGAAAAACTGCAGTTATAGTCAAGCCAAAACTATAATGCAGATAAGTCAGGGCTCATCTGAAAAATTTTGCCTGATAAAACATTAGTGCATTCCAAGGAAGTAACAGCTCTTTGAAGGAAAGCTCTAGGGAAGGTATTACAGTGGATGTAAACAAAAAAAATGTTGGAAAGATTGAAGAAATAATAGTTTGCCACTTAGTTTTTACATAGAGAGAACACACAAAACGATGAAGAAGAATAGTGAAACCTTACTGTATTTGTCAAAAGAATCGGAGGTGAAAACGAGAAAAACCGAGATAACTGTAAAAAATATAATATTTAAGTTTAATGTAGACATCTCGAGTCAAAAAAGGGAAAGACAAAAGAAAACGCAGTAGAATTATAATATCATATGATAATCTAGATAAAATAGGAAAGAGTTTAATGTACCGGGAAATAGGAATGTCAGCTCAAATTCTTTCCAATAGTGTATAGTGGCTTTTGTGTGGGAGGTGGTAGAAGCAGAGAGGGGAGCTTTGTAATTTTTGTATATAATACCGAACGTAGTATACAAAATTTTTCATGCTGAATTTAAAGTTTGTAGTTTCTATTATTTTCAAAAAAAATGGACATATATTTAATGAAATTGAGGCATTTGTATGGGAGGTGGCGTAGGAAGTGGAGCGTTTTAGATGATTTTGAAACTGCTTATCAACATCCTTATCACGATGCTTTATTTCAATTTCAAAGTCTTGCATGTTTGAATGAGAAATGCTTTTCTTGAATTTTTAAGACAGATATTTTTATGGGAAGGGGCAGGAGTGAAGCGAAGCTGATAATTTTTTTTGCATTTATTACAATTAATAAGGGAAAATTCTGGCAAAATTTTAAGTTTGTAATTTTTCTAGTTTTAATGGAAATCGATTTAATGCATTCATCAAAATTATGCATTTATATGGGAGGGGGTAGAAGGAGCATATGAATCCAATCAAAATTTTTCGTCGTCATCTATACATATTAATATAATTGTAGTGTCTGTCTGTTATTTGCTTATAAATGGCTATAAGTTAGTTTTTTGAGCTATTTTAGCACTAACTAAGCATAAAAACACATTTTTGAAATTTTTGTCTGTCTGTCTGCCCGACCGCTTTTCACGCACAAACGGCTGAACCGATTGTAATGAAACTTGCACAGTTTGTTAGGTGTCCATCGGAATGAAGTCTGCTTTTGGTTTCATTTCACTCCCATCACGCCTTCTACCCCCTCCCATGCAAAGTGACTCATTTTCAAAATATATATTAATCAAATTTTCTTGGAAACTATAAAAGCTATTCATTTGAAATTTGGAATATATTATTTCTATTATAAGTGCAGTCTTTTGGTATACAAATTGTTTGAGTTTCCTCACTAATTTCACCACCTCCCATACAAACTACACTTTTTCATGAATCACTTTACACCAAATTTCTCAGTACGTGTAACTTCCATCGAGCTAAAATGTTGTATTAAATCCTTAATTAACATTATTATTAATATCGGGAAAAAATTAACCTATTAGCTTCACTCCTTCTACCCCGTCCCATACAATGTGACACAATTCCACGACTTCACAAGAATTTGACTTTCTTGAAAAAATCTGAATGTTACTGATCTGAAATTTAAAATATATCAATTGCATGATGATTATAGTTGTTTTTCAAAAAATCACCAAAAATCCCCTTTTCCTTCTACCACCTCCCATATAAACCGCACTTTTTCATGAAATACTCTAAACGAGTTTTCTCAGTATATTTAAATTTCATCGAAGTAAAAATTTGAACTTAATCCTTAATTAGCATTATTATTAATATCGGGAAAAAAATTAACCGAGTAGCTTCACTCCTTCTACCCCCTCCCATACAAAGAGATACATTCCACGGCTATATGACAATTCGATTTTCTTGAAAAGTGTGAATGATACAGATCTGAAATTTAAAGTATATCAATTGCATGATAGTTATAGTTGTTTCTCGAAAAATCACCAAAAACCCCCCACTCCTTCTACCACCTCCCATATAAACCGCACTTTTTCATGAAATACTCTAAACGAGTTTTCTCAGTATATTTAAATTTCATCGAAGTAAAAATTTGAACTTAATCCTTAATTAGCATTATTATTAATATCGGGAAAAAAATTAACCGATTAGCTTCACTCCTTCTACCCCCTCCCATACAATGTGACACAGTTCCACGACTTCACAAGAATTTGATTTTCTTGAAAAGTCTGAATGTTACTGATCTGAAATTTCAAATGTATCAATTGCATGATGATTATAGTTGTTTTTTAAAAAATCACCAGAAACCCCCTACTCCTTCCACCACCTCCCATATAAACCGCACTTTTTCATGAAATACTCTAAATGAATTTTCTCAGTACATTTAAATTTCATCGAGGTAAAAATTTGAACTTAATCCTTAATTAGCATTATTATTAATATCGGGAAAAAACTTAACCGAGTAGCTTCACTCCTTCTTCCCCCTCCCATACAATGAGACACATTCCACGACTATACAATAATTCGATTTTCTTGAAAAGTATGAATGACACAGATCTGAAATTTAAAGTATATCAATTGCATGATAGTTATAGTTGTTTCTCGAAAAATCACCAAAAACCCCCCACTCGTTCTACCACCTCCCATACAAATTGCACAATTTCGTTAAATTCAATGCACTAAGTTTCTCAGTACCTACTCAATTTTTGAAGCTTAAATTTGGTACAAAACATTTTTATAGCTACTCTAGCATGATGTGAAACAAATTAGTTCAGTGCTGTCACCCCTTCTACCACTCCCCATACAAAATTTCTTAACACCGCAAAAATTTCGATTTCATCTATACATAGTATCGTTTGATTGGGCTTTACGCACAATCGTAGTCCTGCTATGTTTTTAAGCTTAATGTTATTTTATTTGTTTTTTTTGTTTTTTTTTTTTTAAATAACACCAGCTACAATTACTCACATGTCCTTAACGCTCTTCAACACGTATATGATCTCGAATCACGGGTTTGATTTGATCACGAGCCTGTCCCATAAAAATGGGAGTATCATGCTTTCATTCTCAATAATTCATGGTTCTGATTCCAACAATATACAAACCATTTTCTTCAAAGAGCCATTAAAGTAAGCAGATTATATATCCCACATAATGTATTACTAACTACACTCTCAAAAATTGCTTATTATTGCTATTTTTACGCGTACGAAGTCGCGGGCGTTTGCTAGTTGATATTTCTATTATTAGGCTTCCCACGAAACGTCAAGTTGATAGTTTCGGCAATTTTTGAAATTATAATAAAATTAATTATGGCAAAAATTCGTCTTTTCAGCTTTGCTAGTTTCAATGAAAATCGAATAAATACATTTTTCGAAAATTGTGCATTTGTCGGTGAGGGGTTAGAAGTAGTAAGGGTTTCATATCAATATTTTGTGATATTAATGATATTTATATCCTTATATAGGGTTATCCAATAAGAGGTGTTATTCGCGTAAAAGATCAATAGTTTCGGTGCCTGTGTGGCACGTAGCGCCGTCTGGTTGAAAGTAAACGTTGTCCAGATCAATATCATCCCATTCCGGCCATAAAAAATCATTAATCATCTCTCGATAGCGCTCCATTCACCGTAACTGTTGCTCCAGCCTCATTTTCGAAAAAGTAAGGTCCAATGACCCCGCCGGACCATAAACCGCACCAAACAGTCACACGTTGAGGATGGAGAGGCTTTTCAACAATAACTCTTGGGTTTTCCGAGCCCCAGATGCGACAGTTTTGCTTGTTGACGTAGCCACCGAGGTGAAAATGGGCCTCATCAGTCAAGAATAGTTAATTTTAATAATGTGAATTTTAATAATTTCAATGCGTTGTTGAAGCGTGTATCGTTCCATTTTTATTAATGGCGTAGTTTCTACTTGTCAAATGTCAAAAAATGACAGCTTCAAAAGTGACATCTACCGAAATAGCGGGCTATTCCAAATAACACCTCTTATTGGATAACCCTGTATTTTCGTTTCGAACAAAAATCAATTTATTAAAATTTCATGAAATTTATTTGGGGGGGGGGGGGGGGTAGAAGGAATAGGGGATGTAGCAATCAATCAATCAAATCACGAACTTAAAGTTTTTTTTTTGCTAAGACAGACAGACAGACGGTCACTCGGATTCGAGGTTTTTGAGCGACAACAAATATTTCTGTACTCTTGGAAGTGTTTTTTTGAAAAATTACGCCAAAATAGCGGCGATATACATACCTGCAAAATTCAGTTAGAGAGGGTGACGGGATTGAACTAATTTTTTCACATCACGCTGGAGCTACTATCAAAATGTTTCATACAAAATTTAGGATTCAAAATTTGAAAATTAGTGTATTGGATTTAGTAAAATTATTCATTTTGTATGGGAGGTGGTAGAAGGGAAGGGGGAGGGGGGTATTTCTAATGATTGTTTCAGAAATTACCGTTCATGAACTTAACTTTATTTTTTCGTCAAAAACGACGAAATTTGAACTTTCTAGCTCAACGCGTTCTCAAGCTAGAGAGCGCACAGACGGACGGACGTCCATCCGGTTTTAAGATTTTTGAGCGACAACAAATATTTCTGTACCCTTGGCGCCTCTGTTCGAGCATTATTTCTTAGCGTTACAAACTTTAGAGCAAACTTATAATACTCTCAGATTCCATCTAGTGTGTAAACATATGTATGCAAGCTTACAAATATTGCACCTGGCTCGATTCAATCAGCCGTTATTTCGAAATCGGCTAAAAAGAATCCCAGACTAATTTTTTGGCAGATGATCCAGTCAAGCTGAATCTCGAAAACTCATTTTTACATATTATTGTGAGATATCTACGAGGGCGGATCGATAATGCCGTGTAAGAATGAAGAAAACAAAATTTCTTCGGCAAAAATTTATTTTATTTTTCAACATAGTCCCATTTTAGCTCGATACACTTAGTCCAGCGTTTTTCCAATTTTTGGATCCCTTCCAAATAATAAGATTTCTCTAACCCTTCAAAATATGCGTTGGTTTCATTGATGACGTCACTATTCGTGGTGAATCTCTTTTTAGCAAGCCATTTTTTCAAGTCTGGAAACAAGAAAAAGTCACACTGGGCCAAATCTGGAAAATACGGTGGGTGAGGAAGCAATTCGTAGCGTAATTCAAATAATTTTGCCACTGCAACAGCAGACGTGTGAACTGGAGCGTTGTCGTGATGAAATAACACTTTTTTCTTCGCCAAATGCGGCCGTTTTTCCTTGATTGCAGCATTCGGTCGATCCAATAACTGAGTATAATATGCTCCCGTTACTGTTTTTCCTTTCTCTAAGTAGTCGTGAAAATTATTCTTTTGGATACCCAAAATACTGTCGCCATAACCTTTCCAGCCGATGGAACGGTTTTTGCCTTCTTCGGTGCGCTTGAACCGGCTTCCATCCATTGTTTTGACTGTTGTTTGGTTTCTGGAGTGTAGTGGTGGATCCATGTTTCATCAACAGTTATGAATCGACGAAGAAATTCATTTGGACCACGTTGAAACAGTTGCAAGTTGTGCTATGAAGTTGTCACACGATTGCGTTTTTGGTCGATTGTGAGCAAACGCGGCAGCCATCTTGCGGATAGTTTCCGCATGTCCAAATGATTTTTCAAAATATTCCAAACGCATTCTTATGAGATGTTTTCTGCCTTAGCTATCTCACGAACCCGACGATCTCCTAGCACGAGGTCATGGATTTTGTCGATCATTTCTGGCATGGTGACCTCATTTGGACGACCTGGACTTTGTGTGGTCTCTGTGCTCGTACGACCACGCTTGAATTCTGAAACCACTTGTAAATCATTGCAATCGATGGTGCAGAGTCCCCATAATGTTTATCTAATTTTTTTTGGTTATTTTAGCTGTTTTCCCTTTTAAAAAGTGATGCTTAATTAACACACGAAATTCGTTTTTATCCATTTTTGAAATTTATTAAAAGTTGACTTGCTCAGACAGCAGTTTCACAAAAACTAAATCAGGCTAAGACTTTGCAGGTAATCTATTTACGGATGAAGCAGGTAAAAAAATTCCACATTCCTTACCTACGGAGGTCATTTTTACACGTCATAATCGATCCGACCTCGTACATAAAAAAAATGAAAGCAAATTTGCTGCCGACTCAATTCGAGCAGTCGTTCTCGAGATATCTGTAAAAATATCTGCCAACAAGCCGATCTCAACTTTATCATCAATGCTTGAATCACGCTGAAAATTCTCTGTATAGAATGTTAGTTTCATACAAGAAGTAAATTCTATGGAAACCATACATTTGTATGGGAGGGAGTAGCGAAATTCAGGAAATCGTAAAACTTGTGATGCACTATTATTTCGTTTCTCTTGAAGTATTTATTTTATTTCGTCTTCGCGAAAAAGTAATCAAATAATGTATTTCCTGTTCCTGGGGCATAAAACAGAAACAGTTCTCTTCCGCGATCCGGAGCATCGGTTTTATGTTGTCGCCAGGACTGGTTTATTCCTCTGGCCTCCTGCTCAACTGCTCGCTTCCATGTGCTACATGATCGACCAACCCGACGTCTTCCTTGAGGATTTTAATCTATAGTTTGTCTGGCGATTTTTCGCTCTGGTTTCATCATAGTGTAACCGATCCATTGCCACTTACGCTTTTGAATCTCAATGCCTAGTTTAGTTTGTTCAGTTGTACTCCAAAGTTCGTCGTAAGAGATCACATCTGGCCAGAACATCTCTAAAATTCGTCGGATGCATTATTTCACGAAAGTTTCCAGTTACTTGGTAAGCCTAATGGCCACTTTACATGTAGTATAACCATATAAGAACATGGATTCGACATATGCATCAAACACTCACAGCTTAGTGCGAAGAGAGATCTTTCTTAGCCTCAAGAAAGAAAAGCGGATACCGAAGGCCTGACGAACTTTATTTATACGAGCTTCAGTATCCTTTTCGGCTCCGCCGTCCATGTTGACAATGCTTCCGCTTGTGCCTCATCCACATCTTGTTCGTTAAGAACAATCAGTGCGCCTGTGCTCGAACCCATGTGCATGTACTAGGTTTTACGCACATTTATTTTCAATCCTGCTTCTTGCATTTAGAATGCAACGAGCGAACACGTGACTCTTAGTCCGAACAGTTATGTGCAAGCAAACTAACGTCATCAGCATAATCAAGGCGTCTAAGAATGGAGAACAGTCCCCATTGAAGACCTTCATCTTCCCCTCCCGCCAGTGCAGCTTTCAAGATGTCATTTATTACCACCACAGGTCTCGTGATAATATGTAGCCTTGTCTGACACCCGTTCGCACAGGTAAGCTTATGGACAGCTCTCCTCTATATAAGACGCGATATCGTGCATCTTCGTAGGATTCTTTAATCTTAGCTATGATCTTATCTGGAATACCTCTCCCACGCAAAGTATTCTATATCTAATCTAACTTAACGCTGTCGAAAGTCTTCTCGAAGTCCACAAACATGAGATGTAGTGGCGAACCTATTTCGACGGATTATTCCGAAGGGTATTTGTTTAAAATTTTAGAAAAGAATTCCTTCCATCGCCGGAACTGGTGTTCACTCATATTAAGGAGAGTTCCGTTGACATCTCTCACCAGGTGGTTGGGACTGAAATTTCTGTTCGCCACAAATAGCGAACCCATATCCCCAAGGTAAGCCGTATATTCTGCCTTATTGGCCAGATCTTCATTCAATGGTCTTTTTCTTGTCGCGTCTAAAACCCTTTTTAAGATGTATATGAGAATTGCAGTTGTTCCGTCTCAAGTCGAAAGTTCTTTGGTTGACATTACGTTGAGAGATGATTCCCAATTTGGCATTTTTCTGATCGCCAACCTGTGTCTTGCGATATCCAAGGTTTTTCACCGCTTTGCATATATCCTACAGATTCTTCAGCCAAAAATGTGTTTGTGGCTGCCACCCACTTGGCGTCTAGTGTGCCCATTCCATATCCGCCCAATGTGGTTGATTTTTCGCTTAGAATAGTGGTTTACTCACATTTTTTGTTGGGGTCTCCAAGCTTATGCACATTAAGCTTGTGCTTCATTTGAAGAATTTGTGACCGTCGGGCAGCTGTTGTGCACAATCTCAAACCAGGCAACCATCAAAAGGTGATCACTCCCTCAGTTCCGTGCTTCACTCGCACATCGATGACCAAATGCCCAATTTGATTCAGAGTAATACTCCATTAATAATTCGTCGTTTCGGGTCTCTTAATACAAGACCGTGACTCGTCGACCCAAGGGTCACCATGCTTTCCCATGACGTTTTATAGTCCAGTATTGTCAGAGCCAACCTGGGTGTTCATATCTCCTGAGATGATAATATAACCTCTTGCAACATACTCGAGGGTGGCACTCAGTTTTCTGTAAAACTCCTCTTTGTTACCAGGTGTTGCGGCATAAGGTTGTGTACGTGAATCCTACCAAATTAAATTTTCATCACTTAAAAGTTCTGCAAATAAAAGATATTTGCGAAATAAAACCGCTAAAAAGTTCCGCTAAAAAGTTACACGGACACGTTGCACGCATACATATGAGAATACTATATTATATTATAATAAAAAGCGCCCAATCTGACAGGTTAATCTAACTCTTTCAGATGCCTTGTTCTTTCTTCTTCATAAAGTAACTCTACGTAGCACTAAAGAATTGTTGCTTTTCTCACTCTGGTCCTGATTCTGATGACGATAATACTATTCGAAATTGGTTCCCAGCTGATGAGGTTGTCTGTTGCTCTCGGAGTAAGGACGACCGCCACGCCATTTTTGGCTTCACACTCAGGGCCAACGTATAGAACGATGTTACCGCTCGAGTTTGGTTCTTCTCCTATTCCTGCCCACCTGACCACGCTCATGCCAAAATTTGGATTTTATGCCACGGTCAATCACTGATTGGCGGCTTATGGACCGAGAGAGCCCTTCCCCCATCATTCAATGTTTGAACGTTCCAGAAGCCAATCATGGTCCGTTTTCGAATGCGAAAAGTCATTACCGTAGAATCCGTCCGTATCCGAGGCGCTATGCTTGTTTCTCGTATCAGTTAGAAAGATCACGGGTGATAAGCGCATGATTAAGTGAGTGTCCATTTGCCATTTTTAATGCAAGCAGGACTGGCTGTAGGTATATTCTACTGCTTCAATTTCACAAGGTGAAGTAGTGCTAACCCACTTCTAGTTAGTCGAACGCGCTTTTAAGAATGCAAAACTTAGTTATTATATTCAGCAGCAGATGGCGCGATTGACTGTATATGCGATTTTCCAAAATTTTAACATTCACAAGGCTTCTTGCCGGATTTCGCTGAAAATTTTACACTTTCGTTTTCCTCGATGTTTCTTTTTACGATGGGTGCAAGAGTCTGATTAGTTTGTTCTATAATATGTACAGCGTACAAACTTTCACGCAAGATATAGCTCATTTTCTTCGCGAGTTGCGAGATACGATCGCGGACTCAACAACACAATCGAGTGCTATCGCGGTGCTCTGCTTCTGTGCTGTATTGGTGTGTATCGGTGCAGCCGCCATTCGGAATATGTCTTTCAATGATCAATCTGGAGTTGTTGCGTTGCGACTACCTTTCATATCGCTTCTATTCCTGGCGGCAGCCGGTTTATGAACACACATTACACTAAAGCAGTCACTCACATCCCAGCAAACAAAATAATTCGTAACGAGAGGTTTGAGCATTAATGAGGCGTTGTTAACGATACATTAATGATTCATCAAGAGGACTAAATAAACATTCGTTAATGAATTACTTTTAACGATTCATTAATGAATTGTTAAACGCTTACAAGAAACGAGTATACTAACAAATACATAATCGTAACTAATGCATCGTTAATGGTTTTTATTCTAGTTCATTAACGGATATCGTTTCATATTCATAAACGATAGTATCTATGAACCATTAACGATTCATTAAAGAACTTGAAAACCAAACAAGAGAGGATCGCAGTTCTATTCTGAACTACTTTGCAATGTTTTGAGATATCGACACGCAATAATTTTTGGCACTGACAATGCGCATGGTGAGATGAAAACTGCTTGTATACAAATAACAAGATCGAAATCGTGTGACTCTTCTTGTTTACACTAATTTTTGGTTTACCTTAAGGTACGTCCAGACGAGCCTCATTTTCGTGCGCTAAGCGCATGCCTTAAGTTTAATGACTGTCACGTAGGCGTAAGTACATATAAAAATGCGTCCACACTATACGCTTTTTCGTTCAATTTCGCGCATGCGTCAAGCGCAACGCAAGAGAATGTTGCCTCAAGTACATGCGCCTTTTCCTGAAATTTTTTAACTCATGCAATGGCACAAGGCTATCCGACTGATATGGGGATCACGTACGCTATTGAGAACGATTTTCTTGTGCGCGGTAACACATCATCGGTCCAATGTGTTGTTCATCTTAATGCTTGCGCTTTTATTTTAGAAGGCATGCACTTAGCATATGTAAATGACTCGTTTGCGCTATGTTGTTGCATGTCTGTCGTTCATCTTAGAGATTGCGCTTTTACTCTAGAAGGTGTAACAAAATGAAACTCTCCATTTTGCTAGCAGAAAATGGGCTTCCTCCGGACCGCATAGCATGGTTGCCGGTAAGTCAGGGCTGAGGGCGTGGGGAAAAAATTTGGTTCGGGGAAAACACCATCTTTGTTTAGCTGTGCAAAAGGGAGAAAAATGAAAAAAAAAAGGGGAGGACGAAGGGTTCGCTACATATTTATGCTGAATCAAGGTGGTCATCACAAGAAAGTCTTGAGAACCTGGCTTCCTTGCAACGAACGGCGAAAGCAGGCCGGGAAGGCTGCTCATCCAGGCCATGGTGGACTCCCACACCATGAGCTGTGGGAGCTCTACTCTATCCTACCCACAACGTAGTGCCTTCACTTCACCTTTCTTTATTATACTATTATTATAATTTTTGTTTTGTATTATTATGTCACTTATGGGCCCACACACTACATCACTTTATTAATCTTTTTTTTTCACTTTTATACCATTTTATTGGAGATTTATATTATACCGATTTATGGCACAAATATTTCTTTTCGGTCAACAAAATCTCACAACTCGCACTCTTCACACGCGGCCTCCAACCACCATCCGAAAAAAACCAAGCTCGATTCAAAAGGAAAACACCTCTTCGCCACAACGATTATAAGTTCTTGAAAATTACCTAGAAAAAAAAAGCCCAAAAAACGCAACGACCTGCCAAACAAAATCCGATTATACGCGCTCGAAGCCAAGAACCCGACTCCCCAAAAACTGCGAGATCATCTACCAAAAAAAAAAACTATTTTGACCGATAGCCTCCGCCGCGGTTGAGCCGCCTCGAGTGAAGTTGCTCGCGATTCCGGGTAGCACTGACGAACTGATCATTCATTACAAATGCATGCGCTTAGCGCACGAAAATGAGAATGTTTTCTTTGCTTTTCATTTTACTTTATTTTTTATTAGATAGCTACTCGATTGCAAAGAGTAAATACCGCGTACAAGCAAATCGCTCTCAATAGCTTACGTGATCCTCATATCTGTCAGATTGCCTTGCGCTATTGTATGAGTCATCAAGTTTCAAGAAAATGCGCTTGAGGCATGCGTAAAATTGAACGAAAAAGCGTCGTCTGGACGTACATTAAGATCATCATGGAGATTATTTGCCTTGTGTCATTTTATGCTTGTTTTAGGATCGTTCATTGCAAGTGCTCGTTAAATTGTTTGCTCGGATTGTATGTTTGGAATGAGTACTGCTTTTGCCGATTCGCCGACCGATGAGATTATACTTGCTTGTGAATATTGAATTGTCAACCGAGCATGCAACCTCGCGGACTTTACATTCATTCAGCACTACTACCAGTTCATTTCGAACTAAAAAGAGAATGTGAGAATTTTAGTGTTAGTTCATTTAGTTCAAATATGTGAATAGTTGAACAATTTGGTCCTCTAGGCGATATAAATATAGGAAACTGATTACTACGTGATCGGGTTGAATTTCTCGCAAAACGCCTTCGAGTAATGTCTTCTAGCCTCTTGGAAAATTTTCAGATGTGTAGGAGAAAGTAGGTTTGAGCCATCGCCTCACCAGATATCAAAATTTTCTTTCTTACGAAATAAAGCAAATCGTTCTTAATAGCGCACGTGATCCCCATACCCGTCAAATTGCCTTGCGCTGTTGCATTATCATATTCAAAAAAAAAGGGCTTGCGCAAAATTGAACAAAAAAGCGTATCGTCTGGACGTACCTTAAGATCATCATGCAATTTATTTGTCTTGTGACATTTCTTGCTCGTTTAATGATCGCGAGTGCTCGTTAAATTGTTCGCAGTTATTGTATTGTTATAAATCTGACAACCTCGACGTCCCCAGCAACACCGAGAAAAGTCCAGCAACATTTAAAACGCTATACACATGTTTCCAGACACTTCTACCGAGCTCCACAATGTAGCCAATCATTCTAGACACACACACACAACGACACCTGTCTGGGAGACTTAGTATAAATAACCGCCAACTTTCAGACAACGAGTTAGTTAGATTTTGGCGACACCTATCAGTGAATCAGAGACATCTGAACGCGACGGTAGTAAAAGCGATAGAAAGCGAAATATCGGTAGTGCGTTTTAAGGCGAATTAAGTTAAAGTGAGAATTGTGTATAAAGTGCAATAAATAAATTATCTATTATTTTTTTTTTAACGAATTGAGTTTCCTTTGAAATCGGCGATCCCCTAGCTCGCAACAATTGGTGTCAGAAGGGTGGGATTTCAAGGATAAATTCGGGTTAAAAATCGCGAGTGAAATTAAAAATTCTCGGAACGGATAAGTTTGTGAGAGCGAAAAAGTGAAACTAAAATTCTCGAACGGACAGTGAGAATTTTCTGAAATCGAATATTCTCGAGTGCTCTAGTGAACAGTGACTTTAATTAGCGAAGTAAAATCGCGGAACTAAAATTCTCGAACGGACAGTGAGAATTTTGTAAAATCGAATAATCTCGAGTGCTCTAGCGAACAGTGACTTTAATTAGCGAAGTAAAATCGCGGAACTAAAATTCTCGAACGGACAGTGAGAATTTTGTAAAATCGAATAATCTCGAGTGATTTAGTGAACAGTGACTTTAATTAGCGAAGTAAAATCGCGGAACTAAAATTCTCGAACGGACAGTGAGAATTTTGTGAAATCGAATATTCTCGGGTGATTTAGTGAGCAGTGACGTAAATTAGCGAAGTAAAATCGCGGAACTAAAATTCTCGAACGGACAGTGAGAATTTTGTGAGCAGTGACTTTAATTAGTGACGTAAATTTAAGTGAATTCGAATCGCGGAAAAACTGGAAATAATAGGTAGTGAGAATGCCGCGTTATTTAAAGGACTTAAAAGTAACGGAGCTGAAGGAAGAGCTCAGTAGACGCGAGTTACCTACGACAGGGAGCAAGTCTGAACTTGTCAGCCGTATGATCGAGACACTGCAGGCTGAGGGCGAAGATGCAGATAGTTTTGAGTTCCAAATCGAAGAAGCTCGTAAAGAGGAGTTTTCCGGTACATCGGATGCCTTAACACAGTTAATGCAACAAATGATGAACAAATTAGAGCAACAATCAGTGGACATTAAACAACAATCAGCGGACATTAAACAACAATCTGCAGACATGAATCAGAAATTAGAGCAACAATCAGCGGACATGCATCAAAAATTTGAACAACAATCGGTGGACATTAAACAACAATCAGCGGACATTAATCAGAAATTAGACCAGACCTCAAAGGACCTTAACCAAAAATTGGAGCTGCAAAATAATAAAATAGACACCATGGGTAAGACAATAGAAGAAAATGTAGAGAAGAAACTTCGAATCTTCGAAGAGCAAATTACGGAAAGGATATCCGGGATTGTACAAGAAGTCGAACGCCTAAAAAGAGACTTGGATAACGTGAAAGCGGTCGGAGTCATGAAAGCAGAGCACGTTACGCATAAGGGTTTCAAAGCTCCAATCTTCGATGGACAGACACCGTGGGCTATTTATAAGATCCAATTTGAGGCTGCCGCCAGAAACAACCATTGGAATGATCTCGAACGAGGAACGGCTCTTATATTGGCGTTAAGAGGTCCACCAGCGGAGGTCCTTCAAACGATTCCGCAGGAGCAACAACAAGATTTTTCAACGTTAGTCCAGACATTGGATCTTCATTACGGCAGTGACCGCATGAAAGAGATCTACAAAATAGAGCTGTACAACCGAACTCAAAAGAATGGCGAAACACTTCAAGAGCTGGCACGCGATATTGAACGACTCACATTATTATCGCTGCCCAATGCGCAAACAGAGCAACGCAACGATACAGCTGTTTTCGCATTTAACAATGCTGTACAGGACAGAGAGCTGCAACAGGCGTTGAAATTGGCAGGTAAGAAAACGATTGGCGAAGCCTTAGTATATGGGCTGACGTTCGAAGCTGCCAAGCATAGCTCGCGGAGTAACTATCGAGTTCGAGAAATAGTAGAAGAGTGTGTGTGTCGGAAAGCAGAGCACACCAAGCGGAGCGAAAGGTTTGGTGCCCCCCGATGCTGGAATTGTGGACAGGCAGGACACTTGAGACTCGACTGCCGTAAACTCAGAAAAGCGACCAACCATTGTTCCGGCTGCGCGGCTAAACAACGCGAAGGTAGAGATCGTGAATGTAAATCTTGGTTAAGAACTAGTCGTCAGAGTTCAAATCTTACACACGGTTGTGACAAAAGACGCCAGAGTAGATCGAAAACCCCGAGTCGGCAACAAGAACAATACATCGGGAAAGATCATGGAAGCAGAGTTAGGCATTCGAATAGGGATCACGAGCGAACGGGTAGAAGTCGTGACGGCCAAGTACTTCATGCGAATAATCGTGACAAGACCAAACATGGGAAGCGATATGATCGAGAAGATTGCGAAAGGAAGAATGCAGAACGCGAACGTGAGAAGGAAAAAGAAGCCGGAAAAACCATTCGGAGGTTGACGATCGAACCAGAGGATGAATGGAATCAGCGAAAACCCCGCACTAAAATGAAAGTGGTACATCTCGACCGATTAACAAAGTACCATGGTGCCATTGAGGAAGTGAACGACTCTGTTCGGGACGAACAGGGACTAAGGAGAGGGTAATGTTATAAATCTGACAACCTCGACGTCCCCAGCAACACCGAGAAAAGTCCAGCAACATTTAAAACGCTATACACATGTTTCCAGACACTTCTACCGAGCTCCACAATGTAGCCAATCATTCTAGACACACACACACAACGACACCTGTCTGGGAGACTTAGTATAAATAACCGCCAACTTTCAGACAACGAGTTAGTTAGATTTTGGCGACACCTATCAGTGAATCAGAGACATCTGAACGCGACGGTAGTAAAAGCGATAGAAAGCGAAATATCGGTAGTGCGTTTTAAGGCGAATTAAGTTAAAGTGAGAATTGTGTATAAAGTGCAATAAATAAATTATCTATTATTTTTTTTTAAACGAATTGAGTTTCCTTTGAAATCGGCGATCCCCTAGCTCGCAACAGTATGTTTGGAATGAGTATTGCTTTTGGCGATTCGCCGACCAATGAGGTTATGCTTGCATGCGAATAATGAATTGTCAACCGAGCATGCAGCCTCGCAAGCTTTACATTCATTCAGCTCTACTATCAGTTCATTTCGAACTAAAAAGATATTGCAAGAATTTTAGTGTTAGTTCGTTTACGGATACGGATGGGGGAGATTACTAGGTGAGCGGGTTGAATTTCTCGCAAAACTCTCTTAAACCATCGAGTTATGTCTTCTAGCCTCTTCGACAATTCTCACAGATGTGCAGGAGAAAGTAGGTTCGAGCCTCACCAGATATCAGAATTTTTTTTATTACGAAATACCCTCAACACAAAAGTTCATTGAACATATTCGAACGCCTCTGGTATAGCTGTTGGTGTCATCTACAAGATTTGTTCAGTCTAGGCTGCTCCTCTGTCGACATTTTTGTCTGTAAACCTAATTCGTGTGTTATATAGTTAGCGTTATCACGAATCACGGATACACTCCAAAATTCTATCAGTCTAATGAAGCGCTGAATTACCAAAGATATTGCATAATAACGCATCCAATGATGCTTTTTCACACTAAACTGCTTCACGATAAGCGCTACGAGTACAAGTGAAATCTAATCTTACCTGTACACATCCGTTATTTTTCTTTTTAAATCGATAATCAATATCACACTCATTAGCAAGTGTCGTCGCAAACAAATAATTGTTTATCACACAATTAACACGAACCTGACTGAAACGTTAGCAGTATAAAACATCTGTTAACGTTTAATGTCTACCTTTAATAGAGCCAAGGATTATTTTTTGCCGGAAATGATCTTCACGACCGCCAAAAAAACTGATCCCAAGAGCTAACTAACGAATATTTTTGCTGATAATTCGTACTTGATGTCAGGTATTTTAGGTTGTGACTCAAAATCGTGTGTGTGTGTGACTCATTCCGTTCAAATTTAAGAAAAATTTATCCAACCAACCCGTAGTGCATTTTCTTCATTCACCGCGCGAGCCAGTGATCTTGAGTTTGTGGTTTGTGTAAGGTCGTATTTCGTAGAAAATAGTGTTTTTATGTGAAAGATCTAGATAAGATCGTTTTTAGAATTCGATAATATCATTTCACAATAGGTTTAGTCCGTTAATTAATTGTGTTTTACTCTAGAAATGTTCGATTAAGTGCTAATTCGATTGGGAATGCTAAATTTTCGTCGAATTTCAATCTTATCTAGTCCGCAAACGATTATTTAACTTATTTGTATAAAAAAATAAACACACAAAACACTAAGATAAGACTATCTCGGTTTTTTTTCAGATCTGAATGGTGTTCGCCAAACCGACAGCATGTCTAATTTAAGTGACATGTCTGGCAATACGGCGATTCAAGCTGGACGTCCCCGGATGGATGTAGCGTGCGTGATCGATACACAACAGCCGGAGAATGTAACGCATCGGAAAGCTGCCCTCGAGGAATTGAAGCAAAGCTGTACATTGGTCAATGGAAATCTACAGAATATCCAAGTAATTTTTCCATCAATTTCTCAAGACTTCACGAACTTACAATTCCCGCTTTAATTTCAGTTTCAAAAATTGGATTTCGGCGAAACCAATGCCCTGGAAACTTTCTACAATGCTGATGTTGCTATCGTAGATCTCACCGTACAAGCGCAACAAATTGCCTTATTTTATCACTTAGGAGTAAGAGAAAGTTTCGGTATGAAGGAGAACATTCTGATGTACAACGAAACACAGACCGAACAAACATTAAGACTTAAGGTAGACAGCGTTTTTTTTTTTCATTCCGTATTAATCTCAACTGCAACTTCAACCGATTCAGATATCCTGTGGAAACTACACATTTCTACCGTACAAACTACAGGAGTGCGGTTCATGCCAGGTGACCAGCTATAAGGATCCGGCCGAACCAAAACAGATTTCTTTAATGACAAGACTTAAAAAGCTACTTCAAGAAGTAGAAATTCAATCAAAGTAATTGTCATCCACACTTGTACACCGCTCCTGTATAATTCACTCTCTCCCCTTTCAGAACTCATATGCGCGAGAAGTTCCTTTCCGATTTGCGTATCGCACGCGAACAGTTCACCGGAAATTCGGAAGCTCTATCAAAAGTTTTGCATAAAATGCGTAAACGTCTCGACGATCCGAACGTTCTTTCCGGCGAGGTTGTGCACAGTTTTATGTGCTCGTTACGTGACGTTCAGGACTACGACGCAATGGTTCATCTCGTGAATGAATTGAAAACGATTCCGACAAAACGGAAATATGTCGAAACGGGAAACATGAGCTGTTTGTATGCGTTCGCATTGAATCGACGTAATAGCGAAGGTGATCGTGCCAAAGCTCTGGAGACGTGCGAACGAGCATTGGAAAAGAAAGAGAATCATTTCCCGGACATGCTGTGCCTGTGCGGGCGAATCTATAAGGATAAATTTGTTGAGTCGGAGCACACCGATATGGATAGCTTAAAGAATGCAATACGCTGGTATCGGCGTAGTTTCGAAGTTCAGCCCAATGAATATGCCGGCATCAATTTGGCAACATTGCTCGTTATCGATGGTAAAGACTTCTCCAATACGGAAGAGCTGCAACATATCGGAATGGTTTTGAATAATTTGATTGGAAAGAAGGGGAGTTTGTCGTCGCTGGCAGAATACTGGGATGTTGCGACATTCTTTGAAATATCGATGCTTGCCGAAGACTACGGTAAAGCGATTCATGCCGCCGAGTGTATGTTCAAGCTGAAACCACCGAATTGGTATTTGAAATCGACGATTGGAAATATTACATTGATCGATCGTTTCCGGAAGCGATCGGAAGATGCCGTGTCATCGCTGGAGCAACAAATTTTTCATTTTTGGATGGAGTTCTTTATCGAGGCAACGAAATCGGAAGAAATCGATAATATTCGATTTCCAATTTTGGTAAAAACAATAGCTTACTATTAAATCCGTTTGATTATACCAATTTTATTTTTTTTTCAGATCCTTGAACCACAGAAAATTTATATGCCTAGCTTCGTAAATGTTAATATGGGCGCCGAAGAAAAATCTCTACAAATCATCAACATTTGCCTGGCCCATTCGAAAGGCACTTGTAAAAAAGTTCATGACTTTTTATTCACTGCCAATCAAATAAAATCGGTCAGCTTGTATAAGCGTGACGAACGATGTGCCTACTTGTACGTTCATCATAATTCCGATGATTTTCAAATGTATTTTCCGTCGGTTCAGTGTCGACAGCGTTTTTACGATTTAGTACTCGAGATGACGGTCGATCAGGAAGTGTTTGTCGATTTGTCGATCGACGAGACACAAATTCAAGTAATTAAGGGCCGTGAGAGTGGCCGAGTTGTCTTTTTATGTCATTGTGCTTGAATGATGTGTATTTAATTATATCCTTCTTGGTTTTTTTTTTTGCAGTATGAATATGATTATGACGATCAAAACCGGAAAGCAGTGCTCGGAAAGGGAACGTACGGTGTTGTCTATGCCGCCCGCGATTTAAATACCCAAGTACGGATTGCAATTAAGGAAGTACCCGAGAAGATAACACATGATGTTCAACCGTTACATGAGGAAATCAAATTGCATTCACAATTGCGGCATAGGAATATCGTTCAGGTACGGAAGTAATTAGCGTTTAATTTTTAGTTCTGGTTTTAAATTGTTTTTCGTTTTGTTGGACAGTATTTAGGCTCGATATCAGAAGGCGGTTATTTTAAAATTTTCATGGAACAAGTTCCTGGAGGTTCGCTCTCGGCTCTGCTCAGAGAGAAATGGGGACCGCTAAAGGATAATGAGGCTACCATTGCGTTTTACTCAAAGCAAATATTGGAAGGTGATTTGCTCGATAGTTCGTACAATTTCACGAAAAATATTTTAAATATTTTTTTTATTTTTAGGATTAAAATATTTACACGATCAAAAAATCGTGCATCGCGACATCAAAGGCGATAACGTTCTAGTCAACACTTACAGCGGTGTCGTGAAAATTTCCGATTTCGGAACATCGAAACGTTTAGCCGGCATTAATCCGATTACGGAAACGTTTACGGGTACGCTACAATACATGGCACCAGAAGTAATTGATCAAGGCGTTCGAGGCTACGGTCCTGCTGTAAGCTATTCAATTAATGAACACTGTTTTCCTAACTTTATTATTTCCTTTATGATCAATCAATTCCAGGCAGATGTATGGTCATTTGGTTGTACAAATGTCGAAATGGCAACAGGAAAACCTCCATTTATTGAGCTGGGCTCAGCTCAGGCTGCCATGTTTAAGGTCGGTTACTATAAGAAGCATCCCGGCATCCCTGAAGAAATGACTCCAATGGCTAAAAATTTCATACATCGTTGTTTCGAAATCGATGTACACAAACGAGCAACATCGGCTCAACTCTTAGAGGATCCATTTCTGTCTGAGTAAATGCGAAAAACAAAAAATCTTCTCTTGTATATCATAATCGAAATATTTTTCAGAAAACATCGCAAAGCTCGCCCGCCTGTTATCAATGCTGAATTTGCCAGAAGTGTTTCAGTTCCGGCCGATCGTCTAATAACGAAAACGAGCAGTCCACAAACTGGAACGAATGGCAATGTTCCAACGACACCGGAATTGGAGTAAGTTTCAATTTCAAATAATTTCAAATAAATTTTTTTCTCTCCATTTTTCTGAACCACTTTATATCTACCGAATTGGCATGTTTCGAAAATTTTATCCTTGTTGGAATCTGTCTTGTCCCAATTTTACGAAAAAAATTTATCAAAAATAATTTTGTCATTTGAACATGTAAACATTTGGGCAAAGGAACGATCAGCAGGATTTAATTTTCTGATTTGATTTTGGAATTTTTCGACCAATTTACTAATTTATTTGAATATATTTTAATTTTTTTTTTTGCGGTTAATTTTTCATTTTACTTTTTTTTTTATGAATATTAATTTAATTGTGTCGCTGTCTCGCTGTTTTATTGATTTTGAACAAACGAAAACAAACAATAAACAAAACGTTTTTAGTATCTGTATAACAAAATCATCGCCAATGAAGAGTTCACATCAAGTCAATTTAGCTCCAATTCAAATACCAAGCACAGCCAGCTTAAGGTAAGGAAAAAAATCCTTTCATCTATGATGTAGCCTATAGGAAAAGTAATTACCTGTAAATAAAAAAAAACAATATTCTGCCTAATCTGAGTTTAATTGTGTAAGATTGTGCTTATTCCTTTTACCTTTGTCTCTTTCTGTATATATTTTTTTTTTAATTGAAATCTGTCTATAAACATTTTGCAATTCTGTATTTTTCTCTTACATAATTTTCGCTTTACAACACTTTATTTTGTTGATTTTCACTAATTTAAGTGTTGTCATTATTTTTTACCGCATATCTGGTGATAATTGGAATTACATGGTATTCGAAAAATTTACTTTCAGCAGTTTAGCAAATTCTCCTTGCATTGATACGGACACAGATGCTGATGCATTCGGTCTGAATCGAAGAAGTTCATCGGGTGGTCTTCTGTCACCAGAAGTTGATATATCCGGCGCGACATCGAAATCTTCACTGAACGAAGCGAGCGAAAGTGATGGGTTCTATTTATTGAAAAAAGACTCACAACGGCGTGCAACACTCTCTAAAGTTTTAACTCATGACGAACAGAAAATTTGTTCGGTTTGGATGAATAAAATCGAAAATAATCACAAAGTTCAAGTTGCCATAAGCAAGGTAAAAAGAATGTGTAACGAATTTGTTACGAAATTAAATAAATTCTATTTGGTTTTGCAGTCGCATTTGGAAATTATGATTCGAGCTCTCAAGGACTACATCATCGAACAGAATAAATCGGCGCTTGAGACTAAAATGAGCGACCTGAAAAAGAGTTTAGACTTCGATTCGACTGCTATTGATCATTTACATTTAGCTCTCTACTCATTTCAAGTAACACAATTAATTTCTATTAAAAATCATTAAATATTGATGTGTGTTATCCTGTCATATTTTTCATAGGATGCAGTTGTTACAGTATTACGTTCGCATAGTATTAAACCGCATTGGATGTTTGCCTTGGATAATCTTGTTAAAAGTGCAGTACAGGCAGGGATAACGGTCTTATCACCAGGTATGTTTGATTTATATAACACCGTGCCATAAAACTGGCATTTTTTGCTGTCTCATTAGCAGTTTTAAATAATTCTAAAAGATAAATGTTGGTTATTTTTCACATGGATGTCACCATTTTTTTTACCGTTATTCGAAGTTATCGGACATTATCGGATTTTTTAATTCCTTTATGAAACCTTCCTGAGGAATGGGGGATATAGAATATACCCTCAACCAGTTCTGGTTGCCCTAATGGTAAATGCGCACTCACTGGATCATGGGCTTATCACCAGAGGCGGGTGGTCAGTTGGTTTACTTGTGCAGAGACCCCCTACAGTTTAAGGCTGCAAACATATCCATTCAAAAATAATTTTTCACTCAAACGAAAATTCAATGCTCGATAATTCATTCAATCCCATTCCGATGATCAAATGCTCGTATATCTTCGGCAGCGGTGCGATGCTGACATCGCACGTGAAATCAAATCCCATACAACAATGAATTTCAGTCCTACGCGTGAAAATTTAATTTCGTATGCACTTTATATAGAACGTCGGTGCAGCGCACCGATGAACACGACGAATGAATGGAAGCGGGGAAGCTTCAATGGTTGTTGTTTTTTCTTACCATCGATGGATACTTTCAGTATGTATTCGCCTAATATTAGGCATTCCTTAATTAGATTAGATTTCCTAACTCTTTGGAGTGCGGTCTACAATCGTAGACCAATTTCATTTAATTATAAAACACTTAGAGTTTTTAGTTTTTTTTATGAAAAATAGTACAGTAAAACTCGGATATAACGAACTTCCAGGGGACTTTCAAAATTGTTCGTTATATCCGAGGTTCGTTATAGCCGATCGTTGAAATTAAAAAAAAAATAATAAAGCCAAGTTTTATTATATACAGGGTGTAACAGAATAGATGCGACAAAAAAAAAACATGGTGATAGAGGACCTCGTGGTGCACAAAAAAATATACTACGGAAAACTTGTAGCTCCAACCCCTAGCGACTTAGGGGTGATTTACTAGTTTTTGGTTCATGGAGGAGGTTGTCGAACTAAAAGGCCAATATCTTCAAAACTACTTAAGATAGCTCGATGCGTAATATTTTGTTGGAGAGCTTATTAATGTACCTTTCCAACAAGGGTCTGCAATAAAAAATCAAATCTGCCACTGAGTTGCTAGTGTAGTTTGAACATGAAAAATTTTTGTTTTCCAAAAATGTCCTTCAACTTTGAAGGCTTGCTCAAAATTTTGACTAAATTTTTTTTTGAGTTTGTGATCTTAAAAACTACCCGACACATTTATCTTTCTTTAAAAACAAAAAAAATTGTCCTAGTTCGTTTTTTGATCAAGTTATGACCAAAAAAACCGAAACTAAACCATCAAATCCAAAATTTCGGCAATGTGAAACAAAAAAAATTTTTTTTTATTTTTTCTATTGCAAATTGAAAAACAACTTAACAATTTAATTTAAAAGCAAAATTTATTGGAAAATAATATCTTTTTTTTTTAACTGGCTGCGTGTAAATTTAAATTTTCTATGTGATCACCATTATTTTCCCTGCACTTCTTCAATCTTTTTTCAACTGCTTGCGTAAGATTAACAGAAGCTAAATTTTCCCTTATTTGGTCTGCTGCGTTCATAATTCTCTGCTGCAGTTGTTCTCTTGAAAGTATTTCCATCTTGTATACTAAATCCTTCATGTGTCCCCATATGTAGAAATCCAGTGGTGTTAGATCAGGTGATCTTGCTGGCCAACCTACTGGTCCACCACGTCCAATCCATCGTTCAGGATAGTTATCGTCTAAGTAATTTCGCACATCCCTACGAAAATGAGGTTGTGCTCCATCTTGTTGGAAAAATAACCTGTTTCGAAAGTTGAATGGTACTTCATCGCCTAACATATTGGGCAAATGATTTTGTAGGAAGTCCATGTTCACATCACCTGTCATATTGCCAGGTATGATGTAGGGGCCAACAAGTGTTTGTCCAATAACTCACATTGATCGAAAATCTGTGCTGGGACTTAACTTGCTTCTTGTCATGCGGATTTTCGTGACTCCAAGTATGCAGATTGTGGAAGTTGGTCACTCCATCTCTGGTGAATTGCACTTCATCTGTCCATAAAATTGAAGATAAAAATTCACGATTAAATATAATATAATAACATAATTTCACAAAAATATCAACGATGTATTTTGTCCTCTTCAGTTAATCTTTGTACTGGAGTATGGTGAAATGGATGCTGATGGTCTGCTCTTAAGGTTCTGTGTACTGCCATATGTGACACCCCCAGCCTTCTTCCAACTGACCTTGTACTCAAATTTGGGTCGTTTTGTATTTCCTCCAATATCCTTTCATCTCTTCTGTATGTATTACTTGCTGTGCCTCGACCTTCTCTGCGTTGTGTAAGGCTGCCCGTTTCACGAAGTGTCGGATAAGTTCTTGTGAAAGTTGCGTGATTTGGATGTCTTCTATTGGGATATTGGTTTGCATATTGTCTGGAAGCTTCACGTGCATTACCATGGCATTCACCATAAATAAAAATTATATCAGCTAGTTCTTGATTACTGTATTGTTCAGCCATTTCAAACTTGTAAGACTTCACTTTATTTTAATTGAAAATGATGTGTAGTCGTTGATGGTTGATAAGCAAGAGAGCGATATTTATTTTAGAATTCACAAAGTTGGCTTGAACAATAGCCGATCGATACAGTTAGGTTAGCAATGCAATTTATCATAATGGGAATTCAATATGCAACTAGATGTACATAGCATTTAAGTATTTACATAAAAGAGCATGAGTTTAAAGTGACGAACAAAAGTTTTTGAATATTTATGATGAATCCTGAACATTAATTATTTCACTTTGATCCCGATATTTTTAGATTTATTAGCTAAGACAAATAATTGACATATGGAATATGGATTTATGGCTTTTTTCCAAAAATTTAATCCAGATACACATCCTTTGATATTATTTTCCAATAAATTTAGCTTTTAAATTAAATTGTTAAGTTGTTTTTCAATTTGCAATGGAAAAAATAAAAAAAAAAAATTTTTTTCACATTGCCGAAATTTTGGATTTGATGGTTTAGTTTCGGTTTTTTGGTCATAACTTGATCAAAAAACGAGCTAGGACAATTTTTTTTGTTTTTAAAGAAAGATAAATGTGTAGGGTAGTTTTTAAGATCACAAACTAAAAAAAAAATTTAGTCAAAATTTTGAGCAAGCCTTCAAAGTTGAAGGACATTTTTGGAAAACAAAAATTTTTCATGTTCAAACTACACTAGCAACTCAGTGGCAGATTTGATTTTTTATTGCAGACCCTTGTTGGAAAGGTACATTAATAAGCTCTCCAACAAAATATTACGCATCGAGCTATCTTAAGTAGTTTTGGAGATATTGGCCTTTTAGTTCGACAACCTCCTCCATGAACCAAAAACTTGAAAATCACCCCTAAGTCGCTAGGGGTTGGAGCTACAAGTTTCCGTAGTATATTTTTTTGTGCACCACGAGGTCCCTATCACCATGTTTTTTTTGTCGCATCTATTCTGTTACACCCTGTATTTAACAGTGTTCTGTTTATTTTTGCGAATTCAGGTACATACATACGTATATAGATTATAAAAAAAATTATGAGAAAAAATCGGTAATTTGCTTGTGGGTTCGTCTTTTCTTCAATAAATCGTCACTTAACATGTCTCCTAATTTATCAACTGCAGTAAATTCTCCTTCTCAGGATAATGGAATTGTGTGTACGTTTGCAACGTCTTCAGGGCAGATAGTGCTTCACTGGTTGAAGGAACGATATTACAATCATGATTTATGTCTTCGCCGCCGCTATCCGAATCTGATGGAGATATTATTGACTGCATTATTTCCATCTCATCAGGGGACTCCGTTGTTAGCAGGTCGTAGTCAATTTGATCGTAATCATTGAAGTTACTAGAGACGAAATTCGAAATCGCATTCTCCTCCGCCCAATGTGAGAGAGAGTACATTTCTTCCCTTTCTTCTCGAGTTGCAATTAATGTCGAATGTGGAAGGTCGTCTTCTTCTGTAAACTCTGGATCCATTGTAAAACCAGCGTGTCGGAAGCAATTCGATATTGTTTCTTGTGATACTTTCCTCCACGCAGCATTAGCCATTACAATGGCATCCAACAAAGTGATTTTAATTCCATTTTCTTGTCGAGGGCGTCTATAAATTTCAGCAATAATTGCCTCCGATAGCGCGATTTCAAACATCGGATGACACCTGTTATTGAACAGATTATTAGTAAGGAAAATGAAAAGGAATACATTTTTATACCCTGATCCATTGGTTGTAACACGGCAGTAGCATTAGGAGGCAGAAAAATGACTTGGATCCATGAAAGGCTTTGCGCTCTGGGATGAGCTGGACAATTATCGATCACCAAGAGAATCTTCCTTTGTTTTCTCGCCAATTCTTCATCCCACGCCTGGAGAAGCTTTTGGAAGATTGTTCCGGTCATTCACGCTTTTCGTTTAGCTTCATAGCTAACGGGAAGATGCGATTTATTTTTGAAACATCTCGGTGACTTGGATCTTCCAATAACCAGAAGTTGTTTCTTCTCGGTTCCGTCAAGATTGGCGCATACCCAAACTGTAATCCTCTCCTTCGAATGTTTGCCCCCCGAGCAACGTTCCCCTTTAAACTTTAGGGTTTTACCTGGCAACATTCGAAAGAAGAGGCCACCATTAAAGATGTCTTTATTTAAATAACATATCCGTATACCTAATTGATATTAATAAAATTTGTAAGCTGAATTGTAAAACTTAGACGATATGTGTTTTTACATTTTTGTATTTATTTATTGTGTCTAATAATAACGACCTTGAAACGGCGTATTAAATATATACAACAGATAAATAAAAATGAGACACATACGAATTATGCAACATACCTGGCCAAACATTTTTAATCCAATTTTCAGTGGCTTCTTTCGAAACGGAAGCACTTTCGCCGCTTATTTTACCACTGCAAAAGTTGTGACGCTTCTTAAAGCGATCGACCTAGCTTCTGGAACACTCAAAATAATCCCCAGATTCTCCATTGACACTATTTTCCAATTGTTTGAAATCTCCCGCCTTTTGCTGAAGAATTGGTCCCGATATGGTAGCGTTCTCGCTTCGCTTGATTGAAAACCACTTCAAAAGGGCTTGGTCGACTTCCTTGTGCTCCGGTGGGCGTAACTTTTTTGCAGTGAGCGTGGTTTCAGTTTGAGCTTGCAGATATATTTTTCTATTCGACCAAATGGTTGAAATAGTCGACTTTGTAAGGCCGTATTCCCTACAAATTTGTGCGTTAGCACAGCCACTTTCTAATTTCCGAATTATGTCGATTTTATCTTTTAATGAGATACATTTTCTCTTCGAATTTTCAATGTTTAAAATCACTCACTAATCTTTCGAGTTAAACTAAGAAAAATCACGCTGTCGTAGCGAACTGATTCAATATGAATTTCGCATCAAAAACAACTAAGCATATGAAAAATTCTTTGAAACGTAAAACCGTTACAAATTCACCGAGATGGACTTGATACGTTCACGATACGATAGTTCGTTATAGCCGAACACAAGGAAGTCTTCGAACTTAGGAAATGATAAAAAATCCACACAGTTTGCCTCAATCCATGTCGATACTTCGTTATATCCGAACAGAAACAAGTGCTAAAGACTTGGAATTGGTTCGTTATAGCCGAGTGTTCGGTATAGCCGGGTTTGTCATAACTGAGTACGAATGTATGCATATTTTGAGATTTGAAACGGGATTTTTTGAATTGTTCGTTATAGCTGAGTGTTCCCTATAGCCGGGGTTCGTTATAGCCGAGTTCCACTGTAATTTGTTTATGTTTTGCAACAGGAATTAACGATATAATTAATTGTTTATGCTTAGGGATGGCAAAAACCTGTTTTTTTTTCAATCGCAGTGATCAACTGCTATTGTTCTTTTTCAATATCTGTGAAAAAGAGCAGCAAACTGCTATTACAGTGATAAATACCTTCCAAAAAAATTGCCATTTAATTTTTTTTTTTAATTTAGCAATGATTCAAATTGAAACAGAAAAACGAAATGAATTCAACGGAACAGCATAGTAAACTGAAATGAAATCAAATCCGAAAAATTCAAAGAATTTATTTACAAGTTGTTTAAAATAACACAACTCAATAAAAAAAGGAAAAAATAGACCAAATAGCAAATTCTCCGAATTTTTGCATTTTACAATCAGCAGACCCAATCTCATGCTCAGTACAACCAGCTCAGTGCGCATGGTGAACATTTCCCCCATCTCCCCCTCGAAATGAAAAGATTTTCTTTTACTATTCAAAGTACGAAAAAACGATCGAGCGCAATCTACTCAGGATGGCAAAACTGTCAATCGTATCGCATGTACACAAACCACATAAAAAAAAAACACCCGCCCATAGAAAACCGAACCAAAAGGGTCTATTGTTTTATTTTTTTTTACACGATATTACTCACACAAGCAATTTCATCAATAAAGAACGCAAAGCTCTAATCGACACAGTGGAGTGCAACATATATCGACGGAACTTGCAATATCCACAACCCCCACCTCACCCCGACGAGATCGTAGCTCAGAACAAAGCTGGCCAAGTAAAACGACCCAGGAAAGCGCACCTCATTGAACACTTCGCATGCCCCACTTCACCGATTAAATCATAAAGCCTACCAATCAGATCAAAGCTCGGTAAATAAATCGCAGTCGCACTTCACCTATGACCCACCCATTCATTACTATACTTCCTCAGTGTAAAGCAATAGCACTATGAAACTCGTGAGAATATTCGGAGATCAAAGTGGAAACGATCCTTACCGGCCGGTGTCCAAGTTAAGAACACCTTTTAATTTCTAAAATTTCATTACATGGAACTTACGATCAATAATAATAAGTAGTTGGTTTTGTAATGCGAAGGTCGTGAGTTCAAATCCCGGTCGGCGCAATATACAATTCCAGCACACTGCCTGCTTGGATATACCCTGGTCACCTCGATCTACGAAAATGAAAAATTCGTAGAAAAAGGGTTGTGCGAAGGGCTAACAATCCTTCCACAATAAGTAATGCAAAATGTTAAGGAACCTGAATGTCAGGAGGCCAAGGTCCGATTTGGGCTGTAGCGCCATTGTATATATATCTGCTGACTGAATATCAGTTGCTGAGTCCAAATATCCTGATTTTAAAGTGGTGGGGCTATTGGTTAATTCAACGATAGCATACGCTACAGCAAAAGTTGTTTTGGACGCATCTGTGTAGATGTGTCTGTAGCTCGGAAAGGAGGCTAAAAGTTCTCGAAATGACATTCGATACTGTTCGTGGCTGGTTGCGTTTTTGAGAAGTTTGTCTAAGGCTTGAATGCTGAAATCATATATTGGTGGAGCCCATCTAGTTACGATTTTGGGACGTTCTTGTTGGAGCGGAACTGGTATATTATGAGTTTTGTATTTGGTTAACACTTTCTGGAGGCATGAGGGTCTTCTTGGGGTGGAGCGCAATGAAAGGAGCATCCAAAGAGAGTCGTGGTGTGTATTGTAATGATTACAAATAATTTTAGGTACAAATTCCAGCTGCTTTCTTTCAATGTACAATGTGAGGGAAAGTGTACCGCTTTCAACTCTTAAAGCTGGAACCGGTGTTGAGCGAAGAGCGCCTAATGTGGTTCGGCAAATGGCGTTCCGTGATGTTTGAAGCTTTGATAAATCCGTTTGACATGCAGTTCCGTATAGTGTAATGCCATGATTCAGTGTACCTTCAGTGATGGTTTTCGCGATTTTGGAGCAGGCTTCCATTGATGGTCCATAAGAGTGGCCAGTGATGCACTTTAGCATTTTTATTTTTATTAGTTTTTTGCGAAGGTGTTTGAGGTGGTTATTCCAGTTCAACGATTTGGAAAATACTAGTCCAAGAATTTTGATGCATTCGACTGCTACAATACCGTTTACTTCCATTTGGTCCGTGGGGCATAGCTTTTTTCTGCATAAGTGTAGTAGTTCCGCCTTTGCTGTAGGAAGTAAAGCCCCCGTGCTGTTACACCATGATGTTGCGATGTTTAATCCATTGGATAGTGCGGATGTGACTGTATTCCTATTACCTGATGAATAGAGTAAAATATTGTCGGCATATATAAGATGGGAACAGTTTGGAATGGGTGTAAGGGTTTCGGAGAGTGAGTGGATGTATGTATTAAAAAGTAGAGTAGATAGGGGCGAGTCCTGTAGAATTACATTATCAAGTGGAAAATGGGATTGAATTGAAGCCATTGACACTTGCAACTATAGTTCGATTTGTCATGAAATTTTGAAATAGCTGTATGAAGTTTCGATCTAAGCACCAATTCGAAAGTTGCTTTCCTATTATCTGTTTTCCTACTCGATCAAAGGCTTTTTCTAGGTCAAGGCTTAATATGCCAGAATGTTGTCTTGCGGAAAAAGCTTTAGCCACGTCAGCTTCCAATTGGTGAAGAAGAGATATTGTACTTCTACCGTTTCTGAAATCATGTTGCTCCGGGCTTAGATTTTCTTCGATGACTTGCTTCAGTCTCAAACCCAAAATCTTCTCCAGTAGCTTTGAGAGGCAAGACATGAGAGAAATTGGTCTGAAATTGCTGGTAGTGCTCTGTGTTTGGTTCGTTTTTTGAAGGGGAAATAGTTTGGCTTTTTTCCATTCATGTGGATATGTTGCGGTTGTTAGAATTGAGTTGTATAGGTCTTTCAATCTCTCTCTAAACAGTATGGAACAATTTTGAACCATACTGTAGGAAATCTTATCCTGTCCTGGTGTATTTCCCTTCAGCGTGCTTAATGCTGCGTCAAGCTCGTCAAGGGATATGGGATATGATAAATTGTATTTTGAGCTGAGTTGAGTTTGTAGGAAGAGAAAAAGACCTCTTATTTTGAGCATGAGCTGTGTTGAAGTTCGTATCAGAGGAATAATTTGACCATCTTTTGGCAAACTCATCGGCAATTTCCTTAGAGCAAGTCAAGTTTCCGTTTGCAGTTGAGAGGTTCGTTATTGTTTTGTGACTTAAATTACCTTCTGCCAAGCTTCTTTAATGCTGGTACTGGGGTTTATTGAAGAAGCGTAGACGTCCCAAGAATTACGTTTGGCGACTTTTATTAGTTTTGCTATTGCAGACTTTTTGCGATAAGCAATCAATCTGGCTGTCGAAGGAAATCGTTTGAAGTCCTTCCAAGCCACTTCCTTCTTTTTTATTTGAGAAAGGATATTACTGTTTATCCATGGGGGATTGCTACGTTTCTGAGTGAATGTTGAAGGTATTGCTTGGGAAGCTGCTGCCCTAATAAGTTTCCGGATAGTTGCCGCCTCGTTGTTTATATTGCCTGACGGGTGGTATCGTGCTGACAGTCGATTGAGAGAATTTTGGAACTTTGGCCAGTTAGCCTGACTTATAGCAAAGCGTGAATGGAACTGTGAAGTACCTACATCAATGCAAGTTTTAACAAGTATCGGTATGTGATCACTGTGTTCTGGGCTATTGAGTGTTTCCCAGGTGCATGTCGCAGCTAGTGCTGGTGGAACGAATGTTAGATCGATAGAAGTTAGGGTAGATCTTGTTGAAATTAATGTTAATGAGCCGTCGTTTAAGATGACGGGAGGCTCATCATCCATCCAATCTTCTACTAATTTACCTCGAGTGTTGGTTACTGAACATCCCCAAATTGTGCTGTGGGCATTGAAAACTCTAGCAACTATGGTGTTTTCTGGTAGTTGGTGGCGTAGAGAAGATTATTCGTTGGAGCGTAGTACTACATCGTATTCGATATATATATTTAAAAGGGAGAGAGGTGGATTGGTGTGAATAGTGATGGCGTTAGATAATATATTGGAGTTTAAGAAAATTGAATTGAATGATAAAGAGTCGTGTATGAGAATGCCAACTCCACTCCTTCTGGAAGCAAGGTTTTTATTTGACCAGATTGCGTTGTATCTTTTGAATTTAGGAGGGCCTTGATCGGATAGGATTTTAGTTTCCTGGAGGAGTATGACATGGGGGATGTAATTTTTTATAAGAAGTTCAAGACTATCTTGATTACATCTAAATCCGCGGATATTCCACTGAGGAACTATCAGTCGTTTCGAGGAATGTTTATTTACCTGTGGAGTCATTGTATTATGCAAGCTCGTCCTCCGATGCTACTATGTATGGGTCTAATGAGATTAGACTTGTTGGTGGGGGTATTGTGTTTGGGATAAGGAGCGAAAGTTTTAGATTGTGGTCTTTGGTCTTGGAAAGTTCATTTTCTGAGGTGTGTGTTTTTCGAATGAGAAATTATTTGTGGTGTTGTTATTTGTATTTTGAAGGTCTATGGTATGACTAATCGAGTTGTTGCAGGGTTTCGAATTGTGCTGGTTTTCTTTTGTTTTAGTGGTTTTGGAAACTGATACTGGAGTATTATTTATTTCCTTAGATTGACAAATTGAATTTGCCAGAGTTTGAGCGTAGGTGATATTTGTGGTTTTTCTTGACTATAGTAAGTTTTTCTTGCTTCAAACATGGAGCATTTATTCATTGTCTTAATTTCTAAGATACGTTATTGTTCCAAGAACTTAGGACAGGTGCAGTCTGATAAGCAGTGGGCGTCAGATTTGCAGTTTACGCAGAAGCTTTCTTCGCATGGCGTGGGAGTTTTCGGGTGCTTATCTGTGTTGGGATTCTCGCTGGTTGTTCTGATTTGCACCATTTTTGAGTATGTCCAATTAATTGACATAGTCGACATCGCATCGGATTAGGAACGTAAAGTTTCAGGCAGCTTTTATCTGTTAAAAGTCAAGATGACTAGACGAATGGGTCGTTCCACTTTCTGAATTTTCTTTTTGAGTACCGTTGCCTGAGTGACGTTTAGGTGTGATAATCCAGCTACAATGTCTTCTTCTGAAAGATAGGAAAGTGCTCGGTTGTAAACAATGTCCTTTGTTGAGTTGAGACTACTGTAGTTCCGTTATAACTGGAACAAAGCCTCCAAGGTTACTGACTTTCAGAAAATGGTTAGCGGTTTTTTGATTATTACAGAGTAATAACAATCTTCCATCACGCAGGATATTTGCGGTTGAATAATTTCTGGAAACGCGGTCGACTGCCTTTTTCAGGAGAAACGGGTTCAAAGAACCTAAATGGACAGTGCTTGATTGATGCGTGACAACGAGATATTTCGGTTGTGACGATTCATCAATTGGAGTTGGTTCGAATTTTAACGGAGATACCTTTTTCTTTCGTTTGCGGGTATTGTTCGAGCTGGAGATGTTTATTTCTTCCAGCCAACCAAACTTATTGTTGCCACCTGGCCTGGAAGCCATTACCACTTTTGATTTAAACACTAATTCGGGAAAAATATCACAAAAATAATGGGAAACGAAAAATAAAAAACCGAGATTAGGTCACTTATTAAGCGAGATGGCTAACGGGTCACCACTAAAACGAACCAGCGATAAGCGACAAGTGTTTGCTCACGACAGGGTCTAGACTGAGACTGCGAACAACATATTCAAGTGTCAAGTTGAAAAGCATCGGTGCCAAGTTTAAAAGCATTGCTTAAGGCCGTTGTCTGTTTCGTGGATTAAGGTGACCCAAATATACACACGTAGGCAGTGTGGTAGAATTATACGTGGATCGGGATTTGGACTAACGACCTTCGCATTGTATACCAACACGCTACACCCAGGCTATAAGCATGCTTACTATTTATTTTATGATGATGTGAAAGTCATTCAAAAAAATTTCCCTTCACAAATTTAAAATATTTATTCTATCAATTTATTCGTTAGAATTGGGCGCTAATCTTGCCGGTCAAGAGAACCTCGGACCCACCGAAGAAGATGAAATCGAAGAGATTTCAACATCGGTTAGTACCGTCAATTCGGCGAAAATTCCGCCCGCAAAAGTCGGCGAATCAAAATACATATCACAAGAAATGAGCGTACTTCGTGTCGAAAACGTTCGCCTTATGCAGGACATTCTCGAATCGCACCGTTCATATCAAACGCTTCTGAAATCAACAGTCGAAGAACAAAACCTAAATTTAGAAATGTTGAAAAATTTCAATCATCAAATTTCCGGCGCTGCAAACCTTTACGATCGGAGTTTTTCACAAGGGTAAGTTCTCATTTCGAATTGTGATTGTTGTTCGCCTGTGTGTCTTATCAAAACTTATCAAATTCCAGATATTTCAGTGATATAAGCGAAAATGTTTCGAAAGTTCGCATCAGTAACGTCGATGCAGATACATCACCATGTTCTCTAACACCAGCAGTGTCTTCAACTGAAGTCGATGGCCTATCGCCAACAAATCCGAATTGTCCGAGCCCGACAAATCGGAAACAACCGCTACCGAAACCGTCACTTCCGTTACGCAATAATAACGATTATAATCGAGCCATAAGTACATCACAAGGACGACATCTCTACAATACTCAACCGCCCCAAATCGATACGAAATTAAACAGTTGGCTTGTTCGTAACAATATCGATCCTGTTTCGCGAAATTTAATTCTACACGAAGAATTCACCTACGAAGATTTCATGTATTTTATGGACAAGGATGATCTACAAAGAATCGGATTAAAGTAATTATCGCTTACTCTGAAATTAATTTCAATCTATAATTTCTGTTTTCTTAAGATGTGGAGTTGAAGTTCGAATCTGGCGTCTGTTAACCAATCATCGATTACAATTTAACAATCTCGCCGAAGAAGTTGCCTTCCGAAACCTCAACGAATTGAATTCACCTACTAGTCTTCCGGAAAATCTGAATCCACATCACTCGAATAAATCGACATCGAATTCGAACAGTTACGATTCGTCCGATGATATCGATTATGAATCATGCAACGGTATCGAGGAGAAATAAATAAAAAATGTGGAAGACAGTGCAGCGTTATTGAGATTCAAGTCTGTCAAGCGAATTTAAAATTCTAAAGTGCCTTCAAATTAATTATATGATTAAATTTAAATTTTTTTTTGTTGTTGTAAATAATCTACATCCCCGCCTTACTACCCTTTTATCAGCGTAGCTTTCTCATATTTTCCCATTATTTTCGTGCTTGTTTGTTTTGTTTTTTAGAAACTAACATTTTATGAATTATCTCTTCTTTTTTGCTTAGTTTTTTTTTTTTTTTGTGATAAAAGTAATTATGTTTAAATATAAAGAAAAAATAAGATTGTAAAAGTTCAAGTTCGCGATTGTATTCGTGAAGTAAAATATCGAGAAGAAAAAATCTAATGATTTAAAATTTATAATATTAAAAATATTTAACTTGAAAATATATTTGTTTTTTTTTTAAGTGAAACTTTTAATCGCTGGATACGCATCTAATTTTCAAGGACGTGACGTTTTGCCTTCATGAAAGCTTTCGTTGATCGAACCACAGATCTGGAGAGGGAATGCGATTCACGGACTGGAATGGCTGTTCACAACAATTTAGCTAAACTTATCTCATTAAGTACTTGCGCTTGTATTTTCGACTTGACTCACCGATCGTTGGGGCCCTTGCTGCTCTCGTTCCGACGATGGTTAACGTTCGCTGCTCCGCAGAAAAATTCGCCAAGGTTTGGTCGAGTTCCAAGCCCTTCGCCGTCGAATATCCCAAACTCGTTGCGCCGTACTCCGGTTTCGCATTCTTCTGCTGTACTTGATTTTCTTTTGGACCCGTGCACTAATTCTAATAAAGAAAGCCACCCACTTGTGGCATTGTTACTACGTTATCGCAAGATTGAAAATTTTTGTAAAGAAATGCTGACTTTCGCTGGACTCAACCGTCCTCGATGAGCGACACGTATTGAAAGACATTGAGTCAGCTTAAATTCGGTCTCATTTTCGTTTGTTGTCGATAATTCGGCCATTCGCCTAAACTTCCTTGCAACCCAGATCGTAACACTGACGACCGTTTAATTTCTCCTCCAAGCTTTTCGTCATTCTTCTATTCCAATTTTCTGCACAGTGGACTGCTTGCAGACTGCGATGAACCAATTCGCTGTTGATCATTTGACAATCGGCGATCTGTTTACTTTTCGATACAGTTTATGATTAGTTTTGTGCGCTGACACTCCGTCGGTTCCCAATCGCCGTGCTTTCTTCTAATCCAAGACGAAATTGGTTACTAACGTGAAGACCGGCCCTTCAACTCAAGTAAGTCAATCAAATTCCTATTAAGACCCCCTATAGGAGCATAGGAAGAAACAGTTCTCTTCCACAAGGCGCGATCCTGAGCATCGGCCCTTAGCTGTTGCCAGTGTTAGATGACAGCAGTCTTACATTCTAATTGAATTAGTATTAATTGTTTTGGTGTTGGTTAGTGCTGCCGGAGAGTCATTCAATTGTTGTCAACTTCAGTTTTGTATTCTTGATTTGTCAAAAAAAAATTCTCTTTTTTACTTCCGTTACGCGGCCAGAAGGCTAAAATATCGATAGTCTTTGCATTAATATGCATCCATAAATGGCACAGCGTACTCGGGCACAGGGATATTAAAGTAGTGAAATCATTAGCATCAGGAGAACTCGTCGATGGTGTTCAGTTCGACAAATGTGGTCTGCAATGTAAGAATATACTGAATTCCAAGTTGTGCCTAGAGGGAAAGATGACCAGAATGAAATTTTCACAGAAAGATGTGATGAATGGTGCATTGAGATGTTTTCGGACCTATGCAAACGTTGACACCATGTGACGAATGCCGAGTTCGTCACTGGGGATCGAGGCGGATCGCGAGCAACTTCACTCGAAGTTGCTTAATCGTGGCGGAAGTGATAAAAAAAAACCGGGGTTTGTTCTTTGATGATGGTCGGGCAATTTTTTGGGCTCTCTTGGATTTTGAGACGAGTTCGGGCGGTTGGTCGCGCGAAAGAAGAAAATTTACAATTGCAAAAAAGGGAACTATAAAAAAAAGGAAGATATTTTTTTTTTGGCATTAACTTGGAAGAGCGTGGTTCATTAGTGAAGAAAGAAAAAACTGTTATGTCTATCTGGTAACACTAAACACTACAATGTTTCTCGCCAAGTTAACGCTACACCGAATACGGTATTTTTCAAGTTTGATTTTAAGTTTAGTCGTTAAGTGAATTTTGTACGATACAGACAGGAATACAACTCAGTATATGAAAAATAAGACTGTTTCATTTGGAACGAGATAGTTTAATTGGCGACGAGGATTTAAATGGAAAAAGAAAAAGTAGAGTGCGAAAACATAGAAAATAAAGTTAAGCTAAAGAAAATGGCGTATGTCGGTAATATAAGAGAGTTTATACCCGTTGAAGATTTTGCCGCTTACAAAGATCGAGTTTCTCAATATTTAATAGCAAACGATATTAAAGACGAGAAGAAAACTCCGATATTCATAACACTGATTGGTTCCGAAGTGTACAAAATTCTAAAATCGCTAACCGCGCCCCAGCTTCCAAGTAGCAAGTCGTTTGAAGAGCTTATTAATATTAGAAACGCACTATGCGCCGAAGGTCAATAAAAGGGCAGAACGGTTCAAATTTCAGAAGGCAAAGCAAGAGGAAGGGGAAACGATTAGTGAATTCATCATACGGCTTCGAAATCTTGCCGAGACGTACAGTTTTGGAGATTATATTGATAATAAAAATGCGGAAGCCGGTAACCTAAAAAATTTGGCGTTGGAAGACGCACTCACAGACAAATTTATTTTGGGGTTACGTCATGAAAAAATTCAGCAGTCACTATTAGCTGATGGCAGTAGAACATTTCAAAAGTGTTGTGATTTAGCCTTGAATATGGAAATGTCAATGAAGGAACAAAAAAGTATACAACCAGCGACTCAACCAATAAATAAAGTGTATGCAAAAAATGCAACAGCGTCGAAAGTGCATCAGTCATCGCGAGAAGATGGCTCTTGGAAAAATAGCAGCACACAATGCACTCGTTGCACAAAGGTACATGCAGGAGAATGTCCAGCGAAACAATGGACTTGTTTCAAGTGTAAAAAGGTGCGACATTCAACGAAAGCCTGTTTCAACAATATGCAGCAGAAACAAGGGAAAAAGTGGAACAGTTCGAGTTCAAATCGTATGATCAAAACGATCAGAAATGTTAATAACATAGCAGCGGATCGAGTGGAACCTTACTAAGTCACGGCAGTAATCGAAGGGAAACCTATAAAAATGGAGCTGGATACTGGAGCAAGTGTGTCGACTATGAGCTTCGAAGAATATAAAGAGAAGTTTTTTAAAATAGGGTTAATGAAATGTAATCTAAAATTAAGTACAATTTCAGGTAACCATTTAAAGGTAATAGGCCAAGCCAATGTACAGGTGGAGATTGGCGATGTCGTGGAGAAATTGGACATGATAGTAATTGACGCGAAAAAATTTAAACCACTGTTAGGTAGAACGTGGATTAGTAAATTAATGCCAGAATTTAATCAAAATTACGTAAGTCAAAATATTAACGTATTGTGTGATAAAATCAAAACTCAGGAAACTGAGATATGTAAAAATATTTTAAGTAAATTTCCATATGTGGTGTCTCAAGACCCAGGTCAGTCGATTGTCCGATATACCGCTGAGATTCATTTGGAAGATTGTGTACCGATATTTCACAAAGCGTATTCCGTGCCGTTCAGGTTACGTGAAGCTGTGTCTAAGGAATTAGACAGGTTAGTTCAGGAAAACGTAATAGACCAGTTAAATACAATAAGTGGGCTTCACCTATAGTGGTGGTTCCAAAAGCTGATGGGAAAATCAGAATTTGCGTGGATTGTAAGGTAACCATAAATCGGATTATTAAATCAGAGCAGTACCCACTTCCAATACTAGACGATATTTTTGCAAGTCTGTCCAGTTGTAATTATTTTTGTGTATTGGATTTGTCCGGAGCATATTTACAGGTAGAATTATCAGATCAGTCTAAAGAGCTATGAACAATAAATACGGAAAAAGGGTTATTTCGGTATAAACGCTTACCTTTTGGAGTAGCTAGTGCTCCTTCTATTTTTCAAGCAATAATAGATGAAATTTTACGGAGTATTGAAAATGTTTTTGGGTATATTGATGACATTATTGTGGGAGGCGATACAAAAGATGCATGTGAGGTGACATTAAATACCGTTTTAGAAAGATTGAATTATCATAAAGTGAAGATAAATTTGTCAAAGTGCAAGTTTCTTCAGACGTCCGTGGAGTATTTAGGACATATAATAATTCAAAACAAAGTGGTGCCAAATCCAAAAAAAGGTAGAAGCTGTTCAAAAGGCACCAGTGCCTACTAACGTAAAAGAGTTACAAGCATTTATTGGACTTGTCAATTATTATAGACGATTTGTACCTAAATTGTCAGAGAAACTTTATAATTTATACCAAATGTTGAAAAAGAATTTCAGATTTTGTTGGAATGAAGCTTGTCAAAAAGAATTTCAGTGTGTGAAATCTGAATTGATAAAAAATAATGTGCTAGAACGTTTCAATCCCAAATTACCTATAGTTGTTTCGACTGATGCTAGTCCAATTGGAATAGCAGCAGTTCTATCTCACGTTATAAAGGGTCAAGAAAAGCCTGTTTTATTTGCTAGTAGTACATTGTCCGAGGCTGAAAGAAATTATTCTCAGTTGCTTAGGGAGGCATTAGCAGTGATGTTTGCTGTTAAGAACATTTTTTGAATACATTTATGGCAAAGAGTTTACTCTGTATATCAAGCATTGAAAGAAATTTTTAACCCAAGAAAGGGAACTACTTCTGTTGCAGCAGCAAGACTGCAAAGATGGTCTATTACACTTTCAATGTTTAATTATAAAATAATACATAGACCGGGATTAAAAATGGCAAACGCGGATGCATTATCCCGTCTACCCTTGAAAGAACAAAGTGAGGTTGAAGAAATTGGTATACACTCAATAAATTTTTCTAACGACTTCCCAGTTGATTTAAAATTAATAAAGAAGGAAACACAACGTGACTCATTACTGTCGAATTTGTATAAGTTAGTTATGGAAGGGTTTCCAAAAGAAGTTAGTGACGAAATGAAACCTTTTGTCAAAGTTAAAAATAGCATTAGCACAGAAGATAGTTGTTTGTTTTATAGTGAGAGGATAATAGTTCCTAAAAAATTACAAAAGAAATGTTTAAAAAGCTTACATGATAATCATAATGGTATATTAATTATGAAAAAGTTAGCGAGGTCATATGTGTGGTGGCCAAAGCTAGATAAGTGTATAGAAGAACTTATTACTATCTGTACTGAATGTCAGCAAACAAAAAATATACCGAAAGAGAAAGTAGATTCTAATTGGCCAAAATCAGTAGGACCATTCGAAAGAATTCATTTAGATTTCTTCTTTTTTGGTGCAAAAACGTTTTTAATTGTAGTAGATTCGTTTAGTAGATATCTGGATGTGGTGATAATGCCAAACACGACTGCGAAATCTTTGATCAGTAAATTAAGTTCAATAATAGTAATATTCGGGTTACCGGGTACAATTGTGACCGACAATGGTCCACCCTTTAGTTCGTTTGAATTTCCACAGTTTTGTGCAAAAAATGGCATTAAACTCTTACATAGTCCACCATATCATCGGCAACCGAATGGGCTGGCAGGGAGACACGTGCAGACAGTAAAAAGCATTTTTAAAAAAATTTTATTGAGTCAGGAGTCTGAGTTGTCATGGCCAGAACGAATTAATAAATTTCTGATGAATCATAGAAATTTTCCGAACTCAACGACATCTCAAACTCCATCAGAAATGATTTTTAGTTATAAGCCAAAAATTTTGTTAGATTTAATTAAGATTGAGAAAACCGAAAAATGTAAGCATGCGAATTACAGTCTTAAAAGAAGAAATTTTGTAAAAGAAGATAAAAAGAAAATTGTAGATGTTAATACAAAATTAAAAGCAACCCCGCTAAAGAAAACAATCTTTTACAAAAAGGGGGAGAGAGCATTTTATAGAAATCACATAAAAGAAAATGTAAAATGGTTACCATGTTTAGTTATAAGAAAATTAAGCTCATTGAGATGTTATAAAATTAAAAGGAAATAATAGAGTGGTTCATGTAAATCAACTCCGAAAGAATAATGCAAACTTGCAGCATTATTACAAAGTTATACCAAAACTTCCTGAATTAGTAAATGTAAAAAATAATGTTACTTTGGATGAGAATTCTTTAAATGGAAATATTGATAACAATAAAAACACACCAAATGTAAAATTAAATGAAAATGATACAAAACAGAATAATAAGACCTCTAATAAACTGTTAACTCCAAGGAGGTCACAAAGAATTATAAACCAGAATTTAAAGAGTAGAAAATATTAAAGAATTTCAAGGTTAAAGTGGGGAGGAATGTTATGTCTATCTGGTAACACTAAACACTACAATGTTCCTCGCCAAGTTAACGCTACATCGAATACGGTATTTTTCAAGTTTGATTTTTTTTTTTTTTTACAGAATGACCTGTGTTATAGGCAATTTCGGCCTTTATGTGCAATGCACAAACACAGTCATGGAGGGAAGGAATGGGATTGAGAAGGTTGGGGAAGGGGAGTAAGAATGACCGTAGCGAGTGGAGAAGCTGGTATATTGCTCAGTTGTACTGGCTGCTTACTGACAAATATTTGCATATGTTATGGGGGACTGAATGATAGAAAGCGAATAGAAACCATCTACTGAGTATCTAGGCCTTCTTGAAGTGGAACTGTTTCACTTTTACACCGTTTCCCCATTTTATTGCGAATAATTTTCTATCACCAGTAGCAACTGAAAAATTTGCGCAGTTTAGTCGTTAAATAAATTTTGTACGATACAGACAGGAATACAACTCAGTATATGAAAAATAAGACTGTTTCATTTGGAACGAGATAGTTTAAAAACAAAAAGTGATTTGTTCGGGAAAACGTGAAGGAGTGTGAGGAACATAATAACAGTTTTTCATCTGGAGGAACAAAGTGAAATACCACCGGTGGGCCCCCGTGAATAGTGATGTGCAAATGAATATATATAAAATAATAAAAAAATAAAAAAAAGGAGGCTGCAGCGCGTAGACAACCAAAGTAAGTTTTTTTTTATCTATATATTTTTTTTCCGTGTACCTCATGATCACCACAACGCGGTGGTGCCGGTAAGATGAGATAGAGCAGCTTAGGGAGCTGTGGGCGTCCGCCATGGCTTCGTTGGGTGGCCCTCTCGGTGGCCTCGCCGTCCATTGCAAGGAAGCACTGCTTCTCAGGACCTTCTTGCAATGACCACCTGTGATTTGGCCTAAGGACGTGCCAGTAGGTAGCGTGAGCTCCCCGTCCCCGTATATATTTTTTTTCCACAGCTCAACCAGGATGGTGTCTTCCTCGGACCAAATCCTTCCCCCCACGCCCTCAGCCCTGACTCGCCGGCAACCATGCTGTGAGGTCCGGAGGAAGCCCATCATCTGATAGCGGAATGGAGTGCTTCATTTCGTTACAACCATCAGGTAAACCCTATGTATTCACTTTTATTGACGATTATCTCAGATATGCGATGATTTTTCTCATTAATGATAAATCAAAGACATTTGGAACATTCCAGGAATACGTTACGATGTATAAGACAATGTTTAACAAAAAGCCAAAGGTCATTCGCTCTGATCGAGGAGTTGAATACATGGGAAAAGAGTTCACAACATATCTAAAGAAAGAGGGTATCCAAAGTCAGAGAACTGCACCAACTGACCACAGTCCACAGCAAAATGTTATTGCGGAAAGAATGAACTGTACGTTGATTGAGATGGCACGGTGAATGCTGATTGAGGCCGAATTGGAAAAGCAATTTCGGGAAGAAGCCGTCGTAATGGCGAATTATGTGCACCATTCGAAAGTTGGTTTGGTACTAAGCCCAGTATCGAACATTTTAAACGTTTCGGATCGAAATGTTACACATTTGTGCCAGACGAAAGAAGAAGAAAGCTTGACCCGAAACCAATTCAAACAATTCTTGTCGGTTACGATTTGGTATTAAAGGAATACAGGTGCTACGCATCGGCCACAAGTAAGGTTATCATCAGTCGTAATATAAAATTCATCCATAAAGGTAGCGACTGTAAAATCGAGCAGATTCAGGAGGAGAATATAATCTCCATAAGGAAACCAACGATTTTTTCAGCGCGGATGAGGGGACACATGATGGAAAATATTTCGCCAGGTTCTTCGGGCAACGAGTTCACAGAAATTCTACGATCAAACCGATAAAATAAGGGTGTTGGTGCTGTAAAATGGACAGACGAGGGGAATTCATAACTCATGGCTCAAACCAAACGGAAACGAATTTGGTCAACACTGCAGTGGTTGAACCGAAAAGTTTAAGAGAAGACCAATGGCTAAAGGCAATAAGCGAGGAAATGAAGCCACTAAAACGGAATTTTTGGGAACTGCGCGAGTTACCTGTAGGCAAAAAGGCGATCGGTAGCAAATGGGTGCTCAAATCAAAACAAATAAACTGCCAACAAGTCGGGCGAAACTTTATTATTCTTGGGACAAGTTGCGGATAAGTGGAAAGTCAATATGCAGGTTAGAGTGGTTAGGGAAGGCTAAGTGAAAGGGAGTTCTTGGGCAGGACTGTTAACAATATTTCATTCGTTTCTGTAAGTTTGGTTTTTATGAGGGGAGGAGTAGGGGTAATAGTAAGGGTAGGTGGATGTTAATAGCTTTTTAATTAATTGCTTGAATCACGTCCAATATTCTCTGTATAGAATGTGTTTCATAGACGAAGTTGCATAGAATTTTCATAAAATTCGGTGTATTTTACATTCATGAAACCGAACATTTGTATGGGAGGGGGTAGAGAATATAGGGGAATCGTAAAATTTGATACGCAGTTTTATTTCGAGTCTCTTGTAAGGTGCTTGTATAGAATTTCAAGTTCGTAGCTTTTAGTTTGTTGGTTATTAGTTGATTTAATGAAATTGGTCGAAATCATAGTTTTGTATGGGAGGGGGTAGAAGCGCAAGCGCGATTTAAAAACTTTTAAAGCAACTTCATTTGAATTATTTTTTTAAGTTTTTATGCCAAATTTGAAATTGATAGCTTATACGAGTTAGCTGATAACTGATTTTTTAAAAATGCTCGAAAAAATAATTTTGTATGGGAGGGGGTAGAGGAGGTAGGGGAATCGTAAAACTTGTGATGCAATTTTCTTTCATTTTTAATGTAAGGTGCTCGTACGAAATTTCAAGTTCGTAGCTTTTAATTTGTTGGTTATTAGTTGATTTAATGAAATTAGTCGAAATCATACTTTTGTATGGGAGGGGGTAGAAAGTCAAGCGCGATTTTAAAACTTTTAACGCAATTTCATTTTAATTATTTTTGTTAGTTGTTATGCAAAATTTCAAATTGATAGCTTTTAAGAGTTAGGTGATAATTGATTTCTTGAAAATGGTCGAAAAAATAATTTTGTATGGGAGGGGGTAGAAGTGTTAAAGGTTTTCGACCAGTTAATATTTCGTATATTTAGGGATTTTTTTTAAATGCATTTCGCAAATTTTCAAATTTCTACCTTAAAATTTCACTCAAAAATTTTCAGTTTATGTGTTTTTTTCAATGCACATGAAACACCTTGTGCACGTTAGACCGGGGGGGTCGGTTTATAACAAATATGGATCAAGTTATTATTATTTTTCTATGTGGATTAAATATAGGTATTCACATGCAAAATTTTAGCTTTGTATCTTTTACCAGAGCTCTAAAAAAATCACTCAAAGTTTTCGATATTTTTGCTTATTACCTCTCTCCCCTTACACCTCCCAACTTAAAATTTTTACCAAAATTAAGTATTATGTAGTTCTACAATCTGACAAATTTTTGATTTGATATCTGTACTATTTTTGGAGATATAAGGATTTGTAATTTTGAAAAGTGCGCCATTTTTGAAATGCTCCCCATTTCCCCCCACTACTATTATTTCAACATGTTATATTTTTTTTGTATTTGCCTAGTATAGTTTAATATAAGTTTTAAGTTTCAATTACATAGCTTAAGAGATAGTTGAGATATTATTTTTTAAGTGTTTTTCTTTGCACCCCCCCTGACCCTCCCCCTTACAATAATTAGCAGCTTTCTAAGCTGGTTCCGATGAAACTATATGCCACCTTGACGGTCTTTAAATATGATTTTGTTATGATAAGTAATTTCGAAGATATAATCATTTGAAAAAAAAATTCGGCCGACAATTGGTTCTAAGCCCCCCCTTTTCGCACCCCAATGGATAAAAAAATTAAATTATTTTTAAAAGTTGTCCCACAAAACCCCTCTATATTAATGTTGAGTTTCAACTTCCTAGCTGTTACCATAGTTGAGATATTTGAATTCGTATTTTTCGGTTTAAGCGCTCCCCCCGCCTCCCCCTGAACCCGTATACCTTCGAAAATGGGTATCCGCCTGAGATCCGCAACTATCTACAATCCCCCCAAAAATGAACTTTCTATCTTGAAGGGTTTGGGAGTTAATGTGCGCTGAGCGTACACGTCGGCGTACGGCGGACGGCGTACGGCGTACGGCGGACGGCGTACGGCGTACGGCGTACGGCGGACGGCGGACGGCGTACAGACAGACGGATTTTTTTTTTTTGCTTTTTTAGGCTAATTTAGTCATGAAACGCGAAAAAAAAAAATTTCAGGGTAGCAAACTTTTTTTTTTTTTTGTGTCGATCACAATACTTTATTATTATAATAATAAAGTAAAACTGACGGCTTTAATGAGCGTTTAGTGGCTCAAGGTTTTATCCAGAAGTTCGGCACTGATTACGATTTGGTATTTGCGCCAGTTGTCAAACAGACGACGTTCAGGATACTACTTTCGATTGCGATAAAAGAAAAATTTTCCGTGCAGAATTTAAATGCGAAGATAGTTTTCCTAAACGGGAGCTGAACGAGACAATTTACATGAAGCAGCCACCAGGTTTTGTCATCGAAGACAAGGAAGATCATGTTTGTCTCTTGAGGAGGAGTAGTTACGGCTTGAAGCAATCAGCAAGAGTTGGGAACATCAGGTCCTACTCGCAGCTGGATACGTACAAGGCAAAAATGATCCATGCTTGTATGTAGTATAAATCGAAGGTGAGTTTTGTTATGTTTTCATTTATGTTGACAACATAATCATTGCAAGCAAATGCGGCAAGTTACTATCGGACTGTGAGCGAACTTTGATCGAAAAATTCAAAATCAAGAATCTCGGCAGCATTCGAAATTATTTGGGATTACAAGTCAACAGAAGTGCGTCTGGAAATTTTGCGATCAACCAGACGGCATACATCATGAAAGCCGCTAGCAGCAAACCGAATCAAGGTACTAAGAAAGGAATACGTCGTAATACAATTTGAATGAGGAAGAGTGCTAGATGACAGCCTTCGTGCGTTCTAATTCAATTAGTATTAATTGTATTTGTGTTAGCAACACTATCGTAGAGACATTCAATTGTTGTTAACTTCAGTTTTGTATTATTAATCTGTAAAAAAAAAATGTCTCTTTTTCTTAATTCTGTTCTTCAATATACTCGGCCAAAAGGCTAAAATATCGTAAAATATTTTCATCAATAATCATTAATCCAGTGAGTTTTTTCTGATAATTTTATATCGTTAACCAATAGCCAGGACTTGTTTATTCCTCCTAAGTAAGTGCTTTAGATTAATTTGTCGATGAATTTGGTATGATAACTTGTCTACTTCCGTTGCATTCTTGAAGTCCCTTGTATTTTTGCGGATTTGCTCGAATTGTTCATATTTCGTTCCAGGAATAGTGGTTGATACCCGGGTCGACTGATCTGCTGCTACAACTTCGATACAATTCTCGGAGTACTCCGCATTCCCGGAGTTGTTGTCTGGCCAATCAAACCGCAAAAAAGTCTACAATGACTTCGGTGGTTTCCAGCGGTCGGGTTATTCGGTTGTGCCCTGCCGTTGAAGTTGCTTCGTAGTATCTCCGCGTAGATTTCGTCGAATTTAGGTGAGTACACAACTTATACAGGGCGTAACAGAATAGATGCGACAAAAAAAACATGGTGATAGGGGACCTCGTGGTGCACAAAAAATATTCTACGGAAGACTTCTAGCTCTTAGGGGCGATTTTTTAGTTTTTGGTTCGTGGAGGAGGTTGTCGAACTAAAAGGCCAATATCTTCGAAACTACTTGAGATAGCTCGATGGGTAATAGCTTGTTAGCTTATTAATTTACCTTTCCAAAAAGGGTCTGCAATAAAAAAATCGGCCACTGAGTTGCTAGAGTAGTTTGAACATAAACAATTTTTGTTTTCCAAAAATGTCCTTCAACTTTGAAGGCTTTTTGCTCAAAATTTTCACTCACTTTTTTTTTGAGTTTGTAATCTTAAAAACTACCCGACACATTTATCTTTCTTTAAAAAAAAAATTGTCCTAGCTCAATTTTTGACCAATTATTTGCCTTAACTAATAAATCTAAAAACATCTGGACTCAAGAAGCAATTATTTCTACAAACACTTCAGTAACTAAAATTTGATTAAGCAGTTCAAAGTGAATAATTAAAATAAAGTGAAGTCTTACAAGTTTGCAATGGCTGAACAATACAGTAATCAAGAACTAACTGATATAATTTTTATTTATGGTGAATGCCATGGTAATGCACGTGAAGCTTCCAGACAATATGCAACCAATATCCTAATAGAAAACATCCAAATCACGCAACTTTCACAAGAACTTATCAGGCACTTCGTGAAACGGGCAGCTTTACACAACGCAGAGAAGGTCGAGGCACAGCAAGTATTTCTACTCTACTGACTACGTCCCTCCAGCCTTATATTTCCTGAATTTATTTCGTTTTTCGTTTTAGTTGCAAAAAAAAGTCTTGAAATGCGGTCACTCGAGGCGTTGGCCTGACCATGGTCGAGGCAAGTTATTCGAATTTCAACACAATTCATTCTCCTTCTTTTCTTCTTTCAGTTAATTACGATTGTGTTACGGTAGAGCTGTAAAAAGCTTAAACTAGTATGAGGAAAATTTCGTATCCGTCAAGGACAAACATGTGCGAATTCTTACGCTTATTAAACTTATTCCCCATCTCTTCGATCTTGATCTACTCCGGTAATATGAAGATCTAGTGAAATTTTCAATTTTAATTTGGAAATGGTATAACATCAACTAAAATATCAATCTGCACCTGTTAAAACGGTCAATAAGGCAGACGCACACTTTACGGTATTTATACTCTAGATGAAATCTGAGAGTATATTATGTTTGCCTTACCGTTTGTAACGCTAAGAAATAATGCTCACACAGAGTCGCCAAGGGTACAGAAATATTTGTTGTCGCTCAAAAACCTCGATTCCGAAAAAAATTGCTTAGATCCGTAAGCTCCTTCTACCCCTCCCATACACATGCATAATTTTCGTTAAATGCATTATATCGATTTCCATTAAAACAAGAAAAAGTACAAACTTGAAATTTTGCCAGAATTTGTTTTTTAATAATTGAAAAAAAAACATAAAAGAATTATGATTGGGCGTAAATCCCAATCATATGATACTCAAGATGAAATGAGAAAGAGTTCAATGTACCGGAAAATATGTCACCTCCAATTCTTTGAAATAATTAATAGTGACTTTTGTATGGGAGGGGGTAGAAGCAGAGGAGGAATGTTTGTAATTTTTGGATATGACACCTAATGTGGTATGCAAAATATTTCGTGCTGAATTTAAGGTTTGTAGCTTTCATTATTTTCAATTGGACATAGTTTTCCAGAAATTGAGGCATTTGTATGGGAGGTGGCAGAGGAAGTGGAGCGTTTAAGATGATTTTGAAACTGCTTATCATCATCCTTATCACCACGCTTCGATTCAATTTCAAATTCGATAGTTCTAATATATATATTCGAAGGAAAAATGCTTTTCTTGAATTTATAATACAGATATTTGTATGGGAGGGGGTAGAAGGAGTGAAGAGGAGCTGATAATTTTTTTTAGCATTTATTGAAATTATTAAAAAACAAATTCTGGCAAAATTTTAAGTTTATACTTTTTCTAGTTTTAATGGAAATCGATATAATGCACTTAACAAAAATTATACATTTGTATGGGAGGGGGTAGAAGGAGTGTATGGATCATTTTTTTCTCGTTATTGATATTTCTATTTTTATACTTTATGCAAAATATCAAATTGATAGCTTTAACAGTTTCGAAGAAAAATAATTTAATTTAAATTTCAAAATTTCGTGAAATTTGTATGGGAGGGGGTAGAAGGAGTGAGGTAAAGTTGATAATTTTTCCAATACTGATTGCAATTATAATAAAATTAATTCTGGCAAAAATTCGTTTTTATAACTTTGCTAGTTTCGATGAAAATCGAAAAACTGCATTTTTCAAAATTATGCATTTGTTTGGAAGGGGGTAGAAGGAGTGACGGGATCGGATTAATATTCAATCATATTAATGACATCTATATCATAATAGTTTAACCCAAATTTCAAATCGATAGCTTAAATAGTTACAAAGAAAAATCAATTTCTGAAAATTTCGGAATTTCGTGAAATTTGTATGGGAGGGGATAGAAGGAGTGGGGGGATGTGGCCCATTCACGAACTTAAAGTTTCTTTTTTGCTAAAAATGACACACAACAATTTTCAGCACGATAGCTCAAAGCGTTCGAGAGTTATGCTGTAGACAGACGGACAGACAGCAACTCGGAATCGAAGTTTTTGAGCGACAACAAATATTTCTGTACCCTTGGCGGCTCTGTGCGAGCATTATTTCTTAGCGTTACAAACGGTAAGGCAAACACAATATACTCTCAGATTTCATCTAGAGTATAAATATAGAAAAAATTACCAGCTCCGCTTCACTCCGTGGTAGAAGGAGTGAAGCGAGTGAAATATCTGTATTATAAATTCAAGAAAAGCATTTCTCCTTGGAATATATGAGAGCTATCGACTTTGAAATTGAATCAAAGCATGGTGATAAGGATGATGATAAGCAGTTTTAAAATCATCTTAAACGCTCCACTTCCTCTGCCACCTCCCATACAAATGCCCCAATTTTAGGGAAACTATGACTAATTTCTTTAAAATAATGAAAACTAAAAACTATAAATTCAGCAAAAAACATTTTGCATGCCATGTTCTGTGTCATATACGAAAAATACAAACCTCCCCCTCTACTTCTATCACCTCCCAAGCAAAAGTTTCTATTCACTATTCGAAAGAATTTGAGTCATATCCATCTCATCTAGAGTATCATATGATTGGGCTTTGAGCACAATCATAATTCTGTTATGTTTTTTCTTTCGGTGCAGTAGAGTACTTAATTTGTTTGTAATTTTCGTAGATCTCTCTACAAAAATCAAAATCTCCCTACATAATTTAATTTAGTCGACTTAAACGAAAATTAACTTTTAAAGCGGATAAAAGTTTCACTTCCACCGAGTACCGTGCACGCATATTGTTTTTAGACTGGAAGAAAAGTAACTAAATTATTTTTAAGGCAGAGAACCATTCTGGCGAAATGTTGGATGGCTGCACGATATCTGACATAGTTCTTAAAACAATCCGGTCAAAAACTCCTGTGAATTATCTTCAAATGATTGAAAAAAAAACTGCAATCCAAATATTGTTATTAGTTTTTTTTTTTTTTTATTTATTTAATGTACGATATTAAAAATGATTAAGAGATAGAGAAAAGATTTTTTTTTTTGATTGATAAAGTAAATAAAATGGATATGGGTAAAGTGATTTCAAGAAACTTCTCCTTCCTCTTAGCTCTCCAGAATTATGTTGTAGATGCGTTTATTTGCCAAGCAAAATTTTCCGAGTTGCTCCGAAACTTTGACCGGATTGTGTTGCTCCCCGATTCGTACCAGCCTGGAGACCAATGATATTCTCACCGGCACGCAATTGATCTTCGGAAAATTCACGACGATTCTCTTCGGCCGGTCGTGGTCCTAGATTTGGTCCACGATATTCAGGATGCCTGTAAGTCTGTGAAAAAAAAAGTAATAATTAAATGACATCGGAGTTAGTGTGGTATCTGTAGCGGGGTATGTACGAAGATTGAAGTGATGGGTATTTGAGAAAATAAAATAAAAAATTAACTTACAGCACGACCAAGAGCGAAAATTGTTTGTGTGACAAGGGCAATATTTTTGCGATCCCATAAATCGGTAGATTGGAACAAGTCAACGTCTGGTACTCCATATCTGGTGCAAGCCTGTTGGAATCTGTAAAGAAGGAAGAAACATTGATTTGGTGTAATTTCTTTAGTTTTGAAAAATTTTCTTTATTCAAAGAACTGAAAAAACAGGGTGTAGCCTAGCTAGTGGCGCGTTGGTTTATAATGCGAAGGTCATGAGTTTAAATCATGATAAACGAACGTACAATTCCAGTACAAACAGGTAATGACAGTAATATTAATACTGGAACAAAATTAATTCTGGCGTAGGTAAAAAAGCAACGAAATCAGGTTACTAGTATCAATTAAATTACTGTTAAGACATAGGACAGAAATATGTAGCTCTCTTCCAAAAGTCGCGATCCTGAGCATCGGCCTTAAGCTGTTATCAGGACTTGTTTATTTCTCTGGCCTCCTGCTCAACTGCTAGCTTCCATGTGCTACATGGTTGATCAACCCGACGTCTTCCTTGAGGATTATAATCCAGAGCCTGTTCGGCGATATTTAGCTCTGGTTTCCTCAAAATGTGACCGATCCACTGCTACTTCCGCCTTTGAATCTCAATACCTACTTTAGTCTGTCCAGTTGTACATTAAAGTTCGTCTTTGGAGATCACTTCTGGCCAGAATATCCCTAAAATATGTCGGAGGCATTGGTTCACGAAAGTTTGCATTTTCTTTGTAAGTCGAACGGTCACTTTCCACGTAGTACAACCATATAACAACACGCATGCGTCAAATACTCGCAGCTTCGTGCTAAGGGAGAATTAGTAGCATAGTTTATAATAATCTTAATTTAAAAACAACTAAAGTTCTACTCCACGGCAGAACAAAAATAATCAAGAGGTCAGCGCATTAATTGCAACATTAAGCGCTGACTCTAGTCCAGGTTTCGATCAAGTTACTGCTAAACGTTTAAAATTCATTAGTCAATACATCGCCAAACCTCTAGCACATACGATGAACATATAAGCTTTATGATTGGAAAGTATAACGGAGGAAATGCTGAATTGTTATATAATTACAGACCAATTTCTGTCATATCAAACGTTGATAAAATGTTAGAAAAAGCTGCTAAAAGGAGAATTATGGAAGATATATAGCAAAGTAACATCCTTACCGAAAACCAATTTGGTTTTAAAGAAGGTCGAAGTACGTATGATGTCATACCTTCCTTACGAGTAATAAAACATCAACTGCACTCGATAATGGAATCAAAGCTTGTACAAGCTTTCTCGATCTGACTAATACCAGTGACACATAGCGGTCCTAATTATAATTTAAATAATTCATAATTTAGCTCGTCTTCATCTTAAGTAGATTGGAGACATATATGTAGAACTTTGCGAATAAAGAAGAGCCACTCGCTCATCTGTCATATTTTTAAAAAGTTGAATTACATAGCCAATAAGTAATAAAATTTTGCAAGGAAGGCCACAAAAGAAGAAAAACGATCCTTAGCCCTGTTTAGTAGTCATCTTTCATAGCTGGGCGTTTAAATCACGCTTCAAAGATTTCATATAAGTTAGCGCTGTCAGAAAATGACTTTACTTCTTCTTTCTAGCACGAAAAGCTCCAGCTCTAGCACAATCTTCATCATTAGAGCCTAAATTAAAGAAAAATGGGAGGATTTAGCTAAATGATATGATTTAGCTGATAAATGATCACTATTTTGCTAATTTGGCTAAAGTAGCTCATGACACACAGCCGTTTAATGATAATTTACGCCTTAATTATAATTTAGGTGCGCTATGTGTCAATGGAATATGGCATTTGAATGCATCCCATATGAGAAAATTACAGAAACGTTGAATAAAATGGAACTTAAAGGAGCGTGGGTAAATCGGTTTTGCGAGTCATCTGGAGAGAAGAGACCAAAGAGTTAAAATTGGTAATTTATTAAGTGATACTTTGCGTTCTGAATGCGGAGTACAACAAGGAACAGTATTAGGACCAATATTATTCTGTATTTAAGTTAAGGACCTACATGAGTAACAAATCAAGGGGGGAAATGATCTCTTAGGCTGATGATACAATACTGTTCATTGAAGGCAATACGTGGGAAGTCATAAATCTAAAAGCTAACTATTCTAAAAGGGCATTACAGAAAAAATCTGGCCTTCGCCTTCTGACTTTCAGATTCCTCAACATTTTTTATTCTCATTGCTTATATATATATATAACTAATAGTAGTAAGTCTAGTATCAGCCTACCTCATCATATTAAACACACAAATATTCGTAGTAACTCTAGTATAACGTCTTTGCCTTAACCTTCCAACTTCGAAAACACTCCCTAAATCGTGCCCAGCCCCAATTCCTGCTTCGAAATCTGTCCTAGTTCCTGGTCCATACAAAAGCTTCATACGAGGCGACACAATCAACCCATATCCTTCGTCATCTGTAGCATATACTGATGATAAAAACGAAAATGGGAAGCTACCTTGCCCAAATCTTGATGCTGCAGTTAATGATCGTAATAGCCCCCCTTTCCTTGACCCAATTTTTCCTCCGGTCGTAAAACTTCCTTTAAATTCCGCAACTTCCGAGGAGAACAGGTATTTATTATCAAGGTTGAGAGAGCATAGGTCGTTTGACAATGTGCGGCTGTATCTTGCTTACATGCACGATAAACCTGACTCGACCTGTATTAATGGAAAAACGAAGTCCAGTCTTATGCTTTCAATTCAACAGGAAGGGTTCCCAACTGATCTAAAAGGTTTACGGCAGATCTACACACGCTTCCACGAACAATTCAATCTTTCTTCTGAACAAGTTCATAAAGATCTTGCCACATACGGTTCCCATGTTTCCTCAAAGCATATATCTGATATGCAAAAAAGTCGTGAAGATCATAGTCGGTTTTTTCGTTCCTAACTCCATAAATAACCTACGACTTTTCTACCACAACGCAGGTGGCATTAGAGGGAAGATAAATGATCTCTTTATTGACGCGAAATCGTGCCACTTCAATATCATAGTTATTACGGAAACTGGGCTTAACGACTCTTTCAAAAATGAAGAGATACTAAACAACAACTGGACCATATACAGAAATGACAGGGATTATAGCGCAACAGGTCTGACAAAAGGAGGGGGTGTCCTAATCGCGGTTCATAATTCTCTATCTAGTGAGATTGTCAACACAACACCGACAACATCTTTCGAACATAAATTTATCAAAATCAGGCTGATTAATAGATACATTTACATCGGCGTTGTTTATATTCAGCCTAGCTCTCAAATCTACAAATACCATGATATTCTGGATATTTTTAATAATGTCAATTGTACCTTAAAGGAAAATGATAATATTTTTCTTCTTGGCGATTTTAATCGCCCCAGCATTTCTTTTATCACTGACCACTCTGATAATACAATTATTCCGGGCAACCTTACGTCTGATATCGACACCACTATCATTGACACGATGTATAATAATAATTTACATCAAGTAGTAAATTTCCCCAATAAAAGTGGAAGGTGGCTTGACATGATCTTTACCGACGCCTATGATGATGTGATTGTTAACCCTGCCTCTGACGCTGAGAATCTTTTCTCTAATACAAAACATCACTCTGCCATCATAGTAGATCTACCATATGAAGACACCAATTTTGTGCACTCATACAACAATAATGTTGTATTTGACTTTCGAAATGCTGATTTCATTAGCATTAATAATGAATTGTCGCCGACAGACTGGTCTTCCCTTTTCTTATCTAATGATCTTGATACGGCCATAGCATCTTTCTATGAGGTGATCTTTGAAATTATCGACAATCATGTCTCCTCAATCAAACTAAAAGATAAGGTATCAGAACCCTGGTTAGATAAAAACCTCAGGTCACTGCGGAATAGAAGGAATAAGCTTTTTAAAAAGCTTAAGAACGGGAGCGCCTACACTCTTAATCTTCAGTGTAGATATGACACGGTGGCATCCGAATTCTCTTTTAAGTCCCGGATTGCGTATGAAAATTACGTAAAAAAAATTGGGGAAGGCATTATAACAGACCCTAAAAAATTTTTCGGCTTTGTTAATACAAAACGTAATAACTCGGACTACCCTGTAAGCATGTCCAATGGAATCAAGCAATCTTCCTGCCGGCGTGATATCTGCAATATGTTTGCTGACCGTTTTCGCGAAGTCTTTGGTAGCCAGACGGATTCAACCCAAAACGAACCCGACATTTCAATTCTTTCACTAATTGACAATATCTCATTGTCCACTGAGGAGGTGTTTGATGCTCTTACTATCATCGATATCAAAAAAAGTCCAGGTCCTGATCTTATTCCTCCTCTATTTCTATCAAAATGTGCACACCAACTTTCATCACCTCTTCACTTTCTCTTTAACAAGTCACTATCATTAGGAATTTTCCAATCACTCTGGAAATCGTCGCATCTCACACCCATCCATAAAAATGGAGACAAACGCAAGGTTGAGAACTACAGAGGTATAGCAATTCTATCAGCTATCCCGAAATTATTCGAAAAAATTATCTGCGATAAATTGACCACTATGATCGACCCTATTCTAAACGAACAGCAGCACGGCTTTAGAAAAGGGCGATCAACAGTGACTAACCTCATGAGTCTTGTATCTGATACAAAGGGACATCAAATTGATGCAATATACACAGACTTTAGTAAAGCTTTCGATCGAATTGATCACAATATCCTGACTTTAAAATTAAGAAAAATTGGTGTGACTGGATCCTTACTTGATTGGCTTAAATCCTATTTTAGCAATTTATTAAGTTTCAGGGCTTTATTTCCAAGGAAATAGACGTGTCGTCGGGTGTACCCCCAGGAAGTCACTTAGGACCTCTCTTATTTAATATTTTCATTGCAGATCTTTCGGAAGTATTAGAAGGTATTCCACATTTGTTATAAGCTGATGATCTAAAAATATATCATGTCATATCCTCCCCCGCAGATGCTGTATTCCTGCAATCCAAGATTATTGCTCTAAATGAGTGGTGCAGCCAGAACAAGTTAGAGCTTAATGTCGGTAAATGTCACGTGATTAGTTTCTCACGCAAAAAAAACACATGCTACCATAACTACTTTCTAAATGGTACTGAACTTCATTGAGTAGGACAAATTGAGGACTTGGGCATTCTACTCGACACTGAACTCTGCTTTAAATCTCACTACAATAGTATAATCTCAAGAGCCAATAAACTTCTCGGGTTCATTAAGAGGAGAGCTAAGGAATTCAAGAATGTTTGGGTCACCAAATCATTATTCTGCTCTCTTGTTCGCCCTCCTTTGGAATATGCATGTCCCATTTGGGATCATTTTTTTCCAGATTTACAGCAACAGAATAGAATCAATCCAAAAGCAATTCCTTCTGTTTGCCCTTAGGGACTTGTATGATCCGAGAGACTTCGAGAACCTCCTACACTATGCAGTTAGGCTACATTTGTTAAATCTTTTATTTCTTAGTTCTAGAAGAACTATGCTCACATCTTTTTTTACCATAGACGTTTTGAATGGCGATATTAAGGTTGACCACCTTAAAAATAAAATCAGACTCAATGACGATGTCAGGCTGACGAGACATTCAAAACCTCTTAAGGAATACCTACATCGTACTGACTACGGTCAAAACGAACCAATTAAAAGGTGTTGTAGAACATTTAACAAATTCAGTGTGCACTACACACCTCCAATTAGTAAGCCAGCATACAAACTGAGGCTGCGTTATGCTTTATCAGACAATACACTTCCTTTTTAATAATCCTTCCACCAGTGCCTATCATATTAATTGTATTATAATTTAAATTGTATTAAGTTATGTTAAACTAACTAAATTAAGCTAATCATTATTATTATGTATTACATTGTCTTGTTTGAAAAATAAATAAATTTAAAATTTATTGTAGAAGGGCTGTTAGCCATTCGCACAATCCTCTATCCAGGATTTTTTTCATTTCATAGATATTTCATTTTCGTAGATTGAGGTAACCAAAATATGTATATCCAAGTAGGCAGTGTGCTGGAATTATACGTCTACCGGCGTTTAACTCACGACCTTCGCATTGTAGACCAACACGCTACCCACTAGGATACACCCTAGCTAGGTTGAGTTAGGTTTGTGGAGGGGTTGGACACCAATGTACGTGGGCCATCAGTGTGCCCATTGTCCCTACACCCCAGCTAACTATAATGTGTTGTGTGTGTTAATAAACGATTTATTAAATAGTGCTATACTTAAATTGGTTTAGATGGCGCCAACAGTAAATGCTGATAAACAATGGCGGATCAGAAACGTCACATGGTAAACTTGGGCATCTGTCAACAACTCCCCATCCTTAAATTTGTGAAGTTTCATCGGCGGCGTATACTTTTTGTTGTTGAAGTTTGAGCCAAATAAGCGTTATTTGCGGAAAGTTTTGCTTTTCGCCTTCAGTTCGAAAAAATCTGCTGTTAAGGCGCGTTGAATAATTATTAAAACTTAAGGACGTGAGAAGAAGAGAACGTGTCGCGCATGGTGATGGGCAATGCTTTCTACATCTCAAGCTGGGCAGAACTGACGTAGCGGCCATCTTGAATGACTCCAGTGGGTATGACGTCATGGATTTTTCCATTCCAAACGACCACCTGTATTATTTTTGACGAACTTGTCGTAAAAACACGTTTTGCCGAAAACAAGAAAAGAGCATAATTAGTTCAAATTAAGCACGAAAATATTACGCGAGTGCACGCTTTTTCGTAATAACTAAAATTCTACAATTTTCTGTGTGAAAATTAACCGGAAAACTCTGCACAATATGAGTGACAGATTTTCTTGGGTGTGAGAAGCCGAGATTTAACTTTGATCGCACTTTTTTCAATTAAAAATCCATTGCACTAATATCAGCGTGTCATAATTACAGTGTACCAATAATGTCTTCGTACAGCAGCTATTTGAAATTTGAGTGATAAAAAACAATAAATTGTTGCAAGAAATTTGAAAAAGTTTTAATGCATAGATGCATTTTTTGTTAATATTTAGTTGGGTAGCCTTTATTTTTAATTACGGCTTTAAGGCGGTGTGGCATCGATTCTACAAGTTTTTTTGCATAGCTTGGCTCTATTTTCGCCATTCCTCCAGAAGAGCCTGTTTTAACTGAGGTTTCGAGCTAATATGATGAGTCCTGATCCTTTTTTCCAGCATGTTCCACATGTGCTCAATGGGATTGAGGTCAGGACTTTGCGTTGGTGTCTTAAGCAAATGTGGAGTTTTGTACGCCAAGAACATCCTAGTATTATGAGCCATGTGCTTAGGATCATTATCTTGTTGAAAGTAAAAATCCTTTGATAAACCCAATTTTTCAGCACTTGGCTCCAAATTTCTCTTGAGAATTTCAATATATGCCCGATGATCCATGATTCCTACAATTATTTCTAAGTTTCCAACGACGCTGGCAGCCATACAGCCCCATACCATTACGCCGCCGCCGCCGTGTTTTACAGTTTTGATGGTGTTTTTTGGGTTGTAAGCTTCCCCTGGCTTTCTCCACACTCTAAGTCTCCCATCAGACCCAAAAATGTTATATTTGGACTCATTAGAAAAAATAAAACATTGCGCCAGAGCTCGAGAGATGCATTTTGGTATTGCCGAGCGAAGTCCAAACGTTTTTTGCGATTTACTTCACTTACCAGTGGCTTTCTGCGAGGTGTACGAGACTTAAATCCGGCATCAATCACGCATTTTCGTACTGTTTCTGGATGAACTTCTTTTTGATTGGATTGACGGAGCTCTGCACTAATTTTTGGTGCATTTATGAACGGATCCTTGGCAATCATACGCTTGATTTGCAGCCGATCTGCATCAGTGAGAATTGCAGGGCGTCCTGATTTAGGCTTATTCGCTACGCGGCCTTCATATTTATAGCGCCCGATTACAGATTGGATAGTAGAACGGCTCCAGGACAGTAGTTTGGCTATTTCCGCGTATGATTTTTGCTCCTTTACGTGTAAATTCACTACAAACTTACGCTCTTCAAACGACAAGTATTTACCAAATAATTATGATCGATAATTATCAGCCAAGAGATCGAAGAGCAAGCGAAATCTTAAATGTACGAAGACATTATTGGAGGCAAATTGTCGAATTTGTTTTATTTTTAGTTAATAGCTTTGTAATGAATAATTTAAATGGACTAGTTTTTGTTTCTAAATTAAATAAAAATGTTTAATGAATAAATCTGCATTAAAACTTTTTCGAATTTCTTGCAACAATTTATTGTTTTTTATCACTCAAGTTTCAAATAGCTGCTGTACGAAGATATTATTGGTACACTGTACATGCCGTGCACTATCAATAAAGTACCTTGGAAAGCTGAACTATCTTTAACACTGCATTTAAGAACAAACGCGATTCTTACGAAGCCCGCCGTGTCTGCTCCATACAAAAGCGCGCGAATTTGTATGGAACTGTCATGTTTGTTATGACTCCAACGTGTTGTTGTTGGATTCAGTTACTCGGCTTTCTACTATAGAAGGCATTGTGATGGGTGATTTCGGCGTGGAATGCAAGAAGCGTCTCGGTGCGGTTAAAAAGTTTGAAGATGCAGAATTGTGGGCATTACTGAACGAAGATTCATGCCAAACGCGAAAACAACTTGCAGATTCCTTGGATGTGAATCAACAAGCCATTTAACATCGTTTGAAAGGCTTGGAAATGATGCGAAACCAAGAAAATGGGGCGCCATACGAGTTGAAGCCTAGAAACGTTGAACGGCGTTTTTCGCATGCGAAAAGCTGCTCCAACGGCAAAACGGAAGGGTTTTTGCATCGCATCGGCATTATTGTTTGAATATGATTTCGGGCATATGGCCGCCGCGGCTGGCGCGTACATAGCGTAATCTGGAAGTTCAATTTTCACACAGTCTTCGCAGTAAATCAGGCTGTATTTCGGCAATAACGCGTTGAATGTTGGCTTCTAAGGGCTCAATAGTTTCTGGTTTATCGGCGTAGACATGGGACTTTACATATCCCTAGAGAAAAAAATCTAATTGTGTCAAACCGCAAGAACGAGGTGGCCAGTTAACAGGTCCATTTCGTGAAATTAATCGATCAAATGTTTCTTTCAGTAAATTAATTTTATCGCGCGCTGTGGCATCTAGCGCCGTCCTGTTAAAATTATCTTTCAAATAAATCCGATTTCATGGATATTAAAAACATTTTTCTGTGTTGTATTTCAATTTAAACTACTCCGCCTCTAAAAAAACACCCTGCACAATATTTCAGTTAATATGGCATAATTTTACAATAAAACCGTTATTGCAACTGTAATTACATTGACATTGTTTCCTGCACGATATCCGACAATTTTATAATAATCTCCCCGATTTCTGCTAATGAAGCGTATGCACACAAACAGAACAGAAATAATGCTGCGGTAGCTCTGCTGTTTCTCTTTCGATGGGCAACAACGTTGTTTTCCATTCGAAAAACTCCAAGCCGCCAGCTTCAACTTTCCCTACTAAAATGTCTGCTCGCCGTGCCTTACAGCGGACTTAAAGTTCCCATCTGTCATGAACGCAAGTGCTTCAAATGCGCTGTTTGCTGCTCTGCTTTCTTCTTCTTCTGCTAATACGCCCCCAACGTGCCGCGGCTACAACGCCAACCACTTCCAGACATTTTGCTTTGTTTTTTTGCGCGCTAGTTTGTGCACCAGTTTCCAAAGTTGACCGCATCAATGAGAGCACTCGGTGAATTTCGATCAGGCTATCAGCAAGCGTAGCAAGTGCTTGGTTGCTACCCGCGCGAACATGCCGTATCTAAGAAAGTTGAACGCGATGAACGCTAGACGAGCGAGCGAGAAAGACGGTCGACCGTGAAGACGAAATGCCGAGCCGACGAAATGTATTCGTGCTATGCCATTCGTACTGGGCGCACAAGCTTGACAGGAGGAGAAAGCAGCCGGTCGTGGTTTTACTCGCATTCAACTTTGATGTAAAATAATTTAAATCCACTTTAGTTTAGAATTCAACCCGATTTCTTGTCGAATAACGGGAACACATGAAATGCTTAGCGCTATGTATCACAGCCAAGCGAAACTGGTGTGTATGCTCGCCAAGGCAAAATGTTGTATGAAAATCAATATGAATCTTGAAGCATTGCCAGACTAAAGGGAGTGTTTTGGTGAGTAGTTTTTGTTTTTTTGTATTAAAGACAAGAAATTTGCTTTTAAATTATTTTCGAAGCAATCTATTCTGTAATTTTTTTTTCATACAAACATAAGTCGAGCACAGTTTAAGTGGCTGTACATCGTGGCTCAGATGGTCGATTGCATCACGGTGATAATATGCATAAAAAGAACAACAATCTCGATTGTCAACATTAACATTGATATTGTAAATTCATGTGAGATATGTATGTATGTACACATACTCAAAAAAGTCTGCGTACATCTCATTAGTAAATTCTGAATGATGTTAGAATCGTATGAGTCAATAATGTGATCTTGATTTAATCATTTCGATAAAAAAACCTAAGGCTACCGACACGATGCGAGTTAATATATATTATCTCGCTCTTCGATATTACTAGTGTCATTATCTTATACATAATTCGGCCTACTTATATCAAAATAGGAAGTTAATATACAGGGTGTTTGGTACTCCGTACATAACCTTGTAAGGGGTTATTCCTGGATATATTTCGAGCAAAAAATTGTTCTACGGAGATGGCCAATTTTCAATATCCACGGAGATACAGGGTGATCAAGAACCTGTACCTTCACTCACTCAAAACGCTATATCTTGAAAACCAATAATCACATTTCAAAGTGTTATAGCTTGTTTTTTAGGGAATCAAATTATCTTTCATTTAGTGTAATAGTCCGTATTGTACCTGTACCCAATCCTGAGGTATTTCCTTCAGACCACAAATTTTTGATACTTTGACCCTCAAAATTCTGTGATCAATGTAGTTTTTCTCAAGAAAACGCATTATAAAAATGTCATTTTAATGTTGTTTTTTTATGTGCCATATTATTGCCTACAAAAGATGCACACATACTTATGACTTAGGTTTTCCCGTTTTCCAGGTAATAAGCGAAAATACATATGGCTTAAAAATAAAATATGCCATAAACCAACCCTTGTTCTAAAAAAACTACCTGAAATGTTGTTAAACTGAAATATTCTTTGTGTCCTTTAATTACTATTTAAATTATCAATGAATGTCCTTTAGGTAGTTTTAAAATTATCGAGAAAATGAATTAAATTAAAATGAGTTTCAACACAACTAGGTGCAGCACTTTGCCCTTTTTAATGGGTTACCTAACAAAATGAAAAGCCTATAAAAGCAAACCATACTTCATATTTTTATCAGTTTTAGTTAAATTTGTAAAAGAACAAGGTGTCACTAAAATTTAGAAAAGAATTTCGAAATGCCTGAGTTCACGAACGAAGAATATGCAGACATAATTTTCCTCTATGGAGAGTGTCAGGGAAATGAGCAAGCGGCGCGATCTTTGTATCATCACAGATTTCCCAATCGTCAAATACCTTACCCGAGAGTATTCCAAGACGTTTACAGAAGGATTAGGGAAACAGGCAGTGTTAGGACAAGCAGAGTGAATGCAAATCCTGCGCCGGTAATCGATGTTTCAATTGATCAACGAATCCTAGCTGCAGTTCAAAATGATCCATCAACTAGTATACGACGCTTGGCATTGCGGTTTAACGTCTCTACGTGGAAAGTTTGGAGTGTCCTGAAAGCAGAACGTTTGTATCCCTACCACCACACACCAGTGCAGGAGCTGTTACCCATTGATTTACCCAAGAGGATGGAGTTTTGCAATTGGCTCCTTGAACGACAAATAAGTGACGAGAATTTTATCAGCAACATTCTTTGGACGGATGAGTCCCAATTCACCAGGGACGGTATCACAAACTTCCACAACTTACACACATGGGCTGAGAGCAATCCAATTACAAGAAGAGAGGCATCATTTCAGCACAGATTCAGTGTCAATTTATGGGCAGGTGTGAATGGCAACGATTTTATTGGTCCTATTAGGCTTCCGCCTACCTTAAATAGTTCCAATTACTTGCATTTTTTGACAAATGATCTACAGGAGTTATTGGATGATATGCCACTGCAACGATTGGCTTCCATGTTTTACCAACACGATGGTGCTCCAGCTCATTACGGCCGACAGATCAGAGATTGGTTAAATTCCAATTATAGCAATCGCTGGATCGGTAGAAATGGACCGATACACTGGCCTGCAAGATCCCCTGATTTAACTATTATGGATTTCTTTGTATGGGGACGGATGAAGGACCTTGTCTACGCAACGGAAGTAGTAACGTTGCAGGATCTAAACACCAGAATCGATGCGGCAGCAACAGAAGTAAGGCAGCAGTTGAGGAGTATGAACACAAAGAGAACACTGGCAAACGAGCTTTAGCGTGCATTCAAAATGAAGGTAGCCATTTTGAACATTTATTGTAATTAAGGAAATTTGAAATAAACCGTAAAAACCATTCTTAAGTTCTTTTAGTTCAAGCGGAGAGTGTTGATCAACCTATTCTTGCTTTTTTGACAAAAGTGCTAAATTATTGGAATGATAATTTCTTCTATAAAACTTATGCAATGCAAGTGTATGCGTCTTTTGTAGGCAATAATATGACACAAAAGAAAACAACAATAAAATGACATTTTTATAATGGGTTTTTTAGAGAAAAACTACATTGATCTTAGAATTTTGACGGTCAAACTGTCAAAAATTTGTGTTCTGAAGCAAATATCTCAGAATTGGATACAGTTACAATGCGGACTATTACACCAAATGAAAGGTAATTTGATTCCCTAAAAAACAAGCTATAACACTTTGAATTGTGATTATTAGTTTTCAAGATATAGCGTTTTGAGTGAGTGAGGGTACAGGTCCGAAGGACTTTTCTTGATCACCCTGTATCTCCGTGGATATTGAAAATTGACCATCTCCGTAGAACAATTTTTTACTCAAAATATATCCAGGAATAACCCCTTACAAGGTTATGTACGGAGTACCAAACACCCTGTATATTAACTCGCATCGTGTGTCGGTAGCCTAAACTGCAATGTATTGAAGCAGGTTTGATTAAAAAATTCCCAAAATTAACGAAGATATGGTAATTTCAATACTTGGAAGAGGAGATCGTATGAGAATCGAAAACATCTGGTTCTATTGGGAGGATGAAAACTTTATGTCGGCAAATGAAGAGGGCCTAAAGGTATTAAAAAAATTATACAAAATAGATTTAAGTAACTTAAATGTTAGTTTTAAAAACCTGTGCGCCGCTAAATGTTCCAAAGAATTAAATAGGTCAAGGTAGGATTTCTCTGTCTGTGGTGGCAAAAATAAATCAGCTAATTTAAGTACAAATAATGTGAATGTTTTGAAACATAATTTAAATAAACTGCCAACAAGTCGGGCGAAACTTTATTATTCTCGGGACAAGTTGCGGATGAGTGGAAAGTCAATATGCAGGTTAGAGTGGTTAGGGAAGGCTAGGTGAAAGGGAGTTCTTGGGCAGGACTGTTAACAATATTTCATTTGTTTCTGTAAGTTTGGGTTTTTATGAGGGAAGGAGTAGGGGTAATAGTAAGGGTGGGTGGATGTTAATAGCTTTTTAATTAATTGCTTGAATCACGTCCAATATTCTCTGTATAGAATGTGTTTCATAGACGAAATTGCATAGAATTTTCATAAAATTCGGTGTATTTTACATTCATGCAACCGAACATTTGTATGGGAGGGGGTAGAGAATATAGGGGAATCGTAAAATTTGATACGCAGTTTTATTTCGCGTCTCTTGTAAGGTGCTTGTATAGAATTTCAAGTTCGTAGCTTTTAGTTTGTTGGTTATTAGTTGATTTAATGAAATTGGTCGAAATCATAGTTTTGTATGGGAGGGGGTAGAAGCGCAAGCGCGATTTCAAAACTTTTAAAGCAACTTCATTTGAATTACTTTTATAAGTTTTTATGCCAAATTTGAAATTGATAGCTTTTAAGAGTTAGCTGATAACTGATTTCTTAAAAATGCTCGAAAAAATAATTTTGTATGGGAGGGGGTAGGGGAATCGTATAACTTGTGATGCAATTTTCTTTCATTTTTGTTGTTAGATGCTCGTACGAAATTTCAATTTCATAGCTTTTAATTTGTTGGTTATTAGTTGATTTAATGAAATTAGTCGAAATCATACTTTTGTATGGGAGGGGGTAGAAGGGCAAGCGCGATTTTAAAACTTTTAACGCAATTTCATTTTAATTATTTTTGTAAGTTGTTATGCAAAATTTCAAATTGATAGCTTTTAATAGTTAGGTGATAATTGATTTCTTGAAAATGGTCGAAAAAATAATTTTGTATGGGAGGGGGTAGAAGTGTTAAAGATTTTCTACCAGTTAATATTTCGTATATTTAGGGATTTTTTTCAAATGCATTTCGCAAATTTTCAAGTTTCTACCTTAAAATTTCACACAAAAATTTTCTGTTTATGTGTTTTTTTCAATGCACATGAAACACCTTGTGCACGTTAGACCGGGGGGGGGGGGGGGGGGGGTCGGTTTATAATAAACATGGATCAAGTTATTATTATTTTTCTATGTACATTAAATATAGGTATTCACATGCAAAATTTTAACTTTGTATCTTTCACCAGAGCCCTAAAAAAATCACTCAAAGTTTTCGACATTTTTGCTTATCACCTCCCTCCCCTTACACATCCCAACTTAAAATTTTTACCAAAATTAAACATTATGTAGTTCTACAATCTGACAAATTTTTGATTTGATATCTGTACTCTTTTTTGAGATATAAGGATTCGTAATTTTGAAATGCTCCCCATTTCCCCCCGCCCCCCTATTATTATTTCGACATGTTATATTTTTTTTGTATTTGCCTAGTATAGCTTAATACACGTTTTAAATTTCAATTACATAGCTTAAGAGATAGTTGAGATATTAATTTCTAAGTGTTTTTCTTTGCACCCCCCCTGACCCTCCCCCTTACAATAATTAGCCGCTTTCTGAGCTGGTTCCGATGAAACTATATGCCACCTTGACGGTCTCTAAATATGATTTTTTTACGATAAGTAATTTCGAAGATATAATCATTTGAAAAAAAAATTCGGCCGACAATTGGTTCTTAGCCCCCCCTTTTCGCACCCCAATGGATAAAAAAATTAAATTATTTTTAAAAGTTGTCCCACGAACCCCTCTATATGTATGTTGAGTTTTAGCTTTCTAGCTATTACCATGGTTGAGATATTTGAATTCGTATTTTTCGGTTTAAGCGCTCCCCCCGCCTCCCCCTGAACCCGTACACCCCCAAAATGGGTATCCGCCTGAGATCCGCAACTATCTACAATCCCCCCAAAAATGAACTTTCTATCTTGAAGGGCTTGGGAGTTAATGTGCGCTGAGCGTACACGTCGGCGTACGGCGTACAGACGGATTTTTTTTTTGCATTTTTAGGCTAATTTAGTCATGAAACGCGAAAAAAAAAAATTTCAGGGTAGGAAATTTTTTTTTTCGCGTTATATTAATTACAACTAGTGATCTCACAAGTATTCTAATACAGTCCACTGAAAAAATCCATTTTAAATCAACACATTTCGACTGTAAACAAAAATGGTTTGACACAGCTTGCTCCTATGCAAGGAAAGAATCTTTCAAATTCCTGAATCAATGGAGAAAAACGGATAATGATGAACATAAATTGAAGTATGTAGAAGCAAATAAGAAGTATAAAAATTTATGTCAATCAAAATGAAGCCAGTATTATGAAAATTTGCTGATCCAAATTAATAATATTCGTGATAATCGTGAATGGTGGAAATTTGTTAAAGTGCTCAAAGATATTAAATTTTCCAAAGGGTCGAGTTTGAGAGCCACAGATTTTGAAAATCACTTTCATAGCTTATTGAATCCCCCAGTCTCGGAAAAGGATATTTACTATGCAGCGCCAAATATCGTCATACCTGAGTTGGATGATGAGGTTACCTTGCTAGAAATTCGGAAAGTGTTGGACAAAGTCACACTAAATAAAGCACCAGGGGAGGATCGTATAACATATGAATTCGTAATAAATGCATCTACTGATCTTTTGACGCAACTCGCAAGAGTATTTACAAATGTTTTAAATACAGGCCGAAAACACTTATATTCCCAATATTCAAGAATGGCGATTTAAACACAGCTTCTAACTATAGAGGAATATCATTTATGAATTGTATACCAAAAGTGTTTATGGGAGTTTCATACAGTAGACTTACTAAATGGATATCATCTAAGAATTTACTGAATTAATATCAGGCAGGATTCAGACCATCATATTCTACAATAGATAATATCTATAATCTAACCTGTATAATTCATTTGAAATTTAATGACCATAAAAAAGTGTATGCATTCTTTGTGGACTTCAAAGCAGCTTTTGACTGTGTTCCGAGAAAATCCTTGATATATAAGCTATATAATGTAGGAGTCTCCACAAAGCTGGTTAAACTTATAGAATCTTTGTACAGTAACACAAAGGCAGCTGTTTGGGATGGAAAAAAATTATCGGATTATTTCACAACAAAAATGGGAGTTAAGCAAGGCTGTTTACTTTCGCCATTATTATTCGCTATCTACTTAAATGACCTGCATGATTTTATTGGCGGAGGCTTGTATATTGGAAACAAACACATTAGGGTCTTACATTATGCAGACGATATTATTTTATTGGCTGATGATATTGAAGTCTTACAGGGTATGATAAATAAGTTAGGAATATATGGAGATACGTGGAATATGAAATTAAATTTGGACAAATCAAAAATAATGGTTTTCCGAAAATCAGGAAAACTTTCTAGGCATGAAAAATGGTATTATAAGCAACAGGAAATAGAAATAGTGAAAACATACTCTTATCTTGGCGTGAAGCTTACATCGGGTCTTGCGTTCCAAGAACATATAAAGGATAGATACCATAAGGCAAAAGCAAGTATCAATGGTACTTGGAATAATTTCTTCAATAAAAATTATATTGACCTACCAGCTAAAGTGAATTTATTTAATGCTGTTTCGAGATCTATTTTCTGTTATGCTTCAGAAATTTGGGGTTATAAGAATTTCGAGGAAACTGATAAATTTCAAAGGGTTTTCTGTAAACGGATCTTAAATTTGCCTAATTTCACGCCTTATTTAGAAACTGGAATTTCTGAAACCCATTTTTATACATTATAATTGCATATGAATTATATACTTAAAACATTATTTACATACACGGAAAATAGGCTTCCTAACTATTTATCCAAACAAATTATTCAAAATAAAATATTTTGGTACAAGGAGTGGCAGTCTTTGATACTAACTTCACAAGTCGATTGGGAAAATAGCGAATTGAATTATAACGCATGGAAATATAATGTTATTGCTTCGTTAACATTTTTAACGTCTAACCGGCTAACAGAGAACATCGAAAGGGCAAGACAAAGTGAAGATCGCGTTTATAGAATGTTGGACCTAACGAGAGGTAGCTCTTACTTAACTAGTGCTAACTCTAGACCTAAAATAATGTGGATATTTAAGGCCAGAACGGATCTGATAGGGTTAAACGCCGCAAACCATAGAGTAGGAAATCAGCGAATATGCTCATTATGTTGTCTAAAAGAAGAAGAAAATATTTTTCATTTTATTGGGAGATGCCCTATATTAAAGGAATTCAGATATAAATACTTTAATAAACTAATATTGCAAGACCAGGAAGTAATAGATGTTTTGGATGGAGTAAATGATGAAAATTGGAATAATTTATATAATTATGTTAAATCAGTGTTTTGGTATCGTAAAGAACTTATAAAAGAATTCAACTTATAGATTTTTAATCAAACAGTTTTGTTTGCTAAAATATATATGTATACATTTATAGAGTGATTAGTTTTAATGAACATATAAAGTAATTATTCTTTTTCGTTAATGATAGCCACCAACAGACGATCTATGTATGTGTCATAGTTGTAGGTTTTGTTTTAATTAATTCTTAATTTTTTTTATAGTATTTTAATGTTTAAGGAAAATGTTAAATGAATTACGGAATAATAAAAACAAAAAAATATTATTATTACTTGGAAGTCTATGAGCGGCCCCAAAAAAGTCTGTGTACACATCACAAAATTTGGGGATTCCCCGAAATGTGCAGTGGTCATGCCTATATTTTTTCATTGATACGCGTGACGATACTTCATTGGAAAATTGTTTGAAAGTTTTGCGTGAATTAAAGACTATTCTTTAATATGAAAGTTAAAAATAAGGAAATCAGTGATAGTGAGCGTAAAGTGATAGTAAAATTGCGTGAAAACGGAGTCATTAAAAAATGTTATTTTGAACGAGTGGAACAAAATAACGGCCGAAGTAACATCAAATCTTGTTCACTCCATGCAAAATAGGCTAAAGGAAGTCATTTATAGAAAAGGCTGTGCTACTAGATATCAAGGTTCTTAATTTGATAAGCTAATATAGTGCATTTCAAATAAAATGAATAAATTTTTTCAGGTGTGCGAACATTTTGATGACTTTTTTGAAGAAACTTTTTTTATTTTGGTTATTCTAAACAACGAACGAGTACTCAGTTATATATTTATCTACCATATAGTTTAATGAAAGTAATAAACAAAAAATTTTAAGTTATAAACAAACGGCAAAGATCAGCAAGTGTACGCAGACTTTTTTGAGCATGTGTATATGCAGCAAAGACAAGTAGAGAACGTTAATGATCTAAACAGAGATATCAGTGATAAATCTTGAAACAAGTGAAGTTGTATTTATAAAATTTTAGCAAAATTAAAGCAGAATATTTTTAGTAAAATTCAGTCAGCCGTCATTGAGATAAATATCATTGAATATAAGAGCATAACTATAGTCCTACAAACGAATCTCCAATCTTGTATAAGAAAATATAGTAATACTTTTTTTAGGAGAAGCAGATTTTCATTAACAATATATTATCTTTAAATGATGTTAATCAGCACCCCAACAATTGTCATTATACTCTAAGGGAAGTAATATTGCGAAGCCAAAGTTTGTGAAATTGAGACCATGGATAACATAAGGTCTCACAACATCAATCTGAAGAAGAGATAGATTAAGCAGAGCCTTAAGAAATAACTCAAACTATGATAAGCTAAAAACTTATTTAAAGAAACATCGCAATAAATTTAAATCAAAATTGATGGCACACTTCGAAATTTTGTTTTTGACCTTATATATCTTTATTTTTTTTTTTTTTTAAGGCACCGAGTTTAATTTAGGGGGTCACCCTTTAATGCATTGCACAATTAATTCGGTAAAGGAAGTGGATAAAATATGGGTGTACTAAGGAAATTAGGGTGGAGAGAGACGGAAGTGACGGTGAAGATTATTCTTGAAGGACTGGAGGTTATACCTACTTGGGAAAACGTTAGCCGGCAATGCATTCCAAAGTCTGGACGTTCGGGAGATGAATGATTGTCTATATTTCACTGTACGAGTAGGAATAGGGTTGACGGTATACTCGTGTGCGCGTTTAGCTTGACGAGTATTTCGGGCAAAGGTGTAAAGTGAAGGAATGAGTGATCTAAGTTCCGCAATACATTTACCATGAAAGTAGCGATAATAAATGCTGAGCACTCCGACGTTTCTGCGATGCTCGAGGGAGTCAATAGAAACCGTAATAGTTTCATCTCCAATTAGTCGGAACGCATCTTCTTGAATTCGATCAAGCAGGGCAAGGTGAGTTTTGGGAGCTCCAGCCCAGAAATGCGAATTGTACTCTAAACGAGGTCGAATGTGTAGATGGTAGCTAAGTCGCGAAGCGTAAAATATTTTTTACATTTGCGAAGAATACCTAGGCGTTTGGAGGTATCAAGGGCAACATCAAAGATATGTTTGCTCCAATCAAGATGGTTATTTAATTTTACGCCTAATACGATAAACTCATCTACAGAGCAAATTGGTACGCCATTAAGGTCTAAATTGGACGACGTCGCTGGAACTACACGTTCATGGGAAAGATGACAGGCCTGTGTTTTAGCTGCGTTAAACTCTACTCTATTTTTCCTGCCCCATTCTAGGATTAAGTCGAGGTCGGAGTTCAACGAACCGATTAACTCACTGCGTTTGGAAGCAACAGATTGCTTCATCAGCAAAACTATGGATTGGATTGAGAGTAGAAGACAAAAGGTCGTTGATAAATACCAAGAACAGAGTAGGCGATAGAACAGAGCCCTGAGGGACCGGAGTTGGTTGGGAAGGAGGCGGAAGTAACGCCATCTAATGCGACTCGTATAGTGCGGTTGGACAAGAAACTCTCAATCCAATGAGTAAGGGAAGCATCGAGGCCAATGGCCTCGAGCTTAACAAGGAGACATTCGTGCCAAACCCTGTCAAAAGCTTTTGCAATGTCAAGTGCAAGAACTTGACCTTCGCCGTATTTGTGCAAGCAAGAGTTCCATCGTTCCGTCAGGTAGACCAAGAGATCTCCCGTCGACCTTCCAGAATGGAAACCGTATTGGCGATCGTGGATGAGCTGATTATCCTCGAGATAATGAACGATTTTGCGATTGACAGCAGTTTCCATTATTTTCGAGAGCACTGAAGTAATGGCTATTGGGCGGTAATTAGCGGGGTTCGCTTTGCTTCCTTTCTTGGGAATTGGCTGAGCATTCGCAACTTTCCACAATTGTGGAAAGCACCCGGAAGAGTAAGATAGATGGAAAAATTGCGAAGTGGCTTAGCCAGAGAAGAGGAGCACACTTTAAGGGTAATGGGGGAATGCCATCAGGGCCAGCGGACTTATGAATATTGAGCTGTTGCAGAATCCTGGAAATGAGACGAGTGCGAAAATGTAACGAAGGCAGTGAAAAACTAGAAGGTGTTGCGATAGGAGGGCTTTGGTTTGAAGGTGGTAATGTGGAGTTTCTCGCAAAGCTTGCTGCCAATAGGTTAGCTTTCTCAACAGGATCGACTACGGTACGGTCACCATCTACGAGTGGCGGTGTTGATGAAGAGATGAAATTATTGTTGACCGTTTTACAAAAGACCAGAAAGATCTTGAGCCTTTAGGACTCTGGAGGATCTTCCGTCGAAGTTTCTGGTCGTAGTCGAATTTAACACGTTTGAGGATAGAATTGCAGGTATTTCTTGATTTAATATAGAGCTCTCTGTAAGCTGAGGTTGGATGATTTTTGAAAGTTTGAAACGACTGTTTCTTCGCCTGAATTGCAACAAGACATTCGTTTGTAAACCAAGAGTCCTTCGACGGTCGGATTCTCTTAAGACTGAAAGGTATGTAGAGCTTCATAGATTTTAGGATGATCGCGGTGACTAGTTTACAGGCTACATAACAGTCATTGGAATCAAAGCAGAATCTCCAATTAAAGGCATTGAAGAACTCGTTTAGCGCCTCCCATTTGGCTCTTTTAAAATGCCAAACAGTTCTTCGGCATGCCTTAGCTGGCAGCGGTGTTAGTGTTGCAACTGGAAATTGTGCACGAATCAAGAAGTGATCCGTATTACCAATTGGCGATGGAGATATTACAGAGAGGGAATATTTCTCAGGTTGATTGGTAAGAAATAAATCAAGAAGATTGGAGGACTCTCCTGCATTTTCAGGTAAACGATTAGGCTCATTTACCAATTGTGTTAATCCGTTAATCGAAGCAAACAGCTCAGTGTCACGTCCTTCATGGTCCGTGCAAGAGGAATATTTAAGCCAGGTAGTGTTATGAACATTGAAATCGCCCGCAATAACGATTTCAGCGTAAGGGTGTGCAGTGTAAATGGACTGGATGGGTCTGAGAGGCCATCCAATTCACTAGCTGTTTCTAATTCTAAGTTATAGAAAACAGTTTTATATCTCAAACTAAAGCTTTATTCGCCACAAATAAATTATAGTAATTTCATAGAAGTGTACGCAGTACTTATCTTTTTATAAGTATGTAAAAACATGATAACGGTGCTATTTTTATGAATCAAATGTAATGACACACTTGTACTTAACAGCTAAAAATAACAATTTTGCTTAAAACTCATATTTTGTTGTACTTAAGTGTGCCATTACTTTTGATTCATAAAAATTGCACCGTTATCATGTTTTTACATATGAAATGATAAGTACTGTGCAGATTTCTATGAAATTATTATAATTTATTTGTGATGAATAAAGCTTTAGTTTGAGACATGAAACTGTTTTCTATAACTTAGAATTATAAAAATATATAAGGTCAAAAACAAAATTTCGAAGTGTGCCATCACTTTTGATTTTCATAGTATGTTATCAGAAGAACTAGAAATCAATACTGTGTGGATACGTTGCAAAGAGTTGGAAATGATGGAAAACAGGAATGGACAACAATAAATTTAGCTATTGAGAATAAGAGATAAAATACAAACCTGGAAAGAATATACTAAGTGGGAGAGGTTTTAGATGTTAACAATAATTCTAAAAAAATTGCAAATATTTTCAATGAATATTATACAAATGTTGGAAATAATTTAGCAAAAAACATAACAGAACTACGACTGGGCATAAGCCCTAGTCGTGCGATACTCTAGATGAACGAGAAATTTTTTGATTTTGAGAAATTTTGTATGGGTGGTAGGGAGAAGGGGGAGGGAGGGTGACGACATTGAACTAATTTTTTCACATCACGCTAGAGCTGCTATCAAAATGTTTTATACAAAATTTAGCATTCAAATATTTGATTTACATATACTGAGAATATTAGATTATTAAATTTAGTGAAATCGTGCTGTTTGTATGGGAGGTGGTAACTATATACATTATGCTTTTGACATGTTTTAAATTGCAGATAAGTAGCATCCATACTTTTTAGGAAAAGCATCTTTTTGTAATGTTGTGAAATTTTGTCATATTGTAAGAGAGGGGGTAGAAGTAGTGAAGCTAATAGTCTATTTTTTTTGGTCTTACGAATAATTATAAATAAATATTTAGTGCATATTTCAGCTCGATAAAACCGCTCTATAGCATCTTCGTCGTGTTACACGAGTCGCTTTGGAACCATTTGAGATTTTCCCTTTCCCACACTTTGTTGGCATAGATTGTGTTAATGGCTCTCAAGGCAATGCCAACATTGTCCTTTTCCTCAATGGTGGCAGCGACAGATCCGTTCCTGACCAGCCATTTCCGCCATTTCATTTACAGGTGTCTCCCAAAATCACAAAGTACAGGATTTCTCCAATTCTTCCGACATTTTCATGCAGTGCTTCAACGTTCTTGAATTGCAGCTTTAAGTGGAGAGGACCTTCAGTGCAGTTCGGCTGTCCGAGTAAAAACAAACTCGCTTATCATTTACTCTTGCACGCAATGCCAATTCCGCCACTTTCGCAATAGCCATTACCTCGAACTGGAAGACCATTGCATATCCTGGTAAATGGCTGGAGATTTGCAAATCAGGTCTTTCATACAAGATGGCTTAACCTTAAATTTTTTTTTTTAAATTTCTTTTTTTGGGTTGTGTTTTTATTATTTGTTGTTGGAATCTATTTGGATTTGCAACACAAGTCAATACAAAGCTCATTTACAATTGACTTTACAAATATTCGAGGGCTAAGAACCCACCTCACATCTAAAAGTCCAGCGATACTGGCACTTGGTGAAACTAAACTTTCCAATGACGACGATTTGGATAACTTTTTTGGTCCCAATTATGTTCTGGTGCCCGTATTTTTTTGACAACGCGGGATTGCATTGTATATCCATGCAACAATGTCGCTTACCAACTTCTGTCCAAATACGGAAATTTTCAAATTTTCATTTGGGTTAAATTTTTCATTCGAAAGCGCATCATTCATCTTTGTTTTTTGTATCGAAGTCCTAATATATCGGACGAAGACACAATCAATGAATTTGAAAATATTTCAGATTCAATTGATCGAATTCTCTCTAAACACACTTAATGCGAAATCGTAGTAGCGGGCGATTTTAATGTCCCTAACATAAATTGGCTTCGACACTTTCGTAACATATCTCCAGCCGGCCGATTTGTTGAACTATTCGCATCTTCGAATAACCTATGCCAAACTGTAGACAGGGCTACTCGTGTCGTTGATGTTGCAGGTCAGGAATCTTATCTTGATCTTTTCTTAACTTCAGATCCAGCTAAATGCTCGACTTCTGTTAATTCTCCACTCGGAAGTATAGACCATTGATTAATTTCCGCTCGACGCCAATCACACCAACTCTAAAAAAGTTGTTATGGCATTACGGAAGTGCCGATTGGTTCAGTCTTAAGCAAATTTATCATTCATTTGATTAGCCAATATGCTTCAAGAGAGCTGTTGAGTATGTTCCTTCCGCAGTAAATGAGACCATCTTGTTGGGCATGAGACTTTTCATCCCCCAAAGCTTCAAGCCAGTCAATCTCAGTCTTAAGGCTTGGTTTAATGCAAAATGCAGTACTGCGATACGGGCTAAGGAGGCCGCTTACCGTACTTATAAGCAGCTGAAGTTAATTGGATTAATTTCACAAAAGAAAGGAATCTCTGTAAATTCAGCTCAACGAGAAAAATATTTGCATGACCAGAAACTGAGGCAAAAAAATTTGAGATGTCCTAAGGGCAGCAAAAGTTTCTAGTTTCTTCCTCGTACGGATCCTAACATGAAGGCAAACATCTTAGCGTCTCAATTTGTTTCCAACTCTTCTTTACCGCCAACGAACTCTAGGCTTCCAACGTATACTGCGCTAAATTCCTCCTTGGGAGAAATTAACATTCGTTCGCGTAACGTATACCGAGTTCTTAAGAATCTACAATAGATACTAACAAATCGTCCGGTCCAAATGGAATTCTTGCCCTTGTTCTTAAAAATTGCTGCGCTTCTCATGCTAAACCTCTATGAAAATTTTATCACCTCTGCTTATCGCCCTTCAATGTCCCATCTCCATAGAAACTTGCAAATGTTCAGCCAATCCCTAAAACAGCAGAACGCATCAATCCCGCTAATTATCGCCCAATAGCAATAACCTAACTTCAGTCGAAGGTGGTGGAAACAATCATCAGCAATAGTGTAATAGAATATCTCAACTTCAATAATATTATTGACGAGAAACAGTATGGATTCGCAAAAAACGTTCCACGGGAGACCTTTTAATTACCCTCACTGAACGTTGAAACAAGAGCATTGGCAAGTTTGGTGAATCTTGTATTATCGCTCTCGATATTTCCAAGGTTTTTGACAGAGTATGGCACTGCGCTCTTTTAATCAAACTTAAAGCTATTGGTTTGGGCGATTAACTTATTTCCTGGATTGAACGTTTTTTAGCCAATCCTTCAATGCGTGTGGTACTGGATGGTGTGGTTTCCCTTTCTTATAAAATTAATCCTGGTATCCCTCAGGGTTCAATTCTTTCTAATATTTATTCTACTTCTTCTACAATGGCGCTACAGCCCAAATCGGACCATGGCCTCCTGACATTCAGGTTCCTTAACATTTTTCATTACTTATTGTTGAAGGGTTGTTAGCCCTTCGCACAACGCTCTATCTACTAATTTTTTTTTTTTCGTAGATTGAGGTGACCAAGGTATATCCAAGCAGGCAATGTGCTGGAATCATGTATTGCGTCGACCGAGAGTTGAACTCACAACCTTCGCATTACAAGACCAACACGCTACCCACTAGGCTACATCCTAGCTAGCCCTTCTAATATTTATTAATGACTTGTTATCTTCAACTTTCAATCCTATATATAGCTTTGCTGATGACAGCACATTAGACTTCTCCTATTACTTCAACCCTGCGTCCTTAGTCCGATGTACTAGCTTAGTAAAAGGTCTATGGTTCGATCATTGAATGACGACTTGGCTAAAATTCTTAATTGGAACAGTGAGAGTTAAGTTGAATTAATGTTTCGAAAACTCAGTGCTGTCTTGTGTCCCACAAACGTGACTCTAACCTTGATCCAATCACCTTCGGAGGCCAGCCATTGACCAACTCTTCAATGGTTAAGATGTTAGGTATCCAAATCACAGATAACTTATCTTGGAACGATCATATATTTAACATCGCCAAGGAAGTATCTAAATATTTGGGTTACCTTAAACGTTGTAAAAACTCCTTCACCGCTTCTGGATTACTGACAATTTATAGGGCCTATATTAAACCGCGTCTTGAATTCAATTCCCTGCTGCAAAAACTTCTCATTCCGATCTGGATAGTATCCAGTATCGGGCTATTAAAATTATAGGAGATTCTGACATCACTTCATCGCTCGATTCACTCGAGCATATATAGACGAATTGTAAGCTCCCTAACCCTTTTGTATCGCTACTACAATGGAGATTGTTCGGACGAAATCTCTAATCTCTTTATTATTCGTGACGTTTCGGTCTCTGCTGAAACCAATTTCAGCAGTGACCGAAACGTCACGAATAATAAAGCGTGACAGTGTAGAATTCGGAAATCTTTTCTTTTAATTCGAAATGCACTGTGAACACATTCACCAAATCAGTTTATTAATTATTTTAAAAATCTTTTCTGGGCAATCGCTAAAGAATATATGACAAAAATCATTGATTTAAAAATTGTTTTTTTTTGTAATTTACAATGATGGTCTTTGTATCTTAAATACATGATTTCGGCAAAAATAGCAGTTTGGTGCTCATAACCACTTACGTCATCGAAATAACATTAAATTTTCGCTACTAATTACAAAAATGTGATATTTAAACTAATAGGTTACGTTATATTTGCATTGTACAATATTTTCTTGGTTTGAGTTGTGCACTTCAAGTGTTCTTCAAAATTTAATTTTAATTGCCAAAAAAAAAAGAAATGAGGTAAGTGCGTACAAGTTCATTGAAATATATAATTAAAAAAAATAAAGATAAAATAATTCTTCAGTTTTTTTTTGTTTTGTTTTCATCTCTTTTCTTCACTTCATAAAAACGAAAAAATAAACATAAATCATAAAATATACTCTGTTGTAAATATTTATGAATGACATCTTATCGTTAAAATATATTTTTTTCGAGTGGAAAATAGAAAATTAGTTTTTTTTCTATTTTATTTTAAATTAAAATAAAAAAAGATGAGAGGAAAACAGCTGTTTCTATATAGAACAAAAAATAAATTTAATTTTATAGTTTAAAAAAAAAAACAAAAAAAAAACTGTTTGTTGTTTTGCATTAATTTATTTCACCAGCGATAAAAATAAAATTATTATGTAGGTGGTTTTCCATTTTTTTTTATAGAGATGAAAATATTTATTATAAAATTAAGTATGATAGAGTTTTGATATTTTTGTTTGGACGATTTAATATTTGGAATTCTAAATCGTTTGTTGAAAGAAAATAAATCGTAATCGCAGATTTTTTGAATTTATAACATATAGTGAAGATGACATTCTATGAGGTTTACGAAATGATTAACAGCAGCTGTCAATGTTTTTGTTCTTAATCTATACAAATAAATATAATTATAGTGTCTGTCTGTTATTTGTTTATAAATGACTATAAGTTAGTGTTTCGCTTTATTGGGACAGTAACTAATCAGAAATACGCGTTTTTAAAATTCTTCTCGGTCTGTCTGTCTGTCCGGCTTTTATGCGAAAACGGCTTGTAATGAAACTTTCACAGTTTGTTAAGAATGCTTCGAGATGTAATCTGCGTCTGGTAATATTTCAATACGTCTTCTACTTCCTCTCGTACAGAATGACTCATTTTCAAAAAATATGTAATAATCAAATTTTTTTCAAAACTATAAAAGCGAATAATTTGAAATTTAGAATATATTATTTTCATCATAAATTATTTGAATCGCCACACTCCTTCCACCACCTCCCATACAAACTACACTTTTTCATGAAATACTTTAAACCAATTTTCTCAGTTCGTATAACATTTATCGAGCTAAAATTTTGTACTAAATCCATAATTAGAATTATTATCAAAATCGGGGAAAAATAAACCGATTAGATTCTCCCCTTTTGCTTCTTCTCATACAATGCGACACAATATCGAAACTTTTCATAAATTTGATTTTCTTGAAGTTTCAGATCAGTGACATGATCTGAAACTTCAAATATTTCAATTGCATGATGATTATAGTTGTTTTCCAAGAAATCACTAAAATCTTCCCACTCCTTTTACCACCTCCCATACAAAATGCACAATTTCACTAAATTCAATACAATGATTTTATCAGTACTTATTCAATTTTGAATCTTAAATTTGGTACAAAACATTTTTAAAAGCTACTGTAGCGTGATGTGAAACAAATGAGTTTAATGCTCTCACTCCTTCTACCACTCCCCATGCAAAATTTCTTAAGATCACAAAAATTCGATTTCATCTATAGTGTCGAATGATTGGGATTTACGCACTGCTACGGTTTTGGGCTGAACGTAATTTAATTTAGACTTTTTTCTTAGAAATAACTCAAGCTAAAACTATTTACATTCCTTAACGCTTTTTAATATATTTAATCGCAAATCGGGCCTGACCCATACGAGTATCATTGAGAATCTTTATAATTTATGGTTCTGATCCCAACAGAATACTAAACATTGTGTTAGAATAGCCATTAAACTAAGCAGATTATAAATCCCACATAATGTATTACTAACTGCATTCTCAAACATAACAGAATTATGATTGGGCTTAAAGCCCAATCATATGATACTCTAGATGAGATGGAAATGACTTTAATATACCGGAAAATATGTCATTTCAAATTCTTTCGAATAGTGAATAGAGACTTTTGCATGGGAGGTGGTAGAAGTAGAGGGGGAGGTTTGTATTTTTCGTATATGACACCGAGCATGGCATGCAAAATGTTTTTTGCTGAATTTAAAGTTTTTAGTTTTCATTATTTTTAAAGAAATTGGTCACAGATTTTCTGAAATTGGGGCATTTGTATGAGAGGTGGCAGAGGAAGTGGAGCATTTAAGATGATTTTGAAACTGCTTATCATCATCCTTATAACCATGCTTTGATTCAATTTCAATGTCGATAGCTCTCATATACTTGAAGGAGAAATGCTTTTCTTGAATTTATAATACAGATATTTATATGGGAGGGGGTAGAAGGAGGGAAGCTGAGCTGATAATTTTTTCCAGCATTTATTGCAACTATTAAAAAACAAATTCTGGCAAAATTTTAAGTTTGTAATTTTTCTAGTTTTAATGGAAATCGATATAATGCATTTAACAAAAATGATGCATTTGTATGGGAGGGGGTAGAAGGAGTGTAAGGATGAAAACAAATTTTTTTCCTGTTATTGATATTTCTATTTTTATACTTTGTGCGAAATATCAAATTGATAACTTTAACAGTTTCGAAGAAAAATAATTTAATTTAAATTTCATAATTTCGTGAAATTTGTATGGGAGGGGGTAAAAGGAGTGAAGGGAAGTTGATAATTTTTTCAGTGCTGATTGGAATTCTAATAAAATTAATTCTGGCAAAAATTCCTTTTTATAACTTTACTAGTTTCGATGAGAATCGAAAAACTGCATTTTTCAAAATTATGCATTTGTATGGGAGGGGGTAGAAGGAGTGATGGGATCGGATCAATATTGAGTCATATTAATGGTATCTATATCATAATACTTGAACCCAAATTTCAAATCGATAGCTTAAATAGTTTCTAAGAAAAATCAATTTCTGAAAATTTCGAAATTTCGTGAAATTTGTATGGGAGGGGGTAGAAGGAGTGGGGGGATGTGGCCCGTTCACGAACTTAAAGTTTCTTTTTTGCTAAAAATGACACACAACAAATTTCAGCACGATAGCTCAAAGCGTTCGAGAGTTATGCTGTAGACAGACGGACAGACGGACAGACAGACAGACGGACAGACGGACAGACGGACAGACGGACAGACGGACAGACAGCAACTCGGAATCGAAGTTTTTGAGCGACAACAAATATTTCTGTACCCTTGGCGGCTCTGTGCGAGCATTATTCCTTAGCGTTACAAACGGTAAGGCAAACACAATATACTCTCAGATTTCATCTAGAGTATAAAAATTGCTAATTATTGCGATTCCTACGAGGACAAAGTCGCAGGGGATTGCTAGTATTGAATAAGAATTGTCAAAAGTTTGTCCGAATATGCCAATACGCGTACGATATATTATAACAAAAAAATGGATACTTGGCCGCGAAAGCAATAAGTATGGGTACATATGTACGTTTGGAGTAATATGCAAAATTTAAAAACATTTTTTTTTCTTGGATATTTATTTTTGAGATAATTAAGGAAACCATTAGAATTGACATGAGTCAGACAGGCAGTAGTCATAGTTTGTGGTAGGTAGGTATTTGTGGAAATAGATGTCATTCTGTCTACTTAGTAAATGATTACAAAACGAAAGTTTATTTAGCGTCATGTTAGATGATTGGATGGGAATAGATAGCGTTGGCATCTGATCGGCATCATTAGGCGACGCCCAGTGTTGTACCTATTATTTACACATCAATTGTGCTCATCATACCCCCACGTGGTAGCCACCGGGTACTGGCCTTACCCATCCGGACTTGGCTTGCTAAACTGATAAGTTGCGAGTTTTAATGAAACAGAGAAATTCTAGCACTATAATATGACCCTCCAGGTTCGAAGTTGGGCGATATGCTAACAACTCATCCTCGGAAAAAGCAAACTTATTTCGAAAACTGAAGCATCGATCCGGACTGCATTGATTCAACGGCAACGACCACACAATCGAAAAATGGACAATTTCTTCGGATCCTGGAACGTGTGATCCTTGTACAGGGCAGCAGCAGTGAGAGGGCTTCTGGAATAGGTGAGCCAATACAACATAAATATCACTGAACTCCAAGAAATGAAATTGTTAGGTAGTGAGATTACTGGAATTAGATTGCATACAATTTTCAAAAATCGGAAATCTTCAGCAAGTCTCAACTTTAAACTCGTCCATAAACGATTATGTGCGATCTGCATCAAGACAACATTCTTTAACGTTTTGCTTATTAATGTCCACGCCCCAACGAAAGACAAAGACGACGAAGTTAAAGACGATTTCTACAGCGCATTAAAATCAACATTCGACTCCCTTCCGTCGAACGATATTAAAATAGTATTAGGTAACTTTAAACCGAAAGTGGGCAAATAGGAGACTTACAGTCATATCTTAGGAATTTCCGATGACCTCATCCTCTATTTCGCAACAAGCGAAATCAGTGACTCAACCGGAAGGCTTATTCTGAAAAACTTCCAAGAATTCCGTGTGGGAAATAAATTTGTAACTTGATACCTTTGACCTAAATTCTAAGCAACAATTAAGATACCAGTTACAGGAAAAATTTTAGATAAGGAAATTAAATACAAGATATTATACTATTGTGAAGCTTGCAAGTCAGACAAGCATATTGTAAACAAATGCCCTTTTAGGAAAAATTCTAAAGAAAAAGGAAATGACTAATGCAACAAATTAATGCAAGAGAACGATTTATAAAGGATCTTATATTTTAAAACATCATCAAATTAAACTAAAAGAATGTTAAAAGTAAACAATATATTAGTATAAAAGAAGGGCCAAGAAGCTCAAAAAGTTAGTTAAGTTGCAATATTGTAAGAGTATTACAAAAGTGTTAAGTTCAGAAATAAATTAAAAGTTAAATTTTAAAACCCGGTCCAGTTTGCTAGAAAGTTTGTGAACGTAATAAAAGTTATACAATCCTACAAAAGTAAAGAATAAAATTGTGATCAATTCAAAATAATTGTTTTTTTTTATTTCACAAAAAAAGTGGAAAAAAGGGATGCCTCAACCCAAACAGAAGAGGAGGACATTCTAGATATTGAGATTGATGTTGATCCTATTGTGCACGAATGCCAATACGAATTCGATCCGAGGACGATTGAATTACATAATTTGATCCTTGAAGTTTTGATTCATATTTTACAGTATTTACTTGATAACATCGAAAATTTTGGGGAGTATTGAAATAAAAATATGAAGAAATAAAAATTGGTTTCTCTTGTGAAGTGAAGAAAAAATTTATAAAAATATAATTTTACTTAAGGGACAATTGGAACGCACAGTCTCCGTGATATTAGTATTGACAACGGCGAGAGGTTGACTGATTTCATTACCAGCAAAAACCTTATTGTAAGTTCGGCATGCTTTCCACTTCGTGACCAGTGCTACCACTTTGGCACTATTTGATTGAAAAATTTTAATTTAGCACTCTTATTGTAAATCTAGTAATATTCGTTAGTTTTGCTCGTTCTCTCACTTTAAATAGATGCAATTCTGTTCATCAACCATAAATACTGCAACTTTTTACAAGCACCAATTGGTTTGTTGTTCTGAATTGTTCTGTGTGTGGATGAATTTCTACAGAATAAATAAATTTCCTCTTCAGGCAATATAAGTATAATTTTGTGTATTTATTATTTGATATTATTTGTGTTTTGCATAAAACATTATTTCAAACCAATCTCTAAGTTTATTTTGTGCTCGTCTGGCATTATACTGTACAGGATTCAGAGTTAACTAACTTGCATGTATATGTCAATTAAAAAAAAAACTCAAACAAAAAACAAGACAGTCAGTGAGAGATCACGAAATGTAATACTAAATAAATGTATAAATAAAATAAAATATTTAAATAATATTATAATGTATAAATAAATATATATCAATAAATTTCAACGAGAAACTAATTGAAAGAAAAGATTTCCGGATTCTTTACTATTACGCTTTATTATTCGTGACGCTTCGGTCTCTGCTGAGACCTGTAGAAACTAATTGTTGATTTTAATTGAATCGACTTTAATTGATCGAAAATTAAATGAGTTGAAAGCAAAGACATCCTTAAGTTGACTAGTATTCGCAAATAATCAATTAATTAATTAATTATGGACTTAATTGTGATTTAATAATAAAATATGAATGTGGATGGTGCGGGAGATCGAACTGAAAATTCTTGTTTGGGGAATTTTTTCCAGTAAACCAAAGTGAACATTAAAACATAACAGAAAAGCCCAATAATGTGATACTCCAGATGAAATGGGAAACAGTTTAATGTATCGGGAAATATGTAGGTATGTCATCTCAAATTCTTTCGAATAGTGAATAGTGGCTTTTGTATGGGAGGTGGTAGAAGCAGAGAGGGAAACTTTGTAATTTTTGTATTTAAGACCGGACGTAGTATACAAAATGTTTCATGCTCAATTTAAAGTTTATAGTTTCTATTATTCTCAAAGAAATTAAACATAGTTTTAATGAAAGTGGGGCATTTCTATGGGAGGTGGCGGAGGAAGTGGAGCGTTTTAGATGATTTTGGAACTGCTTATCAACATCCTTATCACGATGCATTGTTTCAATTTCGAAGTCGATAGCTCTCATATGTTTGAATGAGAAATGCTTTTCTTGAATTCTTAAGACACATATTTGTATGGGAGGGGATAGGAGGAGTGAAGCGAAGCTGATAATTTTTTTGTATTTATTAAAATTAATAAGGGACAAATTCAGGCAAAATTTTAAGTTTGTACTTTTTCTAGTTTTAATGGAAATCGATTTCATGCATTTACCAAAATTATGCATTTACAAAAATTATGCATTTGTATGGGAGAGGGTCATTGATATTTCTATTATTAGAATTTCCACAAAATGATAGTTTTGGCAGTTTCGAAGAAAACTAGTTTAATGGAGATTTCAAATTTTCGTGAAATTTGTATGGGAGAGGGCTAAAGCAATGGAGTGAAGTTGATAATTTTTTCAAAACATATTGAAATTATAGTAAAAATAGTTCTGGCAAAAATTCGTCTTTTCAGCTTTGCTAGTTTCAATGAAAATCGAATAAATACATTTTTCAAAATTGTGCATTTGTATGGGAAAGGTGGAAGGATTAAGGTGATCATGTCAATATTTTGTGATATTAATGATATTTACATCTCTATATTTTGACCAATTTCAAGTCGACAGCTCCAATGGTTTCGAAGAAAAATCAATTTCTTAGAATTTAGAAATTTCATGAAATTTGTAACGGAGGGGGTAGAAGGAGTGGGGAGATGTAGCCCGTTCACGAACTTAAAGCTCTTTTTTGCTAAAAATGATACATAACAAATTTCAGCACTATAGCTCATAGCTTTCGAGAGTTATATTTTAGACAGACGGACAGACGGTCACTCGGAATCGAAGTTTTTGAGCGACAACAAAATTTCTGTACCCCTGGCGACTCAGTGCGAGCATTATTTCTTAGCGTTACAAACGGTAAGGCAAATACAATATACTCTCAGATTTTATCTAGAGTATAAAAACGTTTTTCTAGACGTGTGTACATCTCGAGGGATTAATTGCGATATAGATCACTATTTGGTAAAGAACAAGTTCCGAATGTCGAATCCTAACTTCGACAAACTTATCGAAGGATGGAAGCGAACACATTGAGATAAAAGGAAGAATATTGATGGCAAACAAGACGTATTATTCGGTACTTCCAATAATTAAAAACAAAAACCAACACAGGAAAATAAAACTTAAGCTATATAAATCGATCTGTGCTATGCTATGGCAGCGAAACGTGTACAGACGAACGAAAAAATACTTAACGCCTTTGAAAGAAAGGTCCTCAGAAGAATCCTCGGATAGAGGATAGAGAAAGAATTGAGAATTTTATGCCATCTTCGACAATCCAGAAGTCTCAACAATAAAATTTAAGAAGCTACATTGGGCTGGTCATGTGTAGCGAAGGGATGCCGGAAGTATTTCCAAACGCACACTAAAATGAAAAGGCAATGGACACAGGCCGGTCGGAAAACCACGGAAACACTGGGAGAATTCTATTGATGCAGACATCAAATCACGTCTAAGATTTCCAAACTGTAGGACTCGGTCACTGAACCGAAAAGGCTGCAGTGCCATTTTAAGTATTTAGTAAATATGCTTTGACTTGTACTATGACACACTTTTAAACGTTTGATTCACATGCCTGGTTGTTGACCTCCGAGGGCTTCTTTCAGTTGTCCAAACATGTGGTAGTCGCAGGGTGATAAATCCAGACTGTAGGGGGGGGTGTTCTAGTACCTCCCACCCCAATTCTGATATTGTATCGAGCGTGAGACGCGCGGTATGAGGGCGCGTTATCCTGGACAAGAATAGTACTTCGCGCTGGAATGCTCCTCCGTTTCGAGCGATAAGCGGGTTTCACGTGTGTTTTCAGAAGGTTAGAGTAGTATGCAGCATTGATGGAACGTTGTGTGTGCAGGAAGTCAACGTAGAGCACTCCCCGCCGGTCCCAGAATACAGTACACATAACTTTACCTGCGGACCTGGTTGTCTTCGCTTTGACTGGCGCCCCTTCCTCCTTCTTCCTCCACTCTTTAGACGACACCTTGCTTTCGGGAGTGTAATAGTGTACCCATGTCTCGTCTGTAGTGAAGATTCGCGCCAAAAAACCATCCCCCTCCACCTCGTATCGCGTCAGCAAGCGGCGACAAACTTCCAACCGCATGAATTTTTGCTCGAAGTTCAATAGTATGGCAACCTATCGCGCCGTTATGTTGCGATATTGAAGGCGTTCGTGGATGATCTACACTACCAATACTAATGCCGACTTCAGCCGAAATGTTTCGAACATTCACCCTACAGTCCTCCAAAATGAGTTGTTCTACGCGGCGAATCTTGTCTGGTGTGATGCTGGTTCGTAAACACAGCAGACCTACTCAGGCACTCATTACCGAACTGATTTCGCAAACGCCGAAGAATTTTCGTGTTTTTAACGCCTTCCCACACCAAAAAACGAATGGCAGTACGTTGCGCAACGGCGGTCAGCACTTGATATTCACTCATGGTCGTAGCACGCGCGTGAAACGTGCGTTCGCGACGAAAACTATGCCACACTATTCGTAAGGGACCCAGCTATCACATACTCAAGCCGCGACCTTCAAAACTTACAGGCACGCCATCTACAGCGCTTGTCTCGATCATATTTGAACCGCCCTCGTATATTGCGTCGACCGGGATTTGAGTTCACGACCTTCGCATTACAAGACCAACACGCTACCTACTAGGCTACACCTTAGCTATATGTGTTTTCATTAGGTCTATATAATATGTATTACATTAAGTGTTGCAGCTTATAGTAAGGATACTCAGATTCAGTATAATTGTTGAGCTTATAGTTTTAATTTAAGCACATTGGAAATGGATGCATTAATACAGTGTAACTTAATCTTAATCTAGTTTTATTGCATATATCCCAGTGACCGATGGAAGTATAGGGAAAAGGAAGATGGAGAGTGTGGAAGTGGGTTGGTATTCGGGACGATGTCGAGAGTTATGTCGGCAAATTAATACTCTATTAAGATATTTCGAAATGCTTAAGTGACTGACTCTTTTTTGTATAATTTTATCCACGATAATGCATTGTATCTTTACCTGCGTAGTACTTTATAGTAGTTTTCGTGTTAACAATTAGCCTTATTAGTTCCCGGTTGTTTAGAATCATTGGTGACGCGTAGAATTTATCCGCAGAAGTACTAGATAAGTAAAAATCATACAATTTTTTAATAATATATATTATTAGGGTGTTCTATAAGTTTATCCATTCTCTTGGCCTACGTATTAGAAACATATGCCATAAAGGGTACGATTTCGGATTCAGAATATGTAGTTAGGTTTGAGGACAGTCTCGTTCTACTTCTATATTTTTTGGCAATACAATGACATAAGTTTTTCTTTCGAAAATTTCTATCTTTTTAGCTATTGTTGGGGATATAAACTAGGGTATAGCCTAGTAGGTAGTGTGTTGGTCTTGTAATGCGAAGGTCGTGAGTTCTAATCCCGGTCGGCGCAATATATAATTCCGGCGCATTACCTGCTTGGATATACCTTGATCACCTCAATCTAAGAAAATGAAAAATTCGTAGAAAGAGGGTTGCGCGAAGGACTAACAACCCTTCCACAATAAGTAATGAAATATGTTAAGGAACCTGAATATCAGGAGGCCAAGGTCCGATTTGGGCTGTAGCGCCATTGTAGAAGTTGTAGAAGGGGATATGGAAAACCACACTGGAAAACCGTAAGGCATGATAGGCCTTATGAGTTGCTTGTATAGGAGAAGTTTAGTTTTCATGTTAAGTTTTGTTCTGTTGTGTATTAATGGTGTCAATATGTGGAATGACTTATTAGCTTTCTGTAGTGCTTTTTTTTGTTAAATTTAAATAAGCTATTTATGAGAATTCCTAAGTATCTCAAGTCATGTCAACTCTCCCATTGAGTTTAAGCTCGAGTGACTTGCTATGTTTTACTATATTCCTATGACTCTTCCTGCTAGCATTTCTTACACAAATTACCTGAGATTTGTCCGGATTAATAGTAATGCCCCAGGTTTGATAGAATTTGTCAATTTGCAGGTGGCCGTTGACTTTGGAAAGAGCTAGTCTAGGATCTCTAGAGCTCGCATAAATGACCGTGTCATCCGCGTAAAGTAGGGCTAGTGAATTTTCTTCAACATCATAAGGGAAATCGTGAAGAAAAAAGTTTTGGTCCAGTGATAGAACCCTTGGGCAACTCCTGAGTTGACAATAACGAAGGCGGATCTATGTCGTTCTATATCGATGTAAAGCTTTCTGTTCTGCAGAAAACTGTATAACATTCCGAGCGTTCTCATTAGAGTATTTGCTACTATGAGTTTGTACAGTATCCCTTTGTCCACACTAAGTCAAAGGCTTTTTTGACATAAATGGAGCAGATAAGTATTGTTGTTTTATTATTTAGAATACATGTGATATCTTTGTGTAATTTTAGAAGTGCGTGCTCGGTGGAATGTAATCCTTTGAAACCAAATTGCTCGTCTAGAATAATCGACTCTTCTTCCCAGAATTCATCAAAGTTTGATGCTATAGTTTTTTCCAATATTTTACCAGTATTAGATAACATAGATATTGTCCGGAAGTTACTGATGTCGTTGGAACTCTGTGATTTTTTTATAGGGGTTAGTTTGACGATTTTCCACGAATCGGAGAAATATCCGTTATTAATGCAATTATTTAATATTATTAGCAAGAAGCTTTGGGCATTGTTTGATATTATTTTAAGGATAAAGTTGGAAATACCATCTGGGCCAGCTGATTTCTTGTTATTAATACCTCGGATTATATAATTCAACCATTCTAGCGTTAAGAAAGGAGCGTCTGGCTCAGTGTTATTGTGTTATATGTATGTTGAGGATTGAATACCGTGAGGGGAAGAAATTTATTGTCAACTATGTTAGTAGCTTCAAATTGGGATACCGTTTCAAGAGCTAACTTTGTATGTTCTATGTTGTAACTAGGCTCCTTAGCAGAATAGAAATTGAAGAAAGCTTCTAATTTATCGTCTGTGTCATGGTAAGTTACACCTCCCGCGGAGATTACACTAATCGTTTTAGTATTGGTTCTACCACTAATATTGTTGACTTCTTTGTAGACTTTAGGTCCGGGTTTAAGTAGCTTTAGTTTGGTTTGAAGTTCCTGATTGAAGTGATTTTTAATTTTTTTGTCGATGATTTTAGAAAGTAATCTAGTCCGATTGTTTAAGTCTCGATATTCTTGAATAATTATGTAATTATATCTCTTTAGGATCCTTTTCAAGTGCTTCTTCCAGAATTTCCTAATATCGAATAATTTTTGTATATGGGCGGGGAGTCTGTCGTAAAATCGGTTAGTTGTTTCGATTTTAGATTGTTTTGAAGTCAGCTGGTTGACAATATTATTAAATACATTAATTTTTAAATCGATTTCGTCGTTTTTAAGATTTTTACTATTGCCCAAAATCTCTTCGGAAAATTTGTTGTCCATGCCGTGTCTAAATGCATTCCAATTTGTTTTTGCTATTTTATAAATATTACGAAAAATTGGGTAAAATAATTTGAAAGCTGTTTTCAATAATTTTGTTTATTCTTTTAAATGCAAGGTATTTTGTAATGCCTTAATGTACCTAAGTATTTGCTATATAGCACCACCAGGAGAATAGTGTCGTAACTTCCAAAAATAAAGTTTTGTTTATTTACATTATTTTTCCATGTTCATAACTGTCGTAACTATATTTACAAAGTATAACAGTGAAATAAAAACATAACAGAATTATAATTGGGATTAAAGCCCAATCATATGATACTCTAGATGAGATGGAAATGACTTTAATATACCGGAAAATATGTCATCTCAAATTCTTTCGAATAGTGAATAGAGACTTTTGCATGGGAGGTGGTAGAAGTAGAGGGGGATGTTTGTATTTTTCTTATATGACACCAAACATGGCATGCAAAATGTTTATTGCTGAATTTAAAGTTTTTAGTTTTCATTATTTTTAGAGAAATTAGTCATAGTTTTCCTGAAATTGGGGCATTTGTATGGGAGGTGGCAGAGGAAGTAGAGCATTTAAGATGATTTTGAAACTGCTTATCATCATCTTTATCACCATGTTTTGATTCAATTTCAAAGACGATAACTCTCATATGTATACTTGAAGGTGAAATGTTTTTTTTGAATTTATAATACAGATATTTGTATGGGAGGTGGTAGAAGGAGTGAATCGGAGCTGATAGTTTTTTCTAACAGTTATTTCAATTATTAAGAAACCAATTCTGGCAAAATTTGAAGTTTGTACTTTTTCTAGTTTGAATGGAAATCGATATAATACAGTTATCAAAAATTATGCATTTGTATGGGAGGGGGTAGAAGGAGTGTACGTAATTTTTGTAATTTTTTTCAAATTATTAATATTTCTATTTGTATACTTTATACAAAATATCAAGTTGCTAGTTTTAACAGTTTCGAAGAAAAATAATTTAATTTAAATTTCAAAATTTCGTGAAATTTGTATGGAGGGGGTAGAAGGAGTGAGGTGAAGTTGATAATTATTTTTAAAATAAATTGCAATTATAGTAGGATTAATTCTGACAAAATTTCGTGTTTTCAGCTTTACTTATTTCAATGAAAATCGAAAATATGTATTTTTCAAAATTGTCCATTTGTATGGGAGGTGGTAGAAGGAGTAAGGGGATCGGGTCAATATTCTGTGATATTAATGACATCTATATCATAATACTTTGCCTTAAATTTCAAGTCAATAGCTTAAATAGTTTCAAAGAAAATCAATTTCTTAATATTTCGAAATTTCATGAAATTTCTATGGAAGGGGGTAGAAGGAGTGGGGAGATGTAGCCCATTCACGAGCTTAAAGTTACTTTTTTGCTAAAAATGACACACCACATTTTTTAGCACTATATCTCAAAGCTTTCGACAGTTATGCTGTAGACAGACGCACAGACGGACAGACGGATAGACGGACAAACAGACAGATAGACAGACGGACAGACGGTCACTCGGAATCGAGGTTTTTGAGCGACAACAAATATTTCTGTACCCTTGGCGGCTCTGTGCGAGCGTTATTTCTTAGCGTTACAAACGGTAAGGCAAACACAATATACTCTCATATTTCATCTAGAGTATAATTACGATGCCATCAAATTCATTAAACTTCACGTGAATATGTTAACTCGTAGGTGTCTTTTCTTAACTGTTCATTTTGAAGTTACGGCATTATTATTTTGGGGGTGCGATACATCAATTAATCAATCGATCAATTTCCGGTTAAGACCCCCCCTATAGAGGTATAGAATAGAAGAAGTTCTCTTACACCTCTGGCTTCCTGCTCGCTTCCATATGTTACATGGTCGACCAAGCCAACGTCTTTCTTGAGGATTATAATCAAGCGCTTCTTTGGTGACCGATCAACTACCATTTCTACCTTTGAATCTCAATGCCTATTTTAGTCTGTCCAGTTGTATTCCAAAGTTCGTCGTTGAAGATCACATCTGTGCAAAAAATTCCTTAATTGCGTCGTAGGCATTGGTTCACGATATTTTGCAGTCTCTTGGTAAGTCGAGCGGTCACTTTCCGCGTAGGACAACCATGTAACAAGATGGATTTGATACATGCGTCAAACACTCGCAGTTCGTGCGAAGGGAGATCTCTATTAACCTCCAGAAAGGTGAAAGGATACTGAAAGCCTGACGATCTTTATTTATATGAGATTCAATATCTTTTTCGGCTCCGCCATTCATGTTAACAGTGCTTCCGAGGTAACAAAAATCTTGCACCTCTTCCACAACTTGCCCGTTAAGAACAATCGGTGTGCTTCGGTTCGAACCCATGTGCATGTACTTGGTTTTGCGCACATTTATTTTCAGTCCTGCTTCTTTGCATTTAGAATGCAACGAGCGAACATTTGACTCTAAGTCCGAACGGTTATGTGCAAGCAAACATACGTCATCAGCATAATCAAGGTGACTTAAGATGTTAAATATTCTCCATTGAAGACCTTTATCTTCCCCATCTTTCAGTGCAGTTTTCAAGATGCTATTTATTACCACCAGAAACTGGGCTGGTAATAATATGCAGCTTCGTCTGACACCAGTTTGCACTTAAAAGCGACATAGGTATGGTTTCTCTAAATTCTGAATTAATTTTGTAACAAACTTCTTCTACAATGGCGCTACAGCCCAAATCGGACCCTTGGCCTCCTGATATTCAGGTTCCTTAACATTTTATATTACTTATTGTGGAACGGTTGTTAGCCCTTCGCACAACCCTCTTTCTACGAATTTTTCATTTTCGTAGATTGAGTTGACCAAGGTATATCCAAGCAGGAAATGTGCTGGAATTATATATTGCGTCGACCAGGATTTGAACTCACGACCTTCGCATTACAAGACACTCTGTCTACTAGGCTACACCCTAGCTTTCTGTAACTAAGGTCAGCCCTAAACCACGTGTGTTAAAAGTGTTGTTTTGTTTAAATTTTTTATCGTTTTTCTTCTTTACTTTCAGGTGGTGTGAAGAACATCTCGCATTATGCAAACCAATAGTGATTTCTATTCTACGAAAAAATTTTCCTTTGCCGCCCTTAGATTTTTGCTACCAGTTTTTATCACTTTTTATATTCTCTTCCAAAAGAAATCTGCCCTCTAAGCAATGGTTTTGTATCCTTGTTAGAAAAGTACCCTTAAAAAGTCACATTTCTTGCACCGAAATTTTCTGCGATACAGCTTGATTTACCGGCCAGGGTTAAAAACATAGTCCAACAGTTTCTAAAATTTATTCGAATAGATCGAAACATTAAAATAAAATGGTGTTTTTGCTATCAGAGTTCTTTAATGCGAGGAATTACAATAAATGGGTTCCAAATTTAAAAGATGAAAATCGATTAATCATCTGACTCATCATTTTGTGAAGGGACGAAACAAACACCAAGTACATAAATAAAAATGATACAAATAAACTGCCAACAAGTCGGGCGAAACTTTATTATTCTTGGGACAAGTTGCGGATGTGTGGAAAGTCAATTTGCAGGTTAGAGTGGTTAGGGAAGACTAAGTGAAAGGGGGTTCCTGAGCAGGGCAATTGTCAATTTAACACTTTGCGGAAACGTTCAAAAGCTCCAGTACATATAATCAATATTTCGTTCGTTTATTTATGCAAGTTTGAGTTTTTATGAGAGGAGGGGTGAGGGGTGATAGTAAGGGTGGGTGGATGTTAATAGTTTTTTAATTGATTGCTTGAATCACATCCAATATTCTCTGTTTATAATGTCAGTTTCATAGACGAAGTTGCATAGAATTTTCATAGGATTCGGTGTATTTTACATTCACGAAACCAAACATTTGTATGGGAAGGGGTAGAGGAGGTAGGGGAATCGTAAAATTTGTGACGCAATTTTATTTCCTTTCTCTTGTAGTGTGCTCGTACAAAATTTCAAGTTCGTAGCTTTTAATTTATTGGTTATTAGTTGATTCAATGAAATAGGTCGAAATGATACTTTTGTATGGGAGGGGTAGAAGGGCAAGCGCGATTGCAAAACTTTTACAAGAATTTCATTTCAATTGTTTTTATAAGTTTTTGTTCAAAATTTGAAATTGATAGCTTTTAATAGTTAGCTCATAACTGATTTTTTTAAAATGCTCGAAAAAATAATTTTGTATGGGAGGTGGTAGAAGGGGTAAGGGAATCGCAAAATTTGTGACGCAATTTTCTTTTCTTTCTCTTTTAAGGTGCTCGTACAAAATTTCAAGCTCGAAGCTTTTAATTTGTTGGCTAGCAGTTGTTTTATTGAAATTCGTCGAAATCATACTTTTGTATGGGAGGGGGTAGAACGACAAGTCTGATCTCAAAAATGTTGACGCAGTTCCGTTTCAAATATTTTCAAAAGATTTTGTGCAAAATTTGAAATTGATAGCTTTTACTAATTAGGTGATAATTAATTTCTTAAAAAATTTTGGAAAGTGCACCATTTTTGAAATGCTTCTCATTTGCCCCCACTACTATTTTGTCCAAATATTATATTTTTCTCGTATTTCTCTAGTATAGCTTAATGTAGGTTCTAAGATTCAATTACATAGGTTAATAAATAGCCGAGATATTGATTTTTAAGTGTTTTTTTTTGAACCCCCCCTGACCCTCCCCCTTACAATAATTAGCTTTTATCTAAACTGATCCTAGTGGACCTATATGACACCTTAAAGGTCTCAAAATATAAATTTTTTATGGTAAGTAGTTTCGAAGATATAATCATTTGTAAAAAAAATTTGGCTGGCAATTGGTTCTTAGCCCCCCTTTTTCGCACCCCAATGGATAAAAAAATTAAATTATTTTTAAAAGTTGTCCTACAAACCCCACTATATGTGTGTTTTAGCTTCCTAGCTGTTATCATGGTTGAGATATTTGAATTCGTATTTTTCGGTTTAAGCGCTCCCCCCGCCTCCCCCTGAACCCGTACACCCCCGAAAATGGGTATCCGCCTGAGATCCGCAACTATCTACAATCTCCCCAAAAAATAACTTTCTATCTTGAAGGGTTTGGGAGTTAATGTGCGCTGAGCGTACACACCGGCGTACGGCGGACGGCGTACAGACAGACGGATTTATTTTTTGCGTTTTTATGCTAATTTAATCATGAAACGCGAAAAAACAAAATTTCAGGGTAGCAATTTTTTTTTTTTCCAAGTCGATCACAATACTATTATTAAAATAATAAAGTGAAAATTAGTGTCAACTAGCATTAAGTCTACGCTTTAAGCACAGCTTATGAATTGGAAAGTCGAAGGAATCAGAATTCCTTTAAACTTCTTGCACGAGACGCGAACTTGTTTTTGTCCGGTGAAAGCAAATCCACAGAAATATAGGCTGCCTCGATAAAAATTGACAGCAAACTGCATCAACTGTGGAAGCATCAATTAACCCCGTAAGAAGTTGATGAGCAAATACTACATTAGCTACCTCACGTCGTTTCGAGAGTGATGATATATTTAATAGCTTAAATTGATCCATATAAGGACGAAGACGAACTCTGTCGTTCCAATTAAGGTGACAAAGTGCTATTCTTACAAATTTACGCTGAATTGATTCAATTCTGACAATCATAATAATTTAAGGGGAGATCTAACGAAGGTGTTATAGAGACTCAGTTTAACAGAGGAATCGTTGAATTTCTTAGATAAGTGTGTGGGGAATCCCAGTAGGGTAACCCTCTTGCACAATCTTATTTATATGCAAACTAAAATCAATCTTATGTTAAATGTAACACCTAAGTCAATAATGGAGTTGACATAATCCAAAATCCAGTAATTAAGACTCTATGTATATTATTACAAATGGTGAGACTTTCTTAGTAAATGACATTAAATGACATTTATCCAAATTTAAACGAAGATCATTGTGGTGACACCAATTACTAAAATTAATCAAATCCTCCTGAAGAAAATTGTCATAGTTAGAACTAACTGACCTAAATATCTTATTGTCATCTGCATAAATAAGTACTTGCGAAAATTTGAAAACAGAGGCAATATCGTTAAAGGCCAGGATAAATAGAAGTGGTCCGAAATGACTTACTTGAGGCACCCCAGAATGCGCAGTAAATGGCTTAGAAGTATAATTAAGTAGAAATTACTTAATCCAATTAATACATAAACCATATAGGAAAACCCAAAGTCTAATTTCAACAAAATTATGGAATGGGGTAATTTATCGAAAACCTTACTGAAATCAGTTAGAGTTCACCTGATTATCCTCCGTAATAGCCAAAATAGATTTATTCGCAAACTCCTTCAGATTTGTGACAGTGGACCTATTCCTAACAAAACCATGTTGTTTACTAGTATTTAGTGATTTACACTGAAACGACATGCACTTATACACTATAGACACAAAAAGTTTTGGAGTAGTTGACAGTTTAGCTATTGGTCGATAGTTTATAACAACAGGGTTCGCTCTACTTTTATGGGTTATGAAAAAGGAGATCTTCCATACGATGGGTAAAATCCCAGTTTTTAGGGATCTTTGAAAAAGAAGGGAGAGTGACTCAGCAATAGAGAGACAGCCTCGTTTAGACAACTGTAGGAACTCCATCTAAGCCAGGAGAAGGAACATCCTTAAGGACTTAACTATATCATTTTGAAAAATCGGTATACCAGACAAAGTAGTTCAAGCGGTACCTCTAAAGTCATCACAGTACGATTTGTCAGGGATAAAGTTACTACCAGTAAACGATCTACTGAAAAATATGGCAAACAAATTAGAAATAGTAAATTGATCACTACAATTATTGCCAAGGACAGCACTTTAAATAAACATTCAGAATACAAGCGAGTAGATAAATAGATAAATAAAACATTAAATCGACCAATTTTTTGAAGAATTCATCGTTCAACTGAACCTTTTGAAATGAAAATTGAGTTAATTCGTTTCAATAAGAAATGGTAGAAATAGGTTTTGGATAAAGCTATTACAAATTTGTAGTTTTACTTCGAATTATTTCAATTCAGCTTTCACTCTAAAATACAGACGTGTTCGCGTGCGATCGATTAGTTAAGAAAGAGCTAATTAACCGGCAGATCTGGTTAAAACCTAATTGGTGATTTACTACTGCCTGTTGAACTTCACTGGATCTCGTAATGCAATAAAGTTCAATTTTCTTACTTGAGGACGGAACTGAAAAAATTGGGTGCAGAGCTGCAAGAATAGTGCGTACTCACGGCAAAACTGAATTCCAGAACAGAAATCACTATAAGCTTCATCTTTCTACATGAAAACTTTCCAGAACTCATTATTTTTGAATACATCTTACTTCTCACGAAAAATATTTCACCTCATACCATAATCAAAATTAAGCATCATGTCTTGTATAATTCTTCAACTCTATTAAAAACTTATTAATTTCATTTTCGAAAATTAATTTCGTTCCCTAAATCTCACGAGCATAGTTATAATTATTAAAAAAAAAATTAATTAACTTAACATGAAAACAAGGCTCACACCTTGTTCTCCCAAACTTTTAGCTATACTCACTGACTGATGTTGTCCATCATTTTGTAATCACCGCCAGATGTATTGATTCTTGGGATGCTGCCAGGTGCCAATTTGTTCATCAATTTACACAAAATGATGCCATTCCTCAAGGCATCTTCATAGCCGCATGGCGGGAAACGTTCACCAATCACTGTCTCAATCCATTGTTGAGCTTCAGCTTCCTCTTCGATGATACGTTTACCGGAAACCTAAGACAAAGTTAAATTAAATATGAAGTTAAAATTAAGAAAACATTTAAAAATAAATAATTATATGCAAAAAGAAAAACTGAAGGTTAAACAAGTTCATCATGCATGAAAAGAGAAAATTATTAAATTGTATTTTTGCCAAATTGCTACCGAATAGGCCCATTAAAGTCCGAATGCAATCGAATTAGTGAATATATTCGAGAATTTTGGCAGCAACAATTATGAGGGTCACTTTTCAAACACATAGTTCATGTTCTTCTTCTTGTTCCTAGCTTAAATAATCTGATTTATTTACTTTTTAGTGAAATGGATTTGGACGAATTCCGAATCAAATTGATTTTATTTTTAGACATTTTTTTCGTGTATTGTATTTTATTCGAGACTATCTATATAGCTTACAATCTATCCACATAGCTTTTCTTTTCGGTAAGATTGCTTTTTCAACGAAAATTTATCTTCTCGTCTCAATGAGATAATTTCTAAAATTAAAATTCAATTGGAATTAAATTTGGAAAGATTCGAATTTAAAAAAAAAAAAACCCCAAAGTTTACATCTCTTTTATTATCCGCAATGTTATGTTAACTTTGAAATAAATTTTAAGTTAATAAAATTCTAAAAAGCCCAAACAATTCGAATATTATTTATTTGGAAAAAAAACCATCTCTTCACTTAGTTATTATTAGGTTTTGTACAAGGAAAAAAAAACCCCTCAATATTTTTTTCTTCGAATTTTCCACACTTTTATCGTGCAATTATAAATTTTCGGGAAAATATTACGCTTGGATAGTTGCCAAAATGAGCTTGTGGGTCGGCCATTCTCGATGACGCCTGCATATATATTTATTCTGTAATATTTTCGGCCTTCTCGTTATAATCCATGCATGTGAACCGATCAGCAAAATATATTCAATACTATGCTGTAATTTGCAGAATATCTATTTCGACACATAAACCCACATAAGAGACTTATAAACAAAGTTTATCGCAAAATTTTCAATGAAAATTACATACTATTGGAATTTGTTTAGATGGTGCCAATCAACTTATTCATTGCACTGAAATAACAGATTGCTAATCCAAAAGATACAATCTTACGTTGATGCATCATTAACTTAAATATAATTTGATAGAAATTTGCCGTTTATCGCGGACTAATGAAACTTTAATTTTTCGGTAGTCACTCACTTAATTTTGATAAAAATCACTTTATAAGTGTTTAAAATTAGATGTGGTTTTTCATGAAATGTAAAAGTCAATGAATTCGAATTTAATTTTGGGAAAATTCTATAAATATATTTTAATAATAAATAAGAACAATAAAAAAGTATGAAAGTAAAAAAAAAATCAAATTGTGACAAATTTTATTGTAGTAATAATTTTGTTTAAATTGCAAGAATTTCTCTGCATAATTTTAAGCCCATAAAATAAATTCTATTTCATTATTTTGATCTTGACTTTGTTTAATTTTGAGTTCATAGTCATGTGCAGTAATCCAATGGGTATTTTCTTCGTACAACTTCAAGCCACTTCTTATAAACGATGCGTTCAACCCGTTTTTGGCTGTACAGTGAAATTTTGTACTTAGTTCTCAAATCGAATGAATGAAAAACACATTCTAAGACCCAACAAAAGCTAGGGTGTAGCCTAGTGGGTAGCGTGTTAGCCTACAATGTGAAGGTTGTTAGTTCAAATCCCGGTCGACGCATGATTTCAGCACACTGCCTGCTTGGATATACCTCACCTCAATCAACGAAAATGAAAAATTCGTAGGTAGAGGGTTGTGTGAAGGTCTAACAACTCTTCCACATTAAATAAATGTTAAGGAACCTGAAGTTCAGAAGGCCAAGGCTCGATTTGGGCTTTAGCGCCATTGTAGAAGAAGAAGACCCAACGAATTCAATCAATATTGATAAGGAACAAAACGTATTATTCAAAACTTCCAATAACTGAAAACAAAAAATTCAAACACTTGAAATAAATAAAACGTGGACATCACTTGAGGCGCCCGAATAATTACTTAACGCTTTCGAAAGAAAGGTTCTCAGTAGAATCCTCGTGCTAATGAGGAAAGACTCGATCTGAAGAATACGATACAATGGAGAATCGTACCATCTTCGACCAGTCAGAAGTGTCAATCCTCATAAAATTCAAGAAGCTATTATGGTCATGTCATGTAGTTAGGTCATGTGCGGATGCATAACGAAAGAATTCCCAAGCGCACACTAAAGGGGAAAGTCAATTGACAAAGACCAGTTGAGAAGAGAAGAAGAGAATATTAGGAGGGCTCATCGGAATAATATATCCTATCGGATAGTCAGGCAGTTCTCAAAGTGCTAGCATCCAATAAACACGGATCGAGGCTAGTTTAGGACTGCCTTCAAAACCTAATCATCCTGGGAAAAAGGAACATAGAAACATTAATGTGGGTTCTAGAACATATGAGGAATGAGGGAAATGAAGAGGCATACCGCCTCGCACGAAATAGCGCTGAAACGAATTTTTATTGGACCAGAGCCATCCTGTGGAAAACTAAAACGATACTTCAACCTTATACTTATAAAGTGGATTGAACAAAAGCATAGAATCTACTGGAATACTTTCAGGTTTATCAGTCTCAAAGAATTTTATCCTACTGAAAAAAAACAAGGTGGAGGATATTCTAAAATTCAGCAAAAATTATATAAATACTCTGGTCGGCCTTATGACGGGCCATAGTAGATTTAACCATCAACTTAAAAATATGGGTCTAGCTGAAACCAACATCTGCCGCCTCTGTCTCAAAGACTCAGAAACGGCAAAGAGCAAGGAAAAGGAAAAGGTTTCCTTACAACCGATGAACTAGCCAACATAGCTCCCTTAGACATACTTAAATTCGCCAAAGCTATCGAGCTATGTTAGGGTAAAGGGACAATTAACGCATAATAGGCCAAGAAGGTTGCAGTGCTCCCACGTGCTCCCTAAACAATATAAAAATAATAATCTAAAAATTCTACATCAGGCCCAGACTCGAGTGTAATTCGGATATATGGTATCCAAAGCTCATCTAGCGCTACTGGACCAAATTCAGAGATTCGTGATCCGACTTATTGGAGCTGAACCCATCACGACTTCCACGGACTCCCTTGAACATCCAGGAAATGTCGGAGTGCTCACTATTTGCAAAAAATATTTCCTTGGTCGCTGTATGTAGTAGTGAGATTAGTCATCTTATCTCTCCTTTACATAAATTCCCGCGTAATACTCGTACTTGTACTGTTGAACGTAATCACGAGCATACGGTTGAGCTAAGCAAATCACGCACAGTGAGTCGTTTCTACCTCGAGCAATATTACAAATATCACGTTAAGGAACCTGAATGCCAGGAGGCCATGGTCCGATTTGGGTTGTAGTACTATTGCAAAGGTAGAAGTTTCTCGAGGAAGTAAAATGTGGAATGCACTTTCTGCGGCCACTTTTCTTAGAGTTTATAGAGTAATGTAAAATAATTCAATTTAATTATTTTTTGGTGGATAATGCATTTCTACTGTTTGGCACCTGGAGGTGCGACATTTGACAAATGTGAAGTAGACGGGCTCGATAGAGTAAGAAGGAGAAGAGACATTCGATATTGGAGCACAGGTCGTACAGGTCGACTAGAGTGGAAATAAATAGTTCATATCAAAATTAAAAAACGTTTTTAACTAAATTAGCATTCAACAATTTAAAAGCAACTTCATTAATTTTGCTTTATCCATTCTTAAGTAGTGTGCTCTGCAGTATTAAACGATGACCCATCAATTAGGTGCCTCAAAAAACCGAGCGAGTCTCACATCACAAAGAGATCGCACCGCTTCTCGCGTTCACTTTGTTCGTTGCCCAACAATACGAGCAGAGTAAACGCGATTGATTCACTTATTTATTAAAATCATCCAGAACCAAAACCCGTTTTTCACTTAAAGCCATCTACGAAACCAATTTTCAGACCAAAAAGACCAGTCCCGTACGCTGCACTCCCAGCAGTTGAAAAGGAGCTTCAGCGTCTTGAGGAATTGGAAGTTATCAGCCGGGTTGATTTTTCCTCCTGGGCAGCTCCCATTGTCGCTACCAAGAAGGCGAATGGAGAAGTCCGTATCTGTGCCGATTTTTCAACAGGCTTAAATGAGAGGTTAGAGTCACACCAATACCCACTCCCACTACCAGAAGACATATTTGTCACATTAGGTGGAGGGCAGTTCTTTACCAAAGTAGAATTAGCTGACGCATATTTACAAATTATAGTGGACGATAATTCAAAAACCCTGCTCACAATAAATACACACAAAGGCCTATACCAATATAATAGGTTATGTTTCGGAGAGAAGAGTGCACCCGGAATTTTTCAGCAAATCATCGACACCATGCTCACGGGCCTATGTGGAGTTGTTAGCTACCTAGACGACATCATTGTCGTCGGAAAAACCGAAGCTGAGCATCGCCAGAATGTCGTTAATCTTTTCCAGCGAATTCGAGAACTCCACGTCAATCCAGCAAAATGTCGTTTCCTACTCAGCAGCATCAAATATCTTGGGTTCATCATCTCCAGGGAAGGACGAAGACCAGACCCCGACAAAGCAGCTTCAATTGTTGGATTGTCACCACCAAAAACCTGCATACTCTGCGCTCATTCATTGGAATGATAAGCTACTATGGACAGTTCGTCAAACAGATGCGAGAAGTAAGGGCGCCATTTGACAAACTTCTCACTAAGGATGTTCCTTGGCACTGGTCAAAAAAATGTCAAAATTCTTTCAATAAGGTAAAGGATATTTTACAAACCGATCTATTACTAGCACATTTTGACCCCGAGCATGAGATAAAAGTAGCGGCGGATGCATCATCCTACGGAATTGGTGCCGTAATTCTTCACCGCTACCACGATTAAACAGAGAAGCCAATAGCACATGCATCACGTGCTTTAACGTCCGCAGAGAAAAACTACAGCCAGATTGAGAAGGAGGCACTGGCAATTATATTTGCCATAACAAAATTCCGCCGAATAATTCACTGTCGTAAATTCACCTTATCCACCGATCACAAGCCCCTGCTGTCAGTATTTGGCAGTAAGAAAGGAATTCCTGTCCACACGGCCAACCGACTTCAACGCTGGGCCTTGACCCTACTGGCTTATGATTTTGACATCGAATACATTTCAACAAATAAATTTGGACATGCTGATGGTCTCTCACGTCTGATGGTACTCCATAAATCAATTAATGAGGAATGTGTAATTGCCTCGATTTCATCAATGGAATCGGACATCAAGCATATACTCATCGAAGCAGTTCGCGCATTACCTGTCACGTGCGAATTGGTCATAAAAGCCACTTCAGAGGACCAGTTACTACAAAAGGTATCGCAGTACATTAGTTCATCCTGGCCAACGAATATCACCGATCAGCAACTCAAACTTTTCTACAATCGCAGAGAATCGCTATCCAAAATATATGGGTGCTTATTAATGTCGGAACGAGTAGTAATTCCTTCTGTATTACAGTCCCAAGTCTTACGTCAGCTACAGACTGGACATCCGGAGATCGTGCGCATGAAAGCATTGGCCCCCAGCTATGTTTATTGGCCAAACATAGACACACAAATCGAGACCTTGGTCAAGCAATGCAGTCGTTGTGTTTCAGCTGCCAAAGCTTCGCCTAAGACAACACTTGCTTCCTGGCCCACTACTACCAAGCCATGGAGCCGCATTCACGAGGACTACGCAGGTCCATTTCAAGGACACAATTTCCTAGTTATGGTAGACTCTTTCTCCAAAAGGCCGGAGATAATTACACAATCTACAACAACCGCATCAGCTACAATTGAGACCCTAAAGGCGTTGTTCGCTCGTTTTGGGTCACCGGAAATAATTGTATCCGATAACGGAACGCAATTTACGTCAAGTCAATTCCAAACGTTTTGTGAAGCAAATGGAGTGCAGCACATACGTTCACCGCCATATCATCCCCAAAGTAATGGTCAAGCGGAACGGTTCGTCGACACTTTCAAGCGCGCGCTACTTAAGTCAAGGGGGGAAGAGATGACTCCCGATGCATTGCAAACATTCCTAGGATGTTACTGAACGACTCCAAATGCGGCATTACCGAACTCTTCAACACCAGCAGAAATGATGTTTGGTAGGAAAATCCGAATTCCGTTGGATTTACTACGCCCGCTAACAATCACACCACGTCTGCGGAATGAAAAGATGGAGCAAGATTATAACAATCACCATGACGCCGTATTAAAAGAATATGAACCCCAAGACAAGGTTTATGTCATGGACTACTCCTCCAGAAAGCGATCATGGACTCCTGGAACTATCATCAAACGTCGAAATTGGCGGGTATGTGCAGCGCCGTCACCCCAATCAATTACGGTACCGTTTCGTCAATGACAAAAGCGATATAGCTTCGATTGCGCCTACCCTTCCATTTAAAATGTTGGTCGAAGCTTTCGATGTTCAGGTACCATCTGCGGCAGATTGCAGATGATACACCAGCGACGATTACGTCATCAACAGGCGTCGTGGAAAGAGGGTACCCCTCCCGGGAGCGCCAACCACCGCAAAGGCTCAAGATGATTGAGGATCAACGTCAGCGCTACCGTATTTTAAGCAGTAGTTCGATAGGTGCTATAACTTTTTCAACGGGGGAGGTGTTGCATCCGCATAATGCTAGCAGCACTGCCACCGAAAAGAGAAAACCGAGGCCCAGTTTCGCTGTACCGTCCTACCAGAGTGGTCATCGTATTTAGTTTTAATAAAGAATATCGAATTCCACATTGCGTTTTTCATTCCAAATTGAAGTGAAGACACAACTAAGGTTATGAGCATCGTAACTAGAGGTGGGAAAGCTTGTTTGAATATTTTGCAGCAGAGTCATTATCTGATCTCGTGAACAAATTACCCTTATTAATTAATTTCAATTCAAGACTAAAAGCATAACAGGACTACGATCAGGCGTAAAGGCCAATCATGCGATACTTTAGATGATAGAGAAATTTGTTGATTTTAGAAAGGATGACGGCATTGAACTAATTTTTTCACATCATGACAGAGTTGCTATCAAAATGTTTTATACAAAATTTAGGATTCAAACATTTAATAGATACTGAGAAAATTAGTGTATTGGATTTAGTGAAATTGGGCAGTTTGTATGGGAGGTGGTAGAAGAAGCGGGGTGTTTCCAGTTATGCAACTTTCAACATTCAACATTCATACTTTTCAAGAAAATCGATTTTCTGCAAAGTTCTGAAAATGTGTCATTTTGTATGGATCGGGGTAGGTGAAGCTAATCGTCCAGTTCTTAACGATCTTACTGATAATTCTATATAAATGTCTTGTGCATAATTTCAGCTCGATAAAGTTTTTAGGTACTGGGTAAATTGGTTTTTACGATTTTATGAAAAAGTGTAGTTTGTATGGGTGGTGGTAGAAGGAGTGAGGCGATTCAAATAATTTTTATAGATATGGATTAATGCCATCACAAAAAAAATTATACTCAAAATTTCAGATCTCTAGCTTTAATACTTTTTAAAAAAATACTCTTATTGTGAAATTCCGAAAGGGTGGAGCGATTTGGCCCGTTCACGAACTTGGCTTTACTTTTTCATCAAAAACAATGTCTGCAAAATTTGAAGCTCAACCCGTTCTCGAGCTAGAAAGGACACGGCCGGACATCCAGTTTTAAGATTTTTGAGTGATAATATGAACTTCTGCATCATTAATTTTTTTCTCCGTGCCTTATTTCTTAGCGTTACAATCTGTGTGGCTTATAATACTCTCAGATTTCATCTAGAGTATAAATACCCGAAACAGGTGATTCAAATGATTCAATTCCTGACACCGCTTCAAATCCCTCATTTCTCAGAAAAACAAAACTATTTTTTTTTATTAAAACACATTTGATCCTTCGTTACAATTACATAGCCCGTGATAGTTTGATTAAATTCGAGAACCTTTTCGAAAATATATATTACTATGTCATTGGAAAATATATTTTCAAATCGACCGGATCAACATATCACCCACATAGAACATATCCCTGAAACATTGCGAGCCAGCTGCTAGATGACGTCGCTATAGATTCGGACTACCACCTACACTGTATACCTACTTATTTCTTTCTTTATCATAACAACATGAAACTTATAAGACGGAGCCATGACTATATGGACAAAAAAAAACAAGCAATACAGATAGTGCCGAATTTTACCCGAAGATCCGTTCCATACACTTAAAGACTAAACACGACTAAATAAATTTTATTTTTGATTTTAGCACAACAAAAACCAAAATCATAGGTTGACTAGAGTCAGTTGAATTCGGTATTTCGATCGGGACGTGTTCAGGAAGAATTTTTTAAAAGTGGAAGTAGTCGTTAACGTCATTTTCAATTTATATTATTAAACTAGTATTCGCATTTGTTTAAGTAATACAAAAGAAAAAAATGGCTGTAAGTGATTGAACAGTGATTTTGATAGTTTTTTTTTTCAAATTCTTCAAGTGCAGTAACATTAAGGATTATAAATTTTTGCATCATTTTTTTTAAGGATAGTCTAGTTCATTCTTGTTAAATTTATTTTTAGTATAATGAACAATTAAACACAGTTTACGTGCGCTAGTCATATTAAATTTAATCTTAAGATGAGGATATAATTCTTAGCTGTCTTCACCGAAAAAAAAAATAAAACGAAATACTTAAATATAAATATTTTGCAGCTGTTTACGTCGATAATGATTTTTCCGTTTATTTTTAGACAATTTTTGTTGTAGCTTCCTCTCTCAAGAGATTGGTGGCTAATTTCCACTGCAATAAACCGGATAATATGATTTTCATCGTCTTTTTCTTAAGGAAATTTCTCCAAATTTATTTTTATAAATGCGAAATACGATCTTGAATTTAAGATTTGGAAATTTTTTTAATCAAAATTATCTGAGAATTTATAAAAATATTAAATAATAATTTGCGAGTGATCGTCGTGATCATGAATAACGACGTACATGATGATCATGACTATCTGTGTATATCTTGAGTATTCTGATCGGGACCACAAATATGATAATAATTTTCGCGAAACATTAGCTTACATTTTCTAAAAATCACGAACATTTTTCCAGCCCCGTAATAAGGATCAAGAAAATGAAGTGTTAACCTGGATATTCGATGTCCTAGGCGAAAAAGCCCCAGCCGGAAATTATGAAGATATCCTTCGCGATGGAATCGTTCTATGCAAATTGGCAAACAAATTGGCACCCGGTTCGGTGAAAAAGATTCAAGAGCGTGGAACAAATTTCCAACTTATGGAAAATATTCAGCGATTCCAAGCTGCCATTAAAAAATACGGCGTTCCAGAAGAGGAAATCTTTCAAACGGCCGATTTATTCGAACGTCGGAATATTGCTCAGGTTACGTTATGCCTCTACGCTTTGGGGCGTATTGTAAGTAACTAATTAAACATGATTGTTTTTCATGTGCTAACCACAAAACTTCTTTTTCGATTTTCTTTTAGACACAAAAACATCCAGAATTCGCTGGACCAGCACTCGGACCGAAAATGGCCGATAAAAATGAACGATCATTCACCGAAGAACAACTGCGCGCTAACGAAGGACAATTGAACTTACAAATGGGTTTCAATAAGGGTGCATCGCAATCTGGACATGGCGGTTTCGGAAATACTCGTCATATGTAAATTTGTATTTTTTTTTTAAGAATTTATTTTTTCGTCAATTAATTATTATTTTTGTAAATTTTCATATGAAAACCTATTTTATTTTTTTAAATTAAATAAATTATAATGAAAATAATATCTATTATAAAAAAAATTATGTTTGATTTGCCTGAGAGAATTATTTTCGTGTGTGTTTTTGATTTGATAAGAAGTTCGTAAAAAAAGACCACTTTAGCAATATAAAGATATTGGTGTTATTGGAAATTGATAAAAAATAGCATTCATTTATATTGATAAAAAGTTGAGATTGGTTATTACTTGTATGCAAGCAGGTACTTTGTAGATGCCGATTTTACGATCTCGTTGAAATGTTGTAAATTTTGATAAACTGTTCAGAGTGGTAGAAAGCTAATGAGATTAATAATAGTTAATTTTTCCAATTTTTTGCAATTTTGAAACCGATCATTTGAGTAATTTAAAATGTATTTTCTGAATTACATACAATTCATTACTATTGCTTCCTTAAAGTAATGAATGGTGTCTTTTATGCACAAACCTTTTAAATATTATCTTACAAAATATTAACATCATTCGAATGTTTTTATAGGCGCAATCATGATATATACAAGGACTAGTAATTATCAAGTAATAATCAAGTATTCGTTTTCGTTTAGTTCGCGCTGGTGACAATTTTCATGCAAAGTGTAAATGATAAAGTCGAGAACTTTTCAAATCTTTTAAATTTTAACAATTCGCCGAATATTTAGTACCAGGACCTCTAACCTCTACCAAAGATCTAGAGATACTGGAAGTACCCTATCTTAAAATATCAATGCGCCTTAAAAATATTCGCATGATGTCAGCCAATAACAATTTTTCGAGAGTGCTTTCGTGTGTACATACATTTGGTAAAGGTCAAGTTCTTACATTAGTTAAAAGAAATTTGTTTGGCACTCATATTTTCCAAATTCAAAGCATTTGACTTGGATGCTTCTCTTCGATTATAAATTGATAGTTTTTTTCGAAGAGCACTGTATAAGTTGCATTAGATAGCGTTTTTTCGTCTTCATTTTCCATCAATTTCGGCGTCCCTCAAGGCTCAGTTTTGTTGCCCTCCTTGTTCTTAATTTTATTGACGACTTTCTGTCTCCAACAGCAGGAACCACGATTTAGCTGAAGAATACAAAAAAATTGTTTAGCTTATCTGATGTTGCAACCATCTATAAGTGATATATCGGGTACCGACTAGAGTACCACCTGCTTTGCATGAGCTCCTGACTACTTTTACCACATGTGTGTTTGTCTACTAATTCAGTTCTTGTTAAGATCTCATATTACAATTCATGTGATACTTGAATCTTACATATTTTTTTTACAATAACTACCCTGCAAAAGATCTTGTCGTCATTGTGAAGACTTTTTTGCTAAATAATGTAATAAAATTGTTTAAGTATGCCAAAATGAAAGCCAGTTCTTAGGTTTTAGAGCTATTCCAACGTTGGAGGTAGCTTCCAACAAAGATTCATCAAACTTAGCACGCAACTTAAATGACCATAAAATGGAATCGGAAATAGTTTGTAACTAAAAGAATTCTCCAAGATTTTAGATAAATTTTGAAAATATTCCTAAAAGCTGGAAATTCATTCAGGTAAAACATGTAATATGTACAATGTGTAAAGTATTTTCATCTGATCCCAATTGTGATTGTATAATCAGAACTCGGACAGTTCTGTTACCACCCATTGTTATGGAACCGTATTTGTTTATAATAAGTTCGGGAATCATACCGCACCAAATCGTACTCTGCTGGAAAATTCTTACAGTATACTGATAAAACTATAGATTCCAGTACAGTTTTATTATGAGTTAGGAGTGCTTGTTCAATATTGAATCAGCAGTGACACAGGATAACGCACAGAGGAAATGAAATACGTAATATCTAATACCAAATCTGTACTGAAGCATTACTGAATCGCAAACTCGGTTCTCTGTTGACATGCACGGATTTCCCGCATTTATTCAGTACTCATCCTGTATTGAAATTCAAAGTATTGGAACTTTAGTCCCTAAAATTCATGTCTGGCATGTCAGTTTGATTAACGAAACCAACGAAGATGCAAGGTGTCGTGTCTTACATAGCGGAGAGTTGTCCGAGAGCTTTCCTGTGCGAACTAGTGTCAGACAAGGCTGCATATTAGCACCAGCCCTGTTTCAGGTGGTAATAAATGACATCTTGAAAGCTCCACTGGAATGTAGGTCTTCAATGGAGACTATTTCACATCTTAAGTTACATTGATTATGCTGATGACGTGTGCTTGCTTGCACATAGCTATTCGGACTTAGAGTCAAATGTTTGCTCATTGCATGCTAAATGCAAAGAGGCGATACTGAAAATAAATGTGCGCAAAACCAAGTACATGCACATGGGTTCGAACACAAGCACACCGATTGTTCTTAATGGGCAAGATGTGGAAGAGGTGCAAGATTTTTATTATCTCGGATGCATGGACGTCTAAATAAAGCTCGTCAGGCTTTCGGTATCCTTTTCCCTTTCTGGAGGTTAAGAGAAATCTCCCTTCGCACGAAGCTGCGAGTATCTGACGCATGCGTCAAAGCTGTGTTGTTCAACCATACAACAACACAACTTTGACGCATGCGTGAAAGTGACCGTTTGATTTACTAAGAAACTGCAGACTTTCGTGAACCAATGCCTCCGTCGCATTTTAGAAATATTCTGGCCAGAAGTTATCTCCAACGAAGAACTTTGGAATACAACTGGACAGACTAAAATAGGCATTGAGATTCAAAGGCGGAAGTGGTAGTGGATCACACTTTTAGGAAACCAGAGCGAAACATCGCCAAACTGGCTCTGGATTATAATCCTCAAGGAAGACGTCGTGTTGGTTGACCAGTAGGCCAGAGGAAGAAACAAGTCCTGCAACAGCTAAAGGTCGATGCTCAGGTTCGCGCCTTGTGGAAGAGAGCTGCTTCTTTCATATGCCCCTACAGATGATCTTAACGGGAATTTGATTTGATTGATTGATGTCAGTTTCTAGGATTATTGTACGGAGTGGTGGTTGTGGCTTAATGCCTAAATGTGAGTAGAATTCTTTGAACGTGGAGTTCCGTCTATCAACCGAGTGCCAGGAACCTCAGAATGACAGTGATTTAAAAAAAATGGAAAATAGGCAAGAGACCTCATTTTCAAATAACTACTTTAATAATCGACTTGTTCTACTTCTACAATGGCAGTACATCCCAAAACGGACCTAGGCCTTCTGACCTCCAGGTTGCTTAACATTTTCATACTTATTGTCTCTCTCCTCTATCTACACCCTAGCTTTAGCTAATCGACTTGTTACTTTGTACTCCAGGTAAGCCAGATAATGCTTGAAAAACTTTGCAATATTTTCGTTAAAACTTTACTGGCGGTGCAGTGGCGTGCTAATACCAATTCTATATTATAGACGTAAGAACATCTAATAATTATTATATTGAATCAATCAAATTCCTGTTAAGACCCCCTATAGGGGCATAGGACAGAAACAACTCTCTTCCACAAGGCGCGATCCTGCGCATCGGCTTTAAGCTGTTGCCAGGACTTGTTTATTCCTCTGGCCTCCTGCTCAACTGCTCGCTTCCATGTATTACATGGTCGACCAACCCGACGTCTTCCTTGAGGGTTATAATCCAGAGCCTGTTTTGCAATGTTTTGCTCTGGTTTCCTCAAAGTATGACCGATCCACTGCCACTTTCGCCTTTGAATCTCAATACCTATTTTAGTCTGGCGAGTTGTACTCCAAAGTTCGTCGTTGGAGATCACTTCTGGCCAGAATATTCCTAAAATGCGTCGGAGGCATTGGTTTACGAAAGTCTGTAGTTTCTTGGTAAGTCGAACGGTCACTTTCCACGTAGTACAACCATATAGCAACACGGATTTGACGCATGCGTCAAAAACTCGCAGCTTTGTGCGAAGGGAGATCTCTCTTAACCTCCAGAAAGGGGAAAGGATACCAAAGGCCTGACGAGCTTTATTTAGCCGAGCCTCAACATCCTTTTCGGCTCCGCCGTCCATGCTGACAATGCTTCCGAGATAGCAAAATTCTTGCACCTCTTCCACATCCTGTCCATTAAGAACAATCGGTGTGCTTGCGTTCGAACCCATGTGCATGTACTTGGTTTTACACACATTTATTTTCAGTCCCGCCTCTTTGCATTTAGAATGCAACGAGCGAACATTTGACTCTAAGTCCGAACGGGTATGTGCAAGCAAACACACGTCATCAGCATAATCAAGGTGACTTAAGATGTTAAATAGTCTCCATTGAAGACCTTTACCTTCCCCACCTTCCAGTGCAGCTTTCAAGATGTCATTTATTACCACCAGAAACAGGGCTGGTGCTAATATGCAGCCTTGTCTGACACCCGTTCGCACAGGAAAGCTCTCGGACAGCTCTCCTCTATGCAAGACGCGACACCTTGCATCTTCGTAGGATTCTTTAATCATAGCTATGACCTTATTTGGAATACCTCTCCTACGCAAAGCATTCCATATGTAATCTCGCTTAACGCTGTCAAAAGCCTTCTCGAAGTCCACAAACATGAGATGTAATGGCGAACCCATTTCGGCTGACTGCTCTAATATTATCCGTAGGGTATTTGTGTGGTCGGTACAAGACGACCCTTTACGGAATCCAGCCTGATAAACTTCGAGAGTGCTCTCGACGACATCACTAATCCTATTGAGAATTACCTTAGCCATAATTTTTGATACGGCAGTAAGTAGACATATACCACGCCAATTGCCACAATCCCGAAGGTCGCCCTTCTTCGGAATTTTCACAATGACGCCCTCCTTCCATTCAGTCGGATATCTTCCATCATTCCACACCTTAGTGAAGAGTGGGAGGAGTATATCGGCTGTTATTTCCGGGTCCGCTTTGAGGAGTTCGGTTGGTAGTCCGTCTATACCTGGAGCTTTCCTTCCCGCCATTGACCGAATGGCGGAAACTATCTCTTCCTTATCTGGGGGATCGTCCCTAATAAAGGATTGTTGCGGTTGGATGTTTGGAAATTGTTCTGTTTCCGGAATATCTTCATCTGACAAGATGTTTAAAATATCAGAGAAGTATTCCTTCCATCGTCGCAACTGGTGTTCACTCATATTAAGGAGAGTTCCGTTGACATCTCTCACCAGGTGGTTGGCGGTGAAATTCCTGTTCGTCAACTCTTTCATGATTTTAAATAGTGAACCCATATCCCCAAGGTAAGCCGCAGATTCTGCCTTGTTTGCCAGATCTTCAATGGCCTTTCTCTTGTCGCGTCTAACAGCCTTTTTAAGCTGTATATGAGCATCGCGGTAGTTCTGCCTCAAGTCGGGCGTTCGTTGGTTGACATCGGGTTGAGAGATGATTGCCAATTTGGCTTTTTTCCGATTGTCAACCTTGTCCCATGTGTCTTGCGACATCCAGGGTTTCTCACCGCTTTGCACATATCCCACAGAATCTTCAGCACTAGTTAGAAAAGTGTTTCTGGTTGGCGTCCAGTGTGCGCATTTCATGTTCACCCAATGTGGATGACTTTTCGCGTAGAATGGTGGTGTATTCGAGTTTTTTGTTGGGATCTCTGAGTTTATCCACATTAAGCTTGCGCTTCATTTGAAGAATTTGTGGTCGGCGGATAGCTGCTGTACACAATCTCAAGCAGGCAGGATTATATTGAATAGGAGCTGAATTTGTACACTCCAAATTAGTTATAGGCAATTTCAGCCTTTATGTGCAATGGACAAACACAGTCATGGAGGGAAGGAATAGGATTGGGAAGGTAGGGGAAGAGGAGTGAAGACGACCGTAACAAGTGATGAAGCTGGTATATTTTTTCAGTTGTACTGGCTGCTAGTTCCCAATAATCATACATTTGTCTTTTATGAAATTAATCGCGTTCTCTTATCAACATTAAATGCGGGGAGTCAAGCTTTTGTAGCCATCGTTCGACAACGATTTTGGGTGGTTAAAGCCAATACTGCAGCGGAAAAAATGGTACAACAGAGGGAACACTGTTCTACCAGGATGGTAGTTACTGGTCTAGAAAGCTTCGGCGATTCCAGTAATATTGCAGCCTGGCGACTCCGCGGACCAGAGCTGATCCATCCAATGAGATATACGGGATCTGTGGGACTATAGGCATATAGAGCATACAAATCAACATCTGTTTACGGATGAACTGGAGAACTGTGCAGAATTATGTTAGCAAACCGTCCAACCAAAGGAGACCAGATGTCTCGCAATGCAAAAGCGCGGATTGCACCAACCGTGTTAGCTGCAAGATCGAAATTGGTGACCTGAGGTGGATAACGAGACACCAAAGGGACATAAATTGGGAACAAATGTTACGATGATGTAGAGGCATGGCTGATACGCAGAAGAAAGTAGTGACTGGGAGATTGAAATACACTGCACATACCGACAGAATAAAGTAGCGACCCTAGGAGCGAAACCTGAGGAGAATAGTGCTGAGAAAATCAGAATACACTGCGTGTACCGACAGATGAAAATAGGGACACGAAGTAACAAAACCCGATGCACAAGTTGAGAGTATGGTCTGAAAAACTAGCCGCTCATAAAATGAAGACTTAATGCAGAACTGGTAGTTTATGGTAGTCTTGGTAGCGTATGGTAGATATGTGGAAGAGAGTAGTGACCGAGGGGACCGAAATACACTGTAGCTCGAGATGCATGTAGCGAACCGAAGGGATAGAAACCCGAAGCGAAAATGACTGTATGATTGGAACATCTGGCGTCGTACATAGTGGAGTGGAATCAGGAACTGATACGACATGGCTTGGATGAATTGGCACATCCATGCCTGAGGTTCCTTCAGGGTTCACGTAGTGAAGTCTTATCGCTTAGAATGAAATTATAAAAACTTCCCACTCTCTTTTTACAACCTATGATATAAATTTCGTAGTTTGTCATGACGAACCAATTTTCTTAGCAGATACCGAAGTTATTTTTCCTAATTTGATACGCTCTACATTCAAAACAAGATTTTTCATACTGCAGAAAGTGATCAAAATGCTACCACCTCCCATACAAAATATACTAATTTTTATAATAAAAAAATAAAAAAACGTAACAGGACTACAGTTGCGCGCAAAGCGCAATCATACGCTACTCTAAATGAAATAGACATTTTTGCGATTAAAATGAATTTTGTATGGGAAGTGGAAGAAGGAGTGAAAGCATTAAACTACTATTTTTTAGAGTAGCTACAAATATGTTTTATACAAAATTACAGTTTCGAAAATTAAATAGTTAATGAGAAAAGATTTTTATAAAATTGTGCAGTTTGTGTGGAAGGTGGAAGAAGTAGTGGGGGGTGTTATGTGAGTATTCCAGAAATCATTTCGAACATTATGCAATTGACTTTTTTCAAATTCCAGACCAGTTATATTCATAATTTTCAAGAAAATCGATCGATTGTAAAGTTGTGAAATTGTGTCACATTATATGGGAGGGGGACAGAAGCAATAATGCCAATCAATTAATTTTTCGATCGTAAGAATTATGCTAATTTAGTATTTTGTACAAAATTTGAGCTCGACAAATGTTTTACGTACTGAGAAAATTTGTTTATAGTATTTTATGAAAAGTGCAGTTTGTACGGGAGGTGGTGGAAGGAGTGAGGGGATAATTTTTATACCATACATTACATTTATGATAAAAATAACTTTTTCCAAATTTCAAATTATTAGTTTTTATATAATAGTTTCCAAGAAAATTGTATTACTGTCAAAATTGAAAATGAGTCATTTTGTATGGGAGGGGGTAGAATGGGTAAAGCGATTTGGCTCGTTCATAAATTTGACCTTACTTTTTTTTTCAAAAACGACGTGTACTAACTTTCTACTCAATGCTTTCTCAAGCTACAGAGCGGACAGACGAACGGACGGACATCCGGTTTTGATGAATTGTGTCATTTTGTATGGGAGGGTGTAGAAGGGGTGGAGCGATTTGGCCCGTTCACGAGCTTAATTTTTTGTCGAAAATGACGTTTTCAAAAGTAGAGCTCTCTAGCTCAACACGTTCTCAAGCTAGAGAGAATACGGATGGACGGACGGGCATCCGGTTTAGAGATTTTTCAGTGATTATATGAATTTCTGTATCATTCATTTTTTGCTCCCAGCCTTACTTCTAGGCGTTACAAACTTTGTGGCAAACTTATAATACTCTCAGATTTCATCTACAGTATAAAAATTGATTTTTGATAAAAATCGGTGAAAATTTGGGTTATTTTATTGCTAAACTATAGAAACGAAATATTAAAAGGGAGGCTGAGGAAAGGAACATTAATATAAAAAAACACATTATTTTTCAGGACAGCGTACTATTTCAATTTTTTTTCCTTTGACTTCTACTAATTTGACGAATATAGGGAATATCTTAAAATGTCCACAAAATGTTGTAGTTTTTATTCATAAACAAAACGTTTATGTTGACTGTCTCCTTCCCCCTTAAATAATCAAAAAATTTTCCATGTTTTGACATGAACTACGTGAAATTAAAAAAAAAATTCAAAATTCACTAAATACATTTGTTTTTCATCAAAATCCGAAAATAAATATATAATAAACTTATTTTTTAACAACACACCGAACTACATAATCATTTCTAATATTTTTAATTCTCGTCAAAATAAACAAAACTTATATTTATTTATTTTCATAATGATAATAAGCTTGACCTTCCTTCCTTCCTTCTCTAACATTGCTATCATGCTATCATCATCGTTAGCTTTGTCATTGACAATATTTTCCATTTATTCGTCATATTTACAGAAAAAAACTACGCTTGTAAAAATAAACTTGAACTTTTCTCGTTCAAATGCGAAAATTTTCATTCTTAAATTTCAAATTGACCAGCTCGCAATGACGTAATATTTCTGGAAAATTCCTAAAAATAAAATTTCAATTTAAGCCTTGAAAATAAAATTTTCTCTTGAATTTATTTTTGGAATTTCAGAGTGGAAAAAGCAAAAGCTCAGCTTTGGCAAACAAATATCGAAAAAAATTGTTTATGCGACAACGGGAGAGGTAGTGAATTAAAAGCTTTTTTAAATGAAATTAATGGTAGAAAACGCCTCGATGTAGGCTTAGTAAGAAGTTCATTTTTTAAATCGAGCAAATATCAAAAAAATTATTCCTAAAAACCTATGCTGAGGAGTACGGATATTGGAGGTTACTCCATCTATCCTATGCCTAATTGATGAAGATGATCCTATCCGTGACTGTATACATCAGATCGCCTTCACCTTCTTCAGTTTACGATGCGGTTTATAATGCGTTTGAAACCTTGCTTGGCCTTATGCATCCATCAGACGATATTTTAATTCTGGGCGACTTTAATTTACCACAAATACAGTGGCTACGCTCTGATGATAATGAGGTTTGTATGTCGCCTTCGTATTCCTCCTGTGCCCGACATGAAATACAATTTGTGGACAACATGCTTGCTACGGGACTTTTCCAAGTGTATCCGATTTCGAACGATCATGGAAGATTTTTGGATCTGATTTTCTCATCTGATGCCAGCGTTACGACGGTTGATAGATGTCACAGCCCTTTGCTGCCTGACTTGCCAATTCATCCTGCGTTTCACGCAACATTCAACTCTCAGACAGAGTTTACGAACTCGAAATGTATTGCTAGTAATTATTTTAATTTCGCCAAAGCTGATTTTGAAACTTTAAATCTTGACATATCCAATTGCGATTGGTCGTCTGTATTGAATGAATCTGATGTTGACAAAGCCACTTCTAATTTTTACACGACCTTAAATGGCTGCTTTCTGCGTTGTGTTCCTGTAGTTTGTTCGAAACCTACCAGGAGGCTTCCCTGGTTTGACGATGATTTAATTAATTTCAAAAATCGAAAAACGAAAGCTTGGAAAACTTACTCGCTCTCAAGGAGTGATACGGACTACATAATTTACATAAATCTATGTAATTGTTTTATAAGTCAGTCTCGAGCTGCATATAACCAATACCTTTTTACTGTTAAAAACTCTTTTAAAGATAAACCGAAACAATTCTGGAATTTTGTCAACTCTAAGAAAAACTCTGATGGTTATCCTTCCAATATGTTTCTCAATGATGTAGTCAGTGCTGATCCTACTACAATTAGCAACTTATTTTCTAACCATTTCCGGACCGCCTTCAATTGCAGTACGCCGCTAACATCCGTTGGTAACTTTGAATATACATATGTCAAAGTTTCCTTCTTCGTCCTTGGTTCCAAAAGATCTTTTTATTGACGATTCCACTATTTTGAAATACATTGATAAACTTACTATTAATTTCTCCAGTGGACCAGATGGTGTTCTTCTTCTGTCATTAAAAAGAGTAGTTTATCCCTTTTACCTATCCTTGGGTCATCGCTTCGTAGTGGAGTTTTTCCTATGTCATGGAAATACTCAACTATAATGCCCTTACTTAAGTCTGGTAAAAGAGACAATGTAAGTAATTATAGGCCTATAGCGAATCTTCCATGTGTTGCTAAGCTATTTGAATCCATTGTGTGTGATGTAATGTATTTCCATTCCAAGTCGATTATTGGATCATTCCAGCATGGCTTTGTCAAAGGCAGATCCACTGTAACTAATCTTATGGAATTTTCGAACTTCTGTCTTTCTGCTATCGAAAACGGGAAGCAGGTCGATTGTATATATACTGACTTTAGTAAGGCCTTTGACAAAATTGACCATAACATTCTTGTGCATAAACTCCGCCTGCTTGGTTTTCCTGATATTTTCGTCCTTTGGATTAAGTCGTATCTTAGTGATCGCATTCAGAAAGTACATTTTCGTGGAGCCTTGTCTTCTGAAATATTTAATACTTCAGGCGTTCCCCAAGGTAGCCATCTAGGACCACTTCTATTCCTTCTCTTTATTAATGACGTGAGTTCGTTTATCTCTAACTCGAACATTCTTCTCTATGCCGGTGATGCGAAAATCTTTAAGATTATCCCCAGCAGCAATGATTGTCTATTATTGCAAAGTGATATCTCGCGTTTTTATGACTGGTGCTTACTTAACAATTTACATCTCAACATTAATAAGTGCACTGCTGTTTCGTATTCTAAGAAGAGAATTTTGACTATGTTGTAGATGGATGCTCTTTACTTCGTTCTGACAAAGTACGTGATTTGGGCGTACTATTCAACTGTAATTTTACCTTTGATGATGACGTGAATCATATTGCTGGTAAAGCGAACGCTATCCTTGGGTTTGTTAGGAGACAATCGAAAGAATTTAATGATTTCTTTACAACGAAAATGTTGTATTGTGCATTTGTCCGATCTATCCTAGAATATGCTAGTCCTATCTGGTCACCATTTTATTCCGTTCACATAGATAGGATCGAAGCAGTTCAGCGTCGGTTCTTAAGGTTTGTCCTTCAGAGCCTTCCCTGGTCCGATCCACTTAGGTTACCGCCATATGTTGATCGCTTAAATCTGCTGTCTATGGATTCCCTTGAGAAAAGACGGATACATGCCAGAGTTGTTTTTGGTTTTAAAGTAATTTCAGGTATAATTGACTCTGACAAATTGCTGTCTATGATTAAATTCAACGTTCCATGTCGTCCTTTGCGAAATTATGAGCTTTGTAAAATTCCACAGCATTGCACGAACTACGGGTTTTATAAACCAGTTTCATACATGTTAAGAGATTTCAATAGCTTCTTCTCGCAATTGGATTTTCACATGAGTGTCCCACAAGTAAAAAGTCAGCTTTCTTGAGGTTAATAATGTTTGATTTTGCAAAAAGTTTAAATTTTCATGTACTTAATTCCGTTTTATTATGTTTTATTATTGTTTTATTATTTTTATTCTTTTTTTTATTGTTTTCAACTGTGGATAAATGTAGTAGTCAACTTTTTTTGATGAAATAAATAATTATTATTATTATTATTATTATAACTAATTTTTATATTCTAGATGAAATCTGAGAGTATAGTGTGTTTATCTTACTGTATGCCCCGCTAAGAAATAATGCTCGAACATAGCCGCCAAGGGTACAGAAATATTTGTTGTCGCTCAAAAACCTCAACTCCGAGGTTTCGTCTGTCTACAACATAACTCTTGGAAGCTTTGAGTTATCGTGCTGAAATTTATTGTATGTCATTTTTAGCAAATTAGAAACTTTAAGCTTGTGAACGGGCTACATCCCCTCTACTCCTTTTATCCCCTCATATACAAATTTCATGAAAATATGAAATTTTAAGAAATTGATATTTCTTCAAGCTATTGACTTAAAATTTGGATAAGAGCATAGTTGTTAACATCACAAAATATTGATTTGATCCCCTCACTTCTTTTTCAATAAAAATGCATAACTTTCAAAAATTGGTTTTTTCGATATTCATCGAAACTAGTAAAGCTGCAATGGCGAATTTTTCCCACAATTCATTTTATTATAATTGTACTCAGTTTTAAAAAAATTATCAACTTTACCTCACTCTTTCTACCCCTCCCATACAAATACCACACAATTTTTAAATTTCAATTAAATTATTTTTCTTCGAAAGTGTCAAAGCTATCGAATTGAAATTTTGTGGAAAGTAAATATAATAATAGAAATATCATTGACGAAGAAAAATTTTGTTTTGATCCTTATACTTCTTCTACTCTACATCTCTACAATGGCACAACAGCCCAAATAGGACCTTGGCCTCCTGACATTCAGGTTCGTTAACATTTTTTATTACTTATTGTGGAAGCGTTGTTAGTCTTTCGCACAACCCTCTTTCTACGAATTTTTCTTTGTCGTAGATTGAGGTGACCAAGGTATATCCAAGCAGGCAATGTGCTGGAATTATATATTGCGTCGACCGGGATTTGAACTCACGACCTTCGCAAAGACCAACACGCTGCTCACTAGGCTACACCCTACCCTACTTCTTCTAATAGCCGTATCAAAGATTATGGCTAAGGTAATTCTCAATAGGATTAGTGATGTCGTCGAGAGCACTCCCGAAGTTTATCAGGCTGGACTCCGTAAAGGGTCGTCTTGTACCGACCATACAAATACCCTACGGATAATATTTTAGCAGTCAGCCGAAATGGGTTCGCCACTACATCTTGTGTTTGTGGACTTCGAGAAGGCTTTCGACAGCGTTAAGCGAGATTACATATGGAATGCTTTGCGTAGGAGAGGTATTCCAGATAAGGTCATAGCTATGATTAAAGAATCCTACGAAGATGCAAGGTGTCGCGTCTTGTATAGAGGAGAGCTGTCCGAGATCTTCCCTGTGCGAACGGGTGTCAGACAAGGCTGCATACTGTCACCAGCCCTGTTTCTGCTGGTAATAAATGACATCTTGAAAGCTGCACTGGAAGGTGGGGAAGATAAAGGTCTTCAATGGAGACTATTTAACATCTTAAGTTACCTTGATTATGCTGATGACGTGTGTTTGCTTGCACATAACGGTTCGGACTTAGAGTCAAATGTTCGCTCGTTGCATTTTAAATGCAAAGAGGCGGGACTGAAAATAAATGTAACCAAGTACATGCACATGGGTTCGAACGCAAGCACACCGATTGTTCTTAACGGGCAGGATGTGGAAGAGGTGCAAGATTTTTGCTATCTTGGAAGCATTGTCAGCATGGACGGCGGAACCGAAAAGGATGTTGAGGCCCGGCTAAATAAAGCTCGTCAGGCCTTCGGTATCCTTTCCCCTTTCTGGAGGTTAAGAGAGATCTCCATTCGCACGAATCTGCGAGTTTTTGACGCATGCATCAAATCTGTGTTGTTATATTGTTGTACTACGTGGAAAGTGACCGTTCGACTTACCAAGAAACTACAGACTTTTGTGAACCAATACCTCCGACGCATTTTAGGAATATTCTGGCCAGAAGTGATCTCCAACGACGAACTTTGGAGTACAACTCGCCAGACAAAAATAGGTAATGAGATTCACCGGCAGAAGTGGCAGTGGATCGGTCATACTTTGAGGAAACCAGAGCGAAACATCGCTAAACAGGCTCTGGATTATAATCCTCAAGGAAGACGTCGGGTTGGTCGACGATGTAACACATGGAAGCGAGCAGTTGAGCAGGAGGCCAGAGGAATAAACTAGTCCTGGCCACAGCTTAAGGCCGATGCTTAGGGTCGCGCCTTGTGGAAGAGAGTTGTTTCTGTCCTATGCCCCTATAGGGGGTCTTAACAGGAATTGGATTGACCCACTGTTAACATCATTTAAAGTTATGGGAAATTATCATCAAACAAATGTTTAGCGATGTGCGTATTTTTACACTACGAACCTGTCGAATGTTTGCAGCAGCCGCCTATTCACAAGCCAAAAATAAGCGCTGCAATCCTTTTGAAACGCAAACTTTAAAGGGTGGTTTCTGTCTTGTATATAGGAACTCTAGCATTTACTAATTACTACAATACTCAGAAAATAATTGAGTAGAAAAAATTCAACCGTCATGCATGAAAGCATTAGCAACACAATAAACTTTTTCGGTTCTAACTTAAGGTCGAATAACCACATTATTAATTTCTGTAATTGTTAAGTACATCGATTTACTTTCAGATTACTTAATAGCTGACTTAAGTTTGGTTTTACAATCGAAGTTTAAACTTTTCGCTGAAAATCAACATACATTTTAACGAGCGCTCATAAATAATGATCGAAAAACAATCGTTTTGCATACCCGAGCTGCAATATGCTTGAAAAACAAATAACATGATGACTAATCTAATCGTTCGAAAACCGAGCAGGGGGTAAAATAAAATTATGCAAGCCATATGTAAACCAAACTCTGCAGAGTTCACATCACACGTGCGATATGCGAGTCCGAAAATGCATTTTCATCATCATGATGTCGACATAGCTATGTCTATAGGCATATCGCACATCGTTTCTCAGCAAATTCTATAGAGGTGTGTGTGGTGCAAGGCATAAACAACAGAAACAGAGAAGCGATTGCGATCTTTGATTATATGCTTGCTTATATACTCGTTTTACAATTCATTAATGAATAGTTAAAAATATGAATGTCCATTTTCCGCTTGATGACTCGGTAATGTATCGTTAAAGTCGCTCGTTAAAGATCAAAACACTCGTTAATATAATTCATTAACGAGTCTTTAATGAATTATTTTATTCGCTGGCATATAGGGGGGTTTATGGAACAAATTTTAAAAATAATTTAATTTCTTATACATTGGGGTCCAAAAAGGAGGGGGAAGCTAGATACAAATTGTCCGCCGAATTATTATTATTATTTTTTTTAATGATTATTTATCCGAAATTACTTACCATAAAAAATTCATATTTCGGGACTATTAAGGTGGTATACAGACTAACCAGAATCAGCTTTAAAGCAGGCTAATTGTTATTGGATCAGGTGGGGCGGGAGGAGGGGTGCAAAGAAAAACAATTAAAAATTAATATCACGACCAAAAAATCCCTAAAAGTATGAATAAGTAACTAGTCGAATACCTTCAAAACTTCTACCTCCTCCCATACAAAATTATTTTTTAGACCATTTTTAAGAATTCAATTATCGAAAGAAAAGATTTCCGGATTCTACACTGTTACGCTTTATTATTCGTGACGTTTCGGTCTCTGCTGAGACCTTTATCAAACTGATCGACAATTACAAAAAACAATTATTATATAAAAGAAAGGGTAATTAAGGTTAAATTAGTTCATCAGGTAGTTAAATTAGTTAAGGATTTCTGGGTACGGATTTTGTTCTTACCAAATTTTAAGACAGGTAGCCAAACTGCTGATAATTTGTATCCGGTGTCTCGGTTGAAGTTCTGTGGATGTTTAGAAATTCCTATTGCCTCTCGTACTATTCGTTGATAATATTGATACAAATCAGAATTTGCACATTGTCGAAATCGATTGTATGGTCCTCTGTCGTTGCATGTTCCGCGATCGCTGATGACTGTATCTGGTTTTTCCGTGTGCATCGTTGATGCTCGTTGATCCTTGTTTGTACTGTGCGTCCCGTTTCTCCTATGTGTACTTTACCGCATGAGCCGCACGGTACTTTGTATACTCCTTCAGTCTCCAATGGTTTTTTGTCCTTCTGGTTTCCTAAAATTCCTCGGGTAGTAGTCGGTGTAGTGAATGTTGTCTTGATGTTGGATTTTCGAAGGATTTTTCCTATCTTATCCGTCGTGCCCTGGATGTAAGGTGGAAGGTAGTTTTACCCATTGTCTGTCTGTATTTCCTTCTTCAGTATCTACCCGTTCTTTTGTCCTTGGATGCTTCTGTTTCCACGCCTTGTTAATTTCGCTCGCTTTGTATCCATTTGCTGTGAATGCCCGATTCAACTGTTCCTTTTCCTTTCGTAGACTGCTCGGATTTCCTTCAGTTATACGTCGAGCTCTGTGTATTAGAGTCTTCTTCAACTTCAACTGAGACACCGGATACAAGTTATCAGCAGTTTGGTTACCTGGCTTAAAATTTGGTAAGAACAAAATCCGTACCCAGAAATCCTTAACTAATTTAACTACCTGATACTAATTAATTAACTAATTTAACCTTAATTACCATTCCCACACTCAATTAATCTCCCTTCTTTCAATTCGAAATGCATTGTGAAAACATTCACCAAACCATTATATTACAATGTTAGGGATGGAAAGACTACCGGATGAAATCTACATAATTCAAGGTTTCTTTCTCAAAATTGTAGACAATAATAATTGCAATATTTAAATATTAGCATACAAATTGCAAATGCATTCAACATGAACAACATCCAGTCATGCTTTTCTGGCAAAATATTGTACCTTAAGCTAGTTATTTGCTATAAATTACAAGCATTTGGTAAATATAAATCCATTTAACTACATACATACATATATTAATAAGAGTAATTATTTTCTATTCTTGTACATTATAGAAAATAATTTAAATTTGTCTAAAATACATTACAATTAAAAATATTGGTTCGAAAAGCTGACTTAAATCTTCATTACACGTTCGTGAAAAACGCGTTAAGCAAAAAAAAATGTAATGAATATTTCATGGAGAGAAAAAAAAGTAACTGTAGTATGTAATTATTAAAAATTACATTATTCAATGTAAAGCAGTAATTTTCCTTTATAGTAATTTCAATTGCAAAAGAAACGCAATATTTACACAAACACATTAATTAATTTTATAAAAGTTATTTTCCACGTACTTTTAATTTGAGATTTGATCGAAAAAGTTTTTTTTTTTGATTTAATGATTTTAAAAATATGTCTGAAAAGGGTTTATGTTTTTATATTGCCGCTAATTTTATTTCGATGCAAAACAAAACAACAAACAATTTTTGTTTATGTTCATATATGTATCTATGCATACAAATACAATGATAGTGTCTGTCTATTATTTGCTTATAAATAACTATAAGTTAATGTTTATCTGGACAATGACTAAGCAGAAACAGACGTTTTTAGAATTCTTCTCTGTCTGTCTGTCCGGCTTTCACGCAAAAACGGCTGAACCGATTATAATGACATAAACTTTTACAGTTTATTAGGTATACATTAAGATGTATTCGGAATTTGGTCTCATTTCAATAACCTCACGCCTTCTACCCCTCCCATACAAAATGACTCACTTTCGTAAATATATAATAATCGAATTTTCTTGAAAACCATAGGAGCGAATAATTTGAAATTTAGAATATATTATTTTTAACATGAGTCTCCCAAAGTTACTGATCTGAAATTAAAAGCATAACAGAATTATGAGTGGGCCTAAAACCCAATCATATGATACTCTAGATGAAATAAGAAAGTTAATAGTATTTTTGTGTAGGAGGTGGTAGAAGTAGAAAGAGAAGGTTTGTAATTTTTGGATATGATACCGAATTTGGTAAGCAAAATATTTCGTGCTGAATTTAACATTTTTAGCTTTTATTATTTTCAATGAAATTGCACATTTTTTCCAGCAATTGGGGCATTCGGAGGTGGCGGAGGAATTGGAGAGTGAAGTGTGACTGATATTTTTTTTAATATATATTCCAATTATTAAGAAACAAATTCTGGCAAAATTTTAAGTTTGTATAATACTTTTTCTAGTCTTAACGCAAATCGATATAATGCATTTACCCAAATAATGCATTAGTATGGGAGGGGGTAGAAGGAGTATACGGATCGTCGTCTATGATATTTCTGTTCTTAAATTTTCCAGAAAAATTCAAGTCAAGTTTCAAAGGAAACTAATTTAATTGAAATTTCAAAATTTCGTGAAATTTGTATGGGAGGGGGTAGAAGGACGGTCACTCGAAATCGATGTTTTTGAGCGACATCAAATATTTCTGCCAGCTTTGTGTGAGCATTATTTCTTGGCGTTACAAACTGTAAGGTAAACACAATTTACTCTCAGATTTCATCTAGAGTATAAATATATCAATTGCATGATGATTAGAGTTATACAAACTGAACAACTTCACTAAAACCAATACACTCATTTTGTCAGCAATTTTTGTAGCTTAAACTTGGTACAAAACATTTTTATAGCTACTTTAGCACGATGTGAAACAGATTAGTTCAATGCTTCTTTCTTCTTCAATCCTTCTACCACTCCCCATACAAAATTTCTTAAGATCACAAAAATTTCGATTTCATCTTTAATATCGTATTATTGGGCTTTACGCGCAATCGTAGTCCTGTTATGTTTTTAAGCTTAATGTTAGCTACAACTACTCACATGTCCTTAACGCTCTTCAATATGTATATGATCTCAAATCACGCGATTGATTTGATCACGAGCCTGCCTCATAAAAATACGAGTATCATGGTTTCATTCTTAATAATTTATGGTTCTGATTACAACAAAACACAAAGCATTGTGTTCTAAGAGCCAATAAACTAAGTAACATATTACTGACTACATTCTCAAAAATTTCTAATTATTGTGATTCTTACGCGGACAAAGTCACGGGGGATCGCTTGTCTGAAATAAAAGGGAACTATTGTGATCGCAGTAACTATTTGAGGTAGCGTTCAAAAAAAAAATAAAAAGGTTTTGTTGAGATGTCTGTCTGTGTGTCTTGACGATGACTTGAGCCACCCTTAGCGAAAACGGGGGGAAGTGGTCGCATGAGATCGGCCACATCTTCGGACATATTGGGATTGTTTTTGGGAGGGAATGATTGCCAACCGGAAGCTGAAGTTATTAGCATTTAATCAAAAACAAAAACAAAAACAAAAACAAGCATTTATTTTACCTTTTCAAATTTCTTTTATGACAGAATTATAGAGCAGTTAAAATCGGATTCATTTTTTATTTTTTGACTCTAGGGTGTCGAGATAAACGACTTTTTATATTTGATATCAAATAAAAAAATAACCGAAGTAAAAGATTTTGAGCTTCGGCAATTACGAAATCGTTGGCTTACATAAATTTTTCATACCTTCTTTTTTTTTTGGTTTTTAATATTTTGAACATGGGATCGTCGATTAAAATCCAATGTGTAACATAAAAGAATTATGATTGGGCGTAATGCCCAATATGATACTCTAGATGAAATACTTACTTACCTTTTGTTTGGGAGGTGGTAAACGCAGAGGGGGAGGTTTGTAATTTTTGTATGTAACAAGGAACGTAGAATATAAAATATTTCATGCTGAATTTAAAGATCTTGCTTTCATAATTTTGGGGAAATTGAACAATTTTTGTCTGAATTTATGGTATTTGTATGGGAGGTGGCAGAGTGTGGGAGATTTTGGATGATTTTGAATCTGCTTATCAACTTATCCTAACCCATTGCTTTGTTACAATTTTAAAGTCGATAGCTCTCATATGTTCGAAGGAGAAAAACTTTTCTTGAATTTCCAATACAAAGATTTGTATGGGAGGTGGTAGAAGGAGTGAGGTGAAGGCGATTTTCTTTAGCATTTATTACAATCATTGAGGGACAAATTGTGGAAAAATTTCAAGTTTCTACTTTTTCTAGTTTCTATGGAAATCGGTAAAATGCATTTATCAAAATTCTGCATTTGTATCGGAAGGGGTAGAAGGAATATCCGAATCAAAACCAAATTTTTTGACATCAATTATATTTAAAATAGTATACTTTTCTCCAATTTTAAAATTGATAGCTTTGACGGTTTTGAAGAAAACCAATTTTATTGAAATTCCGAAATTTCGTAAAATTTGTATGGGAGGGGGTAGAAGAAGTGAGGTAAAGTTGATAGTTTTTCGAAAATTAATTGCAATTGTAATAAAATTAATTGTAACAAAAATTGGTTCATTTAGCTTTGCTAGTTGCAATGCAATCCGAATAAATGCATTTTTGAAAATTGTGCATTTGTATGGGAGGTGGTAGAAGGAGTAAGGAAATCAGACCAATATTTCTTGAGGTTAATGATATTTATATCATTATACTGTGACCTAATTTTCAGGTAATAGCTGAAATGATTTCGGACAAAAATTAATTTCTTTAAATTTCGAAATTTCATGAAATTTGCATTAGAGGGTGTAGAAAGAGTGGAGGGATGTGGCCCGTTCACAAACTTAAAGTTACTTTTTTTGCTAAAAATGACACACAGCCAATTTCAGTACGATAGTTCAAAGTGTTCGAGAGTTATGTTGTAGACAGTCGCACAGACAGACAGACGGACAGACAGCAACTCGGAATCGAGGTTTTTGAGAGACAAAAAATATTTCTGTACCCTTCGCAGCTCTGTGCGAGCATTATTTCTTAGCGATACAAACGCAATATACTCTCAGATTTCATCTAGAGTATAAATATGCTCCTACGAGTGTTTCTTTTGTGTGATATGACAATTTATCTAGGTAGCGGTAGCAGAAAGTAATGTGAGTGAAAATTTTCAAAATATTAAAATCTATATTAGTAAAATTTCATCAAAATGATTAGAGTCCTGATCAAAAGGAAGCTACTCGTGAAATTAGAACTCATCCCAAGTGCAATTATTCCAACAAGTGTGTGAGGATTCTTCAAAAAAGACGAAAATGAGAAATATGAAAATTTCGCACAAATTTCAAAAGTATCTTATAGACATATATATGCTCAGATGTAAGTGGCTGATGGAAATTCGCAGACCAAACGTTAGCACCTACAGACTTGCATTATTAAATTTTTTGAAACATAAAAGTAGTATAAAATAAACTGCCAACAAATCAGGCGTAACTTTATTATTCTTGTGACAAGTTGAGGATGCGTGGAAGATCGATGTGCAGGTTAGAGTGGCTAGGGACTAAGTGAAAGGGGGTTCTTGAGCAGGACTGTTGTCAATTTTCACTTAATTGCGGATACTATCAATAGCTCCAGTACATATAATTAATATTTCATTCGTTTATGCAAGTTTGGGTCTTAGTGAGGGGAGGGGTGAGGGGTGATAGTAAGAGGGGGTGGATGCTAATAATTTTTCAATTGATTGCTTGAATCAAGGCCAATATTCTCTGTTTAGAATGTCAGTTTCATAGACGAAGTTGCATAGAATTTTCATAAAATTCGGTGCGTTTTACATTCACGAAACTAAACATTTGTATGGGAGGGGTAGAGGAGGTAAGATAATCGTAAAATTTGTGATGCAGTTTTATTTCATTTATCCTGTAAGGTGCTCGTATAAAATGTCAAGTTAATAGCTTTAAATTTGTTGGTTATTAGTTGATTTATTGAAATTGGTCGAAATCATACTTTTGTATGGGAGGGGTAGCAGGGCAGGTGCGATCTTCAAACTTTTAACGTTTCCACTATTTTTATAAGTTTTTGTACAAAATTTTAAATTGATATCTTTGAACAGTTAGGTGATACTAGATTTCTTAAAAATGGTCGAAAAAATAATTTTGTATAGGAGGGGATAGAAGTTTTGAAGGTATTCGACCACTTAATATGTTATACATTTTACATTCGTAAATTTTCTAGTTTCTACCTTGAAATTTTATTCAAAAATTTTCTGTTTTTGTATAACGAACGTTAGACCAGGTGCATAATAATTTTGGAACAAATTATTATTTATTTTCTATGTACATCAAATAGATGTATCCTCGTACAAAATTTAAACTTTGTAAATATCTTCCGCCAGAGCCCTAAAAGAATCACTCAACCTTTTCGACATTTTCGCTTAGCATCTCCTTCCCCTTACACCCCCCAACTTCAAATTTTTACCAAAATTAAAAACTATGTAGTTCTATAATCTGACGATTTATGATTTGATATCTGTACTCAGTTTTAAGATAAAACGGTTTGAAATTTTGAAAAGTGCACCATTTTTGAAATGCTTCCCATTTCCCCCACTACTATTATAATCAAATTTTATATTTATTTTTTTGTACTTCGCTAGTATAGCTCAATAGTTTCAATTATATAGCTTAAGAGATAGTCGAGATATTCATTTTTAATTGTTTTTCTTTGCACCCTCTCTGACCCTCCCCCTTAAAATAATTAGCCTCTCTCTAAGCTGATTCTGGTGGACCTGTATCTTAATGGTTCCAAAGTATTGGTTTCTTATGGTGAGGAATTTCTAAGATACAAAAATTTAAAAAAAAGTCTGCCAACAATTTGTTTTTAGCCCCCCCCCTCCTTATCGGACGCCAATGGATAAAAAAATTAAATTAATTTTAAAGTTTGTTTCACAACCCTCTCTACACTTCTGCTGATTTTTGGCATCATATCTGCTTTCATAGTGGAGATATTAGCAAGTGTAGTTTTTAACTTTTTCCCTCCTACCGCCTGCCCCTTCCATCTGACACTCCCTAAAATTTAGATACTCACTTACTCAGTAAACAATTCTCCTAAAAACAAATATTCTACCTTTAACGGTCTCGGAGATATGAGTCCATATGTACGGCTTACGGCAGGACGGATTTTTTTTTTGCATTTTTAGGCTAATTTAGTCATGAAACACGAAAAAACAAAATTTCAGGGTAGCAAATTTTTTTTTCTGTGTCGATCACAATTCTTTATTATTATAATCAAATCAATCAAATTCCTGTTAAGACCCCCTATAGGGGCATAGGACAGAAACAACTCTCTTCCACAAGGCGCGATCCTGCGCATCGGCTTTAAGCTGTTGCCAGGACTTGTTTATTCCTCTGGCCTCCTGCTCAACTGCTCGCTTCCATGTGTTACATGGTCGACCAACCCGACGTCTTCCTTGAGGGTTATAATCCAGAGCCTGTTTTGCGATGTTTTGCTCTGGTTTCCTCAGAGTATGACCGATCCACTGCCACTTTCGCCGTTGAATCTCAATACCTATTTTAGTCTGGCGAGCTGTACTCCAAAGTTCGTCGTTGGAGATCACTTCTGGCCAGAATATTCCTAAAATGCGTCGGAGGCATTGGTTTACGAAAGTCTGTAGTTTCTTGGTAAGTCGAACGGTCACTTTCCACGTAGTACAACCATATAACAACACGGATTTGACGCATGCGTCAAAAACTCGCAGCTTCGTGCGAAGGGAGATCTCTCTTAACCTCCAGAAAGGGGAAAGGATACCGAAGGCCTGACGAGCTTTATTTAGCCGAGCCTCAACATCCTTTTCGGCTCCGCCGTCCATGCTGACAATGCTTCCGAGATAGCAAAAATCTTGCACCTCTTCCACATCCTGTCCATTAAGAACAATCGGTGTGCTTGCGTTCGAACCCATGTGCATGTACTTGGTTTTACGCACATTTATTTTCAGTCCCGCCTCTTTGCATTTAGAATGCAACGAGCGAACATTTGACTCTAAGTCCGAACGGGTATGTGCAAGCAAACACACGTCATCAGCATAATCAAGGTGACTTAAGATGTTAAATAGTCTCCATTGAAGACCTTTACCTTCCCCACCTTCCAGTGCAGCTTTCAAGATGTCATTTATTACCACCAGAAACAGGGCTGGTGATAATATATATAATATAATAATAAGGTAAAATTTCAGATCCAAAAAATAAGCCTCCGAAAAAGGATTTAAAAGGTTTCCCATACAAAAAACAACAAGTAGATGACTAGATATTGCCGAGATAAGTTTATCGGCGTTCCTGTGGTAGAATGCTCGCTCGACGTGTGGGCGGCTCGGGTTTCGATCGCAGCAATATACATTTTTTTTGCGAATATTTTTTTTAAGGTTTGACTAGAGTAAAAATATCATAATTCCAGCGAAGAGATCAGCAGATTTGCATATGCTATTCAAGGATAATCTCTTCTCTATTTTCTTCTGCTCGGATGTAAGTGGCTGATGGAAATTCCCAGACGAAACGGTAGCACCTACAGATTTCCGTTTTATTTTTTCTTAAATTCTTTGAAACGTGAAAGTACTAAAAAAAACTTTCAGATCCAAAAAATATTACACCACACTAAACCTCCAAAAAAGGGTTTAAAGAGTTTCCCACATAAAAACCTGTGAACATTTAGTCTTCTTCTTCAATAGCGCTACAGCCCAAATTGGGCCTTGGCCTCCTGACCTTCAGGTTCATTAACATTTTCATTATTTATTGCGGAAGGGTTGTTAGCCCTTCGCACAACCCTCTATCTACGAGTTTTTTTTTTTTTTTTTTATTTTCGTAGATTGAGGTAAGCAAAGTATACCCAAGCAGGTAGTGTGCTGGAATTTTGCGTCGGCCGGGATTTGAACTCACGACCTTCGCATTGTAGACCAACTCACTATTCACTAGGCTACACCTTAGCCTAGAACATTAAGTAGATGACTACATTTTGGCAAAATAAGTTTATCAGTGCGGTAGAATGTTTAGTGGTTACTGATAGAATGCTCGCCCGACGTGCGGTCAGCCCATGTTTCGATTCCAGATACAAATAGATTTTTTTAAATATTTTTTTTTGTAAATTTGACTAGAGTTAGCGAAGCTCGGAAGCAGATGTCTCCGTGCGAGTTAAGGCCAACAGTAATTAAATACAGCCCTTATAAATTTTATATATTCGCCTATGTAGACGCAGAAAAAGACCGGCTGAGGGCCGTTGTTGGTGTACGGCTAGTAATTAATAAAACCGACAGAGTGTAACATCCTTACACATCCTATTTTTGTAATTCAAATTTTGCACCCTTAAAACCAGCATAAAGATGATTAAATAGTTTTTAAGTGAACTTCCACTTTTTTAAACTTAATTTACTAAAATTTAATTATTGAATTATAGTTGCCATACTAAAATAAAATTTATTTAAACGATCATCGAACACTTATTATTATAAATATGAAATTAAAAAGATACACACTCGGAGGTCAGGGTTGAAAATCATTACCTCCCAGTTTATTTGCATTCTGTCTCGAATCGCGTAAATTATTTATAATATACCCACTTTCTGACCATACATCTGTTTAAGATCTACATAAGCTATAGCTAAGGTAGTCTGACTTAGTCAACATCGCTACTAGGTGTATCTATATTATATCTCTTGTAAATGTAGAGATCAACCTGGCTGTACGAGAACGTCAATTTTACTAGTATTCAGTTTTAGTAGTCCAGTTGCCGCGAAATTATATAACTACCTGTTAGAATGTAATTCTTCTCATAACGCCGCAGCAAGTTGTTTTGCCCGCAGTTCGCATAATAACCGAGTGATCGGACGGATTACATCTCATCTTAGAGAAAATCAGTAGTGTTAAGACGACGCGAAATCATCGATCGGTCAACATCAAGTGAAAGTGATAATAGTAATAATAATACGTTTTATTGGTGCTGATTTAGTTAAATCAATACTGAGAAGACAGTATGCAAAATTTAGTGATATGCAGTATTTATATTTTAAGTTCGAGCATTCTACTGGTTGGCGGAGAGGTGCCGTTTATAACCGAACAACGTAAGTGTTAATTTTGTGTGAATTTTCGCTACAATTCCATATTATAGATATACAGAAAATTGACTAATTTTATCGAGGCATGTACTATATGTATATCTGTTTCTTTTTTTTTCGAAATCATGGCTAAATTGTTTCGGCCTAATTGGATCGATTGCCAAGAGAAGTTCTTGTTTTTCCATTCGTGTTTTTCGTTTTTCAAATCTTAAAACGAACTATTATGAACTACTTTGTACTAGGAAATTATTTACAAAGTCAGTTTCAACATATTTGATAGGTTTAAAAAAAAAAGGCAATGGTAAGCAATTAAAAGTTTAGGTGTAGCGTTTTGGTCTACAATGCGAACGTTGTGAGATCAAATTCTGCTCGACGTATAATTCCAGCACACTTTCTGCATGGGTATAGCTTAATCTTCGAAAATGAGAATTCGTAGATAGAAGGTTGTGCAAAGGGCTAAACCTGGAACCTGCAAGTCAGGAGGTCATGGTCCGCTTTTGATTGTAGTACCATAGAAGAAAATTGAACGGAATCGAAAATAGGCAAAACTGTTTAAATAAAGTATGGAAATTTACAATGTAAATTTTCTTTTGTGAAAAATGAAGGTGCAGATGTAGAATAATTAAAATAACGTAATTAATGAAGAGATCAAGTAAATGTGATAGGAATATAGAATTAAGTTCTAAATCGAATCGCTAGTCTAGACAGTGTTCTAAGGCCTGGTTGCATAGTAAGAAGCTGTAACATGCAATTTATTGCTTCTTGTTATATGCAGTAGCAGAGAAGTGATAATTCTAGGTAGAGATGGTGGCTTGATTTATTTCGATTGTAGATATATGTTAAAACCGGAAGATTTACAAACTAGAAAATTTATGTACAAGGAAACTTTTCAATAAAATTGAAAAATTATGGGCAATGTCACCTTACAGTCTTAGATCCTTGTACTGATGTTCTAGTGAATTTTATTGTAATAAAATAAATAATATATTTTACATAAATAGAAACCGGCAAGAATATAAAATTTGATTTTAAGCCAAGGTTTCCGTTTTTCTAATAGATTTAAGACTTGTCCGCTTCAAGGTTTTATGTTCTTTGACTTTGAAGAAACATTTAAAATGTATGTTTGTATAATTGTTGAAAAGAAGTACTTGATTTTCTACGGAAACTAAATGAATAAATTGAAATAAATAAGGATTAATGATCATCTAAAATATTTAATTTACTGCCAAACCCCTCGGCTTCCACTTTGCGTATATAAATTTGTATAGAATTTATCAAAGTAATGCCTAACTAAAAAAAAATTCATTCAAAGTAAAACAGATCAATAAGATTCACTTTTTTCCCTAGTAAGATTTATTGTATTTTATAAGAACGTAATATCGCCGCGATAGTGCCTGTACGATATCACTTCGCTATTGCATGCGTATCGCAATATTTCCTTGGTGATTTTGTTAAGTTATGCACATAAAAATGAGTTTTCTCAAAGTCGAAGCAGATTATAGATCGGTCATTACTTAAACTTTCCACTATTTTAATTGATTATCTACTGATATTTTAAAACTAGCCGGTCTTTTTTTTCGTCTACGTAGGCGAATGTTTAAAACTTAAAGGAACTAAAAGGACTGAAATCATGACAATTTTACCCTTACTTTTAAACAAAATCTTATTTGTAAAAAAAGAATTCCATGTATCTGGGACTGGCCGGATGTCTGGCAAGCATTCTACCACTGAGCCATCGACGCTGACAAAGTTATTCTGCGAAAATGTACCCATCTACTTATTGTGGACAGTATATGGCGAACCATTTAAAACCTTTTTCTGAGGTTTAGGGTGCAAAGAAAGAGTTTTCATATGAACGACGTTCATTTGAAAGCTTTTTCATTACTCGATCGGTGACCTTAGAGCTGAAGCGAGGTGAGCGAGGTGATTGATGCTTTATGAACAGGTCGGTCAGTGAAGTGCGATTGCGATTTGCTTAGCGAGCTTTGATCTGATCGGTGAGGTGGGACGTGCGGTTAATGAGGTGGACTTTCGTGTGTAAGCGGCGATTTGTTTGGCGAGCTTTGTTCCGAGCCACGATCTCATCGGGGTGAGGTGGGATGTGTGTGTTGCGCGATTAATGTGCGAGTGCTTTGTAGCGATGATCATTGGGCAATTTTATTGGCAATAGACCGTAAGCAGTATTTGCTGTGCTCTTCTAATCGCAGCTCTTTTAAATTTTCAATCGCGATTTGCGATTGCAATTTTAAAAGAGCAGTGAAAAAATCGCAAGTATGTAAAATAGCATACCATCTCTCAGCATACGTCATCCTTCAACAGAAAAATCAGTCCCTTACATCCAGGCAAAGAAATAAGAAGATAGAGAAGATGCTGGCTTTTTTGGAATTACGATATTTTTACTTTGGTGAATTCTTTACAAAAAAAAAAAGAAAAAAAAAAAAGAAATATTCATACATCGGGATGTTCCGGATGTCGGGCGAGCATTCTACCACTAAGCCATCAACACTGATAAAATTATCTCGCCGAAATGTAGTAATTTACTATTACTTTTACTTTACATGTTGATAGTTTTTTTAGACCCACTTTCGGAGGTTTAGGGTGTAATATTTCATCGATTCTTTTATAGTACTATCATGTTTCAAAGAACTTAATAAAAAAAAAAAATCGCAAGTCTGTTGGTGCTACCGTTTGGTCTGGGAAGTCACACCAGCCACTTTATCCAAGCACATATACTAGATTTTAGCTGAAAATGAATTTCAACGCGAATAGGTAACATATAAATTAAAAGAACAATGAGTCTTTCCAGATCGTCATCAGCATAAACAAGGTCAATTAAGATGTTAAACGGTTCCCACTAAGGACCTTTACCTTCGCTACTTTTCAGTGAAAAGAAAGATTTCCGGATTTCAAACATCACACTCTCAGCAGAGACCGAAACGTTAAACATAATAGAGAAAACAGTGGAAATAAGAAAATCTTTTTTCATTTATAACCACCAGAAATAGAGTTGATGATAGTATACAACCTTGTCTGACAGCTCTCCTTTATGTAAGACATGATATGATTCTATAATTATAGCTATGATCTTACTTAATTAGGGGGAATATAAATTAGGGCCGGCGAGTTTTAATCAAAGCTAGGTTGTAGCCTAGTGAGTAAAGTGTTGTTCTACAATGCGAAGGTCGAAAATTCAAACTCCGGTCGACGTATAATTTCAGCTCACTACTTGCATGGGTATATCTTAATCAAATTCCTGTTAAGACCCCCTATAGGGACAGAAACAACTCTTTTCCACAGGGCGCGATCCTGAGCATCGGCCTTTAGCTGTTGCCAGGACTTGTTTATTCCACTGGCCTTCTGCTCAAATGCTCGCTTCCATGTGCTACATGCTCGACCAACCCGACGTCTTCCTTGAGAATTATAATCCTGAGCCTGTTTGGCGATGTTTCGCTCTGGTTTCCTCAAAGTGTGACCGATCCACTGCCACTTGTGCCTATGAATCTCAATGCCTATTTTTGTCTGTCCATTTGTACTCCAAAGTTCATCGTTGGAGATCACTTCTGGCCAGAATAATTATAAATGCGTCGGAGGCATTGGTTCACGAAAGTTTTCGGTTTCTTGATAAGTCGAACGGTCAGTTTCCATGTAGTATATACAACCATATAGCAATACAGATTTGATGCATGCGTCAAAAACTCGCAGCTTCGTGCCAAGGGAGATCTCTCTTAACCTTCAGAAAGGGGATAGGATACCGAAAGCCTGATGAAGTTTTAGACGAGCCTCAATATCCTTTTCGAATCCGCCATCCATGCCGACGATGCTTCCGAGATAACAAAAGTCTTTCACATCTTCCACATCTTCCGTTAAGAAGAATCGGTGCGCTTGTGTTCGAACCCATGTACCTGAACTTTGTTTTACACACATTTATTTTCAGTTCCGCCTCTTTGCATTTAGAATGCAAATGCAATAAGCGAACATTTGACTCTAAGTCCGAACGGTTATGTGAAAGCGAACACACGTCATCAGCATAATCCAGATGACTTAAGAAGTTAAACAGTCCCCATTGAAGACCTTTATCTTCCCCACCTTACAGTGGAGCTTTCAAGATGTCATTTACTACCACCAGAAACAGGGCTGGTGATAAAATTCAGCCTTGCCTGACACCCGTTCGCGCAGGAAAGCTCTCGGACAACTCTCCTCTATGTAAGACACGACACCTTGCATCTTCGTAGGATTCTTTAATCTCTATGATTTTATCTGGAACGTCTCTCCTACGCAAAGCATTACATATGTAATCTCGCTTAACGCTGTTGAAAGCCTATGGGTGCGTCTGGGCTATCGCAATCTGCGAAAATTATGGCGGGTTGCGCGAGGGGCTAACAACCCCTTTTTAATAACAAATAAAATGTTAAGGAACTTGAATGTCAGGAGATCCAGGCCCGATTTGGGTTGTAGTACCATTGAAGAAGAGAAGAGAGTTTTAAACAAACTTTGAAGAACTAATTCGGATCAAGCGCATTTGGCGCCTTGTATTAGACTTCATGGATCCCGCTACCTCTTTATGTAAGGTATTTCAATACAGAAGAAAGGGCTTAGCTCCATAGATTTCTGTAAAAAGCACACGAGAGTCAAATTAGCCTCATACTAATTTGAAATGTTTATTTTACAAAATCTACAGACTTATGACTTATGTTACCACAACTAAAAGCTGAAACTATTTTCACAAATAGGCCATAGGAGTCGCTACAGTATACTGAAGATATTGGGGTCAAAAATTCCCCGTGCTCTTTCGATGGGTCAATTAAAAATAGGTTGCACAGCCTTATTCTGAGTTTTACAAAATTCGTTGGTGTGAACTTATAAGAGTTTGATGAATGTTTTCGCAGTGCATTCCAAATTGAAAAGAAAGAGTTTGATGTAGGTCTCAGCAGAGACCGAAACGTCATATTTAAATAAATTACAACAATGTGAAATCTGGAAATCTTTCTTTTCTTTTGTTATATCATTATTACGCTGGCGTGTAAACGTAATGTTAAATAACTAAACATAAAAGCACTACGATTGGGCGTGAAGCCTTATCATGCGATACTCTAGATGAAAGAGAAATTTTGTGATTTTAAGAAATTTTGTATGGGGAGTGATAGAAGGGGTGACGGCATTGAACCAATTTTTTCACATCACTATGTCTTATACAAAATTTAAGGTTCAAAAATTTTAAAGGTACTGAGATAATTAGTGCATTTCATTTAGTGAAATTGTGCAGTTTGTATAGGAGGTAGTAGAAGGAATGGAGAGTTCTTAATGATTTTTTCAAAAACAACTATAAATATCATGCATTTGACATATTTTAAATTGCAGATCAGTATCGTTTATACTTTTCAGGAGGTTCAACTTTTTTAAAGGTGTTAAATTGTGTCACAATGTATGGGAGGCGGTGGAAGCAGAGAAGCAAATCGCCTAATTTTTTTCGGGCTTGCTAATAATTCTAAATAAATATTTAGTGCATAATTTCGCCTTTATAAATTTTATACGTACAGAGTAAATTGGTTTATAGTAATTCCTGGCAAAGCGCAGTTTGTATGGGAGGTGGTGGTAGGAATGGGAGGATTCGAATAATTTTTATGCTGTAGATTTAAATTATAATAAAAATAATATTTTCCAAATTTCAGATCAATAGATTTTATACTTTTCGAGAAAATCTAATTATTGCAAATCATTTTGTATGGGAGGGATTAGAAGAAGTGGAGCGATTTGGTACCATCACAAACTTGTCCTTACTTTTTTGTCAAAAACGACGTGTACAAAGTTTAAACTTTCTCGAGCTAGAAAGGACACGGACGGACGCACATCCGGTTTTTAAAATGAACTTTTACATTATTGATTTTGTTCTCCAAGCCTTATTTCTTAGCCTCACAAACTTTGTGGTAAACTTATAATTCTCTTAGATTTCATTTAGAGTAAACACATTCTGGTTTGATTGTGCAACATTTTAGACAACCAAATTGTGATTTGTTTCTGAAAACTCTATTTATAAAAAAATCTCAATAACACTTACAGATCGGCTTGTGCGTCATCATAGCACTTAGCTAGATTTCTTAAGTTTACTTAGATCACTAGAACTTTACCTGCTCTAATGTGTTTTTTGTACGTTAGATAATACGAGAGTTTTTAAATTCAAATATTATTCAACTTTTATTGCACGCGGTAGTTATATTTTTGAAGTGTTCAACATACCTGCAAATAGAAAAATAGAATAGTTAATATTTATGGTTATTTAATTATTATAAATTAAAAAATAATTTAATCTAATTGGTATTCTAAACATCTCACTCAGATCACTTCTGTAGGTGGTATTTAAAAATTATATGCATATTTATTAATCATGGGAATAATTTATAAATTGAAGGTCAAGTGAAACAGTACTAAAATAATACTTTATACATTCAGTGGCGTTGTGGATCGATTCGATGAAGGTCAGGAGGACGATTTGACGATTTTTCGCGTTTTTTTATTTTTTAATATGAAATGCCCAACCCAATGGGATGGTGGTGAATCTCGCGAAATTTTTTTGAAAACCCTTAATGACTACATCCGAATCAGTTTTAGTTTTTATACTCTAGATGGAATCTGAGAGTATTATAAGTTTGCTCTTAATTATATGCCAATATGCTCGCATAGAGTCGCCAAGGGTACAGAAATATTTAGTTATTTGTTGTCGCTCAACGAACGGATTGTCTTTCCGTCCGTTCGCTCTCTAGTTTGAGAACGCTTTGAGCTAGTAAGGGCAAATTGTGTACTTGTTATTTTTGGTGACAAATTAAGGCCAAGCTCGTGAACGGGTCGCTCCATCCCTTCTACCACTTCCCATATAAACTGCACAATTCCAAGAAATGTAGTTCACCATTTTTTTAGTGTCTCTTAAATTTTTCTAGCTTAAATTTTGTGTGAAGTATTTTGGGAATTATAATGATATCAGAAGAAATTAGATAGATCTCGCTACCCCTGCTATGTATCACCTCCAATACAAAATCTCAAAATTTTGCAGCTTTACGATATGTCGATTTTCCTGGAAAATATCAAAGGTAAAGCTCTGAAATTTTGAAATTACTACTTCTTCAGTGACATTATTTAATTTTATTAAAATAATTGAGATCCTCTCACTACTTCTATCCTCTCTCATGCGAACTGCATCATTTCACAAAATTTCTTGAACCAAGTTTCACAGTACCTATGATAGGTTTGAAGCTCTAATTTACTACAAACCATTTTGGTAATGACTGTAGTGAGGTGTGGAAAAATAAGTTAAGTCCCGCCACTCCTCACCTCCCAAACAAAACGGCACAATTTTAAATTATGTCGATTTTCTTGGAAAGCATAAGGGTTACTGATCTGAAATTTAAATCGCATCGTTTCTATATCGATTGTAGTAGAGATACTCGATAGACACTGTCCTAATAGAGTTTGGACAATGCTCTAATACCAACAGGTAAGACTGCGTTTAGAAGCACAAGAAGGCAACATAAGAAATACGAAAATCAGCCAAACTTGAGTTTGACCGATTTCAAATGTACGGACACGAGCGAAAACTTGCGTTAAACTACAAGTTTTTGAATAGAATTCTCATTAAAACCGAAAATAAATATGACTTTCATAAATAACAATTCATTTTGATTGTGTTAACTTCATAAAAGAAGAAAAAGAATAGAGAAAATTCAAATTTCGGGCGAAATTTCCCGCGCGATCGCTGTACATGCATTGTCCAAATTCTATTAGGACAGAAGTGTTAGTGTGTATCGAGTATCTCTAGATTTCAGTTACCTTTGTAAAAATCTTTTAAGCTTCAAACCTCCCTTCACTCCTTCTGGTACCATCCAAAGTTTGGCGAAAACAATTTTCAAAATAATACTACTCTAATTGGACTTTTTTTTTGTGGCACCAAGTTTTTTTTTTTTTTACAGAATAACCCTTGTTATAAGCAATTTCGGCCTTTATGTGCAATGCAAAAACACAGTCTTGGGGGGAAGGGAGGAAAAGGGGAGTGAGAACGACTGTACCGAGTGGAGAAGTTGGCATATTTTGCAGTTTTACTGGCTGCTACTGACAAATATTTGCAGATGTTGTGGGGGACTGAATAATAAATAGCGAAAAGTAGCCATCTACTGAGGTTTTTGAGGCTTCCGTGGCGTAGTGGGCAGCGTGCTTGCTTCTCAGTCAATAGGTCGTGGGTTCGATTCCCACTCCAGACGGGATTTTTTAAGCGCAAATTTTTCAGTTGCCACTGGTGATAAAAAATTATTCGCGATAAAATGGGGAAACGGTGTAAAAGTGAAACAGTTCCACTTCAAGAAGGCCTAGATACTCAGTAGAAGGTTTCTGTTCGCTTTCTATCATTCAGTCCCCCATAACATCTGCAAATAATACACAGTTAATTGAATGAGGACGGACTGGATAAAAAAAACCGGTGAATGTTGCTTTTAAATTGCATGATGTTATCATCACTAGGAAAAGCGGCCGCGGGTAGTGTATTTCACATTTTGGTTGTTCGAGGTAGAAATGACTGCCTTTATTTCAGTGTACGTGATTTGGGTGGCTCAACTGTATAGTACTCATGAGCGCGTTCAGCAGCGCGAGTACTATTCGGGAATTTATATAAAGGAGGGATAAGACGACTTATTCCAGAACTACAGCGACTATGGAAATATCTGTAGTAGATGGTGAGTACTCCAACATTTTTGCGATGTTCAAGGGAGCCTAAAGATACCGTCATGGCAATAACAATAAATCGAAACGCAAATCTCTGAATTCGATTCAGTACCTTGAAATGAATTCTGTGTGCCTCAGCCCAGATATGCGAATTGTACTCGGGATGGGGCCTGATGTGTTACTTGTAGATGGTTGCAAGATCACATGTTGTAAAATATTTCTTATCCCTTCGGAGAAAACCTAAGCACTTGGGGGCGTCTAAAGCTACATTGTGGATATGCTGGCTCAAGTCAATTTTTTTTTTATTAATGTGCATACCCTGAAGGTGGAAATTCTCCGAATGATTAAATGTTACATCGTCAAAGATTAGCTCAGGCACCGACATGTTGTATTTAAGAGAAAGATGACAGGCTTGTATTTTAGTGGCATTAAGCGCTACTCGATTCGTCCTGCCCCATTCCAGGATTGTGCTGAGGTCAGAATTTAATGAATTAAATTAGCTAAAGAAGACTGGTGTGCCTCAGCAATTGAATCGAAGCTGTAAGTGCTTTCAAGTGTACTGTCATGTACGAAGCTGTGAATTGGGTTGAGAATCGACGACAGAAGGTCGTTAATAAAGATTAGAAATAAAGTAGGTCATAAAATGGAGCCTTGGGGAACGCCGGAATTGATAGAAAACGGAGTCGAAGAGACGCCATTTAAAACAACTTGTATAGCGCACTTCGATAGGAAACTCTGAATCCATAACAAAAAAGAAGCATCAAATCCAAATGCTTTGAGCTTCGAAAGTAGGGATTTATGCCCAACTCTGGCAAACGTTTTCGCAATGTCTAATGCAATTACTTGTCCTTCGCCAAATTTATGTATGCAAGTATTCCAGTGTTCGATTGGGTAAACCAACAAATCACCTGTGGTTCTTCCCGGCCGAAAACCATATTGGCGATCGTCTATAATGATTGCTCTCCAAGAATTGCATGACCTTGCGGTTGACGGCAGTTTCCATAACTTTTGACAGCAGGAAGTGATGGATATTGGGCGATAGTTGGCGGGGTCCGACTTGCCTCTCTTCTAGGGTATATGCTGCATATTTGTTTGTTTGCAGCTTTTTGGGAATTTTCCTGAAGAGTAGGATAGGTGGAACAGATTGCGAAGAGGTTAAGCTAAAGACGAGAAGCATTTATTAAGGGCTATGGGGCAAATACCGTCCGGATCAGAGGATTTAAATCCTGAAGAATTTTAGCAATGACGCGAGTGCGAAATTTTAAGGCACGCAATATGGTGCCTTTAGGCGATAGAGTTGGGGGTGACTGATTACTCGGCTAGGGTATAGTCTAGTGGGTAGTGTGATGTTCTTGTAATGCGAAGGTCATGAGTTCAAATCCCGGTCGACGTAATATATCATTCAAGCACATTGCGTGCTTGGATATACCTTGGTCACCTCAATCTACGAAAATGAGAAATTCGTAGAAAGAGGGTTGTGCGAAGGACTAACAACCCTTCCACAATAAGTAATGAAAAATGTTAAGGAACCTGAATATCAGGAGGCCTAGGTCCGATTTGGGCTGTAGCGCCATTGTAGAAGTAGAAGAGGAAGATTACTCGGTGAGAGTGTTGAATTTCTCGCAAAACTCGATGCTAGTAAATTTGCCTTTTCAACTGGATTGAGTACTGAGCGGCTACCGTCAGAAAGAGGAAGTGTAGACGATGAAATAAAATTATTACTGACGGTTTTAGCAAATGACCAAAAAGATTTAGATCCTTTAGGGCATTCTTCATTTTCATCTTCATTTTAAATCAAGCTGTTTTTTTGCGTGGTGAATTATGATATTGCAGGAATTCCTTGCCTTGGTATACAAATCTCTGTAGCCGAGGGTGGGGTGAACTTGTTAAAAGCAAGTTTTTTTTTGCGCGAATTGCATCGAGACAATCTTTGGTAAACCAAGAGCCCTTAGATTGTCTAACTCTTTTGTTGTTGAATGGAATAAAGAGCCGCATTCCTTTGAGAATTGTTTCAGTAATAATACTGCAAACTAGATCGCAGTCATTGGATATAAAGCAGTACAGCTTTAAAGAATGCATTTAGCCCGCCCCAGTTGGCTTTCTTGAAGTGCCACACGATCCTCCTCGAAACTTTTATTACTGGCGGTTTTAATGCCGATATTGGGAACTGTGCACGAATCAGGAAGTGATCCGTATCACAAATTTGCGATGGTGCAATAACAGATATGTTATATTTCTCAGGATGGTTTGCGAGAAAATTATCAAGGAGCCTTGCGTAATGCAACATCAGGTAGCTGAGTAGGGTCTCTCACTAGTTGTTTAAATCCATTGATGGAAGCGAAAATCTCATCTCATAAAGTATATATGTGTTAGTGGGTTATTTATATGGCAAAAAAATCATCCCTAAGGCCACTGAAACTTCAATACCATATAGAGTATCGCATGATTGGGGCTTGCCCGCAATCGTAGTTTTGCTGTATTTATTTTTTTAATTTAACGTAAAATACTCTCAAAAAAAATTTTATTATCGTACAGAAAAAAAATTTTATTTATATTTTTTCTATCTTTCAGCATCTTATCTGCCACCATGCCAAATTAAAAATCCGGAATTTACAAAATGTTCGACAAATAGCATACAAAAAATATTCGAACAAATGACTAAAGGTTGGAAAAATTCAATTTCTTCACAATTTTTTTGGTAATAATTTTTCGTTTTTTGTTTAGGAATTCCTGGCTTAGATTCTCTACCAAATCTCGATCCCATGACAATTAATAAAATTAAAATTAATCAACAAGGAAGTGATGCGGTTAATATTAAGGTAGAATTATCAAAAATTACTGTGACTGGATTCGGAAAGACTAAAATCGTCGAAAGCAGGTATGAGATTTATTAAGTTTATGATTTTAGAGAAAAACAAATCTTTTAGGGAGGTGGTTGAAGAGATGGAAGAATTTTATTATCGTTAATATTCTTGTTTATATAGGGTGGGCCAAATACAAGTTTCTTTTTAAAAATGCAAAAAATTGAACAATATTTTTTTCCATTTATTTATTACTATTAGGGGAACGCGTGAGAGCACTGCGACCTCCTTGGCCTATTGTGCGTTTATAGCCCCTTCACCCTGTTATATCTCAATAGCTTTAGCTAATTTGAGAATCTTTAAGGTAGCCGTATTGGCTAGTTCCTCCGTAGAAAGGAAACCCTTTCCAAGAAGACTGTGTCTTTTCCTAGCTACTGCTTCACAGTGACATAGGATGTGTACTGTCGTTTCTGAGTCCTCGAGACAAAGGCCACTGTGCCCCGTCATTAGGCCGATTAGAGTACTAATATCCTTCTTGCTGAATTTTAGAATATCCTCCACTTTGTTTTTTTGTGATAGGATCAGTTTTTTTGAAATTGACAAGCCTGGAAGTCTATTCCAGTAGATTTTATGTTCTTTTTCTACCCACTTTTTGAGTATGGGGTTGGAGTACCCTTTTGGTTTTCCGCAGAATGGCTCTGGACCAATAAAATTTGTTTCTGCGCCGTTTTTTGCAAGGCGATCAGCCTCTTCATTTCTCTCAATTCCCATGTGTCCTGGTACCCACATTGAGGTTACATTATTCCTTTTCCCCAGGGTAATTAGGTTTTGAAGGCATTCCCATTTATTATAGCTTCATTAGTAAGAGCAAACATTCCCATTAATGATGAAACACAGCTTTATTCAAGTGGCTGCCTCGGCTGGCTTCGCAGTAGCGCATTCTGTCACTCCAATTTTCCAAGACCATGTCGACGGTTTCGGGCTGTAGCTCACGGATTGCATGGATGATATTGGCCTTAAGTGCTTGAATCGTTTCTGGATTGTTGGCATAACATCGGTTCTTCACGGCTCCCCAGAAAAAAACGTCCAAAAGGGTCAAATCGCAGCTCCGAGGCGGCCAATTGACATCGCCAAACGCCAGAAAACGCACTGTTTGGGCTACACCTCACTCACTTTGGAATTAGCTAGTTTTCAATATTTCCCAACGTTGTTCAAGTGTAAAGCGACTCATTTCGTTTCGCGGAGGTATGGTACTGACTTTCTCTCAAGATTTCGAGCGGGAAACAGCTTTCAGTGTCAAAATAACCTATGATCTTAAAAAGAAACCATTGGATGACCCACCCTATATATAAGACGAAAACTTTTGAGTCGATTAGCTTATTAAATTTTATAATTATATTTTTTTTGTACAGGAGGTGGTAAAAAGGATTAGGAAAATTCATTTCAGGTTTCACTCGTACTGGAGAAATTTTGCCCGAAATTTAGCCTTATACTCAGCTCGAGCTGAGCGAAATTTTCGCACATTTATATGCTGGAGGCAGGATTTCGTGTAGAGCTCGTTTGTAGCCTAGTGAATACCATGATGGCCGAAAATGCGAAAGATGTGGATTCAAATCCCGGTCGATGTATAATTTGAGCATGCTTCCTGCATGGGTATACTTCACCTGTAGTGCTTTTGATGGAAGAAGTATGGATTTTGTGTAGACTCCATTCTTTTCGCGCGTATGAGTATGTTTTGTTAAAACATAAAAATCTCACTCTAAGGCAGATCTATAAATTTGTTTGTTGGCGAATACCTACTATTGGCCTTTCGCTAACCATCCAACCAACGCAAAGTGGCGAATATTTGCTACGAGCATGTACTATTTGGTATTTTTTGCTCAATATTCGGCGATTACCGAAAGTATGGATCGATATTTACTCACGCTCATAGGGGTTAAATCTTAAATTTCTGAAAGAGCTTGATCTCACTGGCAGTAAAAGGTGTCGTGAAATGCTCATTTTACGACATATTCTAAAAATTCATATGTTGAGAAGTTTTTTTTTTGCCATTTTACTTAAGCTGAGTACTGCAGCGAAAGTAGTAGTGAAATTTCCATCGCGTTTTCGCGAAATTTCATTTCGCTCGAGCTAAGTATCACGCCTTGATGGTAAAAGTGGTGGTAAAAGAATCTTTTTATTTTTTTTTAATATAAGGAGAAGAAGATTATCGGTTGAGTTTATTATATTCAATATTCAATATTCAATGCGAAGTCAGTAATCTAGTTTATTCTACTTTAACAAATTTTCAGAAAATAAAATTTTTTTAAATATAAACAATAGCTATATACTCTTAAGCCTTTTTTCTAATAAACATACTAAACATTTTCTTTATTCAGAGTGAGTCCGAAAGATTACAGTTGGCAAACAAAACTTTTCCTTCCAAACATGAAGATCATCGGCAATTATGCCATGCAAGGTCGAATTTTACTAATTGGTTTGAACGGTCGCGGTAAAATTCACTTAGACATGGGTAAGTAAACTGAATTTAAATATTTTTTAGTTGAACTAATCCGAGGCCTGCAAATTAACTTAAAATCGGCATCTTTACTCAGCCACTCTTAATTTTCACTAGCACAATAGCTGGACATATGTAGACGATCGAGTAAGTCACAAGAGCAATAATTAAAATGCTCGACTCGAAAAGCTAAAATACTACGTTTCTTGACTTACGCAAAGTATAGTATTATGGTTAAGGATCTCGCGATCTCTCTTATTTCATTCTACATATACGTGGAGAAGTTTAATTGTAAATTTAGTTATTTTTTTTTTAATTAAGTTATATTTAAATACAGCTATAGCCTAATTATTTATAATTCTTAATAAATGATTTTTTTTCTCCCCAGACGGTTTAGATATACTTGCTCTTACAACTACTCGACTGTATGAAAAGGGTGGGCTAACATTTTATAATGTTACAAATACAAAAGCCGATTACACTTTGAAAAAATTACGAGCAAATTTGGAAAATTTATTCAATGGAAATAAGCAATTAGGTTTGAAATTTTTTTTTTTTTTTATTATACTTAAAAATCTTATATTTGACTTTTCTTTTGTAATAACGATTTTTTCAGAGGACAGTACAAATTTATTTTTCAATGAAAATTGGGAAACTCTTGCCGAAGCATTGAAGCCGGTTATCCAGAAAACGATTTCTGAAATTCTTCTAGGATATTTACAGAAAGTGTTTCATTTTATTCCGGCTGAATTTTTCATTACGGACATTCCAACTCCTAAGGAGCTTTATGGCGAATAATACATGTGAATGAATTTTTTCTTAATTGTTTTTGTATATATGTTTTTTATTTTTTTAATGAAATAAAGAGGGTGGAAATTTGTTTCGGTTAACAAATAATAAAAAGTATTATTCTTTCATTTATAATTTTACGTATAATTAAAAAAAGGATATCTACAATTCGTTTACAACGAAATATCTTATTCGGGACTATCGAAGACCCCGTAATACAAATTTGCACATTTACAGATATGTCGTATTTCTATTCCTGCTGAATTAAATTTCTAATTACTTTACTGGATTTGATGACTATGGGGAGATTATAACACTCTCTTGTCTTGACTTTTAGGCGTCTTAGCATTTTATTGATATGCATGTACATGTGTTAATATCACACCTTTCAATAGAAATAAAATAAAAAAGTATAACAAATTTTAGGATTCTCTCACCTCATCTACCCACTTCCATAGAATTATTTAGTTTCGTGAATATAAAAAACACCGAATTTCATGGGAATTCTATGCAACTTCATCTATGAAACTGACATTCTATACAAAGAATTTTGAACGTAATTCAGGGAACCAATTGAAAAATTATTAACTTCCACCTATCCTTTCTATCACCCCTCCATACAAACCCAAACTTAAATAAACGAATGAAATATTGATTATATGTACTGGATCTATTGATCGTATTCGCATTTAAGTGTTAAATAATTGACAACTACCCTGTACTAGTATTTCCGTCCACTTAGACTTCCCTCTACGCATCCTCAATTTGTTCCAAGAATAATAAAGTTGCGTCCGACTTGTTAGTAGATATTTTATTGAAAACACTGATCGCATCACAGAGATTGCTCCTCAGTACTTATTGAAGTTGGTTTAATGAATTGAACTGGAGAAGTTTATTTTTTCAAAAAATTTAGTTTTCAAAAACTAAGTTTTTTGTTTTCAAAATTTCAGCAGACCAGATTTGAGGAATAACACGTTCAAAGAGTTGCTTTATCGATATTTCTGCACCAAAAGTCATACTACCAAAGAAATCTATTGTATAAGATCCCTACCATAAAACATGCTTAACCAGTGGCGTCTCGTGACTTGTCTGATAGGTGAGGCGCTCAGAATTTTTTTTTTAATGTGGGGAGATAGGATAATAATATAATAATATGTCCAAAAATTAGCTTATGTGTCATTTAAAAAGACAAATATTTCATTGAAATAACTGCAGATAAATGCTCTTGCAATAAAAATGGCAACGGTTGAGCTGTCGATTTTATAAAGTAGCTAGAAGATCTATTAATCAATTGAATTTAATGGTTTGGTGAACGTTTTCACAGTTTCACAGATTTCCGGATTCTACACTGGTACGCTTTATTATTGTCATGAATAATAAAGCGTACCAGTGTAGAATCCTGAAATCTTTTCTTTCAATTAAATTCAGTACGAAAAGTAAAGACAGTTTTTAAGGCCCACCTTATTGTTATTGCTTAATAAGTCAAAAAATAAATATGTAGGTAAAAATAATTTCTCCTTTTAGAAATATTTGTTTACTTAAAAAAATATATTTTATAATTAATTTTTAATTATTTTCGGTCCCTACAAATACTCCTGATTCGCCAAACTTAGTTCAGAACTTAAAAACTGTGCAATGTAATGACAGAAGCCGATGTTTTATATTAGGGCTTCCTTATACACGATATTCTTTGTGATGAATTTCTCATTGGCTTTATTGTTAAATAGCTTTAGATCTTCTTGTGTATGGACTCATGACATGGCGACATAGATTTGTTTATGGGAAAATACATTATCATTTTTGGAATATTCAAATTTTCAATGTGCTAAAAAATTATTTAAAAAAAAAGTTTTTCGGCCGAAAATCGAACCCGCGGGCTAGGCGAGCATTCCACCAAATAACTATCAAAGCTGATGAACTTTTCTCAGCCACAATTTTTGAATCTACTTTAATTAGATTCAAATGGATTTAGTTTTAGACAAATAGTTAGTTTCGAACTAAGCACATCGATTTTATTTTGATATCTTGAATATCGGCCAGAAATCAAACCTGGGGATCTTCGTGTGGTAGGCGAGTTTTTTTCACTGAGCCAGCGATACCGACGAAATTATCTCGACAAAAACTTAGTAACCTACTTCACGTAACTTCGAATATATGCACAGTTTTTCATTATTATATAGATGCTAAATTTAGCATTAACATTTTATATATATTGCGTTAATACTTAATAATTTGTTTGCGTGCAAATTTATGTACTAGCAATACTTTCAATATATGAAATCGTTAGCTTGTTAAAATAATGAACTAAGTGAAATAATAAAAAAAATACATATAAACTTCTCGTCACTTTTTTGCTCAGTTTAGAAAGCTCACAAAATTCAGAACAGTCACTGCTCAGTCTCGTCTCATCGAGCCCCAAACTACTCTACAACCGAAATGACTCGAAGATGTCCCATAAACCCCCAGACTACTCTACAATGAAAATGACAAACAACAACAACAGCACAATGGTTACGCGGCGAAATTTGCGCCTTAGATCGACATCGTCGGACCAAGCCGCAGCAATGTGTGTGTGTGTGCAGGCAAGAATATTTGAATGAGCTGGGTGAGCAAGCTTTTCAGTCGCCTCAGTTGGGGGAAATCGATTGTTTGCAGGCTCGCACATTTCTGTCTCAGCGCTTTTAAGTTTTTTTTTCTTTAATTCGATTTCCCTGCTATTATATGGAAGGTAAAAGATAAAAAGACAGAGGCGTATCGCTGATATGAGAATGATCTAAAACGATAATTGAATATGCAAAATTTAATCGTATTAGGAATGTTCAATTGATCGAAAATACTCTGGAAGGTGAGGCGTAGCCTCATGCGCTTCACCTGATGAGCCGCTACTGTGCTTAGCCAAGTACTAAATTAATTGCGGAAACTATTATCACATCATAAAGCTATGTATAGATCTATTTATTACATATTCAAATCGATTTATGCTCGCATGACCAACTTAATATCTATGTTACCTCACATTTAAACATAGTTTCCAGTTTATTTTCTAATATAAAATGTAAGTAAGTAAGTGGTAAGATGATATCTTATTAACGGTATAGTATATCAAAAGTGTAATATAGTCGGTGAAGTAGAGCTCAATTTTTATTTGCACTTGTCTTGTGGAAATCGATTTTGAGAAATACTTATGTTAATGTGCACATTGTTCATTGAATAGTGCACTAAAGACCGTAGATAAAATCAATGTAATGATAATAATGGAATAGTTCATTGCTACTACTTTGCTAATAATGTTCAATGTTGTTGCACATTTTATTACCTACGTATATGTAGGTCTATCATGTTATCACCTCTTTACTTAATTTTATGATGGCACTACAGCCCAAATCGGACTTTGGCCTTAAGAATAATTCGCCTCCATCTACCACGGTTGAGTTCGAAAATCTTAGCAGTGATTTGCTGTCTGCGTCAATGGAATCCTCCCAGCGCTTCCGTGGTTTTCCGACCGATCTTTGTCCATTGACTTTCCCTCTTAGCGTGCGTTTGGGAATTCTTCCGTCATCCATCCGCTTCACATGACCAGCCCATTGTAGCTTCTTTAATTCTATGAGAGTTGATACTTCTGGATTGTTGAAAGTGGCATAAAAAAAATAAAATTCTTTATTGTATCGTATTCTCCAGATAGAGTCTTCCCTCATAGGTCCAAAGATTCTTCTGAAGACTTTTCTTTCAAAGGCGTTAAGTAATTTTTCGGATACCTGAGTTAACGAGCGATACGTGATCTGCCATATTATTATTTGATATATTTTTAATTTAGTTTTCCTGTGTACGTTCTTGTTTTTTTTCTCTTATTTGTTATAATAATCCTTATTTTAATTTCGATACATTCGCTTCCATCCTTTGATAGGTTTGTCTTTAGGTATACAAAGCTGTTTACGTTTTGTAGGTTGTAGTCTCCTACTGTAATATTTTGTCTGGTTGGCGTCTTTCTCCTAGTTTATGTCATAATTTTTGTTTTGTTAATACGTATTCCAACTTTCCTTGCTACCGAGTCAAGGTTTACAAATACCTCTTTAGCACCATCCAGAGATCTTGCAAGAATATTTATCTCATCGGCGCATGCTACGAGTTGTGTGGATTAGAAGCATAGTGTTCCCTTGGTGTCAACGGGAAGTTTCCGAGCGATATTTTCGACTGTCAAGTTGAAAAGTATTCGTGCTAGGCTGTCACCTTGTTTAAAGCCGTTTTCAGTTCTAAAGCTGGAAGTCAGATCGGTTTTTACTCTGACTTGCGACAAAGACTCGATCATTGTCATTCTTGTAAGCCAAACCAGTTTCGGTGGGACTCCAAACTCTAACATGATTTTATACGCGCCTATAGATACTGTAGCATGCTTGTTTGGAGTCAACAAATATCTGGTTAACATCAATATTATATTCTCAGCACTTTTCCAGCACCTGTTTAACTGAGAATATCTGGACCGTGGCCGATCGTCCAGCTCTAAGTCCGCCTTGTTATATACCAATTACTTTCTCAGCATAGTTACTCGTAGTTCTCTTTTTCAGAATTTTCGTCAAGATCTTGTAAGCCGTACACAAGAATGATATTCCTCGGTAGTTTTCTCAGCAGAGTTTGCCACCTTTTTTATAAATTGCACATATGATGCTTCTGCGCCAATCTTTAGGAAGTGCTTCCTGCGTCCATAATTCTGTGACTAATCTGTATAGGAGATGCGCTATGCAGGTGTTGCCGGCTTTCAAAAGTTCAGCTGGAATTTGATCAGTGCCCGGCGCTTTGTTGTTTGGGTTGTTTTTCACGCTCGTTTTTACTTCTTCGAGTGTAGGAGGACTCAAAGAGGATCCTTCATCAGCTGTTACATCAGTTGTGCCTGATGTGATCCCTGCTGATGCTGTTTGTGCAGATGATGAGCTTGGATTGAGGTGGAGTTCAAAGTATTGTGTCGATATTAGTTTTATATTTTCCGCATTAGTTATGTTGTTGCCTTCTGCATCCTTGCAGAGGGTCGTCTTTGGTTGGTATCCCTCTTTCAACCTTTTAACTAGGGAATACGCAACTTGAGTTGCGTAATTGTAAAATGTACCATGTATTATTATCATAAATATATTATATGCCAGATTTCAGATCAATAGCTCCTTTATTTTCAAAGAAAATCAGATTATTGTGAAACTGCCAAAAAGTTTCATTTCGTATGGGAGGGGGTAGAAGGAGCAGATTGATTTGACCCGTTCAAGAACTTCACCTTAATATTTCGTAAAAAAATTACAAGAACGAAGTTTGAACTTTCTAGTTTAACGCGTACTCCAACCAGATAGCGCACGGACGGGCGGATATCCTGATTTGAAATTTTTGACTGATAATATGAAACTTCGTGTCATTCACTAAGTTTCTCCAAGCCATATTTCTTAGAGTTACAAATTTTGTGACAAACTTAACACTTTTAGATTTAATCATGTACGTTTAAAAATATGTCTATAGCTTCATCCTTTTCAGTATTACTTAGCACACAATACTCTAATCTTTTCCCCACCATTCAAGTAATAATACATATTTGTTACCAAGAAATATTATTGATACCTTTTAATAAGAAATCGCAATTGGAGGACCTCCACTAAGATATGCATTGATATCATGTTTCATGCACCGCTCATATGAAATGCATGCAACATTTGATTCTAAGAAACCTAAGTACGCATTAAGAACGAACAGATGCGAAAATTAAAGTAATTGCAGCTTATTTCCCAGGAACAAAACTCAATACTAGTAAATTAAATTTATTCAAAAACGACTTAGAAAAGCTCTTCAAAATTAATTCAAGTGTTATTCTTGGTGGTGACCTTATTGCTAAGCACCGTGACTGGAACTGTTTTATTTCTAATAAAGCGGGAAAAATTCTTTACGAGCAAACATCCAAAACGACTTTTGGAATTTATCCTCCATCTTCACCGACATTTTACCCTCCTAAAGGCAGATGCTCTACAATAGACTTACTGCTCACTAATGGACTAACAGCAGTAACTGATCCAGTGACATTAAATGAGCTATCTTCTCCTCACCTCCCAATTTCTTTTTCCATCCTATTAAAAGAGCCTATCGACAGAAGCCAAAACACCAAACTTAATTTTTCTAAAACCAACTGGCTTAAGTTCCAATATCTTCTAAAAAGAGAGTTCGTTAACCTAAAATTTGACCTATCTATTCCTTGTAGCCACACTGAAATTGAAAATAAAATTGATTACCTCACCACAAGCATCTTAAATGCGGCGACAAAATCAACACCTGTTTCTAAAGCTAATGTCACACTACCGTTAATGAATAATGATACACTGGTTTTGGTTCAATTACGAAATCGAACAAGACGTCAGTGGCAGAGGTCTAGACACCCTCTCTTAAAGGTAAGAGTAAACGATCTGAATAACCAGATTCGAAACAACTTAAACCAAATAAGAAATATCCGCTGGAATAATACCCTCCAAAATCTTGAAAAAGGGTCAGCAAAGTTGTGGCAACTAAACAAGATATTTAAAAAAGGTAAACATATCATGCCACCGCTAAACCATAATAACCTTATAATCGCGGATAATAAAGAGAAAACGGAGCTACTAGCTAACAATTTTCTAGAGAACCATAACCTTTCTCAAGGGCTCGGAAATAGTGCCACAGACAATGATGTAAGGCAAGTTGCTTCGAATATCCCCAAAATAGTTCCATCAGCTTCTTTACTTATTAAACCAAAAGAAGTTAAGAGTATAATCCGAGGTCTTAAGTCAAGAAAAGCCCCTGGAATAGATAAAATTATTACTCCAATGTTAAAAAATGTACCAAATATAGCTCCAGTATTTCTAACTTTTATTTATAACAGCTGCTTAAAAATTGGTTACTTTCCCCAGGCATGGAAGATAGCAACAGTGGTACCTATACTTAACCCAGGCAAGGATCCCTCTCAAGCAAAAAGCTATCGCCCCATAAGCCTTCTACCTATTATGAGTAAAATTTTCGAAAAAATTATATTGAAGCGTATATTGGACAAGATCGAAAACTGTAATATAATTCCCCATCATCAATTTGGATTTCGTTCGAACCATTTCACCACACATCAACTGTTTAGAGTAAAAACAGAAATTCAAGAGGCACTACGCGGTAAAAAGTCTATCGGGATGATAACTTTAGATATTGAAAAGGCCTTTGATTCGGTTTGGCATGAAGGTCTAGTCTACAAATTAATAAATAATTCCTTCAAACCGTATATCTGCCAAATAATCAGCTCCTTTCTGAGCAACAGATCGTTCAAAGTCAAAATTGGAAATAAACTCTCCGATCCCAGAACTATTCCTGCAGAGGTTTCCCAAGGATCTACACTTAGCCCAATACTATACAACATCTACACTGCTGATGTTCCTGTAACGAATGATTGCGAATTGGCGACATTCGCTGATGACACTGCCATTTATACTAAAAGCTACGATCCATCCCAGATTTTAAATAGACTACAACAGCAACTCGATGTGATCTCTAATTTTTATAATAAATGGAAAATAAAAATTAATCCGTCAAAAACACAAGCTATATTTTTCACAAAGCGTCGAGCAGCACGTTACCTTTCAGCACCAGCTGTTAATATCCTCGGAGAATCAATCTGTTGGTCGAAAACAATCAAGTATCTAGGAGTACACTTCGATCAAAAGCTAACATTTCAAAACCATGTTGATGAAACCGTTTCCCAAATCAAGAAACAAATACGAATATTGTACCCATTAATTAATAGGAAATCCAAATTGTCACTGAAAAATAAATTGCTCATCTTTAAAACTATCATGCAACCAAGAATAACATATGGAGCTCCTATTTGGAAACACTGGTATAAAGTCCAAATAATCCAAAACAAGTGCCTGAAAATTATTTTGAATAAACCCTGGTATTTCGCTACTCGAACTTTACATGAATTAGCCGATACTAAAATGGTAAGCTTCATTATATCGGATTTAGCCGCAAAATTTACTAACCGATGTGCAAATTGCAACAATCCCCTGATACGGGCTCTTCTAGTCTAAGTTGTAGGTTAAGTTTTATCTCTAAGAAGTAGCTTGTAAGTAGGATTAATTCAACCGTAGGGTTTTGCTTACTTTTCTCCCTTAAATGCTAAATTAAACAATTAAATATAAAAACCATCTCTCTGCAGTAATTAGCAAACTGAATTGTACAACTTACGATGAAAAAAATGTGTAGTCTGAACTCTGTATTATAAGAACTATGTTAAACAATATTTGTCTGTCATACTATAATAAAAATTAATCTAATCTAAATCTAAGTACGCATTATAAAAGACGAAGCACCAGACGAAAATCTGGTTAGTGCGATAGATATTCTAAAATAAAGATAGACGAGAAAAGACAACTTGTATTTTTTATTTTTTATTGTAACGAAAGGTAAATTTTGTAACTTCCGTGTGGTAAGTGAAAGAACGCACTCAGAACCACTCTCTGTGATAGAAGTCACGGAGGAAAGGCGTATGATAATAAAATTAAACTAGGAAGCGAAATTCTGTGGTTTTCCTCAGTTAGTTTTCATCAGTTACAAATTCGTTTTATTTTAAATAAGAAAAACTTACTGCCTGTTTGTGCTATAAGTATGTATACATTAGCAAATGCTTCAAACCAATGTCTAGTTGGTTATCACACAAACCACTTCACCACTTCATCTATGCAAAACTCCTATTACAACTTTACTATAAATGATTTGCCAATATGCAGCATTGCATACTTTTCTTAGCTTTAAGTAAGACCATGAACCATTGTAAAATTATAAGAGGTCCAAAGATGGGCTACTTACAAGAATCGTTGCAGAAATGTAATGTTACACATCGCATTGCGTGTACCGAGTTGCTCTAATTATTGCAATTTGAGGCATTTTTTTTGTTTGGTTTAACTCCCGAAGAAATAAGTAATTCGAAAAATATTTTAACCATACTCATGATATTTCAACAGCGAGGAAGTGGCATTTCGTCCTAAAAGAAAATTGCATGATAAATTTAAACAATTTTTATTAGATCGAGGCAAAGAAACGGACAAAAATTGTTTAACGACTAAATGTAATGTTGTCTTGCATGATTTAGGTAGTTGAAATTTTTCATTACGGTTGACTAAAACTTTCATAAATATACGGTGCTAATTTTTCTTAGAAGTTTCGTGATATTTATGTTAATATTCAACTGTGCCGCCGTCAAAATGACATCAATATGGCCAAACGTAAGTACAAGAGTGGCAATTGTTTAATTACATCTAGGTACGAGTATATAGTATAATATATATATAATTGTGAATTATGCAATAGAAGAATGTTCGTGTGAATATTTGAACAGTTTAGCGACCGGTTTATTAGTTTCATGCTGATGCGCAGTAAAATTTCGTTTTTGTTAATACGATACTTAGAATTTTTTTTGGTTGATATTTTTGCTTTGCTTAGAATTTGTGCATAAAATCAATAAAGTCAATAATATTTGTCTAATTGATTGATTACACAAAATATTATTACTCATGTTGTTATTTCCGGAATTTGTAAACAGATAAGTGGAATAGATATATAGATTTGGTTGTGCAATTTGATTTTTTTGAAAATATTTGGTCAACGGATTGCGTATGTTTTTCAATTTTTACTATTTAAATACGACGAAAAAATTTCCAAGCATAATTTTAAAGTGTTTATTTTACTGCTCAATCTATCACATCAATTTAACTTGAAATTTTAATTTCTGCATAAGACAATATCTTATGCAGAAATTAAAATTTCAATTTCAGGGTGGTTGGATGGGTATAGACAGGGTAGGCATCTGATCGGTGTCATTAGGCGACGCCCAGTGTTGTAACTGTCATATACACATCAATTGTGCTCATCATACCTCCTCGTGGTAGCCACCGGATCCTGGTCTTGTCCATCCGGACTTGACTTGCTGAACTGATGGGCGCGAGTGCTAATGAAACCGAAAAATTCTAGCACTATAATAATATGGCCCTCCAAGTTGGGGGTTGGGCGATGTGTTAACAACTCATCCTCGGAAAAAACACACCCGTTTCGAAACCTGAAGCAACGCCTCGGACTGGATTGATTCAACGGCAACGACCACGCAAACGAAAAATGGACTATTCCTTCGGATCTTGGAACGTGCGATCCCTGTACAGAGCAGGAGCAGTGAGAGAGCTTCTGGAACAGGCAGTCAAATACAATATAAACATAATTGCACTCCAAGAAACTAAATTATTAGGTAACGAGATTAATGACTTAAGATCGCACACAATTTTCAAAAGTGGGAAATCATCGGGAAGCCGGGAATTTGGAGTTGCGTTTATCGTCGACAAGAAGTTTAAACACCAAGTTACCAACTTCAAATCCGTCAATGAACGATTGTGTGCAATCCGCATCAAAACAAGTTTTTTTAATGTTTGGCTTATTAATGTCCACGCCCCAACGGAAGACAAAGACGACGAAGTTAAAGACGATTTCTACAGCACCTTAGAATCAACATTCGACTCCCTTCCGTCGAATGATATTAAAATAGTATTAGGTGACTTTAACGCGAAAGTGGGCAAAGAAGAAGCATACATAGGGACAATTGGAAGGCATAGTCTCCATGATATTAGTAACGACAACGGCCAGAGGCTGACTGATTTCGCCAGCAGCAAAAACCTTATTGTAAGCTCGACATGCTTCCCGCATCGTGACATTCATAAGAGAACGTGGGCTTCACCCGACGGAAGAACATTCAATCAAATAGACCATGTTCTAATAGAGAAAAGGACGGCCTCCTGCATTCTCGACGTGCGTACATGTCGAGGGGCTAATTGCGACACAGACCACTATTTGGTAAAGACCAAGTTTCGATGTCGAATCGCAAACCGAGGACACTCAAAAATACAACCGGTTCCTAAATTCGACATAGGGAAACTCAAAAACGAGAAAATAGTTGCGAAATATGCGTTAGCCTTGGAGAGGCACTTCGCGACAATGCTGAATACCACTGTCAGCATGCCAATAGAAGAAATGTGGCAAAAAATCAAAGATGGCATTACATCTGTCGCAGAGGAGGTGATAGGACAACAACCCCGGCGCAAAAGAAATGATTGGTTCGACAAAGAATGCCAAGATGCCTTAGAACGAAAAAATGAAGCTTACAAAATATTAACGGAACGGCCGACACGAGCCAAACAAGACAAGTACAAGGATCTTAGACGATTTGCAAACAAAATATGCAGACAAAAAAAACGGAAGTACAATAATGACGAAATTAAAAACATGGACGAACAATTTAAATTACACAACACAAGAGCCGCGTATTCCCTTGTCAAAAGGATGAAAGAAGGTTACAAACCGAAAACGACCCTATGCAAGGATGCGGAAGGGAACATTATAAGTAACGCGGAAGATATAAAACTAAGATGGGCACAATATTTTGAACACCTTCTTAACCCGAGCCCATCACCTACACGAACAGCAGCAGCAGATACAATAGCAGGTATAACTGATGTAACAGCTGATGAAGGATCCGCTTTGAGTCCTGCCACACTCGAAGAAGTAAAAACAGCCCTAAGGAACCACCCAAACAACAAAGCGCCGGGCACTGATCAAATCCCAGCTGAACTTCTGAAAGCCGGCGACACCTGCATAGCGCATCTCCTACATAGATTAGTCGCGGACATATGGACGCAGGAAATACTTCCTGAAGATTGGCGCAAGAGCATCATATGTCCAATTTATAAAAAAGGTGACAAACTCTGCTGCGAAAACTACCGAGGAATATCTCTGTTGTGTACGTCTTATAAGATTTTGACGAAAATTCTAGAAAAGAGAATTAAGCCCTATGCTGATAAAGTAGTTGGTGAATACCAAGGCGGATTTAGAGCTGGACGCTCAACCACGGACCAGATATTCTCAGTTAAACAGGTGCTGGAAAAGTGCTGGGAATATAATATTGATGTGCACCAGATATTTGTTGACTTCAAACAAGCATACGACAGTATCGACAGGCGCGTACTGTATAAAATCATGTTGGAGTTTGGAGTCCCACCGAAACTGGTTCGACTGACAAGAATAACAATGACTGAGTCTTTGTCACAAGTCAGAGTAGAAAACGATCTGACTTCCAGTTTTAAAACAGACAACGGCCTTAAACAAGGTGACGGCCTCGCACCAATGCTTTTCAACTTAACACTCGAATATGTTGTTCGGAAACTTCCCGTTGACACCAAGGGAACACTATGCTTCAAATCCACACAACTCGTAGCATATGCCGACGACATAGATATCCTTGCAAGATCTCTGGAGAGTGCTAAGGAAGTATTTGTAAACCTTGACTCGGTAGCAAGGGAAGTTGGACTACGCATTAATGAAAACAAAACAAAAATTATGACGCAAACTAGGAAAAAGACGCCAATCAGACAAAATATTACAGTAGGAGACTATAACCTAGAAAACGTAGACAACTTCATATATCTAGGGGCAAATCTATCGAAGGATGGAAGCGAACCCATCGAAATTAAAAGAAGGATAATGATGGCAAACAAGACTTATTATTCGGTACTTCCAATAATCAAAAACAAGAACGTGCACAGGAAAACAAAACTTAAGCTATACAAAACAATCATAAGACCTGTGCTATGCTATGGCAGCGAAACGTGGACATTAACTCAGGCGTCCGAAAAACGACTTAACGCCTTTGAAAGGAAGGTCCTCAGAAGAATCCTCGGACCTGTGAGGGAAGACTGGATCTGGAGAATACGATACAATAGAGAATTGTATGCCATCTTCGACAATCCAGAAGTGTCAACCCTCATAAAATTTAAAAAATTACAATGGGCTGGTCATGTGGAGCGGATGGATGACGGAAGAATTCCCAAACGCACACTAAAAGGGAAAGTCAACGGACAAAGACCGGTCGGAAAACCACGAAAGCGCTGGGAGGATTCGATTGACGCAGACAGCAAATCACTGCTAAGATTTTCAAACTGGAGGACGCGGTCACTGAACCGAGATGGATGGAGGCAAAGCATTCAGGAGGCCAAAGTCCGATTTGGGCTGTAGCGCCATCGTAAGTAAGTAAGTATAAGACAATATCTAGCGAGATTTGTACAAATTTACTTATAGCTTCTGTAAATTATTTTGTATATTATTGAACTACGAAGTACTGGAACTACGGAAACCAGACACTTTTGAAAAAACTCAACCCCGACCAGATGAAAGCAAGAAATTCGAATTTTCCAGGAAGAAAATCTATTTTACAGAAATTTTTTCATGAAACCAAACTCAAATGTGCTTAAAACCAAGTACATATGCATAAACACCGATTATCCTGAACGGCCAAAATGAAGAAGTGGTGCAAGATTTTTGTTACTTTAGAAGTACTGGCAGCACGGAAAGATATTGGGGATCGTATAAATAAAGCTCGCTAGGTATTCGGTCCATTCCAGATAAGGTCATAGCTATGATTAAAGAATCCTGCGAAGATGCAAGGTGTCGCGTCTTGCATAAAGGAGAGCTGTTCGAGAGCTTTCCTGTGCAAACGGGTGTCAGACAAGGCTACATACTATCACCAGCCCTGTTTCTGCTTGTAATAAATGACATCTTGAAAGCTGCACAGGAAGATGGGGAAGGTAAAGGTCTTCAATGGAGACTATTTAACATCTTAAGTCACCTTGATTATGCTGATGACGGGTGTTTGCTTGCAGATAACCGTTCGGACTTCTAGTCAATGTTCGCTCGTTGCACTCTAAATGCAAAGAGGCGGGACTGAAAATAAATGTGCGCAAAACGAAGTACATGGGTTCGAACGTAAGCACACCGATTGTTCTTAACGGATATTATGTTGAAGAGGTGCAAGATTTTTATTATCTTGGAAGCAATTGTCAGCATGGACAGCGGAGCCGAAACGGATATTGAGGCTCGTATAAATAAAGCTCGTCAGGTCTTCGGTATCCTTTCCCCTTTCCAGAGATTAAAAGAGATCTCCCTTCGCATGAAGCTGTGAGCTTTTGACGCATGCGTCAAATCCGTGTTGTTATATGGTTGTACTGGAAAGTGACTGTTCAACTTGCCAAGAAACTACAGACTTTCTTGAACCAATGCCTCCGACGCATTTTAAGAATATTCTGGCAAGAAGTGATCTCCAACGATGAACTTTGGCGTGCAACTGGCCAGACTAAAATAGGTATTGAGATTCAAAGGCGGAAGTTGCAGTGGATCGATCATACTTTGAGAAAACCAGAGCGAAACATCGCTAAACAGGCTCTAGATTATAATCCTCAAGGAAGACGTCGGGTTGGTCGACCATGTAACCGAGAAGTTGAGCAGGAGGCCAGAGGAATAAACAAGTCCTGGCAACAGCTTAAAGCCGATGCTCAGGATCGCGCCTTGTGGAAGAGAATTATTTTTGTCCTATGACCTTATAGTGATTCTTAACAGGAATTTGATTGATTGAGGTATTCGGTAGCCTTTTCCCTTATTAGAGGTTAAGAAAGATCTCCCATTGCACGAAGCTATGAATCTTTGATGCACTTAAAGTTAGTTATAGGTATGGTTTTGCTATACGGAAGTTCATCTTTAAGCTTACTAAGAAACAACAAACTTTCATGATCATATGCCTCCGACACATTTTATATAGATACTCTGGCCATACATCGAAAAACTATGGAGTATAACATGACAGGCTATGATATGTATTGAGATTCAATGCCACAAGTGACAGTGGATTCGTCGTATATTCAGGCGACCAGTGCATCTCCAAATAAGCTCTGGATTATAGCACTCAGTGGAAAAATAGGGTTGGACAAGGTCATGTAATTTGGTTCTATTGCTGTTTTCACAAATTTCAAAATGTTTTGAAAAAAAAAAAAAAAAAATTACTTTTTATTAATTTTTTACCCTTTGTTTTTAATAAATTTTGAATATATGTCATTCTTTTGAAGCCCGTACTTCATACAAGAAGAAGAGATAGTTCTTCGGCGTCAAAATTAGATTTTTTATGTGTTACTAGCAATCGCCCGCGACTTTGTCCGCGTAAGAATCGTAAAATAAGCAATTCTTGAGACTGTAGTTAGTAATACACTATCCGGGATATATAAACTGATTAGTTTAATTGACCTTTGAAGAAAATGGTTTCTATTTTGTTGGAATCAGATCCATAAATTATTAAGAATGAAACCACGATACTCGCATTTGTATGGGACAGGCTCGTGATCAAATCAATCCCGTGATCCAAGACCATATTCGTATTGAAGAGCACTAAGGACATGTGAATAGTTATAGCTTATGTTAATTAAAAAGAAAAAGCCCAAGTAAAATAACAATAAGCTTAAAACCATAAGAGGACTACGACTCTGCGTAAAACCCAATCATACGAAACTACAGATGAAATTTTTGTGATGTTAAGAATTTTGTATGGGGAGTGGTAGAAGGGGTGATAGTACTGAACTAATTTGTTTCACATCATGCCAGAGTAGCTATAAAAATGTTTTGTACCAAATTTAAGCTTCAAAAATTGAATAGGTACTGAGAAACTTAGGGTATAGGTAGGTAGTGTGTTGGTATTGTAATGCAAAGGTCGTGAGTTCAAATCCCGGTCGGCGCAATATATAATTCCGGCACATTGCCTGCTTGGATATACCTTGGTCACCTCAATCTAAGAAAATGAAAAATTCGTAGAAAGAGGGTTGTACGAAGGGCTAACAACCCTTCCACAATAAGTAATAAAAAATGTTAAGGAACCTGAATATCAGGAGGCCAAGGTCCGATTTGGGCTGTAGCGCCATTGTAGAAGTAGACTGAGAAACTTAGTGCATTGGATTTAGTGAAATTGTGTAATTTGTATGGGAGGTGGTAGAAGGAGGGGAGTGTTTTTTGGTGATTTTTCGAGAAACAAAACTGAAACATTTTAAATTTTAGTTCAGTAACGTTCACACTTTTCAAGAAAATAGAATTTTTGAAAAGTTATGAAACTGTGTGACTTTGTATGGGAGGAGGTAGCAGGAGTAAAGCTAATCGGATCATTTTTTCCCGATATTAATAATAATGCTAATTATGTTATACAAAATTTTAGCTTGATTGAAGCTATACGTATTGAGAAAATTGGTTTAGAGTATTTCATGAAAAAGTGCAGTTTGTATAGGAGGTGGTAGAAGGAATAAGGGGTTTTTAGTATTTTTCGAAAAACAACTACAATCATTATGCAATTGATATATTTTTTAATTTTAGATCTGTGACCTCCTCACTTTCCAAGAAAATCGAATTTTTGTGAAGTCTTGGAATCGTGCCACATTATATAGGTATGGGAGGGGATAGAAATAGTGAAGATAATCGGTTAGTTTTTTCCCGATGTTAATAATAATGCTAATTAAGGATTCGGTACAAAATTTTAGCTCGATGGAATTTATACGTACTGAGAAAATTGGTGTATAGTATTTAATGAAAAAGTGTAGTTTGTATGGGAGGTGGGCGAGGGATTGGGGGGTTTTAAATAATTTGTGTAGATGAAGATTGCATTTGTAGTAGAAGTAATATATTCTAAATTTCAAATTAATAGCTTTTATAGTTTCCAAGGAAATTTGATTATTACATATTATTAAAAATGAGTCACTTTGTATGGGAGGGGGTAGAAGGCGTGAGGGGAGGGAAATAAAACCAAAAGCAGCTTACATCTCGAAGCATACCTAATGAACTGTGTGAAAGTTTCATTACAATCGGTTCAGGCGTTTTTGCGTGAAAGCCGGACAGACAGACAGACAGATGGACAGACAGAGAAGAATTTTAAAAACGTGAGTTTCTGTTTAGTTATTGCTAATATAAAGCAAAAGACTAACTTATAGCCATTTCTAAACAAATAACAGACAGACACTACAATTATATTTATATAGATTGTTCTTGTAGTAGTGTGCGAAGCGTTGTAACTTTTTCCTCGGTAATTTGTTCTAGCGTTTTGCTTATGAAACAGATTGATCGTTACTGTGTGTTAAAATAAATTACTTTACGATGCTAAGTAACATCCTTGTACCTTGGTCCTATTTATTGCTTGTACCTTGATCCGCAGCGAGTTTTATTAATTCAATTGAATTGAAAAATCAAAGCTAGTGCAAAGTATCACCATCCATTTGCTATAGCGCTTTTGAAAAAGAATTCTATACCATTATTTTAGCACAATTCTAGAAAATTCATTTTAATTTTTATAAAATTCGTCGAGCAATAATTTTGTAATGAATAATTGGTATAGGTTATTTGTGTTCATAAATACATATTTCTATATTCGTAATAAAAATTATTTTTCATGAAAAGTAAATAATAATTTAAGAACTTTATAGTTCTTTATAAAAAAAGTACGATACATGCCACGTCGGACCAAGGTCGAACCAAGGCACAACTACCTTGGACATATTAGTAAGAGTGCATTACTTTAAAATGTTAAAACAATTTACACGAGAAATATCATGCTGTAATATTTTGTAATTTATATTGCATTAACTCCAAAGTCCAAGGTACATAATCTTCCCCTATAGCACATAAAAAAGCAGTTGAAAAGGAGACAGCTAAAGAACAATTCTCAAGATCACGCCTTGTTGAAAAGAATTGTTTCTGTCCTATACTCTAACAGGATTAACAGAAAATCAATTAATTAAAAGAGATTCAAAGAGAAAACCAAGATAATTACCAAAATATTGTTAATTGACCTGAGTAAATTTAAAAATAAACAAAACCACTCAGCATAATCTGAGACGTCGTTAAATGCGTAAATATCATTCAAGAATAAGTTTCGTTTTCATTGCCAAGGTCGACAAGACATTTCTGGAACATTTATTGCCCCATTAGCATTGCATAGCGAAATATTAACTGGGCATTTGCTCTGTGTTATTAACGCATCGTCAATTTTGAAACGTGGATTGATTTTTAAAACAGACATGAATTTCGAAATATGCATTTTACTTTATTATTTTAATAATAAGATATTGTGATCGACCTAATTGCTATTCTGAAATTTCATGACAAAAATGCCTAAAAATGCAAAAAAAAAAACAAAAAAATCCGTCTGTCTGTACGCCGTACGCTATACGTGTACGCTCAGTGCACATTAACTCCCAAACCCTTCAAGATAGAAAGTTAATTTTTAGTTGGATTGTAGATGGTTGCGGATCTCAGGCGGACACCGATCTTGTGGGGTGTAAGGGTTAAGGTGGAGGGAGTGCTTAATTAAGGATTCGAATATATTAACCATGGTTCTAGCTAGGAAGCTGAAAATTAACATACATATATAGAGAGATTTGTGGGACCAACTTTAAAAAAAAATTTGTTTACCCATTAGGGTCCGAAAAAGGGGGGCTAAAAACAAATTGTCGGTCGAATTTTTTTAGTTTTTTCAATTTATTTATTTGGCTTTAATTTAAATACAAGAATCTTTTGTTTGCGTAATAACGATATATTTAACTATTCAAGTGACTCATTTCAAATTAGTTCTACATTAATAACAGTCAAAAGAAGAGTAAAAAACAAGAAAAAAAACAACAATGAAAATTGAATTAGAAAAGAAGAAAAGCCTGGATTTCAACCTCCCAAGTATACTCTGAGCCTTCTGCAAAAATCACCATTCCCTCCTGATCTATGAATTTCGACTGGTAGTTGATTCCACTGTTGAATGACAGAAACGAAGAATTGCCTCTGTGAAACTAGATATAAGAACTTAGGTGCTATTAGTTGATGAGTCCTAGAAGACCTGGCGAACGTAATTCTTTGGAAAAGATACTTAGGCTTTTGGAATGAATTATCTTAAAAAGAAATATCAAGCAGCGATATAGAATATAGCGTTCTAGAGAGCAACCAAATAGATTATCAGCATAAGGAGAAGTATGGTCAAATCGTCGCAAACTTTAGGTATTACGAACAGTAGAGTTGAACGCTACATTTAGTCGATTCTTGCATATAGAATCAAATCCACAGAAAATTGTATGCCCATTTGTTAAAATTGGTATTACTTAAGTTTTTACCAGCATAAGTTTGACATCTACTGGCACATACCGACGTGTGCTAAATAAGGTTCGAAGAGTCCCATAAACTTTTCCTATATTCGACAAAATATGATCGCTTCACGTTAAGGTGCTGCTAAATAAAACCCAAGATCCTTAATTTATACCACATATTCGATAACAGAGTAGTTTAGGATATCAGCAGGGAAATACGACAAATCGAACTGTGTTTTGTATATTACAATACTCTTGGTCTTGGAGGAGTTGAGTTGTTCATTTCTGCCCAATTACTAATACGAGTCAAATCTTCGTTTATACGACTGGTTGCATCTTCCATCAACCCGAGTGGATAACTAAGCTGTAATTGCACATCGTCAGCGTATATGTTGATATCGCAGTGTTTTATATAGAACTAAAGATCATTAATACATATGAACAGCGAAAAATGAAGGACCAACAATACTTCCTTGTGGTACACCACATTTTGTTTGCAAAAAAGGTGGCAATCTCTCATTAACTGATATGGCTTGTAGGCGATGTGTGATTTAATCAAAGCGGTTGAATAAATAGATAACTGATAATAGTTTAGAAGTTTGTTAGTAAGGATATTGTAATCAATTTTATCAAACGCTTTGCAGAAATCCGACAAAGGAAGTTTGGGTACACGATCATTGTTCATTTGCACTCTGATATTGTCAATGACATTCTATTCTATTCTACAATGGCACTACAGCCCAAATCGGACCTTGGCCTCTTGACATTCAGGTTCCTTAACATTTTTCATTATTTATTGTGAAAGGGTTGTTAGCCCTTCGCACAACCCTCTATCTACAAATTTTAATTTTCATAGATTGAGGTAACTAAGGTATACCCAAACAGTTAGTGTGCTAGAATTATACGTCGACCGAGATTTGAACTCACAACCTTCGCATTTGTAGATCAACACGCGACGCAGTAGGCTACACACTAGCAGTGACATTAAGTACAGACATTAAGTGGAGTGATACAACTGTGGTGGGGCCTAAAATCTGATTGTAAATACCGATAGTAGATTACATTCGCTGAAGTAGTATGATATTTGGCTATTTATAAATTTTCGAAAACTTTAGAAAGATAAGGCAAGATGGCAATCGGTCTGTACTCTTGTTGAGCTGAATTAAGAGGTTTTTTAAGAATGAATTTAGATTTTTTCCACGCATCAGGAAAAATTGAAGTAGTGAAAATTGTGTTAATAATAAACTTTACGAATTTCGGGTGAATACTGTCCACACCTACAGCGTCAGGTTTAATCGAGAATATAGAATTGTACACATATAATTTAGTAACACAAGTGAAATTAAACTCATAATATGGGTTATTGCATTCTGACTTACGTACATACTCGTAATCGGAAAATCCAGCTTTAGCATAGATTTGGTTGAAGGAGTTGACGTAAACAAAAATGTCGAAAAATTTGTGTGATTTTTTTAGGGTTCTGGTGAAAGATACAAAGTTTAAATTTTCCATGTGGGATGTATGATTTGATATACATAGAGAAAAAATAATAATTTGTTCCGCAATTGTTATGCCCAGAAGGGAGAGGTGGGAGAGGGTGCACAAGGTGTTTCAATGTAAAAACACACAAACTGCAAATTTTTGAATGAAATTTTAAGGCAAAAACTTCAAAATTCTAAAAGTATCAAATATTAACTGGTCGAACTCCTAAACACTTCTACCCCTCTTATAAAAATATTTTTTCGACCATTTTTAAAAAATCAATTAGCCATAACTATGGAAAGTCATCAATTTTAAATTATCCACACAAAGTTTTAAAAATAGTTGAAACGAAATTGCGTCAAGAGGTTCAAGATCGTGCGTGCCCTTCTACCTCCTCCCATATAAAAGTATAATTTCGATCAATTTCAATAAGTCAACTAATAACCAACAAATTAAAAGCTACGAACTAGAAATTTTGTACAAGGCAAACGAAATAAAATTGCATCACAAATTTTACGAATCCCTTACTTCCTCTACCCCCTCCTATGTTTGGTTTCGCGAATGTAAAACAACTTCTTTTATGCAACTGACATTCTATACAGAGAATATTGGGCGTGATTCAAGCAATCAACTAAAAAATTATTAACATCCACCCACCCTCACTACCACACCCTCACTACCACACCCTACTACCCCTCCGCCTTTCCCACATATAAACCAAACTTGCATAAATAAACGAACGAAATATTGATTATATGTACTGGAGCTTTTAAACGTTCCCACAAATTGTTAAAGTGACAACTACCCTGCCAAAGAACCCCCTTTCACTTAGTCTTCCCTAACCCCTGTTCAGCATTGAAATATTTGTTTTTGGAGATGGGTAGTTAGACCTTCGCCCAATTCTTTTGACTTAGATTAATCCTCGATGGTATTTTTGAAATCAACGTCTATATGGGTGTCTGTGTGTATCGACTATAGCCCGACCTGACTTCTAGAGAAAATTGTGCCACAGGTTGCAATGGACCGACCACATCATCGAACAAGCCCGTATTGTTTTTTGAGAATGATTGTCAACCCGAAGTGGAGGTTATGAGCATTTGTCCAAAAATCGAAATATTCCAAAAAAAAAATTACTTTTTTTTATTTTATATTAAAATATTGGTATGACACATTAAAAAATTTCTTTTAATTTTCCTTCAATTTCAGACTACTAACATTCATAATTTTCAAGTAAATCGTTTTTTTTTCTTTTTGACGTTATGAAATTGTGGTATATTGTATGGGAGGTGGTAGAAGCAATAAAGTACACTAATTAATTTTATTTTTTCTTAATGATAATATTAATTAAGTATTTAGTTCAAAATTTGAGCTCGATATACATATGTTAAAATTACTGAGAAAATCGATTTAGAGTGTTTTATGAAAAAGTGCAGTTTGTATGGGAGGTGGTGAAAGGAGTGGGGGATTCGATTCATTACAGATAAAACTAATATATTCCAGCTTTCAAATTATTAGCTTTTATAGTTTCCAAAAATATTTGATTATTGTAAATGATTGAAAATGAGTCATTTTGTATGGAACGGGGTAGAAGGGGTGAAGTGATTTAGCCCGTTCACGAATTTGACCTTAATTTTTCGTCAAAAATGATATGCATAAAATTTGAACTTTCTACCTCGACGCTTTCTCGAGGTAGAGAGCGAATGGATTTGCGATTTTTGATCGACAACAAATAATTCTGTACCCTTGGGGCCTCTGTGTGAGCATTATTTCTTGGCGTTACAAACTTTAGAGCAAACATATAATACTCTTAGATTCCATCTAAAATATAAATATAACGCTATCGCTATAGCGTTCGAACTATTGTCGGCCTTACCACAAGCCATTGCTTGCTAAAGCTGCACGCATTCAGGCTGCGGATTCTGAGCGACAATTTTTGCAGAGGTTCAGAGGAAGACGAAGTATCTATCGAACATTATCTTTGTAACGCAAATCTCCAACAGTCACCTCCATTGCTTAGGGTCAAGATTCTTCTCAGAGCTAGACGCCTTCAGAGGCATCAAACATTCGATCCTACTTTGGTTCGCAAACCGAACCTAGTGGCTAGAACAAGAGGACATAATCAAGAGGTACAATGGGTGCAACTAGATAGCTCCTGTGCATTGTGGTTCTTCGAAACCATCCATCTACTATCTAAACCAAAACCTAGAAAATCCGGAAATCTTCCCTTTAAGCCATATTTTTTTTTTCTGTTTTTCTTAGTTTTCGAAAAGTTGAAAAAGAGAAAAATTGGTTAAGTTAAATTTATTTCGAAAAGTTGTAAATTTCCCAAAATACATGACCTGAAATCAAGTTGCATAGCGAAACAAAATCGAAATACGAAATCAAACATATTAAGACTATGATTGGGCGTACAGTCCAATCGTGCGATACTCTAGATGAAAGATACATTTTTTTGATTTTAAGAAATTTTGTAGGGGAAGTGGTAGAGGGGGTGTCGACATTGAATTAATTTTTCACATCACGCTAGACTTGCTATCAAATTGTTTTAAACAAAATTTAGGATTCAAAAATTTAAAAGGTACTGAGAAAGTTAGAATATTGGATTTAGTGAAATTGTGCATTCATTATGGGAGGTGGTTGAAGAAGGGGCGAATTCTTAATGACATTTTTTAGAAATATCTATAAACATCATGCTTCTGACATGTTTTAAATTGCAGATCAGTAGCGAACATACTTTTCAGGAAAATCAAACTTTTGTAAAGCTGTGAAATTGTGACAGATTGTATGGGGTAGAAGGAGTGAAGCTAGTCTTCCAATTTTTTTAATATTACTAATAATTCTAAATAAATATCTAGTGCACAATTTCAGTTCGATAAATTTTATACGTACTAGGTAAATTTGCTTAGAGTATTTCATGAAAAAGTGCAGTTTGTATGTGACGTGGTGGAAGGAAGGGGAGGACTCAAATAACTTTTATACAAGAGATTGAAATCATCATAAAAGTAATGTATTCCAAATTTCAGATCAATAACTTTAATGGTCTTTATGCAAATCTGTTTATTGTTGAATTGCGAAATTGTGTCATATTATATGGGAAGGGGAAGAAGGGGTAAGGCTAATCGTCTAATTTTTTCCGGTACTAATAGTTCTAAATAAATATTTAGTGCACAATTTCAGTTCGATAAATTCTATACGCATTTCATGAAAAAGTGCAGTTTCTATGGGAGGTACTGTAATGAGGGGGAGAATACGAATACAGTAAATTGAAATAGAGTAAAACTTTCCAAATTTCAGATCAATACCTTTTATACTTTTCGAGCAAATCCGTTTATTGCCAAATTGTGAAATTGTGCCATTTTGCATGGGAGGGGGTAGAACGAATGGAGCAATTTGGCCCGTTCACAAATTTGACCTTACTTTTTCGTAAAAATCGACGTGTACGAAATTTGAACTTTCTAGCTCAACGCGTTCTTAAGCTAGAGAGCGCACAGATGGACGGACGGACGGACATCTGGTTTTGAGATTTTTTAGCGACAACAAATATTTCTGTACCCTCTGAGCGAGCATTATTTCTTGGCGTTACAAACTTTAGAGTAAACTTATAGTCCCTTCAGATTCCATCTAGAGTATAAAAATACGCAAAGGAAAAAAAAGAAATTTATGCATGCCCCGCCATTTCGTCGGAAAAAGTATCTACTAATACTAGTTAGCTGGATGGCACAAATCATGGGAATTGGGAAAAACATTTTGAAGAATGGTTGTTGGTCTTTTATCTTAGCTGTCAAAATTAGTAATAAGAAACTTGAATGAAATCATAATTGGGAAGGGATCTGCGCAATAGTTGAATTTGAAAAGGGTTTTACGATACCAAAACTATAAAGAAGATTTTTTCTAGTCCATATCCTGTACTTTTGAGTACAGGCTTGACAAGAGCTGGTGCTGGTTATGAGCTAATATCCGTTAAGTTGAGCTCAAAAAAATCACAGACAAGTGAATAACAATTGGGTGGCAAAAATTTAAGATAAATACGTCTGTTTATAAAGCTTTTTGCAAATTCAATCATTTGCTTTAATGTGCATAAGAAATGTGTGTATAACTATGTTTGCAAACTAATAATATTTCAGCTGGATTTTGTGTGTATCTAGTCGGATAATTATAAAAGAAAATTAAAGTGTTTCGTCAATATCTATTTCAAACGAAATTTCTGCTAAATTAAGTGCAATTTATCACAGTATTCCGTAAATGGTTGACCTCTGATTAAAATTCAGACGCAGAAACGTTTTACACGTACCTATATCAGATTTTTGGAGTAAAATTGCGGTTCTTGTTCTTTAAATAATTTGGTTGTTTAAAAAAATATAGTATTCTGTAAAATCATTTTTGCATAAATAATAATAAAACCATAATGCTTATATTGAGTGAAAACTGCGTAATAATTGCGTTTCTGGTTAACCTATGTTACGGACAAAATGATTTCATGATAACCAAAGGTAAGTGTAAGAATCTACTTTTTTGGAAAATATATAACATACTGAATTTGGAATAATATTAAGAAATATTTATTTACTTTACACAAAAATAATTTCAACCAATAATTAAATTTATTTACCAATTTTCTAGCTAATTATCTTCCAGATTGCAGACTATCCAATCCGGATTTTAATGTGTGCTTTACGAAATCTTTGCAGATAATTCTCGACAAGTCAGTTAAAGGTGAAAATTTTATTCACGTAAATTATATGTGTAATTAAGTTTTATAAAAGCAAACAATTGCTCTTAGCCTGAGTGGAGGCTATTGGTTAGCATATTGGTCTACAATGCGAAGGTTGTGAGTTCAAATATCGGTCGACGTGTAATTCTAGTCACTGTCAGCGTCGTGGGTATATCTGGGCCACCTCAATCAAAAATTAAAATGAAAATTCATAAACAGAGGGTTGTGCGAAAAACCCTTCCACAATATCAAATAAATGTTCTTCTTCTTCTTCAATGGCGCTACAGCCAAATTCGGGCTTTGGTCTCCTGACTTTCAGGTTCCTTAACATTTTAGTTGTTACTGTGAAAGGGTTGTTAGCTCTGCACACATCTACGAATTTTCGTTTTCGCTGATAGAGATAACCCAGATAAATATATCCACGCAGGCAATTATGTGCTCTAGAATTACACGTCGATCGAGATTTGAACTCACTCCAAGAAATGTTAAAGATCCTAAAGGTCAGGAGACCAAGGCCCAATTTGGGTTGCAGTGCCATTAAAGAAGAACATGTCGCTCATTTGATGTATACAATTTATATTTTTATAGGCAATGATCGGAGAGCATAGATAAATTTAGAAAAAATTACGGGAGTATTTTAAGCTATACAACTTTAAACTTCAAATGTGATTTATAAAGTTGTTGCATTGAATGAGCATCTAAATATCAAATATTTTTTTTATGCTTACTAATTAATTTATTTCAGGCGTTGAACTGAACAATTTACCACCTCTGGATCCATTGCATATCGATAAACTATCGATTGCTCAAGGAAACGGTCCGGTTAGCTTAATATCGACTTTAACCCAACTTACTGTAACAGGATTGTCCGATTCTAAGCTTAAGGCAAATTTGTAAGTGTTGTTAATTCTAGAAATTCATATTTCTGAAATGATAAAATTTGAGTTTTTTTACAATATTTAACTTCGAAATCATTAATTGTCTAGAAAATCCCATTTTCGGTCAATTTCTGAGGAGCCACAATATCAAATATAAATTGCTTTTTATCCAATTATTATTATGTACTTTGTGATATGTACTCGTATTTAGTTTACATTTTCAGCTTTATCCAGATACAAAATAGCTCTGAATATTTTCTGAAAAATTTTCTTTCAATAACATTTCTGAATAATTAACCCTGCTCTCATTCCTCCCAAAAAATTTCAATGGCCAACCACTGTACGGCGTATGTTATTTTTGATATTGTTTAATTGTTGTAAGGGTTGATGCAATTTAGAATAAGAGGAGTAATGTTTCACTCCTCATTTTTTTGGGTACAATTATTGGCTCCCTTATTCAATTAAGCATTCACTCATTTGCACACCTTTATAGTTTTCTACTCATAGAAATTTACTTTACTTTACTTTAGTCAATAAATCAAATTCCTGTAGAGAACCCCTATAGGGGCATAGGATAGAAACCACTCTTTTCCACAAGGCGCGATCCTGAGCATCGGCCTTAAGCTGTTGCCAGGACTTGTTTATTCCTCTGATCTCCTGCTCAACTGGTCGGTTCCATGTGTTACATGGTCGACCAACCCGACGTCTTCCATAAGGATTATAATCCAGAGCCTGTTTGGCGATGTTTCGCTCTGGTTTCCTCAAAGTATGACCGATCCACTGCCACTTTCGCCGTTGAATCTCAATACCTATTTTAGTCTGGCGAGTTGTACTCCAAAGTTCGTCGTTGGAGATCACTTTCGGGCCAGAATATTCATAAAAGGCGTCGGAAGCATTAGTTCACGAAAGTCTGTAGTTTCTTGATAAGTTGAACGGTCACTTTCCACGTAGTACAACAACACGAATTTGACGCATACGTCAAAAACTCGCAGCTTCGTACGAAGGGAGATCTTTCTTAATCTCCAGAAAGGGGAAAGGATACTAAAGGGCTGACGAGCTTTATTTAGACGAGCCTCAATATCCTTTTCGTCTCCGCCGTCCATGCTGATAATGCTTCCGATATAAAAAAAATCTTGCACCTCTTCCACATTTTATCCATTAAGAACAATCGGTGTGCTTGTGTTCGAATCCATGTGCTGTACTTGGTTTTACCAGAACAACATGACTGACCATCACAAGTTCTTTGCACGGAAAACTTAGCTCGATTGTTAATCTCTACAAAACGGAAATCGCATTTTCTCAAGTACATTGAGATTACGAGTATATAGATTAAAATTTCTACCAGGAAAATGAATCTACATATTCGACATCAAAAATACGTTCCTGCAAATCATAAAGCTCCTTGCAACAGGAAAGTTCGCAAGCGAAAGTCCATCAAAGATAAAAATCTAGTACGAGTAACTTACCGTAGACCACAGTCCACTAACCGTAGTTATTCAACGAAAGCACACATGACGGCAAAACATCACGTCCTTGAAAATTAGATGCGTATCGAGCGATTAGCTAGGTTGCAGCCTAGAGGGTAGCGCGTTACTCTACAATGCGAAGGTCCGTGAGTTCAAATCCCGGTCGACGCACTAGTCAGGATTAGTTTTTTTGATATTGATTAGCCTGGATATCTATTCCAGTAGATTTTATGCGCGTGTTCAACCCACTTTCTAAGTGTAAGGTTGGAGTGCCCTTTTGGTTTTCCGCAGAATGGCTCTGGACTAATAAAATTTGTTCTTGCGCCGTTTTTTGCAAAGCGATCAGCCTCTTCATTTCCTTCAATTCCCATATGTCCTGGTACCTACATTAAAGATACATCGTTCCTTTTTCCCAGGATGATTAGGTTTTGAAGGCAGTTCCATATTATCTTCGATCCGTATTTATTGAATGCTAGTGCTTTGAGAACCGTCTGACTATCCGATAGGATATAAATAGATTTGTTGCGATGAGCTTCCCTTATATTCTCTTGGATGCATAGCTCCATTGCAATTAGTTCAGCCTGAAAGATTGTGGCTTCTTTGATGAGTGGTTTTGAAACCGAGAAGTTATGACATTTAACTCCGGCTCCAACCCCTCAGAAGTACGCGAACCATTTGTATACCTGTAGGTGGTTGATTCCTCTTCCAATTCAGGTAGTATGGATTGCCGGTCCTTGCGTTCTCTGATTATAACTTTGAGGTTTCAAAGTTGAATTTTGTCGGCATAGCGTTCGATAGTGTGGAGGTTAGAACCTCTATTTTTGGGTCTTTAAAGATTTTGAGGTAACCTCTAAAATCCCGTGATTTGTAATTGTTTTCCCTCTGTATACATAACACCCCTTTGGTAGCCTCGTTTTTTATTTGGAGATGTAGCAGAGGAATGCTTAGGAACATTTTCATTGCCGTCATAGGACAGGTTTTCATTGCTCCTGTGATACCAAAACAAGCTTGCCTTTGGATTTTTTGTAGCGAATGCTAAATACATATTAAACTTCTAATATTTAAATTTGTGCCTTCGGCGAGTCTTAAGCGTTCTTGCATTATATACCGAGTTTTTGTAGTTTGAATCATCCTGAAGGCAGAAGTGTCCGCGTTTATATTTGAAAATAAGGAATTGAAGCCATTCGTTTCCTAATTTTCAAATTATCGGCGTCATTAACTCAGCTTTCGCGGTGGACTAAATTAAAAATTTTGGCAATTAATGTAAGAACGCTCAAGACTAGCCGAAAGTGTACACTTAAACTTAAAAAAAGTAAAATTTTGCAAAAAAACAATCAAAGGAGGAAAGATGACACAAGCCTTACTGCGTTATACAGTTGAGTCGGTATTACTGGAATATCGATAAGTATGTGCGAAAGTGATGGTGGACGTTAGTTTTCAGGCGCTGGAGGTTATACTCTTCACGAAAAATATTAACGCATTCCAAAATCATTTGGTTAGAGAAATGAAAATTTTTCACTATATGGAAAAACAAAGGCTTCACAGTATATCCGCTTGCACGAATAGCTTACCGACTATGGTGCGGAAAAGTGAATAGTGGAGGAATGAGTTGATGAAGTTCCTGAATGCATTTGCACTCAATTTTCTTGTGATTTTCCTCATCCCTAGCGGTAGATTTTTTTGATAGCCACTCTAAGTAGTTTTTCAAGCTAATTCAATTAAATATTTGCTTCCCTACTAGGTAAATGTTGTTGAATTAAGGACGAAAAGAGAAGCCTTAACAGGTGCATAGCACATTATTTTCTGGTTTTACTTTCTATTATTGCTTGTTGTTAACTAATCTATCAAGGCGGCCAACTGTAGACCAGGAGTTTAATCATTTCGTAGCTACAGTGGCCAAATGGCTGACCAACATTTATACGTTTGGCTAATGCTATTCCTTTTATAATTCATCTCGAAATTTCAAATAGGTAACACAAATCTGAGTGACTAATTTCCTCCTGATGGATTAAATTTTATAGCGCGAAGGAAAATATTCTTAAGGGTGTCAATCATCGTACCACTTACGCTAGTCATAGAAGTAGGCTGAATATAGCACATAGGTCATAAAAGATTAAATTACAATGATACATTTTCAATAATGAAAACATTTATTAAGAATTGTTTCATACAATATTTTGAATTTCAGCAGCGTTATGAAAAAATAAATTATTTTTTTTATTTCAGAATTAACTCAAGAACCTGGAATATTATAGTGTCTGTTCCGAAATTGCGTATTGAATCGCATTATGATTTAAAAGGACGAATATTTATCCTTCCAATTGTTGGTTCTGGAGAAATGTGGTGGCAACCAGGTTTGTATAAACTTTTTCAGTGATAATGCCTATACCATGCTTTCACTTACGTTTACAACGAATCTGCATTTAAATCAAAAAAATAATTTATTTAACTTTTCAGAAAACACAAACATTTTATTTATCATTGAATTGAGCCTATATGAAAAAGCTGGACATCTTTTTTATAACATCACAAATTTGAAAATAGACTATGAAATCACAAAATTATCATTGCGATTTAGTAATCTATTTAACGGATCGAAGACTATGGGTGGATTTTTAAACTAATTTAATTATTTTTTTTGTTTTAAATAATTTTTTTTTAATTTAGGTGAAAGAGCGAATCGTTTCTTCAATTCTAATTGGAAAATGGCCAATAATGCACTTAAGCCGTTGATATGTAAATCTTTTGTGAAAGTTTTTAAAGGCATACTGCAGAATATTTTGAACTATATACCTGCAGATTATCTTATAACAGATATTACAAATCATATTAATACATAAATATTATTAGCAACTTTTTGATCATAAATGTACAGAAATTTTGATATTGAGCATTTTATCTTAAAATTAAGTCTTTAGATTTTTTTTTTACTAAAAATTGTTTTGATTAGCCTTGTGTTTTATGACATAAATAAATGATTTAATTGCTACCAAATCAAAATTTTTTCGTTCTATTTAAAGAAGAAGAAAATTAGCTTAGTCAATAGTGACCATTATGAATTAAACAATCAATTTCATTTGTGAGCATAGGACAGAAACATTTCTCTTCCGCAAGACACGATCCTGAGCATCAGATGCAGATGGCCAAGTCCTTCCTCTAAATATAAAAAACCTAGTGGAAATTTTATGTTAAAAAAAATATGCAAGTCCCGATTTAGCAAAAATTGCCAAGCTTTGGATTGCGATTTCCCAAAATTAGCAATTACGCCTTGACACCATTTGCACTGTAAACACAGATTTATTCCTCTGACCTCCTGCTTGACTGCTCGCTTCCATGAGGATTATAATCCAAAGCTTGTTTGGCGAATAATCGCTCTGGTTTCTTCAAAGTGCCACTTCCGCCCTTGACTCTCAGTGCCTATTTTAGTTCGTCCAGTTGTCGTTAGAGATCATATCTGGTCAGAATATCCCTAAATTGCGTCGGAGGTATTGGTTCACGAAAGTTTGCAGTTTCTTGGTAAGCTTAACAATCACTTCCCATGCAGTAAAACCATTTTTTTTTTTTTTACGGAATGACCTGTGTTATAGGCAATTTCGGCCTTTATGTGCAATGCACAAACACAGTCATGGAGGGAAGGAATAGGATTGGGAAGGTTGGGGAAGGGGAGTGAGAACGACCGTAGCGAGTGGAGAAGCTAGTATATTGCTCAGTTGTACTGACAAATATTTGCAGATGTTATGGGGGACTGAATGATACAAAGCGAACAGAAACCATCTACTGAGTATCTAGGCCTTCTTGAAATGGAACTGTTTCACTTTTACACCGTTTCCCCATTTTACTGCGAATAATTTTTTATCACCAGTAGCAACTGAAAAATTTGCGCTTAAAAAAATCCCGTCTAGAGTGGGAATCGAACCCACGACCTATTGACTGAGAAGCAAGCACGCTGCCCACTACGCCACGGAAGCCTCAACCATATAACAACAAACACTCGCAGCTCCATGCGAAGAAAGATCTATCTAACATCCAGAAACAGGAAGGGATACCAAAGGCCTTCTTATTTATTTATTTATTTATTTAAGGACTTGATGAACAGAAAGTAAAATATTCCAATTATACAAGAGGTCCAAAACAAATATAAGTGAATTACAATATTAATAATAGAAAAAATGAAAGTTAAATAGAAATTCAATATATGTACAAAGTTATTTAATAGAAAACTTGAATTTTAAATATACCTTGAAAGATTGTAGACTGAAGTCATGAAAACTAAGGCAAGATTGATTGAACATTCGAGGCAGCCTGAGTAAGGGAGAGTGAAAATATACGTTCAGCCGCGCATGTGGTACAACGAATAGAGTATGTGATCTAGTATTACTTATATTAGAACGCAATTGAAGTTCACGTTGAAGATTAGTATTGAAAACGAAATTTACTTTAAATAAAAATAACATGTCAAAATAAATTCTTCTGTCCTTTAAACTAGTTAGGCCAAGTAATTGTAATCGACTCATGTAGCAAGTGTCAGATAAGTTCAGTTTTCGGAAAACAGATTTGGTAAAACGTCGTTGTACTGATTCCAATGCAGTCTCAAGATATTGGTAGTGAGGGTTCCAGACAACAGAACAATACTCTAGACGAGACCGAACCAAACTATTAAACAAATTCGTATAAACATGCATATTATGGAAAGTATGGGCAGTTCTTAATATAAAACCACATAATCTAAATGCGTGTTTGCAGATTTCGATTATGTGCTGATCAAACCTTAATCTGCTGTCAAACATTACTCCTAAATCCTTTATGCGTGAGACTTCAACGAGGAGAGCATTATCAACATGGTAGTCAAAGTTCAGGCTACAATCCGTATTTGTATATATCATTTTAAAACATTTTTTAGTGTTCAAACGGAGGTTATTCAGCTTACACCAATCATTTAATTTATTAATGTCATCTTGAAGGATTTTACAGTCAGAAATAGACTTCACTACTCTAAATAGTTTGAGATCATCGGCATACATTAAATGATCAGATTGAAAACCCATAAGAAGGTCATTCACAAACAAAACAAAAAGTAGGGGGCCCAAGGTGGAACCTTGGGGAACACCAGACGATGCAGAGTAAGGATAGGATTGAGCACCATTAAATATGACATATTGTTTACGATCACTTAGGTACGAAGAGAACCATTGCAACAGAGAAGAATATATTCCAAACGATTGCAGTTTATTAAGCAGTATAGAGTGATCAACAGAGTCAAATGCTTTAGAAAAGTCAGTATAAATCGTGTGGACAGAGAAACGATTTTCGAGCGCATATGAGACTGAGTTAGAGAAGGAAACAAGATTCGTCACAGTGGAGCGTCCTTTAAAAAATCCATGCTGATTGACAGAAATTAGGGCGCTGACTCGTGAAAAAATGTGTATATGAAGTAACTTTTCAAATATCTTTGAAAAGCAAGGAAGTAAACTGATTGGACGGTAATTTTCAACCTTATGTTTTTCACCGCTCTTAAAGATAGGTATAACGTAAGATTCCTTCCATTGAGTGGGGAAGATTCCTTCAGTGAGGGACAAAGTGAAAATTTTCGCCAAAGGTTCAGAAAGGATATGTCCAAGATTAATTACGAAAATGTTTGGAATTTCGTCTGGTCCAGCAGTGCCATTACTATCTAAAGAGTTGATAACAGCAAGAACGTCGTGGCTTTCGAACTCAGGCAAGAGATTGACATGATTATCAATGAAACAAGGAGTAGATGATGGTGAATTGGTGGAGTAGACAGATTGGAAATATTGAGAGAAAAGTTCAGCAATACCACATGGGGTAGAAGCAGTAACATCCAAGTGTGTAATAGTGGAAGGGTGGGACAAAGTCGTTCGAGATGCATTAGTATAACTCCAAAACGGTCTAAGATTCCCAGTAGAAAGACAGAAATTTAGGTTGTTCACATATGAACGAAAACCTTTCTTTATTTCCGTCTTTAGCTGCAAAACGGGATGCATTTGTAGGATTACGGTTCTTGAGAAAAATTTTTCGTGCCTTGGCCTCCTGCTATTCAGGTTCCTTAACAGGTGACCAAGGTATATCCAAGCAGGCAATATACTGGAATTATGTATTGCGCCGACTGGGATTTGAACTCACGACCTTCGCTTTATAAGACCAACACGCTACCTACTAGGCTATATCTTAGCTAACCGAAGGCCTTCTACTTCTAGCTCTGTTACGTGCCTCAATATCCTATTCTTCTCCGCCATTTATGCTTACAATACTAATAAAAATCTTACGCCTGTTCAGCATCTTGTCCGTTAAGAATATTCGGTACGCTTGAGTTCGAACCCAAGTGCAAGTATTTAGTTCTGCCTCTTTGGATTTAGAATGCCACGAGCAAACATTTGACTCTAAGTCCGAACGATTATTTACATGCAAAATCAAGGTGTAAGACGTTTATCTGTTTTTTATGTGACATCAGAACTAGAGGCGTTGCCCTTTTGTACAGAAGCACAGTTCCGGTGATGGGGGAAGGATATTGGTTTTTGGGAATTAAGGGGATGGAGACAGAAGTGGCTATGAATATTTCTTTTCAATTGTTGAATGTTGTAGTCATGCGGGACTACTAAAATCGACAGCGAGTTCCATATTCGACCAGTCCGGTTTAAAAACGAATCAAGAAATTTGACAGTGCGACCGAAGATAGGGTTGAGAGAATACTTATAAGCGCGTGAAGCAGAGGTAAAGGCATACGTGGTGGTAAGAGATTAGAGATTTCGTCCGAACAATCGCCATTGTAGTAGCGATACAAAAGGGATAGGGAACTTAAAATTCGTCTACGCTCGAGTGAATCGAGCGATGAAGTGATGTCAAAATCTCCTATAATTTTAATGGTCCGAGACTGGATACTATCCAGATAGGAGAGATAAGTTTTTCCAGCTCTCGTCCATAGGTGTGAATTAAATTTAAGACGTGGTCTAATATAGGCCTTATGAATTGTCAGTAAGCCAGAAGCGGTGAAGGAGTTTTGAAAACGTTTTAGGTAAACATTTCGATATTCTTCGGCGATGTTAAATATATCATCGTTCCAAGATAAGTTATCTGTGATTTGGATACCTAACATCTTAACACTTGAAGAATTGTTTAATGGCAGGCCTCCGAAGGTGATTGGATTAAGGTTAGAGTCACGTTTGCGGGACACAAGACTACACTCGATTTTTGAAGCATTAAATTCGACTTGAGTTGATAGGGGAAGTTGAATGTGCTGTCATCAGCGAAGATATGTATAGGATTGAAAATTGAAGATAGCGAGCCATTAATAAATATTAGAAAAAGGATGGGAGAAAGAATCGAACCCTGAGGGACACCATCGTTAATTTTATAAGAAGGAAAAACCACACCATCCAATACCACATGCATTGAACGATTTGTTAAAAAACTTTCAATCCAGGAAATAAGGTAGACGCCCAAACTAATAGCTTTAAGTTTGATTAAAAGGGCGCCATACTTTGTAAAAAACCTTGGAAATTGTTCAGTTTCTAGAATATTTTCTTCTACCAAGTTGTTTAAAGTATTAGAGAAATATTCCTTCTTTCGCCGCAGCTGACATCCACTCATATTAAGTAGAGTTCCTTTCAAATTTTGAGCCAGGTGGTTTTCGACTAAATTCCTCTATTCGTCAACTTTTTCATAATATTATTCCATATCCCCAATGTAAGCCGAAAATTCCACCTTATTGACCAGATCTTCAATGGCCATTCTCTTGCTGCGATTCGCAAACTTCGTAAGCCTTATATGACCTTTGCAATAGTTCCGTCTCAAGTCGAGAGTTCTTTTGTTGTCATCGGGTTAAGACTTGATTGCCAATTTGGGTTTTTACCAATCGCTAATCTTGTCATAAGACAGATGAGACCCTGGATGTCTTTCTCACCACTTTGGACTTGTCCCACAGATTTTTAGCATTTGTTAAAAACGTGTGTTCTAGCTACCTCACACTAGGCATAAAGTGTGCGTATTTCATATCTGTCCAATGTGGATAAGCACTCGGACCGGCTGATTGAGGCACCTTCCTTAAAAATCGTCGAAAAAGTGGAGAAACTTGTTCTGAAAGATGTCCGCTTAAAGACAGGGCTGCGATTGGGCTTAAAGCCCAATCGGGCGATACTCTAGATGAAAGAGAAATTTTTTGATTTCAAGAAATTTTGTAGGGGAAGTGGTACATGGGTTAACGACATTGAATTAATTTTTCCTCATCACGCTAAAGTTGCTATCAAAATGTTTTACACAAAATTTAGAATTAAAAAATTTAATAGGTACTGAAAAAATTAGTTTATTGGATTTAGCCAAATTGTTCAGTTTGTATGGGAGGTGGTGTAAGGAGGGACGAGTCCCTAATGACTTCTTCGCAAATAACTATAAACATCATGCTTCTCACATGTTTTAAATTGTAGAGCAGTAGCATTCATACTTTACAGGAAAATCCACTTAATGTAAAATTTTGAAATTGTGTCAGATTGTATGGGAGGAGGTAGAAGGGGTAGCCTTATTTTTTTGGCTTTACTAATAATTCTAAATGAATATTTAGTGCTAAATTTGAGCTCGATAAATTTTATACGCACTGAGTAAATTGGTTTCAAGTATTTCGTGAAAAAGCACAGTTTGTATGGGAGGTGGTGGAAGGAGGAGGAGGAGGAAACATATAATTTTTATACTATAGATTCAAATCATTATAGAAGTAATACATTAAAAATTTCAGACTAATGGCTTTTATAGTTTTCGAGCAAATCCGGTTATTTCGAAATGCGTAATTGTGTCATTTTGTATGGGAGGGGGTAGAAGCGGTGAAGTGATTTGGCCCGTTCACGAACTTGACCTTGCTTTTTCGACAAAAACGGTGTGTACAAAATTTGAACTATCTAGCTCAATGTGTTCTCAAGCTAGAGAGCGCACAGACGGACGAACGGACGGATGGACGGACGGATGGACGGACGGATAGACAGACGGACGGACATCTGGTCTTGAGATTTTTGAGTGATTATATGAACTTCTGTATCATTCATTTTTCCTCCGAGCCTTATTTCTTAGCGTTACAAACTTTAGAGCAAACTTATAATACTCTCAGATTTCATCTAGGGTATAAAAACATATCGCAAAAATGGTTGGTGAATCAGATACAACCATTTTGAATATCCTCCACGATCATCTCGGCATGTATAAAGAAAGCGTAAAATGGGTATCGAGAATGCTCTCAGCGGATCAGAAAAAGTAGCGCGTCGAGTATTCACGCGAGTTTCTGTATCCCTGTAGCGAGAACAGGGATGAAAGTTTGACCCGGATTGTTACTGGAGACAGCAGTGTGCCGACGCTGTTGCGGCGAGGGGCATAAGAGTGCAGATTGTATAATACCAAGGCGGTACACTGTCGCAATTGCGTCTTCAAGGGACACCCTGCTGATCAGTATAATTGTAACAGTTGGGGGAAATTTCCTGCGATGGGGGACCTTGGGGAGTACATGTGCTCGGCTGGGGTTTGGATTGATCTAATGCAGGAGCCGTTTAAAATGATGGGCCGAGTATGTAGCCTCCTTGGGTTCTTTAGGGTGTTCTCTGATAGTGGACTGAATGCTGCTATCATTGTAAACGATGTGAATATGGATTGAATGAGTATTGATGAGTTGTGTAATGAATGGGGTGTCTGTGTAGGAATGAAAACGACCTTTGGACAAGTGTATTTGGTGAGTGTGTACTGCAAGTTTGGGGAGCCCTTTGAGCCCTATCTAAGGTATTTGAATTCGGTGCTGTTATTGGTGATCAGTTCGCCGATAATCCTTGGTATGAACGCGAATGCAGCATCCCCGATGTGGCACAGCAAAGTGACTAGACAGGCAACCAGTTACCGTAGCTGGCATCGGGGCGAGCTGCTGACCCCTGGGTACGGGTACAGCCACGCTCAACATTCTTCCACACACACTCACTAGCACCCACCATACATACTTTCCTGACCGCGAAGTAGCTCATCCACAGAGCGACTTTTCGACAGCCAACTTCTCGCAATTTTCCAATGATACTTGGCCAGCTCAGATAATCAAACGCACCCTTAAAGTCGATGAAGACTCCAAGCATATATTTGCTATCACTCAAACGCACACTTTCTTTCACATACCACCATGCATCCTCAGTGCACTTGCCAGCTCGGAATCCGTACTGTCTGTCCATCGCCTGATATGTGACCCGGTCCTCGAGCCTCCGGATCATAATTCTCTCCAGCACTTTTCCAAGTACCGGAAGAAGACATATGCCACGGTAGGATCGAGGGTAACTTCGCACCTTCTCAGGCGATTTGAGCAGCACGACCACCCGCGCGTACTTCCAGGCAGCAGGAAAGTAGCACTCACGCACACATTTATCATACATCGCCCAGATGTAGTCTGGAATGGCGTGCCAGATGTGCTCGCACATCTCGCCCGTCTTGCCATCCAATCCAGACGATTTCCTGGATTTGACTCTGCTCACACTGTCAGTTATCTCACCCATATCTAGAGTCGGCAAATCTCTACACACATTCACTATATCGAAGTTACTCGGGTCAGCAGCAGGAAAAAGTTCATTCAATAGTGCTTCTACACTGTCTTTCCATGTCAGCGTTATGCGACCGTAAACACAGATGCCGGACATGGTGGCGGGTGTGCGCTTACCCCTGCAAACTCTATATACTTCACCCCAGGGGTCGTTAGAGTTCCGGGACACAAACCTACGCCAATCATCCTGCTTTGCACTCTCAATCATGCATGCCTCGCCGGTAAGCGAATCTGAGCTGGGCCACATCGGCGGCTCCATTTCGCCTGGCGCGTTGGAATTTCTTCCTCAGACGCCTCACACACGTTTGTTTCGCACTCAGATCTTCATTCCACCATTTGACATGTTTAGGATTCGCCCTGCGGGTCCTCCTAAGCATCCCCTCATTCACACTTTCATCCATTCGTTGATCTTCTCTACTTGAAGATCGACGTCAAGCATTCTGAACAGGCTGAGAGGTAGTTCTGACGCTAACTCTCTCATTCGCTCCACATACAAATCCCAATTACATCCATGCACATTCTACATACGCAAACTCTCATTCGTAGACAAACTCACAGCCTCATCTGAGGAGAATATGACCTCGATGAGACTGTGATCACTCACACCCCACCCGTGCTTCACACTCCACTGGGACTGCAAAGCCAATGCTGCACGATTTACGCAAGAGACATCTATGTCACTCGCCTCATTGGGCCCATCAAAGGTATACCATTCACTCGGCTCATTCACAACATGGAGCTCATTCTCAAGAAGCGAGTGCAAAAGGCTTCTGGATGAGCGCATGGTATCTAGGTGGCTAACTAGATGGGATGAGTCTACCAAAGGTCGTGTGACATATGAGTACATCAAGGATGTCTGTTTTGCCAGAGGAAACCTAGAATTTGACTTCGGTCTTAAGCAAGGTTTCCTCCTTACCGGTCACGGTAGTATGAATGCGTTCTTGTATGAAAGGGGACTTCATGACAGTCCGTTTTGCCGCTGTGGTTCTATACGTGAGGATTGGAAGCATGTGTTGTTTGACTGCGTGATGTACTCAGAATTCAGGGATTTGAATGCTATGGGTGTGCGATGTGTAAACGGTATCCTCTCTGTGTGCGAGGTCTTCGCTGTCAGAGAGCATTATGTCGCCATCAGGGATTTTGCGCGTCAGGCGTTTCAGAAACGCAAGGAGATCCATGCTGGGCTATTGGCATGAATGTGTGTGATTGTGAGTGTGTTTACTGCCTCGTATGTTTGGCTTTCACCAGGTGCGTGAGAGTGTCTACGCAGGGAAGGGATAACGTCAGTTATCACATACCGGGTGAACGACTAAGGTCAATTCCGGTATAACCTTTGGGAAATGCCGTCCCCACGTATCCCGATGCGGAGTGTCACCAGTCACGAGTTGCAAGAAACTCAACTGGTAGTAATTTTCAAATTACGGAACGTGACCAGAGGTTTTCTGGTACCACGAGTGTCGGGGATCCCATGGATGGTTGCTTCCACCCCCGGCAATGGAAGATGGCCCTTCGGGGAGTATCGTGGTGGCTATGGTTTACTGCCCACATTGCGGGTAGAGTTCCTTGGAGCTCGACGTGGAGTTGCGTTCTTCCAACCCGGTGCCGTGACCGACAGACCGGCAGAGATTTTAGATAGGTCTCGCATCCACCGGTATGAATGCCAAACTTGCACTTGGTATAGACTGGTACCTCAGGGGGCGTTAATGATTGTCGTCTGAAACAATCCGTGTTGTAAGACAACTGTGTGGCAATTCCGTTTGTGAGCAATGCACCACATAAATCAAGGCTTAAGGTTCTGTTACTGGAGACGAAACTTGGGTTCATCATTATGAGCCTGAATCATAGCAGGAGTCAATACAGTGGTTCCGTAAAGGCGCTTCACTCTCCAAGAAGTTCAAGGTCTCACAATCTGCCGGAAAATTATGGCCACTATATTTTGGGATTTAGAGGGGGTTTTGATGATCGACTATTAAGAAGAAGAGCATCATATCACAAGGGGATACTATACCAACCTGCTACAAAAATTAAAAGATGTCATCAAAGAAAAAAGAAGAGAAAAGTGGACTCGAGGTGAGCTGCTTTTGCCAGACAACGCACTTGTTCACAAGAGCCATGCTGTCGTACAGAAATCCGGCTACGGAATATTGAACCACCCGATTATAATCCAGATATTGCCTCTTCCGTTTACTATTTATTCCAAAAACTGAAGAAAGAACTTCGGGGCAGAAATTCTACCAACGATGAAGAGGTGAAGTCGGCATTTTCAGTCTATTTCGAAGGTCTTGATAAAACATTTTTTAGAACGAATTAATAAACTTTGTGCGAGATATGACCTATGTATTAGGCTTAAGGGAGAATATATTGAAAAGGAAAAATATTAGCTTGTTCAGTTTTACCCTCCTTCCCTGTCATTCCGCTAAATTTTTGATCTTCCCTCGTTGAGTGCAAACAGTGATGAAAACAAACTCCAAAATCTAACTTCCCGAAAATTTCCGCGAATCTCACTCAACTTGAATTCAATCGACAAATATTCAACTCTAACATTTTCTTTCAAAGATAAATCAATTTTCTCCAGATGTTTCACACTATATATCGTTTGCTGGCTTCTGCTCAAAGGATTTTCTAATTTATCTTGGATTGCTAACGATCTAAAAATAAAATTACCACCACCTAAATCGATTTTCACATCTTAAACTGAACGCAAACTCAATACTTTACGATTAAATTGAAAAATTCGAGTCGTGTTCGAAATATGAGCACAAAAATACACGCAGAATAAATGTATGGAAAAGCAAAGTCTTAGGTTTGTTTTACGAAAACTTGAAGAAAATAGAAAATTCGAATTGCGTCGAAAATATACACGTGACATGCACGTTCTTAATGCTTTCCAAATTATGCGTTGCGGCATTTTCGTGGTGGATACTATTTTTATAAATTACTCATTTATTGGATGACTTGATGTTGGAGATTGTTCGCTGGCCTTAGGTCGTCGGTGGTTTTTTTTGAAATGTTTTATGTTGTTTTCTTGAAATTGATGACAGCTCCGATGAGACATTGGTTTAATTTTGAACACTATTATAGTTTTTGTTTTTATTCTGAAGCTATTTTAAAAGATCCATGGAATTATTTTGTTGGTCTTTGTTGGTTGAAATTCGTAGTTTTTTACATTAAAAATTTGGTTTGCCAAAATTTTAGTCCAAATTTTTTGAACTTGAAATGTTCGATTTGAATTTTAATCTAATGCAGAAAAGCATGAAATAGAACCTTAATGGTTTGTTGGAATATATTGGTCAATTATCATACAGTACTTCTCGAAAGTTGGCAACAAAAAAAGTTTGACCGATCTTAATTTTTTTTTTTATTTTCCGAGGTTGGCTATAAAATGATCAATGTCATTATGTCTCTTGGATCCGCTTTAATCGAATCACTATTTAAAGGACATTTTTGATTTTGTCGGAAATAGCTCTTTTTCATATCTAATAACACTGAGTCGTTTCGAGTTTTTTCAATCTCGTTTTGAGCATATTTTGGTATCACTAATGTGGAAGACCAGCTAAGTTGTAGCTTAGCGGGTAGCCTGTTGGTCTAAAATGCGAAGGTCGTGGGTTCGAATCCCGGTCAACTCATAATTGCTGCTTACTACCTGCTTGGATATACCTTGGTTGATATACGAAAATGAAAATTAAATTGAGGGTTGTGCGAAGAGCTAACAACCCTTCCATAATAATGAAAATGTTATTGTGCCATTGAAAAAAGGAAAATGTCAAAGACTGTAAATCAATTCTGAAATTTTCGAGATAAAGGACGTGGCTTTTGGTTGGAAATAACTGCAGAATATAAGAAGCCAAGGGTTATTTGAGCTGTAGTGCCATTGATGATAATGACTGTCTATGGAGATGAAGCAAAAAATATGCCAGAAGCTTTCGAGTATGTTGTGATTTTTCTTAAATTCGCACTTGTTTGTTGCGTTACTTTGCTTTGTGCGTGGGATATGAACAAAATGTACTATGACTCTTTTCATGAATGTCATGCGTACATAGTTTTCGTTTAGTTATTAAAAAAATATAAAAATAGTTCTTGGTGCGTAAATAAAGTGAATAAAAGTTTGTTTTGTGGTTCATTTCAATCTATTTTTCCTGTCAATAGTGATTTGAATATTCTAATTTGTAACGCTGAGAAATATTTGTTGACCCTCAAAAGCCTTGAATTCGAGTAATTCAAGATGTACATTTCTTCCTCTCCATTTTTAGCAAAAAATTTAATCAAATTTAGTGAATGAGTCGCATCCCTTCAATCCTTCTACCACCTTCCATACAAAGTTCACGATATATAAAGAAATTTATTTTTCTTCAAAGCTATCAACTTTAAATTTTGACCAATAATGGTGATATGAATGCAATTAGCGTCAAACTAAGTTGTTCTGATCTGCCTCCCCCCTTCTTTTTTTTATGAAATTCAATTATCAGAATTTATAATCTAAATCAAAAGTCATTTAGCCTTCCTTGGAATGTGGTCGATATTTTAAATATTGTAATTTGTTAATTAAAAGAAACAGAAGCACGCTCAAAAATTTGTAATTGTTGTTAAATTCCAGACTAAATTACTTATGAACCTTCACAAACAATTATTTGAAAACTTTTGTTTCGTCCTGTGGGCTTGAGTCGATCAGACCACATCGCACTCATCGCAAGCATTGTACTAATTTTTATTTTTGAGTGAAATGTGATGAATTTTACGCGAATTCGTAAACAAAACCATCCAAACTAAATTTTTGAAAAAATGATTCAATCTAGAAAGTTCGTAAGTCACCTAATTGTAAGGGCAAATTTTTAAGTAATTCGATTTACTAAACTAATAAACTCAGACGCCAATGCAAATAGTTTCAAAATATTTCTAAACTGCTAATTACTTTTTGGGAATCAGTTGGATAAAGGTGTTAGCAGAGACCAAAACGGCATGATTACTAAAGCAAAACAGTGTGAAATCCGGAAATATTTCCTTTAATTTAATACTTATCTCTATATTCAAAAATTCTTTTTGATGGTATAAGTAAAAAGCAGCTTTTGTTTGTCACAAGTTTAAAATCAATTCATACAAAGTTACAAGCAACGGATATTCTGACTCCCCATTCTTCCCATCGACGGACTTTGGAATACAACTAGACAGACAGATTGAGATTCAAAGGTGTAAATGGCGACAGATCGGTAACACATTGCACAAACCAGTGCAAAATATTTCCAAGAAGGGTTTGAATCATAACCGATAAGGGTTAGTCGTCCTATACTCTTTTAAGGAATCTTAACAGGCCATGTATTGATTGATTGAAAGTTACACGCTCAGCAGAATTAAGTTCAACATTTTTGTAAATTTTTTCACTAATTTAGTGTTATTTCAAGAAACCTACCCACTAAAACTTCACTTAAATTAAATTTAAAAAACCACTAAAACTTGAATTAAAACAAAACAAAAACTAACCTGCCATACGGGACGGAATGGACCTGGCATATTTCGAAATATTTAATTTAACACTCGACAAAAAAACCGAAACAATTTCTAAAACTGATCACAAATTTCGCTGTAGAAACTTCTTCGACACAACTTTATTCGCGAGAATATAACGCTTCAATTAGCATCGACTTCTTAAGATCGGAGGTAAGACGTGAAATAACCTATTTTGGACCTAACTATAGTTTTTATATGTGATCCAAGACCAGGAGAAGGTATTGAAAACGAAAGAAAATCACAAAAAAGAAAAAAAACAACAAGAAATTTGCTTTCAATATTCTCACCGGGAAAATTTTATTTATACCGCCAATACACACATATAAGTGAAAATTTTGAATTGGTGAGAGCTTTTCTTTAAACGAAATCACATACACGGCTTAGTCATCTCCATGCGATGGAAAGTATTTTCCATTTTCTTTTAAGAAAAATCATTTTTATTCTAAGACTATGCTGTCCATGGTATAGGTTTGAGGATTCTCGCTTTTTTTTTTTTGGATTTTCAATTTGGTTTGTTTGTGTGAGTGGAAAATTTGTAATTACATCTTCATTTAAAGGCTTTCTGCGGTTTAAGTTGCAAGTCATTAGTCGCAAAAATTACAAGAAATGGACCAGCGCAGAGGCTAAATAAGGAATTTTGAATTGCGATTCTTTGCAAAGAATTTCATAGCATTTTTCATTTAAAGTCGAAAAATTAGTCAACGGATTTATTATTTTGCCAGATACAAGCTTACACACAACTGATGCGTAGCATAGTTTTCCGATGACAATCGTGAGTTGGAGAAATGGAAGGACGCCAACGCTTAATTTATTAATGAAATAAAATTTTCTATTTTTAAGAGGAAAGGTGAACAGTATTTGTCTGTTTCAAGCAGAGGTAAATGATTGAATTTTATATTTAAACTTAAATTCAAGGTCAGGCAATTTCAAGACTCTTGCGAAATTCAATGTTATTGAGAAGTGTTTTAAATACACTAACTGGCTATTGATGTTACCCATATTCGAACCAGCAGTTGGAATAATCACTTAAAGATGACCTTCTTCTAGAAGAGCACTACAGTCCAAATTGGGCCTTAGCCTCCTGACCTTTAGGTCCTTTTTCATTATTTATTGTGGAAGGGTTGTTAGACATTCACACAACCCTCTATCGTCGAATTTTTCATTTTCGTAGATTGAGGTGGCCAAGGTATATCCAAGCAGGCAGTGTGCTGGAATTATGCGACGACCGGGATTTGAACTCACGACCTTCGCGTTGTAGACCAACAGGCTTTCCAGCAGGCTACACCCTAGCTAAAAGAGAAAATAAATCAAATCCCTGTTAAGACCACCTACAGTGGCATAGGACAGAAACAACTCTCTTCCACAAGGCGCGATCCTGAGTATCGGCCTTAAGCTCGAATGCCAAAAGTCGTTACCGTAGAATCCGACTGTATGCGAGGCGCTGTATTCGTCTGTTGTATCATTTAGGATTTAAGATCACGGGTGGTAATCCCATGATCCAGTGAGTGTCCATTTGCAATTTTTAGGGCAAGCAGGACTGGCTGTGGGTGAATTCTACTGCCCCCAGGCAGAACCACCGCGATGCTCATATACAGCTTAAAAAGGCTGTTAGACGCGACAAGAGAAAGGCCATTGAAGATCTGGCAAACAAGGCAGAATCTGCGGCTTACCTTGGGGATATGGGTTCACTATTTAAAATCATGAAACAGTTGACGAACAGGAATTTCACCGCCAACCACCTGGTGAGAGATGTCAACGGAACTCTCCTTAATATGAGTGAACACCAGTTGCGACAATGGAAGGAATACTTCTCTGATATTTTAAACATCTTGTCAGAGGAAGATATTCCAAACATCCAACCGCAACAATCCTCTATTAGAGACGATCCCCCAGATAAGGAAGAGATAGTTTCCGCAATTCGATCAATGGCGGGAAGGAAAGCTCCAGGTATAGATGGACTACCAACCGAACTCCTCAAAGCGGACTCGGAAATAACAGCCGATATACTCCTCCCACTCTTCACTAAGGTGTGTAATGATGGAAGATATCCGACTGAATGGAAGGAGGGCGTCATTGTGAAAATTCCGAAGAAGGGCGACCTTCGGGATTGTGGCAATTGGCGTGGTATATGTCTACTTACTGCCGTATCAAAAATTATGGCTAAGGTAATTCTCAATAGGATTAGTGATGTCGTCGAGAGCACTCTCGAAGTTTATCAGGCTGGATTCCGTAAAGGGTCGTCTTGTACCGACCACAAAAATACCCTACGAGTAATATTAGAGCAGTCAACCGAAATGGGTTCGCCACTACATCTCATGTTTGTGGACTTCGAGAAGGCTTTCGACAGCGTTAAGCGAGATTACATATGGAATGCTTTGCGTAGGAGAGGTATTCCAGATAAGGTCATAGCTATGATTAAAGAATCCTACGAAGATGCAAGGTGTCGTGTCTTGCATAGAGGAGAGCTGTCCGAGAGCTTTCCTGTGCGAACGGGTGTCAGACAAGGCTGCATATTATCACCAGCCCTGTTTCTGGTGGTAATAAATGACATCTTTAAAGCTGCACTGGAAGGTGGGGAAGGTAAAGGTCTTCAATGGAGACTATTTAACATCTTAAGTCACCTTGATTATGCTGATGACGTGTGTTTGCTTGCACATACCCGTTCGGACTTAGAGTCAAATGTTCGCTCGTTGCATTCTGAATGCAAAGAAGCGGGACTGAAAATAAATGTGCGTAAGACCAAGTACATACACATGGGTTCGAACGCAAGCACACCGATTGTTCTTAATGGACAGGATGTGGAAGAGGTGCAAGATTTTTGCTATCTCGGAAGCATTGTCAGCATGGACGGCGGAGCCGAAAAGGATGTTGAGGCTCGGCTAAATAAAGCCCGTCAGGCCTTCGGTATTCTTTCCCCTTTCTGGAGGTTAAGAGAGATCTCCCTTCGCACGAAGTTTTTGACGCATGCGTCAAATCCGTGTTGTTATATGGTTGTACTACGTGGAAAGTGACCGTTCGACTTACCAAGAAACTACAGACTTTCGTAAACCAATGCCTCCGGCGCATTTTAGGAATATTCTGGCCAGAAGTAATCTCCAACGACGAACTTTGGAGTACAACTCGCCAGACTAAAATAGGTATTGAGATTCAACGGCGAAAGTGGCAGTAGATCGGTCATACTTTGAGGAAACCAGAGCGAAACATCGCAAAACAGGCTCTGGATTATAACCCTCAAGGAAGACGTCGGGTTGGTCGACCATGTAACACATGGAAGCGAGCAGTTGAGCAGGAGGCCAGAGGAATAAACAAGTCCTGGCAACAGCTTAAAGCCGATGCTCAGGATCGCGCCTTTTGGAAGAGAGTTGTTTCTGTCCTATGCCCCTATAGGGGGTCTTAACAGGAATTTGATTGATTGATCCCACAGGGGGATGGTTAGCTCAGGTCAGTGGAGTCGCTATTCTCCAAAGATAGTTATAGGAATTGGAAAATTCTCATTCTACAATTACCCGCTGCGGGGAGCTAAAAGATGATGCTAGTAGAAAATTGGTTTTGTTTGCAATATTCACTATTACAGAGAACGCCTTTTGTTCCATATAGGACTACTGTCGTGAGTGAAGTGCCTTTACAAATTGATAACAATGGTGAAGGGATGCCTTCTTTGAATTGCAGAGATGTTCTGGCCAGACATCATCTCTAACAACGAATTTTTGAGCACAATTGGACAGACTTTGAGCTTCACACATTATGGAAATTTTCTCGCTGTCGATTTTAAACCAAATATTTGGCTTAAATTGCAGTCTAAACCAAATGTTTTGCTTAAACTTTAAAGCAGCTTCAAACAATTTTAGCAAAATTTTACGCTTCGTCAATTATGATTTGTGTCCCTCCTGCATTTGAACCCTTCGGACATTTTCACTAAATCGATTTTTCTCTTTTCAACGATTCGGCACCACCGAATTTCGTCTTGTATCACTCTAAATATCACCAAGAACATGATTTCAAAAATAATTAACATTAAATTATAACCCACAAAAATATTTTAATTAATTTGATCTTGAAAATGCAGGTGTTTTACTCAATTTCCAAAAATATCACAAACATCAGATATTTATTTATACATGTGCTGCTTACATACACTTATGTGAGTAAGAATATTTTTGAAGAAAAGTGATTTTAATTGGGAGTATCGTAATTTTGTTTATTTAAATTTGCTATTACGTCTGGTTGTTCGAACAAAAAAATGTGCGAAATATACATACTTTACAAAATTTCTGCCAGATTTTCATACTTAAGTATGTAAAATTGAACTGTTTCTCCTTGGAGAAATATATATAAATTCTTAAAATTATTATTTTTATTTTTATGTTAGTTGAACTCTTGTCGATTCGATCATTAATTAGATAATTTTCGGCTGATTCAAAGATAAAAGATACATAAATTGAAATTGTGCTGAAAAATTTATTAGAACTGATTTTCTTAGTACCGATAATTTGTAATTGATCATTATACTCTAAATGAAATCTGAGAGTGTTATAAGCTTAACACAAAATTTGTAACGCTAAGAAATAAGTTTCGGAGAAAAAAGTTACAGAAGTTCATATTATCACTCTAAAATCTCAAAATCGAATGTCCGTCCGTCTGTTCGTCTCTCCGTCATTGTCCTCTCTAGCTCAAGAACGCGTTGAGCTGGGAAGTTCAAATTTTGTACACATCATTTTCGACAAAAAAGTAAGGAGAAGTTCGTGAATGCGATGAGTCACTCCACCCGTTTTACCCCTCCTATACAGAATAAAACAATTTCGGAATTTAACAACAAACCGATTTTCTCGATAAGTATAAAAGCTATTGATCTGGAATTTGGAATATTTTATTTTTATACCAATTCCAATCTATGGAAAATCATTTGAATCCTCTTACTCCTTTTACCACCTCCCATATGAGCTGCACTTTTTCATGAAATACTCTAAATCAATTTACTCAGTACATATAAAATTTATCGAACTGAAATTATGCACTAAATATTAATTTATAATTATTAGTAAGACCGAAAAAATTAGATGATTCACAGTTTCACAACTTTTCAAATAGTCGATTTTCCTGAAAGGTTTGAATGCTACTTATCTGCGATTGGAGACATGTCAAATGAATGACGTTTGTAGCTATTCCTGAAAAACTAACTAAAAATTCCTCACTCCTTCTACCACCTCCCATTCGAACTGCAGAAGTTCACTAAATCCAATACACCAATTTTCGAAACTTAAATTTTCAATAAAACATTATGATAGCAACTTTAGCATGTTGTGAAAAAATTAGTTCAATGCCGTCACCCCTTCCACCGCTTCCGATACAAAATTTCTTAAGATCAAAAAAATGTCTCTTTAAGTAAAGTATCGCATGATTGGGCCTTACGCACAATCGTAGTCCTGTTATGTTTATATTATGGAGCTAATTTTCGTCTAGTTAAAGAACACAAACTCAAAAACGTCACAATTCTGCACTGCTATGCAACACCGCAACACATTGTGACAAAGAGGAGTTGTACATATATCAAACAGAGTACCACCTTGGAGCGTATTTCAAGAGGGGATATTAAAAAGAAATATATGGTAAACGAAAAGGTTGGGCCTGACAATGCTGGACTAGAACACGTCATGAGGAAGCCTAGTGAGCCCGAGATCGACGCATCGAACCCTGGATGAAGAGACCTGAAAGCGGCGAATTATTTGTAGAGTTTTGTAGTACTCGGCAAATGGCCATCTGAGGACCTATTTTCCACTCAAGAGTCACCATAAGTCCAGGGTCCCTCCTGGTGGTGTTACTCAGAACGAAACCGACCACTTGTCGGGCCTTAAGTCGCCAACTGAGAAGATGTCTCCTCGATGTACGAGCGAAGCTTGTTGCTCACGTGGGGAGCGATCACCACTTGATGATTGCCTGATTGAATTGTGCACAGCAGCAGCCATAAGCTGGCCATAAATTCTTCAAATGAAGATAAACTTGGAGATCCCAACAAAAAATGCGAGAATACCACCATTATACAAGAAAAGTCATCCATATTAGTCGGACATGAAGGATTCAACCAGAAATATATTTCTAACAATTGCTGAGGAATCTGTAAGATATGTGTAAAGCAGTAAAAATCCTTGGTTGTCGCAAGACACATGGGATAAGTTTTTCGACCAGAAAAAAATTGAAAAAATCGGCAATCATCTCTCAACCCGATGTCAACCAAAGAAATCCCGGCTTGAGACGAAACTACAGAGATGCTCACATAAAGCTTAAGAAGGCTATTAGACGCGACAAAAGAGGGGCCATCAAAGATCTGGTCAACAAAGCGAAATTCGCGGCTTATATTGGAGATGTAGGTTCGCTATTTAAAATTCTGAAACAGGCAATGAACAGGAATTTCACCGCCAACCATCTGGTGAGAGGTGTCAACGGAACTCTACACAATATGAATGAACTCCAGTTGACAAAGGAAGATATTCCAGAAACAGAAGAATTCCCAAGCATCCAACCGCAACATTCCTCCATTCGGGACATTTCCCCAGATAAGGCAGAAACAGTTTCCACCATTCGGTCAATGGCTTGAAAGAAAGCTCCAGATATAGACGAACTACCAGCCTAACACCGGACCATGAAATATCAGCCGATATACTCCTCCCACTCATTACTGCGGTAAGGAATGAAGATATCCGGCTGAATGGAAGGAGAGCGCCATTGTAAAAATTTCGATAAACGGCGACCGATTGTGGCAATTGGTGAAGTATGCCGTATGTCTACTTACTGCTTTATCAAAAATCAATGTCTCATCTTACATAGAGAAGAGCTGTCCGAGAGTTTTTTTGTGCGAACGGGTATCAGGCAAGGCTGCGTGTTATCACCAGCCCTGTTTCTAATGGTAATCCATACATATAAATATAATTGTAGTGTTTGTCTGTTATTTGTTTAGAAATAGCTATAATGTAAACAGCTGAGTTTTATTGTTCGGTAGGAGTTTTTTTGAAGATTTACTGTTCACCAGGAAAAAGCACGTCTCATCTTCTTTGGTTCTCGAACGGGACTCAATAATTACAAATTTAAACAGTAGGCGGCGCTTCCATACGAGTGGCGCGGAAAAAATAATTAAATTTAAAATTAAACTAAAATATGCTTATAGATTCGGCCAATCTGACTGACAGATCGTCCTCGATCTCTCTTCGCGGACCTAATAAATGTTGCGTATGCGTAACCTATGGGTGCTTCATCCGGCTTAACCACTTTCTCAGTCTAACTGCTTCAACTACTCCGTCATAAGGCAACTGCGTGATCTGGCAATTTTCTATGTCCCTGATAACGTATCTGTCCTTCGGCGGCACCTTGTGGACTACATAAGGTCCCCGGCATTTAGGTATAAGTTTATCGTTAGTACCTACTGTAGTGTCCACGTTTCGCATCACCACGAAATCCCCCTCAGATATTCTGTCAGTTCGTCAACCCCCTTTCTCCGCTGGTCCACCCCGAATAATAGTCTGCATGGAGTCTCTTTTGTGGTACTATGCCTTGTATTATTTCTCCCGAATTCTACTAACGACAACTTCGATACCCAGTCAGCATGCTGAACCGGCTCTGTTAACTTGCCTAACATGGTTTTCAACAGGCGGTTCACTCTTTCGGCTTGGCCATTAGCCTGAGGAGACGCTACTGCAACCTTTATGTATTCTACATTATTTTTTAGCATGTAAGCAGTGAAATCTAGGGACGTGAAACAACTTCCCCGGTCGGTTATGATCCGACGAGGGCGGCTGTAATAATCGAAATATTTATCCAAGCACGCTTTCACCTCTCGCGTGCTAGTGTAGTTGACATGGTATAATCGTACAAATTTCGAGAATGCAACTACCACCACCAGTATGTGCTTCCTCTGGTCCAAATGTGTATCAAACGGAATCGGTTTTTTGGGTATATTATGCAAATTCCTTTGGCTCGACCTTACGGGCGCTGCATACAGAATGCATTTGACACAATTTCTTACGAAACTATCTATTCTTTTAGCCATCTTCGGGAACCAGTAGTGTTGTCTTACTTTGTCTGTAGTCTTCTCGACACCCGGATGACCATATTTTTTATGGATCAGTCGTACGACCCCATCCTGCATTTCGCTCGGTACATATAACTGAAGTTTATTTCTATTTCTCCTGTGAAATACAAGTCCGTCTTTTAACTCGAATCCGGTCGCTGGTCCCTGATGGATGGATCTTATAACTTCGTCGCAGCTCTGGGCGATTTGTATTTGGAAATCTACATCAGTGGCTTCTACAAATGCCACAACTTCAGAGTCTACGCGTTCTTTCACCCCATTTCCTCTATTTCCCGTTCTATGGCATCGACCTAGAGCGTCTACGTGACCCATAGAGGTCCCCCTTCGATGCTCTACTTTGTAGTCAAAATTCTCGAGCTCAATTGCCCATCTTGCAATCCGAGCGTTCATCTGTTTTCGATCTAAAGTTATCCGTAAAGCATTGCAGTCGGTCACTATCTTGAAAAATCTAAAATCGTTTCAAGGCATTTATCATAGCTAGAGTCTCAAGCTCGAAGCTATGATATCTCGACTCCGCAGCCGTTGTTGCTCTGGAAAAGTACATGACTGGATGTAGTTTTCCGTTGGTCTGGCGTTACAGCAGCACAGTACCATATCCAGCTGAGCTGGCATCGCAGTGTAATTCTGTTTCCTTTTTCGGACAGTATATCGAGAGGACTGGCGCTAACGCTAGCCTACTCCTCAGTTCATGGATTGTAGCGGTACACTCGTAAGTCATATGGAACGGTGCGTCCTCCCTCGTCATTTTATGCAGTGGTCGAGCTATGTGAGTATAGGCTGGGACGAATTTGCGGAAGTATGCGAATAGACCGAGGCATGACTTCATCTCTTTGACGTTCCTAGGAAACGGGTATCTTTTGATTGCTTCAATGTGTTCGTCATTCGGTCGGATCCCCGCAGCACTAACGGAGTATCCTAAGTAATCGATTTTTTTAAAACCGAATTTACATTTTCCCAGTTTTAACTTTAATCCCTTTTCCGCAGCTCTCTAATACTTTGGTCAAAATTTCGACATGCGTTTTAAAATCGGTAGTTGCAATTATTACGTCATCCAAATAAACAATTATTTTTTGGGATGAGATGAAATCTTCAAGTATCTCCGTGACATATCGTTGGAATGCTGACGGGGCATTTTTTAACCCGAATGACATTCTCAGATATTTGTACTGGCCATCCGGCACTACAAATGAAGTGTACTGGACTGAACTCGGTGCCATGTGTACATGGAAAAAACCATCTCTTAAGTCCAACGTCGAGAAAAACTTCTTACCCCCTAAATACTCAATACACTCCTCAATGATGGGCAATGGGAAATTGTCCCGAACCGTCAGTTTGTTTATGGCCCTGTAGTCCACACACATGCGTAAATCACCATTTTTCTTTTTCACCAGCACTATGGCCGATGCGTAAGGTGACCGGCTAGGTCGAATAATATTCTCTTCAGCAAATCTTCGGTAATCTTTCGAACTTCCCCCCGTTCAAAGTAAGATAATCGACGAGCCGAAGTATGAATAGGGGTGTCATTCTTCAGTCTTATTTCCATGTGATATGTACTAGTGTGGCTTTACGTCTCTACCCCTTCTCTTCACATACGTCTCGTCTATCACTTTGAATAATGTACTCAGTTCGGGTTCTCCCAATTCCGGGTTTATTTTAAACCTTAAATTCCTTTGGTAATCTACTCTATCGTCTCTTATGAGACGGTCGAAGAGCATTTCTCCCTGACCATTATTAACATCAGACAATTTATCTACTTCTACCGGTTTCTGACAACTTCTAAGACCTTTCTCTACTTTTCCCAGTTGCCTCAGTTTTCTTTGTTCGCCCTTCTTTTCCTTTTTATTTATGTGCTTCGGATAGCCGCAACTATAATCTAAGCTAATAAATTCAGGCAGAGCGGGAGCGCAGAAATTCAGTCTAAATTCGGAATTCATTTTTTTATTCTGGAATTTACAAAGTTTAATGTTCATAATAGATAACGCGTCGCGTCCCAGCAGCAGCGGCATCGACATAATATCGTCTGAAACAACGTACGCGGCAATGTCATAAAAGTTATTCAAGAAACGTATTCTATAATTATTCTTACCGTGTGTAAATATTTTGGCATTGCCGATGCCCTTGAATTTCGTCGGTGAATTCGGTTTATGTATTGCTGCAGCGCTCGCGGACTTACGTATCAAACTAATGGGACTACCCATATCAAAGAAGGAAATACAATCTTTAAATTCTGAGCACTCGATCTAACTGAATATTGTTGCAACACTTACCAAGTTTATTGAATTTACGGCGGTCTGCAAATATTCGTCGGCATCGTCATCTGAATCAAGCGTCGACATCGCTCTTGCAGTTTGGACAGCAGCTACTTCTCGTTTGGTGGGGATTAACTTCTTCTTCGGGTTCTGGCAGATGTAGTGGCTGTGACCTATTTTCCAGCAGCGGAAACAGCCATCCTTCGGTCGTCTTTCATACGGACATTCTCTTTGGTGATGGCCACGGGACGAACAGTAAAACACCTCATCTCTTCGGGTCCGGTGGCATTCGTTGCGGCGATGACGGTCTTAGCTACATTGTAGCCGGTCCGATGTGGCGTATCTCGGGCCCCCATTCTGGAAAGTTTACGCTCTTCGTATCTCTCGAGTACCAGCTTCAGCTGCTGGATCGTCTGTGCCGAATTCAGTATCGCGAGGTCGGATGGTGTGTCCCGAAGGCCTTCAATGATAAAATCTATCAGTTCCAACTCCGTCACGTCCGCGTGGCGGGCTATGTTTTGCATTTCTAAGACGTATCGCCGTGGGGACTCCTTCTTTTTTTCCCATATTCGCTCTTTCAGTTGTCGGTAAACTTCCTGACGCGTAAACCGACGGCCAAACTCGGTGATAAGTTCCTCCTTGAGCTCATTGTTTCTTCGAAATCTCTTAAGAAATCGCGCACGTCATATGTGTCGTCTCCCGAGTACTTAGTGATGGCATGTTCCGTCTCACGAAAATCTACATTCCGTCTGGTGGGCATAACTTGGCTTGACTCCCGGGGCGTCGTCACAGCTTCTAATTCAGTTACTTGACGCTGGAGTTCCAGCAGCTCGCGTCTCTTCCTAAGTAACCTCAAATTTTGGTCGAGGTTACTTTCATCGGTCAGCAGCCTCGTTGCGGCAGCGGGTTCGGCGACATTTATAATGACGGCGGGATTTTTTGTAGCCCCCGCGGCGATAGTCTTGGTTTTTTCGGCGGTTGTAATAGCGGCGGGTGTAGCTGCACTTTTTTCAGCGGTTTCGGCAGCGGCAAGCTTGATTTCTTCGGCAGTCGACGTAGCGGCGTTTTCAACGGCAGTTTTTTTAGCGGTTCCAGCAACGGCAGTTTCGATTTCTACGGCGGTTTCAACAGCAGTTTTCTCAGCAGAATCCTCCTCGTATTCGGTGTCGGATGATGACTCGACCAAAACTTCGGCGGCGTCCTCCCCGGTGTCGAGGAGGAGCTCCTCGTAGATTCGGCACAGTTGCGAAATGCTTGCGCTCGCCGGAATTTTAACCTCGGCATTTGTGAGCGCCTTGATGATATCCGCCCAGAGTAAGACGGTTGGGCATTTTCGTTATTTACCTTTTCTCGGTACGACCCTACACCTCAGCTGTAAACAGCTGTTGTTCGGTAGGAGTTTTTTTGAAGATTTACTGTTCACCAGGAAAAAAAGCACGTCTCATCTTCTTTGGTTCTCGAACGGGACTCAATAATTACAAATTTAAACAGAAGGCGGCGCTTCCATACGATTGGCGCGGAAAAAATAATTAAATTTAAAATGAAACTGAAATATCCTTATAAAAAATTACTTTTTTTGCTTTATTTTAGCAATAACTAAGCAGAAACTCACGTTTTTAAAATTCTTCTCTGTCTGTCCGGCTTTCACGCAAAAACGGCTAAGCCGAATGTAATGAAACTTTCACAGTTTATTAGGTATGCTCCGAGATGTAATCTACTTTTAGTTTCATTTCCCTCCCCTCACGCCTTCAACCCCCTCCCATACAAAGTGACTCATTTTACTTTATTATTCTAATAATAAAGTATTGTGATCAACACAGGAAAAAAAAAATTTGATACCCTGAAATTTTTTTTTTTCGCGTTTCATGACTAAATTAGCCTAAAAATGCAAAAAAAAAACATAACAGAATTATGATTGGGCTTAAAGCCCAATCATATGATACTCTAGATGAGATGGAAATGACTTTAATATACTGGAAAATATGTCATCTCAAATTCTTTCGAATAGTGAATAGAGACTTTTGCATGGGAGGTGGTAGAAGTAGAGGGGTGGTTTGTATTTTTCGTATATGACACCGAACATGGCATGCAAAATGTTCTCTTCTGAATTTAAAGTTTTTAGTTTTCATTATTTTTAAAGAAATTGGGGCATTTGTATGGGAGGTAGCAGAGGAAGTGGAGCGTTTAAGATGATTTTGAAACTGCTTATCATCATCCTTATCACCATGCTTTGATTCAATTTCAAAGTCGATAGCTCTCATATGCATACTTGAAGGAGAAATGCTTTTCTTGAATTTATAATACAGATATTTGTACGGGAGGTGGTAGATGAAGTGAAGCGGAGTTGATAATTTTTTGTAACACTTATTTCAATTATTAACAAATAAATTCTGGCAAAATTTGAAGTTTGTACTTTTCTACTTTTCTAGTTTGAATGGAAACCGCATTTAACAAAAATTATGCATTTGTATGGGAGGGGGTAGAAGGAGTGTACGGATCAAAACAAATTTTTTTCGTATTATTAATATTTCTATTTGTATACTTTATACAAAATATCAAGTTGTTAGCTTTAGCAGTTTCGAAAAATAATAATCTAATTTAAATTTCAAAATTTCGTGAAATTTGTATGGGAGGGGATAGAAGAAATGAGATGAAATTGATAATTATTTTTAACATAAATTGCAATTGTAGTAGAATTAATTCTGACAAAATTTCGTCTTTTCAGCTTTACTAGTTTCAATGAAAATCGAAAATATGTATTTTTAAAATTGTCCATATGAATGGGAGGGGGTAGAAGGAGTAAGGAAATCGGGTCAATATTCCGTGATTTTAATGACATCTATATCATAATACTTTGACCTAAATTTCAAGTCGATAGCTTAAATAGTTTCAAAGAAAAATCAATTTCTTAATATTTCGAAATTTCATGAAATTCGTATAGGAGAGGGTAGAAGGAGTGGGGTGATGTAGCCCATTCACGGACTTAAAGTTACTTTTTTGCTAAAAATGACACACAAAAAATTTTAGCACTATAGCTCAAAGCTTTCGAGAGTTATGCTGTAGACAAACGGACAGACAGACGGACGGTTACCACACGCTTTGCCTTTCAGAGCACGTTTGGGGATTCTTCTGTCTTCCATTCGCTTTACATGGCCAGCCCACTGCAGTTTACGTAGCTTGATGAACGTTGAAGCTTCTGGCTCGTCGTAGAGTTGATTTTACTCATGGTTGTATATTATTCGCCATTCCGTTCCTTCCTTCACAGGTCCCAAAATTCTTCGGAGGACCTTTCTTTCAGATGCGTTAACTGCTTTGTCGGAAGTTCGCGTCTCGCTGCCATAACAGAGCACAGGTCGTATAATAGTTTTATTGTTCCTGTGCACTTTCTTGGATTTCATTATTGGAAGTACCGAATAATACGTCTTTTTTGCTAGTATTATCCGTCGATTGATTTCGTTCGTTTCATTGCCGTCCTTTGCTAGATTAGCCCCAAGATATATGAAATTGTCCACACTCTCCAAATTATATTCCGCAATTGTTCTGTTTTGTCTGATAGGCACTCTCCTTCTTGTTTGCGTCATTACTTTTGTTTTGCTTTCAGTAATGCGCAACCCGACTTCTTTTGCGGCGGAGTCAAGATTGACAAATACCTCCTTAGCACTAGGGAAGGATCTTGCTAGGATGTTTAATGTCGTCAGCGTATGCTACTAGTTGGGTGGACTTGAATAGTAGTATCCCGTTGGTGTCGACTGGGATTTTTCGGACGACATACTCTAGTGCCAAGTTGAAAAGCATAGGGGCTAGACCATTTCCCTGCTTTAAACTACATTCCGTTTGAAAGCTGGTTGTGAAATCGGTTTGTATTCTCACTTGGGATTCAGTGTTCGTCATTGTGAGTCTTGTTGGTCGGACTAGTTTTGGAGGAATTCCAAAGTCAAGCATGATTTGGTATAGTACGCTCCTGTCGATACTGTCGATATTGTGTTCTTAAAATTGCCGACAAATTTCACTTTGATTCTCTAAATTATAGAAAATTGATAAAATTAGGTGGTGGGCCTCCTCCGAAAACAGTGGGTGAAGGGGAAAAACGAGGGTTATATTCGAACTCACCGTTTACATGAAAATCAGTAGGAATGGTGTCATGGCTTATTTTTATGCTGTACAGTGTTATTAGAATAATAAACTGCCAACAAGTCAAGCGCAACTTTATTATTTTTGGGATAAGCTGAGGACGCATGGAAAGTCAATATGCAGGTTAGAGTGGTTAAGGAAGACTAAGTGGAACCCTCTTTCAAAAGTGAAACCCCCCTTTGGAGCAAGGCAGCTATCAATTTAACACTTAATTGCGAATACGATCAAGAGCTCTAGTACATGCAATCAATATTTCATTCGTTTACGCAAGTTTGGGTTTTTATGCGGGGAGGAGTTATAGTAAGGGTGGGTGTATGTTAATAATTTTTTAATTGATTGCTTAAATCACGTCCAATATTTTCTGTACAGAATGTCACTTTTATAGAAGAAGTTGCAATTCGGTGTATTTTACAATCACGAAACCAATCATTTGTATGGGAGGGAGTGAGGGAATCGTAAAATTTGTGATGAAGTTTTATTTCTCTGCTCGAACAAAATTTCAAGTCTTTAACTTTTAATTTGTTGGTTAGTAGTTGATTTATTAAAATTGGTCGAAATCATACTTTAGTATGGGAGGGGGTAGAAGGGCAGCTCCGATCTCAAAACTTTTGACACAGTTTCGTTTCAACTATTTTCTAAAGTTTTTGTACTAATTTTCAAATTGATAGCTTTTAATAGTTAGATGATAATTGATTTCTTAAAAGTGGTCAAAAAAATAATTTTGTACGGGAGGGGTTAGAAGTTTTAAAGTCATTCGACTAGTTAATATTTCATATATTTATGGATTTTTTTTTTAAATGGACTTTGCACATTTTCAAGTTTCTACTTTAAAATTTCACTCAAAAATTTTCAGTTTTTGTATTTTTTTCAATGCGCATGAAACACCTTGTGCACGTTAGACCGGGGGGTCGCTTTATAACAATTGTTGAACAAATTATTAGTTTTTTTCTATGTATACCAAATAGATTTATCGACATGCAAAATTAAAATTTTATATTTTTCACCAGAGCCCTAAAAAATCACTCAAAATTTTCGACATTTTTGCTTACCGCCTCCCTCCCCTTATACCCCCTAACTTAATTTTTTTTACCAAAATTAAAAACTATGTACCTCTATAATCTGACGAATTTTCGATTTGATATCTGTACTCAGGTTTGAGATATAACGGTTTGAATTTTTGAAAATGCACCAATTTTGAAATGCCCCCCATTTCCCTCTATTACTGCGGTAACCAAATTTTATATTTTTTTATATTTCGCTATTCAATTCAATTACATAGCCTTAGAGACAGTCGAGATATTCATTTTTAAGTGATTTTCTTTGCAGCCCCCTGGACCCTCCCCCTTACAATAATTAGCCTCTTTCTAAGCTGATTCTGGTGAATCTATATGCCACCTTAATAATCCCAAAATATGAATTTTTTGTGATTAGTAATTTCGAAGGTATAAATTTGAAAAACAAAAATCGACCGTCAATTGGTTTTTGGAATCCCCTTTCGGACGCCAGTCGATAAAAAATTAAATTATTTTGAAAGTTTGTTCCACAACCATCTCTATGCCTATGCTAATTTTCAGCTTCCTATCTACATTCGTAGTGGAGATATTAGCAAGTGTAGTTTTGGACTCTTTTCCTCCCCCACCTCCCACTTCCACCTGACACTCCACAAAATTTAGATAATGGAGCTCACTTAGCCAATCAACTATCCACCCAAAAACGAACATTCTACCTTTAATGGTCTCGGAGATATGAGTTCATATGTACGGCGTACGGCGGGACGAATTTTTTGTTTTTTGCATTTTTGGGCTAATTTAGTCATGAAACGCGAAAAAACAAAATTTCCGGGTAGCATTTTTTTTTTTTTGTCGATCACAATACTTTGTTATTAGAATAATAAAGTAATAGATCAACCACTATTGCAGTAGATTGGAGCAATGGAAATCTGACCTTCACTGCCGGCCTCTTTGCACTCTGAAATAAAGACAGATTTTTAGCTTCCACACCAGACTGGCAGCACGAATTTCGAAACAAACTCTGTGTACATTGGCTTTGGTGTGTGGCGTTTTTTATGCACTCCCACAATCACTAAGCTGACGTAGTGAAATTCAAGTACCAAGCGGACAACGTCATGTGGTAACCAACCGCACGCAGCACGACATTCTCGTACGCTGGAATTTCCTATTTTTACATTTGACGGTTCTGGGCGCCGGGCGAAAGAGATAGTACGAACGTGTTTTAAGAGATTCCGCGAGTGCTTCGGATTGTTGGCATTCTTCGTTGCATATTTGTCGGCGTTGCATGCACGTTTCCTTGTGAATGAAGAAGAAATTGTTCAGGTGCTTTGTAAGAGGAGAATTGTTCGCGTAGCATGAAGTGACTTGGGGAACATAGTGGAGCTATGCTGGGTTTCTATCTTTCCGCCCTAGGAAGGTGTATGAAACATGTCTTCAGTAAACTTTCTTTTTGCTGTAAACTTTGTCTAGAAATTAAAGTTATTTCTCTTTCAACAAATACCTGAACGAATGTTTTATTTTTCACTCTGTCCGAAAAGTGAATGTCAGACTGAGTGATGATGCAAAACCGGACCACACGAAATAACAGCGAAAAAAAAAACGTATGTGCATGCGATGTCCAACGGCCGGCGATTCGGATTGAGTTTTGCAATGCCAGCAGCAACAGCTTGGCGAGCGAACGAGGCGCTTTGATTTAAATGCATTGCTGCGCCCCTAGTACGTTATATATTTTATTGTTAATATTAGTAACAAATTCTGCAGCCGCAGACCGCTGCCAGCAGGATTTCAATCCGAAAAACTAATAATTTTTTCGCTCGGAAATACTATAAATAATTATTGTAAGTACTATATGACATGATTTGCTTGTATATAAAACAATTGCAATATTCAGAGAGATAGTGTTTATTTAGTGCTTTAGTTGTTTGTTTTTTCGCTCTACTTTTCTGTTGCGGGGTGCTATTGAAGTTAGGTGAGAGTGCTCTCCATTTGGTCAGATTCAACTCTGGACTGTATAGCGGGTGGCATCATCGCAATGATAGTGAAATTTCAGCACACATTTATATTTCTACAATTCTGATAAAAGAATATTAAGAGATATTCTTATCAGGTAGAGAATTAATTCGCTCGTATATATAAAAACACATATGTATGCTATAATTTGGAACACGTTTATATTTATTTGTATCGAACATCACTTCGTCTTGCAATTATATATTAAAAAATTGTGAACATCGTATCTTAAAATCTACTTCCTTAAATACTAAACTGACTGTGGTTATAAATATTAATGACTATTTGTACAGGATTCATCTGGTATCGTGTGGTGTGCCGACTCAGACGAATACCGACTTTCTGGGTACGAGTGTCATTGCATGATGCCAAATGAGGTATTTTTCTCTTTCCTTATCTTCTTTATTAAATAAATACCTGTTAAATAACATCGCACAAGATTTGACAATTTTCTTTATAAGACATTAGAAAAGAGTGTGTCTTGATGTAGCTCAAGAAACAACCAATTGAATTCTAAAACTGACAAAACAGGATGTATTATCCATGTAATTAACATTAGTTGGATTATGATTAGGTGAATTTGAACATTGTATCAATCAAATTTCCTATTGATTAAATGAAACGTAAAATACTAACAAAATAGTAGATGGTGCGTTTTAGACTTTTTAAATACTGTTATAAGTCAGCTCTACTTGCTCATCATCTACCACTATTCTCGAGAGCATATAAGTGCACGCGAGTTAAATTTACTTAATTACTTTTTGTTAAGAAAACACAATTTTAATTTGTATAATTTCTTTTATTCATTAAGCAAATTTGAACTAATTAATTTACTATTCTAATTGACTTAGAGGTAAAACTTAAACTGAAACTCAACTTTAGTTCTGAGTTCTTATATACTATTTCTTATCTCTATTCTTGCAAGTCTGCAATAAATCCAATTCTGTAACTCTGCAATAAGGCCAACTCTGATGATTTTGTTTATACGGGTCAGCATTTTAATGATGAGCCGTGCTTTGTTTATATGAGTCAATTTTTTATTTAATGATTTATAAATTTAGAATTTTGTTTATGTGTGTCAGCTTTTTATTTAATGCTTTGGACATTAGAATTTTGTTTATGCAAGTCTGCAGCTTATTTAGGTTTGATTTAGATTGAATGAAATGGAATTAGAATAATGATTATTCTTAATTGAATTTAAGTAGGTGAAGGTGCACTTGGGCGTGGGAAAATTTTAAAGACCGTGGGAACTTTTTTGTTAACCTTGAGATGACCTTGAAAACAGGTGTTGGTGACGTCATAGGGAATCCCCGTGTAATCTATGGGGTTTGAATGGGGTCATGGAGGTCAATGACCTTGAGGGATTCCCTTGATCACCTGAGGGTTTTGCACTTTGGGCCTGGGAAAATTTTAAAGCCCATGGGAACTTTTAGATTAACCAACTCTCATGGGACCCCTAACTACTTTAATTGATCTCTCTCTCTCTCTCTCTCTCTCTCTCTGGTTCCTGTTAACACCTGTTCTCCGTAATCACCTTTCATCTCTCTCTATCTCTCTCTCTCTCTCTCTGATTACTGTTAACACCTGTTCTCCGTAATTACCTTTTATATCTCTCCGCAATATGCCATTACAGGCACCCACGCTCTCAGCTGACTTTCTCTACGTGTTTCTCGGTCGTCCAACACGGTGTCTTTGCGTTGTATTTATCCTATCTATCCTATACTGGCGATTGATCGATTGAAATTTAACATGAATTGATATTGAATTCCATATGAATCTGATTTGATTGATTGCCGGGGGACGTATTTTAATACACTCGGCACTTAAATTACTTTTTATCGAAAAAAAACTGTTGCCACCAAAGGGACTTGAACCTGGAACCACATGCGTAAGAAGCGGTAGCGTTAGCCTTACGCTAGCCAGACTACATACTCGGCCTTGTTCAATATGCAAATATATAGTAACTAATAAAGTGGTGTTATTTCATGACGTCATCATCGACCAAATTATATGTGTTTTAGGAATAATTGTTTGCAGCTAAGAGTGTTCTTATCATATAAGTAGATAAGAGTTTGTTATGGTTAGGTTTTTTTGTTTTGATTTTTTTTTTATATTAGAGGTAAGAGATTTACGTATTAGGTTTCATATATGATGAAAATTGATAGATTGTGTGTATGGAGATTGTTATTGTTATTAATAGCGTGATATTATTTTATGAAGTCATCATCGAGTAGGAATAATTCTTTCGAATTGTTTATGGTTTAGAGTATTCATATGATAGGTTGTTTACATTTTTTTTGTGTATGGAATTTTTTGGTTTACGAGTGAGATTGATATGAAAATTTCACCTCAATTCGCTATCATATATGATCATTTTTTTTTTTTGATGAACGAGTTCAAGCTCTAAGATTTGTATGAAAATAACTTGTATTTGTGGTAGATGAAGCACTTGTATGGTTACATGGATATAACGCTGTTATGCAATAGGGGTAAGCTTTGTATGGGGATGTTGGTTAGTGATGATGTACTGACGTTCCATGACGTCATCAATTAGGGTTGCCATAAGGTCATCGATTATAGTTTCATGACGTCATCATCAATTGGGGTTGCCATAATGTCAAAAAAAAAATAAAAAATAAAAAAAAAAATAAAAAAAAAAAAATAAAAAAAAATTAAAAAAAAAAATAAAAAAAAAATAAAAAAAAAATCAATAAAAAAATCAAAAAAAAAATAAAAATAAAAAAAATCATAAATTTACAGATTCGCATGACAATGTTCCTATGCCTAATACTGATAAACCCGATTAATGGGCTATTTAACGTACACGAACTGACAGGATTTACGGAAATACAACTTAACAAAGTAGAAATAGTGACCAAAGCAAATATTTTACCGGATGTTGAGGTAGTTTTGAGGTATTAATTGATGGGGAAATCTCGGAATAAAACAAATTTTGGTGTACAAGTTTTTATTAAATATTCAAGCATTATAAGAGCTTAAATTTTATTTTGATTACATAATTGAATTTTCTGAAGTAAAATAGGTCTTAGTAATTGCTCCAATTTTAAGATCCTTCGTTGAAACCTTAGTCGGTCTAATACACAGCTCTGCCAATTACCCTTTCTACTAGTTCTATATGCATACTCCCAGACAATTATGTATTTAACGGAAACATGATCAGAAAATCTAACATGTCTAAGATCTGCAGATGACATTGTATAGGTTGACGAACTCGATTGAATTCTGTGTGAATTAAAGAAAATATATATATAGATAGATAAGAGTTTTGTTATGATAGGTTGTTTATATTAATAGGAATAAACACGATTGTGCGTTGTCAATTACTTTTTTTGGGTTTTGAGTTTTTAATTTGTATAAAAAGAACGGTAAAATTGATTTAAGAATTATAATTCAACTGTACACCAAGAGGTAAGCACATATTATCATTTTAAAATATCTATAATCTAAATATTGCATTTTTTTTAACAGGTAGTAATATGCTGAATAGAAATATTATTATCGATATTCAGGGTTTCAAAGCTCCAGGAAACGTTTTTATATTGAAGGAACTGGCCATATCATTCAACACAACAGAGTGGCAAAGGTTTTTGGTGAAACCACCGTATGGATTTGATAATTTACCGCAAATATATAAAAAACAAGCTTATTGGTTAACAAATAAATTTCATCACTTGGATTGGTATGATGGAGTTGTTGATTTTAACAGCGTGAAAACTTTCATCAAAATGAATATCGATAAGGAGAACGATATTATACATGTAAAAGGAGAAGAAAAAATGAATTGGGTGAAAAATATGATTGGATACGATATATCAACATGCGAAATGGAGACCCTGAATTGCCCGACACTTCTAGAACTAGAGGCAGAAAAACAGCTGGGAGTGTGTAATAATCATATAGGACAATGTGCCTTGCGAAACGTCTTAGCACTAAGAACATTTCTAAATAATAAACTTTAAACAAATGAAAGATGTAAAGATTTTTGTTTTATATTAAAATTATTTCTTTTTATTAATCAATAAAATATAATGTATTACATTAAATCGGTTTTTTTAATCCATGAATTGTGTTGAGACGGAAATCCTAGCCACTTGACATATAATTTATTTCCAGAACGTTTTAAAACCTTTTCCACCAGGTACATGTGAGAATGTTTAGTTTTTTGTAATTCTTTATCATAAAATCCTCCCTGTATCCGATTGCCTTTATAATCTTCAAGCAAATATGTTGTTGGATTTGTATTGTTGACTGCATGCACTTTGAATATTTCAGTTGTCCAATTCGGAGTATAACCTTTCTCAAAAACATGTTTGTATTTACTGATGCGCACAAAATCACCTATTCTAAATTTAGGTTGTGAGAATACTTTTAAATTGCTATAAACGGTTTTTAACAATAGCTTTTCGTTTGAAGAATTAACATCACAAGGCTTCATTTTGATTGTTCTATGTTTTGTATTGTTGTAGTTGTCTACCAAATTCTGTACTGTATCAATCCATTTATAAGATCCATTTAGACTAAACTCCTTCCACATTATTCCTTTCAAGGTACGGTTGAAGCGCTCAACTATCGAAGCTTTTAGCGAGCTATATGTTGAATAGTGATTGATTTTGTAGCTTTGCATTAATGTTTGAAACGGCTTGTTATAAAATTCCTTTCCAAGATCACTTTGTATATTAGCTGGGACACGTGATGATGAGTTTAAAAATATATTTTCCATTGCCTTTGTCACATCACTTGCACGTTTTGTCTTTAATGGAATGGCCCAAGCAAACTTTGAAAACGAATCGATTACGGTAAGCAAATAGCGATATCCTTTATTATCGGTAGAGTATGTACCCATTTCCACTAAATCAATTTGCCACAAGTCATCGAGGCCTTTTATTATAACTCGTCTTCGTTTAAAATTTTTTCTTGCCGACCTATGCAACTCTTCAACGAGATCTCGCTTGCTCATTTTTAATGGTGTATCTCTCTCTCTTTATCCCTTTTTAAAATAACTGTGGGTGTTGAATTTAAATCTATCGAATGTTCATCATCATCAACACCATCGTCCTCTCTATCTTGAACATCATCTGAAGAATCTGCATCGTTACCAGACCTTTTATTAAGTTTCAATGTTAGCACATTAATTGATTTTGCGTTTTGAGAAATATTCTCGCTTGTATTCTTAATGACGTTTTCCATTTCTTTTTTCAATTTTTCAATCTCTTTATCAACGTAGGCTTTTGTTGTAGCATCTTGCAAGTGTAAGGGATCTCCCAAGTTTTCAATTAGCTTAAGTTCCAAATCAAAGTTTCCGGTATTGCTTATGTTGAATCCAACACCGGGAAGACCGCGTTCTCCTCTAATGGATCGTGCACGCCTGCTTACAAAACGTCCAAACTTATCAACACTCATGATCGTAATAAGGAATTTTTCGTAGATGCAAAACTATTTAGATAATTATATTGGCCTCTCTCAGTTCTTCAATAATTGATACTATTTCGTTATTATGATTGGAATGACCGGCTTGCTGGGAAGAAACGAGAAGTCGCAGTCTATCAACCAATTCATTTGGATCATCCCAATATACATAATTGGTTTTTTGATTATTCAAAAGCATAAGTCCACTTCCCTCCTTTACTGCGATGAGCTTGCTTATGATTTTTCTATACTTTTCTCCAGCGTTACCTTTGATTCTACTATTTACATCATCGATAGCAGTGCGATAAACATTTGATTTTTGCAATATATCTTTATAGTTTTCTAAATCGTTTGTGTTGTAATTACTCGGATTTTTCATGAAAATCAATTCGAATAGCCCTCGAGTTGCATGATACTCGATATCACCAATATCAATTACATGTTCTTTGAATTCCATATCTAAACGACCCATTTGAAACTTGTTGATGCGTTCATTGAATTTAGGTCCATAGGTTTTATCAAGATTTCGACTATTATTTGTATATTCGTTGATATAATGTGTAGATAAAGATCTTGATCTGTTCAACGATTCGCTCACATTCAGGGTTGGTAGAGACGTTTTCATAGTTTTTAAGGGTGTGCTATACGGAAGTGGCGTCTGCAATCGTTTCAACGGGTTATTTGGTGTTCTAAATGAATCATCATCGTCATCATCCTCATTACCATCATCATCGTCATCATAAGCCTTGATTAAGGACAGTTCCTTCTTCACTTTGGTTTTAATCTTTTTATCAAGTTCTTCGTTTGACTTGTCTTTCATTTCTTTCAACGATTCGCTAATAGGCTTAAATGTTTCTTCCAACATTAGTGCTCGTTCAGTTTTTTCCGGTTTTCAATGCTTTATATTTTTTTCGTATATCATTCGTTGATTTTATAATGTTTTTAAGTAGTTTTGTGTCCATTATGAGTTTCCACCTTGCAACGAATTCGCAACCACCTTGTGCAACTGACAACCAACCTGCGACCACCTTGTAAACAACCTACAACCACCTTGCCATCAACTTGAAACCAACATGCAAATAGTCTGCGACCAATTCGTAACCAACGTGCAGATGCGTGTTCCATCGACGTGCTGCACGATAATGAGTGGATACAGGGCATGTATTACTGTTTTATACTTTAATGGTGGGATACTAATAACGAAAATAACGTTTGCATATATGCTTGAGGACGCTATGATATTTAAAGTTAAAAATAATAAAATCATTGTTTTTCGGATATACAACAGCTTTTAATCTTTACATTTTTTTAAAAAAATAACAATCAATTTCTTATATATTCTACATTAATTTTCTAACTTCGCTGGTCAACGGGTTGTATTCTACAACCCTGTCGTGAAGTAGTAGACAAAAGGCTGATGTCTTTGCCGGAAACGCTTTCGATGTTTTAAATTCTATCTTTACATCAACTGGTCCAGTTTTTAAGGCTTCATTTTGAAACGAGCAATCAATAACAACTATTGGAGCTGAACTTTTGAATTTTTCACAATCTAATAGCGGAGGAGCATCCTGATTATAGTATGATCGTCTGAATTTGGTATACATGTCATATAATAGTGCGTATCGGTTTCGATCGAATTTAAGATTAAGATCCTCATACGGATAGGTTTCAGAGTTTAAATGTGCTTTGATGTCTGTTAGGTCGCAGTGATCAAATGTTGATGCATCCTTTTCCTTTAAGTTATTCTTATCAGTTTGTAATGCGAAAATTATGAATCGTGGTTTTTCAAGTTGTGAAGAAGTTTTTACGGTCCAAATGTGATGACTGGATCCTGTTGGTAATAGGGGATATTCATACATATCCCAACTTCTAAAGCTCATTTGTATCGGTTGTCCGGCATTTATAATGTTGAGAAAATTTAGTCTTTCAACGTCGGATACGGTTATGTGTGGTATTCGCCATAGCAACTTATGAATGGATAGATCATAACTTTTTGAAGTCTTGACAGCATTATTATCGGTCCTAGATCGAATTAAAATCAAATCATGGCGTGCGTTAACAACAACTCTTTTGTAATCTTCTATGAATCCAAGCACCATTTTCAGCGGAACACAACAATTGAAAAACGAATCTGGAACTTTGATGTGATTTTCCGGTGACCAGCCTGCATTGTATAGCATTTCACTTTCATTTTTGCTTAGGGAAATATAATTTTTCATAGCGGTTGTGATACCCAAATTTCTGGTACGATCAATTTCAATTCCATTCAACTCGTATCGGATTTCTTCGAAGAGAAAAGATATACAATTATTATTAACAACAGAGCTGTCGGCATCTAATTTTGTTCCATCTGTTCCAGTAATTGCGCCTTCAATGTATAGAAAACTTTCGGATGGTAGTAGATACAAGTCTTGATGTTGTATAGAAATTCTGATTTCATCACTGTTTTTGTATGCTGTTGAAAATGGTGTATATGAGTGATACTCCTTCTTTATAATATCTTCACTGAACGCAGGCTGATTGGTAATGTTGAGTAAAGCTGTCATCTTTTCTAATTAAGTGGAACTTGAATTCCTATCGATTGTAGAAATAATTTGCTGTCTGCTGTTATAGGTGCTTTTATTTTTCCGAGAGCAATGAACCTTTTCTTTGGTGTTGTCGTTATTGTTGTTGGTAGAAATAATTTGTTTTCTGCTGTTAAAGGTGCTTTTCCGAGAACAATAGACCTTTTCTTTGGTGTTGTTGTTGTTGTTGTTGTTGTTGCCGAAGTAGACGCTGATTGTGTACTGGTTGGAATAATACCAACATATTGGTTATATAATAACATTTTTTATATTGATTTAAGATGAAGCCGAACGGTAATGGTTTCACCGCGGAAATTAACTAGTTGTCCGTCTTGATCTAAGATTTTTATCTCCAAGAACCTTACTTCACGAGTGTTTAGCGGTAAATAGATAACACTTTTCGGAACTTCAATTATTTTATAGCCTGGACCAACGTCAGGTGAAAATTCATGCAGGGTGTGTGCTAAGGTGTTGTTGATATACGAGCCAGTGATTAAATTACACTCTATTCGGATTGCATTCACCTTTATAATGTTAACGGGTAGTGTTGAAGTGTGTGTTTTAGTAGGGTTTAGAATCACATCCGTAAAACCCAATAGCTTTCCAACCGTTCGCTTCCGATTAAAGTATATTATCTCACTACTTTTTATTTCTGTCTTGAGAGTGTTGTTGTTTGCTTTTATCTTAAACGCATACCTTTTGCCCCTTTTTTCCAACTCTTTTTCTATGTAAAGAGCAATATCGTCAACTTCATATGATCCAATAGGTATCTCAATTTCTTCATTTGCAATATGGAAAAGATTATTCTCGTTATCAACATTCGGAATTGAGTTGTATGTTTGAAAGTCAGCCAAACCACATACATAAGCGCCAGGCAATTCCAATGGAGGAAAATATTCTGCGGTTAATATGGAAGTGTTTCCATTCAAGATCAAGGTCATAGACATGCTGATTATGATATTATTTTAGACAGACTAAACAAAAGTTCGTGTGTCTTGTATATTTATAGAAATTTTTTCTTTATTTTTGTAAAGACTTTCAATTCAAGATCAAGGTCATAGACATGCTGATTATGACTAAACAAAAAATTCGTATATCTTTCATTTTAATTTTTTTTTATTTTTCATAGAATTTTATACAATCAAATAGAAATTTTAAACATAAGTGTCCACATATTACCGAATCAAATTCTTGATATTGATTATAGTTGTATTTGATATTGGAGCCAAGATAGGAGATGACTTCTTTTGGCGGTTGTAAATTTCCGAAACTATCGAAATATTCTATGCAATCCTGATGTTTGTAGTATGCTACCCAATGGGTGCCGAGACCCGATGAAATATCCAAATTTATTACTCCACACTCCGTATACCAGGGATGTTCTGGCAGCTCATCGCGCATAAATATACCACGAAAGTAGGGAATGTCTTTAACCAATTTGATTATATCGATCTCAGTTAACGCTCTATTGGGTAGCTGTCTTAGAAGTTTTTTGATGGTCGAGTCAAGTACAGTCCTAGTCCTTTCCTGTATGGTTTCAGATAAAACCCCTTTCCAAGTGCAACAGCCTCCATTTGTCTATTATGTCGAACACTTTCTGCCAGTTCGTCTTTTGCATTTTTTACATCTTTAACAGCTTTTGCGATTTGTGATGCTCCGCCAGCTAACGCTCCAAGTGCCGAAAGTCCAGCAAATATCGGTATGAGGGGTAAGAAACCACCAACTTTTGGAATTGGTATTATCCGTGGCGTTTCAATCAGAGATCTATTTGCTTCAATAACATCCTTTGCAGTTTTCATAGCCAATTTGATGGTACTCGATATGCTTTCCGGCTTTTTTTTCTTCAATGCAATATTTACGTTTTTAAGAGCCGATTTGAATAAATTTTTTTTGTTTGGTTTTCTCGGTTTTCTCTTCAATCCTATTTTCTTAATAGCACACCCCATTCCAAGTTTCGCTTTAGCTTTCATAGTGTTTGTAATCAACCAAGCGTTGGTTTTCTCCCCCAAGGTAGCGTTTTTTGAAGTTGTTCTGTTCCACGCCTTTTCCGCTAAAATTCTATCTGCGATGTTTCTATTATACGTATCCTTATGTTTGGAGTAGGCAATGTCGTGTTCTCTGCACGCCTCATCAAGTGGATTTACACCGCGATCGCCTCTATCTAGACGTTTTTGAAGTTTTGTACCTGGACCACAAAAATTATAACCAGGTATATGTAACTCGAATGGTAGCTTATTGATGAGTGTATTTAATAGACCTCCTCCAGTGGGGTTTCGTTTATTAATAATAGATTTACGGTTATGATCAATCATTATATATATATATAAATATAACCTTTCGCATCGGACTTTTGATGTAAACAGATTGAAAATCCTATAAAACAATGTATTTATGTATATTTATATAATAGTATACAAAATGAAGTTGATCAATCAACATGCGAAACTGAGTATAGAAAATTTTGATTTTGGAAATATTCATCAAGGAACGAGAATAAAACATAGCGTACTTTTACCAAATGATATCAGAGCGATAATTGTCGGACCATCGAATTCAGGCAAAACCAATATAATGCTGAGCCTACTCTTGCACCCGAACGGGTTGAAATTCGAAAATATATATCTGTATTCAAAGTCGTTGTATCAACCAAAATATGAATATTTAAAGCGTATTGTATCACCCATCAAGGGACTCGGCTACCACACATTCACAGAAAATAATGATGTCATAGATCCAAGCGATGCTAAAAAAAATTCAGTTTTCATATTTGATGACGTTGCTTGTGAAAAGCAGAATAACATGAGATCGTATTTTTGCATGGGGCGACACAAAAGCATTGACAGCTTCTACTTGTGTCAAACGTACACACATATACCCAAACACTTGATTCGAGATAATGCAAATTTTTTAATACTATTTAAACAGGATGATCAGAATTTAAAACATGTATACAGTGATCATGTGAATACAGACTTGACGTTCGATAAATTTAAAAATATGGCTGCTGAGTGTTGGAAGGAAAAGTATGGATTTTTGGTTATTAGTAAAGATTGTCCAATTGATGCTGGGCGCTATAGAAAAGGTTTCGATGCGTTCATTAAAACATAAAACAGTAATATGATAAAAGGTTAGTTGTATAGTTGGTTTGTATAGCTGTATAGATGGTTGTATAGCTGTATAGTTGGTTGTACAGCTGTGTGGTTGTATAGCTGTATAGTTGGTTGTACAGCTGTGTGGTTGTATAGCTGTATAGCTGTATAGTTGGTTGTACAGCTGTGTGGTTGTATAGCTGTATAGCTGTATAGTTGGTTGTACAGCTGTGTGGTTGTATAGCTGTATAGTTGTATAGTTGGTTGTACAGCTGTGTGGTTGTATAGCTGTATAGCTGTATAGTTGGTTGTACAGCTGTGTGGTTGTATAGCTGTATAGTTGTATAGTTGGTTGTACAGCTGTGTGGTTGTATAGCTGTATAGCTGTATAGTTGGTTGTACAGCTGTGTGGTTGTATAGCTGTATAGCTGTATAGTTGGTTGTACAGCTGTGTGGTTGTATAGCTGTATAGTTGTATAGTTGGTTGTACAGCTGTGTGGTTGGTTGGTTGGCTGTATATTCTAGTGTTGTAGTTGTTTTTTAATTCTTAAATCAATTTTACCGTTCTTTTTATACAAATTAAAAACTCAAAACCCAAAAAAAAAAGTAATTGATAACGCACAATCGTGTTTATTCCTATTAATATAAACAACCTATCATAACAAAACTCTTATCTATCTATATATATTTTCTTTAATTCACACAGAAATCAATCGAGTTCGTCAACCTATACAATGTCATCTGCAGATCTTAGACATGTTAGATTTTCTGATCATGTTTCCGTTAAATACATAATTGTCTGGGAGTATGCATATAGAACTAGTAGAAAGGGTAATTGGCAGAGCTGTGTATTAGACCGACTAAGGTTTCAACGAAGGATCTTAAAATTGGAGCAATTACTAAGACCTATTTTACTTCAGAAAATTCAATTATGTAATCAAAATAAAATTTAAGCTCTTATAATGCTTGAATATTTAATAAAAACTTGTACACCAAAATTTGTTTTATTCCGAGATTTCCCCATCAATTAATACCTCAAAACTACCTCAACATCCGGTAAAATATTTGCTTTGGTCACTATTTCTACTTTGTTAAGTTGTATTTCCGTAAATCCTCTCAGTTCGTGTACGTTAAATAGCCCATTAATCGGGTTTATCAGTATTAGGCATAGGAACATTGTCATGCGAATCTGTAAATTTATGATTTTTTTTATTTTTATTTTTTTTTTGATTTTTTTATTGATTTTTTTTTTATTTTTTTTTTATTTTTTTTTTTAATTTTTTTTTATTTTTTTTTTTTTATTTTTTTTTTTATTTTTTATTTTTTTTTTGACATTATGGCAACCCCAATTGATGATGACGTCATGAAACTATAATCGATGACCTTATGGCAACCCTAATTGATGACGTCATGGAACGTCAGTACATCATCACTAACCAACATCCCCATACAAAGCTTACCCCTATTGCATAACAGCGTTATATCCATGTAACCATACAAGTGCTTCATCTACCACAAATACAAGTTATTTTCATACAAATCTTAGAGCTTGAACTCGTTCATCAAAAAAAAAAATGATCATATATGATAGCGAATTGAGGTGAAATTTTCATATCAATCTCACTCGTAAACCAAAAAATTCCATACACAAAAAAAAATGTAAACAACCTATCATATGAATACTCTAAACCATAAACAATTCGAAAGAATTATTCCTACTCGATGATGACTTCATAAAATAATATCACGCTATTAATAACAATAACAATCTCCATACACACAATCTATCAATTTTCATCATATATGAAACCTAATACGTAAATCTCTTACCTCTAATATAAAAAAAAAATCAAAACAAAAAAACCTAACCATAACAAACTCTTATCTACTTATATGATAAGAACACTCTTAGCTGCAAACAATTATTCCTAAAACACATATAATTTGGTCGATGATGACGTCATGAAATAACACCACTTTATTAGTTACTATATATTTGCATATTGAACAAGGCCGAGTATGTAGTCTGGCTAGCGTAAGGCTAACGCTACCGCTTCTTACGCATGTGGTTCCAGGTTCAAGTCCCTTTGGTGGCAACAGTTTTTTTTCGATAAAAAGTAATTTAAGTGCCGAGTGTATTAAAATACGTCCCCCGGCAATCAATCAAATCAGATTCATATGGAATTCAATATCAATTCATGTTAAATTTCAATCGATCAATCGCCAGTATAGGATAGATAGGATAAATACAACGCAAAGACACCGTGTTGGACGACCGAGAAACACGTAGAGAAAGTCAGCTGAGAGCGTGGGTGCCTGTAATGGCATATTGCGGAGAGATATAAAAGGTAATTACGGAGAACAGGTGTTAACAGTAACCAAAGAGAGAGAGAGATAGAGAGAAATGAAAGGTGATTACGGAGAACAGGTGTTAACAGGAACCAGAGAGAGAGAGAGAGAGAGAGAGAGAGAGAGAGAGAGAGAGAGAGAGATTAATTAAAGTAGTTAGGGGTCCCATGAGAGTTGGTTAATCTAAAAGTTCCCATGGGCTTTAAAATTTTCCCAGGCCCAAAGTGCAAAACCCTCAGGTGATCAAGGGAATCCCTCAAGGTCATTGACCTCCATGACCCCATTCAAACCCCATAGATTACACGGGGATTCCCTATGACGTCACCAACACCTGTTTTCAAGGTCATCTCAAGGTTAACAAAAAAGTTCCCACGGTCTTTAAAATTTTCCCACGCCCAAGTGCACCTTCACCTACTAATTTAGTTATAATATCCGTATTTACAACTATAACTCGCGTGCGAACGGTATCCTAATTGACGAATATTCAAGGTATCCATCAAATATGATGAGCTAATAAAAAGAACACCTGCAATTATGATAGAACACCTGCACTTTTATCCTGGACTGAACGCAACAACAAAATACACGCGGGTACGAATTACGATGTCTTCAGCCGGCAGCAGCTCTGCAGTAATCAAAGAACACCTGCAATTTTGCCTTTGAATGAAAGCTACAACAACTACCCGTATGGATTCGGCTGATAGGGAATGATTCGGACGATAAGGAAAAGATTCGTACGACAAGGGAATGATTTTCAAAGCAACGGACAACAATTACGCGTATAGATTCGGCTGACAAGGGAATGATTCAGACGACAAGGAAATGATAGATTTGGCCAACTGGGAAATGGTTCGGACGACAAGGAATGATTAGTTGTGAGTTGATTTTTGAGTAGGACAGTCGGCAGGCGAGTGCGATCGACGAGTGTGTCGCGCGGTCGGCAGTTGGGGTGAGTAAGCGAGTAGGTCCGTGTGATCTAGAGATACTCGATACACACTAACACTACTCTCTCAATACAATTTCGACAATGCATGTACAGCGGCCTGCGAAGTAGACCCACCTTCACGTTGTGCAGGCCGGGTAACGCTAAGAGGTCTAAAGATGGGGAAGTTGCATACTAGCGTCACCATCTTCGCGCATTGTATCAACTTCGAAACCCATCATTTATGGGGGGGAATCCATCGGTGTAGTTGCCTTGAGTCCATTTATTGGACTTATTGCAATATATTACATCGGCTCCGAAACCCACGGTTGTTGAAACTGATGTACAACTAGTTGCGAAAATTCGGGACAAATGAGTAGCTTCGACGTTGACAGATGTGATGTAATATTGTTGAAACTGATTAAGCTGAAGACAATTAGTGAGCGAAAATAGTTGGAAGTAGCCATGACATTGACTGATGTTTATGAGGTCGAAACTGGATGACGAATTGATGTAATTGAAGGAAATGAGTGTGCAAAATGCAGATCGCAAAGTAGCCATGATGTTTACGAATGTTGAGACGTACAAAAGAAAGAAAATCGGTTGTGCAATTAACGAAGTAGAAACATAGCAGTACATAAGTAAGTAGCATTGTGCGAAATCTTAGTGCGTAATGATGTTGATACGATAGTCGCATAGAAAGTAGATCGTCCTGGAAAGCCTTTTCCATCTTCCCGATTACGAACGAAATCTGGCGCGTTAATCTGTTGAACTAATTTGACTGATATAAGTAGTTGCGGAGCAATCCATGAGCAGCGAAAATTGAAGCAAGGTGGCTAGATACGACTAACAGAAGGCGCGAAGAGTAGATGTACGGTATAGCCGTCATTGCTTGGTAGCAAACCTTGGAGGTACGGTCGAGGCACAATGGTTAGGGGAGAGCAAGTCGGCAGCTTGCTGTCGGCTCCGAAACCTATCCATGGGGGGGAATCCGTCAGTGTAGTTGCGTCCAGTACCTACTACAATATATTACACCGGCTCCGCAACCCATCAATTGCTGAACGAATGTCAATTAGTAGCCTATGGCCCTGTGAGGTGTCGCTGAGGTCCCAAGGAAGCAAAATCCGAGCATATTAGAATGATGTAAAGCGAATGGGCTGTGAATGGAGGAATAAATGGGTATGAATGCAAATCATGGGGCTTAAATATGTGTTAAAAGTGTGCAAATGTAAGGAAAGTAGCAACTGGAAGGTCCGAAGCGGCGCCCTGTTAGGGCCGATCTGCGACATTGGCTGACGTTCTGCAATACTGGTTGCCAAAAACCGAGGCAGAAACTGAGGCAATTGAGGAAAACTAGTGTGTCCCGCAAGGGGGTAGTTGTAGTATGAGGTTTTACCAATTCCTGCAACTATCTTTGGAGTTAGCGACTCCACGGACCTGAGCTAACTATCCCCCTCTGGGATGGGGGCTGTAGAATTCACCCACAGCCAGTCCTGCTTGCCCTAAAAATGGCAAATGGACACTCACTGGATCATGGGCTTATCACCCGTGATCTTAAGACCTAAATGATACGAGAAACGGATACATCGCCTCGGATACGGACTGATTCTACGGTAACGACTTTTGGCATTCGAAAACGGACTATGATTGGCTTCTGGAACGTTCGAACATTGAATGACGGGGGAAGAGCTGGGGTTACTCGGTCCTTGCACCGCCAATCAGTGATCGACCGTGAAATGGAGCACTATAACATCCAAATCTTGGGCTTGAGCGAGGTCAGGTGGACAGGATCAGGAGAAGAACGAACCCCTAGCGGAAACACTATTCTGTACATTGGCCCTGAAAATGAAGCCAGAAATGGCGTGGCGTTCGTCCTTACGCCGAGAGCGAGAAACAGTCTCATTAGCTGGGAACCAATCTCGGATAGGATTATCGTCGTCAGGCTCAGGACCAGTGTCAGAAACGTCACAATTCTGCAGTGCTACGCACCAACTAATACCGCAAAATCTGGTGACAAAGAGGAGTTTTATAGCCAACTGAGTGCCACCTTCGAACGTGTTCCAAGAGGTGATATTATTATCATCTCGGGAGATATGAACGCCCAGGTTGGATCAGACAACACTGGACTAGAACACGTCATGGGGAGGCATGGTGACCCTTGGGTCGACCCTTCACGACCTTGGATTAAGAGACCCGAAAACGGCGAATTATTTGTGGAGTTCTGTAGTACTCGGCAAATGGTCATCGGAGGGACCCTTTTTCCACACAAGAGTCATCATAAAACATCTTGGGTTTCCCCTGACGGTGTTACTCAGAACCAGATCGACCATTTGGCTATAAGTCGCCGATGGAGAAGATGTCTCCTCGATGTGCGAGCGAAACGTGGAGCTGACGTGGGGAGCGATCACCACTTGATGGTTGCCTGCTTGAGATTGTGTACAGCAGCTATCCGACGACCACAAATTCTTCAAATGAAGCGCAAGCTTAATGTGGATAAACTCAGAGATCCCAACAAAAAACTCGAATACACCACCATTCTACGCGAAAAGTCATCCACATTGGGTGAACATGAAATGCGCACACTGGACGCCAATTGGGAGGCAACCAGAAACACTTTTCTAACTAGTGCTGAAGAATCTGTGGGATATGCGCAAAGCGGTGAGAAACCCTGGATGTCACAAGACACACGGAACAAGGTTGACAATCGGAAAAAACCCGATGTCAACCAACGAACGCCCAACTTGAGGCAGAACTACCGCGATGCTCATATACAGCTTAAAAAGGCTGTTAGACGCGACAAGAGAAAGGCCATTGAAGATCTGGCAAACAAGGCAGAATCTGCGGCTTACCTTGGGGATATGGGTTCACTATTTAAAATCATGAAACAGTTGACGAACAGGAATTTCACCGCCAACCACCTGGTGAGAGATGTCAACGGAACTCTCCTTAATATGAGTGAACACCAGTTGCGACGATGGAAGGAATACTTCTCTGATATTTTAAACATCTTGTCAGATGAAGATATTCCGGAAACAGAACAACTTCCAAACATCCAACCGCAACAATCCTCTATTAGGGACGATCCCCCAGATAAGGAAGAGATAGTTTCCGCCATTCGGTCAATGGCGGGAAGGAAAGCTCCAGGTATAGACGGACTACCAACCGAACTCCTCAAAGCGGACCCAGAAATAACAGCCGATATACTCCTCCCACTCTTCACTAAGGTGTGGAATGATGGAAGATATCCGACTGAATGGAAGGAGGGCGTCATTGTGAAAATTCCGAAGAAGGGCGACCTTCGGGATTGTGGCAATTGGCGTGGTATATGTCTACTTACTGCCGTATCAAAAATTATGGCTAAGGTAATTCTCAATAGGATTAGTGATGTCGTCGAGAGCACTCTCGAAGTTTATCAGGCTGGATTCCGTAAAGGGTCGTCTTGTACCGACCACACAAATACCCTACGGATAATATTAGAGCAGTCAGCCGAAATGGGTTCGCCACTACATCTCATGTTTGTGGACTTCGAGAAGGCTTTCGACAGCGTTAAGCGAGATTACATATGGAATGCTTTGCGTAGGAGAGGTATTCCAAATAAGGTCATAGCTATGATTAAAGAATCCTACGAAGATGCAAGGTGTCGCGTCTTGCATAGAGGAGAGCTGTCCGAGAGCTTTCCTGTGCGAACGGGTGTCAGACAAGGCTGCATATTATCACCAGCCCTGTTTCTGGTGGTAATAAATGACATCTTGAAAGCTGCACTGGAAGGTGGGGAAGGTAAAGGTCTTCAATGGAGACTATTTAACATCTTAAGTCACCTTGATTATGCTGATGACGTGTGTTTGCTTGCACATACCCGTTCGGACTTAGAGTCAAATGTTCGCTCGTTGCATTCTAAATGCAAAGAGGCGGGACTGAAAATAAATGTGCGTAAAACCAAGTACATGCACATGGGTTCGAACGCAAGCACACCGATTGTTCTTAATGGACAGGATGTGGAAGAGGTGCAAGATTTTTGCTATCTCGGAAGCATTGTCAGCATGGACGGCGGAGCCGAAAAGGATGTTGAGGCTCGGCTAAATAAAGCTCGTCAGGCCTTCGGTATCCTTTCCCCTTTCTGGAGGTTAAGAGAGATCTCCCTTCGCACGAAGCTGCGAGTTTTTGACGCATGCGTCAAATCCGTGTTGTTATATGGTTGTACTACGTGGAAAGTGACCGTTCGACTTACCAAGAAACTACAGACTTTCGTAAACCAATGCCTCCGACGCATTTTAGGAATATTCTGGCCAGAAGTGATCTCCAACGACGAACTTTGGAGTACAACTCGCCAGACTAAAATAGGTATTGAGATTCAACGGCGAAAGTGGCAGTGGATCGGTCATACTTTGAGGAAACCAGAGCAAAACATCGCAAAACAGGCTCTGGACTATAACCCTCAAGGAAGACGTCGGGTTGGTCGACCATGTAACACATGGAAGCGAGCAGTTGAGCAGGAGGCCAGAGGAATAAACAAGTCCTGGCAACAGCTTAAAGCCGATGCGCAGGATCGCGCCTTGTGGAAGAGAGTTGTTTCTGTCCTATGCCCCTATAGGGGGTCTTAACAGGAATTTGATTGAGTGTGCGAAACGCGGAATGCAAAGTAGCCACGATGTTCAAATCTGTTGTTAAAGTTGAGATCTATGAGGGGGGACAAGGTCGATACTGGCGTGAGCCTGCACGCATTGTATCTTCTTTGAAATCCAGCATAGATAGCCATGGGCACAAGTGAGCAAAATTAAGTATTAAATTGACGAACCGAGGAACAAGTGTACGAAAGCCACGATATTGCTAGCGTTAAATGTCGAAATAATATGAGCACAGTATTAATCCAGCCGTCGCCGGTGTCGGACGTTTTGACCCGCGCTGTTCGCTTTGTTATGTTTTTTGTGTTCTTTGTTGATCTATTGTATTTCTATTGATGTATTCGACTGCGTCCTATGGAAGAGAAGAAAAAAAAAATCACTTAATCATATTGTGCGCGAGTTTTTGCTGTGTGTCGCCAAGCAATCCTGCAGCATATTGTGCGCGATATTTAGTGCGCGATTTTTTTTTTTTTTTTTTTTTTTTTTTTTTTTTGTATGGGGTCACCAAGCATCATTCAGCATCGCATCACAGCACATCACACATGGACAGTTACCTAGCATCCAATCCAGCTAAGTTCATAACTGTTGGCTAACGGGTCGTGGGCTGTGGATGCATGTACCGGTTAAGGCCTAGTACTAACGGGTACATTGCACCCATTGCTTTTTTTATCTCTGCAAGCCCCGATCCGTAGTTGAACTGTAAATGTTGGGTGCCGTCTGACATGGTCGAGTGCATCTGTTTTAATTAGTTTTCTTAATTGGTTTTCTCTCTCTTTTCTTTTTTTTTTTTTTTTTTTTTTTTTCATTAAGAAATAGTTTTTTGCTTCTTTGTATTCCGTTTATTTGTATTCTTATAGCAAATTATGACTTTGTCCTCGTTATTTTAATTTTTAGTTTTTAATAGTCCGCTATTCATTGCGTTACAATGGTAAATTTTACCATTGAGCAACTGAATGTTCGGGGTTTGAGTGGTGCCTATTTATCCTTGTATATTCATACCCAAATCGCAAGACCTGATGTATTGGCTCTCTGTGAGACCAAAGTGCTGCCAGGTAGTGAGCAATTTCTCACTATTCCTGATTACCACCTCATACCTACTTTTTTCCAGCAGCGGGGTATCGCTATATATATACGAAATGATGTAGCTTTTCAAGTTGTTTCCCATCTGGGCACTTGCTCCAATCCTGAGTTTAACTACTCTTGGGTTAAACTTCAGGTCCAAAGGCAAATTATCTTCTTTTGCTATGTTTACAGAAGCCCAACATTGTCTGTGGCAAGCACTAGAGCGGAATTGGATAAGTTGTCTGAGGCTATTCAGGCATTGTATGATGCAAACCCTGACGTTGAAATCGTTGTAGCGGGCGATTTCAACGTCCATAATAATGCCTGGCTTAAGCATTCTACCCATACGGACCATCAGGGTCTAGACACTGAGCTCTTCGCTTCACTTAATGGACTAGTGCAGTTAGTAACCGAACCAACTCGATTACCTGAAATAACAAATCATGCTTCAAACCTGCTTGACATTTTTCTAACGAATCATCCAGATAAATATTCTGTTTCTGTGATATCACCATCCCCAATTGGGAACACTGATCACTTCCTGATTCGAGCACAGTTTCCGATTACAGCGGTAAATTCAGTAAAAGTCAAAGTGCCTCGAAGAACCATCTGGTTTTATAAAAAAGCAGACTGGGAAGCACTAAACCAGTTTTTCAGGTCCTTTAATTGGAAGCTGTGTTTCGAGTCTAAAAATTGTGATACAGCTTGCCAGCTTGTAACCGAAACCATACTTAAGGGTATGGAACTCTTCATACCTTTTAATTATAAACGAATCAAACCGTCGAAGGATTCGTGGTTTACTAAAGATTGCCTCACGGCCATACGTAACAAGAAAAAACATTTCCAAATTTTTAAGAGCAACCCAACTCTTGCCAACAGATCTCTGTACAACATGTCAAGAAATACATGCAAGTCTATTTTGGAAAGTGCTAAGTTTCAACACGACCAAAAACTTCGAAGAAAAATTCTCGAAGCACCAAATGGTTCGCGATCTTTTTGGTCATTTGTTAAAGCGGTCAACAGTAACAACTTAAAATCATCTACACCGCCTCTTCTAGATGGGGACCGAATTGTAGTCCATCCTGTTGAGAAAGCCAATCTTCTCGCAGCAAGTTTCGCACGAAACTCCAGGCTACCACCGACTAACCAGTCCCCCCCGCTTGTAACACCATCTGGATTTCATCTACCTGAGATTCATTTTCGCACACGACTTATCTCCAAAATTCTTCGTGAGCTCAATGTCCAGAAATCTGCAGGTCCCGATGGTATTACCCCGATAGTCCTTAAAAATTGTTTTGCGTCTCTGGCTAAACCGCTGCGCGACTTATTCCATCTCTCGTACTCTTCTGGGCACTTTCCGCGCACGTGGAAAATGGCGAATGTTCAGCCGATTCCCAAGAAAGGAAACAAAGCGTTACCCACCAACTACCGCCCCATCGCCATTACTTCCGTTCTGTCGAAAGTGATGGAAACGGCTGTGAATCGCAAAATAGTCCACCATCTTGAAGATATCAAAATTATTAATGATCGACAATACGGATTCCGTTCCGGACGATCTACAGGTGACCTCTTGGTATATCTGACTGATCGTTGGAACTCTTGTATTCATAAATTTGGTGAAGGCCAAGTTCTGGCGCTTGACATCGCTAAAGCGTTTGACAGAGTTTGGCACAAATGTCTCCTAGTGAAACTCAAAGCAGTCGGCTTTAACACTAACCTTGTAAAATGGATTGAGAGTTTTCTATTTGAACGCACCATACAAGTCGTATTGGATGGAGTGGCATCTTCTCCCTTTCCCTTAGATTCCGGAGTCCCCCAAGGCTCTGTTTTATCACCCACACTCTTTCTTATTTTTATCAATGACCTTCTGTCGACAACACTCAATCCGATACATTGCTTTGCAGATGATAGTACCCTGGACAGCATCTATGAATTCGACTCGAGTATAAACGCTCACCGTGTCCCGGTAGCATCTAAACGTGCCGAACTATTTGGATCATTAAACTCTGACCTCAACCTAATCTTGGAATGGGGTAGGATAAATAGAGTAGAATTCAACACCTCAAAAACTCAGGCCTGTTTTCTTTCCCTTAAGCGTGATGTTCCGGCATCGATCGCTAATGTAACCTTCGGTGGTGTCCAACTTGACTCTTCCGATTCCTTCTCACTCCTTGGCATTAAAATAAATAACCATTTGAATTGGAACCAGCACATAATCGACGTGGCACTTGACGCTTCCAAACGCCTAGGAGTTTTGCGAAGATGTAAAAAATATTTTACTCCCAGGGACCTAGCAAATATCTACAAGGCATACATTAGACCACGCCTTGAGTACAATTCGCATTTATGGGCCGGGGCACCCAAAACGCAACTTGCGATGCTCGACCGTGTCCAGAGGCAGGCGTTCCGACTAATTGGTGACGATGCCATCAGGGATTCTATAGACTCCCTAGAGCATCGTAGAGATGTCGGAGTACTAAGCATTTACTACCGCTACTTTCATGGTAAATGCAGTGAGGAACTTGCTGAACTTATCCCACCTCTGTACACTTTTCCTAGAAACACTCGCCTTGCTTCAAGCGCGCACGAGTTTACTGTTAAACTTCCAACTTCCCGTACAGTGAAATATAGGCAGTCATTCATACCCCGAACTTCTAAGCTCTGGAATGCATTACCAGCGGCTGTATTCCCATTGTCATACGACCTACGACGTTTCAAAATCAACGTCCACCGGCATTTTAGGCTTTTCCCTCCTTTAAATCCCATTCCCATTTATCCTTAGCTCCTTTTTCTCCCTTACCGACATGACTGTGTAAACTACATTAAAGGGTGACCCCCTAAGTTGTGTTCGGCTACGTAAAAAAAAAAAAAAAAAAAAAAATAGTTGTAAATGGAGGCAATCGATGACAACTAGTTGCGAAACGCTGATGCAAAGTAACAAGGTTTACTGATGATTGGCAAAGTCGATATTAGTGTGAGCCCGAACAACAGATCGAAACAACTGAAGTTGAAAAAAAGCCGGCACATTGATGCTATTGAATGTGCAATGGATAGGGGAGTGTAAGTCGGCAGTCGGTAGGGGGGGGGGGGGGGGGGTAAATGAGTCAGCATTTGGTGTATTGAGCCTTCTTTTAAAGAGGACTTATTACACTATATTCGCTGGCTCCGAAACCCGACAACCGTAGGACGGATAAAGTCGATGTCTTGTATATTGAACTTAGTTCAATCATACTATTGGCTTCGGCTCCGATCCTGCAATGATAGAAGGATAAAGTTGATGGGCCGTCAGCTCCGAAACCCATTTAGGTGGGGGGGGGGATAAAGTTGAATGGTCCGTCAACTCCGCCTATCATACCCAAGTAGGTGAGATTAAGTCGATATTGTATATTAAATTGAGTAATCAATTTAATCATACTAAGATCACCGGCTCCGAGACCTACACGATAGGGGGATAAAGTTGAACAGACCGATGGTCCGTCAGCTCCGCAACCTATCGCGCAGGGAAGAAAGTGCTGGTCCAGAAAGCTTCGGCGATTCCAGTAACTACTTTTGGGGCCTACCGTCCCCACGAACTCGAGGGGTGCAACTGATCATAGTGCAGGGAGCTAGGCTTCAGATGTGTAGCCTTACCAGGGGTAAACTGGTACATCGGCAGCTGGGGAGCCCATGGAAGGTTACTTCCACCCCCAGCGTTGGTTGAGGATGTCTTCGACATACACGGTGTGGCTGATGGTGCCCACATCGCGGGCAGAGCAATAGCTCGGCGTAAGGTTGCGTGATTTAGATTGACAACCTGTTGCCATGAACGAGAGATTGGCAGAGATTTAGATAGGTCTCGCTTCTAACAGTAAGAATACTTACCCTGCAAATAGTAGAAACTGCTACCTTCGGGGGCGTTAATGATTGTCGTCAGAAACAATCCGTGTTGCTAAAGACAACTGTGTGGCAATTCCACAATGTGAGTCAGGCACCACAATAAACAAGTTTAGAGCAATGCATGTACAACGATTGCGCGGGAAATTTAAATCATTTGGCCATTTTTATATTTTTATGTAGAACCGTTAAGAAAAATTCACTAAAATTTAAATTCGAAAAAATAACTAATTCTAGTCTAGAAATTGAGTTGAAAATCTATATTTTGCTGACACAGACGCAAAGCAAATGTTTAAAGAACTTTACTAAAAATGCGAAATGTCAGACTGGCAATTCTAAATGTTATTCGCTAATAAATTTGTGAAGTTCGTATAAAAATCGATTGAAGAAAAATCTTGTGTTTAAAGACTTCAGGGAATCTGAACCCGATTCTGGGTGGAAGGTACATTTTCGTGCTTGTTTCTCTGTAATTTCCATTGTTGAAAGTTTTCGCATAACCTTCAGGAACGGTATTATCATGTTGAATTATCATGCTGAACGTTGTTGCTTCACCGTTGTCGTACCTATTGAAGCTGGCTCAATTTGTTTCAGCTGAAAATAATTTCCTGCGAGTGGTCATTTCCTGTTCTCTGTCCTCTCTAGCTTGAGAGCGCATTGATCTAGAAAGTTAAAATTTTGTACACGTCGTTTTTGACAAAAAAAAAAAATAAGGTCAAGTTCGTGACCGGGCCATCGGGTATAAAAATTATTTGAGTCCTTCGCTTCCTTCTACCACCTCCCATACAAAAAGCACTTTTTCATGAATTAAACTTAACAAATCCACTCAGTGCGTATACAATTTATTGAGCTGAAATTGTGCACTAAATATTTATTTAGAACTATTAGTAAGTTAAATAAACTGCCAACAAGTCGGGCGAAACTTTATTATTTTTGGGACAAAATGCGCATGCGTAGAAAGTCAATATGCAGGTTAGAGTGGTTAGGGAAGACTAAGTGAAGGAGCTTCTTGGGCAGGGCAGTTCTCAATTTAACACTTTCCGGAAAAGTTCAAAAGCTCCATATTTCATTGGTTTATTTATGCGAGTTTGAGTTTTCATGAAGGGAGGGGGGAGGGTGATAGTAAGGGTGGGTGGATGTTAATAGTTTCTTAATTGATTGCTTGAACCAAATCCAATATTCTTTGTATAGAATGTCAGTTTCATAGACGAAATTGCATAGAATTTTCATTGGATTCGGTGAATTTTAAATTCACGAAACCAAACATTTGTATGGGAGGGGGTAGAGGAGGTAGGGGAATTGTAAAATTTGTGATGCAGTTTTTTTTCTTTTTTTTTGTGAGGTGCTTGTACTAAATTTCAAGTTTGTAGCTTTTAATTTGTTAGTTATTAGTTGATTTAATGAAATTGGTCGAAATCATACTTTTGTGTGGGAGGGGGTAAAACGGCAAGTGCTATCTCAAAACTTTTAACGTAATTTTATTTCAACTATTTTTGTAAGTTCTTGTGCAAAATTTCAAATTGATAGCATTTAATAGTTAAGTGATAATTGATTTCTTAGAAATGGTCGAAAAAAATTTTTTGTATGGGAGGGGGTAGAAGTTTTAAAGATATTCGACCAGTTAATATTTTAAACTCTTGGAGATTTTTTTTAAATGCATTTCGCAAATTTTCAAGTTTCTACCTAAAAATTTCATTCAAAAATTTTGAGTTTATGTGTTTTTTTCATTGCACATGAAACACTTTGTGCACGTTAGACCCCCACTTCGGTGCATAACAATTTTGGAACAAATTATTATTTTTTTTCCATGTACATTAAATAGATGTGTCGACGTGCAAAATTCAAACTTTGTATCTTTTACCAGAGCCATAAAAAAATCACTCAAAATTTTCAACATTTTCGCTTCCCACCTCCCTCCCCTTACACCCCCCAACTTAAATTTTTTACCAAAATTAAAGACTATATAGCTCTACAATCTGACAAATTTTCAATTTGATATGTGTACTCAATTTTGAGATTTGGTGATTTGTAGTTTTGGAAAGTGCGCCATTTTTTAAATGCTCCCCATTTCCCCCCACTACTATTATGTCCATATATTATATTTTTTTCGTATGTCACTAGTAAAGCTTAGTATGCGTTTCAAGTTTCAATTACATAGCTTAAGAGGCAGTCGAGATATTAATTTTTAAGTGTTTTTCCTTGCACCCCCCCTGACCCTCCCCCTTACAAGAATTAGCTTCTATCTAAACTGATTCTAGTAGATCTTGATGCCATCTTAATTGTCTCAAAATATCAATTTTTTATGGGTAGTAATTTCGAAGATATAATCATTTGAAAAAAAAATTCGGCCGCCAATTGGCTCTTAGCCCCCCCTTTTCGCACCCCAATGGATAAAAAAATTAAATTATTTTTAAAAGTTGTCCCACAAACTTTTCTATATGTGTGTTGATTTTTAGCTTCCTAGCTGTAATCATGGTTGAGATATTTGAATTCGTATTTTTCGGTTTAAGCGCTCCCCCCGCCACCCCCTGAACTCGTACACCCCCCAAATTGGGTATCCTTTTGAGATCCGCAACTATCTACAATCCCCCCAAAAATGAACTTTCTACCTTGAAGGGTTTGGGAGTTAATGTGCGCTGAGCGTACACGTCGGCGTACGGCGTACGGCGTACGGCGGACGGCGGACGGCGGACGGCGGACGGCGGACGCCGGACGGCGGACGGCGTACAGACAGACGGATTTTTTTTTTTTGCATTTTTAGGCTAATTTAGTCATGAAACGCGAAAAAACAAAATTTCAGGGTAGCAAATTTTTTTTTTTTCCAAAGTCGATCACAATACTTTATTATTAAAATAATAAAGTAAAAAATTTAGACGATTAGCTTCACTCCTTCTACCCCCTCCCATACAATCTGACACAATTTCACAACTTTAGAAAAAGTCGCTTTTCCGCTGAAGTATTAGTTATTAATGAAAAAGTCATTAAGAACTCACCGCTTCTTTCACCACCTCCCATATAAACTTAACAATTTCACTAAATCTAATGCACTCGTTTTCTCAGTACCTTTTAAGTTTTTGAGTCCTAAATTTTTGTACAAAATATTTTCATAGCAACTCTAGCGTGATGTGAAAAATTAATTCAATGTCGTCACCCCTTCTACCGATTCCCAATAAAATTTTTAATTTTTTAATTTTTAGTCAAATTTAAAAAAAATCTCTTTCATCTAGAGTATCGCACGATTGGGCTTTACGCCCAATAAAAGTAGTCCTGTTATGTTTGTATTTGGAATCGTGGATTTCTGGACCGCTTACAGGCCACGTTGGGTTACTCATGGCAGCGCGGTATCAAATTGAAACTAGTCAAGAAACAGGCTTTGGAAGTAAAGAAGACATCGAGTGCAGGTACGCATTGCTGGGGAAACGTCCTCGAAAGGATGGTAGGCAAGTAAGAAAATTCGGTTTTCCTTGCTTTTAGCTTAGCATGCTGCCGCGGTCCAATCGTCCGGGCTTTCGGTCAGGCTTTCGTCATCTTCAAGGAAATCGTAAGCGCCTCTCTACGTACATTGCAGGACTTCCCGTTCTACGATAAACCGATGCGAATAGCCTAAGCCAACACCAACAGCAATGTAATCGATCGTATGAAGGGAACGTTCAAGTAGCGACCGATGAAAAACAATCCACCAAGGCCGGCTCAGCCTGTAGAGTAGAAGTATGGCTTTGTTATTTAGCCGCCACATCAAATATTTTCACATTACTTTTGATTTTTTAGGGAAAAAAGAAAGCTGCCAGCAATTCTAATTCTATTCTACAATGGCACAACAACCCAAATCGAGGCTTGGCCTCATGGCCTTCAAGTTCCTTAACATTTTGTTGTTAGCTCTTCGCACAACCCTCTTTATACGAATTATTCATTTTCGTAGATTGAGGTAACCAAGGTAAATCCAAGCAAGTAGAGTGCTGGAATTATCCGTCAACCGGGAATTGAACTCACGACCTTCGCATTGTAGACCAACACGCTACTCACTAGGTTACACCCTAGGTCAATTCTGTCGAATTCAACGGTCGACCAACCACCAATTCGAATTCTTTTCCTTCGAAATTCGCTGAAAGAAACGAACAAAATGATGTTGTTGATGCTGTTCAACAAACTTCCCGACTTCAAGAAAGTAAATAGTTTGGTACTGAATTGTTACGATATTACTTTCATCGAATTTGCCACAGAATTAAAGAGTAGTGTGGCCAAGAAAGCGCTACAGGGCTTCAAAATTACACCATGCACGCCATGCAAATAACTTTTGCGAAGAATTGAGTTGTGGCTTGTTTTTCAAGGCGATTTCTGAAGTGCGAACTTGGCTTAATCATAAATCAACCGTATTTTTAAAGAATTATTAAATAATTTACTTTATTATTCTAATAATAAAGTATTATGATCGACACAGAAAAAAAAGAAATTTGCTACCCCGAAATTTTTTGTTTTTTCGCGTTTCGTGACTAAATTAGCATCGAAATGCAAAAAAAAATCCGTCCCGCCGTATGCTATTTACATGGACTCATATCTCCGAGACCGTCAAAGGTTGAATGTTCGTTTTTGGGTAGATTGTTAACTGGGTAAAAGAGCTATCTAAATATTGGAGAGTATGAGTTGCGCGTAAAGCGCAATCTTACGATACTCTAGATGAAATAGAATTTTTTGAGATCCCAAGAAATTTTGTATGGAGAGTGTTAGAAGGGATGATAGCATTGAACTAACTTCTACCCCCTCCCATACAAAATTATTTTTTCGACCATTTTTAAGAAATTAATTATCACCTAACTATTAAAAGCTATCCATTTGAAATTTTGCATAAGAACTTATAAAAATATTTGCAAAGAAATTATTTTAAAAGTTTTGAAATCGCGCTTGCCCTTCTACCCCCTCCCATACAAAAGTACCATTTCTACCTATTTCATTGAATCAACTAATAACCATCAAATTAAAAGCTACGAACTTGAAATTTTGTACAAGCACACTACAAGAGAAAGGGAATAAAATTGCGTCGCAAATTTTACGATTCCCCTACCTCCTCTACTCCTTCCCATACAAATGTTTGGTTTCGTGAATGTAAAATGCACCGAATCCTATGAAAATTCTATGCAACTTCGTCTATGAAACACATTCTATACAGAGGATATTGGACACGATTCAAGCAATTAATTAAAAAGCTATTAACATCCACCCACCCTTACCCCTCCTCCTTCCCTCATAAAAACCCAAACTTGCAGGAATGAATGAAATATTGTTAAATTGACAACAGCCCTGCCCAAGAACTCCCTTTCACTTAGCCTTCCCTAACCACTCTAACCTGCATATTGACTTTCCACACATCCGCAACTTGTCCCAAGAATAATAAAGTTTCGCCCGACTTGGCAGTTTATTTTTTTAAAGAAAGATAAATGTGTCGGGTAGTTTTTAAGATCACAAACTCAAAAAAAAAACTGAGTGAAAATTTTGAGCAAAAAGCCTTCAAAGTTGAAGGACATTTTTCGAAAACAAAAATTTTTCATGTTCAAACCACTCTAGCAACTCAGTGGCTGATTTTATTGCAGACCCTTTTTGGAAAGGTACATTAATAAGCTCTCCAACAAGCTATTACACAACGAGCTAGTTTCGGAGATATTGGCCTTTTAGTTCGACAACCTCCTCCACGAAACAAAAACTAGAAAATCGCCCCTAAGTCGCTAGGGGTTGGAGCTAGAAGTCTTCCATAGAATACTTTTTTGTGCACCAGGAGGTTGCCTATCACCATGTTTTTTTTTTGTCGCATCTATTCTGTTGTGATGATGCAATGGCGCTACAGCCCATATCGAGCTTTGGCCTCCCGGATGCACCTCCTCCAGTTGTCTCGGTCCAACGACCGCGTCCTCCAGTTTGAAAAATTGAGAAGCGATCTGCAGTCTGCGTCGACTGAGTCCTCCCATCGCTTTCGTGGCTTCCCCTGCGGTCGGTTATCTTGAGTTTTGCCCTTGAACACTCGTTTTGGGATTCGTTCCTCGTGCATTCGTTCCACGTGGCCAGCTCATTGCAGCTTGCGCAGTTTGATCAATATAGATGCTGGTGGGTCGTCAAATAGTTGATACAGCTCATGGTTGTATCGAATTCGCCAATCATCTCCTTCCTTAACTGCTCCGTATACCTTCCAAAGAATTTTTCGCTCAAAAGTGTTGATTAACTTCTCCGAAAACTGCGTCAAGGTCCACGTTTCGCATCCATATAACAGCACAGGACGAATTAATATCTTGTAGATGCGTAGTTTATTGTTTCGATGGACCTTCCTTGATTTCATTATGGGGAGGACCGCATAAAATGCTTTGTTAGCTGCCGTGATTCTTCTTTGAATTTCATGTCGCTCATTGCCGTCCTTTGTGAGAAGGGCTCCCAGGTATACGAATTCATCCACCTGCTCGTAGTTGTATTCGCCTATTGTAATGTTCTGCCTCTCTGGGACAGTCCTTCGTGTCTGGGTCATGTATTTAGTTTTCGCTTCATTGACCCTGAGCCCTACTTCACCCGCTGCCGACTCCAACTCCTGGAATACCTCCTTAACACCAAGTATTGATCGGGCCAGAATATCCACGTCGTCTGCATACGCCACCAACTGTGCGGATTTTACGAGTAGCGTACCTCTGGTGTCCACTGAGGTTGCTGAAGTTGCTTTCCTGACGACATACTCGAGCACCAAGTTAAAGAGCGTGGGGGCGGTAGAAGAACATTTTTCCTATCATGCTAAAGTAGCTATAAAAATGTTTTATACAAAATGCTTACTCCAAAAACTGAATGGGAACTGAGAAAATTAGTGAGTTAGATTTAGTGAAAATGTGCAGTTTGTATGGGAGGTGGTAGAAAAGGGGGGATTTTAATGATTTTTTCAGAAATAACTAGGAATATTATAAAATTGGCATCACTTAAATTTCAGACTAGTACCGTTCATGCTTTTCAAGAAAATCGATTTTTTGTGAAGTTGTGAAACTGTGTCATATTGTATGGGAGGAGGTAAAAGCAGTGAAGCTAATCAAATATTTTTTTCTGATCTTAGTAATAATACTAATTAAGTATTTATTACAAAATATGTCTCCTGAAATCACTAGAATTCCCCCACTCTTTCTACCACCTCCCATACAAACTGCACATTTTCACTAAATCTAACTCACTAATTTTCTCAGTTCGCATTCAATTTTTGGAGTAAGCATTTTGTACAAAACATTTTTGTAGCTACTTTAGCATGATGGGAAAAAAATTAGTTCAATGCTATCATCCCTTCTAACACTTCCCATACAAAATTTCTTGGGAAAAAAAAAATCTATTTCATCTAGAGTATCGAAAGATTGTGCTTTACGTGCAATCGTTGCCCTGTTATGTTTTTTTTTGGCCTTACTCACAATTTTAAATAAATATTTGGTGCACAATTTCAGCCCGCTGAATTTTATACGCACTGAGTAAATTGGCTTAGAGTAATTCATGACAGTGCAGTTTGTATGGGAGGTGGTAGAAGGAGGGGGAGGACATGCATAATTTTTATACAGTAGATTGATATTATCATAAAAGTAATACATTCATTTCAGGCCAATAGCTTTCATACTTTTCGAGCAAATTCGTTTATTGTCAAATTGCGCAATTGTGTCATTTTGTATGGGAGGGGGTAGAAGGGGTGGAGCGATTTGGCCCGTTCACGAACTTGACCTTACCTTTTTGTCAAAAACGACGTGTACAAAATTTCAACTATCTAGCTCAACTTGTTCTCAAGCTAGAGAGCGCACAGACGGACGGACGGACGGACATCCGGTTTTGACATTTTTGAGTGATAATATTAACTTCTGTATCATTAATTTTTTTTTTCGAGCCTTATTTCTTAGCGTTACAAACTTTAGAGCAAACTTATAATACTCTCAGATTCCATCTAAAGTATAAAAATTTGTGGGACAAAATCTAAAAATAATTTAATTTTCTTATACATTGGCGTCCGAAAAGGGGGGGGGGCTAAAAACAAATTATCGACCGAAATTTTTTTTTTAGATGATTTTATCTTCGAAATTATTTACTACAAAAAGTTCATATTTTGAGACCATTAGATCCACCAGAATTAGCTTAGAGATTAATTATTGTAAGACGGTGTCAGGGGGCAAAGAAAAACACTTAAAAATGAATATTGCAACTATCACTGGAGCTATGCAATTGAAACTTAAAACTCATATTAAGCTATACTAGCGAATTACGAGGAAAATTGATCATTTGGACATAATAGTAATGGGAAAAAATGGAGAGCGTTTCAAAAATGGTGCACTTTCTAAAATTTCAAACCGTTATATCTCAAAACTGAGTACAGATATTTAATAGAAAATTTGTCAGATTTTAGAACTACATAGTTTTCAATTTTGGTAAAAATTTTAAGAGTGGGGTGGTAAGGGGTAAGCAAAAATGTCGAATATTTTGAGTAATTTTTTAGGGCTCTGGTGAAAGATGCAAAGTTTAAATTTTGCACGTGAATACAACTATTTGATATACATAGAAGAAAAATAAATAATTTGTTCCATAATTCATATGCACCAACTCCCCTGGTCTAACGTTCACAAGGTGTTTCATGTGCAATGAAAACAACACAAAAACTGAAAATTTTTGAATAAAATTTTAAGGTAGAAACTTGAGAACTTGCGAAATGCATTTAAAAACATAACAGGAGTACGATTGGGCATAAAGCCCAATCGTGCGATACTCTAGATGAAAGAGAAATTTTTGTATCTTAAGAAATTTTGTAGGGGAAGTGGAAGAGGGGGTGATGACATTGAACTAATTTTTTCACATGACGCTAAGGTTGCTATCAAAATGTTTTATGCAAAATTTATGATTTAAAAATTTAATAGGTACTGAGAAAATTAGTGTATTGGATGTAGTGAAGTAGGGCAGTTTGTATGGGAGGTGATAGAAGGAGGGGCGAGTTTTTAATAACTTTTCAGAAACAACTGTTTAAAGTCATCATGCTTTCGAAATGTTTTAAATTGCAGATGAGTAGCATTCATACTTTTCAGGAAAATCGACTTTTTATAAAGTTGTGAAATTGTGTCATTTTGTATGGGAGGGGGTAGAAGGGGTAAGGCTAATCGTCTAAAATTTTTCGGTCTTATTAATAATTATAAATAAATAGTTACTGCACAATTTCAGCTCAATCAATTTTATACGCACTGAGTAAATTGGTTTAAAGCATTTCATGAAAAAGTGCAGTTTGTATGAGAGGTGGTGGAAGGAGGGGGAGGACACATGTAATTTTTATACAGTAGAATGAAATCATTATACAAGTATTATATTCTAAATTTCATATCAATAGCATGTATACTTTTCGAGAAAAACCGTTTATTGATAAATTGCGTAATTGTGTCATTTTGTATGGGAGGGGGTAGAAGGGGTGGAGCGATTTGGCTCGTTCACGAACTTGACCTTACTTTTTTGTTAAAAACGACGTATACAAAATTTGAACTTTCTAGCTGAACGCGTTCTCAAGCTAGAGAGGACACGGACGGACAGACGGACAGACAGACGGACAGACGGACAGACGGACAGACGGACGGACGGACGGACGGACATCCGGTTTTGAGATTTTTGAGTGATTATATGAACTTCTGTATCATTCATTTTTTTCTCCGAGCCTTATTTCTTGGCGTTACAAACTTTGTGGCAAACTTATAATACTCTCAGATTTCATCTAGAGTATAAAAATCCTAAATGTATGAAATATTAACCGGTCGAATAGCTTCAAAACTTCTACCCCTTCCCATACAAATTTATTTTTTCGACCATTTATAAGAAATCAATTATCACCTAACTATTAACAGCAGTCAATTTGAAATTATGCAAAAAAACTTATAAAAATATTTGAAATGAAATTACTTTAAAGGTTTTGAAATCGCACTTGCCCTTCTACTCCCTCCCATATAAAAGTATGATTTCGACCAATTTCATTAAATCAAATAATAACCAACAAATGAAAAGCTACAAACTGGAAATTTTGTTCGACCATCTACAACTATAAGAGAAACGAAATTAGACTGCATCACAAATTTTACGATTCCCTTATCTCCTCTACCACTCCCATATAAAGGATTGATTTCGTGAATGTAAAATACACCGAATTTTATGAAAATTCTTTGCAACTTCGCCTATGAAACTGATACAAAGAATATTGGAGGTGATTCAAGTAATAAATTAATTCACCCACCCTTACTATCACCCCTCCCCTCCGTCCCGTATTTTCATCCACGCATTCTCCACTGGCATATTTTGGATATTTTCATATATTAGTGTCAGGTGTTTATTACATGCTAACATGTAAGCCTGCGCCACCACTTCGTCGTTAAGCTTGTCGACATTGAATTTGCGAGCTCTACTCGTTTTCGAATATCCGCGACAAGCTATTCTGCATCGATACTTAGCTCTGTCAAGATAGTGATCAGAGTCACAATTCGCACCGAGGAGGGTTCGTACATTAAGTATGCTGGAAGCAGCCCTTTTCCCAATTAGAACGTGGTCTATTTGGTTGAAGGTGTGACCATCTGGTGATGCCCACGTTCGTTTGTGAATATCGCGATGTGGGAAGCACGTAGAGCTTACTAAGATATTTTTACTGCTTGCGAAATCAATAAGACGTTGGCCATTGTCGTTGGTTATGTAATGGAGACTGTGCCCTCCTGTTGTATCTCTATGAGCCTCCTTCTTTCCGACTTTTGCATTAAAATCCCCTAAGACAATTTTTAGGTAATTCGAGGGCAGTGAGTCATAGGTTGTCTCTAGGGCGGCATAAAATTCGTCTTTAGTTATATCGTCCTTGTCTTCTCTTGATCAACCAAGTGTTGAAAAATTTAATATTTATTCGGATTGCACACAATCTTTCACTTACTGGTCTGAATCTCGTGACCTGCTGTTTAAATTTTTTGTCAACGACAAAAGCGACTCGAAACTCTCTGCTTCCCAACAATTTTCCACTTGGGTAGATTGTGTGTGATTTCATGTCCATGATTTCGCTACCGAGCCATTTCGTTTCTTGGATGGCAGTTATGTTGATGTTGTGTTTTGCCACTTCTTCGAGAAAGTCTTTCAGAGCTCCTGTCCTAAATAAGGATCGAACATTCCAAGATCCAATAGAGCAACCCATTTTTCGTTTGCGGGGTCGTGGCCGTTGAGTCCATCCTCTCCGAGGCTGTTCTTCAGGTTCCTGGACAGTGTTCTTTTTCCGGTGATGCGTTGTCGGCGCCTCGCCTAACCCTCGACCTGGAGGACCGGTCCTACTTATTTATTACACCCTAGTAGAAAAAGGGTGGGAGTTTTGAGCTAAATACGACATGCTGGAGTTCTCACAGCTATACTGCGAGTCCAACTATGTCATACTTTTTAACTACTTCCTGAGACGCACTGGTGTTACTGGCCATTCAAGTTAACTGCATGTTCCCTCCTCCTTTCTCAAACCGGGCTTGGGACCGTCTATGGCGGAGTATTGCGACGATGCTAAACAACAACACCAGCAGTCCAAAAGGAAAACTTCAAAACATCAAAGATTGTATTACATCCATCGTGGAGGAGGTAAAAGAAATTATTGATTCGACCACGAATACCAAGATGACTTAGAGTGTAAGAATTAAGCTTTACAAAACATTAACAGAACGGCTGATACGAGCCAAACAAAACAAATCTGCAGACAGAAAAAACGGAAGTACAATAATGACAAAATTAAAAACATAGAGGAACATTGTAAATTACGCAACACAATAGCCACGCATTTTCTTGTTAAAAGGTTGAAGGAGTGATATCAACCAAAGAAGACCCACTGCAAGGATGCAGAAGAGAACGTTATAAGTAATGCGGAAGATATAAAACAAGGATGGGCGCAATATTGTGTACACCTTCTCAATGTAGGCCCATCATCCACATGAACAGCAGCGCTAAGAAACTTCTACAATAAGAATTGCTAAATCTTATATTTTTCGCATATGACATCGAACATGGCATGCAAAATGTTTTTTGCTGAATTTAAAGTTTTTAGTTTTCATAATTTTTAAAGAAATTGGACATAGTTTTCCTGAAATTGGGGCATTTGTATGAGAGGTGGCAGAGGAAGTGGAACGTTAAGATGATTTTGAAACTGCTTATCATCACCCTTATCACCATGCTTTGATTCAATTTCAAAGTCGATAGCTCTCATATATTTGAAGGAGAAAGGCTTTTCTTCAATTTATATTACAGATATTTATATGGGAGGGGGTAGAAGGAGTGAAGCGCAATTGATAAAGTTTTCTAGCATTTATTCCAACTATTAAAAAACCAATTTCTTGCAAAGTTTTAAGTTTGTAGTTTTTCTAGTTTTAATGGAAATCGATATAATGCATTTAACAAAAATTATGCATTTGTATGGGAGGGGATAGAAGGAGTGTAAGGATCAAAACACTTTTTTTTCCGTTATTTATATTTATATTTTTATACCTTATACAAAATATCAAGTTGGTAGCTTTAACAGTTTCGAAGAAAAATAATTTAATTTAAATTTCAAAATTTCGTGAAATTTGTATGGGCGGGGTAGAAAGAGTGAAGTGAAGTTCGTAATTCTTTTTAAAACTAATTGCAATTATAGTAGAATTAATTTTGGCAAAATTTTCGTCGTTTTAGCTTTCAATGAAAATCGAAAATATGTATTTTTCAAAATTGTCCATTTGTATGGGAGGTGGTAGAAGGAGTGAGGGGATCGGATCAATATTCTGTAATATTAATGACATCTATATCGTAATACTTTGACCTAAATTTCAAGTCGATAGCTTAAATAGTTTCAAAGAAAAATCAATTTTCTTTATATTTCGAAATTTCATGAAATTTGTATGGTAGGGGTTAGAAGGAGTGGGGGGATGTAACCCATTCACGAACTTAAAGTTACTTTTTTGCTAAAAATGACACACAAAAGTTTTTAGCACTATAGCTCAAAGCTTTCGAGAGTTATGCTGTAGACAGACGCACAGACGGACAGACTGTCACTCGGAATCGAGGTTTTTGAGCGACAACAAATATTTCTGTACCCTTGGCGGCTCTGTGCGAGCGTTATTTCTCAGCGTTACAAATGGTAAGGCAAACACAATATACTCTCAGATTTCATCTATAGTATAAAAAACATCCTTTCGACTTCAATTTCGATTTCGGGAATGGAGAGAAATCGCATGGGTTCAAATCAAGTGAACACGGCTGATGAATCAACACGCAGACTTGATTTCGAGCCAAAAATTGACGAACAGTGAGTGAAGTGTTACTCGGTGCATTATTGTGCAACGTTGGGATCACTACATTTTGGTCGAATACGATGGATTCAAAACTTCGATACCATATGCAGTAGTAATTGTTTGGCCAGTTTGAACGCATTCCCACAACGATTCCTTTGCTATCGAAGAATTTAATGAGCATTGTTTTGATTTTTGATGGAACTATCCGTGTTTTTTGGCTTGTTGTGAATTTTTTGTCTTCCATTCCGCACTTTGACGCTTGATTTTGGGTCTGAACTGAAAGCACCATGTATCGTCACCCGCAACAATCGATTTCAGGAGGTTTGGATCACTTTTGGTGGCTGTAGTGACTCCTTTGGAACGATTAGTACCGATTTTTAGGCGTCCGCCAAAGTGTATGGAACAAATTTTGTACAGACTTTTGTTTTGCTCAAAGCCTCGTGAAGAATGGTTCGTATCATTTCTCTGCTGATGTTTAAAGACTCTTTCATCATTTTCAGCGAAACATTTCCAATAAAATCGTGTACTTTTAATCATTTCAGGGGTCCAAGTTGAAATTGGCCCTGCTTCACGATTATCTTCTTCTAATCTCTCTCTGCCTTTAGAAAAACGTTTATGCCACAGAAAAACATGTGCTCTATTCAAACACTGTTGTTGCACTGTGTATACGCCAGCCAAAATCGGGCCTAACCTTCCGGCTCCTTAACAAGCAAATTCTATCTTTATTGAATGTAGCAGGGTTATTCGCATAACCCTCTATCTACGATTTATCATTTTCGCAGATTGAGGTGACCTCAGATTAATTACCGATATAATATTGGAAACAGCATCAAAATCAATTGAATCCTTTTTCAAAACGCTGTTAAAACACACAGATAAGCTGACAAATATCCAAATTAGGACTCGTTAAGTCCTACAAAACTAAAATAAATTTTCAAAAACATTTCAATACTTAAGCTTCTTTGAACGATTTTATTACTTGCTACAAAAATGACTTAACTTCCTCTTAGCAAAAATATTTAAAGTTTCGCCTTCATCATTGGTTTCAGATACGAATGAAATGATTGATTGACTGGCTCTTGGTTAAGAGGACTCTTCATCGCTTCAGCGAACATCCTTTCATAAACATTGCCGTCATACGCACCAAGTGTCGACTTCAAAATAACATCAGGAAAATCGAAACCGTCAACGATCCCAACAGCATTCGGTCTGAGCTCTGCCAGCAGATGTTCCAATCTTTGTTGCAAATCATTAACATCGTTCTGTGATAGATGCGCGAACTATAATATTTCTTATTATAAAATAAATCAATTCAAGATATGTAAAATTGAATTACTCTTGTTAAATCTCCTAGGCGAGTGAAGCATGCATCAATAGCATGAAGCTCGACTAGTTGCCGGAGCACGGTAATCAGTGTTACTGGAAGTTTTCCAGAAAGTTTTTCAATCTCCTCGAAACCGGCTTGCACTAGATACGCACGACAATGGAGCTGTTTTGGGGAAAAAACAATTCAATGAAAATCTGTTCAAAAATATATCTAGTAGCTTTTTACGTCTGCCGCTTGAGCAAGTTCAATTCCTGTCATATTGGCAGCCTCTTCAGAACCAACACCAGAAAGTTTTCGGTTCTCTAAGTGCTCATACGCCAAACGTATCTTACTGAAAACAGAAATAGTTATTGTACTTAATTTTCCAATTATTTATTTTTATTTACTTGGCAGCGGTGAACTGAAAAGCCTGAATGATTCCGGGCACCGAACCATCCCATCCACTAAACACATTCCTTTTGGCATAATTACCCAAATAGGCAACTGTAGGAATAAGCCGAACGCCATCCAGAGCCTGCTTCCACGCTTTCATCAAGTATCTTGCAGTTTGTAGGAGCATCACTGTATTGTCTCCGTCATAGGTGCACGCTGCTGTTGCGGATCCGTAAATTGCAGGGAAGCTCGAAGCAATCATATAGCCATGACCGCCACAGCCTAATCGACAGGTTTCCACTCCTGCAGCTGCATCTGCACTGCACACTGCCTTAAGACAGCACGATAAGGCGTGAAGTTCCGGCAGGCGATCCAACTGGCCTTCTCCCAGTTCCGCAGTTACTTCATTGTAGATATTTTTGATACGATCAGCTGTGACTTTGAAGACGATTGCCTTAGCGATATTTGGGAACAGTTTGAGTTGTTGGGTAACGTGGTCGATAATTTGTGGTTCAGGTTTCCTAAAAAAAAAGAGTAAAATTAGTATGTAGTCATTAGACCACAAAGTTCGATTTAACTTGGGATCAATAGGACTTTGTCGTCGGACAGCTGAATATCTAGTCGCGATTGTGACAGCTTTCGCTAAATTAGCTGCTGCGTCTCGAACTATAAATACCCGTGTGAACACCATAGTGCCGTAAGTTAAAACCGAAGCAGGCGACTTTACGAATGCACCTCCATCCAGGACTTGGGCATTTTTCATGAGCATATTCTTCTTCGGAATGCGAACATTTTTGAATCCTAGGAAGCCATTGTCGAAACCGTTCATTCCAATCTTAGGCCCAATTTCGCCGATAGTAATGCCAGGCAATGGCATATGCGTTTCTTCATCACGCAGTTGCACAATAAATGATTGGAGTCCTCGATGTACACCTTGCGTATATAGTTGAGCAAGAACAACAGCATAGTTCGCGGTATGCGCCACTACAAAAAAAAATCCCATATAAAATAATAAAATTGACAATTTCAGAAACTTACTTCCTCCAGGCCACCACTTGTATGAAGACAAGGTCGGACTATTCAAAATAAACTCGTTTTTCCTGGGATCGAAATCGGCCCTGGTCTCTAAACCGCGAACAAACGTTCCGTGACCCAATTCAGTTTGCGCGTACGTCCCAATAATGTTACAATTAATTGCTCGCACGGCCCATTCGGCTTGCTGTTCGAGAGTACCTTGCGAAAGTATAGTTGGAACGAACATAATAAGATGTGTACCGTAAGGACATCCATCGATTCTAGCATTCGGGCCCTGCATGTTTACCATCATAGTTTGTACGGACTCCAAGGATTCACTGTAACGAACCAAAAGGCAGGCTGATTTTATGTGAAATTGTAAATGACAAAAAATATTACTGACGCTAAATTTCCAATTTCTACTTTAGGCATTCTTTGCTTAATTTTCTGAAGGAGACGGGCAGATTTTTTGATGGTGTACTCATAGAGCTCCTTATGCGATAAATACGATAAGGGAACGTCTGTATCTTCTTCGTCATCTTCGGCGATTAATTTCTCTGAAAAATCATTTTAAGATACTTGTAGGTTTATGAAATGTAGAAAGGTTGGTAAATTTCTGACAATATGCCTAACAACATTATTATTACAAATACAGTATAATCTCGATTAATGCAACAATCGATTTATGCATCACCTAAATTACTTTATTATTTTTTAATAATAAAGTATTGTGATCGACACAGAAAAAAAAAAAATTTGCTACCCTGAAATTTTGTTTTTTCGCGTTTCATGACTAAATTAGCCTAAAAAAGCAAAAAAAAAAAAATCCGTCCCGCCGTACGCCGTACATATGGACTCGTACCTCCAAAACCGTTAAAGGTAGAATGTTGGTTTTTGGGTGGATTGTTAATTTGGTAAGTGAGCTCCATTATCCAAATTTTGGAGAGTGTGGGGTGGAAGGGGGAGGCGGGGGGATGGGAAAAGTCGAAAAATACACTTGCTAATATCTTCACCACGAATGCAGATAGAAAAATGAAAATCAGCATACATATAGAAAAAGTTGTGGGACATACTCCAAAAATAATTTAATTTTTTTATCCATTGGCGTCCGAAAAGGGGGGGCTAAGAACAAATTGTCGGCCGAATCTTTTTTTGAAATGGTTATATCTTCGAAACTGCTTACCATAAAAAATTTATATTTTGGGACAATTAAGATGGCGTATAGATCCATCAGAATAAGCTTAGAAATAGGCTAATTATTGTAAGAGGGAGGGTCAGGGGGGGTGCAAAGAAAAACACTTAAGAATTAATATCTCAACTATCTCTTAAGCTATGTAATTGAAATTTAAAACATATACTAAGCTATACTAGCGAAATATAAAAAAAAATATAAAATTTGGTCATAATAGTAGTGGGGGGAAATGGGGAGCATTTCAAAAATGGTGCACTTTTCAAAATTAGAAATCGTTATATCTCAAAATTGAGTGCAGATATCGAATCAAAAATTCGTCAGATTATAGAACTATATAATTTATAATTTTGATAGAAATTTTAAGTTAGGGGGTGTAAAGGGAGGGAGGTGGTAAGCAAAAATGTCGAAAATTTTGAGTGATTTTTTTAGGACTCTGGTCAAAGATAGAAACTTTAAATTTTGCATGTGGATACATCTATTTTATATACACAGAAAAAAAATAATAATTTGATCCACAATTGTTACGAACCGACCAGCACGGTCTAAGGGGCACAAGGTGTTTCATGTGCAGCGAAAAAAACACGAAAACTGAAAATTTTTGGATGTAATTTTAAGGTAGAAACTTGAAATTTTGGGAAATACATTTAAAAAAAATCTCCAAACGTATAAGATATTAACTGGTCGAATACCTTTGAAACTTCTACCCCCTCCCATACAAAATTATTTTTTCGACCATTTTTAAGAAATTAATTATCACCTAACTATTAAAAGCTATCAATTTGAAATTTTGCATAAGAACTTATAAAAATATTTAAAATAAAATTATTTTAAAAGTTTCAAAATAGCACTTGCCCTTCTACCCCCTCCCATACAAAAGTATGATTTCGACCAATTTCATTAAATCAACTAATAAACAACAAATTAAAAGCTACGAACTTGAAATTTTGTACGAGCACCTTACTAGAGAAAGAAAAGAAAATTGCATCACAAATTTTGCAATTCCCCTACCTCTTCTACCTCCTCCCATACAAAATTATTTTTTCGAGCATTTTTAAGAAATCGGTTATCAGCTAACTCTTAAAAGCTATCCATTTCAATTTTTGCCGGAAAACTTATAAAAATAATTGAAATGAAATTTTGTTACAAGTTTTGCAATCACGCTTGCCCTTCTACCCCCTCCCATACAAAAGTATCATTTCTACTTATTTCATTGAACCAACTAATAACCAACAAGTTAAAAGCTGCGAACTTGAAATTTTGTACGAGAAGACTACAACAGAAAGGAAATAAAATTGCGTCACAATCTTTACGATTCCCCTACCTTCTCTACCCCCTCCCATACAAATGTTGGTTTCGTGAATGTAAAATACACAGAATCTTATTCTATGCAACTTCGTCTATGAAACTGACATTCTATACAGAGAATATTGGACGTGATTCAATCAATTAAAAAACTATTAACATCCACCGACCCTAACTATCACCCCTCACCCCTCCCGTCACAAAACTCAAACTTGCATAAATAAACGAACGAAATATATATACTGAAGCTTTTGAACGTTTCCGCAAAGTGTTGACAACTGTCCTGCCCAAGAACCCCCTTTCACTTAGTCTTCCCTAACCACACTAACCTGCATATTGACTTTCCACGCATCCGCAACTTGTCCCAAGAATAATAAAGTTTCGCCCGACTTGTTGGCAGTTTATTTTTACTATTGTTGACTCGGTAAGTGCAACTTTGCAAAAAGTTGACCATGATAAGTGAAATTTTTGTTTGTTTCATATACAAAAAATAACAGGACTACGATTGGGCGTAAAGCCAAATCATGTGAAACTCTAGATGAAAAAGAATTTTTTTAATTTTAAGAAATTTTGTATGTGGAGTGGTAGAAGGGGTGACGGCATTAAACTAATTTTTTCACATCATGCTAGAGTTGCTATTAGAATGTTTTGTACAAAATTTCAGCTTCAAAAACTTAATAGGTACTGAGAAAATTAGTGTATTGTATTTAGCGAAATTGTACAGTTTGTATGGTAGGCAATGGAAGGAGTGGGGGTTTCTTAGTATTTTTTGCAGAAACAACTATAAACATCATGCATTTGACATGTTCAATTACAGATTAATAGGACTCATACTTTTCAAGAAAATGGACTTTTTGCAAAGTTTTGAAATTGTGTCAGATTTTGTGGCAGGGGGTAGAAGGAGTGAAGGTCTTACTAACAATTTTAAATAAATATTTAGTGCACAATTTCAGCTCGATAAATTTTATACGCACTGAATAAATTGGTTTAGAGCATTTCATGAAAAAGTGCAGCTTGTATGGGAGGTGGTGGAATGAAAAGAAGGACTCGTATATTGTTTATGCAGTAGATTGAAATTCATCATAAAAGTAATATATTCAAAGTTTCAGATTAATAGCTTTAATGCTTTTTGAGCAAATTCGTTTGTTGTTCGAACTGCAAATATGTGTCATTTTGTATGGGAGGGGGTAGAAGGGGTAAAGCTAATCATCTATTTTTTTTGTCTCTCATTCATAATTCAAAATTAATATGTAGTCCACAATTTTAGCGAAAAATTGTAAACGCACTGAGTAAATTGTTTTAGAGCATTTCATGAAGTTGCAGTTTGGGAGGGAAAGGACACGAATAATTTGTATACGGAAGATTGAAGTCATCCTAAAATTAATATATTCCAAATTTCAGATCAATGGATTTTATACTTTTCGAGCAAATTCGTTTATTATTAAATTGCGAAATCGTGTGATTTTGTATGGGAGGGGGTAGAAGGGGTAGAGCGATTTGGACCGTTCACGAACTTGATCTTACCTTTTTGTCAAAAACGACGTGTACATAATTTGAACTTTTTAGCTCAACGCGTTCTCAAGCTAGATAGCGCACAGACGGACGGATGAACGAACGGACATCCGGTTTTGAGATTTTTGAGCAACAGTAAATATTTCTGTACCCTTGGCGCCTCTGTGCGAGCATTATTTCTTGGTGTTACAAACTTTAGAGCAAACTATTAGTACTCTCAGATTTCACTTAAAGTATAAAAAACGACACGGATACGTATAAGCCGAATCGCGTCGAACCATTTTTGATAAAATTTCGAAATATACTTAAAGAACTAAATTTGTCAGATAATCAAGTGTATAATGAGGACGAGTCTGGTTTGTTCTATAAACTTATGCCGAAAAAAACTCTACTGAGTTTTTAAGAACCATCATCTCCTGGTCGCAAAATAAGCGAGGACAGAGTAACGTTCCTCGCTTATACCAATGCTTCTGGTGAGCACAAAGTTAAGTCGTTCGTCATTGGCAAGTCCATAAATCCCAGAGCAGTCAAAAATTTCGAAAATAAGCTCGTGGTGTACAATTGTACAATGCATGGATGACTTTGAAGTTTTTTCGAACAATGGTTCCACAATACTTTTATCCCTTGAACGGATTAGTGAAATTGATCAAATCAATCAAATTTCTGTTAAGACCCCCTATAAGGGCATAGGACAGAAACAACTTTCTTCCTCAAGGCGCGATCCTGGGCATCGACCTTTAACTCTTGCAAGGACTTGCTTATTCCTCTGGCCTCCTGCTCAACTGCTCGCTTCTTCCTTGAGGATTATAATCCAGAGCCTGTTTGCCAATGTTTCGCTCTGGTTTCCTAAAATTGTGACCGATCCGCTGCCACTTCCACCTTTGAATCTTAACGAATATTTTGGTTTGTCCAGTTGCACTCCAAAGTTCGTCTTTGGAGAACACTTCTGGCCAGAATAAAATGCGTCGGAGGCATTGGTTCACGAAAGTTTGCAGTTTCATGGTAAGTCAAACGGTCACTTTCCACGTAGTACAGCCATATAACAACACGTATTTCACGCATGCGTCAAAACACCGCAGCTTCGTGCGAAGGGAAATCATTCTTAAACTCCAGAAAGGGGAAAGGATAGGAAACTTTATTTAGACGAACCTCAATATCCTTTTCGGCTCCGCCGTCCATGCTGACAATACTTCTGAGATAACAAAAATCTTGCACCTCTTCCACATCTTGTCCATGAAGAACAATCGATGTGCTTGTGTTGAAACCCATGTGGATGTATTTGGTTTAACATACATTTATTTTCAATCTCGCCTCTTTGTATTTAGAATATAACGAGCGAGCATTTTACTCTAATGTGGTGTTGATGAAGAGATGAAATTATGGTTGACCGTTTTGACAAATAACTGGAAAGATCTTGAGCCTTTTGGCCTCTGAAGGATCTTCCGCCGAAGTTTTCGGTAGTGATCAAACTTAATACGATTAAGGATGAATTTTGAAACGACTGTTTCTACGCCTGAATTGAAACAAGCCACTCGCTTGTAAACCAAGAGTCCTTCGACGGCCGAACTCTCGTTAAAGTAAAAGGTATGTAGTGTTTCATGGCATTCAGGATAGTTTTGGTATCACGCTTACGGGCTTATCGCAGTTATTGGAATTAAAGGACAATTTCCAATTAAAGGCATTGAAAAACTCATTTAGTGCCCTCCAATTAGCTTTTTCAAAATGCCAAACAATACTTCGAGGTGCTTTAACTGGCAATGTATTTAGTGCTGCAACTGCAAATCGTGCACAAATCAGAAAGTAGTCCGTGTTTCAATTGGCGAAGGAGATATTACAGAGACGGAGTATTTCTGTGGTTTCTTGGTGAGAATTAAATCAAGAAAATTAGAGACCTGTCCGGCAAATTTCTGGTAATCGAGTTGACTCATCTACAAATTGTGTTAATCCGTTTAAGCAAAGAGCTCAGTGCCACGTGGAGGAGGAATATTTAAGCTGGGCAATGTTGTGAACATTGAAATCGCCCGCGACAACGATTTCAGCGTCAGGGTGTGCAGTGTACTCGTATATGGTCTATATAGACTAGTTGTTTTAGCTGCATTCATTGCCGGGCTTCTATAAACGTAACAAAGATACAAAATGTACCCTTAGATGAATAATTTTATCCAGATATAACTAAATTCCGGATTGGAGCAGGAACATAAATGTGGAACCAACTGGAAGGACACATCATCGCGGATGTAAAGAACGACACCACACTGGCAAACAAACACGAATTAATAGCCGGATCAAATGAAAATGAGTAAAATAACATAAATCGAACAAAAGCATAACCAACAGCACAACACAAAACAATTCGGGGTCCACTGCTATTGAATGCAAGACAATTGCAAGTACTAGGCCTTTGTACGGGTACAAACAACGCATGGAAACCACGCTCTGTTAGGCGACAATTAGCTGGAAATAGTGGACAATCCGACGGCGTCGAGACCCTCCGAAGACGTGCACCATTTAAAATTTATAGTTTAAAATAACACTCGCAGCAGTAAAATGATACGATGACACAAAATAGTATAAAAATGAATTCAAAGACGCGTATAACAATAAATAATAATAAAAAAACATAACAGAATTATGATTGAGCGTAAACCCCAATGATATGATACTCTAGATGAAATGGGAATGACTTTAATACATCAGAAAATATGTCATCTCAAATTCTTTCGAATAGTGAATAGAGACTTTTGCATGGGAGGTGGTAGAAGTAGAAGGGGAAGTTTATATTTTTCGCATATGACATCGAACATGGCATGCAAAATGTTTTCTGCTGAATTTACAATTTTTAGTTTTCAATATTTTTAAAAAAATTGGACATAGTTTTCCTGAAATTGGGGCACTTGTATGGGAGGTGGCTGTGGAAGTGGAACGTTTTAGATGATTTTGAAACTGCTTATCATCACCCTTGTCACAATGCTTTGATTCAATTTCAAAGTCGATAGCTCTCATATATTCGAAGGGGAAATGCTTCTCTTGAATTTATAATACAGATATGTATTTATATGGGGGGGGGAAGAAGAAGTGAAGCTGAGCTGATAATTTTTTCTAGCATTTATTACAACTATTAAAAAACAAATTCTGACAAAATTTTAAGTTTGTAATTTTTCTAGTTTTAATGTAAATCGATGTAATGCATTTAACAAAAATTATGGATTTGTATGGGAGGGGGTAGAAGGAGTGTAAGGATCAAAACAATTTTTTCCCCGTTATTGATATTTCTATTTTTATACCTTGTACAAAATCATACGAGACGGCATCAAATCCTCCGCAGAAGAGGTGTTAGGATATCAAGCACGGCGAAAAAAAAATAATGATTGGTTCGACCAAGAATGTCGCTTCGCAATAGATAGAAAGAACAAGGCTTACAAAATTTTTACTGAACGACCAACACGAGCCAAAAAAGAAAGATATGACGAACTTAGGCGATATGCGAAAAAGACCTGCAGGCGAAAACAAAGGAAGTATCATAATGACAAGATACAAAAAATGGACGACGATATGAGACAAAATAAAACGCGGGACGCATACGCAATAGTAAAAGACTTAAAAAAGGGATATAAGCAAAAAACCAGTCTCTCCGAAGACGCAGAGGGCAACATCATCAGCGACACACAAGAAATCAAAAGGAGATGGGCTTCATACTTTGAACATCTTTTGAATCTCACCCCATTAGCACCGATTACAATAGACAACATTTCAATTGAAGTCTCAACTGACGAAGGTGAACCATCATCGACACTACCCACGCTGGCTGAAATCAAAGCAGCCCTATGTGACCAAAAACTAAACAAAGCGCCGGGAATTGACGAAATACCAGTTGAACTTCTGAAAAACGATGGAAATTGTGTCGCAGAAATACTGCACAACATGATATGTAAAATTTGGACAGAGGAAATCATACCCGACGATTGGCGAAAAAGCATTATATGTCCAATTTACAAGAAAGGAGACAAACTCTGCTGTGAGAATTACAGAGGAATATCATCGTTGTGTACGTCCTATAAAATACTGACAAAAGTAATTGAACGTCGTCTTAAGCCCTATACTAATCAAATAATTGGCGAATACCAAGGCGGATTCAGAACCGGACGATCTACAACAGACCAGATATTCTCGGTGGAACAGGTGCTTGAGAAATGCTGGGAATATAACACAGATGTGCACCAAATATTCGTAGATTTTAAACAAGCATACGACAGTATCGACAGGAGCGTACTGTACCAAATCATGCTTGACTTTGGAATTCTCCCAAAATTAGTCCGGCTAACAAGACAATGACACTGAATCCCAAGTGAGAATACAAACCGATTCCACAAAGAGCTTTCGAACGGAATGTGGTTTAAAGCAGGGAGATGGTCTAGCCCCCATGCCTTTCAACTTGGCACTAGAGTATGTCGTCTGAAAAATCCCAGTCGACACCAACGGGACACTACTATTCAAGTCCACTCAACTAGTAGCATACGCTGACGGCATTAACATCCCAGCAAGATCCTTCCCTAGTGCTAAGGAGGTATTTGTCAATCTTGACTCCGCCGCAAAAGAAGTCGGGTTGCGCATTAACGAAAACAAAACAAAAGTAATGACGCAAACAAGAAGGAGAACGCCTATCAGACAAAACATAACAATTGCGGAATATAATTTGCAGAGTGTGGACAATTTCATATATCTTGGGGCTAATCTAGCAAAGGACGGTAATGAAACAGACGAAATCAAACGACGGATAATGCTTGCAAATAAGGCGTATTATTCGGTACTTCCAATAATAAAATCCAAGAAAGTGCACAGGAACAATAAGCTGCGGATATCTAAAACTATTATACGACCTGTGCTCTGTTATGGCAGCGACACGTAGACATTAACGCGAACTTCCGAAAAAGCAGTTAACGTATTTGAAAGAAAGGTCCTTCAAAGAATTTTGGGACCTTTGAAGGAAGGAACGGAATGGTGAATAAGATACAACCATGAGTTGTATCAACTCTACGACGAGCCAGAAGCTTCAACGTTCATCCAGCTACGTAAACTGCAGTGGGCTGGCCATGTAAGGCGAATGAAATACAGAAGAAACGTGCTCTGAAAGGCAAAGCGAGTGGTAACCGGCCAGTAGGCAAGCCACGCAAGTGATGGGAAGACCCAGTTGATGAATATAGTAGAGCCATCGTAAAAATTAGCAGCTGGAGGACGCGGTCTGTGGATCGAGACGATTGGAGGCGACGACTTCAGTAGGCCAAGGCCCGGTTTGGGCTGTCGCGCCATTGATGATGACAAAATATCAAGTTGATAGCTTTAACAGTTTCGAAAAAAAAATAATTTAATTTAAATTTCAAAATTTCGTGAAATTTGTATGGGAGGGGGTAGAAGGAGTGAGGTGAAGTTGATAACTCTTTTTAATACTAATTGCAATTATAGTAGAATCGATTTTGGCAAAATGTCGTCTTTTCAGCTTTACTAGTTTCAATGAAAATCGAAAATATGTATTTTTCAAAATTGTCCATTTGTATGTGAGGGGATCGGATCAATCATTCCGTATTATTAATGACATCTATATCATAATACTTTGACCTACATTTCAAGTCGATAGCTCAAATATATAGTTTCAAAGAAAAATCAATTTCTTAATAGTTCAAAATTTCATAAAATTTGTATGGAAGGGGGTAGAAAGAGTGGGGGGATGTAGCCCATTCACGAACTTAAAGTTACTTTTATGCTAAAAATTACACACAAAAATTTTTAGCACTATAGCTCAAAGCTTTCGAGAGTTATGCTGTAGAGAGACGCACAGACGGACAGACAGACAGACGGACAGACGTTCACTCGGAATCGAGGTTTTTGAGTGACAACAAATATTGCTGTACCCTTGGCGGCTCTTTGCGAGCGTTATTTCTTAGCGTTACAAACGGTAAGGCAAACACAATATACTCTCAGATTTCATCTGGAGTATAAAAACTTGGTGTAACGGCTGAAAGCACGTCCGGTACCAAGCACCGTGCTAATGCCAACTTCTCTGATATCTTAACTCTTCAAAAATTAAGAGAGCCCGTAATGTTGAAGAATACGAAATCCAACAAAACACAGACAAAAATTTCAAAAAACATAAAGTTGAGTCTGTATTTATTTTTTTCTGTACTGTATACTTTTCGATTATAACTCTTTAGATTTTTGAGTGCATTTTAATTTTTGATAAAATGGGAAAAAAAACTTGCTTATCAGTTTTTGTTACTATGTAATAAAATGAATTTTTTCTATCTTACTGATTATTATCTAACTCTATATCTTTATTGTCCTGATTAAATTGTTGACTTGGTTTTTGCAACTGACTCGATTATTGCAACTGTCTTGATTTCTATTAGATGCGTTTACCGAGGTGGTACTGTTTACGAATACAAGTTCTGGCAACAACTACAGGCCAATCTTTCCTATGTCCCTGTGAGGGGTCTTAAGACTTTTCTACACCTGTCTTTTTCTTGTTTGGTGCACTTTCGGCCAGTCTTACGCATTCTTACATTAGTTACCAAATTCCTACAATTGAATTCGCGGCGAAAGTTCTGTCACGTAATTTCAAATTTTGAAAAGTAAATGGATTCAAATCTTAAATTTCAAATTGAAATGTGAATACTGCTTCTTTCGCGATATTTAATCTAGAAAACATCGGTAATTAATGTGAGAACGCGTAAGACTGGCCGAAAGTATACATTTAAACTTTAAAAGTGTAAAATTTGGCAAAAAACACTAAACAAGGACAATACAGGTATAGGAATTGATTGATTGCGACAAAATTAAATGTATTAAACTTAATCGCACCTCTAGATCTTTTCTCATCCAGTTTGTCTTTTCCATCATTCCACCAAATAGCGAACTCTTCAGGATTGAAATTGCACTTTTGCCGCTCCGCCAATAAATCAGCAACTACCTTAGTCTGATTTTTCGCCATATTTTTTGACAAAGAAAACTACAAATTAAAGCTGGATTAATACAAATACGACTGATTTACTCTAGCTCACAGCGAGCACTGTTGTAAGGATTTAATCATATACGTAATTTTTAGAAAAAAAAAAACAAGCTTTTCTGATAAGCAAAAAGATAAACTAAAAAAAGGTCGTATTTAGTAACTTATCAATGATCCAAAACACACAATCCCCAATAACATAGCATGTCATAAGGATTACCTATAATGATCCTTCATTAGCATAATATGCATAATATACGATTACGTACATCATTTAATTCATACGCTTTACGAAGCTGCCTACCTACATCATACCTATCTCCAGCGGTATAACACAAATTACGAGTACACGAACAATATCTCGATTTAAAATTATGCAGTCTGCCTTTGTGCTCCTGTTAACTAAAAGACGTTCGGATGAAATAATAGTGAAATCAACGACTTCTCCGTAGTTGAATTAACGTGAAATCCCATGAATATACACATACTCAAAAAAGTCTGCGTACATCTTATTAGTAAATTCTGAATGATGTTGGAATCGTATGAATCAATAATGTGATCTTGATTTAATCATTTCGATAAGAAAGCCTAAACTGCAAGAAATGTATTGAAGCAGGTTTGATTAAAAAATTCCCAAAATTTACGAAGATATGGTAATTTCAATACTTGGAAGTCTGTGAGCGGCCCCAAAAAAGTCTGCGTGCACATCACAAAATTTGGGGATTGCCCGAAATGTGCAGTGGCTATGCGATACGCATGACGATACTTCATTGGAAAATTCTTTGAGAGTTTTGCGTGAATTAAAGACTATTCTTTAATATGGAAGTTAAAAATAAGGAAATCAGTGTTAGTGAGCGTAAAGTGATAGTAAAATGCCACTGTAAAGCATGGTGGCGGCGGTGTGATGGCTTGTGGGTGTATGGCAGGCAGTGGAGTGGGGCAACTAGTTTTCATAGAATCCACAATGGATAAATACGGGTACCTTAATATTTTAAAAAATAAGCATAGTGCTGAGAAATTGCGGCTGGGGAACGCATTTTCTTTTCAGCACGATAATGACCCCAAACATACTGCTGAAATAAATAGGCCTTGGTTGGCCTACAACGTCCCAAAACTCTTAGGTACACCTCCTCAATCACCAGATGTAAACCCAATTGAACATTTGTGGGATTTACTTGAAAGAAAAATTCGACAGGATGACATAACAAGCAAAGAGTGGAACAAAATATCGGCCGAAGTACCATCAAAGCTTTTTCACTCCATGCAAAATAGGCTAAAGGAAGTCATTTTTAGGAAAGACTATGATACTAGATATTAAGGTTCTTAATCTGATAAGCTAATATAGTGCATTTCAAATAAAGTGAATAAATTTTTTCAGGCGTACGCAGACTTTTTTGGATGCATTTTGATGACTTCTTGGAAGAAACTTTTTTACTTTGGTTATTCTAAGCAGCAAACGAGTACTCAGTTATATATTTATCTACCATATAGTTTAATGAAAGTAATAAACAAAAATTTTTAAGTTATAAACAAATGGCAAAGGTTTTTATATTGATATGTTTGCTACGACCAGCAAGTGTACGCAGACTTTTTTGAGTATGTGTACGTCACTCGGAACCAGAACCAAAAAGTCGGGCGCAACTTTATTACACTCTAGATGAAATCTGAGAGTATATTGTGTTTACCTTACCGTTTGTAACGCTAAGAAATAATGCTCGAACAGAGCCGCCAAGGGTACAAAAATATTTGTTGTCGTTCAAAAACTTCGATTCCGAGTTGCTGTCTGTCCGTCTGTCCATCTGTCCGTCTGTCCGCCTGTCTGTCTGTCCGTCTGTCTACAGCATAACTCTCGAACGCTATAAGCTATCGTGCTGAAATTTGTTGTGTGTCATTTTTAGCAAAAAAAAAACTTTAAGTTCTTGAATGGACCACATCCCCCCACTCCTTCTACCCCCTCCCATACAAATTTCACGAAATTCCGAAATTTTCAGAAATGATTTTTCTTTGAAACTATTTAAGCTATCGATTTGAAATTTAGGTCAAAGTATTATGATAAAGATGTCATTAATGTAACGGAATATTGATCCGATCCCGTCACTCCTTCTACCCCCTCCCATACAAATGCATAATTTTGAAAAATGCAGTTTTTCGATTTTCATTGAAACTAGCAAAGTTATAAAAACGAATTTTTGCCAAAATTAATTTTATTATAATTCCAATCAGAAATGAAAAATTATTAACTTCACCTCACTCCTTCTACCCCCTCCCATACAAATTTCACGAAATTTTGAAATTTAAATTAAATTATTTTTCTTCGAAACTGTTAAAGCTATCAACTTGATATTTTGCTTAAAGTATAAAAATAGAAATATCAATAACGAAAATAAAATGTGTTTTGATCCGTACGCTCCTTCTACCCTCTCCCATACAAATGTATAATTTTTGTTAAGTGCACTATATCGATTTCCGCTAAAACTAGAAAAAGTATAAACTTATAATTTTGCCAGAATTTGTTTTTTAATAATTGCAATAAATGATAAAAAAAATTATCAGCTCCTCTTTAATCCTTCTACCCCCTCCCATACAAATATCTGTATTATAAATTCAAGAAAAGCATTTCTGCTTCGAATATATTAGAACTATCGAATTTGAAATTGAATCAAAGCGTGGTGATAAGGATGATGATAAGCAGTTTCAAAATCATCTTAAACGCTCCACTTCCTCTGCCACCTCCCATACAAATGCCTCAATTTCAGGAAAACTATGTCCAATTGAATATAATGAAAGCTACAAACCTTAAATTCAGCACGAACTATTTTGCATACCACATTAGGTGTCATATCCAAAAATTACAAACCTTCCTCCACTCCTTCTACCACCTCCCATATAAAAGTCACTATTAATTATTTAAAAGAATTGGAGGTGACATATTTTCCGGTACATTGAACTCTTTCTCATTTCATTTAGAGTATCATATGATTGGGCCTTACGCCCAATCATAATTCTTTTATGTTTATTCTTGGGACAAGTTGAGGATAAGTGGGAAGTTAATATGCATGTTAGGGAAGACTACTATCAATAGCTCTAGTACAAAGAATCAATATTTCATTCGTTTTTATATGTAAGTTTGGGTTTGTATGGAGGATGGGAGGGGGGAGGCAATAGAGTTGATGCTTACACATCAATAATTTTTTAATTGAGTACTCGAATTGCGCTCAAAATTTGCTGTATAGTTTAATAGATGAACTAAATTCTATGGAATTCACGGTGTATTTTATATTCTTGAAACCATGCATTTGCTTAAGAGGGGATAGAGGAGAGGAGAGAATAGCATAATTTGTGATCCAGTTTTGTTAAGTTTCTTTTGAAAAGTGTTCAAACAAAATTTCACGGTCGTAGTTTTAAATTGTTGTTTGTTTGTTGATTTATTGAAATTGGTTGAAATGATTCTTTTACATGGAAAGGGGTGGAAAGGCATAGGGGATTCCAAAATTTTTGATGAATTTTTATTTGAAATATTCTAATGAATTTTAAAAACTTTCAAGTTTGTAGCTTAAAATTTCATTCAACAATTTTACTTTATTATTATAATAATAAAGTATTGTGATCGACACAAAAAAAAAAAAAGTTTGCTACCCTGAAATTTTTTTTTTCGTGTTTCATGACTAAATTAGCCTAAAAATGCAAAAAAAAAAAAATTCGTCTGTCTGTACGCCGTCCGCCGTCCGCCGTACGCCGACGTGTACGCTCAACGCACATTAACTCCCAAACCCTTCAAGATAGAAAGTTCATTTTTGGGGGGATTGTAGATACCCATTTTGGGGGGTGTAGGGATTCAGGGGGAGGCGGGGGGAGCGCTTAAACCGAAAAATACGAATTCAAATATCTCAACCATGGTAACAGCTAGGAAGTTAAAACTCAACATACATATAGAGGAATTTGTGGGATAACTTTTAAAAATAATTTAATTTTTTTATCCATTGGGGTGCGAAAAGGGGGGGCTAAAAACCAATTGTCGGCTGAATTTTTTTTTCAAATGATTATATCTTCGAAATTACTTATCGTAAAAAAATCATATTTAGAGAATGTCAAGGTGGCACATAGTTTCATTGGAACCAGCTCAGAAAGCGGCTAATTATTGTAAGGGGGAGGGTCAGGGGGGGTGCAAAGAAAAACACTTAAAAATTAATATCTTAACTATCTTTTAAGCTATGTAATTGAAACTTAAAAGGTATATTAAGCTATACTAGGCAAATACAAAAAAAATATAACATGTCGAAATAATAGTAGTGGGGGGAAATGGGAAACATTTCAAAAATGGCGCACTTTTCAAAATTACACATCCTTATATCTCAAAAAAGGGTACAGATATTAAATCAAAAATTTGTCAGATGTTAGAACTACATAATGGTTAATTTTGGTAAAAATTTTAAGCTGGGAGGTGTAAGGGGAGGGAGGTGATAAACAAAAATGTCGAAAATTTTGAGTGATTTTTTTGGGGCTCTAGTGAAAGATAAAAAGTTAAAATTTTGCATGTGAATACCTATACTTAATGTACATAGAAAAATAATATTAACTTGATCCATATTTATTATAAACCGACTTCCCCGGTCTAACGTGCAGAATGTGTTTCATGTGCATTGAAAAAAACACATAAACTGAAAATTTTTGAGTGAAATTTTAAGGTAGAAACTTGAAAATTTGCGAAATGCATTTAAAAAAAATTCCTAAACATAAGCAATATTAACTGGTCGAAAACCTTTAATACTTCTACCCCCTCCCATACAAAATTATTTTTTCGACCATTTTCAAGAAATCAATTATCACCTAACCATTAAAAGCTATCAAATTCAAATTTTGCAAAACAACTTACAAAAATAATTAAAATGAAATTGCGTTCAAAGTTTTAAAATCGCGCTTGCCCTTCTACCCCCTCCCATACAAAAGTATGATTTCGACTAATTTCATTAAATCAACTAATAACCAACAAATTAAAAGCTATGAACTTGAAATTCTATACAAGCACCTCACAAGAGACGCGAAATAAAACTGCGTATCAAATTTTACGATTTCCCTATATTCTCTACCCCCTCCCAAGCAAATGTTCGGTTTCATGAATGTAAAATACACCGAATTTTATGAAAATTCTATGCAACTTCGTCTATGAAACACATTCTATACAGAGAATATTGGACGTGATTCAAGCAATTACTTAAAAAGCTATTAACATCCACCCACCCTTACTATTACCCCTCCTCCTCCCCTCATAAAAACCCAAACTTACAGACACGAATGAAATATTGTTAACAGTCCTGCCCAAGAACTCCCTTTCACTTAGGCTTCCCTAACCACTCTAACTTGCATATTGACTTTCCACTCATCCGCAACTTGTCCCAAGAATAATAAAGTTTCGCCCGACTTGTTGGCAGTTTATTGTGTTTTGTTTTCACTAGACGCGAAATACCTAGTGCAGGTAAGAGCCTCCATTTGGTTAATAGCAGTTTTGGTTCTAATTAATATTTTTTTTATGTATATCAAATGGATATATACACGTGTAAAATTTTAACTTTGTATCTTTTGCCCTAAAATAATTAGTGAACATTTTCCCCTTACACCCCCATCTTAAAATTTTTACGAAAATTATAGATCATATAGCTGTACAATTTAACAATATTTTTATTAACTTAATACCTCTTTTGAATTTTGGGATGTAACGGTTTAAAATTTTGAAAAGTGCAACATATTTGAAATGCCTCCTATTTCCTCCACTACTATTACAACCAAATTTTATATTTTTCTTGTATTTCGCTAGTATAGCTTAATGTATGTTTTAAGTTTCAATCACATAGCTTCAGAGATAGTTGAGATACTAGTTTTTACAATAATTAGCCTCCCTATAAGCTGATTCTGGTGGATCTATTTGCCGCCTAATTGGTCTTAAAACAAGATTTTTTTGGCTGAAGTAGTTTAGAAGATATAATCATTTGAAAGTAATAGAAATGCGGATGCTAATGGATAAAACAAAATTTATTATTTTTAGAATTTGTCTTACAACCTCCTCTATATCTCTGCTGATTTGCAGCTTCCTATCTGTATTCGTAGTGTAGATATTAGCAAGTGTAGTTTCTTACTCTTTCCCTCCCCATTCCACCTGACACTCACCAAAATTTAGATACTGGAGCTCACTTATCCACTCAAAAACGAACATTGATGGATGGATTTTTTTCACATTTTTAGACTAATATAGTCAAAAAACGCGAAAAACAATATTTCAGGGTAGCAAACTTTTTTTTTTCTGTGTCGATCACAATATTTTATTATAAGAATAATAAAGTAAAAGTGTAAAGCGATAAAAATAAAGTTTTGCAGTTATTTTAAACAAATGTGAACTTGTTTGATTTTTTACTCGAAATCCATTTATTGTATGGCTTCGAATTTATATGATTTTTTAAAAATAATTTATTTATACAATTTTTTTTAGTTAAAGATGTTGTGTGGGACAAGTTTCACGCACCTTTGCGACATCCCCGTAAACGTTATCTTTAGATCAACCTGTGCGGTTAATTCGGATGAGTCCGCCTCACCAGAAGCCGAACTATGAAGAATAAGTTTCCAAAGGCGGCGGTCTTCAGACCCGCTTCGGACGCAAGAGTTTTTGATCGTTCTTCGGTTTTTTCTTGGCACTCGAAAGTGGTTTTTTTTTTCGAGAGAGAAAGGCTGTTTTTTGTCGTCGGATTGAGCGGGTGGTTTGCGAACAGTCGGGGAGAAGAAAACAAACAAAACAAGTCTATGATTGGGCATAAAGCCCAATCATGCGATGCTCTAGATGAAAGAGAAATTTGTTAATTAAAAGAAATTTTGTACGGGGAGTGCTAGAAGGGGTGACGGTTTTTAACAAATTTTTTCACATCATGAAAGAGTTGCTATCAAAATGTTTTATACAAATTTTAAGCTTCAAAAATTTGATGTAGTTTGAGAAAATTAGTGTATTAAATTTAGTGAAACTCCTTTTACCACCTCTCATACAAACTGCACGTTTGTATGAGAGGTGGTAGAAGGAGCAGAGAGCTTTCATTGTGTTTTTACTATGAAGGTTATGCAATGGACATATATCAAATTATAGAACCAATAATATTCATTCTTTTCAAGAAAATTGATTCTATGTAAAGTTCTGAAAATGGGTCACTTTAGATGGAAGGGAGTGGAACGAGTGAAGCTAATCACTTAATTTTAAACAATCCTACTAATAATTCTAAATAAATAAATAAATTTTATATGTACTGAGTAGTAAATTGGTTTATATTTTTTCTTTTTTGCCTATAACGCCATTTTATAATGAAATGACATACACAGTGCGACATATAAGTTTTGAAAAGGGCCATGGAAAACATCATTAGAAGAAGAAATCTGAAAATTTTTTGTTTTTTTTTATTCAAAATATTCTTCTCCAGACACTCATTACAGCGTTACAACTATGATTCAAATGCGTATTCTAGCTCATTTTGTTCGATTGCCTCTAATGCTCGTGTTGTTTTGATGGTGGAAATGTCATTAAAAAACATCCTTTCAATCTCAATTTTGGGAATAGAGAGAATTCGCATGAGGCCAAATCAGGTGAATATGGCGAATAATTAAACACGGAGACTTTATTTCGAGCCAAAAATTGACTAAAAATTAGTGAGGTGTGACTCGGCGCATTATCGTGCAACAGACACCAGTCGTTGGGATCACGATATTCCGGTCAAATATGATGGATTCTAGCCATCAGACGCTTCAAAACTTCGATATAATATGCGCCAGTAGTGGGCAATTTCTTCGCTATCGAAGAATATAATGAGCATTGTTTTGATTTTTGATGGAACTATCCGTGTTTTTTGGCTTGTGCTGAATTTTTCGTCTTCCATCCCGCACTCTGACGCTTAGTTTTGGGGTTGTACTGAAAGCACCATGTTTCGTCTCCCGTAACAATTGAAGTTTGGACCGGCTGCAATGACTTATTTGGAATGATTGACACGAATTGGTTTTTAGTCTATCCGTCAAAGTGAGTGGAATAAATTTTGCACAGACCTTTGTTTTGCCCAAATCCTCGAGAAGAATGTTTTGGATCATTTCTCTGCTGATGTTTAAGGCCTCTTCCTTCATTTTCAGCGAAGCATTGCGATCATTTTCAAAAAAATTACGTACTTTTTCGATCAATTCCGGTGTCTGAGCTGAAATTGGCCTTCCATATCGATTATCAGCTTCTAGCCTCTCTCTGCCTTCCAAAAAACGTTTATGCCACACAGAAACATTTGCAATACTCAAACAATTATCACCGTACATTTGAAGCATCAACCAGAATGTTTCTGATGCATTTTTACCAAGTTTTGCGTGAAATTTAGTAACTTTTCTTTGTTCCATGTTATTATTTCAACATTGAAAAAATATTGTTACTACCGGAAAGAGTAATGTCATAGCTTTCAAATGCTCAAATGCCGGTTTTGATACATAGATGGTCGTACTACTGACTCATATATGGTACGAGTCTCGGAACTTATTTATTGCACTGTGGATACCCCAGCTAAAATCGGGTTTTTGTCTCCTTTTCTTCAGGCTCGTTCGCAAGCAAATTCTTTTTATTTATTATTTTCGCAGATTGAGGTGACCGCAGTATTAGCCCTCATTAATTAACAATATTGGAAACAGCACCAAAATCAATTGAATACTTTTTTTATGACGCTGTTAAAACAAACAGCTAAGCTGACAAAATATTCAAATTAGGACTCGTTAAGTTTTACAAAACCAAAATAAATTTTCAAAAACATTTCAATTGTTAATCTTCTTTGAACGATTTTATTACGTGTTACAAAAATGACTTAACTTTCTCTTAGCGAAAATATTTAAAGTTTCGCCTTCATCATTGGTTTCAGATACGAATGAAAGGACTGATTGACTGGCTCTTGGTTAAGAGGACTTTTCATCGCTTCAGCGAACATCCTTTCATAAACATTGCCGTCATACGCACCAAGTGTCGACTTCAAAATAACATCAGGAAAATCGAAACCGTCAACGATCCCAACAGCATTCGGTCTGAGCTCTGCCAGCAGATGTTCCAATCTTTGTTGCAAATCATTAACATCGTTCTGTGATAGATGCGCGAACTATAATATTTCTTATTATAAAATAAATCAATTCAAGATATGTAAAATTGAATTACCCTTGTTAAATCTCCTAGGCGAGTGAAGCATGCATCAATAGCATGAAGCTCGACTAGTTGCCGAAGCACGGTAATCAGTGTTACTGGAAGTTTTCCAGAAAGTTTTTCAATCTCCTCGAAACCGGCTTGCACTAGATACGCACGGCAATGGAGCTGTTTTGAGGAAAAACAATTCAATGAAAATCTGTTCAAAAATATATCGAGTAGCTTTTTACGTCTGCCGCTTGAGCAAGTTCAATTCCTGTCATATTGGCACCCTCTTCAGAACCAACACCAGAAAGTTTTCGGTTCTCTAAGTGCTCATACGCCAAACGTATCTTACTGAAAACAGAAATAGTTATTGTACTTAATTTTCCAATTATTTATTTTTATTTACTTGGCAGCGGTGAACTGAAAAGCCTGAATGATTCCGGGTATTGAACCATCCCATCCACTAAACACATTCCTTTTGGCATAAACACCCAAATAGGCAACTGTGGGAATAAGACGAACGCCATCCAGAGCCTGCTTCCACGCTTTCATCAAATATCTTGCAGTTTGTAGGAGCATCACTGTATTTTCTCCGTCATAGGTGCACGCCGCTGTTGCGGATCCATAAATTGCAGGGAAGCTCGAAGCAATCATATAGCCATGACCGCCACAGGCTAATCGACAGGTTTCCACTCCTGCAGCTGCATCTGCACTGCACACTGCCTTAAGGCAGCACGATAAGGCGTGAAGTTCCGGCAGTCGATCCAACTGGCCTTTTCCTAGTTCCGCAGTTACTTCATTGTAGATATTTTTGATACGATCAGCCGTGACTTTGAAGACGATTGCCTTAGCGATATTTGGGAAGAGTTTGAGTTGTTGGGTAACGTGGTCGATAATTTGTGGTTCAGGTTTCCTAAAAAAAAGAGTAAAATAAGTATGGAGTCATAAGACCACAAATTTCGATTTAACTTGGGATCAATAGGACTTTGTCGTCGGACAGCTGAATATCTAGTCGCGATTGTGACAGCTTTCGCTAAATTAGCTGCTGCGTCTCGAACTATAAATACCCGTGTGAACACCATAGTGCCGTAAGTTAAAACCGAAGCAGGCGACTTTACGAATGCACCTCCATCCAGGACTTGGGCATTTTTCATGAGCATATTCTTCTTCGGAATGCGAACATTTTTGAATCCTAGGAAACCATTGTCGTAACCGTTCATTCCAATCTTAGGCCCAATTTCGCCGATAGTAATGCCAGGCAATGGCATATGTGTTTCTTCATCACGCAGTTGCACAATAAATGACTGGAGTCCTCGATGTACACCTCGCGTATGTAGTTGAGCAAGAACAACAGCATAGTTTGCGGTATGCGCCACTACAAAAAAAAAATCCCATATAAAATAATAAAATTGACAATTTCAGAAACTTACTTCCTCCAGGCCACCACTTGTATGAAGACAAGGTCGGACTATTCAAAATAAACTCGTTTTTCCTGGGATCGAAATCGGCCCTGGTCTCTAAACCGCGAAGGAACGTTCCGTGACCCAATTCAGTTTGCGCGTACGTCCCAATAATGTTACAATTAATTGCTCGCACGGCCCATTCGGCTTGCTGTTCGAGAGTACCTTGCGAAAGTATAGTTGGAACGAACATAACAAGATGTGTACCGTAAGGACATCCAACGATTCTAGCATTCGGGCCCTGCATGTTTAACACCATAGTTTGTACGGACTCCAGGGATTCACTGTAACGAAACAAAAGTCGGGTTGATTTTATATGAATTTATAAATGACAAAATATATTACTGACGCTAAATTTCCAATTTCTACTTTAGGCATTCGTTGCTTAATTTTCTGAAGGAGACGGGCAGATTTTTTGATGGTATACTCATAGAGCTCCTTATGCGATAAATACGATAAGGGAACGTCTGTATCCTGTTCGTCATCTTCGGCGATTAATTTCTCTGAAAAATCAGTTTAAGATATTTGTTGGTACAAGAAATGTAGAAAGATTGGTAATTTTCTAACAATATGCCTAACAACATTATTATTACAAATACAGTATAACCTCGATTAATGCAACACTCGATTTATGCAACACCTAAATTTTTACTATTCTTGACTCGGTAAGTGCAACTTTGCAAAAAGTTTACCTTGATAAGAGCAACTTTTGTTTCATATACAAAACATGACAGGACTACGATTGGGCATAAAGCCCAATCATGTGATACTGTAGATGAATTAATTTTTGAACATCATACTAGAGTTGTTATAAAAATGTAACATACAAAATTTAAGGTTCGAAAATTGTGCAGTTTGTGTGGGAGGTGGTAAAAGAAGTGGGGAGTTCTTAATGATTTTTTTTTTCAGAAATAGCTACAAACATCATGGATTTGATACGTTTTAAAGTGCAGATCAGTAGCGATTATACTTTTTAGGAAAATCGAATTTTTGCAAAGTTGTTAAATTGTAACATAAGGTATGGGAGGGGGTAGAAGCAGTAAAGCAAATCGTCTTATTTTTTTCCATCTTACTAATAATTCCAAACAAAATTGTAGTGCATAATTTCAGCTTGATAATTTTTATAGATAGATACACATTTTGTTTATTTAACCAAAGTATTCAAACATTTTACAATATAGCACTTTAACAAATGAGCCAAAAGATAATTTGGAAAACTTACAAAAGATCAAACAATGACTTTCGTCATCTGTTTGTGTAAACTTTACTTCATGAAATTAAAAAAAAAGAAAAGGCGAAGGTTACAAAAAAAGAATAAAAACAATGATAATAATAAGCAATTTGCATTGGATTACTTAATACTATATTAGCTTTATAACTAAACCGTCAAACGCTGTGTTAAATTCTAATTTAAAAATATGAAAATTACTAGCTCAGGTTTGAAATTTATGAGATATTACATTTATCTAGCTTTTTATTTCATTTTAGTTTAGTCTTCAATTAAATTTAAGGCACTTGTTACAAGAGTAAAATTGAGGTACATGAAAAAATTAGGTTACTAATAGCTCTCTATGTATTATATTGCTTAGGCCTAGGTGATACGAGGGCGGAATGATAATGACGTGTAAAAATGAAGAAGGAGTGGTAGGTAAGGAGTTTAGTATTTTTTTACCTGCTTCATCCTTAAATAGATTACCTGTAAAGGCTTAGCCTGACACCTTTTTTAGTTTTTGTGAAACTGCTGTCTAAGTAAGTCAATTTCTAATAAATTTCAAAAATGGATAATTAATAATTGATTAAACATAGCTTTTTAAAAGGAAAAACAGCTAAAGTAACCAAAGAAAAATTAGACAAACATTATGCGGAATCTGCACCATCGATTGCAATGATTTACAAGTGGTTTTCAGAATTTCAGCGTGGTCGTACGAGCACAGATACCATACAAAGTCCAGGTCGTCCAAAATTTCGTACACATCATTTTTGACAAAAAAGTAAGGCCAAGTTCGTGAACGGGCCCAATCGCTCCACCCCTTTCTACCCCCTCCCATACAAGATTACACAATTGCCCAATATGACAATAAACAGATTCGCTCGAAAAGTATAAAAGCTATTGGCCTGAAATTTATAATATATTACTTTTATGGTAATATCAATCTACCGCGTAAAAATCATGCGTGTCCTCCGCCTCCTTCTACCACCTCCCATACAAACTGTACTTGTCACGAATTACTCTAAGCCAATTTACTCAGTGCATATAAAATTTAGCGAGCTGAAATTGTGCACCAAATATTTATTTAAAATTGTTAGTAAGGCCAAAAAAAATTAGATGATTGGCTTCACCCCTTCTACCTCCTCCCATACAAAATGACACAATTTCGCAATTCGACAATAAATGGATTTACTCGAAAAGTATAAAAGGTATTAGTCTGAATTTCGGGATATATTACTTCCATAATGATTTCAATCTACAGTATAAAAATTATTTGCGTCCGCTCTCTCTTTGCACCTCCTCCCATACAAACTACAGTTTTTCAAGAAATGCTCACAGCCGATTTTCTCAGAACATATAACATTTATCGAGCTCACATTTTATAATAAAAACTTATTTAGCATTATCACTAAGATCAAAAAAACATATTTGATTAGCTTCACTGCTTCTACCCCCTCCCATACAAAATGACACAATGGCGCAATTTGAAAATAAACGGATTTGCTCAAAAAGTATAAAAGCTATTGATCTGAAATTTTGAATATGTTACTTTTATAATAATATCAACCTACCGTAAAAAAATTATGCGTGCCCTCCCCCTCTTCTACCACCTCCCATACAAACTGTACTTGTCATGAATTACTCTAAGCTAATTTACTTAGTGCGTTTAAAATTTAGCGGGCTGAAATTGTGCACCAAATATTTATTTAAAATTGTTAGTAAGGCCAAAAAAAATTAGACGATTAGCTTCACCCCTTCTACCCCCTCCCATATAAAATAACATAATTGCGCAATTTGACAATAAACGGATTTGCTCGAAAAGTATAAAAGCTATTGGCCGGAAATTTGGAATATATTACTTTTAAGATAATATCAATCTACCAAAAAAAAAATTATGCGTGTCCTCCCCCTCCTTCTACCACCTCCCATACAAACTGTACTTGTCATGAATTACTCTAAGCCAATTTACTCAGTGCGTATAAAATTTAGCGGGCTGAAATTGTGCACCAAATATTTATTTAAAATTGTTAGTAAGGCCAAAAAAAATTACACGATTAGCTTACCCCCTCCCATATAAAATGACACAATTTCGCAATTTGATATTAAATGGATTTACTCGAAAAGTATAAAAGCTATTAATCTGAATTTTGGGAAATATTACTTTTATAATAATTTTAATCTACAGTAGAAAAATTATTTGCGTCCGCCCTCTCCTTCCACCCCCTCCCATACAAACTACACTTTTTTATGAAATGCTCTAAGACGATTTTCTCAGAACATAAAACATTTATTGAGCTCATATTTTGTAATAAATACTTAATTAGTATTATAACTAAGACCAGAAAAAATATTTGATTAACTTCACTGCTTCTACCCCCTCCCATACAATATGATACAGTTCCACAACTTTACAAAAAATCGATTTTCTTGAAAAGTATTAATGGTACTAGTCTGAAATTTAAGGGATGTCAATTTTATGATATTCCTATTTATTTCTGAAAAAATCACTAGAATTCTCCCACTCTTTCTACCACCTCCCATACAAACTGCACATTTTCACTAAATCTAACTCACTAATGTTCTCAGTTCGCATTCAATTTTTGGAGCATTATGTATAAAACATTTTTGTAGCTACTTTAGCATGATGGGGAAAAAATTAGTTCAATGCTATCATCCCTTCTAACACTTCCCATACAAAATTTCTTGGGATCACAAAAAATTCTATTTCATCTAGAGTATCGTAAGATTGCGCTTTACGCGCAATCGTAGCCCTGTTATGTTTTTACTATGGGAATACTAAACATGGTGTTCATTTTCGTTTTGGTTTTCTTCTCCCTATCTGTTAGATGCTGCTTAAACGATAACCCTGAGCAGAGAATAACTCCTAAGTATGTATATGAATTAACGATTTCAATTTCAGCACCATTTACAAACCATTTTTCGCTCAATTCATTTTTGCCTCCTTTTCGGAAAATTATTATTTTATATCCAAACTCCAAAGCAATAAATACCCAATTCATGTAGACGATTCATCATTTTCTGCAAAACTAATTTATCGTCTGCTAGCAGTATTACATCAACTGCGTATATTAATACTCTTACTATACTATCGCCGAGACATAACCCGCCCCCGATATGCTCATGTATATCATTAAGCATCAGCGCGAACAGAATAGGGCTCAGTAGACAGCCTTGCTTAATACCCATTTCTGTGCTAAAATATGGCGATGTACTTTTACCATCCCATACAGCTACCTTAGTTTCACTATATAAACTTTTGATCAGGTTTAAACATTTTGAAGATACCCCCATGTTACTAAGTTTATAAAATAACGCGTTTCGTGATATCATGTCGAAAGCAGCTCGGAAGTCAACAAAAAAGCATACGTTTTTTTCCAGACGTTTTAAATTTTAGATTCAAAATATTATCGGTTGTCGAGTAATTTTTACTAAAACCACCTTGAAATTCATTTAGTATACAATGCTTTTCTACCCAAGTGCCAAGTCTATTGCACATTATTCCCATTAAAATTTTACTTATACAATCCATAAATGATATTCCCCTACAGTTTTGCACATTATTCGGGCCTCCCTTCTTAAGTATTGGAAGAATCACTGTATTTAAAAAGCTTTTCTTCTATTTTTCCACTTTGTAGCATATTGTTATATATAGCTGCAACCATTTCCCAGAAGCAGTCAGGAGCATTTATGTACATTTCATATGGCACTCTATCCTCTCCTATCCTTTATTTCAGACAAAACCTCTTTTACGTCTTCAAGAAATATTTCCCTATCTAAATAAGGATCCTCAATATAAGGCCCCGCGTAATGAATCAATGGCGCACAGAGTGGCGGGTTTAAAAACATGCAAAATAGTATAGTAGCATAATCACAAGTCATTATAGCGCTTCCTATCTGATATTTCCGATTTTTCAATTTATTTACATAATGCCACCGTTCCCTACCGTTTTTGACTTAACTCCTCATAATATAGTTTAATTTTCTTCTGATATAGATCCTTATACCTTCTATTCGCTGCCAAATACCTCGCTCTATCACCATCATCTCCTGTATGTCTCCTCAAGCGTAGTATTGATAATGATGTTCTTCTTGCTGCAATGCATCCAGGATCACTTATTTTTACTATTACTCTCACCATGTTTTTGCTCCCTTTACTACTTATTTTATCATGTTAACTAAGTTATCTGCCGTTATATATGAATTAGACTCAATAAAAATTTTTAATTTCTGACCTAGCTCTCTCTCGTATTTGTCTACAAATGTTGGATGAAGATTTAACTTTGATCAGAGCTGATTTCTTCACCGATTCTAAAGGAATTCATAATTGCTACTACATTAAAGCTTATAGCACATATATCATTGATCGATTGGCCGCCAGTTGAAGCAAATGTGAATTTTCCTTCGGGATCATCTATTGTTCTACCATTTAAAATCATCAACCTATAATCATCTGAAAAATCCAGAAATATTTTTCCTTGCGTATTTACGACTTTGTCTCTTGATTTTTGAACCGCCATAACTTCGGTAGTACCCGCAAAAATTTCCTTACTAAATTATTGTTTTTACCCAATTCTAATATTCATATCTCCAAGCAATATTACTTTATGTAACTAAATTTCATTAAAAACGTGTTTTAATTTGGTCAAAATCATCACTCCAAATTGCCTTTCTGAAGCAGACAGGAATAACCGAAATAGTCCCTTCGTAATTATTGTTAAAACATTCATATTATTTTTATACTCTAAATGACATCTGAGAGTATTATAAGTTTGCTATAAAGTTTGTAACGCTAAGAAATAAGGTTTGGAGAAAAAAATGGACGATACAGAAGTTCATATAATCACTCAAAACTCTCAAAAACAAAATGTCCATCCGTCCGTCCATGCGCTCTTTAGCTTGAGAACGCGTTGAGCTAGATAGTTCAAATTTTATACACGTCATTTTTAAAAAAAAAGTAAGGTCAAGTTCGTGAACAGGCCAAATCGCTCCACCCCTTCTACCCCCGCCCATATATAAAGACACAATTGCGCAATTTGACAATAAATGGATTTGCACGAAAGGCATAAAAGCTATTGGCCTGAAATTTGGAATATATTACTTTTATTATGACTTCATCCTACCATATAAAAATTATTTTGCGTTCTCGCTTTCCTTCCACCGCCTCCCATACAAACTGAACTTTTTCATGGAATGCTCAGTACGTATAAAATTTATCGACCTCAAATTGTGCACTTATTCAGAATTATTAGTAAGACAAAAAAAAAAGACCATTAGCTTAACCTCTTCTACCCCCTCCCAAAATGACGCAAATTTCCAATTCGGCAAAAAATGGATTTGCTCAAAATTCATAGATGTTATTGATCTGAAATTTGGAATATACTACTTTTATGATGATTTCAATCTCCTATATAAAATTATTTAAGTCCTCTCCTTCCTTCCACCACCTCCCATACAAAATTTGCTTTTCATGAAATACTCTAAGCCAATTTACTCTGTGCGTATAAAATTCATCGAGCTGAAATTGTGCACTTAACATTTATTTAGAATTATTAGTAAATCCAAAATTAGACTATTAGCTTTATCTCTTCTACCCCCTCCAATACAATCTGACACAATTGAACAACTTTACAAAAAGTGGATTCTCCTGAAAAGTATGAATGCTACTGATTTATAATTTAAAACATGTCAAAAGCATGATGTTTATAGTTCTTTCTGAAAAAAGCCTTAAGAACTCGCCCCTCCTTCTACCACCTCCCATACAAACTGCACAATTTCACTAAATATAATACACTAATTTTCTCAGTACCTATTAAATTTTTGGATCCTAAATTTTGTATAAAAAATTTAGATAGTAACAAATTTTCCTCAATCAAAAAATTTCTCTTTCAACTAAAGTATCGCACGATTGGGATTTAGTATGGGAGGGAGTAGAAGGGGTGGAGCGATTTGGCCTGTTCACAAACTTGTACTTACTTTTTTGTCAAAAACGACGTTGACAAGGCTTAAAGTTTCTAGCTCAACGCGTTCTCGAGCTTTAGAGGACATGAACAGACGGATGGGCATCCGGTTTTGAAATTTATGAGTGATAATATGAAATTCTATATTATTTATTTTTATCTCCGAGCCTTATTTCTTAGCGTTACAAACTTTGTGGTAAACTTATAACACACATCACGATTAAGTGGCTGTAAAAATATTCTATACAAAATCCAAGCTTCAACAGTTGAATAGGTACTGAGAAAATTGTGCAGTTTGTATGGGAGGTGGTAGAAGGAGTAAGGGAATTCGAAAAACTGTTATACCATTCATCACATTTATGATAAAATAGTATCTGCTAAATTTCAAATTGTTATCTTCAATAGTTTCCAAGAAAATTTGATTAACGGAAATTATTGAAAATGATTCATTTTGTATGGGAGAGGGTAGAAGGAGTGATGGCATTGGAGTGATTTTTTCACATTATAATAGAGTTGCGATAAGAATGTTTCATATAAAATTTAAGCTTCAAAAATGTGATAGGTTTTGAGAAAACTAGTATATTAAATTTGGTGGAATAGCGTAGTTTTTATGGGAGGTGGTACGACGAACGGGGTTTTTTTGTGTTTTTATACTTTAGATGAAATCTGCGAGTATATTGTGTTTGCCTTACCGTTTGTAACGCTAAGAAATAATGCTCGCACAGAGCCACCAATGGTACAGAAATATTTGTTGTCTCTCAAAAACCTCGATTCCGAGTTGCTATCTGTCCGTCTGTCTACAACATAACTCTCGAACGCTTTGAGCTATCCGGCTGAAATTTGTTGTGTGTCATTTTTAGCAAAAAAGTAACTTTAAGTTCGTGTACGGGCCACATCCCCCACTGCTTCTACCCTCTCCCATACAAATTTCATGAAATTTCGAAATTTAAAGAAATTGATTTTTCTCCGAAACCATTTCAGGTATTGGCTTGGTCATATTATAAAGATATAAATATCATTGACTTCAAGATATATTGATCTGATTTCCTTACTCCTTCTACCACCTCCCTTACAAATGCACTGTTTTCAAAAATGCATTTATTCGGTTTGCATTGCAACTAGCAAAGCTAAATGAACCAATTTTTGTCATAATTAATTTTATTATAATTGCAACTAATTTTGGAAAAACTATCAACTTTACCTCACTCCTTCTACCCCCTCCCATACAAATTTTATGAAATTTCGGAATTTCAATTAAATTAGTTTTCTTCAAAACCGTCAAAGCTATCAACTTTAAAATTTGAGAAAAGTATATTATTTTAAATATGATTGATGTCAAAAAATTTGGTTTTGATTCGCATATTCCTTCTACTCCCTCCCACGCAAATGCAGAATTTTGGTAAATGCATTTAGTCGGTTTTCATAGAAAGTAGAAGAAGTAGAAACTTGAAATTTTGCCAGAATTTTCCCTTAATAATTGTAATAAATGCTAAAAAAATATCGTCTTCACCTCACTCCTTCTACCACCTCCTATACAAATTTTTGTATTGGAAGTTCAAGAAAAGTTTTTCTCTTTCGAACATATGAGAGCTATCGACTTTGAAATTGTAACAAAGCAACATGATCAGGATGTTGATAAGCAGATTCAAAATTATCCAAAATCTCCCACTTTCTCTGCCACCTCCCATACAAATACCATAAATTCAGACAAAAATTGTTCAATTTCCTCGATAATTATGAAAGCAAGAAACTTTAAATTCTCCCCCTCTGCTTTTACCACCTCCCAAACATAAGGTAAGTAAGTATTTCATCTAGAGAATCATATGATATGGCTTTACGCCCAATTATAATTCTGTTATGTTTTCCTTTCAGATAAAACTATGAAAATTATAAAATTGACTGTAGTATATGAATTATGAAGTTAGTAATGCCATGTGAGATCTCGATTAAGTTTCAATTATACATGTATATTAAAAGAATTGTACTAGATCTGACATCTAGCATTTTTAGAGAATAAACGTCACTTGTTCTTCGACAGTCAGAGTGTTCACATATTACATGGCGCAGCTGGTGAAAAAAAAAAAAAAAATAAAAGCATAATAAAGAAAATTTTAATTATATTGAGTCTTTAAAGTGTTCGGGAAAGTGCATTAAAATTTATTACCCAAAGTAAATATTGTATGGGAAAATTTAAAAGTGAGGCTAAGCTTGAAGCCATTCGGAAAACAAACAGGCCACGTGGAAGACCGAAAAAGGTAGCTACAAATGCAAATATACATAAAATGGATTACGTGAAAAGAATCGAAGAACTAAGTCTTGACGGAAATTTGGCGGAAAACTGGAGGATGTTCGAGCAAAATTTTAAAATATTCGCTGTGGCGATTGAACTAAAAACAAAGGATGAGGAAGTGCAGGTGGCCGTCTTTCTCAATGCAATTGGACCCGTAGCCATTGAGGTTTTCAATACATTACCACTTTCCGAGCCGGAAAGGAAAAAATTCGATGCTGTCATAAATGCATTTAAGCAATTTTGCTCGCCGAGAAACAATGAAGTTTACGAGAGCTTCGTATTCGGCAACAGAAGTCAAAATGAAGGTGAAACATTTGACAGTTTTTTGATGTCGATCAAAAAATTAGTACGAAGTTGTGGGTACACGGACGAATCGCGTATGATCAGAGACCGCATTGTCTTAGGAGTTTTCGACAAGGGACTCCAAAAAAGGCTTTTAGAGACTCAAGGGCTCTCAATGGATAAAGCCATAGAAATGGCCCGAGCAGATGAGACATCGCGCACACAAGCGTCTGCACTACGGGAAACAACATCCGAGGTATATTCATTGAATAAAAAGTTTTTTTCTAATAAGTCTGATCAAAAATTAGTAAACGGTAAAAAGAATCAGAGAAATATTAATAGTTCTACTAGTAAACACAATTTTGTATCTAATTGTAATTATTGCGGTAAAAATCATTTATTTGGAAACTGCCCCGCATACAATGAAAAATGTAAAAGTTGTGGGCGTAAAAACCATTTTGCTATTGTCTGTAAATCGAAACATATTAATACTGTGAATAAGCAGTCAAGTAGTGAAGATCTGTCAGACTCATTCTTTATTGATTCAGTTGCAAATTTAAATAGAGCTAATAGTAAGAGATGTGCGTGGTTTGAGTTAATCCGTATAGGAAACCAAATTTTTAAAATTAAGTTGGACACGGGAGCTGAGGTTAATGTTCTCCCAGTAGAAATTCTTAAAAAGTTGGGTAATGTGAAGGTAAACAACACAAGCGTACATTTAACCGCATATGGTGGAAGTGAGCTTAAATTATTAGGCGAAGTTGTTCTGCAATGCTGCATCAAAAATGAGGTTAGTTATCAAAAATTTATCATAGTTGACGGTGATACTATGCCCATTTTGGGATTGGCCGGGTGTATAAATCTGAAATTAATTAAGAGACTAGATACCATTGCTTGTGGCGGCAAAAACGAAATTTTAAAGAAATACAAGGACTGTTTTGAAGGATTGGGTTGTTTTTCAAACAATTTCGTAATACATTTGAAAAAAGGTGTCACACCTGTCATTAAGCCTTGCCGAAGAATCCCAATTTCTTTTCGGGAACCCTTAAAACTTGAGCTTGATCGTATGTCAAATTTAGGAATAATAGAAAAGGTCAACGGGGCCACAGAATGGGTATCCAATATTGTTATTGTAGAAAAAACCAATGGTAAATTGAGGATTTGCCTCGATCCGCAAGATTTAAATAAAAGCATTAAGGGAAATAGCCATCCAATCCCTACCTTTGAAGAAGTGCTACCAAATCTAACCAATAAGAAATATTTCAGTGTCCTTGACCTTAAGGATGGCTTCTTTCAAATAAAATTATCTGCAGAGTCAAGTAGTCTCTGCTCATTCAATACTCCTTACGGATGTTATAAATTTTTGAGACTACCGTTTGGTGTAAAGATTGCACCAGAAACTTTTCAGAAGTTGAACGAGACAAATTTCAAAGATATTGATGGAGTCACAATTTATATTGATGATATTCTGATAGCAGCGGATACGATTGAGAAACATGATGCAATACTCAAGGAAGTGTTTGAAAGAGCGAAGCAGTTGAATATAAAATTTAACAAAGAAAAATTTCAATATTGCGTTAAAGAAGTTTGTTTTCTTGGTCATATTATTTCAGCAAATGGCATATCTTTCGATAAAAGAAGGTTGCAAGGAATTCAAGATATTGGCATACCTGAATCGAAAAAGGATGTCCAGAAACTACTAGGTATGATCAATTATATGCGGAGCAGTATTCCGAATTTAGCAGAAATATCGACACCCTTACGGGAACTCGTAAAGAAAAATATAATTTTTCAATGGCAACCAGTGCATACTGATTGTCTAAATAAAATTAAAGACATGATCATGAATGCGCCGATCCTTAGGTATTTTAATTCAAAACTGCAAATAATAATCCAAGCAGACAGCAGCCAAAATGGCATAGGCTGCTGCATAATGCAAGATAATAAGCCTATTTCTTTTGCATCTAAGAGTCTTTCGGATACTGAACGCAGATATGCTCAGATTGAGAAGGAAATGTTATCAATCTGCTATGCATGCAATAAGTTCCACAATTGGATATACGGCAATGAAGTTATTATTCAAACTGATCACAAACCCTTGCTCGGTATTATGCAAAAAGATTTCAATAAAATTTCTTCAGCTAAGCTACAAAGAATGAAAATTAAACTGTTAAAATATAATGTGAAATTAGAGTATTTGCCAGGTAGTAAGATGTATATCGCAGACCTTTTGTCGAGATACTATAATAAAAACGATAACAAGGAAACGCTACATGGATTAAGCGAGGTAGTGCATTCAATTAATGACAGCGAAGAAAAACTTCAACTTTTTAAAAATCAAATTGAAATGGATCCAGTGATGTCAGAATTGAAAAAGATTATTGAAACTGGTTGGCCAAAAAATAAAAACAAGATACCGATTAATATTAAACAGTTCTGGAAGTTTAAAAATGAGTTATTCATCGAAAGTGGTATAATATTTTTGAATCAAAAAATTTTAGTTCCAAGTGGTCTGCGCAGCTATATACTTTCAGTATTGCACAGAGCCCATTTAGGAATAGAACGAACAAAAAATAGAGCCAGAGAAGTAGTGTATTGGCCAGGTATGAATATTGAAATTGAAGACATGATAGCAAACTGCAAAATATGCCAAAAATTTCGAAGTTTTGGAAGAAGAGAGCCGCTTATACCACATGATATACCACTTTATCCTTTTATGAAAATTGGGATGGATATATTTGAATTCAAGGGAAAGGATTTCTTAGTCATTATAGATTATTATTCTAAGTATTTAGATATTTTGAAATTGAGAAAAAAGAATGCGTTGGAAATTATTTCATTGTTGAAGAACGTTTTCTCTGTTCATGGCATCCCAAAAGAAATAGTATCAGATAATGTCCCATTTAATAGTTCTGTTTTTAAAGAGTTTGGTAAGACATTTGATATAAAAATTACAACATCAAGTCCCATATATCCCCGGTCCAATGGACAATCTGAAAGAGCAGTACAGGTAGCTAAGAATATCATGAAGAAGTCGGCTGATGGCGATATTTGGCTATCATTACTCGAATACAGAAATACACCGTTGAAAGATATAGATCAGTCCCCTAATAAACTGCTAATGTCAAGAACAACACGTTCGTTACTCCCAACTAAAGAAACACAGTATTACGCAGTAATATCTCCAGATTTGTCAGGCAATTTCAGTTATAAGAGAAATAAAAACAGTAAATACTATAACAAAGGAACAAAAGAAAAAAATAAATTTGAGCTAGGTGAGAAAGTAATGTACAGAAATGGGAAAACATGGACCGAAGCTATTATTATCAAACAAGATATTGCACCTAGGTCATATTGGATTAAATTGATTGAGTCTGGTAAAACCATTAGAAGAAACTCGTATTATTTACGTTCTTTAAAAAAAAAAAATACTAAATAAATATTACAGTATTAATTATGATTTGATAATATTAATTACAAAAGAAAAATATTTTATTTATAATAATAATAACGATAATAAATAATTATATGTAAGTTAAATATATAAAAAAAAATAATAATAGATTTCATTACAATTTATGATAAATCATATCTATTTTAGGATTATTTAAGTTTATATAATTTTCAAATTTATTTCATTTACTTTAAAGAAACATAAAATTTAGATTTTGATTTTCAAGTAAAGAGGAAGATGTAGTATATGAATTATGAAGTTAGTAATGCCATGTGAGATCTCGATTAAGTTTCAATTATACATGTATATTAAAAGAATTGTACTAGATCTGACATCTAGCATTTTTAGAGAATAAACGTCACTTGTTCTTCGACAGTCAGAGTGTTCACATATTACATTGACATCTCTCAAATTTCAGACCAGCAAAATAAATACTTTTCAAGAAAATCTATTTTTTGTAAAATTGTGAAAATGAGTCATATTGTATGGGAGGGGGTAGAAGGAGTGAAGCTAATCAGTCACTTACCCAAAAACTGGCTAAGACTCTCGCGACAGAGTTACGTCCACTAGTAGGTAACACATCACGCTCTGTCAAAAATTCCGCTCATCTAGTAGAGATTCTTCAAGAAATCAACGTGGAACCAACTGATATTTTAGTCAGCCTAGACGTGGAATCACTTTTCACCAACATCCCGATTAAAGACATGTTAAGCATCATCAGGAAACTCATTCTGGACAACAGGTATGACTTAATAGAATTTTGTTTAAATAATACTTTCTTTCAGCTCTAGGGAAGCTCTACAAGCAAACGGAAGGAGCGGCAATGGGATCTCCAATTTCACCAGTGGTAGCGGAAATTTTCATGGAGGAATTCGAAAAGAACGTCCTGAACTCAGCTCCATTAAAACCGAAATTATACCTTCGGTATGTGGATGACACCTTCATCATTTGGCAACATGGGAAGGAAGAGCTCGACAAATTCTTAGCATACCTGAACGCACACCACGAGAAAATTAAGTTCACCATGGAAACGGAAAGCAACGGGAAACTGCCATTCTTGGATGTACTCGTCGAAAGGAACGATACGTCGCTAAGCTTCGGGGTATACAGGAAACCAACTCACACCAACAGATATCTTCACGCTCATTCACATCACCACCCAAGCCAGAAAACAGGCGTATTGAAGACCCTAATACACAGAGCTCAACGTATAACTGATGGAAATCCGGGCAGTTTACGAAAAGAAAAGGAACAGTTGAATCGGGCATTCAGAGCAAATGGATACAAAGCGAGCGAAATTAACAAGGCGTGGAAACCGAAGCATCCAAGGACAACAGAACGAGAAGACACTGAAGAAGGAAATGCTGACAAACGATGGGTAAAACTACCTTACATCCAGGGCACGACGGATAAGATAGGAAAAATTCTTCGAAAATCGAACATCAAGACAACATTCACTACCCCGACTACTATCCGAGGAATTTTAGGAAACCAGAAGGACAAAAAACCATTGGAGACTGAAGGAGTATACAAAGTGACAAAATGCGGCTCTTGCGATAAAGTATATATAGGAGAAACGGGACGCACAGTCCAAACAAGGATCAAGGAGCACCAACGATGCACACGGAAAAACCAGATACAGTCATCAGCGATCGCGGAACATGCAACTACAGAGGACCATACAATCGATTTCGACAATGTGCAAATTCTGGCCAGGACAAATAAATATTATCAACGAATAGTACGAGAAGCCATAGAAATTTCGAAACATCCACAGAACTTCAACCGAGACACCGGATACAAGTTATCAGCAGTTTGGTTACCTGCGTTAAAATTTGGTAAGAACAGAATTCGTACCCAAAAATCCTTAACTAATTTAACTACCTTATACTAATTAATTAACCTTAATTATCCTTCCCACACTCAATTAACCCCCTTGTCTATATAATAATTGTCTTTTGTAATTGTCGATCAGTTTGATAAGGGTCTCAGCAGAGACCGAAACGTCACGAATAATAAAGCGTAACAGTGTAGAATCCGGAAATCTTTTCTTTTAATCAGTTAATTTGTTCCGATCTTAATATTAATGCTAATTAAGTATTTATTACAAAATTTGAGTTCGTCAATTCGGTTTATAGCATTAATGAAAAGTTCAGTTTGTATACGAGGTGGTGGAAGGAATGAATCCTACCATTCAAAAAGGACAGAATAATGTACCTCAATTGTACCGATGCTTCTGGTGAGCAAAAAGTTAAGTTATTCGTCATTGGAAAGTCCATCCCAGAGCAGTCAAAAATTTCGAAAATAAGCCTGTTGTGTACAAGGCCAACAAAAATGCATGGATGACTTTGGAGTTTTTGAACAATGGTTGCACAATATACATACATATTTGTCCCTTGAACGGATTAGTGAAATTATAAAACCAAAACATGAAGAAGCATCGGCCTTTAGCTGATATCTTAACTCTTCAAAAATTGATAGTCTTCAATTTTGAAGAATACGAAACCCAATAAAACATATGCAAGAATTTCAAATTTCTTTAAAAAAACATAAAGTCGAGTCTGTATTTATTTTTTCTGTACTGTATACTTTTCGGTTATATTTCTTTAGATTTTTGAGTGCATTTCTTTATTTTTTGATAAAGTGGGGAAAAAAGATTGTTTATCAATTTTCGTTAATATGTAATAAAATGTTTTTTTCCTATCTTATTAATTATAATCTAACTATTTTTATCTTTTTTGCGCTCATTAAACTGTTGACATGGCTTTTGCCAATTACTCGGTTATTGTATCTGCCTTAAATTATATTAGTTGCGTTCACCGAGGTGGTTGATTGATTGACCGAGGTGGTACTGTATACGGATACAAGTCCTGGCAACAACTATAGGTCGATGCTCAGAATCTTTCAAGTGTACCTGAGAGGGGTCTCAAGACTCTTCTATACCTGTATTCTTCTTGTTTGGTGTTTTTTGCAAAATTTTACTCTTTTAAAGTATAAATGTGCACTTTCTGCCAGTCTTACGCGTTCTTACACTAGTAACCAAATTTCTACAATTTAATTCGCGGCGAAAGTTCTAACCCGTAATTTGAAATTTAGGAAGTAGTAAATGGATTCAAATCTTAAATTTCAAACTAAAATGTGCATACTTCTGGTTTTGCAATAATTAAACTAGAAAACATCGGTAATTAATGTGAGAACGCGTAAGACTAGCCGAAAGTACACATTTAAACTCAAAAGTGCAAAATTTCGTAAAAAAACACCAAACAAGAATAAGAAAGGTATAGCAGAGCCTTAATAGAAAATTGATTGATTGCGACAAAAAAAAATGTATTAAACCTAATCGTACCTCTAGATCTTTTCTCATCCAGTTTGTCTTTTCCATCATTCCACCAAATAGCGAACTCTTCGGGATTGAAATTGCACTTCTGCCGCTCCGCCAATAACTCAGCAACTACTGTAGTCTGATTTTTCGCCATATTTTTTGACAAAGAAAACTACAAACTAAAGCTGGATTAATACAAATACGACCGATTTACTCTAGCTCACAGCGAGCACTGTTGTCAAGATTTAGTCACATTTATTTAAAAAAAAACAGCTTTTTTGATAAGCAAAGAGATAAACTAAAATAATATTTAGAAACTTATCAATGACCCAAAGCACATCATCATCCTAATAAAATAGAAATAAGAATTGCCTATAATGATGACATCAGCATAAATATGCACAATGTACGATTACGTATCATCCGTCATTTAGCTACCTACCTTATACCTATCTCCAGCGGTATAACACAAGTTATGAGTACATGAACAGTGTCTCGATTTAAAATTATGCAGTCTGCCTTTGTGCCCCTGTTAACTAAAAGACGTTCGGATGAAATAATAGTGAAATCAACGACTTCTCCGTAGTTGAATTAACGTGAAATCCCATGAATTTACCTCGTAACGCGCCAGAACCAGTTCCCAGTTGAACCGAAGATTAAATGTCTTATGCGCGCCTGCTACTGCAAAGTCGTTTCGGAAGAAATCAGACTACTGAGTAAAAATCGACTACTTTTGTGGAAGGACTGACTACTCGACTACTTTGAGTACTCGTCTACTTTGACTGCTCGACAACTAATCGACTACACGGCACTACACTTGATATTCGGCCGGGTGAGTGAGAAAACTCGTCCGCATTTCCGAAACTGAAACCTGCCTACCGGCTATGTGCTCCTGCTAATTGAAAGTAGCATTTGCTCTGAAACTGGTAAAATTAAGTACGTTTGCATTTGATTTTACCACGTCGCGTTACGATACTGTGTCGTTGATTTCACTACAAAAGTGCCCTGACTCGAACCGCTACTCTTGCCGAAAATTAGTGTTTTCGATCCAAAGAAATTTACTTTAAATTAAAAATAACACTTAAAATAAATAGCTCCAGCACGTAGTATCGATTCTTCAATCGATTATTTATGCAAGTTGGGTTTGTTTGGGTGTGAGTTCGACTTAAGGGGTGGGTGGATGTTAATAATTTTTTAATTGATTGCTTGAATCACGTCCAATATTCTCTGTATAGAATGCTAGTTCTATAGACGAAGTTCTAAATTCTATGAAACTCGGTGTATTTTGTATTCTTGTATAGGAGGTCCTCTACACCCTCCTATACAAGAATATTCAAGAATATTTGACGAAATCGTAAAATTTGTGATGCACTATTATTTCGTTTCTCTTGAAAGGTGTTCGTATAAAATTTTAAGCTTTTAGCTTTTAATTTGTTGGTTATTAGTTGATTTATTGAAATTGGTCGATATAATACTTTTGTATGGGAGGGGCAAGAGGGATTTCAAAACTTTTGATGCAATTTCGTTTTAACTCTTTTTAAAAGGTACAAAATTTAAAGTTCATAGACTTTAAGGTTTTGGTGACAATTAATTTCTTTAAAAATACTTTTGGATGGGAGGAAGTAGAAATTTTGAAGGTATTCGACTAGAGATACTCGGTACACACTAATACTACTCTCCTAATAGAGTTTGGACAATGCATGTACAGCGATTGCGCGGGAAATTTTGTCTGAAATTTGAATTTTCTCAATTCTTTTTCTTTTATGAAGTAAACACAATCATAATGAATTGTTACTTACGAAAGTCATATTTATTTTCGATTTTAGCGTATCTATACAAAATCTTGTATTAGTGTTAGTGAATATCGAGTATCTCTATATCAATCAATCAAATTCCTGTTAAGACCCCCTATAGGGGCATAGGACAGAAACAACTCTCTTCCACAAGGCGCGATCCTGAGCATCGGCTTTAAGCTGTTGCCAGGACTTGTTTATTCCTCTGGCCTCCTGCTCAACTGCTCGCTTCCATGTGTTACATGGTCGACCAACCCGACGTCTTCCTTGAGGGTTATAATCCAGAGCCTGTTTTGCGATGTTTTGCTCTGGTTTCCTCAAAGTATGACCGATCCACTGCCACTTTCGCCGTTGAATCTCAATACCTATTTTAGTCTGGCGAGTTGTACTCCAAAGTTCGTCGTTGGAGATCACTTCTGGCCAGAATATTCCTAAAATGCGTCGGAGGCATTGGTTTACGAAAGTCTGTAGTTTCTTGGTAAGTCGAACGGTCACTTTCCACGTAGTACAACCATATAACAACACGGATTTGACGCATGCGTCAAAAACTCGCAGCTTCGTGCGAAGGGAGATCTCTCTTAACCTCCAGAAAGGGGAAAGGATACCGAAGGCCTGACGAGCTTTATTTAGCCGAGCCTCAACATCCTTTTCGGCTCCGCCGTCCATGCTGACAATGCTTCCGAGATAGCAAAAATCTTGCACCTCTTCCACATCCTGTCCATTAAGAACAATCGGTGTGCTTGCGTTCGAACCCATGTGCATGTACTTGGTTTTACGCACATTTATTTTCAGTCCCGCCTCTTTGCATTTAGAATGCAACGAGCGAACATTTGACTCTAAGTCCGAACGGGTATGTGCAAGCAAACACACGTCATCAGCATAATCAAGGTGACTTAAGATGTTAAATAGTCTCCATTGAAGACCTTTACCTTCCCCACCTTCCAGTGCAGCTTTCAAGATGTCATTTATTACCACCAGAAACAGGGCTGGTGATAATATGCAGCCTTGTCTGACACCCGTTCGCACAGGAAAGCTCTCGGACAGCTCTCCTCTATGCAAGACGCGACACCTTGCATCTTCGTAGGATTCTTTAATCATAGCTATGACCTTATTTGGAATACCTCTCCTACGCAAAGCATTCCATATGTAATCTCGCTTAACGCTGTCGAAAGCCTTCTCGAAGTCCACAAACATGAGATGTAGTGGCGAACCCATTTCGGCTGACTGCTCTAATATTATCCGTAGGGTATTTGTGTGGTCGGTACAAGACGACCCTTTACGGAATCCAGCCTGATAAACTTCGAGAGTGCTCTCGACGACATCACTAATCCTATTGAGAATTACCTTAGCCATAATTTTTGATACGGCAGTAAGTAGACATATACCACGCCAATTGCCACAATCCCGAAGGTCGCCCTTCTTCGGAATTTTCACAATGACGCCCTCCTTCCATTCAGTCGGATATCTTCCATCATTCCACACCTTAGTGAAGAGTGGGAGGAGTATATCGGCTGTTATTTCCGGGTCCGCTTTGAGGAGTTCGGTTGGTAGTCCGTCTATACCTGGAGCTTTCCTTCCCGCCATTGACCGAATGGCGGAAACTATCTCTTCCTTATCTGGGGGATCGTCCCTAATAGAGGATTGTTGCGGTTGGATGTTTGGAAGTTGTTCTGTTTCCGGAATATCTTCATCTGACAAGATGTTTAAAATATCAGAGAAGTATTCCTTCCATCGTCGCAACTGGTGTTCACTCATATTAAGGAGAGTTCCGTTGACATCTCTCACCAGGTGGTTGGCGGTGAAATTCCTGTTCGTCAACTGTTTCATGATTTTAAATAGTGAACCCATATCCCCAAGGTAAGCCGCAGATTCTGCCTTGTTTGCCAGATCTTCAATGGCCTTTCTCTTGTCGCGTCTAACAGCCTTTTTAAGCTGTATATGAGCATCGCGGTAGTTCTGCCTCAAGTCGGGCGTTCGTTGGTTGACATCGGGTTGAGAGATGATTGCCAATTTGGCTTTTTTCCGATTGTCAACCTTGTCCCATGTGTCTTGCGACATCCAGGGTTTCTCACCGCTTTGCGCATATCCCACAGATTCTTCAGCACTAGTTAGAAAAGTGTTTCTGGTTGCCTCCCAATTGGCGTCCAGTGTGCGCATTTCATGTTCACCCAATGTGGATGACTTTTCGCGTAGAATGGTGGTGTATTCGAGTTTTTTGTTGGGATCTCTGAGTTTATCCACATTAAGCTTGCGCTTCATTTGAAGAATTTGTGGTCGTCGGATAGCTGCTGTACACAATCTCAAGCAGGCAACCATCAAGTGGTGATCGCTCCCCACGTCAGCTCCACGTTTCGCTCGCACATCGAGGAGACATCTTCTCCATCGGCGACTTATAGCCAAATGGTCGATCTGGTTCTGAGTAACACCATCAGGGGAAACCCAAGATGTTTTATGATGACTCTTGTGTGGAAAAAGGGTCCCTCCGATGACCATTTGCCGAGTACTACAGAACTCCACAAATAATTCGCCGTTTTCGGGTCTCTTAATCCAAGGTCGTGAAGGGTCGACCCAAGGGTCACCATGCCTCCCCATGACGTGTTCTAGTCCAGTGTTGTCTGATCCAACCTGGGCGTTCATATCTCCCGAGATGATAATAATATCACCTCTTGGAACACGTTCGAAGGTGGCACTCAGTTGACTATAAAACTCCTCTTTGTCACCAGATGTTGCGGTATTAGTTGGTGCGTAGCACTGCAGAATTGTGACGTTTCTGACACTGGTCCTGAGCCTGACGACGATAATCCTATCCGAGATTGGTTCCCAGCTAATGAGACTGTTTCTCGCTCTCGGCGTAAGGACGAACGCCACGCCATTTCTGGCTTCACTTTCAGGGCCAATGTACAGAATAGTGTTTCCGCTAGGGGTTCGTTCTTCTCCTGATCCTGTCCACCTGACCTCGCTCAAGCCCAAGATTTGGATGTTATAGTGCTCCATTTCACGGTCGATCACTGATTGGCGGTGCAAGGACCGAGTAACCCCAGCTCTTCCCCCGTCATTCAATGTTCGAACGTTCCAGAAGCCAATCATAGTCCGTTTTCGAATGCCAAAAGTCGTTACCGTAGAATCAGTCCGTATCCGAGGCGATGTATCCGTTTCTCGTATCATTTAGGTCTTAAGATCACGGGTGATAAGCCCATGATCCAGTGAGTGTCCATTTGCCATTTTTAGGGCAAGCAGGACTGGCTGTGGGTGAATTCTACAGCCCCCATCCCAGAGGGGGATAGTTAGCTCAGGTCCGTGGAGTCGCTAACTCCAAAGATAGTTGCAGGAATTGGTAAAACCTCATACTACAACTACCCCCTTGCGGGAACATCTCTATATGCGACCAGTTAATATACTAATCTTTTAAGGATTTTTTTTAAATGGATGCCTCAAATTTTCAAGTTTCTAGCTTAAAATTTGCATTTAAATATATACACGTGGAAAATTTGATCTTTATATCTTTTGCCAGACTCCTAAAAAAATTTGTAGATCCATAAAAATGGATATGATTTTACTCATAGTTTCAAGTCAGATGATCTTAGCTAGCGATCCTCCACGACTTCGTCCGCATAAAAATAGCAATTTTTGAGAATGTAGTTAGTAATGCATTATGTGGTATATATAATTTGCTTAGTTTAATGACTCTTTGAACACAATGTATGTATTTTGTTGGAATCAGAATAATAATCCCAGATAGAAGTTTCAGAAGGCCTTCTCGCGGAATTCATCCGGCAAGCATACAACATCCCTTCTTGTGAAGGTATAAAGAAGAATATTTCTAACGGCTCGCACAAAAATGTGCGATACCTTTAATTCTGCAAAAGAATAGAAAAAGAGTCAACATTATGATTCACGATTCCTTCTAGAGAAGGAATCAACAAGAATATTTTCAGGACAAATGAGCACGCAAAAAGAAATGATTAGAAGAACTACAGTATTGGACAAAACTGAAGCACTCCTTTGCGAAATATCAGTTATCCTCTGATATTATCATGAAAACTTAATGAAAAACATTTGTTCTTAGTTTTTATTATTTATTTACATGTGTATTGTAAAAAAAGATAACAATGACAATTCTCTTTTCAACAACAAAAAATAAAACAAAAATATTTCTCAGTACTCAAAACTTGCCTGGACAAAACTAAAGCACCCTCTAGCTGACGATCGCAAATTTATACCAAATGTAATAACAGCAGCACATCTTTTTGGCATAGAAGATATTATATTATCAATGAACTCTTCAGGAATATTTTCCCACGCTGCCTTAATAGCTTCGAAAAGTAACGGTTTTGTCTTGCAGTTTTCCCTGTTGATCCTCCTTTTAGCAATTTCCCACATGTTCTCAATCGGGTTGAGATCAGGAGATTGCGCAGGCCAATCCAAAACCTCTATCTTATTCGTTTGTAGCCAAGTCTTGCACAGCTTAGAGGTATGCTTAGGATCATTGTCCTGCTGAAATCTGCATTTTAGTGGCATCTCATCTTCAGCGTACGGCAGCATTATGTTTTGTAAAATGTCAATGTATACGAAACGATCCATAATACCATCAATTCGATGAATTGGTCCAATACCTTGTCCAGAAAAGCAACCCCAGACTAGGACATTGCCTCCTCCATGTTTGGTTGTTGGGACGCAGTACTTAGGATTAAATCTTTGACCTTTTGGTCGTCGTACATGTTTTATTCCATCAGAATATTTTAAATTAAATTTCGATTCGTCGGAAAATAATACAGTTCTCCACTTTTGAATAGCCCAGTCTAAATGGTCCTTGGCAAACTTTAACCTGGCCCTCCTGTTCTTTTCTGAGATGAAAGGCTTTTTTGCAGGCCGGTAAGCCGGCAAACCAGCTTCTTCAGCTCTTCTCCAAATTGTCCTTGCACATACTGGTAACTTCAAATCAATTTTAATTTGATTAGAAGAGACCGAAGGTTCAACTGCAATCCTTTTTTTGATCAAAAAATCATCTCTTCGTGTTGTTTTTCGAGGCCTTCCTCCAGAATGTACAGAAGATATGCGACCCATCAGCTCATATTTTTTGATTAGTCGCGATATAATTGACCGATTTATCGAATATCTTTTACTAATATTATGTCGAGATAATCCACTTTTATAATCAAATATAATTTTATGTTTAATTTCTCTTAATGTCTTAACACAAAGAACAGAATGCGCACCACTATTCACGACAGAAATTTTGCACAAATGCTGAAGTAATGATGAAATTTTAATGATTCATATCAGACAAATGCATTTCTGATGCAATAACTATTTCCTGCTAACTGTTCGGCAGTAGCGGTACGAAAAAAGTGAGTATAGAAGAGGGGTGCTTTAGTTTTGTCCCGGCAACTTTTGAGTACTGAGAAATATTTTTGTTTTATTTTTTGTTGTTGAAAAGACTGAATTGTCATTGTTATGTTTTTTTACAATAAACATGTAAATAAATAATAAAAACTAAGAACAAATTTTTTTCATCAAGTTTTCCTGATAATATCAGAGGATAACTGATATTTCGCAAAGGGGTGCTTTAGTTTTGTCCAATACTGTACCTACTTGTTAGTCAATTTGTCTAAATTAAACAAAATAAAACATTCTTACATTTTTTTGGATAAATAAGTTCTAACTTCAAGGCATACAGATATTAGTTTTCTTTATCTATTTAAAACATTATTTAGATGATTTTTCCATTTTAGGTGTTGAGCGAATATTTTTTTTTACAGAATGACCTGTGTTATAGGCAATTTTGGCCTTTATGTGCAATGCACAAACACAGTCATGGAGGGAAGAAATGGGATTGGGAAGGTTGGGGAAGGGGATTGAGAACGACCGTAGCGAGTGGAGAAGCTGGTATATTGTTCAGTTTTACTGGTTGCTTACTGACAAATATTTGCAGATGTTGTGAGGGACTGAATGATAGAAAGCGAACAGAAACCATCTACTGAGTATCTAGGCCTTCTTGAAGTGGAACTGTTATCACTTTTACACCGTTTTCCCATTTTATTTCGAATAATTTTTTATCACCAGTAGCAACTGAAAAATTTGCGCTTAAAAAAATCCCCTGTCTGAAGTGGGAATCGAACCCGCGACCTATTGACTGAGAAGCAAGCACGCTGCCCACTACGCCACGGAAGCCTCACTTCTAAGTATTTTGTTTGAGACACTTTATTCAAAGATGACCAATGGCAGTTTAGTAGACGCGACGGCGAATGTATTTTCAATCTCAAGTCTGTGGGTTGACTATGTTCTGATAGAGAGAAAGCCATGTAGTTACTTTTGCTAATATTTAGAATCAATAAATTATAGTTCACCCACTCTTTTAATGATGATAAACTATAATTCGCTTTCAGCAAATTATAACATTTCCATCATTTAATTTTTGTTTCATTTCCGTCAATTCCCATATGCCGAGAGTTTCAGGGGTGTAATTACGGGCAGTGGGGCTTAGGGTGTTCTAGCCCAATTTTACAAAATTTTCAAGTTTGTAACTTGAAATTTCTCTCAAAAATTTTGAGTTGAGTTAAGTTTTCAATATACGTGAAACACCTAGTGCAGATTAGGGCCCCCTTTGGTGGATAACAGTTCTAGTTCAAATTAATATTTTTCCTTGACATATATCAAATGGATGTAAGCACGTGAAAAATTTTAACTGTGTATATTTTACCTGAGCCCTAAAAAAAGTAGTGAAAATTTGCGACATTTTGGCCCAGCACATCGTTCCCCTTACACACCAATCTTAATTTTTTTACAAAATTTCATATATCTCTGCAATTTGGCAGAATTTCAAATTAACACAACTTAACAGTTTTGAGATATAAAGGTTTGAAATTTTGAAAAGGGTAAGATTTTTAAAATGCTACGTATTTCCCCCACTACTATTATGCCCAAATGTTATATTTTTTCTCTTAATACATGTCCGAAGTTTCATTTAATTAGCTTGAGAGATAATCGAAATATTAATATTTAAGTGTTTTTCCTTGCACCCCCCTGACCTCTCCCTCTCCCTTACAATTATTGGCCTGCCTTTTAGTTGATTATAGTGGAACTGTACACCATCTAATTGGTCTTAAAGTAATAATTTTTTGGATCAAGTAATTCCGACGATTAAATCATTTGAATAAAAAAATTCGGCTAACAATTTGTTTTTAGCCCCTCCTTTTCGAACCCCAATGGATAAAAAAATTGAATTAGTGTTTTTAAAGTTTGACCCACAACCCTCTCTATACCTATGCTGATTTTCAGCTGTCTATATGCATTCATAGTGGAGATATTAGCAAGTGTAGTTTTCGACTCTTTCCGTCCCCCGTCTCCCCCTTCCACCTAACACTCCACGAAATTTAGGTAATGGAGCTCATTTTCCCAATCATTCCACCCAAAAACTAAAATTCTATCTTTAACGACCTCGGAGATTTGAGTCCATATGTAGATCTGACCCACCCTACATATATGTACATATGTATATGTAGTAGTTATTTTTTAACGTAAATCCATAACCACGTAACTTGGTTGATTTTATGAAAATTTATATGGTAGGATACCTACATTCGAGAAACGAAATCGATATTATTCAGATAATTTCGATTTTCTATTTTTAATTTGATAAGATAATTTGTAACATTTTTTGCAAAGAAAGAATTCACACTATTCCGCTGCATAATCGTGACGAAACAAACGGGACGGATGGATCAAATCAATCAATCAAATTCCTGTTAAGACCCCCTATAGCCGCATAGAACAGAAACAATTCTCTTCCACAAGGCGCGATTCTGAACATCGGCCTTAAGCTGTTGCCAGGACTTGTTTAATCCTCTGGCCTCCTGCTCAACTGCTCGCTTCCATGTGTTACATGGTCGACCAACACGACGTCTTCCTTGAGGATTATAATCTAGAGCCAGCTTGGCGATGTTTCGCTCTGGTTTCCTCAAAGTATGACCGATCCACTGCCACTTCCGCCGTTGAATCTCAATACCTATTTTAGTCTGGCCAGTTGTACTCCAAAGTTCGTCGTTGGCGATCACTTCTGACCAGAATATTCCTAAAATGCGTCGGAGGCATTGGTTCACGAAAGTCTGTAGTTTCTTGGTAATTCGAACAGTCACTTTCCACGTAGTAAAACCATATAACAACACGGATTTGACGAATGCGTCAAAAACTCGCAACTTCGTGCGAAGGGAGATCTCTGTTAACCTCCAGAAAAGGGAAAGTATGCCGAAGGCCCGACGAGCTTTATTTATACGAGCCGCAATATCCTTTTCAGCTCCGCCGTTCATGCTGACAATCCTTCCGAGATAACATAAGTCTTGGATCTCTTCCACATCTTGTACGTTAAGAACAATCGGTGTACTTGCGTTCGAACCCATGTGTATGTACTTGATTGTACGCAAATTTATTTTCAGTCGCGCCTCTTTGCATTTAGAATGCAACGTGCGAACATTTGAATCTAAGTCCGAACCGTTATGTGCAAGGAAAGACACGTCATCAGCGTAATCAAGGTGAGGCTTCCGTGGCGTAGTGGGCAGCGTGCTTGCTTCACAATCAATAGGTTCGATTCCCACTCCAGACAACGGGATTTTTTAATCACAAATTTTCAGTTGCTACTGGGATGAAAAAATTATTCGAAATAAAATAGGCAAAACGATGTAAAAGTGGAACAGTTCCACTTCAAGAAGGTCTAGATACTCAGCAGATGGTTACTGTTCGCTTTCTATCATACAATCTCCAATAACATCTGCAAATATTTGTCAGTAGCAGCCAGTAAAACTGAAAAATATACCAGCTTCTCCTCTCGTTACGGTCGTTCTCACTCCCCTTCCCCTCCCTTCCCAATCCCAGTACTTCCCTTCATGACTGTGTTTGTGCATTGCACATAAAGGCCGAAATTGCCTATAACATAGATCATTCTGTAAAAAAAAAGGTGATTTAAATTGTTAAATATTCTACATTGAATCCCCAATTCCCCACCTTCCAGTGCAGCTTTCAAGATGTCATTTATTACCACCAGAAACAGGGTGATAATATGCAACCTTGTCTGACACCTGTTAGCACAGGAAAGCTCTCGGACAGCTCTCCTATATGCAAGACGCGAAACCTTGCATCTTCTTTAATCATTGCTATGACCTTATCTGGAATACCTCTCCTACACAAAGCATTCCATATGTAATCTCGCTTAACGCTGTCGAAAGCCTTCTCGAAGTCCACAAACATGAGATGTTGTGGCGAACCTATTTCGGCTGACTGCTCTAATATTATCCGTAGGGTATTTGTGTGGTCGGTACAAGACGACCCTTTACGGAATCCAACCTGATAAACTACGAGAGTGCTCTCCACGACATCACTAATCCTATTGAGAATTATCAGTCGGATATCTTCCTTCATTCCACACCTTAGTAAAGAGTGGGAGGAGTATATCGGCTGTTATTTCCAGGTCATCTTTGAAGCGTTCGGTTGGTAGTCCGTCTATACCTGGGGCTTTCCTTCCAGCCATTGATCGAATGCCGGAAGCTATCTCTTCCTTATTTGGGGATCGTCCCTAATAGAGGATTGTTGCGGTTGGATGTTTGGTAGTTGTTCTGTTTGTGGAATATATTCCACTAACACGATGTTTAAGATATCAGAGAAGTATTCTCCCATCGCTGCAATTGCTCACTCATATTAAGGAGAGTTCCGTTGATATCTCTCACCAGGTGGTTGGTGGTGAAGTTCCTGTTAGTCAACTGTTTCATGATTTTGAATAGAGAACCCATATCCCCAAGAGAAGCCGCAGATTCTGCCTTGTTGGCCAGGTCTTTAATGATCTTTCTTTTGTCGCGTCTGACAGCCTTTTTAAGTTCTATATGAGCATCGCGGAAGTTTTGCTTCAAGTCGGGTGTGGTCTTTGGTTGACATTGGGTTGAGAGAGGATTACCAATTTGGCTTTTTTCCCGATCACCAACCTTGTCCCATGTGTTCCCATTTGTCCCATGACATCTTCTCCATCGGCGCCTTATAGCCAAATGGTCTATCTGGCCCTGATTAATACTATCTAGGGAAACCCAAGATGTTTTATGGTGACTCTTGTGTGGGAAAAGGATCCTCTCCAATGACCATTTGCCGAGTACTACAAAACTCCACAAATAGTTCCCCGTTTTTGGGTCTCTTAATCCAAGGTCGTGACGCGTCGACCCAAGGGTCACCAAGCCTCCCCATGACGTGTTCTAGTGACAATGTCACCCGTTGGCTATAAGACTCCTCTTTACCACCAGGTGTTGCGGTATTAGATGGTGCGTAGCACTGTAGAATTGTGACGTTTCTGACATTGGTCCTGAGTCTGACGACGATTATCGTATCCGAGATTGGATCCCAGCTGATGTGACTGTTTCTCGCTCTCGGTGTAAGGACGACCGTCGCGCCATTTTCGGCTTCACTCTCAGAACTAACGTACAAAATGGTGTTTCCGCTCAGGGTTCGTTCTTCTTCTGATCTTGTCCACCTGACCTCGCTTAAGCCCAAGATTTGGATGGTATAGTGCTCCATTTGCCATTTTTAGGGCAAGCAGGACTGGCTGTGGGTGAACTCTACTGCCCCATCCCACAGGGGGATGGTTAGCTCAGGTCCGTGGAGCCGCTAGTCTCCAAAGATAGTTGCAGGAATTGGTAAAAACCGCATTCTACAACTACCCCCCTGCGGACTGGCAGGTAGTCAAATCGCACATGGTTTTTATTGGGTGTTTGGAAATCTTTACGTTTTCTCGTATTGGAAATAATGATTCGTATTGGCGAGAATTTGCAGATTGTCGAAATCGAGTGTGTGATCTTCTATCGCTGGATGTACGGTAATTTTATCCATCTCTTGTCTGTATTTTCTTTTTCCAAATATTCTGTTTCATTCGTGAAAGAACCGATTTCCAGGCTTTATTTTTTTAGCCCGCTTTGCAACCATTTTCTGAGAATGCCCGATTCAACTGTTCTGTTTTCTTTCGAATAATAAAATTGTTACAGATCTGGCAGCCCCGCAATTCGATCTCTCTCGAACAGATAAGAATTATGTAGAACAGTATCCCCCAATATGTAAAAAGCCATAATTAAAGATCTAGACCTTTCCAGTATAGTTCAGACATACACCCGACGGAAGCATCGAGAATAGTCATGAATAGGGAAAAAAATGTATAAAAGGCAAGAAAGCTTTTAGTCGATAGCCAGTCTTTTTGATGACGGAGACGCGAACCAGTGCAGGAAAGCGACAGAACAGTACGCGGCGGTAGTGCCATATAGTGCAAATTAAGTTAAAGTGCGAATAAATAAATTATCACTTATTTTGAAACGAATTGTGTTTTACTTGAAGTCCCGGTGAACCCCTAGCTCGCAACAATATATTTTTAATTTAATAAAGAACTTAAGTACTAATGGTATAAATTTCCAAAAATCATAAACAACATTTCCGGGTTCATTATACTGACATTATTGTCAAAATTTGAAACTGACTCTCTTGACATTGAACTGTAATAGCGGAACTGAAATATTGTCGAAAAATGAATATGTTCATTTTATTGTCATGAGTATTAATTAATACTAAGCTTCTTAATGTACGACTCGTAGTAGAAATATCTGCATTATTTCTGAGTGTGTTATTTACGCATTAGTAATTTACTCGAAAAAATTACTTGAGTCTCAGTACTTTGCGTACAGAGATTCACATCTTCCATCCCTATGCATTACAGTGTCACAATAACGACCGATTAATTAAATAGGAGTACTTGAATGGAGGTTTCTTTAGCGATAAGCCCAATGTTGACAACAGTTTTAATACATCTCACGGTGTTGTTCAAATATGTTTTAGAGTAGTAGGATTGAGGCATTAAGAGTAAAAGTGATCAAATTCACACATTTTTAAGTTCGAGATTATTGTAGGCAAAATAAGCGTTACAATGGGCTGCGTTATCAGACATACTCGTAGTGCCATTTTAAAATGTCGGATATACTTCATAAAAACTAGGGTCAATTTTCAATTTCAATAAAAATAAAAATAAAAATTCAAATATTATAAAACTTACCATTACAAATTGGAAACTGGGAGTTATTTGATTATCTTCGATGTGGCCTACGCCGGAGGTCGCCACCTCTACTCTAATTTGATTATAAGGTACATATGCGTATGTTCGGCACAAATTTTTTTCCCAGAAATATACAACACGTAGTTAAAATTATAATGTTTACTCCTAACGATGCTGAAACTCGGAATGGCTTAAAAAATTCAAGACATGAAAAAGCTGAGAAAAATCAAAAAACACTTAAGGGTACAAGATAGGAAGGGTTAAATACCGAAATTTACAGTTGTTTTAAATCACAAAGGCTTAGAAACCATCTCATACAATAAAAACACGGTTGGGTGCTTAGTTTTTCTATTTAAAAACATAACAGAATTATGATTGGGCGTAAAGCCCAATCATATGATACTCTAGATGAAATGAGAAAGAGTTCAATGTATCGGAAAATATGTCACCTTTAATTCTTTTGAATAATTAATAGTGACTTTTGTATGGGAGGTGGTAGAACCATAGGAGGAAGGTTTGTAATTTTTGGATATGACACCTAATGTGGTATGCAAAATATTTCGTGCTGAATTTAAGGTTTGTAGCTTTCATTATTTTCAATTGGACATAGTTTTCCTGAAATTGGGGCATTTGTATGGGAGGTGGCAGAGGAAGTGGAGGGGCTTAGAAGATTTTGAAACTGCTTATCGACATCATTATCGCCAGGCTGCTCGAAGAAGAAATGTTTTCCTTGAATTTATAATACAGATATTTATATGGTAGTGAAGAGGAGCTGACAATTTTTAAAAAACAAATTCCTGCAAAATTTTAAGTTTATACCTTTTCTAGTTTTAGCGGAAATCGATATAATGCACTTAACAAAAATTATTCATTTGTAGATGGAGTGTACGGATCAAAACACATTTTTTTCTTGTTCATGATATTTCTATTTTTATACTTTGTGCAAAATATCAAGCTGATAGCTTTAATAGTTTCGAAGAAAAATAATTTAATTTAAATTTCAAAATTTCGTAAAATTTGTATGGGAGGGGGTAGAAGGAGTGAGGTGAAGTTGATAATTTTTTCAGTACTGAATTATAATAAAATTAATTCTGGCAAAAATTCGTTGTTATAACTTTGCTAGTTTCAATGAAAATCGAAAAAATGCATTTTTCAAAATTATGCATTTGTTTGGGAGGGGGTAAAAGTGTTGACAGGATAGGATCAATGTTCAGTCATATTAATGACATCTGTATCATAATACTTTGACCCAAATTTCAAGCGATAGCTTAAATAGTTTCAAAGAAAAATCAATTTCTGAAAATTTCGGAAATTCGTGATATTTGTATGGGAGGTGGTAGAACGAGTGGGGGTATGTGACCCGATCACGAACTTAAAGCTACTTTTTTGTTTCAACACAATCTTCATCGTTATAGCCTAAATTATGAGAAAAATGAGAGGATTTAGATAAATTAGATGATTAGCTGATAAATGATGACTATTTGGAAATTTAGCTAAATTAGCGACACACAGCCGTTTAATGATAATTTAGGCCTTAATTGTGATTTAGCTGCGCTATGCGTCAATGGTATTATAGTGTTTAGGGAAGGCTAAGTGAAAGGGGGTTCTAGGGCAGGGTTATTGTTACAGGGTTACACTTAACTTCAAATACGATTAATAGCTCCAGTACACATAACCAGTATTCCATTCGTTTATTTATGCAACATTGGATTCTTATGAGGGAATGAGGGAGGTGGAGGTGGGTTGAGAGGTTAATAATTTCCTAATTGATTGCTTGAATCACGTCCAATATTCTCTGTATAGAATGTCAGTTTCATAGACGAACTTTCATAGAATTTTCATAAAATTCGGTGTATTTTACATTTGAGAAACCAAACATCTGGGAGGTGGTAGAGGTGGTAAGGGAATTGTAACATTTGTGATGCAGTTTTATTTCGTTTCTCTTGTAGGTTGCTCGTACAAAATTTCAAGTTCATAGCTTTTAATTTGACGGTTAGTAGTTTGCAAATTTTCAAGTTTCTACCTTAAAATATCATTCAAAAATTCTCAGTTTTTGAGTCTTTTCATTGCACATGAAACACCTTGTGAACCAGGGGGGTTGGTGCATAACAATTGTGGAAAAAATTATTACTTTTTCCCTTTTTATATCAAATAAATATATTCACATGGATAATTTAAACTTTGTATCTTTCACCAGAGCCCTAAAAAATCACTCAACATTTTTAAGAAATCAAATTTTGCACAAAATTGTTTAAATAGTAAAATGTAGTAGAAATGGAATTATGTCAAAAGTAGTGAGATCGCGCATGTTCTGTCACTGGACAAACCCCTCTACATATGTATTAGTTTTAAACTTCCTAGCTAGAACAACGGCTTAGATTTTCGAATTCTTAGTTTTCAGTTTCAGTGCTTTCCCCACCTCCCCCCTTAATTCCTACACCTCCCAAAATAAGAGTCCGCCATAGATCCGCAACCATCTACAATTCACCTAAAAATTAACTTCCTATCTTGAAGGGTTTGGGAGTTAATGTGCGCTGAGCGTACGTCGTACAGATAGACGAATTTTTTTGGCGTAAAGCCCAATCAAGCGATACTCTAGATGAAAAAGAAAATTTTTGATTTGAAAAATTTTGTTTTTGGGAAGTGTTACAGGGGTTGATGGCATTGAGCTAATTTTTTCTCATCACGCTACAGATGACGATTTGTTTTATACAAAATTTAGGATTCAAAAATTTAATAGGTACTGAGAAAATTAGTGTATTACATTTAGATAAATTGTGCAGTTTGTATGGGAGGTGGTAGAAGGAGGGACGAGTTCTTAAATCTTTTTCAGACATAACTATAAACACCATGCTTTTGATATATTTTAAATTGTAGATCAGTAGCATTCATGTAAAACAGTTTCGTTTTATTAATAATAAATAATTCAATTTAATTAAGTTTAAGTTCAATCCAAAAATAAATATAATAAGTTCAATGTAAAATAAATATAAAGTTTATGCAATCCAAAACACGTCCACGTTCCACTGCTGCTGCTTATAAAAAGAGAAAGAGCTCGGTCCAAGCTCTGTGATTCCGGAACACTTGCTTCCGGTATTCATTTGATGTGAAGTTTGTTGTGTTTTAGTTGGCTACGTTCGATCCCCACATTCATACTACCACTTTTTTAAAGTTTTGAAATTGTGTCAGATTGTATGGGAGGGGGTAGATAGGGTAAATCTAATAGCCTAAGTTTTTTTGGCCTTACTAGTAATTCTAAATAAATATTTAGTACACAATTTCAGCTCGATAAATTTTATACTCACTGAGTAAATTGGCTAAGAGTTTTTCATGAAAAAGTACAGTTTGTATGGGAGGTGGTGGAAGGAATGGGAGGAGTTACACAATTTTTATAAAGTAGATTGAATTCATTATAAAAGTAATATATTCCGAAATTCAGATCAATGGCATCTATGCTTTTGGAGCAAATCCGTGCATTGTCGTATTGCAAAATTGCGACATTTTGTATGGGAGGGAGTAGAATGGGTACAACTAATCGTCTAAAGTAAAATAATTCTGAATAAGTTATTAACGCACAATTCAAGCTCGATAAATCTTATACGTACTGTGTAAATTGGCTTATAGCATGAAAAATTGTAGTTTGTATGGGAGTGGTGGAAGTAGGGGGAGAATACAAATATTTTTTTACGGTACATTGAAATCATCATAAAAGTAATATGTTCGAAACTTCAGACCAATAGCTCTTATACTTTTCGAGCAAATTCGTTTATTGTCAAATCGCGCAAGTGTGTCATGTGTGGGGGCGGTAGAAGGGGTGGAGCGATTGGGTCCGTTCACGAACTTGTCCATCCTTTTTTTTTGTCAAAAATGATGTGTACAAAATTTGAACTATCTAGCTCAACGCTTTCTCAAGCTAGAGAGGACATGGACGGACGGACATCTGTTTTTAAGATTTTTGAGTGATTTTATGAACTGAATCACTAATTTTTTTCTCCGAGCCTTATTTCTTGGCGTTACAAACTTTGTGGCAAACTTTTAATACTCTCAGATTTCATTTAGAGTATAAAAAATTAAATAAGACTGCATCACAAATTTTACGATTCCCTTACCTCCTCTACCTCCTCCTACATGATATTGTGAATGTAAAATACACCGAATTTTATGAAAATTCTATGCAACTAACATTCTATACAGAGAATATTGGACGTGATTCAAGCAATCAATAACAAATTATTATCTTCCACCCATCCTTACTATCACCCCTCCCTCCCACCCCTCATAAAAAGCCAAACTTGCATAAACGAATGAAATATTGATTACATGTACTGGAGCTATTGATGGTATTCGCAATTAAGAGCCAAATCGACAGTAGCCCTGCCCTAAAGGGGTTTCCACTTGTAAAAGGAGGTTCCACTTAGTCTTCCCTAACCGCTCTAACCTGCATATTGTCTTTCTATGCATCCTCAACTTGTCCCAAAAATAATAAAGTTGCGCTCGACTTGTTGGCAGTTTATTTATTAATTTGCTTAGTTCTAAAGAACATTTAATACAAGAGGATTCTCCGTACCCTGATAAGTGTTGCTGCTTGCAGGTTACATTTAATAAATATCCGTCTTATTATTTTTTTTTCATTGAAATTTCGTATCTAACTGACTCATTAAAAAGGAGGAATGATTTTTCGGTATTAACATTTTGTTTTTCATTTGCATCGAGATGCAGGTGGCATGCATTCAATTTTCTCTAGTGCTTAAAACATTGCACATATCGTGAGCTCCTGTGAACCAAACATTTGTATTTCGGGTAATTTTACAATGTCCATGAGTTTTTTTTATGTTATATTAAACTCCGATTCCATAAATGGCTGGAAATGCCATTACAATATCAAAATTGCCATATTTTCTCTGTGTTCCTGTTTAACACGGAGTAGTTCCAGCCTGAGGAGCGAATTCTCTTCAGAAAACCATAAAATCGAATTCCTTCCCATCGGGCGCCTGAAATCGAATTCGAACTGTAAGGAACCAGTTTCCAGTTTCTTTTCTTTGTGAAAAGAGAAAGAAGGAAGGAACACAACGAAACAACCTTCTGAAAACCTTCTAGAAACCTTCGGATTCGACTTTTCGTATCAGGAGCGCAAATAATTTAATCGCATGTATTACAAGAGTACTGCTAACTAGCGTGACGCCGGCCAGATTTACCAGCCGAAGTGTAGCTAAACGGATAAATTTTAATCCCACTTCGGGATTAAACTTGATTCGAAAAACCTGCTAGAAACCTTCCAAATCGACTTTTTAGTAATAGGCGAGCATAACAACTCATCGCAGGCCTATTTGGCTGGGAAAATTGAGAGATTGTGGTAGCTCGAACTCGCTGGCTGGGGCTGCGTTCAATTTAAACCATTTTTCGTATAAAATTCAACAAGGTTGCTTCGAAAACGACTTTTAAATCACGGGACTGCAGAGATAGATCTGGCCTGGTCTGTACCCGATTTCTATGCAGGTGGCAAGGAACATGGTAAATTCAACTATGCGACATAGTTGGGTTTTAGCAATTCTAGTCCAAAGCGACTTCGCAGTAGCAGGCTAGCATAAAGTCATCTATCTTGGTCGCAATCTGTTTAGCACTTAAAGAAACTGTACGGCGAACTGTGAGATTGGCCAGAGGCACTTTTGAAACCAACAATTTTCGTATTCAAATCAACAACGCGAGTGCTTGATTTTACCAATTTTAGCTCAAAGGCGACTTTTAAGTAGCAGGCGTGCATAGTATTGTCGACGTTAGCTCAGTTTGAACGATTTGGCAATCTGCTTCAAATTCCGCCACTGACAATATCGAACGTCGTCGATTTTACCTAGTTTTCAGTTCAATTTCTTTCAAAACGACTCAACCGTAGCAGAAGCGCATAAGACGGTTCACGTCTAAGACCGGATACAACGATATCAATGGGATTCACGTTCAAATCAACTACGGACGTAGTTGATTTTACCACAATTTCTTCCAAAACGACTTTCCTTGAACAGGAACGCAAAGTTTCGTGGAGATAATCGACAGAAATCGCTAGCACGGACGTATCTATGTCGGGCATAGTTCGAGAATCAAGGTGCATTCAGTTCTGGTCACCTGGTGCTCTAGGACCATATTCTAGCTTGTACTTCATAAACTTACAGGTACCGTGTCACTTTAAACGAATATCGCGAATAGCACACGCCTCTCTCTAATAGAAATTGCGACCGCCGTCCTCTTTAAGTCGTTTCGAGCGAATTACCAGCAATTTATTGGTGTAATTCGCACGGTATTTTCATTTTCCGAAAACAACTCTTTCACCGCATATTCTTTGCCGCCTAAGTTTTCTGTTTGCCGGCTTTCTGGACTTTTATAACTTCCCCACATTTCTTCTAAAATCGCTTTTTCTTGCCGGAAGTGCTAGAAAAACCTGCTAGCCCGCTCTCGAAATTCGTCGAATGCTGCTGGCCAGTAAGTTAGTGCCTGTCGTTCGAACAGAAATGTCTGGTTGAACCGATATCTCGTATGAGTCAGGTAACCAAAGGATGCGGAGTTGTTTCAACAAAAAATCTCAAGAAGTAATTGAAGTACGCAGTGTGTGAACGAACGGGTCGCCATTAACCAGGGCTCCGCTAAAAGCATCGAACAAAACCATACCGGCTCAGGTATTAGGCGCTCAGAAATTTAAGGTGGCCATCAGCGCTACGCTTGGTTAACTAAGCGCGTTTGGTTAGCGATCTTTGTTTTGCCAGTCACAATCGGTGCTGGCTGCCCTACAGCCAGCACCGATTGTACGCTCGTACGCGGTGTAAATTTAAAGTGAATGCGATAGAAAATGTTTTTCGTGTTTGGGCTATCAGCACAATAATAAGCCAAGTAAACAAAAGGTATGTGCGCAAGTATTCAAACAGTCGAAGAGAAAAGTACTTTGATACTTTACTGTTCTGTGTAATAAATGATATAAACGCGATATAACGAATACGAAATTCACTTTATTATCTATACATATAAATATAATTGTCGTGTCTGTCTGTTATTTGCTTATAAACGGCAATAACTTAGTTTTTTGCCTTATTTGGATAATAACTTAGCAGAAACACATTTTTAAAAATTTTCTCTGTCTGTCTGTCTTTCACGTAAAAACAGCTAAACCGATTGTAATGAAACTTTCACAGATTATTAGGTCTGCCTCGAGAAATAATCTGCCTTAGGTTTTATTTTACTTCCCTCACGCCTTCTACCTCCTCCCATAAAAATGACTCATTTTCAAAAATTCATAGTAATCAAATTTTCATGGAAACCATAAAAGCTATTAATTTGAAATTTGGAATATATTATTTCAATTATAAATGCAATCTTCAAGTATATAAATAATTTGAATCACCCTACTCCTTCCACCACCTCCCATACAACCCATACAAACTACATAACATACTATACTCCAATTTTCTCAGTACGTATAACTTTTATCGAGCTATGATTTTGTACTAAATCCTTAATTAGCATTGATATTAATATCAGGAAAAAATTAACCAATTAGCTTTAATCCTTCAATCCCCTTTCATACAATCTGACACAAATCCACGACTTTGCGAAAATTAGATTTTTTTGAAAAGTGTGAACGTTACTGTTCTGAAATTTAAAATATATCAATTGCATGAAAATTATAGTTGTTTCTCAAAAAATAACTAAAAACCCTCCACTCCTTCCACCACCTCCCATACAAACTGCACTTTTTCATTACTCTACACCAATTTTCTCAGTACGTATAACTTTCATAGAGCTAAAATTTTGTATTAAGTCCCTAATTACCATTATTATTAATATCTAATTAATTAATTAATTAATTAGCCGATTAGCTCCACTCCTTCCATACAATGTGACACAATTCCACGACTTTGCAAATAAGCTGCCAACAAGTCGGGCGAAACGTTATTATTCTTGGGACAAGTTGCAGATATGTGGAAAGTCAATATGCAGGCTAGAGTTGTTAGGGAAGACTAAATGAAAGGGGGTTTTTGGGCAGGGCAATTGTCAATTTAACACTGAGCGGAAACGTTCAAAAGCTGCAGTACATATAATCAATATTTCGTTCGTTTATTTATGCAAGTTCGAGTTTTTATGAGGGGAGGGGTGATAGTAAGGGTGGGTGGATGTCAACAGTTTTTTAATTGATTGCTTGAATCACGTCCAATATTCTCTGTATAGAATGTCAGTTTCATAGACGAAGTTGCATAGAATTTTCATAAGATTCGGTGAATTTTATATTCACGAAACCAAACATTTGTATGGAAGGGGGTAGAGGGGGTAGGGGAATCGTAAAATTTGTAACGCAAATTTATTTCCTTTCTCTTGTAGTGTGCTCGTACAAAATTTCAAGTTCGTAGCTTTTAATTTGTTGGTTTTTAGTTGATTCAATGAAATAAGTAGAAATGATACTTTTGTATGGGAGGAGGTAGAAGGGCAAGCGCGATTGCAAAACTTTTAAAAGACTTTCATTTCAATTATTTTTGTAAGTTTTTGTGCAAAATTTGAAATTGATAGCTTATAAGAGTTAGCTGATAACTGATTTCTTAAAAATGCTCGAAAAAATAATTTTGTATGGGAGGGGGTAGAAGAGGTAGGGGAATCGCAATTATCTTTTCTTTCTCTTTTAAGGTGCTCGTAGAAAATTTCAAGTTCGTAGCTTTTAATTTGTTGGTAAGCAGTTGTTTTATTGAAATTTGTCGAAATCATACTTTGGTATGGGAGGGGGTAGAACGGCAAGTGAAATCTCAAAAATTTTGACGCAGTTCCGTTTCAACTATTTTCAAAAGATTTTGTGCAAAATTTCAAATTGATAGCTTTTATTAATTAGGTGGTAATTAATTTCTTAAAAATGGTCCAAAAAATAATTTTGTCTGGGACGGGGTAGAGGCTTGCAAGGTATTCAACCAGTTAATATTTCATTCTTTTAAAAAAAAAATTTTAAATCAATTTTGCATTTTCAAGTTTCTACCTACAAATTTCATTCAAAAATTTTCAGTTTATGTGGTTTTTTCATTGCACATGAAACACCTTGTGCACGGTAGACCAGGGGGGGTCGGTGTATAACAATTGTGGAATTTTTATTATTTTTGCTGTATGTACAACAAATAGATGTATCAACATGCAAAATTTAAATTTTGTATCTTTCACCAGAGCCCTTAAAAAATCACTCAAAATTTTCGACATTTTTGGTTACCACCTCCCTTCCCTTACACCTTTTTACCAAATTTAAAAACTACTTAGTTCTACAATTTGACAAAATTTGAATTTGATATCTGCACTCAATTTTGAATTATAACGGTTTGAAATTTCGGAAATGCACCATTTTTGAAATGCTCCCCATTTCCCCCACTACTATTTTGTCCAAATGTTATAGTTTTCTCGTATTTCTCTGGTATAGCTTAATATAGGTTCTAAGATTCAATTACATAGCTTAATAAATAGCCGAGATATTGATTTTTACGTGTTTTTTTTGCCCCCCTCCCCCTGGGAGGGTTAGGGGGTTGTTACCATGGTTGAGATATTTGAATTCTTATTTTTCGGTTTAAGCCCTCCCCCTGTACCCGTACACCCCCCAAAATGGGTATCCGCCTGAGATCCGCAACTATCTACAATTCCCCAAGCATGAACTTTCTCTCTTGAAGGGTTTGGGCGTTAATCTGCGTTGAGCGTACACACCGGCGAACGGCGTACAGACAGACGGATTATTTTTTGCATTTTTAGGCTAATTTAGTCATGAAACGCGAAAAAACAAAATTTCAGGGTTTTTTTTTTTCGAAGTCGATCACAATACCCTACTATTAAAATAATAAAGTAAAACTTGATTTTCTTGAAAAGTGTGAATCTAACTGATCTGAAATTTAAAATATATCAATTGCATGGTGATTTTAGTTGTTCCTAGAAAAATTACCAAAAACCCTCCTCTCCTTCTACCACCTCCCATACAAATTGCACAATTTCATTAAATTCAATGCACTGAGTTTCTCAGTACCTATTCAGTTTTTCAAGGTTAAATTTTGTGCAAAATATTTTTATAGCTACTCTAGCATGAAGTGAAATAAATTAATTTAGTACTTAATATCACAAAAATTTCGATTCCATTGGTAGTATCATATGATTGGGCTTTACGCACAATCGAAGTCCTGTTATGTTTTTAAGCTTAATGTCATTTTATTTGAGCTTTTTTATTTAACACAAGCTACAACTATTCACATGTCCTTAACGCTCTACAACACGTATACATATAATCTCGAATCACGGGTTTGATTTGATCACTGTCCCATATAAATGCGATTATCACGGTTTCATTCTTAATAATTTATGGTTCTGATTCCAACAAAATTCAAAGCAATATAGACATTCACAGACAGAATGGAGGACTTTCCCAATCTGCCCCTCTCGCTCTGCCCCAGGGACACGATTCAGGTCAGGAAGGTAAAGCGACTCGAGAAAGATATGTAACCTAACGTCTAACTACACGAAACTAAAGTCAATCAAACGTACTTCAAGCATGTACTAACTATAATAATGTAACATATACAAATATGTATACCTTACCGTGGTTACAAAATCATCAGAAAAAAAAAGAAAGTTTACTCACCAACGCTCAAGAATACTAAACTAACCTGGCTGCCGTAGTTGAGTAGTAAGAGGTTGGTCTAGTTCTGCTTATTGTCGCTCGTTGGCAGCACCTTCTTGACACTGAAAAATGTCGAGTTTCATTCTGCCTCGGTACTCTGTTGTGCTCCGGGTTCCTTGCAACAAAATACGCTCTACTGTTAAGCTAAAGGCAAATCTAATAATTCAAGATTTGAATACAAATAAGAAACATAACAGTAGTACGATTGGGCATAAAGCCAAGAAATTTTGTAGGGGAAGTGGTAGAGGGGGTGACGACATTGAACTAATTTTTTCACATGCCGCTAAGGTTGCTATCAAAATATTTTATGAAAAATTTAGGATTTAAAAATTTAATTGGTACTGAGAAAATTAGTGTATTGGATGTAGTGAAGTAGTGCAGTTTGTATGGGAGGTGATAGAAGGAGGGGCGAGTTTTTAATGACTTTTCAGAAATAACTATAAATATCATGCTTTTGACATGTCTTAAATTGCAGATCAGTAGTATTCATACTTTTCATGAAAATCGACTTTTTATAAAGTTGTGAAATTGTGTCATTTTGTATGGGAGGGGGTAGAAGGGGTAAAGCTAATCGCCTAATTTTTTTTTGATTTTACTAATAATTCTAAATAAATATTTAGTGCACAATTTCAGCACGATCAATTTTATACGCACTGAGTAAATTGGCTTAGAGCATTTCATGAAAAAGTGCAGTTTGTGTGGGAGGTGGTGGAAGGAAGGAGGGGACTCAAATAACTTGTGTACAGTAGATTTATATCATCATAAAAGTAAAATATTCCAAATTTCAGATCAATAGCATTTATATTTTTCAAGTAAATCCGTTTATTGTCAGATTGCGAAATTGTGTCATTTTGTATGGGAGGGGGTAGAAGGGGTAAAGCGATTTGGCTCGTTCACGAGCTTGACCTTAATTTTTTGTTAAAAACGACGTATACAAAATTTGAACTTTCTAGCTCAACGCGTTCTCAAACTAGAGAGGACACGGACGGACGGACGGACAGACGGACAGACAGACAGACAGACAGACGGACGGACGGACATCCGGTTTTGAGATTTTTGAGTGATTATATGAACTTCTGTATCATTCAATTTTTTCTCCGAGCCTTATTTCTAGGCGTTACAAACTTTGTGGCAAACTTATAATACTCTCAGATTTCATCTAGAGTATAAACATATGAGAATTATGATTGGGCGTACCCAATCATATGATACTCTAGATGAAATGGGAAAGAGTTTAATGTTCCGGACAATATGACATCTAAAATTCTTTTGAATAATTATATTGTGACTTCTATATGGGAGGTGGTAGAAGCAGAGAGAGGAGGCTTACAATTTTTGTATATGACACCGAACGTGGCTTGCAAAATTTTTCGTCCTGAGTTTATAATTTGTAGTTCTTATTATTTTCTAAGAAATTGGACATAGCTTTACTGAAATTGGGGCATTTGTATGGGAGGTGGCAGAGGAAGTGGCGGGTCTTAGATGATTTTGAAATTTTTTATCAACATCCTTATCATGATGCTTTGTTTTAATTTCACAGTCGATAGCTCTTATATGTTTGAAGGAGAAATACTTTTATTGAATTTATAATATAGATATTTTTATGGGAGGGAGTGGAACGGGTGCAGAGAAGCTGATAATTTTTTCAGCATTTATTGCATTTATTAAGGGACAAATTCTGGCAAAATCTTAAGTTTGTACTCTTTCTGGTTTTAATGGAGATAGATTAAATGCATTTACCAAAATTATGCCTTTGTATGAGAGGTGGTAGAAGGAGCATACGGATCAAAACAACATTTTTCGTCGTCAATGACATTTCTAGTAGTAAACTTTCAACACAACTTCAAGTCGATAGCTTTGACAGTTTCGAAGAAAAATAATTTAATTTAAATTTCAAAATTTCGTGAAATGTGTATGGGAGGGGGTAGAAGCAGTAAGGCGAAGTTGACGATTTTCTTAAAACTGGTTGCAATTGTAAAGAAATTAACACTCGCAAAAATTTGTTTATTTAGCTTTGCTAGTTTTAATGAAAGCTAGGGTGTAGCCTAGTGGGTAGCGTGTTGGTCTTGTAATGCGAAGGTCATGTTCAAATCCCGGTCGGTGCAATATATAATTCCAGCACATTGCCTACTTGGATATACTTTGGTCACCTCAATCTACGAAAATAAAAAATCGTGGAAAGAGGCTTGTGCGAAGAGCTAACAACCCTTCCACAATAAGTAATGAAGAATGTTAAGGATCCTGAATATCAGGAGGGCAAGGTCCGATTTGGGCTGTAGCTGTAAAGTTACTACGTTAATTGTTTTCGTACAATTTTCGGTTGTCTTGGTAATATCATTGCCTGCTATATCATGCGATAGTTTATGTGCATATTTTTTCTCTTTTAATTGTAACTAAAATTAATCCTGACTAGTTTATCTAATTGAAATCCATTTATTCAATTAGAGATAGTGTAATCAAAACAAATTATAAATTGAATGGAAAAACCAAATATTTAGTAGATGTAACCATTTATTTAGTAGTAAATAAAATTTAGTACATAAAAACACATAAATACATAATTAAGACACATGTTAAAAAATTGTTTCGTTCAATGTTAACAAAATTTTTTTGATTAGAGGTCTATACAGCTCGGCAATTTTCTGAAAATTTCAAGTATAGAACAAAAAATAACTTAAAACAAGAATCCTGTGGGGAACAAAATTACTCGAATCTGTATTTCATGTCGTCGGATTAAGGTAATTTTTTCCCTCTTCTATTGCCGCATTCTCAACAGTAATATTTAGCTCATTAATTTGATTGATTCTAAAAAAAGGGATGCTCCCTACGAATCCTTTTTCGTACTTTTAATAATTTCTTCTTTTCGTTATGTTCGATTGGAGTACTTAATATTTGGTGGTAAAGCGAATGCGGAAGGAAACAAACATAAGTTCAAATCTGTGACAATATTAAAACAAAGTTTATGGGTTTCCAAAAGATCAGGTATGCAACGAAATTTTCTTACCGGAATCACGATTTTCTAAATTTAAATCTGCTAACATTCGCTAACTTGTCTTATCTTTGATTTTCTCATTGAAAATCCTCTCAATTTAAAAGTCAACCCAGGTAGTAATGAGGTTGGTTAGGAGATAATTGTTCCTTACTACTTTCTTTTAACTTCTGTCCAGGATTTTTATGCAGTTTCAGTCATGCAGAAGATGTTCGATATTTTTATATTTAATTGATAACTTTCTTATCAGTTGAAGGTGAGTGAGAGAGTCACCTGAGCTCACTACCAGAGCAGCAGGATCCTTAAGCCTTGTTTTATGTGGTGCATTACTCACAGACGGAATTGCCACACAGTTGTCTTACAACACGGATTGTTTCAAACGACAATCATTAACGCCCCCTCAGGTACCAGTCTATACCAAATCCAAGTTTGGCATTCATACTGGTGGATGCGAGACCTATCTAAAATCTCTGCCGGACTGTCGGTCACGGCACCGGGTTGGAAAAACGCAACTCCACGCCGAGTTCCGAAGAACTCTGCCTGCGATGTGGGCGGTAAACTACAGCTACCTCGATACTCCCCGAAGGGCCATCTTCCATTGCCGGAGGTGGAAGCAACCTTCCATGGGTACCCCGACATCCATGGTACCAGAACACCTCTACCAGAGCAGCAATCAGATTTTCGACTTTTTGATCAACAAGACAAGCCCGGTCAAGGGGAAGTACTCAAACCAATTTTCTTCAATCTTCTCCTTGTGCTATAGTACTTGGAGTAAAGTTTTCCTCCTGAATTCAGAATACGTGGCAGAAATGGCGATATATAATATATTTCCTATTAGTCAAGTAAAACAACACGGTCCCAGCAGATGTGGCCGCCTGGTGTACGAGTTTCCGTAGCCGAACTGTTTAGAGAAAATTGAAAATGTTTCTTCTTTAATTTAATCATTTAATTTTAAATCCAAATAGTTTACAGTGGTTAAGTTACATATAGCATTATTTCATTTGACAATTTTATAGTAATGTTCTCTAGCTGGGCAACAATAGTTTGGTTACTATTTTCCTTAGTTGAGCCACAATTTAATTGCAATGCAACAATAAGCTTATTTACATGAAATACCCACATCGATATTGCTTATTTGAAATACACGTGATCACTAACTGAACAATTTCAGCTTATTTGGTTCAACAATTCTCTTATTGCTTGAATTAAATATTAAGTTGTTTCATATCATTATTTCCCCATGTTTTGCATTAATTGTTAATTAAAACTAATGCTTATTTTCTCTTTGTAGCAATTCTAGCATGATTTGAAAAGTTCTGTGCCTCCTTCTATCCCTTCCCATAAAAAATTTCTCTAAAACATTTGTTCTTTTATCTAAAGTATCGCATGATTTGGCTTTAAGTTTTCTTACAATTTCGATGCGAGTTTGACGAGTTCGACTGTTTTTGATTTTTCTACTTTTGAAAATATTTTTTTTTGCTTCGTTCATAGCTATGTCATAAATTAAGTTAGGTATCCGTCAGTCAATGTGCTCCTCGGACGACTTCTGTCGTATTGTCTTTGAGCTAAATAGTACAACAGCTTAAGACAATCTTTTTTAATTAATGCGTTTTTTAATAATTCTAAGTAAAAGATTAGATAACCATATCATGATTTATGTTCGTACGTATATATTTACCACTTAAAAATAAATTGGTGGCCTCTCACTTTGACGGCGCACTGTATCCATACTGATAGCGCAAGCACACCGTTTGCAGCAAATCCAATAAAATCGATTTTTATTTTATAGGCAATTTGGGTATGAATGGAAGTCATCGGCTCGTTCGGCTCCTACCAGGCTGGCATGAAACGTAGCCCGGCATAAGCCAATCGCCACGACCGCACCTCCAATGGAAATCTCTTATCAGGCTTCGATTGATAAAGAGGAATCTTGCTCAGGCCCAGGTAAAACACTTGTACAGGTTTCTTCGTTGCGGTATGCTATGGGCTCCATCTTCTTTCTCATCGGATTGATATCGGAATGATGTGCATGTGTTTATGTTGTTTTTTGCGCATACCTAAGAAAATGTTCTTGCTGGACGAAGTCGATGTGGTGGTCATGCACGTGCATTGAGTATGTTTGACAAGGGTTAATTTCCCAGTTGGTTTGGTAGTGACTACCGATTAAATTTTGTACTGAATACAGGCCTACCCCTTTTCAGAACCGATTACTTTTCTTAACTGGTATCTTTTCGTGGGCACTTACTTTTCGATTACTAGGGGATCGGCTAAGTAAAGACCCCTCCCCACCCCTTTGTAGAGGAGGGTTGCATCTCGTTCACGGACTGACCCTAATTTTGCGTCAAAAAAGATGTGTACGATGCGTTATAAACTTATAATACTATCAGATTTCATCTAGAAAAAACAAATTTAGATAGTACATACATACTGCCCAGATTAGCAGTGGTCACCGCAAAACACTTCGTTTCTCAATCAAAAACTTAGTATGTGTTGTTTGTTTTAGATAAGTACACTTCAGTTAAATTAATAAGCTAAGCCTTAGATAAATTTAACGTGATTCATTTCACTTTATTATTTTAATAATAAAAAATTGTGATCGATTTGATAAAAAAAAATAAAAATATTGCCACCCTGAAATATTGTTTTTTTCGCGTTTATGACTAAAATAACCTCAAAATGCAAAAACAAAAAAATCGTCCGCCGTACGTGTACGCTCAGCGCACATTAACTCCCAAACCCTTTAAGACAGAAAGTTCATTTGTGGGTGAATTTTAGATGGTTGTCGATCTCAAGCTGATACCCATTTTGGGAGCTATATGGGTTAACCGAAAACAAAAATTCATATTGTGGGACCATTATGGTGGCATATTGCTCCACCAGAATCAGGGTGGCCAGGAGGGAGCAAAGAAAAATATTAGGGGTTGGAATTAATTCGTAGCGTTTTTTTGCAAAGTTCGATGGGTTGAAATGAAAGAAAAGATTTCCGGATTCTACACTGTTACGCTTTATTATTCGTGACGTTTCGGTCTCTGCTAAGACCTTTAACAAACTGGACAGTAAAGCGTAACAGTGTAGAATCCGGAAATCTTTTCTTTCATTTCGAAATGCACTGTGAAAACATTCACCAAACCATTCGATGGGTTATTCTGAAAATATTATTACAGTGGTATTATTGTAGTAAAGTATTGCCCATCGTTTTCTACTACCTTTTTCAATCTTTCTGGCAAAGCACGAATACCACGTCGAAGGAATTCTTCGTCTTTAGATTCGATGAATGAATCGATCCAATTCTTGGTACTTTCGTAGTTGTCGAAGTGCTGCTCTGACAAGCTATTCGCCATGGACCGGAACAATTGGAAATCTGATGGAGCGATGTCTGGTGAATATGGCGGGTGGGATAAAACTTCCCATTTCAGCGTTTCTAAATAAGTTTTCACCACTTTTGCAACATGGGGTCTGGCATTGTCTTGGAGCAAAATCACCTTGTCATGCCGATCCTTAAATTCGCGCTTTTCTTTTAATGATTTGCTCGAACGCATCAGTTGACATCTGTACCCAGTGATGGTTTCACTCGGTTGAGGCAGCTCATAATAGATTACGCCCAGCTGGTCCCACCATATGCATAGCATGATCTTCTTTCCATGAATATTCTGCTTTGGCGATGATTTTGATGCATGACCGGGCAAACCCCACGATTTTTTGCGGTTAGGATTGTCGTAACTCACCCACTTTTCGTCGCCAGTGATGATTCAATGCAAAAATCCCTTCCTTGCCTGCCGTTGAAGCAGTTGCTCACAGATGGCTAAACGCCGTTCGACGTCCCTCGGCTTCAACTCATTTGGGACTCACGTTCCTTGCTTTTGTATCATTCCAAGGGCTTTGAGGCGTTTTCCAACCGTCGATGAGTCAACTACAAGCGATTCTGAAAACTGCGCAAGCGTTTGACACGGGCCTTCATCGAGCATTGTCACCAATTCTTCATCTTCAAACTTTTTCGACTGTCCGGGACGCTCCTTGTCTTCTAAGCCAAAATTCCCATTTTTGAACCGAGCGAACCACTTTCTGAACGTTTGCTCAGCCAGAGCATATTCACCATAAACGTCTACTAAAATGCGATGACTTTGCGCGGCACTTTTCTTCATTTGGAAGTAATGAAGCAACACTCCCCGCGAAAACAAATTTTCGGGCACGAACGTTGACATGATGACGCTTAGCAAAATGTTATAAACTCGATAAAGAAATGTCGTTCAGTAGACTAGATGCGCCATGACAGTAGCTTTATGGAGAATATTTGCTTTTGTATATGTGACTACGGATACTTGAGTAACGCAACCTTTTGTAAAACGCTTCGAATTAATTCTAAACCCTAATACTTAAAAATGAATATCTCGACTATCTCCAAAGAAATGTAATTGAAACGTGGAACATATGTATGTATATTAAGCTATACTGGCAAAAATATAAAATTTGGACATATTAGTAGTGAGGAAAATGGGGAGGATTTCGAAAATGGTGCACTTTCCAAAACTTCAAATCGTTATATCTCAAAACCAAGGAGGATATATAATAAGGAGTGACTATGAGCATGCTTTGCCGTGTATGAAAATGGGAATGAAAGTATTTCCCTCCCTTACTAGCGAAATGCTCGAAATTTTTCGAAAAAAATAGTTGCGCTATCTTTGTTTGGCACACTTAAAAATATTGCAACTAACTCTTTCCCACGTTAAATTGTTCGACATAATTGTCAAATTTTCGAAACAATTGTTTCGCTATCCTTGTTTGGCATACTTAAACCCAAAACAACTATCTCTGTCCCGCGTTAAATCGTCCGTTGCTAAAGTGTTTAGCTTAGACATGAACCAAAAACTAATAAAAATTGAAAAAATGAAGATTTCTAAAATAAAACAGCAAACTTCATTCTACTGAAAATTATTTTATTGCTGACTGAATATTAGCAACCAAGAGAGAATACAAATAATGGTATTTTTTTTTCTAAAAGTTTGAAGCCATGTTAAGCTTGGACGCAATTTTCAAAAAGTATTCCCACATGAGACAGCCTATCAGGTACTCCATTTTATATATCCACCTTGCTCAAAACTGAGTACAGATATCAAATTGAAATTTTGTCAGAATAACATAGTCTTTAATTTTGGTAAGAAAACTCTAGTTGTGGTGGGGGGTGTAAGGATAGGGAGGTGATAAAAAAAATGTCGAAAATTTTTAGTGATTTTTTAAGGCTCTGGTGAAAGATACAAAGTTTAAATTTTCGATGTGGATACATCTATTTGATATGCATAGAGAAAAAATAATAATTTGTTCCGCAATTGTTATTTATTTATCATAACAGGCTTTCGTGGCGTAGTGGGCAGAGTGCTTGCTTTTCAGTCAATAGGTCGTGGGTTCAATTCCCACTCCAGCACGAATTTTTCAGTTGCTACTGGCAATGAAAAATTATTCGAAATAAAATGGGCAAACGGTGTAAAAGTGAAACGGCTCCACTTCAAGAAGGCCTAGATACTCAGTAGATGGTTTCTGTTCACTTTCTATCATTCAGTCCCCCATAATATCTGCAAATATTTGCCAATAGCGCCAGTACAACTTTTTAAATTGCCTATAACATAGGTCATTCTGTAAAAAAAAGACAATTTAATTAAAAATAACGTAATATAGTTTAAATACTCTACAGCATCTGTTAATAGGCTCATTTTGTCCGTAATCTGTACGATGCGGATATTCCTGAAGTGGTCTTGAATGTCTCGTCAGCCTGACATTATTATTGAGTCTGAATGTATTTGTGATGTGGTCAACCTTAGAAGTTTATTGGCTTTTTAAATTATTCAATTGTAGTGGGATTTGAAGTACAGTTTATTGTCCAGTAGTAAGCCGAGGTCGTTGAGCTCCACTTAGGTTATAGTCATGGAGGTATGGGGATATTTGATATGAAGAGCGTGGCATTTACTGGAATTAAGCTCTAATTTGTTCTGACTGCACCAATGATCTAGCGCTGTAAGCTTGGATTGCAGGAATGCAGTATCTGCGGGTGAGGGTTAGTCATGATATATTTTCAGATCACCAGCGTACATTTTCCAATACTTCTGATAGATCTGAGATGAAAACATTAAATAAGAGTGGTCCCAAATGACTTCCTTGGGGTACCCCAGAGGAAACTAATATTTCCTAGGAAATAAAACCTTGAAACTTAACAAATTGAGTTCTATTATTAAGAGAGGACTTAAGCCAGTGAAGTAAGGATTTGGTCACACCAACTTTTTTTACTTTAAAATCAGGATATTGTGATCGGTCGAACGCTTTGCTAAAGTCGGTGTACATTGCATTAATTTGATGCCGATTTTCAAGTGCGCAAAATGTATCAGATATAGGAATCATGAGATTTTCCGTGATGCTGTTCATTCTTGTAAAAGGGTGTGAGATGCGATGATTTCCAGGCCGAAGGGAAAGTTTCCAATAACAGTGACTTGTTGAAGAGAAAATATAAAAGTGATGAAAGCTTATGCGCACACTTTGATAAGAATAGGGGAGGAATAAGAGCAGGACCTGGATCTTTTTTGATATCAATAGTTGTGAGAGCATCAAGCACCTTCTCAAAGGACAATGATATGTTGTCAACTAGTGGAGGAATCGAAATATTGAGTTCACTGTGGGTTGAATCTGACTGGACACCAAAAACTTCATGAAAACGGTCAACACACACATCGCAGATATTACGCCTGCAAGAAGATTGCGTGATTCCATTGGACTTGATTATGGGAAAACCCAAACTTTTTCGTTTTGTATTAATAAATTCGAATCATTTTTTTTTGGTTCTGTTATGATATACGCAACCCGGGATTTAGGAGAGAACTCTGAATATTAGGAGTAATGACGCCCCTTCTCTCAAGTTTCTTAAATAACTTATTTCTTCTATTCCGCAGTGATCTGAGGTTTTTATCTGGCCAGGGTTTTGATACTTTATCTTTTTGCTTTATTACAATATTACAATTATCGACAATGTTAAAGACCACATCATAAAACGATGTTATGGCATTGTCAAGATCGTTACATGAGAAAAGGGATGTCCAGTCTATCGAAGACAGCTCAATACTAATGCAATTGAAATCAGCATTACAGAAGTCAAATACAATATTATTATTGTAAAGTGAACAAAATTAGTGTAGTCGCATGGTAGTTCTACTATGATGGCAGAGTAATGTTGTGTATTAGAGAAAAGATTCACCGCGTCAGAGCGCTAACAATCACTTCATCGTATGCGCCGGTAAAGATCATATCAAGCCATCTCCCATTTTTATTGGGAAAATCCATTACCTGATATAAGTCGATATTATACAGTGTGTCTCTAATAGTGGTGAGAACATCAGCGTAAAATTCTCCGGTATAATAGTATTATCGGAATGATTAGTATGAAAAGAGATACTTGGGCGATTAAAATCGCCGACAAGGAAGATATTGTTATTCGCTGTTAAGAAGCAATGAACACTATGAAAAATGTCGTGGAATTTGTGGTCTTCGGAGTTAGGCTGGATATACATATGTATACAATACCGATGTGACCATATCTATTAATAAGCTTGATTCTGATAAATTTATGTTCAAAAAATGTTGTTGGTTTTGTGTCTACCATCTCACTGGATAAAGATTTGTCAACTGCAATTAGGAAACCCATCCTTTTGACAGACCTGTTACGCTATAATTCCTGTTGTACAGTATTTCAACATTTTTGGAGGAGTTGTTTAGTCCAGTTTCGGTAATAATTATGACATTAAAATGGCATGATTTCGCGTCAATGAAGAGATTATTTATCTTCCGTCCAATGCCACTTCCGTTGTGGTAGAAAAATCGTAGGTTATTTTAGAGTTGGGTATGAAAAAACCGATTATGATCTTCACCACTTTTTTACATATCATATATGTATATGCTTCGAGAAAACATGGGACTCGTACGTGGCGAGATAGATAGAACTGCTCGTGGATACGTGTATAGACTCGTCGTAAAGCTACTAAATCCGCTGGAAGCCCTTCCTGTTGAATGGATAGCATCAGACTGGTTTTAGTTTTTCCATTAATGCAGGTCGAGTCAGATTTATTGTGCATATTGGCAAATATTCTATGCTCTCTCAAACGTGACAATAAAAATCTGTTCTCCTTGGAACTTACCGAATTCATTGATAGCCTTACGACCGGGGGAACAAATGAGTCAAGGAAAGGGGATTATTGTGACCAATAACTGCAGTATCAAGATTTGTGTAAGATAACTTTTCATTTTAATCTTCAACATATGTTACTGATGACGAAGAGTAGGGATTGATTGTGTCGCTACGCACAAAATTTTTGTAAGGACCCGGAACTATGACAGAATTCGAAGAAGGAATTGGGGCTAAAGTCGAAGTAGGAAATGAAATCGAAGTAGGAATTGATTATGCACCGAAGGGTAGAGAAGGTAAAGAAATCGTAAAATTTGATATGCGGTTTTATTTCGTTTCTCTTGGAAGATGCTTGTACAAAATTTCAAGTTCGTAGCTTTTAGTTTATTGGTTATTAATTGATTTAATGAAATTGGTCGAAATCATACTTTTGTATGGGAGGGGGTAGAAGGACAGGCGCGATCGCAAAACTTTTGACGCAATTTTATTTCAACTATTTTTAAAAGTTTTTGTGCAAAATTTGAAATTGATAGCTTTTAACAGTTAGATGATAATTGATTCGGGGGAGGGGGTAGAAGTTTTAAAGGTTTTCGACCAGTTAATATTTCGTATATTTAGGGATTTTTTTTAAATGTATTTCACAAATTTTCAAGTTTCTACCTTAAAATTTCACTCAAAAATTTTCACTTTATGTGTTTTTTCAATGCACATGAAACACCTTGCGCACGTTAGACAGGGGGGGGGGGTAGGTTTATAGCAATTATGGATCAAGCTATTATTATTTTTCTATGTATATCAAATAGATGTATCCACATGCAAAATTTAAACTTTGTATCTTTTAACAGAGCCCTAAAAAAATCACTCAAAATTTTCGACATTTTTGCTTATCACCTCCGTCCCCTTACACCTTCTAACTTAAAATTTTTATCAAAATTAACCACTATATAGTTCATCAATTTAACAAATTTTCGATTTGATATCTGTACTCTTTCTTGAGATATCAAATCAATCAAATTCCTGTTAAGACCCCCTATAGGGGCATAGGACAGAAACAACTCTCTTCCACAAGGCGCGATCCTGCGCATCGGCTTTAAGCTGTTGCCAGGACTTGTTGCCAATCATAGTCCGTTTTCGAATGCCAAAAGTCGTTACCGTAGAATCAGTCCGTATCCGAGGCGATGTATCCGTTTCTCGTATCATTTAGGTCTTAAGATCACGGGTGATAAGCCCATGATCCAGTGAGTGTCCATTTGCCATTTTTAGGGCAAGCAGGACTGGCTGTGGGTGAATTCTACAGCCCCCATCCCAGAGGGGGATAGTTAGCTCAGGTCCGTGGAGTCGCTAACTCCAAAGATAGTTGCAGGAATTGGTAAAACCTCATACTACAACTACCCCCTTGCGGGTAGATATAATGATTTGTAATTTTGAAAAGTGCGCCATTTTTGAAATGCTCCCCATTTCCCCCCACTACTATTATTTCAATTTGTTATAACGCCGGGAACCGACGAAATACCAGTTGAATTTCTGAAAAATTGTGTCGCTGAAATACTGCACAACATGATATGCAAAATTTGGACAGAGGAAATCATACCCGACGATTGGCGAAAAAGCATTATATGTTCAATTTGCAAGAAAGGAGACAAACTCTGCTGTGAGAATTACAGAGGAATATCATTGTTGTGCACGTCCCATAAAATACTGGCAAAAATAATTGAACGTCGTCTCAAGCCCTATACTAATCAAATGATTGGCGAATACCAAGGCGGATTCACAACCGGACGATCTACAACACACCAGATATTCTCGGTGAAGCAGGTGCTTGAGAAATGCTGGGAATATAACACAGACATGCACCAAATCTTCGTAAATTCTAAGCTACAATACGACAGTATCGACAGGAACGTACTGTACCAAATCATGCTTGACTTTGGAATTCCCTCAAAACTAGTGCGACTAACAAGACTTGCAATGACGAACACTTAATCCCAAGTGAGAATACAAACCGATTCCACAATCAGCTTTCGAACGGAATGGGGCTTAAAGCAGGGAGATGGTCTAGCCCCCATGCTTTTCAACTTGGCACTAAAGTATGTTGTCCGAAAAATCCCAGTCGACACCAACAGGACACTACTATTCAAGTCCACCCAACTAGTAGCATACGCTGATGACATTAACATCCTAGCAAGATCCTTTCCTAGTGCTAACGAGGTATTTGCCAATCTTGACTCCGCCGCAAAAGAAGTTGGGTTGCGCATTAACGAAAACAAAACAAAAGTAATGACGCAAACAAGAAGGAGAGCGCCTAACAGACAAAACATAACAATTTATTTTGCAGAGTGTGGACAATTCTATATATCTTGGGGCTAATCTAACAAAGGACGGTAATGAAACAGACGAAATCAAACGACGGACAATACTAGCAAATAAGACGTGTTATTTGGTATATACAATAATGAAATCCAAGAAAGTGCACAGGAACAATAAGCTGCTGATATATAAAACTATTATACGACCTGTGCTCTGTTATGGCAGCGAGACGTGGGCATTAACGCGAACTTCCGAAAAAGCAGTTAACGCATTTGAAAGAAAGGTCCTCCGAAGAATTTTGGGACCTGTGAAGAATCCCCAAACGTGCTTTGAAAGGCAAAGCGAGTGGTAACCGGCCAGTAGGCAAGCCACGCAAGCGATGGGAAGACTCGGTTGATGAAGATAGTAAAGCCATCTTAAAAATTAGCAGCTGGAGGAAGTGGTCTTTGGATCGAGACGATTGGAGGCGACGACTTCAGAAAGCCAAGACCCGATTTGGGCTGTCGCGCCATTGATGATGATGAATTGAAATAGTAGCAACCGGTATTCGATTGTGTGCTCTTACGAGATCAATTTTTGAAAATATCTTGCAGTCGTAAAGATTTAATGTGCATTCTTGGATATTAGGCAATGGATATTTGTCAAAAATGGTTACCGAATTGAGAAGGCGATAATCACCACAAGGTCTCTAAATCAACTGAAAGGTTGAATTTGTACAAAAAATTTGCACCAATTATTAATATATTAATAATTATTGCATAATCAACAGAAGCCATAACAAAGGTGTAACTAAAATTTCGACGTAAGTTGAAATCGAATGTTAAGTGTTTAAGCTCATAGGTTGAAATTTTTGAATCATTTGCTGCAGTTAAAATGAAATTTGAATCATGCAGGCATTTAGGAAAACATTTTTTAGGTAGAACAGAAATTTCTGCTCCGGTGTCAATTAGGAATTGAATTTTGTTTTTCTTGTCATAGACAAAAAGGCGGCGTGAAAATGAGTCCGACCGAGCTGCCGCAATGTAGGTTGGACTATTTAGTTTTTTGAATACTTGTAACCTCAAGGAGGAATGCATTTTTTAGCATTTTCTTTGAATTTATAATGGTACCAACAAAACGGTCGTGATTGTTGATTTGAACGTGATTTTGAAGAAGCTCTTTTACTTCTATTCCGCGAAAAATCACGTTCTCTATTCTGAAAATTATTAGATTCAAGATGTGCAATACGCTTAGATAATTTATCTGTAATTAATGATAAGGAATTTACGGTTGTATCTTCACCAAAATAATTATAAAATTTTGGTACGGTATGTATTGCTGATATTTTTATATTATCTGAGGCATCATTAATTTGATCGGCGATAGCTAAAATCTCTTCAGAATTATAGGATTTTGTGTGAATCTAAACGTTCCTCCTCTGTGTCCCTGGTTCTTTTCAAAAGAGCTTCTTTCAAGTGCTCATATTTATTGGAATCAGGACGATTCGATAAAACGTCAGCTACAAGTTCCATTGGCTCCGATTCCAGAGAAGAGACAATGTATTCATATTTTACGCTGGGTTGTGTTATTCACTTTAAGCGAAATTGAGTTCCAACTTTAAGGAACCATAAGTCAAGCCTATTTCCCCAAAACGGTGACAATTTGATTACATAAACGGAATGCGTTTCTGTAACATTTGCTCCGTGTGTATTTTGGGTGTCGCCTGTTCCATATAAACTATTTTTTCGTTAGGCATATTGAAAAAAAATGAAAATTAAGACATGTTAGTTAATAATAGGGAGATAAGTTATTACAAAAACTCACAACCAGAGATGGCCTCTACGTTGATAAAAAATTGCCAAAATCAAATAAAAATTGATAATCTTAAACTGAATCGAGAAAATTTTCCGATTTCGCGTATATGTCTGTCGTTATTGACAATGCGACCTTTCACTGTACAAAAATATTACAAGTTTGAATATAATTTAAATATGATTATTTAAATGGTATGATTTTACTTTATTATTATAATAATAAAGTATTGTGATCGACACAAGAAAAAAAAAAAATTTGCTACCCTGAAATTTTTTTTTCGCGTTTCATGACTAAATTAGCCTAAAAATGCAAAAAAAAATCCGTCTGTCTGTACGCCGTCCGCCGTCCACCGTACGCCGACGTGTACGCTCAGCGCACATTAACTCCCAAACCCTTCAAGATAGAAAATTCATTTTTGGGGGGATTGTAGATAGTTGCGGATCTCAGGAGGATACCCATTTTGGAGGGTGTATGAGTTCCGGGGGAGGCAGGGGGAGTGCTTAAACCGAAAAATACGAATTCAAATATCTCAACCATGGTAACAGCTAGGAAGCTAAAACTCAACACACAAATAGAGGGATTTGTGGGACAACTTTTAAAAATAATTTAATTTTTTTATCCATTGGGGTGCGAAAAGGGGGGCTAAGAACCAATTGTCGGCCGAATTTTTTTTCCAAATGATTATATCTTCGAAATTACTTATCGTAAAAAATTTATATTTTGAGACCGTCAAGGTGGCATATAGCTCTATTGGAATCAGCTTAGAAAATGGCTAATTATTTTAAGGGGGAGGGTCAGGGGGTGCAAAGAAAAACACTTAAAAATTAATATCTCAACTATCTTTTAAGCTATGTAAGTGAAACTTAAAATGTATATTAAGCTATACTAAGGAAATACAAAAAAAAATATAACATCTTGAAATAATAGTAGTTGGGGGAAATGGGGAGCATTTCAAAAATGGCGCATTTTTCAAAATTACAAATCCTTATATCTCAAAAAATAGTACAGATATCAAATCAAAAATTTGTCAGACTGTAGAACTACATAATGGTTAATTTTGGTAAAAATTTTAAGTTGGGAGGTGTAAGGGGAGGTAGGTGATAAGCAAAAATGTTGAAAACTTTGAGTGATTTTTTTAGGGCTCTGGTAAAAGATACAAAGTTAAAATTTTGCATGTGAATACCTATATTTAATGTACATAGAACAATAATAATAACTTGATCCATATTTATTATAAACCGACCCCCCCGGTCTAACGTGCACAAGGTGTTTCATGTGCATTGAAAAAAAAACATAAATTGAAAATTTCTGAGTGAAATTTTAAGGTAGAAACTTGATAAAACAAAATAAACAAACAAAATAAAACTGCGTATCAAATTTTACGATTCCCCTATATTCTCTACCCCCTCCCACACAAATGTTCGGTTTCATGAAAGTAAAATACACCGAATTTTATGAAAATTCTATGCAACTTCGTCTATGAAACACATTCTATACAGAGAATATTGGACGTGATTCAAGCAATTAATTAAAAAGCTATTAACATCCACCCACCCTTACTATTACCCCTACTCCTCCCCTCATAAGAACCCAAACTTACAGAAACGAATGAAATATTGTTAACAGTCCTGCCCAAGAACTCCCTTTCACTTAGCCTTCCCTAACCACTGTAACCTGCATATTGACTTTTCACTCATCCGCAACTTGTCCCAAAAAAATTCCAATACTTGTGTTTGCGCAAAATAAGGCGATTCGCAACAGTTTTAAATGGTTGTTGTAGTTATTTTGTACAAAGCAAAAATTGTAACTCCATGAACATTTGAAAAATACCATCAATATATAAAAATAAAAACGTGTAACTCCAGTTATACAAAAGTTAACAATCATTTAATTTAATTTCATAAAGGAATATGCTTTTTATAATTTTTTATATGAACAGTTCTCACCCTGAAAATGTAATACACTTCACTATAATTTTAAAATTGCAAACGAAATTAACCAAATGACGATTTTGTTTTCTAAGCTGGGAACAACCACTACTTATAAAAACCGGCTTGCAAAGGTAGAGTTGCGCGGTTTAAGTGTTGATCGCGCGGACCATATAGTTGCGAGTTTTCAGTATATCATTATTCGGGGATTTCTCATTGTATTTCGATTTTGATTTTCTCTTGGGATATCGAGCATTATGTATTTTTATTATTTCGCTCAAAATCCAATTTTTTATGATTTTGGAGTTAAGAGGTTTTAGTATTAGGCCGACGATATGTACCATATATACCGGGATGCCGGGGTGAGATGCCGAATAGAATGTAATTTTCAAATATTTTTTTGGAAGGTGAACATTATGTGTTAACTCCTTTTAAGCTTAACTGATGATAAAAGACATTGCTACTAATGTTTTACAATACTTCAATAAACTGTGGCGCCTTTTTGGGCTAAATAAAATATATACAATAAAAACCGCGGCAAGAAAAAAAACACCCGACTAACCTTAAATCAACTAATAACCAACAAATTTAACGCTAAGAACTTGAAATTTCGCAGAAGTACATATCATGACAAACGAAATATCTAATACTGCATCACAAATTTTAGAATAACCTCAACTCTGACAAAAGTGAACATAAAATGTTCCGAATTTTATAGAAGTTCTATGAAACTAACATTCTGTGCATAGAATTTTATTAACATAAACATGGCGCCCCATATAAACCCAATCTTGCATAAATAAACGAAAGAAATATTGATTAAACGTACTGAAGTTGTTGATCGTAATCGCAGTTAAGTGTTAAATAATTGACAACAGTCCAACCGAATAACCACTTAGTCTCCCCTATCCATCCTACCCAGCATACTGGCTTCCCAAGCATCCTCAGCTCGCCCCAAGAATAATAAAGTTGCGCCCGACTTGGCAGATATTTTTTCGTTAATCACTCAATATCATCAATTAAAATTTGTTCAAATTGCAAGAACCCTTTCCAATTGTACCAGATATGTACAAAGTAAAAAACATAACAGGGCTACGATTGCGCGTAAAGCGCAATCCTACGATACTCTAGATTAAATATAATTTTTTGTGATCCCAAGAAATTTTGTATGGAGAATGGTAGAAGGGGTGATAGCATTGAACTAATTTTTTCCCAACATGCTAAAGTAGCTATAAAAATGTTTTATACAAAATGCTTACTCCAAAAATTTTATAGGAGCTGAGAAAAGTAGTGTGTTAGGTTTAGTGAAAGTGTGCAGTTTGTATAGGAGGTGGTAGAAAGAGTGGGAGGATTTTAGTGATATTTTCAGAAATAACTAAGAATATCATAAAATTGACATCTCTTAAATTTTAGACTAGCAATATCAAAAGTATGAATGTTGCTAGTCTAAAATAGAAAGAAGAAAATAGATTTTTTGTGAAGTTGTGACATTGTGTCATATTGTATGGCAGGGGGTAGAAGCAGTGAAGCTAATCAAATATTTTTTTATGATCTTAGTTATAATTCTAAACAAGTATTTATTACAAAATGTGAGCTCGATAAATGTTATATGTTCTGAGAAAATCGGCTTAGAGCATTTCATGAAAAAGTGTAGTTTGTATGGGAGGGGGTGGAAGGAGGACGCAAATAATTTTTATACTGTAGATTTAAGTCATTATGAAAGTAATACATCCCGAAATTCAGACTAATAGCTTTTATACTTTTCGAGCAAATCCATTTATTGTCGAATTGCGAAATTGTGTCATTTTGCATGGGAGGGGGTAGAAGGGGTGAAGCTAATCGTCTAATTTTTTCAGCCCGCTAAATTTTATACGCACTGAGTAAATTGGCTTAGAGTAATTCATGACAAGTACAGTTTGTATGGGAGGTGGTAGAAGGAGGAAAAGGACACGTATAATTTTTATACGATAGATCTGATTACATCACGTCGAAGCTGGGCTATACTCCAGCTGTCATCAGCTGTACTAAGCTGACACAGGACAATCTTCCAGGTAAAATTATTGCGTCTTTCAAAGTGTGCTTGCCTGCAAACCTTACTACTGCCAACTCTGCTGAATTTTGGCCACCAGGCGTCATTGTTCAGGAATTTGAACCTAGAAATAGCTCTCAACGGAATTTTCGTCGAAGAAGCAATCAGCGAAAACCAACATAAATACTTCATGTTTGACTGCTATCAATCCTTCATCATCTAATGTTCACAAGAATATATCAGGCTTTGTTAATAATAATAATAATAATAATAATAATAATAATAATAATAATAATCTCACTATTCTCTACCAAAATGTGCGTGGCCTTAGAACCAAGTTGGACGACTTCATGGTATCCCTTCTGGAGAGTATGCCTGATATTCTTTGCATCACTGAAACGTGGCTACTGCCTTCAATTCATAACTCTGAATTTTTCCCGAATTGCTACACTGTTCACAGGCATGACCGTGATCTTAGTCGCTCTATCAAAAAGGATGGTGGCGGTGTCCTCATCGCGGTTAAAAATACCCTGTCAACGTTGCGTTGTCCGGACTTTGATGCTTTTCCCATAGAGCACTTTCTCCTCAAGATTAAACTCTCTCATGGTCGATACCTATATATATATGCTGTGTCTATATTCCTTGTTCCTGCGCAGTGGAAATTATTGAAAAGTTTTTTGACAGCCTTTCTGATATCGTCAAATCAGCTGGCGCTACCTCGACCTTCCTTATCTGTGGTGACTTCAACCTCCCCGACTTACAATGGAAAGCAGACTGGTCACACCCTTTATTGCCTGTATCTAGCATAGACTTGTGTGTTGATCACTTTACGAACCTGTGTTCACTTACTCAACAAAATTCTTACACAAATCGTCGAGGGAAGATCCTAGACTTGATTCTTTCTAATGTCAGTGCTTCTCGGATCAACGTTGACATCTTTAGCGGATTAGTGCCACCCGACCCTTATCATCCTCCCCTTCAGATCAACCTGCAAATAGAGGTATGTAATCCATCTCTTATTTGTACGAATAAGAAATACAATTTCTATAAGGGAAACTACGAGCAAATGAGTTGTGACCTCGGTAATATTAACAAGTTTGAACTTCTTAGCAGCAAAAGCTCTAATGAATCATCGATGCAACTACACTCCATCCTTGATGATATTATTCATCGGAATGTTCCCTATCGTGTCATTTCTAGTCGTGACTACCCTGAATGGTATAACCATTCTATTATTTGCGCCCTTCGTAAAAAAGCGCGTTTGCATAAAAAGTATAAGCGTTCGTCTCTTCTATCCGATTACCAAAACTATTCCCTTCAACGTAAGCGGGTCAAATCGGACATCAAGAAGGCTTTCTCTGCATATATTTCTCAGCTCGAGGCGGCACTGTTGCGCAATGAGACCAAACCGTTTTGGTCGCATGTTAGAAAGCGTAGAAATAAACAATTTTTTCCTTCACAACTTAAGTTTGGTGATACTTCCACTACCTCTCCACAAGAAATGTGTGAGCTTTTTGCCAATTACTTTTCTTCTGTGTTTAGCCACTCGAGTAATGATCTGTCTTATGACTTCTTCATCCCACCCCAGGAGTCGATCTCTGAGATATCCATTAGTGAGAGGGACATTATATCAATCATCCATTCTCTAGACTCGAAAATCGGTGGCGGACCGGATGGGATCCCGAACCTTTTTGTGAAAGCTCTCTTCTCGGAGCTCGCAGTGCCATTATCTATTTTGTTCAATAAGTCTCTTGAAGAAGGCTCGTTTCCTGCATGCTGGAAGTTAGCTAACATAGTACCCATTTTAAAGAAAGGAGATAACGAAAATGTCTTGAACTATCGCCCTATTTCCACCCTGAACTGTTTTGGAAAGGTGTTTGAAAGATTAGTTCGTAATGTAATGTGGGAAAAACTTTATCACTTGGTATCACCAGCCCAACATGGATTTGTGAAAGGTAGATCTACTTCTACTAATTTATGTGAATTCACTAATTTCGTTGCTCAATCCTTAGATCGTCATAATACTGTCCAAGTCATATATACAGATTTTTCTAAAGCTTTCGACACTGTTAATTGTAAAATTCTAATCTCAAAACTTGAAAGGTATGGTGTCTCTGGATCTCTCCTGAACTGGTTCAGTTCGTACATTACGGACCGTCGTCTCCAAATTACGTTCAACGGATACTCCTCTACTGAGTTTGTTGCTAACTCTGGCGTCCCTCAGGGATCGATCCTTGGTCCTTTATTATTTACTCTCTTCATAAATGATTTGCCCCAATTTGTATCTTCGAACTGTCTCTTATTCGCTGATGACCTCAAACTGTTCCGGGAAATTTCCTCCGTTTCTGATGACAGGATTCTCCAGGCTGATTTGTCGGCTGTCTCTCGTTGGTGTTCAAACAACGATATCTTTTTGAACATTGAAAAGTGTTTTACTATGGAGTACTCGTATAAGACTACCCCCTCTGCTCTCTCTTACTATATTAATGGATCCACACTTACAGCAGTAACCACAATAAAGGATCTAGGAGTGGTCTTTGATCGTAAACGTAAATTCGTCAATCATTTCTCCGAGATTACTAATAAGGCATACAGACTTGCTGGCTTCGTCCTCCGCACGACCGTCCAGTTTAATCGTCCAGGAACGGCTGCTCTCTTATTTGCCACACTCGTCCGTAGTATTTTGGAATATTGTTCCATCGTCTGGAACCCACACCACTCTTGCCATGTTCAAACCATCGAATCTGTTCAGCGTAGATTCACTCGAACCCTTTTCTACAGATTAAGGAAACCTCATATCGACTACAATGACAGACTTGAAGTACTTCACCTACAGCCACTGCATTTAAGGCGGACCTTTCTCGATGCTTGCTTCCTCTACAAGATGTGCAACTATCTGCTCAATACCCACCTTTGTGACGACCTGAACTTTAGATCAGGAATAGTCTCAACAAGGAATTCAGACATCTTCAATCCTCCACGTGCCTCTCTAGATGTATACCATCATTCTCCGATGCTAAGAATGCAAAGGAACCACGATCGACTCCAATTTGGTTCTTTAGCTTCTTCTTTTCCATTATTAAAAAATAGAATTAAATCTATCATATTTAATGTTTAAATTTTTAACTTCACTATTCATTTATTTTTTAGCGTATATTATAAACTATTATCTTCAATGTTTAAATTTGCTGTTCTTTTGTTTTCCGCTTTTGTTTAATTGAAATTGTAATCTTTTTGTTCAAGAGCTCAAATAAATAAATAAATAAATATTATAAAAGTAATATATTAAAAAATTTGGACTAATAGCTTTTATACTTTTTGAGTAAATCCATTTATTGTCGAATCGCGAAATTGCGCATCGTTTTGTAGGGGGAGGGGGTAGAAGAAGTGAAGCTAGGCATCTATTTCTTTGGTCTGACTAATAATTCTAAATAAATATTTAGTGCACAATTTCAGCTCGCTAAACTTTATATGAACTGAGTAAATTGGTTTAGAGTGTTTCTTTAAAAAGTGCAGTTTGTATGGGGGGTGGTGGAAGGAGGGGAAGGACACGCATAATTTTTATACGATAGATTGATATTATCATAAAAGTATTATATTCCAAATTTCAGGCCAATAGCTTTTTTACTTTTCGAGCAAATCCGTTTATTGTCAAATTGCGCAATTGTGATATTTGGTATGGGAGGGGGTAGAAGGGGTGGAGTGCTTTGGCCCGTTCACGAACTTGACCTTATTTTTTTGTCAAAAACGACGTGTACGAAATTTGAGCTTTCTAGCTCTACGCGTTCTCAAGCTAGAGAGCGAACAGACGGACGGACATCCGGTTTTGAGATTTTTGAGTGATAATATTAATTTCTATATTATTAATTTTTTTCTCCGAGCCTTATTTCTTGGCGTTACAAACTTTAGAGCAAACTTATAATACTCTCAGATTCCATCTAGAGTATAAATATACAGGCACAATAACCTCATAGAGGATATCACGTTTCACTTATCATATGTAAACAAAAACATTAGCAAGCTCCGCTAACTTTAGCCTTCCATATCTTATAGATAGAATTTCCCTCGAAACCCATCGAATTGCTCAATCCACAATGCATAAACATAAACATAGAGCGTTCACAGTCCGACAGTTCTGAGCTCCTATGAGTCGTTTCGAAATCTGAAATTGTTGGGGCTCCACATAACTTTGAGTTAATGCGGCGTATCAGCTAAACTGCAGTTTTTAGCAATGCGCTAGAGAGATATAGAAGTATAGCGGCCCCATCGCAAGCACCTCTATAGTTCGTGTTCGTTCAGTGCGATTGGGACTTATGCCGCAATAGCACCAGACTCTATTCACCATAGTGCCGTTCTTCCGACCAGGCGCACATACTATGTAGCACCACCACTCGGCCTTGTGGCTCAGCAGCTCTTTTAATTAACCCCTTTGTGTTTTTAAAACACATTTTCAACTTGGTACCCCGTTCTGCCCCGGATTCCCCTATTTATGAAAAATCTAAATAAGAGATAATTTTATTTTATTAGTAAAAACAGGACTACGATTCCGCGAAAAGCCCAATCATACGATACTCTCCGCGAAATAGACACTTTTGTCATCTTAGAAAATTGTGGTAGAAGGGGTGACAGTATTGACATCACGATTGAAATTTCTTTCGCCCTCACATCTCAAATGGTGTTGCTAACCAAAGAAGCGGTAAGCTTGCCTTGATTTTGAGTGCAAGTGGAAAGAAACTAGACATCAAATGGAGCACCATCTTTCTTCCTAACCGGCCAGCAGAAGCTTTCGTTAAAGCTGGCGTTCAATACTCGAGGCCCCCACGCTCTAATGGGAACTATGCTGTAGCTCCCCATACTGAATGTGGGGCTTAAGGCAAACACGCGCGATAGCATTTTCATCCGAGCGAGCAGTGCTGTTTCACATATGCGTGTAATCACTTCACAATGCCGTGACGTGTGTATAATAAATGAAAGAATATTTTTAATATCGTTGGGTGAGTGTCCATTGTATGTCGCACATACGAGTCAGACTGGCCTGACATGCTGGTATTGCTGTACCAAACGTGTTTCAAACCGCCCCGGACACTTGCTCGAATTTCTGTTATCCTATTCTGAAATCCACATGTTCAGTTTCTACGGTCCCATATGTAAACACATTTTGGAATTTAGACATGTTAGCTATTCTATTTTGAATTGGTATTTTTGATACACTATCGTAAAGTGCTTATATAGTAGTTACACGTTTCTATTTCATAACAAATAGACGCGCGACGACTCTGTGAAAGTATCGAGTATCATCATCTCCATTTAGCATTCCGATACATTAATTCAACGATGTTGCCGTGTTCTGTAGTATGTAATTGAGATCTTACCACCGGTAAAAAAAATAATGAGCCTTTGTGTGCGAAAACTTCTTTCTTGAGAATTTTATGTGAGCCTAGTACAAATGAACTTCCGATTACAAGCAAAAGTTTCATTTCGACATTCTCGAAAGTTTTCAGTTTCTCTCTTTCTATGTGGACTGAGAAAAAATGCCATGGTGTTTGAGATTGAAAATTAATTAATCACTTATACCTATCTCAAGTATCTTAATGATAAAATTAAGAATTTTTTAATTTCAATTTTATTTAATTTACCTGCTTATACATTATAGTTATCAATTCTTTAATTATTGCAATTATTTCATCCATGGGTCGCAGCTTGATTACTATTCCATCATTTATGTCTCTAAGACGCCTCACTTCATATCTGCTACAATAATCCGTCTATTCGTCTGTACAATATGTATCATATACATATGTAATTTTAATTTTATTTTAATAATAAAGTATTGTGATCGACTTGGAAAAAAAAATTTGCTACCGTGAAATTTTGTTTTTTCGCGTTTCATAACTAAAATAGCCTAAAAATGCAAAAAAAAAAATCTATCTGTTACACTTCTCTAAAATTCGAAGTTTTCAAATTAAAATAAAGCGCCCGAAAGATTTTTGTTAAGATCTCGCCAATTTATTTCGCCAACGCACACGATTTAATCACTCGAGGACTTCTTTCCGACTACCGCGCTGCGACGATCTCGCCGCTCGTTCGGCGCCGGTCGCAAACCTCATTCCCAGCAGGGCCGAGTCGGGGTCTCTTACCACTCGACTGCAACATTGAAAGATATGTCCTCATTAATCAAACATATGTCCTCATTAATCATTAAACGCTAATAAATTAACGCCAGTACATTAACGCCAGTACTAATAAGTTCTAGGACTCAAGCAAATCCAACAAGTTGAGCCTATCCACCTCTTCGCCACTCTCTCTATCGTCTATTCCATCCATACCATTGACACCATGATATTTTCGGAGAGAATCGACCGCCACTAACGCCTCATATCGATTATATCCTTATGCGCGCTTAATCAATTCTATAACATACCGATCATTCTTTAACGCCTTGATGAGTTGAAAAGGCCCATCATTCTTGTTGTTTCCTATTCTCGCCTTATTGGTTGCCGCCTGTCACCACAGTACAAGATCGCCTCCTATATACTTGGCTGCCATCTTACGCCTTTGGTCGTATCATGCTTTCATTCGACTTAGCGCCCTAGTGATATTTATACTCTAGATGAAATCTGAGAGTATTATAAGTTTGCCACAAAGTTTGTAACGCCAAGAAATAAGGCTCGGAGAAAAAAATGAATGATACAGAAGTTCATGTAATCACTCAAAAATCTCAAAACCATATGTCCGTCCGTCCGTCTGTCCGTCTGTCCGTCCGTGTCCTCTCTAGCTTGAGAACGCGTTGAGCTGGAAAGTTCAAATTTTGTATACTTCGTTTTTAACAAAAAAGTAAGGTCAAGTTTGTGAACGAACCAAATCGTTCCACCCCTTCTACCCCCTCCCATACAAAATGACACAATTACGCAATTTATCAATAAACGGTTTTTCTCGAAAAGTATACATGCTATTGATATGAAATTTAGAATATAATACTTTTATAATGATATCATTCTACTGTATAAAAATTACATGTGTCCTCCTCCTCCTCCTTCCACCACCTCCCATACAAAGTCCACTTTTTCATGAAATGCTTTAAACCAATTTACTCAGTGCGTATACAATTGATTGAGCTGAAATTGTGTAGTAACTATTTATTTATAATTGCTAATAAGACTAAAAAAAATTAGATGAATAGCCTTACCCCTTCTACCGTCTCCCATACAAAATGACACAATTACACAATTTATCAATAAACGGCTTTTCTCGAAAAGTATAAGTGCTATTGATATGAAATTTGGAATATAATACTTGTATAATGATTTCATTCTACTGTATAAAAATTGCATGTGTCCTCCTCCTCCTCCGTCCACCACCTCTCATACAAACTGCACTTTTTCATGAAATGCTTTAAACCAATTTACTCAGTGCGTATAAAATTGATTGAGCTGAAATTGTGCAGTAACTATTTATTTATAATTATTAATAAGACCAAAAATTTTTAGACGATTAGCTTTACCCCTTTTACCCCCTCCCATACAAAATGACACAATTTCACAACTTTAAAAAAAGTCGATTTTCATGAAGTATGAATGATACTCATCTGCAATTTAAAACATGTCAAAAGCATGATGTTTATAGTTGTTTCTGAAAAGTCATTAAAAACTCGCCCCTCCTTCTATCACCTCCCATACAAACTGCCCTACTTCTCTACATCCAATACACTAATTTTCTCAGTACCTATTAAATTTTTAAATCCTAAATTTTGCATAAAACATTTTGATAGCAACTTTAGCGTCATGTGAAAAAATTAGTTCAATGTCGTCACCCCCTCTACCACTTCCCCTACAAAATTTCTTAAGATACAAAAATTTCTCTTTCATCTAGAGTATCGCACGATTGGGCTTTATGCCCAATCGTACTCCTGTTATGTTTTCACTCGCCTTTGCACGGTTCAGTAATAGCCTTTTGTTAGATACAGAAGCAGTCGAATCGTCACCCGATCGCTTCCACACCCCGATGCTGGAGGACGCCATCGCCTCGCATTGACCGATTTTAGCATCCCGGGCTTCACTCGCCATGCCCGATAGGTCATCACCGACCTTGCCTTTCGAGCTTCTAGTGAGAGGGTCTTTCTCCCTAGACCGAGTCTTATCGCCCAAAGCTCTCGCCTAGCTAGCTAGCTCGTCACTCGCCAAGTCTGCTATAACACCGCGACTTCCATGGGAGAACAACAACTGAGCTGGATAATAATGCGTACTGGCACTGATTGTGTTAATTAAACCCCACACAATATCAGGCAGCGCATCACCCCACAGTGCTTGCACACCGGCCGCCAACGCCTCTATAATAGTACGGTTCGACCTTTCCACCTGGCCATTCGCACTTGGTGTGGCTTTCGCATTTAGGACATGTCTAACGCCTTTCTCCTCCACAAAATCCTTAAACACTCGGCCAGTAAACGCCAGATCCTGATCGCTTATTATACGTCTCGGGTAACCATACTCGGAGAAAATTTCTCTTAGCCTCGCCATCGCCTCGATAGATCTCAGAGTTCTCGTCGCCCGCGCCAGGACGAACTTTGTAAGCCCATCGATCAGTACCAACAAAGATAAATTTCCCCTGACACTCCTCACAAACGGACCCAAGTGTTCAATGTGCACAGTGTCAAATGGTATTCCTCGCCATTCCGTAGGATTTAGAAATCCTTCGCCTCGCCCATAGTCGCCTTTCGCGAATGAACACCTTAATCACGACCTTACATATTTATAAATAAAACGCCTCATTTTCGGAAACCAGTAAGTCTCCTGAACCAGTTTCAAATACCTTTCATAACCCTGATGTCCCACCTCGTCATGATGTTTGGGTACCAAATCAAATCTCGCCAGCGCAGGGGCGTATAACCGGTCGCCAAGCAATGTTTTCCGATATAAAAGCCCGCCTTTCATTTTATAATTCGCCACTTTCTCAGGTATGGGTGATCTTTCTATCAAAAACTTTACGATTCTTTACGCCTTGGAATCCTGAAGCTGAACAGTTAAAACCCAATTCTGCTCATTCAACGCTAAGATGTTAATGCGCACTGTCGTTCTTTCATCGCCAATGCATTTCGACTAAGAGCATCCACATGATGCATTTTTGCATCAGTACGATATTCAACTTTCATATGAAAGTCCTGCTAGCCACCATCTAACAATGTGAGGAACCAAGTCTCCCTTTGACAACGCCCCTCTAATCGTCCACAATCAGTTATCACCTTAAAATGGTATTCCGACTAAATATACTCGGAAACGCCTTACCGACTCTACCATCGCCAGCGTTTATAGCTTACATCTATGGTACTTCTGTTCATGTACAGTAGTTGTACGGCCGCCAATTACAAGTTTCATTACACTTCTGCATAAGTATTCAGCCAAGAATGTCGCGACGCAATAGATAGAAAGAATGAAGCTTACAAAATTTTTACTGAACGACCAACACGAGCCAAAAAAGAAAGATATGACGAGCTTAGGCGATATGCGAAAAAGACTTGCAGACGAAAACAAAGGAAGTACCATAATGACAAAATACAAAAAATGGACGACGACATGAGAAAAAACGCGGGACGCATACGCAATAGTAAAAGACTTATAAAAGGGATATAAGCCAAAAACCAGTCTCTGCAAAGACGCAGAGGGCAATATCATCAGCGACACAGAAGAAACCAAAAGGAGATGGGCTTCCTACTTTGAACATCTTTTGAATCCCACCCCATTAGCACCGATCACAACAGACAACATTTCAATTGAAGCCTCAACTGACGAAGATGAACCATCATCGACACTATCCACGCTGGCTGAAATCAAAGCAGCCCTATGGGACCAGAAACTAAACAAAGCGCCGGGAATTGACGAAATACCAGTTGAGCTTCTGAAAACGGTGGAAATTGTGTCTCTGAAATACTGCACAACATGATATGCAAAATTTGGACAGAGGAAATCATACCCGACGATTGGCGAAAAGGTATTATATCTCCAATTTACAAGAAAGGAAACAAACTCTGCTGTGAGAATTACAGAGGAATATCATTGTTGTGTACGTCCTATAAAATACTGACAAAAATAATTGAACGTCGTCTTAAGCCCTATACTAATCAAATAATTGGCGAGTACCAAGGCGGATTCAGAACGCATTTGAAAGAAAGGTCCTCCGAAGAATTGTGGGACCTGTGAAGGAAGGAACGGAATGGCGAATAAGATACAACCATGAGTTGTATCAACTCTACGACGAGCCAGAAGCTTCAACGTTCATCAAGCTACGTAAACTGCAGTGGGCTGGCCATGCAGAGCATGCACAAGATAGAAAGTTCATTTTTGGTAAGATTTGTCTGATTTCATTTCTCTTGTAAGGTGCACGTACAAAATTTTAAGTTCGTAGGTTTTAATTTGTCGTTTAGTAATTGATTTATTGAAATTTGTCTAAATCATACTTTTGTATGGGAGGTGGTAGAAGGACAAGCGCGATCTCAAGGCTTTTGACGCAGTTTCGTCTCAATTATTTTTAAAAGTTTTCTTTAAAAAATTTAAAATTGATAGCATTTAATAGTTAAGTGATAATTGATTTCTTAAAAATGGTCGAAAAAATTATTTTGTAAGAGAGGGGGTTGAATTTTTGAAAGTATTCGACCAGTTAATATTTCATTCTTTTAGAGATTTTTTTTTAAATGCATTTCGCAAATTTTTAAGTTGTATTCAGTGCTATAAAAAACTCTTTTCGTTTTTTTTTGAATAAATTAAATTGTACATTGTCATTGCTTCAAATAAACATAAGTAATCGAAATATTGATTTATTTATTTATTCATCTACATATAGAAGATATCTCAACAGTCTAAAAAATTGTAATAAGAAATCTGTACACATTAAAAATTCAATAACCAAAACAATAAGAAACATTAAGTAAAACAATAATAAAAAAATAAAAGTAATTCCATAAAAAAATTATAAATTTGCTACAATATAGGCTTTAAACTGCGGTCGACTATCAGTAAAATCGATTTTGCCGGATATCATATTAAAGTAGGAGATGCATCTGGAAATAGGTTCATTAAGTTCATAATTTGTGCGGTGCGCGATGGGTTCTGCCAGAATGGCCTTTCTGGAGCATAAATTGAGAGTTAATTGAGCAATTCAGGGCTTTTAATGCGATAGGAGATAACATCCTTTATGAACATCACGCATAATAACTTTCTTCGATGAGCCAAAGATTTCAAGCCAATTAATTGGCATTTGGTTTTATACGTGGGAATGTCAGCGCTCCACTTGAACTTACGAAGAGCATATCTAGAGAAATTACGTTGAATTCGCTCAATCCGCAACACATGAATCTGATATACAGGATCCCAAACTACACAGCAATATTCCAAAATAGGTCTCACAAGAGAAACAAAGAGTGCTTTGACAGTATATTGGTCCATGAAATCTTTAGCATTACGTCTTATAAATCCCAGATTTGAATTAGCTTTGCAGATTATGTAGTCGATATGAGCATTAAAGTTAAAATTAGAATCGATCAACACGCCAAGATCATTTACCTCCGAGGATCTCTGAAGAGATCTGTTAATTAATTTGTAGTCAAATAAAATGGGAAAAGATTTACTGAAGGCAGTAAATATAAAATTAAGTTCTAACAAGTTAACATCACACCAATTATAGAGCTCAGAAATATCAGCCTGAAGTTCAAGACAATCATCCAAGCTTGAAATCTTAGAAAAGAGTTTAACACCGTCAGCGTACAAAAGAGTGCTTGAAAATTTAAATATTGAAGGAATGTCGGTTACAAATAAAACAAAAGCAAAAGGCCCTAAATGGCTTCCTTGGGGAACGCCAGATTTAACATCAAAACACAATGAAGAAATTCCATTTATTCGCACAACTTGTCTTCTATTCGTCACGTAAGATGAAAACCAGTTCAACAGATTAGAATGAAACCCTAATGCCTTCAATTTCTGAATCAAAAGACCATGATGAACCCGATCAAATGCCGTTTTGAAGTCTGAATAGAAAACGTCAACTTGAAAGCCTTGTTCCATTGCATCTATACAATATTTAGTGAAAATCGTAAAATTTTTAGACGTAGAACGACCGCAAATAAAACCATGATGAAAGTTTGAAATAACCTCTTTAATATGAAAATAAACTGCCAACAAGTCGGGCGAAACTTTATTATTCTTGCGACAAGTTGCTGATGAGTGGAAAGTCAATATGCAGGTTAGAGTGGTTAGGGAAGGCTAAGTGAAAGGGAGTTCTTGGGCAGGGCTGTCGTCAATTGAACAATATTTTGTTCGTTTCTGCTAGTTTGGGTTTTTATGAGGGGAGGTGGATGTTAATAGCTTTTTAATTAATTGCTTGAATCACGTCCAATATTCTCTGTATAAATGTATTTCATAGACGAAGTTGCATAGAATTTTCATAAAATTCGGTGTATTTTACATTCACGAAACCGAACATTTGTATGGGAGGGGGTAGAGAAGGTAGGGGAATCGTAAAATTTGATATGTAGTTTTATTTCGCTTCTCTTGTAAGGTGCTTGTACATAATTTCAAGTTCGTAGCTTTTAGTTTGTTGGTTATTAGTTGATTTAATGAAATTGTTCGAGATCACAGTTTTGTATGGGAGGGGGTAGAAGGGGAAGCGCGATTTCAAAACTTTTAACGTAATTTCATTTCAATTATTTTTCTTTGTTCTTATGCAAAATTTCAAATTGATAGCTTTAAATAATTAGGTGATAGTTGATTTCTTAATAATGGTCGAAATCATACTTTTGTATGGGAGGGGGTAGAAGGACCAGCGCGATCTTAAAACTTTTGACGCAATTTTATTTCAACTATTTTTAAAAGTTTTTGTGCAAAATTTCAAATTGATAGCTTTTAATAGTTAGTTGATAATTGATTTCTTGAAAATGGTAGAAAAAAATGTTTGGATGGGAGGGGGTAGAAGTTTTAATGGTTTTCGACCAGTTAATATTTCGTATATTTAGGGTTTTTTTTTAAATGCATTTCGCAAATTTTCAAGTTTCTACCTTAAAATTTCACTAACAAATTTTCAGTTTATGTGTTTTTTTCAATGCACATGAAACACCTTATGCACGTTAGACCGGGGGGGTCGGTTTATAACAATGTTATTATTTCTTTTCTATGTATATGAAATAGATGTATCCACATGCAAAATTTAATTTTTGTATCTTTCACCAGAGCCCTAAGAAAATCAGTCAAAATTTTCGACATTTCTGCTTATCACCTCCGTCTCCTTACACCTCCCAACTTAAAATTTTTACTAAAATTTAAAACTATGTAGTTCTATAATCTGACAATCGATTTGATATCTGTACTCGTTTTTGAGATATAAGGATTTGAAATATTAAGAAGAGCACCATTTTTGAAATGCTCTCCATTTCCCCCTACTACTATTATTTCAACATGTTATATTTTTTTGTATTTTGCTAGTATAGCTTAATATATATATCAATTTTCAATTACATAGCTTAAGAGATAGTTGAGGTATTCATTTTTAAGTGATTTTCTTTGCACCCCTGACCCTCTTACAATAATTAGCCACTCTCTAAACTGATTCCGGTGGAACTATGTGCCACATTAATGGTCCCAAAATATGAATTTTTTACGATAAGTAATTTAATTTTTAGTTTTTTTTTTCTGTCGATCACAATACTTTATTATTAGAATAATAAAGTAAAATAGCTTTTCCCTAACTATGTTTTCAAATAACTTAGGGATTGAGGATAGTTTGGATACTGGTCTATAATTTTCAACCATAAGTCTGCGACCAGCCTTAAATATTAGAGTTATGAAAGACAGTTTCCAAGTATCCAAAAATGAACCGAACTCCAGCGACTTGTTGAAAATCATAGTTAGCACTTCATAAAGCAAAGATGCACTGCCTTGTAGGAACATAGCCGGCATTTTGTCATAACCAGATACCTTTTGAATGTCTAAATTGCATAGAGCAACTGGTACAACATCTTCAGTAAGAGTTAAAGTTAAATGGGGACCAAACCGTCGAACCTTCCTCAAAAATTTGAATTGACTGTTGAGGTTGAGTTATAAACAGACTAGAAAAACGATGCGAACAGTTCACAGGACTCTTCAGCAGAGTTCGATACCTCTCCTAGAAGCTCCATTGAATTAGGCAGTAATGAGGAATTACGTGTGGAGTTGAAGAAGAGCCAAACGGTTTTACTATTACGTTTAATTTTTGATTCAACTGAGTCAATATATTGTCTGTAAAGAAAACGATTAAGCCAATCAAACTCCTTCCTGAGACGAAGGAATATGTTCCGGTCGTACAAAGACTCAGTTTTTCTAAAACGCTTAAAAGCTTTATTTTTTACGTTTTTTAGGTTGCTCGATTTCTTGTTAAACCATGGAGGTTTAGGGCACGACTTTTCATTACGCGAAGGCACATATAATTTAAATGCATCACATGAAAGTTGAATAAGCACACGATAAATTTAAATTTGAAAACTTAGAATTCCAGTAAAAAAAAAATAGTCATTAAGAGCAACAAAATCGGCTTTGAGAAGTCATAGCGCGTATTGTCTAAACTATTACAAGATATAGGCCCAAAATTATAGAATTCTATTAAAAAACCAAAAGCAGTAAGATGAATAGAGTTATTTATTATTTATTTAATATAGGTAGACAAGTTAAGTCTATTTTACAAAAAATATAATTAAAAACAATCTTAATACTAAGCTTATGAAAAAAAAGTTTTTACCATTACTTACAACAAACATAAACAATTAAAACCAAAAAAGACTGCATTAAAACTAAGACTTAAATATTATTTACAAATAAGTCTTAAATTTAGTCACTATTTTATCTTTGTAGGTGTTCCTGCTTACAGAACTATTAAAGCAGTCTGAATGCAAATTGAAATTTTTTATGGCGCAAGCAATAGGATTATTCATCAAATATTCGGTAGGATACGTTTCACTTTTCAAGATCCTGTTGTCTCGAAAATTGAACCTGTGGTCAACAAATATAAAGCGGGAAAGGAGCTCGCTCGAAATCATGTTTGACTTAATCAGATCGAAAGCAAGCGTAGCAGAAGCAAGCTCTCATCTGCTCTCGAGAGTAGTCATATTGAGCAGAAGTAGCCGACATTTGTAAGAGGGCAACCGGTAGCTACTAAACTGAAGACTTTGTAAAGCAAACAGTAGAAATTGAACTTGTACTCTTTCAATTCTGTACGAGTCGATTTAAGTAGAAGGTGACCAAATAACACTTGCATATTCGAGTAGAGGCAACAACAGCGCACAGAAAAGAGTCTTACACAAGTGTGGGTCATTAAGTTCCTTGACTCTCCTCTTTATGAAACCTAGCATAGCCATACCACTATTTGAAATTTTATCTATATGGGATTTAAATGACAACTTAGCGTGAAATATTACTCCAAGATCTTTGATTTGAGAAACACGTTTTAAATTTTCATTGCTAATATTATAGACAAATTGAAAAGTGCCAGACTTTTTTCTGGAAAAGGATATTACTGCACATTTCTTAACATTCAATTGCATACCGTTATTTAAACACCATTCTGATAAAATGTTAATATTGCTTTGCAATATAGTGCAATCTCGATTTGATTCGATAGTTCTGAAGATTTTTAAATCATCAGCATAAAAGTATAACTTGCATTCGTTTAAAAGTAATGGCACGTCATTAATAAAAATTATAAATAGAAGGGGCCCCAATATGCTACCTTGGGGAACGCCAGAGGAGTCAATTTGGATAGATGCGATGAAAATCTAACTTTTTGTGTACGATCCGCCAAGTAAGACTTCAACCACTCCAAGAAAATACCGCTAATTCCATAACGCTCTAACTTGAATAGAAGCAGACCGTGGTCCACTACATCAAAGGCGCTGGAAAAATCTGTATACACAGAATCTACCTGATTACTTTTACCAATTTTTTGCCTAATGAATGTAGAATATTCCAAAAGATTGGAAACAGTTGACTTACCCTTTAGGAAGCCATGTTGGCAAGGATGAATAAAAGGACTTACGGTTTCTATTAGTACTCCCGCAACCAGCTTTTCGAAAATCTTGCCAATAGATGATAAAATGCTTATTCCTCTGTAATTACGAATGTCAGATCTATCTCCAGACTTAAAAATAAGTGTTATATGCGCCAATTTGAAACATATAGGAAAAATAGATTGCTGAAGCGAAGCGTTAAACAAAGGAAGCAATAAACGAGATAAAGTGGAGGCGGTTTTATTCAGGAAAATTGGGGGAATGAGATCAGGTCCAGCACCTTTATGAATATTTATATTAAGCAGTGCAGAAGTTATTTGGTCAATAGTCAGGATCACGCTGGCTAATTTCGGATCCTGAAAAGGTATGTGAGAAAACTTACCAGGATCAAACTTGAAAGGTTTGGTAAGTTTGGAGTCAAAGTGGTTAGCGAAAAAGTTCGCAATTTCTTCAGGATCAGAAGAAGAGCGATCTCCAAATTTCATAGAAGCCGGATAGCCACTTGTACCGCGTTTGTCATTAATGTGTTGCCAAAACATTTTAGGGCGATCAATCAAGCTGTTTACTATTTTAAGGTTATGGTGTTTTATGGCTTCCTTTTCACTAACATCGAATTGTTCGCGCAGATGCAGAAATGCAGTATGATCCTTGAATGATTTAGATTTAGCCCATTTCTTGTAGGATTTGTTACGCTTGTTACGTAATATTCTAAGGCTTTTATCCATATGCGGGGGACAAGACAACTTAGTACTAATACGTTTAGGGGTGTGCTTATCTATTATAACTTTTAAAGAGGCAACGAGATTTTCAGCACTTTCATTCACATCAACACTATTATTGACTGAAGATTGTAAATTAGAAATTTCGAGATTTATCATTTCATAGTCGGCGTTGGTAAAATCATAGGTTATGATCTTGTTAGAGTCACTACGAATATTGTGTGTAGAGGAGAAATAATTTAAGCAAAGTATATTGTGGAAAACGCTCGTCTTTTTAGTCAAAGTAGAGGTTGCTTCTTTTAATGAAAAATTTGAAGTAACACTGGTGAAAACAAGATCCAATACATTACCAAATTTATTAGTTTTATCACAAATTTGGAACAAACCCAGTGAGTGAATTTCAGATAAAAATGAAATTTGATGTTCATTTATGTTAAGTGGGTCAAAAACGGAATTGAAAATTTCACTGGCCTCCCATTTAACACCACTGAGATTTGCGTCGCCATACAATAAGAATTCATCACCTGGAAGGATAGATGAATGAATCAGTGTGATGGATTTTGCAAGATCAGCATACTGCTGCTCAGTAGAATCAGGTGGAATGTAGAAACAGACTATTACCAGATTTCTATCCACCATTTGGATTTTACATGCGCAAATCTCAAAAAATGCATTAACGGGCAACTGAACAGCTATAGGATAGCTAGAGAGTCTATTTTTTACAGCAATAAAGACACCATCTCCTCGCTGATCAACCAAGTGCGTCGGTTTAAGTTTATCTTTCCGAAATATAGACCATCCAAAAGGGATTATTTCCGGATCTAAATGAGATTCTAGGAGCCAAGTTTCTGTAATCATTACAATGTCATAAGGACAGTTAGCCAAATATTACGAAATTGAGGCAGTGAACCTCTCATTCCTGACATATTGTGGAAATAAAAATTTAATTCTTTGACATTGTTAAAAAGATCGGGGTTAGTTCTTACATGCTTAAGATTACACAAATTCCTGCCAAAATTATGATGTAGGTCATGAGGTGAATCAATAATCTTAGAAGGGTCCGGAGCCGTATCAACATTCAAATAAGCAAGACCTTTAGGTACGAAAAAATCTGTTATGATCTCCATGACTTCTTTGAAGATCGGAGATATGCCTTGAAGAAACATGCGAGCCAAAAGCTTCGAGATCTTTCTGAACCTGCTCAGGAGAAAGATTAAATTGCTCATGAAAGCGTATGTAAATTTGTCGCAAGCTCTTAATGTCAGTTGGAAGTCCTTCTTGTTGAATAGATAGAATAGTACTAGTCCTTGTTTTGCCATTTACGCAGGTCGTGTCAGATTTATTGTGTAGATAAGCGAGATATAGCCGCACATTGTCAAAAATTCGGTGTTCTCTTAGCCGCGACAGTAAGTATCTGTTTTCGGAGGATCCCTCTGAGTTTATTGTAAGCTTCACAACTGGTGGAAGAAGAGGGTCAAGGAATGAAGTATTATTAGGACTACTGACTGTAACAACTGGTGTTTCACTCGGAGGTTTGTTGCTTTCGCTAATGTTGACGAGAGAGGGAGTTATGTTAGAAGTATTGGGATACGGGTAAATTATGCCTCCACGCACGAAGTTACCATAAGTCCCAATGGATGGATTTGAAATGGGAAGAGATGTCTCAATACGTTGGGGGACTTTATTTTTTTTGTTGGTGGTTTTGGTTGCAACAAATGATTTTTGAATGATGCTATTGCTCTTGTCGTTAGCGAAATTGAACTGAGATTTATGTTTTATAGTTATATTTTTAATGTTATTATTATTATTATTCTTACTACTATCATTCTTTTTGAAATTGTCATAATTACAATGTTTCGTATTATCCTTCCAGTGTCGGATCTCCATGCTATTCCATTTGAAGACATCCGATTTTTGGTTGAAAAATAGCCAGTCGTATTGCACGGGCATCTGCAATTTGAATTTTCTGTATCTGGGCGTAATCCCACTAAGTGCCTTTTATCGAAAATTGTTCCGTAAGGGTTTTGCACAGCCGTGACTCATCCGCGTTTGGAGGAGCTTTTGTAACAAAATAAGACAATGTCTTTGTGTTACTTTTTTCTTGCTTATTCATGTTATTAAGCTTCTTTATTCTGGCATCCCAATCAGTTTGCGACCACGTTGTATTGAATTTTACCAGTGACTTTTTGGTTGCAACATGAACTTCTCCTGGTAAGTGTACCTTTGGCAGCGAGAAAGTTTTATTAGGTGATACCGAGACTGTATGAATGTGCAAATTATCTTGCGGAGGCTGCGATGTAGAGGGATTTCGTGATTCATCAATGTCTCTGCAAACAAAGCGGGTGACGGCTATTTCACGTTCGAAGTCAACAAGTTTCGACGTAAAATCGTTAGAATGCTTGATTTGGTATCCGGAATCATTATTCAATCGATTCGATAATGATACAAGTGATTTGTTGGCCTGGGCAACAAGTAATTTGACTGACTTTATATCATCATGCATATTAATAAGTTTGCTTGTGACAGCATTAACCTCCGAAGATGGAACGATGTCCGTTAATGTAGGCGAACCGTATACCGAGGCGTTATCAGATAGGCTGTTCATGATTGTGGTTAATTTCGAATCAGCTTGTGTCCATTTTTTCGTTAATTTGGATGCATCGTGTTGAATTAAACTGCAACATGAGTGCAGCTTGTCTAGTTGGCATCCATAATCACGCAATTCGTCGATACACTCACTTAAGTTGGATATGTTATCCACGAGATTATTTACTTTATTAGCAGTGAATGTGCAAACACTTTTTAAGTCTTCTAAAGCACTGTTATTTGAGTCGAATTGAGACGAAGTTAGTTTTAAAAGTTTTAGCATGTGACATGGCTTAATAGCACAACACTCAGTACATGTAAAACTACATGAATTGGTAGAGTTCTGGGAAGATGTGACACAATCAGTGTGGAAAACGCGCTCACAAATTCCGTCACACGTAATGTTGTTATCATTACTAACAGCCTTAGCACAGACACCACATAACGCGTAAGACGACGATGATAATATAAAAGACATATCGAAAAATGAATAGATGTCACTAGAATTGAAAGACACAAGATAACGATGCAGATATCGATAGTTCAAGAGAGGAAAAAATAGAAAGTCGATTGAAACTATGTCAATTGCACAAAATTGTTAATTAATAGCACACTTTTATGTAACAATCAAAATAATTACTACACGACGAAATCGGCACAGTAAGCAATTCACACAGCAAAAAATATCAACACAATTTAACCAAGTTATTATTGATTTATTATTATGAAACTATGTCAAGTGTACAAAATTGTTAATTAATAGCACGCACAAATAATATCAACACAATTTAACTGAGTTATTATTGATTGATTGTTATGGAAATTAAAAAAAAAAATTTATTTCGCGGAGCTACGCGTAAACACGTCTGTACTGGGCGGCAGTTTGACTAGGAAGAGCGGAAAATCTACTAATAAGGTGTTATACTTAAACTCATTATTTACGAAGATTAGATCCAAAATTCTTCCAAGACTGTTTTTAAAATGATTAATTTAAAATAATCCAAAAGAGTACAGCAGAACGATTACTGCATACTCGACTTCCTTTCGAACGTTGAAAGTGATGAGTGACTTCTTTTCTTCAGAAAACATCCATGTTACATCGCCTAGGTTGAAATCTCCCATCACTATTGGGATCTCGTACTGATGCAGGCTATTAACGATGTCCTCTATGTTGATCAGATGCTGACGATAAAGCTCCAAACGGCTGTTAGGCGGGATGTAGCTCACCAAAAATGTTATTTTGGATGTAGAGGAAAACTTCACCGAAATACAAAGTAGATCTACGATGTTTAAGTTCAGGCAAAAATCAATTTGCTTACTTCGAAGTGTATAGAGCGGATTGCATTTAGTATACCGCCACCACGGTCCATACCAGTAGATGGTGATCGGTCACATCGATAAGCCACGTAGTAAGAGTCAAAAAGCTCTGTTGACTGAAAACTATCATTAAGCCAGGTTTCTGTTAAAACTATAACGTCGTATTCATGATGTGATGAAGCCAAAAACAAGTCGCGAACTTTCGTGCGCATACCACCAACGTTACCAACGTTCTGGTAGTACACTAAGAAGTCATTAGAAGATGCAGTACAAGCAGGCATTTGGGTTTCAGTTAAGAGATTTCTATCGGTAGAGCAGCATTCCCGTTTTTTGGACGATAAATAAATTCTCTAATGCGAACGGAGATAGGCCATTTTGACGTATCCATGGCACGCTCAAGAAGAGAAACAGGAACTGCAATCTTAAAAGTAATATAACGAAGCGAGGTAATGTCAGCATCTCTCTTCGTCAGTCTGGTGCAAAGTAACTGCTCCTACGCAATTTGAAGCTTTTCGACCGTGTACTTCCTAATAGCCTCAGTCTTAGTCTGAACATTAAACCGAGACAACCATTTAACTGCCGGCACTACATTGGTTGTGTCGGTACCGATGACATTATCACGACGTTGAGACCGGCGAACCTTCTTCGATATTACTTGATTCCAAGTTCCAATCCCGTCATCATTGGAAATATCGATAACCGGGATATTAGGTAGAGTAGAGCCTAGTAGGTAGTGTGTTGGTCTTGTAATGCGAAGGTCGTGAGTTCAAATCCCGGTCGGCGCAATATATAATTCCGACACATTGTCTGTTTGGATGTACCTTGGTCACCTCAATCTAAGAAAATGAAAAATTCGTAGAAAGAGGGTTGTGCGAAGGGCTAAGAACCCTTCCACAATAAGTAATGAAAAATGTTAAGGAACCTGAATATCAGTAGGCCAAGGTCCGATTTGGGCTGTAGTGTAGTAGGGATATTAGGTTCAGGTACAGGTAATAGACGAGATGTTGGCAATGGGCACCGATTTAAACATTTTCAAAGTGGAATTCACATTCGACACACTCTTTGAGGATTTACTGGTCCTAGAGGCCATTAAACCAGTCTTCCCTCCGTCCGAATCAGTGAAAAAGAGAGCCTTTAACTCAGAAACTTGCTTTGAGAGTTCTGCAAACTTATCCGCTAAGGACACTGAGGCGACAACGCAAGAATAACAGCGCCATAAGATGTTTGACTCAGAAGTCAGAGTTTTCTTTACCGCGTCCAAAACTTAAGCGCACTGAAAATGGAATTTTAAACCACACAATGCGTCACACTTGAGATAATTAGCACCAGAAAGGTTTCCATCACAAATTGTCCATTCTTATCGATGACCTGTCGCCATCTTTCTTGTAGAGCCATGATTCCATCCTCATAGAACTTCAGTGGTTTCTGGTTAATAAAAACGCCGACAAGTGCTTATGGGAACTTATGTCGGGGATAAAATATAAAGACAAGTAATACTTGTTCGTCGGTTACTGGTTAAAAGCGTTTTTATTTTCGATTCTATCCGCATTTATAACATTTTTCTTAAATTAAACTTACAGCTAGTTTGTTATGTATTTCAGTGCTAAACTATTGTAAATAGTTAGTTAGTTCCTAAATACAAATGCGTTATAATTTACCGAGATGCATCTTTGGCATTAAAATTTGCAGACCGAAATCGCTTGATCCATTGTTATACTACTCGTATCGCTAGAAAGCATCGTCTCCATAAATTGCACACATTTTTTCACGAACCTGTGACGAATTTTCGCCTTTGTGGAAAAAAAAACTTCAAAATGGTACGCTTTTCTTCAGTGGAGACCTTCATTTTCAAACTTGAATAACTTTTAAGTAGTTGATCGAAATCACGCATTTCTTAAACAAAAAACGTTCTCTAAAATATCACCTTTCTAACATATACATATATACTTTCTAAATTCTGTTCGGTATTACCAGAGATAATCTACTTCAAAAATATCTTGGGCAAAATACGAAAAGAGTTTTCACTTCCCTCGATGTATGTATATCTCTCCTGAACTGGTTCAGTTCGTACCTTACGGACCGTCGTCTCCGAATTACGTTCAACGGATACTCCTCTACTGAGTTTCTTGCTAACTCTGGTGTCCCGCAGAGATAGATCCTTGGTCCTCTATTATTTACTCTCTTCATAAATGATTTGCCCCAATTCGTATCTTTCAACTGTCTTTTATTCGCTGATGACCTCAAACTGTTCCGGGAAATTTCCTCCGTTTCTGATGGTATGATTCTCCAGGCTGATTTGTCTGCTGTCTCTTTTTGGTGTTCAAACAACGATATCTTTTTGAACATAGAAAAGTGTTTTACTATGGAGTACTCGTATAAGACTACCTCCTCTGTTCTCTCTTACTCTATTAATGGATCCATCCTTACAGCAGTAACCACAATAAAGGATCTAGGAGTGGTCTTTGATCGTAAACTTAAGTTCGTCAATCATTTCTCCGAGATTACTAATAAGGCATACAGACTTGCTGGCTTCGTCCTCCGCACGACCGTCCAGTTTAATCGTCCAGGAACAGCTGCTCTACTATTTTCCACACTCTCCGTAGTATTTTGGAAACTGTTCCACCGTCTGAAATCCACACCATTCTTGCCATGTTCGAACCATCGAATCTGTTCAGCGTAGATTCACTCGAACCCTTTTCTATAGATTAAGGAAGCCTCATATCGACTACAATGGCAGACTTCACCTACAGCTACTGCATTTAAGGCGGACCTTCCTCGATGCTTGCTTCCTCTTCAAGCTGTGCAACTACCTGCTCAATACCCACCTCTGTGACGACCTGAACTTTAGACCAGGAATAGTCTCAACAAGGAATTCAGACATCTTCAATCCTCCACGAGCCTCTCTCGATGTATACCATCACTCTCCGATGCTAAGAATGCAAAGGAACCACGATCGACTCCAATTTGGTTCTTTAGCTTCTTCTTTTCCATTATTAAAAAATAGAATTAAATCTATCATATTTAATGTTTAAATTTTTATTTTTACTATTCATTTATTTTTTAGCGTATATTATAAACTATCATCTTCAATGTTTAAATTTTCCTCTTTGCTATTCTTTTATTTTCCGCTTTTGTTTAATTGAAATTGTAATCTTTTTGTTTAAGAGCCCAAATAAATAAATAAATCTGTAGAACTTTGGGTGAAGAGCTAAAAATCCTTCCAAAATAGCAAATAAATGTTTAAAAAACCAGAAGACTAGGAGGACAAGCTCAATTCGCGATATATTAAAGCAAAAGAAAATATTTGTAAAAGAAACGGCTGCGAGAAAAAAATAAAAACAACACTTATTTATATTCCAATAAAATTTTTATTTCTATAAAACTTGTATCAAGTTTTCACATCATTTTCACATAAAACAACAGAAATTTTAGTTACTATACAAATTATTTCTCGGCATGCTTACATAAAACAAAAATAAAAATTAAATCATGTTATTATAACACAAATCAATAAAATCAAGAATTTATTTATAACTAAAAAAAATGTACAAACACTATCATACTTATGTAACAAAATAAAAATAAATCTTTTTTTGTTTTCTTTATTTCAAAATGCATATTTCGCACGATTCGATCTTAGAATATAAAAATTTATATATCTAAATATATAATTAAATATATACAAATTTAAATAAAAGCTACTTAACTCTATTTCAATGTTGTTTGCTAATTATTATATTTTATTTTTTTCTATGAACTGATAAAAAGTGCCAATGTCTTGTTTTTGTTTTTTAATATAACAAAGACATTTGTTTTTTATTTTTCTAATAAAATATTTATAATTTCTGTATATTTCCTACTTAATTTTATTTTAATTTTTTTTTTAATTACATGTAACAAGATTTATTATTTATATGTTGGTAGTGAAATGTAAAAAAAATTCTCCAAAAATGGATTTGAGTATTATAATAAATATTTGAAAATTATTATTTTATTCTAAGTTTTATTTAATTGAGCATATAAAATTTGATTTAGTAAAATTTTGTTTGTTTGTTGTTTGTTCAGACAATTTTCATATTAATGGCAGTTTATATTTACAAGTAATTTATTTTGTAGTGTGTGAACGGTTTTCTTAAAGGCACTCACAACTTTTCGGGATGTTTTTATGCAAATCTAGCTGCTTAGATTGTATAAATTAAAAGAAGACAGTTGAGACAATTTAGATAAGTATATTGCCTGGAATATATTTAAAAAGCAATTTGATTTAAGTTTTTTATTTCTTTTTCAAATTTTGAAGTGTGGTTTGAAAGATCAAATATATTTGTAGAAATTTTAGTCTTGTTTTAGGGCACATGTTCACCAGCCAGCTATTTTGTGTTGACAATGCATGAAAAAAAAAATTGTTTCGGATCGATGAATTCCCAGTTTGTTAAGAGAATTGTTTTTTAAATGTGTTAGAATTAAGGCAATATTTATGTGGAAGGTGGTAAAAGTGGTGTCATCATGTTTTATTTTAAGTTAAGTTTATATGATAGGAATCAATTAAAAACTTCATAAAAGCCACGATTTCTGTTTGGAAGGTAATAGAAGGAGCAAGCGAATTGATAATTTACCTAGGAATTTTCTGTTTCTTTCTCTTTCTAAATTGTGTAAATGTGTAATTTGTCGACAAGTATACAGGTGGTTTTGGTATTCTATGTCATCAGTCGAGAAGAGGGAAAGTATAAATGATTCTATGAATTTATTAAATATTCTTTAATATTTTCCGTGAAATGTATACCGGAAAAATAATAAAAATATCAATTCCCTCGAGATACTTCTTCCAATTTTGAGGAAATGATTATGACAGAGACAACAACAGGGTAGTGACTAGTGATCGAATCTGGATTTTTGTTACTAATTTGCCCAACGTATTGAGCTGTAGCTCCAGTTTCCGTCGTCTATCTAGACTACGTATTCATATATTTCTTTTTTTTTCTGAAATTATAAAAGACACCAACTCATTCGATAATAAAATAATTTTTCATTTTTTTAATGTCAAGAAATTAACAAAAGAATTTTCTAATAATTGACAAATTTTGAAATGTCTTGACTAGGCAATAGGCATAAAATTATTCTAAAAAGAAATTAAATATTAAAATTGGTTAATTAATAAATTGAAATTTATACAAAATTAATAATAAAAGAAATAACCATGAAATTTCTTATTTCTTTCTTTCAGTTTAACTCGAAAATAAGAACGAAAAATAATTTCTAAAATACTTATTTATAATACTTTTGTCTTAAAAGAAATATTTAATTACAAAATAATCTTCTTAGCACAACAACTACACAATTATGTTCGCTTTAACATTAACAATCACACAATATTTCTTTTTTTTTCTTCTATTATTTACACAAATTTAAAAGCTAGTTTGTAACAAAAAGTCTCATTAAAAAAATACATAATATAGAAATTAAGTTCATAAAAAAAAGCTTGCACCAATTTTAATGTTATTATTATTTTGTTCATAACAAAACTGATAATAAAGAAAATTTGTTTATCGAAAAGCATAACAAAGGAGCGCATGCTTTTAGCACAAGTTATGCAAACAGAGGGGGGAAATCCTCAAATTATAGGTTATATCACAACAGGAGCACATCATTCAAATTCGAATCCGAAATATCGAGATTACGAAAATGGCGGTGATTCACTTTCGGATTGAATTCGTTTCACCTGACTCACATTATCGTAGGCAATCGTAAAAACGCTTTTCTTTTCGGCAATCGGATTTCGCCGACCCATACTATGCAATAGTGAGTTCATGGCTATGCCGGAATCATGATCGTCCTCGAGCGTGGCAGCGTTCAGCTGTTTGGATTGACTTCCGCCGCCGGTAGAACCTTTTTGTCCGTCATCAATATAGACAGTAGTCGTTCGTGATGAGGATACCTTGACCTCGTTCTCTTTGATTGGTGATGGCTTGGGTTTAAGATCCTTCGAAATTTTCTTACTGTCTCGACTGACAAATGGCGGCGTTTCCGGGTACATGTAATGCTGTAGTTTAACCGGTGGTACCGGAATATCCGGCACCGGATCGTAGTCATGTTCGAAACGATGTTCCGAGTGCTGCAGGAGCGGATGATTGGAGTCAGTTTCAATTCGAGGCTTGTGATTCTTATTGACCAGAATGTCTTCTTTGAGAAGACGTGCACCTTTCGGTGGCGTTTTGCGAGGCATCGGTTCCGGTTTGTATTTGCTCTCGTCCTGACGGTCGTCCGATCGTCCGGTCGTTCGACCCCTATTGATTCGCTTCTCACTAGCACCGACTATTTTCTTAGCACCCAATTTCGTTTTTGGTTTTTCCGACTTTGAATCGTCCGATTTCGATTCGACGCTCTTCTTCTTGCCATAGTACCATTCCATGTATTTTGGGACACTCTTGGAACTATCGGCATCCTCCTGTTCGACTTTCTCGACCAGATCGGTTTCGCTTTGAGCCGTTCGACTGCTGACTCGTTGCTTCGGTTTTTCGTGAGCTGCCGGCGGCTTGGGAGCAGGTCGCTTTGCAGATCGATGTGGTGGTTCGGATGTGGTTTGTCGTCGCTGTTCCTTGCTGACGGGAGCATCCTTGCGGGATAAGCGTGGCTTTATGACTGGTGTTACAGGTACAGATTTGGTTGGTTTTTGTGTTTTTACTGCATCCTTCGAATGATCGGAAGTGGACTGCTGGCGTGTTGAAGACTTACTTCGGGCATCTCTTACATGGATTTCTATATGTCGCGAATCTTCCTCTTCGGAATATTCTTCGCCACTATCCGAGTAGGTATTTTGACGAATTACTATTTCATCGCCGTCCGATTCACCTTCACTATCGTAATAGGCAACTTCCTTCACATGTATCCTATGCTTCTTGCGCTCTTTCAAATCGGGACTGGCTTGTTCGTCCAGCGAATCGGAAATCTCCATCAATAGCTCCTTATTGAGAGATGGCGATTTAGTCGGTTTCGACTTCGATTTGGATTTGCTAGTTTCGACCTTCATTTTACGCAACATCCCCGATTTGCTGTCCTTGATTGGCGATCGTTTTTTATACTCTACTTCCTCGTTCTCTTCGACAATCGGTGTTCTAATCTTACGCTTTACCTGCTCCACCATAACGATCCTTTTTCGCGGCTTGTCGGCCGGTCTATAACGCGATTTCTTTTTATGACGCTTCCGTTTTATCCAGTAGATACCGTTCGGACTATTTGGAGGACTGTATCGGATGTATTCGTAATCATCCTCGGACATGGAATCGTCATTTTCACTTCGAGCTCTTCGTCGAGCCGAGGTCTGAGTTGGTATGGCTTCGGTTTGAGTGCCGGCATTGCAATCGGTTTGCGTCGCTATCGCCATTGAATGGCATGGAAGACTTTGCGTTTCGAGTGCGACTTCTTGTTGATTGTAACGTTCCTCGAGCTTCTCCTTTTCGAGAAGGATTTGTCGCAGCAGAGCGTTTTGTTGTTTCAGCGATTGTTCCAATTCTTGCTGGATAAGGGACTGATTAGAAACGGCAGGTTGCATCTCCGGTTCGCCATCCAAAGTGTTTCTACCTTGAATTGGCTGCGTATGGATAACTTTAACTTCCGGCTCCATTTGGGAGTAGACAATACTATTCGCTCCCGATTTCGTTCCGTACAGTTCTGTGGTAGTCTGGATATTTTGAACTTCATTCGGCATAGTTTGAATGTAGGTAGCACCTGGAACGATTTGATAGTGTTCTCTGATAATCTGCTTGCCATCGGGTTGCTCCTCAATGAACCGTCGCATTAGGATCTCCTTGCCGCTGTTGTCCAGCATAATAAGTTGTGGCTGTGATAGGTTACCTGCTTTCGCTGGTACATTAACATAGATGTTTTCCTCGTCCTGCTTTCCGCGCGTCATTAACTGCAAGATTTCAGCATTGCCGTCCTTGATGTAAAGTTCGCGATTTGATTGCCTCTTCATGCTTTCACGACCGTAGTCCAGCTCGCTACCACGATCGATTTCATGGCGACGCATAGAATCGTCATCGATGTGCCGTTCCTCTGCTATGTGTTTCGATTTCAATTGGTTGCGATAGATTTGTTCGTTGCGTTCGTCCATATCTTCGATGTAGACGTCGCGATCATTTATCAAATTTGTTCTAGAATTATGGAAATGAGTTTCTTTGGCGGTATTTATATCTTTTATTTGATTTCTGAAATAGCAAAAAAAAAACGTTTAGTCTCAACAATATCATCTCGCCTGAAAAACTACTTACTTAATTCTAATCTTACGATCGTCAGCTGACCGTGCCCTCCGTTCGTTATCGACACTTTCGACACCATTTTCGGCTAATTTTTCGTTATAGTTGACACGGCGACTGAATTCCCAACGGGTCGGTTTCGTTCTGGAGTCTGATGACTTCTCCGCCGACCACGCTTCCCTTCGTCCCATCCATTCCGCGACCTGAATTTCGAAAAAATTTCACGATTTTAATTATTGATCTTCACTAATAAAACATAAAAAAGAAAAAAATTGTGAAGAATCTCAAAAAACATGCGAAATCTATGACTACAAACTAAGAGAGCAAGCGTGGTTAAGCAAAAAAAAATAAATAAAAATAAAATGAAATGAAAAAATAGTTTTGTAAAATGGTAGCGAAAAACACACAAATAACATAAATTAATAAGAAATTTTGTTTTCTCTTTCAAAATAAATTTAACGAAAGCTTCTACGGGCTACAAGTTTTTTTTTTTTCTACGATTGAAACATTTGAGACCAAAACAACACTAAGATGGATAAAACTACGGAAAAAAATAATCCAGTTAACCCACTTTATAGAGGTTTTTTGTTTTGTTTTCTTTTTAAATAAACCAAGATCTACCTGAACAGATTTTGTCTGTTTTCCAATTGCCTTTTCTCTATGAACTAGATGAACATCGTCTTCAGTATTACCGACATTTATTACTCTTTTGCTACAAGAAAAGAGAAATAATTTTGTTTTTAAAGGATATAAAGATAATTGGATCTATAAATCCGCGTGATCTGTGCTTTAGTTCTCTGGGTCTGACAAATTTAATGTAAATTATCCTTGCTTAAAATTTCTAGATTTTTTTTTTTCAACTATAATTTTGTTAGTGATTTGTGTGCGTGTGTATTTGAATAGATCATTTTATAACATTTTAATAAATTTGTAAGTTATTTTCTTATCTTAAATTAAGTTTCCTTGAATACAACTGATATCCTCGATATTGAACTAAACCAAAAAAAAAAACCATTCCAGTTTAACCATTGAATTTAATCAAACTTAATATATTTTGCCTGCAATAGAGGATTTGTTACTATCAATTTCCGGTATCATGAAATATTAATCAGCGACCTCAGAAAAGCCATTGATATCGCATTTCAGATTTGAACAAAAAATTTGCCAATTTCGTTAGCTAGCGACATTGAAAAACTAGTTCGAAAATTGCAAAAAAAAAAAAAATTGATAAAGGAATTTTCCTCAGGCAAATTCGGGAACGTTACTTTGAAACCAGCAACTTGGAAAAATTGTAAAATTCTCTAAAGTATTTTTAATATCTTTTTACCTACTAAATATCTACAAGTCGCCAAATTTTTAGTCGGATTGGGTTTGTTTGCAGACGGCGTACAGACAGATGGTTTTTCGTCTGCATTTTTAGGCTAATTTAGTCATGAAACGCGAAGAAACGAAATTTTAGGGAAGCATTTTTTTCCCAAGTCGATCACAATAATTTATTATCTATAATGAAAAACAGTGCGAACATTTGTAGTCACGTGAAGTACGTGACTAAGTATTGCCACGATAATTTCGTCAGCATCGGTAGATCAGTGGTCTCGTCTGTCACGTGGACGGCTCCAGGTTCGATTCTCGGTCGAAATTCTTTTTTACGAATATTTTTTTTACGATTTGACTAAAGTAAAAATATCGTATATTCAATTAATTTGTATTCCATGAATGAGTTCAAAATTAAATCGATATTTTTAGCTCGAAACTAACGATGTCTAAAAGTGAATCCATTTGACTCTAATTTAAGTAGATTCAAAAATCGCCTGCCACGGGTTTAACTTTTGGCCGATGCATTAATATTTTTCGCAAATTCATATTTGCCCAGAATGATAATGTATTTTCACATGGACAACTCTATGTCACTGTAAGTTGAGCTCAAATACAAGAAGACTTGAAGTTATCTATAAGCAAGAAGATCTGAAGCTATTTAAAAATAAAGACAATGGGAAATTCATCACAAAGAATGTCGTGTACAAGGAAGCTTTAATATAAAACATCCAGTTAGATTCATTACCTAAACCAAAAGATTTCCCGATTTTACACTGTTTGGTTTATTATGTGTGTCGATTCGGTCTCTGCTCAGACCTTCTTTTATTGCATTACCAAATTTTAAGTTCTGAACTGAGTTTGACAAATCAGGAGGTTTTGAAGGGACCGGAAATAATTAAAAATGGATTATATATATTTTATTAAATAAACAAATGTTTCTAAAAGGAGAAATTATTTTTAATTATTTATTTCTTAACTTATTCAGCAATAACAATAACGAGGGTCTAATAAAATTTCCTTCCTTTACAAAATACGAGTGCGTAGCATGGGTGAATGTGCTTGTTAGAATAATAAGGAAAAATGTAATTAAGGAATTCCGTCTGTTTGTATGCCGTACGAATATGCTTAGCGCTCAATAACTCCCAAACCCTTGAAGATAAAGAACCGAAAACAACGAATTCAAATATCTGAACCATGGTTCAAGCTAATAAGCTGAAAATCGACACAGGGGGGTATGTGGGAAAGACACTAAGAATAATAATTTTATTTTTATCCAATGGGGTCTGAAAAGGTGCGGCAAAAAACAAATAGTTGTTTTCGGAAATACTTAACATAAAAAATAATATTTTAGTACAAAATTAGGTGGCACCCACTATAATAAATTTTCAGGGAGTTCAATACTTGTAAGTGGGAAGGTGGGGCTGCGAGATCGATAGAGCGCAAAAGAAAATTTTGAAATTAATGTCTCAATTATCTCTTAAGCTACGTGTGGCGGCTTATACTGCATCGCTACTAACTGACTAAGCCGTGGGGTCTAGATAGCTCAGTGGCCAGCACGGTCGCTTTGCAACTCGAAATCCCCGGGTTCTTACTACCTGCACGGTATTCCCTTAGCGTCTAAGGCAGGGCCTGCTTACACAAGTCTTACAGACGAGTCCGTCGTAAGCAGGCCTGGGACGAAACGCAACACAGCGCTGTAGCCGCTCACTCGCTACACTACGTAATTGAAACTTGGAACATACATATATTCTATCGAAATGTAGCAAAAATATAAAATTTGGTCATAATAGTAGCGACGGGAAATGGAAAGTATTTCGAAAATAGTGACCTTTTCAAAATTTCAATCCGTTATATCCCATAAAACCATATAGATAATAAATTGAAATTTCGTCAGATTGTAGAGCTATATGATCTTTAATTTTCGTAAAATGTTTAGGTTGAAGACTGTAAGGGGTGAGATGTAGTGAGCCAAAATGTCGAAAATTTTTGCTATTTTTTTTTGATACAATGTTCAAATTCTGCACGTGCATACATCCAATTGATATATATACATGAAGCAAAAATAACCGACCACCTCTTCTACCCCGTCCCATACAAAAGTGTAATTTCGACCAATTAATCAACTAATATTATTTATTTATTTTATTTAGGGAACACGTAAGAGCATCGCGACCTTCTTGGCCTATTGTGCGTTTATTGTCCCTTTACTCTACCATAACTCGATAGCTTTGGCTAATCTAAGTATGTCTAAGGAATCCATGTTGGCTAGCTCATCAGTTGTAAGGAAATCTTTTCCTAGAAGATTTAATCTTTTCCTTGCTACTGCCTAGCAGTGACATAGGACATGCTCTGTCGTTTCTGAGTCTTTGAGACAGAGGCGGCAGATGTCGGTTTCAACTAGACCCATATTTTTGAGGTGGTGGTTTATTTAACTATGCCCCGTCAATAGGCCGATTAGAGTACTAATATCACTCTTGCTGAATTTTAGAATATCCTCGACTTTGGTTGTTTGTGGTAGGATAAATTTCTTTGAGATTGATAAACCTGAAAGTCTATTCCAGTAGATTCTATGCTCTTGTTCAATCCACTCTCTAAGTATAAGGTTGAAGTAGCCTTTTGGTTTTTCACAGAATGGCTCTGGTCCAATAAAACTCGTTTCTGTGCCATTTTTTGCGAGGCACTTAGCCACTTCATTTCCCTCAATCCACATATGTCCTGGAACCAACATTCATGTTACTTTGTTCCTTTTTTCCCAGGATGATTAGGTTTTGAAGGCAGTCCCAAACAAGCCTCGATCCGTGTTTGTTGGATACCATGGCCTTGAGAATTTCCTGACTATCTGATAAAATATAGATATTTTTATTGCGATGAATTCTCCTTATTTGGAAATGTATCGGAGGGATCTTCTTCTTCTACAATGGCGCTGCAGCCCAAATCGGACCTTGGCCTTCTGACATTCAGGTTTCTTAACATTTTTCATTACTTATTGTGGAAGGTTTGTTAGCCCTTCGCACAACCCTCTTTCTACGAATTTTTCATTTTCGTAGATTGAGGTGACCAAGGTATATCCAAACAGGCAATGTGCTGGAATTGAATATTGCGTCGACCGGGATTTGAACTCAGACCTTCGCATTGCAAGACCAACACGCTACCCACTAGACTACACCCTAGTATCGGAGAATGTTTAGGAATAATTCCATTGCCGCAGTAGGCCGATGATACAAAGACAAGCCACTTTTTGAATTTTTTGTAGTATAAGCTGCGCTTTTTGTTATAATATTATAGTCCACCAGACTATTGATCCGTATGCGACTATTGGAAAGATGATTGTTCTGTAGCACCAGTAGATCATCTTGGCTTTAATCTCCATCTTCTGCCAAATAAGATTTTGTAGACCCAAAACGCCCTTAATACTTTGGCAAACAACTAATAACCAGACAATTAAAAGGAACGAAATTGAAATTTTTAACGAACCCCTTTAAAAAGAAATGAAAGAATACTGCATCACAAATTTTACGACGCCCACATCTCTTCTACCCGCTCTCACGCAAACGTATGGTTTCATAAATACAATTTCATACAATTTACTTCGCCTGTGCATCTAAAATTCTATAAAGAGAATTTTAAACGTAATACAAGCAATCAATCAAAGAATTATTACTATCCACTCAATTCATCTATCGCCCCTTCCTCCCTTCTCTCATGTACAAATCCATGCATAAATAAACCAATGAAATATTAATTTTATGTAGCGGAGCTGTTGATCGCAATCCCAGTTAATGTTCAATAAATGACAACATCCCTATCCTAGAACCCCCATTCGATTGGTCTTCCCTATCTGCTACCACCCTAATCTGCATACTGACTTCCCACGCATCCTCAACTTGTCCCAAGATTAATAAAGTTGCGACTTGTTGGCTGATATTTTTTCATATTGTGGCAGTGATAGCTCGTGGTAATAAATGTTGCTGGAGCTAAACAAAATTTAAAAGTATTTAGTTATAAAAAAAATAAAATGGGGCCATTACCCTACTAGCCCTAGGTAGAGCTAGGATAGAAGGTGGTCTATACGGACTTTTCAACATATTATGTATGTTTTGTACGACTGAAATTCGGGATTAGTAAAAATTTGTCACATTGAGCAGGATGATCGCTTTTTAAAGGTTTCGTTTTAGAAGTTTTGTCGCTCCATTTTTATACTCTAGATGAAATCTGAGAGTATATTGAGCTTGCCTTACCATTTGTAACGCTAAGAAATAATACTCGCACAGAGTCGCCAAGGGTACAGAAATTTGTTTTGTCGCTACAAAACCTCGATTTCGAGTGACTGTCTGTCTACAACATAACTCTCGAACACTATCGTGCTGAACAGTGTGATGCATTAGCTTAGTAGAGCTACGTAAGTCCATGGTTAAATCATTGAATGACGACTTGGCTAAAATCCTTAGTTGGAGCAATAAGAATCAAGTTGAATTAATGCTTCGAAAACACAGTTCTCTTTTGTGTCCCACAAACGTGAATCTAACTTAGATACAATCACCTTCGTATTCCAGCTATGTGAAATTCTACAGTCTTAAGTTGTTAGGTTTCCAAATCAAAGATAACTTATCCTGGAACAATCATATATTTAACATAGCCAAGGAAGCACTGGCAACGCTGTAAAAACTTCTCCACCGCTTTTGGATTATTGGCAATTTATAAGGCGTATTAGACTACATCATGAATTTAATTCCCACATATGGACGGAAGCTGAAAAAACTTTTCTCCCCTATTTGGATAGTGTATCCTGTCGCGTATGGATTCGATCGAGCAGCGCAAGGTGAGTTTTGGGTACCCCAGCCCAAAGATGCGAGTTGTACTCTAAGCGAGGTCGAATGTAGGCCTTGTATATAGTAGCTAAGTCGTGAGGCGTAAAGCATTTTTTGCATTTATGAAGAATACCCAGGCATTTAGAGGCATCAAGGGCAACTTCAAAGATGTGTTGACTCAAATCGAGATGGTTATTGAACTTTACGCCTAAAAGGATAAAATCTTCGGAAGAGCAAAGTTGTACGCCATTAAAGGCTACATTATAAGACGACGTTGGAAATTTACGTTTAAGGGAAAGATGACAGGCAGTGAACTCTACTTTATCTTTCGCGCCCCATTCCAGGATTAAATCAAAATCTGAGTTCAGCGAACGGAATAAGTCTCTGCGATTGGAAGCAATTAAATGCTTTTTTGATTCCGCAGCAGAGTCAAACTCATAGGTGTAACCTAAAGTGCTGTCATCCGCAAAACCATAGATTGGATTGATAATAGAGACAATAATTAATAAATACTAAGAACATAGTCGGCGATAAAACAGAACCCTGAGGGACACCGGAATTGTTTGGGAAGGAGGAAGAAGTAATGCCATCTAATACTACGCGTGTAGTGCGTTTGGACAAGAAATTCTCAATCCATTGAATGAGGGTAGCATCAAGGCCAATGGCCATGAGCTGAACAAGGAGACATTCATGCCAAACTCTGTCAAAGGCTTTTGCAATGTCAAGCACAAGAACTTGACCTTCGCCGTATTTATGCAAGCAAGAGTTCCAGCGGTCCGTTAGATAGGCCAAGAGATCTCTCTCGTCGATCTTCCAGAACGGAAACGTATTGACGATCGTAGATAAGCTGTTTATCCTCGAGATAATGATCGATTTTGCGATTGACATCAGTTTCCATTACTTTCGAGAGCACTCAATTAATGGCTATCGGGCGATAGTTGACTGGTTTCGTTGCTTCCTTTCTTGGAAATTAGCTGAAAATTCGCGATTTCGACAATTGTGGAAAGCACTCAGCAGAGTAGGATAAATGGAAAAGATTGCGAAGAGGTTCAGCCAGAGAAGAGCAGAACATTTTAAGGGTAATGGAAAGAATGCCATCAGGGTCAGCGGACTTGTGGATATTGAGCTTTTGCCGAATCCTGGATATGAGGCGAGTGCGAAAATGTAGCGGAGGCAGCGAAAAACCAGATAGTGTTGTGATAGGTTTAGTTTGAAGATGTTAGTGTGGATTTTCTCGCAAAACTAGCTGCCAATAGGTTAGCTTTCTCATCAGTATCAATTACGGTACGGTCACTATCTACGAGTGGTGGTGTTGATGAATAGATAAAATCATTGTTGACCGTTTTGACAAATGATCAGAAAGATCTTCCATCGACGTTCTCTTCTTTGCTCGATTCACTTGAACGTAGACAAATTGTAAGCTCCTTAACCCTTTTATATCGTTACTAGAATGGAGATTGTCCGGATTTGTCAGGAGTCACATAAAAACATAACAGAATTATGATTGGGCGTAAAACCCAATCCGTCCTAATCACATTAACTTGTTACAATTTTAAAGTCGATAGTTCTTATATGTTCGAAGGAGAAATATTTTCTCAATTTCCAATACAAGAATTTGTATGGGAGGTGGTAGAAGGAGTAATGCGACGTTGATATTATTTTAGTATTTATTGTAATTATTATTATTCTGACAAAATTTTAAGTTTGTACTCTTTCTAGTTTCAATGAAAATCGATTAAATGCATTTACCAAAATTGCGCATTTGTATGGGAGGGGGTAGAAGGAGTATTCGAAGCAAAACCAAATTTTCAGACATAAGTGATGTTTGTAATTTTGTATTTTTCTCAAAATTTAAAGCTTATAGCTTTGACGGTTTTGGAGAAAAACAGTTTAATTGAATTTCTGAAATTTAATAAATAAAATTAATTATGAAAAAAATTGGTTCTTTTAGCTTTGGTAGTTGCAATGCAAACCCAATAAATTCATTTTTGAAAATTGTGCATTTGTATGGGTGGCGGTAGAAGGAGTAAGGGAATCAGATAAATATTTTTTGGCGTTAATAATATTCACATCATTATACTATGACCTAATTTTCAAGTCAATAGCTGAAATGATTTCGGAGAAATATCAATTTCCTTAGATTTCGAAATTCATGAAATTTGTATTGTAGGGGGTAGAAAGAGGGGGGGGATGTGGCCCGTTCACGAACTTAAAGTTACTTTTTTGCTAAAAACAACATTTGACAAATTTCAGTACGATAGGTCAAAGCTATCGACAGTTATGTTGTAGACAGACGGACAGACAGTCTGACAAACAGACAGGCGGTCAGATGGAGAGACGGACAGACAGATGGACAGATTGTCATTCGGAATCAAGGTTTTTGAGCGACAACAAATTTTTTTGTACCCATGGTGACTCTGTGCGAGCATTAATTCTTAGCGTTACAAACGGAAAGGCATACACAATATACTCTCAGATTTTATCTAGAGTATAAAAACAGTGAATGCTCAGATATTGCCTCTAAAACAAAAAACCCAATGTAGCCTTATTCGTCTCTTACGCTATGTGCGTGCTAAGCGCCTCCAAATTATTTCGAATACAAAAACTCAGGGTAAGCTTTGTACAAAACAAAGGTTTATTGGTGATATCAAACATTTAAGCTAAATTTTATAACGAATTACTAGTCAGCAATTCTGTATTCAAAATTAATTAAAGCGAATTTTGAAATAAGTGTGCTAGAGTAAATGTTGAGAAATTTGATTTGATAAGCTAAGACGGATATCTTAAAGCTTATCTATCAACTGTGCTTAGGTAGGCATACAGTTTTACTGTTTCATTAATTTCATTCCCCTTCCGGTAAATTTTTTAGATATCTACATTGCTATTTGATATGTCGTACAATTAGAATTAATTCAAATTAATTATCACGTGCGATCCTACATTAAAAATAGTTTTCTAGTTACTTATGTTTTAAAGTACAAAAATTAACTTCTATTTCAGTTGCATAAATTTCCATTTGATCACATTATGTAAAATACATTTTACATCAAATTAAAATCATTTTCCCGAATCAAATCTCACACAAATGAAATTATCTCTATCATAGAACTTATCTACTTGGTATACGAGTATAAAATTTATGTTATTTTAATAAAATGAAATAAAATGATCTTGGTTATAGTTATTTAATAGTTTTGCTAATCGAGAGAGACTAAGTTCGTCTAATTCAGTATTATAATAATTATTAAAAGCGCAGATTAGATTCTAAATGCCTAAAAATATAAATGTTAGAATGAAATCGAAAATTAGTAAACATTTTTAATGTAGAACGAAACATTATTTAATTAGGTTTTTGCTTTGATTTCTTTTCTTTTTTTGGAAAATTACGCCAAAAATATATCTTTGTATATAATTTTAATAATATATTTGTGTAGTTTTTTTTTCAATAAAAGCCAATTAAACAAACTAAATTACATCTAACATTGAATAGAAATACAAAATAAAAATATATTTGCGATTATCAATAGACCCAGATTTTTTGTTTTTTTTTTGGGGCTGCATTAATTGAGTTTGTTTCAATTCCTAACATTTAAAATTTATTTAAATTTATTTTTATGCGCTCTACTCAAAATAGAAATATAATATAGATATACCTACTCATACACATATCAGAACAAATTTGTAATTTATAATAATAATAATGAATATTATTGTATATTCCGTAAACGAAACGACATTCATTGATTTTTTTTCGTAATAAGTGAATTTTTCGTTACTAACCTTGTTGCTCCGTATAATGGACACCACGAACAAATACAGCAGAAAAGTAAAATTAGAATTGTGGCAGCGATCAGAATGGCTAAAAGTATTAAGAGCCAAAATATGAGTCTATTATCGGCCTTAAATATTGTCTGGAAAGGAACGGAGATAATAATTAAAAAAAAAACAATTATTATAATTATAAATAATTACATCAGCTTGTTCTTCCCTCGTCATTACTGCATACGAACTGTTGTGTTTGGACAGTTTTTGTTGAATCTGTGAAATATCGACAAAGGAGTTGCCATCATGGAGGACCGTCACAGTAACTACACTTCTGTAAAAGGACAATTGCGAAAAATTAATAAAAAAAAAACAAAAATTATTTGCAACAAAATTTCTTACTTTTCCTTCGAATCTCCTCCCAGATTCCTAGCACCAGGCTCGTCTCCTTTAAGCGGCCGTATATCTTGGATAACAACTTGCCCACCGGTGATGGCCGACAGGGTTTCTTCAGTCTTTTTCCGATCCGGATTAGATCCTGGCACTACAAAGGACATAGTTCGAGTTCGACTCTCGGGCGGATAAACCCGAATCGTGGTCGTTGAGAACCGAACTGGAACTCCCAGATCATAGGCTCGAGCGGTCAATACAAAAACACCACTATCGTCACCAGTACTGTCCGCCTCTCGCCGACTACGACGATGTCTCTTCTGCAAAACGATGACATCACGAACGGACAGTTCACCGGTCATTTTATTCAAATCGAACTTGTTCTCGTAGTTTCCGTTAATGATTTCGTAACGCACCTCGTTATTGGGTGGCGTTGCGTCATTATCGATCGCCTTTATAAAGGCCGAGCTCGTAAAGTTTCGCAAATCGGCGGCCAGGATGAACTCATAGACTGATTTTTCGAAAATCGGCGTCTCGTCGTTAACGTCGAGCATCTTAATAATTAATGGCACCTGGGCGCGATTACCAGTCCCGTCGTTATCGCGGGCCTCGATATACAAATGATACTCGGGCATGAGTTCGCGATCGAAGCCGTGATTGTTGGTCGAGACGGTAACTAGGCCCGAGGCGGCGTCCAAATTCAGCGAGGTATTCAAATAGCCGAGGATTTGAGTGTAGCGGACCCGACCTCCCATTCCGGTGTCAACGTCTTCGGCATGCACCTGGTAAGATTAGAAATGCACAGATATATCAGTTTGCAATTAAGCCGCAGCACCGCGATGACGCAATTTTTTTTTGTTGCTAATCCGATTAGGACCTACCTGTACTACTTTAGTCCCCACTGTCATGTTTTCGGGCAGCTCGACGGTATACATCGGTTCAGTAAATGTTGGCGGGTTATCGTTTTCATCGTTAATAAAAACGGTGACGTTAACGATAGCGGACAGATTTGTGGCAGGGCCCAGCTCTTGGGCAAGAATCTATGGGAGCAAAAGGGTAGCAAGATGTGAGCATTCCGAGTGTGATCAGATTCTTAAGGCGATGAATTACCTGGAATTCGACAGATTGTCGTTCCTCGTAGTCGAGAAATTCGTTGTCGCGTACGCGGATCAGGAACGAAGCGCTCCGTTCGGCAACATTCGGTGATATCTCAAAGGTTCCGTTGTTGTTGAGTAAAGTTAAGGAGAAGACGCCATTCTTGCCGGTATCGTCGTCGTAAACGCGAGGCATGTAAGGATCGTTGAAGGATAGGGCTGTGCCTTGTGGTGCATTTTCTTCGATTCGGGAGACGTAGCTGTTGGAATAAAGAAATTATGTTATACCGAGTCAAATTTTTAGTAGGTACTCGTAAACGGTTTGTTCGTTTATCTGAATGCAGTACAAGGTTGGTCTACAGCGGATGCAGCAACTTTGCCTTTGGATTTGTAAAAATTCATTTGCATTTAACTTAACAAAGCCAACTTAGAGATTTTTTTTTAATTTATTACCTTCCACATTTGCTAAAAAGCTTGCAAATTTATTTCTGAAAATTCGTAGCCACAGCATTGTATACCATCCCTTATTATGTTGAGGAGGTTATTACCAGTGCATAAATTACTTATATTGATAAAAGATGTTTATTAACCAATAACGCGAGTTTGAACAAGATACTGTCGAGAGGACACACGAATAAAATGGGGTTGTTCGATCACAGAAAATGGAAAGCAGACGTTAGAGCTCTTAGCACAAGCTCAATTCAGAGGATCCGTGACCATTAAGTCAGCAAGATCGCAATCCCAGTTAAGTGTTACATAATTGAAAGTAGCCCTACCCTAAAATCCCAATGCGTTTGGTCTTCCCTATCTGCTACCACCCTAATCTGTATATTGACATCCAACGCATTTTCAACTTGTCCCAAGAGTAATAAAGTTGTGTCCGACTTGTTGGCTGATATTTTTACATATTTTGGCAGTGACAGCTCGTGGTAATAAATGTTGTTGGGGATAAGCAAAATATTATCCGCAAAAGCAATTTTGTTCCGTATTGCTTTGGCTGAAACAGATCTCTTTCTTTATATTAAAGTTGGGGGAAGAATTAATTTTTTAAAGTCTTAAAGCCCAATCATATGATACTCTAGATGAGATAGAAATTACTTTAATATACCGGAAAATATGTCATCTCAAATTCTTTCGAATAGTGAATAGAGACTTTTGCATGGGAGGTGGTAGAAGTAGAGGGAGAGGTTTGTATTTCTCGTATATGACACCGAGCATGGCATGCAAAATGTTTTTTGCTGAATTTAAAGTTCTTAGTTTTCATTATTTTTAAAGAAATTGGTCATAGATTTTCTGTAATTGGGACATTTGTATGAGAGGTGGCAGAGGAAGTGGAGCATATAAGATGATTTTGAAACTGCTTTGATTCAATTTCAAAGTTGATAGCTCATATACTTGAAGGAGAATTGCTTTTCTTGAATTTAGAAGGAGTGAAGCGAAGCTGATATTTTTTTCTAGCACTTATTTCAATTATTAAGAAACAAATTCTGGCAAAATTTGAAGTTTGTACTTTTTCTAGTTTGAATGAAATGAAATCGATATAATGCACTTAACAAAAATTAAACATTTGTATGGGAGGGGGTAGAAGGAGTGTATGGATCAAAACAAATTTTTTTTGCATTAATAATATTTCTATTTGTATACTTTATACAAAATATCAACGTGATAGCTTTAACAGTTTCGAAGAAAAATAATTTAATTTAAATTTCAAAATTTCATGAAATTTGTATGGGAGGGGGTAGAAGAAGTGAGGTGAAGATGATAATTATTTTTTTATTATTATTTTAGATCGAAAATATGTATTTTTCAAAATTGTCCATTTGTATGGGAGGGGGTAGAAGGGGTAAGGGGATCGGGTAAATATTACGTGATATTAATGACATCTATATCATAATACTTTGACCTAAATACCAAGTCGATAACTTAAAAAGTTTCAAAGAAAAATCAATTTCTTAATATTTCGAAATTTCATGAAATTTGTATGGGAGGGGGTAGAAGGAGTGGGAGGATGTAGCCCAGTCACGAACTTAAAGTTACTTTTTTGCTAAAAATGACAAACAAAAATTTGCAGCACTATAGCTCAAAGCTTTCGTGAGTTATGCTGTAGACAGACAGACAGACGATCACTTGGAATCGAGGTTTTTGAGCGACAACAAATATTTCTGTACCCTTGGCGGCTCTGTGCGAGCATTATTTCTTAGCGTTACAAACGGTAAGGCACACACAATATACTCTCAGATTTCATCTAGAGTATTGGCCTTACGCCCAATCGTATGATACTCTAGATGAAATAGGAAAGAGTTTATTGTAGCGGAAAATATGTCATCTCAAATAGTGAATAGTGAGGTAGCAGAAAAACTAGGAGGTTTCGGATGATTTTGAATCTGCTTATCAACATCCTAATAACATTGCTTTATAACAGTTTTAAAGTCGATAGATTTCATATGATCGAAAGAGAAATACTTTTCTTGAATTTCCAATACAAAAATTTGTGTAGGGTAGACGGAGTGAAGCGAAGTTCATATTTTTTTAACATTTATTGAAATTATTAAGGTGCAAATTTTGAAAAAAATTTAAGTTTTTAATTTCTTCTAGTTTCAATGAAAATCGATTAAATGCATTTACCAAAATTGTGCATTTGTATGGGAGGGGGTAGAAGGAGCATTCGAATCAAAGCCAAATTTCTTGACACCAATGATTTCATTTAGAGTATAATAAAATCGGGGCATAGCCCTATTACCCCTTGGTAGAGGCAGGATAGAGAGGAGGTCACTTTAACGACTTTTTATTACGAATCTTCTCTACGGTACAAATTCGGGATTAGCAAATTGGTCACATTGAGCAGAATGATCACTTTTTAAAGGTTTCGTTTCAGAAGTTTCGTCTCTTCATTTTTTTTTAGAATTCCAGTCATCAGCAGGCCATGCCGGGAGGACTGGAAAAACCCAGCAAAAAATTTTCTGCGATTATAGTAAGATGGGCTATGAAGATTTTCAAACCATTTAAAACCTTCGGGAGAAGACGACATATTTCCTGCACCGTATCCAAGTCATGGCGTACGGTCAAGGTAATTTGCATTCCACAAGTAGGATGCAGGCCAAGTAATCAACCTAAATAATATCGTCCGATTAGCTTCACATCCTTTCTCCAAAAATACATTGAAACAATCTTGGGTAAGCTTATAAGAGACAGGACATTGAAATCGAACCTACTTCACATATACGCATATCATCCAGGAAAGTCCACAACCTCCGGATTACAAAACTTGATTACAAAAATCTAGAAGTTGATGAAGGACAAGAAAATCGCAGTAGGCCGCTTTCTTGATATATTCGGTGTTTGAGCAAGAGGTGTAGGCTTGGAAAGGCCTATTATTTCTTCTTCTCAGTCTCACTACAGTCCAAATCGGATCTTGGCCTCCTGACATTCAGGTTCCTTAACATTTTTCATTACTGATTGTGGAAGGATTGTTAGCCCTTCGCCCTCTTTCTAAGAATTTTTCATTTTCGTAGATTGAGGTGACCAAGGTATATCCAAGCAGGCAATGTACTGGAATTATATGTTGCGTCGATCGGGATTTGAACTCTCACATTACAAGACCAGCACGCTACCTACTAGGCTATACCCTAGCTCCTAGGCCTATTATTTGGCAGCTGTTAAATGTTGACATTTATCATCTATAAATGCGGGAAATTTACCACGGAACGCTACACAGTCTTTGAATTTTATTAGAGAATTCGCGTTCAATCGCAGTTACGATGCGCAAAATTCGAGCAAATTTTGTTCATAATCATGTGCCTTCTGAGACATGTGTGCGCAACCTACTCAAAAAATTCCAAGAAACTAGCTCAGTGCAAGATGAGAAGACACCAAAACGATTTCGCCCGGAGGTTCGACCGAAATATTGCCACAGTAAAGGACAGTGTTGAAAACGACACAAAGACATCCTTTCGTCACCGAGCCCAGGAACTCGACATCTACACGTCCACACTGCAGCGAATATTAACGAAAATTTGGCTATGCATGTGTATAAGGTCCAATTGACTCAAGAACAATATCCGGCGGACCACCAGCAGCTTCTTACGTTTTCTGATTGAGTCCTTGAAAAAGAGACCTACACCTCTTGTTGTTACACCCCATAGAAGAGGCATTCAATAATATGGCATATGCATGTATCTATGAAGCTGTGGAAAGGCGTGTCATTGATTCCAAAACCTTCCACTGGATCTGAGTTATGCTTGTACGCAGGATTATAAAATCAATACCGTCAGATACTGTTTACCGCTGCCAAAAGGCGCCAAAGGGCGACCACAAGGTGCGGTACTTTCACCCATCTTGTTGTGTCTGGTAGCTGATAATCTTCTTTGAGAACTTATAAACTCTCGATTGGATGCCCAGGGAATGCAGATGACCTGGCTAACCTAATTAGAGGCTAGTTCGAAGAAATATTACAGAAATAGTACAAGCTGCCCTAAGCCAGGTAGGAATGGCTATTAATCCGAGAAAAGCGCAACTGTAGCTTTTACCAAAAAAATAATGAAAGCCAAATTGAAAAACCCAAACTTTCTAGTGAAACACTGGAATATCCTAGTGAAGTGAAAGTTCTAGGAGTAATTCTGGATGAGAAACTCTCGTGGAATGTTCATCTTGACAATGTTCTAGAAAAAGTCTGAATATCCCTCTGGAATTACAAGAGCCTATTGGGCAAAATATGTGACCTCAATCCTAAGCTGGCATACTGGATTTGTACCACTGTTATCTGGCCCGTAACGTATGCAGCATCCATATGGTGGTAAAAAACACTACAAAAACTACTCAACAAAAGCTGACAAAAATACAAAGACTTGCTTGCATTGGAGTACCAATGAGTACCACTCCCACGGCAGCAGTAGAGTTGTTTCGCAAACTGGCTCACCTTCATCTGGAAATATAGTACACAGGGAAGGCTGTGACGCATCATACAGGCAACTCACCACCAGTGGAAGCTTCGGTAGCTGTAGAAGTTGACCGAGAGGCAATGAGCTTTGCGCATCAGTTCTTTCGCTTTTTATGACGTCGACATCGGATCAAGCCACACAAGCCAGCACGACAGCAATATATTGAACGAGCTGTGGGTGAGCAAGCTTTTCAGGCGCCTCATTTTTAAAGTTGGGGAAATCGATCGTTTGCAGACTCGCACATTTTCGTCCAAGCGCTTTTATTTTTTTTTCTTCAAACCCATTCCCCTACAACAGTAGGAAAGGTAAAAGGTAAAAAGGCAGAGGCGCTGATATGAGAATGATCTAAAACGATGATTGAATATGAAAAACTTAAACGTATTAGGAATGTTAGATTCAATTGATCGAAAATGCTGTGACAGGTGAGACGTCGCCTCATGCGCTTCACCTGATGAACTGCTTCTGTTCCCCAATGAAGATGCGACAGCATTGAAAACTTTGTGTCCTTCTCAGGCTCTAGAAATTGAAAAAAGTAGTTCTTGGGATACCTCTCTCTGATTCTATGGTAGCAAGACATAGTAGCTACGGTGTAGCCTAGTGGGTAGCATGTTGGTCTTGTAATGCGAGGGTCGTGAGTTCAAATCCCGGTCGACGCAATATATAATTCCAGCACATTGCCTGCTTGGATATACCTTGGTCACCTCAATCTACGAAAATTAAAAATTCGTAGAAAGAGGGTTGTGCGAAGGGCTAACAACCCTTCCACAATAAATAATGGAAATGTTAAGGAACCTGAATGAAAGGAGGCCAAGGTCCAATTTGGGCTGCAACGCCATTGTGGAAGACATCGTTTCACAAAATCATTTAAGGTGATCTTACCAGATCGTCAAGACTTAGTGCGCAATAGACCCAATCTAAGGAAACCATTAATCGTCTGGTACACGGATGGTTCAAAAACATAAAAGGGGTACGTGCTGGAGTATTTGGAGTACGTCCCAGTATTAGCATCTATACGAGTATGCATGAGTTCTATACTGAAATATGTATTCGGGAGGATATAAACAGAGAATACCATAATCATAATTTAAGATCGAACAAGGCGCCTGGAATTGACGGAATCCCTGCAGAGCTCTTGAAAGAAGGTAGAACAGAGCTCACCAGTCAAATATTTGAATTAATTGTTAAAATCTGGATAACTAAAAAATTCCCCGACGACCGGCGGCAAAGCATTATATGTCTTCTATACAGAAAGGATGACCGTCTGCGTTGCGAAAATTACAGAGGAATTTCATTGTTGTGTACGTGTTACAAAATTTTAACGAAAATTATCGAACGAAGACTTAGTGAATACGCTAGCAACAACTCAATGTAAAGGTGGCTTCAGATCCAGACGATCGACAACGGACCAGTTATTCTCAGTAAAACAGCAACATGCTGGGAATATGATATTAATGTGCACCAACTATTCGTCGATTTTATCAAGCATACGATAGTGTCGACCGCAATGCTCTGTAACAATTGAACTAGGTGTCCCACCGAAACTAGTTCGGTTAATAAAAGCCACGACGGCAAACAATGAGTGCCAAGTAAAAATTCAAAACGAGTTGACTCAAAGCTTCTCAAAGGAGTCAGGTCTCAAACAAAGAGATGGTCTCGCCCCATGCTCTTCAACTTGGTATTCGAGTATGTCGTGAGGAAGGCAACTTCAGTAGCCTCAGTGAACACCAGAGGAACGCTACTCGTAAAATCCGCAAAGTTGGTGACGCACGCAGACCACGTGGATATTCTTATTCGATCAGGTATTTTCGGAGTTGGAGGCGGCAGCGGGTGAAGTAGGGCTCAGGATCAATGAAGCGAAAACAAAATACATGACCCAGACACGAAGGACTGTGTGTAGAATATATGGATGCGAAACGTGGACCTTGACGCGGGTGTCGGAAAATTTAATCGTCACGTTTTAGCAAAAAATTCTTCGAAAGGTGTACGCAGTAGTTAAGGAAGGAAATAACTCACGAATTCGAGCTGTATCAACTATTTGACGACCTCCAGCTTCAATTGTGCGAATACACGAGCAACGAATTCCAAAACGAGTGCTCAAGCATAAAGCTCAAGGCAATCGACCGCAGGGGAAGCCATGAAAGCGATGAGAGGACTCAGTTGTTGAAGATTGAAGATCGTTTCTCGATTTTTCAAACTGGAGGACGCAGTCGTTGGGCCGAGACAACCGGGAGGCTAAGTCTCTATATGGGCTGTAGCGTCATTGCATCATCATCATCATACCGTAATCAGAACATTTACATTTTCTCTGACAGTAAGGCGGAAATCCTTGCCTTACAATCATCTCAAATACGATCGAAGTTCGTGTGGTGTGACTTTCAGGTACTAACAAAATTAAGGAATAAAAACAGAGTAAATCTCATTTAGATCGCGGGTCACAGTGGCTTTGAGGGTAATGAATAAGCTGATTGATTGGCCAGGAAATAATCTAGGTCTGATTTCGCAGATACTCCTCCTTTTTGCGGCATACGACAGTACTGCAAAAATTAATATCTAGGCAGTAAGGAAGCTAGGTTTCCCATACCAAAACATTCGGTTAAAAGAACTTCTAAATATCTGCAATTAAACAGAAATCAAAAGAAGAAATATCTTCATAGAATTAGACTCCCAGAAGGCAATCTGTGTAGAATGTGCAATGAAGTGGAGGAAATATCGGAGCAAACTCTTTGTAAATGTAAGTCACTGAACAAAAGGCTCCTTCATTTCGGTCAATGATATCCTAAGCTTAATCAATAGTATGAGACTTGATAAGGAACTCCAAAATAAATAAACCGGGGAACATCACAATAGGTCCATCAAATCTAATCTAATATTCATTACTTTGATTGATACCGAGAAAATTGGTACATTCTATTTTATGAAATTCAATTTTCAATTTCAATTCAATTTTTTCAATTTATTCATTAAGAAAAATTATGCGCAAGATTTATAATCTTTTTTTACGCAAGTTTAAAGATAAGAAAAAAAGTAAATAAAATTAATTACAAAATAATAATAATAAAAAAATAAAATAATAAATAATAATAACTCTTGCAAGAAACAACAAGAAAAAAGAAAAAAAAAATAAGTGAAATAATAAAAATTAAATTCTATAACTATTGCAAAAACTACCAATAATGTTCAACATGAATCGATACTTATAAAACATGCAAGTGACTTCTGAAACTGAGAACTCCGGCTGCACCCCGAACATGGCTAGGAAGTTTATTCCATAATTTACTTGAGTGGACAAAGTAGGAGCGCTGCGAAATCACTGTCTGCCATCGCGGAATCAATAAATTAGCCTTACGCGTGGACCTTAGGAATATTAACCGATTAGTCAGATACGTTGGCTTCCCATATTTTATCAGTCGAAACAGAAGAATCAGAGCGCGTCGGTTTACATAGGTTTGCAGCGAGCAACCCAATAAGCAATCACGGACATGGGAGATAATAATAAAACGAACACAGTCATTAAAGGCAACTTCGAACTTTCGTGTGCAAATAGAATCGAGAATGGGAAAAACTAGTCTACCAAAAGTGAAGAGAGGTATTAAAAGTGCCTTAACCAGCATCAATCGCTTTTCAGTAGAAAGAATACTAGCGAACAGCCAGAGCCGGCGTAATCCTGCATAAATTTGACCAAGAACAGCTTTAGTATAGCTACAGCAGCTCATAGAAGAGTTAAGCATGATACCCAAGTTGCGTACCTGTGAAAGCAATTGTAAAGGGGATCCATTAAGCACGACAACTGGCAAATTTGACGAAGATAGTTTCTCCAAATGATTATAAAAGATGATGTATTGAGATTTGCCGATATTCAACGGTAGATTATTTTGGAGAGACCACTTGTAAATCCTATCAATGTCACCATTGATGCGTGCTGCACAATCTTCGACCAAGCCTACAGCGCTACTGGAGTACAGCTGTACGTCGTCGGCATAAAAATGATAATTGCTATCTTCAATTACCTCTGATAAATCATTAATAAATAAACTGAACAAGAGAGGGCCTAGAATGGAGCCCTGTGGAACGCCACTTGAAAGGTGCGTAGAGGATGACATTTGTTCGCCAAATTTAACTCGTTGATGTCGGGAGAATAAAAAGTTCATCAAGAACTTCGTTGCGTTGTGCGAAAATTTAAAATTAGATGAAAGTTTTTTGATAAGTAAGGAATGATCAAAGCTGTCAAAAGCTTTTGAGAAATCCAACAAGGCCATGTATGTTACATTGTTGTTGTCCATAGCTGTTCTAATGTATGTAGTAATATTTATCAGAGCTGTTTCGCAACTATGTCCAGGGCGGAAACCCGACTGCCACCTTGTGAGGAAGTTGTTTTTCTCTACGAAATCTCGAATCTGAAGAGACATTATCCTTTCAAGTGCTTTTGACAAAAAGCACAGTATGCTAATTAGACGAAATCGGAAACTTCAACCGGATTAGGTTTTTTTCTGGAGGGGTAGTACAATAGCATGCTTCCAATTGTCGGGAAACGTACTCGTCATCAAGGATGAATTGAAGATATGCAAAATATAGCTGTGAATATACGGAAGAAAAATTTTTAAGAACTTCGGATTTATGTTATCAGGGCCAATTGCGTTAGATTTGATGGAGTATACGGCCTCCAATAACTCATTACCATTAATGCATCTAAAGGAGAATGTTCCATCGCCATCATTATAACTGAGATTGGGTTCAGCTACTGCAAGACCATTTGCGCTAAAAGATGAAAAATAGTTATTCATCTCCTCGGGATCAAAATCGCACTGGGAACTTGCCTTACCAACCACTCTTAAATTTTTCCAAAGAACTCTGGAAGGCTGGCCAAGATCAAGCTTCTTATCATAATACCGTTTTTTTGCTTCTCGTATAGCAGCATTAGCAGAGTTTCTAGCATTCTTATAATTTAGATGAGCTAAAACTGTTCGGTCACGTCTATAAATTTTATAGAGATTTTCACGCAATGCAATAAGTCTTCCAACGTTACTGCAAAACCAAGGACAAAGAAAGGTGTTATGCCTAATACTGCTTATAGGGACATGCTTGCGATGCAAGTATCCCATCAATTCCTCTAGTATTTCTACTTGTTCATTTACAGAAGAAGAAGCGTAAATATTTTCCCAAGGAAGAGTAGCACATTCAGACATTAAAAATTCCATATTTATAGCGTTATAATCTGGGTAAGAAATAGAGAAAGGAATTTCAGTAGGAAGCACGATATCGTACGTCAGAAAAAGAAGGTCATGATCAAGCGAACTGGGAGGGCTAAGTTGATTGTTGAACAATAAGCGACTAACGTCAGATAAAAGCATAAGGTCAAGTTGAGATGGAATATTCGAATGATAACGATAAAATGAAATGCTGCAGTTTGTTTGGCTAGAAGGAGTGGGAGGATTTCAAATTTGTTTGCAAAAATATGTTAGGTGAAAAAATTTCAGAGAACTTGATATTTTCTAAAAGTATTAACTTATTATAAAGTTGGAAAATTGTATAATTTTGTATGGGAGGTGACAGAAGGGGTGGAACTAGTTGCTTCTCATATCACCATAATCGCTACCAAAATACTTCAGATATGAAAAAAATATTGCATTGTATTCAGCGATATTGCGCAGTTTGTATCGGGGGTGGTGGAAGGAGTGGAAGATTTTTTTAATAAATAAAAGTTAAAATTTTGAGATCAGTAGCTACGAAAATGGGCTTATAATACAGTTATGTAATTATTTATATGTTATTTTGTATGGGAGTGCATGTCACCAAAAAAAAATTGAGTTTTCTAGCTTTGCATTTAGTACAGTTAAGTTGGTAAAGGAAGTGGATTGAAATTTGGTGTATTATGGAAATTCAGATGGAGCGAGACGGAAATGACGGTGAACACAGGAGATTGTACCCATTCGGAAAAACATTAGCCGGCAATGCGTTCCATAGTCTGGATGTTCGGGAAATTAATGACCGTCTAAATGTCACTATAAGAGAAGATAAAAGTTTGACAGTATACTCGTGCGCATGTTCCGCTTGACGAGTATGTTGTGGAAAGGTGTAAAGTGGAGGAATAAGTGCGTATAGTTCCGAACTGCATTTACTATGGAAGTAGCGATAGTAAATGCTGAGTACTGCGACATTTCTGCGATGCTCGAGAAAGTCAATAGATGCCGTAATGGTTTCATTCCCAATAAGTCGGAACGCATGTTTTTGGATTCGATCGAGCAGCCCAAGGTTACTTTTGGGTACCCCAGCCTAAAGATGCGAGCTGTACGAATGTAAGCCTTGAAGATAGTAGCTAAGTCGTGAGGCGTAAAGTATTTTTAGCATTTACGAAGAATACCTAGGCGTATGAAGGCATCAAGGGCAACTTCGAAGATGCTTTGACTCCGAACGAGATGGTTATTGAGCTTTACGCCTAAAAGAACTTGACCTTCGCCAAGCAAGAGTTCCAGCGTTCTGTCAGATAGGTCAAGAGATCTCCCGTCGATCTTCCAGAATGGAAACCGTATTGGCGATCGTGGATAAGCTGCTTATCCTTGAGATATTTAACGATTTTGCGATTGACAGCAGTTTCCATTACTTTCGAGAGCACTAAAGTAATGACTATTGGGCGGTAGTTGGCGGTGTTCGCTTTGCGTCCTTTCTTCGGAATTGGCTGAACATTGGCGGCTTTCCACAATTTTGGAAAGCACCCAGAAGAGTAGGATAGATGGAAAAGATTTCGAAGAGCTAGAGAAGAGGAGAACATTTTAAGGGTAATGGGGGGAGTGCCATCAGGGCTAGCGAACTTGTGAATATTGAGCTTCCTTATACAAGTTTTTCATTAGTTTCTAAAAATTTTGTAGAAAATGAGAATTGATCTTTCAATCGATGGTATTTATTATAAGAGTTCATCGGACTCGCTAAGAGTGTACATTTCAACTTATAAAATTAGAAATTTAACCAAAATCCATTAAATCTACGTCGAGAAGTTTTAATATGATAGAACTTGGCGTATGACTAAAAGCGCAAACACTAAATCAGTTTTTTGCTATTTTATTTCGAATCAATTAAAATAGCAAATTACATTACACATTTTGGATTCAAATTAAATTAAAAATCGCACTTAACTTGTAAAATTAAAAAAAAAAAATTACTAGTACTTAAACGTTACTATTTGCAACATTGAAGAAGCATTCTTCTCACTAATTTTCAGTTCATTTCCCTCACAAACTCGCCTTGTTTATAATCATGGGTAAAGATTTTTCTGAAAATAAACTACAAAACTGATGATTCTTTGGTATTTCACAGCCAAAGAACTTGGGCAAATTATCTTCTTCACCGATTAAGAAATTCGCAAGAGATCTCAGAAAAATTGCGCAAAAGAAAAAAAAAACAAAATAAGTTGAAATAAAAACGCTGGAAACGAAGACTTATCAAGAAAAATCTCAACAAAATGAAAAGAACAATCCTGACTTGTTCATAGCTTCAGTGAATCTCACTTTTTAGTAGAGTTAAGGATCGAGGCAGCGTAAATTACCTATGGGGCAACACAAGATCGTCGTTATTTTTACCTTTAATTTTGTTTCGTTTTTTTTTTGATTTCCTTAATACTAAGCTTGGCTTTTTTGAAATAAGAAAAATAAAAATAAGAAAAAAAAGCGTCTTAAAGTACTTACTGATCATTTTCAAAGTATGGCGGTGAATTACTGCGTTCCGGCAAGAAAAAGGCCAATTCGACGGTCGTATCCATGGCTGGTGGTTCAGCACGACCAACCTTAACCTCTTCGGCAATTACAGTTAATAGGACAGGATCTCCGATGTGAGTGATGGCTGATATCTCGTCCAGAGGTCGTAGTAAAAATATTTCACCTGTAATTTAATCAGATCGATTATCTTGTTATTCTGTCCGTCTTCGTTAAAGTGTTTCGTTGTTGTTTTTGTTTTTGTTCGCCCCGTTATTGTCTTAAGTACTATTCTCAGGTATTTCTCATAGATGGACGCAACCAAAGGTATAAAGTCTACGAATGAAAAGAAAATAAATCTTAAGTATGGGCTTTATACGCCTCTAATCGGATAACGTGTTCAATTTCGTTGATTTCGATTTTACTTTCTTCGATCGAGTGTGGGCCACGGAGGCAGAGATGGAATTTCAAACGTCTTAAGTTCTTGATTAAAACAAAAGCCGCTAATTAAGAATGCCTGCTCATTTGTACCTTTGCGCGCGACTTTAGTCCAGTCCAATGACCTGTCGAAGATTTAATTCTTATGTGTTCGTGTATTTTTATGTGTTTTTTTTTCTAAATCGAAAGATTACAACGAAAAATAAGGACATGTTTTGGCCAAGCTTCGATCGCTATATTTATTGTACAGGTGTATTCGCACGCACCGCCAACGGACGTGTAATTCCAGTGTATTTATTTAATTTCGGAAATGACCCGAAACTATAGCCCAAGACGATTCGGAGAGGCGGAATTCCGCGTAGTGAAGTTCGTTTACCTTTTGCGAAAGACGTTCGTCTAAAGCAAAGAAAAAAACGCTATGAATTTAGACTAGGAAATTTCTTATCATTTGTTGCCCTAAAGAAAATTTCACGTCCGGGGTAAATCGATAGCCAGGTCGAGTGAAAGTTTAATAGCTGGCACCCTCGTGCTAAGAGGCCTTCAATTTCAGCATTCTTCGATTCATAATGCAATAGGGGTTGCGTGACGGTAGCTTGTTATGATTGTTACCCCTTCCGCCGACATGCATTTCATATTCCATGGAGGGCAGTGATTTTCTTTAATGTTATATTGGAAATAGGAGTCCGCTTGTCCAAATATTTAGCTCCTTCGTGAGACAGGGTATGTTTTAATTTAATAAAGGTTGATAATATTCGTAAGATTTGATGCAAAATGAACTTTTGTTAAGTGTAGAGTTCATGTATTTGACATGTTTAATTTAGCGATTTGAAATTCTACACCATAGGAATGTGCTATTAATCTTTGCCACTTAGATATTCGCTTGAAGACTGTGTTAATATAGGTAATTGCCACCAATTAAATTCTAATCTATGCCCATATTAAACAAAACGAATTTCATATTAATATCACCGCAATATTGATTTGATTATAATTTATCTGAAACTAACAAGGAAATTTAATTTATAACTCCAGTACATTTTCCTTAAGTTCTATCAATTACAAGAATTCGACAAAGACATAGTGCCCAATAGTCTGCAACTATCTAACCCACACATCCCTTATGTAATAAACAAAAACTAAGTATGATCGCCCGGAAAATTTTCTCTTAATTTATCTTGATATCGAATCAAGAGCCTGAGTGGTAAAAAAAAAAACATTAATAATATCACATATGGTCAGGAAAATTATTACTATGCCTCGTACTGGAACGTTGCTCTGTCTCTCACTTATATATTTGTCCTTCGGGGCAATTCTCGTATTCAATAACTTTCTGTCTTCCCATTTACGACTGTAGCATTTAAAATTGAAGAAATTAAAATAACGCGCGTGCAATACAACAAAACGAAAAAAAAAACAAAAAAATTGAAAAGGAATATAGCGCCTTTAAGACGTCCAGATCTCGTTATCTTTTATCACACTATGCTCCAAGTATAGACCTAAAACTTGGACGTTAGTCGCTAGCAACCACAAGCAACACAGAGTCATGGCTCGTATACAACATTTCCGTATTCATAAAGTGCATAAATCCCGCTGTGCAGCGACAGCCAGTCTTACAGGCGAAGCGGGAACATGGACGCGCGGTACCTACCAGGGAATTATACTGAAAATTTATATGCCTTTCAAATACATTCAGCTTGGAGAGCTGGCGAGTGGAAAGATAATTCTATTCTGCCAATACTTTTCCGGTAAAATTGTGGCAGAAATTGTCTTATGCAGATGAACTTTACTCCTTTACCTTATACCGCCTTGGAATGAGCAAATTTATAACTATATAGCGAGCTATCTACCGAAAAAACAACAAGTGTCAGGTGATAGGCGAATAAATTCCATAAGGTTAATATCGCTCGATCAGAGACAACAAGTAGTGAAAGAACAACTACAAAAAAGCTAAACAGATACATAACTAGATACATACAAAAGGAAACACTTAACCATAGGTGATTGACAGAGTGTCGTGTGTGTTACCTGCCATAAACCTACAAAATAATCTTTGTAACGTGTGTTTCAGGATGTGACGCTAGACTAAACTCTAGCGACTTATATATATAGCTACGAGGCATTCTGCTATAACTGGGAGTGTGACGGGCCACATATAGTGAAGGAGGCACACATGTCAAAATGATGGGCTTTGTACACGCAATTCAGTGTAACGACTCTTTTCTATATTATGTCCCTCGGATTCGAGATATGCTAATGTGTAAAGGTTAGTAGAGTTCCTCCGTCAGGGATTACAATGAGGAAGACAATGTTCGTGACGAGAAGTTGTCAAATCTTTTTTCCCGAAGAACTAATTTAAATCTGGAAAATGTTTATTTTTTCTTCAAGTGTGAGTCTTTTCATGTTCTTATTAATTTTATGGAACAGAATTAATGGTGGTTTATTTGGATTTATGACAAATTATTTTTAATTATAGGAGTTATTGCAATTTTAGTCTCGTTACAAAATCATTCACTCTAAGCTAATTTTGTTCGAAAATAAAATACACTACTGGTGTCTTGAACCTCCAGAGCTTCAAAACAAAGATTGTTCAATGGCACTACAGTCCAGATCGGACCTTGGTCTCCTCACATACATATTCCTTTATATTTCGTATTGTGGAAGAGTTTTTGGAACCTGGCGCAACTCTTTAATGGCGGTATCAACATGTCCATGTTTCAGTCCAAGTTCTGAACCCGAATATCAAAGGGGTTCTGCCACAAACCGTGGTTCGAGAGAACGGCGCTCAAAAGTCGCTCGTTTGCAGTCCTCCGATTAACGATTTTGAAAGGCCTCGCTTCATTAATAACAGATCAAACATTTAAGGAGAAAGCTACTTTTAATGAATTTTCAGGAATTCGTGTGAATTCTTAATATTGGAAGTACAAATTGAAAGCTGCAGTTTTTTTTTTTAAATTCGAGCCCTTACTGTGCAAAAATGTTTAAACATTTATTATTCAAAGAAATACCCATCGCTAGCCACAACTTTTTTTTCCCATCTTTCTGGTAGCATACGGATTCCGCGTCGAAAAAACTACTCTTCTTTTGAGGCAATCCACGAATTGATCTACTTTTTGACTTCTTCGTAAGAATGGAAGTGGTGCTCAGCCAGGTCATGCGTCATCGATCGGAATAAGTGGTAGTCGGAAGGAGAATACGCCGGGTGGGGTGTCCCATTTCAGTATTTCCAGGTAGGTTTTCACAACGTGAGCAACATGTGGCCGAGCGTTGTCGTGCAGCAAAATCACTTTGTCGTGTATCTCCTAGTATTGCGGCCGTTTCTCTTTTTATGGTCGGCTCAAACGCAATAGTTGTTTTTTGTAGCGATCTCCCGTGATGGTTTCACCCGTTGCAGTAACTCATAATACCCCACGCCGAGCTGGTTCCACCAAATACACTGCATGATTTTCGAGCCATGGATCTTGGGCTTGGCCGCCGATGTTGATGCATGGCCGCGGTATCCCCACGATTTTCGCTTTGGATTATTTTAATGGATCCACTTCTCATCCTTCCTTGTTTGCCGACAAAGCAGCTGTTCGCATCAGAAAAATAGCTTGTCGACATTTCTTGGCCTCAACTCGTATGGCACCCAATTTTCTGGGTTTTGCATCACTCCCAATCTTTTCTTTCACTAATAGAACCCTCCCCATAAGTTTCAATAATCATTGGACGTGCCTCAGTCGCAAATTTTTTTTTTAATTGAAGGCAATAAGTAAAACTTCCCGCAAATGACGTTTATTTGGCTCAAACTTCGACATATTCGCGCACCAAAAATTATATGACGACGATAAAACTTCACAAACCTAATGATGAGGGACTGCTGACAGATGCCGAAGTTTACCATGTGTAATTCGATCCGCTATTTTTGATCAGCAATTACTATTGGCGCCATCTTTTGGGAAACGGCGGGAATCAATTTGTACTCCCGATATTTTCCCTCTTTTGTGTAGGTTATCAGAAATCTCCCATCGCAAGAAGCTGCGAGTGTTTGGCTGTACTTCATGCAAAGTAACCGTTTAGATTACCAAGAAACAGCAAACTTTCGTGAACTAATGCCTTCGACGCATTTTAGGGATGTTCTGGCCAGATGTGATCTCTAACAATGAGTACAGCTGGACGGACTAAAATAGGCACTGAAATTCAAAAGCAAAAGTGGCAGTGGATTGGTCGCACTTTGAGGAAACCCGAAACATTGCCAAAGAAGCTCTGAATTATTATCCTCAAGGAAGACGTCGGGTTGATCGACGATACAGCATATGAAGCGAGCAGTTGAGCAGGAGACCAGAGGAATAAACAAGTTTTGGCGACAACTAAAGGTCGATGGTCAGGATCGTGCCTGGAAGAGAACTGTTTCTGTCCTATGTCCCTATAAGGGTTCTGAGTAGGAAATTGATTAACTGATTGCTTAATCCGCTCATCTATTTTTATTTTTCAGGTGTTGGTGGAGTTGGATGAAGAAGACTTATAACTCCGGTGAGGTAGGAGATATAGTTGAAAAGAGTGGTTTATATTCGTCTTGAAGTCTTGGATGTCGTATTCGTTCGGAAATACGTAGGGTAGTTATGCGTGCCGAATTCGCGTCGAACGAATCTCCAAACATCAAAGTACTTGGCCAGGATAGGTATCAACATCTATTCTTATGGGCATATACAGCAGAACGAGTGTTTTTAGAACAAAAGAGGTCGAAGATTTTTCTAGAACAATCTTCATTAAAATATCGGTAAGGCCGGTCAAGGCAGCTAACGTTTTGTCTATGTTCAAGTAAATGTAGAGTTGAGTAGACTACTGGATTTAGTATTACTTTTATTCTCTCGACAATGAACATGATGAAGATAGGAGTGAGAGGTTCTTGCTTCGTCTGCCCAAAGGAGTGAGTTAAACTCAAAGTCGTGGTCTAATAAAGGACTTGTAGTTGGTTACAATTTAGTACGTGGAAATAATTTCAGGACTCAAACATTACGATATTGCCTTAGCAATATATATGGTTGTTATACTCTAGATGGAATCTGAGAGTATTATAAGTTCGCTCTAAGGTTTGTAACGCCAAGAAATAAGGTTCGGAGAAAAAAATGAATGATACAGAAGTTAATATTATCACTCAAAAATCTCAAAAACAGATGTCCGTCCGTCCGTCCGTGCGCTCTCTAGCTTGAGAACGCGTTGAGCTAGAAAGCTCAAATTTTGTACACGTCGTTTTTGACGAAAAAGTAAGGTCAAGTTCGTGAACGGGCCAAATCGCTCCACCCCTTCTACCCCCTCCCATACAAAATGACACAATTACGCAATTTGACAATAAACGGATTTGCTCAAAAAGTATAAAAGCTATTGGCCTGAAATTCGGAATATATTACTTTTCTGATAATATCAATCTACCATAGAAAAATTATGCGTGTCCTCCTCCTCCTTCTACCACCTCCCATACAAACTGTACTTATCGTGAATTACTCTAAGCCAATTTACTCAGTGCGTATAAAATTTAGCGAGCTGAAATTGAGCACCAAATATTTATTTAAAATTGTTAGTAAAGTAAAAAAAAATTAGATGATTAGCTTCACCCCTTCTACCCCCTCCCATACAAAATGACACAATTTCGCAATTTGACAATAAATGGATTTACTCAAAAAGTATAAAAGCTATTGGTCTGAATTTTGGTATGTATTACTTTTTTAATGATCTAAATCTACAGTAGAAAAATTATTTGTTTCCTCTCTTTCCTTCCACCCCCTCCCATACAAACTACACTTTTTCCTGAAATGCTCTAAACCGATTTTCTCAGAACATATAACATTTGTTGAGCTCATATTTTGTAATAAATATTTAATTAATATTATTAATAAGATGAAAAAAAAATATTTGATTTGCTTCACTGCTTCTACCCCCTCCCGTACAATATGACACAGTTTCACAACTTTACAAAAAATCGATTTTCTTGAAAAGTATGAATGGCACTAGTCTGAAATTTAAGGGATGCCAATTTTATAATATTCCTAGCTATTTCTGAAATAATCATTAAAATCCCCCCACTCTTTCTACCCCTCCCATACAAACTGCGCATTTTCACTAAATCTAACTCACTAATTTTCTCAGTCCCCATTCAATTTTTGGAGTAAGCATTTTGTATAAAACATTTTCATAGCTACATACTTTAGCATGATGGCGAAAAAATTAGTTCAATGCTATCATCCCTTCTAACACTCCCCATACAAAATTTCACAAAAAATTCTATTCCATCTAGAGTATCGTAAGATTGCGCTTTACGCGCAATCGTAGCCCTGTTATGTTTCTAAGATAAGTTTTCACTAACGATAATGTCAAGAATTTGCAGGCTTAAAAATCTAGATAAAACTTGCTTGCCAAAAAACTTCATATATTGATCTCATTTCAGATATATGAGCCAGCATTGAGTTTCCGATTCAATGAATTCCACCATCTTTTTCTTGAAAGGAAAATTTTTTCCGGATTCTTAACTATTATGCTTTATTATTCGACACGTTTCGATCTCTGCTGAGACCTTTATCAAACTGCTTGATAAAGGTGTCAGCAGAGACCGAAACGTCACGAATAATGAAGTGTAGAATCCCGAATAGTGTAGAATCCCGAATAGTGTAGAATCCCGAAATCTTTCCTTTCAATTCGAAATGCACTGTGAAAATATTCACCAAACCATTTTCTTCTTGCCCAATTGTATTCAATGATATTTCTGAAGTGTTAAGATAAGTGAAGAGAGTTGTCATCGGCAAAACTCTAAATAACGTTGGATATGGATGAAAATACGTAATTAGTAAAAATCTAGTAAAGAGTTGGAGGCAGAGCTGAATTCTGAAGGACACCAGCAATCCGTCCAACGCCTCTCTAGCTTTTCGATACCAGTTTTATAGAACAACTTGTCTTTCGACTCAAAATGTGCCTCAGTTGCGGAAATTACCTCTTCATTTGAGCCATATCTTTTGCCAGCGAGCTTTTTTTTCAGGTCTGCGAAGAGCCAGTAGTCGCTGGGGGCTAGATTTGGAGAATACCGTGGGTGCGGAAGCAATTCAAAGCCCAATTCATGCAATTTTGCCATTGTTCTGATCGACTTGTGACACGGAGCGTCTTGATGAAACAGTATGAAACGTTTCGCAGCAATTTATCGCTTCAAACGTTCGAGTAATGGTATATAATATTCGGTATTGATGCTCTTTCCCTTCTCAAGGTAGTCTATGAAAAATATTCCATGTGCATCCCAAAAAACTGAAGCCATTACCTTGCCAGCCGATGTTTGAGTTTTTGGTCGCATTGGTCGCGGTTCTCCCGCTGCTGTCCACTCGGATGACTGCCGATTTGACTCTGGTGTGAAATGATGGATCCAAGTTTCATTAATTGTCACATACCGCCGCAAAAAATCTTTTTTATTGCGTCGAAACAGCTTCATACAGGCCTCCGAATCGTCGACACGTTGCTGTTTTCGGTCCACTGTGAGCAAACGAGGCACCCACTTAGAAAAGAGCTTCCGCATCGACAAATGCCCATGCAAAATTATGTGCACACTGCCTTTCGATATCTTTAGAGTGTCTGCTAACTTTTGCAACTTCACTTTACGATCGGCCAAAACGATTTTATGGACTCTTTTAATGTTTTCTGGAGTAACAGCTTCATTTGGCCTTCCACTGTGGAGCAAGTCCTCAGTCGAGCTACGACCATATTTAAACTCGACAAACCACTTCTCAACCATTTGTCTCGACGGAGCAGATTCCCAATAATATTTTCCAAGCCATGCTCTTGTTTCAACGGTGTTTTTTTCCATCAAGAAGCAATGTTTTATCAACACACGAAATTCGGATTTTTCCATGTTTTTAAAAATAACAAAAGTAGCGTCACTTCGAGCACTGTAGCTTGTAAACAAAGAATCAGAATGTCATGAAATTTTGACGAGTCGCTTCTGAAAGTTGGTGCTCCTTGCCAATACAATTGGTTCGGCCACAGAGGTGCCATCTGTGGGTCATCCTACGGACTTATTGACCGATGTTACATATCTTTATTTTAAAACACTTTTATCAAAACCCATTTTACGAAAATTGCATGTTCCAAAATATGTTTTGTGTTCGATACTAGGTTTTGGTATGTAAAATACAAAACAAAAATTTTCAAAACCTCTGCACTCAACTGATGTTATTGATGTTATGAAATTAATGTTTACTAAAATTAGTCTAAAACTGCAAATGTGAAAAAAAGTGATTTGAGGATTATTTTCGTATTAGAAAAAAAATCACTTGTTTACATAGCAGTAAAACTTTTTCTAAAACAAAATGTTGTGGTTTGGAAAATATTTGCACAGTGTATTCCAAATTAAAATAACGAATTCTCGATTTTACACTTCTTTTTCTTCATCAATGGCACTATAGCTCAAATTGGGCCTCCGCCTCCTGACCTACAGGTTCCTTAAGATTTTTATTTGTTATTATGGAAGAGTTGTTAGCCTTTCGCATAACCCTCTATCTAGAAATTTGCATGTTCGCAGATTGAGGTGTCCCAAATATACCCACATAGGTAGTGTGGTAGAATTATACGCCGACCGGGATTTGAACAAGCTAAAATACACCTAGGCTTTTACAGTACATTGCCTTAATAATCGTGAAATTTTGGTTGCTGCTAAGACCTTTATTAAACTCTGAGGCATCCGTAGCATAGTGGGCAGCCAGTTTGATTCACAATCAATAAGTTGTGAGTTCGATTCCCATTCCAAGCAAGTAGTATTTTTTTAAGCACGAATTTTTCAGTCAACTGTCAAAGAAGAATTATTCGAAATAAAATAAGCAAACGGTGTAAAAGTGAAACAGTTCCACTTCTAGAAGATCTGTATACTCACTAGATGGTTTTTGTTCGCTTTCTATCATTCAGTCCCCCATAACACCTGCAAATATTTGTCAGTAGCAGCCAGTATAACGGAAAAATATGCCAGCTTCACTACTTGTTACGGTCGGTCTCACTCCCCCTCCCCTACCTTCCCGAACCCCTTTCTTACCACCATGACTGTGTTTGTGCATTGCACATAAAGGCCAAAATTGCCTATAACACAAGTCATCAACAGTGCAAAATCCGGAAATCTTTCCCGGAATTCAAGAACTGCTTTGTACAAATTTTCTCCAGATCTTTTAATAATGCGTTGACAAAAATATTCTTTAACATTTGTTTTGTCATGATAATGTGGTTAAGTGACATCATAAAAAATTTTCTAAAAAGACTAGAAACAATCTAAGCCCATTTTCATCAATTTTTTGAATTCAATCAATTTTTTTTACGATCATACCACGTCCGAAAATAAAAAATAAGATTTATTGTATTACAGATGTGGTAAATACTAAGAAGGAATGAAAAAAAAAACACGAAAATGTTCATTAAACTCAATGACAATACCAAAATAAAAATATTCTATTTCTGCAGTTCCAAAGTAGTCTATAAATATGTTATACCTCGCGTGTAAACTTGAATAATTCTTAAACAAAACGGAAGCAACTTTGAAAGTACTTCCGAAAGAATTTCAATATACAATTGTTAGACTTGTCTGTGTCTTAAAGAACATTAAAGAACTTTCCAGACTGTAGGGTGCACTTTAATATAGTGTAAATTATAATAAAATGCAAATTAAGTGAAATGGTTTTGTCTACAAAGTGTAAAATTAAATAGTATCCAGTTTTGTTCCAAAAAACAAAAAAATATTTGGCTACCTGTCTTAAAATTTAGTAAGAACAAAGTCCGTACCCAGAAATCTAATCTAATACTAATTAACTAATCTTAATAAATTAATTTAACCTTCACCCTTCCTACACCGAATTAACCCCATTCTGTAATAAAATAATAGTCTTCTGTAATTGTTGATTGTTTCGATTTCTGCTGATAACTTTTTCAAACAGTTCAGCAGAAATCGAAACGCCACGAATAATAAAGCGTAACGGTGTAGAATCCGGAAACCTTTTCTTTCAACAAAGTTAAAGTTTAGATCTTATTAAGTTTAAATATTTAGGAATGCAATCTCGGGCTTAGAGGATTACTTTTTAATGCAATCCACAAATAATTCGGTTTAAGAATGGTATAAAATTATGGATAATAAGTAATCTGGGATTACAAGAATAATGGATGATGTTACTTTTTTTTTTTACGGTCTGAAAATGAATTCCACAACACTGTCGTCCGAGGGATGAAGGACTGCCTAAATTTCACTGTTCTCCACGGCAAGGGCTTCACCGTGTACTCGTGTGAGCGTGCAGCTTGGCGAGTATTTCGGGGGCATTGAATATAGGTGGTATACAGGCTTTTAGTTCCTTCCTGTATTTACCAAGGAAGTATCTATAGTAAATGCAGAGTACGCCGATATTTCGACGATGGAGTCAATTGAGGCCGATATAGGTTCATCTCCAATTAATCGGAATGCATGTTTCTGGATACGGTCAAGAAGAGCCAGATGTGTTTTTGGGGCCCCAGCCCAAACATACGAGTTGTACTCAAGACGTGGTCGGATATAAGCCTTTTTTTTTTTTACAGAATACCTGTGTTATAGGCAATTTCGGCCTTTATGTGCAATGCACAAACACAGTCATGGAGGGAAGGAATGGGATTGGGAAGGGGAGTGAGAACGACCGTAGCGAGTGGAGAAGCTGGAAGCCTTATAGATGGTAGCTTGTTCGGAGTCAGAAAAGTATTTCTTACACTTCCGCAGAATACCTAGACGTTTTGAAGCATCACTTTTCATTTTGTCACTGTGTTGGCCAGAAATCATCGCCACTTTGTAGTTCAACCAATCGGATCAAGTTAGGTATTGGCATTGGAAAGAGAAAGTGGTAGCGGATCGGTCAAACCATCAACAACCCAGAAGCGAAACATCACTAACAAACTATAAATAACAATTGTCAAAGAAGACGATGGATTTTCACAGTTGAAAAGGAAGCAAAAGGAACAAAAAATTTTGGAAACAATTGAAGGGCTATGAGCAGCCCCGCTACTCATTCAATATTTATTCTACATTTAGTAGTTACACAGAAACTGAATTTAACTTTCTTCATAACTTAGCACGTATCGATTTATTCAAGGCACTGACCACAAAAATTATCATAATTCTAAAATGTTGTACTCAATAACATTATGAAATTTATATCTCAGGATTTTTTACTATGCGATAATGTTTGACACAGTATTTGCATATACAACTTATATGCGGTTTGGAATTTTGGAGAAACCTAATTGAGTTTGGCACTTATAAAAGGTTAAAAACTTACACGACGCTTTGCTCGATTGTATTTTGAATTGTTTTTATACAATATCATTTTATTTCAGTGAAATATTTATTTGAATTTTTAAATCCATATACTTTCGCAACTAATTCGTTACGAATACTATGAATTTACTTCCATTCAATAATTAGAACGTTACTATTAAAATACTTGTCTATGCGCTAAGACTTAAGAAATAGTCCTTTATAACCCAACCCAAAAAATATGAAAGCAAAATTTAAAAAAAAAAAAATTTACCAGATAGAATCTGTTATAAGATGGGCAGAAAGAGAAAATCTGCAACTACACAATCCAGACAGATCGATTTCTAGAAAAAGGGGTTTTTTAGTTACGTTTTTTTCTCGTTGGGATTCTTTTTTCTGGTCTGGGTTTCATCCAGAGTACGGATATTTTCCTAAGTAAAGATTTTTCCAGACGGGTTTCGTCTGGATGTAGTGTGCTTGCAGAGAAATATTATAATATTTCTGTTTGAAAAATTGTTTCTTGTGGTAAATTTTCTAGCTGTTTACGGCAGTGAGGGCACATTGTACAGGTGAGACAGGTTATATAGAATTTCAAAAATTAATCAGAATACTTTGGGTTTTGCTGTTCGTTGCTCTTATTAAAAATTAAATTCGAGAAAATTCTAGAACTCTTTTTAGACATTTTAGAACGAATTAACAAAATGTAAAGTACGCTTTTTACATCGTACGGAATCAGAAGTTCAATCTGCTAAAAAATGCTTGAAAGCAACACAAATTGTTTGATATTGTTCGTGGCAGCCGATATTAATTTTTTGATTCAATTTATTGAAGGATGTATAGAGTTTCATGGTAGATTTATTTTGGTAAGGCACTGCGTTATCTGCCGCATCTGACGAGCCGCCACTGGGATATAGCCCAGTGTGTAGCATCTTCTTCATTGGCACTATAGCCCAAATCGGGACTTGGCCTCCTGACTTTTAGATTTCTTAACATTTTTCGTTACATATTGTGGAAGGATTGTTAGTCCTTCGCACAGCCCTTAATCTACGAACTTTTCATTTTCGTAGATTGAGGTGACCAAGGAATGCCCCAGCACGCAGCGTGCTGGAAATATCTGTCAATAGGGATTTGAACTAACGACCTTTGTATTGTAAATCAACACGCTATCTGGTGGTTCAATTTATTGAAGGATGTATATAGTTTCATTATTGCGTAGATTTATTTTGGTAAGGTACTGCGTTACCTGCCGCATGTGACGAGCCGCCACTGGGATATCTGCTGATATACAATTCGGAGGTCGTGAGCTCAAATCACGATCAACGCATAATTTCAGTATTTGTAAATTTACAAGGACCAAAGACTAATGAATCATCATCGAAAAAAGTATTTCGGTCAGGGCCCGATTTGGGATGTTGAGCCATTGAAGAAATATTACCTTTTATTCTGGGTGAGTTTTATTTTCTGGTTTCAGGTTTCAACACATTGACATGTATGATTTTTCTATCTCTAGGTTTTTTTTCGCGGTAGTAACTTTTGCAAGTGGGGTTGTGCAGGATTTTTTGGAGTATAATTTGGTCAGATATCTAAACCTATTAGTTCTAATTTTGGGTTAAAATAAATTAAATCAATACAGCGATCTGTTTCATTCTGTACTGGCTAAAGATTGAGAATGATTATATAAAACATTGTAATTAATTTTTACGTTTTATATCTTAGTTTAGAAAAATACTAATTGAATTTAATAATAGGTTAAATTGAGGTCAAACGACAAAATTACATGTTCATGTAGATGAGCAATTATTTTGATCAAAATAAATACAGAAAAGTACCAACACAAGATTTGTTTTCTAATTCTATAATCCATATGAACTTGAATCATCGGATAATTGAACATTGTGCGAACCTCAAGCTATCGATATCACCAACCTTGAATGACCTAGCACGTCTTAATTGATTACACTCGAAACTAAACGTCTTATAGCTCAATTACGTGGCCTAATCATAGAGTCCAGAAAGCATCGCACAAGTACTCGCGCTCTATCTCATGCAACACTCCATTAAATCATAATTTAAATCCCGGACATGGCGAAAGATAGATCGCTTAATCCGTGCATGTACCTTCACCTATGGCGCAAATATTATCAAATACTTTAGGTATAGGAATAATTCACATGACCATATAGAAAAATTGTACCCTGGGCTCCGTACTGTACCACACCACGCCGCACCGCACCGCTATCATTCTTGTCGTGGCCGTCATCATGTGGACCTTGTTCATTCTTCACCAAAGATTTATTCAAATTCGTAGCATAAGACAAGTCACGGTTAAGTAGCTAACTAGTCACGTGGTAGTTTTCATAACGTTTTCTCTGCAGACCAGTAACAGCATAGTGCAAAGGGACAAGTACAGGCAACTTGGAGCAATCTTTTCTTGACCCTTTCCCAGATACTCAATCGGCGAACATAAATTTCCTTCCAGAGTGGCTTCCTTCACGGCAAGTACCGCCATAGAGTTTCGGTATCAACCAAGGGCATTCTCCTCGCTCTGCATACCTTTATTATCTTTTTTTTTGCCTGTAAGGTTTGCTCGATGTGCTCTACCCTCTATCGTGGACAGGTGAAGTTGTGCAAAAATTCAATTTTTTTTTTCGTAAGACGATTGGCCGTAACTTACATGAGGTCTGTTATTATTACAAACGTGATGTTGACAATGCTAGAATGTCTGCATAAAATGCGATATAGAGAGAAGTGCCTATCCGCGACTCGAACCAACTTAATCGGAAGAGGTATTTTCCCATAGGATTCTTTTGAGTTGGCGGGACGATGCAAATTAGGAAGAGAGCCTTTAGGTTAGCGAACGTATACGGTACGAATGTTTTGAGCTAGAATATGCTAATGGTCTTGTTTTCCTTCTTACCACAACATGACAATATGGTAAGAAAGAAAAAAAAAAAGAAGAAAATCAAGTGGAAAAATCAACAACGACGTACACATATCGAAAAGAAAGAAATTCTACGTTGTCGACAACGTCTTATGGTCATTATTTGCGCGCGACTGTAACAAGACATGTAGGCATTTTCTTTATTTCTTTCTTTTTTTCGTCTTTTTCGGAAAATTTTTCAATTTATGTGAGACAAAAGTCGTTGACTTCTTCGTGAGAAATGGCTTGAAGATTTGATTTAAGTTTGCACCTATGACGGTTTTTTTATTAATATTCCATACGATATGATATATGCGAAAATTAGGTTTGTGTATGTGATACTGAAAATATAAAATTGACTATGAAATAATACAACAGCTTTGTATTTACTGTACTAAAAGTTTTCATCTGAAAAATTTTTTTTTGCAAATCATGTGGTTTTTTGGTGTCGATAGTGCTGATCAAATACGATCCCTGCATGAGCACAAAACACATCCTTTGCCTAAATTTTATAATATAATAGTGATTTCTTTTGTTTGATTCAGTTCTACCTTCAGTACACTATTCTTGCAGTTTTTTTTTTAATTTAGCTCCCAGGTCAGTTGAAATAAAAAGAGAGCAGAAAATATAACTTTTTATATTCTAGATGGAATCTGAGAGTATTATAAGTTTACTTTAAAGTTTGTAATGCCAAGAAATAATGCTCGCACTGAGTCGCCAAAGGTAAAGAAGTATTTGTTGTCACTCCGAAGTATTTGTTGTCCGTTCGCTCTCTAGCTCGAAAACACGTCGAATTTTGTATACGTCGTTTTTGACAAATACGAAAGGTCAAGTCTGTCAACGGGCCAAATCGCCCGACCACTTCTAATTCATCCCACACAAAATGACTCATTTACAATCATTTACAATAATCAAATTTTCTTGTTATTTAAATCCCCCCACTCCTTATACCACCTCCCATACAAACTGCATTTTTTAATGAAACACTCTAAACCAATTTTCTCAGTACGCATAATATTTATCGAGCTAAATTTTTGAACTAAATACTTAATTAGCATTATTATTAAGATCAGAAAAAATTTACTGATTAGCTTTACTGCTTCTACCACTCCCAAGCAATATGACACAATTTCCCAACTTCACAATAATCGATTTTCTTAAAAAATTCGTATGTTACTAGTCTGAAATTTAAGAAATGTTAATTTTATAATATTCGTAGTTATTTCTGAAAAAAAAATCACTAAAATCCCTCACTCCTTCTACCACCTCCCATAAAAACTACAAAATTTCGCTAAATCCAATACTTAGTGATTTCTAAGTACCTATTCAATTTTTGAATCTTAAATTTAGTACAAAACATTTTTATAGCTACTCCAGCATGATGGGAAAAAATTAGTTCAATGCTATCACTCCTTCCTCCCAAGAAAATTTGTATGGAGAGTGGTAGCTCCATACAAATTTTCTTGGGATAACAAAAATTTCTATTTTATCTAGAGTATTGTAAGATTGGGCTTTGTTTTTAATTGAAACGAATTAACTTCAGTTGATTATGCAAAAAATTGTTCAATTTACTTATTAAATTCTTTTTAATTCATCTTTCCGACCTGAATTGTTAAACTGTTGGGTTACGTTCTCAATTCCTCATGTCAGGTTAATAAAGTTGCACCGTGAAAAAATTCGGTGCAAGAAATGTTTTTGGAAAAAAATATGGAAAGTGATAAACACTGATAGAAAATATGTTAAAGACTAAAACGGGTCAAATTTTTTTTCTAGAATAGAAATCAGTTTAAATGAATTTCGCGCGTTTGCCCGTATTACATCATGAAAATCGTACTTAAAGCTTCTTTTGGGCTATATGTTTAAATTTAGTGTCAATAATTTCTTTTTAAATTGATGCTAGTTGTTGTGATCATCAACAATTCTTAACATTTGTATTCGAAATTGCGATTTAATTGATATGGCGAATAATTTTCCGTCGCTGGGCTGTCGATCTGAATTTTCATTGCCTGTCAATTTTATCGCGTTTTTGGAAATTTTTCGATTTAGAGACAATAATCGGAACTTCCTGTATACATTCTTATCAACAAGAGGCAAGAATAAGTTGGCTTGTGAAGAGGGACTTGGCTACGTTTGACCAATGAAGGTTTCGAAACAAGTTTGAAAATATATATAATTTGAAATTAGTGAAAAATCAAGGTGTGTACATAAGTTTATAACTATCTAGTTATTATTTGTCCATATTTAACTTACCCGATTTTAGGAGTCAGTAGTAACACTATTTGGTGTTAGTCGTGGTACTCTACTTCTGGAATGGCACTACAGCCCAAATCGGACCTTGGCCTCCTGACCTTTAGGCTCCTTAACATTATCATTACTCGTTTTGGAAGAAAAGATTTCCGGATTATTATTCGAAATGCACTGTGAAAACATTCACCTAACCATTTTCATTACTCATTTATTATGGAAGGGTTGTTAGTTCGTCGCACAGCCCTCTATCTACGAATTTTTCATGTTCGTCGATTGAGGTCACTAAGGTATACCCAAGCAGGTAGTGCTGGAATCATGCCTCGACCAGGATTTGAACTTACGACCTTTGCATTGTAGACCAACACGCTATCCACTAGGCTGCACTCTAGCTGTGCTAGTCGTGCTACTCATGCAAATCAAATTCCGGTGAAGCCATGCGTCGAAACAAAAAAGACAATATGTAAAAACAACTTTTGTTGCAGCTGTTTTATAGCTTTGTCATAAAAATTTTTCCCGAAGGATAAAAATAACATTCAACACATTTGTTTTTTCCCAAATGCTCTTAGGTTTTACTTCTGGTTGCAATCACACCCCACTAATACCCGTATTTCTTACAATATCTCATTCCCACTCTTTTCTATTGAGGTTGTTTGAGGGTGGTTTGATAGAACCACAATGGACTGGGGCCATCTAGTTGGGCCCATTGTACTACCACTATTGACTATGAGAAGGATGTCAATCCTCTTGTTCTAGCCACTTAGTTCGATTTGCCAACCGTAGTAGGCTCGAACGTTTGACGTCTCTGAGGTCGTCGAGTTCTGAGAAGAATCTAGAGCCTAAGCAAAGGAGATGACTGTTGAAAATTTGCGGACAGTGACGAAGATAATGTTCGATAGATTTTTCGATCCGCAGCCTAAATGCGAGCAGCTTTAGCAAGCAATGACCTGTGGTCAGGCCAACAATAGTTCGGACGCAATAGTAACTACGTTGTATCAGCTGAGCTGTGATAGTTTTATTCGGTTCTTCCCAAAAAGGATTTGGCCGTTCTGCAGCTGTCCAGCTGCCGCCACCTCGCCAAGAAAGAATCCAAAATAGTTTGTTTAAAGCTACATCGACTGAGTTCCTAGTGGAGATAATGTTTGCAGACCCTTGCCGTGCAAGCGTGTCCGCTGCCTCCTTTCCTAATATAGGTCGCTATGACCCGGTATCCAAATTAAATTAGAAATACTTCCGTTATAGACGCTGGGTGATTCAAATTGTGTCTACAAATGGACACTAGTTTGGACGTGGTCCTGTAGGATGGGAGTGCCGCAAGTGCAGCACTGCTGTCCGAGGAAATGTGACAATTTCCGAGACTGTTCTGCATATCTAAACTAATTTTTGTGCACTCGTTAATAGGTAATACTTCCGCTTGGAACACAGTTGCGTATTCTGGAAGATGAAATGAACTGTAGATGTCGAGGTCGTGGCAATAAATCCCTGCACCTATCTCCTGGTTAGTTTTAGATCCGTCCGTATAGAGATGAAGACCTGTACAGGTACTGAGTATCGTGTTTGTTGGCCATCCGTATCGTTCAGGAAACTTAATATGAAACTTCCGTTTCTCAACTTGCGGTTGGTTCATGCAATCATACTGACAGTCTAAAAGCGAATTTGCGTCTCTAACGACGTTTAAAATTTTGCAATGCCCAATTTGTGGTGCTGACCACGAATTAGTGATTTTTAATTGAATGACAGCTAGGCCCGCTGTTCAAGATCAAGTGGTGGTAGTGAGAGAATTGCCTCCAGGGCTGTAGTTGGTGTAGTGCTAAATGCACCTCTTATACACAGATATGCCATCCGTTGGATTAGCTGTAAAGTCGCTAGGTTGGTTTTTAGTACCATCGCTGGCCACCATAAAACCACCCCATAGCAAATAATTGGTCTGACAATACAGTGGATGAGGTGCGACTTAAGGCCCCATCTCAAACCGGATGTCTTTTTGCAAGCGAAGAAGGCTACGGTAGCCTTATTTGCTTGTTCTTGAATGTTGGCCTTCCAGGTTAATTTACTTATAGTCTTCTTCTTCTGTAGCAGACGACCAGATCTGTTTTTTGAGAGCTAATGGTAAGTCCTTTATTGATTGCCCAACTGCCTAACAATTCTAAAGCGGACTGCATAAGATCCCCTAGAACTTCAAACTAACCAGTTAGCATAATGAAAAAATCGTCTGTTGAGGTTTACTCGAGCTATCGTAGTGACACACAGACAGAACGAAACCTACAATGGCCAAACTTTTTCCAAAATTCATCTTAATTTACATGACGTTTCGGTTAGGCTACATTCGAACCCCGACCAAAAATATTAATCTGTTTTGATTATTGATTTTAATTGAGTCGATTACCGTCTACCCCATACATTTATTAATTTATCAACAGACGGTTCGTCGACGGTTTAATGTATACCACATATGCGGAAAGGTCTTGTCAAAAGTTACCACCAATCCCCAATCCCATTCCTTCCCTCCATGACTGTGCATTGCACATAAGGGCCGAAATTGCCTATAACACAGGTCATTCCGTAAGAAAAAAAAAAGTACGTCCAAACAATTGAAGATGATAATCACTCGGTCGGCCGATTGAGTCCACTTCTTCAAAAATCATCGGAAACTGGAGAAACTTTTTTTCGAAGATGCTCGTTTAAAGAAGAAACAAATCGCAAGGATGGTTGAAGTATCAGATACGACCATTTCGAATATTCTTCACAATCATCTCGGCAGGTCTCAAGTTAGCGTAAGATGGGTACCGAGAATGCTCACAGCGGTTCAGAAAAAGCAGCGCGTTGAGTGTTCACGCGGGTTTTTGGATCTCTGTAGAAAGAACAGGGGTGAAAGTTTGACCCGGATTTTTACTGAAGACAAAACTTGGGTTCATCATTATGAGCTTGAATCAAAGTAGGAGTCAATGCAGTGGCTCGGGAAAGGCGCTTCACTCCCCAAGAAGTTTAAGGTTTCACAGTCCGCCTGAAAAATCATGGCCACTGTTTTTTTGGGATTCAGAGGGGGTTTTGATGATCGACTATAAAGAAAAAGGACTGAATATAACAGGGGGATATTATGACAACCTGTTACAAAAATTAAAGGGTGCCAGCAAAGAAAAAATAAGAGATCAGTAGTATCGAGGTGTGCAGTTTTTGCACAACAACGCACATGTTCCACGTTGCGATGGCTGTCCTACAGAAATTCTGGAGTGAAAATTTACTAACGATGAAGAGGTGAAGTTGGCAATTTCAGACTATTTTGAAGGCCTTGATAAACATTTTTTTTTTTTAAAGGAGAGAGATGTGATTAATGTATCAGGCTTAAGGGAAGATGTATTGAAAAGGGAAAAATAATAACTTGTTTAATTTTACTCCTCTTCCGTGTCATTTTGCGAAATTTGTAGAACTTTAATCAAATTCGTCTCTTCCATTCGAGCAAAATAGCGTAAATGTTGCTGCATTACGAACTTTTTCGACATAACTATATTTTTGCAATATTTTTATAAAATTGCTATTTGGCTAATGCAGGCAATTTTCCGGCCGTTTACGTAAGATTTCGAGACGATTACCCAGCTGGAACAAAGATGCGCAAATGACTGGCAATTAAGTTCGATTTATTATTGACAAAAAAAAGAATATATTGCTGAAAAAAAAACAAACAAAGAAACACATAACGCTAGTCAGGCCTTCGTTATCCGTTTCTCTCTCTGAATGTTGAGAGAGATTTCCCGTCACCCCAAGCTGCAAGTGTTAGTTATCATAATGGTAGTACTACGTTAAAGCTTAGCACGAAATTGCAAACTTTCCTTCGACATTTTAGGGGTGTTCTAACCAGAAACCTTCTCCAGCGACAAATTTCGGAGCAGAAATGTGGTACGTTTTTCAATACTGTTTCCTTTTTTCTCTCAAAAACAAACCCACATACAGAATTTTCTTTTATTTAATTTGACCGATTCATTTTAAAAGTTGTATTGAAAACCATTTTCAAATGGCGGCGCAAAGGAAATCGTAATCCTGCCACATTTAATTATGAGAAATATTATCAAAGAATCCTGTTATTCTTACAGAGTTCTAGCTAATTAAATTACTAATTGACTTCCGCATCTATGCGTAGGAATAATGTTAAGTAGCATCAACTAAAATATATAGTTCATTGCAAAGCAGAATTTGATATTCAACTAATAATCTCCAATATCATAAGGAAATCATAAACAATAATAATGAAAATAAAATTTCATATCGGATCCATAACATGCAGGTTCTCGTTATTCGACATCATGGCAAATTAATATTAAAACTAGGCTTATCACGATTCCAACTCTCGATATAATATCGATAAAAAATAATCCTCACACATAAAACTAACTCCATTAACCATTAGCAGTTAAAGATTTATATCTCTCGAAACTTAGCCTTCCTCTTCTTCTTCGTATTTTCTTTTTCTTTTTTAGAAAAACCACATAATTACAAATAATGAACAATCAAATATATAACTATAAATTTAGCTCCACCCAATTTACTTCGTAATCGTAAACATAACCTTAAATTCTCGCTCTGACTCCGTTTTTAAAATGGCATTGAAATTTAATTACCCTTGGTTGCGTCTGTCTGCTTAAAAATTGATCGAAACTACAAATGGATATCTCATGATTTTATTTATTGTCATTATCAACGCGATATTGGCTGCGTCGTCGTCAGAGGATTATCCGATTAGTTGCGGGATGATCATCGCTTAAGAAACCGCGCATTCTAAGATTGGCTCTGCCTGTTGCTTCATCGTCTTGGATGATCAGCGCTTCTCTTAAGACACAATGAAACGATTTTTATTTTTTTTTTCTGTTGAGAGCTTCTTCGAATGGAACAAATTAATCTGAAGAAATCTATCTTATGCTTAATTAACCGAAATGATTAACGTGATAAGGTTTGCGTGATGTGACCGGTAAGGCAACATTGTGGATTGCGCGGCTTCGAGTATTATTAAGATTAAGAGTTGCGCTTGCGCGTACCTTTTCAAAGATATCTTGAGGAGTTTAGAAAATCTTCAGAAGAAGATGCAGCGTTCGAATTAGATGTGCATAATATACAGAGGAATAGAATCGATGGAATAGTACTACATAACAGGGTGATACGAAAAACGCTACATAGCACATTGATATTGTATATACATAATTAAAACTTACCAGTAGTATCGCTGATATTAAAGAACGATGTAAATGGATTCCCTTCGGAGACGAGGCCGTATCTAATCTCCCGTGGATTACCTTTATCGCCATCTTCAGCATGAACTTGAAGTACCTATTAACGTGAATTTTGTTCTCTTCGGTTATTCTTATTCGAGATTAAGTGTTACTGCTCTTCTACAAACTACTCGCGGTATCTTAACCTAAGCTTAAGCCACACATCTTCGAACCATCTACGTGAAACGATATGACCCTTCGCAAGGATCAGTTCGAACGTCTTAGCGATTTTGTGGAGTAACAATAAGCGACTTATTTGGGAATGGATGAGTGAGTCCTGAGCATCAGGGTATCGGTTTAAAATCGATAAAAATAAGGAAAATAAAAACAAATTTAAAGGTTAGGATTGGGCACGAATGGGAAAAAAACTTTGAATCACGACTGTTCGGAAATGGACATGAAATCGATTTCGCTTTCGATGGCGACGTGTTTTGATTTTGAAAGCAGCTTAAGAATTAACTCACCTTATCGCCCGGTATTAATCCTGGTGGAAGTTTTGTAACGGGCGGTGCTATCCGAAATACCGGCGGTACATCTTGGACATCTTCAACAATCACTACGACTTCGAGTCCGGCAATATTGCGCGTATCTTGACCCGGTTCCGCATAGGCATCCTGTGAAAATAGATGAAAACAATTTTCTTTAAAATCGAAGCATACTCAAGCCATTAACGTACCGATTGGCATAATGGAACTATTTAATTAGAAACGCAAGAAAATCGCGCAGATCGCTTCGAGCTATACGATTACTTGCGCAATCGTTACGAGCCCCTCTCATTTCTCATATTCTATCGGACATCTTTGCAATTCATCAAGGCAACATTCATTCCAATTTATGCATAAATCATCCACAACCGAATACGAAGCATTAATTGCAAGCATGCTCTGAGCTATGGAGTGCAGTTGATTTATGGTTTCATGCAAATCAACTTCTTAATTTTGCACGGCCGAGCAGTTTGCCAGGGACCTCTTGACTACTGCTAAAAAAAATTCATCAAAGTGCCCTGGACAGAACACTCTTCATATACGTTCTAGTGTTTAATGAAGAGGAAAAAAAAGAAAGAATTGTAGCAGCTTGTAAAAGGAGGAACAACGTAATGACTTGCATGCGATTTTTATGGATTTGCTAAATACCTGTTGAGAGGAATTTTTTTCGCTTAACTAGTTACTAACTAACCAGAATAGAATTTAACGTTCGGAAGTCGTTGCTGCTTCGAGTTCAAATTGTTTGACATGCAAATGTTTGTATTCTGTTCTTTTTTTCGGTCTTATCTAACCGTCAACCGAGTCATATTTTTAGTTATTCATTGCCCTGGGGGTTTAGTTCTCTTTTGACCAAAGAAGACAAAAAAAAAAGTGTTTACGAAAAGAATTTTAGATAGAAAAAAATTTGTTTATCTTTTAGATTTCAGTGTTGGTGTCAATATTTACGAAAGTGATTAGGAATATGACCGACATGATTGCTCATTTACCGGATTTAATTCAAAAATATGAATGTAGGATTATTTTTGATAAGTAAGTTACTTAAAATCAATAGAGATTTTTTTTTAACGATAAGATAGAGTGAAATTTATTGAAGGGAAGCATTGCTCTTATAAGGCCCTTTTTTTTGTACTTTATTTCAGGTAAAAGGTGCTGAGAGTTTAGTATCTGGTTTCTGTACAATATGTTTAATAACTTCAAACCCGTCAATGAGCGATTGTGTAGAATCAGCTTCAAAACCAAATCCTTTAATGTTTGGCTTATTAATGTCCACGCCCCAAAGGAAGAGAAAGACGATAAAGTTTAAGATGATTTTTACAGCACCGTAAAATCAACATTCGACTCCATTTCGTCAATCGACACAAAAATAGCATTAGATGACTTTTCTCAATCCCATCCCATTAGCACCGATCACGACAGACAACATTTCAATTGAGGCTTCAACTGATGAAGAAGAACCATTATCGACACTACCCACGCTTGCTGAAATCAAAGCAGCCCTATGTGACCAAAAATTAAACAAAGTGCCGGGGATGGAGGAAATATCGGTTGAACTTCTGAAAACGGTGGAAACTGTATCTCTGAAATACTGCACAGAGGAAACATATCCGACGATTAGCGAAAAAGCATCATGTGCCCAATTTACAAGAAAGGAAACAAACTCACAAATAATTAAAAGCCGTCTTAATCCCTATACTAATGAAATAAATGGCGAATACCAAGGTGTATTCAGAATCGGACGATCTACAAAAGACCAGATATTCTCGGTGAAACAGTCGCTTGAGAAATGCAGGGAATATAACAGAGACGTGCACCAAATCTTCGTAGATTTTAAACAAGCATAAGACAGTATCAACAGGAGCGTACTGTACCAAATCATGCTTGACTTTGGAATTCCCCCAAAATTAGTCCGACTTACAAGACTCAAAATAACGAACATAGAATCCCAAGTGAGAATACAAACCGATTCTACAACCAGCTTTCGAACGAAATGTGGTTTAAAGCAGGGAGATGGTCTAGCCCCCATGCTTTTCAACTTAGGACTAGAGTATATTGTGCGAAAAATACCAGTCGACACCAACGGGCCACTACTATTCAAGTCGACCTAACCAGTAGCATAGGCTGACAACATTAATATCCTAGCAAAATCCTTCCCTAGTGCTAAGGAAGTATTTGCCAATCTTAAAGAAGTCAGGTTGCGCATTAACGAAAGCAAAACAAAAGTAATGACGCAAATAAGAAGGAAAACGCCAATCAGGCAAAACAGAACAATTGCGGAATATAATTTGGAGAGTAAGGACCACTTCATATATCTTGGGGATAATCTAGCAATGGACGGTAATGAAACAGACAAAATCAAACGACGGATAATATTAGCAAATAAGACGTATTATTCGGTACTTCCAATAATGAAATCCAAGAAAGTGCACAGGAACAATAAGCTGCGGGTATATAAAACTATTATATGACCTGTGCTCTGTTATAGCAGCGAGATGTGGACATTAACGCGAACTTCCGAAAAAGCAGTTAACGCATTCGGAAGAAACAATAAGATACAACCATGAGTTACATCAACTCTACGACGAGCCAGAAGCTTCAACTTTCATCAAGCTATGTAAACTGCAGTGGGCTGGCCATGTAGAGCGAACGGAAGACAAAAGAATCCCCAAACGTGCTCTTAAAGGCAATGCGAGTGGTAACTGGCCAGTAGGCAAACCACGCAAGCGATGGGAAGACAAGGTTGATGAGTACAGCAAAGCCATTTTAAAAATTGGCAGCTGGAGGCCAGGTTTTTGATTTGGGTTGTCGCGCCATTGACGATGGCTTTAAGGCGAAAGTGGGCAAAGAGAAGACATATAGAAACAATTGGAAGGCACAGTCTCCTCGGTATTAGTAACGACAACGGCCAAAGGCTGACTGATTTCGCAGCAGCAAAAACCTTATTGTGAGCTCGAAATGCTTTCCGCATCGTGGGATTCATAAGAGAACGTTGGCATCACTCGACGAACGAACATTCAACCAAATAGGCCGCGTCCTAATTTAGAAAGGGACGGCTTCCAGCATTCTTTGCGTGGGTACATGCTGAGGGGGCAATTGCGACACGAATCACTATTTGGTAAAGATCAAGTTCCAAAGTAGAATAGAAAAACGAGGACACTCAAAGCAGGACCTGATTTCGACATTGGCAAATTCAAATATGAGAAAGTAGTTGCGAAGTACGTATCAATTGGAAAAAAACTTCGCGACGATGCTCAACAAGAACACTTGCTTGCCACTAGAAGAAATGTGGCTAAACATCAAGAATGGCATTACATCCGTCGCAGAGGATACGACAACAACTCCGGCGCAAAAGAAATGATTGGTTCGACAACGAATGCCAAAATTCTTAAAACGAAAAATTCAAACTTATAATAGACCGGCCGACACGAGCTAAACAGGATAAATAAAATAATCTTAAACGATTTGCAAACAAAATCTGCAGACAGAAGAAACGGAAGTACAATAATGGCGAAGTTAAAAACATGGACGAACATTTTAAATTACACAACACGAGAGCCGCGCATTCCTTAATTAAAAGGATGAAAGAGGGATACCAACCGAAGATACAGACGGCAATATTTTAAGTTATGCAGAAAATATAAAACAAAGATGGGGGCAACACTTTGAACACCTCCTCAATTCGAGCCCATCATCCGCACAAACAGCAGCAACAGAAATAACAAAAGGTATAAGTGATCAGCTAATGAAGGATCCTCTTTCAGTCCTTCTATACTAGAAGAAGTAAAAACATCCCTGAGGAACAACTCAAATAACAAAGCGCCGAGCACTGAAACAGGAAACTCTTTCTGAAGATTGAATTAAGAGTAGGACGAAATCTGCTGCAAAAACTATCGAGGAATATCTTTGTTAAATTCTGGAAAAGAAAATTAAATCCGAAAGCAGATTTAGAGCTGGACGATCTACTGCGGACCAGATATTCTCAATTAAACAGGTGCTGGAGAAGTTCTAGGAATATAACATGTGCACCAGGTATTTGTTGACTTCAAACAGCCATACGACAGTATCGACAGGCGCTTACTGTATAAAACCATGTTGAAGTTTGGAGTCCCACCGAAACTGGTTCGGCTTAAAAGAATGACAATGATTTGACACAAGTCAGAGTAGAAAATGATCAGACTTCCAGCTTTAGAACTGAAAACGATCTTAAACAAGCTGACAGCCTGGTAACAATGCTTTTCAGTTTAACACTCGAATGTGGAGTTCGGAAACTTCCCGCTGACACCAAGAGAACACTATGCTTTACATTTACACAACTCATAACATATCACTATCAGGATTCCTTAATGCAAGGAATCACCATAAATCAATTCCAAATTGGAAGTCGACTTATCCTCTGACGCATCATTTCGTGAACGGATGAAACAAAGATCAACATCCCAACACGAATCTAGATAATAAAAAAAAAACAAGAAATTGACAAAAATTCACAAACATCGGTAGCGTTAAATCAACATCTTAATCCCTGCTTATCGATAGAGAAGTCAAATACATCAGCATTCTTATAAACTTCTCTCGAGAGACGCGAAATCGGTTCTTTCATACCATAGTTTGTCCGATGAAAACCAATCCGCAGCAATCTAAGATACCTTGGTAAAAATTGACCACCATCAAACCGCATCAAACCCAAAAGGGTGGAGAAATCAACTAACCCTGTAAGAAGGTTATGAGCGAAAACTACATCAGCTACTTCACGTTGTTTCGAAAATGATGACATATTTAACAGCTAAAGTCGATCATTATAAGGAGGAAGACGAACTCTATCATTCCATTTAAGGTGACATAAAGCTATTCTTACAAATTTATGCTGAATCAATTCAATTCTGTCAATGTGCATCATAATAAGGAGAACAAACTTGAGAATCATATTCAAGATGAGATCTAACGAAGGTGTTATAGAGAATTCGTCTAACAAGCGAATTGTTCAATTCCTTGGATAAGCGTGTGGTAAATCTCAACAACCTTCTGCACGATCTTATTAATATACAAACCAAAATCAATTTTTTGGTCAAATGTAACACCTTAGTCAATAATGGAATTAACACGATCCAAAATGCAGTCATGGAGACTGTAAGTTACTATAAACGGTGAGAATTTCTTAGTTGATGACATTACATGACATTTATCCAAATTCAATCTAAGATCATTATGGCGACACCAATTACTAAAATTAATCAAATCCTCCTGAAGAAAATTGTCAGAATTGGAAAAGATTTTTATGTCATCAGCATACAAGAGCACTTCCGAATATTTAAAAACAGAGGCAACATCATAAATGGCCAAAATAAACAGAAGTGGTTCCAAATGACTTCCTTGAGGAACACTAGAATGTGCAGTAAATGGCTTAGAAGTACAACCCCGAAAAAGAACTTGGTAAGTTCTATTAAGTAGATATGAATTAATCCAATTGATAAACCATGTGGGCAAAACCCAACAAGTCCAATTTCAACAATATAATGGAGTGGGGTAAATTTTCAAAAACCTTACCGAATTCAGAATATATACAATCAATCTGCTTACCCTCCTCAATAGCCAAAATGGATTTATTCGTAAACTCAATCAGATTAGTGACAGTGGACCTTTTCCTGACGAAACCATTTTGTTTACTCGAAATTAAGGATTTACAGTGAAACGGCACGCACTCATACACTACAGACTCAAAAAGCTTTGGAATAGCTGACAGTTTAGCTATTGGTCGATAGTTGACAAAAGCAGATTTTGCATCACTTTTGTGAGGTATAATAAAAGAGGCCTTCGCTTAATTCGGGAAAAAATCCCATTTTATAGGGATCTCTCAAATAGTGGAGAGAGAGAGGCTCAGTAATAGAGAGACAGCAGCGTTTAAGGACAACCATCAGAGCCAGGCGAAGAAACATCTTTGAGGTGAGAGATGTGATGAAGTATCATCAGAAGAAATCGGTATTCTAGGCAAAGTGGTTGAAGCAGCATCTCTAAAGTTATCAAAGTACGATATCTCAGGGATAAAGTCACTACCAATAAAAGATCCACTGAAGAATGTGGCAGAAAAATTACAAACAGTGAATTTACCATTATTATTGTTGCCAAGGAATTGAAAAAAAGCTGATTAACCATCAGATTTACAATCACAATTAACAAATTTCCAAAAATCTTATAATATCCGACTGCACTTTAAGTAAATATTCAGAATACAAGTGAGTAGATAAATATTTGAATAAGTCAAGATATTCTTCATACAAAAGAATATCAGTGTCATTCTTTGTCCTATTATACCTATTCCAGAAAGCATTGCGAGAATTGCGAATTGCACGCAACTCACTAGTGAACCAGAGATAAGACAATGAGATATTCTTGCGATATGTAAAAGGAACTGTAGCAACAAAAAATTTGGAATAGGATATTAGAAAAATTAACAACAGAACCCTAAAAACCGGGATTGTCAAAAATTTAATTGAACTTGAAATTAGAAATAAGGTAGTCCAAATGCGAAAAATCTGCCTTAATAAAATCGAAAAATAGCTCTTTCTCACTAGGACTGAAAATATGCTCATCTTCAATTATAAGAAATATGTTAATAGGAGGATGCAAGATATCAATGGTCGAAATTAAGGTTAAGCTTTCTACCACGGAACAGGCACAGTAATTAGAATAAAAAACTAAGTTAAGCTGTCTTCGTTAGGAATTCCTAACAAGGCTAAGTTGCTGGAGATCAAGTGCAAATATACTATCAGAAAACATAACAGAATTATAATTGGGCTAAAAGCCCAATCATATGATACTCTAGATGAGATGGAAATGACTTTAATACACCGGAAAATATGTCATCTCAAATTCTTTCGAATAGTGAATAGAGACTTTTGCATGGGAGATGATAGAAGTAGAGGGGGGGTTTGTATTTTTCGTATATGACCCCCGAACATGGCATGCAAAATGTTTTTTGCTGAATTTAAAGTTTTTAGTTTTCATTATTTTTAAAGAAATTAGTCACAGTTTTCCTGAAATTGGGGCAGTTGTATGGGAGGTGGCAGAGGAAGTGGAGCGTTTAAGATGATTTTGATTTTGCTTATCGTCATCTTTATTACCATGCTTTGATTCAATTTCAAAGCCGATAGCTCTCATATGTATACTTGAAGGAGAAATGGTTTTCTTGAATTTATAATACAGATATTTGTACGGGAGGTGGTAGAAGGAGTGAAGCGAAGCTGATAAATTTTTCTAGCACTTGTTTCAATTATTAAGAAACAAATTCTGGCAAAATTTGAAGTTTGTACTTTTTCTAGTTTGAATGAAAATCTATAAAATGCATTTAACGAAAATTATGCATTTGTATGGGAGGGGGTAGTAGGAGTGTACGGATCAAAATAAATTTATTTTGCATTATTAATATTTCGATTTGTATGCTTTATACAAAATATCAAGTTGCTAGCTTTAACGGTTTCGAAGAAAAATAATTTAATATAAAATTTAAAAATTTCGTGAAATTTGTATGGTAGGGGGTAGAAGAAGTGAGGTGAAGTTGATAATTATTTTTAAAATAAATTGCAATTATAATAAAATTAATTCTGACAAAATTTCGTCTTTTGAAAATCGAAAATATGTATTTTTCAAAATTGTTCATTTGTATGGGAGGTGGTAGAAGGAGTAAGGGGATGGGGTCAATATTCCGTGATATTAATGACATCTATATCATAATACTTTAACCTAAATTTCAAGTCGATAGCTGAAATAGTTTCAAAGAAAAATCAATTTCTTATTATTTCGAAATGTCATGAAATTTGTATGGGAGGGGGTAGAAGGAGTGAGGGGATGTAGCCCATTCACGAACTTAAAGTTACTTTTTTGCTAAAAATGACACAAAAAAATTTTTAGCACTATAGCTCAAAGCTTTCGAGAGTTATGCTGTAGACAGACGGACAGACGGACAGACAGACAGACAGACGGTCACTCGGAATCGAGGTTTTTGAGCGACAGCAAATATTTCTTTACCCTTGGCGGCTCTGTGCGCGCGTTATTTCTTAGCGTTACAAACGGTAAGGCAAACACAATATACTCTCAGATTTCATCTAGAGTATAAAAAAACCTTCAAGGGAGAACGAAGCATCAGAAATTGAGAGAGTAAAATCATGGTCAGAAAGCATATGCCGACGACTTAAACATATTTGCAAGAGCTCTGGAGAGTGCTAAAGTAATATTTGTAAACCTGGACTACGTATTAACGAAAACAAAACTAGAGTTATGGGACAAACAACTCGTACGAAAAAGACGCCAATCAGACAAAATATTACAATAGAAGACTATAACCTAGAAAACGTAGACAACTTTATATACCTAGAAGCGAACCAATCGAAGGATGAAAGCGAACTCATCGAAGGATGGAAGCGAACCCATCGAAATCAAAAGAAGGATAATGATGGCAAACAAGACGTATTATTCGGAACTTCCAATAATTAAAAACAAGAAGGAACACAGGAAAACAAAACTTAAGCTATATAAAACGATAAAATTCAAGAGGCTACAATGGGCTGGTCATGTGGACCAGATGGATGACGGAAGAATTCCCAAACGCACACTAAAGAGTAAAGTCGATAGACGGAGACCAGTTGAAAAATCACGGAAGCGCTGGCAGGATTTTGTTGATGCAAACTGCAAATCAATGCTAAGATTTTCAAACTGGAGGACGCGGTCACTGAACCGGGAAGGATGGAGGCGAAGTATACCGGAGGTCAAGCCCCGATTTGGGATGTAGCGCCATCGTAACTAAGTAAATCAGTAAGTCTACTAGTTACAGATTAAAAATAAAAAAAAATTTTTTTGATTTGGCTGTGTAAAATAAACTACAATATTTGTATATCAAGCTTGACGAATTCATAACTACTCCCTTGTACGGTAGGAGTACTTTAAGGTACTTCAAGTTACCGTGCTAGGTCATCTACTATTTTTATACTTAGAAGATCTAAATATGTGTGCTATGAAGGAGTATTTTCTTCCTGATAACAGAGTTTGATCAATTTCAAGGATTACAGTCGATTGATTAATTTTTTTTCCATTACTCTTTATATTTTTTCTGGATGTCAATAATAACATGAAACGAACTATAGTTTTTTTTTTTTTTTGGGGGCCAAGTATAAATTAGGGGGTCATCCTTTAATGCAATGCACAGTTATGTCGGGTATAGGAAGTAGATTCAGACGAAAGTGGCGGTGGACATTGTTCTTGAAGCACCGCAGGTTGTACTTGTTGGGAAACAAACTAGCTGGCAAATCATTCCAAAGTCTTGACGTTCGGGAAATGAATGACTGCCTATATTTCATTGTACAAGAAGGCAAAGGTTTGACCGTGTACTCGTGTGCGCATTCAGCTTGTTACTTTGTAACATTCTTTGACGCAATTCTCATCTATATTAATGAAATTTAGAAATGCTTAGTTGGAAATTAAAATCTGTCATTGATCTGGAAATAAATAACCAACGGAATATTGAAAATTTTTCAATTTTTGTCGACCACTCTCTCATAAAACGATCATTTTTCAATTTATCTTTGACAAACAACCCCGCGAATGTATCATAACTTTTCCCCATTGAATCGTTTATGACATTCTTCTTAGGTCTCCCGCGAAATGGAATGCACACGCAAATCTTGTGTTTTATAGCGTTGCGTTAAGCAACGCAACTTAGATCTTATGTCGAGTCTCGATAACACTTAGCACAGACGCAGGCATTCAACGCATAATTCATCCGGCAAATGTTCAAAACATAGCGAAGCTACTGAGACTAAGCGCCAACAGTAAGACGCTTGTAGAGATAATTGATTATATGTACGATTTTTTTTCTTTTGTTTTTTATCGGACTTATTCCCAATCGGTATTTTTATTTTCCATTCCGTGCAATCAATTAAATGCCTTCATTTACTTAGTAATTAAAATTTCTCACATTCCGCATGCGCTTGATAGTAATTTATTCCAATCGGTTCTTTATTTTCACTTTCAACGCAAAGCCAATTGCAAATCTGCAAATGTGTAAATCTACGTAAATTACGCACATAAAAGGAAATGAGTACGCGCAATAAATAGTAACGATGATAGGCGTTAGTTTCAAGACATTTCACTCAATAGTCGTGGTTTAAAATTCAAATGGTATGCAATTTGCGATTTGTTGAGATATTGTCTGAAAACTGTGTTCATTTTAATGGATTACAAAATTTTGCTCACATTTTTACTCTAATGGGGTTTTTTTGCTCGCGCAATTTGTATGTAACTAAATCTATATTTTTTTTTAGCGCAGAATTCGAAAGTATTCCCACGGGTTTTTGATAATTTTCGGTCATTTTGGTAAAATTTACATTCTGACTTTTGTTTATAATGTGACATAATTCATGGCAATTTCCTTTGGGTGAAGTTTTATACAATCAAATTAACAAATTATTCATGGTTTTACAACTTCCAAAACATGGCATTGATGTAAATGTGTAGTTTATTCTGTTATTTGCTATTCAGAGTTGTTAATTTTTTCAATTAAACTTTAGTATTCATAGTTATTTTTTTTTATATAAACATATATTTTTTTTATAATCCATCCATTATGTAAGTTAGATTTCTAAAGAATAGAAAGTAAAGTTAAGTGCGGTACAATTTTATCTAAGAAATCAGACAAGATATCCTATAGTTTTGATTTATAAATTTGGCAAAATGTAAAAATCTTAACTAATTTTATATATATTTTTTGAAAAGTTGAGCTTTGATAAAGTTTCAAAATAAAATTTCACCGTGTTTCCTGTCCTGAACTCCGGTTTAAGTTAACCTGCTGCCCGGATAATTTTATTGATAGCGCACCTAAGTTAACCTGCTGCCCGGATAATTTTATTGATAGCGCACCCTTGAAAATAACTTTTCTTATAGTTGCGAGTCCATTTTGTGTCTTCAAGCTATGTTGTGACTCATTCATTGTTACGTACGGTACAAGAATAAAGATTTGATGCATGATTTGTTACACTCAAAGGTTGATCTCTTTAAATCGCCAGAAAGAGAGACATAACAAAATTCTTGCACCTATTGCTACAGGGCGACGCAGTTCTCGTCATAGTTTTTGTATTGAATATCCACAAAAAAATTTTCTCGACAAAAGAGTATAATTATATATATAAATTCAAATTATATTTGTGACATTTTTTGTTGGAAATCTTTGACGAAATTTCACTGAGTTAAGATTGGCGCAAAAAATACATAAATGTCGGTGCACGCAAATTTTAACTAGAAATTTTCGCCACTTCAAGAAAACAGAAAATTTTTGAAACATTACTTTTGTAAAAATATTTTGCGACAAATTTCTGGACAATAAAATTTGAGCCACTATTCTGTGAAAAAGTCCTCTTCAATAGCACGCTAGTAGCCCAAATCGGGTCTTGGCCTCCTGACCATCAGGTTCCTTAACATTTTTAATTGTTACTGTGGAAGTTGTAAGCCCTTATTTCTACGAATTTTCATGTTCGTAGATTAAGGTGACCTAGATATACACACCTAGGCAGTGCGAAAGAATTACGCGTCAACTGGGATTTGAACTCACGACCTTCACATTGTAGACCAACACTCTAACTACTAGGCTACACCCAGGTAGGTGTGAAAAAATACCGCATTTAAAAGTCATGACAAATTTTAAACATAAGGAGGACGATATTTTAACGGAAGTACAAAAGTTATTCGTGAAGTATTGAGCACTCATTATCAGTCCTTCCTAGAAGGAAAAGCTCAGTTATGTATCTCTCGTACAAACGAATACGTGTCTTTCTGTTTGCACACTTCCTTTCACAAGAAATATTTATTTTTGTGGGTAACCCCTGAGCCTGGACTTGTTGGTCGCATATACCGGATCTGGTTATAACCAATTAATTATGAAAGTCGAATATTCAAATTGCCGTACTATGTCATTGTTCGCTTTAAGCTTTGATTCCAGTTCGTGCTAGAACTGGCATCCATGCGAGGATGCGAGACTAGTAAGCGAGCTTTTACGAAGTGTGACTTTTTTCTATGGAGTGAGATATCTTTTTGAGCTAGGGTGTATCCTAGTAGGTAGCGTGTTGGTCTTGTAATGCGAAGGTCGTTGGTTCAAATCCCGGTCGGCGCAATATATAATTCCAGCATATTGCCTGCTTGGATATAACTTGGTCACCTCAATCTACGAAAATGAAAAAATTCGTAAAATGAGGGTTGTGCGAAGGGCTAACAACCCTTCCACAATAAGTAAAAAAAAAATGTCAAGAAACCTGAATATCAGAAGGCCATGGTGTGATTTGGGCTGTAGCGCCATTGTAGTAGTAGTGTAGAGATATCTTTATGTCTTTATTTAACTCTGCTATTATTTAGTCACACGAGCAGTTTCTTATTGGCTTTGATTTTTACGCGTACAGGAAATATACTAATTAGGGTCAATATTTTTCTTGGAAGTAATCTGAAAAGCTAAAATAAAATGGGAGCGAATTTGGTGAATTATAATAGTTAAAATAATTGTAGAAAAAATACAACAAGTTGCCAGTGATTTAGTCGTAAGTCCAGCAGAGGGTATGCGGGGTTGAAAGGCTGGAGTGGTCACCAGTGATCGATGCTGTTAAATTTATAAAATTATCAAATCTATACATCTATACATATAAATATAATTTTAGTTTCTGTCTGTGATTTGCTAATAAATGGCTATAACTTAGTTTTTTGCTTTATTTGGAAAATAACTAAGCAGAAACAGACGTTTTTAAAAATTTTCTCTGTCTGTCTTTCCGGCTTTCACGTAAAAACAGCTGAACCGATTGTAATGAAACTTTCACAGATTATTAGGTCTGCCTCAGAAAGTAATCTGTTTTAGGTTTTATCTTACTCCCCTCACGCCTTCTACCCCCTCCCATACAAAGTGACTCATTTTCAAAAATTTATAATAATCAAATTTTCATGGAAACTATAAAAGCTATTAATTTTAAATTTCAAATATATTATTTCTATTATAAATGCGATCTGCCAGTATATAAATAGTTTGAATCTCCCAACTCCTTCCACCACCTACCATACAAACTAAACTTTTTCATGAAATACTATACTCCAATGTTCTCAGTACCTATAACTGTCATCGAGCTAAGATTTTGTATTAAATCCGTAATTAGCGTTGTTATTAATATCAGGAAAAAAGTAACCAATTAGCTTTACTCTTTCTACCCCCTCCCATACAATCTGACACAAATCCACAACTTTGCGAAAATTCGATTTTCTTGAAAAGTGTGAATGTCACTGTTCTGAAATTTAAAATATATGAATTGAATGATAATTGTAGTTGTTTGTTTTCAGAAAATAACTAGAAACCGTCCACTCTTTCCACCACCTCGTATACAAACTGCACTTTTTCATGAAATATTCTAAACCAATTTTCTTAGTACGTATAACTTTGATCGAGCTAACATTTTATGTTACATCTTCAATTAGCATTATTATTATTATCGGGAAAAAATTAACCGATTAGCTCCACTCCTTCTGCTCCCTCCCATACAATGTGGCACAATTCCACGACTTTGCAAAAACTCGATTTTCTTGAAAAGTGTGAATCTAACTGAATTGAAATTTAAAAGATATCAATTGCATGGTGATTATAGTTGTTTCTAGAAAAATTACCAAAAAACCCCCACTCCTTCTACCAACTCCCATAAAAATTGCACAATTTCACTAAATCCAATGCACTAAGTTTCGCAAGTTACCTATTTAGTTTTTCAAGCTTAAATTTTGTGCAAAATATTTTTATAGATACTCTAGCATGATGTGAAATAAATTAATTTAGAACTGTCATCCCTTCTAGTACTAACCACACGAAAATTCCTAAGATTACAAAAATTTCGATTTCATCGGTAGTATCATATAATTGGGCGAGCAATTGAAATCCTGCTATGTTTTTAAATTTCATGTCATTTTATTTGGACTTTTTTTTTAAATTAACACAAGCTACAACTATTTACATATCCTTAACGCTCTTCAACACGTACACATATGGTCTCGAATCACGGGTTTGATTTGATCACGAGCCTGTCCCATACAAATGCGAGTATCACGGTTTCATTCTTAATAATTTATGGTTCTGATTCCAACAAAATGCAAAACAATGTGTTCAAAGAGCCATCAAACTAAGCAGATTATTTATCTGACATAATGTACTATTAACTACATTCTCAAAAAATGTTATTATTCCGATTCTTACTCGAACAAAATCGAGGGCGATCGCTAGTCATCAATGAAATCGAACTGCAATTTAATTATCCTACGCAACAATTTACCATATTGTTGCATGTGAGCCCTAGTCGTTCATCAAATATCTGCTGTCTTCCACTGCACTCGAAAGTAATGTGAAATATTAGCTCTACTTGCTTATAATCTACCACTTAACACTGATTCAAATTAATGTATGCGTACGAGCACTGTAATAAACGTTCCCACACTATTTCGCTCATCAAACGTTCGAGACCTTGAACCAGCAGTATTTCTGCAGTAGCGACGGAACACCTGCACTATTTTCCTTCAATTCCGATCAAGAGCACTCCACCAACCAGCAAACTACACGTAGAGACTTGACCGACAGGAAAAAGAATCGAACGAGAACGAAATAATTCTGAAAACCTGCTAGGTTTTTACCTCGAGTGAGGCTGAAATGTTCCACAGATCTGAACGAACAGTAAGGAATGAACAAGTGCATCCTAGCACGCAAGATCATCGAAAGTCTCCAACAAAACTTTCACGGGTAATGTAAAGAAGCGGTCGACTGCGATCGGGCGACACGGAAAGACTCGAGCAACGATGAAATACTTTAGAGAATGCAATAACAACCACTCGTATGGGCTCGTATGAATGAGAAAAGATTCGAACGATTAAGGCTCACATGGTAATGGCCGAAACAACGGAAAAGGCCGATAGGCACCGAAAACGGTCGAAAAAACGGAGAAGAACGACTATAGACGACTCAGTTTGATAAAGGTCTCAGCAGAGACTGAAATGTCGCACATAATAAATCAATGTAAAATTCAGAAACCTTTCGTTTCAATACAAACTCCTCTAGGCAAAAAGTAAAGGGACTTTTCAAAAAACACAAGGTATAATTTAATTTTATTTGTTCAATATCTATTTTGTATCCAAATTAGTCTCAATTGCATGCAATACACTTACGCCCACGTTTAATCTAATCTTTGAAACACTTTTCAATCTTGATTTTTAAGATGACCACTAGCTCCTTTAGCTAATCAAGACGGGTTCCTTGAAGTAATTTTTTCAAGCCTCTGAACAGGAAAAAGTCGCATGGTGACATGTCAGGAGAACAGGGTGCTTGTGGAATGGTATTTCTTAAATTTTTGGCCAAAAAAGTCACGTATATAATGATAACGAGTTTTCAAAAAATTCTATGACTTTGGAATGAATTTTGCTGCTAAACATTTCAAACCCAATTCATCGCTCAAAATCAATTTTACTGATCCTTCCGATATTGTGGTATCTTCAATTAACTCCCTGACAATCAAGCCATGATTTTCACCTTCAGCTGACTCATAACCCTTTTTAAACAACTTGTGCCATTGGAAAACTTTTGATCTCGATAAATATTCATCACCAAATGCTTTTTGCATGATTTTCAACGTATCGACACGGTTAAATTTATTTTTAACGCAAAATTTAACGCAGTTTCTTTGCTCGATTAATTCTGCTGTTATAAAAATCGCCACAATGCAAAAAGTATATATACACAAAAAGCTGTAATTAATAAACTATTTGAAATATCAAGCTGAAGTTTTCACATAGAGTCATGAACAGTTGCACTAGGAAGACAAAAAAAAGCACCACGCTATGATTTCGGCGCGTATTAGAGAACTTCCAATAAATGTTGCGACACCACGAGTTAAACACGAATCTTGCAATTAAAATATTTTTGTTACATTGAGGTTTGTTATGAAGAGGTTTCGCTGCATAGTATCTTTCACCTATTTATTTGAATAGTTTCGTATCTTCCAATTGTATTCCAAAATTGAAAGATTTAAAACACGATTTTTCATTAAAAACTGACACTATAGCGCGTTTTCACTGCATCGAAATTACGTAATTTGGAGCGGGTAATTCGAAAGTGACGCGAAAGTTTTCACATTATATCTACATAATTTCGTTTGACACTTCGCTATGGAAACCGGCATAATTGTAATTATTATTATTGACAAATGTCAGAAATATCAATTAAATTTCGAATTACGTTTGGCATTTGTCAGTTCTCCATAACGGCAGAATTCTTATTATTATTGATATACATCAATGAAATGCTGAATTGAAGTGCTGAATTTAAAAATCTCACTGCATTCAATCTGTGCAACATAATAATGGACGTAATTTCGATGAAATTACATAAAAATTTGTTATTTCGAAATGGCTTCAATGTATCCGAAATTATGTAATTTGGAATGTGTAAACGCGCTATTAATTGCAATAAAACTCAGATACTCTTTCAATTTACAATACATATGTATATTAGGAGAAGAGCAACTCAAAGCTAACAAAGAAATGTAATTCCAGTGAGAACAATTGAAAATTACAACGCAAACACGAGAAGTGCATTCTATAACCCTTGAACGTGATAATGAGGCTTAACAAAAGCTGCTAATCAGTGAATGCGCTTATACGATTCATCACTGCGAAATCTTCAAGGCAAATGAAAATACCAGTAATTTCAAGATTGCATTTTTTCTTACTGCATTTCTGTAAAGCTCATTCTCGCAGATTGTGCAGTGTCATCCCGTTCTCGAGACGACGTAAGGCGCTTGTTAACAACTTACAACGTCATTGAACATTGCTATCCGGCGCACATGCCGCGCAGCAAGTAAAAGCTTTTTTCGAGTGAACCTCCAACAGGTATGCCTTCGCGAGAGTGCAGTTTGCACACATTACAGGAATACATGCTTTGCGGTGCATCAGAATATGCAAGTTAACGTACGACCACCACGCCATCAAATCGCACACCTCCTTTCATATATGTGAAGGCCGACCGATGCACTTACTAGCAACCGGCTATTCGCGCCATTTGTTATCGCGCTGCAATAATATGCGAATCTTGCTCGTCGCCCGACTTGTCCAATACAACAAGCGTTGGTGTAAAACGTCGCCACTCAGAATAGCTGCATCGCTTGCAATATCGTTGTTATCTCGAGCTTCCATTACAAACTTACTTGCACTTTCCTTAAGCTTTAGACAGTGTTGTTGTAAACGATTATGAGTACTTACATTGGCCAGGACTGTGAGATGGTACATCGCTTGCTTCTCGAAATCTAGCGGTCCCAGCAGGAAGATAGTTCCTTCGGTTGTATCGGGCGAAACTATTTTCTGTCGTATGGCGAAAAGTGGTGACCCCTGTAAGTCAGAAAATAAGATTCATTGTTACGAAAGCTAAGTTTCAATACCCATTCGAATCACACACTTACCCATAGCTCCAGGTAAACGGGCTTCGAAAAAATTGGGTTTTTCCGCGAAATGACATAATCCAGCTCGGTACCACGTTTAGCGTCCTGCAAACAAAAAACAAATCCATGTTATAAATAAAATAAGATTGAAAACAAATCATTTGTACGATATCTGCATGATAAATTCATCGTGGGAACCTTGCAAGGTCGTTAAAAAACTGCACGTATCACATACAAATGAGCCACATTTTGTCACACATGATACATCGCTGGCCGTTGCATGGATGCACGCCAAGTAATATCATCATGTCATGGCGTAACCACGCACCACTCAAGGCTATATTATGGTTTCGCGGTGATGCTGATGATCATGATGCCCTAAGTACCTCTCATAAGATTGCCACAAGACGTCATTAGAGACGCTCGTAAATTCCATATTGCATATTTGCCATTCTTGATTGCACTCAATCCGATTAAATGTAGTTTGTCCTCTCACTAATCGTGATGTAGTTTTAATTAGAAACTCTTTTTGCATACACGTAGATATCATGACCGTGCCGTCGTCTTCGACGGAATCAAAGCGGATCGAAGTCACGACGGAATTCAAGAAAGTGCTTAGCGTGTTTTTTCTTCGTTTTAAGTTCATGATTGAAATTGGAATTTAATATGCGGTTAAGTAAGTTATTAAATAAAGGAATTTTGCTTCTTCTGTTATTTTATTTATGGATGTAGGTAAGACTTTATATCTTCACTCTTCCAAAGGTCATTACTGCAAAAATCTGTAGATGTACACAGGTCAAGCTAGAGGCTAAGAAAGCGACTAGAACATGCTTACAAGTGTGTATAATTGTCGGGACTCTTATCTTATTTCTCGAGTTGTTGGGTATCTTAAAATTCAATTCCGAATTTTGAAGGATTGTGTGTGAAAGGATGTGCAGATATTTATTTGAAAATACAGAAGACTTTTGAAGAAGCACGATTGATTTTATGAAAATAATGATCGGAATGAAATTTTTTGATTAGTGTTTTGATACATTGGCTAGATTGCCTTTCTAAATTTATTAATTTCGTGTTTAGTAATCATGGTTAATATTTTCGATTCATACAAAAAAAAAATTAAACGGAATTACTGAGATTTAGGATGTAGCACCATTCACGAGGAAGAAGAAGTGATATTTGCATCTTAATGCGCAAATTTAAATTTGTTAATTTCTCCATTACTTCTGATAATTCAACAAGATGAGTTGATTTTCTTAGCGAAAATTTGTCCTTATGGGTTTTTTTTTCTTGATATTTTTTTGAAGGTTGGTTTTTTTCTTATCTACGAAATTCAATTTTTAATCCGAACTCTATTGTATAATTCTTACTTTTGAATAAAGCATCTTGTTAGGTTTTCAGTCTGTCCTTAAAGTTCGTGAATGAACCACATCCCCCCACTTCTTCTACCCCTCCCATAAAAATTTCATGAAATTTAAAGAAATAGATCCTTCTCCGAAATCATTTCTGCTATTGACTTGAAAATTAGGTCATAGTATAATAATTTGAAGGTCATTAACGTTAAAAAATATTGATCTGACCCCCTTAATCCTTCTACCCACTCCAATACATATGCTCAATTTTCAAAAATGAATTTATGCGGTTTGTATTTCAACTAGCAAAGCCAAGAGAACTAATATTTGTCATAATTAATTTTATTACAATTGCAACCTATTTTGGAAAAACTATCAACTTCACCTCACTCTTTCTACCCCCTCCCATATAAATTTTACGAAATTGCGGTATTTCAATTAAACTAGTTTTCTCCAAAACGTTCAAAGCTATCAACTTTAAATTTTGAGAAAAGTATACTATTGTAAATATCATTGATATTGAGAAATTTGGTTTTCATTCGAATACTCCTTCTACCTCCTCCCATACAAATGCACAATTTTGGTAAATGCATTTAATCGATTTTCATTGAAACTAGAAAAAGTCCAAGCAAAAGCAAAACCAAAATTTTGCCAGAATGTGTCCCTTAATAATTGCAATAAATGCTAAAGAAAATATGAGCTTCGCTTCACTCCTTCTTCCACCTCACATATAAATTTTTGTATTGAAAATTCAATAAAAGTATTTCTGCTTGGAACATATGAGAGCTATCGACTTTAAAATTGTATCCCAAGTAATGTGATTAGGATGTTAAGGAGCAGATTTAAAATCATCCAAAACCTCCCATTTTCTCTGCCACCTCCCATACAAATGCCATAAATTGATACAAAAATTGTTAAATTTTTTCAAAAATTATCAATAAAAAAAAGTATATTTGATTTAACGTTTTTTTTTACATATATATCGAAACGAGTTAGACTTTATTTGGGCTATATTAATGATTCATGTTAAGACCTCCTATAGGGGCATAGGACAGATACTTCCATAAGGCGCGATTCTGAGCGTCGGCCTTTAGCTGTTGGCAGGACTTGTTTATTAATTTGGCCTCCTGCTCAACTGCTCGCTTCCACGGTCGCTGCATAGTCGACCAACCCGACGTCTTCTTTGGGGATTATAATTTTAAGCCTGTTTGGCGATGTTTCGCCCTGGTTTCCTCAAAGTGTGACCGATCCACTGCCACTTTCGCCTTTGAATCTCAATGCCTATTTTAGTCTGTCCAGTTCTACTCCAAAGTTAATAATTTTGTCGTGTCTGGAGTAGTAATGGGCGCATTTTTCCTTGAATACTCGGTTTGGCTGTTGATGTTGAAGCTTGGCCAGGTAGTCCCTATGATTTTCTCTTCTTTGGGTTATCGTAGTGGATCCATTTTTTATCACCAGTGTTTATACGATGGGAAAAACCCTTTCTTTTATACCTGGCATGCAGCATTTCACACATCCAAAATCGGCATTCAATGTCTCTCGGCTTCAGTTCATTAGTAATCCAATTTCCTTGTTTTTGAATTATTTGCAACGATTTTAAATGATGCGAAATTCCTTGTTGAGTCACTTCTAATGAAAGTCTAGTTGTTCTTGCGTTTGGTAAGAATTTTGTTTCAATAATACTTCCAATTCCGTATCTTCGTACACTTTTGAACTTCCACTACGTTATTTGTCATCCACGTCAAACTGACCGCTTTTAAACTTTTGAAACCACTCACGAAAACTTCTCTCACTTAAAGCAGTCTCACCATATGCTTCTACAAGCAATCGATGCGCCTCAACTGCAGATTTTTTCAAATTAAAGAAGTAAATCACAAGTTCCCGCAAATGACGCTTATTCGGCACAAAACTTGACATTTTCGCACGAACAAAATTATGTGATGCTGATACGGAGTCACTAGTACTTCAAGGTTATGTTGTTACCAGGTGTCCAAACTTACGATATTATGTTTTACATCTGACAATTTAAACATATCATTCTGGTATGGACATCTTTTGTCAAACGGCGGAAACTTAATTATGCTCCTAATAACTTATGAAAGCTTTGAGCTATCGTGCAGAAATTTATTTAAAGTTGTTTTAAGCAAAAATGAAACTTTAAGCTCGTGAACGGGCTACATCCTTCAACTCCTTCTATTCCCTCCCATTCAAATTTCATGTCACTCAGAAATTTTATAATATTGATTTTCTCCGAAGTTTTGTAAGCTATCCACTTGAAAATTAGGTCAAAGTATACTGATATGAATAGCGACCAAAAATATAAATCCAATCCCCCACTCTTTCTACTCCTCCGCTGCAAATGCATAATTTTAAAAAATGCCTTTCGTCAATTTTCATTGAATCTAGCAAACCGCAAAAGACGAATTTTTGCCAGAATGTACATATTTAAAAGAATAACCGTTTTTTGTAAACGCACTACAGCCTTAACCTGTGATCCAAAAATAAACAAGCTATATATCATTGGAAAGGTATTTCCATCAAGGTGTTCCTTTTTTGGGTTCCAGGTCTCTACCTGCTCCAGTTCTAATTTTCTCGGTGGATGCGATGCAAATATAATAGAATACAACACAACGTCGGGTGGGTCTTACTAAGTAAATATTTTTCACTCCTTAACTATACCAGCAGGAAAAAAAACGCTTGCAAAGTATTTTAAATGTGCTTAATTTGTCACGAGGAAGAACTTCGAACTTGCTAACATTTCATACACATTTTGACAATAAATGTCTGCTTCGCTTCAGCTTTAACAATAGCGATTTTAAGGCGTATTTTCGAAGTTATTTTAAAGCGTATTTCTTGTAATACTTTTAGAAGCGATCTTTAAGCACGAGTCCTGCAGTTTGTCAAAGAGAGGATCAGATTAACATTTACAGACCATTGGTGACTAATGCATAATAAGGCATTACATAGACTCATTCAGTCACTTAGGGACTGCTAATCTAGGGTGTGGCATTGTGGGTAGCATGTTGGTCTCATGGGGGATATATACAAGGGAGTGCCTGATAGGCTGTTTCATGTGCGAAAACTTTTTGAATCGGAAACTTTCGAAAATTGTGGCCAAACTTAACTTAGCTTCAAACTTTTACAAAAAAATACCATATTTTGTATTCTCTCTTGGTTGCTAATATTCAGTCAGCAATAAAGTAATTTTCAGTACAATGGGGTTTGCTGTTTTATTTCAGAACTCTTGATTTTTCAATTTTATTAGTTTTTGGTTCGTGTCTAAGTTAAGCACTTTAGCAACGGACAATTCAACGCGGAACAGAGATAGTTGCATTGGGTTTAAGTTTGCCAAACAAGGATAGCGAAACAATTCTTCGAAAAATTTAACAATTGTTTCGGACAATTTAACGCGGAACAGAGTTAATTGCAATAGGCTTGAGTGTGCCAGACAAAGAAAGCGAAACGATTGTTTCGAAAAATTTCGAGCATTTCACCAATAAGGGAGAGAAACACTTTCATTCCCATTTTTTTGCAAGGCAACGCATGCTCATAGTCTCTCCTTATCATATATCTTCCTTGGTTGGTCTACAGTGGAAAGAAGCTTGAACATTTGCCTTAACTTGTGCTTTAATATTATAATGAACGCTTCACTCCTTCGATCACCTCATAAATTCAAGAAAAGCATTTCTCCCTTCGAACATGAGAGCTATCGAATTTAAAATTATAGCTATCGATAGTGATAAGGATGTTGTTAACTAGTTTCAAAATTATTCAAAACCTTCCACCTCCTTTGCCTCCTCCCATATAAATGCCCCAATTTCAGGAAAACAATGTCCAATTTCTTTGAAAATTATGAAAACTACAAACTTTAAATTCAGCACTAAACATTTTGCATACCACGTTGGGTGTCATATACAAAAATTACAGGTCTAAAGTAAAAGTAAAATTAAACTAAGTCGCTTTTGATTTAAAATAACCGCAAGAAATTTTTTTTCCATTCACCGATTGTCGCTCTTCTAATTTCGACTCGACTGCTAATCCCCATGGTTGATTACACAACGGACTTACTTACTGAATTGTGCCTGTCGATCACAGGACTTACTGTCGCTTACAGATCTCCACGTGTCGGTCATGGGGCTTACTCGCTTACTGTCGCCTACTGAACACCGCCTGTCGGTCACAGGACTTACTCGTTTACTGAACTCCGCCTGTCCGTCAGAGGACTTACTTCTTTACTGTCGCATACTGAGCTCCGCCTACCGATCACAGGACTTACTCGCTTACTGAACTCCGCCTACCAATCACAGGACTTACTCACTTACTCTCGTTTACTGAACTTCGCCTGTCGGTCACAGTACTTACTCGCTTAATGTCGCATACTGAACTTCGTCTGTCGCTCACAGGACTTACTCACTTACCGTTGTTTACTGAGCTCCACCTGTCGGTCATAGGACTTACTCGCTTACAGAGCTCTGCCTGTCGGTATTAGGACTTACTCGCTTACTGCCGCCTACTGACCTGTCGGTCACAGGACTTACTCGCTTACTGTCGCATACTAAACTCCGCCTGTCAGTCTCAGGACTTACTCGCTTACTGAGCTCAGCCTTCAGGTCAGAGGACTTACTCTCGCCTGTCGATCACAGAACCCACTTGCTTACTCACTCCGACCGACGCTCGAACGACACATTCGCTCACACTCGCCTGGTGACTCTTTCAAATAACAACTGACAACGAGCTCTTCATCACAAGCGCTTGCCCTTTTTATGTCGCTGTGCTGTTTCTAGGAATCATTTCGGGCACTATTTGTTCGCTACTCGGCCGCCACTCGGTCGCCACTCGCTGCTTTCGCGAAGCCTAGTCGACGTGCACGCGTGTGAGTGCAAAACTGCTAAAGATCGCGAATACTCGCTGAACGAGTAGGGTTGACATGCAACAATACTATAGTTCATCAAATATTGAAATTTTTCTGGTGCTTTTCGCATGAATTTCTTTACGAAGTTACCTTGAAGATTTATCATCTTTTTGAGACAGAAGTTTCTTATTTCTCTTTTTATTGAGAAATGGTATTTTGGTCTGCGTTATAGTTGTACACTTTTATAAGGCGATTTTTTTCCCGCTGAGCATTGTTTTGGCTCTACGCAAAAATTTGAAGCCTTTATTTGCTGAGATTTTTTTTCTTAAATTTTCCGGTATTTTTGAATTTGTTTAGGATAGTTGTTATTTGGCTAAAAAAAATGTTGACTCTAAAAATGCAACAAATGTTGCGATTTTCCAGTTTTTAAATGTTCTGTTGCAATTATCGGGATTGCACTGTAAAGTCAGTAATAATTTCAATGACCTATCGATTGTTTCCAAAAAAAAAAAATCTAAGTAACTACATACTTTCCTTATTCAAACCAAAATGTCAATCTATTGATTTTTGCCCAAAATTCAAATTCAGTTCCAGTCCATTTATTTGTTTTTTTTTTCCGATTTGACCGATGTCTTTTTTGCAGAAAACTCAATTTTTTTAAATATGGAACAACCATCAGCAACAGCTATAACTAGCAGCCTGAGCAATTTCGGTAAATTCGATGTCGAGTTTGTAGCGATCCTGCTCGCTGGCGTTTATCTACATCTTAAGGAGCTGAGCGTAATGGAACTCAAGTATTCTAAATTACCGGGAATCAAACCCAATCCTGCATCGTTTCTTTTCGTATTCTCGATACTTTGTGTCCTGGGAATGAGTCGACCGTATTGGCCGTCCGGTTTACGTCGTCCGCCTCGATTTCTGCTATTCTTCGTCGAAATCCTGTTGACGTTATATTTGGCAGAATTTATTTTGCGTCAGATCTGGATACCGATGCTTCGTTTTCTCGACTTTGGTTGCAATTTCCTGGGCGAGTACATGATTGTGGTCAATAAGACCTTGTTGGCCAATCAAATGAATGCCATAGGTAGTTGGCTGAAAAATCAAGCCTTCTACTATGCCCGATTCTTGCTCGCGTTTGGAGTGTTCTATTTTATGGTCGAAGTGACTGGCCTGGTTGAGTATTTGTGCGGTATAAAAGCGAGGATGCTCGGCAGAAACTTCTTAGCTCGACAACCGTCGCAACTTATTTCGGAGGAAAGCGATATCACTGTGTATCCAGAAAGCAACAATAAAAAAGTCACGTACGCAACACCGGCCCGGAATAGTCGCAAACGAAACAACTCTATCATCCCAAAGAAGCCTCGATCTCGTCGCGCTTCTCCGTATCCGATTTTCGATCCGTACAGTTAAGTGTTTTGTTAATTTAATAGTTTACAATATGTAATTACCTCTGGTATTAAAATGATCCCCGGCTTATGGGGGAAAATAGTTTCGTGTGGTGTTGTGAAATTTGTAGCTGTTATTGAGCAGGACTGCGTCGCCATTCCGCCCTTGGTATCTTTCACCGAAACCTGCAAAAAATTAATGTTCAGCCAGATTCTTTCTTGGAGAAGGTTCTTTCTTGATCAGAAATCTTACCTGAAAGTCATAGTAGCGACCCGGTTCCAATCTTCTCAGCAGGATCACGTTGGCTTGGCAAACTGAATTGTACTTGGTGCATGGAAGCGATTCTATTTGTACGGTAGGTGAGGAAATGTTTCCGATTAGCTCGAATTGAAGCGGGTAATCGAATTCTTCGTCGGTCGCCCGCAGCCTGTAGATCACTGAGCCTACTGTAGCATCCGCGGGAATTAGAACTAGACGCATCCTTGTGGACGGGTCAAATTTCGGATCCATTGCATCTATTTCCCACAAGAGGAACAGCAGGAGGCCTGTCCAAAGTATTTGCCGTATGGAAGTCATTCTGGAAAGAGGAAAGATTATACAATTAGTTTTGATTATAAATTCCAGTTTTAATAGCTTTATATTAGTTAATGCAGCTAGGATATAGCCCAGTGGGTAGCGTGTTGGACTAAAATAAAAAAAAAATAAAACCACCAGTTCATTTTAATTGAACCGCAAAAATTTCATATAATTATCTTCTGCTTTACACTTAAGACTTTTTCGCTCACAAATCATCGCTTGTCAATCTATACCAAGGAGGATATATAATAAGGAGTGATTATGACCATTTGCCGTGTAAGGAAATGGGAATGAAAGTATTTCCCTCCCTTACTGGCGAAATGCTCGAAATTTTTCGAAAAAAATCGTTTCGCTATCTTTGTCTGGCACACTTAAAAGTAAAATCCCACGTTAAATTGTTCGAAACAATTGTCAAATTTTCGAAAGAATTGTTTCGCTATCCTTGTTTGGAATACTTAAACCCAAAGTAACTATCTCTGTCCCGCGTTAAATTGTCCGTTGCTAAAGTGCTTAGCTTAGACATGAACCAAAAACTAATAAAAAATAATAACTAATGAAAAAATAAAGTTTTCTGAAATAAAACAGCAAACTCCATCTACTGAAAATTATTTAATTGCTGACTGAATATTAGCAACTAAGTGGGAATACAAATTATGGTACTTTTTTGTAAAAGTTTGAAGCCATGTTAATCTTGGACACAATTTTCGAAGATTTCCGAATCAAAAAGTATTCCCACATGAGACAGCTTATCAGGCACACCATTTTATATATCCTCCTTGATATATACTTTTTCGCGTTCTAAACATTGACTGACTCGTCGATCGCTCCAAACCAGACTGACTTATTCATCAAAACCGTCCGTCTTTTATATTGCTCTTGTCGGTCGAATCATTCTCGTTGTCGTGTGAATCTTTTCCTTCTTGACCGAGCGCTATTACCTCGCGGCCGAGTCCACACGTATGGTTGTTGTTGATTTCTTACAGGTGTTCATAAGGCATTTTCTCGCCGTAAGAATATTTTCCTTCACAGTCGAGTACTGTTAATTACTTCTATAAAGCATTGCCTCGTCGGTCGTCCTTTTCCCTGTCACCCGTGTGGTTGTTGTTGCTAAACATTCTGATCGAGTCGCATTTAATGGCAGATGCTCTTCATGGTGTTTTTGTTATCGCTCTTCTTGGCCGATTGCAAGTATTTCCTTCTATCAAGCTTTTTTTCGTCGGTTGAGTCTTTCCCCTGTCGCCCGTGTGATTGTTGTTGCTTTCATAGTAAAAACCCTGCAGGTGTTCAGAATTATTTCGTTCACGTTCGATTATTTTTTCTGTCGGTCGAGTCTATACGTGTAGTTTGCTAATTGGCTGAATGCTCAAGGTCTTCGGGACCCCGAACACTCCATGATCGTGCGTTCTATAGTATAGGTGTTCATGATAGTGCTTGTACGCGCATTAATTTGATTCACTATTTAGTGGTAGATAATGAGCTAGTAGAGCTGACACGTAACAATATACATATTGTCGCTCGAGAACCTCGACTCTGAATGGTCCTCTGTTCGTTTGTCTGTCTGCAAAATAATTCTCGAATGCTTTGAGCTATCGAGCTTAGTTTTTTTGTAAGTCATTCATAGTAAAAACGAAACTTTAAGCTCGTGCCACACATCCCCCTAATCCTTCTAGCACCTGCCACACAAATTTCGCGAAATTTAAAGAAATTGATTTTCTCCGAAAACATCAAACGATACTAATATAAACACGATTAACGTCAAAACATTCGGATCCGCACAAATGCACAATTTTGAAAAATCATTTTACGGATTCTCATTGAAACTAGAAAAGAGATTTCACCAGAATTCGTTTTTTAATAATTGCAATAAACGTTAAAATAAAATTATCAACTTCGCCACAATTTAGTCTTAAAAATAAATATAACAGGACTACGATTGGGCGCAAAGCCCAATCGTGCGATACTCTAGATGAAAGAGAAATTTTTTATTTTAAGAAATTTTGTAGGGGAAGTGGTAGAGGGGGTGAAGACATTGAACTTTTTTTTACATCACGCTAAGGCAAAAATCTAAATCATAATGTTTTAAACAAAATTTAATAGGTACTGAGAAAATTAGTGTATTGGATTTAGTGAAGCTGTGCAGTTTGTATGGGAGGTGGTAGAAGGAGTGTGGAGTTATTCATGACTTTTTTAGAAATAACTGTGAACATCATTTAATTGGCATAATTTAAATTGCAGATCAGTAGCATTCATACTTTTCAGGAAAATCGACTTTTTGTAAAGTTGTTGAATTGTGTCAAATTGTATGGGAGGGGTTCGAAGGAGTGAAACACATAATCATTTTGGTCTGAATAATAATTCTAAATAAATATTTAATTTCAGCTCGATAAATTTCATAAAAAAGTTCAGCTTATATGGGAGGTGGTTGAAAGAAAGGGAGGACTCAAATAATTTTTATACAGCAGATTGGATTTGTTATAGAAGTAATATATTCAAAATTTCAGATCAATAGCTTTTATACTTTTTGAGCAAATTCGTTTAATGTCAAATTGCAAAATTGTGTCATTTTGTACGGGAGGGGTAGTAGGGGTAAAGCCAATCGTCTAATTTTTTTTATCTTACTAATAATTCTAACTGTTCAGTGCACAATTTCAAATCGACAAATTGTATACGCACTGAGTAAATTGGTTTAGAGCATTTCATGAAAAAGTGCAGTTTGTATGGGAGGGGGTGGAAGGATGGGGAGAACGCAAATAATTCTTATACAGTAGAATGGAATCATTATAAAACTATTATGTTCCAAATATCAGATCAGTAGTATTAATACTTTTCGAGAAAAGCCGTTTATTGACAAATTGCGTAATTGTGTCATTTTGTATGGCAGGGGGTAAAAGGGATTTGGCCCGTTCACGAACTTTTCCTTACTTTTTTTGTCAAAAACGACGTGTACAAAATTTGAACTTTCTAGATCAACGCGTTCTCAAGCTAGAGAGGACGCGGACGGACAGACGGACGGACGGACATCCGGTTTTGAGATTTTTGAGTGATTATATGAACTTCTGTATCATTCATTTTTTTCTCCGAGCCTTACTTCTTGGCGTTACAAACTTTGTGGCAAACTTACAATACTCTCAGATTTCATCTAAAGTATAAAAAGGGGACTGGCGGAGAGTCGTTCAAGCCTAAGTACCACGATGTTTGATGAGGAAAGTAAATAGAGGCTCGAAGTGACAATAGAACTGACTCATTCAGTTCGAATCTTCGGATACGCGCTTAGTAGTGATTCGAACACAGTTGATACCCAAGAAAACAATAAGATTGACACGAGATTGATATCAGTGATGCGGAAAATTTTGTAGCTGACGAAGATAACATCTCAAATGCACCTATGTAATTCATCTTTTAAGCACAACACAATTGTAATAGACAAACTGCTCAGCGTTTTCGAAAATTGCAAATCTTAAATAAGGGTTTGAATTTAATTTCAAAAAGTAAAGTTGAAAGTGAAAAAGGCAAATTATTCAGTGAAGCGAAAGGGCGTATGAGCTACAACAGTCAGTCAGTCAATTCACAGAAAATCTTTGAAATGATTATCTGTGCCATTTCCAATGAGAACTTAGAACAAACAGTAATTTGAATAACTGAGCCCATCCCCAATAAATTTGAAATTGCTGACAATTTTAATATCGGAGGTGAAATTGTTTTTTTCTGAAACTGAGATCGAAATCTATAAAATTATTGGCCTGATCACTTTCCAGTCATTTGGAGCCAAATGTGCACTAAAAGCTATCTGGGAGGTCAAAATCTATCACTAATTTTTATCGACTTCTCTGGTCTTATACCTTAGCTCCCTCTTCATTCTACTATCAACGAAAAATATTTTTCTGATATTTTAGTAATCGATTAGCGGCAGGTTCAACATTTGTGATAAAATTTGCCTGAAGGGAATCAATTCATGAACCTAATAGAGCAAGAGCTCTAGAACAAAAAATAACAACGAAAAGCATCAAGGATATGAAATACATATACAAAAAAATAATTTGAAGGTAGAGACACAAGCTTAGTATCATGTGAAAGGTCTCGCTGAGCACTTTCCAAATATATCATTTCTTTCCTGATAATTTCTTCCCTTCGACACAAAAACGGAAAATTTATATTATAAATTTAATAAAATATTGTGTAAAATTGTTAAAAAATAGTTTGTAACTGTGAAAAATTATATATTCGTTAGAACTCCTCAAGGGCTTTCCAATTACACCAGGTTAGTGTCGATATCTCCGAATTATTTTTCATTCATTTATTTTTTTTAGGATGAGAAATACATAAGTGCAAACATTTCTGAAAACAGGTTAGAGTTGCTTATTTCAGGTGTTTTTAAATCTGCGCCACAGAGCATTTTTAAACCAATAATACAGTGACGTGGCGTCCATTGAAGCAAGGGAAGCAAAGCTTCCCTTACGTTTTGTCCTTTTTTCAGTTTAGAAAAGCTAAACTGAAATTAGCACGAATATGAAAATTTATTAAAAATTTTTTTTAAAAAGAAGCACGCATTATTTTCGTCTACCACTGTTTACAGCATTTACGTGCTCAAGACAGCTTTTTTTCTCACGCATTTTCTGACCAACGAAAATTGAAAGCCTTCTACAGGGAAAAAATTAGATTTTAAAAACGCATACCGCCAATACGAGCAAAATATTCTCGTGCGAGGAGGGGAGATGCGTCGCATTAAAATGCTTCCACCTTTCCTCTCATAAATTTTAGTCGCATATACAAGAGAACGAGACCGCCGACCAATACGAGAAAAATTTTCGCATGCGGCGAGAGCAAGTTCGACTTCTATAGGAAGGGGAGATGCGTTAACGCAATTGCTTCCAGCCAGTGCTTTCAGTCGTAAGCTCTGGCTCACGATCAAAGTATTACCATTATTGAAATTTCTGTAGTAGCCGAAAAATGATCGGGAAGAAAAATGTGAAGAGGTAGATCCGGCAGTATTGCCCATATTTTTCGTGCTTTGAGTGGAAACGAATCAGTTTAAACTTTGGCAGATCGGGCGATATAATTTTTTGGGCGCCTGTACTTTTTTTTTGTTAAGAAAATAAAAACTAAAAGCTTAAACTAAGGCTTGAATTAATTAATTATTTAACATTTTTAAAGATTATATTTAATAAAAAAAAGGTTGAAGGGTCTGTCAAAGCAAGACGGCACTAAAATATTTCTTCGAATTCCGGTTCATTACCAGCATAGCAAATAAGTTGCCATCTATTGAAGGGATTGAACAATGTGGATTGTCCGTTAATTTATTAATTTAGGTGGTTTAAGCTGCTGTGTAGTATTAGGGATAAATGTAAATCATTTTTTTATTCACGTTCGTGATTCCTGGGTGCTATCAACATTAATAATATTTCGAGCAGCTGACGAGATAGATTTTATTAATATTTATAATATATAGCTTAAGCGTAATAAACCAAAATATTTAAAAAATAATTGCTTCCCCTAGCTATAAAGTCAGACCACGCCACTGCAATAATAACACTTTTTTTAAAGTTTTCATTTATATTTCAGAATTATGAGAAAGGCATGACCTAAAAGAAGCAATGAATTCATCACATCAGTCGTCAGTATTTCCGGTAAAGAAAAGATTGAGAACTAAAAACCGAGTTCTAAAAAAATTTTCTTGAAAAAAAAAGAATAACGAAAGCTATGCAACAAACAATTAGGCGGAAAAATAAAAACGATCTCGGTATTCTGGAAGCAATCCGGAAGTAAAATTATATTACCGAGCATGGAGTGGATATTTTGAAAGATGCAAGTGAGCCCAATCATGATATCATTCAACGGCAAGCAAAAGGTCAAAATGTGCCTAGAGTTTATCCGCCTAGTTTTCGAAGTTTCGCGTTAAATTTGAATTCTATTTCATAGAAAGCCTATGACTACGTGCGGGATAATTTTAATTCTACATTACCGCATTCGAGAACAATTGCTTTTTGCTTCAGTGGAATACTTTTAAAGCCAGGATTTACAAAAGAATTATTCGATGTGATTCGTTTGGCAACACTGGAAGACCATTCAAAATCAGATAAAGTGTTTGTAAATGTTATTTATGACGAAATGTATGTTCGCCAACAAATTGAATGGGACAATAAGACTTCATGGGGGTATGTAGATATTAGTGACAGCATCAGTAGTAACGTTCAACCTAGCCAAATATTAGTCTACATGGCAGTATGTTTTAACCAAAATTGGAAAGTTCCTCTGGGTTATTTTCCAATTGCGAGCTTGAATACCTCTCACACAACATGATAACGCATTGTATAACAAATCTCATTGAAACCGGCGCAGATATTATTGGAATAACTTTTGAGGGAGCTTCAGTACCACAGTCAAACTTTTAATTTTGTCATCCTCGATCCCGTTCAAATGATGAAACTTATTCGCAATACATTTGGTGAAATGAAAATTTTGTAACTATATAAATGACAACGAAATTATTTGGAAATATTTAGAACTTTTGCAAGAACTTCAAGCAAAGGATTAGTTGCATCTAGGAAATAAAATTCGAAAGGCGGATATATCTGGACTTGTAGCCTACAAACTGAAAAAAAAAAAAAAATAATCAAATGTCAAGAGTGCTTATTTGCCCTAGAAGGTGAATTTAATCGAATTACTTTAATGGCCTATAAAACAACGAGGTTTCTTCTTCTTCTCAAAGTGTTGAAGACATTTGTTGCAATATAGAAAAGAAAATAAGGTGGCAAACTAATTTCCTCACAGCAAATAAAACTATTTTGGATTCTAAAACATTTATAAAAATAAAAATCCAAGTTAAAAAGAAAACATAACAGGAGTACGATTGGGCATAAAGCCCAATCGTGCGATACTCTAGATGAAAGAGAAATTTTTGTATCTTAAGAAATTTTGTAGGGGAAGTGGTAGAGGGGGTGACGACATTGAAATAATTTTTTCACATGACGGTAAGGTTGCTATCACAATGTTTTATACAAAATTTAGGATTTAAAAATTTAATAGGTACTGAGAAAATTAGTGTATTGGATGTAGTGAAGTAGTGCAGTTTGTATGGGAGGTGATAGAAGGAGGGGCGAGTTTTTAATGACTTTTCAGATATAACTATAAATATCATGCTTTTGACATGTCTTAAATTGCAGATCAGTATTCATACTTTTCATGAAAATCGACTTTTTATAAAGTTGTGAAATTGTGTCATTTTGTATGGGAGGGGGTAGAAGGGGTAAAGCTAATCGCCCAATTTTTTTTTGGTTTTACTAATAATTCTAAATAAATATTTAGTGCATAATTTCAGCTCGGTCAATTTTATACGCACTGAGTAAATTGGCTTAGAGCATTTCATGAAAAAGTGCAGTTTGTATGGGAGGTGGTGGAAGGAAGGGGAGGACTCAAATAACTTTTGTACAGTAGATTTATATCATCATTTAAGTAATATATTCCAAATTCCAGATCAATAGCATTTATATTTTTCGAGCAAATCTGTTTATTATGAAATTACGAAATTGTGTCATTTTGTACGGGAGGGGGTAGAAGGGGTACAGCTAATCGTCTCATTTTTTTTGGTCTTAATAATAATTTTAAACAAATATTTCGTGCACAATTTCAGCTCAATTTCTATTATACGCACTGAGTAAATTGGTTTAGAGCATTTCATGAAAAAGTGCAGTTTTTATGGGAGGTGGTGGAAGGAGGGGGAAGACACAAAAAATTTTTTTATAGAGTAGATTGGAATCATCATAAAAGTATTATGTTCCAAATTTCAAATCAATGTCATTTGTACTTTTCGAGCAAATCCGTTTATTGTCAGATCGCGAAATTGTGTCATTTTGTATGGGAGGGGGTAGAAGGGGTGGAGCGATTTGGCTCGTTCACGAACTTGACCTTACTTTTTTATTAAAAACGACGTATACAAAATTTGAACTTTCTAGCTCAACGCGTTCTCAAGCTAGAGAGGACACGGACGGACAGACAGACGGACAGACAGACGGACGGACGGACGGACGGACGGACGGACGGACGGACGGACGGACGGACGGACGTACGGACGGACATCCGGTTTTGAGATTCTTGAGTGATTATATGAACTTCTGTATCATTCATTTTTTTCTCAGAGCCTTATTTCTTGGCGTTACAAACTTTGTGGCAAACTTATAATACTCTCAGATTTCATCTAGAGTATAAATATTAGAATTAACTTTATTTAAAGAATACAGATGTCATATGGATGAAAAAACCCACTACCATTTAACTATGGAAGCTATAATTGAAAAATATTTAAATACTCAATATTACTTTATTGTCAAAACAGCTTCAGAAAATTGTTCAATTTGAAATAAGTTTAATAAACTTTTTATTTTTAATGGAATATAAAATTATTGTTTCAGTTTGGTCAAAAATAAGTATGTGCATCAATATTCGAAACATTGCTATTTTTTCATTTATGTAACCCCAAAAAAGTTATAAATTTTTTAAAGACGCCACTGCTCACACATACACATAGTTTTCAGTGTTTATGTATTTCATTTTCGCTTCTCTTCTCTCGACAATTTTCAGTTCCTTATGCTCATCTTCATTGCTTCATACCCTCGTCGCTTCCCGTTGTTATTTTTTGTTGTAGGCCTATGGACTATAAATAGGTAAGGTTTGTGGAAGAGTTGGACACTAATGTACGTATGTATACCACCAATGGGTCCATTGTGCGCCTCCATATTCGAACCATGTGGACCTACATATCATTTAGCCAACCTAATCTACCAATGAAACTAATGAGCTTCATCGGTTCAAGAGACCGGAGATCATTCAGCTCATCAACAAAGTACCCTCTGAGAATTTGTCTTCGAATTGTTCATAGGCATGAGCAATGGCAGATGCAAATGTTGTAAGGCAAATGTTGTAAGGCAAATGTTGTAAGGCAAAGTCTTCGAGCGTGTTTTCTAAGAAGGCAGTGGCGCGTGACTATACCTACTAGTGTCTGAATAAAATTTCTGTAGAGTCTCAATAATTTCCCTCTATCCAACCCACCCCATAGCGTGGAGTTACACGAGTCGCTTTGTAACCATTTGACATTTTCTCTTCCTTACACTTTGTTGGCGTAGATTGTCTTAATAGCTCTCAAGGCAATGCCAATATTGTCCGTTTCCTCAACGGTGGGAGCGGCAGATCCGTTTCTGGCCCACCAATTTTTCCAATATGTAATATAATGGTTTAATCATCTTGAATTGTAGTTGTAAGTGTAGAGGGCCTTCAGTACAGTCTGGCTGTCAGTAACCCGCTTACCATTTACTCCTGCATGCAAGACCAGTTCCACCCCTTTCGCAGTAGCCATTATCTCTGATTAGAAGACCCTGCTATATATCAGTAGATGTCCGGAGATTTTCAGAACAAGGCTTTCACAAAAGATTCATAACCTACATTCCTTCCTCTTTCGAACCATCAGTAAATATCGCCATTTCGACATTATGCATGACCTGATTGTCAATCCATTGCTGTCTGTCCGGAGGAACGACTTCATAGTGCATCTTTGATAGCATTGTTTCACTACTATAGCTTTTCATTCACTCCAGGATGAGATTCATCAAACGTTGAAAATCGAACGAGACTGGTGATGACCAATTGAACTTGTCGATCAATCAATCGAATTCCTGTTAAGACCCCCAATAAGGGCAAAGTACAGAAACAACTCTCTTCCACAAGGCGTGATCCTGAGAATCGACCTTTAGCTCAACTGCTCGTTTACATGTGCTAAATGATCGATCAACTCGACGTCTTCCTTGAGGATTATAATCCAGAGCCTGTTCGGCGAAGTTCCACTCTGGTTTCCTCAAAGTGTGACCGATCCACTGCCTTTGAATCTCAGTGCTTATTTTCATCTGTCCAGTTGTACTCTAAAGTTCGTCGTTGAAGAATTGAACTTGTAACGAGTTGAATTCAACTCGAGAGATGAAACTCGAATCGAGATACATAATGCCACTCTTGCATAGTGATAAGAATGCTAAACAGCGAATAATAAAATCGCTATTACTGGTCGCCCACAATTGCTGCTAAGATACATAAGTTCAAAATAAACCCATCCAATGAAATTGAATTGATATTTTATAAAACCTTTCATAAGCAAGGTATTCAAAAACTATGAATAATTTCTTTAAGTTCATAAGAATTTAAATGAATTGGAGCGAAGAGAAATTTTCGAATTTAATATACAAAGACATTGCTTATAATTTGAAACTAGTTCGACTGAAAACTCAAGAGTCTAACTAGTTCATAAATTATTCTATGTATCACATATCCTAGATTTCTTAACGAAATAACCCTAGGTTATTTTTGGTCTAAAATTAATTATTGAGCTGATGAAATTCAAGCCAAAAAATTAAGCGGAACATTTTTTAATGAAGTCAAAAGTATGATTAGTGATATTTTCAATTACCGACATTGTGATAGGCATATCTACTGTTAATCATTAATTATATTCGGTCTAATAATTTTCAAAACTGTTTAATTCATTAGTCCTATTTTTAAGCCACAGTAAACGAAAAATTTAAACTAATAGAATTGGCATTCCTATCGATCATTTCGCCAAAATCTTAACTAAACTTTAAACGATTGGTAATAAATCTTTTAAATGGATTATGACATAATTTATTTCGAAAATTTCCTACACAAAAACAAATTATAATTTTGTAATAAAATCACTTTGAATAAAATACATAATGAAATCTGATCGGCATCATTCTGGGAGGGTTTTTTTTAGTATCATTTTTATAAAAAGTTACACCCAGAGCAAAAGACATCGAAATTCTTTACCATTAAATCGGGTTATCTCTTGTATTATATTAATCTAAGAATCAAACGAAAAACTTAATAATGACCAATAATCTTGTAAGAGAATTTGAAAAAAAGACATGATCGATTGGTAGGACAAATAATAAATTATACTTTTTCTCTCTCTTTCCGCCACCCCATCTTAATGAAATTCTAATGTAATTTTAATTGCTCGAATCGGATAATAATTTAATAAGTGATGAAAAGCTTGTTAACTTCAATTGAGAACTTCTTAAGTGTTGATGTTTTTATGAAATTATTTATCGTATCCGGGATTTTAGCTCAATAATAATAAAAAAAAAAATAAGAATATTTTCTTCCATACCGGAACAATCAACACTACAGAAACGATAAGATCACTAACTGACATTCAAAAATCTATAATTTAATTCGGATTGACTCATTTTATACACCAACAACAGAAAACCAATATTTCACTCACTTTGTCAAAGAATTCGTTAAGAAGTTTGACAAATATGTTAATCGTCACTCACCGACTAATAAATTACCACGATTGAAAAACTCATGGAAATAAAATCGAAATGAAAATCATAAATTTATCAAAGTTAGGCATTATTTGGAAAAAAAACTCGAAAAGTGGGATATTTTCAAGAAGTATTTATAAATAATATTTTGACAAAATAAACTATGTAAGATATTAGCTCATTGTTATTCGTGATGACATGTCTCATTCAAGTGATAAATACTTTACGCCGTTTACGCGCTCAACAGTGCGTAGTACAGTGAGCTTATACTATAAACGTGAGGAATAATAAACTTTGAAAATATTTTAATTATTGATATTTGCACTCATCATGTTGACAAGAGAAATCCGAAAATATGAAAATGTTATAGAAATGTACGCGTCAAGTACTCGCATACGCAGCAAATTTTTGCAGCTGTGCTAAAACACAAGAAACGATTTAATTATCGCCATCGTACGCACTTAACTTAAGTAAATTTTACTGTCAGATAATGCACTTAACGCGAACAAGTGTTACCTCTATAAAAAAATTCCTTAATTTGTGCAGATTTTTGGCCTGAATTTGCCTCGAATTGAATAGATATTATGGTAGCGACATTTTTCTTTTCAAGCCCAAGTAGCTGATAGTCTAAGCTACCTGTAACTACGATCGATCTACTGTCCGGCAGCATAATGATATGTAGATAAATTTCATAGCGCGAAGAGAACGTATGTAACGAGTACTTAGCAAAGAAAAACGCATAAAAAGCAGCATACACGGCATTCGCTTTTGTAAGTAAGTAAATTTTAATCAAATACGCGTTTTGAGAAGCGGTTTCACCTGTTTCACCTAAACGATGTTTTTCGGACTTGAATTTTGTACATTTTCTTATTACCCGGTGTTTTTTAATGACTATTACGATTTTTAGAAGTATCTAACGAGATGTAAAAGCTCTTTAGATCGCGCAAGGTTGTCGGCAAGGACGTCGAACGACACTTTAAAATTCGAATGTTGTCGAATTGCGTCAATTCAAATAATGTCAACGATATTGAACAAAACTCAACAAATCTATCGCATTTGAAGACAAAAATTTATCTTCGGATTTTTTTTTTCGCTTAAGAGATACTTTCAACGTGTTAATTTATTGTTTAGTTAAATAACAAAAATTTGTTTTGTTTTAACTTCAAATAAACTTATTATAAAATAAAATATGACAACGAAATTTGAATCTACATTGTATTGATATTAGCTGAATGGACGCTTTAATAAATACTAGAGCTAACTATTTATTTAAATATAATTCAAAATTAGTGTGAATCTCTCGGACTCCATTTGTAGCGTCGAAGGTCATCTGCGACGAAATCCGAACAATATGCTGTTGTATATTCTGCTCTGGAGGAAATTTCTTGATTTTCTTTATCTCTAGAAGAGTGGGTGGAAAGTATACTCGAACATATATCTGCTGGCACTAATTTCGTTACAATTTACTCGAATGTCTTGGCAGTTATTTTGTTGCAAATGCAACCGTATTATAGCGAAAGGCGTAGGTTGATTCTTGTCTGGACAACGATTTCTTAGCGATTCTCGTCGCTGCGGGAAGTTTTCTTAATGGCTTAATGTTGAAGGTTGAGGGTGTTGGACGTATAACTAGAGGGTGTCAGTTCGGTCGAAATGTGTGAAATCTTCTCGTAATCTCAAGCCTTATAAGCGAGTATGTTATGAAAAATGTTTAAAGTCCGTTTAAATTGGTCGGAATAAAATTTATTCTTGCATAAATGAGAAATGAAATTTTACGCTTGGTTTAGTTTTAATTTTTGTCGAGAATGACGTTAGCATATGTGATTGTTTGATATTATTTTTACGGATTTAGGTCTTTTCTTGTAGCATATGGTAATAGAAGCGTTAATAGTTCACCATTGTCATTGCTGATGTGACGAACTAATGACGCGATTTTGAACGTGTAGTTGAAATTTTTGAAATTATGATCAAACTTTAATACTAGATATCCAACAGTTCACATGCAGTACATTTTCGATTCAAGTAATTACTTAAATCGTTTTGCAACCACCAAATCAAAATAAATTTCAGTGAAAAGTTTCAAAACACTTATTGTCCATTTTAATTTATTATTTTAATAATAAAGTATTATGATCGACACAAAAAAAATTTTGTTACCCTGAAATTTTGTTTTTTCGCGTCTCAAAAATGAAGAAAATAAATTCATCTGTCCGTACGCCACACAGTGGTCCGATTAGTGAATCTAAGTGAGCAAAAGGTAAAATTTTTGTATCATCATTTCATCCAAATAAACGCTGGAACTGAAAGGAAAGATTTCCGGATTCGACATTGTTACGCTTTATTACTCGTGACGTTTCGGTCTCTGCTGAGACTTTTATCAAACAATCTCGGCAGAAACCGAAACGTTACGAATAAAAAAGCGTAACAGTGTAGAATCTGGGAATCTTTCCTTTCAATTCGAAATGCACTGTGAAAACATTCACCAAACCAAACCCTGAAATGTTATCTTAGATAGTTTGAGTGATGCTGAGGCATTGCTTAGGTCAGTTTATTTTAATTTCAGCGTAACTGAGCGCACATTGTGTGATTCAACAACATTCAAACTCGTACAAGAAAATTGCTCGTATCTTTTTGTGTTTTTTGTTTCGCAGAGGTAAACTATTTTTTTTTATCAATTATATATGTATATTTTGATATTTTTGAATTATTTAAATTTTCAAAAACGTAAGTCTCAAAATATGAATAGTTTTGGATTTAAAAGAATATGAATGCTACAATTACAAAATTTAAAAGATTAAAACTTTCAAGGTTGGTTTGGGTTGGGCAAGTTAAATTTTTCCGTGAAAACTAGGGATATTCTGGAACTAGAAAAGCCAAAACTCGACTGTGAATTCTTGCGCTTTCAAGATTTATTGAATATTAAGCATTTTATTATAAATAACGTTTTTTTTTTTATTAAATGGCAACTTTTTTCTTTCGGAAACATGAATAATTCTTAATATATTTTTTTTTACCTGAATAACAGTTGCAAATTACTTATCATTTTGGAGAGTGTGGGATAAAAGCGAGAGGCGGGGAGAGTGAAAGAGTCCAAACTATACCTATTTATTTATTTATTTGAGCTCTTGAACAAAAAGATTACAATTTCAATTAAACAAAAGCGGAAAATAAAAGAATAGCAAAGAGAAAAATTACTATCTATATAAATATAATTGTAGTGTCTGTCTGTTGTTTGTTTATAAATGGCTATAAATAAGTTTTTTGTTCATTTTAGCAATAACTAAGCAGAATCAAACGTTTTTCAAAAATTTCTCTGTCTGTCTGTCTTTCCGGTTTGGACGCAAAAACGGCTGCACCGATTGCAATGAAACTTTCACAGATTATTAGGTCTGCTTCTGGAAGTAATCTGCTTTAGGTGTTATTTTTCTCCCCTCACGCCTTCTTTCCCCTCCCATACAAAGTATTTTCAAAAACTTATAATAATCAAATTTTCATGGAAACTATTAAAGCTATTAATTTGAAATTTCAAATATATTATTTCTATTATAAATGCAATCTTCAAGTATATAAGTAGTTTGAATCCCCCAACTCCTTCCAGCACCTCCCATTCAAACTAAACTTTTTCATGAAATACTATACTCCAATTTTCTCAGTACGTATAACTTTGATCGAGCTAGAATTTTGTTTTAAATCCTTAATTAGCATTGTTATTAATGTCAGGAAAAAACTAACCAATTAGGTTTACTCCTTCTACCCCCTCCCATACAATCTGACACAAATCCACGACTTTGCGAAAATTAGATTTTCTTGAAAAGTGCGAATGTTACTGTTCAGAAATATAAAATATATCAATTCAATGATAATTGTAGTTGCTTCTCTAAAAATAACTAAAAACCCTCCACTCCTTGCACCACCTCCTATACAAACTGCACTTGTTCATGAAATATTCTAAACCAATTTTCTCAGTACGTATAGCTTTGATCGAGCTAAAATTTTGTACTAAATCTTTAATTAGCATAATTATTATTATCGGGAAAAATTAACTGATTAGCTTTATTCCTTCTACCCCCTCCCATACAATGTGGCCCACTTCCACGACTGCAAAAACTCTATTTTCTTGAAAGTGTGAATCTAACTGATGTAAAATTTCAAATCAAAATCAAATTCCCGTTAAGACCCCCTATAGGGGCATAGGACAGAAACAACACTCTTCCACAAGGCGCGATCCTGAGCATCGGCTTTAAGCTGTTGCCAGGACTTGTTTATTCCTCTGGCCTCCTGCTCAACTGCTCGCTTCCATGTGTTACATGGTCGACCAACCCGACGTCTTCCTTGAGGGTTATAATCCAGAGCCTGTTTTGCGATGTTTTGCTCTGGTTTCCTCAAAGTATGACCGATCCACTGCCACTTTCGCCGTTGAATCTCAATACCTATTTTAGTCTGGCGAGTTGTACTCCAAAGTTCGTCGTTGGAGATCACTTCTGGCCAGAATATTCCTAAAATGCGTCGGAGGCATTGGTTTACGAAAGTCTGTAGTTTCTTGGTAAGTCGAACGGTCACTTTCCACGTAGTACAACCATATAACAACACGGATTTGACGCATGCGTCAAAAACTCGCAGCTTCGTGCGAAGGGAGATCTCTCTTAACCTCCAGAAAGGGGAAAGGATACCGAAGGCCTGACGAGCTTTATTTAGCCGAGCCTCAACATCCTTTTCGGCTCCGCCGTCCATGCTGACAATGCTTCCGAGATAGCAAAAATCTTGCACCTCTTCCACATCCTGTCCATTAAGAACAATCGGTGTGCTTGCGTTCGAACCCATGTGCATGTACTTGGTTTTACGCACATTTATTTTCAGTCCCGCCTCTTTGCATTTAGAATGCAACGAGCGAACATTTGACTCTAAGTCCGAACGGGTATGTGCAAGCAAACACACGTCATCAGCATAATCAAGGTGACTTAAGATGTTAAATAGTCTCCATTGAAGACCTTTACCTTCCCCACCTTCCAGTGCAGCTTTCAAGATGTCATTTATTACCACCAGAAACAGGGCTGGTGATAATATGCAGCCTTGTCTGACACCCGTTCGCACAGGAAAGCTCTCGGACAGCTCTCCTCTATGCAAGACGCGACACCTTGCATCTTCGTAGGATTCTTTAATCATAGCTATGACCTTATTTGGAATACCTCTCCTACGCAAAGCATTCCATATGTAATCTCGCTTAACGCTGTCGAAAGCCTTCTCGAAGTCCACAAACATGAGATGTAGTGGCGAACCCATTTCGGCTGACTGCTCTAATATTATCCGTAGGGTATTTGTGTGGTCGGTACAAGACGACCCTTTACGGAATCCAGCCTGATAAACTTCGAGAGTGCTCTCGACGACATCACTAATCCTATTGAGAATTACCTTAGCCATAATTTTTGATACGGCAGTAAGTAGACATATACCACGCCAATTGCCACAATCCCGAAGGTCGCCCTTCTTCGGAATTTTCACAATGACGCCCTCCTTCCATTCAGTCGGATATCTTCCATCATTCCACACCTTAGTGAAGAGTGGGAGGAGTATATCGGCTGTTATTTCCGGGTCCACTTTGAGGAGTTCGGTTGGTAGTCCGTCTATACCTGGAGCTTTCCTTCCCGCCATTGACCGAATGGCGGAAACTATCTCTTCCTTATCTGGGGGATCATCCCTAATAGAGGATTGTTGCGGTTGGATGTTTGGAAGTTGTTCTGTTTCCGGAATATCTTCATCTGACAAGATGTTTAAAATATCAGAGAAGTATTCCTTCCATCGTCGCAACTGGTGTTCACTCATATTAAGGAGAGTTCCGTTGACATCTCTCACCAGGTGGTTGGCGGTGAAATTCCTGTTCGTCAACTGTTTCATGATTTTAAATAGTGAACCCATATCCCCAAGGTAAGCCGCAGATTCTGCCTTGTTTGCCAGATCTTCAATGGCCTTTCTCTTGTCGCGTCTAACAGCCTTTTTAAGCTGTATATGAGCATCGCGGTAGTTCTGCCTCAAGTCGGGCGTTCGTTGGTTGACATCGGGTTGAGAGATGATTGCCAATTTGGCTTTTTTCCGATTGTCAACCTTGTCCCATGTGTCTTGCGACATCCAGGGTTTCTCACCGCTTTGCGCATATCCCACAGATTCTTCAGCACTAGTTAGAAAAGTGTTTCTGGTTGCCTCCCAATTGGCGTCCAGTGTGCGCATTTCATGTTCACCCAATGTGGATGACTTTTCGCGTAGAATGGTGGTGTATTCGAGTTTTTTGTTGGGATCTCTGAGTTTATCCACATTAAGCTTGCGCTTCATTTGAAGAATTTGTGGTCGTCAGATAGCTGCTGTACACAATCTCAAGCAGGCAACCATCAAGTGGTGATCGCTCCCCACGTCAGCTCCACGTTTCGCTCGCACATCGAGGAGACATCTTCTCCATCGGCGACTTATAGCCAAATGGTCGATCTGGTTCTGAGTAACACCATCAGGGGAAACCCAAGATGTTTTATGATGACTCTTGTGTGGAAAAAGGGTCCCTCCGATGACCATTTGCCGAGTACTACAGAACTCCACAAATAATTCGCCGTTTTCGGGTCTCTTAATCCAAGGTCGTGAAGGGTCGACCCAAGGGTCACCATGCCTCCCCATGACGTGTTCTAGTCCAGTGTTGTCTGATCCAACCTGGGCGTTCATATCTCCCGAGATGATAATAATATCACCTCTTGGAACACGTTCGAAGGTGGCACTCAGTTGGCTATAAAACTCCTCTTTGTCACCAGATGTTGCGGTATTAGTTGGTGCGTAGCACTGCAGAATTGTGACGTTTCTGACACTGGTCCTGAGCCTGACGACGATTATCCTATCCGAGATTGGTTCCCAGCTAATGAGACTGTTTCTCGCTCTCGGCGTAAGGACGAACGCCACGCCATTTCTGGCTTCACTTTCAGGGCCAATGTACAGAATAGTGTTTCCGCTAGGGGTTCGTTCTTCTCCTGATCCTGTCCACCTGACCTCGCTCAAGCCCAAGATTTGGATGTTATAGTGCTCCATTTCACGGTCGATCACTGATTGGCGGTGCAAGGACCGAGTAACCCCAGCTCTTCCCCCGTCATTCAATGTTCGAACGTTCCAGAAGCCAATCATAGTCCGTTTTCGAATGCCAAAAGTCGTTACCGTAGAATCAGTCCGTATCCGAGGCGATGTATCCGTTTCTCGTATCATTTAGGTCTTAAGATCACGGGTGATAAGCCCATGATCCAGTGAGTGTCCATTTGCCATTTTTAGGGCAAGCAGGACTGGCTGTGGGTGAATTCTACAGCCCCCATCCCAGAGGGGGATAGTTAGCTCAGGTCCGTGGAGTCGCTAACTCCAAAGATAGTTGCAGGAATTGGTAAAACCTCATACTACAACTACCCCCTTGCGGGATAAAAATTTAAAATACATCAATTGCATGGTTATTATAGTTGTTTCTAGAAAAATTACCAAAAACCCTCCACTCTTTCTACCACCTCCCATACAAACTGCACTTTTTCATGAAATACTCTAAACCAATTTTCTCAGTACGTATAACTTTGATCGAGCTAAAATTTTCTGATGAATCCCTAAGTAGTATGATTATTATTATCGGGAAAAAATTAACCGATTAGCTCCACTCCTTCTACCCCCTCCCTTACAATATGACACAATTTCACGACTTTGCAAAAAACTCGATTTTCTTGAAAAGTGTGAATCTAATAGTGATTTCTATTCGGCAAAAAAATGTGACCCGTTTTTGCCCTTAACATTTTTTCTAGCAGTTCCTATGTTCTATTGTAAAAAAAAATTCTGCCCTGCTAGAAAAATGATTTGCGCACTAGGTAAAACTTGACCCGAATTTTTCGGCGGTGCAACTCAATTGACTTGTAATGTACAACAACATGAAAAAAATAAATCCTTTGACAACATCGGCAACAAATTCTTACGGATAGATCTTACTTAAAAGGACTTAATACTTTCCATGAAGCATGCGATATGAGTACATACGTAACTTTTCTTAATTTTTCCAAAATCTTCACAGGATCGTTTAGAGCTAACAAGACAAATGAAACCGGTTTGTTTTGACAGTTTCGAAAGGCAATCAGATGTTCAGTATGCTTCAGCCAACATGATAAAAAAATGCAAAAAACTTGCACTTAAAGTGTTCTATTGTAAATTGACTTGACTGAATAGAAAAATTACCAAAAACCCCCCACTCCTTCTACCACCTCCCACTAAATCCAATGCACTAATTTTCTCAAGTTACCTATTCAGTTTTTCAAGCTTAAATTTTGGTGCAAACTATTTTTATAGCTACTCTAGCAGGGTGTGAAAAAAATTAATTTAGTACTGTCATCCCTTCTATCACTCCCCACACAAAAATTCTTAAGATTACAAAAATTTCGATTTCATCGGTAGTATCATATAATGGGGCTTTACGCACAATCGAAGTCCTGTTATGTTTTTAAGCTTAATGTCATTTTATTTGGGCTTTTTTCAATTAACACAAGCTACAACTATTCACATGTCCTTAACACGTATACATATGATCTCGAATCACGGGTTTGATTTGATCCCGAGCCTCTCCCATTCAAATGCGAGTATCATGCTATCATTCTTAATAATTTATGGTTCTGACTCCAACAAAATACAAAACATTGTGTTCAAAGAGCCATTAAAGTAAGCGGATTATATATCCCATATAATGTATTACTAACTACATTCTCAAAAATTGCTTATTAATGCGATTTTTATGCGGGCGAAGTCGCGGGCGTTTGCTAGTATAAAATAAATGAATACAGAACAACTTAAGCTTTAAAGATGATAGCTTTAACTGTGTTTTTAAATAAAGGAAAAATAGTGGCTTAAGATCCCAGTTGGAGTTGAAGTACTTTAAGTTTGCTATTGTAGTCGATATGAGGCTTCCTTAATTTGTAGAAAAGGGTTCGAGTAAATCTACGCTGAACAGATTCGATGGCCCCAACATGACAGGAATGGTAAGGGTTGCAGATGATGGAACAGTATTCTAAAATACAGCGGACGAGAGTGGCAAATAGTAGAGCAGCTGGTCGTTTAAACCGGACTGCTATACAGAGAACGAAACCAGCATGTCTGTATACTTTTTAGTAATGTCGGAGAAATGATTGACGAATTTAAGTTTGTGATCAATGACTACTCCTAGACCCTTTATTGAGGCTACTGACATAAGGATGGATCCATTAATAGAGTAAGAGAGAATAGAGGAGGTAGCCTTATACGAGTACTCCATAGCAAAACACTTCTCTATGCTCAAAAAGATATTTGTTTGAACCAACGAGAGACAGTAGACAAATCAGCCTGGAGGATCATGCCATCAGAGACGGAGGAAATTTTCCGGAATAATAATAATAAAAGTTAGAGGATACAAATTGGGGCAGATCATTTATGTAGAGAGCAAATAATAGAGGACCAAGGATCGATCCTTGTAGGACACTAGAGTTAGCAAGAAACTTAGTAGAAGAGTATCCGTTGAGCGTAATTCAGAGACGACGATCCGTAAGGTACGAATTGAGCTAGTTCAGGAGAGAGCCAGATTGCTGTCCAAGTTTTGAAATAAGAATTTTACAAATAACAAAGCATTCGAAAAATCGGTATGCATGGCTTGGACAATATTATGACGTTCGCGCCAGTGCCGCCTCTAGCTGAGAAATATATACAGAGAAAGCCTTTTTGATCTCTGATTTGACCTGCTTACGCTGCTAATATCTAAACTACAAATGCAGATAAATAGCTGAAACTCGACAATCAGACATACTCGCTTATGGGAAAAAAAAGAAAAAATAAATTAATTTTTTTTCCAGTGGAGGGGGAGGGGGTGGGCTAAAAACCAATTGTTGTTTTCTTTTTCAAATTATTAAATCTTTGAAATTATATAACACCATAAGTTTTTGTTTTAGAACCAACTAGATAGCACATAAATCAGCCATAATCACATTAAATGGAGGCCAACGCTTGTAAGGAGGAGGGTCAGGAAGAGTGCAAAAAAAAAGGGAAAAACTCACCTATCTCCCAAGATATACATTGTGACCATAAAGTATCCGGAATTTGTTATTAAATTAGTCTGGGAAATAATATTTCAAAATTTTTTTTTGTAAGCAATCAGGACTGTCTTTAATTATTATCCAAGAAATTAGCACGGTCTCTAATCAGTTTGTTTACAGTAGCTGGTTGAATGGGTACACCTCAGTAGTCCACGGCGATTGCTGGTCAACTAGAGACAGACAAATTAGTTTCTTTTCATTAGTTCTTATTCACTAAAAGGACAAGTTCTTTGTGTCAGTTTTTCTAGTTCATCGTATCTGCGAAATTCAACTTTTTGCAGATATCTCGGGTACAAAAAAGAATAGCAGAAAGGAACAGCCGATCTCGAGATGTCTTGAAAAAAATGCGAAATTCAGCTTTATGCCTAAATATCTCAAGTCCAATAAGGAGAGATTTAAAAAAAAATTACACCCGACTCATTGCGAGCAGTTTATTTGTTTATTTGTTTATTTTAATTCAATAGTACATTTAGAATTATATTCCATTTATATGTACAATAACAAAATATGAATTTAATGAAAATGTGAATAAGAAAATAAAGAAATGATAACAAAATAAAATGAACTAAACTGAGAATAATATATGAAAATTTAAATTAAAAGAATAAAAGGTATATTTAAAAAGAAAAGAAATGAAGAAATGAAATACACACCACGCTGTTAGGACCAAATTAAAGATTGAGAGAAAAAAAAAGAGAATCAAATTTATTCTTTGAGAAAATTCACGCTTTGAGAAAATCTGTCACTGCTCTACCAAATTCGCGACTAGAGAACATTATTCTTATGGAAGTTGGTAAACTATTCCATATTATAACTCCTTCCACAAATAGAGTGCGCTCTCTTGTATTGCATCTAAATCTCGGAATAATAATATTACGAGTCCGTGAGGAATTACCGAAACAAATCCGAAAATAAAAATATGCTGGTTCTTTAGTTATTATGATTTTGTGAAGAAATAAGCATATCCTCATTTTCAGGTACTCCTTAAGGGGTATGTCTAAGAAAGTATTTGCAACGTCAGAGATATGATCAAATTTCCGAATATTATACACAAAACGAACGCAATTGTTAAACAATAGCTTTAACCTGTGCATTTACGCATAGCTCAAAAAACAATAAATTGCACATCCATAGCTAAAAATCGGCAAAATAAAGGCCATTATCAAGGATTTCTTAATATTAGTTGGTAGGAACTTTGCCGATACCCACATAGTTCTTAAAATAGTATAGACTCTTCTAGTCACCATGTGGACGTGATCATTCCATGTCAGAGTCTTATTAAAAATAATTCCCGAATTTCTCACAGTGTCACAGTATGCTATTGGCACTGAGTCCCGAAGAATCGGTGGAAAAGAAGATGTATCAATAGATTTTTTGCTCAAAACTATACACTGAGATTTTTTGGGATTAAGACAAAGACCATTATCATTAGCCCAGAAATTAATTTGACACAAATCTTCATTAATAAGTCTTACACATGAAAAAACATCACTTTGGGGGTAGCTTAGGTAGACTTGCACATCATCAGCATATAGATGAACAGTTACATTCCTTAACACATTCGGTAAATCATTAATAAAGATGCAAAATAACAGAGGCCCCAAGACCAAGCCCTGAGGAACACCACACAACACCGAACTACAAGATTTCTGCAATTTTAACCCTTTGAACTCTGTGGCTCAAATAGCTATTCATAAATGAGCAAGCTAATGGTGAAAAATTAAAATTACGCCTCAATTTCCCAAGTAATAATTCAAAGTTTACACAATCAAATGCTTTTGAAAAATCCAGTAAAGTCAGGAAGGTAATGTGATTTATGTCAAGGCTGCAGCTTATATCATTAACTATTTTAGCAAGTGCGGTATTACAACTGTGCTTAGCACGAAATCCTGACTGGGAAGCAGTTAATTGATCAGTAGTTTTTAGATAATTTTTCATCTGAGAACTCATTAACTTTTCCAATACCTTCGAGAGAGGTGACAATATATGGATCCCTCTGAAGTCTTCTGGTGCAATTGCGTTTTTGTTTTTAGGAATAGGGACAACAATAGATTTTTTCCACAGAACTGGAAAAGTTAATTGCGTAATACTAGAGTTGTAAATATGAGTTAAGGGTTCAAGAACGAAGGGTAGTATTAGCTTGATAAATCTTATTGCAACACCATCTGCACCTATTGCGTTCGATTTAATACTTCTGATTGCATCTATAACATCCAGCGAAGTAACCTGTTCGAATTCAAACTGTGCACAAGAAGAATTGGTAAACTGTCCAACATCGTATTTTAAGTTAGGGTTAGCTGCAGGAACAGATTTAGTCGCATGCAAAAAATGTTTATTTAGAACATCAGGATTACACGGACAGGCTGAATCACGTTGTTTTCCTAATCCCAACTGCTGTAAATTCTACCCGCTTCAAATATTTCGTTGTAATAATTAATTTTTCTGTATCTAATTTCAGTCTTAACTTTATTACGCATTTTTCGATATAATTCAAAATTCTCTGAACTTTTGGATTTTTTCCACCTGTAGTAGAGCATATTGCGTTCGATAATCATATTTTCAACCGCTTTAGTGAACCAAGGACTTATGTTGGGGACAATTTTTTTGGTTTTTAATGGCACATGAATGTCATATAATTCCTTAACACTTTTATTAAAAAATTCGACCTTATCATTAACCGAGTGTAAAGAAAGTAATTCCTGCCACGAGTACTTTGAAGCATCATTGTGAAGTTGATCAATGTTTATATTTTTGAAGTCCCTATAGCAGATTATCTCCGAATTATTACAGCACTGGAAAATCAAAAGTCGCAAAAATAAGATCATGGTCGTACATCGGTAAGGAGCATTGATTGAAAAATAGCAATTTGTCTTCATTATTAGTGACGCACAAATCAAGTAAGGTAGACACTGTTGATATGCGAGTAGGAAGATTGTTAACTACCTTCATACCACAGGAATCAAAACACGATGTAAGTTCTCTAGTTTTAGCTACTGGTCGCAAGATATCACAATTGAAGTCACCAAACAGGAATATGTTAGCATGTTCGACAACAAGTTCAGCTATTTTATTTGTTAGTTCTGAGATATTTGGAGATGTAGAAGATCTATAGACAACACCTATTACACATTTAATATACTTATTTCTTACATCTACCCATAAAAATTACGCATTAGATACGCTAACATTACTAGAAGCTGATACAATACGCAGTCATTCTCGAGATGTATGCAAAAATCTCTGTTTATCCAGGTTAAAAAAAGGAAATGATACGGGTAAACAATACACCAAGCTCGATTCAATTAGCTGTTCTCAAGAACTCTGCATGAAACTGCTAAATTAAGTTTGTTGCAAGTTTCTTGAGTCAAAAAAGGATGTATTACGAAAAAAATCACATCTGATTCAATCCGAGCAGCCGTTCTCGAAAATTGTACAAAAAACTATAAAATTAATTTTTTTACAGATAATCGAGTCAAGCTGATTCTCGTAAACTAAATTTTACAGATACCTCGACACGGAAAAGAGAAAAAAATGAGCACCCGACTAAATTCGAACATCCATTCTCGAGATATAATGAACTCAGTAGAGGAGGGTAACAAAAAAAAATAGAACGAAAAACTAAAAAGCTGATAGTTCGTTCGTGAACGAAACTTATCAAGGTGAAACAAAATTGGACTAGGCTGTGGTTAGTTCGATCCACAAACAATTCCGTAGTCTGTCTTCTAACTAAACACTTACATTTTTTCGCGAGGTACGATCGTACTGTGCTCTTAGTTTATTCGTGAACTAAACATATACAAAGAGCAATCAGTGCGCCAGTTTAGTTTCACAATACAACGTACGAACATTCATACAAGATATAGTTCGTTCTCTGCGTGAGAGGTGAAATACGATCATATTGAGTTGTCGATAACATAATCACGTGCTGTATGCATTGAATGTTACTCTTACGAATGTGTTGAACGATCAGGTTATGCTTGTATGTGAATAATTAATTGTGGACCGAATGAGCATAATTTCGAACTTTACATTCAGCTCACTACCAGTTCATTTCGAACTGGGGGTGAAAATTTTATCAAATAATTCGTTTAGTTCAATGCTGTAAATAGTTCAAATGAACCGGTTCGTTCGTGAACTACACATCTCTATCGCCAACTGGAAGCGGAATTAATGAGAATTTAATAACAAAATATTTGATTTTTTTTATTGGCTCGAAAAGTTTTGTATTACAATGTTTTAGAACAGCTCAAAATTTCATACTCTAGATAAAATCTGAGAGTATATTGTGTTTGCCTTACCGTTTGTATCGCCAAAAAATAATTCTCGCACAGAGCCGCCAAAGGTACAGAAATATATGTTGTTGCTCAAAAACATCGATTCCGGATGATCTTCTGTCCGTCTGTGCATCTCTTTACAATATAACTCTCGAACGCTTTGAGCTGTCGTGCAGAAATTTTTTGTATGTCACTTTTAGCAAAAAAGAAACTTTAAGTTCGTAAGCTTAATACATCCCACACTCTTTCTACCCCTTCCAAACACATTTCAAGAAATTCCGGAATTTCAAGAAATTGATTTTTCTTCGAAACTATTTAAGCTATCAACTCGAAATTGAGGTCAAAGTATGACGATGTATACATCATTAAAATCACGAAATATTGATCTAATCCCCTTACTCCTTCTACGACCTCCCAAATGCAAAACTTTGAAAATTTTGTCGATTTTCTTCGCAACTGGCAAAGTTAAAAGAACGAATGTTTGCCAGAATTAATTTTATTATAACCGCAATCACTTTTGAAAATAATATCAACATTATCTCACTCCTTGTATCCTTTCCCATACGAATTTATTTTCCTTCGAAACTCTTAAGCTATCGACTTGAATTTTTGTGGAAAGTATAATAATAGGAATATCATTGACGATAAAAATTTTTGTTTTGATCCGTATACTCCTTATACTCCCTCCTATACAAATGCATAATTTTCGTAAATGCATTAAAACTAGAAAAGTACAAACTTAAAATTCTCCAGAATTCGTTCCTTCATAATCGCAATAAATCCTAAAAAAAATGATCAGCTTCGATTCACTCCTTCAACCACCTCCCAAAGTTTCTATTTTATAAATTGAAAAAAAAAAACATTTCTCTTTCGAACAAAGCGAGCTATTGACTTTGAAATTGAAACAAAGCATGGTAATAAGAATGTTGATAAGTCATCTTAAACGCTTCACTTCCTCTGCCACCTCCCATACAAATCCCATTATTTCACGGAAACTATGTTAAATTTCTTTGAAACTAATGAAAACTACAAACTTTAAACTCAGCACGAAATATTTTGCATGCCACGTTCGGTGTCATATTCAAAAATTACAAACCTCCCTTACAGAAGTCACAATATACTATTCGAAAGAATTTGAGATGACACATTTTCCGGTACAGTAAAGTCTTTCCCATTTCATCTATAGGCTTTATGCCCAATCATAATTCTATTATGTTTTCAATCGGATCAAAAAGTATTCTAAGTAAAAACTTAAGACCTTCCAAAAATAAAAAGTTTTTGTCGCATCTCATTTTTGCGTATATGCAAATTTCCTTAAAATTCCAATTGGAGGTGATTTGTTTGGTAGTACTCTGGTTGGGAGTACTTCAGTCGTTGAGAAGCTTTGGTATGGATGAACAGCGCATATGGTAAGTTGATATATCCGGTTTCACGGACACCTTCTTTTTTAAAATTTAAATCTGCATACAAAGTCAACGATCGCGAATATATTAATCTAATCAGTTGGTGTTAAATTCATAGTTTTGAATATGAGCAAACAAATTTCTATTAACAACTTATAGATAACCAGTAGTCGCATTGTCACGCTTCTTTGTTAACGGTTTCAAAATATAATTTTTATTTACATGATTATTCATCGATGAAAAATTGTGTTATTTGCAGTCCCAATTAGGACGCGGTCACGGTACGCATTTTTCAACCAAAGCTGCAAAATTGAAGATTGGAAGTCATTGTTCCCGTGACAGTATGACTGAGACAAGGCCTCTCTCCGGTTCGACTTTACCATCTGACATTTTAACTACTTCGGCACAGACGAAGAACAATAAAAGGTGCTAAGCTCACCTTTCGAAAAACAATCGGCATTTACTTTTATAAAACACAATTGAACGTAAGCACTTGCGATATTTGCAATTAATCACGGCTCCAAGTGCGCGGACGTGGGCAAATTAAATTACAAACTATAGCGAGATGCCTGGGAAAGATAAATTTTTATTATTAAAATTAGCAATAAGAAAAATAAAAATAAACAAATCTTAAACGATTTGGCGACTTCTCCACTAAGAATTTATTTATCTGAACTACTTCACATGCAAATCGGCCGTTTAATTTTTCAATCAGAAATCTTAGAACTCAAGCTTGACGCTCCATAAAAAGTTGCCGTGAACAATGACGAGTATTGTCACCTCGAACATAGCGGGAGGAGACGGGGGGAGAGAACAGTCAGTTAGGTAATGACAAAAAGTGTTAAATGTCGCGATTATAAATTTATGCAATCAACTAATTTTAATAACAAAACACTGCCGTCTGAGTGTGTTCTGGTCTGGTTTGTGCGACCAGGTAGTCGTCGACGCGTCGTGCGTGGGAATCACCAGGCGCCTTTAAGATTATATTTCAACTGATCGTGAGATTTGATCCGACCCATGCGACAATGACTTGTACTTTAAGATCCCATTAAGAAATCAACAATACCACTAGAGGGAGAGAACGTGACAAAAAAAAAAAAACAAAAAAAAAATGTTTCAACTTAATCAAAACAGGAGAGATAAAGCGATCAAACCATTTCTTGACACCATAACAAACTCGCGCTAAGTACTAACTGAACGTGCTGATTGGTTTTTTCTTACGTCTCCTCTCATTCCGAATCTAATGAATCAAAAGTTGAACAAACTTCTAAAATTCCGAACGACTTATCGCGCAAACTTAACATTGGAATTTCTACATACAAGCCTACACACTAAGTAAAATAACGAGAAAATTTAACGAGTAGCCTGCAGCGATTCCTTTTTTTTTATTAAACACCAAACAATCTTTTGATATCTCTTAAAGATTTGGATCAAAAATATCGAATTCCAATCTAACGCCCATCCGATGATCGGAAATCGAGCTTCATATCTTCGGAGATCGTTAAAATCGATGCGAAATTGCATTCTATTCAAGAGAAGTGTCTTTTCTTAAAATTAAATTCATTCAGTCTACCGTCTTAAGATTTGATATCTTTTCCATTTTTTTTTCTGTTTGATTTCTTTTTGAATCGAATTGTTTAAGCATTAGATGTTCGGACGAAAAAAAAAAATTAGAATCAAAATGTCGGCACAGCTGGAGTTCGAGTTCTTTTCACGAGATTATGAGAATGAAAAATTGATAGATTTATTGATCGATTTGAAAGGTGAGAATTGTGTGGAAAGTGGTACAAGGGTACAAGTAACGTGTAGTTAAAGTGTGGGATGCGACGGTCGAACCAAGATAAATCTTACCTACTTAGTCGCGAGAATGTTAAACAAATTTAGAACCTTTAAAGAAAATCGTACTCCCTGTGGATTACGCATTTATATCTTTGAATTAAGAGAGATAGAATTTCTTTAAGACCGTCAAGCAGGGATCGTAATTTGAAAACGAAAAAAAAAAAACAGTTTCATTAGTATAAGATGGTTTGTCTATCGATTATTTATTTATGTAAATAAATTGGGACAGCTAAGTTAAGGTCATAGTAAATTTAATGCATTCAATGAATGTTTCGATTAGATTTTCCGGAGTGGGTATCGAATAAATGTTGGAAGATAAAAGTATTTAGATATTTTGTAACTATTGATCAATGCTGTTTATGTTTTATCTGAACTGAAAATTTTGGGTGTGCAATATTATGAATTTATAATGTGGAATTATTTTGGTCGTAAAAATGTTCGTTCTTGTCTGTGCGTCTCGATGATAACTCGAGTAAACCGCCACAGAAACGGTTGGGAGTAATCTCGAAAAATCAGGATTCTCGCCGAGCAGACCGATATTACTTTTGAGAATATTCCTTAATCAGAAGTAAATGTTATCAACATTTAATATAAAAAAATATCAATAATTTGATTCCTATTTGAAAAATTCCCATAAAAAAAATGTATTTACCGATTTGTAGAGGAGCTAAAAAACATTGTTTTTATTGTAATAATTTTAACGAGATAAATGATTTTTTGGTTATATCGAAATCCAATGGCCATCATAGACATAATTATAATTATAGAGCTTCCAAAAACTCCTTTAATTTTATGTAATTAATCATAATATAAGCTAGAGTGTTGGCTAGTAGGTAGCATGTAGGTCTACAATGCGAAGGTCGTAAATTCAAATCCCGATTGCCGTAGAATTTCAGCACACTGATTGATTGGATATATCTTTGTCACCTCAATATACGAAAATGAAAAATACGTAGATGACGTGAGACTTCCACACTAACAAATAAAATATTAAGGAACCTGAAGGTCAGAAGGCCAAGCCCTGATTTGCGCTGTAGAATAGAATAGAATTAAAATGTAAGTGATAGATTTCAATTTTAATCTTGTTGTATAGCCTAGTTCGCACTAGGTTAGTAATCTAGTCGAGTGGCGAGTAATTTAGTTACTTAACGTATCTGAACTACATAATATGAGTATAGTAGTTTAGTAAGTGACTACTCTAATAAATACGCGATCCATTTCATTCTATTTTTTGGGTGAATTGCGAATAGCTTTGCTATCTCACTACATCGTGATACATCTACCAAAAAAGCGCAAACCTGACGATTTAGTCGAGTGCATTAGTGCATAACTGCCGTGTCACAAACATGTCGTTTCGTTGGAGTGAAGATAGAACTTTGAGGTTTGTTGCGAATTATTTACAACATGCGTGCCTATTGAACGTAAAATCCCCGGTTTTTAAAGCAATTGCTGCAAGTTCTTCTACCTATTAAAAGACATGTCATTTTCTTGAAAATGTAAAAATAGATCGGGTTAGAATCCTTAGGACCTTTGTTCTGTTCTATTAATTGGTCATATATACTCCAATAAGTCACCCGAGTAATTTAAATCGATCATTTTCTCTAAAGAACTTCGGTTCGAAGAAGTCACACGTACTTTGTCAAAGCATTTTCACATATGTTTATACTTGTATCATATTTCTCCCACAGCAGTAAGCACACCGACAGCCAGTCCTACTTGCCCTAAAAATGGCAAATGGATACTCACTGGATCATGTAATCTAACTAAAACGAGAAACATACAGTGTCTCGGATACGGACAGATTCTACGGCAATGACTTTTGGCATTCGAAAACGGACTATGATTAGCTTCTGTAACGTTCGCCCATTAAATGACGGTGGAATGGCAAGGGTTTCTCGGTTCATACACCGCCAATCAGTGATCGACCAGAAAGTGATGCACTATAGCATTCAAACCTTGGGCTTAAGCGAAATGGTTCATTTGGCAATAATTCGTCGATGGAGAAGATGTCTCCTCGCTGTGCAAACAAATCGTAGAACTGACGTGAGGAGCAATCACCACTTGATGGTTGCCTGTTGGAGATTGTACGTAGCAGCTATCTGACGGCCATAAAAACTACAAATGAAGCGCAACTGGATGGCGCAAGATATATGGGACGAAGTTGACAATCGGAAAAAAAGCCAAATTTGCAATCATCCCTCAACCAATGTCAAATAAAGAAATCCCAAGTTGAGACGAAACTATCGCAAATACTTTTAAGCTTTTAAGGCTGTTAAACACGACACAAGAAAGGCAATTGAAAATCTGGTTAATAAGGCAGATTTTGCTTCTTACCCTGGGGATATGAAACCGCTATTTAAAATTATGAACAGGAATTGCACCGCCATCCACCTGGTGAGAGATGTTGACGAAACTCTACTTAATGTGAGTGAATACAACTTGCGGCGATGGAAGGCATACTGTTCTGATATTTTGAGCATCTTGCCAGAGGAAGATATTCCAGAAAGAGAACAAGTTTCAATTATCTAGCTGCATCAATCCTCATGGCACCGGGTTGGTAAACGCAACTCCACGTTGAGCTCCGAAGAACTCTGCCTGCGATACGGGCTACCACAGCTAACACGTGTTCCGTTAAGCGGACCTCAACCATCGCATGGGGTGGAAGCAACCTTCAATGGGTTTCTCGACTCCCGTGGTATCAAAAAACCTACGGTGAGGCTTTGCAACCGTAAAAGATGCTCCAGTTGAGTTTCTTGCAACTCGTGACTGGTAGTACTCCTCAGGTACGTGGGGACGGCACTCCCCAAAATGTAATATCGGAATTAACCTTGGTCGTTTACCCGGCATTTGATAACCGAAGTTATTCCTTCCTTGCGTGTAAGAAGAACATTTAGGAAACGGACAGGACGACACAATAACGTCAAAAAGACTCAGTAATTCTACCCTTCAATGACCAGCTTTCGGCTTTTTTCTTTTGAAAACCTCGTGACCAAAGACGACGAGGCATTCAAGGCATTTTCTGCTGGCGAGAAATAGCCCAGACTCAGAGAGAAGTCAAAGTCTCGGTTTTCTCTCGCGAAGTTTGCGGTCGTAATAAGTTTCTGCGTCGCCCTTCTCTTATCGGAACCGTTCCACCTGGCTTTCCAGAAAGATGTGACCTTAAGTTCGAGAAGTTCTTTGCGTTCGCGAAGGGTCCTCTCACTAACTTCTTCCGAAGTTAACCAGCAACCTCCAGATTCAACCATGAGAATCTGCATGACATATACATATGTAGGTAAACATGCACTCGAGACTACTCTTTGGCACGAGTTAATCATGCGAGAGTCTTCACCAGTCGCCAACGATTCGTACCGCACCACCGATACATATGCTGCGCTAGCAATAAATAAACCGTCGTATATGACACCATATCCATCGCATACCTAAGCCCTCTTTCCTTTAGCTTTACCGAAGGAAGACGTGCTTGTGACAATGAGCCCTTCAGCATCATTGTCACCGTCTTATCCCTCGATATCGCCACTCCTACTCTCTCGCTCCATTCCTCTTGCACTCGAGCTCAATTCTGGAGTTTTCCTCCACCAGTATTAACAGATCGTCAGCATACGCCGCGAGACTGCATGAATCCGCGAGCTGCACCAAAAGTCACCTATCATCAGGTTGCAAATAAATGAAATACTGTTGGAGCCTCCACAACCTTCCACACAGTGCCGCGCAAACCCCTAACATATGCTGATCTGCCCTAAAAATGACTCCACCACATAGCTATTTCCCGACAGTCACGGGATCATAGCTAGCCAATCACTACATCCCAGCTTAAATAGCCAAATGCGCCCTTGAAATCTACAAAGATTCCAAGATCGTACTTGCTAGCACTCGAAGCAACGCGGTATTTCACGTATATCCACGCATCCTCCTTGCACTTCCCGGCACAGAATCCGAACTGCAATTCCGACGCCAGATGCGCAGTTTTCTCTTCCAGTCACCGGACCGTAATCCTCTCAAAGACCTTAACAAGGACTGGGAGAAGAGATATGCAAGGGTTACTCCTGACCTTATCTGAAGACTTCAGGAGCACGACCACTCGTGCAATCTTCCAACCTGCAGGAAAAATACGATCTCGAAAGCATCGGTTGAAAACACAAGTATTGTACTCGGGAATGGCACACCAGATGCTTTTACACATCTCGCCCGTTATTCCGCCGACCCAAGGTGCCCTTCCGGAACTGATTCTACCGAAACTAGTGTAAATCTCCTCGCGTTCAAGCTCGGGGATTATTCGCTCTACTATCTCCCGATTATGAACCGATTCCTTCGGTTATCCTTTCGGATTCTTCGAAACATTCCATCATTAACTCGTACCACCCACTCTTGGATAGTCGATATTTGACTAGCCAGGTCGAGTAGCGCGAAATCGCTCATAGACACCCCTTCCGCTTCAGCACTTAGACCCTCACCATGGGCCTCCCAGCAGCACCCTTCGGTGCACCAAATGATTTCGCGTGGTGGATTGCCTTCACACACAGCCCTGTCGTGTGACCTACTTACAGTCAAATGTTCGCTCGTTGCATTCTAAATGCAAAGAGGCGGGACTAAAAATAAAAGTGCATAAATCCAAGTTCGAACACAAGCGCACCGATTGTTCTTATTGGATAAGGTGTGAAAGAGGTGCAAGATTTTGGTTACCTCGGCAACATTGTAAACATGGACATGGACATGGAAATAAAGCTCGTCAGGCCTTAGGTATCGATTCCCCTTTTTAAAGGCTAAGAAAGATCTCCCTTAGTTGTTGACGCGTGTGTCAAAACCGTTTTGTTACCTGGTTGTACTACTAGGAGGCCAGGGAAATAAACAAGTCCTGACGATAACGAATAGCTGATGCTCAGGATCGCATCTTGTGGAAGAGAACTGTTTGTAACCTATGTCCCTGTAGGTTCTTAACAGGAAATTGATTGATTTTGATGTTTTGTATGAAGGAAAGGCGTGTAACATGGCCACAAACCGATTTATGGCCTCAGATGCTGCATATTATTTCTTTTCTCATCAGGATAGCACGATCTTTCGAAAAATATAATGAACGTTTTGATATCTAGCAGATGGCTCGAACTTACTTCTTTAGGCAAATATCTCCGAAATATGACGTCAAAAAAAAAAATGCGAGAAAGCTTTGCGTGAAGGTGTATGACCAGTTATTCTTAGGTAAATTTCTTATTTAATTAATTTATTGAAATGTGTTACATAAAAATGATTTAATTTAATCCGCTGCCGCTGCCAACGCCGTTAAAAAACAGATAAGTTCATATTTATGAATTCAATCAATTTCCTGTTAAGATCACATATAGGACAGAAACATTGTGATTTATAGTCACGCAATTCGCGATGATGTCATTAGATTAAATCCATATTTTTCCTAAATCAATTAAAATGTCGATTAATTAAGCCGATTGCAAAAATCTTATTTTCCAAATAATTCTTAACCTCTATGACATAATAACGTAATCGCTTTTGTCCATCTATCTGAATTTTCGAATAGTGGAAACAAGGGGCCATTACTGTAGATTGAAAACAACTCGAACAACTAAAAACTAGATTAAATCACTAGATTAGTAGTAGTTGTTGAGCTAGAGAGGTCCATTATCAGATTGGTTAATTCGTGTAATGTAAATGATGTTGACTTGTACAATTCGTTTCCGTCAATTATTGGGCCCCTGAACAAACAGCACTACCAGGTCAATCCACTAGTCTCGAGCTCAGCGAAGTCAATCAAAGTATTTTTCATGCCGTTCTAGATTTTCACAATACCGGTAGTCGTTAGTCCAGATGAATCTTGAACTTGAAGTCGAGTATCTAAACCGTTTTTGATGGATGGTTCGATGTTCAACAATTGAAAAACAGCTACACGAAGAAATCACAAAGTCATTCGAATCGATTCCACTCATCTCGAATTTGATGTTCTCTAAATGTAAAGAAATTTCAAACTTGTCAATCGTACGAGTATGGAATGAGAGATAAGCGTCCGCTGCCGAGTCCAGTGCGCCTTCACATTCACTTAAAGAGTCGTCGAGTGGATTTAAGTGAAATTAAAAGTCATCAGATAAGATGCCAATCGTTCGTGGAATTATCAACACATAAAACATACGCCAAGTTAGGAAACATTATAAAATTCAGTCGGTGTGTGGTTCATGCCTCCAGGATCGGGCTTGAATCCAAATTACATCAATGTCGTGAAGAACTTTGAGTTCCGCGTGCGGCTCGGGGTATTTCTTCGCTTTTTCGGACAAAGTATAAGTCCCGAAACGCTATTGCAGGATTTTCTGCCAATTCGTATACGATTGACCTCAAACTGAATCTCTAGCTTCAGCTGGGGGATAAGATCGATCAAGATAGCTGCCCGAACCGTAGTCTGTCCGTCCGTTGTTCGTGATTTGCAATTATACGATCGCGCAGCTGTGTATACGTACGAGGCCAGCAAATCTCCGATCGCTAACTTTGTGTGATGCAATTGATTTTCTATTTAATGTAAGAATAGATTTAGCTTCAGATTTCAGTCAGTTTTAGCAGCATCAAACAATGACGACATGCCGATGTATTATTTCACCCGCGCTCTAAAGTGGGTTGTGGCAAGTTTAGAAGGAAGGCAGAATTTATCGTAGAATTTCATCGACGAGAATCTTAAGCCGATCTTAAATGGTCAAAAGATGAGCGTGAAATTTTTTGAAAAGTTATTTTATGGAGCGTTTAAATAGAAAGGGGGAACCGATTGATAATCATGAAGAGATTGATTTAAGGCATTTCGTGATTGAAATTGATTTCGAGGAGACGGACTTGATTGACTTTATAGCGGACTCCGTTACCGGTTAGAGTGTACGAAAGAAGGAAAAAAAAAATGCCAAAATTTAAATAATCTCTAGATCACAAAAATCGCATTTATTGTCTGCTTGTCGAGATTTAGAGGTCAGAGCTAGATTGGTTATGATGATTTAGATACGGTTACTAATTTTGGAATGTTACTGCGCTGAAAAGCCATAAATTTCATAAATTTCTGCGACATCAGTCGAAAGTATTGTCATCTCCCACAATATTTTTATTGTCTATTAATAATGTCCTTGGTAATATTGTTATTTATTAGACTTGAAAATTTTAATGTTTTCGAAATAAAAATGTCGCGGTCGAATCATTGGAGGTGCTAAAATATTGACCTGAGCAGGTAAGTGATGCATGAAGGTTACCCATCATTTAAAGATAACGAAATACAGTAGCGTATCGAAAACAGAAATAAAAGTATTTATCCGATCCAAATTATCGCATAATTATATTTTTCAAGGCGTTTTTTAAGCCGGCTTTGATCAAATTGCACTTTAAATGAAATTTTTGTATTTCGCTGAAACTATTCGAATAAAAACTACGTCTCTCGTTTCGAACATTTCGAGTTTTTTTTTCGAATTTGTACCGAGTTTATTTTGGTATCACAAATCGAACGCGATTAGTTTCAAAGCGGAGAACGCATTAGATGCTTTCATTTCGAAAAGGCTGAAATTTTTATTAAGTTCGCGGGCTTATATGCGTTCAGCATGGAATATGGATAAAAAAAAATGTGCAATCACATGTTAACACTTTTTCCTGCATCGAGTAAAATGCCATCTAGAAACGAGATACTTTATACGATATAAAGTAGACGTCAGATTCGAGGTATATAATTCTGTGCCTGAATACTTGAACCTGTAAAGCTATGCACCGATTTGGTACCATTTTATGAACCGATGGTATCGAAACTATTTTCATTTGTGCGTGGAATGCGATTCATGCGACGCGGAGAAGTCGACGACATCCTTGGAAATATTTTCCATAGTTATCAGCTTTGGGCTACATAGTGAAAACGAAATTGTTTCATTGCAATAGATGAACTATCAGGGTAAAAACTAATGTTTCGCAACAACGATCCTTTTATGTGTTTCATTAATCTGACAAATTCAAATCGAAAATTCTAATTTCAAAAGCATTTTGGTTCTATTTCTTAAGGAAATCTAATTTCTGGGAATTTGATTTTTCTAGGAGTGTAAGATTGAACACTTAAAAAAAACATAACAGGGCTAAGATGGCGCGTAAAGCCCAATCTCTAGATGATAACAGAAATTTTTGTGATCCCAGGAAATTTTGTATGGGGAGTGGTAGAAGGGGTAACAGCATCGAACTATTTTTCTTCCTATCAATCTTAAGTATCTATATAAGTGTTTTATATAATATGTAAGCTCAAAAAAATTAATACGTTCTAAGAAAATTAGTGAAATATAATTAGTGAAATTGCGCAGTTTGCATGGGAGGTGGTAGAAGGAGTAGGGGAATTTTAGTGATTTTTTCAGATATAACGGATAATATTATGAAATTGGCATCTCAAATTTCGGTCTAGTAACATTCATACTTTTCATGAAAAACGAGTTTTCGTAAAGTTGTGGAATATGTGTCCTACTGTATTGGAGGGAGTAGAAGGGGTGGAGCGTTCACGACCTTACTTTTTTGTCAAAAACAACGTGTTGAAAATTTGAACCTTCTAGCTCGACGCGTTCTCGAGTTAGAGAGCGACGGACGGACATCCGGTTTTGGGATTTTTGAGTAACAACAAATACTTCTGTACCCTTGGCGATTCTGTGCGAGCATTATTTCTTGGCGTTACAAACTTTACAGCAAACTTATAATACTCTAGAGTATAAAAATGACGAAAGCGGTCCCATTAATACCACAATTGTCATAATTACGAGCACACCTGCTATCGAATTTCATAACTATAAATTTAGATACAACATTTACACCCGCTGCCTATCGACCCGAACAATAAGCGCTCCGGAAAAATGTCCCATCTTATAAATCACGATAACGAGGCACATCTTATTAGTTAAACACTATGTCCGCGTTAACTACGTACGTGCATACGTTCACTAACCAGTTAGTAAGCCCCCCTCCCGATATCTCGGCGAGCGGACTATGCAGAGTCCATATAGATGGCATTGGAACTGTCTTATCTTTGGCTTTAGCTATAATGCACTCTTAGAGAGGTGATGATGGCCTATCCGGACGAGCATTATGGCATTGTCCGGTCTGGGGCTTCCATTACACAATACACCCATTAGCGAACATGATATTTGTCTGGATCGTATAAGACAATAGCGCTATGCTCGGAGGTCAATTATTTTAAGATTCATTGGGCCTAGGGTATTGCGGAGAAAGGTATGCGACGACCATGGTGTTTCTAGAAGGTTCAGGTCCGACGATGATCTTCAAGAGATCGCGATGCCGGGCCGGTGGTGATCAATTCTGAAATGTTGTTACGATTCTTATAGTGGGGTTGCTAACACGACTTACATGTAATTAAGGGAAAAATATTGTAATCGATATTTTATTACATAATAACCTTGTCTCGCAAAGATATCTGCCCCGTGATGATGGGGGGATAACGATCGTGGAGGATGGCTTATAAATTGGCCGGTCTTTGTTAAGTAAGCATTGTGAAGAACACTATGGAAATATATGTATAGGCGGCCTAAATGCACAGCAGGACTTGATTTTAATGTGATCACCTGGGATCTTCGTTACGGTTGTAATAAGGTCGATAATTTATGGGCTTTTGAGCAAAAACGGAAGAATGGAATGCGCATTGGCGGAGATTGTTTTATTTCAATATTTATTGCTAACGATATCGCTCATTATTCTCAGCATAGTAGAGATCATGAATCGATATGAAACGAACGTTTGTTGATATTTTTGCTTCAGTAGATTCGAGGTGGCCACACCTATTGATTGATTCTGCTGTACCATCCTTCCCGCTTGGGACACAAATACCGAAAAAAATGTAATAAACAATTGCTGATACTGCCGTGAACACACTAAGTTCGTATATCACCTGTCTTCTTCCTCCTACCAGGTCTCATATACTTACTACTTGCAATGGCGTTACAGGCCAAAAAGGGCCTTAGCATCGTGTATATTATGCTTTTTGGTTCTCGGCTCCAGTTTGAAAATCTTAGCAGTGATTTCCTGTCTGTGTCAATAGAATCCTCCTAGAGCTTTTGTAATTTTCCAACTGGTCTTTGCCCATTGATTTTCTGCTTTAGAGTGCGTTTGGGAATTATTTCGCTCCAAAGGCGTTAAGTAATTTTCCGGGTGCCAGAGTTAATATCCACGTTTTGCTACCATAGCATAACGCAGGTCATATAATCGTTTTATATATTGTAGTGTGGTAGAGGTCGCTGGATTTCAATTAAAAATAATAAAGCTAGTTTGTTTTAGTTTAATCGTAGAATTTTGTTTGATCGTTTTCAACTAAATCGCTTTTCACTTTTCGCTCACAATTTTTCTTCTCAGCCCTCTCACTTATCTCTCTTTTGTTCACACGACTTTTCCGCCTTCCAATCTACGACTCGACTACTAATCTCCACCATCGATAGCACGACGTATTCGCTTACTAATCTCCGCTGTCGATCAAACGATGTAATCAATTACTGAATGCTGCCTGTCGATCACAGGACTTACTCGCTTACTGAACTTTGCTTGCCGATCACAGGAGTTTTTCGATCACATGACTTACTCCTGCCTGTCGAACATAGGACTTACCCGATTATAGTCGTTTAATGCTGAACTGTGCCTGTTGATCACAGGAATTACTTCTACTCCTGCCCGTCGATCGTAGGACTTACTCGCTTACTGTCGCTTACTGAAGCACGCCCAACACAGGGCTTACTACTGCTTGCCAGTCACAGGACTTACTCGCTCACTCATTAAGGCCATTAATCGCACTCGCCTGCCAATTCCCTTAATCGCATCTCAATTTCGACTCTCCTGTCCAAATATCAAGTTACAACTGACTGCTTCTTCATCAACGGACACCATTTTTATATTGTTCTCGTCGGCCGTTTTCAGGCGATTCATTTCCTTGTCGGCTAAATAATTTCCTTGTCGTCCGTTCATTGTCAATAACCTTTATACATCATTTCCTCGTCGGCCGAATCATTTCCTTGTCGGTCGAATCATTTCATTTTCAACCGCTTCTATTCATCATGGTCGCTGATTAATATGTACGCCCGTCGAATTCTTGTCACTTCCTCGGCAAAGAACTCACAGGTGTTCTTTCATTACTGCAGAACTGTTGTTGGTGGCAGACCCTGAGTGGCAAAATGTGGGAATGTGCATGATGGCAATTTGTGTGCGCGTGTAATTGTAGTTGATGTTTTCCAGAATAATGGCAGATTACGAACATGTGATGAGTGACTAGGGATTACATGTAAGAATATTTTAAGTTTTGTTTTCTTATGGACGTTTTTGTTTTTAACTTCACTGTACGGCATGAATATGAACCTTGGCATCATTCTAGTTGATTCTTATGTAAAATAAAAAATAAATGAAAAAATTATGAAAAAATCGATCATTTAATGATTTTTTACAATTTAAGGTGGCAAATCCTCTCCAAATCTTCCTAGAAATGTTCATGTTTAAGATATTTTCACGTTTCTAGCCCCTCAAAATGAATTTTAAGGCTAAAATAATCCTTTTCATCCCTCTAAATTATGGAAAATTAATAAAAATAGGTGGGGGGCATCCCTTGAAAACGGTGGGTGATGGGGAAAAACGGAGGTCATACTCCGGTTCAGGAGTTCATTTTACATAAGAATCAGCGAGCATGGTGTCGGGGCTCGAGCAAAAATTTTTCTTTACTGTACAGTGCTATTGGAAGTGTGATAGGTTGGATTCTATCCTTCGATAAGTTTACCACTAGGTACACAAAGATGCCTCCTACTTTAATGTTTTGGCTGAACTACCTACAATGTAAAAGACACAGTCTTAATGTATAATCAAATAAATATCAATGAGTTCTTCCTGAAAATAATAACATTAAAACAAATTAGCATTCGAAATTTCAAGAAACAACTTGTATTTTTTCTTTGCATGGAAGTTTGTAAACCAGTGGCGGCTCATCCATTACGGCAGGATCGACGTTGCCAATCCATAAAGTGAATCGAAAAAATTACATTATTTTAATTTTATAGTCTTTTTATACAATTTAATTGCATGACTAGCTTTATTACTGGATATAATTCCAAGCATTCCATACAATAATGATTCGCTAATAGTTCTTTTGAATTATTTATCATTGTTTAACTCAAACCATACCAGAAATTCCAAAAATGAGCTTCTGCTAAGTTTCCATTTAGTAAATCACTTTGAGGTTATGAATATACGCCGACTCCTGGAGTTTGGTGGATGATCCAAAACTTCGTAGAAGCAAATCGGCGTGCCGGACCCGGATTTTCATTTTTCAGTAGCTTAATTTAAGCTTGACGCTATCAATATGATATGGGATATTTGAGCAAGAGGTGTAGGGTTGGAAAGGCCTATTATTTGACAGTTGGTCGCTTGACAGTTGTCAAATGTTGAAATTTGTCATCTTCAAACGCGGGAAATTTACCATGGAACGCTACACAATCGTTGAATTTTATTAAGAAAATTCGCATTCAATCGTACTCACGATGTCCAAAATTCGAGCAAATTTTGATCGTAATTATGTGCCTTTTGAGACGTGTGTGTGCAACGTACTCAAGGAATTCCAAGAGACTGGCTCAGTGCAAGATGTGAAGAAACCGAAACTACTTCGGACGTTCGACCGAAAATATCGCCGCAGTGAAGGACAGTGTCGAAAACGACCCAAACTCCTCTATTCGTCACCGTGCCCAAGAACTCGACCTCTCCACGTCCAAATATTGACGAAAGTATTGGCTCCGCATGCGTATAAGGTCCAATCGACTCAAGAACTGCTGCCGGTGGACCACCAGAAGCGCCGTACGGTTGATACACCCCGTATAACCGTATAGACTCATTCCGTCTTCTACCTCCCATACAAAATGCCATTACCCAGATTTATATACGTACAAATGTTTTAAAATCAATATTTGAAAGTAATTCATTTAAAAGTTTACACAATATACAGGGTGTAACAGAATAGATGCGACAAAAAAAAACATGGTTATAGGGGACCTTGGGGTGCACAAAAAAATATACTACGGAAAACTTGTAGCTCCAACCCCTAGCGACTTAAGGGTGATTTTCTAGTTTTTGGTTCATGGAGGAGGTTGTCGAACTAAAAGGCCAATATCTCCAAAACTACTTGAGATAGCTCGATGCGTAATATTATGTTGGAGAGCTTATTAATGTACCTTTCCAGCAAGGGTCTGCAATAAAAAATTGCCACTGAATTGCTAGAGTAGTTTGAACATGAAAAATTTTTGTTTTTCAAAAATGTTCTTCAACTTTGAAGGCTTTTTGCTCAAAATGTTGACTAAATTTTTTTTTGAGTTTGTGATCTTAAAAACTACCCGACACATTTATCTTTCTTTGAAAACAAAAAAAATTGTCCTAGCTCGTTTTTTGATCAAGTTATGACCAAAAAACCGAAACTAAACCATCAAATCCAAAATTTCGGCAATGTGAAAAAAAAAATTTTTTTTAATTCTTCCATTGCAAATTGAAAAACAACTTAACAATTTAATTTAAAAGCAAAATTTATTGGAAAATTATTGCAGACCCTTGTTGGAAAGGTACATTAATAAGCTCTCCAACAAAAAATTACGCATCGAGCTATCTCAAGTAGTTTTGGAGATATTGGCCTTTTAGTTCGACAACCTCCTCCATGAACCAAAAACTAGAAAATCACCCCTAAGTCACTAGGGGTTGGAGCTACAAGTTTTCCGTAGTATATTTTTTTGTGCACCACGAGGTCCCCTATCACCTTGTTTTTTTTGTCGTATCTATTCTGTTACACCCTGTATAAATACTTTACGGAATTTTCTTACTATCTATATATAAATATAATTGTAGTGTCTGTCTGTTATTTGTTTATAAATGGCTATAAATAAGTTTTTTGCTTAATTTTAGCAATAACTAAGCAGAATCAAAAGTTTTTAAAAAATTTCTCTATCTGTCTGTCTGACTTTCCGGCTTTCACGCAAAAACGGCTGCACCGATTGCAATGAAACTTTCACAGATTATTAAGTCTACTTCGGAAAGTAATCTGTCCAAGGTCTTATTTTACTCCCACCACGCCTTCTACCCCCTCCCATACAAAGTGACACATTTTCGAAAACTTATAATAATAAAATTTTCATGGAAACTTTAAAAGTTATTAATTTGAAATTTAAAATATGTTATTTCTATTATAAATGCAATCTTCAAGTATATAAATAGTTTGAATCCCCCTACTCCTTCCACCACCTCCCATACAAACCAAACTTTTTCATGAAATACTATACACCAGTTTTCTCAGTACGTATAACTTTCAACGAGCTAAGATTTTGTAATAAATTCTTAATTAGCATTATTATTATTATCGGGGAAAAATAACCGATTAGCTCCACTCTTTCTACGCCCTCTCATATAATGTGGCACAATTCCACGACTTTGCAAAAACTCGATTTTCTTGAAAAGTGTGAATCTAACTGATCTAAAATTTAAAACATATCAATTGCATGGTGATTACAGTTGTTTCTAGAAAAATTACCTAAAACCCCACACTCCTTCTACCACCTCCCATACAAACTGCACTTTTTCATTAAATATTCTAAGCCAATTTTTGCAGTACGTATAACTTTGATCGAGCTAAAATTTTGTATTAAATCCCTAATTAGCATTATTATTATTATCGGGAAAAATTAACGGATTAGCTCCATTCTTTCTTCCCCCTCCCTTATAATATGACACAATTTCACGACTTTGCAAAAACTCGATTCTCTTGAAAAGTGTAAATCAAACTGATCTGGAATTTAAAAGATATCAATTGCATGGTTATTGTGGTTGTTTCTAGAAGAACTACCAAAAACCTCCCACGCCTTCTACCACCTCCCATACAAATTGCACAATTTCACTAAATCCAATGCAATAAGTTTCTCAAGTTACCTATTCAGTTTTTCAAGCTTAAATTTGGTGCAAAGTATTTTTATAGCTTCTCTAGAATGGTGTGAAATAAATTAATTTAGTACAGTCATCCCTTCCATCACTCCTCACACAAAAATTCTTAAGATTACAAAAATTTCGATTTCATCGGTAGTATCATATAATTGGGCTTTACGCACAATCGATGTCCTGTTATGTTTTTAAGCCTAATGTCATTTTATTTGGGCTTTTTTAATTAACTCAAACTACAACTATTCACCTGTCCTCAACACGTATACATATGATCTCGAATCACGGGTTTGATTTGATCACGAGCCTGTCCCATACAAATGCGAGTACCATGGTTTCATTCTTAAAAATTTATGGTTCTGATTCCAACAAAATACAAAGCATTGTGTTCAAAGAGCCATCAAACTAAGCAGATTATTTATCCGACATAACGTACTACTAACTACATTCTCAAAAAATTTTATTATTGCGATTCCTAAGCGGACAAGGTCGCGGGCGATCGCTAATATTGAATAAAATTATAAACTTTTAGCCCTTCTACAATCTTCTATTTAAAAAACAACAAATTATCCATTCTACGTGGAGCTCTAGTTTGGCAACATTAACTTTACTTTGTGTTGATTAATAAAATTTATCGTAATACTGCTACTCCTTCTACCACCACTCATACAAAATGTAAAATTTTCTGAAAATCACACATGGTCAATTCAAAAACATAATAGAATTATGATTGGGCGTAACATTCAATACCCTAGATGAAATTGGAAAATAAGTAATGCACTAGAATATATATTAGCACATTTGCATGGGAGGTGGTAGAAGGGACAAGGATATGATTTTGAAACCATTAATCGCTATTGGAATTCCCATTCTCTGTCTCAAATTTTTAAACCGCTCTCATATGTTCGAAAAGGACACGCTTTCTTTGAATTTCTAAGATATGAAAAATTTGGGAGGGAGGATTGAAATTAATAATTTTTTGAAAATTTATTTTAATTATTATAAAAGAAATTTCGGTAAGATTATATGCTTCTACCTTGGCTAGTTTTTGAGAAATTCGACACATTGGTTTGGTGAATGTTTTCATAGTGCAATTCGAATTGCAAAAAAAAAAACATTTTCGGATTCTACACTGTGACGCTTTATTCTTCGTGACATTTCAGGCCTCTGCTGAAACCTTTATTAAACTTTTCGAAAATTGATAATTTGTATTATGTACATACATATATGTATACTACTACTATATATACTCTCAAACATTACATAGAGTAAAAAACATTAAAAAAAACATAACAGGACTATGATTGGGCGTAAAGCTGAATCGCACGATATTCTAGATGAAAGATAAATTTTTTGATTTTAAGAATTTTCTATTTTTGAGTGATTTTCCTCCGAACCTTATTTCCTAGTGTTATAATCTTTGTGGCAAATTTATAATACTCTCAGATTTCATCTAGAGTATACAATTTCAATCACAATCGTAGCTCTCTTATGGTTTTCCGTACATTGCATGCGGTACGTAGTTATGGTCAATTATTGCTTTAAATAGCGCCACCACCTTAACTTTTTCTTCGACGACTTAAACCCTTTATTAATATATAAATAAAAAAAAAATTTTATTCATACTTGATTGACCTCGAAACAATTTATTTACTTCATAAGCTCAAAATTTTAATAAAAGGCTTAACCATAACCTAAATTCAAATCGAGAAGGTATTGTTAATTTCAAAAATGGACGTGATCCATTAAAGTGAAAGTAGGTCTGATTTCATAGAAGCATAACGACCCTTGATCGTTAAAGAAACAGTCGAGTTTATGATGATCGCCTTAGGAAGGGAAGGCGCATAGTCAAAAACTAACAAGGTGGTCATATCACGAATTCCTCGCGCTGGCAGACAAAGCGTGAAACGAGATTTCCGACGATTAAATGAACAAATCACGAATATTATAGAAGGCATTACTAACTAGCGATGGCTTGGAATTTGAGAACGAATTCAAACGAAATCACTCATATGCAAGAAAAAACTTAAAATCTTAAAATTGCTAATGAAAATCGATCATAATCAAGCCGATCCCAACCTACAGGATCTTATTCAAATCGAAATGGAAAAAGTAAAATCGATTTCAATTAAGTAACATCGAGTTATGCCATTGCAACTATAGCTTGGAAACCAGTTCAAAATAAAATGCCGTGACTCAATCGAATCGTTCACCTTCACGTATACGTACGCGATAATCGCGTATCTTCATAAACCAAAAACAATAGAAGAAATGAAATCCTTGTATGGGACGAGCAGCAGTCTAACGAAAAATGCTTCCAGGTTTATATCCATCTCTAACTCGTTAATGAGCATCATAGTGCTTCAGTTCGGAGGAGCATTATAGTTAGCGTTTCGAGCTATTTTCATGCAGACAACTCGACATAAGGTAGCGCTCTGTCTGACTATAAACTATTCAATTTGTTTTAGAGTAGGTATATCTTCTTAAGATACGGTAGAGTCTTTCCCAAACGATTTTTTTATCCAATCCTTTTTTGCATCTATTTCTTTAGATTGTTTTTATTTAAAGATATGTAAATATACGAATTGGCAGTAACTAGAGAAAACTGTCTGCTTAATGCTCCCTCTGAATGTACACAGTCGTGTCTCAATTATTTCCATACTGAATTATCGTAATAAGACCTTAAGACGGTTTGGTTCTCATTCGACGTCTTGTCGAATGGTCGGTGTGTCGTCTCTTTTTTGATTCCTCCAAAGTCTCAGGTTTGTCTCGTGAAAATTTGTTTTAGAGGTACGGCGGCTATGTTGTTGTTGTTTTCATTGCGCGATGTCGAATCTTTATAAACAAGAAAAGACGCGATTGAATTACTTGTGTGAAGGTTCCCTTGTCTTCGCGATGCATCAGACCACGACTCACGTATATTTTTCAGCGAATTTGTGTGTTGTTTGTTTGCATACGATTTTTACGGCGATTTGTTTTTTCTTTTTTTTAAGAATTAAGTAGATTTAAATCAGGGATATGCGGTTTAATGACATCTTAAGAATATTAAATTTTATTAACAGTATTTTATTTTTTAAAAATCTGAACGTAGCTAAGATTTACTGAAATAGGGAACTTGAGTGTTATAAAATCTGACGAAATTTGTTTACTTTTTTTGGTCGTCGTACTAATTAGGGTCCTGGAGATCTGACCTTCATAATTCAAAACATCGCAATCCAATCTCTAAAATCAATGGCAAAAAATATAATTAAGATAAATTATAGGCAACCTTGGGATGATTCTAGCAGCATGATTCCGAAACTAATTTTGACATTGGAATGGGCACACACATTATTGAATTATCGAAGGTTATTAGGAAATTGATACCTAGCGTAAATTATCTAAACCTTATAAATTTTTTATAGGACCAGGAATTAGAGAAATCTTTCTGTTATAAATGTGTACAATCAAACCATCAATGACCATAAAAATCTTTCCAAATTTTTTGAAATAATTAATTATTTTTCTACCTACGATTTGGTTCGCAACGATCATCGAACAGCGGATTTATGATTATTGATTCATGATTAAATATTCTTGTTCTTCCATAAAAAAAATGCACAAAACTTCCTAATTCCAATTGAAGTCAGTAACCCTCGAAACGTTAAATTTGAATTTAAATTGGTCTAACGCAAATTCTTTCTACAGATAAAATCTTAAGCGGACATTTCGCAATATTTACTATGTTAAATCCAAATTTAAGTATATGTTGAAAAAAAATATATTATTGTTATTAATTTTTTTTTTTTTCAAATTCAATAATCAATTCCACTTTCTTGTTATGGTAATTTCATCAAACCGTAAAGATAATCATATTCATTCTAAATTCTTATTATTTCTATTTTTTTTTTTTCATTTAAGAATTTCATCACATTGTCTTTATGATTTTTTCAAAATGAAAATAATATCATAGAAAATGAATTCAATTATGCAAAAATTTATAATATTCATTAATGAAGTATAAATCAAATTTAAAGTTCAAATTGTTGCTTTGTATGTTTTTATCAAAAGAAAGCGAACTTTTTTCGGATATTTCTCACATTTATTATTCAGTTTTTACAGGAATCTAATAAGAATGTTATTGTAAAGCTTGTGATATTTTATTTTGGAATTAGGATTTTTAATTATTTAATTGAATAAACAATAAAAACAATACGTTGGTATATGATATCCTTTCAAAGATGATAAAAACACAACCGTACATCACGAATCACATTTGAGTTTCAGGCGTGGGATTTCGGAATTTTATTAGAAGATTACATTTATTTATTTATTCTAGCTGAAAAATATTATTGTTATTTTAATTTGCTTACGTAGAACCTGGGAAACAAAAGTCTTTTTTTCCAATCTTGATATTTTTGTACAATTACGTAATTTTTTAACCCCTGGAAAAAGGATATGGAATAACAAAAAAAAACACAGAAAGTAAAAGAATTGCTATCAGCTGTTCTAAGACTTCGTCAACTAAAATTCCACGACAATTTTTTTAAGTTTTTTATTTTTTACTTTCGTTAATTGGTCATAACTTTCACTTCCAATTGACGATCATTTACAAAAGTAATAGAGGTGTTTTTTGCAATGCGCCCAGTCTTTTGCGACCACTCCCACCAATTTTTGATAAAGTTTAATTGAGTTGTCGTTACAACACACAGACCCATACACATTTCTGTTCATCAACATTTTGCTGTTTTTGTTCTAAAAAAAACTTAACAGGACTACTATTGGGCTTTACGCCGATACTCTAGATGAAGGAGATTTTTTTTTTAATTTGGTTGAGGCTTCCGTGGCGTAGTGGGCAGCGTGCTTGCTTCTCAGTCAATAGGTCGTGGGTTCGATTCCCACTCCAGACGGGATTTTTTTAAGCGCAAATTTTTCAGTTGCTACTGGTGATAAAAAATTATTCGCAATAAAATGGGGAAACGGTGTAAAAGTGAAACAGTTCCACTTCAAGAAGGCCTAGATACTCAGTAGATGGTTTCTATTCGCTTTCTATCATTCAGTCCCCCATAACATCTGCAAATATTTGTCAGTAAGCAGCCAGTACAACTGAGCAATATACCAGCTTCTCTACTCGCTACGGTCGTTCTCACTCCCCTTGCCCAACCTTCCCAATCCCATTCCTTTCCTCCATGACTGTGTTTGTGCATTGCACATAAAGGCCGAAATTGCCTATAACACAGGTCATTCTCTAAAAAAAAAAAAAGAAATTTTATAGGCGAAGCAGTAGAGGGGATGACGACATTGAACTAATTTTTTCACATCACGCTAAAGTTGCTAGTAAATTGTTTTAAACAAAATTTAGGATTCAAAAATTTAATAGGTACTAAGTAAATTGGTGTATTATTGGAATCAGTGAAATTGTGCAGTTTGTATGGGAAGTGGGGACGGGCGAGTTCTTAACGACTTTTTCAGAAATAACTACAAACATCATGCTTTTGATATGTTTTAAATTGTAGATCAATAGTATTCAGGAAAATCAACTTTTGTAAAGTTGTGAAATTGTGTCGGATTGTATGAGACGGAGTAGAAGGAGTGAAGCTAATCGTATAATTTTTTTTGTCTTATTAATAATTCTAAATAAATATTTAGCGCTCAATTTCAGCACGATAAATTGTATACGTACTGAATAAATTGGCTTAGAGCATTTCATGAAAAAGTGAAGTTTGCAGTTTGTTGGGAGGTGGTGGAAGGAAGGGGAGGACTCAAATAATTATATTCTAGATGAAATCTGAGAGTATATTGTGTTTGCCTTACCGTTTGTAACGCTAAGAAATAACGCTCGCACAGAGCCGCCAAGTGTACAGAAATATTTGTTGTCGCTCAAAAGCCTCGATTCCGAGTGACCGTCTGTCTACAGCATAACTCTCGAAAGCTTTGAGCTATAGTGCTAAAAATTTTTGTGTGTCATTTTTAGCAAAAAAGTAACTTTAAGTTCGTGAATGGGCTATATCCCCCCACTCCTTCTACCCCCTCCCATACAAATTTCATGAAATTTCGAAATAATAAGAAATTGATTTTTCTTTGAAACTATATAAGCTATCGACTTGCTATTTAGGTCAAAATATTATGATATGGATGTCAATACTATCACAGAATATTGATCAGATCCCCATACTCCTTCTACCCCCTCCCATACAAATGGACAATTTTGAAAAATACATATTTTCGATTTCCATTAAAACTAGTAAAGCTGAAAAGACGAAATTTTGTCAGAACTAATTCTGTTATAATTGCAATTTATTTTAAAAATAATTATCAACTTCACCTTACGCCTTCTACCCCCTCCCATACAAATTTCACGAAATTTTGAAATTTGAATTAAATTAATTTTCTTCGAAATTGTTAAAGCTATCAACTTGATATTTTGTATGAGGTAAACAAATACAAATATTAGTAATGCGAAAATAATTAATTTGTTTTGATCCGTACACTCCCTCTAGGTAGGGGTTCCCATACAAATGCATAATTTTTGTTAAATGCATTTTATCGATTTCCATTAAAACTAGAAAAAGTACAAACTTCAAATTTTGCCAGAATTCGTTTCTTAATAATTGAAATAAGTGTTAGAAAAAATTATCAGCTCTGCTTCACTCCTTCTACCACCTCCCATACAAATATCTGTATTATGAATTCAAGAAAAGCATTTCTCCTTCAAGTATATGAGAGCTATCGACTTTGAAATTGAACCAAAGCATGGTGATAAGGATGATGATAAGCAGTTTCAAAATCATCTTAAACGCTCCCATTCCTCTGCCACCTCCCATACAAATGCCCAAATTTCAGGAAAACTATGACCAATTTCTTTAAAAATAATGAAAACTAAAAACTTTAAATTCAGCAAAAACCATTTTGCATGCCATGTTCGGTGTCATATACGAAAAATACAAACCTCCCCCTCTACTTCTACCACCTCCCATGCAAAAGTCTCTATTCACTATTCGAAAGAATTTGAGATGAAATATTTCCCGGTGTATTTAAGTCATTTCCATCTCATCTAGAGTATCATATGATTGAGCTTTAAGCCCAATCATAATTCTGTTATGTTTTTTATACAGATTGAAATCATTATGAAAGTAATATATTGCAAACTTCAGAGCAATAGCTTTTATGCTTTTCGAGTAAATCCGTTTATTGCCGAATTGCAAAATTGTGTCATTTTGTATGGGAGAGGGTAGAAGGGCTAAAGCTAATCGTCTATTTTTTGTGGTCTTACTTATTATTCTTAATAAATATTTAGTGCACAAATTCAGCTCGCTAAATTTATATGCACTGAGCAAATTGGTTTATAGCAAATTGGCTTAGAGCAATTCATGAAAAAGTTCAGTTTGTGTGGGAGGTAGTGGAAGGAGTGGAAGAACATAAATGATTTTTTTACTGTTGAATAAAATCGTCATAAAAGTATTACATTCCAAATTTCAGATCAGAAAACCATTTATTGTCATGTTGCGAAATTGTGTCATTTTGTATGGGAGAGGGAGTAGAAAGGGTGGAGCGATTTGTCCCGTTCACGAACTCGTCCTTACTTTTTTGCCAAAAACGACGTGTACAAAATTTGAAATTTCAAGATCAACGCGTTCTCAAGCCAAAGAGGACACGGACGGACAGACGGACGGACGAATATCCGGTTTTGAGATTTTTGATTGATTATATGTATGAATGTCTATATCATTAATTTTTTTCTCCGAGCCTTACTTCTTGGCGTTAGAAACTTTGTGGCAACCTTATAATATTCTCAGATTTCATATAGAGTATAATAAGACTTTGTTTCAATAGCAGTGGTTAAGTGTCATCAACTGATGCCATGTTTAGATTTTGATTTTCTACTGTCTTAGAGCACCAAAATTATTTAAATTTAAATTTTACTGTGAAGCTTTGTAGCTATTATATATTATATATTGAAGTGCACAAGGAGTCGCTGAATTTCAAGTAAAAATAAAAGCATCATTAATTTAATTTAATTATCTCTCCACTTTTCACTTCACACTTTTCGTACACAAATTATCGCTTGCCACTCTTTCGCTTTGTAAATATCGACTGACTCACCGATCGCACCAAACTAGACTGACTGTTCATGAAAAACTCTCGCCTACTTACATTGCCCTTGTCGCACGAATCTTTCCTCTTGTCATGAGGATAATTTTCATCTTGACTAAGCGCTGTTAATTGCTTCTATATGGCATTGCCATATCGCCCGATGTTTGGCTGTTGGCTGTGTGGTTGTTGTTGCTTTCTTGGTAAAGAACTCACAGGTGTTTATAAAGCATTTTCTCGTCATACGAGTCTTTTCCCTATCGGTCGAGTCTGTACGTGCAGTTGTTGATTGACATTCCGACCGAGCCGCTCTTGTGTCAGATGTTCAGAATTATTGTTATCTTCTCGGCCGAGCGCTATTGACTCTTTTTGTCAAACATTTCCGTAGTTCCAGTCTTTCCGTGTGGTTGTTGTTGCTCCTCTACATTGCCTGTTCATTTTGTTGTTGGTTGGCTGAATGTTCAAGGTCTTCAGACATTCGATGATCATGCATGTTCCTTCATTACTGTTGGTTGAGACCTTGAACATTCCGATCAACCAAACAGGTGTTCCTATAGTGTTCAGTGGTAGATGATAAGCAAGTAGAGCTGACATTTCGCATTACTTCGAGTACAGTGGAAGACCGCGGATATTTGATGAACGACTAGGGCAAACATTCAACAATATAAAAAAATTCCAAACGCATACTTTATCCACTCTATCTAATGCGAGCATTAACTGTCGCTTCTCTTAAATCATTACTTATTCTCCTTTCACCTTTTATTCAATCCTTCATCAGCGTTCTGGTACAGTTATTCCGTCAAAAGCGACAAATTTCGTTTCAGTTTTTGAGAAAATCAAAAAGTTAAATTTAACAAAACAATTGCAAGGTATGATTGCCAACATTCTTGTGTTCTATAAAATTACTTAAGGAGTTCTGAAAACTCAATCGAACATTAACTTTATCTCTGTCCGCAAATCTCCAACAGTCGTCTTCTTTGCTTAGGCTCTAGATTCTTCACAGAACTAGACGACCTCAGAGGCGTCCAACATTCGAGCCTGCTAGGGTCGCAAATCGAACCAAGTGGCTAGAACATGAGGAGCGACTCCTTCTCATAATCAATAGGGGGAGTACAAGGGATCCAACAAAATGACCCCAGTGCATTGTAGTTCTACGAAACCACCTTCCTACACCCTAAGCCCTAAGCATGAAGAAATGTTCTTCTTTAATTTTGACTTTAAATTACTCAGTTGCATTACGTTTTCAATAAATCGAATTTGCATCAATAACGTTTATATAAATTATACATAACTTTTTGACCGTCCGTACCATCATCTACGAAAATATTCTTCCCAGCCGGAACGTAACTCTCCACCTATCGCGATTAGTGCGGTACGAAACCCCATTCATACCCACCTTGCAATTATGCCATAATCCTTTAAAGTTTCAAACAGCTTAATAAGACCGATCTTGGCGTTCGTTTGGCAAATTACAGCGCTCCAGCCTTAACCTTGTCTGCGTTAATATGATCTACCGTGACTCGCCTGATGACTGTCATAATCCGAATCTCTAATCATGTCGATACGGCAATCGAGTGTACTTAGCTCCAGCTATAGGAACGCTATTCGATTCGGATTCGGACCTCCTCAGACCCATCACCATATCCCATCCATGGTCGAGGCAGGGACTAGAGATACCTACTTTAGTGCCTCGAACTTTTATCGCAGGTGAGTATTTTCCAAGATGACCGTTCGGGCATTATACCTATGCGATAGGAAAGACTTGTACGTGTAATCAGCGTGTTGGACTATCGACGTACAAACGATGGGCAATAGGTGAAATATTTGACCGCTTGCGTGACTCTAAGCCATAAACATTGCCTCTTGCCTTCCGTATCGTTCCTGGGTGTCTCTTTTATAGAGAACACTCTGCCAGAGGTAATCGAAGAAAACTGTTTTCGATTGTAGAATAAGGAAAATAAAACCTAACGGAGGAACATAAGAATATTAAGGCCTGTCCGCATACAAGATATTGCTGAGCTGAGCTTACCAGGAACTGAACCGAAAGACCTGAGCTTATCAGATACAAAAGTAGCCTCACTCTAGCAGCGTAGCATATAGGAGCCGAAGGGCTCGCTATCCTGCCTAGGCCTATCCGAAAGACGTGAACGACATCTTGAAAGAGTGGGAATAACGCATTCGGTGCAAACTTATGTTATCAGGCATTAGAGCTAATATCTGTCAATTTAACGGCATTCAAATGGCTGTTTCGAGCATACGCTCGGAATCTCCTCTCGGAACAAAGCTGCATAAGAACGTGTCCGATATTTTATTTCACTTGCCAGATAGGCCTACAACAGTCATTAAGGTTGTCTGCCTAGGAGTTGACTATACGCGAGGTCCAAGTCCAAGAAGACGAAGAGGTCTTAGATTCGCGATGTTCATCGAGAGTCGCCATAGTTTACTGTCGCAGTCGATTTACACGCATACGAGATTGCGCTCCGGTAAATGTCAGGTGAATGGACCCCAAACACAAATCGAGTGCAATTAAACCTGAGCCTGTCGTTATTGTTAGAGATATAGCTGCTTCATGACTGGCTTGTTTTGACATTGTTTTTTGTAGCCCGGAGGATTCATCTTTAGCCTGCCTGTTCGTGGGGTTCCATCCAGTTAAAATGGCGACTATGGGATTGCAATTTGAATTACGTTTGTATATTATGTTCCAATCCGTATATGTTACATCGATCGTGCATTAGCAGCTATGCGAGCGTGAGATCTAGAGCAACTATAAAGTACAGTGCTGACAGCTGGGTTATGTGCACGAAATGTGACATGGACATTAGCATGGTATTCACACTTTGTAACAACGTTGTTAAAAAGATAGATAGAGTGGATTTATGAGATATGAAAGAAATTCTTGCGAGAATAGAGCTAGTACCATCTGATAGAGTTCTTCCATTTTTTTCAGTCTCTTTTCTTGAACATCACACTAAACTATAATGTTTCAAGTTATTTACTTTAATGAAAATTACAAATTGGTCTCTTAGCTTACTATAGATCATCTAAGCAGCTCAGGTAAATTCTATGTATCCTGGTGTAGAGCAAATATTTCCAAAGACCGAACCAATATTTAAAGTAATGACCTTCAAGTTTTTGCAACAATTCCACTCTAAATATTTTGAAATTGAAACAATAAACAAATCAATACCAATAATAATACATAATTGCAATATTTTCGACAAGATCCATAAAACTGGAGCCAAAGTAAAGAAGACGTAGCCAAAAACAAGAAAAAAAATTTTTCGTCAGCCTACTTAAAAGAAATGTATAGCACTTAAAGTCAACTGAAACCGATGATGATATGCATTTTTCAAGTTTAGCTTTTTTTTCCTTTAAAACATCTTCAACAGGTTGGTACCTAACAACCACTTATACGGGAACATACAGGTACGTATACGTAATAATGGAAAAAAAAAGTAAAAAAATTCGGATAACTGCTACCATTTCGTCGGAATAATAATTAATTCAAGTATCTACGAAGAAACGGAACATGTTAGATACTTACAAGGAACTAGTTTCAGTGATATTTCTGTTCCAAATATGTAAATAAACCATGCCTAAAGTTGTGTAAAGATCGGTTATGGATGGGACATAACATTACGTGAAGCAGCATACCTCCGTAATATCTAGTCCATTACACTTAAGCCTTCTTTATTACAATTACAATAATTTCGACATATGTAACAATATTGAGGAAAAAAACGTTACAATAAATAACGGAAAATTCTTGAAAAATATCGAATTCATTTAACCATACGTGTAAAGAAAAAGTCGAAATGATATTTTCTTCCGAAGAGGTTGCATGACCACCATCATCAGCATCATCATCATCGACGTCCGGAATGATCCTCATGATCGTCAAGACGCTTCGCACTAAGATTGCATTCATTCGGGCAATGATCATCAAATATAATGTAATTGCGATCTTTACAGTACGAACCTGTTACACTCAAGGTAGTTAGTTTTTAGTACGATTACTTATTTTTCTTTTTTTTTTTTAATTCACGTATCTTCTCACTGAATTCAGATCTTTAAATTGATTATCGCGGCGATTGTGTGGCGATATTTTCAATTGTAGACTTAGCGATCATTTCTCCTGTATGGAGTTGTCGTGTAATTATCGAGCGGATCGATTTTAATTGTTTCAAGAGTAAGAAATTGGCATCTCGTGGAATCGGTTCACAGGAGCATTTTTGGTCCGCTGCAAAGTATTACAAACTCAGCGTGACGTATAGTTTTGCTGCGAATCCATAAATCGATTGAATGCTCTCAGCAAGCAGTTTGGTAGACATAAGTAGTCCATTTTAATAGTTAGCTCTCAATCGATTTTATCGATCAAATCGCGATCACTTTCTCACTGATGCAATTTTTTTTTATGATTGGATCTTATATAAGTGAGATAAAAATGTGTTTATGCACCGTTCGAAAAAAATCAACAAAACCAGTTTATTTTTTTTCTTTTAATTTAAAATTGATTTTTTTTTTATTTGCAATTAATTAAGATTTTGCAAAAAGTATTTGGTTCGAAAAATTACGAATTTTTTGAGAAATACAGGAAGAGAATTTTTAAGAAAATTATTAGTTTTGAAAAGATCGCAAATTTTATGCTGATGTGTAATTTTAAATTATGTAAGGTAAAATGATTGGCTTAATTTTACTTTATTATTTTAATAATACAATATTGTGATCGACATAGAAAAAAAAATTGCTACCCTGCAATTTTGGTTTTTCGCGATTCATGACTAAATTATCCTAAGAGCGCAAAAAAAATCCGTCCCGCCGTACGCTATCTGTCGTACGTACGGATTCATATCTCCAAGACCGTTAAAGGTAGAATGTTCGTTTTTGGGTGGATTGTTAATTGGGTAAGTGAACTCCATTATCTAGATTTTGGGAGTGTCAGGTGGAAGGGAGAGGCAGGGGGAGGGAAATAGTCAAAAAATACACTTGCTAACATCTCCATTGCGAATGCAAATAGGAAGCTGAAAATCATCATAGTTATAGAGACCCTCTCTATAACTCGGCCAAACCTTAAAATTAATTTAATTTCTTAATCCATTGTTGTCCGAAAAGGGGGGTGGGGGTAAAAACAAATTGACGGGCGAATTTTTTTTTTCAAATGTTTTTATCTTCGAAATTACTTACTATAAAAAATTCATACTTTGGGACCATTAAGGTGCCATATAGATCCACCAGCTTAGGGGAGGCTAATTATTGTAAGGAAAGGGACAGAGGCGGTGCAAGGAAAACCATTTAAAAATCAAAATTTAAAAACCTTTTAATCTCAAAAATTAGGATTCCTTAATGCAAGGAATTGCCATAAATCAATTCCAAGTTTAAAAAATTGAAAATCGATTTAACCTCTGGCTCATCACTTAATGAAGGGACGAAACAAACATTAACATCCCACACCAAGTACAGATAATAAAAACAAGAAATTGACAAAAAATTCACATATATCGGTGTCAACTAGCGTTAAGTCTACGTCTTAAGCACTGCTTACCCATAGAGAAGTCGAATACATCAGCATTCTTATTAACTTCTCTCGCGAGACGCGAAATCGGTTCATTCATACCATAGTTTGTCCGGTGAAAACCAATCCGCAGCAATCTAGGGCACCTTGGCAACAATTTACCAGTATCAAAGCACATCAAACCCAAAAGGGTGGAGGAATCAACTAACCCTGTAAGAAGGTTATGAACAAAAATTACATCAGGTACTTCTCGTCGTTTCGAAAGCGATGACATATTTAATAGCTGAAGTCGATCAGTATAAGGAGGAAGACGAACTCTGTCATTCCAATTAAGGTGACATAAGGCTGTTCTTACAAATTTAAGCTGAATCGATTCGATTCTGCCAATGTGCTCATTATAATAAGGAGACCAAACTTGAGAAGCATATTCAAGGTGAGATCTAACAAAGGTGTTATAGAGACTTAGTCTAACAAGCGAATTGTTAAATTCCTTGGATAAGCGAGTAGTAAATCCCAACATAGAATTACCTTTCTGTGCGATCTTATTAATATGCAAACCAAAATCAATTTTTTGGTCAAATGTAACACCTAGGTCAGTAATGGAACTGATTCGATCCAAAATACAGCCATTAAGACTATAAATTATCACAAACGGAGAGATTTTTCTAGTAAATGACATAACATGACATTTATCCAAATTCAGTCTAAGACCATTATGGCGACACCAATTACTAAAATTAATCAAATCCGCATGAAGAAAATGGTCAGAGTTGGAATTAAGAGATTTAAAGATTTTAATGTCATCAGCATAAATGAGAACTTCCGAATATTTAAAAACAGATGCAACATCATTAATGGCTAGGATGAAAAGAAGTGGCCCCAAATTACTTCCTTGAGGAACACCAGAATGCGCAACAAACGGTTTAGAAGTATAACCCCGAAAAAGAACTCGGTACGTTCTATCACTTAGATATGACTTAATCCAATTGATAAACCAAGTAGGAAAACCCAACATGTCCAATTTCAACAATATAATGGAATGAGGTAATTTATCAAAAGCCTTACTCAAATCAGTATATATACAATCAACTTGCTTCCCCTCTTCAATAGCTAAAATGGATTTATTTGTAAACTCCATCAGGTTAGTGACAGTGGATCTACTCCTGACAAAACCATGTTGTTTACTCGAAATTAAGGATTTACAGTGAAATGACATGCTCTCATACACTATAGACTCAAAAAGTTTAGGAATAGCTGAGAGTTTAGCTATTGGTCTATAGTTTACAATGGCCGATTTAGCTCCATTTTTGTGGGTCGGTATGATAAAGGATACCTTCCACACAGCAGGGAAAATCCCAGTCTTAAGAGATCTCTGGAATAGTAGAGAGAGTGGTTCAGCAATAGAGAGACAGCAGTGTTTAAGGACAACTGCTGGAACTCCGTCAGGGCCAGGTGACGAAACATCCTTAAGGTGAGAGATGTGATTAACTACATCTTCATAAGAAATAGGTATAGTAGACAAAGTGGATGAAGCAGTATTTCTAATTCCATCAAAGTATGATATGTCAGGGACAAAGTCACTACCACTAAAAGATCCACTAAAGAATGTGGTAAAAAAATTACAAATAGTAAATTGATCATTACTATTACTACCAAGAAATTCAAAAGAAGCTGGATAACCATCAGATTTACGCTTACAATTAACAAATTTCCAAAACTTCAAGGGATCTCTAATAATATCCGACTGCACTTTAAGCAAATATTCAGAATACAAGCGTGAAGATAAATCTTTGAATAAGTCATAATATTCTTCATACAAACGAAAATCAGTGTCGTTCTTCGTCCTAGTAAACCTATTCCAGGCAGCATTGCGAGAATTGCGAATTGCACGCAACTCACTAGTGTACCAGGGATAAGACAATAAGATATTTTTGCGATAGGTAAAAGGAACTGTAGCAACAAAAAATTGGTACAGAATATAATAAAAATCAACAACGGCACCCTCAAAATCGGGATTGTCAAAAATTTCATTAAAGTTGAAATTAGAGATAAGGTAGTCCAACTGCGAAAAATCTGCCTTAATAAAATCAAAAGATAGCACTTTCTCACTAGGACTGAAAGAACGCTCCTCGTCAATTATAAGAAATATATTAATAGGAGGGTGCAAGACATCAATGGTCGAAATTGAGGTTACGCTCTCTTCCACGGAACAGGCACAGTAATCAGAATAAAAAACTAAGTCAAGTTGTCGTCCATAGGAGTTCTTAACAAGGCTAAGTTGCTGGAGACCATGTGCAAATATACTATCAACAAAAAAACATTCAAGAGAGGACGAAGCATCAGAAACTAAGAGAGTATAATCATCGTCAGAGATGAGCGTAGGTATCAAATCAAAAATTCTACAGATTGTAGAAATACATAGTCTTTAATTTTGGTAGATTTTAAATTTTAATTTGGACGGTGTAAGGGGAGGGAGGAAGTAAGCAAATATGTCGAAAATTTTGAGTGATTTTTTAGGGCACTGGTGAAAGATACAAATTTTAAATTTTGCATGTGCATACATCTATTTGATACACATAGAGAAAAAATAATAATTTGTTTCACAATTGTTATGCACCGACCACCCTGGTCTAACGTCCACAAGGTGTTTCATGTGCAATGAAAAAAATACAAAAACTGAAAAATTTTGAATAAGAGTTTGAGGTACTAACTTGAAAATTTGCGAAAAGCATTTAAAAAAATCCCTAAATACATGACATATTAACTGGTCGAATACCCTTAAAACTTCTACCCTGTCCCATAAAAAAATATTTTTTCCACCATTTTTAAGAAATCAATTATAACCGAACTCTTATAAGCCATCAATTTCAAATTTTGCAAGAAAACTTTTGCAAATAGTTGGAATGAAAGTGCGTCAAAAGTTTTGAGACCTCCGTTCTACCCCCTCCCATACAAAAGTATGATTTCGAACAATTTCATTAAATCAACTTTTATCCAACAAATTAAAATCTACGAACTTGAAATTTTGTACGAGCATCTCACAAGAGAAACGAACTAAAACTGCATTGAAAATTTTACAATTCCCTTACCTCTTCTACTTCCTCCGATACAAATGTTTCGTTGCCTGCATGTAAAATACACCGAATTTTATGAAAATTCTATGCAACTTCATCTATGAAACAGGCATTCTGTACAGAGAATATTGGATGTGATTTAAGCAATCAATTAATAAATTATTAACATCCAACAACCCTTACTATCATCCCTCACACCCGCCTTCATAAAAACCCAAACTTGTTTAAATAAACGAATGAAATATTGTTTATATGTACTGGAGCTATTGATCGTATTCGCAATGAATTTTTAAATTGACAATAGCCCTACCCTAAAACCCCCTTTCACTTATTCTTCTCTAACCACTCTAACGTGCATATTGGCTTTCTACGCATCCTCAACTTGTCCCAAGAATAATAAATTTACGCCCGAATTGTTGGCTGTTTATTTAATTTGTATCATAACTGTGAGGAAATTTGACTCCGCCACTATACGATCGGCGAATTCACCATGGAACACTACACAGTCGTTGAATTTTATTACGAAAATTCGCATTCAATCGCAGTTACTATGCGCAAAATTTGAGCAAATTTTAATCGTAATCATGTGCCTTTTAAAACGTGTGTCCGCAGCCTACTCAAAAAATTCCAGGAAACTGACTCAGTGCAAGATATTCAGACACCGAAACGACTTCGCCCCGAAGGTTCGACCGAAAATATCGCCGCAGTGTTAAAAACGACCTAAGCACCTCCATTCGTCACCGTGCTCAAGAACTCGATCTCTTCGTGTGCAGCAAATATTGACGATCGTTTTGACACTATATGCGTACAAGGTTCAATCGATTCAAGAGCTGCAGCTGACGGACTACCAGCAGCGCCGCACGTTTTTTGATTGAGTTTTGTAAAAAAAATCCAACAACTATTGTTGATACATATAATGAATATGATATAATGAATAAAATCTTGGATTGTAAGTGAGCTCTTGGTAAATAAATACCTACTTACGAATAATCACATTGCTACGATCATTTCAATATGAAAATGAATAATTTTTTTCGGACTTGAAATAATGTCATACCTTGTTATGCCAAAATGGCCTAAGCCAAAGGATGAAGAGGTGTAAAATATTTACGTGTTTTAACGATGGTAAGCAAATTAAAGCAGATTCGTATGCCAAAAATATCATTTTAGTTTTATTGATTAATAACGCGCATTTAAAATAGTCTAAACCACACTATGACGCAAAATTACGACGCAAAATTACGATATATAACCCTTATTAACTCTTTCCATTGCATTTTTTTTTCACTGATTTAAGGAGTGTACGGATCAAAACAATTTTTTTTCGCGTTATTGATATTTTTATTTATATACTTTATACAAAATATCAAGCTGATAGCTTTAACGATTTTAAAGAAAAATAATTTAATTTAAATTTCAAAATTTCGTGAAATTTGTATGGGGTAGAAGGAGTCAAGTAAAGTTGATAATTCTTTTTGAAACTAATTGCAATTATAGCAGAATTAATTCTGGAAAAATTTCGTCTTTTCAGCTTTACTAGTTTCAATGAAAATCGAAAATATGTATTTTTCAAAATTGACCATTTGTATGGGAGGGGGTAGAAGGAGTGAGGAGATCGGATCAATATTCTGATATTAATGACATGATGGTTTGATGACTACTTCAAGTCGATAGCTTAAATAGTTTCAAAGAAAAATCAATTTCTTTATATTTCGAAATTTCCTGAAATTTGTATGGGAGGGGGTAGAAGGAGTGGAGGGATGTAGCCCATTCATGAACTTAAAGTTACATTTTTGTTAAAAATTACACACAATAATGTTTAGCATTATAGCTCAAAGCTTTCGAGAGTTATGCTGTAGATTGACGCACAGGCAGACAGACGGACAGACGGTCACTCGGAATCGAGGTTTTTGAGCAACAACAAATATGTTTGTGCCCTTGGCGGCTCTGTGCGAGCGTTATTTGTTAGCGTTACAAACGATAAGGCAAACACAATATTCTCTCAGATTTCATCTAGAGTATAAAAAGTACGTGAAAAATACATCATGCGAGTATCAAATTTAAAACAATTAACAATTAACACACTATTTATCGCATAAAGCTGACTTTAACTGCATGCTAGATAAATTACAGTCAATTCGGCAGTAATTATTGTTGAAAATACGCGAAAGAGATGTGATTGGTTCGTTTTGTCCGTAGTTGGTTTCTCAAGGATCGACGCAGAATACTAAAGTTAATGACTTGGAGCAAATATGGGGAATCAATTTCTCCTAAAATTAATTTAAATGCAAAAGCAGCCCTAAGGATAATCCGTCTTTTCTCAAGAGACTCTGGAGAAAGGAGCTTAAGGCACTGTTCGTAAGGAGAAAGACGCAACGTATCAGGCCAGAAAAGGTCCGTTAGGGAAAACCTTAAGAACCTTCGCTGTACAGACTCGACCCAACTCTTATGTTCCTCGTAATACGGAGCCCACACCTGACAAACATACTCAAGAATAGAGCGTACAAAAGCACAGCATAAAGTCTTAGTTATACAAGGGTCATTGAAGTCGTTGTCCTCAAACGGAGTTGTTATTGCTGATTATGTTGTCGATATGATAGTCAAACGTAAACGCGGTTGTAAAATTAACACCGAGATCTAGTACCTTGTCTGTCTGTTGTAGTGTGCTACCGTCCATGACATAATCGAAATATAGGGGAAATTTGTTCCTAAAAAATGAAACACTTGCACATTTAATAATATTCAAAGGCATACAGTTTAATGTACACCAGTCAAAGCAGCATTGCAAACCACTTTGAAACAGTGCGGAATCATTCTAATTCGAAATATCGCGAAACGATTTCGCATCGTCAGCCTAGAGTAAAATTTTCGAGCCGGAATTAACTAAACTCACGTCGTTAATAAATGAAATAAATAAGAGTGGTCTAAGATGGCTTCCCTGTGGCATACCAGATGTGTTGGATATGGCGGAGGAAGGAGCTCCTTAAAAAATCAATTTTTGGGTACGAATAGATAGGTAAGATCTGATCCAATCTATGAAAGTAAAACGAAATCCAAGTGCGTATAGCTTGTAAGCAGGAATAGCATGGCACACTTTATTGAAAGCTTTGCTAAAGTCGCTATATATGAAGTCAACCTGGTCACCGCCTTCAATCACTGGAATAGTGAAATTGGGAAATTCCATTAGATTTGTTGTGGTTGACCTATCTTTGGTAAACCTGTGTTGGATTGGACTAATGACTGATTTACAATGAACATTCATTATATCACAAACGACAGCTTTGAACAACTTAGGAATGCGATTCAATCAATTATTTTTCCTTTCTTGAGCAATGGTCTGATAGTGGAGTATTTCCACAAACTAGGAAATATCCCCGATCTGAGAGAAGCGTTAAATATACATATGACATAAAGTCAGAACCAGAGAAGTGCTACAATGCTTAAGTACGGCAGCAGGGATGCTATCAAGCGTTGCTTGAAATAAACTTCCAAACGGTCGTTTCCTCATTATGAAGATCTTTCATCTCTAATGAGGTAGAAGGGAACTTCTAGATGTAATGGAAATCCTCAGTACGGAAATGGTCGGCAAAAAAGATGCTGATAACTAAGGGGTCATCACTGACTATACCGTCAAAGGCCATAGAAGCAGAATAATCGTCGGTTTTAGAATCCACAAAATTTCAGAACTGAATGACCGGTACACCACGGTATGTAAAGCAAGAAAAAGCGTATTGTAAAAATTTAAAGTAACTATCTCGGCATCTTATTCATTAAGAACGCGCGACCAACCATGATAATATGTCCTGGTTCAAAATAGTAAAATCAGATTTGTTAAAATTAAATTGATATGACACTTCATTAGCTACATTACGTTTTGCACTTGAATCCAAATAAAGTAGTGGAGCTGTACATGTTAATAGTCGTCTTGCTTAAACTCGAAGAAAAGATTAGGTCTAAGTACCTTCCAAAACTGTTGGCTGTATGATTGGACTGAAACAGACTTGTCGACAGCATTCCGTGCGAAAATGTTGGTCTTACCGAGAAGCCTTTCCAGTGATAGATGGCATCAGGGAATCGTCATCTTCGGAGCGATACCTTGTCACATAAGGTAGATTAAAATCTCCGAAAATTAGCAGCTCATCGGAAGGACGCAGATTCTCTCAGTAGCATTATAGACGGACTCGTATACGCTAGTATTGTTTGATGTTGAGATGTAGGTAGTGATGATGTAAAGCTTTTTATCTTCAACTGTAAGAGCCACGCAGATTAACTCAATTCTACTGGATTCATGAACCCCTTCAGTAGAAAATGATACACAATCCTAAATTCTGTATGAACAGATGTAAGTAATGTAATCAATAAAGAATGGAAGAATAATAAATCTAATCTAATCCAAAAGAAGTTGGAAGGTAACAAATCAAGGTACTACTAAGCCTGGTCCGCTTAGAGATGGAGTGTGATGTGACGACCTGTGATTTTTACGGTGTAACAACCCCGGAGCTGGAACTGGCAGTGATAGAGTAACTAAAATCACTGTAGTTTTCCGGAACTGTATAACACAGTTCCGTCACACTGACTGGAGCCTTCGGCGGAATCACTACCATATTATCAAATGGCGATTTGGTGTGCAGTGATTGCTCGGGAATTGTGATATCACATCTCAGTGAGTGGAGGCCTCGGAGCAATCACTATCAGAACACATTGCCAGCTGATGATTTGTGGTACAGCGACTCCTCTGGAACAGTACTGGTATGTTAATCACACACAGCGATGGCTCTGGAGATTGATCTGTCCGTTCCGAAGTAGTCCAGTCGGAGATGAGATCAAAAAAGGTCTGTTTGGCAAAATGCTGCGATATCGATGTTTATACTCTAGATGAAATCTGAGAGTATTATAAGTTTGCTCTAAAGTTTGTAACGCTAAGAAATAAGGCTCAGAGAAAAAAAAAATGAAACAGAAGTTAATATTATCACTCAATAATCTCAAAACCGGATGTCCATCCGTCTGTCCGTCCGTCCGTGTCCTCTCTAGTTTGAGAGCACGTAGAGCTAGAAAAATCAAATTTTTTACTCGTAGTTTTTGAAGGAAAGTAAGGTCAAGTTCGTGAACGGGCTCCAACCCTTTTACCCCCTCCCATACAAAATGACTCAATTTCGGAATTTCACAATAAACGCATTTTCTCAAAAAGTATGAAAACTATAGATCTGAAATTTAGAAGATATTATTTTTCTGATGGCAGCAATCCACGGTATAAAACATATTTGAATCGGCTCACTCCATCTACCACCTCCCATACAAACTGCACTTTTTGTTGAAATACTTTAAACCAATATACTCAGTACGTATAAAATTTTTTGAGCTGAAATTGTGCGCTTAATATTGATTAGTTTCACTCCGTTTACCCCTCCCATACAAAGTGAACCATTTTCTGAACTTTCTATGAAAGCTATTTTCTTGAAAAGCATAAATGTTATTGGTCTGAAATTTGAGAGATGTAACGTGCATAATCTTCATAGTTATTACTGAAAACCCCCCGCTCCTTCTACCACCTCCGTTACAAACTGCACAACTTCACTAAATTTAATACACTAGTTATCTCAAAACCTATCAAATTTTCGAAGCTTCAAATTTACACGAAATCAACAAAAATAAGGCCAACAAAGACCATCACTGGAGGACTTGAAACGAAGATGCATACGACTGCCAAAACTTGGAGCCACATTAGCTTCACCTACATATACTGCTGGCCTGCGTCGTACCCATCTTTAGTATGAACTTATATCCAAGTGATAAAAGATCCCAGTTGGATCTACCAGCGCCACCATCAGCCCTGGTCAAAGTAACACCATTTGATAATAATCCTGGTTTGTATTTCCAGGATGTCGGATCACTGCATATTGTCAATAATAAATAGATGGACTACGATAATTTATATCAACTTAACAAGCCATTACAAACAGATGACACGATTCACAATATGCACGCAAAATCTGACTACATTGTGCCAACAGATGGCGCCATTTACATCCTATTGCAACACCACGCTGAGTGAAATCGAACACCATTATGACGAATTGCTAAACAACGATATAATACTGCAAAACCGAATTGATTCCCCTCATCCACAACGAAGAGTGCCCAGAGCCCCGTTTAAGATCATCAGTCCCAAAGCAGCCTGGTTGGTCTATTAGATAAGGAATACGCCACAAACATAGAAGGTAACCTCCAAAAGGTAAAACAGAACGAGAATTACTTAGTTAGACTTTAGTTCTCGAAGGAACCCTCAACGTGTTTTGAAAAACAATATATGATGTCAAACAATAGTTCGAAGTCATTCAACAGCATATATGTAACTAGCAATATACAGACCTTATCAGATGCAATCAAGGATCAAAATCTTAAACAGACATTTACATCAATGATAGAATATATTGCTTTGATCTTAGCAAAATTCGAACAAGATGAAAAACGATTGATTTAATCGTAAACATGAATCACGGGAAAATCAGTCCCTCATAACACCAGCTCAATTATTGGATCAAACACAATTTACCAGGAGATATATACCTGCTTTCCTAATAATCCCTGGAGAAAAAAAAATCAAGAATCACTGACTGCTATCGTTGTACAAGTTAATAACAGTCGAAAGCCGACTAATAAACAGCATAATATTTTTTAAAATGCATATTCCACTTCGAGATGACGAAACCTTTCAATTATTTAAAGTTCATCCTGCTCCAACAGCAAACAGAAACAAAATAATCTTCAATAACCTTCCAGCGAGTTTTTGGCGGTAAATCCCCATAGAGACACGTATTATCCTATTAATAAAAATTGACCTACAGCAATGTTTCACACAACAAAATAAACAATACATATGTCAACAAGTCCACCCTCTATACAAGGAAAAAATTCACGGAGAACAATGCGAGATTGGTCTCTTAAATCAAACAGCTACAGGAATACAGAGGTATATCCATTCAGCCAGAGCCAGCTGCTGTAAAGAATCTGATTAACAGACCGCGCCAATTTTTGGGATAATAATTAAGGACAGCCCTACCAAAAAAAAATAATTTTGAAATATCATTTCCTAGACTCATTTTAATTACGAATTCCCGGTACTTTATGGTCACAATGTATTGCTACACCAAACTTACATTTTTTCAACTCCAGAACGCAAACAAATAGATTTTCTATACTCCAAACGAGACCCTTGTAACAGTTGTATGTAATAGCCAGCCAATCACACAATTATTACAGAGCAGCGGACTGCTAACATTCGGACCTCACTGCGAAGTCAAAGCCACATCAATGCTCCTCCGATCACAGGAATTTTATACTGGGCGCAAGGAAGCTTCATTTCTACCCCCATGCAATTTGAAAGCAATATTTCACAGTATGGCAGAAAGCACTCACCCAAATATTAACACGTTCGACACTCCTGATCGCAATGAAATTGAACGTGCAAGGTTATAGCCTAGTAGGTAGTGTGTTGGTCTTGTAATGCGAAGGTCGTGAGTTCAAATCCCGGTCGGCGCAATATATAATTCCGGCACATTGTCTGCTTGGATATACCTTGGTCACCTCAATCTAAGAAAATGAAAAATTCGTAGAAAGAGGGTTGTGCGAAGGGCTAACAACCCTTCCACAATAAGTAATAAAAAAATATTAAGAAATCTGAATATCAGAAGGCCAAGGTCCGATTTGGGCTGTAGCGCCATTGTAGAAGTAGTAGAAGAAAGCTCTCACCCGAACATCAACCCGTTCGACACTCCTGATCGCAATCAACTTGAACTTGCTGCAAAATCGATTCAACTCCCAAATGAACTGAATACGCATCATATTCACCATTATGTCACCTTCTCGTCGCTACGGTCATTACATCGGTAGTCTATATCCTGTTTCGTCATAGAAAAAGCCTATCATCCTGGCACCTGCCAGAAGAAATAGCCCTGAGACTGGCAGTGGCCCCTTGCAAGATGTTCAACGTGAACAAATCTAAAGCTACAATTAATTACCCAGACGATATGTGACACCCGCCATTTCGATAGCAACTCCATCATGATGCGAAAAAATTAATACAATGCTGTCACCCCTCCTACCACTCACCATAAATTACGATAAAAGTATTCCGGACACTGGAGGAGTGGAGAAAGGACTGGAAAAATAGCAAAATTTTCACATGTTTTAGATTTTTTTTTAGATTTCTGATTTCCTATTAAACTGAATGGAAAAACTAAAAATGCGGTTCGATTGTAGACACTTAGACCTTTCATTTCGGTGGTACACAGTTCAATTTGGTATATCTAAATCTGAAGTTTAGACTGCTTTCGAAGAAGTTTTTGACAGTTTTCAAAGATTTAGTGCTTTTAGATAGAAATGAGTATCTAATCTCTCATCTAGCATCGCAATTAAGCTTCACTCTGGGTAAGAATATGCCGCAGATACCTTGCGGTCCTGTGGTCACGGTCGATCCATCGATAACCAAACACAGGAAGTTTCAAGAGATACCGTTTCGCACATACCTAAGATGCTCGTAGCTTTTTATCATTTCCACTTACTTTCGACGTCTAAAGCGCAGCCGAAGGTGGAACAAAATAATTTGATTTGTCATCGATGTAGAAACCAAAGTATCCTGCAGTTGCATCATATCGTGCCGTACGGCGTACATATTGGACTCATATCTCCAAGATCGTCAAAGATAGGAAGTTCATTTTTCGCTGGATTGTAAATTGGGTAATTGAGTTCGATTACCGAAATTTAGCGTGTAATCACTTGGTCCTGCACGAGGTTCCGAAACCATTCATGTCCATCATGAGTTGTGACGGTGGGAATCAAAACACCTTGAATTATCAATGTCTTCTTCCTAATTCTATGACTAAATAAATTTTTTTTGTGATATTTTGAACGCTACTGTTGGATAAGATTCAATTGTAATAAAGTATGACTGGATAGTCAACCAGTGTATCTATAAAATTCACCGCCCCTAGTTTAACTTCCTAATTCCAAAATCACAACAGCGACAAAACCACAGCTACATATTTTGTCACAGCGATATGTCCGGAACATCACAGTCACACCCCATCTCTAGTACCCTTAGTGACACTACATCTTGAAAATGCATAGCAAAATAATCAATGCTGGATAATTTTTAAGAGCACACGATGTCAATAAAATAATCCTGGCGGCAAATTATCTTAGACCGAAACTGAAAAGAAGAAGACGCAAAGAATTTCCCTGCAAAATTGTTTCGCTGGGAAATAGAAATAGAAGCTAGGATGTAGCCTAGTGGGAAGCGTGTTGGTCTTGTAATGCGAAGGTCGAGAGTTCAAATACCGGGCGATGCAATGTATAATTCAGCCATATTGCCTGCTTGGATTTATCTTAGTCACCTCAATCTACGAAAATGAAAAATTCGTTGTGCGAAGAGCTAACAACCTTTCCACAATAAGTAATGTGAAATGTTAAGGAACCAGAATGTCAGGAGGCCAAGGACCGATTAGGGCTGTAGCGCCATTGTAGAAGAAGAAAATGAAAGGTTACCAATAAACATATCAGTAACCTTATCACATTTTTAAATTCGTACATCGTCAAAATTTTAAAACTTACATCACAACATTTCAATAATGCAGATTGATAACATTATGTAAATAAAATTAATAAAATCGCGAAAATGGTATCGGCTACCACTAAATTTAGCATTCGTTTTTAATTTACTAAAAACCTTAATCATCATTCACCTCAAAATATTTCCAAAACTCGAACAAAATAGTTGTCACCTTGTGATCTAATCATATCCGGTCGAAAATAATTTATAAACAATTTTTTTTATCCACACTCACAAAGCACTACAATTTAACTGATTTTTTTTTTTTTTAAATTTTTTCCTTTACTTGGAAATGTATGCCCTAAAAATTAGCACTAATCAGACCGGTACGAAAAAAAAATTATCCACAGTTCATTGAAACTTAAGCGATAGCGCACTATGCGATATTCGAACAGAAATTTTACACTCACTTAATTGTTGTTAAAAACAATTTTTTCCTTCTTTCATATTTCTCCACTGAAATCACGTTAAGACACTTTAAATCTCATAAAATAATCATTGCACTGGACTTAATTAGCACAAAACTGATGAAATTCCAGCACTTAACCACCGATGGTTGTTTTACGCGTGTACTCTGCAACCGAAAAATTGACGAGATATGTAGCTCTGACCGATGCGGAGCAAAATGCGTTTCAGCCGCGCGTATACCGTCGACGTCCGTTGCCCATTTCGGTTTAAAAACTTTTGTCGATACGATACCTGGGCTTCACCTGGCCTGACTTCGCCAGAGCTCCACCAACCTCCCGATCGTCGTGCCCAGCATAGCGCTCGGCGTTTGGCCAGCGAAATGAAATAAAAACAGGTTCCCCGTGAGTGCTCAGGTAAGTGTGTTGTACCTTACCTTAGCGTTACCTTGCGCTCGTCGCCATAACAGCAAGTTACTTCTTGTGGTTGGGCCAGCTAGCTAGTTGACATATTCCGGGGAATTTTTCAAACGTTTCGTTCGCATTTTGTTGGGCTTGTTTGTCCGAGCCGAGTAGCGTTTTTTGCGTGGTGGTGGACCGCTGTTCACATAACTCAAATGCAAATAAGTCCCAATGCCGTTCAAGGTTGTTGCCGTTTTTTTTTAAAGCCCCCTGGTCCCGAGGTGAGTTTAATGCCTTATGAGCCCGCCCCAGCACACACTCGCACGACGCTCGGGCATCCGTGCGACATCTCGGAGGACGTAAGTTAAGTAGGTACAAGGGAAGTTCAGGTGACAAAGTTTTCACTAGCACCGCTCTACCCACCCCACCCCTCCCATGCTGACCAGGTGTAGCTCCTCTAATGCTATCACGCGCTGCCGATGAACCGACAGCATTTTGGAGCTATTAAACGCTGCGCTGCCCCGCTTTTTCCCTCGACGACCACGACACTGTGGAATGGGGCTAGAGGTCTTAGGAGCAATTACATACGTTATGGTTTTATGATTATGAAATAAATTACGTTTGGCGCCGGCTGAATTTTTCACAATTTTTTCGGACCAGATAAGTTAGATGCTTTTTTTTTAATCGATTATGAGGTGATAGCAAATTGGAGCTACTTAAAGGTAACTGCCTTGCGAAAAAGACAGAAAACGAGTTTAGAGTGAACGTGATGTGCGAAGTCGATAGTTTTAAATTTTTAATTTTCTTTTTTTTTAGTCTTGGCGAGATAGACAGGTTTTTGACGGACTTGTAAAATCTTTTAATTTCTGAGAACAAAGATATTGTAAGCAGCAGCCTCGGGGAATTCTTCAGATAAATTTAAATTTCGGGTAAAATTGTTATTTCACGGGTCGAGATCATCTAAAGTATACTTTTGAGTAAAATTAGTTTTAAGTTATTTTTTAATTTCAAAAAATATTCAGAAGTGCTTTAAGAAACAAGGAGTTAGCTTTTCATTCGTCATTAAGTTAAATAAATATACGCAAATCATAAGAAAAAATTCTTATTTTTGACTATTTTTGACTTTGAGCCGCACGTCTTCGTCAAAAGTTGTACTTGTAGCCGTCTGGTTCCAAATAAAAGTCTTTCTCTACAATATTATGCACCATAGATAGCTTACTTCCCAATACAAGTTGTTATTAAGTGCTTCTAATGCAGACACATAAAAGTTATTAAGTCAGGATTAAATATGCTCTTTAACTTGAAACAATTTATTAGAATAAGACAGAAAAAAAAATCATAAGTATTATTATAAAAGCAAAACATTATATAGTTTCACTCATAGTGAGACTCAATATAACCAACACAGTTCTTCTCATTATGAGCTTCATTATTGGGTTCAGCGTTGAATTCCATTATGCATCGGGATATTTGTTTGTTTAAAAAAAAATGGCGTGGCAAATATCATTATTAGGATTTCTTAATCCAAGGAATTGCCATAAATCAATTCCAGATTTAAACATAATAGGACTTTACGTCCAATCGTGTGATACTTTAGATGAAAGAGAAAATTTTTTGATTTCAAGAAATTTTTTAGGGGAAATGGTACAGGGGTTGACGACATTGAACTAATTTTACTTTATTATTTTTTAATAATAAAGTATTGTGATCGACACAGAAAAAAAAAAAATTTGCTACCCTGAAATTTTGTTTTTTCGCGTTTCATGACTAAATTAGCCTAAAAAAGCAAAAAAAAAAAATCCGTCCCGCCGTACGCCGTACATATGGACTCGTACCTCCAAGACCGTTAAAGGTAGAATGTTGATTTTTGGGTGGATTGTTAATTTGGTAAGTGAGCTCCATTATCCAAATTTTGGGGAGTGTAGGATGGAAGGGGGAGACGGGGGGATGGAAAAAGTCGAAAAATACACTTGCTAATATCTTCACCACGAATGCAGATAGAAAGATGAAAATCAGCATACATATAGAGAAGGTTGTGGGACATACTCCAAAAATAATTTAATTTTTTTATCCATTGGCGTCCGAAAAGGGGGGGCTAAAAACAAATTGTCGGCCGAATCTTTTTTTGAAATGGTTATATCTTCGAAACTACTTACCATAAAAAATTCATATTTTGGGACAATTAAGATGGCATAAAGATCCATTAGAATAAGTTTAGAAATAGGCTAATTATTGTAAGCGGGAGGGTCAGGGGGGGTGCAAAGAAAAACACTTAAGAATTAATGTCTCAACTATCTCTTAAGCTATGTAATTGAAATTTAAAACATATACTAAGCTATACTAGCGAAATATAAAAAAAATATAAAATTTGGTCATAATGGTAGTGGGGGGAAATGGCGAGCATTTCAAAAATGGTGCACTTTTCAAAATTAGAAATCGTTATATCTCAAAATTAAGTGCAGATATCGAATCAAAAATTCGTCAGATTATAGAACTATATAATTTATAATTTTGATAAAAATTTTAAGTTAGGAGGTGTAAAGGGAGGGAGGTGGTAAGCAAAAATGTCGAAAATTTTGAGTGATTTTCTTAGGACTCTGGTCAAAGATAGAAACTTTAAATTTTGCATGTAGATACATCTATTTTATATACATAGAAAAAAAATAATAATTTGATCCACAATTGTTACGAACCGACCACACGGTCTAAGGGGCACAAGGTGTTTCATGTGCAGCGAAAAAAACACGAAAACTGAAAATTTTTGGATGTAATTTTAAGGTAGAAACTTGAAAATTTGGGAAATACATTTAAAAAAAATCCCCAAACGTATAAAATATTAACTGGTCGAATACCTTTGAAACTTCTACCCCCTCCCATACAAATTTATTTTTTCGACCATTTATAAGAAATCAATTATCACCTAACTATTAAAAGCTATCAATTTGAAATTTTGCATAAGAACTTATAAAAATATTTAAAATAAAATTATTTTAAAAGTTTCAAAATCACACTTGCCCTTCTACCCCCTCCCATACAAAAGTATGATTTCGACCAATTTCATTAAATCAACTAATAAACAACAAATTAAAAGCTACGAACTTGAAATTTTGTACGAGCACCTTACTAGAGAAAGAAAAGAAAATTCCATCACAAATTTTGCAATTCCCCTACCTCTTCTACCCCCTCCCATACAAAATTATTTTTTCGAGCATTTTTAAGAAATCGGTTATCAGCTAACTCTTAAAAGCTATCCATTTCAATTTTTGCCGGAAAACTTATAAAAATAATTGAAATGAAATTTTGTTAAAAGTTTTGCAATCACGCTTGCCCTTCTACCCCCTCCCATACAAAAGTATCATTTCTACCTATTTCATTGAACCAACTAATAACCAACAAGTTAAAAGCTGCGAACTTGAAATTTTGTACGAGAAGACTACAACAGAAAGGAAATAAAATTGCGTCACAATCTTTACGATTCCTCTACCTCCTCTACCCACCCCCATACAAATGTTGGTTTCGTGAATGTAAAATACACAGAATCTTATTCTATGCAACTTCGTCTATGAAACTGACATTCTATACAGAGAATATTGGACGTCAATTAAAAAACTATTAACATCCACCGACCCTTACTATCAACCCTCATCCCTCCCCTCACAAAACTCAAACTTGCATAAATAAACGAACGAAATATTGGTTATATATACTGAAGCTTTTGAACGTTTCCGCAAAGTGTTGACAACTGTCCTGCCCAAGAACCCCCTTTCACTTAGTCTTCCCTAACCACTCTAACCTGCATATTGACTTTCCACGCATCCGCAACTTGTCCCAAGAATAATAAAGTTTCGCCCGACTTGTTGGCAGTTTATTTTCTCATCACGCTAAAGTTGCTATCGAAATGTTTTACACAAAATTTAGATTCAAAAATTTCATAGGCACTGAGAAAGTTAGTGTATTGGATTTTAGTGAAATTGTGCAGTTTGGATGGGAGGTGGTAGAGGAATGGGCGAGTTCTTAAAAATTTTTCCAGAAATAACATAATCATCATACGCTTGTTATGATTTAAATTGCAGATCCGTAGCATTCACACTTTTCAGAAAAATCAACTTTTTGTAAAGTTGTAAAATTGTGTCAGATTGTATGGTGCCCCTCCCATACAATCTGACACAATTACAATTAAGCTAATAGTCTAATCTTCTTTTGGCCTTACTAGTAATTCTAGATTGATATTAAGTGCACAATTTCAGCTCGATAAATTTAAATGCACTGAGTAAATTGGTTTAGTGTATTTCATGAAATACTGCAGTTTGTATGGGAGGTGGTGGAAGGAAGGGAAGGACTTAAATAAGGACTTATAAAGTAGACAAAGAGATTCCCAACGCGGCAAAAGAGGAGATAATTCCACAATTTGGTGGACTCAGCCTTAAGCCAGGTTGGATGCTGATCATTTGCCTAGATGAGCAAACCGCAGCATGGTTAGAAAAAACAGCAGAAGGCATCAAGCCGGACGAGTCCACAAACATCAGGGCAGTCCGGGAGGAGAATATCCCGCGATTAGAAATAATCACGGGATATTTTCCTCAAGAGACAAAAACAACAGAGGAAATTACCACCCTCATCGATGCGCAAAATGCTGGTTTGTACGCCTCTAACTGGAAGGTTCTTAGCAGAAGAGTAGAGGGCACAAACACCTTGATAACCTTCTCCATCGACGGCCAATCAATGGAAAAGCTTAAGCAAAAGAGGCATAGAGTCTGCTTTAAATTCTCTAGCGTGACTCTTCGCCCTAAGGTCAAGGAGTTTAAGAGCGGCGAGCCGCAGTTGAACGAAGATGGCCATAACTCTAAACAAAATTAGAGTTATTCAAGCGAATCTCCATCGTGCAGCAGCGGCCATGGACACAATAACATGGAGATTCGCTAATGAGGAATTCCACATAGCCCTAATTCAAGAACCGAGAGCCGCTACGGGCAAAATTATTGGGATTCCTAAAAAAATGGGTAAGGTTATCTTTGATAAAAGAAGTGACAGGCCAAGAGCTGCAATTCTAATATCATCAGAAATTAATTACCTAAATATGCCTATTTTCATCCGTACAGATTTAGTAGCGATACTGGTGAGAATACCGAAGGCAGGAGGAAGCCAAGAGGTAATAATTGCCTCGGCCTACTTTCCGGGGGAGGAGCAAGAGGCGCCACCTCAAAGCGTCATGGAGCTGGTGGAATACAGTAGAATCCACAAAATACCAGTTATTCTGGGCTGTGACGCTAACGCACATCACACAATCTGGGGAAGTAGAGATATCAACAAAAGAGGTGAGTCACTTTTGGAGTATCTTACTACTAACAACCTAGACGTAATAAGTAAAGGTAACACACCGACTTTCGTAAACTCAGTTAGGCAGGAAGTACTTGACCTAACAATAACAAGCCCCTGCCTGGCTGACAAGTGCGAAAATTGGCACGTATCAAAGGAAGCCTCATTATCAGATCATAGGCATATCTGTTTTGATATTAAGACTTCATTTGAATATATCGGACAATACAGAAACCCTAAACGCACCAACTGGAGTCTGTATCAGTCAGTCCTAGAATTTGAACTAGGCATCGTAGAAGAATCAATAAGCAGCCCAGACTGCATCGATAAAATCACGAACAAACTCGTAAACAATATAATTAATGCTTACGAACAAAGTTGTCCTGTTCTACAGAAAAAAAGGGCCAAACAAGCACCTTGGTGGAACGAGGAACTAGCAACAAAACGCAAGCAAACTAGGAAATTTTTCAACAGAGCAAAGACCTTTGGGAATTGGGACGAATACAGAGAGTCTCTAACCGAATATAACAATCTTCTAAGAAAGTTGAAAAAAGAGTCTTGGAGAAGATTCTGTGAAGAGATAGATGATCTCCCAACAGCCTCAAGACTTCAAAAGGTGTTATCAAAAGACACCTCGACAAAAATATCGGACTTTTGGAGAGACCGGATGGGTCCTCTACTAAAAGCAGCAAGGAAACCCTTGAGGTGTTATTGGCAACAAATTTCCCAGGCTGCAAAATAATAAACAACAATGAGGATATAGAGGAGGAAGAAAGGATATATCGTCAAACTCCGCACAGTAAAAGCATTGCTGGTAAAATCTTCACTCCGGAAAAGATCAGATGGGCGATCAACACCTTTAAGCCTTACAAATCAGCCGGAGTAGATAAAATATTCCCCGCATTACTGCAGAAGGGGTTAGAGATCTTAATGCCAATAATGATAAAGATCTTTAAAGCCAGCTTTATTTGAGGATACATCCCAAAAATTTGGAGGAGAGCGAGGGTGGTATTTGTACCGAAGGCAGGGAATCGTCCCATGGATCAGCCTAAGTCATATCGTCCTATAAGCCTTACCTCCTTCTTCGTCAAAACGATGGAGAAGTTAGTGGATATACACGTAAGAACAGGACCCAACAAGGTTCGTCTTAATACTAATCAACATGCCTACCAAAAGGGCAAATCACGGTCTGGTAAGACAAATCGAAAAGGCAATAGACTATAAAGAAATTGCACTTGTGCATTCCTAGATATAGAAGGAGCATTTGACAATACTCCCCATGAAGCCATAATAGCGGCGGCTAGGAAAAAGGGTTTGGAAACGGCCACGACTAGATGGATACATGCCATGCTAAGGAGCCGAATGACAATCATGGATCTAGGGGATAGCACATTGACTGCACAGACCTATAGAGGCTGTCCCCAAGGTGGGGTACTATCTCCACTTCTTTGGTCAGTTGTAGTAGATGAACTCCTAGATCGTCTAACAGAACAACGATACAAGGCTATAGGATATGCCGATGACCTCGTCATAATCATTAGGGGCAAACATGATTTAATTATATCAGAAATGATACAATCAGCCTTAGAAGTGATAATGAACTGGTGTCAGTTAAAAACTTGAACATCAACCGAGGTAAGACTGAGCTAGTACCATTTACAAATAGAAGGAAAATGTACATCATACCCCCTTCAATAAATGGTACAATAATACCCTTTTAAGATGAGGTAAAATATCTGGGTGCACTAGATAGCAAACTCAACTGGAATAAACATATAGAATGGACTCATGCCAAAGAACTAAAGGCATTTTGGGCCTGTAAAAGCTTATTTGGCAGAAAATGGGGACTAAAGCCCAAAATGATTTACTGGTGCTACAGAACAATCATTCTTCCAATAGTCACATATGGATCAACGATAATGGTGGACTTAAACTTTACAAAGAAAAGCACAGCTTACGCTACAAAAAATCCAAAGGCTAGCTTGTCTTGGTATCACAGGAGCTATGAAAGCCTGTCCCACAGCGGCAATGAAAATGTTCCTTAACATCCCTCAGATACATCTACAAATAAAAAAGGAAGCTATCAAAGGGGTGTTACGCATACAGAGGGAAAACGAGTACAAACCAGGGGATTTTAGAGGCCACCTCAAAATCCTAAGAAACCCAAAATTGGAGGTTCTAACCTCCACACTATCGGATGCTATGCCGACAAAATATAACTTTGCAACCCCCTGCAAAGTTGTAATCAGAGAACGCAAGGACTGGCAATCCTCGGTACCTGAAATGGAAGAGAGATCAACCATCTGGTATACAGATGGTTCGCGCACCTCTGGGGGGACAGGAGCCGGAGTCAAAGGCCCTAAATTCTCGGTTTCAAAACCACTCGGCAAAGAAGCCACAATCTTCCAGGCTGAACTAATTGTAATGGAGCTATGTATCCAAGAGAATATAAGGAGAGCTCATCGCAACAAATGAATTTATATCCTATCGGATAGTCAGGCGGTTCTCAAAGCCCTATCATCCAATAAACACGGATCGAGGTTGTTTTGGGACTGACTTCAAGACTTAATCATCCTGGGGAAAAGGAACAACGTAACCTTAATGTGGGTACCAGGACATATGGGAATTGAAGGAAACGAAGAGGCTGATCGCCTTGCAAAAAATGGCGCGGAAAAAAACTTTATTGGTTCAGAGCCATTCTGCGGAAAACCAAAAGGGCATCAAAGCTCGACACTTAAGAAGTGGGTTGAACAAGAATACAAAATCTACTGGAATAGACTTCCAGGCTTATCAACCTCAAAAAAACTAATCATACCACAAAAAAACAAAGTGGAAGATATCCTAAAATTCAGAAAGTGCGATATTAGTACTCTAATTGGCCTAATGACGGGGCACAGTGGAGTGAACCACCACCTCAATAATATGGGCTTAGCTGAAACCGACATCTGCCGTCTCTGTCTCGAAGACTCAGAAACGACAATACATATCCTATGCCACTGTGAAGCAGTGGCAAGGAAAAGGCATAATCTTCTGGGGAAAGGTTTCATTTCCACCGAGGAATTAGCCAACATGGCTCCCTCACAAATACTCAAATTAGCTAAAGCTATTGAGTTATGGTAGGGTATAGGGGCAATAATCGCACAATAGACCAAAAAAGGCCGCAGTGCTCTCACGTGTTCCCCTAATATAAATAAATAATAAATAATACTACTGGAGCAAATCCTTTTATTGTCGAATTGCAAAATTGTATCATTTTGTATGAGAGTGGGTAGAAGGGGTAAAGCTAATCGTCTAATTTTTTTTTGATCTTACTAATGATTCCAAATAAGTGATTAATGCACAACTTGAGCTCGATAAATTTTATACGTACTGAGTAAATTGGTTTAGGGCATTTCATGAAAAAAGTGCAGTTTGTTTGGGAGGGGGTGGAAGGAGAGGGAGGACACAAAAATTTTTCATACCGTAGATTGGAATTGTAATAAAAATAATATATTGCAAATTTCTGACTATTAACTATTATACTTTGCGAGGAAATCCGTTTATTTTCGAATTGCGAAATTGTGTCATTTTGTATAGGAGGGGGTATAAGGGGTAAAGCCAACCGTCTAATTTTTTTTCGTCTTACTAAAAATTTTAAATAAATATTTGGTGCACAATGAGCTCGCTAAATTTTATATGCACTGAGTAAATTGGCTTATAGTATTTCATGAAAAAGTACAGTTTGTATGGGAGGTGGTGGAAGGAGGGGGAGAACACCCATAGTTTTTATACAGTAGGTTGATATCATCATAAAAGTAATATGTTCCAAATTTGAGACCAATAGCTTTTATACTTTTCGAGCAAATCCGTTTATTGTCAAATTGCGAAATTGTGTCATTTTGTGTGAGAGGGGGTAGAAGGGGTGGAGCGATTTGGCGCGTTCATGAACTTGACCTTACTTTTTTGGCAAAATTTCGTGCACAAAATTTGAATTTTCTAGCTCCAGGCGTTTTCAACGGACAGACGGTCGGACGGATGATCTTTGTAGCACACTTATAACACTCTCAGATTTCACCTAGAGTATGCAAATTCGTGATGACACCAAATCTTAACTAGCAAGAAGCCAAAACTTGCTCACTTGCCCCCTAAATGATATATTTTCGGTTGTAGCAGAATAACCTTGCCAGCTTCCGTGTTTTTGATTCTGATTTCGAAATATTGAAAAAACTTAACTCTTATCGGCATTAAAAAAAATTCACGAATTAGTAGATTTTCGCTAAAATTGATAATTTAATTGGAATGGTCTTAACCCAAGAATTGCACAACAAAAAAACGAAGGAGTTTTTAGGAAAAGATTTTAATTTTAATTTGAATTTATTTTTTTTTTCCTTGAAATCTGTGGGGCAGGAAGTACCAGTTCCTTTAATTGTTTTCAATATCATTGCTATCGCGGTTCACATGTCTCTCGCTGTATACGCCCTTCCTGCTACTCCCCCCAGTTGACAACCTTCTGTGTAATGTTGGTCTTCAATACATCAATTTGATATGACCGAATCCTTAAAACTCTTGTGTAGAATTTTGATAGTTGCGTGCACTGTATAGCACATTGTGCAGTCCTTCTAGAAGAATATGTTAACACCTAATTTAGACCAAAATTAATCGGTTATCATTGCTCGATTGACGGCAAGTCCTTCGTACCAAAATGCATACAGAATGACTTTTTGCGAATGCATTACGTTTCTTTGAGTTTCGTATGGATTATGGTTGTCCCAAATTCGGCACTTTTGCTTGTTTACAAAGCAGCTCATCCAGAAATGCACTTCACCGTTGAAGATGATTTTTTGCCCAAAATCATTGAAACCGTTTCGGAGATAAGTCAGCGAATATACGGCGCCAAAACCGTCTGTCAAATTTGACAAACGTAACTTTTCAAACATGACCATTCTCCATTGTTATAGATCGAGTGTCTTTAATGGAAAATCCTTTATTTAATGGATATATGTATGTAGTGCTATAAAAAGGTACACAACATAATTTAGGGATCACCCTTTAATAAATAGTTTTTACATCTTCGAAGAACACCAAAGCGTTTGAAGGCATCAAGTCCAATATCAAAAATTTAAAAATTTTATTTTAATAATTTCCCAACTTTAAATCTTTTCTGTTGTAGTTCATTTGCACATTTAACAGAATAATAAGCATTTTCAATTATTTTTCGAGTAAAATAATTGAAACCAATAACTACGTCCTTATACGAAATCTTAGTTCACTTTTATCTGATTTGTTTCCATTGTTAAGATAAAAATCAATGCAGGTTTTTCGCTATACACTTAAAAAGATTTATTTCCAGTTTCAGGCAATAAACAAACCAATGCAAAATGATGAAAAGTGGATAAATACGCAGGTGCTCAGGAGAAAAGAAGATTGCCTTGAAAACATCTTTCAGCGAAAGCAGGTGATTGGAGTTTCGAACGGAAACTCTGGAGAAATTTTTTTGGAAAACACAAGATATCCGTTTTTTGAAGAAATAAAAAAAAAAAAAAAAAAAAAACAATCCTTAACGAAAACACACCCTCTACAACGCAACGCAAATGATATTATTTTCTTAATTAAAGACCAACGTTATTTTATGCACTTATTATTCGTGATATACAACTTCTGAAAAGCACGCGAGTTCAAGGACCAACCTTTAAACTTCAATCGCCCGTAGCCCCATCCGATTGATGTGATGCGAGCACAATGGCGCAGATGTTAAGACCCAGTTAGGTCACTGGGTTACGTTCTTATGGACAGCTGAATGATGTTAAGACGATTGTAAATCTTATAAAACTGTAGGCACATTGTAACGTACTCGTATATTATACCTACCGATAATAAAACCGAAGGCCCAGCATGAGACTTCCCATTCAATCAAAATAGCGATCAAACCCGTTGAACCAATTCCTTTCAGAGTCGAGAACTCGAATCGGATCCGCGTTGAATGCCGCGAATAAACACTCGAAGACATTAGCTCAGATAGTCCGGACATACATACCATATGTACGATATATGTAGTAGGGTGTTCTTCATATTTACACTAAACGAATACGTTAATATGCCTTTAATAACAAGTCATGTTGGTTTTACCGTATAGTCGAGGCCTCAACCTGGGACCGTAGCTAACTTAGTGGACTCCAACTGACCCTGCATCGATGTAACCAACACTCCCCCGAGGGAGCGAGAGGGGGGCAAAATGTTGCTGATTAATGGTCGAACTCGATTTGATTTATGCTGATACTTAAGCCATATGTAATAGTGAAGCGAATTTGTTTTTTCTGTACTTTAGCGCGAATGTTATTGTTTATTAAAAGGGGTCTTTCATGCATTTAGTCTGAGTAATTATGACGTTGCATGCTATCGCTCGAAATGGAACCAACTTCGTACAAATGGCAAACACAACTCTGGGAGACAGAAAACCACAAAAGGGTCTCAATCTCGGCGACTAGCAAGATATCTTGGCGAAATACTCTCCGATTTATAAATCGCAGATTTAATGTAATCCTATTACGTCGAGTATTTATCGCACTTGATTTGAGTCCACTTCGTAATGGGTTTCGGTATTCGATCGGAAAACTCGGTACTCGAGATATTTTGCCGGCCCAAAGTGAACGTACTGAGCGCAAAAAGATATTTTTTCCCCGGCTCGAGAAAACCACATTTCATGCCGACTATGGGTATTTTTGCCATATCACACGTGGACACCCTGTTCGCTGCCGCGCTTATTAATGCGCGAGGTAATACTAGTAAAGGCTGGTACCAACAATTGTTATTAAATAAATTCGTGGCAAACGATTCAACCGGAACTGCGGTCCAAAGTGATTATGGGTTGCTGTACATGAAGCTTTCTATACGAGATAATGGCACAGATATTTGTATAAGTTTAAGAAAAGTTAACTGGACTTATGCCACCTATGTAGCCACCTCCTTTATGGGATTACGGACACCCCGCGTGAACGTAAGCTTGAATTACTTATTCCGGAGTTAAGCAATATTTAGCTAGCTAGATAAACCACACGACAGTTTAGCATTAGAAGGTTGAAAGTAGATTCATTCGTTTCGCTTAAATAGATATAAACTCTTGGGTTTTCTTAGTGTTGTTGTTTTCAGCTCTTTTTTCTAGGTAATGCCGTCTTTATCAGTGCGTTTGGTTGTTCCTTTCACAAATGGAACATGATGTACAATTTTGCTTTGTTGCAGTTCATGGTGAATGTTTTATCGCATTATTTAAACGACGCAAAGAAAACAGCATCTTCCTAGATTTTGAATTTAGTGAGATAACTTAAATTCGTTCCGGATATTTTAAGAAGCGTGGTTTCACGAAAAATCATATTTGTTAAGTAAAGGCTATAGTGTGTGCTTAAGTAAGTACAGCGATCGATATTACATTGGGGAATGAAGTCATGTGAGCGTGCCGTATTTTCGAGTTCAAACAAAAAATGGAAACTTGAGAATAGGTAATATGCAAAAGTGAAACCCTGTTAATATCCAACGTCATCCAGAGTTTTCAGGTTTTCATTAACAAGTTTCTATGATTAATAAAACATGCAGCATATTTGAGCCGAGCACCACTAGCAGCATAAACCGCAGGAACTTAACGAATGACGAGATCAATTTCAATAGGTGAAGGTTTTCCTCGACGATTATTCAAAAACGTATTGAAATAAGAAGCTAACATATTTTATGCATCGGAAAGCTTATTTCAAAATTTTCCTAACCTTTTTGTTAAAAGAAAAACGAATTTAAGCCCAGACATTATTCTTGAATTTCTGAAACCTATCGACTTAAAAACAACACGAAGAATTTGTTTTTGCAAATGTTACCAGCCATATGGATTTGTCTTAGTACAGCAAGGAAAGATAAGGAGTTAATAACATAATTATAAGTAATCGTAATGCAAAGTCTGTAAACCTGTCATGACAACATGTTTATATTAAACCATAATACGGGAATTGCAGATTAAGCCATATTTGTAAATGCCCCCATGCACTAAAAGAACTGGGGAACAAAAACAAAGTCATCCTGATATGGATCTCAGGGCAAGAGAATTTTGAGAGATCTGAATCTGATCGCAAGAGTCGCGCCCCTTATGCCCCAACACACAGTACTGCAAAAATTTACATAAAAATCTGACTAAGGTCGGAATGTTCCCATCACTTGGACTCGGCACTAGGTAATAAGCATTATAAGATTTTTATGAAAAAACATTAGGTGAAAAGAAGCTCTGAATATCTACAACTTCTTTCTTAATATGTTCTAAATAAACGAAATTTAGAATGAGGGGAAAACCATCTGTTTATGGAATCGCCGCATCTTTTCATGTATTTTATTTTATCTATTCATTTATTTTCTGTTTTTTAAGTTTTGATCATATAAGACTTTTATAATTTATAATATGTAGCTATTTAGAGCGAAATTTATTTTAGCTTACTTCAAAAAATAGTTTAGTTTAATGCGAAACACAATATAATTAAAAGCCAAATCGCTACGTAAGAGAAAGATGTCACTTTGAAGATGTGTACATATAAAGACAGATGAAATCTGGAAGTATATTGTGTTTGCCGCAGCGTTTGCTACGCTGAGATATAATGCTGGCACAGAGTCGCCAAGGGAACAGAAATATTTGATGTGCTCAAAAACTTCGATTCCGTCCGTCTGTCTGCCTATCTCTCTGTCTCTCCGTCGGTCTGTATATTTGTCTGTCTACAACATAACTCTTTTACACTTTGACCTATCGTGCTGAAATTTGTCATACATATATCATTTTTAACAACAAAGTAAAATTAAGCTCGTGAACGAGCCAAGTCTTCTCACTCCTTTTACCCACTCCCATATCAATTTCGTGAAATTTCGAAATTCAAAGAAATTGATTTTTTTTTCCGAAACTATTGTTTTCAAAATTAGGTCATATTATAATGATGTGAATATCATTAACGTCAATAAATATTGATCCGATCCCATCACTCATTCCAATAAACCCCATAAAAGAGCATAATTTTCAAAATATTTATTTAGAATTAGTAGGAAAAAAAAAACCAAAAAAATAGACGATTAGTTTTACTCATTCTACCCCATCCTATACAATCTGACACAATTTCACAACTTTATAAAAGTCGATTTTTCTGAAAAGTATGAATGTTACTGATCTTCAATTTAAAACATGTCAAAAACATGATGTTTATACTCTAGATGAAATCTGAGAGTATTATAAGTTTGCTCTAAGGTTTGTAACGCCAAGAAATAAGCCTTGGAGAAAAAAATGAATGATACAGAAGTTAATATTATCACTCAAAAATCTCAAAACCGGATGTCCGTCTGTCCGTCCGTCCTTCCGTCCGTCCGTCTGTTCGCTCCCTAGCTTGAGAACACGTTGAGCTAGATAGTTCAAATTTTGTACACGTCGTTTTTAACAAAAAAGTAAGGTCAAGTTCGTGAACGGGCTAAATCGCTTCACCCCTTCTACCCCCTCCCATACAAAATGACACAATTGCGCAATTTGACAATTAACGGATTTGCTCGAAAAGTATAAAAGCAATTGGCCTGAAATTTGGAATATATTACTTTTATGATAATATAAATCTACCGTATAAAAGTTATGCGTGTCCTCCCCCTCCTTCTACCACCTCCCATACAAACTGTACTTAGCAAGAATTACTCTAAGCCAATTTACTCAGTGTGTATGAAATTTAGCGGGCTAAAATTGTGCACCAAATATTTATTTAAAATTGTTAGTAAGACTAAAAAAAATTAGACGATTAGCTTTACCCCTTCTACCCCCTCCCATACAAAATGACACAATTTCGCAATTTGACAATAAATGGATTTAATCGAAAAATATAAAAGCTATTAGTCTGAATTTTGGGACATATTATTTTCATAATGATATAAATCTACAGTAGAAAAATTATTTGCATCCTCCCTCTCCTTCCACCCCCTCCCATACAAACTTCACTTTTTCATAAAATGCCCTAAGACAATTTTCTCAGAACATATAATATTCATCGAGCTCATATTTTGTAATAAATACTTAATTAGTATTATCACTAAGATCAGAAAAAAATATTTGATTAGATTCACCCCTTCTACCCCCTCCCATACAATATGACACAGTTTCACAAAAAATCTATTTTCTTGAAAAGTATGAATGTTACTGGTCTAAAATTTAAGAGATGTCAATTTTATGATATACTTAGCTATTTCTGAAAAAATCACTAAAATCTCCCCACTCTTTCTACCACCTCCCATACAAACTGCACATTTCCACTAAATCTAATACACTAATTTTCTCAGCTCCTATTCAATTTTTGGAGTAAGCTTTTTGTATAAAACATTTTTATAGCTACTTTAGCATGATGGGGAAAAAAATAGTTCAATGCTAACCCTTCCCACTACCCACTTCCCATACAAAATTTCTTGGGATCACAAAAAAATTCTATTTCATCTAGAGTATCGTAAGATTGCGCTTTACGCGCAATCGTAGCCCTGTTATGTTTTTAGTTATTTTTGAAAAAGTCATTAGGAACCCTCCCCTCCTTCTACCACCTTACAAACACACTGCATAATTATACTAAACCCAATACACTAATTTTCTCAGTACCTATTAAATTTTTGAATCTTAAATTTCGATGGCAATTCTAGCGTGATGTGAAGAAATTAGTTCAATGTCGTCACTAGAATTAAAAGCATATCAAAAACATGATGTTTATGTAATAGTTATTTCTGAAAAAGTTTTTAAGAACTCGAGTTTTGAAGAAAAAGTGATTGAAATTACAAAATTTCGTGAAATTTGTATGGGAGGGGCTAGAAGGAGTTATGTGAAATTGATAACTTTTTTCAAAATTAATTCTGGTAAAAATTTGTTCTGGTAAAAATTTGTGCTAGTTATAATGAAAATTGTATAAATGTATTTGTGAAAATTGAGCATTTCGTTGAGAGGGGGTAGAAGCAGTAATGGGATCGGATCAATGTTTTTTACGTTAATGATATGCATTTTATTATACTTTGACCTAATTTTCAAGTCGATAGCTTAAATGGTTTCGGAGAAAAATAAATTTCTTGAAATTTTGTAGGTTCAAGAATTTGGTATGGAAGGAGTGCAGGAATGTGACTCGTTCCCGAACTTGAAAAATGATTTTTTGCTAAAAGTGACATAAATAAATTTCAGGAAGATAGGTCAAAGCGTTCGAGAGTTATGGAGACAGACGGATAAACGGTCACTCGGAATCGGCTTTTGAGCGACAACTCTTATTTCTGTATCCTTGGTGACTCTGTGCGAGCATTATTTCTGAACGTTGCAAACGGTAAGGCGAACAAAACATACTCTGAGATTTCATCTAACTGTTTTATAAGCAATAGATACTATAAATTTATTAACAAAGCGAAATCATGGTTTGATACCTTGGGTCATGTATTAAATTTATGGTTTTATAAGGGTCATCTTAACGGGTACTCAAATACAACATACTTGTGTATATTGGACCCTATCGCGAAAACTGATATAGCTACATAATTAGAGGGTCTGTATAAACCATACTCTAATGGTCGGGTCCTTCTGCATGCTTCGTCTCCAATTTTCTCGGTTCAATGACCACGTTCTCTAAGTTGGATATTTCAAAAGCTCCCAGTGGTTTTTTATGTTCCCGCTGGCCTTTTTCCTTTCGCATTTTTTTTGTATACTTTTGGGTATTCTTCCATCCTTCATTCGGTGTACGTGACCACGCCACTGTAGCTTTCGAATTTTGATAAAATTGCACCTCAATGATGGTGTAGAACTTTTTTCTCTCACCGGTCCGAGGATTCGTTGCAATACCTTCCTCTCGAGGGCATTAACCATTTTGTTGACACCTGTTTCACTTCTAGAGCAAAGTACAGGTCTTAATATACGATAGTTTTGTAGATTCGTTTTTCTATGTACTTCTTTACATTTTATTAATGGAAGTACCGAGTAGAACGTCCTGTTTGCTATCATTATGCATCTTTTGAGTTCATTGATTTCATTCCCGTCTTTAGAGGGATTGGCTCCTAAATAGATGAAATCGTCTATGGTTACTATGTTACTGCGATCGTTAAATTTTGTATTATTGGCGTGTTTCTTCGTGATTGTAACATAACTTTCGTTTCGTTTTTCGCTTAATTGTAACTCTGCTTCTCGTCCTGCCATGTCAAGATTAACGAAAACCTCCTTGGCGTTCAATTGTGATCGCGTCATTATGTCTAAGTCACCTGCATGAGCAGCTAACTGCGACGATTTGAACAGTAGTGTCCCTCTGAAATCAACTGGAAGCCAGATTACAAAGTGTTGGTACAAGGCCATCTCCATGCTCCAGCCCGGATAGTGTTTGAAAGCTTGTTGTGAAATCGTTCTGAATCCTTACTTAGCATGCTCAGTGCGATTTATTTAGGCTTGGGAAAATGTCGTGCATTCGTTGACTGTCATAAGCCTAGTTCGGGTTATCACAAAATTACCAATTTCTGCTCAAGAAGGCCTAGATAATTCTTTTTATACTCTAGATGTAATCTGAAAAAAAAATTTGGAATGTACTGCTTTCATGGTGATTCCAATCTAGTGTATAAAAGTTGCTTGAGTCCTCCCCTTCCTTCCACTACCTCCCATACAAACTGCACTTTTTCATGAAATACTATAAACAAATTTACTCAGTACGCATAAAATCTATCGAGCTGAAATTATGCACTAAATATTTATTTAGAATTATTAGTAAGACCAAAAAAAATTAGTCGATTAGTTTCACTCCTTCTACCCCCTCCGATACAATCTGGCACAGTTTAATAACTTCAAAAATAAACTGCCAACAAGTCGGGCGAAACTTTATTATTTTTGAGACAAAATGCGCATGCGTAGAAAGTCAATATGCATGTTAGAGTGGTTAGGGAAGACTAAGTGAGAGAGATTCTTGGGCATGGCAGTTCTCAATTTAACACTTTCCGGAAACGTTCAAAAGCTCCATATTTCATTCGTTTATTTGTGCAAGTTTTAGTTTTAATGAAGAGAGGGGGGAGGGTGATAGTAAGGGTGGGTGGATGTTAATAGTTTTTTAATTGATTGCTTGAACCAAATCCAATATTCTTTGTATAGAATGTCAGTTTCATAGACGAAGTTCCATTGAATTTTCAATGGATTCGGTGTATTTTAAATTCACGAAACCAAACATTTGTATGGGAGGGGATAGAGGAGGTAGAGGAATCGTAAAATTTGTAATGCAGTTTTATTTTTTTTCTTTTGTAAGGTGCTTGTACAAAATTTCAAGTTTGTAGCTTTTAATTTGTTAGTTATTAGTTGATTTAATAAAATTGGTCGAAATCATGCTTTTCTGTGGGGGGGCAAGTGCGATCTCAAAACTTTTAACGTAATTTTATTTCAACTAATTTTGTAAGTTCTTGTGCAAAATTTCAAATTGATAGCATTTAATAGTTAGGTGATAATTGATTCCTTAAAAATGGTCGAAAAAATAATTTTGTATGGGAGGGGGTAGAAGTTTTTAAGATATTCGACCAGTTAATATTTCAAACTCTTAGAAATTTTTTTTCAATGCATTTCACAAATTTTCAAGTTTCTACCTAAAAGTTTCATTCAAAAATTTTCAGTTTATGTGTTTTTTCATTGCACATGAGACACTTTGTGCACGTTAGACCCCCACTCCGGTGCATAACAATTTTGGAACAAATTATTTATTTTTTTCTATGTACATTAAATAGGTGTGTCGACGAGCAAAATTTGAACTTTGTATCTTTTATCAGAGACGCTTTCCACCTCCCTCCCCTTACACCCCCCAACTTAAATTTTTTACCAAAATTAAAAACTATGTAGTTCTACAATCTGAGAAATTTTTGATTTGATATCTGTACTCAATTTTGAGATTTGGTGTTTTGTAGTTTTGGAAAGTGCTCCATTTTTGAAATGCTCCCCCCACTACTATTATGCCCATATGTTATATTTTTTTCGTATGTCGCTAGTGAAGCATAGTATACATTTTAAGTTTCAAGTAGATAATTCAAGAGATAGTCGAGATATTAATTTTTAAGTGTTTTTCTTTGCACCCCCCCCTGACCCTCCTCCTTACAATAATTAGCTTCTATCTAAACTGATTCTAGTAGATCTTGATGCCATCTTAATGGTATCAAAATATCAATTTTTTATACGAAGAGATTTCGAAGATATAATCATTTGAAAAAAAAATTCGGCCGACAATTGGTTCTTAGCCCCCCCTTTTCGCACCCCAATGGGTAAAAAAATTAAATTATTTTTAAAAGTTGTCCCTCAAACTCCTCTATATGTATGTTGATTTTTAGTTTCCTAGCTGTAATCATGGTTGAGATATTTGAATTCTTATTTTTCGGTTTAAGCGCTCCCCCTGCCTCCCCCTGAACCCGTACACCCCTTAAAATTGGTATCCGCCTGAGATCCGCAACTACCTTCAATCCCTCCAAAAATGAACTTTCTATCTTGAAGAGTTTGGGAGTTAATGTGCGCTGAGCGTAAACGTCGGCGTACGGCGTATGGCGTACGGCGGACGGCGTACAGACAGACGGATTTTTTGTTTTTCCATTTTTAGGCTATTTTAGTCATGAAACGCGAAAAAAAAACATAACAGAATTATGATTGGACTTAAAGCCCAATCATATGATACTCTAGATGAGATGGAAATGACTTTAATATACCGGCAAATATGTCATCTGAAATTCTTTCGAATAGTGCGAAGAGACTTTGCATGGGAGGTGGTAGAAGTAGAGGCGGAGGTTTGTATTTCTCCTATGTGACACCGAAAATGGCGTGTAAAATGTTTCGTGCTGAATTTAAAATTTTTAGTTTTCATTAATTTTAAAGAAATTGGTCATAGTTTTCCTTAAATTGAGGCATTTGTATGGGAGGTGGCAGAGGAAGTGGAACGTTTTAGATAATTTTGAAACTGCTTATCATCATCCTTCACTATGCTTTGATTCAATTTCAAAGTCGACAGCTCTCATATATTCGAAGGAGAAATGCTTTTCTTGAATTTATAATACAGATATTTATATGGGAGGGGGTAGAAGGAGGGAAGCTGAGCTGATAATTTTTTCCAGCATTTATTGCAACTATTAAAAAACAAATTCTGGCAAAATTTTAAGTTTGTAATTTTTTTAGTTTTAATGGAAATCGAAATAATGCATTTAACAAAAATGATGCATTTGTATGGGAGTGGGTAGAAGGAGTGTAACGATGAAAACAATTTTTTTTCCTGTTATTGATATTTTTATTTTTATACTTTGTGCGAAATATCAAATTGTTACCTTTCACAGTTTCGAGGAAAAATAATTTAATTTAAATTTCAAAATTTCGTGAAATTTGTATGGGAGGGGGTAGAAGGAGTGAGGGGAAGTTGCTAATTTTTTCAGTGCTGATTTGAATTATAAAAAAATTAATTCTGCCAAAAATTCGTTTTTATAACTTTACTAGTTTCGATGAAAATCGAAAAACTGCATTTTTCAAAATTATGCATTTGTATGGGAGGGGGTAGAAGGAGTGATGGGATCGGATCAATATTGAATCATATTAATGGTATCTATATCATAATACTTGAACCCAAATTTCAAATCGATAGCTTAAATAGTTTCTAAGAAAAATCAATTTCTGAAAATTTCGAAATTTCGTGAAATTTGTATGGGAGGGGGTAGAAGGAGTTGGGGGATGTGGCCCGTTCACGAACTTAAAGTTTCTTTTTTGCTAAAAATGACACACAACAAATTTCAGCACGATAGCTCAAAGCGTTCGAGAGTTATGCTGTAGACAGACGGACAGACGGACAGACGGACAGACGGACAGACAGACAGACAGACAGACGAACAGACGGACAGACGGACAGACAGCAAATCGGAATCGAAGTTTTTGAGCGACAACAAATATTTCTGTACCCTTGGCGGCTCTGTGCGAGCATTATTTCTTAGCGTTACAAACGGTAAGGCAAACACAATATACTCTCAGATTTCATCTAGAGTATAAAAATTTCAGGGTAGCAAATTTTTTTTTTCCCAAGTCGATCACAATACTTTATTATTAAAATAATAAAGTAAAAGTAGATTTTCCTGAGAAGTATGAATGCTACTGGTCTGCAATTTAAAACATGTAAAAAATGATGCTTTTAGTTATTTCTAAAAAGTCATTAAGAACTCGTACCTCCTTGTTCCACCTCCCATACAAACTGCACCATTTAATTAAATCCAATATACTAATTTTCTCAGTACCTATTACATTTTTATACTCTAGATGAAATCTGAGAGTATTATAAGTTTGCTCTAAAGTTTGTAACGCCAAGAAATAAGGCTCGGAGAAAAAAATGATGAATACAGAAGTTAATATTATCACTCAAAAATCTCAAAACCGGATGTCCGTCCGTCCGTCCGTCCGTCCGTCCGTCCGTCTGTCCGTCCGTCCGTTCGCTCTCTAGCTTGAGAACGCGTTGAGCTAGAAAGCTCAAATTTCGTACACGTCGTTTTTGACAAAAAAGTAAGGTCAAGTTCGGTAACGGGCCAAATCGCTCCACCCCTTCTACCCCCTCCCATACAAAATGACACAAATGCGCATTTTGACAATAAACGGATTTGCTCAAAAAGTATAAAAGCTATTGGCCTGAAATTACTTTTATGATAATATAAATCTACCGTATAAAAATTATGCGTGTCCTTCCCCTCCTTCTACCCCCTCCCATACAAACTGTACTTGTCATGAATTACTCTAAGCCAATTTACTCAGTGCGTATAAAATTTAGCAAGCTGAAATTCTGCACTTAATATTTATTTAAAATTGTTAGTAAGGGTGAAAAAAATTAGACGATTAGCTCCACCCCTTCTACCCCCTCCCATACAAAATGACACAATTTCCCAATTCGGCTATAAATGGATTTGCTCGAAAAGTATGAAAGCTATTAGTCTGAATTTCGGGATATATTACTTTCATAATGATTTCAATATACAATATAAGAATTATTTGCGTCCTCCCTCTCCTTCCAACCCCTCCCATACAAACTACACTTTTTGATGAAATGCTCTAATCCGATTTTCTCAGAACATATAACATTTATCGAGCTCACATTTTGTAGTAAATACTTATTTAGCAGTATCACTAAGATCAGAGAAAATTATTTGATTAGCTTCACTGCTTCTACCCCTCCCATACAATATGACACAGTTTCACAACTTCACAAAAAATCTATTTTCTTCAAAAGTATGAATTTTACTAGTCTTAAATTTAAGAGATGTCAATTTTATAATATTCTTAGTTATTTCTGAAAAAATCAATAAAATCCCCCCACTCTTTCTACCACCTCCCATACAAACTGCACATTTCAACTAAATCTAACACACTCATTTTCTCAGCTCCCATTCAATTTTTGGAGTAAGCATTTTGTATAAAACATTTTTTATAGCTACTTTAGCATGATGGGGAAAAAATTAGTTCAATGCTATCACCCCTTCTAACACTCCCCATACAAAATTTCTTGGGATCAGAAAAAAATCTATTTCATCTAGAGTAACGTAAGATTGCGCTTTACGCGCAATCGTAGTCCTATTATGTTTTAATTCTAAATTTTCTATAAAACATTTTGGCGGCAACTCAAGCGTGATGTGAAAAAAAGTAGTTCAATGTCGTCAGCCCCTCCACCACTTCTCCTAAAAAAATCTATGGGGCTTTTATCCAAATCTGACCTATTTCGGTAATAAGAGGCATTTTGTCGAGGACTACCGAAACGTGATATCTAAAAAATTTTAATACCTACCTATATTTTCAAATGCATTATTTTTTCAAATTTGCTTTGGGATTGTAATGGTTTCGCTACCCTTAGAAAAAAAATAAGTAATAATAAAACATAACAGGGCTACGATTGCGCGTAAAGCGCAATCTTACGAAACTCTAGATGAAATATAATTTTTTGTGATCCCAAGAAATTTTGTAAGGGAAGTGTTAGAAGGGATGATAGCATTGAACTAATTTTTTCCCCATATGCTAAAATAGCTATAAAAATATTTTATACATAATGCTTACTCCAAAAATTGAATGCGAGCTGAGAAAATTAGTGAGTTAGATTTAGTGAAAATGTGCAGTTTGTATTGGAGGTGGTAGAAAGAGTGGGGGAATTCTAGTGATTTTTTCAGAAATAACTAGGAATATTATAAAATTGACATCTTTTAAATTTCAGACTACCATTCATACTTTTCAAGAAAATCGATTTTTTGTAAAGTTGTGAAACTGTGTCATATTGTATGGGTGGGGGTAGAAGCAGTGAAGCTAATCAAATTTTTTTATATTATCTTCTGTATCATTCATTTTTTTCTCCGAGCCTTATTTCTTGGCGTTACAAACTTTAGAGCAAACTTATAATACTCTCAGATTTCATCTAGAGTATAAAAACATGTACATAGAGGAGTTTTTAGGATTTATCAAGCTAATTCACTCAGAATTCAGTAGGATTTCCCACTCAATCAATTTCCCGTTAAGATCCCTATGATATGGTTCTCTTCTACGAAGCATCGGTCTATAGTTGTCATTTGGCCGCGTCAACTGTTCCGTCCCATGTGCTACATGCCGATCAACCCGACGTCTTCTTTGAGGATTAAAATGCAGAGCATGTCTTGCGATATTTAGGACAATCAAACTTATGGAAGTACTTAAGTTTTCAGTTTAGCCATTTCTTTGAAGATTAATACTTCTCCATTTTTCTAGATTTGTTTTGATGTTACAACCACGTCAGCATTTTCTCCGATAAAATTGGTACGAAAATGCCTCTTAAGACGTTCTATAGTTATAATCCTTAAAGTTCGTACAAAACATTTAAGCATTACATCTTTTATCAACTACTGCAATACAACCACTTCCTCAATTTCTCTAAGAGTTGCGATCTCCAAATATGAAAATTGAAGCGAAATAACCTGTTAATTAATTATCGGGATTCGCAAACTCCTTTTACCACCTTCTGTAAAAAATTATCGTCTTCTCAAAGAAATAATAATAATAAAAAATGAAAAGTTTCATAACTCATCATAAATCAGAAGCATAGATCTGATGCATCCCTACAGTGATAATCGCAACAATGAGTGAACTTCAGTTTTTCCGTAAATCCAAGAAAATGATCACATTCAATTTATTCATCTTTTCCATTTATCATCTGCCACATTTAATGTATCCTACACACTTCACAGCCATAAACATAATGTCCAATACCCTAAGCTTACTTGCAGAGATGTAGCTTCACTCCGGGAATAACAAATGGCGATAATGCCTGTAATTAAAGATTTATTAATGACAGAGTATGGCAGTAGCTGAGCTACGCTATAAGCTAAAAAATCGTATAACTTTAATTATCGCAAGAGATCATGCCTTTTCATTACAAAAAAAATTAACTGATGGGATCTAAGGTGTCGTAAATATCAGGACGACCTTGAGAAATAGTAAAAAAAAACAACATGGAATAATTAGAAATAGTCGTTTTATAATAATTATAATGTCGGTCGATGGCGCGACTCGGCGGGAGCCATTTAATCGTAATTTTAATATTTCATTATAGCGATTTACCTGAAGGTGGTCGTGTATAGCTTTAATGCTGCACGGCCAGTAATGATGATTATGATGATTCGAACAGTTGGGCAATCGTAATTATATAACGTCTGTTAATAATTTACTGGATTAATTTCAAATTGCCAAGGAAGCTGCATATACATATTTTCTACAATTTTATCCACCATATTGAAATTATGTATAGAAAGTATTTGTGGATATAAAACATAGTTGAAAGTATATTGAATATTCCACAACGGGACGCCGGGCAAGCTTCCTTAGAAAGTGGAGTATAAAATTGAAATTTAATTTAATTTCTAGATGATTTTCAGTTTTCGATTTCAATTGTAATTGAATCTATCGCTTCGGAAAGGTCTTTAAAAGATTTTAATTAAAATATGATGATGAAAGATTATTTTATGTACGAGCATAAAAATCATATTGGCTGTTTTTAGGTAGGAGAAAATCGAATGCAAGCAATATTTGTTAAAGTTTTAAGATTAAATTTACTAACTAAACTACTTAACTAAACGAACTGCAAACATAAACTATTTTCAAATCAAAAAAAATTTAATTTACCTGGAATTCGGGAATCAATTCCATGAAATTATCAGCAAAAAACCCCAGAAACAATTACAATACCGAAATAATTTTTTAAATTAATGGAAAATAAAACGGCGGAAATACAGTTAGAATTGTTTGAATGATTTCGAGATAAATCAAGTTCGATTGCATGGTCTTACCGCAACAAATCAGATCTAAATACGTCTTAGAAGTGATATGTCACTACCATACAGATAAATCCGAAATGTTGTGTTCAGAGACCGAATCGAACCCGACAAATTGTTCCCCCTGATGTATGCATGGACCGAAAAAATTTTTTGCAAAAAACACAATAGCCTTGAAATAGCAGCTTGAAATCAAGAAATATCTTAGCCAGATTGGATTCAATTAATCAATCGAATCGATCGTCTTGCGAAGGTAAAAATAACTTGGAGGATCGAATCGGAACTCAAGTCTAGGTTGAATTTGATCTTCAGAAAACCCATCATGTATCACCGTTGGCATCAAAACAAAACCGAGTAGATTGTTTATTATACCTGCCGAATATCGTCCCGAAAACACTTCAAATAATGCATAAATTTAAACAACAGAATATCTTTATTCAATGAAATAAACATAAAAAAAAGTATCATATATTATTACAATAGTACAATGAAAATGTGTCGAGGAGAATGGAAATTGCAAGCATACGATCACTAAAGAATACCAAGGAGCCTTCAAGATCACATACCAAGAAGGAAGAAAAAAAAAACCAACCAACCGAAAAACTTGCACTTACCAAAATTGGCTTCATATGTGTCGAATAAGAAAAATTGTTAATAAATTTATTGCACAGATAAAGTCGATAGAACGAACTACTACTTGGCGTGTGTGTTGTTTTTCGGAGCGTGCTGGGGTCTGGATCGGTGGTGTGTTTTTATCGAGATCGAATTCCTCAAGAAGTGTGATCCCACACATCAATGTCACTTTATTTTATAGTTTATTATTAAACAATTTTTTTTCCTATTACGAATTTTGTGTCAAGCTTTGATCTCGCATCATACATCCAGACAGTAATCCTCCGGCTAAAAAGCTAGTGACATTCTTTTTTTTTATTATTTACATCTACGAAAATTATAGAAAAAGGTGATCATGCGGCTTGATCGTAATGGTGGTAAATCTTTAAGAAAAATATTTCGTGATCGAAATTAGCTCCTATTGTGGAGAAAGCATGAATTTTGATCGGAAAGACAATTTCTTCGAGTGATTTGATGACCCCAAAAAATTAAAATAACTTTATTTCCTTGGGGGCATAGCTTGTTATTCGCAGCATGAATTGTAATTGAGTGCGCGCGGTACTTACATGTGCAAGACGTGTAAAGATATCTTCATGTATGGCGTCAATTCTTAAAGATTATGCATGCTTACTTGAACCATACGCCAATCTGACGGTTAAGCCTCTTTTAAACACTTTTTTTTATTTTGGTTTGCCATGTCTTATGAAGTATATGTTAATTTTTTTTCCTTAATATCTGTCATCGAGTACTTGCGCTTTTCTTATTTGGCTAGTATATAATTTTTTTTTTTTCATATTAACATTGATGGTAATTATTAAGTGCCAAGGCTAAACGTCTCGATGTTTAAGTGAATAATTTTTTTCATAGACGAACTCTTATCATTTTATGTCATTTTGTTGATTTATAACTTATTAACAAGTATTTTTTTTCGCATGTGTATTGTGGATTCCACTAAGGCGTCATGCAGAGGAATTTTAATGCGGTTTACATTTTTAATTATACACCGGAGACACAGAGCAAAATTCCTATGTAATCCGGTCGATAACTTGAAATTATAGAAAGCGAATAAAATTCGATCGCATTCCATTTGTGTGTTTCAGTTTCAATCTTTACTTCTATCTAAATCTTCGAATTGATAGTCTGGAGGTGTAAATGGCATTGCATTAAGAAATTTTTAGTTTAAGTATACTCGGTGGATTATTTATGAGCTATGATATGATCGAATTCTACTCACTTTGTCTGAGAAATCTCGAATTTCGATTTTATATTCAATTTTAAGACCAATTTATGGATTTTGCTTACCTGAAAGAGGAAAAGAAAATTTATCAGTGTTGAATTGAAGATAAATAATAGAAAAAAAGCAAAGTTAAATAGTTGAAATTACTTAGCATTTGCGAATTGTAAATTATCAAGTTTCTGGCTTAAATCTTTTGTTTAGACACGAAAGAATTATTTCTTAAAAGTGGATGGTTGGTTTTAGATAATACAAAGTAAATAGTTAACGGCAAAGTTGAACAACTTTCTTTCCAGAAACAACTTCTAGATTTGGAACTAAAATGAATTCAAACGAAAGGTTAAAGTGCAAGAGGAGCTAACGTGCGAGGGTGTAGCTTCGATATTACGGACTTGAAAAAAACAAATTATTTTACAAGCTTATAGTTGAAATATTTTCAGTTTTTATTGAAAAAGAACGTATGACTTTTCAAAATGAAAATTTTCCAAATATTCCCACAACCTTCATTTTTTACATTATTCAGAGGTAGACGAGCGTTCACCTATGAATTTTGCATAAATTCGCTTCGGTATAGTGTTGTAGTTTGCAGCATGAAGTATTCGGAAGTTCAATACATTCATATATTTCATGAGCTTAATTTCTTAAACCAAAACAGCTTATGTAATTAAATTTGTTAATAAATCATTATTTTCTATCTCTTCTTCTTTTTCAATTGCGATACAGCCTAAATCGGGCCTTGGAATCCTGACCTTCAGGTTCCTTAACATTTTCATTATTTATTGCTGAAGGCTTGTTAACCCTTCGCACAACCCTATATCTACGAGTTTTTACTTTCGTAGATTGAGGTAACCGAGATATACCCAAGCAGGTAGTGTGCTGGAATTATTCGTTGACCGGGATTTGAACTCACGACCTTCGCATTGTAGACCAACACGCTACACACTAGGCTACATCCTAGCTATTTTATATCTCTAAGTAATATAAAAACGAAGGAATTAGAAGAATTCCGGAAATTTTGTATTACAAAATCCTTCGCTCGTGATCGCCTCTTTCAATAAAATATTTACTCCAAAAAGTATATTGCAATATAAAAATATCATATCTTAAACTTTTAGAATCTGCCCATTTGGTAGAATTACACTTGCCTGAATAAATATTTGCTTGTATTCCTTGTCCAAATATTTCTGATTAATCAGAATCAAATTTGCTAGGCCGAAAGAAAGTCTGGAAGCTACCAGACTTTGCAGTTACAGATATAAAAATTATTTTCAAAAGCATCTTTTTTTTTGTTTGATTTGACTTTTTTATATTATTTAAACCCTGAAAGGGAAAAAAAGAATCCTCGCAACATAAAATGCCGAATTTTGAGCACTCTGTCTAATTTTTCTGGAGATGGGGCAGCTTAAAATTTAATTAGAACAAGGGAAAAGTTGGTTGTGAGGAATACTGAGGAACGATAGTTTAAATTTTGGCACGAATATTGATAGTGTATTATTTGCAACAAAATTAGTTCGATTGCAACTGCCTAAAAGAATCATACGTATTTGGTAATCTGGCAATCTATAGTTTTAATTCTAATATAATAATATTTGACACCATTTCTCTTAATTTATTAGTTTGTTGCAGATGAAATGGCAACTTTGCTAGTGAAATTTCAAACAACATTAACTCTTATAAAACTTAATTTTATTAATTAAAATAAGTACCAGCGGATGCAATACACTTTTCGCAACGAGATGCAAGTGCATTTATGCTAGTTTCATTCTAGTAAACGCAGCTCGTCGTTGTCTATCGATGTTTCTGGGTGACTATATGCGTCACTTTGAAGGGTCATATCCCCTGTTCGGAATTTTTCGAACTATCGCTGTGTATTTCGTTCGCTTACTGTGTCAGCTTCGAATGCCCTGTTAATGTTTTTGGTTGCCTCCCTTGCGTTGTGGCCAAGTTTGAACTCATAAAGAAAAAGTAACCGTTTTTGACTCGATTCCATGTTTTTTTATTTTTTTTCTCTCCGATCTCAATGAAGTCCAAAACTGAAATGATACCATGACCGAATGTAAGAGGATTTATACTTCAACATTCATCACTACCAAATCCACCTGGCGGCAGTTTGAGACATGAAAATCGCAACTAACTTCACTTCATCGCGTAAGTCACCATTTCATCTGCAAAAATCTAATACTTAACTCATCTATATTTCATTCAAAGAATTTCATAAACAAAGAGCGTATCCCTTCTTATGATGCTATTGAATTTTCTTTTTGATAATCTTCATTCGAATTAGTTTCTCTAAAACGTAATATCTGGGTGTAGCCAAGTGAGTACCGTGTTGATCTACAATGCGAAGGTTGTAAGTTTAAATTCCAGTTAAATTATAATTCCACCCACTGATATCGTGGGGACAACTTGGCCCCCTCGATCTGGGAAAATGAAAAATTCGTAGATAGAAGGCTATGTGAAGGACTTGTAACCCTTCCACAATAACAAGGGAATGTTAAGGAACTGAAGGTAAGAAGGCGAAAGACCGATTTGAGCTATACTGCAATTGACGAAGAAAACATAATACGGCCGAAACTTTCTTCGAAGCCGGTTTTCGCATCTTTAGAGATTAGTTATAAATTCTACGGAACTTGGCATAATTGTCCCGGATCCTGAATTTATTTGTATTTTATTGTTTTCGAAAATCTCATTCTAAGCTGATCGATTGAAAATTGGAATTGGATTTTCATAGTGTTCGATGATAAAAGAAAAAGAATTAAGATCAATATATTATAGTAAAAAAACAATCAATAATGGATAATAATTAACAAAATACTTCTAACTAACCAAGCAGTTTTAGTTTTTCCTTATTTGAAATACTTTAATTATTCATTGCAAATGAAACTGACTTATAATAATTTTTTTGAAATGATTAGTAGATGATTATAAAAATTTATTGTAATCTTAGACAGAATAAATGATGAACTCTTCTGAGCTGAACATTCAGCTGATTTCATAATAAACTATTCCAGTCAGATCAGTAAAAATTAACTTAACGGGAAGAAATTGATTAATAGTACCACGCTATAACCCTCTCTCGTACTAGGTATACATTATTAAAGGGATGAAACACTGATTTCCCTTATCCTCTCTCATACAAATATATGGTTTCTTGAATATAAAATACTCCGAATTTCAAAGAAATTATATCACATATCGTCAATGAAATTAACATTGTATGCAGTGAATTTTGAACGGGATTCATGCATCTACCCACTCCTTCTATCACTCTCTCCATATTCATACCAAAATTTGCAAATATGTATAAACAAATGAATCATTAATTCTATACACTGGAGCTATTGATCGTAATCGCAGCCAAGTGTTAAATAATTGACAACAGCCCAACCCTAGAACCCCCATTCACTTCGTCTTCGTCTAAGCATCCTCAATTTGTCTCAAGAATAAAACAATTGCACCTAACCTATTGGCAGATATACGTATATGGTAGATGATAGAATGAAAGTAGAGTGTGAAAAGAATAATTTTTTTAGTGAAAGCAATGAAGGAATGATAATAATTGTTAAACAGAAGACTACTATTATCATTGATATATTAAAGTACAGATCAATAACATCTGTTCTTTTTGAAAAAATCGGTTTATTGTGAAGTTGCTCAAACGAATTATTTTGCCTTTAATGGAAGGAATTCCGTTTTGCTGTGTTTGATTATGAAACTAAGTAGTCAGAAGAGCTACGCATAGACATAGGTTTTGACTAGCCGTGTGGGGTTTTTTGATCAATAACTCCACCGTTTACATCCAACTACGGCTACGCACAGATTTAGGTTTTGACTAACTATGCGGGGCATTTCGCTTCTAACTATTACAACGCACAAAACTACATTTTGACTGACCATTCGGGGCTTTTTATCATTAACTCCCCTTTTCGATTTCAATTACGGCTACTCACAGAACTAGGTTTTAATTAGCCTTGCTGGACTATTTTTATTAACTCCCCTTTTCGCTTCCCTTCCAACTATGGCTTAGCACAGAACTTGGTTTTGACTAGCCCTCCACTTTTCGCATCCAAAATAGTTACTTCTTCCACAAATTTACCCAGTGTAACCCCTAGGATCTCATTGACTGAAGATATTGCTTCTATTATTATAAAACCATTAACTCATTTAGTTAACCTTAGCTTCGAAAAGGTATATTCCCACAAATCTACAAGACTGCAATTGTTTCACCAGTGTACAAAGGAGCCAGCAAACAGCTTGTTGGTAATTATAGACCTATATCTATCATTGCTAAAATTATAGAAAAGGTTGCCAAAAACAGGATAATGCAATTCATAAATTTTAAAAGGTTAATCTCTGATTGGCAATATGGCTTCAGGACTTGATGTAGTACAGACGATGCCATTGCTCTACTTAGCGAAAAAATCTAATAGCGCTTGATGCAGGAAAAAAAAACCTTGCACAGTATTTGTAAATATTGCTTATGCGTTTGATTTTATTCCACATAAAAACATCGAGCAAAAACTGCAGAAGATAAATTTTAATAGTAAATGGACTGATTGGATTTCTAGCTAATTAAGAATTCGAAAACAAATGGTTAAGACCAATAACCATTTGTAGCGACGAGCTTATTTTTGTTCACGGTGTGCCTCAAGAAACTGTTCTTGGACCATTGCTATTTCTGTTCTATGCATATATGTAAGTGATTTGTATTCCCAACCAGTCAAGGTGAATTAATATCATTGATGACACTGCTTTAATAATTGAAGACAGTGACTAGGAAAGTTTTACACTGAAAGCGAATTATGGTTTATCATCATTAAAAGAGTGGCTCATCTATAATTCGCTTAGATTAAATTTAAGCAAAAGTGACTAAATGACATTTTCCCTATCAGAACGTAGTCAACCCACAGACTTGAGATTGGAAATACACTCGTCATAGTGTCTACTAAACTGCCATTGTTCACCTTTGTAAAAAGTGTCTTAAGCAAAATATTTAGGAGTGATATTCGATCAACACCTAAAATGGAAAAATCATATAAATAGTGTTATAAATAGATTAAGAAAACTAACACCTGTATATCTTGAAGTTAGAACTTATTTACCCTAAACAATTTAAAGAATGTTTTATATTCCAACTATTCACTTCATTCCATAATACAATATGAAATTGTTGCATGGGGTGCAGCCACACAAACACTGATAAATACTCTTTTAGTTACCCAAAACATGTTGCAATTTTTAGCAACATGTTATTACAAAAAAAAAAAGATACCCTGTCTCCTATTTCCAATGCTTAATGTTCTAAGAATTGATAAGGTTTTTAGCATCATTGCTAACATCCAATTATTTAAAGAGTTCAATAATGAAATATTGGAAACCAACACAAATCTTAGTCGTGGTGGTAACCAGCAGGAAATCAATCTACCTTCCAGATTCGCGAATACTAGGCAAGTCTATTATTCCTATATCGGCATTAAGTTTTTCAATTCTCTGCCTTATCATGTAAGACGAAGCGAAAATTTTGTAATTTTGAAGGCAAGAATTAAACAGATTTTTAACAATTATCTGGAATCTTTTTTAATACATCCCAAAGAATTCATCAATTTTTAAATACACCTAGAGTTGAATCTCAATTATTAAAGAAAATTGAAAAAATTTTTAATATATTTTGGAATTTATTAAACTATTGTAAGGAAAATAGGACATTTCAATTGTACGACGATAAAATGAATTAAATTTGTATTGAATGATATTTATTTTAAGAATATAATTGAATCCTTCTTGGAATAAAATGAAATTGATCAACACATTTTTATTCAAATTCAATTGTATTTATATTAAACCTCTTATTGTTTCAATTAATGTAAAATATTAAGATTAAGTTTTAATACAGTTAAGGAATAACAAGACCTTTTACCGCGACTTGTTAATGTTGTTACAATGTATTCGAAATGTATTTCAAAATTGTTGCATTTTCGGACATATGTACTTCTGATGATCATGCTAACAATATTCAAATGCATTCCAAAGCTACACTTAATTCTCGACTCATTGCGTACTTAATTCGTCCGGTTCAACATGGAAAATTTTGTGCGCGATGATTTTTTAATGAAAGTCGAATACGGTGAAGATAAATGTGGAAAATATGTATGTGGGCTTTAAAGAGAATTGTGAATCTGATTCGTCGTATTTAAATTCAGAGGACATTTTATTATTAAGTGAGTGTGATATAATAGAAAATCAAAATTTTAATTATAATTTATTTCCTCATTCCTTTTATTGGGTTTCTAGTTTTTGCTCCATCTTCATATGATGAAACCAAACAGTTTGAAATGTTTGATAATTTTGGTTTGGCTATCGATTACCATTTCCTTCCGAGAATAATTTCGAAATTCGGCGATTGCCCATGTTTTTTTATAGGCTTTAAGCAAGGTACGAGTATACATAATAAATCAAATGGTGTCAAAAGGTGTAATGCTGTCTTAGGCGCTGTGCTTTTAATCAATAGTGAAGTCAGTATTATATAATTACTGTTTAAGATTAATTCTAGATATTTCGTTTTTTTGTTTTTACTATTAAACCTTCAAAAGTTTTCTCAACAACAATTGCGAAACAAACATTTTGGAGGAGTACGCCAAAAGAGGATCGCTAACCGATATGTCTCGAAGGCTTATGGTCCGAGCAACAACATTTTTCAGGAACAGTGGTGAGAATTACCCAAAGAAGGATGAAAAAATTGCAACAGCTTTAAGGCTATAATTTCAATTTTTCAATTATATAAAGTTTCTCCCAGTGAAATTGAAGGAATCGTAAGCAATTTTAATTTTAATAAAATCTTTTTATTTGCTTATTGATAGTAATTACTCTTCAATCCTTCTGCAATTATTGGAATCAAAGTTAGAGAGTACATATAGCCGCGCTGAGGTATATGGGACCGTCGGCAAGTTTTATGCTGCCGATTTGAATTTCTTTAAGTCTTGTTGAGCTATTACTCAGGAAGCTGCGATAAAGGTGAAATTTGAGCAGACTCTCTCAAAGAGGATGTAAGATGAATGTAAGAATTGTTTTTTTTTTTGTTTTTGATAAAATTTGTTGATAAAATGAAATATATTAATTGAGAATAATACTTCGCACTTTCTTATTGGAAACTAGTTTGATGCTAAAAAAACGAATTTAAAGATAGACGGAGAAAGGTGAAGAATACTGAAATATGTTTAAATATTATCAGTATTAAATTGCAATACACTAAATGGATGAAAATTTAATTCAAATTAAAAAAAAATTTTTTAAATATAATCAATAATTAATGCCAGTACAACATATGGATCGAGAAAACGATGACATTTTTAATTTAAATACTAATTCCAAATGGAAAGCATTATAATTTTACTCAGAATGAAATGAATTCCAAAATGGAATGAAAAATATTCTCTTCTGGATTGAAAAACTTAGTACAACTAGATTTAAATTCAATAATTTTCTTTTGTTGATTACGATTTTAATAAGACAGTACTACCATTGACACATAGCGTAGCTAAATCATAATTAAGGTCTAAATTGTCATTAAACGGCTGTGTGTCATACGCTAATTTAGCTAAATTTCCAATATGGTGATTATTTATCAGCTAAATCTTCTCATCATGCTCTCAGCTAAATCATCTCATTTAGCTAAATTCTCTCATTTTTCTCATAATTTAGGCTATAACGATGAAGAATGTACTAGAACTGAAGCTTTCATAAAAGCTTTTTCGTACAAGAGAGAAGAAGAAAAGTCATTTTCTGACAGTTTTGAGTTATACAAACTTTTGGAATCGTGATTTAAACGCCCAGCTATGAAAGATGACTTGCAAACGATTCCAAAACAGGGCTAAGGATCGTCTTTCTTCTTTTATCGACTTTCCTGCAAAATTTTATTGCCTATTGGCTATGCAATTCAACTTTTTAAAAATATGACAGATGAGTGAGTAGCTCTTCTTAATAAGCAAAGTGCTGTGTGTCACCAATCTACTTAGGATGAAGACGTGCTAAATTACGAATGGGCTAAATTATGATTAGGACCGCTATTTGTCAATGGTAAAATATTAGTTTTCAATATTTTTCTGGTGTGGACTTATAGACAACCCAAAATATATTGATATTTAGTAATCATAGAAAGGAATCGATATTTGATGTTAAGTTAAAAATATTAATTAAAAATGAATATTATAATAATAATATGTTTGAAAAAAATTGTAATATGTAAGAATAAATATCGAATTATTGATTGTTATCTAATAAATTTTAACGACTTCTCATCCCTAACACAAGGTTTGCCTTAAAAGGGAGAGTATTGCTTTTCTCTAAAAATGAAAAATCAATATAAATATATAAAGCATTAAATAACAATAATAAAAAAACTACGGCTACGTACAGAACTAGCTTTTAACTAGCCCTGTGGGGCTTTTTATCATTAACTCCCTATTCGCGTCCAGCAACGGCTACGCACAGAACTAGGTTTTTGCGGAACTTTTAACAAATGGCTATTATTTTTAGCTTCGTTTATGTAGCTGAGAAATTTCGAATTTCTTATTTTCGTTTATTTTGGCAACGTCGAACTCAAAATTTCATCCGAGAAAATGGTAGCGCGAATGCGACGGAAAATGATTTATTCGTTGATTTTTTGGATATTTTATATCCAGCTTTCGGATTATTTTTTAGTTTGCCGTTATTTTAATGATTCATTTTAAATTACAAAAATAAGAAACCATCAAGTGCTTTGGTGAAAAGTGTTATTCATACTTCAGATACTTGAATAGAAAACGTGCCGATGAAACCTAGGCCTCACAGTAGCCCTTAAAATATCTTTGACCTGCCTTCCATTAAATTTTAAAGTGTATTCTTTGACCACAGTTTACGAATATTTAATGCACTTCTAAATTCGGAGTTCGCAAAACACTGTAATACTTCTTCAACCATTTTCATTATAACTGCAAAATCCTAAAACCACACCTTAATGTAGTACCATCATCAATAACTTTTATTAAAATGATAACTTTGGTCCACCTCTAATAAAAGCTCCTAAAAAAGTCAGGGCTCGAGTCCAGAGGGGCCCGTAGCCAAAACATACATCAAATAATTGCAACAATAATTTAAATACATATTTAGTTAGTTCAGAATTTCTAAACAAAATTTCCAAATTAACGCGAGTCCCGTCACTTAGGACTTCTTAGGATGGTTTTAAGAAAAATGTTTGAAAACTGAGCACGGATTGGCCGGGAGAGCATCTCCAGCTCCTCCTCCCAGTTTCTGACCAGCTCATTTTTTTACATAATATTAAATCTGCGAGTATTATAAGTTTGCGATAAACTTAGGCTCAGAGAAAAAAATGAATGACTTATATTATAACTTTAAAATCTCAAAAAGTTTCAAAATTAGAATTAGTATCAATAAAATCGTTAACATGCTTTCATTGATATCAATTTATTTTTGTATAGAACTAATTCTATTCACTTGATTCTAAATTTTTTCTACTGTAAAAATAGATCTCATGTATCACTTAGTTCGGACTGTAATTTGTTTTTCGAACATGTTTTAAAGGAATTTAAAAAAATTATCATCTGCGCAAACCACGTAACTTTACGTAGCTAAGTAGCCCCTGGGGATCATCTTAATAACCTACACTTATAAAAAGGGTCTGAACCTGTCCTTATATAGAGAACCGTGTTGTTGTGCAGTTTACTTAAACGTGTTTACCAATAATTTTCTTTTTTCTTTTCTTCTCTACATTAAGACCGAAGCGTTTTAGCCACGCTATCGTTTTATATCTTAAAGATCTCTGGGTGAAACACTGTCAAACAAATAACAAAAAAACGCCGCTGTATTACCCATATCGGCCTATTTGACATTACGTGTGTGAAGTGTTAAGTTTAAATGAGTTAAGCGGTTATACAGGCGGTCGTTCGCTGTCTCTTTGATTTAGCAATCAAACCGACAGCCAGGGCTGCCATCCGTACGAATTTCAGACCTTGTGTACGATGTACGATGATGATCCTTCATCGTACATTAAATGTATGATTTCTTCTGAAGGGAATATAATAAAAGCATTATATACATTTATAATTTCGTGTATCTGATAAAATTAATCAAATTAAAAACAATTTTCAGATTTCACACTCTATTATCTTTCTAGTTATCAAACTGATCCTTGAGTTTCATATCGATCTCAGTATAGGCAGCAGCGAAATGTCACGATTGATAAATTAGATCATTATGAACTCCGGAAATTATACACCAAACCAGACTGGAAACCTCGTTTATTTGACTCGAATTTAACACTAAATCAAGTTTCTCGTGTTCAGAATTGGCAAAACCATGCATTGAAAAAAGAAACCTTTGTTTATTTTCTCTAGTGGTTGTTTTCTGTGAGAGAGCAGATAGAAAATTTCATTAAGTTAAGAGTTGTTACAGAGCATTTGGGATCACTGTTATGCAGTTTGAAAGTTTCAAAATTTATTTCATATCTTGATCTTCCACTCAGCTCCATCGCAAGATTTTTGAGATATTCTCAATTTTTAATATCGAATTCCTATTTACAACCACGCGATAGCGATCACGACTGCGATTGCGATTACAAATGACGAATAATTAATAATAAAACATGTCTTGTACTGTACGAAACTGGCATCGATTTTTTTTGGTTTCGCTGTATACGATTCTTAGGCTCCGATAACAGATATGGCAGCCCTGCCGACAGTGAAGACCACCGAGTTCAGATCCAGCATTCCATTTTCGACGATGTCTTAGAAAGACATAGCGAGTGTAATCTGCTTGTCCTGTAAGCGCTTTGGAACGTTGCAATTTCTTCACTGCTTGATAGCACCTTCACACCATCTTCGAGCGAAGACGTCCATACGGACATAACATAGTTATGCCAACAGCTAAATCGAAATTGACTTTTAAAGATATATCGCTTTTCGAAATGTCTACTTGGTAGTCCATTTATTTATTTATCTTGCTTTTTTTGCTTTTCTGTAACACCTATCGTGAAGAAAAACTAAAGAAAACCTGCAAAAAACTTAGAATCCCTCGATTTAAACTATATAGCAGTGTGTTATGGTATAGTGAAAGCGGGAAATGAAACCACTTAACCGATAGTTGCGCCACATGTCTTGGAGAGGTTGACTGGCTGGCTGGTTGGGAACGGACACTAAATTTGGCGAATTAACACAAGCGAAGGCGCAGTTTCTTAGACAATGCCATTGTGCAATCAGCAATGCTTGCCGAGCGCAATGAGCTTATCATCACAGCTGGTTAGCGATTGAAGGAAATTTATTGCTCCCAGATAGCGATCTTATTGTTTCAATGCTGTTCGCGGTTTTGCATTGTCTCAGCGTTGTGGACTTGTTGATTTTTCGTCGAAAGTAAATCAAGAAAATTGACCGAATTTTTTTGTAAATAAAATGTGAAGTGCAGAAAAATGAATTCATATATTTTATTTAAACAGAAATTTAAATATGTATGATATGACCTTACATCCTCTTTTTAAAATTGCATTTTAGACCCGAGTTAAACTGGTTTTTATTATTTTGAATAGTTTCCAGTTTATTCACAAAGGTTTCAAGAAGAATGCTGGAAACTAAAATAATGACTGTGGTTATTACCGGAGCACATGATGCCGTAACTCTTTTCGAATTGTTAAAATATACAATGCCGTCAAATTGATTTGCTGCGTATAATTTCCATTGGTAGAGTCCTAAACCTCTGTCGAACGACACATGTCGACAGTATCTATACAGTCCGTGATTTCCAATTACCAACAAACTTCGAACGCAACAATTACTATTCCTGAATAAGGTTCTAACTTAATTTTCAAAATTTTTTTTGTCTTAGAGTGTGGATCATGGCGAAAACGAAAATAAAATTATATTTCCCTCACAATTTTCTTACTCTTATGAAAAAGAAAAACATAACAGGACTACGATTGGGCGTCAAGCCCAATCATGCGATACTCTAGATGATAGAAGAATTTGATGATTTTACGAAACTTTGTATGGGGAATGGTAGAAAAGGTGACGGCATTGAACTATTCTTTTTTTCACATTATGATATAGTTGCTAGCAAAATGTTCTATACAGAATTTAAACTTCAAAAACTTGATAGGTGTTGAGAAAATTAGTTCGGAACATATCCCAGCGTTGCGCCCATCCTGGATTACGGCCAGGTCCAGCTACATTCATGTAATATGGAAAACCCATGGATATTGATGTAAGGTTATTGGGAAAAAATAGATGAGGATGAGAACAGACCTGGCGATCACCACTGATTCGTCCGTTTACGATATGTAGGGAAAATGGCGCAGCATAAAACACACAGCAAATTGAAGCAGAGCATATTACGTGCTTAAAGGCACACAAAAAAAATATATATCACGTAACACAGCTATCGGAGAAAAAAAAGCTAAATATGTCCCATACCAAGCTTGGGTCTGCATGGGGGTCAAACAAAGGCTGGGTGGATGCCCATATTCATTCAGTTGATTAGTCGCATTACGGCCAAAGTCTTTCGTACAGAATGCCAGCCTCACACACGAAGTTTGATAGACCTTTCCCGAAATTCGGCGAAATTCGAAGTCATGAACTCACACATCCGAAGAAGAGGAGGTAAATGAGATGATGGAGTCGCAAAATCCGTGACTCAGCCTAAGTCCGTCTCTGCGAAAACCTCAAGCTCGCAGCCCTGACCCCGTCGACCACTAGTCGATCCATTGAAGCCGGTCGAAATCACACCTCCGTACGGAAGGTAACAGAAAAAATTAATCTCGAAATCCCCGACGCAACCCCTCTTCAAAAGTTACCAGAAGCGCCCGTCAAAAAACTTTACCCTGACGGCCCTAAATAGCTTAGTGATGACTGCCACTCAAAAATGGTAAAAAAAAATACCCTCGAATGGGAGGAGGCAATAGCCTCGGAGACATTCGACCAGTCAACATCCCACACCAACATGAATTTGGCAAATACTCAAATACCCCAATCAAAAACCTTGAGCTGCCGTGACTCTCAACACATAAGGGTCATCTTGCGTAGGCCACGGCTCGTTCTGGTGCACAAAAATCCCGGTTCAAGCCACCATTACCCCCCATGCACATTAAATGGATGCATGGACCCGCAAAATCTGAAACCTGCATCCCCAACCACGGCCCAAAAAAAAACCACCCAAAGTCCTCGGTGTACCAAATTTCCAAATTTTGGCCGACAATCCTTTTACAGCCCATCTCTCGGACCCAACTGGACACAAAAATCAATCCACTTCCCTCTCTTCCTCCCACTCGAACCAATCCGAATATCGAGCTTCAGCTCACCATCCGAACTCGCAGTGGACACATCTGCTAGCGCTGTCCTTGAATGCATCCCTCATCCCACTCGGCACTCCCGAAAGCCCAACCAACGCAACTCGCTTATCCAGTCGAATATCCACCAAAAAATTAACCTCTTATTCTCAAGGATCTTAGAGACATGAGCCCATACGTGCGGCAAACGACGGACAGCGCATAGAACGGATCCTTTCACCTCCCGCATTTCCAGGCCCATCCAGCCACGAAACGAAAACAAGAAACTTAACAGGGCTACAATTGCGCTTTACGCGTTACTTTTGGGCTTTGTGAGAGTATCGCAGATGAAAAAGAAATTTTTTGATTTTAAGTATTTTTGTACGGAAACTAATTTTTCAACATCTGCTAGAGTTGCTATCAAAATCTTTTATTCAAAATGTAGGATTCAAAAAATTTAATAGGTACTGAGAAAATTAGTGTATTGAATTTAGTGAAATTGTACTATTTGTATGAGAGATGGTAGAAGGAGGGGCGAGTTCTTAATGACTTGAAACGTCATGAAATAACCATAAACATTATACTTTTGACATGATTTAAATTGCAGATCAGTTTGTAACGTACACGTAACTTTATTTGAATTAGGTGCGTGATACAGGGGGCGAAGCAGATTATGGGGCCTGTGTTAGTGTGTAAATAAAAAAAAGGTGAAATAAAAGAAAGTGTGTGCCCCAACAGCACAAAGATGTTGTGGGAGTTTTCGAAATCCCCCCCCCCCCCCCCCCGAGAGACGCAAAAGCCGGCGAAAGGTGCTGTTGTTTTCCTACAACTTCAAATTGTTTTTTTTTGCAACGAAAAATTGGCCAACCTCGTTCATTACAAGTTGCAGTAATATTTTCCAGGAAAATAGGCTTCTTGAATGGGAAGGGGTAAAAGGTGTGAGGCTAATCGTCTAATTTGTTTGGCCTTAGTAGTAATTCTAAATAAATATTTACTGCACAATTTCAGCTCGATAAATTTTTTTCGCATTGAGTGAATTGGTTTAGAGCATTTCATGAAAAAGTGCAGTTTGTTTGGGAGGTGGTGGAAGGAGGGGGAGGACACAAATAATTTTCATACAATAGATTTAAATCATCATGAAAGTATTATATTCCAAATTTCAAATTAATAGCATTTATACTTTTCGAGCAAATATTGTCAAATTGCGAAATTGTGTCATTTTGTATGGGAGGAGGTAGAAGGGGTGAAGGGATTTAGCTCGTTCACGAACTTGACCTTACTTTTTTGTTAAAAACGACGTGCGTTACATTATCACTTAATTCTCTGGTGACCTGTGTGTGAAGATTAATGAACGGTTAAGCAGGTAAAACAGTTCTGAACCGGCTTAAACGGCACTCTTCAAGTTGAAAGCTTTGATAGTTTCGAAGAAAAATAAATTTCCGAGATTTTGAAAAATGTGTATGAGTGGTGGCAGTAGAAGTATGGTAAATGCTGTTAAAGAGATCTCCTGGGACGCTTTACCATATTCCCCATACCATATCTAAGAACTGAGTACTGATAGGTGCTGACAAAATTAATGTTTTAAATTTAGTGAAATTGTTGCAGTTTTTATGGGAGATGATAGAAGGAGCGAGAGGTTTTCAGTGTTTTTTTTAGTAATAACTACAATTGACATCTTCCAAATTTCTGACCAATAACTATCATCTTTTTCAAGAAAATCGATTTTCTGTAAAGTTCTGGGAATGTTTCATTTTGTATGGGCGGGAGTAGAAGGAGAGAAGCTCTTACTAATTATCTATACATATAAATATAATTGTAGTGTCTGTCTGTTATTTGTTTAGAAATGGCTATAAGTTAGTTTTTTGCTTTATTTTAGCAATAACTAAGCAGAAACACACAACACATAGGTGGTTGGATGGGTATAGACAGGGTAGGCATCTGATCGGCGTCATTAGGCGACGCCCAGTGTTGTAACTGTCATATACACATAAATTGTGCTTATCATACCTCCACGTGGTAGCCACCGGATACTGGTCTTGTCCATCCGGACTTGACTTGCTGAACTGATGGGCGCGAGTGCTAATGAAACAGAAAAATTCTAGCACTATAATAAGATGGCCCTCCAAGTTGGGGGTTGGGCGATGTGTTAACAACTCATCCTCGGAAAAACCACACCTGTTTCGAAACCTGAAGCAACGCCTCGGACTGGATTGATTCAACAGCAACGGCCACGCAAACGAAAAATGGACTATTCCTTCGGATATTGGAACGTGCGATCCCTGTACAGAGCAGGAGCAGTGAGAGCGCTTCTGGAACAGGCAGTCAAATACAATATAAACATAATTGCACTCCAAGAAACTAAATTGTTAGGTAACGAGATTACTGACTATAGATCGCACACAATTTTCAAAAGTGGGAAATCATCGGGAAGCCGGGAATTTGGAATTGCGTTTATCGTCGACAAGAAGTTTAAACACCAAGTTACCAACTTCAAATCCGTCAATGAACGATTGTGTGCAATCCACATCAAAACAAGTTTTTTTAATGTTTGGCTTATTAATGTCCACGCCCCAACGGAAGACAAAGACGACGAAGTTAAATACGATTTCTACAGCACCTAAAAACTAACATTCGACTTCCTTCCGTCGAATGATATTAAAATAGTATTAGGTGACTTTAACGCAAAAGTGGGCAAAGAAGACACATACACAGGGACAATTGGAAGGCACAGTCTCCATGATATTAGTAACGACAACGGCCAGAGGCTGACTGATTTCGCCAGCAGCAAAAACCTTATTGTAAGCTCGACATGCTTCCCGCATCGTGACATTCATAAGAGAAAGTGGGCATCACCCGACGGAAGAACATTCAACCAAATAGACCATGTTCTAATAGAGAAATGGACGGCCTCCTGTATTCTCGACATGCGTACGTGTGGAGGGGCTAATTGCGACACAGACCACTATTTGGTAAAGAACAAGTTCCGATGTCGAATCGCAAACTGAGGACACCCAAAAACACAACCGGTTCCTAAATTCGACATAAGAAAACTCAAAGACGAGAAAATAGTTGCGAAATATGTATCAGCCTTGGAGAGGCACTTCGCAACAATGCTGAATACCACCGCCAGCAAGTCAATAGAAGAAATGTGGCAAAATATCAAAGATGGCATTACATCTGTCGCAGAGGAGGTGATAGGACAACAACCCCGGCGCAAAAGAAATGATTGGTTCGACAACGAATGCAAAGATGCCTTAGAACGAAAAAATCAAGCCTACGAAATATTAACAGAACAGCCGACACGAGCCAAACAGGACAAATACAAGGATCTTAGACGATTTGCAAACAAAATATGCAGACAAAAAAAACGGAAGTACAATAATGACGAAATTAAAAACATGGACGAACAATTTAGATTACACAACACAAGAGCCGCGTATTCCCTTGTTAAAAGGATGAAAGAAGGATACAAACCGAAAACGACCCTCTACAAGGATGTAGAAGGGAACATTATAAGTAACGCGGAAGATATAAAACTAAGATGGGCACAATATTTTGAACACCTTCTTAACCCGAGCCCATCACCTACACGAACAGCAGCAGCAGATACAATAGCAGGTATAACAGATGTAACAGCTGATGAAGAATCCTCTTTGAGTCCTCCCACACTCGAAGAAGTAAAAACAGCCCTAAGGAACCACCCAAACAACAAAGCGATGGGCACTGATCAAATCCCAGCTGAACTTCTGAATGCCGGCGACACCTGCATAGCGCATCTCCAACATAGATTAATCACGGATATATGGACGCAGGAAATACTTCCTGAAGATTGGCGCAAGAGCATCATATGTCCAATTTATAAAAAAGGTGACAAATTCTGCTGCGAAAATTACCGAGGAATATCTCTGTTGTGTACGTCTTATAAGATATTGACGAAAATTCTAGAAAAGAGAATTAAGCCCTATGCTGACAAAGTAATTGGTGAATACCAAGGCGGATTTAGAGCTGGACACTCGACCACGGACCAGATATTCTCAGTTAAACAGGTGCTGGAAAAGTGCTGGGAATATAATATTGATGTGCACCAGATATTTGTTGACTTCAAGCAAGCATACGACAGTATCGACTGGCGCGTACTATATAAAATCATGCTGGAGTTTGGAGTCCCACCGAAACTGGTTCGACTGACAAGAATGACAATGACTGAGTCTTTGTCACAAGTCAGAGTAGAAAATGATCTGACTTCCAGTTTTAAAACAGACAACGACCTTAAACAAGGTGACGGCCTGGCACCAATGCTTTTCAACTTAACACTCGAATATGTTGTTCGGAAACTTCCCGTTGACACCAAGGGAACACTATGCTTCAAATCCACACAACTCGTAGCATATGCTGACGACATAGATATCCTTGCAAGATCTCTGGAGAGTGCTAAGGAAGTATTTGTAAACCTTGACTCGGTAGCAAGGGAAGTTGGACTACGTATTAATGAAAATAAAACAAAAATTATGACGCAAACTAAGAAAAAGACGCCAATCAGACAAAATATCACAGTAGGAGACTATAATCTAGAAAACGTAGACAAATTTATATACCTAGGGGCAAACCTATCGAAGAATGGAAGCGAACCCATCGAAATGAAAAGAAGAATAATGATGGCAAACAAGACGTATTATTCGGTACTTCCAATAATTTAAAACAAAAACGTACACAGGAAAACAAAACTTAAGTTATATAAAACGATTATACGACCTGTGCTATGGTATGGCAACGAACCGTGGACATTAACTCAGGCGTCCGAAAAACTACTTAACGCCTTCGAAAGAAAGGTCCTCAGAAGAATCCTCGGACCTGTGAGGGAAGACTCGATCTGGAGAATACGATACAATAGAGAATTGTATGCCATCTTCAACAATCCAGAAGTGTCAACCCTCATAAAATTTAAAAAGTTACAATGGGCTGGTCATGTGGAGCGGATGGATTACGGGAGAATTCCCAAACGCACACTAAAAGGGAAAGTCAATGGACAAAGACTGGTCGGAAAACCACGAAAGCGCTGGTAGGATTCGATTGACGCAGACAGCAAATCATTGCTAAGATTTTCAAACTGGAGGACGCGGTCACTGAATCGAGATGGATGGAGGCAAAGCATTCAGGAGGCCAAAGTCCGATTTGGGCTGTAGCGCCATCGTAAGTAAGTAAGTAAGTAATTTTATCAGTACCTATAACTTCCATCGATCTAAAATTTTGTACCAAATCCTAAATTGGCACTATTATAAATATCGGGAAAAATAAATCGATTAGATTCACTCCTTCTACTCCCTCCCGTACAATGTGGCACGATTCCACCCCCTTTCAAACATTCGATTTTCTTGGAAAGTGTGAATGTTACTGATCTGAAATTTAAAATATATCAACTGCGTAATGATTGTAGTAGTTTCTCAAAAAACTACTAAGAACCCCTCACCCCTTCCACCACCTCCCATACAAACTGCACTTTTTCATGAAATACTCTACACCAATTTCCTCAATACGTATAACTTTCATCGAACTAAAATTTTGTATCAAATTTTTAATAAGAATTATTATTAATATCGGGAAAAAATTAACCGATTACCTTCACTCCTTCTACCCCCTCCCATACAATGTGACACAATTCGACAACTTTTCAAAAATTCGATTATCTTCAAAAGTGTGAACGTTACTGATCTATTATTTAAAATATATCATTTTCATTACGATTATAGCTGTTTGTCGAAAAATCACCAAAACCCCGCACTCCTTCTACCACCTCCCATATAAATTGCACAATTTCATTAAATCCAATGCACTAAGTTTCCCAGTACTTATTCAATTTTTGCAAGCTTAAATTTGGTACAAAACATTTTTATAGCTATTCTTGCATGATGTAAAATAAATTAGTTCAGTACTGTCACCCTTTCTACTACTGCCCATACAACATTTCTTAACATCACAAAAATTTCTATAGTATCGTATGATTGGGCTTTACGCACAATCGTAGTCCTGTTATGGTTTTAAGCTTAACGTTATTTTATTTGGTCTTTTTTTTTTAATTGAAACAAGCTACAACTATGCACATGTCCTTAACGCTTTTCCATATTTATATGATCTCAAATCACGGGATTGATTTGATCACGAGCGTGTCCCATACAAATGCGAGCATTGTGGTTTCATTCTTAATAATTTATGGTTCTGATTCAAGCAAAATCCAAAGCATTGTGTTTAAAGAGTCATTAAACTTAGCAGATTATATCTCTCACATAATGTATGTACATTTTAACTACATTCTCAAAAATTGATTATTTTGCGATTCTTCCGCGGACAAAGTCGCGGGTGATCGCTAGTTCTAAATAAAAATCCAGTGCACGATTTTAGCTCGATAAGTTTTATAGATACTGAGTAAATTGGTTTGCACTATTTCATGAAAAGGTGCAGTTTTTATAGGATAGATGGAGTGAGCGGATTCAAATAATTTTTATACTGTAGACTGATACCATTATAAGAATAATATAAATATAACCAATAAATCTGAAATACAAAGATTTATAGCTTTCATACTTTTTAAGCAAAATTAGTTTATTGTGAAATTCCGAAATTGAGTCATTTTGTATGGGAGGAGGTAGAAGGGGTGAAGCGATTTGGCCCGTTAACGAACTTTGCTTTACTTTTCATCAAAAACAATGTGCAAAAAATTTAAACTTTCAAGCTCAAAGCATTCTTGAGCTAGAGAGGACGCCGACGAACGCACAGATGGACCGACAGGCAAATGGAAGAACGGACGGTTTTGAGATTTTTGACTGTTAATATGAACTTATGAATAATTTATTTTTTTCTCCGAGCGTTACACACTTTGTGGCAAACTTATAATATTCTCAGATTTCATCTAGAGTCTAATTATTGAGTTATTTTATTTAATACAATGATTTTTCTCTGATTGTACTATTTATAATGCTAAATGAAAGGGTGAAGGTCTGGAAGATCTTAAACGAAAATGTGTTTATTACTTACCTAAAAGTAAATTAAAATAATCGTGCATCAAGTTGTTGTTGTTATTTTGAGTATAGTTAGATGCTTCATCGTATCAATTTAAAACTACCGTTTCAAGCAGCTGAAATGTATTTAGCAATGATTGAACAATTGGCTTTGTCCATTCACACTTTCGAGTATAATCACTGTAATTTTTTTCAAATCGAATTTTCGCCCATTCGTCAATTACGAATTGTAAAGTAGTCGTATATCAACATCAATACCAACAATCCAACGAAACATAATTTTCTTCAGGTTGACCTCATTGCTCTCTAAATATAAAACAAAATCAAATTTATTTCCATTGAGGTCTTAAAATGCCGTATAATCGGCATCATAAATCGAAATTCGAAATTGCAGACACATAACTATTATGACTTTGGCGCAGTTGTTGTGTGCGTTGCTTTAGACAAAACAAATTCCTTCGATGAAAGAGGTCTCTTATTATTTGCGCAATTTTGTACGGTCGTCATATGTAAGCGAGTGCGAGACACGTATGCGTTCAAAATCACCACTAAAATCCAATAATTCGAAAGTCACCCGTCGAGTGTGTGTGTGTCAAAACTGAAAGATTTGCCACAAATCTGAAGTTAATTTATCTGCCGTGAGTCACTCGCGAGACGCAAATATCGGACAAGCCCAGTTTGAGATCCGTTGACCCTTTTGCCTGGTGATATGCCACCCAAAAGACAATTCCGCGACACTCATATGTACATGTTGTATGCAAGGCATATGGAGCCGTGCATACAAACTATAGGCACCCTGTGGTTATGATCGATAATTACGACAAAATGATAAGATCGATTCGAATCAGGTTCCATTTCCTACGAGCATGCTGTACGCATATCCCATAGACTTGCACTGCCTGCCGCTAACTCATTCGTTTGAGCCAACAAACATGCGGGCAATTTTCAATATTGATATGCGAGTTTTGAGGTCGATACGACCGCGTGCAACCCACTAAATCAATTTATGCCAAACGTACTAACAGTTTGCTTGTATGTATCTTTTCTAGATAGAACGCTAATTGCCGACAATTTATGGGCGGCACAATTGTAAAAAGTTTATAGTTTGAGCCTAAAGCCACCACTTCACACCGATTAATTCAATTAAGCGTTTTGATGAGTGGTTTTACTTGTTGTGCCCAGAACTCTACTTGCGTATATTTCGAGGTGTAATGGGATTTTGTGGTGGATAAATAATGGGCGTTTTGTCTCGAAGAAAGGTGTCATTTCACTTTAAACACGATTCAAAGATCGCGAATTGTCGCCTTAAGCTTGGGGAAGGATTAGATCAAGATTAACGTGATGGCTAATCATATTAGGTGAGATAATTATTGGTTTCAATTTGGGATTAAGTCAAACTAGACAATATCAGAAAAACTAATAAGTCTAATTTGCATTTTTGAAATCTGCGCGAAAAAACTTGTATTTCCAAAATTAGAGGTGCGAATTTTCAATTTGCAACGGGGTTAGTTTCGGCTTCAATTGGTTCCAAAATTTGATTTGAGCAAAAACGAAGGTCGTCAAAGAAAAAGGTAAATATAATTTAAAAGATATTTTCGAATTAATAAATAGATAAGTACTCTCCCCAAAGATAAGTTGACAACCTTAAGACGTTTGTCACTATCAAAACCATAGTCTGTGAATTTTTAAAGCATTCTGCTTTAAAAATTTTCTTTTCTTTTATTTGATTTGAAAATAATGCACAACTCCAACGATTAATATGTTGAAATTGTTAGATTGCCCTAATTTCGTTTATCTTCATCTATTTAAAAGAATAAGCGACTTATTGTAAAGGATCTACATTCAATCTGTAGATATCATTTGGAAGGTTGTTTTCTAAAAAATGTCAACAAAATTCCGAAATCTCTCACGAAAAATGGGAATATAGAGAATGATTCTACTGATCAGAGCGATTGTTTTTTATAGCAAAATGTATGGAAAGCAATAATCTAGAAAACGATTTCTAAAACGCTTATCTTTCATTGACATAATGAATTCGTACATCCGACGAACAACAGATTGAAGCAAGTGTGAAAAAAACACTCAAAACTCGAAGAACACTGATAACATTTACTACATAATTTTCTATTGTATACATACTAGCGATCGCCCGCGACTTTGTCCGCATAAGATTCGTAAATGTTCTATTATTACTAAAACCTCTCTCATCGGTTGCTGGAAACATTATTAATGTTGAGAGCACCCAGGAATCACGAACGTGATATAAAAAAAAATACGATTTACTTTCACCCCTACTATCACATAGGAGCTTAAAACGCTTGAATTAATAAATTAACGGACAATCTATATTGTATAGATAGCATTTTATTTTCTAGGGTGGTAACGAAACGAAATTCGAAGAAATATTTTAGTGACATCTTGCTTTGACAGATCCTTCAGCCTTTTTTTAATAAATATAAGCTTTATAAATTTTGAATAATTAATTAATTCAAGCCATAGCTTAAGCTTCTAGTGTTTACTTTCTTAATAAGAAAAAGTAAAGGCGTCCAAAAAAAGATGTCACCCGATCTACCGAAGTTTAAACCGATTTGTTTCCACTCAAAGCACTAAAAATATGGGCAATATTGCCAGGTCTTCCTCTTCACATTTTTCATCCTGATAATTTTTCGGCTAATACAGAAATTTCAATACCGGCAATACTTTGATCGAAAGCCAGAGCTTGCGACTGGAAGCACTGGCTGGAAGCAATTGCGTTAACGCATTTCTTCTTCCTATAGAAGTCGAACTTGCGATCGCCGCGACCGAAAATTTTACTCGTATTGGCCGGCGGTCTCGTTCTATATGCGATTAAAAGCAATTAGAGGAAAGGTGGAAGCATTTTAATGCGATGCATATCCCCTTCCTATTTAAGTTGAACTTGCGCTCGTCGCGCGAGAAAATTTTGCTCGTATTGACCAGAGGTCTTGTATATGAGTTTTGAAAATCGCATCTTTTTCCGTGTGGAAGGCTTTCAACTATCGTTGGTAGGAAAGTATGAGAAAAAAGCTGTCCTTAGCACATTGATGCTGTAAACAGTGGTAGACGAAAATAATGCGTGAATGGACGCCACGCCACTGTCATATACATATTGAGGAGCGTTAAGGCAATGTAAATAATTGTTGCCTGTGTTAATTCTAAAAAAAATGTAAATAAAATGGCATTAAGCTGAATAATATAACAGAATTATGATTGAGAGTAAAGCAGTAAACCAGTCATACGAGACTAAAAATGAAATAAAAACTTTTGTGATCTTAAGGAGTTTTCTATAGGGAGCGGCAGAAAGGGTGACAGCATTGAACTAATTTGTTTTACATTATGCTAGAGTAGCTATAAAAATGTTTCGAACCAAATGTAAGCTTCAAAAATTGAATAGGAACTACGAAACTGTGTACATTGGATTTGGTGAAATTGTACAGTTTGTATGTGAGGTGGTAGAAGGAGTGGGAGATTTTTTGTGATTTTCGAGAAACAACTATAGTCATTATGAAAATGATATGTTTTAAATTTCAGATCAGTAACATTCATACCTTTAAAGAAAGCCGAGTTTTTGAAAAGTTGTGGAATTGTGTTACATAGTTTTGGAGGTGGTAGAAGCAGTGAAGCTAATCGCTTATTTTTTTTTCTCCAGATATTAATAATAATGCTAATTCAGTATTTGGTACAACATTTTAGCAAGATGAATGTTATTTGCACTTAGAAATTTGGTGCATATTATTTCATGAAAAAGTGTATTTAGTATGAGAAGTGGGCGAAGTGGAAGTTGAATTCAAATAATTTGTAAACTTAAAGATCACATTTATGATAGAAATAAAATATTGTTGCGAGCTAGAGGTTCGCCGGATTTCAAGAAAAACACAATTCGATTAAAAATAGAGGATAATTTATTAATTCGCACTTTTATACAGTTTCCCGATCACTTCGCCTTTTTCACAACACTGTCGCGTGTTTTACTATCGCTTTCTTGTACCGGTTCGCGTTCTTCCACCGATAGGTGTCGCTCAATAACTAACTGCTGGTCTGAAAGCTGCGGTATTTATATTGGGTTTTTTTCCCAATTCTCGAACCTTGTGGTGTATTCTTCGGGTGGGTATGTGTGTGTGTCTAGACTATTTCAGGTTTTGCTTGAACGTTCTAGATGGCGTTTTACACAGTAGGGGATAATGCTCTACGTCATTCTCGACGATTCGAGAGAGAGATCGAATTGCGTGGTTGCCAGATCTGTAACAATATTCTAAATTTCAAATTAATAACTTTTATGGTTTTCAAGAAAATTTGATTATTATGAGTTTTTGCAAATGAGTCATTTTTTATGGGAGGGGGTAAAAGGCGTAGGGGATATGAAATAAAACCAAAAGTAGATTACATCTCGGAATATACCTTACAAATTATGCAAATCTTATTGCGATCAGTTCATCCGTTTTTGAAAGACGGCCAGGCAGACAAACAGACAACAATCTCAAAAACGTGTTTTTATGCTTAGTTATAGTAACTTATAACCATTTGTACCAACGAGCCAAATCGCTCCACTCATTCTACCCCCTCCCATACAAAATGACCCATTTTCAATTATTTACAATAATCAAATTTCCTTGGAAACAATTTCTGAAACTTGAATTTTTTATAGAACATTTTTGTAGCTACTCAATCATGATGCCTTCTTCTTCTATGGCGCTACAGCTCAAATCGTGCCTTGGCCTCCCGGCCTTCAGGTTCCTTAACATTTTTTTCATTATTTATTGTGGAAAGGTTGTTAGACCTTCGCACAACCCTCTATCTGCGAATTTTTCATTTTCGTAGATTGAAGTGACCAATGTATACCCCAGCAGTCAGTGTGCTGGAATTATGCATCGACCGGGATTTGAACTCGCGACCTTCGCATTGTAGACCAACACGTTACCCGCTAGGCTACACCCTAGCTCAATCATGGTGTGAAAAAAATTAGTTCAATGCTGTCACCCCTTCTACCCATACACAATTTTTAAAGGTGACAAAAATTTCTATTGCATCTATAGTATCGTAGAATCATAGTGCTGTTATGTTTATTTGTTGCAACTATCTAGTTCATACAGTATACATATGTATAAATCTCATACGTAAAATGGAATTGAGTACATTCTCCTGAAATTGCTTCAAAATGATGAATAACAAATTTATCGCCTACGAGTGTAATGCAAAAGATATCAACTTATTTTTTGTTACTACAACATGTGACATGTGCAAAATTTTTATTTTTTTTCTATCGCATTGTAGTTAATGTGGTTCTAGCCTAGGGAAAAATTCGCAATTAACTAGATTTTATGATCATTTAACAGCACACTGAATTTTCCCAGTCAAATTTTCCCAGTCAGGTTCTGACTATCGGTTATTAGGATGATTATTTTTTCGGTTAATTTACCACTACCAGAACTATTTTGAGCTATTTGCATAATTTTCCAATTTCCAATTATATCATGCTCAGTGGAAACGCCTTTCAGGGCTCACGACACCGCATAAGATTGATATCTTTGCAGAGACAGATCGAACAAGCGGGATGATGATATTCCAAATTATTTTCGCAAATCATCAAATTCTCGTCTCAGTCACTCACTCGAAAATCAAACGGCACAACCCCTAAATATTCGACCAGGCGTCGAGAATTCAGAGTGTGTAGAACTTTTCGAAACCGATGGACTTGCATAGAAGTTTTGCGCCAACCCACTCTGGCACGGGCGGCACTATTCGAATCAATTTCGAAGAGCCATTACACTCTAAGCGCGTTGATAAGCACTTCAGTGTGTTTTTTTTTTGTTTTTTGCTTGATAAAACGGGGGCTAGTTGAATGGATTCAAATTAGAATCGACCTTGCCCCCTACGCGCTCGCCCAGCAACTTGAAGCGTTATCGACTTCTGTGTCCAGGTTTCGGTCGTCACTCGTGGCGAAAAACTTGTGAAATTGATTCGTTCGGTTTCAACCAGGCGCCCATGGCTCGAACGAGCAAAAGTCGCTCGCCAAACGACATATCGGCCGGGCGACGCGATGGTGGTTGCTGTGTGTGAAAGTCCCACTTTTCCCATTGGGTGAGAAAAACGACAACATTCGCGCTGAAATCGAAATTCTTTGTGTGGCCTTAAGTTGTTCGTAATATGCCGGATGCCGGCTGCCGGCAAGCGTTGTTCGGCAGCAAACGTCCCTGGCTGGAATGCGATGTCGATTATCGCATTCTTTTTCCAGCGCGACTAAAGAAGGCATTGAAAAGCGCTAAACGTAAGCAGCGATTCTGGCGAGTGTTCAACTCTTTCAAGTTTGGTCTTATGCTGAAGCTCAACGTAATTTTGAACGACGACGCAGTCGGTACTTTCACTTTCAATTTATTCAATGTCGAATTTTCTCACAGAGTTACTCAATTTTCATAATTATTTAATTATGCTGAGCTAATTATACCGAAATCACAACATGCGTTTTTCTTATTGTGTTGCGAAAATGCGGAAAAATTTTGGTTTTTTGTGTATTAGCAGTTAACAATGATCATTTGGTGCGCAGCTGGCAAAAGGCAGTGAAGGGCATTAATTTGTAATCTAGCTGTAATTAAAATTAAAATATTTTGTAAGGTATTTCCATTTTTTGTTTAAATTCACCAAAAATGATGTATGTAATCGGCAGCTGGAAAATTAAATTTATATGTACCCACTAGCTGAATGGCGCTAAGACAAAATACTAAGGCATTGAGGATGAAATTTAACATGATTTGTCTGGAAGGCGTCGAATGAACATTTTACGGGTTCCTTTCGATTGTTATCGTTTCGTAAAGTTTCCTTGTTCGATGACTGCTTCGATAGAAATTTCTTGGGCAGAGCAAAGTTGTTCGCCACTAAAGGCAAAATTGAATGACCACGCCGGAACATCACGTTTCAGAGAAATGTGGCAGACCTGCGTTTTAGCGGCGTTAGACTCTACTCTATTTTTCCTACCCCATTCCAGGATTAAGTCAAGGTCGGAGTTCAGCGAACCGAATAATAAGTAATAAAGCACTAATAAGTAATAAAGCACTAACTCCGCCATAGCCGGTTCCAAGCCCGGTTGAGAAAGGGAGAGGGAACCTGAATGGCCAGTCTCAGGAAGTAGGCAAAAAGTATGATATAGTGGGACTCGCAGAATAGCTGTGAAAACTCCAGCATGACATATTTAGCTGAAAACTTCCACCCTTTTTCTACCAGGGTATAATAAATAACTAGGACCCATCCTCCAGGTCAGGGGTTGGGCGAGGCGTCGATAACGTGTCACCGAAAAAAAAAACACTGTCCAGAAACCTGAATAACAGCCTCGGAAAGGATGAACTCAACGGCAACGACTTCGACTTCGTTCCTCATTTAGGTCAGGAGCTCTGAAAGAGAGAAAGTGGCAAAACACAACATCAACATAACTGCCATCCAAGAAACGAAATGGCACGGTAACGAAATCATGGATATAAGATCACATACAATCTATCCAAGTGGAAAATTGTCGGGAAGCAGAGAGTTTGGAGTCGCTTTTATCGTTCACAAAAAATTTAAACAGCAGGTCACACGCTTCAGCCCAGTAAGTGAAAGATAGGTTGCAATCCGCGAAAAATTTTTCAACACTTGGTTGATAAACGTTCACGCATCAACAGAAGACTCAGGCGATATAACTAAAGACGAATTTTAAGCCACCCTAGCGACAACCTAAATGACCTAAAATCATCAGAAAGGAGGAGGCTCTTAGAAGAAGGCACAGTGTCCACGACATAACCAACGACAATGGGCCAACGTCTTACTGATTTCGCAAGCAGCAAAAATATTATAGTAAGCTCTACGTGCTTCCCACATCGAGATGTTCACAAACGAATGTAGGCATCACCAGATGGTCACACCTTCAACCAAATAGACCACATTCTTATTGAGAAAAGGGCTGCTTCCAGCATACTTGATGTAGGAACTCTTCACGGTGCGAATTGTGACTCTAATCACAATCTAGTCAGCACAGAGCTAATTATTGGTTCCGAATAGCTTGTGGTGGATATTCCAAAACGAGTAGTGCTCGCAAATTCAATGTCGACAAACTTAAAGACGAAACGGTGGCGCAGGCGTACATGGCAGCACTTAATCAACATTTGAACCCAATATATGAAAATTCTCCGTAGAAGAGGTATTAGGATATCAAGCACGCCGGAAAAAACATAACAGAATTATGATTGTGTTTAAAGCCCAATCATATGATACTCTAGATGAGATGGAAATGACTTTAATATACCAGAAAATATGTCATCTCAAATTCTCTTGAATAGTGAATAGAGACTTTTGCATGTGAGGTGGTAGAAGTAGAGGGGAGGTTTGTATTTTTCGTATATGACACTGGACATGGCATACAAAATGTTTTTTGCTGAATTTACAGTTTTTAGTTTTCATTATTTTTAAAGAAATTGGTTATAGATTTTCTGAAATTGGGGCATTTGTATGGGAGGTGGCAGAGGAAGTGGAGCGTTCAAGATGATTTTGAAACTGCTTATAATCATCCATATCACCATGCTTTGATTCAATTTCAAAGTCGACAGCTCTCATATACTGAAGGAGCAATGCTTTCTTGAATTTAAATACAGATATTTGTATGGGAGGTGGTAGAAGGAGTTAAGCGGAGCTGATAATTTTTTCTAACACTTATTTAAATTATTAAGAAACAAATTCTGGCGAAATTTGAAGTTTGTACTTTTTCTAGTTTGAATGGAAATCGATAAAATGCATTTAACAAAAATTATGCATTTGTATGGGAGGGGGTAGTAAGAGTGTACGGATCAAAACAAATTTTTTTCGTATTATTAATATTTCTTGTATACTTTATACAAAATATCAAGTTGATAGCTTTAACAGTTTCGATGGAAAATAATTTAATTTAAATTTCAAAATTTCGTGAAATTTGTATGGAGTGAAATGAAGTTGATAATTATTTTTAAAATAAATTGCAATTATAGTATAATTAATTCCGACAAAATTTCTTCTTTTCAGCATCACCAATTTCAATGAAAATCGAAAATAGGTATTTTTCAAAGGAGGTGGTAGAAGGAGTACGGGGATCGGGTCAATATTCCGTGATATTAATGACATCTCTATCATAATACTTTGACCCAAATTTCAAGTCGATAACTTAAATAGTTTCAAAGATAAATTAATTTCTTATTATTTCGAAATTTCATGAAATTTGCATGGGGGGGGGGGGGGGGTAAAAGGAGTGGGGGGATGTAACCTATTCACAAACTTAAAGTTACGTTTTTGCTAAAAATGACACTCAACATTTTTTAGCACTATAGCTCAAAGCTTTCGAGAGTTCTGCTGTAGACAGACGCACAGACGGACAGACAGACAGACAGACGGTCACTCGGAATCGAGGTTTTTGAGCGACAACAAATATTTCTGTATCCTTGGCGGCTCTGTGCGAGCATTATTTCTTAGCGTTACAAACGGTAAGGCAAAAACAATATACTCTCAGACTCCATTTGATTGGTTCGACCAAGAATACCGCGATGCAATAGACAGAAAGAACGATGCTTACAAAACATTTACCGAACGACCAACACGAACCAAAAAAGAAAGATATGACGAGCGTAGGCGATATGCGAAAAAGACTTGCAGGCGAAAACAAAGGAAGTACCATAATGACAAGATACAAAAAATGGACGACGATTTGAGACAAAATAAATCGCGGGACGCATGCGCAATAATAAAAGACCTAAAAAAGGGTTATAAGACAAAAACCAGTCTCTCCAAAGACGCAGAGGGCAACATCATTAGCGACACACAAGAAATGAAAATGAGATGGGCTTCCTACTTTGAAAGCCTTCTCAATCTCACCCCATTAGCGCCGATCACAATTGATAATATCTCAATTGAGGTTTCAACTGAAGAAGAAGAACCAGCATCGAAACTACCCAAGCTTGCTGAAATCAAAGCAGCCCTATGTGACCAAAACCTAAACAAAGCGCCGCGAATTGACGAAATAACAGTTTAAATACGGTGGAAACTGTGTCAATAAAATACTGCACAACATGATATGCAATATTTGGACTATAAAATAATGACAAAAATTATTGAACGTCGTCTTAAGCCCTATACTAATGAAATAATTGGCAAATACCAAGTGTGGATTCAGAATCGGAAGATCTACAACAGACCAGATATTCTCGGTGAAACAGGAGCTTGAGAAATGCTGGGAATATAGCACATACGTGCACCAAATCTTGGTAGATTTGAAAGAAGCATACGACAGTATCGATTGGAGAGTACTGTACTAAATCATGCTTGATTTCGAAATTTTCCCAAAACTAGTCCAACTAACAAGACTCACAGTGACGAAATCTGAATCCCAAGTGAGAATACAACCCGATTCCACAACTAGCTTTCGAACGGAATGCGGTTTGAAGCAGGGAGATGGTCTAACCCCCATACTTTTCAACTTGGCACTGGAGTATTTCTTCCGAAAATCCCAGTCGACACAAACGGGACACTATTATTCAAGTCCACCCAACTAGTAGCATACGCTGACGACATTAACATCCTAGCAAGATCCTTCCCTAGTGCTAACGAGGTATTTGCCAATCTTTACTCCGCCGCAAAAGAAGTCGGTTTGTGCATTAATGAAAGCAAAACAAAAGTAATAACGAAAAACAGAAGGAGAACGCAAATCAGACAAAAAATAACAATTGTGGAATATAATTTGGAGAGTGTGATTAACTTCATATATCTTGGGGCTAATCTAACAAAGGACGGCAATGAAACGGACGAAATCAATCGACGGATAATACTAGCAAATAAAACGTATTATTCGGTACTTCCAATAATGAAATCTAAAAAAGTGCACAGGAAGAATAAGCTGAAAAATTTTATATGATCTGTGCTCTGTTATGGCAGCGAGACGTGGACATTAACGCGAACTTCCGAAAAATCAGTTAACGCATTCGAAAGAGAGGTCCTCCGAAGAATTTTGGGACCTGCGAAGGAATGAACGGAATGGCGAATAAGATACAACCATGAGTTGTATCAACTCTACGACGAGCCAGAAGCTTCAATTTTCATCAAGCTACGTAAGCTGCAGTGTGCTGGCCATGTAGAGCGAATGGAAGGCAGAAGAATCTCCAGACGTGCTCTTAAAGTCAAAGCTAGTGGTAACCGGCCAGTAGGCAAACCACGCAATCGATGGTAGCTCTAGAACGCGGGCTTTGGATCGAAACAATTGGAGACGACGTCTTCAGGAGGCCAAAGCCCGATCTGGGCTGTCGCGCTATTGGTGACCTAAAGCACTGTCATCTGCGAAACTATGGGTTGGATGAAGAGTAGAAGACAAAAGGTCATTAACAAATACCATGAACAGAGTAGGCGGTAAGACAGAATCCTGGAGGACCCCGGAAGTAATTGGGAAGGGAGAGGAAGAAACGCCTTCTAATACTACTCGTGTAGTACGTTCGAACAGGAAACTCTCAGGCAATCGAATGAGGGTAGCAATGTCCAATGGCCGTTAGTTTAACGAGCTATCAGCACCAGTCTTTCCAGGTTTTGCCATACCTTCGGTAAGTGGGAAAGACTGATGCATGCTTTGTATATGTCAACCAGGAACTGAATTTTCGTTTCATCCGCATGCTGGGTTCTAGCGGGATAGACCTGGTTCAGTATTGGTGACTTGTAAAGTTTGAAAGAACTGAACGCAATTCTTATGTTTTCAGGCGTCTCGAATGTATATACTAGTTTCAAGAGCCAGAATGCGATCAGCACATGAACTTTGTGGCGGCGACTCGAAGCATCCGGCAAATGCGTTTGCATTAAAGTTCAAGGGATTTGCTGCTAGACTCCGTCCGAGAAGCATCACCTTTATCCAGAAATTCAGGCATGTATGTGACTTTGGATAGGATCCTCTTTATCCCAGCGGTATCATTGACGTTATTGATTTTTTCACAGAATCACTTCCATGGACTAGGTTTGACGGATCTTAACTGTTTTTTAAACAGTGTAAGTGCTGCTTGATATTGGTCCCAGTCTGAATAATGTTTGGTCCCAGTCTGAATAATGTTTGCTGTAATTAGCGTTGTCAGAGAGACCACATTTCCAACATTTATAAGGCTGTATATTTCTTTTTAGCTAGGGTGTAGCCTAGTGGGTAGCGTGTTTGTCTACAATGGTCCGTGAGTTCAAATCTCGGTCGACGCATAATTCCAGTACACTACCCGCTTGGGTATACCTTGGTCACCTCAATCTACAAAAATGAAAAATTCGTAGATAGATGGTTGTTCGAAGGTCTAACAACCCTTCCACAATAAATAATGAGAAATGTTAAGGAACCTGAACGTCAGGATTCCAAGGCCTGATTTGGGCTGTAGCACCATTGTAGAATTAGTAGATATTTTTATACTCTAGATGGAATCTGAGAATATTATAAGTTTGCCACAAAGTCCGTCCATCGGTCCGTCCATCCGTTCGCCCGTCCGTCCGTGTCCTCTCTAGCTTGAGAACGTTGATCTAGAAAGTTTAAATTTTATACACGTCTTTTTTGACAAAAAAATAAGATCAAGTTCGTGAACGGACCAAATCGCTCCACCTCCCATACAAAATGACGCAATTCCGCAATTTAACAACAAACAGATTTGCTCGAAAAGTATTAAAGCTATTGGTTTGAAATTTGCAATATATTACTTTTATGATTACTTCAATTTTATGTATAAGAATTACAACCTCCTTCCACCACCTCCCATACAAACTGCACTTTTTCATAAAATGCTCTAAACCAATTTATTCAGTGCATATAAAATTTATCGAGCTGAAATTGCGCACTAAATATTTATTTAGAGTGAAATATTAGTATGACCAAAAAAAATTAGATGATTAGCTTCACCCCTTCTCCCCCCTCCTCCAATACAAAATGACGCAACTTCGCAATTCGAACTGACTTGTTCAAAAATCGTATTAGCTATTGATCTGAAATTTGGAGCATATTACTTTTATGATGACTTCAATCTACTGCATAAAAGTTATTTGAGACGCACCTTCTAAACAAATTTAGTCAGTAAGTATTAAATTGGCTGGAGCTAAAATTATGTACTAAATATTTATTTAGAATTATTAGTAAGACCAAAAAAACTAAACAATCAGCGCCACTCCTTCTAATCCCTCCCATAAAATCTGACAAAATTTCGCAACTTTACAAAAAGTTGATTTTCCTGAAAAATATGAATGCTACTGATCCGCAATTTAAAACATGTCAAAAGCATGATGTTTATAGTTATTTCTGGAACAGTCACTAAGAACTCGCCCCTCCTTCTACCACCTCCCATAAAAACCGCACAATTTCATTAAATCCAATACACTAATTTCTCAGTACGTTTTAAATTGTTGAGTCCTAAATTTTGTATAATACATTTTGATAGCAACTCTAGCCTGATGTGAAAAAATTAGTTCAATGTTGTCACCCTCTCGAAGAAATCTCCGAAAATCAAAAAATGTCTCTTTCATCTAGAGTACCGCATGATTGGGCTTTATGCCCAATCGTAGTCCTGTTTTGTTTTTATCTTCATTTATAAACTACACGACGCGTATGCCAACAAACCATAACTTCCATCTTTCCTCCTACCTTACTCCTACTGGACGTTTGTACAAATCGATTAAAAATGACGAATACATGATACCTGTATCGGATCAAACATGGTGAACAAAATTTGTGTAGGTACGTTGAACATATTAAATTTGGGTGCTGAATTCCCGCTGACGTCAAATGGATTTGGAATTCATACTTTGCATCGTATGACGAAATCGGAAATGCCATAAATTAGGCCGTTCCGAGCCAATACAGGGAAAACGCTCGAATTTAAAAATTTAAAATAAACAAAACCAATCTGAAAAGGATAGAGGTCTTCCAGGTCAGACAGCAACAACGCCCGTTAAGGAAATCCGTTTTGTTCTAGTTTTCAAAAGTATACATACTCAACTGCTTTTCCAAACCACCTCAAGTTTAAATTCAAACACAAATTCAATTTGCATCACAACGGTCGCCTAATTATTTCCATATCTTGACACGAAATCAACTTATTTAATTAAATACTCGTTAAATGCATCCATAATTGTTATTCACTGCTCTCATAAATCATAATGAAAAAAACAAATTGCATACCAACATATCCATTTCCAAACTAGATTTATGACAGACTCTCGCTAAATCCTTAGCAATATAATGAAAATAGCGAATGCCCTTCACTTATAAATAAATAAGTTTAGACCGCTTCCACGCTGGCGGGCCTACATACGTGAGCATTTCGAAAAAAAAACAACCAAACTAGAACTTATCGTCCGCAGCAAGTTGTCAAGACCAATCATTGGCAAACAATAATTTGATATATAATTATCATAATCAGGCTGGGGCTTTTTTTCCTCTCTATCTTATAAAAGCTAAAACGAAATAATTACGGAGTGCTCAGACGGTAGACGCCAGCCGCGCATTTTTCAGATCAATTCGAAATTCATAAAATGCGCGCCAACAAGCAGAACTGACTAACTTGTTGGATTAACTAGAGCCAGCTGAAAGGCATAAAACTCGATATTTCAACGTATCTAATTCTGACTTAGATTGTGGCGACGACTGCCACTCCGATACTACACACCAGGCCACCACGAACGACGACTACTGTCGACATTGTCGATAGAGTCCATCGCTAAGAACATGAATCCGCGATAGCCGCACTTATGGCCTTTGCAATAATAAAGCTCTGCTAGAGTTGCATAATTTCATGCAAAGGTGATAATTAATTTCGGTTTTTGATATGCCGGAGCCCCCTTCTCCTGTATGCTGTTCGTTCACTCGGGTTTCAGCCGCCGTGTTTCCAACAATATTTTCATTTTATCTGATTCTTGTACGAGTAGCGCAAACTTGTTATACAGATATGTGTTACGATTTATAAACAAACAACCTTGCTAAATGCCATCGGATAATAGCGCAAAGCTAGCGAACTGCCTGATGCAATTTTTGTTAAAATTCCAAATTTAATTGACACAACAGCGTTACCGTTCAGGAACTACCGCGGACCGCGCTCCTAATAACAAATTAGTAGTTTTTTTCTGTTATGCATTATCCTTAACATTACTGAGGCGGTATAATTAATTATTTATTTTTGTTCGGATCGGATTATCAGTGATTTTCATAATTCGACAGCGGATCATTTGTCTTTATTTATTTGCGATTAAGAAGATTGAGTTAGGATATCACTAGAAGGAAAAACATTTTTTTATTATTTATTTATTATTATTGCTTTGAGTGGTTTATTTTTATTAGATAAGTAGTTTTTTATTTTCGCTTGCAATTAGCAATTGGTGTTCGTTTAAATTTTTGTCACATCACTCAGCTCGAATTATTTGCATAATTCTTTTCCGGCAAAAGAGAAAAAAAATTGTTTCTTGTTTAAATTTTGCGATATATTTCATATTTGATATGAAATAGACGATAATTTGTCTGTTATTCTTTAGCCATTTCAGTAGATTTTTCACAATTTTCGAGCAAAAAAATTGTTTTTCGGTTAAACCCATTACTTGAATTTTAACGAAATCTAGAATATGTTGAACAAAAAAAATGGGACCCCTGGGCTGCTCGGAGGATATTGTTTAGTATTCAGGACAAATTTACTGAAATAAGGTAAAAGTTTTAATTAATCAGATTAAATTCAAATGGTAAACCAGTGGAGTAAGTGTTTACACCAGGGCCACTCGGCGAAACTCTAACTTTAAACTATAACATAACAGGGTTGCAATTGGGCGTAAAGCCCAAACTAATTTTTTCACATCACGCTAACGTTGCTAACAAAATGTTTTATACAAAATTTAGGATTCAAAAATTTAATGGGTACTGAGAAAATTAGTGTATTGGATTTAGTGAAATTGTGCAGTTTGTATGGGAGGTGGTAGAAGTAGTGGGGAGTTATTAAAGACTTTTTTAGAAGTAACTGTAAACATCATTTGATTGACATATTTTAAATCGCAGTTCAGTAGCATTCATACTTTTCAGGAAAATCGACTTTTTTTAAAATTATTCAATTGTGTCAAATTGTACGGGAGGGGTAGAAGGAGTGAACCTAATCGCCTAATTTTGTTTGGTCTTACTAGTAATTCTAAACCAATATTTAGTGCACAATTTAAGCTCGATAAATGTCATACGTACTGAGTAAATTGGTTTATAGTATTTCATAAAAAATGCAGTTAGTATGAGAGGTGGTGGAAGGAAGGGGAGGACACAAAAAATTGTTATACAGCAGTTTGAAATTATTATAAAAGTAATTTATTCTAAATTTCAGATCAATAGCTTTCATGCTTTTTGAAAAAATCCGTTTATTGTCGAATTGCGAAATTGTGTCGTTTTGTATGGGAGGGAGTAGAAGGAGTAAAGCTAAACGTCTAATTTTTTTTGGTCTTACTAATAATTCTAAATAAATATTTAGTGCACAATTTCAAATCGATAAATTGTATATGCACTAAGTAACTAAGTAAATTGGTTTAGATCATTTCATGAGAAAGTGCAGTTTGTATGGGAGGTGGTGAAAGGAGGGGGAGGACACCCCCACCCACCAAATTTCAGATCAATAGCGCTTATACTTTTCGAGAAAACCCGTTTATTGACAAATTGCGTAATTGAGTCTTTTTGTATGGGAGGAGTTAGAAGGGGTGGAGCGATTTGGCCCGTTCACGAACTTGTCCTTACTTTTTTATCTAAAACGACATGTACAGAGTCTTAACTTTCTAGATCAACGCGTTCTCAAGCTAGGTTTTGAGAAAATTTATGTATTAAATTTAGTGAAATTGTTGCAGTTTGTATGGGACGTGGTAGAAGCAGCGGGCGGTTTTCAGTATTTTTTTTGTCAGTAATAACTACGAAGATTATGGAATTGATATCCTTCAAATTTCATACCAATAACATTCATACTTTTCAAGAAAATCGATTTTGTAAAAAGTTCTGAAAATGTGTCACTTTGTATGTGAGGGAGTAGATGGAGAGTAGTTAATTAGTTAATTTTTATTAATTCTATTAACTACGAATACTGCGCAATTTCAGTTCAAATAATTGTGAAATGGAGCACTATAACATCCAAATCTTGGGCTTGAGCGAGGTCAGGTGGACAGGATCAGGAGAAGAACGAACCCCTAGCGGAAACACTATTCTGTACATTGGCCCTGAAAGTGAAGCCAGAAATGGCGTGGCGTTCGTCCTTACGCCGAGAGCGAGAAACAGTCTCATTAGGTGGAAACCAATCTCGGATAGGATTATCGTCGTCAGGCTCAGAACCAGTGTCAGAAACGTCACAATTCTGCAGTGCTACGCACCAACTAATACCGCAACATCTGGTGACAAAGAGGAGTTTTATAGCCAACTGAGTGCCACCTTCGAACGTGTTCCAAGAGGTGATATTATTATCATCTCAGGAGATATGAACGCCCAGGTTGGATCAGACAACACTGGACTAGAACACGTCATGGGGAAGCATGGTGACCCTTGGGTCGATGCTTCACGACCTTGGATTAAGAGACCCGAAAACGGCGAATTATTTGTGGAGTTCTGTAGTACTCGGCAAATGGTCATCGGAGGGACCCTTTTTCCACACAAGAGTCATCATAAAACATCTTGGGTTTCCCCTGACGGTGTTACTCAGAACCAGATCGACCATTTGGCTATAAGTCACCGATGGAGAAGATGTCTCCTCGATGTGCGAGCGAAACGTGGAGCTGACGTGGGGAGCGATCACCACTTGATGGTTGCCTGCTTGAGATTGTGTACAGCAGCTATCCGACAACCACAAATTCTTCAAATGAAGCGCAAGCTTAATGTGGATAAACTCAGAGATCCCAACAAAAAACTCGAATACACCACCATTCTACGCGAAAAGTCATCCACATTGGGTGAACATGAAATGCGCACACTGGACGCCAATTGGGAGGCAACCAGAAACACTTTTCTAACTAGTGCTGAAGAATCTGTGGGATATGCGCAAAGCGGTGAGAAACCCTGGATGTCGCAAGACACATGGGACAAGGTTGACAATCGGAAAAAAGCCAAATTGGCAATCATCTCTCAACCCGATGTCAACCAACGAACGCCCGACTTGAGGCAGAACTACCGCGATGCTCATATACAGCTTAAAAAGGCTGTTAGATGCGAAAAGAGAAAGGCCATTGAAGATCTGGCAAACAAGGCAGAATCTGCGGCTTACCTTGGGGATATGGGTTCACTATTTAAAATCATGAAACAGTTGACGAATAGGAATTTCACCGCCAACCACCTGGTGAGAGATGTCAACGGAACTCTCCTTAATATGAGTGAACACCAGTTGCGACGATGGAAGGAATACTTCTCTGATATTTTAAACATCTTGTCAGATGAAGATATTCCGGAAACAGAACAACTTCCAAACATCCAACCGCAACAATCCTCTATTAGGGACGATCCCCCAGATAAGGAAGAGATAGTTTCCGCCATTCGGTCAATGGCGGGAAGGAAAGCTCCAGGTATAGACGGACTACCAACCGAACTCCTCAAAGTGAACCCGGAAATAACAGCCGATATACTCCTCCCACTCTTCACTAAGGTGTGGAATGATGGAAGATATCCGACTGAATGGAAGGAGGGCGTCATTGTGAAAATTCCGAAGAAGGGCGACCTTCGGGATTGTGGCAATTGGCGTGGTATATATCTACTTACTGCCGTATCAAAAATTATGGCTAAGGTAATTCTCAATAGAATTAGTGATGTCGTCGAGAGCACTCTCGAAGTTTATCAGGCTGGATTCCGTAAAGGGTCGTCTTGTACCGACCACACAAATACCCTACGGATAATATTAGAGCAGTCAGCCGAAATGGGTTCGCCACTACATCTCATGTTTGTGGACTTCGAGAAGGCTTTCGACAGCGTTAAGCGAGATTACATATGGAATGCTTTGCGTAGGAGAGGTATTCCAGATAAGGTCATAGCTATGATTAAAGAATCCTACGAAGATGCAAGGTGTCGCGTCTTGCATAGAGGAGAGCTGTCCGAGAGCTTTCCTGTGCGAACGGGTGTCAGACAAGGCTGCATATTATCACCAGCCCTGTTTCTGGTGGTAATAAATGACATCTTGAAAGCTGCACTGGAAGGTGGGGAAGGTAAAGGTCTTCAATGGAGACTATTTAACATCTTAAGTCACCTTGATTATGCTGATGACGTGTGTTTGCTTGCACATACCCGTTCGGACTTAGAGTCAAATGTTCGCTCGTTGCATTCTAAATGCAAACAGGCGGGACTGAAAATAAATGTGCGTAAAACCAAGTACATGCACATGGGTTCGAACGCAAGCACACCGATTGTTCTTAATGGACAGGATGTGGAAGAGGTGCAAGATTTTTGCTATCTCGGAAGCATTGTCAGCATGGACGGCGGAGCCGAAAAGGATGTTGAGGCTCGGCTAAATAAAGCTCGTCAGGCCTTCGGTATCCTTTCCCCTTTCTGGAGGTTAAGAGAGATCTGCATTCGCACGAAGCTGCGAGTTTTTGACGCATGCGTCAAATCCGTGTTGTTATATGGTTGTACTATGTGGAAAGTGACCGTTCGACTTACCAAGAAACTACAGACTTTCGTAAACCAATGCCTCCGACGCATTTTAGGAATATTCTGGCCAGAAGTGATCTCCAACGAAGGAGTACAACTCGCCAGACTAAAATAGGTATTGAGATTCAACGGCGAAAGTGGCAGTGGATCGGTCATACTTTGAGGAAACCAGAGCAAAATATCGCAAAACAGGCTCTGGATTATAACCCTCAAGGAAGACGTCGGGTTGGTCGACCATGTAACACATGGAAGCGAGCAGTTGAGCAGGAGGCCAGAGGAATAAACAAGTCCTGGCAACAGCTTAAAGCCGATGCGCAGGATCGCGCCTTGTGGAAGAGAGTTGTTTCTGTCCTATGCCCCTATAGGGGGTCTTAACAGGAATTTGATTTTGATTGAAATTGTATAAGTACTGAGTAAATTGGTTTATTGGGAGTCTGTTATTTAGATCGCCTCCTCTCAGTGCAGACTGGGTAATGCTACGAGGGGAGGTCAAAAATTTCTCGGAATGAAGGGGATGGACAAGGAAGAGGGGGGAAGGGGGGGCGAAGTATTTTACCTCGAGGTATTCCAACACTCAATACATTTATAAATATGAAGTTTCTGTCAAATTGAATCACTAACGTTTTGGTTATCGCCAACTCAACAAGTCGCAGAAAAATCTAGCTATGGAAAAAATTTAGTTTCGTCCTGTCATAAGGTTCCGTACCAAGCAAGGAAAAACGCCACAAGTAATTTTAGAAGGAATATCATTTGTTTATGGGAACTGCCCTGGAAAAACGATGATTTATAAGTGGCATAGTTTATTCAGGCAAGGCAGAGAGTCAACTGAAGACGATGAATGATCGGACTGGCCGATTGAGGCCACTTTGTCAAAAATCATCGAAAAAGTGGGAAAACTTGCTCTCCAAGATCCTCTTTTAAAGTAGAGACAAATTTTAAAAATGGGTGGAGTATAATGCAGCCATTTTGAATATCTTCGACGATCATCTCTGCATGTCAGTGCAAGAAGGGTACAGAAAAAGTAACGCGTCGAGTGTTCGAGCGAGTTTCTGGACCTCTGTAGCTAGAACAGGGATGAAATTATGACCCGGATTATTACTGGAGACGAAACCTGGATTCGTCCTTATGAGCCTGAATCAAAGCAAGAGTCATTGCAGTGGCTCCGTGAAGGCGCTTCATCCCCCAAGAAGTTCAAGATCTCACAATCTGCCGGAAAAACTATGACCACTATTTTTTGGGATTCAAAGGGTGTTTTGATGATCAACTACAAAGAAAAAGAACAAAATATCACAGGGTGATACTATGCCAAACTGCTACAAAAATTAGAGGAAACTATTAAAGAAAAAAGAAGAGGAAAGTGAACTCAATGTTTGCTGCTTTTGCGCGATAACGCACCTGTTCATAAGAGCCATGTTGCAATGGCTGTCCTACAGAAATGCGGCAACGGAATATTGAACAACCACCTCATAGTCCAGATCTAGCCTCTTCCGATTACTATTTGTTCTCAAAACTGAAGATGAAAGGTGAAGTCGGCAATTTCAGCCTATTTTGTAGACCTTGCTAAGACATTATTTTAGACGGAATTAATAAACTTTGTGAGAGATGTGATAATTGTATTAGACTAAAGGAAGAATATATCGAAAAGAAAAATAATAACTTGTTTAATTTTACCCCCTTCCTTGTCATTCTGCGAAATTTTTGACCTCCCCTCCGTAAAAGATCTGTAGATAGGGAGGAATAAGTCGAACAGCTTGCTCGTGGCTCCGTACCTTATCTAGATAAGGGGGAAAAAAGTCGAAGAGCTTAATGTCGGCTCCGCATTCTATCTGTAGTCTTTGGCAAATGTGGTAGGGAGCATTAAATCATTCAGCTAGCTGTCGGTTCCGTATCCTATCACATTATTGGTATTCTTGTAATCTGGACTGGTCATATTTTAGGCAGATTTCAAGATATTGATGGTTACAAGGGGACTAATCCGTAAAGTGATTCGTACTACGTACGTCCTACCTTAATGGTGACCATTATAAGGTACGGCGCTAGAGGAGTAAGCCTTGGAAATAGAAATTCCCAAATCTGGATGGTTAGTGAGCAGCTAACCACTCATATGCGAACTCTGGATACCAGGCGCCCTTCAGGTTCAATTAGATTTTCCCTGGTCACACAAGGCTCTGCCAGGGGTGACTCTCGCGTTACTCGTGGGAATCAAATAAATAATCCAAGTGTGGCAAAAATGGCAGATACGACCTCTAAAGCTTCACAAATAGCGGTTAATGCCGTTAACGAAGAGGGAAACAATATAACAAACCCTCCACAAAAAGTATGAGATGTGACTGCAGAGGCCAATCCTCCGGTCACGACAAAGTATAAAAGACCGCCACTTAAAGCGGTGAAGAAAACCCTCAGTGGGCCTCTAGTGGATGAGCAGAGCTGAAACAGTTGACTCTCAAAGAAAATAAAAGGAGGCTAAGCAGAGTTACCAAGAGACGGTATTCGCATCACCGTAACCAAGGCAAAACTGCAAACGAAGCGTAAGATCTTGCTTGCCAGCCAATGTAAAAGACGTTACTGCCAGAACGAAATAAGGCAATGAAAAGAAGCATAACCTCATCTACAACACCGCTATCTGTAGGATGTGATAACAAAAGTAAGTAAGTAAAAGCGTCATGCGTTAACCAATAGAAGAGGCTTCGCCCTCTTGGTCGGCACTAGCTAGAGAGACGCGGTTAAATGGATCAGGATCGGTATTATACATACCGGACATCCTCACAAGATACTTACATCAGAGCAGCTTCTGCAATGCAAAAATCCTAAAGCGGCAAAAGAGGGGATAAATCTAAAATTTTGTAGACTCAGCCTTAAGCCGGGATGGATGCCGATCGGTTGCCTTAATGAGCATGGCTGAAAAAACAGCAGGGAGCATCAAGCCGGATGAGTCCACGAACATCAGGGCAGTCCGGTAGGAGAATATTCCGCGGTTAAAAATAATCACGCGATATTTTCCTCACGAGACAGACTCGTCAGAGGAGATAGCTACCTTCGTTGATGCCCAAAGTGCTGGTTTGTGCACCTCAAATTGAATGGTACTTAGCAGAAGGATAGAGGGCAAGAACACAATTTTAACCTTCCCCATCGATGGCCAATCGATGGAGAAGGAGGAGGGTATTCTAAAATTCAGCAAGAGTGATATTAGTACTTCAATTAGCCTAATGACGGGGTACAGTGGAGTAAACCACCACCTCAAAAATATGGGTTTAGCTGAAACCGACATCTGCGGCCTCTATCTCGAAGATTCAGAAGCGACAGAACACATCCTATGTCACTGTGAAGCTGTAGCGAGGAAAAGGCATAATATCTCGGAGAAGGTTTCCTTTCTACCGAGGAACTAGCCAAAATGGCTCCCTTAAAGATACTTAGATTAGCCAAAGCTATAGAGTTATTGTAGGTTAAAGGGGCAATAAACGCACAATAGGCAGCTCTCACGTGTTTCCCAAATTATAATAATAAGAAAATAAATAAATTGGCTTATAGTATTTCAACAAAAAGTGCAGTTTGTATGGGAGGTGATTGAAGGAGTAATACGATGTCACCATAAAAATAATTTAGTCTAAATTTTAGATACATAGCTTTCATAATTTTTGTGCAAATCCGTTTATTGTGAAACTCCGCAAAATGAGTCATTTTGTATGAGAGGGGGAAGAAGGGGTGGACCGATTTGGCCCATTCACGAACTTGTCTTACTTTTTCGTCAAAAACGACGTCTACAAAATTTGAACTTTCTAACTCAACGCGTTCTCAAACTAGAGAGGACGTGGACGGAGGGACAGACCGACGAGCATCCTGGTTTTGAGATTTTTGAGTAATTATTTGAACTTCTGTTTCATTCATTTTTTTCTCCCAGCTTTATTTTTATAGCGTTACAAACTTTGTGGCAAATACTCTTAGATAGATAAAAACAGGTTTTGCTAATAATATATGGCCAGTATAGATTTTATTGTAATAGACTTCTCTCTCGATAAATACACTGTCATGGTCATACTACAGTAACCAAATTTTATTAGTTTAAACGAAAATTATGTTTATATAGTAATGATTACGTAGAATACACTACAGTGCACGCGAAAATGTTATATATAATATCATTATATTCATAAAAGTGGGTTTAAGAAATGTAGTAAATAATGAACTGGACGCTAGGCTAGATCACTAACAACCAAAATGCTCAAGAAATAGTATATAGATGAACCAATGGCAGTGGCGTGGCGTCCATTGATGCAAGGGATGCATTGTTTCCCTTACATTTTGCCTCATGTTGAGTCTTGAAACACCAAACTGAAATCAAAACGAATATGTAAATTCATTCAAAAATTTCTAACAAAAAAACACGCATTATTTTCGTCCAACATTGTAGACAATATTTACGCGCACAGGACAGTTGTTTTCTGACGCTCTTTCGTATATATGAAAGTCCAAAGCCTTCTATAGAGAACACTCGTCGAGATGCAAGAATGCCGGTCATTACGTGGAAAGTGTTTGCTCCCGCCAAGCGCAAGTTCGACTTCTATAAGAAGGGGAGATGCGTTGAGGTAATTGCTCCTATCAAGTGCTTTCAGTGGCAAGCTCATTCCTTCGATCAAATTATTGCTAGTATTGAAATTTCGGTACTAGCAGAAAATTGATTAGGAAGAAAAACGTGAAAAGATGGATTTGCCAACATACATTTGTCGAGCTATGAGGGGAAAAAACAGTTCAAACTTGATATTGTGAACCATTTATGATGTCAATAAGAGGCACTCCGTGATCACAATGAAAATATAAATTTTTCAGATAGAGCAAATTATATTAAAATAATAAATTTGATGTATGTTTTCACAGTGCATTTCGAATTGAAAGAAAAGATTTAAAGGTCTCAGCAGAGACCGAAACGTCACGAATAATAAAGCGTAACAGTGTAGAATCCGGAAATCTTTTCTTTCAACTAATAAATTTGTTAGCTAAATACCATATCGTAATTGTAATTGCTTCCCTTAGGTAAGATATCACGCCACACCACTGACAAAGGGTCGTTGGAAAGTTTTGACGAAAGAAAAAGTTGCGTGAGGCTACATGTTGCTGCGTGTTGAGACATACACTCATACTTGTAAGTAACCAAAAGTCTGTAGGCTCAGTTATTCATTAGTAGTGATAGTCTGAAGTTCTTCTTATGGCATCCTGGTCACGAAGTGAGGTACGTGTAGGTTTGCAGTATAACTTCGCGCTTGATATAAAAATAGACCTGTGATTAAAAGAAAGGACTCTTGCGCTTGGTGATGATTGTCCACATCGTACGCCGGAATTCAGGTGGTACAGAGAATTGCAAAGGGGAAATTTCCCCCTGGAGGATGCTGAAAGGACGAAAGCGTCCCGTTACGCAAAACAACATTGTTGCTGTGAGGAAAATGCATTAAGGAAACAGACAAATGGACTACCGGCAGAAAGGGGATACCTTAGGCCTAAATGCACCTGCAATTTTCGATTCATTTTTATTCTGCATAATTATTTGTAATTGAAGAAACTGTGTTGTGTCTGGGAGCTGGATAGGCTGACTAAGGAGTAGATGACATGACGTGTGACTTGATGCCGGGAGATGCTAAAAATATTTATAAGGGACAATCTTGGTATGTGAACAGCACCGTGACAGGTGATGAAACTTGGCTGTACTATTATGATGTGTCAACTAAGTCTCAAAACAAAGTTTGGGTATTTGGGCTTGGGGTACGCATAGCTGTCAGAAATTCCCGATCAGTTAAAAAGAAAAATTGTGGAGCGTGTCGTTTTGGACTCACAAAAGGCAGTCGTACCTAAGTGGTACACCGAGCAATGCTGCCTAAGGTCATCGAATCTTTGAGGAATCTGTGGCGTAAGCCAAGAATGGTCTCCTGATTCCTCCATCATGACAACATTCCAGCTCACTGCGCCTAAGCCTACACCGAATATCTGACCACTACGGGACTGAATCTTCTTAAGCACCATCAGTAGAGTCGTGACCGTGCTCCCTGGAACTTTGCACTATTCCCGCATGTAAAAATGAAGCTGAAAAGGATTCGGTTTTCCAATGATGAGGGCCTTCTGGGAGCATTGGACTACGTGTGTGCCGTAATCCCTTGCGAAAATTGGCAGAGCTGGCTTAAGGTTTGGTTTCGGAGGATGGAGAAGTGCATGTAACATGTAGCGGAAATAACTTTGAAAAAATTAAATAAATAAACCCGTATTGCAAAAATTTCTTAGTACCCTTAGTCCGATGCATAGTTCCAATTGAAGTTATTAGCTTAGTGTGTTATCTTAGCAAATTTAGCCGATTTCAATTTTCTAGAATCTTGATGGTTAAGTTCTATTTAGTCCAAACGATACTCTTCTAAATGACGCAATGAATAAATTTAACTAATTTGGAACAAAATAATCTAGCGCAGTCGGTAATTTTTCAATCAATGACAACTGTAGACAACAAGTTTTCCATTTGTTTCATAAATAATTCAAAAATGTCACAAGTAATTACAAAATAAATTGACTTAAACCTGGAACGCTTAATCATATCTCAATAAACGCAATGTAAATTGCAATTGGAAATTAATATAGAAATCGCTTTTATTACTCTTATCGAAGATAGAAGTTTTTTTTCTCTCTATCTCTAGATCAGCATGATTTAAACAGTTTCTTAATCTCTTCTATATTACCAATCTGCAATCGGAAAAAACCATACACACACGAAACCTTTAAAAGAAAACACAAAAATCACATTTTAATTGCACACATGTTATGCATCGGGACAGTTCCTATGATTTATGTTTTATATGCCTGAAACATATTGGCAATATCGGTTTGTGTTGTGTTTCGTGTTCTTCTCGTATATTCAGCGAAATATTCGATATTTTTGCATCGATCGAATATATCGCAATAAGCACGATCTGCGACGATGATTTTGTTCATATTTGCGACCATGTGTATCGTGTTTTGCCACCAAACAAGAAACATTTATTGTATACGGTTGGTTCATATAATAATGTAGAGATATATGGCAAAGTTTTTTTGCTCGGCACCCCTCTCTCACATTCGTCCTTCACATCCACCCCAGCAGCAGCAAATTTCATTATGCATGCATAAAGTGTTGAAATCTGTCGAACTAAATTTGATTATGCAAAAGCGATAATTGGATGGGAACAAATGGTTTTTGGCTGCATTTTGTCACAATGGATTTGTCTTGGAAATCGTCCCAGCGACTAAACGCATCTTGATGGCGAATAATAGCAAATTAGCTATGCATCAGGTTTCAGACATCCGCAGTTTTGTATGGGACAAACTGAATTGTGTGAGTCATATGTGCATGTAACGTTTTGTCGAACCCGATTATTTGCAATGTCAGTCGACATATTGTACGGGGCTTGTCGAGGAAATATCAATTTTTTTTTATGGTGACACATTCAAATTGTATTTGACTTTAATGTTGATGTGCTTGGAACTTGTTTGTTGAATGATTGAATAGAAGTCGGAATGAGCGTGAATTTGTAGTATTACACGCATTATTGTAAATGTAGGATTTATTCAAGTTTTTGAGATTATACACAAAATTATACAAAAAAAAAATTTATTTTAGAAAAATTCAACGTAGATTGAGCTATTTGTTGCTATGTAATGAAATAAAAGGGAACTATTGTGATCGCGAAGGATATCGACATTAGGTTTTTGAGGTATTTCCACTATTTGAGGGTCAAGGAGTCCAAACCCAAAATGGAGTTGTTACGCCTGTCCGTCTGTCTTCACAGTAACATGAGTAAGCCTCAATAGAAAAGAGTGGGACTTGTCGCAAAAAATCGGGCACATTGTCGAAAAATTCGGTATTGTTTTTGGTATGAAAGCCAAAGCCGCAGTTATTAGCATTCACAAAAAAAAAAATTTATATACAATATATATATGTATATATACATATTTTTTATATATTTATACCTTAGATGAAATCTGAGAATATTATAAGTTTGCCACAAGGTTTGTAACGCTAAGAAATAAGGCTCGGAGAAAAAAATGAATGATACAGAAGTTAATATTATCACTAAAAAATCTCAAAACAGGATGTCCGTCCGTCCGTCCGTCTGTCTGCTGTCTGTCTGTCTGTCCGTCCGTGTCCTCTCTAGCTTGAGAACGCATTGATCTAGAAAGTTCAAATTTGTACACGTCGTTTTTGACAAAAAAAGTAAGGACAAGTTCGTGAACGGGCCAAATCCCTCCACCCCTTCTACTCCCTCCCATACAAGACCAAAATATGCAATTTGTAAATAAACGGCTTTTCTCGAAAAGTATAAATGCTATTTATCTGAAATTTGGAAGATAATAGTTTTATAATGATTCTATTCTACTGTATACGAATTAATTGTGTCCTCCCCATCCTTCCACCCCCTCACATACTTTTCCACTTTTTCATGAAATGCTCTAAGCCAATTTACTCAGTGCGTATACAATTTATCGATTTGAAATTGTGCACTGAACATTTACTTAGAACTAGCGATCGCCCGCGACTTTGTCCGCTTAGGAATCGCAATAATAACATTTTTTGAGAAGATTGTATGTAGTTAGTAGTACATTATGTCGGCTAAATAATCTGCTTTGATGGTTCTTTGAAAACAATGCTTTGTGTTTTGTTGGAATCAGAACCATAAATTATTAAGAATGAAACCGTGATACTCGCATTTGTATGGGACAGGCTCGTGATCAAATCAAACCCATGATTCGAGATCATATGTATACGTGTTAAGGACTTGTAAATAGTTGTAGCTTGTGTTAATTGAAAAAAGCCCAAATAAAATGACATTAAGCTTAAAAACATAACAGGACTTCGATTGTGCGTAAAGCCCCATTATATGATACTACCGATGAAATCGAAATTTTTGTAATCTTAAGAATTTTTGTGTGGGGAGTGATAGAAGGGATGACAGTACTAAATTAATTTTTTTCACACCATGCTAGAGTAGCTATAAAAATATTTTACACCGAATTTAAGTTTGAATAAGGTAACTTGGGAAACTTAGTGCATTGGATTTAGTGAAATTGTGCAGTTTGTATGGGAGGTGGTAGAACGAGGGGGGGGTTTTTGGTAATTTTTCTAGATACAACTATCATCACCATCCAATTGATAACTTTTAGATTTCAGATCAGTTAGATTCACACTTTTCAAGAAAATCGAGTTTTTGCAAAGTCGTGAAATTGTGCCACATTGTATGGGAGGGGGTAGAAGGAGTAAAGCTAATTGGTTAGTTTTTCCAGATAATAATAATTATGCTAATTAAAGATTTAGTACAAAATTTTAGCTCGATCAAAGCTATACGTACTAAGAAAATTGGTTTAGAATATTTCATGAAAAAGTGCAATTTGTATAGGAGGTGGTGCAAGGAGTGGAGGGTTTTTAGTTATTTTTTGAGGAGCAACTACAATTATCATTTTAGTGATATATTTTATATTTCAGAACAGGAACATGCACACTTTTCAAGAAAATCGAATTTTTGCAAAGTCGTGGATTTGTGTCAGATTATATGGGACGGGGTGGAAGGAGTTAAGTTAATTGGTTAATTTTTGCCTGACATTAATAACAATGCTAATTAAAGATTTAACACAAAATCTTAGCTCGATGAAAGTTATACGTACTGAGAAAATTGGAGTATAATATTTCATGGAAAAGTTTAGTTTGTATGGGAGGTGGTGGAAGGAGTTGGGGGATTCAAACTATTTATATACTTGGAGATTGCATTTATAATAGAAATAATATATTTAAATTTCAAATTAATAGCTTTCATAGTTTCCATGAAAATTTGATTATTATAAGTTTTTGGAAATGAGTCTTTTTGTATGGGAGGGGGTAGAAGGCGTGGGGGGAGTAAAATAAAACCTAAAACAGATTACTCCCCGAAGTAGACCTAATAAACTGTGAAAGTTTCATTGCAATTGGTGGAGCCGTTTTTGCGTGAAAGCCGGAAAGACAGACAGAGAAATTTTTTAAAAACGTTTGATTCTGCTTAGTTATTGCTAAAATGAAGCAAAAAACTTATATATAGCTATTTATAAGCAAATAACAGACATACACTACAATTATATTTATATAGATTATTAGTAAGATAAAAAAAAATTAGATGATTAGCTTTACGCCTACTACTACGGGAGGGGGTTCCCGTACAAAATGACACAATTTCGCAATTTGACATTAAGCGAATTTGCTCAAAAAGTATAAGAGCTATTTATCTGAAATTTTGAATATATTACTTCTATAATAATAAATCCAATCTGCTCCTCCCTTTCTTTCCACCACCTCCCATACACAACTGCACTTTTTTATGAAATACTAAGAACCGATTTAATCAGTATATATGAAATTTATCGAGCTGAAATTATGCACTAAATATTTATTTAGAATTATTAGTCAGACCAAAAAAAATTTGGTGATTAGCTTCACTCCTTCTAACCCCTCCCATACAATTTGACATAATTCAACAACTTTACAAAAAGTCGATTTTCCTGAAAAGTATGAATGCTACTGATCTGCAATTTAAAATATGTCACTTAAATGACGTTCACAGTTATTTCTAAAAAAGTCATGAATAACTTCACACTCCTTCTACCACCTCCCATACAAACTGCACAGCTTCACTAAATCCAGGGCAGTGAATCATAGGTTGTCTCTAGGGTGGCATAAAATTCGTCTTTAGTTATATCGTCCTTGTCTTCTGTTGGTGCGTGAACCCCTTAAACACAGCACCTCTCAAAATTATTGTCCGCCTGAGATTATCACTAATCTATATTCCACCCAAAAATTAACTTTCTATCTCTAAGAATTTGGGAGTTAATGTCCGTTGAGCGTAAACGTACAGCGGATGGCGGGAAAGAAAGCCCTAGGTATAAATGGCCAACTAGCCGAATTCCTCGAAGCAGACCTGGAAAAACCAGCCACCCTCACCCTCACTCCTTACTGTGGTTTGCAATGAAAGAAGATATCCACCTGAATGAAAAGAGGACGTCATTGTGATTATTCCGAAAAAGGACGATCTTCGGGACTGTGGCATGGCTAAGGTAGTTTTCAACAGAATTAGTGCTGTAGCAGAGCGCACTCTCGATGTTTATCAGGCTGGATTCCGCAAAAGGTCGCCTTTTACAGACCATACAAATATCCTAGCTATCCGCCGAAATAAGTTCGCAACTACATCTCATGTTTGTGGACTTAGAGAAGTTTTCTACAGTGTTGAGTGAGCTTACATATGGAATGCTTTGCGTAGGAAAGGTATATCAGGTAAGATAATAGCAATGATTTAAGAATCCTACAAAGATACAAGGTGTCGCGTGTTAAAGTGAGTAGAGCTGTCCGAGACCTTTCCTGTGCGAACGTGTGACGTGTGTCAGACAAGGCTGCATATTATGACCAACCTTGTTTCTGGTGGCAACAAATGACATTTTGAAAGCTGCACTGGAAGATGATGAAGATAATGATCTTCAGTGGAAACTGTTAGATATCGTAAGTTACCTTGATTATTCTGGTGATATGTGTTTGCTTGCACATAACCGTTTGAAGTCAAATGATTGCTCGTTGCATTCTAAATGCAAAGAGGCAGGACTGAAAAAAATGTGTGTAACATCAAGTACGTGCATATGGGTTAAAGCACATGTTCATCCATTGTTCTTTACGAACAAGATGTGGAAGAGGTGCACGATTTTTGTTACCTCAGAAGTATCGTCAGCATGGATATTGAGGCTCGTATAAATAAAGCTCGTCAGGGATTCGGTATCCTTTCTTTTTTAAGATACGGAGTGTAACTCAAGGGTTCACCCTTTAATGCGTTGTACAGGTAATTTAGCAGATGAAGTGGATAAAATTTGGGTATACTATAGAAATTTCGGTGGCGAGAGACGGAAATGATGGTGAACATTAATCTTGAATTACCGGAGGTTATACCTGTTTGGGAAAGCGTTAGCCGGCAATGCGTTTCAAAGTCTGGATGTTCGGGAAACAACCGCCAAAATTGAGGAAACCAGAGTGAAACATTGATAATCAAGCTCTAGATTATAATCATCAAGGAATACGTCGCATTGGTCGACCATGTATAATATTACATGGAAGTGAGCAGTTGATTAGGCGGACAGATAAATGAACAAGTCTGGTCTGACCTGCCCGCCCAGCTGTCCACATCGCTCAAACACCTCGATTTAGAGCCGCGCTGCGTTTTTTTTCGGTCTTTAATGTACTTTAAGTAAATTTTTTTTTGTTCTAATTTGTATAATGCCGTCGTGTAATTCCGTATTTTAGTGTTGTGTGTTACCATATATCTATCGCTTTATTGCATTTAAATACTTTTTGGCGGGTTAACGGTGTTTAAATAAAAAATAAATAAAATAAAATTAAAATTGTGCCTGCTTCACCATAAATCATCAAATCATTATCGCACAGCGGCATTTCCATGGATACCAATCCCAGCTAAGTTTTAATTGCCAGATATTCTTGTACGAGCAAATGCAAGATATTACCAGATAGAGAACAATTTTATGCCTCACCTGGTTATCAACCTCCTTCCTTCTTTCGCCAGTAGGGTATCGCGGTCTTTTGTGAAATCAGTTAACAATAATTTTTTATCATTCTCTGTGTCTCCTCTTCATGATGGTGACCGAAGTGTTGTCGATCCTTTGGAAAAAGCAAACCTTTTGGCAGCGAGTTTCGCCCGGAACTCTAGATTTTCGCAGTCAAATCAGAGTCCCCCTCAACTACTACCCTCTGATTTTATGCCGCCATCCCCTCGCTTTCGAACTAGGGCTATTTCCAAGATCCTGAAGGAGCTCAATATTAATTAGCCTGCTGGTCCAGATGGCATCCCCCCATTGTCCATAGGAAATGTGTTTGTTCTCTGTATATAAACCACTTCGCAATCTTTACTATCCTTCATACTCTTTAGGGTGCTTCTAATGACCTGGAAAGTTACAAATGCTTAGCGTATTTCCAAGAAAGAAAGCAAACCGAACCTTGCTAACTATCTCCCTACTGCCAGTGCTTTTGGAGGTAATGTAAACTGCTATTATCTCTATAATGGAGCTACAGCCCAAATCGGACCTTGGCCTCCTGACATTCAGGTTTTTTAATATTTTCCATTACCTATTGTGGAAGGGTTGTTAGCCCTTCGAAACCCTCTTTCTACGAATTTTTCATTTTTGTAGATTGAGGTGACTAAGATACATCCAAGCAGGCAATCTGCTGGCATTATATATTTCGCCGACCGGGATTTGAACTCATGATCTTTGCATTACAAGACCAACACGCTACCCACTAGGCTCACCCTAGCTGCTATTAATTGCAGAATAGTAAACTACTTTATGAAAAAAAAACCTGGTCCACGATCGCCAATTTGGTTTCCATTCAGCACACTTTACAGAAGATCTCCAAGTGTAATTAACTGAAAGTTGGAACTCTTGCATAGACCAATTTGGCGAAAGGCTAGTATTTGCGCTCGACATCACGAAGCGCTTGACAGAGTTTGGCATAACTGTCTCATAGTTAAGCCTTTAACTTTTCCTTCCTTAAAGGGATTGAGAGCTTCCTTTCAGAGCGCTCAATACGATTTGTTCTGGAGGGACTTACTTCTGACTACTTTTCTATTAATTCCGGAATCCTTCAAGACTCTGCCTTATCACCCACGCTCTTTTTAGTCTTTCGAAACGACCTTCTGTCATTAACTTTCACTCCTATACATAGTTTCGCATCACGCTTGACAACACCTTCCAATCTGACTCCCCTGCAGAGCCACGTCCGACTTCAATGTCCTCATGCCGTAGTGAGTCTATAGGTCATTAAGCTCTGAGCTTAATTTAATCCTGGAATGGAGGCAGACAAAGTAGAGTTTAATGGTTCCAAAAACCAGTTTCGCCATTTGTGTTTAAAACATAATGTTCGGCCGCTATAATGTCCTTCAGTGGCGTTCAGATTTCACCTTCTACAGACTTTATGTTACTTGGTGTAAAATTTAACAATTGACTTTATTGGAGTCAACACATCTACAAAGTCACTCTTGATGCCTCGAAACGCTTGGGTATTCTGCGGAAATGCAAAAAATACTTTTTTGCATCTGAATTGGTTACCATCTATAAGGCGTGTACAACTCGCATGTTTGGGCTGTCCCCCAAAATTACACCTAGCCTTGCTCAATCGTATCCAAAAACATGCGATTCGTTGAATTGGAGATGAAACCATATCGGCTTCTATAGACTTCCTCGAGCACCGCCGAAATGTCCATGGTAAGGAACTACGAGATCTAATACCTCCCCTCTTACATGCCCCACGTAATACTCGCCAAGCTGCAAGCGCTTACTAGTATACCGTTAAGCATCTGCCTAGGAGAACTGCGAAATTTTGTAGTCTTTCATCCATCGAACGTCAATATAATGTAGAATGCATTGCAGGGTGGTCTATTTCCAGTGAAGTTCAGTCCACAGCAATTCAAGAACAACGTCCACCGCCATTTCAGACTTATTCCTCTTACATTTCCCTCCCCTTACCCATGTCGATCTAACTATGCATCACGTTTAATGCGTTAGAGTTACTGCTTAAGTTATTTCGGTCACCATAAAAAAATAGTCCTGGCGACAAGTAAAGACGGATGCTCACGATCGCGCCTTGTAGAAGAGAACTGTTTCTGTCCTAGGGGGCCTTAACAGGAAATTGATTGATTGGCAGGTGTCCTGATTTGAACCTAACATAATCAGGTTGGAAGAATTTTGGGAGAATAGCAAGTTGCGAGGCACAATCTTAACATCCAGCAAGCTACCATCACTACATATTGCAACTACAGAGAATTAAATTTGTGTCAAAAACATTTCAATTGTCGCTTGCAACTATGATGCTTACCAAGAATTGCAAGAATGGTGGTCATACCTGGAAAAAGTTTTGTTGATAGAATCGAGGGCTGCAAAACAAGAAATATATGGCTTCAATAAATTTTCCGAGAAGCCCCAACCAACCCATAAATGAGCTTGGTCGCCACATCGAATATCAATCCTCTTTCTGATATTTTCAGCGATAGCTACGAAATACTTTTCATCCAATGAAAACCTTGCAAATATGTATTAATGCAAAAACCCATTAAAATTTGCTTCAACCTAGCCTGATCGCGCCTACTAATAAAACACACCTAATATGTGATTCACCTAACAACATAGTAAGCGATTCCACTGAATCTTATTAAGCAATTCTAGTTCGATGGTCTAAGTTTCAACTTTGCTATTCTATCATTCGAGAGCGTCGTCGTCGCCGTAGTCGCTAACATCTACGGTTTACATTATAGTTAAACAAGGACAAGATCCGATACGACAGTACTGCGAAAGAACTCTACACCGGAGGAGCCGAGGCAAGCCAGTCAGCCAGCAACGAGATAAGTCCTCCTAAATTGAATGATGCAAATTTACAACCTGCATATCATCTTAAGCGATCACATGTCAAGTAAATCATTTGGACATTTAACGACTGCTCTGGACAATAAAACTAAACTATTAAAGTCCAGCGGCGTCCTCGTAAGTCTGCATATCATGTAGGCCCATCCATATAGTTCAACATTACGTCTATATGATTCGCCATTCAATTCAGTATGGTACTCAGTCAGCAAAACGAGTTTATCCAATCCGATCCTATCAACAATTTAGCGGGCATTCATCCCGAAGCCTAGACAGCGGGGGGAAATGCTCGCTATGAGTATAATATTGTAACTGACATTCGTCCATATCACTTAGTCGTACGGATAAAGTTCTTCTGATCCACACACAATTTATATGAATAATTTATTACTCTAATTCCGATGTATGGAAATCCTTTAAAATTACATGTTTATGCCAGGGAGACTGATACATAACTTTGAAATTTGCATTTTCAATTGATTTTGCATTGGTCGCTCGCAATGAAGCTGACCGAACCGATCGAGGAAGAAATCTTGACTGTATGAAATCTTAGTGTTCCGGTAAACCATTTCTGGTCATTGAAGAAGTTTGATCTTTGCCATCACATAATCCTGCATAGATATGCAAATTATTTTCCATACTCGTATGCAACCTAAGCTCTGTTGCGGTCAAAATAATCGAGAATTCCACATTCAATCCAAGTCTAAACTCCAATTTCTGACGATATAGCTTTTGTAGTTATATGTTATTTTCAATATGCTTAAAGAAGCGATTTCGAAAAAAACTACTTCAAATAAATAATAGTTATGCGCTTAACGTTTAACATATTATTGAAAAATATTTTGTTAATAAGAACAAATATTAAGCAACATCAAAACTATATTATAAACAATTTTCGCTGTCCTTTTCAATCGTAGTAAATAATCAATAAACTAACATTATTAACTAACTTGCTTACAACCCATTTATTTCAAACTAAGTCAACAACAGCCCAGCTTCGAATGGTTTTTAATTAAATTGTCCGAAAACGTGTAAATATTTGCATAACCTAAACATATGCTAAGCTCGCATCTCTTAAGGTCAGTGGATTATGTTTCGCATTATAATTGCAATTTATCTCTGTGCATACGAGGTATCTATATTTGCGCATCTACTCGTCGCGTATATTTATTAAACATTTTCCATTTTATGTTTTAGATGCCTGAAATTGCGGTAGACTACATCGACGACGACACCGTTTTGGTTCGTCGGCATTTTGTAACATGTACAATGTACAAGTTATGCAACATCGATTCGTCTAGTAAAGATTTTCTACATTTTAGTTAAAAGTTAAAAAAAAAAATTAAAATTCGTAATATAGACGTACTCGCAAATGCTAATGAGCAGCATTCGAAAGAAAATTATGCCGAATGGCGTAAATATTGGCAAAAAGCAAGGCTATAGCCATGGGATTGGCGTTGCAATAGAAGGCGCCAGAAACAACTGTCCTAAAGAATTATTGAAAAATTTTGCGTGGTCGTATCGTCAGTAAAGTTACCGGGTTTGAATCTCCTCTATGACGGAACCGAGGAAAAAATATGATTTGTTATAGCGTTGTTTTACGTTGAAGTTTTGATCGTGCATTTGATTATGAAGAAAACTGAAGGTAAAACACTTTGGGAACAATGAAAAGTTTCTTAAGCAACTACAACAATACGAAATTAAATATGTGTCTAGCTTTTTTTTAATACCTTTGAAAATCATGTTTAAAGTGTGACAAGTCCGAGCAATATGGCTGTTTTGAATCAATAGCGTTCAGTTTGAGTGACTTACTGAAATTTATTACTGCAGATCGGTAAACGACAGATGTCAGCAAGAGAACTGAATAAAATTAGAACCTTACCATTTAAGGAATTCACGACCCATTTGACATCCGCCATAAATTATCTAATATTTAGTTGAATTTCGTAAAAGAAAAGGGCAGTAAGCGTCAAGCAAAATAGATAAATGTATAGATATAGCGTCTAATTTGTAAAACCTTGTAACAAGGGCTGTAGTCGTAAATCCCGCAGAGGGTATATGCTCTTGCAAGGCTATAGTGATCATCGGTGACCGATGTTGCTAAATTTATAAGATCATCAAATTACGAATAATATTGAACTGCAATTTAAATATTCTACGCAACAATTTATTATACACTTATAAAGATTCGCTCCCAGTGCAGAACAAATTCCGGTGATCAAAGGGTTTGCAATTGTGTAAAACACAAGATTCAAAAGATTATAGCAATTAAATTACTTTACTGGCTGTGTATATACAAAGTAAGATGCAATATATAGAATACATCGTGTTATCTGAAAAACGCAGTATAACTACCTCTGCAAAGTGCTGCCACGACATTATTTTTAAGTCTCCTCTTCTACAAAAGTAAAAACATTGTGCAGTGCAGTAGAATACTTGGAGTTTTTGATTTTGGAATTTTCAAAAAATTTATTTCAAAACTGTTCTTAATTTTTAAAGTTGTGGTGTTAATTGGAAAATGAAATGAACTGGAATTATTTAAAAAAAAAATTGTACAGGAAAAAACAAAATTCATTACAGCGATAGGTATCAAGCTCTGCCTTAAATTAGACTTTTCAAACTCTTAACCATAATTGTTATAAGAGAAATATTTTTCCGAAGGGTTACCAGAGCGCCATAAAGCGGGTTAAGGCAATAAGCAAAACTTTGAAGAGAATTTTCTCGAAATGGAATTTTCAAATCTGGCGTAGAGATTTCAGAACCTGAAATATTGAATTGGAAGGATATTTATAGCATTGAAATATTTTAGCGATCGATTTCAAACTCTTTATTGAATTAACATTTTTTGATCCAAACTTTTGGAAAAAATTTAATTTAAGAACTATTTTTGAAAGTTTTAGTGCACAATTTTAAATTGATAGCTTTTCATTTTTAGATGATAATTGATTTTTTACAAATGGTCGAAAAAATAATTTAGTATGGGAGGGGGTAGAAATTTGGAAGGTATTCCACCAGTTAATATTTCATTCTTTTAAAGATTTTTTTTAAATGCATTTAGTAAATTTTCAAGTTTTTACCTTAAAATTTCATTCAAAAATTTTCAGCTTATGTGTTTTTTCATTCCACATGAAACACCTTTTGCACGTTAGGCCAGGGGGGTCGGTGCATAACAACTGCAGAATTTTTATTATTTTTTTCTGTACGTATATTAAATAGATGTATCCACGTGGAAAATTTAAACTTTGTATCTCTTACCAGAGCCCAAAAAAAATTACTTGAAATTTTCGACATTTTTGCTTACCACCTCCCGTTACACCCTCCAACGTGAGACTTTCTTATTTATTTATTTATTAATCATAGCAAGATAGTTTACAAATAGATTGCTTAATTTAATTTATTTTAATATATCCTAATATATTTAAATTTACCTTAATTAATTACACATAATTTTATATACATATATGATATATGATAGACACTGGTGGAAGGGTTAAGTGGGATGTGGGGACCTTATAAAACGGAGCGTAGTCTCAGTTTATATGTCAGCTTATTTATTGGAGGTGTATAGTGGGCGCTGAATTTGTTGAATACTCTACAGCATCTGTTAATAGGTTCATTTTGTCTGTAATCAGTACGATGTGCATATTCCTTAAGTGGTTTTGAATGTCTCGTCAGCCTGACATTGTCATTGAGTCTGAATTTATTGGAGATATGGTCAACCTTAATATCGCCATTCAAAACATCTAAGGTAAAACAGGATGTGAGCATGGTTCTTCTAGAACCAAGCGGTAAAAGATTTAATAATTGCAGGCTAACTGTGTAGGGTGGAAGGTTTTCAAAGTCTCTAGGGTCATACAAGTCCCTGAGAGCAAAAAGAAGGAATTTCTTTTGGATTGACTCTATTCTGTTGCTGTATAACTGGAAAAAAGGGTTCCAAATGGGACATACATATTCCAGAATAGGGCGGACAAGAGAACAGAATAAAGATTTTGTAACCCATACATTCTTAAACTCTTTGGCTCTTCTCTTAATGAACCCAAGAAGTCTATTGGCTTTCGAAATTATTCGATTATAATGAAATTTGAAGCACAGTTTGTTGTCCAGTACTAAGCCGAGGTCCTCAATTTGATCAACACGGTGTAGTTGAGTTCCACTTAAGACAAAGTCATGGTGATATGAGGATGATTTACGTGAGAAACTTATAACGTGGCATTTACTGATATTAAGCTCTAATTTGTTCTGAATGCACCAATGATCTAGCGCAATAAGCTTGGATTGCAGGAATGCGGCATCTGCGGGCGAGGTTATGGCATGATATATCTTTAGATCATCAGCGTACATCAGATGTGAAACATTTTCCAATACTTCTGATAGATCTGAGATGAACACATTAAATAAGAGAGGTCCCAAGTGACTTCCTTGGGGTACCCCAGAGGACACTAATATTTCCTTGGAAATAAGACGTTGAAACTTAACAAATTGAGTTCTATTGTTAAGATAGGATTTAAGCCAGTCAAGTAAGGATCCTGTCACACCAATTTTTTTTAACTTTAAAATCAGGACATTGTGATCAACTCGATCAAACGCTTTGCTAAAGTCGGTGTATATTGTATCGACTTGATGCCCATTTTCAAGTTCGCAGAGCGTATCAGATACAAGAATCATGAGATTCGTTGTAGTCGACCGACCTTTTCTAAAGCCGTGCTGTTGGTCATTAAGAACAGGGTTGATCATATTGGTTAATTTATCGCAGACAATTTTTTTGAATAATTTCGGTATTGCTGATAGAATTGCTATACCTCTGTAGTTCTCAACTTTTCGTTTGTCTTCATTTTTGTGGATAGGTGTGAGGTGCGATGATTTCCAAGCCGAGGGGAAAGTTCCCAATGACAGTGACTTGTTGAAGAGAAAATGTAAAGGTCTTAAAAGTTGATGGGCACACTTTGATAAAAATAGGGGAGGAATAAGATCAGGGCCCGGACCTTTTTTGGTATCAATAGTTTTGAGAGCAGCGAGCACCTCCTCAATAGAAAATGAGATATTATCAATAAGTGTAGGAACCGAAATGTTGGGTTCACTGTGGGTTGAATCTGACTGGGCACTAAAAACCTCTTGAAAACGATCAGCAAACATATCGCAGATATTACGCCAGCAGGAAGATTGCGTGATCCCATTACACATGGTCATGGGATAACCCGAACTTTTTCGTTTTGTATTAACAAATTCGAAAAATCTTTTTGGTTCTGTTATGATATCTTCACCAATTTTTTTTACATAGCACTCATACGCAACCCGGGACTTAGAAGAGAACTCTGAGGCCAGCGTGTCATAACTTTTTTGAAGATTAGGAGTAATCGCGCCTGTTTTCTTAAGTTTTTTAAATAGCTTATTTCTTCTATTCCGCAGTGATCTTAGGTTTTTATCTAACCAGGGCTCTGAAACTTTGTCTTTTTGTTTTATTACAGGGACATAATTATCGACAATTTTAAAGATCACATCGTAAAACGTTGTTATGGCATTGTCAAGATCATTACATGAAAAAAGGGATGTCCAGTCTATCGAAGACAGTTCGTTATTAATGCAATTGAAATCAGCATTACGGAAGTCAAATACAATATTATTATTGTAAGAGTGAACAAAATTAATGTTGTTGCATGGTAGTTCTACTATGATAGCAGAGTGATGTTGTGTATTAGAGAAAAGATTCTCCGCGTCAGAAGCAGGGCTAACAATCACTTCATCATATGCGTCTGTAAAGATCATATCAAGCCATCTCCCATTTTTATTGGGAAAATGCACTACCTGATGTAAGTCGTTATTATATAGTGTGTCGATAATAGTGGTGTCAATATCAGACAGAAGATTCCCCGGTATAATAGTGTTATCGGAATGATTAGTCTGAAAAGAAATATTTGGGCGATTAAAATCGCCGAGAAGGAAGATATTGTCATTCTCTGTTAAGGAGCAATTGACACTATGAAAAATTTCAAGAATGTCGTGGTATTTTTGGTCTTCAGAGTTAGGCTGGATATATACAACACCTATGTAAATATATTTATTTATCAGTTTGATTCTGATAAATTTATGTTCAAAAAATGTTGTTGGTGTTGTGTTTACAATCTCACTCGATAAAGATTTGTGAACTGCAATTAGTACACCCCCTCGTTTTGATAGACCCGTTGCGCTGTAATTCCTATCATTTCTGTATACGGTCCAGCTATTGTCCAGTATTTCTTCATTTTTGAAGGAGTCATTTAGGCCAGTTTCCGTAATAATAATAACATTAAAGTGACATGATTTTGCATCAATGAAGAGATTATTTACCTTCCCTCTAATGCCACCTCCGTTGTGGTAGAAAATTCGTATATTATTTTTAGAATTAGGCACATCATCAAAATTCGAAACTATGTAGTTCTACAATTTGACAAAATTTGAATTTGATATCTGCACTCAGTTTTGAGATATAATGTTTTGCAATTTTGGAAAGTGCAATGCTCCCCATTTTCCCCCACTACTATTTTCTCCAAATCTTATATTTTTCTCGCATTTTTCTAGTATAGCTTAATATAAGTACCAAGTTTCCATTACATAGCTCAACAAATAGCCGACATAGTGGTTTTTAAGTGTTTTTTTTTGCACCGTCCCTGACCCTCCCCCTTACAATAATTAGCCTCTAAGTAAGCTAATTCTAGTGGATCTGTATGCCACCTTGATGGTCTAAAAATATAAGTTTTTATGCTAAGTAATTTCGAAGATATAATCATTTGAAAAAAAAAATTCGGCCGACAATTGGTTTTTAGCCCCCTCTTTTGGGGTGCAAAAAGATACTAAGACTGGATAAAAAAATTTAATTAATTTTAAAAGTTGTCCCACAAACCTTGTTATATGTATATCGATTTTAGCTTCCTAGCTGTAACCATGTTTGAGATATTTGAATTCTTAGTTTTCGGCTTAAGTGCTCCCCCCGTCTCCCCTGAATCCGTACATCCCTCAAAATGGGTGTCCGCCTGAGATCCGCAACTATCTACAATCCCTCCAAAAATGATTTTTCTATCTTGAAGGGTTTGGGAGTTAATGTGCGCTGAGCGTACACACCGGCGCACGGCGTACAGACAGACAGATTTTTTTTTTGCATTTTTAGGCTATTTTAGTCATGAAACGCGAAAAAACAAAATTTCAGGGTAGTAATTTTTTTTTTCCAAGTCGATCACAATACTTTATTATTAAAATAATAAAGTAATTAATCTGTAAGTAGCTTTTATTCACGATTTGAAGAATTTCAAAAGTTGTAAAACACATTTCTCATATTTCACAACTGTTAACTACATTTTACGATGTTATACAAAGGTTGGCATTTTTATAAAATAATTTCATTATTTTTTATGATAAGTTAAATCCTAGAGTCTTAACATTTTAACTACTGCACTTCATACTAAATTTCGTGTTTGTTTTGACATGTAAAATTAAAAAGTGTTTCAAAAATCTGTACATAAAAAATTTTCGTGGATCATAGAAACCTTGAGGATTATTATTTGATAAACCAAAACAAAAAGTACACAGAAAAGTTTATTTTATACAAAATTTGTATTCACATTCATAAATGCCATTTGAGTACCACTTGGTTTTGTTCTCTTCATTTCGATTTGGCATGTCAAATAAAAAATTTAAAAAATGCGCAATTTTTTATACTCTAGATAAAATCTGAGAGTATATTGTGTTTGCCTTACCGTTTGTAACGCTAAGAAATAATGCTCGCACAGAGCCGCCAAGGGTACAGATATAGTATAGTATAATGATATAAATAAGCTAGGGTATCGCCTAGTAGGTAGTGTATTGGTCTTGTTATGCGAAGGTCGTGAGTTCAAATCCCGGTCGGCGCAATATATATTCCGGCACATTGCCTGCTTAGATATACCTTGGTCACCTTAATCTACGAAAATGAAAAATTCGTAGAAAGAGGGTTATGCGAAGGGCTAACAACCCTTCCACAATAAGTATTGAAAAAAATATTAAAGAACTTGAATATCAGGAGGTCAAGGTCCGATTTGGGCTGTAGCACCATTGTAGAAGTGTAGATAATGATGTAAATATTATTATCCTCAAGAAATATTGATCTGACCTCCTTACTCCTTCTACTACCTCCCATACAAATGCACAATTTTCAAAAATGCATTTATTCGGTTTGCATTGCAACTAGCAAAGTTAGGTGAATCAATTTTGGAAAAACTATCAACTTTACCTCCTTCTACCCCCTCCCATACAAATTTTACGAAATTTCGGAATTTCAATTAAATTAGTTTTCTCCAAGACCGTCAAAGCTATCAACTTTAAAATTTGAGAAAAGTATACTATTTTAAATATGATTGACGTCAAAAAAGTTGGTTTTGATTCTGATATTCCTTCTACCCCTCCCATACAAATGCAGAATTTTGGTAAATGCATTTAACCGATTTTCGTAGGAACTAGAAGAAGTAGAAACTTGAAATTTTGCCAGAATTTGTCACGTAATAATTGTAATAAATTCTAAAAAAATTATCGCTTTCACCTCACTCCTTCTACCTCCCATACAAATTTTTGTATTGGAAGTTCAAGAAAAGTTTTTATCCTTCGAACACGAGAGCAATCTAGGATATTGATAAGGATATTGATAAGCAGATTCAAAATCATCCAAAATCTCATACTTTCGCTGCCATACAAATGCCATAAATTCAGACAAAAATTGTTCAATTTCCTCGAAGATTATGTAAGCAAGAAACTTTAAATTCAGCATGAAATATCTTATATACTACGTTCAGTGTTACATACAAAAATTACCAGCCTCTCCCTTTACTTTTACCACCTCCCAAACAGGCTTTGCGCCCAATCATAATTCTGTTATACGAAATTCGCCACCATTGTCATTAACGCCGTGTATTTAGAGCGACACCAGGTATTACATATTCTCTCTTTTCAAAAGCCTACCCAGTATTGCACGAACGCAAAATTGCTAACCAACTTCACACATATATAGAGTTACGTGGTTATCTTACGAACTTCACAGTTAACATGATCCATAGATGTTGGGTTTGTAATATTATATTCATGGAATATAAAAAAAAAATCATTTTTTCGACAAAAAATAAGAAAAACTTAAAAAAATAGAAACGAAAAAAAAAAAATAAATAAATAAGTGAATAAACATTTTCCTTAGCACAGCTTATTTCATATTTATTGGATATTCTCGATCTTGTGTCATTGGAAGATCGGTGCGCTCTCAGCCACGACCGGACATATTAATACAAAAAATTGAATGGAAGAATGAGTGAAGTGAAGCTCATATTTTTTTTAGCAAATATTGCGATTATTAATAATCAAATTCCGGCAAAATTTGAAGTTTGTACTTTTTCTAGTTACAATGGAAATCGAATAAATGCATTTACCGAAATGGTGCAATTGTATGTGAGGGGGTAGAAGGAGTATTCGAATCAAAATCAAATTTTTCGACATCAATAATAATTGTAGTAAAGTTTAAAATTTAAAGTTGATAGCTTTGACGGTTTTGTAGAAAAATAATTTAATTGAAATTCCGAAATTTCGTAAAATTTGTATGGGTGTAAAAAGAGTTAGGTGAAGCTGATAATTTTTCCACAATTGGAGGCATTTGTAATAAAATTAATTATGGCAAAAATTAGTTCTTTTATCTATGCTAGTTGTAACACAAACCGAATAATAGCATTTTTCAAAATTGTATATGGGAGGGGGTAGAAGGAGAACGGGGATCAGATCAATATTTCTTGACGTTAATGATATTCACATCGTTATACTATCACCTAATTTTCAAGTGAATAGCTGAAATGGTTTCGGAGACAAAAATCAATTCCTTTAAATTTCGAAATGTCATGAAATGTATATGGGAGGGGGTAGAAGGAGTGGGAGGATGCGGCCCGTTCACGAACTTAAAGTTACTTTTTTGCTGAAAACACCTATCTGACCTGACCACTGACCTATCGTCATTGTCATGACGATAAGTCACAAGTTTCGATAGTTATGCTGTTGGCAGACGGACATACAAACAGACGGGCGGACATACAGACAGACGGTCACTCGGAATCGAGGTTCTTGAGCTACAAAAATTATTTCTGTATCCTTGGCGACTCTGTGCGAGCATAATTACTTAGCGTTACAAACGGTAAGGCAAACACAATATACTCTCAGATTGCATCTAAAGTATAAGCATAACAGTGCTACGATTGTGCGTAAAGCCCAATTTTACGATACTATGGCTAAAAAAGAAAGTTTTGTTATCCCAAGAAATTTTGTATGTAGAGTGGTAGAAGGGGTGATAGCATTGAACTATTGTTATTCCCATCATGCTAGAGTAGCTATAAAAATTTTTTATACAAAATTTAAGCTCCAAAAATTGAATAGGTACTGAGAAAGTTAGTGTGTTAGATTTAGTGAAATTGTGCAGTTTGTATGGGAGGTGGTAGAAGGAGTGGGGGATTTCAGTATTTTTTTCAGAAATATTTATGAATATCATAAAATTCACATCTCTTAAATTCCAGACTTGTAACACTCATACTTTTCAAGAAAATCTATTTTTTTTGAAGTTGGGAAATTGTGTCATGTTGTATGGGAGGAGGTAGAAGCAGTAAAGCTAATCAGTTAATTTTTTCTGATCATAATGATAATACTTTAAGTATTTGCCAAAATATTTGAGCTCGAGAAATGCTATACGTACTGAGAATATCGGTTTAGAGTGTTTCGTGAAAAAGTGCAGTTTGTATGGGAGGTGGTGGAAGGAGTGGCGGATTCAAGTGATTATTATTCTATGCATCACACTTGTGATAAAAATAATACATACCAAATTTCAAATCATTAACTTTAATAGTTTCCAAGACAATTTGATTATTGTAAATGATTGAAAATGAGTCATTTTGTATAGGAGAGGGTAGAGAGGGTGGAGTGATTTGGCCCGTTCAAAGAATTTGCCATACTTTTTCGTCAAAAACGGCGTTTTAAAAATTTGAGTTTTCTAGCTGGACGCGTTCTCGAACTAGAGAGCGAACGGACGGACGGACGGACACCCGTTTTTGAGATTTTTGAGTGAGAACAAATATTACTGCACCCTTGAAGACTCTGTGCGAGCATTATTTCTTGGCATCACAATCTTTAGCAAACATATAATACTCTCAGATTTCATCATCAAACATTAAGGTTGACACATAAAGAATATCGTAAATCAGTTACTTTGTTATTCATCACACTGAAACCGCGTTTGCATTCATCTGTGGAGCATGGCAACGTTGATATTATCCTTAAGTAAGGCTTTAATTTTTCTGCAATAATTTCGCTATAATCGAAAAGATCTCTCAATTAATAATTAATTAAATTAAATTTAGAAATTTTTTATGTAATTATTTTAATATAATTATGTTCTAATAAATAAATAATTAATTGTCTCGATTTCTTCCAAGTTAAGTCGTCTTCATATTCTCATCATTTTAGTTTCCTCAAAGCGGATATTCCCTGTTTTCTTAGATCTAAGATAAAAGAAATGACCTCCGCTGCACGGAAGTACATTAGGAGCAGGGATATGATTTTGTATACATTAATAAGTAAATTGGTTTGTAGCATTTCATGGAAAAGTGCAGTTTGTATGGGAGGTGGTGGAAGTAAAGGGAGGAAATGAATAATTTTAATACAGTAGATTAAAATCATTCTAAAAATAATATGTTCAATATTTCAGATCAATAGCTTTAATGCTTTTTGTGCAAATCCGGTGATTATCAAACTGCAAAATGGTATCATTTTTTATGGGAAGGGGTAGAAGCGGTGAAGCATATCGTCTAATTTTTTTTTTGATTTTACTAATAATTCTAAATAAAAATTTAGCGCACAACTTCAGTTTGATAAATGTTATACATACTGAGTAAATTGGCTTAGAGCATTTCATTAAAAAGTGCAGTTTGTATGGGAGGTGGTGGAAGGAGAGGAGGACACGAATAATATATATATAGTAGGTTGAAATCATCATGAAAGGAAAACATTCCAAATTTTAGATCAATTTTCGAGCAAATATGTTTATTGTCGGGGTTAGACAGGGTAGAGCGATTTGGCCCGTTCACGAACATGACTTTACTTTCTCGTCAAAATCTCCGTGTACGAAATTCAAACTTTCTAGCTCAGCACGTTCTCAAGTTAGAGAGCGCACAGACGGAAGGACGGATGGACATCTGGGTTTGAGAATTTTGAGTAACAACAACTATTTCTGTACGCTTGGCGCCACTGTGCGAGCATTTTTTTTGGCGTTACATACTTTAGAGGAAAATTATAATACTCTCAGATTCCATCTAGAGTATAAAAATAAAACAGACAGATTTTTCACGTAGATTGTATTGCTGTGTTTATTTTGAGAAGTCCTTTCGAGCCTGTGAACTCATCCATTCAACTCTGCCTTGTGTGTCGCAAATAACACTGTCTGGCTTTCACATACAAAAACGAATCTGAAATACTCGGCGCCAATAATTCAGTAGTAAGCAAAATTCTTGGTGTCGACTTGCAATCGGCAAGAGAAAAACAATCAAATGCAACCTGAAATTCGACTCTTTTCCATACAAAATCCGGACGGAAATACGCCCATAATTCAGTAGCAAGCAAGAATTTCGATCAAATTGTTTGGAAAAAGTACCACCCACTCCGGAAAAAAATCAGAGTAGAAAAGCGGCTGGCAATTCGATCACTTTGTATACAAAATCCGATCTGAAATACCAAGCGACCATAATTCAGAACTAGTTTTTTTTTAATTAAATTGTTTCGCGAAATGTAGACGGATACGAGTAAGGTGCGTTTTCCTTTCATCATCATCAGAGCAAATGTCGCCGACACCATCGCGAGCTAACGCTACCCTTTTTACGTTCATCTTCGACTCATCAAATTTCACAAGATCGTGGTTGAGGGATTACAAAATTTCACAATTTCTCATACAAATCCGACCTGAAATACCTGGTATCCATAACTCAGCAGTCGGATTTTTTTTTCGAACGAACATTTTGAGTTGGTCGACATTCTTGTGCCCATTGCTCAGTTGAGATTATGGGCGCAAGCTAGAGAAATATACTCACGGTATCGAATTTCGCGACATACAACATTTTTGGTTGAGTCATTCGACATATCCAGATCAAAATAGAGCTGCATGGGAATGGGATATGCATATGCAAATGGTGATGAGTAGGTGACCGTAGGAACGTGCGGCGTTTCTTCAAATCGTTTATTATAAATTTACTCGTTTCACAATATAATGATGTAATCGAATTTTTTGATGGAAACTGATACAAATGTACATACATACATATGTATGTATCTCCATGTAAAAAAACATTAAATACTACGTCTATGAAAAACTTAAGGGCGTACGTCGTACATAATATCGTATATCACCGTATACAACCTTTTTACCAGAGGGTACACGTTTTTTTTAGAAAATGAGCAGAGGGTATACGGCATATACCCCATATACCCTAGGATGACAGCCCCTGTTGTGATCCACGAGACTCAACAGTGGGGATTTTTGAAGAGTTCGAGTGGACCGCGAAAGTAGGGTATATTGTCAAAAAGTAGTTACACAGTTAAAAAAAGCCTGGAAGAAATTATTCCATTTTAATGCATAAAGCTCGACGTGTTATGGCTCTGATACAGAAATCTTAAATTTTAATCAATAATATCTCTTCTACCGCAGAAAAAATCAATTCTTAATTTTGATTACGATATTACTAAAATATTTTCAGTATTTGATTCTAAAGAAAACTGATGAAGTTCCAGAACTTATCCTCTTCGAAGAATAATCGTACGCAACAATCCAAGCTTTATATTAATACTCCAGAGATATATTTTTTGAACTTGTAATGAACACCATTGTCGCCTCTTCCCCCCATTGTCCTCCATACTCAGTTCTGCCCACTACTGGTAAGAAATTATTGCAAAGACCCAATTTTCCGTTCAAATAGAAAATCATGATCTTATAGTTTGCGCTACAAAATAGGCACCGCCAAAGATGAAGATTTCGCTCAATATGCTCGCTCATGCAATGTGATTTTCAAGCTGATCGTAGGTTTTCTTTCACGAAGCCTGAGTCGGCATTTTATTGCGACAACCAAGAAGGTTCCGCATTTCAGATATATACACAAGTACTCGTATCTAATTGATCTCAAATTATTGCACTTCCATTTTTTATGGCTCTTTCTTTCTCAGAGTCCAGTCCGAACGACAAACAATTCATCAGCCAGCCCGTTTTCTGCTCAGATTCCGTCCAGAAAATCAAATAAAATGCGCTACTAGGATCAAAGTAATATCTCGAATTAATCGCTATATCTTCCGAGTTGTTGATTGGAATAAGAAGAACGCCATCGAAACACGATCGACACGATCGCATGATTAATTACCGATTTTTACTAAAATGCCTTTTTTCGTAGCCGAATAGCATAAGGTTTGCGCGCTCATAACTGCTATACATATTTTGTCTGATTGGATTGTGCGAGGGCTTCGAGCTCCACGGGTGCTCGCTTAGCTAAGCTGCAGTCTAGCTCTTAAGATCCGTCGTTGTCGACGTCTCATAACTTGGCAAATTTATGAACACATTGATTATGAAAATCGACGATTGCTCTCGCATATGGCAATTCGTTTTCAGTTAAAAATTCTCGAATCGATTTCTCCTAACTGATTGCATTGGCGCGAAAATCGAAAACCGATCTTATAAAAATGTGTTACCCGATCGATAAATCATAATTACGAGATCCTAATTAATAGCGAACGTAATTAATTTCATGTGGGAATCTGATCAATTAGAAAAAAAACATAAACAAAACAACAACATTGCAAATCTTCGAACAGATTGAGCTAATACACGTTCGGACGACGAAAAGATCACTTCACAAATGGCCAATTGCGCACGTTGTTAACCTAAGTTATTGCGAAATTTTCCATTTTATTTCAATTAGCTTTAGGGATCTTTATCTGATCTCGGTTTGGATTGATTGCCATCTCTGGGAACGAAATGGTAAAAAAAAACAGAAAAACTGCCCATAATTCATACCCATTAGTCAGGGGAAAATTTATTTGTCTGCCAAACAGACATAAATTTCTAGTACAAGATTTTGTTGATTTTCACGTTAGATAAGAAAAAAAATTTATAGGCATCTTGTCGGCAAGTCGGTCGACTAGTTCTCATTAGAGTGTGACATTTTATATTATTTTTTTTTGCACATAATGTTCATTTTTTTAATGATTAAACATTATTCTTAGCAGGACCTTAGATTCATACAAAAAAAAATTTATAATTAGCTATTTTAAAAACTGGTATCGCCTGTGGTCGAAATTCAACCAATTGTGTGTGTAAAATAATGAAATTCATCTTGTTTTTGACATAATTAATTGGAATTTAGTTGTATACAAATTCTTAATTCTTATATATGTATAAGTTTTATTTTCCTCCTTTAAGTACTAAAAAAAAATTCATCACAATTTTTTATTTTCAAGTTGTAAGTCAAGCAGTAATGGACGCCAATGGAAATGCGGTTAGCTTTGGAGATTGCTGTCGTAATTTTTGCCTGCGATTATTACTTAGTATGCCGTGGCCTAATATTAAACATTTTTTAATTAGACACTTTTCCATTTTCACTTACTGTCTAAAAGAGCTTCCGTAAAAGCTCAATGCAGTGCAATGGATCTACCGGTACTCGTCCGATCACCGAAGTCAAGCAGCATTGGACGCCTGTAGTATTGAAATGAGATCTCGCTTGTATGTTCCCACTTTGCCTTAATGGCAACATACAAACATGATTTTTGGTTTGTGCACATCTATAGCACAGTACGTTTTCCTGTTATAATAAATAAAAAAAATGTCACTGACAATTTTCGATGCTCACGTATTGTAAGATATTTACATCTATAATGGCACTATAGCCCAAATCGGGCCTTGGCTTCCTGACCTTTAGGTTTCTTAACATATTTCTTTATTTATTGTGGCAGGGTTGGTAGACCTTCGCACAACCCTCTATTTTCGAATTTTTCATTTTTGTAGATTGAGGTGACCAAGCCATACCCAAGCAAGCAGTGTGCTGGAATTATGCGTCGACCGGGATCTGAACTCATGACCTTCGCATTGTAGACCAACACGCTACACACTAGGCTACATCCTAGCTGCCATTGGATTAAAAACCACTAATTCATGGTCAGCACCACAAATTGGTAATGGCAAAATTTTAAACGTCATTCAATCAAATTCCTGTTAAGACCCCCTATAGGGGCATAGGACAGAAACAACTCTCTTCCACAAGGCGCGATCCTGAGCATCGGCTTTAAGCTGTTTTCAGGACTTCTTTATTCCTCTGGCCTCCTGCTCAACTGCTCGCTTCCATGTGTTACATGGTCGTCCAACCCGACGCCTACCTTGAGGGTTATAATCCAGAGCCTGTTTTGCGATGTTTCGCTCTGGTTTCCTCAAAGTATGACCGATCCACTGCCACTTTCGCCGTTGAATCTCAATACCTATTTTAGTCTGGCGAGTTATACTCTAAAGTTCGTCGTTGGAGATTACTTCTGGCCATAATATTCCTAAAATACGCCGGAGGCATTGATTTACGAAAGTCTGTAGTTTCTTGGTAAGTCGAACGGTCACTTTCCACGTAGTACAACCATACAGCAACACAGATTTGACGCATGCATCAAAAACTCGCAGCTTCGTGCGAAGGGAGATCTCTCTTAACCTCCAGAAAGGGGAAAGGCTACCGAAGGCCTGACGAGCTTTATTTAGCCGAGCCTCAACATCCCTTTCGGCTCCGCCGTCCATGCTGACAATGCTTCCGAGATAGCAAAAATCGTGCACCTCTTCCACATCCTGTCCATTAAGAACAATCGGTGTGCTTGCGTTCGAACCCATGTGCATGTACTTGGTTTTACGCACATTTATTTTCAGTCCCGCCTGTTTGCATTTAGAATGCAACGAGCGAACATTTGACTCTAAGTCCGAACGGGTATGTGCAAGCAAACACACGTCATCAGTATAATCAAGGTGACTTAAGATGTTAAATAGTCTCCATTGAAGACATTTGACTTCCCACCTTCCAGTGCAGCTTTCAAGATGTCATTTATTACCACCAGAAACAGGGCTGGTGATAATATGCAGCCTTGTCTGACACCCGTTCGCACAGGGAAGCTCTCGGACAGCTCTACTCTATGCAAGACGCGACACCTTGCATCTTCGTAGGATTCTTTAATCATAGCTATGACTTTATCTGGAATACCTCTCCTACGCAAAGCATTCCATATGTAATCTCGCTTAACGCTGTCGAAAGCCTTCTCGAAGTCCACGAACATGAGATGTAGTGGCGAACCCATTTCGGCTGACTGCTCTAATATTATCCGTAGGGTATTTGTGTGGTCGGTACAAGACGACCCTTTACGGAATCCAGCCTGATAAACTTCGAGAGTGCTCTCGACGACATCACTAATCCTATTGAGAATTACCTTAGCCATAATTTTTGATACGGCAGTAAGTAGACATATACCACGCCAATTGCCACAATCCCGAAGGTCGCCCTTCTTCGGAATTTTTACAATGACGCCCTCCTTCCATTCAGTCGGATATCTTCCTTCATTCCAAACCTTAGTCAAGAGTGGGAGGAGTATATCGGCTGTTATTTCCGAGTCCGCTTTGAGGAGTTCGGTTGGTAGTCCGTCTATACCTGGAGCTTTCCTTCCCGCCATATTGACCGAAAGCCGGAAACTATCTCTTCCTTATCTGGGGGATCGTCACTAATAGAGAATTGTTGCGGTTGGATGTTTGGAAGTTGTTCTGTTTCCGGAATATCATCCTCTGACAAGATATTTAAAATATCAGAGAAGTATTCCTTCCATCGCCGCAACTGGTGTTCATTCATATTAAGGAGAGTTCCGTTGACATCTCTCACCAGGTGGTTGGCGGTGAAATTCTTGTTCATCAACTGTTTTATGATTTTGAATAGCGAGCCCATATCCCCAAGGTAAGCCGCAGATTCTGCCTTGTTTGCCAGATCTTCAATGGCCTTTCTCTTGTCGCGTCTAACAGCCTTTTTAAGCTGTATATGAGCATCGCGGTAGTTCTGCCTTAAGTCGGGCGTTCGTTGGTTGACATCGGGTTGAGAGATGACGTCATTAGAGAAGCAAATTCCCTTTTAGACTGTCATTATGAACCAACCGCAGGTTGGGAAATGGAAGTTTCACATTGAGTTTCCTGAATGAAACGAATGGGCAATAAATACGATATTCAGCACGTGTAAAGGTCCTAATCTCTATACGGACGGATCTAAAACTAACCATGGGACAGGAGGAGGGATTTATTACCACGACCTCGACATCCACACTTCATTTCATCTTCCAGAACATGCGACAGTGTTCCAAGCGGAAGTATTAGCTATTAACAAGTGCACAAAAATTATTTTAGATATGCAGAACAGTCTCGGAAATTGTTACATTTTCTCGGACAGCAGGGCTGCACTTCTGGCACCCCAATCCTACAGGACCACTTCCAAAGTAGTGTAGACACAATTTGATTCGCCTAGCGGCTACAGCCGAAGTATTTATAATTTGGATACCGGATCATAGCGACCGTTTAGGGAACGATGCAGCAGACACACTTGCACGGCAAGGATCTGCAAACATAATTGATGTTTGTTCCACTAGAAAGTCAGTCGATGTAACACCAACAGTGCTGAAGACTAGCTTTAAGAAAACTATTTTGCATTCTTTCTTGGCAGGGTGGCGGCAACTGGAAAGCTGTAAAACAGCCAAATCCTTTTGGGAAGAACCGAACAAAATTATTACAGCTCAGCTGTTACAATATAGTCGCTATAATATCCGAACTATTGTCGGCCCGACCACAAGTTATTGCATGCTAAAGCTGCACGGATTTAGGCTGCGGATCGCGAGCTATATAGCATAGGTTGCAAAGAAGACAAAGAATCGATCGAACATTATTTTTGTCACTGTCCGCAAATCTCCAACAGTCGTCTCCTTTGTTTAGGCTTTAGATTCTTCTCAGATCTTGACGACCTCAGAGATGTCAAACATTCGAGCCTGCTACGGTTCGCAAATCGAACCAAGTGGCTAGAACAAGGGGAGTGACATCCATCTAATATATAGATACATATTCAATAGGTGAAGTGCAATGGGCCCAACTAGATTGCCCCAGTGTATTGCGGTTCTACGAAACCCCCCTCCTACAACCTGAACCTAAAGGGTACACTCAACATTCCCTAAGCTGTAATTGAAGAACTATTTTATGCTTGGGGCGATTCGATAGCTCGTCGAACGCGTATCGATTCCTATGGCGGTATGGTCAAAACTTATCAACTAACGGACGAACATGACTATGAAACATCATTGAGATTGGTTCCAGTCATAACCGATAGTGAAATGAATAAGGAGACATGCCTTCAAGTGAACAGAACCAAATAGTAGCCGGTCGTTGTTCAATCGATCCTGTCGGACCTTGAAGATTTCATATTCGCTGGTACCGAGACATTCTTAGGAACACAATGCGATCTTTTCGTCCTGGAACAAGGTATCAGACAGAAAAAGAACATATACAAGTTGAAGAAGAAATCACCAAAGTATCCGTCTTCGCGTATACCGATTCCCGTACGATACGGTATGAAAGGTTATAATGCTTTATTGGGATCCTATTGCGATCACTATTATTTGCACTACGACTACTACAATCAGGGCGATATTCCAAATGAGGTGTTTTAGATCAATCCAGACATGGTTTGCGTTCGATTCCCCAGCCCTGGACAAGGACACTATGCAAATTCAGTCCAGTGAAGGAATTTATTCACCCAACTTCAATTCAAGATCTCGTGAATTCAGACGATTCATGAACAAACATCGAATCAGCTATGCTCATGAAGCTGAACACGAACATCGCAAGACTATCTTTTTGCAAAATCTGCGCTACATTCGCTCTAAGAATCGTGCCATGCTGGGTTACTCCCTTGCAGTGAATCATCTGGCTGATAAGATCGAGGATGAGATCACGACGTGGATTCCGGTCATCGCGAATGGCGTTAAGCCCGTTACTTATGATGCGAAAAAAGTCTTAGATGATGTTCCTGGTCAGTACGATTGGAGGTTGATTGGAGCTGTAACCCAGGTCAAGGACCAATCGATTTATGGATCATATTGGTCCTTCAGTACGATCAGCGCCGTTGAAGGTGCCCACTTATTTTAAATCGAGTGGTAATCCGATTCGATTACTGCAACAATCCTTGATCGATTGCTCCTGGGCTTATAGCAATAATGGATGCGATGGCGGCGAAGATTTTCGTGCTTAAAATTGGATGATGAAAATGGGTGGTGGCCTTCAAGATAGCATTTTTGACGAACGGACCACACTCGTTGGTTATCGATGCTTCAGTGAAATCGTTTAGCTTCTATTCTCACGGAGTTCACTACGAACCGAAGTGTACAAATTGTTGGGGTAATGATGGGTATAATTTAATGTCGGCACGAAATAATGATGGTGCTGTTATGATTACTCCCACTTTTGTTACTATGTAAGAATCAAACAATTTAGGATTTAAAATGAATATTTCATGTTTTTGATAAGAAATATAAATAAATTTATATACCAATGTGGGCTTAGATCTCAAAGAAGTGAAATTTTCGAATACGTATTTATTTTATGAACTTAGTTTCCAATGAAAATAAATTTTGAAAATTACATTCTCTGGCGAAATCACACATTTACATGAACCACAACTAGCTGGTGTCAAAATGTGTCCAGACGTGAGAATTTTTTTCCCAAAAAATTGTGCGCGAAAAAATGCTCACGTCTGAATGCGAAACAGTAGCGCCCCAGCGTTAAATCTAATCTCTTGAAATTGTTCACAATAATTGAAATTTTGCCACATAATCATTCAATGTAAATGAAATAATAGCTTCCTTGATTATACAAGAATGCAAAAAAAGGAGTGGACGTATCTAGCGGCATAAAACGACGGCCAATCTAAAGATAAATACTTTTAAAATTCTTGTTAAATCTCATCCATAACACAAGATATATGACCTTCCATGATGCTGAAAACGGTAGTGCTCATGCGTGTAATCGGCAAATTACTTTGGAAGAACTCAATCACAAATAAATTGGTAGCTGTTATAGTTTAAAGTACATCATTAATAATCGCGTAGATCGCAAACTACCGCGACCGGTAGGACATGTGTGTATGAAGCGGGCGGCCGTATCAGGAACAAATCGAAAACGCTTTGAACCTTCGTCGAAACATATTCGCTGATCGTTAGTCAAAAAACGTATAAATTGGAAATGTGTGCTCAATGTTGCGCGGCAGGAAAGCATAAACCACTCCGAATTTTAATCAGGGACTATCGCAGTGCGTAGGTGCAAGCATCGGCGCAATTTTCTGGTTTCTTATGTGCGACAGCCGGCCAATACGTCGATGGTCCCGGGGAAGACAATTTATGGTCACATCAAAGCTTGTAGCTCGGACGATTAATCAAAATAAAGACTCGACGAAATCAATTTGGTGTGTGTTGCGGCTTCCGGCAAACCAGGCCATGCAGGTAATTTTGAAATGTTGCTCAGCGCGATGATGTCGTCATGTACCCAGGTAACAAGTACCTTACCTATGCTCCGCGTTTATACTTCCAAGGTAATCGAATGCCGCACATGTTGGCGCCCAATACTCTTCTCATCGATCGATGAGGATCTGCAGATTTTCAATCATAACTTCATAATTTATCGGACATTGCAAAACTTTTGGATTCGAATTATCTTCAGAAATTGCCATGCACATATGGTTTTACTTTTTTTTTTTAATTCAAAGTGCAAGGGAGTTGTCCCAGTTCGAAGCAATTTAAACATAGTTGAATGATGATGATTTCCATATAATTAAGTGAATTCGTCAATTAATGCAGCAGCGATCGAAATTGAGAAATAACGTTGTAAAAATTCAACTATACTAATTTCGCCTTCACTAAGAGTGTGGACCAGTTTCGTGTTATACACGGCTACTGAAATGTGCCATCAATTAATAAAAGTGAACTCGATACAGCGGAACATATATGCCGCTGTATCGATTTATCAATTTGAAAATAAATTAATTTCTTATTTCAACAGAAATTTAATCGAGACGTTAGTCGCTTTTAAGACAATGCCTGGCAAGCTACGCACTCTGTTTAAAGAGTACCGCCGCGCCGTTGACTTGTATTAGTCCGAAGCGTGTGTTGTTACGCCCTCCAAATCCTGCCTTATTTATTTTTCGACTTATATATTAACGACTATGATGAATTAGAAATGATAAATGATCGGGGCTAGGAAATTCATTGAAAAAACATAAATTGAACTTGAAACGTGGTCGAAATTGAACACGTGCTGAATGAACAGCCATTTTTGGGTCCGGTCACGGTCAAAACGGACTGAAGTTCGTTACTTTTGGAAGTTCGGCTTCTTCAATGGTGCTGCAGGCCATAGCGAGGATTGGGTCTTGACCTTAGTTACGAAACGTTTTTTTTTTTGTCTAGATAATGAGTCGTTAGTCCATCGCCCATCCCTTCATATATGAATTTGTGCTCTTCTTTGAGGTGGCCTAGAAACTTTTAGGTACTTGAATATTTTATCAGGCATTTGGGGTTTGAACTCACGACCTTTGGATTGTAAATCAATGCGCCCGGTGACTAAGTACCAGAAACTGGTTTGTACTCTAGCTAAAAATTTATGCTTTTTGCGAGATATTAAAATGTTTACGAGATGAGAATAAATCTAAGGCGATATTTTTTCGAACAAGCTTTCCAGTCGATTTGATGGCCCGCGATAGAGTTCAATTTAAATAGGAGAGTGATCACGTTGCTGATCCATCCAATGCAGCAGTAATTGAGCAGGATGTTGCAATGCAAACTACTTCTGCTTCGATTAATAGCGAGGACAGACGCGAGTGTACGCTCCTTGGCGGCATCTTCGATGGCGATGAAAGACATGAATGATTTGTTAAGTAACGAGAAGACGTTAAGACATCAAAGGCAATGAATGGTTGTCGTTGAAGGAAGCGGATGCGAAGAAAACCGAGTCGGGCTTGCAAGGAAAAAAGTGAATTTCACGGATTATCGAACGCAGACGATACCGGTATAGGCCAAGGCTACGCATAAAATAAGAGACCAAAGCTGTGACTTGTGCCACTTCTTCTTCAAGTGTAGTTTGCGTTGATTTTGCACCGACGCTACCTGATCCTTTGGGCCTCTGAACAAACAGTAGCGAGTTGAAGCGAAAGCCGAAGAAGACAGTAACCGCAAAGCACCCACGGGACCTAAAGGCGAACACTCCATCTGAATCGGGAAGCACTAAATGAAAAGAGCAACTGAACGACATTGCAGAGATTCCTACTGCAAAGAAAGCCAAATCCATACCACGGCCTTTCAATACCGTGGCTGCTGATAATTTTAAGATGTCCCTCGTAGACTAGGTAGATCGCGTGTTAAAAATCGCCGAAGAAAATCAGTCCGCTAGGAAGAGGTCACAAACCTACTAGATGAACACATGGAGGAAGGAGGTGGTTCCAAAATCAGGATCGATTAAAGCGAATGGGTGCACGGCATTTTTATAATATTGCTTATAGACCAGCAATAAAGTAACTTCCTCACATAATCATGAATCAGAACGATCTCGATAAAAGAAGCTGGAGGATCCGTCAGATGGGGCAATCCGAGAAGGATGTTTAGGAAGATGAAAGGCTTAGAGCCTTATGGACTGTACCAAATTCACTTTATCATGGGAGACAGGAGCAGGAATGGCCAGAGCGGTGCTGATAAACCTCCATCAACTCGTGGGCCCATCTACGTCAGGGAAGGGACGACTTGGCGATCATGTAAGGGCCGTGGGTGAGCAGCGACATCAATATCCTTGGATGGCGTGCCAGTATGTCTAATATTTACCAAGGTATTACAGCAGGCAAGCTTCGTTCATGTATAATTACAAAGAAAAATTTTATATTAATCATGCTCTCTCAGCTTTACAGCGAGGACCGTGTAGTTTGGAAAAAGGTAGTAGACGGTTCCAAGCGAGCCATTCTTCTGGCTTAAATCTACATGCCGTACAATTCATCACAACCACCAACACCATCGGCAGCTTTTAAATCTCGCGGAACATAACCCATTTGATCTAATTTTGGCTTGTGATGCGAATGCGAATCATTCATTATGGTGAAGCTCAGATACAAATTTAAGAGGTGAGTCACTTGCTGAATTTCTAGCATGGACAAATATGATGATAACGAATAGAGGTAGGTAGTACACATTTGTTACCAAAGCCAGGACAGAGGTTATCGATATGACTGAAGTATCCCTTTCGTCGACCTTCAGAGTGAAAGATTGGATGGTTTCTCGAGAAGAGTTACTACTCAACCACAGATGAAGAACTTTCACAATAGACCCTGATCGTAGCATCGTCTCGTATAGGAACCCTAGAGCTATCAATCGGTATGCTTTTTGAACTTACCTAGAAAAATTGTTGGTTCACACATCCACACTTAAAAACTGCGGTTATGAGGAGTTATGAGGTACATGCATTACACCGTAAAGTTAGGAAACTTTAAACTAAAGCACGAAATAGTAAGCAGGAAACTGACTGGGAAGCCAATAAAGCCGCGTTGAGTGAATTTAAGCACATTGCACGAACGGCAAAGTGGTTATCTTGGCGCTAGTTCTGCACAACTAGCAACTCAGTACATGAAGTGGATAGACTTAACTAGACTGTTAAAAAGCTCTTACATGGTCGAGTTCCGGCAAACACTGAAGCTGGAAGGATAGTCACTTCCCGGAGTGAAGAAATTCAGACGAGATTATGACGCGACTAAACTGCTTTGACTATAACCGTGATATTTTGGCCAGTACTGATCTCCAGCGAAGAACTTTCGAGTTCAACTGGACAGACTAAAATGGGCATTGACATTCAAAGGCGGAAGCGGCAAAGGAACAATCACACTTTGAGGAAACGAGAGCGAAACAGACTCTGGATTATAATCCTCAAGGAAGACGAGGTCAAGCGAAGCGATCAGCTGAGCATGAGGCCAGAGAAATAAAGAAGTCTTGGCAACAGCTAAATGCCGATGCTCAGGATAGCGTCTTGTGGAAGAGAGCTGTTTCTGTCATATGCCCTTATAGAGGGTCTTAACAGGAATTTGATTGATTGATAACCGGGGTATAAATAGTGAAAATTTAGCAGCTCCTCGCATAGTGAATGAAATAATAACCATTAGATAGCAATATGGGCAATTAACACCTTCAAAACTTTTAAATCAGCGACCAGATGTAATAATTCCTGCAGTGCTTTAGCTTGGCATGGACAGTATTGTTGTTAGGTTGGTTAACATTTTCAATGGCTGTCTTCTTCTAAGATATGGGCCTTCGAAGTGGAAAGAGGTGAAGGTGGTTTTCATACAGAAGGCAAATAAAAGTAGTTTTATGTAGTCGAAGGACGACAGGACAATAAGATTGACATTTTTCTAAAATCCTTTGTAAGACTGATATACCATAAATTCGCATAAGAGCCATCGAAAATATCGCCGACCTTAATCCTTCCTAGCATGCTTACAGGAAAGGACGGTCTGCGGAAATGGTACTGCACACGGTAGTATCAAAATTTGAAAAGTCGATGGGACTCAATGAGTACACTTTGAGTGCATTTGTGGATGTAGAGGGCGCCTTCAATAATATTTGCATCAATACGCTAATAGTCGCGTTAATTGCAAATGGTGTAAACGCAATGTTCGCTGAATGGATTCATAACATGTTGGTGGGCAGAAAAATTACTGTCGCAATGGGAATCGACTCTCGAACAAAACAAGTGGAAGAACACTACAAGGAGAGGTTTTGTCACCTTTACTTTGGCTGCCAGTTATGAAGTTTCGAAATGAAATTTATTCAATCACCATTCGGTCCCATCCAGAGGATGACCTGCATAGGTATAACGAGAGCATTGCTTACAATGCCTACAGTAGGATTGAAATCCATTTTGGGTATTCTTCCGCTAAGTACTGCTATACGAGAAGAAGGCATTACGGCTGTGATCCTTCAAATTTTTGACGCATGCCTTGGGACCTAATTAAAAAATCTTATGCCACCATCCGAGAGTGTATGAAAAGGTAATTTTCTTTCACAAGCTATAGTGGTGATACAATGCTATCAAAGATGAAGCACTATGAAATTACTCTACCCGACAGACATGAATGGATTGACAATCATGTCATAAAGAGTGACGAGATTGCGATATGTACTGATGGTTCGAAAATGGAAGAGGGAGTAGGTTATGATATTTCTTCTGAAATCCTTCATCTGCAAATCTTCAGGCATCTAAGAGTATACGTCACGGTCATCCAGGGAGACAAAAAAAGCGAGTATTTTTATAATCGGACAAAACAGAAAATAGTTATATTATATTAATAATAGGAGTAAATTGTAAATGCAGGAGTAAATGGTAAGCGAGTTAAGTTAACTCTAACAGCCAAGCTGCACAGTAGGCCCTGCAATTCAAAATGCTTGAACCCTTGTATGGACTTGTTGGAAGAATTGGGAAAAGCCTGCACTTTGCAACTTTTTTTTTTTTTTTATTATTTTATTTATGTTGGATTTGGCTTGAGAGTCATTAAGACAATTTACGCCAACAAAGTTTGCAGAAGGGAAAATCTTAAATGGTTACAAACGAACTCGTGTAACACCACGAAGATGCTATGGTATCAGTTTGATAGAGGGAAATCAATAATAATTTTAAAACTCCACAGAAACGCCCTACGGATACTAGTGGTTATAGTCTCGGGCCACTGTCTTCTCAGAAAACACGCTCGAAGGCTTCGCCTTACAACCAATGACATAGAGCATTTCCTCTCCCTTGGCCCATGCCTCTGAAGGTAAATTTTGTACGAAGGTAAATTCTCGTAGAGTTCTTCGCCAAGCTGGATGTTCTCAGGTTCCTTGAACCGATGAATCTCATTAGTTTCACGTGTAGAGCAGGGTAGCTAAGTGATATGTAAGTTCACATGGTATTACAAATATGGGGCCGTACAATGGGCTCTTTGGTAGCTTACGTCCAACTCCTCCACAAATCTAACCTAACCTAAATAGAAGAGGGTATCTTTTGAGGCCCAGCTTACAGATGGGAGGACTTAAGCAAGATGAGGTAGAGTCAAGGGGCTATTGAATATTAGGGAGACTGAAATCTCCACAAATTATGAAAGAAGCAAAAAGAAAAACATAACAGGGCTACGATTGCGCGTAAAGCGCAATCTTACGATACTCTAGATGAAATATAATTTTTTGTGATCCCAAGAAATTTTGTATGGGGAGTGTTAGAAGGGGTGATAGCATTGAACTAATTTTTCCCCATCATGCTAAAGTAGCTATAAAAATGTTTTATACAAAATGCTTACTCCAAAAATTGAATAGGAGCTGAGAAAATTAATGTGTTAGATTTAGTGAAAATGTGCAGTTTGTATGGGAGGTGGTAGAAAGAGTGGGGGGATCTTAGTGATTTTTTCAGAAATAACTAAGAATATCATAAAATTGACATCTCTTAAATTTTAGATGAGTAACATTCATACTTTTCAAGAAAATAGATTTTTTGTGAAGTTGGGAAACTGTGTCATATTGTATGGGAGGGGGTAGAAAATCAAATTCCTGTTAAGACCCCCTATAGGGGCATAGGACAGAAACAACTCTCTTCCACAAGGCGCGATCCTGAGCATCGGCTTTAAGCTGTTGCCAGGACTTGTTTATTCCTCTGGCCTCCTGCTCAACTGCTCGCTTCCATGTGTTACATGGTCGACCAACCCGACGTCTTCCTTGAGGGTTATAATCCAGAGCCTGTTTTGCGATGTTTCGCTCTGGTTTCCTCAAAGTATGACCGATCCACTGCCACTTTCGCCGTTGAATCTCAATACCTATTTTAGTCTGGCGAGTTGTACTCCAAAGTTCGTCGTTGGAGATTACTTCTGGCCAGAATATTCCTAAAATGCGCCGGAGGCATTGGTTTACGAAAGTCTGTAGTTTCTTGGTAAGTCGAACGGTCACTTTCCACGTAGTACAACCATATAACAACACGGATTTGACGCATGCGTCAAAAACTCGCAGCTTCGTGCGAAGGGAGATCTCTCTTAACCTCCAGAAAGGGGAAAGGATACCGAAGGCCTGACGAGCTTTATTTAGCCGTGCCTCAACATCCTTTTCGGCTCCGCCGTCCATGCTGACAATGCTTCCGAGATAGCAAAAATCTTGCACCTCTTCCACATCCTGTCCATCAAGAACAATCGGTGTGTTTGCGTTCGAACCCATGTGCATGTACTTGGTTTTACGCACATTTATTTTCAGTCCCGCCTCTTCGCATTTAGAATGCAACGAGCGAACATTTGACTCTAAGTCCGAACGAGTATGTGCAAGCAAACACACGTCATCAGCATAATCAAGGTGACTTAAGATGTTAAATAGTCTCCATTGAAGACCTTTACCTTCCCCACCTTCCAGTGCAGCTTTCAAGATGTCATTTATTACCACCAGAAACAGGGCTGGTGATAATATGCAGCCTTGTCTGACACCCGTTCGCACAGGAAAGCTCTCGGACAGCTCTCCTCTATGCAAGACGCGACACCTTGCATCTCCGTAGGATTCTTTAATCATAGCTATGACCTTATCTGGAATACCTCTCCTACGCAAAGCATTCCATATGTAATCTCGCTTAACGCTGTCAAAAGCCTTCTCGAAGTCCACAAACATGAGATGTAGTGGCGAACCCATTTCGGCTGACTGCTCTAATATTATCCGTAGGGTATTTGTGTGGTCGGTACAAGACGACCCTTTACGGAATCCAGCCTGATAAACTTCGAGAGTGCTCACGACGACATCACTAATCCTATTGAGAATTACCTTAGCCATAATTTTTGATACGGCAGTAAGTAGACATATACCACGCCAATTGCCACAATCCCGAAGGTCGCCCTTCTTCGGAATTTTCACAATGACGCCCTCCTTCCATTCAGTCGGATATCTTCCATCATTCCACACCTTAGTGAAGAGTGGGAGGAGTATATCGGCTGTTATTTCCGGGTCCGCTTTGAGGAGTTCGGTTGGTAGTCCGTCTATACCTGGAGCTTTCCTTCCCGCCATTGACCGAATGGCGGAAACTATCTCTTCTTTATCTGGGGGATCGTCCCTAATAGAGGATTGTTGCGGTTGGATGTTTGGAAGTTGTTCTGTTTCCGGGATATCTTCATCTGACAAGATGTTTAAAATATCAGAGAAGTATTCCTTCCATCGTCGCAACTGGTGTTCACTCATATTAAGGAGAGTTCCGTTGACATCTCTCACCAGGTGGTTGGCGGTGAAATTCCTGTTCGTCAACTGTTTCATGATTTTAAATAGTGAACCCATATCCCCAAGGTAAGCCGCAGATTCTGCCTTGTTTGCCAGATCTTCAATGGCCTTTCTCTTGTCGCGTCTAACAGCCTTTTTAAGCTGTATATGAGCATCGCGGTAGTTCTGCCTCAAGTCGGGCGTTCGTTGGTTGACATCGGGTTGAGAGATGATTGCCAATTTGGCTTTTTTCCGATTGCCAACCTTGTCCCATGTGTCTTGCGACATCCAGGGTTTCTCACCGCTTTGCGCATATCCCACAGATTCTTCAGCACTAGTTAGAAAAGTGTTTCTGGTTGCCTCCCAATTGGCGTCCAGTGCGCGCATTTCATGTTTACCCAATGTGGATGACTTTTCGCGTAGAATGGTGGTGTATTCGAGATTTTGTTGGGATCTCTGAGTTTATCCACATTAAGCTTGCGCTTCATTTGAAGAATTTGTGGTCGTCGGATAGCTGCTGTACACAATCTCAAGCAGGCAACCATCAAGTGGTGATCGCTCCCCACGTCAGCTCCACGTTTCGCTCGCACATCGAGGAGACATCTTCTCCATCGGCGACTTATAGCCAAATGGTCGATCTGGTTCTGAGTAACACCATCAGGGGAAACCCAAGATGTTTTATGATGACTCTTGTGTGGAAAAAGGGTCCCTCCGATGACCATTTGCCGAGTACTACAGAACTCCACAAATAATTCGCCGTTTTCGGGTCTCTTAATCCAAGGTCGTGAAGGGTCGACCCAAGGGTCACCATGCCTCCCCATGACGTGTTCTAGTCCAGTGTTGTCTGATCCAACCTGGGCGTTCATATCTCCCGAGATGATAATAATATCACCTCTTGGAACACGTTCGAAGGTGGCACTCAGTTGGCTATAAAACTCCTCTTTGTCACCAGATGTTGCGGTATTAGTTGGTGCGTAGCACTGCAGAATTGTGACGTTTCTGACACTGGTCCTGAGCCTGATGACGATAATCCTATCCGAGATTGGTTCCCAACTAATGAGACTGTTTCTCGCTCTCGGCGTAAGGACGAACGCCACGCCATTTCTGGCTTCACTTTCAGGGCCAATGTACAGAATAGTGTTTCCGCTAGGGGCTCGTTCTTCTCCTGATCCTGTCCACCTGACCTCGCTCAAGCCCAAGATTTGGATGTTATATTGCTTCATTTCACGGTCGATCACTGACTGGCGGTGCAAGGACCGAGTAACCCCAGCTCTTCCCCCGTCATTCAATGTTCGAACGTTCCAGAAGCCAATCATAGTCCGTTTTCGAATGCCAAAAGTCGTTACCGTTGAATCAGTCCGTATCCGAGGCGATGTATCCGTTTCTCGTATCATTTAGGTCTTAAGATCACGTGTGATAAGCCCATGATCCAGTGAGTGTCCATTTGCCATTCTTAGGGCAAGCAGGACTGGCTGTGGGTGAATTCTACAGCCCCCATCCCAGAGGGGGATAGTTAGCTCAGGTCCGTGGAGTCGCTAACTCCAAAGATAGTTGCAGGAATTGGTAAAACCTCATACTACAACTACCCCCTTGCGGGGTAGAAGGGGTGAAGTAAATCAAATATTTTTTTCTGATCTTAGTGATAATACTAATGGGCCAATGTACAGAATAGTGTTTCCGCTAGGGGCTCGTTCTTCTCCTGATCCTGTCCACCTGACCTCGCTCAAGCCCAAGATTTGGATGTTATATTGCTTCATTTCACGGTCGATCACTGACTGGCGGTGCAAGGACCGAGTAACCCCAGCTCTTCCCCCGTCATTCAATGTTCGAACGTTCCAGAAGCCAATCATAGTCCGTTTTCGAATGCCAAAAGTCGTTACCGTTGAATCAGTCCGTATCCGAGGCGATGTATCCGTTTCTCGTATCATTTAGGTCTTAAGATCACGTGTGATAAGCCCATGATCCAGTGAGTGTCCATTTGCCATTCTTAGGGCAAGCAGGACTGGCTGTGGGTGAATTCTACAGCCCCCATCCCAGAGGGGGATAGTTAGCTCAGGTCCGTGGAGTCGCTAACTCCAAAGATAGTTGCAGGAATTGGTAAAACCTCATACTACAACTACCCCCTTGCGGGGTAGAAGGGGTGAAGTAAATCAAATATTTTTTTCTGATCTTAGTGATAATACTAATTAAGTATTTATTACAAAATATAAACTCGATAAATATTATATGTTCTGAAAAAATTGTCTTAGAGCATTTCATGAAAAAGTGTAGTTTGTATGGGAGGGGGTGGAAGGAGAGGGAGGACGCAAATAATTTTTCATCTGTATATTGAAGTCATTATGAAAGTAATATATACCAAAATTCAGACTAATAGCTTTAATACTTTTCGAGTAAATCCATTTATTGTCGAATTGCGAAATTGGGTCATTTTGTATGGGAAGGGGTAGAAGGGGTAGAAGGGGTGAAGCTAATCGTCTAATTTTTTTTGGTCTTACTAACAATTTTAAATCAATATATGGTGCACAATTTCAGCCCGCTAAATTATATACACACTGAGTAAATTGGCTTATAGAAATTCATGACAAGTACAGTTTGTATGGGAGGTGGTAGAAGGAGGGGGAGGACAAGCATAATTTTTATACCGTAGATTTATATTACCAGAAAAGTGATATATTCTAAATTTGAGGCCAATAGCTTTTATACTTTTCGAGCAAATCCGTTAATTGTCAAATTGCGCAATTGTGTCATTTTGTATGGGAGGGGGTAGAAGGGGTGGAGCGATTTGGTCCGTTCACGAACTTGACCTTACTTTTTTGTCAAAAACGACGTGTACAAAATTTGAAGTTTCTAGCTCAACGCGTTCTCAAGCTAGAGAGCGAACAGACGGACGGACGGACGGACGGACGGACGGACGGACGGACGGACGGACGGACAGACGGACAGACGGACATCCGGTTTTGAGATTTCTGAGTGATAATATTAACTTCTGTATCATTCATTTTTTTCTCCAAGCCTTATTTCTTGGCGTTACAAACCTTAGAGCAAACTTATAATACTCTCAGATTCCATCTAGAGTATAACGAGTATTTATATAGTGGGGAACTGAAGTGGTTGTTCATAAACAGAATGAATGCTTGCGAAATATTAAGTACACAAATGGCGATCATGCAACTAGCTGCAATTCTTAATGCTATGCTGATAATCAATCAATCAAATTCCTGTTAAGACCCCCTATAGGGGCATAGGACAGAAACAACTCTCTTCCACAAGGCGCGATCCTGAGCATCGGCTTTAAGCTGTTGCCAGGACTTGTTTATTCCTCTGGCCTCCTGCTCAACTGCTCGCTTCCATGTGTTACATGGTCGACCAACCCGACGTCTTCCTTGAGGATTATAATCCAGAGCCTGTTTTGCGATATTTTGCTCTGATTTCCTCAAAGTATGACCGATCCACTGCTACTTTCGCCGTTGAATCTCAATACCTATTTTAGTCTGGCGAGTTGTACTCCAAAGTTCGTCGTTGGAGATCACTTCTGGCCAGAATATTCCTAAAATGCGTCGGAGGCATTGGTTTACGAAAGTCTGTAGTTTCTTGGTAAGTCGAACGGTCACTTTCCACGTAGTACAACCATATAACAACACGGATTTGACGCATGCGTCAAAAACTCGCAGCTTCGTGCGAAGGGAGATCTCTCTTAACCTCCAGAAAGGGGAAAGGATACCGAAGGCCTGACGAGCTTTATTTAGCCGAGCCTCAACATCCTTTTCGGCTCCGCCGTCCATGCTGACAATGCTTCCGAGATAGCAAAAATCTTGCACCTCTTCCACATCCTGTCCATTAAGAACAATCGGTGTACTTGCGTTCGAACCCATGTGCATGTACTTGGTTTTACGCACATTTATTTTCAGTCCCGTCTCTTTGCATTTAGAATGCAACGAGCGAACATTTGACTCTAAGTCCGAACGGGTATGTGCAAGCAAACACACGTCATCAGCATAATCAAGGTGACTTAAGATGTTAAATAGTCTCCATTGAAGACCTTTACCTTCCCCACCTTCCAGTGCAGCTTTCAAGATGTCATTTATTACCACCAGAAACAGGGCTGGTGATAATATGCAGCCTTGTCTGACACCCGTTCGCACAGGAAAGCTCTCGGACAGCTCTCCTCTATGCAAGACGCGACACCTTGCATCTTCGTAGGATTCTTTAATCATAGCTATGACCTTATTTGGAATACCTCTCCTACGCAAAGCATTCCATATGTAATCTCGCTTAACGCTGTCGAAAGCCTTCTCGAAGTCCACAAACATGAGATGTAGTGGCGAACCCATTTCGGCTGACTGCTCCAATATTATCCGTAGGGTATTTGTGTGGTCGGTACAAGACGACCCTTTACGGAATCCAGCCTGATAAACTTCGAGAGTGCTCTCGACGACATCACTAATCCTATTGAGAATTACCTTAGCCATAATTTTTGATACGGCAGTAAGTAGACATATACCACGCCAATTGCCACAATCCCGAAGGTCGCCTTTCTTCGGAATTTTCACAATGACGCCCTCCTTCCATTCAGTCGGATATCTTCCATCATTCCACACCTTAGTGAAGAGTGGGAGGAGTATATCGGCTGTTATTTCCGAGTCCGCTTTGAGGAGTTCGGTTGGTAGTCCGTCTATACCTGGAGCTTTCCTTCCCGCCCTGCTGATAAACGGCTTCTTTACAGTTTTGTGGAAAACTGCTTAAGTCATTATGATTCCGAAGCCTGGCTAAAATGCACTCTACCCGAGCAACTTCCGTCCAATTATCCTACTCTCTGCACTTGTAAAAGTCAAAGAGAGAATTATTCTAGCTCGTCTGCAGGCACATGTTACTGCGGGAGGAATTATTCCCGATGTGCAATTTGGCTTCAGGTTAGAGCATTCTACTACCTCGCAACTTGGAAGGGTTGTAAAGTTCATATCTGATGGCTTCAACAAAAACCAATACACAGGCTTTTTGACATTGGGAAGGCGATTGATAAGGTCTGGCACAACGGTCTTGTACATAAACTTCTTCTTTTTCTTCAATGGCACGACAGCCCAAATCGGGCCTTGGCCTTCTGATTTTCAGGTTCCTTAACATTTTCATTATTTATTGTGGAAGGGTTGTTAGATCTTCGCATAACCTTCTATCTGCGAATTTTTCATTTTCGTAGATTAAAGTAACTAAGGTATATCCAAGCAGACAGTGTTCTGGAATTATGCGTTGACCGGGATTTGAACTCAGGACCTTCGCATTGTAAGCCAACATGCTACCCATTAGGCTACACCATAGCTTGTACATAAACTTAAAGAGCAAGAATTCCCGATATGGCTGGTTCGCTTGATGAAAGGGGTGAAAGCGTCCGTGAAGAAAATTAGCGCTGGAGTCCCCCAGGGTTCAGTCCTATCCCCATTGCTCTTCTCGGTATTCATGTCTCATCTGCCGAAAATTCGTCGAAATCGCCTACTTCGCAGACGATACAGCTTTTCTGTGACGATCTTGGCAACAAAAAAAAATTACACAGAAGCTGCAGCAAGCAGCTGACGAAATTAGGAAATTGTTCAAGCGCATGTGGATTGGCGTCAACACCAAGAAAAGCGAAACCATACTCTTCAAAAAGAGAACATTACTACCAAACGGTCTTATCTCCATCTTCGGAGATCAAATCCCTTGAAAGCCTGCGGCGAAGTATCTAGGAGCTAAGCTGGATGCCACCCACATTCAGTTCGTCCTGCAAAAGGCTAACTCAACATCTTAGTTGTTTTAACCGATGAAAAACGGAAGAAGCAGACTAACACCTCGCAGTAAAATATTGATGTACAAAAGTATAATTCGTCCAACTCTCTGCTACGCCAAACCGGGCTGGGGATATGCCGCCAAGTCTCACATACGAAGACCCCAAGTGAAGCAAAATAGATGCCTTGGGTCAGCTTTTAACGCACCATGGTTCATCAGAAACACCCAAATGCAGCGGGAGTATAATTCGCCGACCATCAAAGAATTCTGACGGAAAGTATCCAGAGGCATTCCAAAGCGTTATCCTTGCTCAAAAGCCCGTTGATCTGCCAAAGTATTGGATATGTCGAATCAACTATCCGCAAACACAAACGGCCCAAGATGGCCCTGCTCTAATGCTCAGTCATTATAAAAATTAATTTAATTTGTACTGTTAATGCCTCTGGAATTAACTCTACGGCAAAATTCTCAGCTATTGTTGCGTAAGGTCTTGATCAAGTACTAGCATCCCCCCACCCGGGATGTTATGTGATACCTACACACCCCATTCCCCGTGACCCTTTGTAGGATAAAAACAACAACAATCCCTAAATGTTATCATTTCATAAAACTGTGACATTTTCGTCAAAAATTTAAGAAAAGTATGTTGGAATTTTTTGTTTGGCTATGTAGTCAAAATTTCACTGTCAAAAATGTTGTCCCTAATTTCTAAAGCTTCGAGAAAAATGCCAGGACTTTAACCTCGAAAATTTTAACCATAACAGTTTTGCCATAAGCTTCAATATATTTTGTTACATTTCTGTCCATTTTTCTTGAGTAATCTGTCTATGTAAGATGTAGAGAACAATGTTATATCGAAAAATATTTGTAGCAACAATTTAAAAAAAAAAACGACAATTTAGCGACATATTCGTACAGTGAACAAATTTTTGAAAATTTTTTTTGGGACAAACGTATTTCATATATTTTTTCTTCATTTCAAAATTTGGCTACATCAGAATTATACTTCGAATTCAACTCAAAATCCACACAGTTACATTGCACAGCAAGAATTAATCTAATATCTTACTAATAAAAATCGTCAACCTAAAAATTAATATTACAACATCCATTTTAAACTCTAATTTCATTCAAAAAAAAAAAACTTATATCACACAGTGTACCGTCTATCAAATAAATTTGTCGTTTTTTCAATTAAATTCGCCAAATAAGTGCCTATCCTCGTCGCTGCCGATGAAAATTAATTCTCGAAGGAGCCGCGATAAATACTTTAAAATTAAAATTACAGAAAATAAGACTGCTGTAAAAATAATTGCTGACAGCCATAAGTCATAAATCAGTCACAAATTTCCATCGATGTGTCTGACAAAAAAAAAAAACAGGTAATTTTGTCTTCCAGGTACAAGCTCAGACACTGTCGCCTTATAACCTCAGCATCTTTGGCATCTGTTTCTGCTGTAATGTCGTCGTCCGGATTGCACCAAACATACACGTATACATCAAACACACCGTGCTCAATCGTGGAAAGCGAAAAATCTGTAATTCATATTTTATGAAAATTCTTAAGTGATGCAATAAATTTAAGTGACACTTTCGTTTTGCTGTCGTCGGCGGCTCGGTTCCAGTCAGCCTCTGTCAACAGTTTTGTGTTACAGATCTATATGCAGCAGTTGTCGTGACAGTTTGCATCCCAGAAAATTTTTCTAATATCAATCCGGCACGTTGTTTCAGTGGTGTGACTCCAATCTGTTTCCTAGCATGACAAGTTAGTTGAATGCTTCAAGCATCATTGAAACTTTTCGAATTTGAATTATGAAACAGGCTCTGGCAAAATATACTTAACCCACCCAAAGTTCCAATATGGTTAACGAATTGTGCATGCGAGTTGAACACGTGCTAGCACTAGTCTCAGTTTAAGGCCTTTTAGATAGATGTCGATCTTTATTTCAGGCTCGGGAGACAACCTGATCTAGATATTGCCAAAGGATTGTATATCGTTATTTTTCATTTTCATTCGGTGACCTTGAGTCCGAATGAGGTTTTATAACGCAAACGTAGAAATTTTATAATATGGATTTATAAAAGTTTTATAGAATTTCTCCTCGTAACAGACAAATGCTGCACTCGAAAATTTTCTAAATTATGTAACTAAAGCTTTCTATCAATCAAAAACTAATAACAGAAAGGTTTACTAACTTAGAGTTAAAGTAGCTCGACTAAATTGCAGTATTAAGAAATCCTGATAACTGAAAACTTGGTATTTCTTAGTTGTTTTATGCTGGATGAGTATTATTTCGACCACCATAATTAAAAAAAATTTGCAACGAGTCAGGCGCACCTTTATTATTCATGGGACAAGCATGCGTGGGAAGTCAATATGCAGGTTAGAGTGGATAGGGAAGATAAAATGAATGGGAATTTCAGGGCAGGGTTGTTGTCAGTTATTTAACACTTCATTGCAATTACGAGCAGTAACTCCAGTACCAAAATCAAAAATCCTGTTAAGATTCCCTAAAGGAGTATAGAATAGAAGCAGCTCTTTTCCACAAGACGCAATTCTGAGCATCGGCCTTTACCTGTTGCCAGGACTTGTTTCTAATCTGGCCTCCTGCTCAACTGCTCGCTCACATCTTCTACACGGTCGACCAACCCGACGTGTTCCTTGAGGATTATACTTCAGAGCCTGTTTGGCGATGCTTCTCTCTGGTTTCCTCAAAGTGTCACCAATTTACTGCCACTTCCGTCCTTGAATCTCAATGCTTATCTTAGTCTGTCCAGTTGTACTCCAAAATCCGTCGTTGGAGATCACTTCTGGGCAGAATATCCCTAAAATACGAAGTACAAACATAAAACAACACGGATTTAGCGCATGCATCAAATACTCGCAGCTTCGTGCAAAGAGACATCTCTCTTAACCTCCAGAAAGGGGAAAGAATACCAAAGGCCTGTCGAGCTTTATTTAGACGAGCCTCAATATCCTTTTCCATGCTGACAATTCTCCCGAGATAAGAAAAATCTTGCACCTCTTCCACATCCTGTCCGTTAAGAACAATCGGTGTGCTTCTTTTCGAACTCATGTGCATGTGCTTGGTTTTACGCACATTTGTTTTCAGTCCCGCCTCTTTGCATTTAGAGTGAAACGAGCGCACATTTGACTCTAAGTCCGAACGATTGTGCAAGCAATCACATGTCATCAGTATAACCAAGGTGACTTGAGATGTTAAATAGTCACCATTGAAGATCATTATCTTTCCCTTTCTCTCACTGCAGCTTTAAAGATCTCATTTCTTACCAGCAGAAACAGAGCTGGTGACAATATGCAGCTTTGTCGGGAACGAGTTCGAACAGCAATGTTCTCGGACAGCTCTCCTCTATGTAAGACGTGACACCTTGCGTCTTCCTAGGATTCTGTAATCATTATCTGGAATACCTCTCCTACGGGACGCATTCCACATATAATCTCGCTAAATGCTTTCGAAAGTCTTCTCGAAGTCCACAAACATGATATATAGTGACGAACCGAGCTCCAGTACGTGGTATCACATGTCAATTGCAAAATAATTCCCTATCTCGAGGATAAGCAGCTTATCCACGATCGCCAATACGGTTTCCGTTCTGGAAGGTCGACGGGAGATCTCTTGGTCTACCTGACAGAACGTTGGAACTCTTGCTTGCACAAATACGGCGATGGTCAAGTTCCTGCTCTTGACATTGCAAAAGCTTTTGACAGAGTTTGACATGAATGTCTCCTTGCTAAGCTAAAGGCCATTGGCCTCGATGCCACCCTCATTCGATGGATTGAGAGTTTCCTATCCGAACGTACTATACGAGTCGTTTTAGATGGCGTTTCTTCTTCTTCTTTCCCAACTAATTCTGGTGTTCCTCAGGGCTCTGTCCTATCGCCTACTCTGTTCTTAGTATTCATTAACAACCTTTTGTGTTCTACTCTCAATCCAATCCATAGTTTTGCAGATGACAGTACCCTAAATAACACCTTTGAATTTAACTCTGCTGCGGATTCTCACAAGCAATCAATTGCTTCCAAACGCAGGAAGTTATTCAGTTCGTTGGACTCTGACCTCGGCTTAATCCTGGAATGGGGCAGGAAAAATAGAGCAGAGTTCAACGCTTCTAAAACACAGGCCTGTCATCTTTCTCTTAAACGTGATGTTCCAGCGTCGTCGTCTAATTTAGCTTTTAATGGCGTACCAATTAGCCCTTTAGAGGAATTTATCATTTTAGGCGTAAAGTTAAGTAATCATCTTGATTGGAGCAAACATATCTATGATGTTGCACTTGATACCTCCAAACGCCTAGGTATTCTTCGCAAATTCAAAAAATATTTTACGCCTCACGACTTAGCTACCATCTACAAGGCTTACATTAGACCTCGCTTAGAGTACAATTCGCATTTGTGGGCTGGGGCTCCCAAGACACACCTTGCGCTGCTCGATCGAATCCAAAAACACGCGTTCCGACTAATCGGAGATGACAACATCACGATTTTTATTGATTCCCTCGAGCATCGTAGGAACGTTGTAGTACTCAGCATTTACTATCGCTATTTTCATGGTAAATGCAGCGCGGAACTTAGATCACTCACTCCTCCACTTTACACCTTTCCCCGTAATACTCGTCAAGCTGAATGCTCACAGGAGTTTACTGTTAACCCTATTCCTACTCGTACAGTGAAATATAGGCGGTCATTCATCCCCGAACGTCCAGACTTTGGAACGCATTGCCTGCTAGTGTGTTTCCAAGCAAGTACAACCTTCAGCATTTCAAAAATAATGTCCATCGCCACTTCCGTCTCTCTCCCCCAAAATTCCCATAACTCTACCAAGTTTCATCTTCTTCCTATACCGACTTAATTGTGCAATGCATTAAAGGGTGACCCCCTAAGTTATAATCGGTGCCTTAAAAAAAAAAAAGTATCATATTTCATTTGATAATTTATGTGCGTTTGAGTTTGTATGGAGGTTGGGGGGCTTCGATATAAGGTGTAGGTGAATTTCAATACTTTTTTAACTGGTTGCTTGAATCACGTCCAAAATTTGCTGCATAAAATGTGAGTTGCATAGACCAAGTAAGTTCTACGAAATTTGGCATATTTTTCATTCTTTTCATTTGTGTGGGAGTGGGTATAGGAGTTGAGGGAATCCTAAAATCTGTGATGCAATTTGTCTTGAGAAGTTTTCGTACAAAATTTCAAGTTCGTACCTTTTAATTTGTTATTCATAAGTTGATTTATTAAAATTGGTCGAAATCATACTTTTGCATGGGAGGTGGTAGAAGGGATTTCAAAACTTTTAATGCAAATTTGTTTATTTTTTAAAATTGTTTGAATGAAGTTTTAAGTTGATTTCTTCTAACTGTTTGATGATAATTGGTATCTTAAAAATGGGCGAAAAAGTTATTGAAGTTATTAGACCAGTTAATATTTTGGACTTGTAAGTATTTTTTTCGAACAAATTTCACAACGTTTTAAGTTTGTAGCTAAAAATATTGAGTTTTTCGGTTTTTTTTCAATTCATTTGGTTAGGGCAGGTTGGGCCCTCCTTCGCTGGATAACAGTTTTGGTTCAAATTATGGTTTTCTCTTTATTTACCTAAAATAAAATTTTAACTCAGCATCTTTTATCAGAATCCTAAGAAAACTACTTAAAATTTTTCTACATTTTGCTCCCCAATTTTTACCAAAATTATTGCTAAGAAAGTTCTTTAATTTGACAGAATTAATAATTTGGCAACTTAATACTTGTTTTGAATTTTAAGATATAATGGTTTGAAATTTGAAATGTAAACCTTTTTTTTAAATGCTTCCCATTTCCCACATTTTCTCTTTTCTCCAAATGTTATATTTTTATTTTCTATATGAAATCTGTGAGTATTAGAAGTTTGTCACAAAGAAATACAGCTTGGAGAAAAAGTGAATAATACAGAAGTTCATATTATCACTCACAAATCTCAAAACCGGATGTCTGTCTGTTCGTCTCTCCGTCCGTATACTCTCTATCTCGAGAACGCGTGGAGCTACGAATTTCGAATTTTGTACACGTCGTTTTTGACAAAAAAGTAATTCGTGAACGAGCCGAATCGTTACACCCCTTCTATCCCCTCCCATACAAAATGACACAATTTCGGAATGAGACCTCAAACCGATTTTTTCGAAAAGCATAAAAGCTACTGATCTGAAATTGAAAATTCACAATTTCTATAATAATTTCAATCTACGGTATAAAAACTATTCGAACCTTTTTACTGCTTCCTACCACCTCCCATATAAACTGCACTTTTTCATGAAATACTAAAAACCAATTTAGTACGTATAAAATTTATCGAGCTGAAATTGTGCACTAAATATTCATTTAGGATTTTAAGTAAGACCGAAAAAAACTAGACTATTAGGTTCACTCCTTTCACCCCTCCCATACAACACGACACAACTTCACAACTTTTCAAAAAGTTGATTTTCCTGAAAAAATTTTGAATTCTTCTGATCTTGGAGTTAGCGACTCCACGGAGCTGAGCTAACTATCCCCCTCTGGGATGGGGGCTGTAGAATTCACCCACAGCCAGTCCTGCTTGCCCTAAAAATGGCAAATGGACACTCACTTGATCATGGGCTTATCACCCGTGATCTTAAGACCTAAATGATACGAGAAACGGATACATCGCCTCGGATATGGACTGATTCTACGGTAACGACTTTTGGCATTCGAAAACGGACTATGATTGGCTTCTGGAACGTTCGAACATTGAATGACGGGGGAAGAGCTGGGGTTACTCGGTCCTTGCACCGCCAATCAGTGATCGACCGTGAAATGAAGAACTATAACATCCAAATCTTGGGCTTGAGCGAGGTTGGTGGACAGGATCAGGAGAAGAACGAACCCCTAGCGGAAACACTATTCTGTACATTGGCCCTGAAAGTGAAGCCAGAAATGGCGTGGCGTTCGTCCTTACGCCGAGAGCGAGAAACAGTCTCATTAGCTGGGAACATATCTCGGATAGGATTATCGTCGTCAGGCTCAGAACCAGTGTCAGAAACGTCACAATTCTGCAGTGCTACGCACCAACTAATACCGCAACATCTGGTGACAAAGAGGAGTTTTATAGCCAATTGAGTGCCACCTTCGAACGTGTTCCAAGAGGTGATATTATTATCATCTCGGGAGATATGAACGCCCAGGTTGGATCAGACAACACTGGACTAAAACACGTCATGGGGAGGCATGGTGACCCTTGGGTCGACCCTTCACGACCTTGGATTAAGAAACCCGAAAACGGCGAATTATTTGTAGAGTTCTGTAGTACTCGGCAAATGGTCATCGGAGGGACCATTTTTCCACACAAGAGTCATCATAAAACATCTAGGGATTCCCTGATGGTGTTACTCAGAACCAGATCGACCATTTGGCTATAAGTCGCCGATGGAGAAGATGTCTCCTCGATGTGCGAGCGAAACGTGGAGCTGACGTGGGGAGCGATCACCACTTGATGGTTGCCTGCTTGAGATTGTGTACAGCAGCTATCCGACGACCACAAATTCTTCAAATGAAGCGCAAGCTTAATGTGGATAAACTCAGAGATCCCAACAAAATCTCGAATACACCACCATTCTACGCGAAAAGTCATCCACATTGGGTAAACATGAAATGCGCGCACTGGACGCCAATTGGGAGGCAACCAGAAACACTTTTCTAACTAGTGCTGAAGAATCTGTGGGATATGCGCAAAGCGGTGAGAAACCCCTGATGTCGCAAGACACATGGGACAAGGTTGGCAATCGGAAAAAAGCCAAATTGGCAATCATCTCTTAACCCGATGTCAACCAACGAACGCCCGACTTGAGGCAGAACTACCGCGATGCTCATATACAGCTTAAAAAAGCTGTTAAACGCGACAAGAGAAAGGCCATTGAAGATCTGGCAAACAAGGCAGAATCTGCGGCTTACCTTGGGGATATGGGTTCACTATTTAAAATCATGAAACAGTTGACGAACAGGAATTTCACCGCCAACCACCTGGTGAGAGATGTCAACGAAACTCTCCTTAATATGAGTGAACACCAGTTGCGACGATGGAAGCAATAATTCTATGATATTTTAAACATCTTGTCAGATGAAGATATTCCGGAAACAGAACAACTTTCAAACATCCAACCGCAACAATCCTCTATTAGGGACGATCCCCCAGATAAGGAAGAGATAGTTTCCGCCATTCGGCGGGAAGGAAAGCTCCAGGTATAGACGCACTACCAACCGAACTCCTCAAAGCGGACCCGGAAATAACAGCCGATATACTCCTCCCACTCTTCACTAAGGTGTGGAATGATGGAAGATATCCGACTGAATGGAAAGAGGGCGTCATTGTGAAAATTCCGAAGAAGGGCGACCTTCGGGATTGTGGTAATTGGCGTGGTATATGTCTACTTACTGCCGTATCAAAAATTATGGCTAAGGTAATTCTCAATAGGATTAGTGATGTCGTCGAGAGCACTCTCGAAGTTTATCAGGCTGGATTCCGTAAAGGGTCGTCTTGTACCGACCACACAATTACCCTACGTATAATGTTAGAGCAGTCAGCCGAAATGGGTTCGCCACTACATCTCATGTTTGTGGACTTCGAGAAGGCTTTCGACAGCGTTAAGCGAGATTACATATGGAATGCTTTGCGTAGGAGAGGTATTCCAGATAAGGTCATAGCTATGATTAAAGAATCCTACGAAGATGCAAGGTGTCGCGTCTTGCATAGAGGAGAGCTGTCCGAGAGCTTTCCTGTGCGAACGGGTGTCAGACAAGGCTGCATATTATCACCAGCCCTGTTTCTGGTGGTAATAAATGACATCTTGAAAGCTGCACTGGAAGGTGGGGAAGGTAAAGGTCTTCAATGGAGCCTATTTAACATCTTAAGTCACCTTGATTATGCTGATGACGTGTGTTTGCTTGCACATACCCGTTCGGACTTAGAGTCAAATGTTCGCTCGTTGCATTCTAAATGCAAAGAGGCGGGACTGAAAATAAATGTGCGTAAAACCAAGTACATGCACATGGGTTCGAACGCAAGCACACCGATTGTTCTTAATGGACAGGATGTGGAAGAGGTTAAGAGAGATCTCCCTTCGCACGAAGCTGCGAGTTTTTGACGCATGCGTCAAATCCGTGTGGTTATATGGTTGTACTACGTGGAAAGTGACCGTTCGACTTACCAAGAAACTACAGACTTTCGTAAACCAATGCCTCCGGCGCATTTTAGGAATATTCTGGCCAGAAGTAATCTCCAACGACGAACTTTGGAGTACAACTCGCCAGACTAAAATAGGTATTGAGATTCAACGGCGAAAGTGGCAGTGGATCGGTCATACTTTGAGGAAGCCAGAGCGAAACAGGCTCTGGATTATAACCCTCAAGGAAGACGTCGGGTTGGTCGACCATGTAACACATGGAAGCGAGCAGTTGAGCAGGAGGCCAGAGGAATAAACAAGTCCTGGCAACAGCCTCAAGCCGATGCTCAGGATCGCGCCTTGTGGAAGAGAGTTGTTTCTGTCCTATGCCCCTATAGTGGGTCTTAACAGGAATTTGATTGATTGATTGATCTGCGATAGAAAACATGTCAAATGCATGATGTTTATAGTTATTTCTGAAAAACTCACTAAGAACTCCCCATTCCTTCTATCACCTCCCATACAAACGACACTATTTCACTAAATCCAATACACCAATTTTCTCAGTACCTTTTGAATTTTGGAAACTTAGATTTTCAATAAAACATTCTGATAGCAACTCTAGCATTATGTAAAAAAATTGATTCTATGCCGTCACCCCTTCTACCACTGCCCATACAAAATTTCTTCAATTCAAAAAATTGTTCCCCATCTAGAGTATCGCATGATTCGGCCTTACGCCAAATCGTTTTCCTGTTATGTTTTTATATTCCGCTAGTATAGCTTAAGATATCTTCCAAGTTTAAATTACATTGCTGAAGTCGAGATATTATTTTTTAAGAGTTTTCCTTTGTAACCCCCACCCTGATCAAATATTTGCCTCCTTCAAATTCAATAATAGTGAAACTGTATACTAGGACCATTTAGGCCTAAAATACGAACTTTATGCGGTTGTAATTTCAAAGATATATTTATTTAAAAATAAATCAGCCAATTATTTGTTTTTAGCCCCCCCCCCATTTTTCGGACCCAACTGGGTAAAAAAAATGTTCATATTTTCTGTGTTGCCAATAAACCAGTATTTCCGAATGCCAAGTTTCCGCTTTCTATCTGCACTCGTATTGGAGATATTAGCAAGTGAAATTTTTGACTCCCCCTGCCTCCGACTTCCTCCTGACACTCCACAGCAATTAGATAATGGAAACGCACGTACCCAACCTTCAATCCACCCAAAACTGATTTGCCTATCTTTAAAAATCTCGGTGACGGATTTTTTTTTTGCAATTTTAGGCTAATTTAGTTATGAAACGCGAAAAAAAAAATTTCAGTGTATTTTAATTTTTTTTCCCGTGTCGATCACAATATTTTATTATTAGAATAATAAAGTAATTTATATTTCAAACATAAGTCAATTCGAATTACGATAATTTTCAGTTTAATTAAATATTCAAACAACAAAACCAAGACATACAGGCTCAGATCGAAAATTAACAATTATAGATAAAATATAATTTGATTAATTGCAAAGCCGCTGGCCATTGCTATTGGGCGTTCATTCTTGTTGAAGTAAGTTACCACAAAATTAATTTTCCGCAAGCAATCTATGTTTGTAATTTAAAATTAATTTTTCTTAAATCCAGATTATGTAGCGACATGCAGCAACAACAACAACAACAAAACGCTTTTTGCACTGCTTTATGCGTACGATTTTCGCAAATGCAGTAGCCGCAGCCGTCTTCTTAACACTTTGACGCAATTTATGCATGGTAGAGATCTTGAATTTCGATAAAAATGTCGCGTAACTGCGGACTCATAATAATTTCAAGCTTGCGCGGTTCCGCCTCTCTGTATTTTGCCCGGCTGCTTTAACCAATTTTATAGTTGTTTGTTGAATTTTCGCAATGTACGAAGAAAGAAGTCCTCGAGCTGTCGCTATATGTATGCATCTGTGCTAATTTAATATTGTATTTTGAAGTTAAGGTGATTATGATTAAGAGGTTTCTTGCGATCGTAATTTTAGTTAATTTAAATTACACTATTCATCAAAAAATAACTTTTATTTTGTGACATGGACAAAACAAGGTGTTCATTATGTAAAACTTCTTGAAAAAGCCGAAAATGGCCTTCGATTTTTTCTATCTGTGGCGGCTTATACTGCATCGCTACTAACCGACTAAGTCGTGGGGGTTAGATAGCTCATTGGTCAGCATGGCCGCTTTGCAACTCGAAATCCCCGAATACTAATACAACTACCTGCACGGTATTCTCTTAGCATCTAAGGCAGGGCCTGCTAATTCAACCCTTACTGATGAGTCTGTCGTAAGCAGGCCTGAGACTAAAAGCAACATAGCGCAGTAGCTGCTCGCTCGCTACTCTATCATCCATAGTTCTTTTGCTATAAATTTGTTTTTTTCAGCATCCCTTAACAATGTCCAGCCATAATCAACAAGCAAACTGGAACCCATTTGCCTTGATATCGTTTTTCCATTACAGAAATGTCCTGATGGAAGCGTTTTCCATGTGCGCCACTTACTGACCGCTAATTTTCGGAAAAGAAATCGAGATGAGAGTCCAGAAAGTGAATTTTGAGGGATATTTCTTTATAAGCATTAAGTTTAACTTTCAACATCCTTGTAATTGTCAGCGCCAATCTCGTAGTTCAGTTTCATTTAGAACATTGCTAAATATTTCATCTTTCATTACTTCCCTTATATGTGGACCCACAAATAAGCTCTCTTTAAGCTTTTGCTTCACTAATTCACGGATATGTTTGTTTTAGATACAAAAAACTTCTTCCAGTCCGAACCATTACTTTAGCAAAATTCTCCATTAATCCCAATTTAATATGCAAAGGTGGAAGTAATGCTTTTTGGGATTAAATATTGCTTCATTGGTGACGTTTTTTAGTCCCGTAGTTACTGCCTGACATAGTTGCATTCTGTACATAAAGACGATCTCACACATGGCTGTCCCATTCACAAAGGAAATAACAGTTTTGGTATATCCCAGTTGCATTCCAAGAAGAAGGGCTATCACTTTTAAATCTCCACATATGGCCCCCTCATATTCATTATAACGGATATGTTCTAAAATAACTCGTATGTTTCCGTATGATTCCTTCATATGTATAGAGAGTGGAAGAAGGGGTGACGGTATTAAACAAATTTTTTCACATCATGCTTATTTTATACAAAATTTAAGCTTAAACAATTTTATAGATATCTACTAAGAAAATGAGTGTACTGGATTTAGTAAAATTGTCCAGTTTGTATGGGAGGTGGAAGAAGGAGTCAATCCTTTTAACAATTTTTTCAGGAATAACTTTAAGCATCATGTAACTGATATGCTTTAAATTGCAGATAAGTAGCATTCATACTATTCAGGAAAATCCACTTTTTGTAAAGGTGTGAAATTTTGTCATATTGTATGGGAGGGGGTAGGAGGAGTGCAGCTCTATCGTCTAATTTTGTTCGGTCTTACTTGTAAATCTAAATATTTTATTTTATTTTATATTTAGTGCACAATTGCAACTCGATAAATTTTATACGTTCTGATTTAATTGGCTTATACGATAGTATTTCAAGAAAATGTGCAGTTTGTATGGGAGGTGGTTGAATGAGTGGAGGGATTAATTTTTATACAGTAGATTGAAATCATTGTAAAAATAAAATATTCCTAATTTGAGATCAATAGCTTTTATACTTTTCACGAAAGTTCATTTATTGTGAAATTGTGTATGTGCTGGGCGATGTAGAAGGAGTGGAGTGATTTGGCACGTTGACGAACTTCACCTTACTTTTTGTCAATAATAGCGTGTACCAAATTTGAACTTTCTGGCTCCAGTCGATCCCGAGCTGGAGAGGACCCCGGACGGACGGACGGGCAAATGGGCAGACAATTATGGGTGAGAGAAAAATTCTATTTTCAGGTTTGATTTCAGAGTATCAAAATACATTAGAAACATCTACAAATCCTGTGTCTCTCAGAGTAATCGTAAATTGTGTAGATTTAATAATTTATTTTTTTTTTCGTTTTATAGGAGGAATCAATCGCACTTAACATAAAGGTTTACCGGTGCGGTACGTGATGTTCAAATTGCATACTTGTTGAAGATGAATAAATTGTCAAATTTCTTTGGGGTTCCACATAAACTACTTCATTTTTGGGATTGGTTTTTTAATTGTGAGCTTTTATATGACCTACCCTTTGCAATAATTCGTTTTGTGATAAGATGTGGAAAAGCACTGTAGCTAGAAAATAATGGAAAAAAATTATGATAGGTAGCTATCTGAAATTAAAAGTTAAAAGATTGCGCATGTTTCGTGTGCAATCATAGAGAAATTACTAATGCAAGCTATTAGCTAAACATAGTTTTTCATGTCACACGAGTAATTTGCTTCGATAGTTTTCTCTTAAAAGTTCGGCTCGAAGAGCATTTTTCTACAAATACATATCTGATATGAGCGTATTTCAATAGATATACTGTAAACTCTGATTGATCGGACGGTTCGAATTTACTTTTCATAACACACGTGGTAGTCAAAAGTTTTACTCGAATGTGTATAGCTATTGGCTTGTGAGCTTTGCAAGGAACTCTGTATCCCTCTACTTGTTAAAAACCCGATTTTTTTTTACAGAATGACCTTTGCTATAGGCAATTTTGGCCTTTATGTGCAATGCACAAACACAGTTATGGAGGGAAGGAATGAGATTGGAAAAGTAGGGGAAGGGAAGTGAGAACGATCGTAGCGAGTGAAGAAGCTCGTATATTGTTCAGTTGTACTAGCTGCTTACTGACAAATATTTGCAGATGTTAAGGGGGACTGAATGATAGAAAGCAAACAGAAACCATCTACTGAGTATCTAGGCCTTCTTGAAGTGGAACTGTTTCACTTTTACACCGTTTCCCATTTTATTGCGAATAATTTTTTATTACCAGTAGCAACTGAAAAATTTGCACTTAAAAAAATCCCGTCTGGAGTAGGAATCGAACTCACGACCTATTGACTAAGATGCTTCTTCTCTTTATTTTCGTTTCAAAGTTACAACGTAAATTCTGCAATAAGTCCTTTCGGCAAGACATTATTCCCTCGTTACGCTAAAAATTGTGTGCGTCTGCCCGAATTTATCAGTTTCCCATTTGCGCGGTTCTATTTCCTTAAATTTTTTTTTATACTCTAGATGGAATCTGAGAGTATTATAAGTTTGCTCTAAAGTTTGTAATGCCAAAAAATAAGGCTCGGAGAAAAAAATGAATGATACAGAAGTTAATATAATCACTCAAAAATCTCAAAACCGGATGTCCCTCCGTCCGTCTGTGCGCTCTCTAGCTTGAGAACGCGTTGAGCTAGAAAGCTCAAATTTCGTACACGTCGTTTTTGACAAAAAAGTAAGGTCAAGTTCGTGAACGGGCCAAATCGCTCCACCCCTTCTACCCCTCCCATACAAAATGACACAAATGCGCAATTTGACAATAAACGGATTTGCTCGAAAAGTATAAAAGCTATTGGCCTGAAATTTGAAATATGTTACGTTTATGATAATATCAATCTACCGTAAATTATGCGTGTGCTCCCCTTCCTTCTACCACCTCCCATACAAACTGTACTTGTCATGAATTACTCTAAGATAATTTACTCAGTACGTATAAAATTTCGCGGGCTGAAATTGTGCACCAAATATTTATTTCAAATTTTTAGTAAAACTAAAAAAAATAAGACGATTAGCTTCACTCCCATACAAAATGACACAATTTCGCAATTTCACAATAAATGGATTTCTCGAAAAGTATAAAAGGTATTAGTCTGAATTTTGGGATATATTACTTTTATAATGATTTAAATTTACAGTAAAATTATTTGCGTCCTCCCTCTCCTTCCACCCCCTCCCATACAAACTACACTTTTTCATGAAATGCTCTAAGAAGATTTTCTCAGAACATATAACATTTATTGAGCTCATATTTTGTAATAAATACTTAATTAGTATTATCACTAAGATTGGAAAAAAATATTTGATTAGCTTCACTGCTTCTACCCCCTCCCATACAATATGACACAGTTTCAAAACTTCACAAAAAATCCATTTTCTTGAAAATTATGAATGGCACTAGTCTGAAATTTAAGGGATGTCAATTTTATAATATTTTAAAAAATCACTAAAATCCCCCCACTTTTTCTACCACCTCCCATACAATCTGCACACTTTCACTAATTATTTATTTTATTTATTTAAGATAAATGACTGCATATAAATATAAAGCCATTTTATAGAGGCATCAGGGGCATCTAAGGCCATACGATGCCGTTTAGTAGGTTTTTGTTTTAATCGTAATTCGTACAACTAGCTTAAGTATTAATTAGTCAAAATTGAAGTATTAATCTAAATCTAAGCTTACTTTTAATTTATACTTATTTTAGACTTTATATGATAGATATGTTTATACTCTAGATGAAATCTGAGAGTATTATAAGTTTGCCACAAAGTTTGTAACGCCAAGAAATAAGACTCGGAGAAAAAAATGAATGATACAGAAGTTCATATAATCACTCAAAAATCTCAAAACCGGATGTCCGTCCGTCCGTCCGTCCGTCTGTCCGTCTGTCCGTCTGTCTGTCCGTCTGTCCGTCTGTCTGTCCGTCCGTGTCCTCTCTAGCTTGAGAACGCGTTGAGCTAGAAAGTTCAAATTTTGTATACGTCGTTTTTAACAAAAAATTAAGGTCAAGTTCGTGAACGAGCCAAATCGCTCCACCCCTTCTACCCCCTCCCATACAAAATGACACAATTTCGCAATCTGACAATAAACGGATTTCCTTGAAAAGTACAAATGATATTGATCTGAAATTTGGAATGTAATACTTTTATGACGATTTCAATCTACTCTATAAAAATAATTTGTGTCTTCCCCCTCCTTCCACCACCTCCCATACAAACTGCACTTTTTCATGAAATGCTCTAAACCAATTTACTCAGTGCGTATAATAGTTATCAAGCTGAAATTATGTACAAAATATTTATTTAAAATTATTATTAAGACCAAAAAAAATGAGACGATTAGCTGTACCCCTTCTACCCCCTCCCATACAAAATGACACAATTTCGTAATTTCACAATAAACAGATTTGCTCGAAAAATATAAATGCTATTGATCTGAAATTTGGAATATATTACTTTTATGATGATATAAATCTACTGTACAAAAGTTATTTGAGTCCTCCCCTTCCTTCCACCACCTCCCATACAAACTGCACTTTTTCATGAAATGCTCTAAGCCAATTTACTCAGTGCGTATAAAATTGACCGAGCTGAAATTGTGCACTAAATATTTATTTAGAATTATTAGTAAAACCAAAAAAAATTAGGCGATTAGCTTTACCCCTTCTACCCCCTCCCATACAAAATGACACAATTTCACAACTTTATAAAAAGTCGATTTTCATGAAAAGTATGAATACTACTGATCTGCAATTTAAGACATGTCAAAAGCATGATATTTATAGTTATTTCTGAGAAGTCATTAAAAACTCGCCCCTCCTTCTATCACCTCCCATACAAACTGCACTACTTCACTACATCCAATACACTAATTTTCTCAGTACCTATTAAATTTTTAAATCCTAAATTTTGTATAAAACATTTTGATAGCAACCTTACTGTCATGTGAAAAAATTAGTTCAATGTCGTCACCCCCTCTACCACTTCCCCTACAAAATTTCTTAAGATACAAAAATTCTTAAGATACAAAAATTTCTCTTTCATCTAGAGTATCGCACGATTGGGCTTTATGCCCAATCGTACTCCTGTTATGTTTTTTTTTTGATTTTTATGACTACTATATTGATTTGCATACATTCGTCTCTTTTTTTTATATTTTATGATCTTTGTAGATAACTAATTTAACATAGATCTTTTTTTTTAATTCGTTACTCTTATGGCTGTATTCAACTAAATGTACACGGTTCTTATAAGTCAATGCTCTTAATTATAACCTATATTAGTCTATATGTTTTTGAATTTATAATTAATATACTATATTTATAATATACTATATTTATTGTTATTTATTCTATAATTTTTTTTCATATTGTTTATTAAGAGCAATGAGTGCTATTCAAGTTCGTAATACAATATTTCACAGATTATATTTTTTGCCATAAATCATGCGGCAGTGTAGCACGTTTAATATTTGAGATTGTGTGGAGGGAGCTAGGGTCGAGAAGAATGGAGGTTTGCAAATTGATGGGGAGGTCTTCGTCGGTCGTGATCCTGGAGAGGGGGCAGTCCTGGATCGTGTGACGAACAGTTAGTGTGCTGTTACAACTTGAGCACAAATTTGGGGGATGCCCATAGTAGTGCTCACAGCTGAACAGCGTCCGTCCGAGTCGCATACGAAGTATCGTGATACAGTCCTGTCGCGAGTAAAAGGGGTGGTAAATAGGTCGGGTGGTGAGGGCATTGTGGGAGCGAAGGAAGGAGTTGTTGATTGACCAGGTGTTTTGGAGAAGAGTATGCGAAAGATGTTTATGAATACGGGAGATGATGAGATGCAAGTTGGGGGATTCTGTAACAAGAGGCATTGTAAGGGCCTCTCTGGCTGCTGCATCTGCTGCTTCATTGCCGACTATACCGATATGACCTGGAACCCAGGCTAGAGAGATGGAGGGAGATAAAGACAAAGCGTTTCGGACGGTAGAGACTGAGGGGCATTTATTATAGGGATTGGATAGGGCGAGGAGTATACTGAGATTATCGCTATATATAACTGTTGCTAAGTGCTGACGATTAGCAATTTGGATGGCAGCCAGAATAGAAATATCGATAATGGGTTGGTAGGGAAAAATTCTGATTGTGATGGCGTCTGGGTTTGGGGGAAAGGTTTGCTTAGATTGCGGGAGGGGGTAGTTTTGAGTGAAGAGGTGGGATGCAATTCTAGATAGGGATGAGGTGAGTTTGCCTTTTCGTCGGGAAGGGATAGGATCTGCAAGGATTTCATATTCTCGCAGCAGAATATTATGAAGTGGGTGAGATTCAGAGACCAGTGCTTTACTAGCTAGTGTGATGGAGTGAGAGAGGGCGGTATCCTCAAAACTAGTGAATTGTGCTTCGATGCGCAAAGATGGAATAGGGGTTGCACGAAGTGCTCCTGTCGCTGTTCGATGACATTTGTTAATCGCAACTTTCACTAAGTCTAACTCACTAATTTTTTCAGTTCCCATTCAATTTTTGGAGTAAGCATTTTGTATAAAACATTTTTATAGCTACTTTAGCATAATGGGGAAAAAATTAGTTCAATGCTATCATCCCTTCTAACACTCCCCATTCAAAATTTCTTGAGATCGCAAAAAATTTTATTTCATCTAGAGTATCGTAAAATTGCGTTTTACGCGCAATCGTAGCCCTGTTATGTTTGTTTTTTGTTTTCATTACTTATTGTGGAAGGGTTGTTGAACCCTTCGCACAATTCTGTATCTACGAATTTTTCATTTTCGTAGATTGAAGTGACCAAGGTATACCCAAGCAAATAGTGTGCTGAAATTATACAATCGGGAATTGAACTCACGACTTCCGCATTATAGACCAACACACTACCCACAAAGCTATAACCTAGCTTCCGGTTAGCAGTTTCCAAAAACAATACAAATCTGTCCGACAATGTGCCGCATCATATCCGATCCTTCTCATTCTTTTCTATTGGGATTTACTAGGATAGTTGGTTCACGATCACATTCCGGGGACTTAAAATAGTGAAAATCTATCAAAAATTGGACTCCTTTTATTTCGTAACATGGGGAATTGAAAATCTTTCTTCCCTTTGATTCCTATCCGTGTGGATTCCAAACACGCTTTCCCTCGCATACCCCAAATCTTCTAAATTCTTTCGCAATTTAGTTCGCATCTAAAGGTTTATGTTATTTACGAGTATCGGAGTGTTCTCCATTGATGTCCGAAATAACAGCAACAATCAAAAGTCCGTATTTTCGATCTTTCATTGAAGAATGTGTGACTATATGGAGGCATACAAATGTAACAGAAAAGTCAATTATCGATCATATCTGTCACAAAATTGTTATGACATGGTCGACTTTCATCATTTAAGAGGCAAAATTTACAACATTATGGCCAACAGCAAAAAATTTGATTGTGGGAGAAAATTGGCGAAATATTAGGTCGAAAATTGTTATGCATGAAGAAGAATTCTTATTTCGTTAACTTTGGACATGATTTTTTTAAAAATTAAGTTAGTTAGGAAGAATGGTATCAAAAAAGTCAATTGTCTCTAAAATCTGTGACACAATAATTGTTAGATTGTTATTGTTGGACTTTTGGCATTTGGCATGATATTTGAAAGATACTTCAAGATTTCCCTAAAACTGGAGGGTTGTTCAATAAGGACATAACATGGTTTTGCAGAGCCAAATCAGAGAAGTTTCCAAACGTTGCTCGTTCGTGAACTTCACCATGATAAAAATGTAAACCTTGACTTAGTAGCAAGCAGTTGAGCAGGAGGCCAGAGGAATAAACAAGTCCTGGAAACAACGTAAAGCCGATGCTCAGGATCGCGCCTTGTGGAAGAGAGTTGTTTCTGTCCTATGCCCTTATAGGGGGTCTTAACAGGAATTTGATTGATTGACTTAGTAGCAGCTCAGATGAAGCGCATGAGGCAGCGCCTCACCTGCCATAGCATTTTTGATCAATTGAATTTAACATTCCTAATATGACTAAATTTTGCATATTCAACTATCGTTTTAGATCATTTCCTTATCAGCGATACGTCTCTGTCATTAATATGCCAGTAGGCAATGCGTATCAAAGTCTGGACGTTTAGGAAATGAATGATTGTCTATTTTTCACTTTACGAGTAGGAATAGGGTTGACGGTAAACTTATGCGCGCGTTTAGCTTGACGAGTATTTCAGGGAAAAATGTCAAGTTCAAGAATGAGGGATCTACATTTACCATGAAAGTAGCGATAGTAAATGCTGAGTACTCCAACGTTCTTACGATGCTCGAGCGAGTCAATAGAAATCGTAATGGTGTCATCTCCAATTAGTCGGAACGCATGTTTTGGATCCAATCGAGCAGCGCAATGTGTGTTTTGCATGCCCCAGCCCATAAATGCGAATTGCATTCTAAACGAGGTCGAATGTAAGCCTTGTATATGGTAGCTAAGTCGTAAGGCGTAGTATTGCGAAAAATACCTAGGTGTTTGGAGGTATCAAGCGCAACATCAAAAACATGTTTGCCCCAATCAACTTACTTACTTACGATGGCGCTACAGCCCAAATCGGGCTTTGGCCTCCTGAATGCTTTGCCTCCATCCATCTCGGTTCAGTGACCGCGTCCTCCAGTTTGAGGACAGTGATTTGCTGTCTGCGTCAGTCGAATCCTCCCAGTGCTTTCGTGGTTTTCTTACCGGTCTTTGTCCGTTGACTTTCTCTTTTACTCTGCGTTTGGGAATTCTTCCGTCATCCATCTGCTCCATATGACCAGCCCATTGTAACTTTTTAAATTTTATGAGGGTTGACACTTCTGGATTGTCGAAGATGGCATACAATTCTCTATTGTATCGTATTCTCCAGATCGAGTCTTCCCTCACAGGTCCGAGGATTCTTCTGAGGACCTTTCTTTCAAAGGCGTTAAGGAGTTTTTCGGACGTCTGAGTTAATGTCCACGTTTCGTTGCCATAGCATAGCACAGGTTGTATAATCGTTTTATATAACTTAAGTTTTGTTTTCCTGTGTACGTTCTTGGTTTTTGCCCCAATCAAGCTGGTTATTAAGCTTTACACCTAATATAATAAACTCATCTAAAGAGCAAATTGGAACGCCGTTAAAGGCTAAATTAGACGACGACGCTAGAACATAACGTTTAAGGGAAAGATGACAGGTCCGTGTTTTAGCAGCATTGAACTCTACTATATTTTTCCTGCCCCATTTCAGAATTAAGTCAAGGTCCGAGTCCAGCGAACCGAATAACTCCCTGCGTTATGAGACTCCGTAGCGAAGTCAAATTCAAAAGTGTTATCTAAAGTACTGTCATCTACAAAACTATGGATTGGATTGAGAGTAGAAGACAAAATATTGTTAATGAATACTAAAACCAGAGTAGGTGATAAGACAGAACCCTGAGGGACATCAGAATTAGTTGGAAAAGAAGAAGAAGTAACGCCATCTAATACTACTCGTATAGTGCGTTCGGACAGGATACACTCATTCCATCGGATGATGGTAGCATCGGGGCCAATAGCCGTTAGTTTAACAAAGTTGTGTCAAAAGCTTTGAACTTGACCTTAGCCGTATTTGTGCAAGCAAGAGTTCCTACGTTCCTTTAGGTAGACCAAGAAATCGCCCGTCGATTTTTCAGAACGGAAACCGTATTGGCAATCGTGGATAAGCTGTTTGTCCTCGAGATAGTGAATGATTTTGCGATTGACAGCAATTTCCATTACTTTCGAGAGCACTGAAGTAATGACTATAGGGAAGTAGTTCGCGGGGTTCCCTTTGCTTCATTTCTTGGGAATTGCCCATTGGAATTAATAAAAAAAGAAAACTGGACGATTAGCTTCACAAATTCTACCCCCTCCCATACAAAATGATACAATTTAGCAATTTGGAAATAAACCGATTTGCTCGAAAATTATAGAAGCTATTGACCTCAAATTTAAAATATATACCACCTTTGTGATAATTTCAATCTACCATACGAAAATTATTCGAGTCGTCAGCCTCCTTCCACCACCTCCCATACAAACTGCACTTTTCATGAAATACTTTAAACAAATTTACACAATAAGTATTAAATTTACCGAGCTGAAATTGTACACTAAATATTTACTTATTATAGTTGTTAGTAAGACAAAAAAAAATCAAACGATTAGCATCTCTCCTTCAAAAACCTCCCATAGGATATGACACAATTTCACAACTTTACAAAAAGTCGAGTTCCTGAAAAGTATGAATGCTATTGATCTGCAATTTAAACATGTCAAAAGCGTGATGATTTTATCTATTTCTGAAAAGTCATAAAGAGCTCACCCCTCCTTCTACCACCTCCCATACAATTTCAACAAATCCAATACACTAATTTTCTCTCTTTTGAGTCCTAAATGTTGTATAAAACATTTTGCTAGAAACTCTAGCGTGATGTAAAAAAATTAGTTGTATGTCGACACTTCCCATATAAAATTTCTTAAAATCAAAAAAATTTTCTTTCATCTAGAGTATCGTAGTTCTGTTATGTTCTTTTTTTTCAAATCGCACATCTACTAATTTGATGAAATATTATTATATTAATGATATCCCTTCCCCAAAAATTTTAGGAGCGCCTCACCTATCGGACAAGTCACGAGCCACCACTGGTTGGTCGATAAATAATAAGAAAAGTTTGAGGGTGCGTTTGTATTAATGTAAAAAATTGTTATGTCCCTATCGAAAATCCCGATATATGTATTTCTTTCAAACAATTTGGAAGTCCGATAGTAACAGCTAGGAAATGTATGTGCATAGAGAAATGTGAGCGATCATATCAAAAGTCTGACCAGTCTCTGGAATAAGTGAGCTTTTGATAATTTTTAACCATGTCTCTGCCACGTTGAGATTTTTGTAGCTTGCGTATTCCTTACAGAAGACTCGCTTACTTCAAGGGGTAAGAGTACCTCCATTTGAATACCATTGATCTACCTTAAACGTAACGGATAAGCTCTTATCTTCATTACTACGGCGAAAGGCAAGAACTGTTTTTTTTCTTGTAGCTAAGCCATTTGATATCTATCCTCTTTGACTCAATAGATATTAGATACTTTTCGTGGTCCTTCCTCCGGGGATTTAATGCAGTATCCCTCAAAGTTCGGTTCTCTTAGGTACTGTGTGCCTCATATTTATCAATGATTTTAACTTCTACCACTTAAAATCAATAAACCATAAATCCCTTATTGTTAAAAATCCGAAAGTTATGTACTATATTTATAGACTAGCAAACGCCCGCAACTTCGTCCGCGTAAAAATCGCATTAATAAGCAAATTTTTGAGAATGTAGTTAGTAATACATTATATGGGATATTTAATCCGCTTACTTTAATGGCTCTTTGAACACAATGTTTTGTATTTTTTTTGGAGTCACAACCATAAATTATTAAGAATGAAAGCAAGATACTCCTATTTGAATGGGAGAGGCTCGTGATCAAATCAAATCCGTGATTCGAGATCATATGTATACGTGTTAAGGACATGTGAATAGTTGTAGCTTGTGTTAATTGAAAAAAGCCCAAATAAAATGACATTGAGCTTAAAAACATAACAGGACTTCGATTGTGCGTAAAACCCCATTATATGATACTACCGATGAAATCAAAATTTTTGTAATCTTAAGAACTTTTGTGTGGGGAGTGATAGAAGGGATGACAGTACTAAATCAATTTTTTTCACTCCATGCTAGAGTAGCTATAAAAATATTTTGCACCAAATTTAAGCTTGAAAAACTGAATAGGTAACTTGAGAAACTTAGTGCATTGCATTTAGTGAAATTGTGAAATTTGTATTGGAGGTGGTAGAAGGAGTGGGGGGTTTTTAATAATTTTTCTATATACAACTATCATCACCATGCAATTGATGTCTTTTTAATTTCAGATCAGTTAGATTCACACTTTTCAAGAAAATCGAGTTTTTGCAAAGTCGTGAAATTGTGTCATATTGTAAGGGAGGGGGTAGAAGGAGTGGAGCCAATCGGTTAATTTTTCCCGATAATAATAATAATACTAATTATGGATTCATCAGAAAATTTTGGCTCGATCAAAGTTATACGTACTGAGAAAATTGGTTTAGAGTATTTCATGAAAAAGTGCAGTTTGTATGGGAGGTGGTAGAAGGAGTGTAGGGTTTTCGGTAATTTTTCTAGAAATAACTATAATCACCATGGAATTGATGTATTTTAAATTTTAGATCAGTTAGATTCACACTTTTCAAGAAAATTGAGTTTTTGCAAAGTCGTGGAATTGTGCCACATTGTATGGGAGGGGTAGAAGGAGTAAAGGTAATCGGTTAATTTTTCCCGATAATAATAATTATGCTAATTAAAGATTTAATGCAAAATTTTAGCTCGATCAAAGTTTATCGTACTGAGAAAATTGGCTTAGAGTATTTCATGAAAAAGTGCAGTTTGTATGGGAGGTGGCAGAAGGAGTGGAGGGTTTTTAGTAAATTTCTAGAAACAACTACAATCACCTTGTAATTGATGTGTTTTAAATTTTAGATCAGTTAGATTCACACTTTTCAAGAAAATTGAGTTTTTGCAAAGTCGTGGAATTGTGCCACATTGTATGGGAGGGGGTAGAAGGAGTAAAGGTAATCGGTTAATTTTTCCCGATAATAATAATTATGCTAATTAAAGATTTAGCACAAAATTTTAGCTCGATCAAAGTTATACGTACTGAGAAAATTGGCTTAGAGTATTTCATGAAAAAGTGCAGTTTGTATGGGAGGTGGTAGAAGGAGTGGAGGGTTTTTAGTAAATTTCTAGAAACAACTACAATCACCATGTAATTGATGTGTTTTAAATTTTAGATCAGTTAGATTCACACTTTTCAAGAAAATCGAGTTTTTGCAAAGTCGTGGAATTGTGTCACATTGTATGGGAGGGGGTAGAAGGAGTAAAGCTAATCGGTTAATTTTTCCCGATAATAATAATTATGCTAATTAAAGATTTAATGCAAAATTTTAGCTCGATCAAAGTTATACGTACTGAGAAAATTGGAATATAGTATTTCATGAAAAAGTTTAGTTTGTATGGGAGGTGGTGGAAGGAGTTGGGGGATTCAAACTATTTATATACTTGAAGATTGCATTTATAATAGAAATAATATATTTTAAATTTCAAATTAAAAGCTTTCATAGTTTCCATGAAAATTTGATTATTATAAGTTTTTGAAAATGAGTAACTTTGTATGGGAGGGGGTAGAAGGCGTGAGGGGAGAAAAATAAAACCTAAAGCAGATTACTCCCAGAGGCAGAGCTAATAATCTGTGAAAGTTTCATTGCAATCGGTGCAGCCGTTTTTGCGTGAAAGCCGGAAAGACAGACAGACAGACAGACAGACAGAGAAATTTTTTAAAAACGTTAAATTCTGCTTAGTTATTGCTAAAATGAAGCAAAAAACTTATTTATAGCCATTTATAAACAAATCACAGACAGACACTACAATTATATTTATATAGATTAACATAGGTATAGATACATAGCCAATAACTCATATAGCTATGCACCTAATAAACAACTCCCAGCAAACACTTAGAAAATAATTCATATTGCTACTACTTTCTATTTCATTTCGAGGCCATAAACGTAAAATATTTTTTTTTTAAATAACTGATGCATAAGCACATTTCTAATATCGAATACCACTTTATACAGATAGTATTCTGGCAAACAATAATGATACCAAATGAATTTTAAGCGCGCATTCATTTATAAATTACTACATCAAAACAATTGTTGTGTCATTTAAGGTAAATATCTTTGAAAAGCACTCCCTTTAATGGATATAAATATTAAAGAAGAAAAAAAACTCCAACAAAGAAATCAGAAGGCCATTTATTTTATTTTCGACAATTTCCATTTCTTTCCATCAATTTTTAAAGTTTGACGGGCGTATGTTTCGTATTTTACGATCTTTATTTTACATAACGTATTAAATATTTTGTTATTGCCATGTTTTATTTTTAAAACGTTTTTTTTTTTATTTATCATTTTCTTTTGAAATATAATTTATCAATTTCATAAATATTAAAATTTAGACACAATTTCATTCGAAGTTCCCAGATAAATTCACATTACAAATTGCATTAAAAATAAACATAAAGAAAAACAAGCTAATAAGCTCGTTTAAGGCCAATTAATAGTTTGCCTAATTCCGCTATTGTTGAAGAATAATAATAAAATTGAAAATACTCAAGTGCTTATTTAATTTAATCGTGTGGCTTTCCTAAGAGCCTAAAACTCTGTATGGTAACCGCATTAGCATCCAATCATCTAAATATGGTCGAAATAAATCGAGACCATACACTTATGTGGCCGAATTAATCTTAAGTATCTCTCCTAAAAGTACACCTAATACCTCCTCTCGGTAAGTAAGTAAACTGCTCTCGTATGTATATATACTGCCAACAAAAAAAAGGCTTTACTTAAATATCGGCCCACCTTCTTACAATACCGGAATATATGTATGTACATATACTCTAGGTAGATAGGTACGAGTATTTAGAAAAAACAAAAATGACCCTTTAAAATAATGAACTTGAAATTAACGAGATTAAAGTTAAGAAATCGGACACGGAAAAACACTTCCAAGGCACTGAGAAATTCTTATGTAATTGAGATGTGCCGCGCAATTGAACATTATTCCTACCTTGTTTCATGTTTTTTTTTCCTCTATATTCTCTGCTCAGCTATGCCCACGATCTTAATGGCTAAGTAGCATGCGTGGAACGCTGTATAAACATTATTGTTCGATGAAATGAAGTCATTTATTGCTCCCGTTTTAACTTTAAGGAAATACGAAAAAAAAGCCAAACACATGATAAATTAAATAAGAAAAATACACCCAGAGTGGTCTAAAATAGCCTTCACGTTTCAAACCAAATAAATTAATGCGAGTCCCATCGATCTTTCTTGTATTCGAAGTTCACTTGTAGTATAGGCAAATCAGCAGACCCGAAATCTTAATTGACGAAAATTTTAATTAACTCCCTTGAAAGAGTCGTATTAACCTTGCAACTATATTTAATGCTTAACGACTGTGAAATTAATGATCGGTCAGTTGATTAGACTCGATTTTTGTTATCATTTGATTATTTACATATTTACGATTGTATCATTGCTTTTTCTCACAGATCAGCGGTTTTACCTTGCGTTTGCATCGGAAAAAAATTAAATTTTGTTTGCTGAAAATTAAATACTTGCGTATAGCGGGACACCTTATCAATTGAACTACATACATATATCGAAAATTCAAGGGAATTAAATTCAAATGCATTAACTTTTGTCAATTTAATTGATTGAGCTTAAAGGATAAATTATTTATTTGAAATCAATTGCTAGTACGGCAATAACATAAACGGAACTAAACGGTTTTTTGGACCAATTTTCACAATTTATCTGCATCAGATTAAATGGATTTTCAAGATCATCAACAAATTAAATGAAATTCGTTCATCGGAATAAATCAATTTGATATGTATGCTAAATTTAATCTCTTCGCCAATGGCATTACAGCCCAAATCGGGCCTTGGCTTCAGGTTTCTTAACATTTATTTATTTATTGAGGATGTATTTTTAGTCCTTCGCACATCCCTCTATCTACGAATTTTCCTTTTCGCAGATTGAGGTGATCTAGATTAGAGATACTCAATACACACTAACACTTTTTTCCTAATAGAGTTTGGGCAATACATGTACAGCGATTACGCAGGAAATTCTGTTCGAAATTTGAATTTTCTTAATTCTTTTTCTTTTATGAAGTAAAGGCAATCAAAATGAATTGTTATTTATGAAAGTCATATTTATTTTCGATTGTAATGAGTATTCTATTCAAAAACTTGTAGTTTAACGCAAGTTTGTGGTCGTGTCCGTAAATTTGAAAACCGTCAAACTCAAGTTTGGCTGTTTTTCACATTTCTTGTGCTTCTAAAAGCACGCTGAACAGTTGGTATTAGGACAGAAGTGTTAGTGTGTATCGAGTATCTCTAATCTAGATATACCCAAATAATGTACCGAAATTTGGCCGGGATTTGAACTAACCCCCTTCGCTAGGTCCTTCAATGGAGATATTGAACGAAATATAAAAATATTTTCTCTATTCAAAACTGAAAATAAGCGATCTATTAGGTTGTTGCAGATGAAATGGCGACTTTCGCGATGAAGTGAAGTTAGTTGCGATTTTCATGACTCGAACTGCCGCCAGGTGGCTCTGGTAGTAATTAATATTGAAGTATAAATATTAATATATTTGGTCATGGAATCATTTCAGTTTTGGACTTTATTGAGATCGGAGAAAAAAAACACAAAATCGAGTCAAAAACGGTTAATTTTTCTTTACGAGTTCAAACTTGGCCACAACGCAAGGGAGGCAACCAAAATTATCAACAAGGCATTTGGAGCTGACACGATAAGCGAACGAACCAAACAGCGGTGGTTTGACAAATTCCAATAAGGAGAAATGACCCTTCAAAGTGAGCCATGTGGGCACACAGGACCATCGATAGACAACGGCGAGCTGCGTTTACTAGTGGAGTCTGGCTCACGCCAAACTTTAAGGAACATTGCAGAGAAACTGGGCGTATAATATTCGATAGTTTCCTGGCAGTTGCAACAGCTTGGAAAAGTCAAAAAGCTTGATAAGTGGGTTCCACTTGAGCTTACTGAGTGAAACACGACGCGTCGAATGGAAATTTCAGTTCTTTGCTCTCCCGAAACAGAAGCAATCCGTTTCTGAACATAATAGTGACATGTGATGAAAAGCAAATATATTACTATAATCATCGACGATCGGCCCAATGCCTAGATGGTGATAAGGCCCCGAAACAAAGTCGTCATCCGAAGAAGATAATGGTGACTGTTTGGTGGTCTGCAGCCGGCGTTATTCACTATTCCTTTTTGCAACGTGGTAAAACCATTAATGCAGAGAAGTATTGTACCCAACTTTATGATATGCACCAGAAATTGCGCGTTCAACTGCCTATATTGGTCAAAAGAAGTGGAGCTCTACTGCTTCATGACAACGCACGGTTTCATGTATCAAGAATAACGGTCAAAAAATTAAACGAGTTGCAGTATGAGACTCTTTCTCATCCACCATATTCAGCAGACCTCTCGCCAACCGATTATCACTGTTTTAAACATTTGGATCATTTTTTGGCGGAGAAACAATTTAATAATGAAGCAGCCTTCGAGGAATTTCTTCAGTCTAGAAAGACGGACTTCTACAAAACTGGCATACACTGCACTTACATATATCTCGTTGGGAGAAGTGTTCCTATTATGATTCATAAAATTAAGTTTAATAAGAGTTATAATTTAGCTAGGGTGTAGCCTGGTAGGTAACGTGTTGGTCTTGTAATGCGAACGTCGGGAGTTCAAATCCCGGTCGATGCAATAAATAGTTCCAGCACTTTGCCTGCTTGGATATACCTTGGACACCTCATTCTACGAAAATGAAGAAATTCGTAGAAAGAGGGTTGTGCGAAGGGCTAACAACCCTTCCATAATAAGTAACGAAAAAATGTTATGGAACCTGAATATCAGGAGACCAAGGTTCGATTTGGGCTGTAGCGCCATAGTAGAAGAGTTAAAATTGTCTCAAATTTTACTAGTAAAGTCGCCATTTCATCTGAAATAACCTAATAAAAGCTGTAATCGCTATATTGAATTGACGGTTTGAGTCAGTAATTTTTTCATAACAAAATTGACATCACTGACCCAAAAACTACTAATTAAGAACCTCAATGCAAATTTGTGAATTTTCAACCTAATTCAATGGAAGAGAGGTTATACGATTTCTATAATATATTTGCTTTACCATACCATGTTTACCGAATTAAAGATTTTTGAAATTTTTAGACGGGCAATTGACTGGCATTGGTCCTTCTTCTTTACGAACATTTGAGACTACATGAGATGATGAATTGATGGATCAATCAAATTCGTGCTAAGACCCCCTATAGGGGCATAGGACAGAAACAACTCTCTTCCACTAGGTGCAATCCTGAGCATCGCTTTATAGCTGTTGCCAGGGCTTGTTTATTCCTCTGGCCTCCTGCTCAGTAGCACGCTTCTATGTGCTACATGGTCGATCAATTTGACGTCTTCCTCGACGATTATAATTCCGAGCCTGTTTGACGATGTTTTGCTCTGGTTTCCTTAAAGTGTGACCGATCCACTGCCACTTTCGCCTCCAAATTTCAATTCCTATTTTAGTCTGTCCAGTTGTACTGCAAGGTTCGTCGTTGGAGATAACTTCTGGCCAGAATATTCCTAAAATGCGTCGGAGGCATTGGTTCACGAAAGTTTGCAGTTTCCTGGTAAGTCGAACGATCACATTCCACGTAGTACAATCATATAACAACAGGAATTTGACGCATGCGTCAAATACTCGCAGCTTTGTGAAAAGGGAGATCTCTCTTAACCTCCAGAAAGGGGAAGGGATACCGAATGCTTCACAAGCTTTATTTAGACGAGCCTAAATATCCTTTTCAGATCCGCCGCCCATGTTGTCAATGCTTTCGAGATAGCAAAAATCTTGCACCTCTTCCACATCTTGTCCATTAATAACAATCGGTGTGCTTGTGTTCGAACCCACGTGAATAACTTGGTTTTATGCACATTTATACATGTAGTTACTAATACATTATCCGGGATATATGAACTAATTAGTTTAATGGCCCTTTGAAGACAATGGTTCTATTTTATTGCAATCAGAACCATAAATTATTAAAAATGAAACCACGATACTCGCATTTGTATGGGACAGGCTCGTGATCAAATCAATCCCGTGATCTAAGAACATACTCGTATTGAAGAGCACTAAGGACACGTGAATAGTTATAGCTTGTGTTAATTAAAAAAAAGCCCAACTAAAATAACATTAAGCTTAAAACCATAACAGGACTACGACACTGCCAAATCATACGAAACTGCAGATGAAATTTTTGTAATGTTCAGAATTTTGTATGGGGAGTGGTAGAAGGGGTGATAGTACTGAACTAATTTATTTCACATCAGCTAGAATAGCTATAAAAATGTTGTGTACCAAATTTATGCTTCAAAAATTGAACAGGTACTGAGAAACTTAGTGCATTGGATTTAATGAAATTGTGCGATTTGTATGGGAGGTGGTAGAAGGAGTGGAGGGTGATTTTTCGAGAAACAACTATAATTATTATGCAATTGATATACTTTAAATTTCAGATCAGTATCATTCACACTTTTCAAGAAAATCGAATTGTTACATAGTCGTGGAATGTGTCTCATTGTATGGGACGGGGTAGAAGGTGTGAAACTATTCGGTTAATTTTTTTCCGATATTAATAATAATGCTAATTAAGGAATCTGTTCAAAATTTTAGCTTGATGGAAGCTATACGTATTGAGAAAGTTGGCTTAGAGTATTTCATGAAAAAGTGCAGTTTGCATGGGAGGTGGTGGAAGGAGTAGGGGGTTCTTAGTGATTTTTCGAAAAACAGCTGCAATCATTATGCAACTGATATATTTTAAATTTAAGATCAGTGACTTTCGCACTTCCCAAGAAAATCTAATTTTTGCAAAGTCGTGGAATCGTGTCACGTTGTACGGGAGAGGGTAGAAATAGTGAAGATAATCGGTTCGTTTTTTCCCAATATTAATAATAATGCTAATTAAGGATTTGGTACAAAATTTTAGCTCGATGGAATTTATACGTTCTGAGAAAATTGATGTATGGTATTTAATAAAAGAGTGTAGTTTGTATGGGAGGTGGGCCAAGGAGTGGGGGGATTTAAATAATTTGTATACTTAAAGATTGCATGTGTAATAGAAATAATATATTCTAAATTTCAAATTAATAGCTCTTATAGTTTCCAAAAAAATTTGAGTATTACATATTATTAAAAATGAGTCACTTTGTTTGGGAGGGGGTAGAAGGCGTGAGGGGAGGGAAATAAAACTAAAAACAGATTGCATCTCGGAGCATACCTAATCAACTGTGAAAGTTTCATTACAATCGGTTCAGCCATTTTTGCGTGAAAGCCGGACAGACAGACAGACAGACGGACAGACAGAGAAAAATTTAAAAAACGTGAGTTTCTGCTTAGTTATTGCTAAACTAAGGCAAAAAAGTAACTTATAGCCATTTCTAAGCAAATAACAGACAGACACTACAATTATATTTATATAGATATGGTCAACCTTAATATCGCCATTTAAAACATCTAAGGTAAAACAGGATGTGAGCATAGTTCATCTAGAACCAAGCGGTAAAAAATTTAATAATTGCTGCCTTACTGTGTAGGGTGGAAGGTTTTCAAAGTCTTTAGGATCATACCAGTCCCTGAGAGCAAAAAGAATGAATTGTTTCTGTATTGACTCTATTCTATTGTTGTATAACATATTCCAGAATAGGGCAGACAAGAGAACAGAATAAAGATTTGGTAACCCATACATTCTTAAACTCTCTGGCTCTTCTCTTAATGAACCCAAGAAGTTTATTGGCTTTTGAAATTATTCGATTATAGTGAGATAGTTGAGTTCCGCTTAGGACATAGTCATGATGATACGAGGATGATTTTTATTTTGTAGTGTTGTAAAAATAATTTGGCTTGTGGCTGCCAGAATGATGGTGATGGGTCGTTTTATAGATTTTTTTTTTTTTTTCGTAAGTTTTGTTGTAATAGCAATGGTGATTGGGCTTAAGGGATTTTCACTATTAAGGTTCTTGACAAACAGGATATTATGCCCAGACCGTTGATGATTATTTCTAGAGAAAACTTTTTGCAACCAAAATTTTTCTGACTTATTCAATTGGCTGGTTTGGATTATGGTAAATCTAGGACTGCATACCCAGCAAAGCCTACTGAAGTATACTAGAAGTATAGAATATCTATTTTAGATGGAGAAGATCAGTAAAATTATGCTGACATCGGGCGACAAATCACCTTGCAACGGTTCTATCTTTTCCAATCATTAGCTGGAAAATGTAAATTTTAAATTACGACATTGTTGTATTGATTAAATGATTCTGATAAACATGCACCCAATGAAAAAATATCTTCTAACATGTCCGGTGCAACTGTATTATTATTGGGGCAAGTTGAGGATGCAAAAGAAAATTAGTTTCATAAGCGGAGTTGCTAAGAAATCCTTTTAAATTCAGTGTATTTCACATTAAGGAAACCAAACAATTGTATGGGAGGGGGTAAAGGAGGAGATGGAACCGCAAACTTTTATTTAGTTTCTCTTGAGAGGTATTCGAACAAAATTTCAAGTTCGTAGCTTTTAATTTGTTGATTTATTAAAATTGGTCCAAATCTCATTAATGTATAAGAGGAGGTAGAAGGGCAGGAGAAATTTCTAAACTTGTGATCTTCAATGGCGCTACAGCCCAAATCGGGCCTTGGCCTCCTGAACTTCAGGTTCCTTAACTTGTGATGCAACTTCATTTTAAATATTTTAGAAATGTTTGTACAAAATTTCAAGATGATAGGTTTGACTGGTTTGGTGATAATTGATTTCTTAAAAATGCCCAAAAAAGAAATTTGTGTATGGGAGGGGGTAGAAGTTTTGAAAGTATTCGACCAGTTAATATCTCAAGCTTGTGAAAAAATTTTTCTTAGTGAATTTCACACCTTGTGAAGTTTGTAGCTTGAAATTTTAATCAGAAATTTTGAGCTTTTGTATTTTTTTCAATACACTATGCAGGTTGGGGCCCTCTTCCGTACATAACAGCTCTGGTTCAAATTATTATTCTTTTTTAAGTATATTAAACAGATGAATAAGGCTGACAAAATTTAAGCTTTGAAACTTTTACCAGAGCCCTAAAAGAGTGATTGAAAATTTTGGAGATTTCGGTTCATCATGTCCCTCCCCTTACTCTCTGCAACTTAAAAAATTTACCAAAATTATAAGTTATGTATTTCTACAAGTTGATACAATTTTGAGATATAATGTAATGCTGCCCATTTCACCCCACTACTATTTATAATGTCCAATTATTATATTTTTAGCATATTCCGCTGGTATAGCTTTAGTACATGGTTTCGTTTCCATTGCATAGCCGAGATATTAATTTTTAAGTATTTTTCTTTGCACCCCCTGACCCACCCGCTTACTAAATTGGCCTATTTCTAAGTTGACTATGGTCGATCACCTAATTTATTCTGAATTGATGATGATATGATTTTTATATGGTAAGTAATTCTGAAGATATAATCATTTGAAAAATTGTTCTTAGCCCCTCTTTTCGGACTCTAATGGGTAAAAAAATTAAATTATTATATTGTTGCGAGCTAGGGGTTCGCCGGGATTTCAAGTAAAACACAATTCGTTTAAAAATAAGTGGTAATTTATTTATTCGCACTTTAACTTAATTCGCACTATATGGCACTACCACCGATATTGTTCTATCGCGTTCTTGCACCGGTTCGCGTCTTCTATAAATGTCGCTGAATGACTGACTGCCGTCTGAAAGCTTCGTACTTTTATACCATTTTCCCAATTCTCGAACCTTCCATGGTGTATTCGTCGGGTGTGTGTCTCAACTATACTGGAAGGTTCTAGATCCTTGATTATGGCTTTTTACATATTGGGGGACTGTTCTACAAAATTCTGGCATATTCGGAAAAGATCAATATTGCGTGGTTGCCAGATCTATAGCAATATTTTTATGGTTTGTCTCACAAACCCCTTGAAACACGTCTGCCAAAATTTAACTATTTTATACTCTAGATGAAATCTGGAAGTATATTATGTATACAGGGTTGCCAAGGATACTAAAATATTTGTTGTAGCTCATAAACCTCGACTCCGAGTAACCGTCTATCCGTATGTTTGTCTGCCTGTACATCTGTGTAGAACATAACTCTTGAACGGCTTTTGTTATCGTTATGAAATTTTTCTTAATATCATATTGGCATAAAAGAAACTTTAAGTTCGTGAGACAGGTACATCACCTTAATCCTTTGACCACCTCCCATACAAATTTCTAATTAATACCAAGCACACAAAAACTGTTGATGCCTTGAATTAGCGAATTATTAACTTTAAAGCCGCGAAATATTTATCCCAATCTGTTTATCAGCGGAGGCTCTGAAAATAACTCAAATCGAAGTGCAATCGTTCTTTTAAATGTAATAAACATTAAATGAAAACAATATAAACTTGCAAGTATGAAATAAACACATCGATAGAGACTATAAAAGTTCTGTAATTGTCTGATCCATGTATACTGCATCAGGACTGTTACACTAGAGTGAAATCGTCATCTAAGATTTAGAGTTTTTAGTAGAACTGCTTCAAGACTTAACGTTTAGCAGCACTCCTACATCCCATATTCATTTGAATAATTCAAGAAAATGTCCAACCATTTATGCGTGCAGAATTGTCTGACGCATAAATCACTACGAGATGTACGAGAGTATCTTAAGCGTACTTGGCTAAAATGTATTCATAGGTATAAACGCTATGCTTGAAAATATATTGCCCACGATTTTGAAATAATGTAATTTTTACAGACGTTCTGGAGACCACAAAACATACAATGAAGTGAGAACGAATGAATGCTCTAAATGAAAACGATTAATTGGATGAAATTATATTTCATGATCTTTTTAGAATTATTCATTTAGTAAATACAAATTCACCGTAATAAGTAATGAGTTTGTAGTTGGTTTTGTTTATGTTGCAAGACGACTGACTTACAGGTTCCGAATTTTCCAATGTATGAATGAAATGTACTTCCTCTACAATAGCACTATCTCCCAAATCGGGCCTTGGCCTCCTCATCATCAGGTTCGTTAACATTTTTTTATTATTTATTGTGAAAGGGCTCTTCGCCCAACCCTTTATCTACGAATTTTTCATTTTCGAAATTTGTGGTGACCAAGGTATACTGAAGCAGGCCGATTCCTGGAGTTATACGTCGATCGGGACTTGATCTCACGACCTTCGCATTGTTGACAAACAGGCTACCAACAAGGCTAAACGTAGCTGTTTGAATGAAATACTATTAAGTCTGTGAATAAAATGCAATATAATAATCTATACATATTAATATAATTGTAGTGTCTGTCTGTTATTTGTTTATAAGCTATAAGTTGTTATTTTGCTATATATGGACAATAACTAAGCATAAATACACGTTCTTAAAATTCTACTCTCTGTCTGTCTGTCCGGCTTTCACGTAAAAACGGCTAAACCGATTATAATGAAACTTTCACAGTTTATTAGGTATACATCGAGATGGAATCTGCATGTAGTCTTATTTCAATAACTCCACGCCTTCTACCCCCTCCCATACAAAATGATTCATTTTCAAAAATATGTAATAATCAAATTTTCTTGAAAACCATAGGAGCGAATAATTTGAAACTAAGATTATATTATACTTATCATAAACGTGATCTATGGCATACATGGAATGGAAGGAGGGCGTCATTGTAAAAATTACGAAGAAGGGCGACCTTTGGGATTGTGGCAATTGGTGTGGTATATGTCTACTGACTGCCGTATCGAAAATCATGGCTAAGGTAATTTTCAATAGGATTAGTGATGTTGTGGAGAGCACCCTCGAACTCTATCAGGCTGGATTCCGTAAAGCGTCGCCTTGTACCGGCCACTCCAAACCCTACGGATAATATTGGAGCAGTCAGCCGAACTGGGTTCGCCACTACATGTCATGTTTGTGGACTCTGAGAAGGTTTTCGACAGCGTTAAGCGAGATTACATATGGAATGCTTTGCGTAGGAGAGGTATTCTAGATAAGCTCATAGCTATGATTAAAGAATCCTACGAAGCTGCAAGGTGTTGCGTCTTGCATAAAGGAGAGCTGTCCGAGAGCTTCCCCGTGCGAACGGGTGTCAGACAAGGCTGCATATTATCACCAGTCCTCTTTCTGGTGGTAATAAATGACACCTTGAAAGCTGCACTGGAAGATAGGGAAGGTAAAGGTCTTAAATGGAGACTATAGAACATCTCAAGTCACCTTGATAATGCTGATGAAGTGTATTTGCTTGCACATAAACTTTCGGGCTTAGAGTCGCTCGTTGCATTCGAAATGCAAAGAGGCGGGACTGAAAATAAATGTGCGTAAAACCAAGTACATGCACATGGGTTCGAACGCAAGCACACCGATTGTTCTTAACGGACAAGATGTGGAGGAGGTGCACGATTTTTGCTCGGAAGCATTGACAGCATGGACCTCGGAGCCGAAAAGTATGTTGAGGCTCGTCTAAATAAAGCTCGTCAATCCTTCGGTATCCTTTCACCTTTCTGGAGGTTAAGAGAGATCTCAATTCGCACGAACCTGCGAGTTTTTGACGCATGCGTCATATCTGTGTTGTTATATGCTTGGACTACGCAGAAAGTGACGGTTCGACTTACCAAGTAACTACAGACTTTCGTGAACTAATGCCTGCGACGCATTTAAGGAATATTCTGGCCAGAAGTGATCTCCAACGCCGAACTTTGGAGTACAACTGGCCAGACTAAAATAGGTATTGAAATCCAAAGGCGGAAGTGGCAGTGGATAGGTAATATTTCGAGGATTATAATCCTCAAGGAATACGTCGGGTTGGTCGACCATGTAAAATATGGAAGCGAGCAGTTGAGCAGGAGGCCAGAGGAATAAACATGTCCAAGCTTAGCTAGGGCTTAGCCTAGTGGGTAGCGTGTTGGTATTGTAAGGCGTAGGTCGTGAGTTCAAATCCCGGTCGATGCAATATATAATTCTAGCACATTGCCTGATTGGATATACCTTGGTCACCTCGATCTGCGAAAATGAAAAATTCGTTGAAACAGGGTTGTGCGAAGGGCTAACAACCCCTTCACAATAAGTAATGAAAAATGTTAAGGAACCTGAATGTCAGCAGGCCAAGGTCCAAATTGGGCTATAGTGCCATTGTAAAAGTAGAAGGCAACAGCTTAAGGCCGACGCTCAGGATTGCGCCTGGTGGAAGAGAGTTGTTTCTGTCCTACGCCCCTATAGGGGGTCTTAACAGGAATTTAATGGATTGATTGGTGGTGTACAAATTACTTGAATCCCTACACTCCTTTCACCACCTCCCATACAAACTGCACTTTTTCATGAAATACTATAAACTTAAATTTTGTACTAAATCCTCAATTAGTATTATAATATATAATATCGGGATTAAGTAAACCGATTAGCTTCTCCCTTTCTACTTCCTCTCATACAATGTAACACAATATCACATCTTTTTGAAAATTCGATTTTCTTGAAAAGTATGAAAGTTACTGATCTGAAATTTAAATATTTCAATTGCATGATGATCTTACTTGTTTCTTAAAAAATCACTAAGACCACCATTTTTTCTACCACCTCCCACACAAACTGCACAATTCCACTAAGACCAGTGCTAATTTTCTCAGTATTTACTCAATCTTTGAAGCTTAAATTTGGTACAAATCATTTTTATAGCTTCTCTAGCACGATGTGAAACAAATTATTTCAATGCTGCCACATCTTCCAACACTCTACGTAAAAAATTTCTTAAGATCACAAAAATTTCAATTTCATGTATAGTATCGTATGATTGGACTTTACGCACAATCGTAGTCCTATTATGTTTTTAAGCTCAATGGTATTTTATTTGGGTTTTTTTTTAATGAACACATCTTACAACTATTCACAGGTCCTTAACGCTCTTCAATACGTATATGATCTTAAATCACGGGATTGATTTGATTACGAGCTTATCCCATACAAATTCGTGTGTCATGGTTTCATTCTGAATAATTTATGGTTTTGATTTCAACAAAATAGAAAGCATTGTGTTCAAAGAGCCATTAAATTATGCAGATTAGATATCCCCCACAATGCAATACTAACTACATTCTCAAAAATTGCTTATTATCGCGATTCTTACGCGGACAAAGTCGCTAGTATTATAATATCTTAAGATATTCGAATTCACAGTCTTGTAAAGCTGTTTAAGTCTACCACGAGATGCGTTCAGGCTTGAGCATTTTTTCGCGCACGAACTGTTTGCTAGAATACAAAGTGAGTGCGCATTTGAGCTCAAAAAATTGCTCACAAGATTTCGAATTATCCCAATATCACCACAATACATTGTCTGATGAACGGCTGACCTTCATCACTGTAATCACTGAAATCCGATCTAAAGCAGCGCTCAAATCAAACATAATTTTGACGTAATTTCAAAGAGCACCACGAAGAATGTACTCGTAATCACACTTGACTTAAGAACATTTTCTTCGAGACTTTGTCTTGGATCGGCTCGGTAGTGCATCACGTAATTCGATCATTTCGATCGCATAGCAAGCAATGCAAGCATCTCCTGTATTTGCAATGATAGAATCGCGTACCGACTGACATGTGTGAGCAATTCTATAGCGAAAATTACAGCGGCCAGAGCTGGGCAATAATTCGAGCGGATTTTACGCTATTTTTATGCCTCACGTAACAACAATCAAAAACCCAAGTTCAACACTAAACAATTAGGCTCACTGCGAATTGCACTGTGTGATGTGAAGATTTCATGAATTTTTCTTTTTCTTTTCTTCTGCTTTCTTCGCGCGGTATTTGGCGTAGATCTTATAAAATGGTGGCATCATCTTAGAGTTCAAAGCCCGGACCGTTAGCGATGGCCTTTGAGGCCACTATTGGCGTATGGACTACCTTTTGCCATCATTCTTTCCTGGATTGTAACAATCAAAACGGTACTGTGCCAATGGTTTTAGACACTTTGCTATGTCGCTTCTTCGGGCCGGGAAGCGACGTCGTTCTTTCGATATCAGCGTCTTGGGCAACATACTTTAAGTACCCATCATGCGCCATCTGATCGTCCGATCCGATCGAATTGATTCGAAATGGCAATTATTCCGGCATTGCAATACCACACTCTCTGCTGGCATTTTAATTTTCGTTTCGAGCACAATTCGGGTGCAAATCGAAATCCCAACAATTTAATTGAGACGAAACCTTGTGTGACCTCTCAGAACTGCAGAAAAGACCCAGAATTGAGTTTTGTAGAAAAGCATATTCCGTACACGAGTACTTGCATGTAACTCGAAGCGCAATCGACGAGTATGGGATTTGATGTGGGATCAGATGGGAATTCGATGAGAGATTTTTTTCCGCTTTCAATTCCAAAGTCAATTCTTAATTGGATTCTTTTGTGAACCCTCTGAACTCGCAGAGGAGGTATCGCGCAGAGACTTCTTCGCTCGATAAAGTCGACGGAAGAAAGGCAGCATAATAAGCGTTACCGGGCTAGGGTTTTAGCCAGGCTCGAATAGAACTCATGCCTTAAGGGTATCTCTGTATGGGAATTAACTGAAATTAATGATGTTTTTGCCATTAAGTGTTTGAGAATAAATGGACAGTTGGACTTGATGCAGCCGCAAGATTATAGTTTCGAGTACTTCGGTTTTTAGGTTTTCTTGACGGAATCAAAGGTGATGGTCAGTTTAGAAGATGTCAGTTAAATTTCATGTGAATTTATTACGTGCTTTATCTGTGTAAAATACCGTTGAATTTCACAAGAATTTAATTAGTAATCAATCGAGATCTCTGTTTTATTGTTATAAGATATTTTTTTTATTTACTAACCTTTATGCAAATTAGAAAAAAATAATAAGTAATCCAATGGTGATCTTACCTGAAAATAAAAAAAAAATTGTTATTAAAATTTTCTTCTTGCCAACCTAATGGATAAACGAACTAGAAACCATTGGAATGGTATATTTCCTGAAAGGTTTATTTTTTATTCAGATGTCTACTTCGTCCGATTCCGATTGCCCTAACGAATTCGGAATATCCAAAAATATTTCATCGGTCTAGAACCAGATAAGCGTAACTCGTAATGGGGTAGGAAAAACAGAGTATAGTCCACACACAGTTGTACCATCTATCTGTAAAGCGTGACATTACGACGTCCTTTTATAATGTGTTCTTTGGCGGTATGCTCTTCGGATCCACCTTGATTAGAGCCTTCTAACGTCGTTTTCCAAAAATCGAACATAACATCCGACCTCGCTTATACGAAGTAGAGTCAGTCTATCTAAAATGAAGAAGACACGCTGTATCACAGTCTGGCAGTTATGTCGGAATTAACAATTGTGGATTCACCTTCCCTAAATTGCTAATCTAGGGTGTAGCCTAGTAGATAACGTGTTGGTCTACATTGCGAGTCGGGAGTTCAAATTCTGGTCGCCGTATAATTTCATAATTTCAGCACACTACTTGCGTGGGTATATCTTGGTCACCTTAATCTGCGAAAATGAAAATTAGTCGACACAATAGAGAAAAGAGAGAGGCTAACTGCAAATTTTCTGGTTTTTTCGTCGGGCTTAGAGCAAATTCGCTGTTTTAGGATGCCTGGTCCGAGGATTCCTCTAAGAACCTTTTATTCAAAAGCGTTAAGTAAGACAATATTTAATAAGCAATATAATGAAAATAAGAGATCCCAATCATTCTCATCTTTCAGAAGCAACTAAGCTTATACTAGATTTAGGCCAAAGTCGAAATCTTGGAAAATAACTAAAGATTGCAACGATTTTGCATATACTAAGTGCAGTATCACCTACATGAACCAAATCGCTTGCAACGACTAGAGATACTCGATACACACTAACAGTACTCTCCTAATAGAGTTTGGAAAATGCAATATTACCAACAGCTCAGCTTTAGTTTAGAAGTACAAGAAGGCAACATAAGAATGTGAAAATGTGTTTTCAAATGTATGGACATGAGCACAAACTTTGCATTAATTACCAATTTTACTTTAATATTCTAATAATAAAGTATTGTGATCGACACAGAAAAAAATAAACTGCCAACAAGTCGGAAGAAACTTTATTATTCTTGGGACAAGTTGCGGATGCGTGGAAAGTCAATAGAGTGGTTAGGGAAGGCTCAATCAAAGGGAGTTCTTGGGCATGGCTGTTGTCAATTTAACAATATTTCATTCGTTTCTGCAAGTTCGGGTTTTTATAAGAGGAGGAGGGGTAATTGTAAGGGTGGGTGGATGTTAATAGCTTTTTAATTAATTGCTTGAATCACGTCCAATATTCTCTGTATAGAATGTGTTTCATAGACGAAGTTGCATAGAATTTTCATAAAATTTGGTGTATTCTACTTTTCCGAAACCGAACATTTGTATGGGAGGGGTAGAGAAGGTAGAAGAATCGTAAAATTTGATATGTAGTTTTATTTCGATTCTCTTGTAAGGTGCTTGTACATAATTTCAAGCTCGTAGCTTTTAGTTTGTCGGTTATTAGTTGATTTAATGAGATTGGTTGGAAACATACTTTTGTATGGGAGGGGGTAGAAGGGCAAGCGCGATTTCAAAATTTTTTACGTAAATTCATTTCAATTATTTTTGTAAGTTCTTAGCAAAATTTCAAATTGATAGCTTTTAAAAGTTAGGTGATAATTGATTTCATAAAAATGGTCGAAAAAATAATTTTGTATGGGAGGGGGTAGAAGTCTTAAAGTTTTTCGACCAATTAATTTTTTGTATATTTAGAATTTCTTTTTAAATGCATTTCGCAAATTTTCAAGTTTCTACCTTAAAATTTCACTCAAAAATTTTCAGTTTATGTGTTTTTTTCAATGCACATGAAACACCTTGTGCACGTTAGACCGGGGGGGTCGGTTAAAAACAGTTATGGATCAAATTGTAATTTTTTTTTATGAACATCAAATAGAGGTATTCACATGCAATTTCAACTTTGTATCTTTCACCAGAGCCCTAAAAAAATCACTCAAAATTTTCGACATTTTTGCTTATCACCTCCCTCCCCTTACACCTCCCAATTTAAAATTTTCACCAAAATTAACAATTATGTAGTTCTACAATCTGACAAATTTTCGATTTGATATCTGTCCTTTTTTTTGAGATATACGGATTTATAATTTTGAAAAGTGTACCATTTTTAAAATGCGCCCCATTTCCCCCCACTACTATGATTTCGACATATTATATTTTTTTTATGTTTTCTTAGTATAGCTTAATATACGTTTCAAGTTTCAATTACAAAGCTTAAGAGATAGTTGAGATATTAGTTTTTAAGTGTTTTTCTTTGCACCACCCCTGACCCTTCCCCTTACAATAATTAGCCACTCTCTAAGCTGATTCTGATGGAACTATATGCCACCTTGATGGTCTCAAAATATGAATTTTTACGATAAGTGATTTCGAAGATATAATCATTTGAAAAACAATTCGGCCGAAAATTTGTTTTTAGCCCCCCCCCCCCCCCTCTTTTCGGACGCCAATGGATAAAAAAACTAAATTATTTTTAAAGTTTGTCCCACAACCTTTTCTATATCTGCACTGATTTTCAACTTTTTATCTACATTCGTGGTGGAGATATTAGCAAGTGTAGTTTTCGACTTTTTCCCTCCCCCGCCTCCCCTTTCCACCTAACACCCCCTAAAATTTCAGGGTAGCAAATTTTTTTTTTTCTTGTGTCGATCACAATACTTTATTATTAGAATAATAAAGTAAAATTGCTACCTTTTTTTTCGCGTTTAATAATTAAATTAGCTTAAATAAACTGCCAACAAGTCAGGCGTTCTTTATTATTTTTGGGACAAGTTGAAGATGCATAGAAAGTCAATATGCAAATTGGAGCGGTTAAGGAAGAGTAAGTGGAACCCCCTTTAGGACCAAGCCGCTGTCAATTTAACACTTAATTGCGAATACGATCAACAGCTGCAGTACATGTAGTCAATATTTCATTCGCTTATGCGTGATTGGGTTTTTATGAGGGGAGGGAGAGGAGAGAGGTGTTATTAAGGGTGGGGTGTTGTCAATAATTTTTTAATTAATTTCGTGAATCACGTTTAATATTCTCTGTATAGAATATCAGTTTCATAAACGAAGTTGCATAGAATTTTCATAAAATTCGGTATTTTTCATATTCACGAAACCGAACATTTGTATGGGAAGGGGTAGAGGAGGTAAGGAAACCGCAAAATTTATGATGCAGTTTTATTTCGTTTCTATGGTAAACTACTCGTAGAAAATTTCAAGTTCGTAGCTTTTAATTTGTTGGCTAGTAGTTGATTTATTGCAATTGGTCGAAATCATACTTTTGTATGGGAGGGGGTAGAAGGGCAGGCGCGATCTCAAAACTTTCGACGCAGTTTCGTTTCAATTATTTTTAAAAGTTTTTGTGGAAAATTTCAGATTTCAAATTAATAGTTAGATGATAGAAATTTTGAAGGTATTCGACCAGTTAATATTTCATATTTGTGAGAATTTTTTTTAAATGCATTTTGAAAATTTTGAAGTTTCTACTTTAAAATTTCATAAAAAATTTTCAGTTCATGTGTTTTTTTCAATCCACATGAAACCCTTGTGCACGTTAGGCCGAGGGGGTTTGTGTATAACAATTGTGGAATTTTATTCCATTTTCTGTATGTATAACAAATAATTGTATCCACATAAAACTTTAAACTTTGTATCTTTCACCAGAGCCCTAAAAAAGTTACTCAAAATTTTCGACATTTGTGCTTACCACCTCCATACCTTTACACCCCCTAACTTAAAGTTTTTAGCTAAATTAAAGACTATGTAGTTCCACAATTTGGCAAAATTTCAATTTGATATCTGTACTCTGTTTTGAGGTTTAAAGCTTTGAAATTTTAGAAAGTGCACCATTTTACTTTATTATTCTAATAATAAAGTATTGCGACCGCCACAGAAAAAAAAAGAAAATTGCTACCCTGTAATTTTTTTTCGCGTTTCATGACTAAATTAGCCTAAAAATGCAAAAAAAAAAAAAAAAAATTCGTCCCGCCGCACGCCGTACATATGGACACATATCTCCGAGACCGTTGAAGGTAGTTTTTGGATGGATTTTTGATTGGGTAAGTGAGCTCCATTATCTAAATTTTGGAGAGTGTCAGGTGGACGGGGGTGGTGGGAGGAGGGATAGAGTCAACAACTTCACTTGCTAATATCTCCACCACGAATGCAGGTAGGAAGCTGAAAATCAGCAGAGGCATGAAGAGGATTGTAGGACAAACTTTAAAAATAATTTAATTTTTTTATCCATTAGCGTCCGAAAAGGGGGGCTAAAAACAAATTGTCGTCCGAATTTTTTTTCAGATGATTATATCTTCGAAATTGCTAATCACAAAAAATTCATATTTTGGGACCACTAAGGTGGCATATAGATCCACTAGAATCAGCTTAGAAAGAGGCTAATTATTGTAACCTCCCCCTTACAATATCTGTACTCAATTTTGAGATATACCGATTGGTAATTTTGGAGAGTGCGCCATTTTTGAAATGCTCCCCATTTCCCCCACTACTATTGTGTCCACATGTTATACTTTTTTCACATTTCGCTAGTAAAGCTTAGTATACGTTTCAAGTTTCAATTACATAGCTTAAGAAACAGTCGAGATATTCGTTTTTAAGTGTTTTTCTTTGCACCCCCCTGACCATCCCCGAATAATAATTCGACTCCCTCTAAGCTGATTCTAGTGGATCTGTATGCCACCTTAATGGTCTCAAAATATGAATTTAGTATGATAAGTGATTTCGAAGATGTAATCATTTAAAAAAAAATTCAGCCAACAATTTGTTTTTAGCCCCCTTTTCGGACCCCAATGGATAAAACATTTAAATTATTTTTAAAGCTTGTTCCACAAACCCCTCTATGTATACATTGATTTTGAGTTGCCTAGCTAAGACCATGAATGAGATATTGGAATTCGTAATGTCCGGTTTTAGCGCTCCCTACTCCTCAACCTTAATCCGTACACCCCCCGAAATGGGTGTCCGCCTGAGATCCGCAACCATCTATAATCCACCTAAAAATGATGGACTTTATAAAGAATTAGGCCGACTTTTTTCGTGATTGGACGGCTAGAGTGAGATGCACCTTTGAAATTAAAATTTCCAGAACGAAATAGCTGAAGCCATTGTAGTCCTATGCGTATCGATAGAGCATTGTCTCAACTGCATAAATTTTGTTCATGAGCCTGCGACGCATTCTTGCCTTTGTGGAAGTAAAACTTTAAAATGACACGAATTTCTTCGGTGGAGACTTCGATTTTCAAACTTGAATAACTTTTAAGCAGTTGATCGAAATTGTGCACTTTTTGACAAAAATGTTCTTTGAAATGTCACCTTTCTTTCTACATTTTCTAAATTATGTTTGGATTTACTAGAGATAATCGATTTCAAAAACATTTCAGGGCTACGATTGCACGTAAAGCACAATCTTACGATACCCTACATGAAATAGAAATTTTTGTGATCCGAAAAAATTTTGTATGGGGAGTGGTAGAAGGGGTGATAGCATTGAACTAATTTTTTCCCATCATGCTAAAGTAGCTGTAAAAACGTTTTGTACAAAATGTAGCCTTCAAAAATTGAATAGGAACTGAGAAAATTAGTGTATTTTGTTTAGTGAAATTGTGCAGTTTGTATGGGAGGTGGTAGAGGAAGTGAGGGGATTTTAGTGATTTTTTTCAGAAATAATTATAAAATTGACATCTCATAAATTTCAGATTAGCAACATTCATACTTTGCATTGAAGGGGGTAGAAGCAATAAAGCTAATCAGTTAATTTTTTCTAATCTTAATGGTAATGTTAATTTAGTGATTGGTACAAATATTAGCTCGATAAATTTTATATGTTCTTAGAAAATCGGCTTAGAGTATTTTGTGAAAAAATCCAGTTTGTATAGGAGGTGGTGGAAGGAGTGGGGGGATTCGAAAAATGTTTATACTATACATTACATTTATGATACAAATAATACATTCTAACTTTCAAATTATTAGCTTTCATGGTTTCCAAGAAAATTTGGTTAATGTAAATTATTGAAAATGAGTCATTTTGTATGGGAGGGGTAGAAGGAGTGATGGGAGGGGTGGAAGGGGTGGAGCGATTTGGCCAGTTCACGAACTTGACCTTACTTTTTTGCTAAAAAAAACTTTTTTGCTTGACGCGTTCTCAAGCTAGAGAGCGAACGGACGGGCGGACATCCGGTTTTGAGATTTTTGAGCGAAAACAAATATTTCTGTACCCGTGGCGATTCTGTTCGAGCATTATTTCTTGGTGTTACAAATTTTAGAGCAAACTTATAATACTCTCAGATTTCATCTAGAGTATAAACATCTGTCGACAAAAACGAAACGAGTTTTTACTTCACTCGATATTTTTAATGTATTTCAGATCGCGATGAATTATGTGGACAGAATTTCAAGCAAATTTCGCACCGCACTTTCGTGGGTGTCGATCATTTATATCAGATATAGATCAACTATTTATTTATTTTTTTGTAAAAGTGGCGGCCCCGACTATCAAACAGGAGGGGAAGGTGCAAGGTACTTTGCTCTAGATTTTAAAATCTGATATTGTTTGTATGAAATCAGAGCCTGTGACAAGAGAGATACTCTTGTCACAGGTTCTATAGACAGTAGACAATCGCATTAATGAAGTAGTTACTGGTTTCCTGCCCTACGTCATCAGATGACTATGTATTTGCTTAGCATGAGCGTCCGCAAAATTTTTGCTAGGGGGCGGGGAGAGTTTCACATTTTCAGAATTACAGGATTTTAGGGCCTTCATTTTTGGACACATTTAAGGGTGTAAGGCCACAAGCCTCTTTTACATAATGTCTTATGGCGGATAAATGACCCGTTATCGCAGAAACCGCTTATTGTAGTTAAATCAAATCAAATTTTGCACACCTTTTATTTATGCCAAATTACACATTTTTAGCTGTTTGTTTCTTATTCTGATGAAAACTTTTATCTACAGCTCATGTGTTTTTGTTGTTTTGTATGATAATTCATGATGGTCTTCATTCAATATTTCAAAAAATGGCGGAAAATTTGACATTTCCACAGCTGTTTTGTTAGCCAGTGTAACCATTTTCAAATAAAAAAAAAAATAATTGTAAAAAACAAAAAATTGTTTTTCGAAAAGTTTTTTATTTTACATTTTTCCGTTATTTTTCGAATCTTCTCGTATGAATGAACAACACTGACAAATGGAAACCCTTTCTAAACAACCTTCATTGATTGTTGCGATTGTGAATAAGTTTTTGTTTTTTGTATTATTTTTTTTTTTGAAGTGACAAAACCAAAAGAAGTTTTTTAAAAAAAAGAAGAAAGGTTTTTTTAGTTCACTTTGAACGAATATTAGAAGCATTTCTAGTTGTCATAGAGGTCTGTGGTTTGTGGCGTTCTGTGGGGAAATTAATAAGAAAAGGGAATAAAAAAATCAATTTATTTGGGCCTTACCCCCTTAATAAACAAGTCAAGCAATCGCTTTTCTCTGCTCGCACTATTGGGTGAATAGCAAAATGAACGCGGGAAGCGACGCGAGTGTAGGGAGTATCCATTGATGGAAGAGTATGACCTTTCTTTTCAGACATCAAGCTGGACTTAGGGGTCACCTTTTGATACTGTAGTGTATATTCCGTCGTCTTAGAGATGGAGAATACAAAACGAAAATTAACAACATGCAAATTAATTTAAAAAGGATTTACTGGATAAAAAAAGTCAGTGAATGTTTTTCTTGATGTTTGGATGCTATAAACTGTAGATACAGATTAGAAGTATATATTTGGCAGGTGGAAACGAATGTCTATTTTCCGTTCTACGTAATTTGGATGACTCAATAAAGGAGGGGTAAGAAGACCAATTTTACTACCATAGCACCCATAGAATATCTGTAGTGGATCCTAAGTAGTTCGACATTTCTACGATGTTCATGGGAGTCTATGGATGCCGTAATGAGGCTAAAGCCCAATTTGAACTGAAGTGACATTGAAGAAGAAGGCGATACAGTTGGGAGACACTGACTATAAGGTCCAGTAGATTTGAGTTTCTTGAAAAACTGGCTGCTATTCAATTTTTTTTCCGGATAAAGACTGAGCGACTGAGAAATAGAAGATGTGAACGATGGGCAAATTATTACTCACGGCTTTGGCAAATGACCAAAAATAATTAGATCCTTCAAGACACTCCTTTCGGCCTTATTTCTGGTCAAGTTGTGAAAACATGAGAGAGTTTCCTTTTCTTTCTAGCCAGCAATAAACCACATCACGATCTCGTTACCACATTCATGTATCGTAGGTGCTATCAGTGAGTGCGAGATAGGAACATGTTTGTTGCACTGAACGTTCATTAATAAGTATTAATGAATGTTTGAATGATAAAGGATATTGCCTAAGTACGTAAGAAGTTCCTATTATCGATGAGTGGTTATTGAAAATTCACAGGTGTTTCTTTGATGTTTGGATACCAGGGTCTATTTCTCTGTAGATAAATGGTAATAATGAGTCGCTTAAGATATTTAGATGTCTCTAGATCTTGTACATCAGAATGAAATTTCGGCTTCTTACCGCGATGCTCATATACAGATTAAAAAGGCTGTTAGACGCGAAAAGACAAAGGCCATTGAAGATCTGGCCCACAGGGCAGAATTTGCGGCTTACCTTGGGGACATGGGTTCACTATTCAAAATCATGAAACAGTTGACAAACAGGAATTTCACCGCTAACCACCTGGTGAGAGATTTCAACGGAACTCTTCTTAATATGAGTGACCATCAGTTGCGGCGACGGAAGGAATACTTCTCTGATATTTTAAACACCTTGTCAGAGGAAAATATTCCAGAAACAGAACAACTACCAAACATCCAACCACAACAATCCTCTATTAGAGACGATCCCCCAGATAAAGAAGAGATAGTTTCCGCCATTCGGTCAATGACGGGAAGGAAAGCCCCAGGTATAACAGGACTACCAACCGAACTCTTCAAAGCGGACCCAGAAATAACAGCCGATATACTCCTCCCACTCTTTACTAAGGTGTGAAATGAAGGAAGATATCCGACTGAATGGAACGACGGCGTCATTGTGAAAATTCCGAAGAAGGGCGACTTTCGGGGTTGTGGCGATTGGCGTGGTATATCTCATTACTGCCGTATCCAAAAAACATGGCTACGGTAATTCTCAATAGGATTAGTTATGTTGTGGCACTCTAGAAGTTTATCAGGCTGGATTCCGTAAAGGGTCGTCTTGTACTGACCACACAAATACTCTACGGATAATATTGGAGCAGTCAGCCGAAATGGGTTCGCCATTACATTTCATGGCTGTGGAATTCGAGAAGGCTTTCGATAGCGTTAAGCGAGATTATGTACGGAATGTTTTGCGTAGAAGAGTTATTCCATATAAGGTCATAGCTATGATTAAAGAATTCTACGAATATGCAAGGTATCACGTCTTGCATAGAGGAGGGCTACCCGAGAGCTTCCCTATGCGAACGGGTGTCAGACAAGACTGCATATTATAACCAGCCATGTTTCTGGTGGTAATAAATGACATCTTGAAAGCTGCACTGGAAGGTGGGAAAGGTAAAGGTCTTCAATGGAGACTATTTAACATCTTAAGGCTCCTTGATTATGCTGATGACGCGTGATTGCTTGCACATAACCGTTCGGACTTAGAGTCAAATGTTCGCTCGTCGCATTCTTAATGCAAATAGGCGGGACTGAAAATAAATGTGCGTAAAACCAAGTACATCCACATGGGTTCGAACGCAAGCACACCGATTGTTCGTAATGGACAAGATGTTGATGAGGTGCAAGATTTTTGTTATCTGGGAAGCATTTTCAGCATGGACGGCGGAGCCGAAAGGGATATTGAGGCTCGTGAATGAAGCTCGTGAGGCTTTCGGTATCCTTTCCACTTTCTGGAAGTTAAGGGAAATCTCCGTTTGCATGAAATCCGTGTTGTTATATGATTGTACTATGTGGAAAGTGACCGTTCGTATTACCAAGAAACTACAGACTTTCATAAACCAATGCCTCCGACGCATTTTAGGAATATTCTGGCAGGAAGTGATCTTTAACGACGAACTTTGGAGTACAACTGGCCAAACTAAAATAGGTATTGAGATTCAAAAGTGGAAGTGGCAGTGGATCGGTCATCCTTTGAGGAAACCAGAGTGAAACATCGCCGAACAGGCTCTGGATTATAATCCTCAAGGAAGACGTCGGGTTGGTCGACCATGTAACACATGGAAGTGAGCAGTTGAGCAAGAGGCCAGAGGAATAATCAAATTCTGGCAACAGCTTAAGGCTAATGCTCAGGATCGCGCCTTGTCGAAGAGAGTTGTTTCTGTCCTATGCCCATATAGGGGGTCTTAACAGGAATTTGATTGACCGCGAGCACGTCTGATCAGACGAAGATCGATCTTCAAATTGCGGAAAATTTTTAAGATCTAAAGTAAACATGAACAGGAAACAAAGCAATCTTTTTCCTATTTTCCATTGATACTGTTTGTTGCGTAAGAACAAGACCGTTAAGGGAAAATATGAAGCGAACTGAATTTAGTTCTGTCGCTTTTTTCATCGACTGTAAGCAAATTAGATATCTATGCTAATTAATCATTTCTTGCTTACATCGGCATGCACACTTGCAAACTTTCAGCACTGTAATATTGGTTCATACAGAAGAAGGTATGAACTTTTACGAGTTTTGGCTATCAGGGATACAAAGATGTATTTATTTATCTACATACTGTTACAGAATGATACTAAAAAGGAAACGTTCTATAAACATTTATTATTAAAACTCATATTTGTATGTTGAAATATATCCCCCCAAGGGGGGATGGGGCAGATGCCCGCCATTCTGTGCACGTTCTTCCTTGCTAGGCATCTTAGAAGAAAGATCATTCAGACTTTATACTAACAAGGAAACACTCCCAAGTGCTGATTTGTAAAATTTTTATATATGCACAGCTCGGAAGTCTAAGCATTTAAGGGGTGATATATCCCCTCTCCCCTCCAAGAATTGGCGATCAATCGACTGAACTTTCGATTTCCGTAGAAGCACTCGATGGATTTCAATGATACTTGGTAAGAATATATATCATGTGAGCTCGATTCAAAAGCAATATAATCTGATAAGAGTGCACCCCCATAAAGAAGTAATCCAACCTTAATTTTTTTTTTGTAAACCGTTTACAAAAAAACTAAATCAAATTAAAAAATTAATGGCGGCTTACTCCTTGATGTAGTAAGTTTAAGTCAAATTGCAGGGAGGGAAGGCAAATGCCCAATGCAAAATTATTCCTTAGATATTCTCATACAAGAGTATTGAACCGTTTTTGCGAAGAAATGTTGCAACTATCGTTTGATATGTTTCTTAAAGAAAAAAAATCTCTAGACCCTTAAGATCCAAAAAATAACATGTATTGCTTATTGCAAAAATTACACTTCATTCTCCATCCACTGTGCAACAAAATGTAATTATCCCTAAGATTAAAACTGAAAATTGTGTAATCGATTCGCATAGGAAACAACAACAGCACAGCAGCTGTGCGATAATCATGGGTGGTAGTGCGAAGGTGTTGTAAATTCAATTTGTAATTAACCCGTAGACTAGTTATGGTCATCTTATCACAAATTTCCATCGCTCACCTTAAAGCAATATTAACCAATAATACACGCTAGCCAGTCAGCCAACACAAAGCTGCGCAAAGGACTAAATTTATGTGCGATCATGGCCTAAGTGAAGAATTTCAACAAAATCAATTCGATTTTATTGCACTTAAACTTATACGACTCAGTCAAGTTTAAGGTATTTTTTTTTTATTAGCTACCCATGGATATTGAGGTAGGCAATGTAATTCTCCTTTATCTTATATGTGAATTTTGCCTCGAACTGTTTAACTGCACAACATTTGTACTTTTGCAGCCAGTGTGATATTGTTGTGTAAATTTTCAACTATTAGATGCCCTATCGAAATCTGCACTTTACTGACCAACCGAATTGTTTATGGATATTATTGGAAAATTTTACGAGTAACATTGGGCAATAATTTGTCATTGAACGTTTGTTCGCTGTTTGGTTATGGTGTTATTTTAAATTCTTATATATTTATTAAGTTATTGCCTATGAGTGTGGGCTTTTGAAATTTCATCGAACGCAAATCGGCCTACTCCCCCCAATAAGTTTAAGTCGAATATATTTTTTTTGTATTTTCTATCTTATCTTATTATAAAAGTTTTGAAATATTACTGAGAGAGAGAAAGATTAACACACCAATATGTTGATGATAAAAGTGTTGAGTTTTAGCAATCAATGTCTAATTTAATGGTAATATATGTATATATTTATGAGCGTTAATTTATTAGAATTTCAATAGTAGGTAGTTGATTAAAGGGACAGCCTTTAGTCGACTAAGGTTAACGTATAAATGATTCGTCTTCAACACTGACTAATCCCTAGCTTAGTAATGTAAAGAAGCCCCTCCAATATTTATGGTCAATCAAAGGTCTGTTTGGCAAAATGATGAGAAACTTTAATGCCTTTGTTAAATAGGATACAAATTCATATGCATTCGAAGTTGAAGCCGAAGCTTCTGTATCCGTTGCCTAAGCTACATTTTCGCACGAGACTTATTTCTAGAATCCTTCAAGAGCTCAATATCCACAAATCTGCTGGTTCTGACGGTATTACCCCATTACGCTTAAAAAGTGCGCCTCTTCTTTAGCTAAATTTCTTTGAAATCTTTTATATCTTTCCTACTCTTCTGGGTGCTTCCTATGTATGTGGAAAGTTGCAAATGTTCAGCCGATTCCTAAGAATGGAAGCAAAGCGAACCCAACTACTGCCCGATAATCATTATTTCAGTGCTCTCGAAAGTAATGGAAGCTGCTGTCAATCGCAAAATCGTTGAATATCTCGAGGATAATTAGCTAATCCATTATCGTCAGCATAGATTCCGTTCTGGAAGGTCGACGGGAGATCTGTTGGTCTACTTGATGGAACGTTAGAACTCATGCATACATAAACACGACGAATGTCAAGCTCTTGCACTTGACATTGTAAAAGCTTTAGACAGAGTTTGGCGTGAATGTTTCATAGTTCAGCTTAGGGCCATAGGTCTCTCTCTACCCTTGTTCAATGGATAAAAGTTTTCTTTCTGAAGGCACTATACGAGTAGTAGAAGATGGCATTACTTCTTCCTCTTTCCCAATAGATTCCGGTGTCCCCCAAAGCTCTGTTTTATCTCCAACTCTTTCCTCAGTTTTTATCAACGACCTTCTGTCGTCCACTCTCAATCCAATCCATGTTTTTGCAGATGACAGATAACACCTATGAATTTAACTCTGCTGCCGAATCACACAAGCATTCTATTTCTTCCAATCGCATAGAGTTATTCTTAGCTTATTCCTGGAAAGGGGCTGGAAAAATAGAATAGAGTTAAACGCCTCCACGACACAGGCCTGTCGTCTATCACTCAAACGTGATGTTATCTCAAAACGTGACCTTTGGTGGCGCTTACTTTGGGCCTCGAATAACTTGACACTTCTAGGCGTTAAAATTAATAACCACCTGAATTGGGCTCAGCACATCTCTGATGTTGCCCTCCACTCCGAAAGTGCAAAAAGTATTTCACGCCGAACGATCTCGCAGCGATCTATAAGGCATACATTAAGCTACGTTTAGAGTACAATTCACATGTTTGGGCTACGGCACCCAAATCACACCTCGCATTGCTCAACCGTATCCAAAAACATGCAATCCGACTGATTAGGGACGAGAGCATCACGTCTTCTATCGATTCCCTTGAGCATCGAAGAAACTGTTCATCTTTTGCCTTCTCGTACAGTGAAACATAGGCAGTCATTCATTTCCCAAACATCAAAACTTTGGAACACATTACCAACCAAAGTATTTCCCAATGAGTACAATCGCCAGTGATTAAAAAGCAATGTACACCTTCACTTTCGTCTTTCTCCACCCAATTAAATTGACCCCTCTTTAATTTTTTTTTCTCCAATTTCTCTACCGACACATCTGGTGCATAGCATTATAGGGTGTTAGATTCCTTAAAAAAAGAAAAAAAGATATAGAATTTAAATCTGAGAGTAATTTTTGTTTGATCTAACGTAACGCTAAAAAATTTGGCTCGAGTCGTTAAAGGTGCAGAAATGTTTGTTGTCGGTATAAAAAACCTCGAATTTGTGCAATCATCCGTTCGTTCGATTATTTGTTCGCCTACCAAAAAACTTTCGAACGCTTTAAGCTATCGAACTGACATTTTTCCATATCAAGAAGAATGCAAGAAAGAACTAATTGTGGGTTGCAAATAAGAAATGAGCCACATGTTCCTTTCACCACTTCCCATACAAATACATAATTTTCAAAAATTTAATTTACCGATTTTTTCAAAAACTAGACAAGATCGAAACATGTATTTTACAAGGATTTCTTTTATAAGAAGGTCATTGCTTTGATTGCTGACCTTCCAAGTTCCTTAACATTTTATTTTGACTGATTAGATTCGTACAACCATCTATCTCACATTTATCTTTATTGCGTGCGGCACAGATATACCCATGCAGGCCGTGAGCTGGAATTATGTGTCGACTGTGATGTGACTACCATTAGCTTCTTCTACCACTTCCCACACATGCGCAAAATTCTGCAAAATAGTTTCTACCACTTTCCTTAAAACTAGACAAGGTAGAAATGTGAAATTTCTCAATATTTCTTTATTAATAAATTCCATAAAAATTATTAACTTTACCCAACCTCTTTTACCTCCTCCCACACAAATTTCGAATTTTTTAGAAATTTAAAAGAAGGAACTGTCGCAAACCAAGAATGAAAATTAATCAATTTTCTAAAATGAGAAGTGCAATTCTATGTAAAAAAAAAATATAATTATCACGAACTCCTTCTACCACCTCTCGTACAAATATCACTGTTAAGTATTCTAAAGTTTTTGAGATAACATAATTTCTAGTGTAAAAGGCTCTCTTTCCAATTTCATCTGGAATATCACATAATTGAACCTTACGTCCAATCACAATGTTTTTCATTTCCGATTGCTCCACCTAAATTATTCCCTTTACGAATGTTAAAATAAAATAAATTACCCAAACCAAATTATCATTTTGGCACCCAATCATTTAGTTTTATATTCGTATTAATTTGTGCCACAAAAAAAAACACCAAGACTTTTATTTTCGCAATAGTCACACCTATTAAGGTAAATGCGGAACCATAACCTACCAAAACTGTTATTTTCTATTATGCACTTCGAAAGTCGACTCACCTCCAATAACCTGGCCATGTTAAGTTGCCGGACATTTGAACAAATCGACTTGGATTAAATGGTCGCGTGAAAAACCGGTAAAGAAAAATACTCGTAGAAATATATGGCGCAATATGCCTACCATAGAGGATATATTCAACCTAAAAGAAAAACTGTGAGTGAAACTGAAATAAAGCGACAATATCTTAAGAGTAAAGGCGGTAATCGATAGTATGCTAAGGTATAACACGTATCTAAGTACTTTAAGATGCAAGTACTCGTGTAACGGCCAGTACGCACGTGTTCGACTTGAAAATCTCCTTTGTGCAGCTCGCATTATCGCATAGTATACGCTTGTTGTTAATTTACGTTATAGTTCGGATAGTTCGAGTATATCTGGTTATTTAGTGCAGTTTTGTTTTGCTGTTCTCGTTCAATTTTCCATCGGTCACCACGCCAATAACTTTATGAGAAAATTATGCCACACATTTCAAGATCTTTGTCCTGTGCGACGACAAAGATACAGTTTAGACCCTACAACATATCTTTTAATGGCGGTACTGCTCATACGAGTAAAACGCAAATAGCTTCATGTAACGTGAAAATGTAAGCCAAGTTAGCACTCATCTGAGGGACTTTTCGATTCGCCTTTCGTGTAAATTACTCGAAACGGGGCGGTCGGCCAGCAGTAGTAGTGCCCTAGTGCCTATGGTGCGTCGTCGCAACCGTCTCATAAATGGCGCTTTCAATTTTCTTTGACGATTGCCGACGACATCGTTGGTAACTTTTGTGCAGAATAAAACTAAAACACGGCTGACATGCCTTTGTAAATTGCACTCTAGAGTGTTTTGACGGCGGCGATGAGTTATCGACATTCTTGCGAACAGAAGGAAACTTGCAAGCAAGCGACTAATTTACGAAAAGGAAATGCATTTAAAAGTAATGCCAAATATGGGTAGAGTAAATGTTATCGTGAAATATTTCAGTTCTCTGTTGTAAATTGCCAGAGACTCGAAGTTCGAACTTTAAGATGAAATGGACTCTATGTTCGAACTTCGTAACTCTCCGAACATTAAGCTTCGTGTTGTTCAGATACGAAGCTTTCAGATGTAAAGAGGCCAGAAAGAGTTCCAAGGTTCGAAATTTGCAAATCTGCGGACATCATTCCGGAAATAAGATAAAATTAATCGCTTCCGGATTCGAACTCAAGACCTTCAGATTCATAGCAAACCCACAAGCCAAACACATAATAATCCACACTCTTAAATCGAACTCGAAAATAATCAAATTACATTTTGTTTCACTCATACTAAACATATAAAACCAAAATTTGTCATTACCCGTAAAGACCCCTTGATAATTACCTCATAATCTGACTGAAATTTTCCCACAATACCCCCAATTGATCTCACTTAAAATGAATTTTTATGGTTACCATACTTCACGAAAGTAAAAGAAAACGTGTTTGAAGTACTAAGGAAAAAAATATGCAAGCATATAGGTACTTACAAACACCACACCTCTTACATACACCCAATAATTCCTCGTTAGCATTCTTGAATCGACGATTTTATTGATATGACCGCTCGTAGTTGTTGCCCCGTGTATGCCTTGTGGGATATCAATTAACTTTAAGTTTGATCTAAAAATGGGCATTGACTTGAAAAATTTTCGTTAAAAGAAATGAAGTTTTATTTTTATAACACCGATAGAATAGCTAAGTAGGCAAGGTCAATCGCTTTAGCTTTTTGGATTGATAGAATTGTTTAGCATGAAGAGTATCTATTCGGTTTTATTGACTTAAATTATACAATAATGACTATACGAAAAATGTTAGACGATAAGTCCAGAATTTATAGAAAATAGTAATTGATTTAATTAGAATTATTGTTAAAATAAATGAAGAAGAATTTCGTTCAAAAATTCCATACTAGATGGTTGCATCGAAATGAAGTCTCCGAGTCCGAAACTAAGCTCTAAGAAAATTGGATTAGCAATTAAAAAATGAAATCTGTCTACAGCCGAAAATAGTTTATTAAAATTGTGGCTAATTTTAAGATTTGTCGAAATATAGTTAGACTACGAGTCAATTCTGACACACAGCAACCAAAGTTCATGGGTTACGACAATTCAGAACCTTTTCGCAAACAATTTATTACATTGGATAAATTTTACACATTCACACACATTCCCACAAGACAATAAAAATAGCGGGATCAGAGTATAAGTAATCTATTATATAGATCATAACAATGAAATTTGTTTATAAAAATGTATAAGAAATCGTGTGAAGCAGCCGCGAAAAGGATCAGTAAACTTTAGTAATTCTACTAGCAACTAAAATTTAAGAGAATTTTTAGTTTATTGGTATTAAACAACAAATAACAACCTCAGCTATGAATGAAATACTTAGCAGGCTTCACAATTGCGGTGAACATCTTCCACTGACTTTATGTAAAATTTTCATTTCCATCAATATTGAAACTGATTTTCGGTATTGACACGGTTCCTTTATTCAAAAGCAGTAATAGGCAAGCTAGGGTGTAGCCTAGTGGGTAGCGTGTTGATCTATAATGCGAAGGTCGTGAGCTCAAATCCCGGTCGACGCATAATCCAGCACACTACTTGCTTGGGTATATCTTGGCCACCTCAATCTACGAAAAAGAAAATTCGTAGATAGAGGGTTGTGCGAAGGTCTAACAAATCTTCTGCAATAAATAATGAAAATGTTAAGGAACCTGAAGGTCAGGAGGCCAAGGCCCGATTTGGGCTGTAGTGCCATTGAAGAAGAATAGGCATTTTACGCTCCATTTTATTAAATATTTTTAATTTTTCGACAGCATTTCTCGATGGATGTCATGTAAATAATAATGAAATCTGAATAGTGGTACCAAAGTTTTTCAAAATCAATACACTCAAATACACTTCCCAAGTATTTTATTGAAGAAGTGCAGAAGTAGAATTTTTACATTGAAAGTAGGACCGGTCGTTTGCTCTATACCTTTTGTACCTTTTTACTCAATGCGGAATCGCACTTCGTATATTATAACTGCACGAAATGTACAGAAAAAAAAAGATAATTTAAAAAACCTACAATTTTCAAAAATTAAGAAGCTTCAACTCAAAATTATGAATTATTCAAATCGAGATAACTTACAGAGCATCTCTAAAAACCTAAAACACTTCAACTATAATCCATCGGATTTGAATTCGGAACCCATTTACCCCTAAGTTTTATGCGTCTTGGAAAATCAAAAACAACATTTTTGCAAAACAATTTAGCACAAAGCTTAACAGAAAACCATGTAGACAAAAAAAGTTGGACCGATGAAAAGCTACCGAATTTCATTAATTTTACTTTATTATTTTAATAATAAAGTATTGTAATCGACTTGGAAAAAAAACAAATTTGCTACCCTGAAATTTTGTTTTTTTGCGTTTAATGACTAAAATAGCCTAAAAATGCAAAAAAAAAAAATTCATCTATCTGTACGCCGATGTGTGTTCTCAGCGCACATTAACTCCCAAACCCTTCAAGATAGAAAGTTCATTTTTGGGGGGATTGTAGGTAGTTGCGGATCTCAGGCGGATACTCATTTTGGAGGGTGTACGGGTTCAGGGGGAGGCGGGGGGAGCGCTTAAGCCGAAAAATACGAATTCAAATATCTCAACCATGGTAACAGCTAGGAAGTTAAAACTTAGCACACATATAGAGGAGTTTGTGGGACAACTTTTAAAAATAATTAAATTTTTTTATCCATTGGTGTGCAAAAAGGGGGGGCTAAGAACAAACTGTCAGCCGAATTTTTTTTTGTAAATGATTATATCTTCGAAATTACTTAACATAAACAATTTATATTTTGAGTCCATTAAGATGGCATATAGATCTACAAGAATCAGTTTAGATACAAACTTATTATTGTAAGGGGGAGGGTCAGGGAAATGCAAGGAAAAACACTTAAAAATGAATATCCCGACTGTCTCTTAAGCTATGTAATTGAAACTTGAAACGTATACTGAGCTTTACTAGCGAAATATGAGAAAAATATAAAATGTGGACATAATAGCAGTGTGTGAAAATGGGAAGCATTTAAAAAATGGCTTTTCGAAATTACAAATCGGTATATCTCAAAATTGAGTACAGATATAAAATGAAAAATTTGTCAGATTATAGAGCTATATATGTATATATATAGTTTTTAATTTTGGTAAAAAATTTAAGTTGGAGGTGTAAGGGAAGGGAGGTAGAAAGCAAAAATGTTGAAAACTTTGAGTAATTTTTTTATTACTTTGGTAAAAGATACATAGAAGGTTCAATTTTTGCACGTCGATATATCTATTTAATATACATAGAAAAAAAATTTGTTCCAAAATTGTTATGCACCGAAGTGGGGGTCTAACGTGCACAAGGTGTTTCATGTGTAATGAGAAAAACACATAAACTGAAAATTTTTGAATGAAATTTTAAGGTAGAAACTTGAAAATTTGTTAAATGCACTTAAAAAAATTTCTAAAAGTTTGAAATATTAACTGGTCGGGAATTGAAATGAAGTTGCTTTAAAAGTTTTGCAATCGCGCTTGCTCTTCTACCCCCTCCCATACAAAAGTATCATTTCGACCAATTTCATTGAATCAACTAATAACCAACAAATTAAAAGCTACGAGCTTGAAATTTTGTACGAGCACATTACAAGAGAAAGGAAATAAAATTGCGTCACAAACTTATCAATTCCCTTACCTCCTCTACCCCTTCCCATACAAATGTTTGGTTTCGTGAATGCAAATACACAGAAACTTATGAAAATTCTATGCAACTTCGTCTATGAAACTGACATTCTATACAGAGAATATTGGACGTGATTCAAGCAATCAATTAAAAAACTATTAACATCCACCCACTCTTACTATCACGCCTCACCCCTCCCCTCATAAAAACTCAAACTTGCATACATAAACGAATGAAATGTTGAATATTAGTACTGAAGCTTTTGAACGCTTCCCCAAAGTGTTAAATTGACAATTGCCCTGCCCAAGAACCCCCTTTCAATTCGTCTTCCCTTACCACTCTAACATGCATATTGACTTTCCACGCATCCGCAACTTGTCCCAAGAATAATAAAGTTTCGCCCGACTTGTTGGCAGCTTATTTTGATTTAGTGGCATAGGAAGTTTGAATGCAGTATTTAGTGCTGCCAGATTTGAACACTTTATTAGATCGATTTCCTCCTCTGTAACATGTTTCCTTCCTCAATAGCACTACAGCGCAAATCAGGCTTTGATTCCTGATCTTCAGGTTCCTATGTACATTTGGCAACATTTGGGATAACTCTTCATTGCAGGCCTCATCTTCTTGATCTTTTCTTAACTTCAAACCCAGCCAAATACTCCACTTGTGTATTTTAATTCTCCCCATGGAAGCCCAGACCATTGCTTAATTTCCGCCCGTTTCCCAGTCTCCATTTCAACGCCAATTACACCAACTCTAAAAAAGTTGGTATGGAATTACGGAAGTGCCGATTGGTTCAGTATTAAGCAATTTTATCATTCATTTGATTGGTTAATATGCTTCAACAGACGTGTTGAACATGCTTCTTCCGCAGTATATGAGACTATCTTGTTGGGCATGAGACTTTTCTTCCCCCATTAATTGGACTAATTTAAAAAAAAAGGAATCTTTGTAAATCCAGACTACAACGAGAAAAATATTTGCATGACTGGAAACTGAGGCAAACAATTTTGAGATGTCCTAAAGGCAGCGAAAGTTTCTGGTCTCTCGCTCGGTCCATCAAAGGTAGCTCTGCATCATCAATTCCATCTTTTATCTACAACAATCAGATTATTAAGGATCCCAATACGAAGGCAAGCATTTTAGCGAATCAATTTGCTGCCAACTCCCCTTCACCACCAACGAACTCTCGCCTTCCAACGTAGACTGCGCCAAATTCCTCCTTAGGACAAATTAACATTCGTCCGCGTAACGTATATCGAGTTCTTAAGAATCTAGATGCTAAGAAATCATCCGGTCCAGACGGAATCCCTGTCCATGTCCTAAAAAATTGCTGCGCTTCTCTTGGAAAACCTCTATGCAAACTTTACCGTCTCTCCTTATCGTCCTCTACTGTCCCATCTTCATGGAAGCTTGCAAATGTTCTGCCAGTCCTAAAAAAAGGATAACGCATCAATCCCACTAACTATCGCCCAACATTAATAACCTCACTTCTGTCGAAGGTCATGGAAACAATAATCAACAATAGAGTTATAGAATATCTCAACTTTAATAATATTATTGATGGCAAACTGTATGGATTCCGCAAAAAACGTTCAACAGTAGCCCATTTAACCACCATTATTGAACGTTGGAACAAGAGCATTCACCAGCTTGGTGAATCTTGTATTATCTCTCTCGATATTTCCAGGGCTTTTGACAGAGTATAGCGCCTTTTAATCAAACTTAATGATATTGGTTTGGGCGACTACCTTATTTCCTGGATTGAAAGTTTTTTTGATAGTTTGGTTTCCCCTTCTTATAAAATTAACGCTGGTGTCCCTCAGGGCTCGGTTCTTTCTCCCACTCTTTTCCAAATAATTAGTTGGGGCAATAAGAATCTATTCGAATTTAATGCTTCTAAAACCCAGTGCTGCCTTGTGTCCCACTAAAGTGACTCTAACCTTGATCCAATCACCTTCACAGGACAGTCTTTAACCAACTCTTCAAATGTTAAGATGTTAGGTATCCAAATGTTAAATAACTTATCTTGGAACGATCATATATTTTAAATCGCCAACGAAGTATCTAAGTGTTTGGGTTACCTAAAACGTTGTAAAAATTCCTCTACCGCTTCTGGGTTACTGACAATTTATACGTCTTGAATTTAATTCCCACCTATGGACGGGAACTGCAAAAATTTCTCACTTCTATCTCGATAGTATCCAGTCTCGGATCATTTAAATATAGGATATTCTGACATCATTTCAACGCTCAATTCACTCGAGCATAGGCGAATTGTAAGCTCCCTAACTCTTTTGTATCGCTACTATAATGGAGATTGTTCGGACGATTAAATTAAATTAAATTAATATTCAAATTACTTGTACCTTTGCGTAGTGAAAAATTCAAAGTTCAACAAGAAATTCTTCTTCTTCAATGGCGCTACAGCCCAAATCGGGCCTTGGCCTCCTGACCTTCAGGTTCCTTAACATTTTCATTATTTATTGCGGAAGAGTTGTTAGCTCTTCGCACAGCCCTCTATCTACGAATTTTTCATTTTCGTAGATTGAGGTAACCAAGGTATATTGAAGAAGGTAGTGTGCTGGAATTATGCGTCGACCGGGATTTGAACTCACGACCTTCGCATTGTAAACCAAACACGCTACCTACTAGACTACACCCTAGCTTATAAGAAATTGAGCAATGCAAAAATGGTGAAAAGAAAGCTTTAAGTCTATAAGAGAACTGAATCTTTGCACTATCTTAACAACTTCCTTCGTCTCAGAAAAGTTTTTTGCTTACTATACCGACAATATATCGACTCAGCCAAATCAATGATTAAATGTAATAGCATATCGTTCTAGATATTCGTCAACTCCAAACGTAACTCATTACTACATAATTCTAAGGAGTTTCAAGGAGAGGTGGCGAGCTCTGCTGAAGGTTCGTGTGAATTGTTTGCGTCGTTTTAGGCTTAGGTTTAGGTTGTAGAAGGGTGGTTTCGTAGAACCACAATGCACTAGGGTCATCTAGTTGGGCCCATTGCACTCCCCCTATTGATTATGAGATAGATGCCACTCCTCTTGCTCTAGCCAGTTCGATTTGCGAACCGCTCGAATGTTTGACGCTTCTGAGGTCATCTAGTTCTGAGAAGAAATAAGAGCCTAAACAAAGGAGACAACTGTTGGAAATTCGCGGACAGTAACAAAGATAATCTTCAAGCATTCTCTTACAACCCTACTAGTTGACTGAAAATTTTCAGAAAAATTCGACGGTTTGATTTTAGCAATTTGACTCTTACTGAAGATGATGTACTAGTTGCCTTATGTGACTTAGATACTCAAAAAGGAACTGATTAGGACCAAATTCTAGCTTAAAATTTGCGCGCTTTCACTTTAAGTTAACACCACAACTACTAAATTATTTTCAATAAGTCAATATTTACTACCTTCTACCACTCCCACTGCAAAATTGTTTAAAATCAACAAATTTCTCTTTCACCTTGAGTATCGCATGATTGGGCTCTACACGCAATCGTAGTCCTGCTATGTTTATACTCTAGGTGAAATATGAGAGTACATTGTGTTTGCCTTACCGTTTGTAACGCTAAGAAATATTGTCAAGGTTACAGAAATATTTTTTGTCGCTCAAAGACATCGATTTCGAATGGCTGTCTGTCCGTCTGTCTGTCTGTGCGTCTGTCTACAACATAGCTCTCGAACGCTTTGAGCTATCGTGCTGAAATTTGTTGTGTGTCATTTTTTTTAGCAAAAAATTAACTTAAAACGGACTACATCGCCCCACTCCTTCTACCCCCTCCCATACAAATTTCACAAAATTCCGAAATTCTAAAAAATTGATTTATCTCCGAAACTATTTAAGCCATTAACTTTAAATTTGGGTTAATGTATAATTATGTATATATCATTTCCGTCACAAAATATTGAGTCGATCCCTTCACTCCCATACAAATGCACAATTTTGAAAAATCCATTTATTCAATTTCCATTGAAACTAGCACAGTTATAAAAACGAATTTTTGCAAGAATTAATTTTATCATAATTGCAATCAGTTTTAAAAAAATTATCAACTCTACATCACTCCTTCTACCCTCTCCCATACGAATTACACGAAATTTTGAAATATCAACTAAATTAGTTTGCTTTGAAACTGCCAAAGGTATCGACTTGAAGTTTTGAGGAAAATATAATAATAGAAATGTCATTGGCGACGGAAAATTTTGTTTCGATCCGTATACTCCATCTACCCCTTCCCATACAAATGCATAATTTTGGTAAATGCATTATATCGTTTTCCATTAAAGCTAGGTACAAGCTTAAAATTTTGCCAGAGTTTGTTTCTTAATGATTCCAATAAATGATAAAAAAATTATCAGCTTCGCTTCACTCCTTCCACCCCCTCCAATACAAATATCTGTATTATAAATTCAAGGAAAGCATTTCTTCTTCGAACATGTGAGAGGTATCGACTTTGAAATTGAAACAAAGCATGACGATAATGATGTTGATAAGCAGTTTCAAAATCTTCTAAGCCCCTCCTCTTCCTCTGCCACCTCCCATACAAATGCCCCAATTTCAGGAAAACTATGTCCAATTGAAAATAGTGAAAGCTACAAACTTTAAATTTTGCGACTTTATTTGGTTCCGAGTCTTCGGGATATACCTGGAAATGAAATGACAGGTAGACTGGCCAGAAACGGATCTGCCGCTGCCGCCGTTGAGGAAACGCACAATGTTGACTCGTGTAATACCACGAAGATGCAATGGGGTGGGTTTCATAGAGGGAAATCAATTAAAATTTTGAGACTCGACAGAAACTTCTCCGGTCAGTAGTTGGTATAGACACGGGCCACTGTCTTCTCAGAAAACACGCTCGATGGATTCGCCTTACAATCTATAATATTGGCAGATGATGCGGTGAGGAGAATGATATTGTAGGATATTTCTTCAGCCATTGCCCATGTCTTTTAACGATTCGAAGACAAACTCTCGGAGAGTACTTCTTCGCCGAGCTGAATGATCTCCGATCCCTTGATCCGATGAAGTTCATTTACACCATAGAGCAGGCTGGCTAACTGATATATAGGTCCACATGGTATAAATGCAGAGGCATACAATGGGCGAACTGGTATGAACATTGTTGTCCAGCCCCTCCACAAACTTAACCTTACGTTTATACTTCTGCAATAGCACTACAGTCGAAATTATGTTTTGGTCTCCTGACCTTCAGGTTTCTTAACATTTTTTCATTATTTATTGTGGAAGGGTTGTTAACACTTTGCAAAAAGCCTCTATCTACGAATATTTTCATTGTCGTAGATTGAGGTAACTAAGTATTGTTTTGGAATTAAACGTCGATCGGGGTTCTTGGCCACCCCTGTATCGTATTACTGGATTTACGCCTAGTCAAAATTTTATTATTCTCATATTATATATTCAGTAAAACTGTATTGGCGTCTGTGTATCAATAAAAATTCCGGTAATACTACTATAAATTTGTTAAATGTAAAGTTATATGTTTAAAAAATATATACATATTATACAATTTCTTATATCCTAGTTATAAATCACAAACCCGAGACGTATGACGATTTATATACGCGTAAGAATTTATCTCGCTTTTCAAATATCGATAAAATTTTGACATATTTATGGTTAAGATTTTATCGATTCTTAAGATTTTAGGTGATAAGTTTATGCAAAGTCAGAATCTAGGATTTAATCGGAGATCAAATTTCATATAATTTGAATACAAACTGTATGCACGGCTCTCACAAATTAAATCGGAAATTCTTCGTTTTAGTCTATGGATAAATTTTTATAACGTAATTTTTGTGATTTCTAACAAAGTTATTAAAACAATTGGTAACACCCCTTACTTAACTAATCACCTATTTCATAGGAAAATGTTTTCACACTAATTTTCGATATTATGAGCGAAAAGCCGGTTATCTTCCAACGAATTCCACCTTCGAACACAAACAGCAACACCGACTTTCAGAAAAGTTTTACCAATAAGGCAAAACTTTTTTTTTGTTAAACATTTGATTAATAGTCACTACACCAGGTGGCATAACAACGACACTTTATCACGAAATTATGGAAACCTATCAATTCTGAAGTGAACACTTAAAGTACTTTAACTCCGCAACTCTCAGTGCAATACTCTTATAGCTGTAACGTCGTAGGTATCTCTGCAGGTAATTAATCAGTATGAAAACAATACTTGTTGGTAAGCATAGACTTCAAGGTAAGAACTTCCTAAGAATTTCAAGAAAAAAAAAATAGTACATTAATGAAATTCTTGTCTCTCTTAGGAATCTTGAAATTCTATTGCCCGAAGAAATCTGAAGAAAAGTTACGGTTATCTAGTGATGAAACAATGGGTGAAACTTCTTTTCGGTAAATTGAAATTACTTTATCGGTATGACGGAGCTATTACTTAGTTCTTAAGATAAATTATGTCCGCTGGGTTGATATCGGCCGATAAATATCTCCTAAAAATTGAATGAAGAAAACTGTGGTCCAAAGACCGCCTGATTCAAATGGTGTTGCGGTAAAAATTAATTTTGCGGCAATTTCTTTGATAAATTATCTTCTTGGTTACTTATCGCAATCAGAGAATTTCGAAAATTATCAATTTTATCTTTGAATTATTCTAAAATTCATTATTATTAGCTAATTTTGGAGAAACTGATATAATTACACAATTATTTGAATGCAACCAATAAAATTTATTATTCAATATTTTTTAGTAGACTAAGGTATAGTTACCACAAAAAAAATATCTTACAACTTCAGGCAATAACCAGTTTCATAAATAGATCGATTCAAATTTATCGAATCGTATAAAATCAATCTATAAATATAGAGAAAGTGAAAATTTATTTGATTATCTAGCCGAAACGTTGGTAATATTGTAAATCAAAGGGAATCTATCGTTTATGAAAAGAGGGCCGGCTCCCGGAGTGCTGTGAAACCGGGCACACCTACACGAATGAATTGAATTTAAAATATGTATTCAACAGGTATATATCTTATCGAGCAGCCAAAAGAAGACATAAATTTATGCATGATTTTTGAGTCAAATAGATTTTAATGTCTTCAGTTGATTTTTACGATGTGTTCTTCTTAGTAATTAAGAGAAACCAGAGAGATGGGTATTTTAATATTCAAAAATTGTCGAAGAAATTATGCTACGAAATTTAATTTAACGATTAGCGCAAGATTGTTAAGTACTGAGCTAATGAAATTAAATCGGATTTTGCATTAACATAAATAAAAGGCCTGATTGTGGTTCAAACGACTCTCACACCTAACATCACTTCTGTTTGCCACACGCTGAAAATATAAATACATTTATTTAATGTCCACTCCACTTTAAAAGCCTAAAAGGTAGGCTGAGTAGTAGCGTTTATATTTGCATTCAATATTCCAGTAGATAATGTTTATTCGCTGTTCTAACTTTGGAAATATATTCAGACGTGCACACATATAAATTTAATGCTACTTTTATAGTGTTGTTGGTCTTTCAGTAAATTATTCCTAAACACGCTGGTCGACAAGGTCAAGATTTGTTTGGCTACATATTTTTTGAAATAAGTTTATATCTTGTTGTTGTCTTCTTTTTTTTTTGAGATTATGAGTCAGAATGCGAAAGTTATTGACTTTTGGAAGAATTCAGAATGTTCTTAGTTAAAAGAGTTTAGAAAAATTCCAGTAAAAAAATTATTTTTAATTAGTTAGATTCACACTTTTGTGTAGACACACATTTAGTAAGAAGTGACGGTTAATGTTCGCCTCGAAGCTTTGAAAGTTGTATTCATTCAAAAATACGTAGAGTTGCCATGCGTTTAAAATTTACTTCGAACGATGGACGAGGGAGTCACGAATCGTTGTAGTGCGACCAAAAATGAGTCAGAGTCTAATAAAGAACTTGAAATTTTTTTTTTATTTAATTCATAAGGTTTACAGTCTAGGAACCAATTACAAGCTTTTAAAATAATATAATTAATTGATTGCAATAATTAAAAAGAAGAATTTAACTAATTTAAATGACAACAGTGAATTTTTTTTAAATATTTTCAGAAAATAATTCAAGAATATTAATTGTATTACACAAATGTAAGTAACTAATATATTAAATGTACAATATATGAAAATAACTAATATAATAATGTGGAAAATTAAAATAAAACCATACTATAAATATTTAATTGTGACATGAAGAACAAACAGGGTAGTTAATTTGGAATGAAACAAAATTATTGATTCAAAATAATCAACAAAGTTTCAATGTATGCTAGTTAAGCAGTGAGAGAAAAAACTAGTTAATATCGATGGGTGCACACATATTGTATGTACAAATCACTTATTTTTGGTATGTGGCTTTTGAAAGTTTAAAGGTTGACAAGTTTATGCAGAAATACAAATAGCCAAAACTAATTTTTCAACAAATCAGCTTACAACCCTCTCCAAATGTGTCAACAGTCTTAAATTAATCTGCTTTTATTATTATGATTATTATTATAAGTCATTTCCTAAAAAAGTGGACATGAAATACATATGTATGCTTTTACCCATCGATATACTCAGTAATTGGGTTTTTGGATTAGGGCGATTGAAATCAAGAATATCACAGGTGCTAAAAACTGAATTATTTATTTATTTATTTTAGAATTCATCAATACATGATTACGTAGAATTTACATTACAAGATTACAATTAAACACAGTTTTGTAACAAAGCTGATTTTATCTGAATAATATTAATATTAAAATCAATGTTGCTATAATTAACGTTAAAAGCCCGTGAAATTGAACTCATCGGTTCGTGCTGGCCGTAATAAATTCGATGGAATGGAAAGTTGAGCAGTACGTAGTCTCTCAAGGATTGATGTGGAATTTTGAAGGAGAGAGCTCCTAGTGAGGGTGTAAAGTTGACTTCACCTGAAATTAATTTAACTGCGACTGCAGCACAAAGAATAAGTCGTATATAAGTATCTTTGAGTGAATCTAACGAAAGCAATTGAAATCGTTTGTGATAAGGAGGAAGACATATTGGGTACAACCAGGGTAGGCCCTTAGGAGGAAATCTTAAAAATCTTCGCTGTTCAGACTCTTTTCTTTTCTTATAAATATCGTAATGAGTCCAGGCCATGCATATTCAAGAATTGAACTTATAAATACAAGAACAGCACAGTGTTGAAGCGGATATAAATCCCTTGGGTATAGCATACAGGATGGATGACAAGGTGATGATAGGTCCCCACAAATAACTTACCCGACGGTGCTAAGATGTTCCCCCAAAGGCCAAATACCATAACCAGAGAGATCAGCATAGAGTCCATTTCTGCAATTACGTCAGAGGAAATAATTAAGGCTTGCAGGAAGATAGGAAACGACAAGGCACCTGGACCCGATGGCATCCCAAATATGGCAGTAAAAGTTGCTGCTCAAAAGAGGCCCGACATCTTTCTAACGACGATGCAAAAGTGTTTAGAGGAAGGAGCCTTTCCTGAAACATGGAAGCTTCAACACTTGGTAATGTTGCTGAAAGGAAACAAGCCATCATCATATCGCCCAAAATGTTTACTTGACACGCTGGGAAAGATCCTTGAGCGAATTATAAACAACTAACTGCCCGTAATAGTAGAGGAGAAAAGAGCACTGGCAGACCAAATATTGATGCCATTAAAGTGGTAGTCGATACTGCAGCTGCAACGAGAAAGATGGCGATGGGGGACAAAGAAATAATGTGCAGTAGTAACACTGGACATTAAGAATGCCTTCAACTCGGTAGATTGGTCACTTTACTACTTGTTGAGAATAATTTCAAACTACTTCAACAACAGGAAGTTGAGATACAAAAAACTGATGAAGAGTAAGGTACTACAACGTCACTATGGGAAGCCCACAAGGATCGGTACTGGGTCTTCTCCTGTGGAATATCATGTACGATGAAATTCGTTGATTATCGTTGCCTGAAAGAGTGTAATTAATAGGGTTTGCTGACGATATCGCCTTTGTTACCGTGGCCAAGCATTTCCAAGAAATAGAGTCAGCAACAAACGAAAAAATATCAAAAATTAAAGACTGGTTAGAGTCCACCAACTTAGAGTCAGCTGACCACAAAACGAAGGCTGTTCTAATAATAAAAGAAAACAGAAATGCAAACGTTCAGGTCGGCAGTCCAACCATCAGATCCAAGGAAGCAATTAAATATTTACCAGTTATGCTCGATATTTGATTAAAATTTAAAGTTCGCGTGGACTTCGCGAGCAAACAGGCGTCACAAATGCAGACAGTACTCTCCCGAATACTGCCAAACATCGGTGGATCTGGATATGCCAGAACGATTTTACTTTCTAGAGTTGTCAGCTGGATCTTCCTATACGCTGCTCCGGTTTGGGCGGCGGCGTTAGCCACAAAGAATAAGGAAAAATATGTTATTAACGTATAGGCTCTGCGCAATAAGAATAATCAGCGGTTTCCGAACAATATCGGACGAAGCAGCCTGTGTCAGCCGGAATGATCCCCATTGACATTTTCGCGGATGAGAAGCTACAGATCTATGAAATAAGAGCCTCGATCCAACAAGGGGAATTTGTTATCAGGAAAATAAAGGAAGAAGAAAAGGCAACATAAATAGCTATGTGGCAAGCCAGGTGGGAGAGCACCACAAAAGGCAGATGGACCTATAAGCTAATCCCTGCAATGAAGGTCTGGGAAAATGCAGTGTATGGGGATTGGAAATATCACCTCACGCAGTTCCTATCAGGTCACGGCAGCTCCCGCAAATACCTAAGCAGATTTGGACACGATAACTCACCTCTTTGTCCAGTTTGCCCAAAACAAGAAGAAGAAATAGAACACGCAGTTTTCAACTGCACTCGCTTCGCAGAAAGGAGAAATAATATGCCGAGTCCACCATTCATCATAGACTATACAATGGAATCAGAGGAAAATCTGATGGCAATTTGCACACTCGTAACGAATGTGCAGAAGGATCTTTGGAGAAACGAGAGAGAAAGAAGAGCAGAAGCAATATAAGGAGCACAGCGTAAAATGCTAGCTAGCCCCGCGAAGTAATATCTGACGGCAGTCCTGCGGGGAACGTGGTTGAAGCCTGTGTGCGGGGATATAGTTTAGTACGCAGACGCATATCGGCTGACAATTTTCTGCCAGGAGCAGGTATGTAAATTGGGCATACCAGTGGCACGGGCTATTGGTATCTAATGAAGATGCCGCACCTCCCTGGCGTAAGCAAAAAAAAAAAACAACAGTACATTGTCTGTGTAATGTAGGTAAGGGTCAAAGAAGTCCTTACACCATCATTTTTTAAAGCCCCAGATGCAGCTAGCCTTCATAACAAAAAAGTCGCAAATTTATCATTGAATAGTACACATAAGTCGCGTACTAATTCAATTTCTGTAAAGCAATTCCCTCTAACACAGATAAATTCAAATGGAATAGTTGTAGAAAAATGCCGTGGTGTATTTTCCAATATTTCCTGGTATACAGTTTAATGTACACAAGTCAAAAATTAGCTTTAAGTCATTTTGCAAAAGTAGATAATTATTCGTACAGGTGATAGCATGAAATATTTTCGCTTTATCAGCATACAAAAGAATATTTGAGTTCAAGATGACCGAACTGGCGTCATTAATAAATAAAATACACAGAAGTGGACCAAGATGGCTACCTAGAGGTACACCATTAATTAATCGATGAAGAAACATCTCGAAATTGCACTTGTTGGGTGTGATCAGAAAGATATGATTTGATCCAAGGAGTAAAAACGGTAGGAAAACCGAGTGAGCAAATCTTTTGAAATAAAGACTAAATTTTTCAACACTTGGTTGATCAACGTTCACGCACCAACAAAAGACAAGGACGATATAACTAAAGACGAATTTTATGCCACCCTAGAGACAACCTATGATTCACTGCCCTCGAATGACCTAAAAATTGTCTTAGGGGATTTTAATGCAAAAGTCGGAAAGGAGGAGGCTCATAGAGAAACAACAGGAGGGCACAGTCTCCATGACATAACCAACGACAATGGCCAACGTCTTATTGATTTCGCAAGCAGCAAAAATATCATAGTAAGCTCTACGTGCTTCCCACATCGCGATATTCACAAACGAACGTGGGCATCAGCAGATGGTCACACTTTCAACCAAATAGACCACGTTCTAATTGAGAAAAGGACTGTTTCCAGCATAATTGATGTGCGAACTCTCCGCGGTGCGAATTGTGACTCTGATCACTATCTAGTCAGAGCTAAGTATCGATGCAGAATAGCTTGTCGTGGATATAAGAAAACGAGTAGAGCTCGCAAATTCAATGTTGACAAGCTTAACAAGGAAACGGTGGCGCAGGCTTACATGTTAGCATGTAATAAACACCTGACACCAATATATGAAAATATCCAAAATATGCCAGTGGAGAATGCTTGGATGAAAATACGAGACGGCATCAAATCCTCCGCAGAAGAGGTATTAGGATGTCGAGCACGGCGAAAAAATAATGATTGGTTCGACCAAGAATGCTGCGATGTAATAGACAGAAAGAACGAGGCTTACAAAATTACTTACGATCAAAACGAGACAAAAAAGAAAGATATGACGAGCTTAGGCGATATACGAAAAAGATCTGCAGACGAAAACAAAGGAAGTACCATAATGACAAAATACAAAAAATGGACGACGTAATGAGACAAAATGAAACGCGGGACACATACGCAATAGTAAAAGACTTAAAAAAGGGATATAAGCCAAAAACCAGTCTCTGCAAAGACGCAGAGGGCACCATCATCAACGACATACAAGAAATCAAAAGGAGATGGGCTTCCTACTTTGAACATCTTTTGAATCCCACCCCATTAGCACCGATCACAACAGACAACATTTCAATTGAAGCCTCAACTGACGAAGATGAACCATCATCGACACTACCCATCAAAGCAGCCCTATGTGACAAATCAAAGCAGCCCTATGTGACCAAGAACTAAGCAAAGCGCCGGGAATTGACGAAATACCAGTTGAGCTTCTAAAAAACGGTGGAAATTGTGTCGCTGAAATACTGCACAACATGGTATGCAAAATTTGGACAGACGATTGGCGGAAAAGCATTATATGTCCAATTTACAAGAAAGGAGACAAACTATGGTTTTCCTTAATTATTTTTTCCCGGTCATTTTTTTTAATCCATATCAAATCTAAGAGCATTATAAGAAATAAGGCACAGAGAGAAAAATGAATGATACGAAATTTCATTTTATCACTCAAAAATCTCAAAACCGGATGTCCGTCCGTCCGTGTTCTCTCTAACGCGAGAACGCGTTGAGCTAGAAAGTACAAATTTTGTGCACGTATTTTCTGCTGAAAAAATAAAATTAAACGGGCCAAATTGCTCCATCCCTTCTACACCCTCCTGGAAATTGTGTCGCTGAAATACTGCACAACATGATATGCAAAATTTGGACAGAGGAGATCATACCCGACGATTGGCGGAAAAGCATTATATGTCCAATTTACAAGAAAGGAGATAAACTCTGCTTTTCCTTAATTATTTTTGTCCCGGTCATTTTTTTTAATCCATATCAAATCTAAGAGCATTATAAGAAATAAGGCTCGGAGAGAAAAATGAATGATACGAAATTTCATTTTATCACTCAAAAATCTTAAAACCGGATGTCCGTCCGTCCGTCCGTGTTCTCTCTAACGTGAGAACGCGTTGAAATAGAAAGTTCAAATTTTGTGCACGTATTTTCTGATGAAAAAATAAAATTAAACGGGCCAAATCGCTCCATCCCTTCTACACCCTCCCATACAAAAAGACTAAATTTTAGAGATTGTCTCAAAAACTATAAAAGCTGTAGATCTGAAATTTAGAATATATTATTTTCATGATGGCATCGATCCACTGTATAAAAATTATTTGTAGCCCTCCATCTACCACCTAGCTAGGGTATAGCCTAGTAGGCAGTTTGTTGGTCTTGTAATGCGAAAGTCGTGAGTTCAAATCCCGGCCGGCGCAAAATTTAATTCCGGCACATTGCCTGCTTGGGTATACCTTGGTCACCTCAATCTAAGAAAATGAAAAATTTGTAGAAAGAGGGTTGTGCGAAGGGCTAACAACCCTTTCACAATAAGTAATAATAAAAAAAAAAAAAAAAAAAAAATGTTAAGGAACCTGAATATGGCCTAGGTCCGATTTGGGCTGTAGCGCCATTGTATAAGATCTACCACCTCCCATACAAACTGCGCTTTTTCATGAAATAGTACAAACCAATTTAATCAGTACCTAAAAAATTTATCGAGCTGGAATTGTGCAACCCATGCAAAATGATATATTTTCAGCGCCTTACAGAAAATCAATTTTCTTTAAAAATATGAATGTTATTGGTCTGAAATTTGAAAGATATCAATTGAATAATGTTCATAGTTATTACTGAAAAAAAGAACTGAAAACCTACCGCTCATTCTACCACCTCCCATACAAACTGCACAGTTTCACTGAATTTAAAATTATTGTATTTTCACACTAATTTTATCAAAATCTCTCAAATTTTTGAAGCTTAAATTTTGCATAAATTCTTTTGATAGCAACTCTATCAAGATGTGAAAAAATTAGTTTATTGCCGTCACCCCTTCCACCACCAATCCCCATACAAAATTTCCTTAAATCAACAAATTTCTCTCTCATCTAGAGTATCACATAATTGGGCTTTACGCCCAATCGTAGTACTGTTACGCTTTTTTAATTATTTAGACTTACTCATTTTCAAATTTCGATTTAAAATGATTTCTGTTAATAAATTCATTCCGCTCACAAATACCGGTCCGACCTGTGGCCAGATATGAAAAAGATCAGGACGAGAGTAGAACAAAGAATTAATTTTATCATTCTTTTTTTTCAAACCTTGTAAGATTTTTTTTGTAAAGACTTTCTTCAGTTTTTGTTTTAGAAGCCAGAGTTTAATAACTGATCAATCAAAAGATTGTTCCATATTACTTTTCATATACATTTGAGTTCAACGCTGCGACCAAATTTTAGAAATTTTTTGGCTAGACTCTCAACTTGGGCTGATCAGCTAAGTTGTTCAGAACAAATACGGGGCACGAAATTTGACTTTATCGTGGCATATTTCAAGAATATCGGAATATCTTCTCGGAATAAAAGAAATGGAAGTGCAAAAGAAAAGCTAATGTGGAATTCAATCAGAAATCAGATATAGAAAATTCTTACAATCGCATTATTAAATTTCCCATAATAGGAAGGAACTAAATGTAGACCTAATTCCGGACATAATACATGAAATATTAAAAATTTTAATTACATCGCTTAATCACGAACACAATTCCAAAATGAATAAAACTAAATAAACTTAAAAAAAAACATTGCTTTATCAAGGCATTTTTGATTAATTAATGGCTATCACTAACCTCAAAATTAAACCTAAAGCCTATTCGTGTATCGCATAACGAGTACCGACACCATAAAAAGCATCGAAAATTTATCTAGATAATTACCCAGAGGCATTTGATTCTTTTGATTGATAAGTACTAAATTACATGCACACGAGTCGATCGAATATGTCAATGTCCGAAGTCATCCATCTTTAAACGTTTATCCGTAAATTCCTTCACGCATGATTACGAGAATCGTTAAAAAAAAATGAAAATAAAACGCGAAAAAACCACGTATTAAATTCTATAGACGAGTTTAACTCTTTAGCAACTTATCAAATCCCAACGTAAACACTAAACAGTGTGAAATTAACATGACATTTATATAGACGGAATTAACGAGAATTTATCATGATATCGATCTTAGAGTCGATAATTGACTTGTAACTCGATCTGGAATAAATCAAGACCCGCATAGAAAGTGGGTGTGATGATATGTGATGAGTTTGGTATGTATTAGTGTTGGGGTTTTTCTTCTATTCTCGTTTATAAGGATGCAAATAAAATTTGTAAAATTATTACAAAAGATACAAGTCACTTGATTCATGATAAAATTGATAAAATGGTAAATATAAATAAAATTTTATTGGCTTAATGATGGGACGTATTTCTATCGAGGGTTTTTCTATTATTTGGAGATTTTTTTATTCTTTCTTCGAATAGGTTTTTGAATGTATAATCAAGCGATTTATAAAGAACTATAGAAAGATTTTGGAAAAATAAGCATAAAGGTTTATCGGCGTTTGATACAAGTTCAAGGCAAGTATCAGCCGGCAATTAACCGGTAATATCTTCTTCTTCAATGGCGATATAGCCCAAATCGGTCCTTGTCCGCCTGATATTCAGGTTCCTTAAAATTTTTATTTGTTAATGTGTAAGGGTTGTTAGCCCTTCGCAAAACCCTCTATCTGCGAATTTTCATATTCGCATATTGAAGTGACCCAGATAAACCCATGTATACAATATGGTAACGCTTTAAAAGTTTATTCGACCTACTCTCATCGATTAAACTAATTTTTAAAATTTTCACAGCGATTTTATTTTCAATATCACCTGAGTAAAAAATATTGCCATGTCATAATAAAATCTTTCTCCATTTTCAGTCAAAACACTTTCGTCTTTCATAATAATGCAGCCCATCAATTCACATATTTAAAAACAACATTTAACTCGCTCTAAGTTATACAGTAAGCACATGCAATTGCTTCTTTAAGAATCGCCATATATGCAGCGATGTATTAAATTCACGTGAACTTATGCGCGCTGTACTCAACGCATATCGTGTAAAGCACTTTCCTCTTTACATGGCCACATAAAGTCTAAGTTGGAAAGGAGATTTTAATCATTTTTTAATGGTGCTGAAAACATGATCGTAGCTTATCGATCGTTAGTTACTTAACGCATGCAAACGGTCTTTGCACTTCCCAATAGATAGCAATAGACGACGCACCTCGTTTCGAATTCATAAAGATCTATTAAGTATTCAGGCTATATTATAGTCGGTCATTAGAGATAGATTGATCGTGTAATAATAAATAATGAATTTCGGAGTAACAACGAAAATCTTCCCAAGAACTAAAGTCAACAACAGGTCTTCGATCGATCAACTGAACAATTAACAAAGATCGTTATTAGGTCAAATGTTTTTTTTTTTTGGCGATCGTTAGAGTTTTTATTAAGATGCAAGATCGCTCATTAATTTCCATTTCATTGGAATGAATTAAAAATTTCATATGTTCCTAACCGCTATATGAATATTATCTGGTTATCCCCGAAGATCTAACAATCGATCACATCGTTGTCCAATATGGAACCTAGTGAACACAAAAAATATCCATCGTGGCCATACCTAAGATTTACTCCGAGATTCAGATCATTAGCTTGCCGATGTGTTAGACACGGTCTCGTATAGTGACGTAATATATACATAGGTCTAGCCTCAAGTGATCGCACGTTTTTTTTTCAATTCTCGATCCGATTCGCTTGAATGATATAATCGAAACTTCTTATGGTGTTTATTTTTTGTTTTATTCATCCTCCCCCCTTACACTAAAATCTACAGCATCTTGATTTATCGAAAAAAACATAATCGTAATTACAGGTATCAAGGCTACCGATGCAAATATCAGGCATATTGTTTAACACACAATAATGGTGTTGTCTGTTGTGATGATCATGTTGTAAAATTCACGAGATATCTTAAGAAATTTGTGCTGATCGTTAGATCAGTTTTTCAATTTATCTCACGAGATGTCCTCATTTACCATGTTTAGGGATTATTTCGTTAAAGAATTTAAAAAAAAAGTTGTTATTATTTTCTTTGATTTCATAAGAGAATTGATCGAGTAGACACGATCGTTAATTCACGAAAGCTTGATTGGTAAATTACAAATTTTGTATAAATAAAATTCTTACATTTGAAATATGCCAGTTGTAAGTTCGGTTGTAATAAATGAAATTTTTTAATTGATCTTGTAAGAAGATCTGCCGATAAAAAAAATTCGTACAGATCGCCATGGCAGTGTTATGTTTCAGTGTTTTTTTTTAAACAATTTCATTACCTTAATTTTTTTGAAATCATTAAATAGATTATTGGCACAATTAATGAATAATTTTTTATATTATTTTCAAAAGTCCATGGCACATAGAAAATTTTTCACCACATTATTGAAAATTTATCGCAATTTATTAGAATAATAACGAATCGGTTAGATTGTTGATCATTTAAAAAAAAGAAAAAAGAATTAGATCCGAAGGCTGACTCTCAAAGTTGTGTGTGAATTAAAAGAGTTTAAAAGCCCGTCCTTTATCATGTCTTCGCTACGGATTATCGGAAGCATAAAATTAACTCAAATTGAAAACGATTAACCAATCCCAAGCAGTTCATAGTGCAACAAACTATAGCCGCATGACAAAAAAAAGCAGTTAAAAAGTTGATAGAAAAAGCTAAGCTCGATAAAAAAAAACCCAATTGAAAGCCAATCGAAGTATAAATTGAAAAAGTTTGCGAAATGAATTTCCTAAATTGGCAGCAATATCATCGCATTTTAATCAGTAATTGCCGCATAAATTACTTTACGGACGTTTTTCTTTTTTAATGTTAAACTAAAAAATTCACTTTTTTTTTCTTAACCGAAATGCAGTCACGTACTTTTCTAATTCTAATTTTCCAATTTATAGTATCTAATTTTAGAGACATTTTATCTAACTATAGATAAATTATTTTGCAAGAAAATGTACAGTAGTTTCGACCAAAGAGAGTCTTGCAGTGTTGTTTTTTATACAACTTTATATGTATATGGTCGGTGTTCAGGAAATAATTCTTAACAAGTTTAACTTTAACTCTATGAAAATGAGACGAAAAAAATTTACGACTTGTATTGCGATAAAATGTTAACAAGTAACCAAAGTTGTTAACTAATGGTAAAGACAGATTTTTGTGAAAAGAAACAACATCTGGGATTTATTCGAACAAGACGGATTTCTAAATTTTACTTTAAATGCAATAATGTCACACATGCATTGTATCGAAAGGTAATTTAATCGGTGGTAAATGTCCCGAATTGTAGCTACATTAATGTGGTGATTGCTTTACTTAATTTTAATATTGTAAGTAATTCTGGGATCACTAATCATGAATAAACACACTTGCAAGCTCATTTTCTTATTTTTAAATGACTGTCACGCATATTATTTAAATAAATACAAAGGTTGTCACACTACATATTTTTCGATAATAGCACAGATCATCGTTACAATTTCGGTTCGATTCTAAAAATGTTGTATTCAAATTTTGCACACTCATATAAGAAAACTAGCGTTTGACGGTTGGGCTCTATCAGTTCCCCAAACACACACACACGCACACACTCTGAACCTTTGATCTGATTTATGGACCATCAAATCATTATTAGATTTAATTGAAAATATGTATCGTAAATAAATCATATACATATACATAGGTATAAAGTGTTGGAAGTGTGATTTTTATTCAATCAAGTAGTATTCTGTTTACTTGTCAATTTTTTCTTCCTTTTGTTTCTTTGCCTTTTAATAAAACTTTCAAAGCTGATGCATTGTTTTTTTACTCGCTCAGCATCGCGTTCCCATGCATAGGATTTTTCTACTGGATTACAACAGGTTATGGGCCCAGAGATCCTAGTAAAGGAATAATCGTGTCAAAGTTTAACCTAAAAAATCGCCGATTTTTTAAGTGCCGGGAACCCCGCAAAAGTGACGCGTACGCGATGGGAAGCGACATTAATTTTGAAAAATTAAAAGGCCGCGAAAACTACGCGCAGTGGGAGTTGAACATGCTAGCGTTCCTGCGTACCCGCGATTTGGCGAAGTGCATTAAATCGAGTCCGGATACTGAGAAGGATACCGATAAGTTGGAGCGTGCGATCGGGTGGCTGTTTCTAGCGTGTGAGGATAACGTCAAGCACCACTTTGGGAAGGAAGACTCTCCAATAGAAATCTGGACAACGTTACACAAAACTTTTGCTGAGACTGGCCAGGACTTAAAGTTAAGTGCAGTGGTCGCTCTGACGACGACGAATCTTGATGAATGCGAGTCGATCGACGATTACATCGGACGCATGATGGATGCGTGGCGTCGATGTACGGAAGCCAAAGACGTTTTCGATGATAATACAGTGGCGCTGTTCATGGTCGCGCACCTGGGCCCCCGATTCGAATCATTCATACAGAGCCTCATCGGTAGCGGACAGGATCTTACAATAGACATTGTGAAGAAGGGCTTTTTAGGATTGACACCAGTGGATGGTAAATCAGAGACGGCGTTCTATAGTGATACACGCCGGAGAGGGCCATCGGGCGCTACCGGTCGCGGCGATAAAAGGCAATCGCGAGATTTGAGTAAAATCAAATGTTTTGGCTGTGGAAAATTAGGACATTATATAAATAAATGTCAAAAGAAAGGCAATGCAACAAACGACAGTGGAAATCCGATAGCCGGTAAGAAATCCAGCGACGCAAAATACGCCCATAGTTTCTTGGTCGTATATGGAGCGAGAAGCAGCGATGATTGGTACATCGATAGCGGTGCATCGCGTCATATGACATCGCGACGTGATATTTTGGCCGATTATCGTACATTAATCGATAATCCCGACATTTCTTTGGCGGATGATCGGAAACTTTGCGTTGCTGGTTGCAGAACAGCGCACATTGTTGTGAACGGAGTTGACATCACGGTACGCAATGTATTATACGTACCAGGTTTGAAGACGAATTTGTTATCCGTCGAAGCCATCGTGACTGCCGGAAACCGAGTCATTTTTGATGACGGACTAATGAGCGTTTTTAGTCGTCAGACCGGTGAATTATTGATGACAGCTAAGTCGTCAAATAGATCGTTCAAAATCGATGCGAACCACATAAAATGCATGCTCGCAAAGGATAACGATCTCGTCGAATGGCATCGAAAGCTGGGTCACATGAGCTATGGCGGTCTGGTGACAATGCAGAAAGCGGACAGTTCTATAAAATTCAGCGGAACGAGAGAATCTCTCAGCGGGTGCATTAATTGTGCTGAAGGAAAACAGTCACGTGCATCATTTCGCAAGAAATAGGTTGTGATCAAGACGAAGTACATTCTTGAAATGACTCACATGGATGTTTGTGGGCCGATGAGTACATCGCTTGGAGGAGCTAGATATTTTCTTGTAATTGTGGATGATTTTTCACGTAAAGTTTTCGTTACTTTTTTGAAAGAGAAATCAGCTGTTGTCAACGCATTTCGGAGTTTCAAGGCGATGGTTGAGAACCAGACCGGACGGAAAATCAGGTGTTTGCGGTCTGATAACGGAGGGGAGTTCGTAAATAAAGAGATGGAAGATATTTGTGCCGAGGCTGGCATAAATCATGAAAAAACTGTTCCTTATACGCCACAACAAAATGGCGTAGCTGAACGCATGAACCGCACACTGGTAGAACGTGCGCGTTGCATGTTGTCGGATGGCGAATTTGACAGAAAACTCTGGGCTGAAGCTATTCATCACGCAGCTTTCCTGATCAAGCGATCAGTGAATCGTTCGACTGGCGATTGTACACCGGAAGAAATTTGGTCTGGCCAAAAGCCCGACTTGTCGACATTGAGGATCTTCGGGAACCCATCAATGGTTGAGGTGCCGAAGGTGAAACGATCGAAATGGGATCCGAAAGCGATTGAGATGCAATTTGTTGGCTATGCCGATAATCAAAAGGCGTTTCGCTTCTACGATCCATCAACAAAGAGAATCATCATCAGTCGAGATGCGATACTCCTGACCCCAAGAGTTGCGAGAATCGGTTCGTTGTTTGTTGTTGACAGTGAAGATGATGAGTCAACAGTTTCAGTTGGGGTAACAAAGTCGACAGGTGTGGAAAAGGCAAAAGAGGCTGGAAACCTCGAGAGAACTCATGACAAAAGTCAAGGGGGAAACTCGGCGGAGAACCCCTCGATAGTTGCCAGTCAACGCGACAAAATAGAGTCAGTAAACTCAATCGAGAGCCAGAATAGAGAAACCTCCAACGTAAATATTTCATTTGGCGATTTCGAAGATGATGAGTCCGAAGATGCATACAATGATGATAACTACGAACCATCGATAAATGTTGTTCCACCAGCAAATGGCGTATTACGACGTTGAACCCGAAACACGCGTCCCGTTGTTCAGGATGGCTTCATTTCATACTGCGTGGTGAAGGATCCCTTGACTCGTGAAGAAGCTCTTAACGCTCACGGATGGACGCAATAAAGCAGGAACTGGAGTCGTTCGCACAAAATGAAACTTGGACATTAGTGGATTTGCCGAAAGGAAGACGGACCGTGAAAACAAAGTGGGTTTTCAAACGTAAACGTACCGAGGATGGTACCATCGTGCGACACAAGGCTCGCTTGGTGGCGAAGGGATGTTCCCAACGATTTGGCATCGACTACGTGGAAACTTTTTCTCCCGTCGTTCGATATAGTTCGATTCGGCTGTTGATTGCATTAGCTGCACAACGAGGTATGGGAATCGATCAAATGGATGCCGTATCGGCATATTTACACGGCACGTTGAATGAAGAAATTTATACTCTGCAGCCCGAAGGATTCGAGGATGGCTTGGGCAGAGTCTGTAAGCTACACAAGGCTATGTATGGGCTGAAGCAAAGCGGACGTCAGTGGAATCATTGTCTGAACACCGCCTTGCTGTCATTCAACTTGAAGAAATCATTAGAAGACCCATGCGTTTCCTATACCGACGACGGAAATTTGATAGTCGCAATTTATGTGGACGATTTTCTGATTTTTCGGAAGGACGCTTCGGTTCGAGTCGAATTGAAGCCAAAATTATCGAGTACATTCCATGTGAAGGATTTGGGCAGGGCAAACACCTTCGTTGGCTTGACCATTGAATACGGTCAAGAGACCATCAGTATCAATCAGGAGGCGTATGCTAGAGAGGTACTCGAGAGATTCGGCATGGGAGATTGCAAACCTGCGTCTTCTCCATGCGATATGTCACAGAAACTGGTCAGTGGATCAGACGGGTCCAATTCTGACGTGCCATATCGTGAAGCGGTAGGAAGCTTGTTGTTTCTTGTCCAAGGAACAGGACCAGATTTGGCATTTGCTATCAGCAACGTGAGCAGATTTAATGATAAGTACAACCATTCCCACTGGACCGCTGTGAAGCGCATCATGCGCTATGTCAAGGGTACCATTGGATATCGCTTGGTCTATTATTGTGATTCATTGGAACCAATTTATGGATTCGTCGATGCGGACTGGGGAAATGACACGGACGAGCGTCGTTCATTCTCTGGTTACGCATTTTTATTGGCTGGAGGTGCTGTGACTTGGGCGTGTAAACGACAATCGACGGTAGCAGTGTCAAGCACCGAGGCAGAATACGTAGCAATGTCGTTTGCAGCTAGAGAAGCACTCTGGCTGATACGTGTGATTCGTCAATTCGAGGAACTGCAAAGTATCATCATCAGGTGTGATAACCAGAGTGCAATAGTCGTTGCAAGCCGCGAGGCATTCAGCGCTCGTACAAAACATATTGACGTGGCATATCATTTTTACCGACAATATGTCGCCAACGGAATCATCACGCTTGAATATGTTCCGTCTGCCAGCAATGTAGCTGATTTTTTGACTAAAGCTGTCGGCGGAAGCAAAATGATACGTGGAGCAAAAGGACTTGGATTGTTGTGTACCAATGGTGAAACTTTAAAGTAGAGTAGATAGACAATTTTTTTGGCCTTAAGCCAGTTTATCATTCCATCAAATAATTTGATTTTAAAATATATATGTTCACCGATTGGCACAAGTTGGGGTGCTGGAAGTGTGATTTTTATTCAATCAAGTAGTATTCTGTTTACTTTTCAATTTTTTCTTCCTTTTGTTTCTTTGCCTTTTAATAAAACTTTCAAAGCTGATGCATTGTTTTTTTACTCGCTCAGCATCGCGTTCCCATACATAGGATTTTTCTACTGGATTACAACATAAAGTTGGGTCGCTAGGTAGGTGTGGACCGCACCGAGTGACACTATCGAAGGAGATGGCACCAAGTTAATGTTTTAGGAATTTTTGTGCCAACATGAAAAAATAAACCTGATGGTGATCTTCATAAAATGAAAATAACTGAGCACAACTACGATTGCGTGTAATAGATACCAAAATTAATTTTTTTAAATGGTGAAATAACAGCGTATACCTTCGTCAACTATAGCTCTAGAAACCCCAATTATTTATGAATGATTTCTTTTATGCAAAGTCGTCTTATTGAAGGGGTATCAGTATTCCAATAAATTTCTGATGTATCAATAAACTAATTAATTAAAGTATATACTACCAAAAAATAAAACATTAACCTGTGTAGAATTTTTGAATTGGTTAAGTTCTGTCATTTATTTGAGTGATGGTATGGGCTGTATCAATAATAGGTGCAGGATTTGTTTCCAAGTCCCAATCAGAGGAAGTACGGCGCTGCTGGTGGTCCGACGGCTGCAGTTCTTGAGTCAACTGGGCCTTGTTCGTATGCAGAGCTAAATCTTTCGTCAATATTTGCTGCAGTGTTGATGTGGCGAGGTCGAGTTCTTGATTACGGTGACGAATGGAGGATGTTTGGATCGTTTTCAGCATTATCCTCCACTACGGCGATATTTTCGGTCGAACGTCCGGAGTGAAGTCGTTCCGGTGTCTTCACATCTTGCACTAAGCCAGTCTTTCGGAATTTTTTGAATAGCTTTCGTACACACGTCTCCGAAGATTATGATCAAAATTGCTCGGATTTAGCTCATCGTAACTACGATTAAGCGCGAATTTTCGTAAGAAAATTCAACGTCTGGGTGGCGTTCCATGTTAAGTTTCCCGCGGTTATAGATGACAAATATCGAAATGCGGCAACTGTCAAGCGGTCAGCTGTATCATAGGTCTTTCCAACCCTACACCTCTTGCTCAAACACCCTATAAAAGGAGTAAGAGTATTTTGGGAATTTCTAAATTATTGCCTTATATTCTCTATTTTCAATTCAACAACTTCCGATTTTATGAGAGTTGTCGAATGAAAAAAAGGTTTTCTACAAACTAAAAATAAATTATATATATATATTTATATTTGTAGGGCGTGGTAGAAGAAGTGGGTTGAAGTTGATGTTTTTTTTTCAACTAATAATAGTTTATTTACCTGTTTAAAGCTTTTTGTTCACTAAACCGCTAACTCATTCGCCTCCGACTGTCCACTCTTTCGCTTTCTAATAATATGAATAGTATGTCTTCGTGTGTGTGCGCAGAATTTCTGTTGTACAGAATAATGGAAGGTTGCGATCATGTGATGAGCAACTAGCGCTGACAGGTAACAGAATTGTTGCCCTTCATAAATAATAATAGTGCGGTAGCCATTTCAAAAAACATTTAGTAATTAAAAAAAAAGTAGTCAATATTTCTTTGAAATTACTAAATATCTTTGTAAATTGCTACCTCGCTATTATTTTTTTAAAGAGAAATAACACTGTGACAAAACGATGACAAATAATTCCCATGCATCTACTAACTCTAAATAAAATAATTTTCAATGCTATTTTTACTTAGTTATTGCGATCAAACACCTTCTTAGTTTAAAATAAATAAGGACATGAAAGAGTTCTTATTTTTATAAGCTCAGACACAAACTAACACAGAACTTTCGAGTCCTGGAGATAAAGTTCAAATAGGCCTCTAATATTTTTCGATTGTAGATTTTGTGTAGGTGGAAATAGCAGGGACCAATAAAGGATTTGATTGGAACCTGTAAATGAATTTTGTTTGGTCCAAAACATTGTATCTTTTCAAACATTGGATTTGAGCCTACGAACTCAAATTCACGAGGCGTTTGAAGAGATTAAGATACTACCCTGTCGGACAATTCGCAAAGCGTGAATTTGTAATTGATTATTTCATCGAAGAAATTCATAGGCAATTACCCGGTATTGTAAATTGTCGAGGCTCTGTGGAAATTTCAACATGCGATGAAATGGCATTCGATCTTTTCAGTCCTGATAAAGCATCAACGCATCTTAAACTCTGGTGATTATAACTTAATTGATTCGTTGAGGACTCCGTGGTATAGTGGTCAGCGTGCTCGCTTCACAGTCAATAAGTTGTGGATTCGATTCCCATTCCAGGCAGTAGAAACTTTTTTTGACCATTTGTAACACGAGGTATAAGGCGTTATTTAGTCGATTCTCTAGTAACGCAGAAAGTAAGTACTGACAAATGAGGACATCAGTATGGAAAAGTAATCAATTCCATAATCTTAAAAGTAAGGAATAGGCCTTAAATTTGGCCATTACAGAATCGATGCAGTAGTCATTACCAATTCGACTGGGTAAGTCTAGTACAACGCAACACACGTAAGGGAAAATGTATGCGGGTGAATTGGCTATCTGCTTTCATTTATGGGCATTTGGTAAGGAAACAGTATGGAAAACTGAACCGACGAACATAAGGTCAGTGGTTCAAATCCAAAGTGAGTTTATTTTGACCCCCTGGATGAAATGTGATAGTACAGGGTACTTTTTTAGAAATACAGCCTGATTTATTGCGAAGAGTGTGGGAAAATTGAATTTCCAGATTACGCCATGTACGCACCAGCCGCGGCAGCAGCTACATGCGCAAAATTATATTTAAACATTAATGTCATAAAATTATCTTTTAAATAAAGCTAATTATATGCATATTTTGGGCCTGGCAGCGCGGACCGAGGTGGTGAATAAAAACACGTCGTTTGTTCCTGCGTCGTTCGCGGGCGCTTCCAGTGGGCTAGACATGTCGATTCGCGACCGTCGTCGGTGAAAAATGGGTGTTAGATTCGTTTTTTTTTTGTTAAAATCACTGCACCTTACTAGGCCGGGTTGGTTTGGGCCCGTCGTTTTACACCGCGTACGTGGTCTCGGTAAAGCTGGTATAGTAGCGACACTGAATTAATCACTAGCACTATTATTAGCACTGCTTCGAGTTTCGCACTCTCGATTGCGACCGCAGAATTCACTATCAGCGTGTTTGTCACATCACCGGTCACTGGTTTTGTCGGGGTCGATCCCATCGAAAAAAAACCACTCCTGGCAAGATCCCCAATTTGGGCCTGGGAGCGCGGACCGAGGTGGTGAATAAGAACACGATTTTAGAAAATAACAATAATTTATTTATACGTAAATTTCGATGCGTCGTTAAAACCGAGAATTGAAGATTACTGAAAAATTGAAGCTTGAAGCTGAGACTGATAACGACTGAACTCGAAAGGCCAGCGCAACTGCTTTTAATCCGCGTCTTTTTGCTGACGCTGCGGCGTGTCTGGCTGGCGTATCTTGTTTCTATTTGTGCGCGATAAGCAACAAAGTAATAGTTGATTGCGCGCGTCGTCGAACATGCTACTTGATACCTTTCGTTGCATATCTGGCGATATGCAGAAAGGGACAGTCCGCTTGTGCGTGATCAGCATACCTGGTGATATGGAAAAGAGGACGGTTTGCTTGTGCATGATAAACAAATCTGGGTCCGATATCATTAACGCTGGAATGTGTCGACGACGTCGTATCGCCACACATATTAAAAACATTTTTTATGTTTTATTTTAATTTAAAGTTCTCCGCCTCTACCTCTGAAAACCACCCTGCATTATTTCTTTACTCTAACTTTTGTATAAAATCACCAAGAGTACATAAATATTTGTTGCTAATCAGTCTACAAAGTCCCATATTCATTTTATATTTCATATTTTTAGAAATGAGAGCAATCGACTCCACTCCTTTTACCACCTCCTATACAAATGCCTTAATACCAGATCGACAACGTATCGATTTCCTTGAAAATTATGAAATTTGCAAACTCTAAATTTAGAACGAAACGTTTGCATACTTAGTTCAGATTCCTATTTAAAAATTACAATGCTTTTACCACCTCCCACACAAAAATCAAGATTTATACGACAATGATTTTCATATGACATATTTTCCGATGCTCTGAACTGTTTTATATTTTATATAAATGATTGGGCATTATAGCAGCAGTAGTGCTGCGCAACTTTTCATTGAATTTAATTTTGATCTGATGATTGATTAATCGGATCATAGTTTTCGACTTAACTTCCCATAATGCATAGAGTATTTACTCCGTTCAACTTGCCTTCGGATCTGAATTTCAATATATTTTTCAACCCCAGCGACAACGTTCGGATACGCTTTTCTAAACTCCGTGTTTTTCAAAAAACTTTAATACGAGTATACAGGAGTTTTAAGGGATCGCTCATAGCCAGTTACAACTCCCTCATTCCCCACTCCCTCAATCCGCATTCCACTTTCTCCATGAACAATATATTGTACCAATAACTCTTGTGAAATTATATTTTGTTAATTTGAAATTTGATTGCTTGAAAGGTCAACTTTTATAAAAATACTAAAAGTGGGGCTCTATGAAAGTCAGCACTAAACGGCTCTATGATCGAATCTTCCAAGTCCAAGGTGGCCCGGAACTAAAACTGTACAAGCCTTGATAGATCAAATAATTACAAACCTTAAATTTAAAATGTGTAATAAGTTCACTATTTATAAACGAAGCGTTTGCATTAGCCCAAATCATAATTCTGATTATAGCTATAATATTTAAAAAACATAACAGAATTATGATTGGGCGTAAAGCCCATCAACATCCTAATCACATTGCTTTGTTACAATTTTAATGTTGATAGCTCTCATATGTTCGAAGGAGAAAAACTTTTCTTGAACCTCCAATACAAAAATTTGTATGGGAGGTGGTAGAAGGAGTGAGGTGAAGGCGATATTTTTTTTAGCATTTATTACAATTATTGAGGGACCAATTCTGGCAAAATTTCAAGCTTCTGGTTCTTCTAGTTTCTATGCAAATCGGTTAAATGCATTTACCAAAATTCTGCATTTGTATGAGTGGTGGTAGAAGGAATATCCGAATTAAAACCAAATTTTTTGACATCAATCATATTTAAAATAGCATATTTTCTCAAACTTTAAGGTTGATAGCTTTGACGGTTTTGAAGAAAACTAATTTAATTGAAATGCCAAAATTTCGTGTATGGGAGGGGGTAGAAGGAGTGAGGTAAAGTTCATAGTTTTTCCAAAATTAGTTGCAATTATAATAAAATTAATTATGACAAAAATTGGATCATTTAGCTTTGCTAGTTGCAATGCAAACCGAATAAATGCATTTTTGAAAATTGTGCATTTGTATGGGAGGTGGTAGAAGGAGTAAGGAGATCATATCAATAATTCTTGAGATTAATGATATTTATATCATTATACTATGACCTAATTTTCAAGTCAATAGCTGACATTGTTTCGGAGGAAAATCAATTTCTTTAAATCTCGAAATTTCATGAAATTTGTATGGGAGGGGGCAGAAGGAGTGGGGGATGTGGCCAGTTCAAAAACTTAAAGTTACTTTTTTGCTAAAAATTACACACAGCAAATTTTAGCACGATAGCTCAAAGCGTTCGATAGTTATGTTGTAGACAGACGCGCAGACGGACAGACAGCAACTCGGAATCGAGGTTTTTGAGAGACAACAAATAGTTCTGTATCCTTGTGCTTTGTGCGAGCATTATTTCTTAGCGTTACAAACGGTAATGCAAACACAATATACTCTCAGATTTCATCTAGAGTATAAAAATTGTGCTGGATCCCGGGCTTCGTCGGGCCTTGTGGTGAGCATCCCGAGCTTCCCCCCTCTGTCCGTGAGCGAAGATCTTCGTAATTTTGAACGACTTTTAAAAACAAGGACAATTTTTACTCATATAAACTTTGATATACTCGTAAAACAATTAAAAAAATATTAAAAGTTGTCAATTTTTCTCAAATTCCTTAATGTTACTTTAAAATCATTGTTATTGACTGCAATACTGGTATACGGATATTTTTGAACAACAAAAATTATATAGTACAATCTGTTGCCTACAATCATGTGATGACTAGAATCCGAATATTTTAGAATCAAATGTTTGCTGTTTTCTTTTCAACCTTTTATCAAGAGTTAAAGTTCTAGTACCACGTAAACATTGCAAGATAATCTTCTCAGACTTTTGCACGACTCTATAATGTAAGAAATTTATAATAATAAAAATATCTCTTATTTTATCCATTGATTGCCATTGATAATCGAAAATATCCAGTTTTACAAGACGATTCGCGCATACAATGCCGAAAGGAAAACTATCTCGCAAGACCCCCATCATATGAACGAAAACGAAAACATTCGTGAAATCGAAACATGCGGATTTTTGCATCACAAAATATGTCTTTTGGCATTGTTGAAATATGCAATTATTTGTGACCGTGGATTGAAATCCGCGTATGTTAACAAAGGCCCATTCACATGTAACGCGGGTATGCGCCAGAGCATTGCGTCTCCTTGCCTTCTGCCTGCAGTTGCACTATAATTGAGAGATTCTGCCCGGTAATAATAATCAGGCATTCAGTGCACATGCACACACATCTTCGATCAAAGCTCCTTCCAAGTCTCCTTTTTCGTATGCAAATGGCCCTTCGGTGTAATTTTATGCAGAATTCCAAGTCATATGCCCGGCAAAATTTTTTGAGCTCATCTCTCGCTCTTTTTCAGAAAAGCCAAGAAGAAGTTGTAGGTAGACGCGCAACTTCGGGCTGTCTACCAAATTGGCATTTTCCTGATTTGGCAATTGCATAGTATTCAAATGTAAAATTGCCGCCGTAATTGATGTGAGCATAGTTTTCTTGGCGACGACGACAACGTCTTTGATTCTGTCCAGGGACGACGAAAAACTGCCCAGAGTACAAACGAATTGGCACTTTGAATAAAACGCTGCAAGATGTTTGCATTTTCTTGATTAAATATCGAGCGCTACCGAAGCTACCTATGATTTTCCATCGGACATGGTTTGAATGAGCGAAAGCGATCATTAAAATCGATGATTTGAAGGAAATGCTGCGCTTCGCTGTTTCTCGGATTGCTAAAGGGAAACATTATTTGCATTATCTGTAAGGAAAAACCATTCAAGTAATTTCGTCGAAGAATTTGAAAAACCCCGCGACATCAAGAAATTCTGATCGCGTATTCGTCCGTTCGTCGGCTGTAGATAATCCATGCATGTCTGGTCGGCTTAAGATTCCCGGTAAGAAGGCAGGCACAGGCTGGCAGTTTCAATTCAGTTTCTTCTTTTTGGCTTCTGTAAATGGTAATGTTCCGGACGACAAAGAAAATTCCAATCATTGTTCATAACTTGGACTCATAATATGTGCCGTTGTCCAATCATCTTGCTAGACATCTTCCGTCATTTTATTTAGTGACTTGTCGCCAGGGACATCTTGACTATATCGAGACGAGATTGATTGCTACGCTCGCTAATAGACTTGTTTTACAGCATCCAACTTTGGGCGACATCTTAAGGTTGACATTTTAATGAAAACATCTGTAAAGTTTAATTGTAATTGCTTGTCCTTCGCTCAGAAATCATTTAAGTAATCCAAATAGAGCCGCGACGCAGGACAAGCTGACAAGATTTACTTTTGTCGCATAAAGAAAAGCCGACATATCCCTAGCGAATTGATCGGAGCCGACATATGTAGTCAATTCTTTCGTGTTCAATAAAAGCGATTTAGAGTTTTTCTTTTAAAACTAAATGACATCGAAAATGTGATTAGTTGCAATGCAAGGTGAGAGTAGAAAAATGTGAGAGTTCTTGAAAGAAAATCGCCGCGGAAGCAAATCTGTGGAATTTATTTCTTTCCTTATCCGACGAGCTATTTTTAACTTTACGTTTCTTCGGTATTTTACAAATAACCGAACGTATTGGAAATCCTTATTTAGCATTAAGTTAATTTTGTGGGTAGTACATACCCATGGCATTCAAATATCATAAAATATGAAAATTATTAATATGCCATTGGCAAATAGTTACAAGACTCTAATTAAGAATTTTCACATCCTAAACTTTATATATAATTGCAAAAAAAGCCTTCAACTCTTGGATGGAAACAATTTTTCCATTTCCCTACTGAGTAAATAATTGAAAATATTTGTTGGTAAAGATGTAAATCGCGGCATTAAATTTGTCTCCATTAACACTAACCTTCAAAATACAAATCTCGCTTACATATACGTCTGTTCCATTCAATATGTACAAGTTCTGCTCAGGTATCTCATCATTAATACCTGCAACATTGAAAATTACAAAGATTATGGTTTTGAAGGTGCAATAAACGGCCTGGTTTTATAGCTGTCTCCATAAACAAGGCTCCTAATTGTCCGCGGCTTTGGTCAATTCCCTGTTGTTGTCTATGCCGCGCGGTCGACCATATAAATGGCGAACAACCTTAGCAGCATCTAAGCAATGTTCGCAAACTATTAAAATAAACGATGATTACTTAATAAACATAAAATGCATGGTGCACAGAGGAATTAGAATAAGCAACTCATACAATAATTTTGTAGAATGCACCATTCAAGAAATTTATGAATGTTTCCCTCTTGTACTGCGAATGTTGTGCGTTATTTCGCGGCGGCGTACTCTAAGGGGCGCTTTGACCTTTTTATGGCGGCAATACGTAAAACCAATGTGGTGCTAATGTAACCGCAAAATTGAACACAACATCGATGGTCCAGAGGGACTGGACTAATCCATAAATACCCGGTCGTACCTAAACGATGTCGAAGAAAAACGAAAGAGATTTCTTAGGCTTAGTACTTTTGACTTTATTACTTAACTCATAAAGTGTGTATTTGAAAAAAATTATTTATGTACCTTAAATGTCCCTGTGGTCTTCATTTTTAATTATTGTTCGTAGCGTTGCCGCGAGCACAGGAAATAGGTGATTTATGGAAAATTATTAAAATCTTAAGTATCGTCACCATCGTTTGTCGACTTTTGCGACGAGACTTTAATAGTTCGTTCACAAATCGCCATGCCATAAAGGTTTCCAAACAATATATCTGTCTAAGAAAACCAGTATTGGAGGAAAACAGACGGATCTTATGTTGTTGTACAATTTAACCAAATCCGAACTTGAGGGACTCTGTTCAGTGAAAAATTTCCGCGGTTCCGTAAATTACGTAATGAACATTATGTTGGGCCGAAAAATGAATATTTGGTATAAAAGACATCTGATAGCAAAAAAAAGTTATACATTTTGGCAGTCTTAGTTTGGGTAAAAAATAAAAAAAAAAAATTACGTCTTTAGGCCGTGCATGACCTTCAAAATTTGGAAAAAACATAATAGAATTATGATTGGGCGTAAAGCCATCCAGAAATACATATATCGAATTTAAACCAAAATTGGATTACTTCTATCACTAGTTATCCACATGACCCAAGGAAGGAGAGACTATGAGCATGCTTTGCCTTGTAAGAAAATGGGAATGAAAGTATTTCCCTTCCCTACTGGCGAAATGCTCGAAACTTTTCGAAACAATCGTTTCGCTATCTTTGTCTGGCACATTTAAGCTTATTGCAACTAACTATGTCCCACGTTAAATTGTCCGAAATGTATTGTCAAATTTTTCGAAAAAAAAAATGTTTCGCTATCCTTGTTTGGCATACTTAAACCCCACCTTAAATTGTCCGTTTCTAAAGTGCTTAGCTTAGACACAACCCAATAACCAATAAAAATTGAAAAAATAAAGATTTCTCGAATAAAACAGCAAACTGTATTGTACTGAACATTACTTTATTGCTGACTGAATATTAGCAACGAAGAGAGAATACAAATTATGGTATTTTGAAAAAAAATCGCTCCACCACTTCTACCTCCTCCCATACAACATGACACAATCGCGCAATTTGACAATAACCGGATTTGCTCGAAAAGTACATATAAAAGCTATTGGCCTGAAATTTGGAATATGTTACTGTTCTGATAATATCAATCTACCATATGAAAATTATGCGTGTCCTTCTCCCCCTTCTAGCACCTCCCATACAAACTGTACTTGTCATGAATTACTCTAAGCCAATTTACTCAGTGCGTATAAAATTTAGCGGGCTGAAATTGTGCACCAAATATTTATTTAAAACTGTTAGTAAGGCCAAAAAAAATTAGACGATTAGCCTCACACCTTCTACCCCCTCCCATACAAAATGACACAATTTCGTAATTTGACAATAAATGGATTTATTCGAAAAGTGTAAAAGCTATTAGTCTGAATTTTGGTACATATTACATTCATAATGATTTAAATCTACAGTAGAAAAATTATTTGCGTCCTCTCTCTCCTTTCAACCCCTCCCATACAAACTACACTTTTTCATGAAATGTTCTAAGACGATTTTCTCAGAATATATAACATTTATTGAGCTCATATTTTGTAATAAATTCTTTTTTTTTGCAGAATGAAAACACAGTCATGGAGGGAAAGCATGGGATTAGGAAGGTAAGGGAAGAGGAGTGAGAACGACCGTAACGAGTGGAGAAGCTGGTATATATATTTCAGTTGTACTGGCTGCTACTGACAAATATAGGCAGATGTTATGGTGCACTGACTGATAGAAAGCGAACAGAATTCAGCTACTGAGTGTCTAGGTCTTCTTGAAGTGGAACTGTTTCACTTTTACACCGTTTGCCCATTTTATTTCGAATAATTTTTCTTCGCCAGTAGCAACTGAAAAATTCGTGCTTAAAAAAATCCCGTCTGGAGTGAGAATCGAACCCACGACCTATTGACTGAAAAGCAAGCACGCTGCCTATTAAGCCACGGAAACCTCTTAATTAGTATTATCACTAAGATCAAAAAAAAAGATTTGATTAGCTTCTACCCCCTCCCACACAATAGGACACAGTTTCACAGCTTCACAAAAAATCGATTTTCTTGAAAAGTATGAATGGTACTCGTCTGAAATTTAAGGAATTTCAATTTTATAATATTCCTAGTTATTTCTGAAAAAATCACTAAAATTCCTCCCCTCCCCTTTTTCTACCACCTCCCATACAAACTGCACATTACCACTAAATCTAACACACTAATTTTCTCAGTTCCCATTCAATTTTTGGAGTTAGCATTTTGTATAAAACATTTTTATAGCCACTTTAGCATGATGGGAAAAAACTAGTTCAATGCTATCATCCCTTCTAACACTCCCCATACAAAATTTCTTGGGATCACAAAAAACTCTATTTTATCTAGAGTATCGTAATATTGCGCTTTACGCGCAATTGTAGCCCTGTTATGATTTTTGTAAAAGTTTGAAGCCAAGTTTGGACACAATTTTCGAAAATTTCCGAATCAAAAAGTATTCCCACATCAGACAGCCTATCAGGCACTCCATTTTATATATTCTTATTGATATGATCGAAAACAACGCGTGATAAATTTGAAAAAAAAAAAAAAAAAATCAGTAACTACTTGACCTTCAAATACCACAAGGGACAGTGCTAAGTCTTCTGCTGTTTCTATTGTATGTCAATGATATCTATTCGCGGAGAACTAATTTCGATTGCGGACCACACGGTGCTTTTCACAGAGGACAGCTCATAGGAAAGTGTCAATATAAAGGCTAATTAAGGCTTAATAACTATAAAAGAATGGTTTGGTCATAGTTCCCTCACACTAAATATTTGAAAAACAATTTATATAGTATTTAGACTGACTTGGCACAGAGACCCCATTAATATAGGCATCAGAATTCATACAAATCAGTGCGGTACTAACTGCCAGTGTCTCCCATTAAACAGAGTCCCGTATGCCAATTACTTAGGTGTTACATTTGATGAGTATCTTAAATGGAATATCGATGTATCAAATCTTATATTCCGTCTACGGAAAATTATTCTAATCTGCATCAAAGTAAGATCTTTCTGCAAATAAAAACTTACTTGCACTCGTGGATATATATTACTGCCGAAACGGATAACGAACGTTGGCCTAAAGCATTATTCATGTAATGGAGTCAAATCATACATATAGTGCCTTGCCATCTATACATATAAATATAATTATAGTGTATGTCTGTAATATGCTTATAAATGGCTATAAGTTAATTTTTTTGCTTTATTTTAACAATAACTAAGCATAAAAACACGTTTTTGTTGTCTGTCTGTCCGGCCGTCTTTCACGCACAAACGGCTGAACCGATTGTTATAAAGCTTGCATAGTTTGTTTGGCATGCTCCGAGATATAATCTGATTTTGGTTTTTTTCACTCCCCTCACACCTTCTACACCCCCCCCCAAACCCCCCAATACAAAGTGACTTATTTTCAAAAATATATAAAAATTAAATTTTCATGGAAACTTTAAGAGCTATTGATATGAAATTTAGAGTATATTGTTTCTATCAAAGGTGCAATCTGCTGGTATACAAATCATTTGAATACCCCTACTTCTTCCACCACCTCCCATACAAACTACATTTTTTCATGAAATACTTTCCATCAATTTTCTCTGTACGTGTAACTTTCATCGAGCTAAAATTTTATACTAAATCCTTAATTAGCATTATTAATAATATCGGGAAAAAATTAACCGATTAACTTCACTCCTTCTACTCCCCTCCATACAATACGATACAATTCCACGACTTTACAAAAATTCGACTTTTTTGAAAAGTGTGAATGTTACTGATCTGAAATTTCAAACATATCAATTTCATTATGATTGTAATTGTTTCTCGAAAAATCACCGAAAACCCCCACTCCTTCCACCACCTCCCATACAAATAATACAATTTCACTAAATCCAATGCACTAAGTTTCTCAGTATCTTTTCAATTTTACTTTATCAGTCTAATAATAAAGTATTGTGATCAACACAAGAAAAAAAAAATTTGCTACCCTGAAATTTTTTTTTCGCATTTCATGACTAAATTAGCTTAAAAATGCAAAAAAAAAAATCCGTCGGCGGCGAACGCCGTACATATGGACTCATATTTCCGAGACCGTTAAAGGCAGAATGTTCGGTTTTGGGTGGATTGTTGATTGGGTAAGTGAGCTCTATTTTCTACATTTTGGGTGGTGTTAGGTGGAAGGGGGAGGCGGGGGGAGGGAAAAAGTCAAAAACTACACTTGCTAATATCTCCACCACGAATGCAGATAAGAAGTTGGAAATCAGTAGAGATATAGATAGGGTTATGGGACAAACTTTAAAAATAATTTAATTTTTTTATCTATTGGCGTCCGAAAAGAAGTAGCTAAGAGCAAATTGTAGGCTGAATTGTTTTTTCAAATGAGTATATCTTCGAAATTACTTGTCGTAAAAAATTCATATTTTGGGACCATCAAGGTGACATATAGTTCCGTCGGAATCAGCTTAGAGAGTGGCTAATTATTGTAAGGAGGAAGGTCAGGGGGGGTGCAAAGAAAAACACTTAAAAATGAATATCTCAACTATCTCTTAAGCTATGTAATTGAAACTTGAAACGTGTATTAAGCTATACTAGGAAAATACAAAAAAATATAACATGTTGAAATAATAGTAGTGGGGGGAAATGGGGAGCATTTCAAAAATGGCGCACTTTTCAAAATTACAAATCCTTATATCTCAAAAAAGAGTACAGATATTAAATCGAAAATTTGTCAGATTGTAGAACTACATAGTGGTTAATTTTGGTAAAAAATTTAGTTGGGAGGTGTAAGGGGTGAGAGGTGATAAGCAAAAATGTCGAAAATTTTGACTGATTTTTTTAGGGCTCTAGTGAAAGATACAAAGTTTAAATTTTGCATGTGGATACGTCCATTTGATGTACATAGAAAAATAATAATAACTTGATCCATAATTGCTATAAAACGACCTCCTGGTCTAACGTGCGCAGGGTGTTTCATTAGCATTGAAAAAAACACATAAACTGCAAAATTTTGAGTGAAATTTTAAGGTAGAAACTTGAAAATTTGCGAAATGCATTTAAAAAACATAAAAGAATTATGATTGGGCGTAAAGCCCAATCATATGATACTCTAGATGAAATGAGAAAGAGTTCAATGTACCTCCAATTCTTTTAAATAATTAATAGTGACTTTTGTATGGGAGGTGGTAGAAGCAGAGGAGGAAGGCTTTTAATTTTTGGATATGACACCTAATGTGGTATGCAAAATATTTCGTGCTGAATTCATTCAATCATTATTTTCAATTGGACATAGTTTTCCTGAAATTGAGGCATTTGTATAGGAGGTGGCAGAGGGAGTGGAGCGTTTAAGATGATTTTAAAACTGCTTATCATCATCCTTATCACCACGCTTTGATTCAAATTCAAATTCAATAGTTATAATATATTCGAAGGAGAAATGCTTTTCTTGAATTTATAATACAGCTATTTGTATGGGACGGGGTAGAAGGAGTGAAGAGGATCTGATAAATTTTTTTATCATTTATTGCAATTATTAAAAAACTAATTCTGGCAAAATTTCAAGTTTATACTTTTTCTAGTTTTAATGGAAATCGATATAATGCACCGAACAAAAATTATACATTTGTATGGGAGGGGGTAGAAGGAGTGTACGGATCAAAACACATTTTTTTCTCCTTATTGATATTTCTATTTTTATACTTTGTGCAAAATATCAAGTTGATAGCTTTAACAGTTTCGAAGAAAAATAATTTAATTTAAATTTAAAAATTTCGAAGTTGATAATTTTTTCAGTACTGATTGAAATTATAATAAAATTAATTCTGACAAAAATTCGTTTTTATAAGTTTGTTAGTTTCAATAAAAATCGAAAAAATGCATTTTTCAAAATTATGCATTTGTATGGGAGGGGGTAGAAGGATTGACAGGATCAGATCAATATTCCGTCATATTAATGATATCTATATCGTAATACTTTGACCTAAATTTCAAATCGATAACTTAAATAGTTTCAAAGAAAAATTAAATTCTTAATATTTCTAAATTTCATGAAACTTGTATGGGAGGGGGTAGAAGGAGTGGGGGGATGTAGCCCGTTCACGAACTTAAAGTTACTTTTTCGCTAAAAATAACACACAAAAATTTTTAGCACTATAGCTCAAAGCTTTCGAGAGTTATGCTGTAGACAGGCGCACAGACGGACAGACGGACAGACAGACAGACGGACAGACGGACAGACGGACAGACGGACAGATGGACAGACGGACAAACGGTCACTCGGAATCGAGGTTTTTGAGCGACAACAAATATTTCTGTACTCTTGGCGGCTCTGTGCGAGCATTATTTCTTAGCGTTACAAACGGTAAGGCAAACACAATATACTCTCAGATTTCATCTAGAGTATAAAAAGCCCTAAATATACAAAATATTAACTGGTCAAAAACCTGTAAAACTTCTACCCCCTCCCATACAAAATTATTTTTTCGACCATTTCCAAGAAATCAATTATCACCTAACTATTAAAAGCTATCAATTTGAAATTTTGCAAAAAAACTTTTAAAAATAGTTGAAATAAAATTGCGTCAAAAGTTTTGAGATCACTCCTGTCCTTTTACCTTCTCCCATACAAAAGTACGATTTCGACCATTATTAAGAAATCAATTATCACCTAACTATTTAAAGCTATCGATTTGAAATTTTGCATAAAACAAAAAAAAATAATTGAAATGAAATTGCTTTAAAATTTTTGAAATCGCGCTTGCCCTTCTACCCCCTCCCATACAAAACTATGATTTCGACCAATTTCATTAAATCAACTAATAACCAACAAACTAAAAGCTACGAACTTGAAATTTTATACAAGCACCTTACAAGAGAAGCGAAATAAAACTACATATCAAATTTTACGTTTCCTTTACCTCCTCTACCCCCTCCCATACAAGTGTTCGTTTTCGTGAATGTAAAATACATCGAATTTTATGAAAATTTTATGCAACTTCGTCTATGAAACATATTCTACAGAGAATATTGTACGGGATTCAAGCAATTAATTAAAAAGCTATTAACATCCACCCACCCTTACTATTACCCCTCCTCCTCTTCTCATAAAAACCCAAACTTGCAGAAACGAATGAAATATTGTTAAATTGATAACAGCCCTGTCCAAGAACTCCCTTTCACTTAGCCTTCCTTAACCACTCTAACCTGCATATTGACTTTCCACTCATCCGCAACTTGTTCCAAGAATAATAAAGTTTCGCCCGACTTGTTGGCAGTTTATTTGAAGCTATTTTTGTAAGTTTTTATGCAAAATTTCAAATTGATAGCTTTAAATAGTTAGATGATAATTGATTTCTTAATAATGATCGAAATCATACTTTTGTATGGGAGGGGGTAGAAGAACAGGCGCGACCTCAAAACTTTTGACGCAATTTTATTTCAACTATTTTTTAAAGTTTTTGTGCAAAATTTCGAATTGATAGCTTTTAATAGTTCGGTAATAATTGATTTCTAGAAAATGGACGAAAAAATAATTTTGTATGGGAGGGGGTAGAAGTTGTAAAGGTTTCCGACCATTTAATTTCGTTTATTTCGGAATTTTTTTTAAATGCATTTTGCAAATTTTCAAGTGTCTACCTTTAAATTTCACTCGAAAATTTTCAGTTTATGTATTTTTTTTTCATAGCACATGAAACACCTTGAGCACGTTAGACCAAGTGCATAACAATTGTAGAATTTTCAATTAATTTTCTGTATGTACAGCAAATAGATGTTTTTACGTGGAACATTTAAACTGTGTATCTTTCACCAGAGCCCAAAAAATATCACTCAAAATTTTCAACATTTTTGCTTACTGCCTCTCTCCCCTTACACATTCCGACGTAAAACTTTTAATGGAAGTGCACCATTTTTGAAATGCTACCAATTTTTCCCCACTACTATTATGTCCAAATGTTATATTTTCCCGTATTTCGCTTGTATAGCTTAATATACGTTCCAAGTTTCAATTACATAGCTTAAGCAATAGCCGAAATATTGATTTTTAAGTGTTTTCCTTTGCACCCCCTAACCCTCCCACTTACAAAAATTAATCTCCTTTTAAGCGGATTTTAGTGGATCTATATGCCACGTTAATGGTCCCAAAATATGAATTTTTTATGGTAAGTGATTTCGAAGATATATTCATTTGCAAAAAAAATAAAATCGCTGACAATTTGTTTTAGCCCCCCTCTTTTGGACACCAACAGATAAAAAAATTAACTTTTTTTTTAAAGTTTGTCACACAAACCCTTCTATATGTATGTTCATTTTCAGCTTCCTAGCTGAAATCATGGTTGATATATTTGACTTCTTGATTTTCGGTTCTAGCGCTCCCCCCGCCTCCCAGTGAACCCGTACACCCCCCAAAATGCATGTTCGCGTGAGATCCGCAACTATCTACAATCTCCCCAAAAATGAACTTTCTATCTTGAAGGGGTTGGGAGTTTATGTGCGCTGAGCGTACACGTCGGCCTACGGCGGACGGCGTACAGACAGACGGATTGTTATACTGTAGGTGAAATCTGAGCGTATATTATGTTTGCCTTACCGTTTGTAACGCAATGAAGTAATGCTCGCATAGAGCCTCCAAAAGTACAGAAATATTTGTTGTCGCTCAAAAACCTCGATTCCGAGTGACCGTCTGTGCAACTGTCTACAACATAACTCCCGTACGCTTTGAGCTATAATGCTGAAATTTCTGAATTTTAGCAAAAATTAACCTTAAGTTCGTGACGGGGCTATATCTCCCTCTCCTTCTACCCATACAAATTTCACATTATTCCGAAATTTTAAGAAATTGATTTTTCATCGAAACTATTTAAGCTATCAATTTCAAATTTTGGTCAAAGTATAATGATGTATATATCATTAACCTCATAAAATATTGACCCGACCTCTTCACTTCATCTACCCCCTTCCATACAAATGCACAATTTTCAGAAATTTATTTTTCAATTTTCATTAAAACAAGCGCAGCTATAAGGACGAATTTTTGCAAGAATTAATTTAGTTATATTACAATCAGTTCTGAAAAAATTATCAATTTCGCCTTACTCCTTCTAACTCCTTCCATACAAATTTCACGAAGTTTTGAAATTTCAATTAAATTAATATGTTTTCAAACTGCGAAAGCTATCGATTCGAAGTCTTGTGGAAAGTATAATAATAAGAATATCATTGACTACGGAAAATTTTGTTTTAATCTGTATACTCCTTCTATCCACTGCCATACAAATGCATTATATCGATTTCCATTAAAACTAGAAAATATACAAACTTAAAATTTTGCCACAATTTCTTTCTTAATAATTGCAATAAATGATAAAATTATCAGTTTCGCTTCACTCTCTCCAACGAACATATGAGAGAAATCGAATTTGAAATTGAAACAAAGCATGGCGATAAAGATGTTGATAAGCATTTTCAAAATCATCTAAAACCCTCTACTTCCTGTGCCACCTCCCATACAAATGTCCCATTTTCAGGAAAACTAAGTCCAACTTCATGGAAAATAATGTAATTTGACACTATTTTAGTCATAAAACGAGAAAAAACAAAATTTTAGGGCAGCAAAGTTTTCCATGTCTATCACAATACTTTATTTTTAAATAATAAAGAAATAGAATTTTTTTTGGTTAAATAAATATTTTTTTCCAATTGGCGATCAATCCCAAGAACAATACAAGTCTGTTTAGCGATGTGCCCGATCTTTTGTGATCATTCTCATTCTTTTCGGGTGAGCTTTTCCCAAGCTATCGTCGAAAGGCACAGTCAGTCAGACGGACACGCATGTGAGTAATTTAATATTTCTGAAGGAACTATTCAAACCCTGTTCGTAGTTAATTAATTTATGGTTAGTATTTTGAAATTATTATTTTTTTTAAATGCTATCATTGTTATTTAGCTATTGATCTCGTTTAAATTAGATTTAAATTAATGTTAATACGCTACCATTAAAATTGTATGTTATGATGGACTAACACAAAAAAAAAATGTCTCACTGCAAAATTACGATAAAGCTAAATGGCGAAATTTAATAGATGCCCGCAGCTATGTTATTGAAATGAAAGAGATTATCGACTCATAAGCAATCTATTAAATTATAAATATAATACAGTGAAATTAGCAGCGTTATTGCTATTTAGACCATTTGATATAATTTTGATCATTTACACAATATCACTCGATTTGGTACACTAAAAAATTAAATTATATTCATCGTTTGCAAGTTTCACACTTGAATGCAATAATATATTTCTGACCCAATTTCATCTGAAAGGTGCCGACATGTTAATAGTTCGTAATAGACTGGTGGATCATTTGATATCATCCTTTTTTTTTAACTGGATTGAATTAAGATGGCAAATTTTAAAGGATTTCTAAAGAATCTTGGTAGAAACATCGAAAAATATGATTGCAACCCAAAGAAATTCAGGCGAGAAATATTAGCATATTATTTAACGTTGCTCGAAAAAGCATTACATCTATTTTTTATAACGACTAAAAACTTAAATCGAGATCTTTATGGGACACGGCACTCATTCATAACCACTTGGTTTACATGAAATCGTAATATGTACAGGTGACACGTCTGAAAAAATAATTTTATACTACATATTGAAATTAACATTACTATTACACAACATCAATAATAATTGAATCCTATTTATTATTATTTTTAAATTTTTATGCACAGTTCAATAACTGCCTCCTTGAGAAACTTAAGAAAAATAATGTGTTTTTTTTTAAATATTTTTAATCTCAAGAGTAGAAAGTCTTCTCAAAAGCTATCGTTTATTAAAACTTTATATAAAGTACTACTAACAGGTACAAGTCATTTTTTTTCTCTCCCCGAATAGAAAAGAGTGTTCAAGTGCAGCACCTGTCCGACCCGTAAAGGTAAAATTCATATTTTTCGATTGAACTCATTTTAGCTAGCTTTAATAATTATTGCCTGTCATGTTGTCCACTTGAGAAAAATTGAAATTATCTTAAACTTACACTCGAATAGTCGCCGCCGGTGTGTACAAAAGTCTCATCCCTTCTTGTAAACCTTTCGCTTTCCGAGTCAGTAATATTCAAAAATTGCGTGTAATATTAAATTTTTATTTATTTTAGTTTTTTTTTTCTGGTTGACCTGAGTATGATGTTTGAATAATAATAATAATAATAAAGATACGACCTTGCCGCAAGGTTGATTTCACTGAAAAAATGCTCAATTTAATGAATGTCTCGCGTACGATAAAAATGCGAAACCCGTTGCGGCAGAATAATATGTATTAAGCCTCTTTCTGTTGCTGCCTTTGTAATTTATGAGATCGTTGGCTTTTGTGTAATTTAACCGATTCGGATAAAAGGCGAGTCTTGTGGTAAATTGAACTCATTATCGATAATTTGGATTATTTAATAGCGGATAAAATACCTGTAATTTTTATATGAACGTATGCAATGTCCGGTTTGGCTTTTTTTCCAATGTAACCTGCATTTTTTTTGCTTCGTATAAGTTGATCGAAGTGTCTTAAATTAATTTCGAGTTATACACATACATATGTAAGTATTATTTTATTTTACACTCATTTTACTTTATTATTATAATAATAAAGTATTGTGATCGACACAAAAAAAAAAAGTTTGCTACCCTGAAATTTTTTTTTTTCGCGTTTCATGACTAAATTAGCCTAAAAATGCAAAAAAAAAAAATCCGTCTGTCTGTACGCCGTCCGCCGTACGCCGACGTGTACGCTCAGCGCACATTAACTCCCAAGCCCTTCAAGATAGAAAGTTCATTTTTGGGGGGATTGTAGATAGTTGCGGATCTCAGGCGGATACCCATTTTCGGGGGTATACGGGTTCAGGGGGAGGCGGGGGGAGCGCTTAAACCGAAAAATATGAATTCAAATATCTCAACCATGGTAAGAGCTAGGAAGCTAAAACTCAACATTAATATAGAGGGGCTTGTAAGACAACTTTTAAAAATAATTTAATTTTTTTATCCATTGGGGTGCGAAAAGGGGGGGCTTAGAACCAATTTTCGGCCGAATTTTTTTTTCAAATGATTATATCTTCGAAATTACTTATCGTAACAAAACTGTTTTTAGAGACCGTCAAGATGGCATATAGTTTTATCGGAACCAGCTTAGAAAGCGGCTAATTATTGTAAGGGGGAGGGTCAGGGGGGTGCAAAGAAAAACACTTAAAAATTAATATCTCAACTATCTCTTAAGCTATGTAATTGAAACTTAAAACTTATATTAAGCTATACTAGGCAAATATAAAAAAAATATATCATTTTGAAATAATAGTAGTGGGGGGAAATGGGGAGCATTTCAAAAATGGCACACTTTTCAAAATTACAAATCCTTATATCTCCAAAAATAGTACAGATATCAAATCAAAAATTTGTCAGATTGTAGAACTACATAATAGCTAATTTTGGTAAAAATTTTAAGTTGGGAGGTGTAAGGGGAGGGAGGTAATAAGCAAAAATATTGACAACTTTGAGTGATTTTTTTAGGGCTCTGGTAAAAGATACAAAGTTAAAATTTTGCATGTGAATACCTATATTTAATTCACATAGAAAAATAATAATAACTTGATCCATATTTGTTATAAACCGACCCCCCCGGTCTAACGTGCACAAGGTGTTTCATGTGCATTGAAAAAAACACATAAACTGAAAATTTTTGAGTGAAATTTTAAGGTAGAAATTTGAAAAATTGCGAAATGCATTTAAAAAAAATCCCTAAATATACGAAATATTAACTGGTCGAAAACCTTTAACACTTCTACCCCCTCCCATACAAAATTATTTTTTCGACCATTTTCAAGAAATCAATTATCACCTAACTATTAAAAGCTATCAATTTGAAATTTTGCATAACAACTAACAAAAATAATTAAAATGAAATCGCGTTAAAAGTTTTAAAATCGCGCTTGACCTTCTACCCCCTCCCATACAAAAGTATGATTTCGACTAATTTCATTAAATCAACTAATAACCAACAAATTAAAAGCTAAGAACTTGAAATTTCGTACGAGCACCTTACAATAAATAAACTGCCAACAAGTCGGGCGAAACTTTATTATTCTTGGGACATGTTGCGGATGTGTGGAAAGTCAATATGCAGGTAAGAGTGGTTAGGGAAGACTAAGTGAAAGGGAGTTCTTGAGCAGGGCTGCTGTCTATTTAACATTATTTCATTCGTTTCTACAAGTTTGGGTTTTTATGGAGGGGAGGAGGAGGGGTAATAGTAAGGGTGGGTGGATGTTAATAGCTTTTTAATTAATTGCTTGAATCACGTCCAATATTCTCTGTGTAGAATGTGTCTCATAGACGAAGCTCATAAAATTCGGTGTATTTTACATTCACGAAACCGAACATTTGTATGGGAGGGGGTAGAGTAGGTAGGGGAATCGTAAATTTTGATATGCAGTTTTATTTCGCTTCTCTTTTAAGGTGCTTTTATAAAATTTCAAGTTCATAGCTTTTAGTTTGTTGGTTATTAGTTGATTTATGAAATTGGTCGAAATCATAGTTTTGTATGGGGGGGGGGGGGGTAGAAGGGCAAGCGCGATTTGAAAATTTTCAAAGCAATTTCATTTGAATTATTTTTATAAGTTTCAATGCAAAATTTGAATTTGATAACTTTTAAGAGTTAGCTGATAACTTATTTCATAAAAATGCTCCAAAAAATAATTTTGTATGGGAGGGGGTAGAGGAGGTAGGGGAATCGTAAGACTTGTGATGCAATTTTCTTTCTTTTTAGTTGTAAGGTGCTCGTACAAAATTTCAAGTTCGCAGCTTGCAAATTGTTTGTTATTAGTTGATTTAATGAAATTGGTCGAAATCATACTTTTGTATGGGAGGGGGTAGAAGGGTAAGCGCGATTTCAAAACTTTTAATGTAATTTCATTCCAATTATTTTTGTAAGTTCTTATGCAAAATTTCAAATTGGTAGCTTTTAATAGTTAGGTGGTAATTGATTTCTTGAAAATGGTCGAAAAAATAATTTTGTATGGGAGGGGGTAGAAGTTTTAAAGATTTTCAACCAGTTAATAATTCATTCTTTGAGGGATTTTTTTTAAATGCATTTCGCAAATTTTCAAGTTTCTACCTTAAAATTTCATTCAAAAATTTTCAGCTTATGTGTTTTTTCATTTCACATGAAACACCTTGTGCACGTTAGACCAGGGGGGTCGGTGCATAACAATTGTAGAATTTATATTATTTTTTATGTATGCACAATAAATTGATATATTGACCTGCAAAATTTAAACTCTGTATCTTTTACCAGAGCCCTAAAAAAATTACTCAAAATTTTCAACATTTTTGCTTTCCACCTCCCTCCCCTTAGACCCCCCCACTTAATTTTTTTACCAAAATTGAAAACTAAATAGTTCTATGATCTGACAAATTTTTGATGTGATATCTGCCCTCGATTTTGAGATATAATGGTTTGAAATTTTGGAAAGTTCAATGCTCCCCATTTTCCCCCACTACTATTTCGTCCAAATATTATATTTTTTTCGTATTTCTTTAGTATAGCTTAATATAAGTACCAAGTTTCAATTGCAAAGCTCAACAAATAGTCGAGATATTGATTTTTAAGTGTTTTTCTTTGCACCCCCCCTGACTCTCCCCCTTACAATAATTAGCCTCTACGTAAGCTGATTCCAGTGAATCTGTAAGCCACCTTGATGGTCTAAAATTATAAATTTTTTATGCTAAGTAATTTCGAAGATATAATCATTTGAAAAAAAAATTCGGCCGACAATTGGTTTTTAGCCCCCCCTTTTTGCACCCCAATGGATAAAAAAATTAGATTAATTTTAAAAGTTGTCCCATAAACCCTTCTATATGTATATTGGTTTTTAGCTTCCTAGCTGTAACCATGTTTGAGATATTTGAATTCTTAGTTTTCGGTTTAAGTGCTCCCCCCGCCTCCCCCTGAACCTTTACACCCCCAAAAATGAGTGTCCTCCTGAGATCCGCAACTACCTACAATCCCTCCAAAAATGAGCTTTCTATCTCGAAGGGTTTGGGAGTTAATGTGCTCTGAGCGTACACACCGGCGTACGGCGGACGGCGTACGGCGGACGGCGTACAGACAGACGGATTTTTTTTTTTTGCATTTTTAGGCTAATTTAGTCACGAAACGCGAAAAAACAAAATTTCAGGGTAGCAAATTTTTTTTTTTTTCCAAGTCGATCACAATACTTTATTATTAAAATAATAAAGTAAAATGAAAGAAAATTGCATCACAAGTTTTACGATTCCCTTACCTCCTCTACCCCCTCCCATACAAAATTATTTTTTCGAGCATTTTTAAGAAATCAGTTATCAGCTAACTCTTAAAAGCTATCAATTTCAAATTTGGCATAAAAACTTATAAAAATAATTCAAATGAAGTTGCTTTAAAAGTTTTGAAATCGCGCTTGCGCTTCTACCCCTTCCCATACAAAACTATGATTTCGACCAATTTTATTAAATCAACTAATAACCAACAAACTAAAAGCTACGAACTTGAAATTCTGTACAAGCACCTTACAAGAGACGCGAAATAAAACTACATATCAAATTTTACGATTCTCCTACCTTCTCTACCCCCTCCCATACAAATGTTCGGTTTCGTGAATGTAGAATACACCGAATTTTATGAAAATTCTATGCAACTTCGTCTATGAAACACATTCTATACAGAGAATATTAGACGTGATTCAAGCAATTAATTAAAAAGCTATTAACATCCACCCACCCTTACTATTACCCCTACTCCTCCCCTCATAAAAACCAAACTTACAGAAACGAATGAAATATTGTTAACAGTCCTGCCCAAGAACTCCCTTTCACTTAGTTTCGCCCGACTTGTTGCCAGTTTATTTTTTTTTTTTCTAAAATTGTTCTTCTAAGCCCAAATTTAAATTTTAAATTTTTCAAAGATGTAATTATTTATCTTTTTGCTTCGCCATACTATGAAATATAGAGGAACCGTAGTAAATGAGAAAATACTATAAGAGGTTATCGGAATCCAGAAATAGGATTCGTTCTGAAGATTATCTCTGTGTTTAGACAATAACTTGAGTAAGCTTTAGCATAGAAGGAGAAGGGACAGGTTGTAATAATTTTTCCATGTTACGGTCGTTCTCACTCCTCTTCCCCCACCTTCCTAATCCCATTCCTTCCCTCCATGACTGTGTTTGTGCATTGCACATAAAGGCCGAAATTGCCTAAAACACAGGTCATTCCGTAAAAAAAAAAAAAAATGTCACTGGGCAGAACGGTAACATTTTTGGAAATGATCGAAAGCAAAAATTAAGAGCATTTAAAAATGAAATCAAATTTTTTTTTTCCTTTTTGACACATATGTTACTTGTCGACATAATTTGCATCGTACCAAGGAGGATATATAAAATGGGTGCCTGATATGCTGTCTCGTGTGGGAAATTTCGAAAATTTTCGAAAATTGTACCCAAGCTTAATTTGGCTTCAAACTTTAACAAAAAAAAAATTATCAAATTTGTATTCTCTCTTGGTTGCTAATATTCAGCCAGCAATAAAGTAATTTTCAGTGCAATGAAGTTTGCTGTCTTATTTCAGAAATCTTGAGTTTTTCAATTTTTATTTGTTTTTGGTTCGTGTCTCTTTAGCAACGTATAATTCAACGCAGTATGCCAGAAAAGGAACTCCGCCATAGACGGTCCCAAGCCCGAGTTGAGAAAGGAGGAGGGAACATGGAGTTAACCTGAATGGCCAGTAACACCAGTGCGTAGGCTAAAAGTATGACATAGTTGGACTTGCAGCATAGCTGTGAGAACTCCAGCATGTCATATTTAGCTCAAAACTCCCACCCTTTTCCTACTAGGGTGTAATAAATAAGTAGGACCGGTCCTCCAGGTCGGGGGTTGGGCGAGGCGCCGACAACGCATCACCGGAAAAAGAACACTGTCCAGAAACCTGAAGAACAGCCTCGGAAAGGATGGACTCAACGGCAACGACCCCGCAAACGAAAAATGGACTACTCTATTGGATCTTGGAATGTTCGATCCTTATTTAGGACAGGAGCTCTGAAAGAGTTTCTCGAAGAAGTGGCAAAACACAACATCAACATAACTGCCATCCAAGAAACGAAATGGCTCGGTAACGAAATCATGGACATGAGATCACACACAATCTATCCAAGTGGAAAATTGTCGGGAAGCAGAGAGTTTGGAGTCGCTTTTGTCGTTGACAAAAAATTTAAACAGCAGGTCACGAGCTTCAAACCAGTAAGTGAAAGATTGTGTGCAATCCGAATAAAGACTAAATTCTTCAACACTTGGTTGATCAACGTTCACGCACCAACAGAAGACAAGGACGATATAACTAAAGACGAATTTTATGCCACCCTAGAGACAACCTATGACTCACTGCCCTCGAATGACCTAAAAATTGTCTTAGGGGATTTTAATGCAAAAGTCGGAAAGGAGGAGGCTCATAGAGGAACAACAGGAGGGCACAGTCTCCATGACATAACCAACGACAATGGCCAACGTCTTATTGATTTCGCAAGCAGCAAAAATATCATAGTAAGCTCTACGTGCTTCCCACATCGCGATATTCATAAACGAACGTGGGCATCACCAGATGGTCACACCTTCAACCAAATAGACCACGTTCTTATTGAGAAAAGGGCTGCTTTCAGCATACTTGATGTACGAACTCTCCGCGGTGCGAATTGTGACTCTGACCACTATCTAGTCAGAGCTAAGTATCGATGCAAAATAGCTTGTCGTGGATATTCGAAAACGAGTAGAGCTCGCAAATTCAATGTCGACAAGCTTAACGACGAAACGGTGGCGCAGGCTTACATGTTAGCATGTAATAAACACCTGACACCAATATATGAAGATATCAAAAATATGCCAGTGGAGAATGCGTGGATGAAAATACGAGACGGCATCAAATCCTCCGCGGAAGAGGTATTAGGGTATCAAGCACGGCGAAAAAATAATGATTGGTTCGACCAAGAATGTCGCGACGCAATAGATAGAAAGAACGAAGCTTACAAAATTTTTACTGAACGACCAACACGAGCCAAAAAAGAAAGATATGACGAGCTTAGGCGATATGCGAAAAAGACCTGCAGACGAAAACAAAGGAAGTACCATAATGACAAGATACAAAAAATGGACGACGACATGAGAAAAAATAAAACGCGGGACGCATACGCCATAGTAAAAGATTTAAAAAAGGGATATAAACCAAAAACCAGTCTCTGCAAAGACGCAGAGGGCAATATCATCAGCGACACAGAAGAAATCAAAAGGAGATGGGCTTCATACTTTGAACATCTTTTGAATCCCATCCTAGTAGCACCGATAACGACAGACAAAATTTCAATTCAAGCCTCAACTGACGAACATGAACCATCATCGACTCCACCCACGCTTGCTGAAATCAAAGCAGCCCTATGTGACCAAAAACGAAACAAAGCGCCGGGAATTGACGAAATACCAGTTGAACTTCTGAAAAACGGTGGAAACTGTGTCGCTGAAATACTGTACAACATGAAATGCAAAATTTGGACAGAGGAAATCATACCCGACGACTGGCGAAAAAGCATTATATGTCCAATTTACAAGAAAGGATACAAACTCTGCTGTGAGAACTACAGAGGTATATCATTGTTGTGTACGTCCTATAAAATACTGACAAAAATAATTGAACGTCGTCTTAAGCCCTATACTAATCAAATAATTGGCGAATACCAAGGAGGATTCAGAACCGGACGATCTACAACAGACCAGATATTCTCGGTGAAACAGGTGCTTGAGAAATGCTGGGAATATAACACAGACGTGCACCAAATATTCGTAGATTTTAAACAAGCATACGACAGTATCGACAGGAGCGTACTGTACCAAATCATGCTTGACTTTGGAATTCCTCCAAAACTAGTCCGACTAACAAGACTCACAATGACGAACACTGAATCCCAAGTGAGAATACAAACCGATTCCACAACCAGCTTTCGAACGGAATGTGGTTTAAAGCAGGGAGATGGTCTAGCTCCTATGCTTTTCAACTTGGCACTAGAGTATGTCGTCCGAAAAATCCCAGTCGACACCAACGGGACACTACTATTCAAGTCCACCCAACTAGTAGCATACGCTGACGACATTAACATTCTACCAAGATCCTTCCCTAGTGCTAAGAAGGTATTTGTCAATCTTGACTCCGCCGCAAAAGAAGTCTGGTTGCGCATTAATGAAAGTAAAACAAAAGTAATGACGCAAACAAGAAGGAGAACGCCAATCAGACAAAACATAACAATTGCGGAATATAATTTGGAGAGTGTGGACAACTTCATATATCTTGGGGCTAATCTAGCAAAGGACGGTAATGAAACAGACGAAATCAAACGACGGATAATACTTGCAAATAAGACGTATTATTCGGTACTTCCAATAATGAAATCCAAGAAAGTGCACAGGAACAATAAGCTGCGGATTTATAAAACTGTTATACGACCTGTGCTCTGTTATGGCAGCGAGACGTGGACATTAACGCGAACTTCCGAAAAAGCAGTTAACGCATTCGAAAGAAAGGTCCTCCGAAGAATTTTGGGACCTGTGAAGGAAGGAACGGAATGGCGAATAAGATACAACCATGAGTTGTATCAACTCTACGACGAGCCAGAAGCTTCAACGTTCATCAAGCTACGTAAACTGCAGTGGGCTGGCCATGTAGAGCGAATGGAAGACAGAAGAATTCCCAAACGTGCTCTTAAAGGCAAAGCGAGTGGTAACCGGCCAGTAGGCAAACCACGCAAGCGATGGGAAGACTCGGTTGATGAAGACAGCAAAGCCATTTTAAAAATTAGCAGCTGGAGGACGCGGTCTTTGGATCGAGACGATTGGAGGCGACGACTTCAGGAGGCCAGGGCCCGATTTGGGCTGTCGCGCCATTGATGATGATGATGCCAGAAAAGGATAGCGAAACAATTCTTTCGAAAATTTAACGATTGCTTTGGACAATTTAGCGCGGGACAAAGTTAGTTGAGTATATCAGACAAGGATAGTGAAACGATTGTTTCGTAAAATTTTGATCATGTGACCAGTAAGGGAGGGAAATACTTTCATTCCCATTTTCTTACAAGGCAAAGCGTGCTCATAGTCCCTCCTTATTATATTAGGTTGTTGCAGGTGAAATGGCGACTTTGCTAATGAAATATCAAACAACCTTAACTCTTAAAAAACTTAATTTTATTAATCAAAATAGGTACCAGCAGATGATTCTCCCAACGACATACAAGTGCATTTATGTCTGTTTCGAAGAAGTCCGACTTTCTAGACTGAAGAAATTCCTCGAAGACATTTTTGATGGCTGCCTCATTGTTAAATTGTTTTTCCGCTAAAAAATGATCCAAATGTTTAAAAAAGTGTTAATCGGTTGGCGAGAGGTCTGGTGAATATGGTAGATAAGGAAGAGTCTCATTCTTGATACATAAGGCCATGTTTTGCTCAGTAAGCTCATGCGAAACCCACTTATCAAGCTTTTTGACTTTTCGAAGCTGTTGCAATTGCCGGGAAACTATCGAATAGTGTACGCCCAGTTTTTCTGCAATGTCCCTTACAGTTTGGCGTGAGTCAGACTCCACTAGTAAACGCAGCTCGTCGTTGTCTATCGATGGTCCTGGGCAACCACATGGCTCACTTTGAAGGGTTTATCTCCTGATCGGAATTTTTTGAACCATCGCTGTGTGGTTCGTTCGCTTACTGTGTCCACTCCAAATGCCGTGTTGATGTTTTTGGTTGCCTTCCTTGCGTTGTGGCCAAGTTTGAAGTCGTAAAGAAAAAGTAACCGCTTTTGACTCGATTCTATGTTTTTTTTTCGCTCCGATCTCAATGAAGTCCAAAACTTAAATGATTCCATGACCAAATGTAGGAGTATTTGTACTTCAATATTCAATACTACCAGAGCCACCTGGCGGCAGTTTGAGACATGAAAATCGCAACTAACTTCACTTCATCGCGAAAGTCACCATTTCATCTGCAACAACCAAATATATCCTACTTGGATCGTGCCCGTGTGAATTATACATACATAAGTGAAATATTTTTCGTATGAAACATTTTTCTTGTGTTAAATTTGTGCAAAACTAAGTGAAATTCATTAAGAGAGACCATACCGCCCAAGAAAAGTGGCAGGCCGCCACTGGAGAAGAAGAAAGATGAGGAAATTCCCGGTATAAGTATGATTACTGAGCAGGAGTTATCGGCCGAAAATGTCGATTCTCCGGCCCGAACTAGTAGACAGAAGCCGACCAAGGTAGGTGGTAACTTTGAAAAGGACGAAGAAATGAGTTCAAGTGAGAGTATGGACGACGACTGTCCTGAATCTGAGACGGAAGACACAGAGGAAGCAAGGCTTAAGAAAATCGCCATTGAAATGGCAAATAGCGCGGCCGGTAAGTTCTATGCGATTAACATTGGCGAGAGGGATCTCTCTGAGCCTTATAGGGAGGGCGACCGTGATTGTTATGGTTGTACTCTAAGCAAGTGGGCGGACAAGAAGTTATATAACAAGGTAATACGGTAATACAGATCTGCAGTTTGCATATTCGGGGATGAGGATGTGATTCAAGAAAAAAAAGAGCCCAGCCTTCAGAAGCACTACTTTGACGAAAAGGGCATGCCACTGAACGAGCTGATGGCTCGGAGAGTATGTTTTGCTCTTCAGCAGAGTATTAGGTGGTTTCCTACACTACTAAAAGACCCAGCTGCGAAAATTTCAAAAGAACCTGCGAAGAACGTTGAAACCTCAAAAGATACTGGAGAGGTAGAGCACGTAGAAAAGGTGGCTCCCATGACAGCCAATAAAAGGATATCTGATGGCTGAGGTCTCTCAGCAGCAGAATTTCTCAGGTGGTAAGTCTTCTGCTCTTAGAGCTGGGACGTTATTGGTGGAGAGTGCTGTAGCTACAGCTGCTGTGAACAAGAAAAAACCCGAAACGATTGGAACTGGTACAAGTAAGATAATAGAGCAAGACGAAGAAAGTGAGGATGAGGATATAATAGAGTATCATCAAGGAGTGAATGAACAAGCTTCTGCAATTAGGAAACGAGTTTTGCTGGGAGCTTCTGAAGAAGACTACTTTAAAATTGATAAGCATCTTACTAAGATTAACTGGTTCGTTACCAAACTGATTTCCTCATGCGAGTACTATAAGGGCTCTGCAGATGCACTGGAGAGGAGCGTAGCACCGAAATTGGAAAACTATGCTAGATATGCTGCTGCTCGAGTTGTTGGTAGTGCCGCCGTTGCTGTTATTAATCCAGTGGCTGTTCAACCAGCTGCAAAACTAGTTAAAACATGGTCGTTGATTGTCAAAAGTAGTGACAAATCAGCTTCGCCGGGTGAAATGACGGATAAGATCGGAAATGAAGTTTGCCCTACTTTAGGAGTAAGAGTACATGGAGTTAGTGCAAGAAGGGATGGAGGGGTGTGGATCACGGTCCCGCCCAAAAGTGAAAGGGATAAGGTTGCTGCTAACAAGAAATTCAAAGAGGTGGGCCTCGAAGTTGTTGTAAAAGAAAAGTTGCATCATAAAGTGATAATTCAAAACGTGGACTGTTCGATCACCACGGAAGAGCTGATGAGTGAAATGTACAAGAACAATGTAGAAGGTAAGTTCTCCCAGGAAGGATTTCGTACGTGTATACGAGTGGCCAGTAGACCAATGACAGAGAACAGGAGTACGTCAAATGTAGTACTGGAGGGGAGAGAAGGCATAATAAAGATGCTAGCTGATGCAGAAAGAATATACGTCAAGTGGTATTCATACCGCGTAAGACACCACGACGCACTCTTGTTACCGTTGCCTCGGCTTCGATCACGGGGTTGCTGAATGCAGATCTAAAGAGTCAGTATGCGTAAGATGTGGTAAAGATGTTCATATCGCCGCGAGATGTAACAAGGATGTACATTGTAGAAACTGTGAACTTTGGGGTTATCCTTCGAATCATTTAATGATGTCAACTAGTTGTCCGGTCTATGCCGCCCTGCTTGCTAGAAGGCAGACCCGGCATTAGCTGTAAATAGTGTAGCAGCTTATGGTTGGGAGGGATACCGCTAATGATTAGCGGCCATCTGCTACCCTTGAATTATCGAGGGTGCTGTCCTGAGGAAGTCTGGCCGACCCCTAGGCTTGTCTAGGCGTCGGCCTCCCCTTAAGGATAAGGCACCAGCCACTTACTGTGCTGCTTTTAATGTATGACTGAATTCTGTAGGGTGAATATGTGAACAAAACTGTGATTGTTTTGTATGAATCAGTGAATGAACAATAGTGTGAAAATGAGTGTAATTATGCCGTAATTGCTGATTTTACTTAAACGTAGGGAAAGGATAACGATAGTTATCATACACCGGGTGAACGACCAAGGTCAATTCCGGTGTAACCTTTGGGGGGTGCCGTCCCCACGTATCCCGATGCGGAGTGTCACCAGTCACGAGTTGCAAGGAACTCAACTGGTAGTAATTTTCAAATTACGAAACCTGACCAGAGGTTTTCTGGTACCACGGGTATCGGGGAGCCCATGGAAGGTTGCTCCCACCCCCGGCAATGGGAGATGGCCCTTCGGGGAGTATCGTGGTGGCTGTGGTTTACCGCCCACATCGCAGGCAGAGTTCTTCGGAGCTCGACGTGGAGTTGCGTTTTTCCAACCCGGTGCCGCGACCGACAGACCAGCATCCACCAGTATGAATGCCAAACTTGCATTTGATATAGACCTCAGGGGGCGTTAACGATTGTCGTCTGAAACAATCCGCTTGCTAAAGACAAAACGTGCTTTATTCCCTCCGGGAGAGAATTCACGTAAAATAACATAGGTACTTGGATCGTACCAGTATGCAAATTTCTCATATGTTTAAAAAAAAAAGTCTAATACATTTTTTTTTATTTTATAAATTTATGATTAAGGTGGCCCAGATATATCCATTTGCCATTTGGACCTCCATCATCCAATTATCACTTTTAAAATGTCATAGTGAACCAAAAGACAGCATAGTTCCCACACCAAATCCCGAGCTGCATATTATGTACAGCGATTTTCAACATTAGCTGTCAACTGTCACTTAAACCAAAAAATATCGTGAAAACGATTTTTTCCAGCATAATATTCTCCGCAAACATAATTTTTGCATAATACTGTTGTTGTTGCTGTTCGTTTAGGCCAAATCGAGCAGAATTTTGAGATGATCTCACACGGAAAATCCGCACATAGTCAGTCCGATCCCTGACTGGCGGATTTGCGACGATCTTCGACGGTTATAGTAGGGTTCGATCGTTGCATTTCCGTCGTTCTCATATTTACGACGCACGATTTGAAAAGGGTCGGTAAATCCGCAATTCACGACTCAACTTTTTCGATTTATCGATAAATGCGCGAGATTCTTGACGGTCGCGCATACAAATAAAGCGAAGAAAAGCCGAGATCAATATACGAGTAATATGTCGATCTTGCACCGCCATCGCTGCCATGCCGATCGTCATCGAGAAAAAGCCGATTATTCTGCAAAAAAGATCCTAGGATGATCATTGATCATGATGCTGGGTTAATTCGCAGACCATATGGTCACATCAGTTGGCTTCCTAACAGAAGAAGTAAATCGACTTTTTTTCCTGTATCTTTGCTATAAACACGAATGTGTCTTAGCTGGATGGGATGGATCGAACGGCTTACGACTGCCGTGTGTGAAGTCGACAAGATGCGACCGCGCTCTGGACGCGGCAAGAGATGATCTTCAGTGAAAGCGGCCCAATTCCAAACGATATCGAAAAGGAATTTAATGCGGAACAGTAACCACCTATAACGAGAGATGTACAGTAATGGGAAAATTGTGTAACATTTGAGAAACTGGTTACGAAGCTGTGCACAGCAGCCTGATAATCAGCGTTTCTGTTTATGTCGTTGTATGATGATGGGGCATGGTACCTTATCGACTGTTATCCCGTCACCGTTAGAAGATGTTATATAAGGTCAATTTCCTTACATAATGGGATTAGATCCATAACATGCCCCATAAGTCAGCAGTTCTTATCTGTTGGGAAAATAACTAAACACATGATACCCATGTTACAAGTTAAAAGCATAGCAGTATTGTTTTTCTATTGAAATTTTTTGTCTCTCTGTTGTTTTGGTTAACTCGTACCAAAGCTCTGAGAATCTAGAATAAAACAAAATTAGAATTTTACTGAAAATGGAGCATGTAATTTGGAATTGAAAACCGTCCAAACCGTATTAATTAGAACCGGAAATTAAAGAATTAGCGCGAAGAACATCAAACTGACAGATCACTAAAGTTAGATTTGAGAGATTATCTTAGTTCGGTTTCAATTTGTCAAAAAAATTTACATTTGAAATGCGAGGGGAGGTCAAAAATTTCGCAGAATGGCAAGGAAGGGGGGTAAAATTAAACAAGTTATTATTTTTTCTTTTCAATATATTCTCTTTTAACCGTAATACATTTAACACATCTCCGAAAAAGTTTATTAATTTCTTCTAAAAAAATATTTTAGCAAGAACTTTACAATAGGCTGAAATTGTCGACTTCGTCCTTAGTAAATTTTCTTCCCCGAAATTCTTTCCGCAGTTTTGGGAACAAATACCTATAGTAATCGGAAGGGGTCAGATCTGGACTATAAGGGGGTGGTTCAATATTCCGTGGCCGCATTTCTGTAGGGCAGCCATTGCAATGTGGCTCTTGAGTACAGATTTATTGTCGTGCAAAAAAAGCATACCTCGAGTCCACTTTCCTCTTCTATTTTCTTTGATGGCATCCTTTGATTTTTGCAGCAGGTTGGTATAGTATCCCCCTTAGATATGTCCTCTTTCTTTATGGTTGATCATGAAAACCTCCTCTGAATTTCAAAAAATAGTGGAAATGATTTTTCGGTGGATTGTGAGACCTTGAACTTCTTGGGGGTGAAGCGCCCTTACCAGCCACTTCATTGACTCCAGCTTTAGTTCAGACTCATAATCACGAATCCAAGTTTCGTTTCCAGTAACAATTCGGGTCAACATTTCATCCCTGTTCTCGACACAGACATCCAGAAGTCGCGTGAAAGCTCGACGCGCTGCTTTTTCTGAACCGCTGGGTACTCCCAGCGCTGACCTTAGACATGCCGAAACGTTCATGGACGGTATTCAAAATGATTGTATCTGATGCCTTAACCAACCTGGCGATTTGTTTTTTCTTTAAACGAGCATCTTCGAGAACAAGTTTCACCAGGGTTGAAATACTTTTACCTGGAGGTAATCGAACACTCAATACAGGTATAAATATAAAGTATCTGTCAAATCGAATCACTAGCTTTTTAGTTATCGCCAAATCAACAAGTCAATCGGGAAGAAAACGCTAACTATGGAAAAAATTGAGTTTCGTGCTGTCATAAAGATCCTTACCAAGCAAGGAAAAACGCCATAAATCATTTTAGAAGGAATGCCATCTATTTGCTGGGCCTCTTGCCCTGGAAAAACAATGATTTTTAAGTGGCATAGTTTATTCAGGCAAGGCGGAGAGTCAATTGAAGATGATAAACACTCGGACTGGGCTATTGAGGTCATTTCCTAAAAAATCGTCAAAAAAATTGAGAACCTTATTTTCGAAGATGATCGTTTGAAGAAGAAACAAATCGCAAAAATTATTAGAGTATCAGATACAACCATTTTGAATGTCCTCCAGCATCATCTCGGCGTGTCTAAAGTCAGTGGTTCAGAAAATGCTGCGCGTCGAATGTTCAAGCGAGTTTTTGGATCTCTCGAGCGAGAACAGGAATGAAATTTTGACCCAGATTGTTACTGGAAAGGAAGGGTTCATCATTATGAGCCTGAAACAAAGCAGGAGTCAATGTAGTGGCTCCGTGAAAGTGTTTCACTATTTTCTGTGATTCAGAGAGAGTTTTGATGATCGCCTACAAAGAAAAAGGACAAAATATCACAGGGGATACTATTTCAACCTGCTACAAAAATTAAAAGATGCCATCAAATAAAAAAGAAGAGGAAAGTGGACTCGAGTTGTGCTGCTTTGGCACGATATTGCGCCAGTTCATAAGAGCCACGTTGCTATGGCTGCCCAGAAATGCATATTGAACCACCCCAGTTATGGTCCAGATCTGGCCTCTTCCAATTACTATTTGTTCCCAAAACTCAATTCATATCGCATCTCGGCCGTTTTTCAATCGAGAACCCTTTTAGTGGGCTTTGGACTCCAAAGCGTCTGTAGAGCAAAGACGTCAGATAGGTTGTATGCCATGCTGAGCGTAAATAAAGCCTAGTTTTTATGAAGTGCATGAATTTGATAACTAAATTTAAATAAAATCGAGAAGTAAAATGTAAGGAAAGCAATGCTTCCCTTGCATCAATGGACGCTACGCCACGCCACTGCCAAAACTGAAGAAAGAACTTCGGACAAAAAAATTTACCAACGATGAAGAGGTGAAGTCGGCAATTTCAGCCTGTTTTGAAGGCGTTGGTAAAACATTTTTTTTCGAAGGAATTAATAAACTTTGAGACAGCTGTGATAAGTATACTAGGCATAAGGGAGAATATATTGAAAAGTAAGAATAATAACTTGTTTAATTTTACTCCCTTAATAATAATTAATTAATTTGATACCCTGAAATTTTTTTTTTGCGTTTCATGACTAAAATAGCCTAAAAATGCATCTGTCTGTACGGCGTCCGCCGTACACCGACGTGTGCGCTCAGCGCATATTAATTCCCAGACCCTTCAAAATAGAAAGTTCATTTTTGGGGGGGACTTTAGATAGTTGCAGGTCTCAAATGGAGGCCCATTTGCGCGGTGTAAGGGCTCAGGGGGAGGCGGGGGGAGCACTAAAACCCAAAACTAAGAATTCAAATATCTCAACCATGGCTCTAGCTAGGAAGCTGAAAATCAACATACATATAGAGAGGTTTGTGGAACAAACTTTAAAAATAATTTAATCTTTTTATCCATTGGGGTCCAAAAAGAGGGGGGGGGGGGGCTAATTTGTTTTTAGCCGATTTTTTTTTTTAAATGATTGTATCTTTGAAATTACTTACCAAAAAAAATTCATATTTTGGAACCATTAACGTGGCACACAGATTCACTAGAGCTTAAAAGGAGGCTAATTTTTGCAAGGAGGCAGGTCAGAGGGATGCAAAGAAAACACTTAAAAATTAATTTCTCGGCTATTTCTTAAGCTATGTTATTTAAAACTCGAAACAGATATTAAGCTATACTAGCGAAATACGGGAAAAAATATAACATTTGGACATAATGGTAGTTGGGGAAAATGGGGAGCGATTCAAAAATGGAGCACTTTCCAAAATTTCAAACCGTAATATCTCAAAAATGAGAGCAGATATCAATTTAAAATTTTGTCAAATTGTAGAATTACATAGTCTCGAAATCTTGACAGAAAGTCAGTATCATACCTCCGCGGAACGAAATGAGTCGCTTTACACTTGAACAACGTTGGGAAATATTGAAAACTTATTTCCAAAGTGAGTGCTGTGTAGCCCAAACAGTACGTTTTTTGAAAAGAAGTTTTGGCCGTGAGACTGGCATGCTAGTGGACAACACCCATGGTCCCCGTCATCGTACGGTGCGCACAGACGAGAATGTGGTAGCTGTAGCCGAGAGTGTGAGACTCACTCCACGAACATCAACTCGCCGTCGACCTCAATAGCTCAACATTTCACGCACTAGCCTGAGGATAATTCTGCACAAAGATCTCGGATTATTCGCTTATAAGGTCCAATTGACTCAGCAATTGAAGGCGCACGACCATCCGCTTCGTTATCGCTTCGCAGTTTGGGCCTTAGAGCAGCTTGAATTGGACAACGATTTTGGGCGAAAAATCATCTTTTCTGACGAGGCGCATTTTCGTCTCGGAGGCTACGTTAACAAACAAAATTGCCGCATCTGGGGCTCGGAAAACCCACACGTTATTATCGAGAAGCCAATGCATCCACAGAGAGTGACAGTTTGGTACGGATTGTGGAGTGGTGGCATCATTGGACCATTTTTCTTCGAAAATGAGGCTGGGAACAATGTTTCGGTCAACGGTGAACGTTACAGAGCCATGTTTTCCGACTTTTTTTTTACTGGAATTGAAGACAAGGATTTGGGCGACCTCTGGTTCATGCATGATGGCGCGCCATGCCTCACAGCCCATGCCACAATCGATCTTTTACGCACCAAATTCCCAAATCGTGTTATCAGCCGTCTTGGCGATGTCAATTGGCCGCCTCGGAGCTGCGATTTGACATCTTTGGACTTTTTTTTCTAGGAAACCGTGAACGACCAATGTTATGCCAACAATCCAGAAACGATTCAAGCACTTAAGGCCAATATCATCCAAGCAATCCGTGAGATACAGCCCGAAACTATCGACATGGTCTTGGAAAATATGAGTGACAGAATGCGCTACTGAGAAGCCAGCCGAGGCAAGTACTTGAACAAAATTCTATTTCATCATTAATGGGAATATTTTTTCTTACTAATGAAGCTACAATGTATGGAAAAAATTTAATTTTGTTCATTTTATTGCATTTTTAAAAAGAAACTTGTATTTGGCCCACCCTGTAATCGAAAAAATGTAAGACGAAGTAGTAGAATGGCTTAAAACAATTTTTTTTATTTAAAGCATTTTTTCGTTTTGACGCATGTCTGTCGGGATGAATGATTTTTAGTTCACAATATCATGAAATAAATTAGAACTATCCTATCCTATTCTGTTGAGAAGTATCTTTGTCTGTTTCGATGAAAACTCGAGTAGAATTTAACGGAAATTAGTGGAATTGGTCGCAAAAGTTTGAGTACATCGTTGTGTAGACCGAAATTATTTTTTGTAATTATGGATAATCCGAAAAGAAAGCTATGGGCTAGGTTTTTTTTATATTTTAACGAATTTTGGCTTATAGCTTTTTTTAATTCCCTTATTATTTTAATAATAAAGTATTTTGATTGGCGCAGAAAAAATTTGCTTTCCTGAAATTTTGTCGTCCGTCTGTTTGTACGCCGTACGTGTACGCTCTGGTCTTATAGAAAGAGAATTTTATTTTTTTTAGGTGGATTACAGACTGGGTGGTGAACTTTCATTGCCAAAGTTTTGGCGAGTGTGGGGTGAAAAGGAGAAGCGGGGCGAGGGTTAAGGTCGTAAACTGCGATTGATAATACCTCTACTACGACCACAGATAGGAACATTCAGGTATACTGAAAAAGTGAATATAAATAAATCTTTTTATCCAGTGGTGTACAAAGGATGGGGGCTAAAAATAATTTTTTTTTTTCAAATGATTACCAGGAGTGGAGGCTAATAATTCTTATTTTTTTAAGGAAACACATTAAAATTTGAGAAAAGTTAAAAAAATATTTATTAAAATTAATTATTTATAGCTAGTCACACATTCTTCCCATCTCTCTGGCAATTTGTGGATGATCTAATACAAAATCCGTACATCTTTTGAGGTGGTTCAATCATCAAGCCATTTTTGGAGAACTCCGTAATTATCGAAATGTTGCGTGGAGAGTGCACGAGGTATCGATAAAAACAAATGGTAGTCAGAAGGGCCCAAGTCTAGTGAGTACATCGGGTGGGCAAGAGTTCCCTGCCAAAAGCAAACATGGAGTCTTTGACTGCTTTCGCTGTATGTGGTGCGGCGTTGTCGTGCTGCAAAATTACTTAACCATTTTGGTCGCTTTTCGACCAATGCATTGTTCAAATTGATTGGTTGACGGTAGCGAACGGTATCAACTATATCATCTAGTTTCAGAACCATCATCTTCTCAAATGCACAGCATTGTCTGTCTTCCAAAGCGATTCGGTCCAGTGATCGATGCTGAAGGTTGCCCTGGGCTAACTCATAAGTTTTTGTGTTTTAGGTTTTTAAAATGTATCCATTTTTCGTCTCCAATAACAATCCGGTACAAAAAAAAAAATCTAACAAACAAAAACAGCTCCAACATTATAAGTACATACCGCAAATGCTCTTTATTTAGCTCGAAACTCAATATGTTTACCACACGAGAAAACATAATAGAATTATGATTGGACGTAAAGCCCAATCATATGATACTCTAGATGATATAAGCTTATTTTACCGGAAAATATGTCATCTCGAATTCTTTCAAATAGTGAATAGCGACTTTTATATGGAAGGTGGTAAAAGCAGAGGGAGGAGGTTTGTATTTTTTGTATATAACACTGAACGTAGTATGCAAAATGTTTCATGCTGAATTTAAAGTTTGTAGCTATCATAATTTTTGAACAAATTTGTCTGAATTTATGGCATTTGTATGGGAGGTGGCAGAGAAAGTGGGAGGCTTTGAATGATTTTGAATCTGCTTATCAACATCCTAATCATATTGCCTTGTTACTCATATGTTCGAAGGAGAATGCATTTCTTGAATTTTCAATATAAAAATTTGTATGGGAGGTGGTAGAAGAAGTGAAGCGAAGTTCATATTTTTTTAGCATTTATTAGAATTATTAAGGGACAAATTGTGGCAAAATTTTAAGTTTGTACTTTTTCTAGTTTCAATGAAAATCGATTAAATGCATTTACCAAAATTGTGCATTTGTATGGGAGGGGGTTGAAGGAGAATTTGAATAAAAACCAAATTTTCTGACATCAATGATATTTATAATAGTATACTTTTCTCATAATTTAAAGTTGATAGCTTTGACAGTTTTGGAGAAAAGTAATTTAGTTATAATTCCGAAATTTCGTGAAATCTGTATGGGAGGGGGTAGAAAGCGTGAGGTGAAGCTGATAGCTTTCACAAAATCGGTTGCAATTCTAATAACATTAATTATGACAAAAGTTGGTTCTTTTAGCTTTACTAGTTGCAATGAAAACCGAACAAAAGCATTTTTGAAAATTGTGCAATTGTATGGGAGGTGATAGAAGGAGTAGAAGGATCGAGTCAATATTTTTTGACGTCAATGATATTCAGATCGTTATACTATGGCCTAATTTTCAAGCCAATAGCTGACATGGTTTCGGAGAAAAATCAATTTCTTTAAATTTCTTGAAATTTGTATGGTAGGGGGTAGAAGGAGTGTGGGGATGTGGCCCGTTCACGAACTTAAAGCTACTTTTTTACTAAAAATGACACATGAAAATTTTCAGTAACATAGGTCAACGCTTTCGAGAGTTATGTTGCAGACAGACGGACAGACAGACAGACGGTCACTCGGAATCATAACGGAAACATAACCTTTTGACGTCATAGTTGTGGGGGGAAATGGCAAGCATTTCAAAAATGGTGCACTTTTCAAAATTTTAAACCGGTATATGTATCTCATAATTTAATTCAGATATTAAGTAGAAATTCCTCTTGCCCTTCTATACCCTCCCATACAAAATGAGTTGATATGATTTCGGCTAATTTCAATAAATCTACTAATAACCAACAAACTAAAAGCTACAAATTTTAAATTTTGTACGCACACCTTAAAAAAATTAATAAAACTGCGTCACAATTTTCGCGACTCCTTTACCGCCTCTACTCCCTGTTATAAAAATGTTCGCTTTCGTGCATTTAAAATACACTGAATTTCATAGGAATTCTAAGCAACTACGTTTATAAAATTAGCATTCTAGGCAGAGAGTTTTTAACGTGATTAAAGAAATCTATTAAAAAAATATGAACATCCATTCCACCTTTGTACTCCTCACCCCCCCCCCCCCATACAATCCCGAAATCGCCTAAATAAACCAATGAAATATTTATTAATTATACTTGAGCTATTGGTCGTAATCGCATTTAAGTTATTTAATTGATAACAGCCCTGCCTTGGAAACCCAATTCACTTAGTCTTCTCTATGCACCCTAACCTGTATACGCATACTTCACATGTCCTGAGTGATCGTCTCAACGTCTTTCTACAACACAACATTTTAAGCTAGCGTGCTGAAATTGGGTGTATGTAATTTTTAGAAAAAAAAATAAACTTCAAGTTTGTGAACGGGCAACATCCCCCCACTTCTTCTTCCTCTTCCATACAATTTTTTTGAAATTTCGAAATTTTAAGAAATTTTAAAAAATTCAAGAGATTGACTTGAAAATTAGGTCAAAGTATAACAATAGAAACACCGTTAACGTCAAAAAATTTATTCGATCACTTCAATCCTTCTACTACCTCCCATACAAAATAACAATTTTGAAAAATGCATTTTTTCGAACTAGTAATGATCAAAATACGAATTTTTACAGAATTAGTTTTATTATAATTCCGATCAGTTTGGAAAAAAAATCTCAGCATCACCTAACTCCTTCTACCACCTCCCATACAAATTTCACAAAATTTTGATATTTCAATCAAATTATTTTTCTTCGAAACTGTCAAAGCTATCGACTGCAAATTTTGAGGAACGTACAATAATGTAAATATAACTAGCTTCAAAAAAATTTGTTTTGATCTGTATACTCCTTCTACCCCCACTTATACAAATGCACAATTTCGGTAAATGCATTATATCGATTTCCATTAAAACTAGATAAAGCAAAAACTTAAAATTTTACCAGAATTTGTCCCTTAATAATTGCAATAAGTGCTGAAGAAGGTATCAGTTCCGTGTCAATCCTTTAGCCCCTTTTATACAAATTACCATGTTAGAAATTCAAGACAAGCATTAATCCCTCGAACATATTAGACTATCGACTTTTAAGTTAGAACAAAGCTTGGTGATAAGAATGTAGATAAACAGTTTTAGAATAATCCAGAACCTTCCAATTCCTCTGCCACAAAAATGCTTCTATTTCAAGAAAACAATTTCTTTGTAAACTATGAAAGCTAAAAACTTAAAATTCAGCACGAAATATTTTGCGTTATAAACAGTCTCATACGCTAAAATTACAAACGTCCACTTCATCTTCCACCTCTTCCCATACAAAAATCGCAATGCGAATTCAAAAGATATTAAGATAACATATTTTCCGGTACATAAAATTCTTTCCCATTTCATCTAAAGTATCACATGATTGGGCTTTACGCCTAATCATAATTCTGCTATGTTTTTTTTTATTTCGACTGATTTCGTAAGCCTTGAAACGTCTTTTCAGACCCAAAGTAAGGACTAATTTTGGATGGACCACAAGAGGATTGAAATTTTTCAATGAAATCTAATTTGCTTTGATAGTTTCGTAGTTTCAAAAAATAATTAATTTCAATTCGAAACAAAACGAACAGTACATATGGAAAACTGATATATCTTGTAATTCTTCAATGGCACTACAGCCCGAATCGGGCCTTGGCATTCTGATGGATCCTTAACATTCTTAATTGTAATTGTGGAAGGGTTATTAGTCCTTTGCGCAAAGCTCTATCTGCGAATTTGTATGTTCGTGAATAGTGGTTTCCGAAATACATGCATGCTGATGTGTGCTGAAATTATTCATCGACCGAGATTGGAATTCACAACCTTGGCATTGTAAACCACGATTGCCATTAAACTATACCCAGGTTTTAAAATCTGTCATATGCCGGACACCTATTTTTCGGATTATTTCGTAATCAAGCCCTAGTTTCATTCCTTCGCAAAAAAAATACTGATCGATTTTAGAGTGCAATAAATATTTTTAACGCCTACATTTTTCTTCAAAACAGATAACATATTCTACCTCTATCATCAATCACGTAACTAGGCCAACCCCTTTCAGACTCATATTTCATTCTTTTAAAATCACCTATAAAACTGAATCATACAACAAGAACACATACAACATTGTAGCCAAAATTATTATTTTTTTGTAAATATTTAAAACAAAAAAAAATCTTCTTTAATAACTACCTTCATATGCTATGAGTAGCGTGGCTTCTCACACCCGTCGTAATTTATCATTTTATCTCGTATCTCGTCAACCCTTTAACCATTTTATCGTTACCAATAATCTTCAAGTTTGATCTTTTCGTACCTTCGAATCAGCAGCTCCCATAAGAAGTTTCGATAGTTAATTTTATGGCCAGTGGTCGAACTCAAACTTGTGTGTATCTATACTTCCAGTTTAGAGATCTATCTTGAATCGAAATCTGTTTTTATTTCCATTCTATACTTAAAGTATCACCTATCTATATGACGTTATATTCAGCCGAAAGATTCAGATAGGACTTTACTACGGAGCCTGAGTTGCTATTAGTTCTATATGCCTCGAAGGCTCGTCTTCGTTAAATACAAAATCGAGATAACCCCAAAGCGAAATTTCTTATAGGTTTCCTCATTCTGATCGTTTCGAGCCGACAAAGGTCGATTATGCAGGATTTTATTTTCATTTTTGGTCAGATATAGCTCTCTAGTCATTTTTATAAGGAACACGGGACGGCAGATATGAATCAAAGTCGATGCAGCGGCGGTAAGGGAAGTTTGGAGGGCAATGTCACTGGAATTTAAAGATGAGCATTAGCAAGTTAAGTGGATTTTTGTTCGTTTATTGAATTGAAATGATGGGAATTATATGTGTGAGAAAATGATTGTGATAATTTATGATTTCTTGACTAATTGACTTTTTTAGAATGAAAAGGATGAGATAATAAAAAAGTTTTAGATTTTGTTATATCATAACCCGCAAAGTTATTCGCAATTTTTTTTTTTTTTTTACTGAATCTTGACTGACACATACCACACGACGGATTTCAATTCGAAATTGATCAACCAATAATCTCAACAAACAAAAACATGTAATTTTTTTTCAGTCAAATCGATTATCTCATTAAATTTCCTATTTAATTAATAGATTGGCATGTTCGTTACACTCTTTTACGCCTTCATTATACCATTTAACGGTGAAAATCCATATGAAAAGTTACGCGCGATTCAATTAAGAGTGTATAACAGTGGCCCATAAATTAACTATCACCCAGGTGAAAAGTTACCGGCCGGTGTTTAATTTTTGCTTTTATATGCGACCACATGCAATTATATTTAAATATTGCGATCGGTAAAACAAGATTAGTCTTAGTTTTGGTACACATTTAATTAGATGGCGTTTAGTGCCAGAAACAAGATAAGAGAAATACATAGAGAATATTTTTTAAATATTAATGTGCTCTAATCGATTTGAAGCAAAATACACGAAGAGCAAGAAAAAGAAATTTGAAAATCGACATAAGCAAAATGTTTACTTGTGTACTTAATCTCGTTTTGAATTGAGAGGGTAATAAAGAAATCGCACTTTGGTTTTGTATCGTGTTCGATTTGATTATGATTCGGATTAGAGGAATTGAAATGGTGGGCAGGATTTTTTTTTTAAGCGATTTAAATTCAATAATGGAAAGCGTTTAAAATGTTTACGCTTTTTCTTAATGCTAATATTAATGGAATTTTTTTTTCATGTTGTTGTTGGAAGTTTTTCGATTGATTTTTGCATGTTTAGAAATAGAAAAGGTAAAAGTGATGGGCGGAAAATTAAACATAGATAATTATTAAATAAACAGGAAATTCATATGAGATTCGTTTGTTAATAATTGAAATTATGTGCTTATGTAAATTTCTTAATAGTTTCTAAGGAAATTGAAAAATTCGATGCGCATTATATTTCGATAAGCGTATTCGAAAACAGTTAAACATATCAATATTCAGAAATATTTTCCCTTCTTTTGGATAAATTTTGTTGCAAATTATACATTTTCAGTCGATTTTTCTCATCGTCATTTTTAAATTTTAATAAAAAACGTAATGCCTAAATCGAAATAAAGAAGATTCTTAAAAGTTTGAAAATAGCTTAGTCTAAGCATGGGAAAAAACAATATCAGAATTGCGATTGCGGGTAAAACCTAATCATGCGATACTCTAGATGAAATAGGAATTGTTGTGACTTTAAGAAATTTTATATGGGGAGCTGGGCCGTGCGGACGGAAAATTGCTCGCGGAGCACTAGTTGAACTTAGCACCCCTCGCATACATAGAAAGAATAAAAAAGTAGATATACGATTACAATGAATTCTCCTACAAATCATATTTTTAAAGATGCGTTAACGTCCACGTTTTCCTACCATAACACTAGAACATACATTTTTTTGATAGCATTGAACATAACTAAGGGGGTCACCCTTTAATGCATTGGATACACAATCAATTTGGTATAGGGTAGGTGAGCGATGGGATTCCAAGGGAAGTTGTGAAGGGAGAGTCTAAACTGTCGGTGGATGTTAACCTTGAAACACTGAATGCTGCTAGCTGATGAGAACACGTGGGGCGACAATGCATTCCATAGTCTTGATATTCGGGTGATGAAGGACTGACTATACTTTATTGTACGCTACAATAAAGGCTTAACAGTGAACTCATGGGCGCGTGTGGCTTGTATTCCGGGGATAGGTAAAAGGAGAAAGGATGAGGCTGGAAAGATTTTCGCTAATTTTAAGGTGGAAATATTGATAGTAAAAACTGAGTACAACGATGCTTCTAAGATGTTCGAGGAAATCCGAACAAGCTGTTAAAGTCTCATCTCTAACTAGAACGAACGCATGCTTTTGGATTTGATCGAGCACCACAAGCTATGTTTTGAGTGCCCCAGGGAATGTGAGTTATACTGGAGACGGAGACGAATGAAGGCCTCGTCGATATTAATTAGATCACAAGGCGTAAAATAAAACTAGGAAAAGTTAGCATATCAGACAGGATATTACAGTAGGAGACTATAACCTGGAAAACGTAGATAACTTTCTGTACCTAAGGGCAAAGCTATCACAGGATGGAAGCAAATCATGAAAATTAAAAGAAGGATAATTATGGCAAATAAGACGTATTATTCGGTACTTCCAATAATCAAAACCAAGAACGTACACAGGAAGACTAAACTAAAAATAAACTGCCAACAAGTCGGGCGAAACTTTATTATTTTTGGGACAGGTTGAGGGTGCGTGGAAAGGCAACATGCAGGTTAGAGTGGTTTGGGAGACTAAGTGAAAGAGAATTCTTGGGCAGGGCTGTTATTAATTTAACAATATTTCATTCATTTATGCAAGTTTGGGTTTTTATGAGGGGAGCGGGAGGGTTGGTAGTAAAGGTGGGTGAATGTTAATAGCTTCTTAATTGATTGCTTGAATCATAACCAATATTCTCTGTATAGAATGTGTTTCATAAACGAAACTGCATAGAATTTTCGTAAAATTCGGTCTATTCTACATTCAAGAAACCGAACATTTGTATGGGAGGGGGAAGAGCTGGTAAGGGAATCGTAAAATTTGTGATGCAAATTTATTTCATTTCTTTTGTAAGGTGCTCGTACAAAATTTCAATTTCGCAAGCTTTTAATTTGTTTGTTATTAGTTCATTTAATGAAATTGGCCGAAATCATACTTTTGTATGGGAGGGGGTAGTGCGGGTAAGGGAATCGTAAAATTTGTAATGCAATTTTATTTCATTTCTCTAGTTGATTTAATGAAATATGTAAAAATCATACTTTTGTATAGGAGGTGGTAGAAAAGCATGCGCGATTTCAAAAATTTTGAAACAATTTTGTTTCAACTAGTTTCAGAAGTTCTTATGCGAAATTTTAAATTGATAGCTTTTAATAGTTAGGTGATAATTGATTTCTTGAAAATGGTCGAAATAATAATTTTGTATGGGAGGGGGTAGAAGTTTTAAAGGTATTCAACTAATTAATATTTCATATATTTAAGGATTTTTTTAAATACATTTTGCAAATTTTCAGGCTCCTACCTTAAAATTTCATTCAAAAATTTTCCATTTATATGTTTTTTTCAATGCACATGAAACACCTTGTGCACGTTAGACCGGGAGGGTCGGTTTATAACAATTGTAGAACAAATTATTTTTTTTTTTCTATGTATATCACATAGATGTATCCAAATGCAAAATTTAAACTTTGCATCTTTCACTTGAGCCCTAAAAAAATTACTCAAAATTTTGGACATTTCTGCTTTCTGCTTTTGGGAGGGAGGTCCCTTACACCTCCCAACTCAAAATTTTTACCAAAATTAGTAATTATTTAGTTCTACAATCTGACAAATTTTTAATTTAATATCTGTACTCTATTTTGAGATATAACGATTTGTAATTATTTCCACAGGCTATATTTTTTTTCGTATTTCGCTAATATAGGTTAATATATGTTTTAAGTTTTAATTACATAGCTTAAGAGATAGTTGAGAGATACATTTTTAAGTGTTTTTCTTTGAACCCCTCCTTACCCTCCCCCTTGCAGTAATTAGCCTCTCTCTAAGGTGAGCTAGGGTGTAGCCTAGTGGGTAGCGTGTTGGTATTGTAATGCAGAGGTCGTGAGTTCAAACCCCGGGCGGCGTAATATATAGTTCCAGCACATTGCCTGCTTGGATATACCTTGGTCACCTCAATCTACGAAAATGAAAAATTCGTAGAAAGAGGGATGTGCGAAGGGCTAACAACCCTTCCACAATAAGTAATGAAAAAAAAATGTTAAGGACTCTGAATGCCAGGAGGCCAAGGTCCGATTTGGGCTGTAGCGCCATTGTAGAAGAAGGTGATTCTGGTGGAACTATATGCCGCCTTAATGGTCCCAAAATATGAATTTTTTATGATAAGTAATTTCGAAGATATAATCATTTGAAAAAACAATTCGGCCGACAATTTGTTTTTAGCCCACCCCCCCTTTTCGGACGCCAATGGATAAAAAAATTAAATTATTTTTGAAGTTTGTCCCACAACCCTCTCTATATGTCTACTGATTTTCAACTTTCTATCTGCATTCGTGATGGAGATATTAGCAAGTGTAGTTTTCGACTTTTTCCCTCCCCCCCTCCCCCTTCTACCTAACACACCCCAAAATTTAGAAATTGGAGCTCACTTACCCAATCAACAATCTGCCTAAAAACGAACAGTCTACCTTTAACGGTCTCGGAGATATGAGTCCATATGTAAGGCGTACGGCGGGACGGATTTTTTTTTGCATTTTTAGGCTAATTTAGTCATGAAACGCGAAAAAACAAAATTTCAGGGTTGCAAATTTTTTTTTTTTCTGTGTCGATCACAATACTTTATTATTAGAATAATGAAGTAATATATAAAACAATTATTACACCATTGCTACGGCAAAATGTGAACATTAACATCCGAAAAATTAATGCCTTTGAGAGAATGGTCCTCAGAAGAACCTTCGGACTTGTGACGGAATGCTCGAATTGTATGCCACCTTCGATAATCCAGAAGTATCAACTCTCATAAAATTTAATAAGTTATTGGGGGTTGGAATTAATTCGTAGCGTTTTTTTGCAAAGTTTGATGGTTAATTCTGAAAATATTATTGCAGTGGTATTATTGTTAACTCCAAGCGATTCTGACAACTGTGCAAGCGTTTGACACGGGTCTTCATCGAGCATTGTCACCAATTCTTGGTGCTCTTTGTCTTCGAAGCCAAAATTTCCATTTTTGAACCGAGCGAACCACTTTCTGCACTTTTGCTCAGCTAGAGCATATTCACCATAAACGTCTAGTAAAGTGCGATGACTTTCCGCGGCACTTTTCTTCATGTGGAAGTAGTGAAACAACACTCCTCGCAAAAACAGATTTTCGGGCACGAACGTTGACATGTTTTATGACGCACAACAAAATGTTATAAACTCGATAAAGAAATGTCGTTCAGTGGACTAGATGCGCCATGACAGTAGCTTTATGGAGAATATTTGCTTTTGTACATGTGACTACGGATACTTGAGTAACGCCACCTTTTGTAAAACGCTACGAATTAATTCCAACCCCTAATACAATGGGCCGGACATGTGGAGTGAATGATGTAAGAATTCCCAAACGCACACTAAAAGGGAAAGTTAATGAAGAAAGGCACGGAAGCGGTGCGAGGATACGATTGACAACATCAAATCACTGCTGAGATTTTCAAACTGGAGAACGCGGTCACTGAACCGAGATGGAATGTAATCAGGAGAGCATGGCCCGATTTGGTGGTAGCGCCATCGTAAGTAAGTAAATATAATACTTCTTAAATGTTCGAAGAACACCAAGGCGTTCCGAGTTATCAAGTGCAAAATCAAAAATATATTTTTTCCAGTTAAGGTTATTAAGTTTTATGCCAAATAATGTCAAGTCTTCTGAAGAGTGTAATTGTACGATACCGAAGGCTATGTTCGAGGAACCCGCCGGAACATCCTTTTTAAGAGATAGATGCAGGTCTGAGTTTTCGAGGCATTGAACTCTGCTCTATTTCTCTTACCACTTTCGTACAATTCGATGCGCTTAGGATTCACTGAAGTACGATGATCTTCAGTAACGGAGTCGAATTAAAAGGTGTTATCCAGGGTACTACCATCTGCGAAACTATGAATTGGATTGAGTGTTACTGACAGAAGGTCATTAATGAAGATTAAAAGAGAGTGAGGGAACAGAGCATTGAGAGATACCGGAATCGATCTGTAACGGATGGGTTGATGCCATCCATTACGACTCGTATCAAGCTTTCAAAAAGAAATTTTCTCAATCTATTTAATAAGGGCAGTGTTACAACCTATAGCTATGATCTATGATAGACCTTTGTGCCAAACTCTGTCAAAGCATTCGCAATGTCTAGAGCCAATACTTAACCTCCGCCGTATTTTTGAATACACGAGTTCCAACGTTCAGACAGATAGACTAGAAGATCTTCAGTGGTTATCTTCAAGGTAACTGACTAGTTTGCGATTGACAACCGTTTTCTTCTTTTTCGATAGTACAGAAGTGATATCTATAGGGCGGTAGTTGGACGAAATCGCTTTGTTTCTATTCTTAGGTATTGGCTAGACATTTGCCACACATAGTCGGAAAGTGTCCAGAAGAAAATGACAGGTAAAATAGATTGCAAAGTGGTTCAGCCAGAGAGGGTAAACATGTCTTAAGTGTAATAGGGAGGGTGCCATCAAGACCAGCAGATTTATGAATATTGAGCTCCTTGAATATCTTGGAGATAAGACCTGTTCCAAAGTGGATAAGGGGAAGTAAGAAACCAAAATGCAGTATATGCATGACATTAAAGAGATTAAATTTGCGACACTTTGCCAACCATTTTTTGACAAAATTTTTGCAAAATGTGATAGTGGTCCAATATTTTAACGGCAAATTTTTGAGGCAATCAGAAAACTGAAATTTTATAATCAATTTCTGATGCTATTTTCGGCAAATTTCTAAAAATTAACTTGGCCAGCACCATGGGAATAAAAATATCATATTTTTCAATAATAACAAAAGTTGGCTACAGCGCGGGCAGTATTTGAATAAATGTGAAAAAAAAACGTAACAGTAGCAATGACACTAAAGGTGTTTTGGGCCTGCAAAAACCTATTTGGCAGAAAATGGGGCTTACAGCCCAAGATGATCTACTGGTGCTACAGAACAATCATCCTCCCAATAGTCACATATAGATCAACAGTCTGGTCGACTGAAATGTTACAAAAAAAGCACAGCTTATATTACAAAAAATTCAAAAACAAAGACTAGCGTGTCTTAGTATCAATGAAAACCTGCCCTACTGCGGCAATGGAAATATTCCTGAACATCCCTCCGATACATCTTCATATAAAAATGAAGGCAATTAAAGGGGTGCTACGCATACAGAGGGATTACAAACACAAATCGGGAAATTTTAGAGGTTACCTCCAAATTCTAAAAAATCCGAGAATCGAGGTTCTAACTTCAACACTGTCAGACACTATGCCGACAAAATTCAACTTTGAAACCCCTTTCAAAGTAATAATCAGAGAACGCAAGGATAGGCAATCCATGTTACCTGATATGGAAAAGGGATCAACCATCTGGTACACAAATGGCTTGAGCACCTCGAAGAGGACTGATGCCGAAGACACAGGTTCTAATTTTTTTGTTGCAAAACCTCTTGTTAAGGAACCCGCAATCTTCCAAGCGGAACTTATTGCATGTATCCAAGAAAATATTAGGAGAGCTTATCGCAGCAAATCTACTTATATCTTATCGGATTGCCAGGCAGTTCTCAAAGTTTTGCATCCAACAAACACGGATCGAGGCTTGTTTGAGACTGCCGTCACAACCTAATCATCCTGAGAAGGAGGAACAAAGTAACGTTAATGTGGGTCCCAGGACATATGGGAATTGAGGAAAATGAAGAGGCAGACCACCTTGCTAAAATGGCGCAGGGACAAATTTTATTGTACCAGAGCCATTCTGGGAAAAAACCAAATGGACACTTGAACCTTATACTTAAAGAGTGGATTGAACAATAGCATAGAATCTACTGGAATAGGCTCTCAAAGAAATTTATCCTACCACACAAAAACAAAGTGCAGGATATTTTAAAATTCAGCAAAAGTGACATTAGTACTCTAATCGGCCGGAAAGGGTTTCCTTACAACTGATGAACTAGCCAACATGGCTCCCTTAAATATACTTAGAACATCCAAAGCTATTGAGTCATGGTAAAGTAAAAGGGCAATAGACGCACAATAGGCCGACAAGTCGCAGTGCTCTCACGTGTTCCCCTAAATAGAATAAATATAATATAGCTTTATGCAGCGAAATCTCGACAGGAATGTGACAACTTTTTTTTCATTGAATGAAATGTGATAAAACCGTTGTGATATGGCGGGCAGGGCTGACTGGTTCGTCAATCTGAACTTTATATTTTTGACATTTTGTCGACACATAAAGGGTTTTCCAATAAGGACTTGACAACTTTTTTTCTGTAGTAAATTTTTATAATTTGCAGACGTTGTTCCTTCGTGTACTTTACCATGATAAAAATGTTAAGTTTACTGAATAAATTGACAGTGACAGTTCGATGATTTGTGAAAGGGTGCGTTCACAAATTGAATTCAAAGTTGTCAAGTCCCTATTGCAGTCAAGTCCCTATTGGAGCACACACAACTTTTTTTCTGTAGTAAATTTTTATAATTTGCAGACGTTGTTCCTTCGTGTACTTTACCATGATAAAAATGTTAAGTTTACTGAATAAATTGACAGTAACAGTTTGATGATTAGTGAAAGGGTGCGTTCACAAATTAAAATCAAAGTTGTCAAGTCCCTATTGGAAAACCCGATACATACATACAGTGGCCGACAAAAGTCTACATACGGCCCGTATTTTCATTGCGTGATGAGCCCAACAGCACTATTTGAAAAACTAATGATGTAGTCTTGTTTATAATCTATTATTATTGACATGTAACAAAAAAATCTTTTCTCTAATATAAACTTAACAATCTATTCATAAAAAAAAACTAAAAAATAGCATTGACAAAAGTCTACGTACGATCATGAGATCCACCAAAAACTTCATTAAGGAATTTACATTTCATTTCAAAAGTTAATATTAATATTTTGTTGGCCCACCATGGGCATCTATAACTATTGTCTTGGCATTGATGCGACCAAATTTTCTAACTCGTTAGGCGTTTTTTGACCCCATTCCTCAATGAGCTTCTCTTTTAACATTGTAGCACTTCCAATGTCGTGTTTTCTTATTTTTCGATCCAGAAGCTCCCAAACTTGCTCGATGACACTTCCGGACTTTGTGGGGGTGTATTGAGCTGTCTTGGAGCATAATATAGTAGCCAGTCCTTCACGATTTGAGCAGTGTGACTCTGATCGTCGTCTTGTTGGAATATCCAGCTTACACCACGGTCTAACTTATCGACCGATTCCCTTAAATTGTGTTGCAAGATGGTTTTGTAGAGATGGCGATCCATGACACAATCAATGAACACCAAATTTCCTACACCCGATGCTGCGACAGCACCCCAAACCATCACATTGCCACCGCCATGTTTGACTGTAGGAATTAGGTGTTTCGGGTCCATTTTTGTGTTTTCCTTTCTCTAAACTTTAGCTCTACCGTCACTTCCAAATATGTTATAATTCAATTCATATGTGAATAAGACCTTCTTCCAAAAATCAAGTCCTTTGTTTAGATGCATTTCAACAAATTCTAAGCGAAGTTTGCGATTTTTTTCGCTTATAAGGGTTTTTTTGCGTGGTGTTTTGCTGTGATAACCATTATTATTTAATGTTCCTGAACTGTTACTGAATGCACCATGGTTCCTGTTCGTTTTGCCGGAGGAGAATCAATTTTGTGTCATGTGCCTTTGTGTTTTGGTTCCCTTCGTTCCAAATAAAGAAGACATCTCTGCGAATCAGCTTCTTCAGTCGACCACTGCGCGGCTTGTTTTTAACAGAGAACCTGCTTTTGTATTTGTTGAATACGGCTTGAACTGTCGATTTACTTAAATTCAACGATTTGGCTATTTCTCCATAAGATTTTCTTTCGTTTCGATGTTTTACCACATACCTAGTCTAGCCATAAATATTGTTACAAGGTTTGGCCACCCTGCAGAAAGGAACCGTTATATTGCATTTCTTAAAAATTGAGCTAATCGCTATAGTACGCTTGTGCTTGATGCATTTGTCATCATTTGAGTTTAATTTTTAGTGTAGTGAACAGGGATTGGGGTGACAAGGAAAATAGAATTGCTGTGATTGCACTTCATAAAGTAGGAATGCAACCAAGTGATATTTTTAAGACTCTGCATACCCTTGATATAAGCCGAATGTTTGTATATCGGGCTATTGAAAGATTTAATGATACGTCTGGAGTAAGTGACCGTGAAAAAAGTGGCCGTCCGCGAACTACTCGAACACCTCAAGCGGTTAAACCCGTGCGCGAGAGAATTCGCCGTAATCCTCTTCGGAAACAAAAAATTTTATCGCGTGAGATGAAAATACCCCAAAGAACAATTTCACGTATCATCAAAAGTGACTTGGGGTTGGGTGCTTATCGTAGATCTACCGGGCATTTACTAACAGATTCGTTAAAAAAAAATAGAGTGGAAAAATCAAACCGATTACTTTGCCGGTACGCAAACCAAGAACACCGTAAAATTTTGTTTACGGACGAAAAAATTTTTACTGTTGAAGAAACATTTAATAAACAAAACGATAGGGTTTATGCTCGCAGTGCCAGAGAAGCTTCTCAAGTTGCCCAAAAGGTTCAAAGAGGTCATCATCCAGCCTCAGTAATGGTTTGGTGGGGTGTTAGCTACAACGGGGTGACAAAGTTGCATTTTTGTGAGAAGGGCGTCAAAACGTCTGCCAAAATTTATCAAGAAAGGGTCCTTGAAAGTGTAGTGAAACCTCTCAACACGTCATTATTCAAAAATCAGCCTTGGAGTTTCCAGCAAGATTCTGCACCAGGTCATAAGGCGAAGTCAACCCAAAAATGGCTTGAAGAAAATGTTCCAGATTTTATTAAAGCTGAAGATTGGCCTTCCTCTAGCCCAGACCTGAATCCGCTGGATTACGAATTATGGTCTGTCTTAGAGCAAATGACGTGCTCTAAAAGACATCCTAATATCGAATCCTTAAAGAAGTCTCTTACACATGCAGTCGCCAACTTTCCGATTGAAGTCGTGCGTGCTTCCATAGATAAGTGGCCAGCTCGATTAAAGGCTTGTGTAAAGGCAAAAGGCAATCACTTCGAATAACTTGTTGCAATTTCCGTTGTTGACAATGCATTTAATAAATAAACAATGATTTCTTAACATATAACACCTCTTTTATTGAACAGTGCTTCAAAAAGTTTGTAACAGTATTTATGGCTAGACTAGGTAGTTCCGTACTTCTGATGAGATTTCCTTCCGAGAAGCCATCGTCACAGCTCCGGCCTTTTCGAAACTGCCCAAACTATAGCCTAATTCGAAGCGCAAAAGCCGAAACTTGATAAACAGTACTTCTCGTTATAAAACAGAACCGCACCGTAGCATAAAGAATGATTTACATAGCCGTATGTAGACTTTTTTCAATGCATTTTTTTAGTTATGTATGAATAACTTGTAAAGTTTATATAGGAGAAAAGATTTTTTTGTTAACTATCAATTAAAATAGACTTAGAACATGACTGCATCATTACTTTTTTAATTAGTGCCATGGGGCTCATCAAGTAAGTAGCGAAAATAGGGGTCGTATGTAGACTTTTGTCGGTCATTGTATGTGATTAAAACAATTGATTTGGGACAAAATATAAGTCAATGGTACGAGATTTTAACGATAAATACATTATAATTCCATATTTATTCCATATTTGATACGATTTGAACGCCAAATTTGTCAAATATTCAAATCATTGAATCAACGTTGCGAAAATCGGTAGCATTTTTAAATACGTTGTATGCTGAAAAGGAATTAAATTATACAAAAATGTTTGATATTTTAGATGCAAGAAAAAGTGCAATTGAATGAGCTTAAAAGATAATAACTAATTTGTATGTTAAGGAAATTCAAATAAATTGTTTTTCAAGAATTAAAACCTTCAAAGTTGAAACAACCGAGGAGCACTTTGTTATTGTCAGACGAAAAGAAAAGAAACGTACGTTCAAGACATGAAAAAGTGGATTAAGTGGCTACAAATATTTGTGACAATTTTGTTTTACAAAAATCAAAAAATTTTCATTCAAAATTTTGGCAAATTTCTGACAAAAAACCACCACTTTAATTTTATTCCAGTTGCTCGGTGCGGCTATTTTTAAAGTAGAGCGGTCTTTCTCCATACCCTACCCTAACTACGGACCTGTTTTATTGCTATTACTCAACTCAGAATATTTTATTTATTTTATCGTAATTTTTCAGGATCAACATATTTATATGATTTGAATCCGGAAAATTGGTATTACTTGCTCTCGTTTTTCTTATTCTACAATACATAACTTTAACTTGATTTTTCTCTTGCCTCGCTTTATCAAATTGCGCTACTTCTTAATTCTCAAATCTTTCAGATTAAGTAATATATCCGGTTTTAAACTGCTGTCTATGATTCCGATACAAAAACAGTTATACATGACAAAACCAAAAAAAAGAAAAAAAAAATCCCAACGTCTTTTAGCTAATACCTTCGCGGTATATAACACCACCCGCTAATCTCGTCCAAAGTGAAAGTCACCTAATGTGAAAACCCGTCAATATGTGGTCAACTATAAGCAAACCGAGTCGACTTATTTACCCAACTATACTATGCTATTCAAAGTGCCTAGATATATTACGACAAGAAAGGCCCATTATAAAATCTCAAGAAACCTGGCGTACATCATTGCGCTCTGCCATAGACTTCTTCTACATTATAAAAACCCTCTGAATTTGTCGTGCTTTTAAAACTCCCGCGACTCCATTATTGGGAATAATATCGTGTCAATTATCTTAGTTTTTTCATCAAATCCTCACATCACTTTCTAAGATATAGGTCTTCGCAACGCATAGCAGCCTGTCCATTTTCAAAAGATGTACGGCTTCAAAGTTGCGCGCAATCTTAAAAAAAAATTGCGGTGGACATGGCTGTTAAGTCTTAATGTTTCGCTCATACGTTAATGTGATGGATTTCAATTTTATGCCAATCAATGGACACCTCTCGCAACTCGTTCAATGCCGAAATTTATCGCGCGCATTAGAAAGCATTAAGATTGCGGCTCGAAAAAACGACATCACAGGTAAATCGTAGATATTGTGAATATACAGAATATAGATGCGAAAGTACATCGGCGACCAGTACAGCAGGTCATACTCATTATTTTTTATTATTCTATTTGTGAAAGTCGATCTGTCATAAGAATTGTCATAAAAAATCACAACGACACCTTAGCACGATCATTATAAGAAAATTTCCTGTCTTTTAAGAAGATTACAACGTAAGAAAAAAACAAAAAAATTTTTTTTTGTGTCCGAAGTGCACAGAAAAACTGTATTACGTGAAAATATTGTCGATCACATAATCAACGAATTCTATGATTAATGGAGAAACTTATAATGTGTACGAAATTTTTCTAGAATTTCTCAACAAAACTGGTAATTTCTTACGAGTAATCGCATATGAGCTGCGGCTTGTCTGACTGTGTCAGTTCCGATGCACAATAACTCTTTTTGTTTGGAAAATTTTCGAAAAATTTCCTTTTTCACAATACTTGTGCGTAGCCTATCTTTAATGACTTTCCAGATAAGCATATGCAGTCGCGAGAAATGAAATGTTTCCAAGTACAAAAATCGTTTTTAGTGATACTTTTCAGGTAATTTTGTAAAAAGTGGTAATTAGTATGTTGTTTTGTTTAAAGGTGAACCTAATGCGTAAAATTAGGTCAGTTGAAATTTATGTATCAAAGCCATCGGTCGACAATAATTCTAAAACGGCAAAATGGTAGAAAACAAAAAAATTAACGATTTGGTGAAATGCCGAATAATGACACTCTCCGAGGAAAATTTAAGCATTCGTGCGATAGCGGGTAAGGTTGACTTCAGTCACACAGGTTTTTACGAAGTTTCAAGGAAATCGGTTCTTTGGAGCGTAAGAAGGGTAGTGGAAGGAAATGAATTTCGACTATCGCCGAAGGTCGGGTCATACAGCGTACCAATATTCGGAATCGTTTTTAACCTGCTGTGGATATTCAAACAGAGCACGTAAAAAGCGGAGGAAATAATATCGGTTTCCATACAGTCCGAAATCGCCTGAAGGAGGCTGGTTTGAAGGCGGCCAAATCAGCAAAAAGCCATTCCTAACGATTGGAGAAATATCAATTTGTCTTCAATTTGTTTAGATCATACGGAATGCAGTACGTGAGACGAAGAACTGGAGAGCGATACAGCAATGATTGTATCACACCAACTGTGAAACAACCGACTGGGAATATGGTGTGGGGATGTTTTTCATTTTTCGGAGTAGAAGAACTGGCCTTTCTTGAAGGCATAGTGAATGCTTTAGCCTTTAAAAATATTTTAATCAACAATTTATTTCCTTTGGTCAAAAATCATTTATCGTTCACCGACGAGTGCGAGTGCATGTTTCAATATGATTCTGCGCCTTGCCATCGCGCAAAACTGGTAAGCTATAATAAAAACATAACAGAATTATGATTGGGCTTAAAGCCCAATCATATGATACTGTAGATTAGATGGAAATGAATTTAATATACCGGAAAATATCTCATCTCAAATTCTTTCGAATAGTGAATAGAGAATTTTGCATAGGAGGTGGTAGAAGTAGAAGAGGAGGTTTGTGTTTTTCATACATGACACCGAAAATGGCATGCATAATGTTTTTTGCTGAATTTAAAGTTTTTAGTTTTCATTATTTTTAAAGAAATTGGTCAAAGTTTTCCTGAAATTGGGGCATTTGTATGGGAGGTGGCAGGGGAAGTGGAGCGTTTAAGATGAAACTGCTTATCATCATCCATATCACTAAGATTTGATTCAATTTCAAGGTCGATAGCTCTCATATACTTGAAGGAGAAATGCTTTTCTTGAATTTATAGTACAGATATTTGTATGGGAGGTGGTAGAAGGAGTGAAGCAGAGCTGATAATTTTTTCTAACACTTATTTCAATTATTAAGAAACAAATTCTGCCAAAATTTGAAGTTTGTACTTCTTTTAGTTTGAATGGAAATCGATAAAATGCATTTAACAAAAATTATTCATTTGTATGGGAGGGGGTAGAAGGAATGTACGGATCAAAACAATTTTTTTCGTATTATTAATGTTTCTATTTGTATACTTTATACAAAATATCAAGTTGATAGCTTTAACAGTTTCGAAGAGAAATAATTTAATTTAAATTTCAAAATTCCGTGAAATTTGTATAGTAGGGGGTAGAAGGAGTGAGGTGAAGTTGATAACTATTTTTAAAATAAATTGCAATTATAGTAAAATTAGTTCTGACAAAATTTCAGCTGTACTAGTTTCAATGAAAATCGAAAATATGTATTTTTCAAAATTGTCCATTTGTATGGGAGGTGGTAGAAGGAGTAACGGGATCGGGTCAATATTCCGTGATATTAATGACATCTATATCGTAATACTTTGGCGTAAATTTCAAGTTGATAGCTTAAATAGTTTCAAAGAAAAATCAATTTCTTATTATTTCGAAATTTCGTGAAATTTGTATGGGAGGGGGTAGAAGGAGTAGGGGGATGTAGCCCATTCACGAACTTTAAGTTACTTTTTGCTGTAAATGACATATAAAAATTTTTAGCACTACAGTTCAAAGCTTTCGAGAGTTATGCTGTAGACAGACGGACAGACAGCAACTCGGAATCGAGGTTTTTGAGCGACAACAAATATTTCTGTACCCTTGGCGGCTCTGTGCGAGCGTTATTTCTTAGCGTTACAAACGGTAAGGCAAACACAATATACTCTCAGATTTCATCTAGAGTATAAATAAACTGCCAACAAGTCGGGCGAAACTTTATTATTCTTGGGACAAGTTGCGGATGAGTGGAAAGTCAATATGCAGGTTAGAGTGGTTAGGGAAGGCTAAGTGAAAGGGAGTTCTTGGGCAGGGCTGTTGTTAATTTAACAATATTTCATTCGTTTCTACAAGTTTCGGTTTTTATGAGGGGAGGAGGAGGGGTAATAGTAGGAATGGGTGGATGTTAATAGCTTTTTAATTAATTGCTTGAATCACGTCCAATATTCTCTGTATAGAATGTGTTTCATAGACGAAGTTGCATAGAATTTTCATAGAGTTCGGTGTATTATACATTCACGAAACCGAACATTTGTATGGTTCTTTTTTGGCCCGACTTGGCAACTGGTCGCTATGCTTCAGCAACGGTAAACTGGTTTAATTCCAAAGGCATTGCATATGTTCAAAATGCAGATAATCCTCCGAATACGCCGACACTAAATCCAATCGAAAAATATTGGGCAATTATGAAGGGAAAGTTAAAAAAAGAAGGAGGAAGTGTAAAAACCATGGATGAATTCAAAAGACGTTGGGCATTAGCATCGAAAGCAGCCACAAAAAAGTTTGTGCAGCGCTTGATGAAAAACATGAGAAGAAGGATCTGAGAATTTATCAGAAAAAGTTTGAAACAAGTTCGGAATTAGGAATTCATAACTAGTAGGATATAAAGTAAATACAAATGAAATTTTATAAAAACCCATTGAGTAGTTTTCAATTTATTAATTGCGCTCAACAGAACTTCTCGTTACAGGCTTTATTAGATATATGCACGCGATACTAAGTAAATGGTACTCAGTGCATGAGCGTATAATGAAAAAAAAACGAGCGCTTGCATTGGACATGATGGAATGATTTTTTCTCAGTAACATACGAAAATGAATCCTTTTTCGGAATACAGAGAAAATATGTAATTTTTTCATAAGATTATTGCATTTCCAATTGTCACTGATTTTTAATTCACGATAAGAACTTAGTAATTTTTACATTCGATAGGTTAATATGGACGTAGTAGCGACGACAAAATGGGTTGAAATTTTGAAAAGTGCAGCATTTTTTAAATGCTCTTCACTTCCACCCGCTAATTTTAAATACAGAACCCTAAAATAACTATTCAACTTTTTTTCCCCAAACAGACTCCCCTTAAATCCACCAATTTAAAAAAAGTTTTCCAAATTTATCAGTCATGTCGCAAAAATTTTAAGCAAAAATTAATATTGCATTTTGAGATGCAGCAGTATGAAATTTTCTATTCGCAACTCTTTTTTTTTTGTGTTTAGTACTCCGACATTTATGCGATGCTCTAGAAAGTATATAGAATCCGCGTTGGTTTCATCTCTAATTAGTCAGAACGCCTGGTTTTGGACACGGTCGAGCATCGCGAGTGGCATTTTGAGTGCCCTAGCCAAGCGTGTAGCCTAGTGGGTAGCGAATTGGTCTACAAAGCGAAAGTTGTGAGTTCAAACCCCGGTCGACGCATAGTTCCAGCACACTGCCTACTAGGATAGGACCATGATTACCTCAATCTACGAAAATTAAAAATTCGTAGATAGAGGGTTGTGCGAAGGTCTAACAACCCTTCCACAATAAATAATGAAAAATGTTAAGGAACCTGAAGATCAGGAGGCCAAGGCCCGATTTAGGCTGTGGTGCCATTGCAGAAGTAGAAGAATCCCATATACATATGCTAATTTTTACTCGAAGAGTGGTCCTGTAAATATTGGCTATGTCAATAGGAGTGAAATATTTTTTACATCTTCGGAGGACTCCTATGCACTTGGAAGCTTCTAGTCTACTTATTGCCGTATCAAAAATTATGGCTAAGGTAATTCTCAATAGAATTGGTGATGTCGTCGAGAGCATTCTCGAAGTTTATCAGGCTGGACTCCGTAAAGGGTCGTCTTGTACCGACCTCACAAATACCCTACGGATAATATTAGAGCAGTTAGCCGAAATGGGTTCGCCACTACATCTCATGTTTGTGGACTTCGAGAAGGTTTTCAACAGCGTTGAGCGGGATTACATATGGAATGCTTTGCGTAGGAGAGGTATTCCAGATAAGGTCATAGCTATGATTAAAGAATCCTACGAAGATGCAAGGTGTCGCGTCTTGCATAGAGGAGAGCTGTCCGAGAGCTTCCCTGTGCGAACGAGTGTCAGACAAGGCTGCATATTATCACCAGCCCTGTTTATGGTGGTAATAAATGACATTTTGAAAGCTGCACTGGAAGGTGGGGAAGGTAAGGGTCTTCAATGGAGACTATTTAACATCTTAAGTCACCTTGATTATGCTGATGACATGTGTTTGCCTGCACATAACTGTTCGGATTTAGAGTCAAATGTTCGCTCGTTGCATTCTAAATGCAAAGAGCTTGGACTGAAAATAAATGTACGTAAAACCAAGTACATGCACATGGGTTCGAACGCAAGCACACCGATTGTTCTTAACGGACAGGATGTGGAAGAGGTGCAAGATTTTTGCTATCTCAATAAGATTATCCTGAAGGGTATGAAGCTCTACATACCTTCTAGTCATAAAAGAGTCAGGCCGTCCAAGGACTCTTGGTTCAACAAAGAATGTCTCATTGCAATTCAGACCAAGAAACTAGCATTTCAAAGATTTAAAGGCAATAGAACACCTGCTAACAGAGAGCTTTTCAATGCATTAAGAAATGCCTGCAAATCCATACTCAATCGTGTTAAATTTGAGCATGACCAAAAACTTCGACGGAAGATCCTCCAGTGCCCAAAAGGCTCGAGGTCTTACTGGTCATTTATCAAAACGGTTAACAACAATTTCACGTCTTGCTCTATACCACCTCTAGTTGTTGGCGACCGTACCGTGGTTGATCCTAGCGAAAAAGCCAATTTACTAGCAGCAAGTTTCGCAAGAAACTCTCACCTTCCACCATCAAACCAATCGCCTCCCGCTGCAAATCCTTCTGGTTTCTCACTGCCTGCACTGCATTTTCGCACGAGACTTATTTCTCGGATCCTTACAGAGCTCAATATTCATAAATCCGCTGGTCCGGACGGTATTCCCCCCATTACCCTTAAAAAGTGCGCCTCTTCTTTAGCTAAACCTCTTCGCAATCTTTTCTATCTTTCTTACACTTCTGGGTGCTTTCCGCGTATGTGGGAAGTTGCGAATGTTCAGCCCATTCCCAAGAAAGGAAGCAAAGCGAGCCCCGCCAACTACCGCCCAATAGCCATTACTTCAGTGCTCTTGAAAGTAATGAAAACTGCTGTCAATCGTAAAATCGTCAAATATCTGGAGGATAAACAGCTCCTCCATGATCGTCAATATGGGTTCCGTTCTGGACGGTCGACGGGTGATCTGTTAGTCTACTTGACAGAGCGTTGGAACTCATGCATACATAACCGCGGCGAAGGTCAAGTTCTTGCACTTGACATTGCAAAAGCTTTTGACAGAGTTTGGCACGAATGTCTCTTGGTTAAGCTTAGGGCCATCGGCCTCAATGATACCCTCGTCCAATGGAGTGAGAGCTATCTTTCAGAACGCACTATACGAGTAGTATTAGATGGCGTTACTTATTCCTCCTACCCAATTGATTCCGGCGTCCCACAAGGTTCTGTTTTATCTCCAACTCTTTTCTTAGTTTTCATAAACGACCTTCTGTCGTCCACTCTCAATCCAATCCATAGTTTTGCAGATGACAGTACTTTAGACAACATCTATGAATTTAACTCTGCTGCGGAATCAAACATTCATTCTATTGCTTCCAATCGCAGGGAGTTATTCAGTTCGCTGAACTCGGATCTCAACTTAATCCTGGAATGGGGCAGGAAAAACAGAGTAGAGTTCAACGCATCCAAGACACAGGCCTGTCATCTATCCCTCAAACGGGATGCTTCAGTGTTGTCTAACAATGTAACCTTTGATGGTGCACGGCTTACCACTTCGGAGAATTTCTCACTGTTGGGCGTCAAAATTAGTGACCACCTAAATTGGGCCCAGCATATCTTTGATATTGCCCTGGACGCCTCTAAACGCCTAGGTGTTCTCCGAAAATGCAAAAAATATTTCACACCCATCGACATAGCAACCATCTATAAGGCCTACATTAGACCACGTTTAGAGTATAACTCGCATGTTTGGGCTGGGGCACCCAAAACACACCTCGCGTTGCTCGATCGTATTCAAAAACATGCGTTCCGACTGATTGGAGACGAAACCATCACGTCTTCTATAGATTCTCTTGAGCATCGCAGAAGTCTCGGAGTACTCAGCATTTACTATCGTTATTTCCACGGTAAATGCAGTACAGAACTAAGCGCACTCATTCCTCCACTGCATACTTTTCCCCGGAATACTCGCCAAGCTGAACGCGCACACGAGTACACGGTCAAACCCTTGCCTTCTCGTACAGTGAAATTTAGGCAGTCATTCATTTCCCGAACGTCAAGACTTTGGAACGATTTGCCAGCTAGTTTGTTTCCCAACAAGTACAGTCTGTGGTGTTTCAAGAACAATGTCCACCGTCATTTTCCACCTTAATACCTCCACTTCCTTTTCCTATACCGACATAGCTGTGCATTGCATTAAAGGGTGACCCCCTAAGTTATACTCGGTGCTGTAAAAAAAAAAAAATCTCGGAACCATTGTCAGCATGGACGGCGGAGCCGAAAAGGATGTTGAGGCTCGGCTAAATAAAGCTCGTCAGGCCTTCGGTATCCTTTCCCCTTTCTCGAGGTTAAGAGAGATCTCCCTTCGCACGAAGCTGTGAGTTTTTGACGCATGCAAATTCGTGTTGTTATATGGTTGTACTGTTTGCAAAGTGACCGTTGGACTTAGCAAGCAACTACAGACTTTCGTGAACCAATGCCTCCGACGCATTTTAGGAATATTCTGGCCAGAAGTGGTCTCCAATGACGAACTCTGGAGCACAACTGGCCAGACTAAAATAGGTTTTGAGATTCAAAGGTGGAAGTGGCAGTGGATCGGTCATACTTTGAGGAAACCAGAGCAAAACATCGCCAAATAGGCTCTAGATTATAATCATCAAGGAAGACGTCAGGTTGGTTGACCATGTAACACATGGAAGCGGGTAGTTGAGCAGGAAACCAGAGGAATAAACAAGTCCTGGCAACAGCTTAAGGCAGATGCTCAGGATCGCGCCTTGTAGAAGAGACTTGTTTCTGTCCTATGCCCCTATAGGGGGTCTTAACAGGAATTTGATTGACTCATCTCGAGCTATGTTAAATTTTCACTCGCCTGCATTTCGCGCGCTCATTTTAATGGCTAAGTTAAATTTTTATTAGGGAGTCGTAACCAGAGTAACTGCCATTTTTCAATGAACCTGGTTCACTAGTCTCAACTTAAGGATTATTTTATTTCACATGCGTGAATTAGCTTCGTGAAATGTGATAGATTCTAAATTCCCCTGTGGACACATTATATTTTTCGCAACTATTTAGCTTCAGTATGACCTGAGCAAACTTTATGCGTGAAATTTCCACGAATATTTAGCTGCAATACCACAAGCATTGGATATATAGTTTTGCTCGAGGGGAGTACTAGGCTTAATATGGATGGACGCTGGAACATCACGTTTAAGGGAACAGGCCTGTGTTTTTGAGGCGGTGAACTCTACTCTAGTTATTCTGCTCATTCCCAGATTAGGTTAGATGCAACCGTGACGCAGTGAGCGTTATTAATTGTGTCGAATTCATAGATATTATTCAGGTATATTCATCTGCAAAGCAAGTAACGTATTGAAGTTGGACTACAAAAGGTCATTAATAAAAATAAAAAAGAGTATGACTGACAGAACAATGCCTTGAGGAAGACCGGAATCTATGAGAAAGTGGAAAGATGTCACTCGATCCATTAAGACTGGTATGGAGCGTGCATAGAAGAAACTCTCAACCCATTTTACGAAGCTGACTACTTTGAGCTTCACTAGGAGATATTTATGCCAAACTCTGTCCAACACTTTAGCGATGTGAAGTGCAAGAACTTGCGCTTCCCGAAATTAATGCAAAGAAGAGTTCCAACGTTCAGTTAGACGTATCTAGAGGTCACATGTGGAACGTTCGGAACGAAATCCGTATTGAAGGTTATTGATAAGTTATCTTCAAAATAGCGGACTATTTTGCGATTGACAGCCGTCTCCATCAAAGTCCCTAGGAAAGTAGGAGAGGTGAAATAAAAAATAGAAAAGTATTTCATTTGTGTCACATATGGCTAGTATGGCTTAATATTATTTAAATTATTATCTTCATATTTTGATGAAAAACTGAGATAGCTATTAATAAAATTTCAGATGATGATTGCCTCACCGTTTGTAACGCTAAAGCAAAATCGCACAAAATCGCACTGAGTCTCCTAGGGTACAAAAATATTGGCTGTCGCTTAGGAACCTCGATTCACAGTGACCATCTGCCTATCAATCTCTCTCTTTCTCTCTCTCCATCACTCGCTCTGTCTACGATATTACTCTCGAACGCTTTGAGTTATCGTGCTGAAATTTGTTTTATATACTTTTCAGCAAAAATAAACTTTAAGCTCGTGAACGGGCTACACCTCCTTCTATCCCATCTTTCTCCCAACCCCTCCGTCTACTCCATTCCATACAAATTTCATGATATTTCATAATTTCAAGAAATCGATTTTTCTCCGAAACTATTTAAGCTTTAGACTTGAAAATAAGATCAAAATAGAATGATGTGAATATCATTAACGTCAAAAAATATTGATCCGATCCACTTACTCGTTCCACTCCTCCCATAGAAATACACAATTTTCAAAAATGCATTTCTTCGATTTTCATTGCAACTAGCAAAGCTATAACAATGATTTTTTGGCAGAAATAATTTTATTATAATTGCAACCAATTTTGAAAGAAAACTATCAACTTCACCTAACTCTTTCTACCTGCTTCTATACAAATTTCACAAAGTTTTAAAAAAATCTTTAATCTTGAAAAATGTTTATTTATTTTGCTTTCATCCGCGTACTCCTCGTACCCTTTCCTATACAAATGTATAATTTTGGTAAAAGCATTATATCGATTTCAGTTAAAACTGGAAACAAAATTGTTTTCCTCAATTTTTCCCTTAATAATTGCAATAAATGCTAAAATCAGTTCGCTTCACTACTTCCAAATTTTCAGGGTAGCAAGTTTTTTTTACTAATTGTATCACAGTACTTTATTATTAGAATAATACAATCAAATACAATCGGGTGAATGGCTAGCTCTTCTTCTGCTCGGAAGTTTGTTGAAAATTTAGAAAACTTAAGCCTGCTGTATTTTATTCAAAATTATCTTAATTGGTTCAATATTACCGAGAATTAGTTATTTTATCTAGATAAAACGAAGTGGCTATAATAAGAGCTTTAAAAGTATGAAGCTCTTTTCACTCAATCACACTGCATATTGGTTTTTTCTTTTTAAGAATTTGTACTCCTAGTGAAATATTTGGAACAGGAGTGCATATCAAGTTCTATCTTTTATTGTGAAAAGTTCTCTTGGTCAATGCCATTCATTTAACATATAGGTTTTCCGGTTTTTCCTTAATTTCAGTACGACTTCAAACTAAACAACTTCTTCGTAATAAGAACCCATAAACCTTTCGCATTTAATTTACAGGCAAGCAAATATACGTGATGCACAGTATGAGCATGGGCAAGAATTTTCGATTAGAATCAACAAGTGTCCTCCTATTGATTTCCCCAAAATTTCTTTTGAAACGACTATTTCATAACAGGAGCACAAAGTCAGCATGTCTTTATAGCTAAAACCATAAATATACAAACTATTTGATCGCAGGTATAAGAACAGAATCGTTTTCAGCATAAATTTTCAAGGTGAATCCAAGTATTATTTTTAATATTCAGTGTAGTTTCTTCGAAGATTAATTGTAAGGTGCAAAAGAGTCAATCAGTAAATTGTACTTGAGTTTTTTTTTTGTTCATTCTCCGAATTAGCTCGAATGTTGCAATTGTGTTCAATTTTACATTTTTTTCCGCGGTTATAACAAATAACGTAGGATCGATATTTTTTTTATTATTATTTATTAACCTCATTATTAGCAAGAAAGATCTTTATGGGATAACCCCATAACAACGAAATATTTTCTTACTCACCCACTCGGCATAAGTTAGCATAGGTAATCAAGCAAAGTTAGTCAGCATTTTTCTATTACGTGTATCGCCATAATCTCTTACGTTTCGTATCCTAATTTCATGATATTTTAGCCCATCTACCTAACTTAATTTCATTAGGCACTTATGGTGTAGTTGTTGTTACGAAATTACATATATGGGCGGCATATTCAAGACTGATCCAAGTGGCTTCATATCTTATTTAGCTCCTTTGAAGTAACCAAATTGTAATTGTTGTGATGTAAGTAACCGATAGCAAGAAGTATCGTAAGTATAGTAAATTTATTTATTAGTTGCTTGAAGCTCAGGCGTTTCTTGTACAAATTCTAAGCAATTACGTAATGTTGGCCTGATGACCGGTGTAACTGCTGGCAATGCAATGCAAGGCTTGGATATTAGATGGCTGGCTACTCCTACACCCCGCAAAACATGACCTGAGCAAACAATAAAATGCCATGGATAAAGCTTGCCGGGAGTAGAAACTAATTCCGATTAAAGTAGGTACGGAGATTTGCATCATTCGTAGCTGGTGCATAGCTTCTAGAGGTCAATCTGATCGCTGTCGTATTTCACTCGATAGTATAGAAACTTTAATGTCATGGCAAGAAACCAAATGGATAGCTTGTTAAATATATTTCGTACTCTGAGTATGGCGCAGCTGAAATCTGTTATAGGATATGGCAAATTCGTAGGTCAAAATTACGATCATTTTGATTTATGGTATGCAAATTTGGGTTCGTTTTTTTCGCGGCTTGACACTGAACAAGGCCACGGCATTTAATATCGCCACAATTCATTTCGGATTACAAGTCAATTAAAAATTATGGTAAAAAACGCTTAAAAAATGTTGATGTCATTCCATCAAGCTCAGTGGTTCGTTGTGGCTTTTGAAATCATTAACTTGGGGAGTTTCACCTTTAAAAAATTCTCAGATAAATTCAGGTGATAATATTTACCTTTGAAATTACACCATCATAAGCGATCTCATCAGGCGATTATACCTTAGCTATGTAAATTACGAAACATATTGCCGGTTATCACAAAAGCATCTAGAGGTCATGACTATCCTTATAGGATGCATATCATTCTATTCAGAAAGAATAACATTTTTCACGGTACTCGCAATTATATTGTTACACGTGACATATCCAACGAATTGACAGAAATTGGTCATCGAAAGCGCTGGTAAATAGCCCACTATCGATTTCAATTGAACCGTCACAGTTCAAATCGAGGTCACGATGTCAAATACCCGCAGCTCATTCTCATAAGCATGTTCGATATTATTGTTTTCCTAGAACTGGAAGTTATTTCCAGGGAAAAACCTTGAAGGTCAAGCAATAAATTACCCGATCAATAATAATTGATAAGTTTCGGTTGAATTGAAACGAAAATAATTCTTATACGATTGTGGGTGTTTTGACTGGGATTTCTTGTATGAAATGTTCGTATCTGTACCTTCTGTTTTGTAGGTAGGTACCTCAACATACGATTTTAGTTCTGTTCTATTAAAAAATAGAATAATAAAGTAAAACATACAACTTACCTGTTTTAGATCAGCTTTCACGAAAATTATAGACTCTTCTACGATAATGTTTTCCGGTGACATGCAGTTACAACAATCCGAATGCATGTAAAAATTTTAGTGAAAAGGTTGCTTGTATGTATGATAATCCAAAATGTTGGCTATGTTATTCGATTAAATGCAAGTAGGCATGTAATAAAATTGTGTGTCGTTGCTACGGTTCGTTTAAGGCACATATTCTGTGTGACATGATGGTTAACCCATTTTTATCGAGTGAAATATTATTACGAAAGAAGTAAGCAGTATCGAATGCAGCAAAATTAATCCTGAAACGAAAATAAGTAGGTTGAAAATTAAAATTTTTTTTTTTTGAAAAATTGAGAATTGAAGCTATAGGATTAGTTAGAGCAATTTTTGTTAAACTGAATAAAGGAGTGCAGGGTAAATGAGAGAGTAGCTAGTACGTTCTTATGGCTTCATTTATTATTCACAGAATTCTTCATGTCCTTGAATGAACGATCTTTGATCAAAATGATATTATTTTCGGAAAAAAATCTTTGAATGTATATAAAATCTTAAATATATCAAAAAGCAAGAATTTCCAATCTTGCTAAGCACCTTTCTTAAATTTTCATGACCCATAATTATGCAAATTGTGAAAAATTATTCTAAATAAGGTAAACGGCCCAGTAATGAATAATGTCCCAATAATGAATAATATGTCACTTTATTTTGAATTTTAAGCAAATAGTTCAATTCTTATTAAAACCATCAATTAAAAATCAAACTGAGGATAGTTTTCTAAATAGTCGCTATTTTTCCGATTTACCGTATTAACATTATTGCTCGGAAAATGATTAAGCTTAACGGAAGTGCAAAACATTAAGCAACATCAGTTGTTGACTGTCCATTGTGTTAAGAGGAAGTGAAATCGAAATCTTTGAGCGCAGTATTAAAAATGTGGCTTCAGAGACAAAATACTGTTGCGACTGATAATTTAACTTTCAAGGAATTCATAAATTTATTTAAATATATATTTTTTCATATTTGATAGCTTAATTTCTAGTTATTCATGACTGGGACATAGTTTATATCATTTGAGCCAGTGATGAATGCAATTATTCATTACTAGGTAAATCGCAAGACAAAGATAATATTAAATTTCTTAGACGGGTTTTAAAATATCTGATTAAGAAAATAAGGGGTATTCTGCCTTATAGTATAAGGCTTAGAATGAGCAACGTTGAATATACTATTTTCTTCTTTAATATCGTGCCAGGAACTTCAATTGCTAACTTGCACATATATTCATTATTAGGTCATAAGTACTATTCATCACTAGCTAAATGTGCTTTGTTTCATGCATCACATATCATTTGAAACTCTGTGTAACATATTTTTATATCTTAGGTTCTTAAATAATGGCGCCGAAATTTAAATACGCGGAAAATGATTTGCTTGATGCTTTAAAAGCAGTAAAAAATTGATCGTCCATTTATCAAGCGAGTAAGGCTCACGGAATACCATTTACGGCTCTTTACTACAAAAGCAAAGGGGATAGGCCACTGGCCAGGAAAATGGGTCCAATGACTATTTTGTCAATGGAAGAGGAAAACATATTTGAACGGTGGCTCTTACATTTAGGAGATGCAGGATTTCAGTGACAAAAGAACAGCTTCTGGAAAGTGTTCAACTTTATCTTATAAAGCTTAAAAGAAAAACAATTTTTAAAGATTCTAAGCCTGGTGGGTATTAATTTATTTCGTTAGAAACGGAACCACTTCATTTAATTTTTTGTGATATTATTTACTTAAGGCGACATTGGTTTGAAGCTTTTTTAAGACGCCATCCAACAATTGCATCACGTGTGTCGCAAAACTTAACCACTGCACGAGCCTCGGTAACTGAAAATAGCATTCGGAAATGGTTTGACGAAATAGAATCATACATTTCTTCAAATGGTTTATCATCAGTATTGGAATATCCTAGCAGAATATTTAATGTGGACGGAACAGCGTTTTTTTATCACCTAAAGAAAAAAGAGTTCTTGTTCGTAAAGGTGAGAAGGCTGTATACAACTTTAGTAGTAATGACAACAAGGAATGTGTAACAGTTTTATTAGCTGGCAGTGCTTCAGGTTCAGGAGAAATGCCACCCCCGATGGTATTACTTGCATATAAGAGAATTCCCTGAGGTTAATAGTACACCGAAAAACTGGGGACTTGGAATGCCTGACAATGGGTGGATGACGGGGGAACTATTTTATGAATATATTTCCAACGTATTCTATCCTTGGGTCATCAGCAAGTGTATAGAATTCCCCATTATATTATTTGTAGATGGTAACACCAGCCATATGACATTGGAATTGAGTAAGTTTTGTGTAGAGTAAAGAATTGTTCTCATTGCGCTTCTTCCAAATGCAACCCATATTCTACAGTCAATGGACGTGGCAGTTTTCCACCCACTAAAAAGTATGTGGAGAGAAGCTGTTCACAAATGGAGAGTAGAAAATGAACAGATGCGTCTTGCAAAAGTTGATTTTCCAAAGTTACTTGATTCTGTATTAAAATCTGTCAAAGTACAGACTCTCCAAAATGGATTTCGTGCTTGTGGCCTGTATCGGTTAAACGCAAATGGTATTAATTATAGCAAAATTATAAAAGGAGTTAAAGCTTCCGAAACCATAACTACGGATCATGGTCGTGAATTCCATGATAAATCTAGCTTCATGGCATTTTTTGAAGTAGAAATTCCAGAGAAACTCGATGATTTCAGGAAATCAGGCCGAGTTTGGGAAGGAAGGGTTTCAGATGAATCCTTATTTTACCTTTGGAAGAAAATATCCGACAAAACACAAAATTTTAATGTAACTTCAACTCCTCGGCATATATGTCGACACTGATCAATTTATTTCGCCACAACTATGCTCAACACCAACTTTAGAGACATCAGCCTTACGAGGGTCGTTTGATAAGTCCCTGGCCCAAGTAAGAAAAAAGCATTTTTTCCAGAAAATTTTTTTTTATTTTTCAACATAATCTCCCTGGAGGTTAATACATTTGGTCCAACGTTTCTCAAGTCCTTTCATACCGTTCAAAAAGAAATTTTTGTCACAGTCTGCAAAAAATTGGGAAACGGCGTCTTTCACCTCTTGGTTCGATGAAAATTTTTGTCCACCGAGGTGAGTTTTCAATTTGGGGAACAAAAAAATGTCACATGGGGCCAAGTCGGGCGAATAAGGTGGGTGGTCAACGATCTCATACCGCAAATCGTGTAATTTGGACATGGAAACCGCGCAGGTGTGGACAGGGGCGTTGTCGTGGTGGAACAAGATCTTCTTTTCTCTTCGCGTGACACGTCAACTTAGAATGGCTGCCAAAAACAAACTGTCACCTACAGAAACCTGAAAAAATTCATGAGACCGTTCGAAAGTGCCATCTACCTAGCGATAGCAAACACTTTTTCGTGAAACCACGTTTTGTCATTTGGGACAGGGACTTATCAAACGACCCTCGTACCATCTGGAATATCATTGGTTTTTGAAAAAGAAAAAGAGCTTCTTCTTAGTAATTATACGTGGTTAGAAATGGAGTCCAATTGATAGAATTGACAAATATGAATTTGGAAACGACAACAGTCCAGCTTCTTTCATTCGAATTAATTGCACCTGAACAAGGCGCTTCGCAGATAGGTCCAATTGATAGTAGCTGTACATCACCTAAATCAGTCACTTTTCTAGAAGATGAAAATATACCACCAGGTATCTCAACGCCGAAGAAAAAAGTTCAAGTTCTTACAAAAAAACGAGACAAACTCCCTGCGGTAGTTACTTCAAAGGTTTGGTTAGACTATTATAACAACAAGGAGAAAATAAAGAAAAAAATAGAAGCGGATAATAAAGATAGGAAAGCCGAGAAAGAAAAGAGAAAGAAGAGAAAGAAGCCTACGATCACTCAAGTTGATGTTCGCAAAAAACCTATTTTTAAAGATAATAACGAAGAAAAGAATAAACTTGATTTGACTGTGGGAAAGTTTGTCGTTTACGAGGATGAATATTTTCCTGGAAGAATAAGACACATATCAAGCTAAGAATGTTTTGTAACAGTAATGAGCGGAATAAATACATGGAAATGGCCAATAAAAGAAGATATTTTGTGGTATAAATTGGAGCAAATCGTTGAAGTTATATTGGAACCACAACCTTTCAACCAACGAGGATGTTTTTTAGTTCCAGAAATCAGAAAATACAGAAAGCCAATGTAATCCCTTCAATTATCAATGAAATTTATGTACACTACCAGCAAAATGAAAATGATTATTTTTTTTGATAGTTTTAAAAGTTCATCATTAGAGTTAGAAAAAATTTTTTTTATTTATATATAATTAAAATGTGATATGCTTTATAAGAATTTATTTGTTTTTACTTTAACACAATAAAAATGTATCCTTTAATCAATCGAGCTTAATTTTATATTCATAACTGGTACAGCAATATATTCATAACTAAAGCAATGGATATTTTAGCTATTCATTACTGGGACATTTCAAAGACTTTATACAAATGGTAAAATAAGATCTGTTTTTTGCAAAAAGTGAAATTCAATTTGAATTTATATTTACAACAATTTATTCTACCATATAATTGCAGTAAAATCAATTTCAGAGAGTTCCAACGCTATATAACTCAAAATAATCTCCAGAAAAAGGTTACATTATTCATAACTGGGACATTTACCTTATTGAGAATTAATTTTAATCAAATTTTCAATCTAACACAATAAATTCTTAAAATCCTATAATTTATTTATTACAACATAGTAGTAGGGATATACCGGTTCTGGAGCAGGAAGTGAAATCGATACTTATCGATTATCGATTACCCATCCCGATTATCTATCGATATTGGTTATTGGAAAAGTGCATTCGATTATTGGAAAAGTGCATTCGATTATTGGAAAAGTGCATTCGATTATTGGAAAAGTGCATTCGATTATTGGAAAAGTGCATCAGATTATTGGTTATAGGTGAGTATAGGTATTTGTTATAGGTGAGTATAGATAAGAGATTATTGGTTATAGGTGAGTATAGATAAGAGATTATTGGTTATAGGTGAGTATAGATAAGAGATTATTGGGATGATATAGATTGTATGTGTGTATGTGTGTGTGTGGAGATTGTTATTATTATGAATAGCGTGGGATTATTTCATGACGTCATCAATTTGGGGGCTTAGAGTATTCGACCGATAAGAGATAAGAGTTTTAAGTATTATGATTCATATGTATATGATGATTGGTATTGTGGAGTTTTTTTATCTGAATTAAAATAATTTTTGGTTTAGAGTATTATGTAGATAAGAGAATGTTTACGAATTAGATAATTAGGTTTTATATATGCTAAAATTGGTAATTGAATTCTTTGTGGTTAAAAATGTTTTAGAGATAAGAGATTTAAGAATTATGATTCATATATGATGATGAAATTGATATTAACAGGAATAAACACGTTTGTTTGTTATCAATTGGACTTTGAACTTTATCGTTTTATTGCGAAATAATTGTAAGCAAGATACAGACAGGAATAAACATGTTTGCTCGTTATCTTTTTGACTTTAAACTTTGTGGGTGGTTTTATCGTGAAATAATTGTAGCGGTTGAGAGTGTTCTTTGTAGATTAGAGAACGTTAAATTAATTTCATATGGACTAAAAACGGTTTTTTTGTTGTGTAGGAGTTTCCTGTGTTGTTTTTTTTTGCGATAAGAAGCGTGAGAACATTCAATTTTCTTTGTTTGTGGTTTATGTATTGGTGTGACATAGATAAGAGATTTAGTATAAAAAGAACAGCAAAAACCTCCTCGGCTATAGTTTGTCTTCAAAATTCGTAAAGTGAAGTTAATAAAGTGATTTTAATACATTAAAAATGGAGTCTATAATTTGCAAAGTGTGTGGAGTGATTTTCCCGACGGCTGATGGTCTGAAAAGACACACAGAAAATAATCACAGTAAGTGTTGACTTAAGCTTTTTTTTTTTTAATTTTTTCTAGCTTTTACAAAATGTATATTTTAATTAGAAAATACTACGGTGAACCGCAACGCAATAGGAGGGAGGAAGGAACTAGCGGCAATACGAACCCATGCATATGATTTTTCTATGAAACGATTGGGAACACCAGTGAAGAACATCATACCACATAAAATGATGAAACTTAGCCCACCTTCATCTTTCAAACTTTGTGATTTGTGTCAGGTGATGGTGAAAATACTAGACTGGAATCACCACATTCGTACAAACACACACAAAAGGAATAACATTCAGAGTGTTGATCAACATTTCAAGTATATCAAGAGCACATACAAGAAGAGAATTCAAACGCTTATTTTTGAAAATAAAAGCGATAATGTGCTAATTCCAGAAATATTCTTAAAAAGTCTAGAGGAACCACTAATGGTCATCTTAAAAAAAATATTGGAAACATCATCGGCTATAAAGTTTAACATTGAGCTATTTGGAGACTACATGAAAACGTGTTTGAAAGATGATAAAGAAGAAAGCGAATGTGTTATAAGCATCAAATCGTTTCAAACAAAAATGCAAACCATTCTGAATAAATGTGACTTGCAAATAGCGTTCAAGAATAACGTAGATAGTATTATAAAGAAAATGCAAGAATTTCAAGAAAGAGATAGTGGATGGACTCTGGTGAAAATAACCCACTGCGAAATATGCATCAACGAATACAAGCCGTTTAGGGGAACCAAATACGTGTGTTTACCACCTTTCATAAAAAACAAACATGCTTGTGTAAACGTAAAAAACAAAGATGAATTCTGTTTTAAATGGAGTCTAATCTCTGCATTGTTGCCGGTGAAATACAGTTCAGACAGACCATCATCATACCATATAGCCGATATTACAGAAAGTGTTATACATCTTAGCAATGGTATATCATTGGATTTCAACGGTCTCGAGTTTCCACTGGACGTGCAGAAAATAGCAAAGTTTGAGGAATTAAACACGTCAATAAGCATCAATGTATTTGGGTATGAAGCGGAAAAAATTGTAGGTCCGTATTACAACACAAAGAACGAAAAAAAGTGTCATATCAATTTATTATTGATACAAGGCACTGATGACCTGAATCACTACGTCTGGATCAAGAACATTTCAAGGTAATAACATTGAGTTTTTTTTTTTATATTCTTTTTTTTTTTTAATTTTGTTTTTCTTTCTGTTTTAGGTTGATCCAGCATCAACAGACTCTTTACAATCATAAAATTTTCATTTGTAATTCATGTCTGCAACATTTCCATAGTGAGGAAGCCCAATCACAACATAAAAATGAGTGTGGTAAGGTTGTGTCCAGCATGCCAACTCTAGAAAAATCAACTTTAGAATTTCAACACTATGAGCGCCAAATGGATGTGCCATTCGTAATTTATGCAGACTTTGAGTGTTTACTTGAAGAGGTTAGTACCTGTTTTGTCGACCCAGGAACATCTTCATCAGCTGTTGTACAGGAGCACAAACCATGTGCCTTTTCATATTATATTAAGTGTAATTTTAATTCGTCGTTAGATAGGTTAAGAGTGTATAAGGGTAAAGAATCCTCTAAAAATTTTCTCGATTCGCTTGTGAGGGATGTGAGGTGGCTCTATTCCAATTTTATTATGAAGCCAAAACCTATACCTAGACTGACAACACAACAGATGAAAATTCAGACTGAAACGGAACTTTGCCACATGTGTAAGAAACCTCTTCTCGACGACAGAGTAATAGACCACTGCCATTTAACGGGGGAATATAGGGGTCCAGCTCATAATCAATGTAATTTATTATTTAGAGTGCCTAAATTCTTTCCAATCTTTTTTCACAACTTTTCTGGGTATGATTGTCATTTATTCGTAAAAGAACTAGGGAATATAGATGGTGATATAAAAGTAATACCTCAAAATAAAGAACGGTACATTTCCGTATCGAAGAGAATTACAGTTAGTGATATGAATACAATAGAATTAAGATTTTTAGATTCAATTAGATTTATGAACAGTAGTTTAGATGAACTTGTTCGATATTTACCCGAGGCAAAACTGGAGACAATACGTTCAATATACGGTGAAGAAAACAAATTTAAGCTGCTCACAAGAAAGGGTGTATTTCCCTATGAGTATGTAAATTCGTGGACTCGTCTGAATGATGATTGTTTGCCGCCAAGGGAAAATTTCGCGAGCAAGTTAACAAATAGTGAGTGCAGTGAAAGCGATTATGAACACGCACAAAAAGTTTGGAAAGAATTTAATTGTAAGACGCTTTCGGATTATTTAGAATTGTATTTGAAAACAGATGTATTGCTTTTAACGGACGTATTTGAAAATTTTAGAAAAATTTGTAAACAAATCTATGAGCTGGATCCCTGTCAATACTATACTGTTCCGGGGTTAGCGTGGGACGCTATGTTAAAAACGACAAACATTAAACTAGAACTTTTGACTGACATAAACATGTATAATTTTATTAAACGCGGTATTAGAGGGGGTATTACACAATGTTCGCATCGACACTCTGTGGCCAACAACAAATACATGGACAATTTCGACGAAACGAAACCCTCTAAATATATTACATATTTGGATGCCAATAATTTATACGGGTGGGCAATGTCTCAACCTCTTCCACATTCTTCATTCGCATGGGTTGAAAATATCAACGAAATCGACATTCGCAATATTCCACTGGATTCCGATATTGGATACATATTAGAGGTTGACTTAGAGTATCCCGATTCAAAACATAATGAACATAACGATTTACCTTTTTGTGCAGAAAACAAAGCAGCACCCGGTTCTAAAACAAATAAGCTAATAACGGATTTAACAAATAAACATAAATATATTATCCACTATCGGAATCTACAACAGTGCCTAGAGAATGGTTTGAAACTTGTTTGCATTCATAGGATTTTACAGTTTAAACAGTCTGATTGGTTAAAAAGTTATATTGATTTAAATAATTATCATCGTACAAAAAGCACAAATTCATTCGAAAAAAATTTCTTTAAATTATTAAACAACGCGGTATACGGGAAAACAATGGAGAATGTGGAAAAGAGAAAAGACGTAAAATTAGTTACAAAATGGGAAAGTAAGGGAAGAAGTTTAGGTGCTCGCGCTCTTATAGCCAAGCCAAACTTTCATAGTGTAGCTATATTTTCTGATACAATGGTTGCTATTCAAATGGAGAGAGTTAATGTTTGTTATGATAAACCAATTTATTTAGGTTTTACCGTTCTTGATATTTCCAAGCTAAAGATGTACGACTTCCACTACAACTACATAAAACCTAAATATTCAGAAAATGCTCTTTTAAATTATATGGACACGGATTCGTTTATTTATACAATTCAGACAGACGATTTTTATAGAGACATTATAGACGACATTGACAGACACTTTGATACTTCAGAGTATTCGAAAGACAATCCCTATAACATTCCATTAAAAAATTGTAAAATTCTAGGACTAATGAAAGACGAGACGCACGGAAAAATAGTCAAGGAATTTATAGGGTTACGATCGAAAATGTATTCTCTAAGTATCGACAATGACAAGACAATTAAAAAGGCAAAGGGCGTTAAAAAGACTGCAACGGACAAATTGACTATTGATAATTATAGAGACTGCTTGTATAGAGAAAAAATTTTTAGAGGAAATATGTATATATTTAGATCTAAGCTTCATACCATTTACACAGAATGTATTAATAAGGTAGCTTTAAGCCATTTAGATGATAAGAGATTAATTAAGAATGATAAAATTAGTACATATGCATGGGGACATTATAAAATTTAGAATTTAAGATAATAATAAAATTAGGTCTAACTTACATAAAATTATTTAGAATTTAAGATAATAATAAAATATGTATATAGGTCTAAGTTATATAAAATTTATACTGTATGTATTAATAAGATAGCTTTAAGCCATTTAGATGATAAGAGAAACATTGTGATATTTAGAATTTAAGATAATAAAAAAAAAAATAATTCTTAATATATAACAGCTTTGTTTCAATCACAATTAGAAACCTTTTTTACATTTTTCAGCACATAAAGCCAATTTCTTATTTTCTATTCTTAAATTACACTACATTTGAATTGTATTCAACTCTGCGATATCGTCAACTTTACATGTTCCAACAGGAAATCTCGTTATCAGCATTCGTATGTTTGAAAGTCAACCAAGATCAATAGAGGAAAAAAAAAAATATTCTGTGTTTAAGATAAAAGTGTTTCCATCCAAGATCAAGGTCATCGACATGCTGATTATGATATGACTATGCAAAAAAATTCGCACATCTTGCATATTTATAGAAATTTTAAAACATTTCACTGAATCAAAGTCTTCATATTGATTATATATATATATAGTAGTTGTATTTATTTGATATTGGATAAATTTTAGAATACATGACTGCTGAGTGTTGTAGGGAAAAGTATAGATTTTTAAATATTCGAGAATCAATGTGATTATAAGATGATATCAAGTTAGGTGAGATGGTTTTCAAGCTGTTATTAGTTGGTTGCAAGCTGGTTGCAAGCTGGTATCAGTTGGTTTCAAGTTGGTTACAAGCTGTTATTAGTTGGTTGCAAGCTGGTTTCAAGTTGGTATTAGTTGGTTGCAAGCTGGTTACAAGCTGTTATTAGTTGGTTTCAAGTTGGTTACAAGCTGTTATTAGTTGGTTTCAAGTTGGTTACAAGCTGTTATTAGTTGGTTGCAAGCTGGTTTCAAGTTGGTATTAGTTGGTTTCAAGTTGGTTACAAGCTGTTATTAGTTGGTTGCAAGTTGGCTGCAAAGCTGGTATCAGTTGGTTGCAAGGTGGTATTAGTTGGTTGCAAGGTGGTATCAGTTGGTTGCAAGGTGGTATTAGTTGGTTGCAAGGTGCCTCAGTACAGAAGCTGTATTAAAGCAGTACGATATCTGTTAATCTGTTGTTGTTGTGTAAGAAGGAAAAATGCAGAAGTCGATCGATAAAGATATTCTTAGACAAGTTATAAAGTCTACTAACTCGATACGTAAAAAATATAAACAATTAAAAATCGGTAGAGTTAATGCTGAGACTCGACAAGAACAACAGATTAACAGATATCGTACTGCTTTAATACAGCTTCTGTACTGAGGCACCTTGCAACCAACTAATACCACCTTGCAACCAACTGATACCACCTTGCAACCAACTAATACCACCTTGCAACCAACTGATACCAGCTTTGCAGCCAACTTGCAACCAACTAATAACAGCTTGTAACCAACTTGAAACCAACTAATACCAACTTGAAACCAGCTTGCAACCAACTAATAACAGCTTGTAACCAACTTGAAACCAACTAATAACAGCTTGTAACCAACTTGAAACCAACTAATAACAGCTTGTAACCAGCTTGCAACCAACTAATACCAACTTGAAACCAGCTTGCAACCAACTAATAACAGCTTGTAACCAACTTGAAACCAACTGATACCAGCTTGCAACCAGCTTGCAACCAACTAATAACAGCTTGAAAACCATCTCACCTAACTTGATATCATCTTATAATCACATTGATTCTCGAATATTTAAAAATCTATACTTTTCCCTACAACACTCAGCAGTCATGTATTCTAAAATTTATCCAATATCAAATAAATACAACTACTATATATATATATATAATCAATATGAAGACTTTGATTCAGTGAAATGTTTTAAAATTTCTATAAATATGCAAGATGTGCGAATTTTTTTGCATAGTCATATCATAATCAGCATGTCGATGACCTTGATCTTGGATGGAAACACTTTTATCTTAAACACAGAATATTTTTTTTTTTCCTCTATTGATCTTGGTTGACTTTCAAACATACGAATGCTGATAACGAGATTTCCTGTTGGAACATGTAAAGTTGACGATATCGCAGAGTTGAATACAATTCAAATGTAGTGTAATTTAAGAATAGAAAATAAGAAATTGGCTTTATGTGCTGAAAAATGTAAAAAAGGTTTCTAATTGTGATTGAAACAAAGCTGTTATATATTAAGAATTATTTTTTTTTTTATTATCTTAAATTCTAAATATCACAATGTTTCTCTTATCATCTAAATGGCTTAAAGCTATCTTATTAATACATACAGTATAAATTTTATATAACTTAGACCTATATACATATTTTATTATTATCTTAAATTCTAAATAATTTTATGTAAGTTAGACCTAATTTTATTATTATCTTAAATTCTAAATTTTATAATGTCCCCATGCATATGTACTAATTTTATCATTCTTAATTAATCTCTTATCATCTAAATGGCTTAAAGCTACCTTATTAATACATTCTGTGTAAATGGTATGAAGCTTAGATCTAAATATATACATATTTCCTCTAAAAATTTTTTCTCTATACAAGCAGTCTCTATAATTATCAATAGTCAATTTGTCCGTTGCAGTCTTTTTAACGCCCTTTGCCTTTTTAATTGTCTTGTCATTGTCGATACTTAGAGAATACATTTTCGATCGTAACCCTATAAATTCCTTGACTATTTTTCCGTGCGTCTCGTCTTTCATTAGTCCTAGAATTTTACAATTTTTTAATGGAATGTTATAGGGATTGTCTTTCGAATACTCTGAAGTATCAAAGTGTCTGTCAATGTCGTCTATAATGTCTCTATAAAAATCGTCTGTCTGAATTGTATAAATAAACGAATCCGTGTCCATATAATTTAAAAGAGCATTTTCTGAATATTTAGGTTTTATGTAGTTGTAGTGGAAGTCGTACATCTTTAGCTTGGAAATATCAAGAACGGTAAAACCTAAATAAATTGGTTTATCATAACAAACATTAACTCTCTCCATTTGAATAGCAACCATTGTATCAGAAAATATAGCTACACTATGAAAGTTTGGCTTGGCTATAAGAGCGCGAGCACCTAAACTTCTTCCCTTACTTTCCCATTTTGTAACTAATTTTACGTCTTTTCTCTTTTCCACATTCTCCATTGTTTTCCCGTATACCGCGTTGTTTAATAATTTAAAGAAATTTTTTTCGAATGAATTTGTGCTTTTTGTACGATGATAATTATTTAAATCAATATAACTTTTTAACCAATCAGACTGTTTAAACTGTAAAATCCTATGAATGCAAACAAGTTTCAAACCATTCTCTAGGCACTGTTGTAGATTCCGATAGTGGATAATATATTTATGTTTATTTGTTAAATCCGTTATTAGCTTATTTGTTTTAGAACCGGGTGCTGCTTTGTTTTCTGCACAAAAAGGTAAATCGTTATGTTCATTATGTTTTGAATCGGGATACTCTAAGTCAACCTCTAATATGTATCCAATATCGGAATCCAGTGGAATATTGCGAATGTCGATTTCGTTGATATTTTCAACCCATGCGAATGAAGAATGTGGAAGAGGTTGAGACATTGCCCACCCGTATAAATTATTGGCATCCAAATATGTAATATATTTAGAGGGTTTCGTTTCGTCGAAATTGTCCATGTATTTGTTGTTGGCCACAGAGTGTCGATGCGAACATTGTGTAATACCCCCTCTAATACCGCGTTTAATAAAATTATACATGTTTATGTCAGTCAAAAGTTCTAGTTTAATGTTTGTCGTTTTTAACATAGCGTCCCACGCTAACCCCGGAACAGTATAGTATTGACAGGGATCCAGCTCATAGATTTGTTTACAAATTTTTCTAAAATTTTCAAATACGTCCGTTAAAAGCAATACATCTGTTTTCAAATACAATTCTAAATAATCCGAAAGCGTCTTACAATTAAATTCTTTCCAAACTTTTTGTGCGTGTTCATAATCGCTTTCACTGCACTCACTATTTGTTAACTTGCTCGCGAAATTTTCCCTTGGCGGCAAACAATCATCATTCAGACGAGTCCACGAATTTACATACTCATAGGGAAATACACCCTTTCTTGTGAGCAGCTTAAATTTGTTTTCTTCACCGTATATTGAACGTATTGTCTCCAGTTTTGCCTCGGGTAAATATCGAACAAGTTCATCTAAACTACTGTTCATAAATCTAATTGAATCTAAAAATCTTAATTCTATTGTATTCATATCACTAACTGTAATTCTCTTCGATACGGAAATGTACCGTTCTTTATTTTGAGGTATTACTTTTATATCACCATCTATATTCCCTAGTTCTTTTACGAATAAATGACAATCATACCCAGAAAAGTTGTGAAAAAAGATTGGAAAGAATTTAGGCACTCTAAATAATAAATTACATTGATTATGAGCTGGACCCCTATATTCCCCCGTTAAATGGCAGTGGTCTATTACTCTGTCGTCGAGAAGAGGTTTCTTACACATGTGGCAAAGTTCCGTTTCAGTCTGAATTTTCATCTGTTGTGTTGTCAGTCTAGGTATAGGTTTTGGCTTCATAATAAAATTGGAATAGAGCCACCTCACATCCCTCACAAGCGAATCGAGAAAATTTTTAGAGGATTCTTTACCCTTATACACTCTTAACCTATCTAACGACGAATTAAAATTACACTTAATATAATATGAAAAGGCACATGGTTTGTGCTCCTGTACAACAGCTGATGAAGATGTTCCTGGGTCGACAAAACAGGTACTAACCTCTTCAAGTAAACACTCAAAGTCTGCATAAATTACGAATGGCACATCCATTTGGCGCTCATAGTGTTGAAATTCTAAAGTTGATTTTTCTAGAGTTGGCATGCTGGACACAACCTTACCACACTCATTTTTATGTTGTGATTGGGCTTCCTCACTATGGAAATGTTGCAGACATGAATTACAAATGAAAATTTTATGATTGTAAAGAGTCTGTTGATGCTGGATCAACCTAAAACAGAAAGAAAAACAAAATTAAAAAAAAAAAAGAATATAAAAAAAAAAACTCAATGTTATTACCTTGAAATGTTCTTGATCCAGACGTAGTGATTCAGGTCATCAGTGCCTTGTATCAATAATAAATTGATATGACACTTTTTTTCGTTCTTTGTGTTGTAATACGGACCTACAATTTTTTCCGCTTCATACCCAAATACATTGATGCTTATTGACGTGTTTAATTCCTCAAACTTTGCTATTTTCTGCACGTCCAGTGGAAACTCGAGACCGTTGAAATCCAATGATATACCATTGCTAAGATGTATAACACTTTCTGTAATATCGGCTATATGGTATGATGATGGTCTGTCTGAACTGTATTTCACCGGCAACAATGCAGAGATTAGACTCCATTTAAAACAGAATTCATCTTTGTTTTTTACGTTTACACAAGCATGTTTGTTTTTTATGAAAGGTGGTAAACACACGTATTTGGTTCCCCTAAACGGCTTGTATTCGTTGATGCATATTTCGCAGTGGGTTATTTTCACCAGAGTCCATCCACTATCTCTTTCTTGAAATTCTTGCATTTTCTTTATAATACTATCTACGTTATTCTTGAACGCTACTTGCAAGTCACATTTATTCAGAATGGTTTGCATTTTTGTTTGAAACGATTTGATGCTTATAACACATTCGCTTTCTTCTTTATCATCTTTCAAACACGTTTTCATGTAGTCTCCAAATAGCTCAATGTTAAACTTTATAGCCGATGATGTTTCCAATATTTTTTTTAAGATGACCATTAGTGGTTCCTCTAGACTTTTTAAGAATATTTCTGGAATTAGCACATTATCGCTTTTATTTTCAAAAATAAGCGTTTGAATTCTCTTCTTGTATGTGCTCTTGATATACTTGAAATGTTGATCAACACTCTGAATGTTATTCCTTTTGTGTGTGTTTGTACGAATGTGGTGATTCCAGTCTAGTATTTTCACCATCACCTGACACAAATCACAAAGTTTGAAAGATGAAGGTGGGCTAAGTTTCATCATTTTATGTGGTATGATGTTCTTCACTGGTGTTCCCAATCGTTTCATAGAAAAATCATATGCATGGGTTCGTATTGCCGCTAGTTCCTTCCTCCCTCCTATTGCGTTGCGGTTCACCGTAGTATTTTCTAATTAAAATATACATTTTGTAAAAGCTAGAAAAAATTAAAAAAAAAAAAGCTTAAGTCAACACTTACTGTGATTATTTTCTGTGTGTCTTTTCAGACCATCAGCCGTCGGGAAAATCACTCCACACACTTTGCAAATTATAGACTCCATTTTTAATGTATTAAAATCACTTTATTAACTTCACTTTACGAATTTTGAAGACAAACTATAGCCGAGGAGGTTTTTGCTGTTCTTTTTATACTAAATCTCTTATCTATGTCACACCAATACATAAACCACAAACAAAGAAAATTGAATGTTCTCACGCTTCTTATCGCAAAAAAAAACAACACAGGAAACTCCTACACAACAAAAAAACCGTTTTTAGTCCATATGAAATTAATTTAACGTTCTCTAATCTACAAAGAACACTCTCAACCGCTACAATTATTTCACGATAAAACCACCCACAAAGTTTAAAGTCAAAAAGATAACGAGCAAACATGTTTATTCCTGTCTGTATCTTGCTTACAATTATTTCGCAATAAAACGATAAAGTTCAAAGTCCAATTGATAACAAACAAACGTGTTTATTCCTGTTAATATCAATTTCATCATCATATATGAATCATAATTCTTAAATCTCTTATCTCTAAAACATTTTTAACCACAAAGAATTCAATTACCAATTTTAGCATATATAAAACCTAATTATCTAATTCGTAAACATTCTCTTATCTACATAATACTCTAAACCAAAAATTATTTTAATTCAGATAAAAAAACTCCACAATACCAATCATCATATACATATGAATCATAATACTTAAAACTCTTATCTCTTATCGGTCGAATACTCTAAGCCCCCAAATTGATGACGTCATGAAATAATCCCACGCTATTCATAATAATAACAATCTCCACACACACACATACACACATACAATCTATATCATCCCAATAATCTCTTATCTATACTCACCTATAACCAATAATCTCTTATCTATACTCACCTATAACCAATAATCTCTTATCTATACTCACCTATAACAAATACCTATACTCACCTATAACCAATAATCTGATGCACTTTTCCAATAATCGAATGCACTTTTCCAATAATCGAATGCACTTTTCCAATAATCGAATGCACTTTTCCAATAATCGAATGCACTTTTCCAATAACCAATATCGATAGATAATCGGGATGGGTAATCGATAATCGATAAGTATCGATTTCACTTCCTGCTCCAGAACCGGTATATCCCTACTACTCAACATGGCAGCATATTCTTAAGATCCCAAATTTGATTCTCTAAATTATAGAATCTATTTTATGATTTGTCATTCGCATCGGTTTCCAAGAAAACATAACCTTTTCAAGCTCGTTGTCGCGGCTTCAGCATCGTAAACGTTTATCGTGCGTGCAGTGTTCAGTTTGTTTTAGAAATTGTGCAAATAAATATTACAGGGTGGGCCCAAATAACTGTCGCACTTTATTTTTTGTAGAAAAAAAACTAATGGATATCTTGAGCAACAAAACAAATTTATTTATTTTATAGACTGTTGGCTTACATTATGTGTGCTTAAGTTCAAATCTTTCACCTTTAAATTTTTTTACCAGCTTCAAACGTTTTTGAAAACTATTACAGGCGGCACGGACCACTTCGTTTGGAATTTCATTCCAAATTTTTGTTAAAAGACGCTTGAATTGGTCCAATTTCATGTTTTTTATATTTTTAAATTTGTTAAGCATGTATCCCCATATACAGAAGTCCAATGGATTTAGATCCGCGGAAGATGCAGGCCATTCATCAACCGCAATAAAGCATGGAAAATTATCCTTGCACCAACGCTGAACAGTTTTTGCTTTATGAATCGGAACAGAGTCTTGTTGAAAACAATATGGCTCGATGCCGAAGAGCTCAGATGCATGAGAGTAACAATGATTGGCAAGCACTTCATCCAAATAGTATTGTGCATTGATTTTGACACCTTTATCAATAAAAAGGAGGGGAAGCTTGCCTTTTGTGGATATGGGCCCCCCCACATCATGACAGACGTTGTGTTTTGATATCTCTCAACAGCAATTTTATCTGTTGGGATATCCTGTATACTTTTTGCAAATACGCGATCATTCTGTGGGTTGTGGCTCTTTTGCAATATGAATAGTTTTTTTATCAGAGAACACAATATTGCAACTTCCGTGCCGCTGAAGCAACAAACCACTTCTTTCCTGTCGCATTTTTTTCTGTCGCTCCGTAAGACGTAAGATCTCCTTTTTTTTGTAAGGCTTTGTCCCAAGTCCTCTTTTGAAACATTTCGAATGGTTTTACGGCTCACATTCAGCTCTTTGGCTAGATTTCGAGCTGATTTTGCGCAGTTTCGCCTAATTCTTTCACGCACATTCTTCACCAGTGCAGTTGTTCTTACTGTTCCTTTTCGCCCTGGTTTCTTGGGTATTTTAACACTTCCAGTTGTCTTAAATCGAGCCACAGTGCGTTGAAGAAATCTACGGTTTACACCTACAGTTGGGGACAAAACTCTCCATACACCCTCAAAACTTCATAAATTTAGTAGAAAATGCAAATATTTATGAGAATTTTATATGCAAGTTTATTGCAAATTATACCGGATGGGTTGGGTGAATTCACGAGTAAAAAACGCCTGGTGTAGTTTAATACATATATTTTGGTAGTAAGCAAATTTCTATTACAATAATTTCGAGAATGAGAGTACAGTTTAATTATATGAGCGTATTTGCGAGAGCTGATTTTTATTATTTATTTAATATCGCTCGTCCTATGTTTCGGTGTTCCAGAATATGGAAGCACTAATGCCACAAGACGTCTCGATATGTTAAGCGCGCAAGTTCGTTCGTCGTTTCGGTATTCCAGTGAAGTGGAAGCTCCGATGCCGAGGAAAGAACTGATCTCTCTGCACAGGCTAAGCGGCCTTTTATACTAAAAATGTTGCCTTAAATCTATGTGTGCGTGCGGATGAGTTGTCTGCTTGACTGCTGTGTAAACGTATTGTAGGCGCTCGTCTCTGTTGTTGCCCGAATGGTTGTTGTTGGATAAATTTTTTTTTGATATTGGTGTGTTACAAAATGTATTTTTATTAACATAAATTAAAAAAAATTACATTAATTAACTTATAACCGTAAAAACACCAGAAAAAAACGAAATTCAGTAGGGACAAAAGTGTTCATACATTATGTAATTGAACTGAAAATTACACATTATTTAATATAATTTTATATTTCAATATTTTGTTGGGCCACCGTTGGCATCAATAACAGCCTGCAACCGTCGTGGCATTGAATCCACCAAATTTTTAGTGACTTCCGGAGTTATTTCTCCCCAGGCTTGTTGAAGCGCAGTTTTGAGAGATTCCTTGTTGCTGGTGTGAATTTTCGAGATTTTTCTTTTCATAAGTTCCCAAATATGTTCGATGGGGCTTAAGTCTGGCGACTGAGGAGGACAATACAGTTGCCTTGGTGCATAATAAAGCAACCAGTTCTTTACAAAGCGTGCAGTATGCTTGGGATTGTTGTCCTGTTGGAGTATCCAACGCCAAGACCCAAATTGTCCACGGAAGGTTGCAAGTTTTCTTCTTACAGTCCTTTATAATAGTATTGGTCCATAATACCGTCTATATAGACCAATCTGCCAACCCCACTAGTTCCACCCCACACTATCACATTGCCACCGCCGTGTTTTACTGTTGGTATCAAATTCTTCAGTTGCAATGCTGTTCCATTTTTTCGCCAGATTCTTTCATTGCCATCATTACCGAACCAGTTGAACTTGATTTCATCAGTATATGTATAAGACAGTTTTCCAGAACTCTAAATCCTTTCCTAAATATCGCTTTGCAAATTCAAGTCGAAGATGCCCATTCTTTTCAGATATTAGCGGTTTTTCACGAGGAACTCTACTTGCATATCCATCAGATTCTTCGGATGGTTTTAGGGTGAACACACTTATTCGAAGTATTAGCGACATGTTCCGCCAGTTGCCGACCGGTGATCCTTGGGTTTTTGTCGACCTCTTTTAAGATCATGCTGATATCCCGCCTGGAAAGTTTCATTGGTCGACCATTTCTTGGCTTATTTTCCACTGATCCTATGTTTTTATGCTTTTGAACAATGTATTGGGCAGTGGCATGGGATAAATTAATGAAAATTGCAATAGCGCGGTATGATTTTCCATTTCTGTGCTCAGCAATAATTGAATTTTTTATTTCAACACTTACTTCCTTACGCTTGCGGATTTTTCACTCCCTTTCCTCACAGATTACTAAAACAAACTAATCATTAAATCGTATTCACGCATTTCATAGGAAATACAATGGTTCTTTGAAGAAAAACAACAGTCAAGCAATGCAATGAAGACCAGAGTACACTATCTGATCAATGTATGAACACGTTTGTCCCTACTGAATTTCGTTTTTTTCTGGTGTTTTTACGGTTATATGTTAATTAATGTAATTTTTTTAATTTATGTTAATAAAAATACATTTGCAGTAAAGTTGCATATAAAATTCTAATAAATATTTGCATTTTCTACTAAATTTATGAAATTTTGAGGGTGTATGGAGAGTTTTGTCCCCTACTGTATGTCTTTTAGAAACTTAACTATCTCGCCTGTCTTTTTGCCTTGCATGTGTAATTTTTGCACTAACTCTCCTTTTGCTTCCATCTTTCACAGAATTTCAATTGTTACTGGCCATGTCAAAACTATACTCAGTTAATTTCACAACAAAACAAAGAAAACAAAACATACAAAGGCGACAAGAATCTGCTTGTTTACATACGAATAACGGTGCTTCGAAAAACTGCGACAGTTGTTCGGGCCCACGCTGTACACACTTTATTTCATCTTCCAGAACAAGCGACAGTGTTCCAAGCGGAAGTATTAGCCATTAACGAGTGTAAAATAAAATATTCTAGATATGCAGAACAGTCTCGTAATTTGTTACTTTTTCTCGGACAGCAGGGCTGCGCTTCAGGCACTCCAATCCTACAGGACTACGTCCAAACTAGTGTCCATTTGTAGGCACAATTTGAATCGCCTAGCAGCTATAACGGAAGTTTTTCTAATTTGGATACCGAGTCATAACGACCTGCTAGATAACGAGGCAGCAGACATGCTTGAGTATGTCGTCAGGATGGCAACTTCAGTAACCTCAGTGGACACCAGAGGTATGCTACTCATAAAATCTGCACTGTTGGTGGCGTACGCAGTCGACGTGGATATTCTGGCCCGATCAATACTCTGCGTTAAGGAGATATTCCAGGAGTTGGAGTCGGTAGCGGGTGAAGTAGGGCTCAGGGTCAGTGAAGCGAAAACTAAATACATGAACCAGACACGAAGGACTGTCCCAGAGAGGCAGAACATTACTATAGGCGAATACAGCTTCGAGCAGGTGGATGAATTTGTATACCTGGGAGCCCTTCAAACAAAGGATGGCTATGAACGAATTAAATGCAATGAAGAATCACGGCAGATAACAAAGCATTTTATGCGGTCCTCCCCATAATGAAATCAAGAAAGGTCCATCGAAACAATAAACTACGCATCTACAAAATATTAATTCATCCTGTGCTGCTACATGGATGCGAAACATGGACCTTGACGCGGGTGTTCTACTACTATTTGACAACCCACCAGCATCTATCGTGATAAAACTGCGCAAGCTACAATGGGCTGGCCACGTGGAACGAATGCACGAGGAACGAACCCCAAAACGAGTGCTCAAGGGCAAAGCTCAAGGCAACCGATCGCAAGTGAAGTCACGAAAGCGATAGGAGGACTCAGTCGGCGCAGATTGCAGATCGCTTCTCAATTTTTCATCAAACTGGTGAACGCGGAGACAACTCGAGAAGGTGCTTTCGGGAGGCCACGGCTCGATATGGGCTATAGCGCCATCGCGTCATCAGACATGCTTGCACGGTAAGGATTTGGAAACATCAATTCCACTACCAACAGTGCTGAAGGCTAGCTTCAAACAAACTTTTTTGGATTCCATCTTGGCGGCATGGCGGCAGCTGGACAGCTGCAGAACGGCAAAATCCTTTTGGGAAGAACCGAATAAAAATATTACAGCTCAACTGTTACAACGTAGTCGCTATAGCGTCCGAACTATTGTTGGCCTGACCACAGGTCATTGCCTGCTGCACGCATTAAGGATGCGGATCGCGAGCGGCAGCTTTTCCAGAGGTTGCGAGGAAGACGAAGAATGTATCGAAAATTATCTTTGCCACTGTCCGCAAATCGCCAACAACGTCTCCTTTGTTTAGGTTCTAGATTCTTCTCAGACGACCTCAGAGGCGTTCAATATTCAAGCCTGCTACGGCTCGCAAACCAAACCAAGTGGTTAGAACAAGAGGAGTGACTTCCATCTTATAATAAATGGGGCCCAACTAGGAGCCCCAGTGCATTGTGGTTCTATGGAACCACCCAACTTCGAACAAAACATAAAAGGAAGCTAGCAACTTGGTACTATACTCTGCTAAGGAAATACCAACAGAAAGGTATTCTAAGACGGTGATATAAATTGAAGAATCAGCAGCCAACTGCTTTACGTGGAGGTGTCTCCATCAGTATTCGAAGATATACAGTGGCTTAACAGAAATTAGGACCAGAGCATCTTGTAATCCCTGCCTGGGTACGCACTCACTTCTACCGAATGTGTCATATAAGAGACTAGCAAACGCCAGCGACTTCGCCCGCGTAAAAATAGCAATAATAAGCAATTTTTGAGAGTGTAGTTAGTAATACATTATGTGGGATATATAATCTGCTTACTTTAATGGCTCTTTGAAGAAAATGGTTTGTATATTGTTGGAATCAGAACCATAAATTATTAAGAATGAAAGCATGATACTTCCATTTTTCTGGGACAGGCTCGTGATCAAATCAAACCCGTGATTCGAGATCATGTACATGTTGAAAAGCGTTAAGGACATGTGAATAATTGAAGCTGGTGTTATTTAAAAAGAAACAAACAAATAAAATAACATTAAGCTTAAAAACATAACAGGACTACGATTGTGCGTGAAGCCCAATCATACGATACAATGTATAGATGAAATCGAAATTTTTGCGGTGTTAAGAAATTTGTATGGGGAGTGGTGGAAGGGGTGACAGCACTGAACTAATTTGTTTCACATCATGCTAGAGGAGCTATAGAAATGTTTTGTACCAAATTTAAGCTTCAAAAATTGAGTAGGTACTGAGAAACTTATAGTGATTTCTATTCGGCAAAAAAATGTGACCCGTTTTTGCCCTTAACATTTTTTCTAGCAGTTCCTATGTTCTATTGGAAAAAAAAATTCTGCCCTGCTAGAAAAATGGTTTGCGCACTAGGTAAAACTTGACCTGAAAATGCACATTTCTTGCCCCGAATTTTTCGGCGGTGCAACTCAATTGACCTGTAATGTACAACAACATGAAAAAAATAAATCATCTGACAACATCGGTAACAGATTCTAACGGATAGAACTTACTTAAAAGGACTTAAAACTTTACATGAAGTATGCAATATGAGTGCATACGTAACTTTTCTTAATTTTCCCAAAATCTTCACAGGACCATTTAGAGATAACAAGACAAATTAAAACGCTTTGTTTTGACAGTTTGGAAAGGCAATCAGCTGTTCGGTATACAGACAACACGATAAAAAAAAATGCAAAAAACTTGCACTTAAAGTGTTCTATTGTAAATTGACCTGACCGACGGAACTGAGAAAAATGAGTGCAAAACTGCAATAATTTTGCATTTTAAAGGGCAAAAACGGGTCACATTTTTTTGGCGAATAGAAATCACTATTAGTACATTGAATTTAATGAAATTGTGCAATTTGTATGGGAGGTGGTAGAAGGAGTGGGGGGTTTTTGGTGATTTTTCGAGAAACAACTATAACTATCATGCAATTGATATACTTTAAATTTCAGATCTGTATCATTCATACTTTTCAAGAAAATCGAATTATAGTATAGTCGTGGAATGTGTCTCATTCTATGGGAGGGGGAAGAAGGAGTGAAGCTACTCGGTTAAGTTTTTTCCCGATATTAATAATAATGCTAATTAAGGATTAAGTTCAAATTTTTACCTCAATGAAATTTAAATGTACTGAGAAAATTCGTTTAGAGTATTTCATGGAAAAGTGTGGTTTGTATGGGAGGTGGTGGAAGGAGAAGGGGGTTTCTGGTGATTTTTTGAAAAAAAAACTATAATCATCATGCAATTGATATATTTTAAATGTCATATCAGTAACATTCAGACTTTTCAAGAAAATCAAATTCTTGTGAAGTCGTGGAACTGTGTCACATTGTATGGGAGGGGGTAGAAGGAGTGGAGCTAATCGGTTAATTTTTTCCCGATATTAATAATAATGTTAATTAAGGATTTAATACAACATTTTAGCTCGATGGAAGTTACACGTACTGAGAAATTCGGTGTAAAGTATTTCATGAAAAAGTGTAGTTTGTATGGGAGGTGGTGAAAGGAGTGAGGAAACTCAAACAATTTGTAGACCAAAAGACTGCATTTATAATGGAAATAATATATTCCAAATTTCAAATTTATAGCTTTTATGGTTTTCAAGAAAATTTGATTAATATGTATTTTGAAAATGAGTCACTTTGTATGGGAGGGGGTAGAAGACGTGAGGGGAGTGAAATTAAACCAAAAGCAGATTTCATTTCGATTGACGCCTAACAAACTGTGCAAGTTTCATTACAATTGGTTCAGCCGTTTGTGCGTGAAAAGCGGTCGGACAGACAGACAGACAGACAGACAAAAATTTCAAAAATGTGTTTTTATGCTTAGTTAATGCTAAAATAACTCAAAAAACTAACTTATAGCCATTTATAAGCAAATAACAGACAGACACTACAATTATATTACTATGTATAGATGTATAGATTAAAAGATTAATATTCTGCAGGAGTGATCTGTTTTAAAACAAAGCATCAGATCAGATCTTGGTATGCTTATTTTAGACTTTCAAAATAAAATAAAATTTTTCCAGATCGAATTTGATTTCAGACAGTTATATCCTGGAAAAGAAAATTTTCTATCATCAAAATGGGATAATTTCAAGGAATCAATAGAAGCCAGTTATTGCCGTAATATTCTTAACAAAATTGCTTAGAAGCACTTCTAGCAAAACATTTGAATTATGAAGCATTTATTTAAATCATTGTGTGTTTGTAAATGTTAGATATTTTTTCGAACATTTAAGAGTTATGTGTATAATAAATAAATTGCTGAAATAGATTCTTTCTCATTTTCATTAAAGTTAATCCCATAATTTTAAAAAGTTGGAAAAAAGTTGTGCAGGTACAAAGGGGTCATCATCCCTTGTCATTGATGGTTTGGCTGGAAGTCAGCTATGGAGGCACAATAACCCTCAATTTTTGTGAAAAGGGCGTCAAAACTGGAGCCAGCGACTATGAAGAAGATGTTTCAGAGCGTATTATGATGTCTTTGAGCGATACCATGTGTGGGGGATCACATTGGGTGTTGCAGCAGGATTTCGCTCCCAGCCGCAAGGTTGTGGCGGCTTATACTGCATCGATTCTAACCAACTAAGCTGTGAAGTCTAGATAGCTCAGTGGCCAGCACGGCCGCTTTGCAGCTCAAAAATCCGGGTTCAAATCTCACTACCTGCACGGTATCCCCTTACTTCTAATAAGTCCGTCGTAAGCAGGCCTGGGACGAAACGCAACACAGCGCTGTAGCCGCTCTCTCGCCACAAGGTCAGATCAACTCAGCTGTGGATTGAGGAAAACTTTTCCTGGGGCCTCAGATTGGCCCTCTGAGAGCGCAAATCTCAATCCGTTGGATTACTCCTTATGGCAGAGCAGTCGAAAGACGTCTGACTCAACAATTGTGGGCCATTGCGAAAAGACTTATATGGCATGAATTTGATCATTTTTCGGATCCTTGTAAGTCAAGTGCCCTTACAAGGTTTTATATTGCTTAAAACAACGAGAAAATCTTTCCAAAGTAAATTTCCTATATTCTTCAAGTAACGAATAGTATCCTTTTGGTTTCCTGCTTCTATGGGATAAGAAATTTCGCTGGTGGTGGCATAATAGTTCTAGGCCATGAAATTAATTTTTGAACAGAGATCGTTATACCTGCTTAACCGCTTATTACTCTTCACACGCAGGTCACCAGAGAATTTAGTGTAATACTAAGATCTCTAAGCTCATACTTAAAATTTTGCTATACGAATGTCTAGGTAAAAATTTCGCGGTTGGTAAGCTTCGGGGCCATTAAATTAAATCTTTAATCTAAAATTAAATCGCCTGGTCTGTTTTCATCCTCATCCATTTTTCCCAATATCCTCACATCAATATCCATGTTTTTTTCCATATCATATATAGGAACATAGCTGGACCTGGCCGTAATCCAGGATCGGCGCAACGCTGGGCTATGTTCCCGAGCGAACGAACGAACGAACGAGCACACAACTTGCATGGGTGTATCTTGCCATCTCAATTTGCGAAAATGAAAATTCATACATAAGGCCTTATGCGAAGGGTCAACAACCCATTCACAATAACAAATAAACTGCTAAGGAACCTCAAGTTCAGGAGGCTAAAGTCCGATTTGGGCTGTAGTGCCATTGAAGGAGAATGAAACTCACTGAACTCTTGTTAGGTTTTGTTGAAAATGCGTCTAGCTTTATTTTCCATACACTGAGAGAATAAGAAAAATAAAACTATTTCAAAAGACAAATTCATAAAATCGAGGGCCATTTTCGTCTAAGGAATCAGATCAAACAATACTCCCACTGAAAATTCGAATGGTAATATTTTCTGATGGAGCAATTTATTTTCTTTGATCAGATCTAATTGCCACTTAATGTATTTTTTTTTATATCGATACGCTTTATATCCCTTTACGTCAACAGCGTACGCAATTATAGTGTCGACAACGTGTCGCAAACTCTACAACTAGACATTTTTCGCGGAAAGACTTCGATTTATCAACATCAAGAACAAAACCAAAATAAACTTCAACATTGACAATAAATTCTGTTCAAAAAGTTTAAACCTTAAAATATAAATCTCCGGTAGCTAAACAAATTATTCTGGCGAATTTTAAATAAACAATCGGACAAGAACTATAAAATTTGCATTGGCAGCAGTGAATAATTTATCCGAGTTGATTTTAGACAGGACATGGAAATTATTCGCTTCGAAAAACAAAAAATATATAAGAAAAGAGCAGGAAAGCCCCCAAGACGCAGACCAATAAAATACACTATTTTTTTTTTTTGTCGAAACTGAAAGATACTAAGTATTAACTCGCCGTAAAAATAACTCGCCTATATGTCCAAGTCACTCGAGTCTTTTATCGGAATGTGGTCCGCGGAGCATATATGTAGATATCTTCGGGTCGATTTTCTTTCCGATTTTTCTGGCAAATTGAAATCAAACTGATTGACGATATCCAGATGGTTTCGTGACGTACGAGCAGAAAATGTTTCTTCATGTTGGAAAATTGTCTACAAGACAAGACGCGACCGAACGATGATCGTGGCGAGGAAGAAGCATAGGAAACAAGACAAGGCCGCTAACATGGGGCATGGTTTCCAGTCATTTCGATTCCTTTTAGAGCCATTTAACATTATACAACTTACTATATGGGCAAGGTAAACTCCTCTGTCGTGTAAAGTCTTATAGAGAGGCGACATGAGTATAGTTTTCTTTTAGATAGCGAATTTTTCTTATTTTTCTCTTATTGCAACTCGACTTATGGTCAATCGAAGACCGTATTCGTCTTCATTTGTAGTTTTATTTAGTTAAGACTGTTTTTTTTTTTAGTGCATTATGGTATTCATTTTTGCCTCGGTACAGCCTAGTATACTACGTATGTAATTGCCGACAAGATTTCCGCTAATGATGTTGGATTTTCAGTTACACATGTCTTAACATTCATCTTTCTGATGCAATGACGAATTGTGGTAATAACAGCTACATTGGCGGTAACATTGTTTATTTCAGCCCACAATGCTATAAGCAAAATGTCGACGGTTGTTCTATGTTGATTTAACGTTTTTTGAATTCCACGCCTATATGTAGCGGTTCAGGCTATGATGGCGTTGTGAATGACAGGAAGTTAAATTATCCCTGCCAACTAGGTATGTTTTAAGACAATTTAAGAAATATAGCAAAATTTGCATTGCTTAAAATCAAAAACTACAATTAGTGTTTTCTATTCTGCAAAACAATTTTTCCCCTCGTATTTTTTTTTTTTTTTCAATAGTGTTTACAAGAATTTTTATTACAATCAGAAAAAAATCTGCTCCCTAAATTATGATATGTTCTTGGTGACGTTTCTTGTCCTGTATATTTCGGATTGCCGTACAAGGCACGAGGGTGAAGAGCATAACCTAAAACTTTTTAAGGTTTTTTTTTTTTTTTACAGAATGACCTGTGTTATAGGCAATTTCGGCCTTTATGTGCAATGCACAAACACAGTTTGGTCGAAAAGAGTTAAATACGGATTTAAAAAGGATAAAAAGTAAATTGAACAGATGAATAATAAATTGTTTAATTGAACCTTGTAAAATAAATTGAAGCTACATTTTTTTTTTTCAAATAAAAAGTTTATAATTTTCTGCCCTCTTCTTGTTCTTTTGTTTTTTTCTAAAACGAGCTTTGAAAGTTGTAATCTCCAACACTGAGTCCGTATGTACGGCGGACGGCGTACAGACATACGAATTTTTGCTGTTGCATTTTTATGCAATTTTAGTCATGAAATACAAAAAAAAATCGGTATAGAAATTTGATTTTTCCTGTGCGAGCATGTAAAGTGGAATTGACTGAGTTTCCAACCCCTTTTACCAGTTTCCATCTCAGGCCTGTGCGTAGCATATGTCTAAAAAAAGGGGGGTTCGATATTTTCTTAAGCTTAATGTTATTTCATTTGAACTTTTATTAGAATCATCACAAACTACATTTACTCCCACTACTTTAACGCTGTTCAATACATTTATGATCTCAAAAATCCCAGTTCTTTTAAGTAAGAAATAGATATAAATTAGTAGTAGTCCTTTATTTGAATCCAATATAAATAATAAATCATGACACAATGCATGTATATAGTACATAAATACAAATAAATAAACTGCCAACAGTCGGGCGAAACTTTATTATTCTTGGGACAAGTTGCGGATGCGTGGAAAATATGCAGGTTAGAGTGGTTAGGGAAGACTAAATGAAAGGGAGTTCTTGGGCAGGGCTGTAGTCAATTTAACAATATTTCATTCGTTTCTGCAAGTTTGGGATTTTATGAGGAGAGGCGGAGGGATAATAGTAAGAGTGGGTCGATATTAATAGCTTTTTAATTGATTGCTTGAATCACGTCCAACATTATCTGCTTAGAATGTGATTCATAGACGAAGTTGCATAGAATTTTCATAAAATTCGGTGTATTTTACATTTACGAAACCGAAAATTTGTATGGGCGGGGGTAGAGAAGGTAGGGAAATTGTAAAATTTGATATGCAGTTTTATTTCGTTTCTCTTGTAAGGAGCTTGTACAAAATTTCTAGTTCGTAGCTTTTACTTTGTTGGTTATTAGTTGATTTAATGAAATTGGTTATATGGGAGGGGGTAGAAGGGCAAGCGCGATATAAAAACTTTTATCGCAATTTCATTTTAACTATTCTTGCAAGTTCTTATGCAAAATTTCAAATTGATAGCTTGAAATAGTTAGGTGATAATTGATTTTTTAATAATGGTCGAAATCATACTTTTGTATGGGAGGGGGTAGAAGAACAGGCGCGATCTCATGTCAACTATTTTTAAAAGTTTATGTGCAAAATTTCAAGTTGATAGCTTTTAACAGTTAGGTAATAATTGATTTCTTGAAAATAGTCGAAAAAATAATTTTGTATGGGAGGGGGTAGAAGTTTTAAAGGTTTTCGACCAGTTAATATTTCGTTTATTTAGGTATTTTTTTTAAATTCATTTCGCAAACTTTCAAGTTTCTACATTTCACTCAAAAATTTTCAGTTTATGTGTTTTTTTTCAATGCACGTGAAACACCTTGTGCACGTTAGACCGGGGGGGTCGGTTTATAACAATTATGGATCAAGTTATTATTTTTCTATGTATATCAAATAGGTGTATTCACATGTAAAATTTTAACTTTGTATCTTTCACCGGAGCACTAAAAAAATCAATCAAAATTTTCGACATTTTTGCTTATCACCTCCCTCCCCTTACATCTCCACTTAAAATTTTTACCGAAATTAACAACTATGTAGTTCTACAATCTGACAATTTTCGATTTGATATCTGTACTCTTTTTTGAGATATAAGGATTTGTAATTTTGAAAAGTGCGCCATTTATGGAATGCTCCCATTTCCCCCACCACTATTATTTCAACATGTTCTATTTTTTGTGTATATTCCTAGTATAGCTTAATATACGTTTCAAGTTTCAATTACATAGCTTAAGAGATAGTTGAGATATTCATTTTTTCTTTGCACCCCTCCTGACCCTCCCCCTTACAAAAATTAGCCACTCTCTAAGTTGATTCCGATGGAACTATATGCCATCTTAATGGTCCCAAAATATGAATTTTTTACAATAATTAATTTCGAAGATATAATCATTTGAAAAAACAATTCGTCCGACAATTTGTTTTAAGCCCCCACTTTTCGGACGCCAATGGATAAAAAAGTTAAATTATTTTTAAAGTTTGTCCCGCAACACTCTCTACATTTTTATTGATTTTCAACTTCCTATCTGCATTCGTGGTGGAGATATTAGCAAATATAGTTTTTGACTTTTTCCCTCCCCCCGCCTCCCCCTTCCACCTAACACCGCCCAAAATAGAGAAAATAGAGCTCACGTACCCAATCAACAATCCACCCAAAAACGAACATTCTACCTTTAACGGTCTCTGAGATATGGGTCCATATGTACGGCGTACGGCGGGACGGATTTATTTTTTTTGCATTTTTAGGCTAATTTAGTCATGAAACGCGAAAAAAAAAATTTCAGGGTAGCAAATTTTTTTTTCCTGTGTCGATTACAATACTTTATTATTAGAATAATAAAGTAAAATTATAGATACAAGCCCACATAAGCCAAGGCTTGTGAGTGGGAGCTCAAAAGCTAACAGTTTCAGTTTTTATGCTTAGAAATAAAATAATTGAAAATGATTAGATTAAAAATAAATAAATAAAATTCAAACGCAGAAAAAAAACATAATAGAATTATGATTGGGCTTAAAGCCTAATCATATGATACTCTAGATGAGATGGAAATGACTTTAATATACCGGAAAATATGTCATATCAAAATCTTTCGAACAGTGAATAGAGATTTTTGCATGGGAGGTGGTAGAAGTAGAGGGGGAGGTTTGTATTTTTCGTATATGACACCGAACATGGCATGCAAAATGTTTTTTGTTGAACTCAAAGTTTTTAGTTTTCATTATTTTTGAAGAAATTGGTTATAGATTTTCTGAAATTGGGGCATTTGTATGGGAGGTGGCAGAGGAAGTGAAGCGTTTAAGATGATTTTGAAACTGCTTATCATCATCCTTATCACCATGCTTTGATTCAATTTCAAAGTCGATAGCTCTCATATACTTGGAGGAGAAATGCTTTTCTTGAACTTATAATACAGATATTTATATGGGAGGTGGTAGAAGGAGTGAAGCGGAGCTGATAATTTTTTTAACACTTATTTCAATTATTAAGAAACAAATTCTGGCAAAATTTAAAGTTTGTACTTTTCTAGTTTGAATAGAAATCGATAAAATGCATTTAACAAAAATTATGCATTTGTAGAAAGAGGGTAGAAAGAGTGTACGGATCAAAACAAATTTTTTTCGCATTATTAACATTTCTATTTGTATACTTTATACAAAATGTTAAGTTGATAGCTTTAACAGTTTCGCAGAAAAATAATTTCATTTAAATTTTAAAATTTCGTGCAATTTATATGGGAGGGGGTAGAAGGAGTGAGGTGAAGATGATAGTTATTTTTAAAATAAATTGCAATTATGGTAGAATTAATTCTGACAAAAATGTTGTCTTTTAAGCTTTACTAGTTTCGAAAATATGTATTTTTCAAAATTGTCCATTTGTATGGGAGGGGGTAGAAGGAGTAAGGGGATCGGGTCAATACTCCGTGATATTAATGACATCTATATCACAATACTTTGACCTAAATTTCAAGTTGATAGCTTAAAAAGTTTCAAAGAAAAATCAATTTCTTAATATTCCGAAATTTCATGAAATTTGTATGGGAGGAGGTAGAGGGAGTGGGGGGATGTAGCCCATTCACGAACTTAAAGTTACTTTTTTGTTAAAAATCACACACAAAAATTTTTAGCACTACAGCTCAAAGCTTTCGAGAGTTTTGCTGTAGACAGACGGACAGACGGACACACGGTCACTCGGAATCGAGGTTTTTGAGCGACAACAAATATTTCTGTACCCTTGGCGGCTCTGTGCGAGCATTATTTCTTATCGTTACAAACGGTAAGGCAAACACAATATACTCTCAGATTTCATCTAGAGTATAAAAATTGAAAGTACATCTTCCAAAAAAAGAAAATTATGGAATAGTAGTATGTAGTAGCAAAAGTAAAATTAAATAACTCAAATAAAAATTAAACAAAAAAAAAATGAGACGAAATGAAAATTCGCAAAATAAAAAGAAAAAGAAAAAAGAATTTACAAAGCTGAATTTTATAAAATAATATCATTGAAAATGTTCAGATTATCGTAAACAAATTTTTAGGACAATTTTGTGATTATTAATAAATAAAATATTTTTTACCAAATCTGGTAAAATGTTAAAGGCTCTAGATCCAAGAATAACAGCATGACTTTGCAACATAGATTTAATGCATTTTTCTATAAATAATAAGTTCTTTCCTTGACTCCTTGTCGAATAGTTCATAACATTTATTCTAAATTTCGATGCATTGCAAGCCATACTTTACAATACTTTAACAAAGCATAAACAAAAAAAAACATATTTTAATTATCCTATTTTGCAAATCATTATCAATAGCGATAGTGTTGCCGTACATGTAATTTGATGTCTATCAGAAATCCTACGTAGACTAAAATATGTATGCAGTGTTTTGCACAAATACAATATATGACAATCCCATTATGATAACACTAAGCTATTTAACTGCCTTTGTCTCCTAATTTGGATCGTTTATAATTTTGATATTTGGGTTGTTGGGGCTGTCTTTACCAAACACCATGAGATCGGTTTTATTAAGTTTAGAGACATTTTATGAGATGTTAGCCAGCCAACTAAACTTTGTATTGCCTGTATTTGCGTTTTCAAAAGTGTCTTCCCAGATATTACTCATGAATAACAGAACTGCATCATTTGCAAAAGTGATTATACGTCCATTTATTTCAAGTTCACCCATTTCGCAAAGGTAATTTATGTAGATGTTGAATAAGATTGGCCCTAACACAGCCCCTTGCGGAACACCACATCTTGTTATTAAAGGTCTACTAATAGTATCTCCAGCTTTTACAACTTGATTACGATTTTTTAAGTATGATCGAAAAATGCAAAGAGCGTTATTAATGATTAGTAGCGAGGACTTTACAAAGTTTGTGGCGTGTTAATACTCTCAGATTTCATCTAGAGTATAATTATGTGATAGTGATATACTGCTACTTGCAGGTTTTAAAATATTAGGGGTAATGCCATCAATACGTGGCAATTTATCAGATATTGATTCACGTATCAGATTTTCAATTTCATTTGGTGAAATAGGAAGTATGTGGAAAGATGAAGGAGTAACATCTGAAGTTTCATTGTAATAAGCAGAAGATTGAAAGTTATTGCAAGTTATTATTCTACAGTGATAAAATGGTTATTCAGCGCATTAGCCACTAGATTTGGATCGGACCTTTATTTTTACCATATATGCGAGTAACGTTCGCTAGATTCTTCTTATTTTTACGCCCAGAAATTTCATTGATTTTCTTCCAGCACCTCTTTGGAAAAATTGTTCATTTGTCCTCGCTAGCTTTAATGAAAATCGAATAAATACATTTTTGAAAATTGTGTATTTATATGGGAGGGGGTATACTGAGTGAGGGGATTGGATCAATATCTTGTGATGTTAATGATGTATATATTTATATATTTCGACCCAAATTTTAAGTCAATGTCTTAAATAGTAGTTTCGAAGAAAAATCAATTTCTTAAAATTTCGACATTTCATGAAATTTGTATGGGAGGGGGTAGAAGGAGTGGTGGATGTAACCAGTTCACGAACTCGAATTTACTTTTTCACTAAAAATAACACACAACAAATTTCAGCACGATAGCTCAAAGCACTCGAGAGTTATGTTGTAGACAGACGGTCTCACGGACAGACAGACAGAGAGGCGGTCACTCGGAATTGAGGTTTTGGAGCGACAACAAATATTTCTGTATCCTTGGCAGCTCTGTGTGAGCATTATTTCTTAGTGTTACAAACGGTAAGGCAAACACAATATACTCTCAGATTTCACCTAGAGTATAAAAAACAATTGAATTCTATGAACACCGAGATCTGAGCAACTATCGTGGCTAAAAAGAATGTAATATATTGAGGAGCGCGAGGGGGGCGCTAAGGTGTAGTCTAGTGAGTAGCGTATTGGTCTTGCAATGCGAAAATCATGAGTTCAAATCTCGGTCGGCGCAATATATACTTCCAGCACATTGCCTGCTTGGATATACCTTGGTCACCTCAATCTAGGAAAATGAAAAATTCGTAGAAAGAGGGTTCTGCGAAGGGCTAACAATCTTCCACAATAAGTAATGAAAAATGTTAAGGAACCTAAATGTCAGGAGGCCAAGGTCCGATTTGGGCTGTAGCGCCATTGTATAAGGAAGAGGGCGTTGGATATCAAGTAAAAATGAAATTAAGTCGTTTTTAATTTAAAAGCACTACAAACTTTATTTGTCGCTTTACACTTCCGAAATTCCGCCCGCTCGCAATTCAACCGTCCACTCTTTCGCTTTCTAAAACGCCCTCGACTGCTCGATCTCAACTAATTGCACGACGTCTGGATCTCCACTTTTTCGCTTCCCAATTCATACTTTTACACTTCAGCCGTCGACTGACTCCGTCGACTTCACTACGTGATGCTGTGATTTCGACTGCCACCTTTCACGAACGCACAACCGACTATCGTTCATACCGTCGTCACCATTCATAGCGACTCCACGGCGACTGCCGTCAATACCATCGTCGTCCACACCGTCGCCGTGCAGAGCGATTCCACAGTGATCGCCATCTATACCTTCTTATACACCGTCGTCTATACGACGATGTGTTCCTCCCTATCGCCTATACGTCGGTTTGTTTCTGAGTGTCGCTACCCATACGAGGACGTATTACTGACTGTCGGCTTTTTCCGAGTGCGTGTATGAGTGCAGAATTGTTGAATAATGAGCATAATTGAAGATTGCGAACATTCGACGAGCAAATAGGGCTGACATGTAACAATACTCATGTATTGTATGTATGCTTATTATTATATATAAAGTTCTCCTCCTTTTACAATTTTTAACGATTCGCCATCTTAAGCTCTAAACTATTGAAATAATTGGCGAATATCAAGGTGGATTCAGAAACAGATGATCTACAACGGACCAGATATTCTCGGCGAAACAGATTCTTGTGAAATGCTGGAAATATAACACAGACATGCACCATATTTTTGTAGATTTTAAGCAATCATATGGCAGTATCGTCAGGAAGGTACTGGAATTCCTCCAAAACTAGCCCGACTTACGAGACTCACAATGACGAAAACTGAATCACAAGTGAGAATCAAAATCGATTTCAAACCAGCATTTGAACGGAATGTAGTTTAAAGTAGTGTGATGATCTAGACACCATGCTTTTCAACATGGCACAAGACTATGTTGTACGAAAAATCCCAGTCGACACCAACGGGACGGGAAGTCCACCCAGCTAGTAGCATACGCTGACGACATTAACATCCTAGCAAGATCCTTCCCTAGTGCTAAGGACGTATTTGTCAATCTTGACTTCACCGCAAAAGAAGTCGGGCTGTAAAACAAAAGTAATGACACAAACAAGAAGGAAAACGCCTATCAGACAAAACATAACAATTACGGACTATAATTTGGAGAGTGTGGAGCAAAGGACGGCAATGAAACGGACGAAGTCAATCGACGGATAATACTTGCAAATAAAACGTATTTCTCGGTACTTCTAATAATGAAATCCAAAAAAATTCACAGAAACAATAAGCTGCGAATATATAAAACTAAAATACGGCCTGTTCTCTTTAATGGCAGCAAGAAGTGAACATGAACGCGAACTTCCGAAAAAGCAGTTAACGCTTTCGAAAGAAAGCGGGCTTAATGCCCAATCATATGATACTCTAGATGAGATGGAAATGACTTTAATATACCGGAAAATATGTCACATCAAATTCTTTCGAATAGTGAATAGAGACTTTTGCATGGGAGGTGGTAGAAGTAGAGGGGGAGGTTTGTATTTTTCGTATATGACACCGAGCATGTCATGCAAAATGTTTTTTGCTAAATTTAAAGTTTTTAGACTTCATTATTTTTAAAGAAATTGGTCACAGATTTTCTGAAATTGGGGCATTTGTATGAGAGGTGGCAGAGGAAGTGGAGCATTTAAGATGATTTTGAAACTGCTTATCATTATCCTTATCACCATGCTTTGATTCAATTTCAAAGTCGATAGCTCATATACTTGAAGGAGAAATGCTTTTCTTGAATTTATAATACAGATATTTGTATGGGAGGTGGTAAAAGGAGTGAAGCGGAGCTGATAATTTTTTCTAACACTTATTTCAATTATTAAGAAACAAATTCTGGCAAAACTTGAAGTTTGTACTTTTTCTAGTTTGAATGGAAATCGATAAAATGCATTAAACAAACATAACAGGGCTACGATACTCTAGATGAAATAGAATTTTTTGTGATCTCAAGAAATTTTGTATGGGGAGTGTTAGAAGGGGTGATAGCATTGAACTAATTTTTTTCCCATCATGCTAAAGTAGCTATAAAAATGTCTTATACAAAATGCGTACTCCAAAAATTGAATAGGAGCTGAGAAAATTAGTGTGTTAGATTTAGTGAAAATATGCAGTTTGTATGGGAGGTGCTAGAAAGAGTGAGGGGATTTTAGTGATTTTTTCAGAAATAACTAAGAATATCATAAAATTGACATCTCTTAAATTTTAGACCAGTAACAGTCATACCTCTCAAGAAAATAAATTTTTTGTGAAGTTGTGAAACTGTGTCATATTGTATGGGAGGGGGTAGAAGCAGTAAAGCTAATCAAATTTTTTTTCTGATCTTAGTGATAATGCTAAATTAGTATTTATTACAAAATATGAGCTCGATAAATGTTATATGTTCTGAGAAAATCGGCTTAGAGCATTTCATGAAAAAGTGTAGTTTGTATGGGAGGGGTTGGAAGGAGAGGGAGGACGCAAATAATTTTTATACTGTATATTGAAATCATTATGAAAGTAATATATCCCGAAATTCAGACTAATAGCTTTTCTACTTTTCGAGCAAATCCATTTATAGTCGAATTGCGAAATTGTGTCAAATTGAATGGGAGGGGGTAGAAGAGGAGAAGCTAGTGGTCTAATTTTTTTTTAGCCTTACTAACAATTTTAAATAAATATTTAGTGTACAATTTCAGCTCGCTAAACTTTATACGCACTGAGTAAATTGGCTTAGAGTAATTCATGACATGTACAGTTTGTATGGTAGGTGGTAGAAGCAGGGGGAGGACACGCATAATTTTTATACGCTAGATTGATATTATCATAAAAGTAATATATTCTAAATTTCAGGCCAATAGCTTTCATACTTTTTGAGCATATCCGTTTATTTTCAAATTGCGCATTTGTGTCATTTTGTATGGGAGGGGGTAGAAAGGGTGGAGCGATTTGTCCCGTTCACGAACTTGACCTTACTTTTTTGTCAAAAACGACGTGTACGAAATTTGAGCTTTCTAGCTCAACATGTTCTCAAGCTAGAGAGCGAACGGACGGACGGACGGACATCTTTTTTGAGATTTTTGAGTGATAATATTAACTTCTGTATCATTCAGTTTTTTCTCCGAGTCCTATTTCTTGGCGTTACAAACTTTAGAGCAAACTTATAATACTCTCAGATTCCATCTAGAGTATAAAAATTGTGCATTTGTATGGGAGGGAGTAGAAGGAGTGTACGATCAAAACAATTTTTTTTTCGCATTAATAATATTTCTATTTGTATACTTTATATAAAATATCAAGGTGATAGCCTTAACAGTTTCGAAGAAAAATAATTTAATTTAAATTTAAAAATTTCGTGAAATTTGTATGGTACGGGGTAGAAGGAGTGAGGTGAAGATGCTAATTATTTTTAAAATAAATTGCAATTATAGTAGAATTAATTCCGACAAAATATCGTCTTTTCAGCTTTACTAGTTTGAATGAAAATCAAAAATATGTATTTTTCAAAATTGTTCATTTGTATTGGAGTTGGAGTTGGGGGTAGAAGGGGTGAGGGGATCGGGTGAATATTCCGTGATATTAATGACATCTATATCATTATGCTTTGACCTAAATATCAAGTCGATAGCTTAAATAGTTTCAAAGAAAAATCAATTTCTTAATATTTCGAAATTTCATGAAATTTGTATGGGAGGGGGTAGAATGAGTGGGGGGATGTAGCCCATTCACGAGCTCAAAGTTACCTTTTTGCTGAAAATTACACAAAAAATTATTTAGCACTATAGCTCAAAGCTTTCGAGAGTTATGCTGTAGACAGACAGACAGACAGACAGACAAACAGACAGACGGTCACTCGGAATCGAGGTTTTTGAGCGACAACAAATACTTCTGTATTCTTGGCGGCTCTGTGCGAGCATTATTTCTTAGCGTTATAAACGGTAAGGCAAACACAATATACTCTCAGATTTCATCTAGAGTATAAACATAAGAGGAATACGATTGGGCGTAAAGCCCGATCGTGCGATACTCTAGATGAAAGGCAAATTTTTTGATTCTAAGAAATTTTGTAGGGGAAGTGGTGGAGGGGTGACGACATTGAACTAATTTTTTCACATCACGCTAGAGCTTTTTTCAAAATATTTTAAACAAAATTTAGGATTAAAACATAACAGGGCTACGATTGCGCGTAAAGCCCAATCTTACGATACTCTAGATGAAATAGAAATTTTTGTGGTTGTAAGGAGTTTCGTATGGGGAGCGTTAGAAGGGGTGATAGCATTGAACTAATTTTAATCTACTAGTAATATATTCCCAATTTCAGATCTATAGATTTTATTGTGTCATTTTGTATGGAAGAGCTAATCATCTATTTTTCTTCGGTCTTACTAATAATTCTAAATAAATATTTAGTGCACCATTTCAGCTCGGTAATTTTTGTATGCACTGAGTAAATTGGCTTAGAGCATTTCATAAGTGCAGTTTGTATGAGAGGTGGGGGAAAGAGTGAGAGGACACAAATAATTTGGGTATGGTAGATTAATATCATCATAGAAGTAATTTCAGATCAATAGCTTTCACATTTTTCGAGCAAATCCGTTTATTGTCAAATTGCGAAATTGTGTCATTTTGTATGGGTAGGGGAGGGGGGAGAGAAGGGGTGGAACGATTTGGCCCGATCATGAACTTGACCTTACTTTTTGTCGTTCTCAAGCTAGAGAGGACACGGTCGGACAGACGGCCATCCGGTTTTGAGTTTCTTGAGTGATTACATGAACTTCAGCATCATTCATTTTTTCCTCCGAGCCTTATTTCTTATAACTTATAATACTCTCAGATTTCATCTAGAGTATAATTAGCAGGATGGATCAAGACGATTGGAGGCAACGACTTCAGGAGGCCAGGGCTCGATTTGGGCACGCCATTGATGATGATGGATACACTTAAACTTAAGTTCTTGAAATAAGTTCCAGTATCTGAAAAATGAGCAAATATTCGTAGTTTTACCGTCTAAATCTGTACAAAATTTTTGTGGGTTCACCCATAATGCAGGAAGTGTACTTAAATTCTTAATACAGCATGCAGATTAAATGTTATTGACTTCCGTTTCGGGATGTCGATCATCCCAAAGACAATACCGATTTGCCCGATGATATGATTGATTTCTTGCTACAAGCTTAACTCATTCAAAGCTAAGTTTTACGCCAGTTTTCGGTAAAACACACAGGCAAACGTTACAAGTTTTGTTTCTGTCCTATTTTTTAAATTTTGTGTAGGATCTCAAATAATAGAAATTTTCCAAAACTGGATGTCCAAATAATTACCCTCAATTTCATAAATGTTCGGCCGGTGAAACGATTCCGAGAATACGTTTAAGAACTATGTCATTAGCGATATAATAACAAAAATATTTAAGGTTTTTTTCCAGCCACCTAAATTGCAGTAGTAAAGCAAGTGATGTCTGTTTTATATACGAAGCAAATTCAGCACGGTTCCTCAAATCAACCCTAAATTTAATAAAATTTCTCTAAATCTGTTACCAAATATTTAAAAATAATCATTTGTTGCAAATCTTAACTGCAAACAATTCTCTTAGATAGTTTTTTTTTTCTCTTTCCCAAGATACGAGTATTTCGAAACAACTCTCGTATATTTTGCAATAATTTAGTTCGCCAAAAAAATGTTTTGCCCATTTATATCGATCAAAAGCAACCACCAGTCTTTAGAAAGTAATTGTTCTCGAAATGCATAGGAGCTTGACAAGAGGTGTATGCCCACAAGCTGTCTGCAATTTGATTTTATGTCAGTGCACATAATGCAAGACTACACGGGAGCTTAAATGATTGGAGGCAAACATAAACGTTTGTCGGTTGTCATAAGGTTTTTACAACGAACATCGAAAAGGAAACTCCACTATTTTAACGATTTAATTTGCTTGAATCCGGGCGAATATTTTAACCATAGGTAGAGATTAACTATACGAGCATAAAGTTGTCTGTCTGTACGTCGCGTCGTCGCGCAGCCTTTCCGTCTAATTACGTCACCGGAGAATTGAACAAATCGACAGTAGATACACTTTAAGTGGACATTGTTTCGTGACGAATTTACCTAAATCTGATGCAAATTGGTCTGCGCGCCGGTCCGATGATCGGTCATTCGATTCGAACAGATTGATGATCATTACTCAGTGGTAAAGCTAAGACTTCATGTCGCGCTCATAATCGGTCAATTTGGATTTAACGGCCGGCGCTGAGTTGGAGAGCTAATCCACAAAAGACAAACATTCGTCTTATGATAAGCACTCGGTGGAGTCTTGAGCATCAAGTCAAGCATATTGGTACAGCGAACACTAGCGGGCCAATTTGCATTTGAAGGCCTTTACAGCTCGACGGGCTTTGATTGATTTTGAAATCAATTTGTACTGGTGGTGTACCGCAGATTCAGTGTGATTATTCTGTGTGCATTGCGGATACGACAAGTTGGGCAAATGTTTTAATTTAAATAACGAGCGGTCTGAATATGCACAAAAACGCGATATCTAGAGCCCAGACGACGACGGCGACCTGAGCCAGCCAAGGAGAACTGCAATATTTTTTCGGTTCCGTTCGATTTGTACTTGGAATCGTGATTTACAATGATTTTGTTATTTTTTGGTAGATGCTGCCTTTGATTCTAAAGTAAGTACGTTTGGTAGGTACTCGTATATGGAAATTAGACGTCTTTGTAGTCTTAATAAGAATTCAGTTTAGTGTCGTGCATTTCGAATTCTTCTTGGCTCATAGTATGGATATTCTGCAATGAGGACTACGATTGTTAACTAAAAAAGACGCCATTGCACTAGCTCCGTTCAAGTTGCTGTTCAACTATTGCCATTCTTCAATTGTATACGAACTTCAACTGTTGGCATACTTGCCCGCGCATACACTGGACTGCTCATCGACATTTCCGATCTTCAACTGATTACGAACTTTAACTTCTCACATCTACAAACGCTATGCGGAGAACCGGAGAAATTTCTAGATTATTGAACATCAACATTCGTTGCCCAAAAACAATTACATTTGGCTGATCGAAATACAGCAAACAGCGATAATATTGCGATAGTGAGCGATTTTTTTATAAGAATTGAAAAAATATTCAATTTTCAACCGAAAGCTGTTTAGTAAATTATAGTAAATTTGCTGCTAAGTTTGTAACGCAACAAAATAATGCTCGCGCAGAATCGTCAAAGGCACAAAAATATTTGTTATCGCTCAAATATCTTAGAACCGGATATCCGTCCGTTCGTTCGCCCTCTAGCTTGAGAGTAAGAAGCACAAATTTTGTACATGTTATTTTCGTCGAAGATCAAGTTTCTCAATGAGCCGAATTCATCCATCACTTCTACCCCGTCCCATACAAAATAGCGCAATTACACAAATTTATTATAAGTTAATTTTCTTTGGTAATTTAAATACCACCAATCTAAATCAAAAACTAATAAATTTGGTAGCACTTATAATAAAATGAGAAGAAATTAGTTTGATCGCAATGTTCCTTATATCACCTTCCGTACAAAATAACACAATTTAATAAACCATTTTCATAGTGAGATGTGAAAAAATAAGTTCATTCTTTCAATCACCTCACATACAAAACGGAACAATTTCACAACTTTATAATACAAGCACATGCACCAGTGCTTCGGACGCATATTTTGAACGAAAAGAGGGGACATTTTCTAAAGCCCAACTTATTGTTATTGCTGAATAATTCAAAAAATAAATAAGTAAAAAAAATTTCTCCTTTAAAAAATATTTGTTTATTTAATAACATATATATGAATAATTTTTAATTATTTCCGGTCCCTACATACTCCTGATTCGCTAAACTCAGTTCAGAAGTTAAAACCTGTGGAATGTAATGAAGTTGACTGTATATATACAGATTTTAGTAAAGGCTTTGGTAAAATTAGTCACAACTTACTAATGTACAAGCTTTGCTCACTCGGATTTCCTGCTATTTTTACTAAATGGATCAATTCCAATCTTTCTAATCGAACCCAACGAGTACAATTTCGAGATGCTGTCTCATCGTTTATTCCTAACACTTCTGGTGTACCTCAGGGTAGCCATCTTGGTCCATTTCTGTTTACTTTATTTATTAATGACGTGAGTTCGTTCATCTTCAACTCAAATATTCTCTTGTATGCTGACGATGCAAAAATATTTCGTACTATTACCTGTACGAATGATTATCTACTTTTGCAAAATGACTTAAAGCTATTTTTTGACTAGTGTACCTTAAAATGTATGAATGATGTATGAATGTTGGAAAGTGCACCATGGCATCTTTCTCCAGGAAAATTAATCCATTCGAATTTATTTATGTTTTAGAGGGAATTGCTTTATAAAAATTAAGCAAAGTATGCGATTTAGGTGTACTATTCAATGATAAATTTACCTTCGACGACCATGTCGATTGTATAGTTATCAAGGCTAACTCCATTTGGGGCTTTGTAAAACGATGGTGTAAGAAATTTAACGAGGGTGTAGCCTAGTAGGTAGCGTGTTGGTCTTGTAATGCGAAGGTCGTGAGTTTAAATATCGGTCGACGCAATATATAATTCCAGCACCTTGGTCACCTCAATCTACGAAAATAAAAAAATCGTAGATAGAGGGTTATGCGAAGGGCTAACAACACTTCCACAATAAGTAATGAAAAATGTTAAGGAACCTGAATGTCAGGAGGCCAAGGTCCGATTAGGGCTGTAGCGCCATTGTATAAATAGAAGAAATTTAACTACCCTTACATTACAAAGACACTTTAATGTGCTTTTGTTCGTTCAATTCTTGAATAAGCCTGCCCTGTTTGGACTCCGTACTATGATATTCATATCAATAGGATAGAGTCAGTACAGCGAAGATTTTTAAGATTTGCTCTGAAAGGTCTTCCCTGGTCAGATCCGATATGGCTTCCTCCTTATCAAGAACGACTTCAACTTCTTTCGTTGGAGTCACTCGAACATAGGCGATTAATTCTTAGTGCTGCAGTTGCAGTAAAACTAATTTCAGGTGTGTTGAATATTTAAAATTCTATGGTCTGAAGTAGGAGAGGATCAAATGAGATTCTACGTGAGTTTCCCTAAGATGTCAGAATGAAAAAAGAAACCACGTGTAACTAACCTAAAAAGAAATCTTGTTCAATAAAATTAGCTTTGCTGAATCTCGCGTATGAGTTTTGTTTTGGGAGAGATTAAAGAACTACGACACAACAGAATGGCGACGAGTGTTGAACAAACTACGGCAGTGATGGCGAGCCAAATGCAAGCTTCGTTCCCAGTAGAAACGTACAACGCAGCGACTTCCCAATGGGAGAGATGGGTAAAAAGGCTGGAAGTAGCTTTTACCTTATTCAACGTTCGCTATAGATGTGGAGATGGGACACATCTAACCAATAAATGTAATAAAATAAATGAAATATGTAGATTTTTTTTGTGTGTACAAAAGCGCAAAATGTGCATGGTATTGATGTACAGGAGATCTGTCAAATTGCATATTCAGATAAATCGAGTCGCGATAAATTTTACATTACGTTACAAGTAGAAAAGAAAGACTTAAAATTTGAAATAGATTCCGGATCAGCGGTTTCTATTATACCACTACATTATTTTAAACAATTTTTTCCTAAAACTAAATTGAACCCTACTGAAATACAATTAGTGTCGTATTGTCAAACAAATTTAGAAGTTTTCGGGTTAATTAATGTGACTGTAAGTTATAAAAATACTAAATGTAATTTTAACTTATACGTGGTAAATGGTGGTACGTCAATCTTGTTGGGTCGGGAATGGATACGAGGACTAAAAATACAATTATATTCCGTGAATAACATTGAAGGTCTGTCTGTTTCGAATTTGATCAATAGGTACAGAAATCTATTTGATAATAAAATAAGTAAAATTGAGAGCTTTAAGGCTTCTTTACATCTGAAACCTTCTAGTAAACCTGTTTTTATGAAGGCACGTCCCATACCTTTTGCTATATTACCAAAAGTAGAAAAAGAAATTGAAAACTTAGTTCAGCAAGATATTCTGGAAAAGGTAAATACTTCGGAATGGTCCTCGCCGATTGTGCCAGTACAAAAGGCTAATGGCGACATACGTATTTGTGGGGATTACAAACAAACACTTAACCCAAACTTACAAATAGACGAGCACCCCCTGCCAACAATTGATGAACTTTTTTCTCAAATGGCAGGTGGCGAAAAATTCAGCAAAATTGATTTGAATAAAGCGTATCTTCACTTAGAAATTAAAAACGAGATGAAGGACTGTTTGACATTGAACACACCTAAAGGCTTATTTAGATGCAATCGCCTAATGTTCGGAGTTGCTAGTGCTCCAGCAATTTGGCAAAGGGCCATGGAACAAATATTGCAATGCATTCCATGTACATCTGTATTTATAGATGATATAAAAGTTACAGGACGTGATACAATATTCCACTTAAAAAATTTAGAAGAAGTTTTTAAACACCTACAAAACTATAATTTGAAAATTAATTTAGAGAAGAGTAAATTTCTGGTAGATGAAATAGGTTATTGCGGGTATTCAATAAATAAAGACGGAATCCATAAAACTAAAGAAAAAGTTGAGGCTATTTCAAAAATGCCAGAACCACGAAACAATGCTCCTAAAGTTACTACTCACCCCTGGGAAAACGCAAAATATCCATTTGAACGAGTTCACATAGATTTTGCGGGACCATTTAATGGAACATATTGTTTTCTAATGGTCGACGGCTTTTCCCGATGGCCGGAAACTCATTTAATGAAAACAATTACAACCGATACTACAATTGAAACTTGTAACAAAATTTTTGCATGTTTCGAGGCACCAACAGTAATGGTATCTGATAATGGAAGCCAATTTACATCTTACAAATTCCAAAACTTTCTAAAGTCGTTAGGTATACAACATAAACTTACAGCAGCATACCACCCCGCTACAAATGGTTTAGCGGAAAGGATGGTACAAACCTTAAAAAAATCGCTACGGGCTATGAGGGTAGAACAACGTTCTCGTTCGGATGAACTGAATAAATTATTACTACAATATCGTAAAATGGTTCATACGACAACGAGGGAAAGTCCAGCCAAATTAATGTTTGGACGCGATATTCGAACAAAAATCGATTTGATTCTGCCATGCTCACAAACAAATCATGATCGGTATACGCGGAAAAAAGAAGGGGTTCGCAAATTCTCGATCGGTGCAAGAGTCGCAGTTCGGGACTATATCGAAGAAAAGTGGAAATTTGGAAAAGTTTTTAAAAGAATGGGTTTACTTCAGTATAAAATTCAACTGGATGATGGAAGGGAGTGGAGAAGACACATTGATCAAATTCGTTTAATTGGAAATGAAGTCCCCCTAACACCAAATAAATCTTATGACGAAATAGAAGATCTGTTGACAAATACAAATAATTTACCGAATCTATCCCCAGCCAAACAACTTGACGCATCATCAACCGAAATACAAGATAAAGAAAATAGGATTGATTCAAATTATAATACAGAAAAGAATAATGAATTAAGGTCTAGCGACGACATAATACTTGAATCAACACCCAATATGAATTTGAGACGATCTGGTAGAATACGCCGACCGCCTAATAGATTACAATACAAATAAAAAAAATATATAAGAATGTAATACGAATATTGTATGAATATTGTATGAATTTTTTAATTTTTTTTTCTTAAAATTGTTAAACTAAAATGTCAATCAAATTCCTGTTAAGACCCCCTATAGGGGCATAGGACAGAAACAACTCTCTTCCACAAGGCGCGATCCTGCGCATCGGCTTTAAGCTGTTGCCAGGACTTGTTTATTCCTCTGGCCTCCTGCTCAACTGCTCGCTTCCATGTGTTACATGGTCGACCAACCCGACGTCTTCCTTGAGGGTTATAATCCAGAGCCTGTTTTGCGATGTTTTGCTCTGGTTTCCTCAAAGTATGACCGATCCACTGCCACTTTCGCCGTTGAATCTCAATACCGATTTTAGTCTGGCGAGTTGTACTCCAAAGTTCGTCGTTGGAGATCACTTCTGGCCAGAATATTCCTAAAATGCGTCGGAGGCATTGGTTTACGAAAGTCTGTAGTTTCTTGGTAAGTCGAACGGTCACTTTCCACGTAGTACAACCATATAACAACACGGATTTGACGCATGCGTCAAAAACTCGCAGCTTCGTGCGAAGGGAGATCTCTCTTAAACTCCAGAAAGGGGAAAGGATACCGAAGGCCTGACGAGCTTTATTTAGCCGAGCCTCAACATCCTTTTCGGCTCCGCCGTCCATGCTGACAATGCTTCCGAGATAGCAAAAATCTTGCACCTCTTCCACATCCTGTCCATTAAGAACAATCGGTGTGCTTGCGTTCGAACCCATGTGCATGTACTTGGTTTTACGCACATTTATTTTCAGTCCCGCCTCTTTGCATTTAGAATGCAACGAGCGAACATTTGACTCTAAGTCCGAACGGGTATGTGCAAGCAAACACACGTCATCAGCATAATCAAGGTGACTTAAGATGTTAAATAGTCTCCATTGAAGACCTTTACCTTCCCCACCTTCCAGTGCAGCTTTCAAGATGTCATTTATTACCATCAGAAACAGGGCTGGTGATAATATGCAGCCTTGTCTGACACCCGTTCGCACAGGAAAGCTCTCGGACAGCTCTCCTCTATGCAAGACGCGACACCTTGCATCTTCGTAGTATTCTTTAATCATAGCTATGACCTTATTTGGAATACCTCTCCTACGCAAAGCATTCCATATGTAATCTCGCTTAACGCTGTCGAAAGCCTTCTCGAAGTCCACAAACATGAGATGTAGTGGCGAACCCATTTCGGCTGACTGCTCTAATATTATCCGTAGGGTATTTGTGTGGTCGGTACAAGACGACCCTTTACGGAATCCAGCCTGATAAACTTCGAGAGTGCTCTCGACGACATCACTAATCCTATTGAGAATTACCTTAGCCATAATTTTTGATACGGCAGTAAGTAGACATATACCACGCCAATTGCCACAATCCCGAAGGTCGCCCTTCTTCGGAATTTTCACAATGACGCCCTCCTTCCATTCAGTCGGATATCTTCCTTCATTCCACACCTTAGTGAAGAGTGGGAGGAGTATATCGGCTGTTATTTCCGGGTCCGCTTTGAGGAGTTCGGTTGGTAGTCCGTCTATACCTGGAGCTTTCCTTCCCACCATTGACCGAATGGCGGAAACTATCTCTTCCTTATCTGGGGGATCGTCCCTAATAGAGGATTGTTGCGGTTGGATGTTTGGAAGTTGTTCTGTTTCCGGAATATCTTCATCTGACAAGATGTTTAAAATATCAGAGAAGTATTCCTTCCATCGTCGCAACTGGTGTTCACTCATATTAAGGAGAGTTCCGTTGACATCTCTCACCAGGTGGTTGGCGGTGAAATTCCTGTTCGTCAACTGTTTCATGATTTTAAATAGTGAACCCATATCCTCAAGGTAAGCCGCAGATTCTGCCTTGTTTGCCAGATCTTCAATGGCCTTTCTCTTGTCGCGTCTAACAGCCTTTTTAAGCTGTATATGAGCATCGCGGTAGTTCTGCCTCAAGTCGGGCGTTCGTTGGTTGACATCGGGTTGAGAGATGATTGCCAATTTGGCTTTTTTTCCGATTGTTAACCTTGTCCCATGTGTCTTGTGACATCCAGGGTTTCTCACCGCTTTGCGCATATCCCACAGATTCTTCAGCACTAGTTAGAAAAGTGTTTCTGGTTGCCTCCCAATTGGCGTCCAGTGTGCGCATTTCATGTTCACCCAATGTGGATGACTTTTCGCGTAGAATGGTGGTGTATTCGAGTTTTTTGTTGGGATCTCTGAGTTTATCCACATTAAGCTTGCACTTCATTTGAAGAATTTGTGGTCGTCGGATAGCTGCTGTACACAATCTCAAGCAGGCAACCATCAAGTGGTGATCGCTCCCCACGTCAGCTCCACGTTTCGCTCGCACATCGAGGAGACATCTTCTCCATCCGCGACTTATAGCCAAATGGTCGATCTGGTTCTGAGTAACACCGTCAGGGGAAACCCAAGATGTTTTATGGTGACTCTTGTGTGGAAAAAGGGTCCCTCCGATGACCATTTGCCGAGTACTACAGAACTCCACAAATAATTCGCCGTTTTCGGGTCTCTTAATCCAAGGTCGTGAAGGGTCGACCCAAGGGTCACCATGCCTCCCCATGACGTGTTCTAGTCCAGTGTTGTCTGATCCAACCTGGGCGTTCATATCTCCCGAGATGATAATAATATCACCTCTTGGAACACGTTCGAAGGTGGCACTCAGTTGGCTATAAAACTCCTCTTTGTCACCAGATGTTGCGGTATTAGTTGGTGCGTAGCACTGCAGAATTGTGACGTTTCTGACACTGGTCCTGAGCCTGACGACGATAATCCTATCTGAGATTGGTTCCCAGCTAATGAGACTGTTTCTCGCTCTCGGCGTAAGGACGAACGCCACGCCATTTCTGGCTTCATTTGCAGGGCCAATGTACAGAATAGTGTTTCCGCTAGGGGTTCGTTCTTCTCCTGATCCTGTCCACCTGACCTCGCTCAAGCCCAAGATTTGGATGTTATAGTGCTCCATTTCACGGTCGATCACTGATTGGCGGTGCAAGGACCGAGTAACCCCAGCTCTTCCCCCGTCATTCAATGTTCGAACGTTCCAGAAGCCAATCATAGTCCGTTTTCGAATGCCAAAAGTCGTTACCGTAGAATCAGTCCGTATCCGAGGCGATGTATCCGTTTCTCGTATCATTTAGGTCTTAAGATCACGGGTGATAAGCCCATGATCCAAAATGTAAGAGAACTGAATTATTTTTTAAGGAAGGAAGGAAATGTTGAATATTTAAAATCCTATGGTCTGAAGTAGGAGAGGATCAAACGAGATTCTACGTGAGTTTCCCTGAGCTGCCAGAATGGAAAAAGAAACCATGTGTAACTAACCTAAAAAGAAATCTTGTTCAATCAAATTAGCTTTGCTGAATCTCGCGTATGAGTTTTGTTTTGGGAGAGATTAAAGAACTACGATACACAACAAGGTGAGATTGACTCTCCGCCCTTGTTAGGAGCTCTCTCCTTCAAAATACCTCATCGATCCTTGAGAAACTACGTACTTCTCGACATTCCATTCCATCGCACTAATTACGGCCAGCACGAATCGATAACTTCTATTTCACGGGCTTTTAACGTTAATTATAGCAACATTGATTTTAATCTTAATAATGCTCAGATAAAATCAGCTTTCTTAAAATAACAATATGATGTTTTCACTGTAATCTTTGTAACATATATGGTTTATAATTATAATTTGTAAATAATCATTTGTCGATGAATTCTAAATGAATAAATAAATAAATAAATGAAAGTAGTCGTGTTTAATATTAGGACTTCCTTCTAAACAACATTCTTTGTGATGCAATCGTAAAAGGTCGGGAATCGAACACGGAGCCGTCCGCATAGCAGGCGAGTTTTTCCGCGGAACCACCGATACCGACGAAATTATTTCGGCAAAACTTAGTCACCTACTTCACGTGACTTCAAATATATGCACAGTTTTTCATTATAATTTAGATTTATTAAATGGATGTCGATTTAGTGAACTGAAATTTAAATCGTACCATTTCTATATCGATTTTAGCTACCTCAGTAAAAATCGTTGAAATCCTCCCTTCCAAACAAAAATCACAGTTTGGCAATAAGCGTTAAACCATTTTCACGATAATGTTACTCTAATTAGACATAATACGGGGGTTACTGCTATGGCAGAAACATAACCTTCCAAGGTCACAGAAACTGAAAAATTTGCATCTATAGTATCGCATGATTAGGGTTTACCCGCAATGGTAGTTCTGTTATTTTTAATTGAAGAATTTAAATGTTCTGACATCAGTTTTGACTTAAACAACAACATTTTCACAATCCTATAATCCTTTTCACATGATCTAACTACTTTCCTTACAATGCCATCGCGGATTGATCTGACGGAATTCGAAAATGCGATAAACCATTTTAAATTCCGTCATAAATAACGTACGCAATAGCTGACGGCAAATTTTGTAAAGATGTTCGCGCGCACTTACATTGCATACGCAAGATATGTGGATTAGGGCCCCCATACGATTCACATGAGTGATTCTCCAAAGGCCAAAGCCCATTTATGTTGAATTGTTTCTGTGTGGACCAATAATTGAAAATTAATTTCTTATGCATAATCTTACTGAAGGTAGACGATTGCATGTATGCATACCACGCCAGCGAGCAAGCGTTGTGGTTCGATACAGCGGTGGTGCTCAGAAATCGGACATGGGCAGCAGTATTCATCCAAACGCATAAACGTATATTTTATTCATGAGCCTCCATGCTGGGACCATGCATCGCATGCACATATGAACATATTTTACGCTTTGATTGCTCATATCTCATAACTTTCTAAGTCTTTCCAAGTTGGAATCGACGATTCCGTCTCCAGACGTTACCGCATTTATCTTGGGGCCAGCCGACTAGCCTGGGTTAATGGCTCGTCGGCCAGAAGAGCCTTTTCCAGTACACCAGCTATCCAAATCCCATTGTTGGTACCTTAAGCCGTGTCGATCGCTGCCACTGCTGCCAAAAACCAGTGTAGGCGGTTACGAAATAATTTTCAGATTTTCAGTTTCATTTTCAAATATGTCTACTTCGGGCTCTCGATGCAATACAGCAGGTACCATTAAAAGTTTATGCATAACAAGGCCTCCGAATCTCTCGGTATCATTACCATTTTCTTCACATTTTTCGAGCATATGTGTATATATATAGCGTAGTTTGCGATTCCATTGTCCAGCGGTCAACTTTTATTTATTTCACCTTCGCCATGCGTAGCCTTGCGGTCAGTCTGCCTGCTACGACCACTTTTGCGATTTATGCTTTCGCACTCAGCAAGGGGTTGGTGTCATTATTTTAGCACTTTTCCAGTATTACATGTTTTTTTTGCGAAACTGCGGCTTCATCTCGGGAGCCTTATACTCGTAAGGAGGCGAAACACTGCGTTGATAAAATAAATTTAAATTGCGGAAAAAGAACGAGTCCGCATAAGGAAAAGTAACGAAATAGAGTTTTTTTTTTGGGTTGTAATTAAGAAAATTAATGAAAGGAGTTACAAATAAAGGAAATTGTCGTTTACTGGGAATAAAAATGAAAAAAAAAGTTTTTTACTGCCACGGATATTTGTCAGATTTATATTTGTCCGACTTGACTTTTTCCAGACTTCCATGATGTCCCAGACTATATTTGCCTGACTTTCTTCAGCTGAACTTTCGTTTGCAAGAGTTTTATTTGTCAGACTTTCCTAAGCCAGACCTTCATTTACCTGATTTACAGAAGTCTTGCAAATTGCATACGAATTCCCAGACATGAAATAAAAAACCAAACAAAAGAGAAAGGAATTTAGTTCTTCTTATTTAATTGTTGACATTTTTCTCTCAATTAATTATTTATTCTTTCATTTTAATTATATTTTGCATTTATATACTTAACAAAATTAACTACACATTATATACACGACTATAAAGTCTTATTTCAGCATAGCTGAAAGTACAGAAATACATCTATATAATTTTAGCTAGGGTATAGCCTAGTAGGTAGTGTGTTGGTCTTGTAATGCGAAGGTCGTGAGTTCAAATCCCGGCCGGGCCAAAATATAATTCCGGCACATTGCCTGCTTGTATATACCTCGGTCACCTCAATCTAAGAAAATGAAAAATTCGTAGAAAGAGGGTTGTGCGAAGGGCTAACAACTCTTCCACAATAAGTAATGAAAAATGTTAAGGAACCTGAATATCAGGAGGCCAAGGTCCGATTTGGGCTGTAGCGCCATTGTAGAAGTAGAATTGTAGTGTCTGTCTGTTATTTTTTTACTTTATTATTTTAATAATAAAGTATTGCGATGGACTTGAAAAAAAAAATTTGCTACCCTGAAATTTTGTTTTTTCGCATTTCATGACTAAAATAACCTCAAAATGCAAAAAAAAATCCGTCTGTCTGTACGCTGTCCACCGTACGCCGGTGTGTACGCTTAGCGCACATTAACTCCCAAACCCTTCAAGATAGAAAGTTCATTTTTGGAGGGATTGTAGATAGTTGCGAATCTCAGGCGGACACCGATTTTGGGGGGTGTAAAGGTTCAGGGGACGGCGGGGGGAGCACTTAAACCGAAAACTAAGAATTCAAATATCTCAAACATGGTTACAGCTAGGAAGCTAAAAATCGATATACATATAAAAGGGTTTGTGGGACAACTTTTAAAATTAATTTAATTTTTTTATCCATTGTGGTGCAAAAAGGGGGGGTAAAAACCAATTGTCGGCCGAATTTTTTTTTTCTTCGAAATTACTTAGCATAAAAAATTTATATTTTTAGATCGTCAAGGCTGCATACAGATTCACTGGAATCAGCTTACATAGAGGCTAATTATTGTAAGGCGGAGGGTCAAGGGGGGATACAAAGAAAAGCACTTAAAATCAATATTTCGGCTATTTGTTGAGCTATGTTGTTATTGAGGCTTCCGTGGCGTAGTGGGCAGCGTGCTTGCTTCTCAGTCAATAGGTCGTGGGTTCGATTCCCACTCCAGACGGGATTTTTTTAAGTGCAAATTTTTCAGTTGCTACTGGTGATAAAAAATTATTCGCAATAAAATGGGGAAACGGTGTAAAAGTGGAACAGTTCCACTTCAAGAAGGCCTAGATACTCTGTAGATGGTTTCTGTTTGCTTTCTATCATTTAGTCCCCCATAACATCTGCAAATATTTGTCAGTAAGCAGCCAGTACAACTGAGCAATATACCAGCTTCTCCACTCGCTACGGTCGTTCTCACTCCCCTTCCCCAACATTCCCAATCCCATTCCTTCCCTCCATGACTGTGTTTGTGCATTGCACATAAAGGCCGAAATTGCCTATAACACAGGTCATTCTGTAAAAAAAAAAAAAAATTTAATTGAAACTTGTTACTTACAATTAAGCTATACTACAGAAATACGAAAAATATATAACATTTGGGCAAAATAGTAGTGGGGGCAAATGGGGTGCATTGAACTTTCCAAAATTTCAAAACATTATATCTTAAAACTGAGTACAGATATCAAATCAAAAATTTGTCAGATTGTAGAGCTATAAAATTTTTAATTTTGGTAAGAAATTTAAGTTGTGGGGTGTAAGGGAAGGGAGGTGGAAAGCAAAAATGTTGAAAAAGTTGAGTAATTTTTTTAGGGCTCTGGTAAAAGATACAAAGTTTAAATTATAATAAAAAATAATAAAAATTCTGCAATTGTTATACACCGACCCCCCTGGTCTAACGTGCACAAGGTGTTTCATATGCAATGAAAAAACACATAATCTGAATATTTTTGAATGAAATTTTAAGGTAGAAACTTGAAAATTTGCAAAATGCATTTAAAAAAAATTCCTAAAATAATGAATTATTAACTGGTCGAATACCCTTAAGACTTCTACCCCATCCCATACAAAGTTATTTTTTCGACCATTTTTAAAAAATCAATTATCACCTAAAACTTAAAAGCTATCAATTTGAAATTTTGCACAAAAACTTTCGAAAATAGTTGAAATGGAACTGCGTCAAAATTTTTGAGATCGCATTTGCCCTTCTACCTCCTCCCATACAAAAGTATGATTTCGGCCAATTTCAATAAAACAACTGCTAACCAACAAATTAAAAGCTACGAACTTGAAATTTTGTACGAGCACTTTACAAAAGAAATGAAATAAAACTGCATCACAAATTTTACATTTCCCTTACCTACTTCCTTTACCCCCTCCCATATAATTGATTGGTTTCGTGAATATAAAATGCACCAAATTTTATGAAAATTCTATGCAACTTCGTCTATGAAACTGACATTCTATGCAGAAAATATTGGATATAATTGAAGCAATCAATTGAAAAATTATTGACATTCGCCCACCCTTAATATCACCCCTCCTCCTCCCTCATAAAAACCCAAACTTGCATAAACGAATGAAATATTAATTACATGTACTAGAGCTATTGATCGTATTCGCAACTAAGTGTTGAATTGGCATCATCCCTGCCCTAAAGGGAGTTCCACTTGTGAAAGGGGGTTTCACTTGTGAAAGGGGGTTCCACTTGTTAAAGGGGGTTTCACTTGTGAAAGAAGGTTCCACTTGTGAAAGGGGGTTCCACTTAGTCTTTCCTAACCGCTTCAACTTGCATATTGACTTTCCATGCATCATTAACTTGTCCGAAAAATAATAAAGTTGCGCCCGACTTGTTGGCTGTTTATTTATAAATGCCTATAAGACAGTGTTTGGCTTTAGACAATAAAGAAGCATAAAAGCACGTTTTTGTTATTTTTGTTTGTATGTCTGTCTGTCCGGCCGGAATTAACTCAAAAACGGCTGAACCGATTCTAATGAAACTTTCACAGTTTGTTAGATATGCTTGGAGACGCAATCTGTTTCTGGTTTTATTTCAATATCTCAAACTACCCCGATTTACGTCTTGACGTAAGTCGAGATACGTCCAATTGGTGTTACTTTTATTTATGAAAATCAGTTTGGTTAATAATTATAATGATTGATGATATTGGAGTTCAGCGACTCCCAAAAATACTCTATGGATCAAATCAAGTGAAGATTCAGCAAGGAGAGAAAGATACCAATCTATATTACTGCAGTATTTTCTCTTTTTATTAAATCGCAGAGTAAGCTCATCTGCAAAAGCAAAGCAGATTACTCTGCAGTCAGAAATATTATGAAGGTGAAGAATTTTGTTCCGAAATTTTATATTTTAATAAAATATTCTAAATTTAATCTCACTTTCGTGTTTGACAATACAAAAAAAAAATTTAAACTTGTTCCAGATAAATCTTCATCGATAATCCCTTGCATTTTTCAACACAAAACAAGGATACAATTTTTTTCCAAATAATTTATGTTCATGTGATCCCGACTAGAACTGAACATTTTCTCTTGGCATACATAATAAATCGTGTTACCAAATATACTCGCGTATATAATAAAACAACCATGTTTGCAAAACATTCAACTATTTATATGAATTTGCATAATATTAGAAAATGGCCATTGTAAACAATTCGTAAAAATATTTTTGTCTATTAAATCGCTTTGGCACGAGCGTTTTAGCATACCATTCGCGCGCGGTATAATTTTAAAGCCACCAAAGGCCATTCACTTGCCAAACAATAAAGTTCATTGGGAAATCGGTTAAGTCGGTTTAGAAATCGATTCTATTTATGCAAAAAGATAATAAATAAATGATAAGAGTAATTTGCTGCAATCATAACTTATATTCGGTGCGAATTTTCAAAAATATAAAAAAATTATTGTATACTTTAGCCACCTATCGAAGCGTGCCTGGCTATAGTTATAGGCTTCGCGTATAAAGTTTGCTTTTCGATTTCGCACTGTCTTTTGTATTTTTAGAAACTGGTTCCTTTATAGGTTACGAAATGTTCGGTGAGGGTGTGGACTTGCCCGTAGACTGCTTTTCCTGATAAGAAAATTTTCATGAGACGGTTTAGCCCACAAGTTGCATAGCAGCAGCAACAGCAATAATTGCATTGCATGACGTATACTTAGGTGATTTATTGTGGTGGCCCAAGTTGCCTTGTACAATTTTCGCGAATTTAATAGGATTGGCTTGTAAGTGGCTTTAGGGTCAGATAGATTAACAATTCGGTTTTTTGTGACATATGACTTTAATTCAAATTGTGCTTTATGAATTAAAAATGTGCAATCTTATAGCACGAAATTTTTTGATTCAGAATTCAATTCAATTTTTCGGTACCTATGAAGTCGATCAAATCAAGGATTCCTACATTCAATCGTAGTAATAACTTTTGTATTATTATCAGCAAAAAAGAATTAAACTGGTTTTACGTTTGCAAGGAACTATGCAAAGTTTTAAATAATGAATCATAAAATGTTGTGCGAAAATTTTAAATATTTATAAATATTTCTCAAAGATTTTCATTTGCATATGCGGGCAAAGCCTTGCAGGCCTCTTTTAGGTGGGTGCAGTCGTAATAAATTATAACACTTTTAGCGTTTGAATAACCAATTGTGACGCCAAGTAATGGGCAAAGAAAATTTCTGAAATGCCTCGAAGAGCTCTAGATTTGAGCATTATATATTATAATGGTAGTGCCGAAAGAAACGAGTACTAATAGTCAATAAACGACAGACAGGATTAGCCAATGGTATCGAGTAATTCCCGGACTCTAAATAAGATACAAAACCGATCAACCTCGTTACACAACACACCAACTTTAATAGTCAACGTAAGATGACTTATGCATTTTATAACTCGAAGATGCTGTTTTATTGACTTTCTTAGACTTATCGATAGCAAAATCGGACTTAAAATACCGACATATTTTATAGATATTAGGAAGAGAGCAAAAAAAACGTTTGCACTGGAGCACTATAATTTATCGGATGATATGGTGGTAGACCAAGTTGCGGGTGGCAGCTTTTCAGTTTATAGTGATGCAAGTACACTGTTTATAGAGTTTTGAAGTTATTCAAGAGGTTTTCACTTAAATCCAGAGAGTTTATTGCTTATTTCTTATCGCATTACACCCGTGTAACCTAAGTAGAGTCGCATATCACGATTTGAATTATTTAACATTTAAGCGTTATCTGTTATAAATATGTGAAATAGTTTAACATATTGGTCAAATGAATAATATTGCTGTACGTGTTTCTTGTATTTCATTTTTGGCTGATTTTATCCGGATTTGCTCTAAAAATCACCGAACAGCGAGAAGTCATAAGCATTAACTTTCACGAACTACTACAGGAACAAATCATTCTGCTGTATTTTAGTACCCAATATTATGCAAAATAATGATTCTGGTTATCATGAAAATTTAGGCTAACTTTGTGAGACTCTCGGTAAACATAAAGTTGGTTTGTTTGGTGACGTCTGCCCTTAATCTTAAAAAATCAGTCAGTGTATTTGTGTTCGTGAGTCTATATGTCTCGACGATAAATCAAGCAAACTTCAACAGAAAAGCAGAGGAATTCTTGTCGGATACATCCTCAGACAGCCCAGTATTGTTTTTGGAAATGATAGCCGAAAAGAATTTATGAGCATAAACCAAAAAAAAAACCGGTAAGAGACAAGGCGAATGGAAAGTTCGAAACAATCAGAAACTGTACACAATTTTTGAGAATTCAGAAGTCTCTACTCTAAAATTTCGAAAGCTACAGTGGTATGGTCACGAACAGCGAATGAAGGACAGGAGAACACCCAAACGTGTACGAAAAGGATAGGCGGAAGGAAAAGTGCGAGTCGGAAAACCGACAAAACGCTTGGAGGATTCAATCGACGAAGACAGCTAATTGCTTCTGAAAATTGGGGATTGAGCAATTGTACGTACGTTGACACACATATCGGAATACTGAACATGCGATCTTCAATTGTTTGCGTCTTTGAACTACTTGAACTGCTCAGACATATATGTTTATCCATCAATAGGCACGTTCGTGAAACAACGGAGAAACTGCCCAGCAAACAAAATAATTCGTTAAAGAATCGTTAATTAAAACATTAACGAGGGATTTGATCGTTAATGAGCTGCGTTAACGAGTCATTCACGATTCACCAAGCGGACTAAATGGACATTTGGTAATGGATTACTTTTAACGATTCATTAATAAATTGTAAAACGTTTGCAAGAAACTAGTACATAAGTAAGTATATTATCGTTATCAATGAATCATTAATGTGTTGTTAATGATTTTCATTTTAATTTATTAATGAATATCGTTAACGATTCATAAACGATATTATTTATGAAACATTAACGATTCATTAAGGAACTTCGCTTTTAAAGCTTAACAAGATAAGATCGCAATTGCATCTTGCTATGTTTCTGTTGTTTATGAGTTTTGATCATTTCACGGACACACACTCTCAATCGCAAGCGAATACCTCTGCAAACTTCAATTTTTTCACCGTTTGCGTTTGCAATATTTTGAGATATCTACACGAAATAATTTTTGGCTCTGTTAATGCGCATGGTGAAATAAAAACTGCTTGTATAAACAAGATCGACGTTATGCGACCATTTTTGTTTGGTTTGCTTATGATCATCACGCAGTTTATTTATTTCGTTTCATGCAGGTTTTAAGATCGTTATTTGCGAGCGCCCGTTCAAATGTTTACTGGGTGCTGAAATGGACGTGGTATAAGAAGGGCGAGCGTGTATGGAAGAGAGACATTGATGATCGACTGCAATAACAGTGCGGATAATTACTTTTTTTAAGGTTATTGAAATAAACTTAGGGGGTCACCCTTTAACGCTCGATGCTCAGTTAATTCGACGTAGATAAGGGAAACAAATGGAAATAGGGAAACAAAGGAGGGAATAGTTTGAAGTGGCGGTAAACGTTGTTCTTAAACTGCTGGAGGTTGTAAGAAAGAGAGAGAGCATTTACCATGGAAGTATCTATGGTAAATGCAGAGTACTCCGATATTTCGACGATGCTCACGGGAGTCAATTGAGTCCAATATAGCTTCATCTCCAATTGATCGGAATGCATTTTTCTGGATACAGTAAAGTAGAGCCAGATCTAATTTTGGGATCACAACACAAACATGCGAGTTGTACTCAAAACGTGGTCAGATATAAGCCTTATACATGGTAGCTAGTTCAGAGGCTGAAAAGTATTTGTTACACTTCCGCAGGTATTCTGCGACGTTTCGAAGCATCAGGAGCAACTTCGTAGATGTGCTGGCTGGAATCAAGGTGATTATTAAATTTTACACCTTGTAACGTGAAGTCTGCGGCAGGTGAGATCTGTACGCCGGAACGTCATGTTTAAGAGATAGATAACAGAACTGCGTTTTGAAGGCATTAAGCTTCACTCTGTTTTTCCTGCCCCATTCCAAGACTAAAATAAGGTCAGAGCTCAATGACTGTATTGACTTATTAAAGCATGAGACCACTGAGGTCGGGAGCTCAAATCCCGGTCGGTGCAATATATAATTCCATATACCATGGTCACCTCATTCTTCGAAAATGAAAAAATTTGTAGAAAGAGGGTTGTGCGAAGGGCTAACAACCCTTCCATAATAAGTATTGACAAAATGTTAAGGAACCTGAATATCAGGAGGCCAAGGTCCGGTTTGGGCTGTAGCGCCATTGTCGAAGGAGCTCCAACGCTTGGTAAGATAGAAAAGAGATCGCCAGTAGAAAGTTCCGAGCGAGATCCATATTGGCGATCATGTATGAGATTTTTATCCACAAGAAAGTTGAGTTGTTCTTTAAAAAAAATGCTCAACAACATCAAATTTTCGTTCATTTAATTAAGAACTCATGCCAAGTTCTAGCTAATCAAAATCTTACACAATTTTGCTGCTTTTTTACAGTGCTAATCAAATTTGTATTGAATTAAATCATGTATTGATGGGTATCTAAATAATTATCGATGTAGTCAATAACCGATAAATTGAATCTCGCCTCCCAAACACCACCTAAACATTTTCTAAACTCACTCTGATAGTAAAACTAGCACCATTATAGTTGTACTGACCATCGTAGAGAAATTTCAACTATTACCTATCGATAAAATGTGAATTGTTTCGCAATACCCGGCTTTTCGATACCTACTTGCCAATAATAATAATTATTCGGTTTTATATTGTGGGAATTATTAATTTTGTATGAGACCGATATTTATCTTGAATCAAAACGTTACGTGTTATTCTTTTATAGATGATCGGCAATCGGAATCTATATAGCTGTATTAGGGAGTTTATGGCAGGGGAGACCGCCCGTGCCTTTAGAAAGGAAAGTTCAAAGATATTCGTGCAGCAATGGGTGTTGCCAATCATTTTATTAAATTATTGTCTTGTCATGTGGACCGTTTTGCAGTCATGTTATTACCGCATATTACAGGTGTAATTATTATAAAAGCAATTGCACTATCATTATTTAGTTAGTTCTTGTTAAATTAAATACAGATTTTTGCTATGAAATAGATATATTTGAGATTAATTAAATTTAACTTAAGGTTGATGGTTTCGATGAGGTCATTGCGGAGAATTTAGATTAAGATACGATTAATTTTTTAGGTTAATGAAAAGTTTTATGTAATTTCAAAGAAGTTTCACGCCGCGGAAGAATACTTTGAAATGTTTTCCGTTTCACATATTATGAAATAAAGTGGAACTATTGTTATTGCGAATATTTTTGACGGCTTTCGGCTATTTGACTGTGAGTCTCGGCGATAGCTCAAGTAAACCTGAAACTTTCCATACATCGTGATACATGTCTCTGAAATTTGCATGCCAAATCGTGGATTTCCTGGGAATAAAGGAAACCCAAATCTGAAAGCGAATCGAAGCTATTTTGATGGTAGAACAAAAAAACAAGAATGAAAAAACGAAAAACTGATTTGAATCACAGTGAGGCCGTTAAAGTTTCAATAATAGTACCATGTGAGCCCTTGTATATTAAGTAACACACAAAGCTTTATGCCTACTGTGTACTATGTCATTCCACTAATAACAAGCCACGACTGTCATTTCAACAAAGTGGCAGAGAGAGAGAGAGAGAGCGAGTCATCTGGATTCTTCAATTAAAACTGAAGAAAAAGCACAAAGACCAAATGGTTCTACTTTTACCTTTTAATACTTACCTAGAAGATAATAATTTAAGAAAATGTTTTATCGTTCGCTGGTCTTTTCAATATTTCGTACGACGTGGATTAAACCAAAAAAAGAAAAGGCAGGACCTAAATGGCTAAATATAGATCGCTTTTTTAGTACCTAATGAAGGTAAAATACAAGGAGAATGATTTAGCACAAAGAGCCGACTGCACTTTTACTTGTTTTTTCGTCGTGAAGAGAGCGAATTTGTTGGTTTTAGGGTATTTGAGAGCGGTCGCCGACAGGTAGGAATCGTTTTATTTATACATGAGAACTGTTTCGGTTGGCTTTAAAGGGATCCATAGGGATCCACAATTCCTGTTTTTATATTCTAAGGTAGGCTTTATCGGGGCCTTCGCTTTCTGTCTTTATATTCTAAGTGTATTATACTCAGATCTCACCGTATATGATCTGTTGGTACATCAGTCATAGCGGTACACTGCGAGATATGTGCGAAATGTGTGATTTTAAATACAGTTCTGTGAGACATGAGATCCTTTAATAGAACATGGTAGGAGTAGTTATAAAAGATTTATTTATTTAAAATCTTTTGAACAGAAAAGATAACATTTTTATTTATACAAAAGCAGAAATTTTAGAACAGTGACGATAAGAATTCAAACATTAAAGATTCTAGTTTTTACTCTATTTTTAAATAAAACAAAAGAAAAGATCCAAGTTGAAATTGATCGTGGTTTCTTTGCATTCTCAACATCGGGGAAAAAGATAGAAATTCCTGGTTGAGATTGTGTCTTGTCGGAAATTCAGGTCATTGCAGAGGTAGGTATTAAGCAAGTAGTTGTAAAGTTTGAAGAGGAAGCAAGCATCAAGAAAAGTCCGTCGTTGATGCAAAGGCTGGAGTTAAAGTACTATAAGTCTGTCATTGTAGCTGATATGTGGCTTTTTTAGTCTGTAGAAACGGGTGGAAGTAAATTTACGTTGAACGGATTCGACAGCCCCAGCTAGGGTATAGCCTAGTAGGTAGTATGTTGGTCTTTTAATGCGAAGGTCGTGAGTTCAAATCCCGGTCGGCGTCATATATAATTCCGGCACATTGCCTGCTTGGATATACCTTGGTCACCTCGATCTAAGAAAATGAAAAATTCGTAGAAAGAGGGTTGTGCGAAGGGCTAACAACCCTTCCACAATATGTAATGAAAAATGTTAAGGAGCCTGAATACCAGGAGGCCAAGGTCCGATTTGGGCTGTAGCGTAATTGTAGATGAGATGAGAGATGGTGAGATGGATTCGACAGCCCCAACTTGTCAAGCATAGTAAGGGTCCCACACGATGGAGCAGTATTCTAATATACTATGGACGAGAGTGGAAAATAGCAGGGCTGCTGTTCTTGGACGGTTAATCCGGACTGTCGTACGAAGGGTGAAACCAGCAAGTCTGTATGCCTTATTTGTAATCTCAGAATAATGATTGACGAATTTAAGCTTGCGGTCAAAGGTCACTCCTAGATCCTTTATTGCAGATTCTGCTACAAAGAAGGATCCATTAATAAAGTAATTCAGGACGGGAGAGGTAGTTTTATACGAAACTCCATTACAAAATACTTCTCAATGTTCAGACAAATATCATTGTTAGAACACCAACGGGACAAAGTAGAGAAGTCAGTCTGGAAATCCAAGCAGTCAGAGTAAAGAAAAAATTTCATGAAACATTTTGAGGTCGACCGCATATAAGAGACAATTTGATGATATTGTTAAAGATCTGGCAACCACGCAATTTAATCTTTCCCGAATATGCCAGAGTTATGTAGAACAGTCCCCCAATATGTAAAAAGCCATAATCAAAGATCTAGAACCTTCCAGTATAGTTGAGACACACACCCGACGAATACACCACGGAAGGTTCGAGAATTCGGGAAAATGGTATAAGAGTACGAAGCTTTCAGACGAGAGGCAGTTGTTCAGCGACAGTTATGTAAGACGCAAACCGGTGCAAGAAAGCGATATCGGCGGTAGTGCCATATAGTGCGAATTAAGTTAAAGTGCGAATAAATAAATTATCGCTTATTTTTAAACGAATTGTGTTTTACTTGAAATCCCGACGAACCCCCAGCTCGCAACAATATGAATTGAGGCAGATCATTAATTAAGAGCGCAAATAGCAGCAGACCAAGAATAGATCCCTGTGGAACACCATAGTTAGATAGAAACTCAGCAGATGTAAGTCCATTGAATGTATTTCGCAGACGACGATCTGTGAGGTAAGAATTAAACCAATTGAGGAGAGAGCCAGTGACACCGTACCTTTCAAGTTTTGCAATAAGAATTTTAGTATTAATAGTGTCAAACTTTCCGAAAAATTAGTGTATATGGGATGAACAGTATTATGATGGTCTAAGGATTGTACTACGTATGAATTTACATAAATTGGTGGAAGTTGATCTTCTTTTAACGAATCCATGCTGGGCGGTTGATATTAAATGATTAAGTTTCTCCCAAACCGCATGTGGACTAATCTTTCAAAAAGCTAACCGAAGCAGTTTAATCTAGAAATTGGGCGATAGTTGGAGACATTTACGGTGTCTCCTTTCTTTAAAATGGGTACAATATTAGCTAGCTTCCAGCAAGCAGGAAAAGATCCTTCCCCAAGTGATTTATTGAACAAGAGAGAAAGTGGCACCGAGAGCTCTGGCAAATTTCACAAAGAGATTAAAAATCACATCAAGACCGCCACTTTTCTTTGGATCTAGGGAATTGATAATGGATATAATGTCACTCTCGCTAATGGACAATTCACTGATGGATTTCTGTGATGGGATGAAAAAGCCATATTATAGTTTTTGTTGGAGAAGCTAAACACAGAGGAAAAGTATTTGACAAAAAGTTCACACATTTCTTGCGGAGTGGAAGTTGTAATATCCCAAGCTTAAATTGGGAAGGAAAATAACGATTTTTTCAACGCTTTCTAACATGTGACCAGAACGGTTTGGTTTGTGAGTAAGACGCCTCAAGCTCTGAAATGTATTCAGAGAAAGCCTTCTTAATATCCAATTTTACCTGTTTACGCTGAGAGGAAAAGTTATAATAGTCAGATAAGAGGGAAGAAAGTTTATTTTAAACAGACGTTTTTTCTTATGAAGAGCTTTAATACCCATTCTCAGAGCTTTTGTTATTAAAGAGTTCGATCTATTCGACATTACCAATTTCATGACAAATTTGCTCATAATTACCCTTGTTTTAGTTGTATTTTTTGATCGCACTATTGAGAGAGGGAGCTAAGCTAGGATGTAACCTAGTCAGTCGCATGTTGTTCTACAATGCGAAGGTCGTGAGTTCAAATCACGGTCGACGCAAAATTCCAACACACTACCTGCTTGGATATACTTTAGTTACCTCAATCTACGAAAATGAAAATTCGTAGATAGAGGGCTGGGCGAAGGGCAAGCAACCCATTCACAGTGACAAATAAACTAAATGTTACGGAACCAGAAAGTCAGGAGGCCAAGGCCCGATTTGGGCTGTAATAATAATAATTAAGAAAAGGAATCGATAATTCAGTTTGCACATTGATCTGGAGAGGAGGATAATAAGGATCAGGTGGCACTAATCTAGTGGAGGGGTCAACACTGATTTGGGAAATACTAGCAATGGAAAAAGTTAGGTTAAAAATCTTTCTACGATGATAAGTGCTTTTATTGTGTTGAGTTAATGAATATATTATCATAAAGTGATCGACTTATGTGTGAGATAGATAAAGACACTGTCTTTCACGGCATTTCCAGTCAGCATTCCACTTTAAGTCAGGCAGATTGAAGTCTCCACAAATAAGAAATGTGGGGTAAGGGCCAGTTAAGTTGACAAATTCGGAACGATTGTCAAAGAACTCTTCAATAGTTATAAGCACAACAAATATAGAAGTATCGACCACGAGAGGCCTTAATTTTGAGAAGAAAGTGTTCAATAGGAAAAACAACGAAGTCCGGACAACGTGACGATATCAATATGTTCTTAACAGCAATGAGTACTCAACCTCCATCCTTTTCGATCGAGCGTATAAGATCACGATCATGCCTAAAAACTGTGTAGCAATTTGGGAAAAAAAATCAGAGTCAAGCACAGAAGTGATCAACTAGGATTCAGTAACACATAAAGTATCAGGTATACTTTCGAGAGTGGACACCAGGAAGTCATTCAACTTTATTCTGAAATCATGTACATTTTGATAGAGAACTCTAAGATTCAAAAAATTATTATTGAGGGAGGTAAAATTACAGCCAACGCTAAATGTTATTTTTTTTATGGCACCGAGTATAACTTAGGGGGTCACCCTTTAATGCGATGCACAGTTATGTCGGTATAGAAAGTGGGGGTATTAAGGTGAATAGAGACGAAAATGATGGTGGACGTTGTTCTTGAAGCACTGCAGGTTGTACTTGTTGGGAAACAAACTAGCTGGTAAATCGGTCCAAAGTCTTGACGTTCGAGAAATGAAAGATTGCCTATATTTCACTGTACGGGAAGGCAAGGATTTAACCGTGTACTCGTGTGCGCGTTCAGCTTGACGAGTATTTCGAGGAAAAGTATGCAGTGGAGGAATGAGTGCGCTTAGCTCAGTACTGCATCTACCATGGAAGTAATAATAGTAAATGCTGAGTACTCCGACATTTCTGCGATGGTCAAGAGAATCTATAGAAGACGTGATGGTTTCGTCTCCAATCAGTCGGAACGCATGTTTTTGAATACGATCGAGCAACGCGAGGTGTGTTTTGGGTAACCCAGCTCAAACATGCGAGTTGTACTCTAATCGTGGTCTAATGTAAGCCTTATAGATGGTTGCTATGTCCATAGGTGTGAAATATTTTTTGCATTTTCGGAGAACACCTAGGCGTTTTGAGGCGTCAAGGGCAATATCAAAGACATGCTGGGCCCAGTACAGGTGTTCATTAATTTTGACGCCTAACAGTGTGAAATTCTTTGAAGTGGTAAGCTGTGCACCATCAAAGGTTACATTGTGAGACAATACTGGAAGATCATGTTTGAGGGATAGATGACAGGCCTGTGTTTTGGATGCGTTGAACTCTACTCTATTTTTCCTGCCCCATTCCAGGATTAAGCTGAGATCCAAGTTCAGCGAATTGAATAACTCTCTGCGATTGGAGGCAATAGTATGATGGTTTGATTCAGCAGCAGAGTTAAATTCATAGGTGTTGTCTAAGGTCCCTGATCATCATACTGTCATCTGCAAAACTATGGATTGGATTGAGAGAGGATGACAGAAGGTCGTTTATGAAAATTATGAAAAGAGTTGGAGATAAAACAGAACCGTGAGGGACGTCGGAGTCACTTGGGTGAGAGGAAGAAGTAACGCCATCTAATACTACTCGTATAGCGCGTTCTGAGAGATAACTCTCAATCCATTGAACAAGGGTATCATTAAGGCCGATGGCCCTAAGTTTCACTAAGAGACAATCGTGCCAAACTCTGTCAAAAGCTTTTACAATGTCAAGTGCAAGAACTTGACCTTCGCCATATTTATGTAAGCATGAGTTCCAACGTTCTGTTAAGTAGACTAAAAGATCCCCCGTCGACCGTCCAGAACGGAACCCATACTGGCGATCATGGATGAGCTGTTTATCCTCCAGATATTTGACGATTTTACGATTGACAACAGTTTCCATTACTTTCGAGAGCACTGGAGTAATGGCTATTGGGCGGTAATTAGCGGGGATTGCTTTGCTTCCTTTCTTGGGAATGGGCTGAACATTCGCATCCTGAAGAGTAAGAAAGATAGAAAAGATTGCGAAGAGGTTTAGCCAAAGAAGAGGCGCACTTTTTAAGGGTAATGGGAGGAATACCGTCCAGACCAGCGGATTTGTGGATATTGAGCTCTGTAAGGATCCGAGAAATAAGTCTCTTGCGAAAATGCAGTGCAGGCAGTGAGAAACCAGAGAGAATTGCAGCTGGAGGCGTTTGGTTTGAAGGTGGAAGGAGAGAATTTCTTGCGAAACTTGCTGCTAGTAAATTGGCTTTTTTGCTAGGATCAACCACGGTACGTTCGCCAACAACTAGAGGTGGTATAGAAGTAGAAATGGAATTGTTGTTGACCGTTTTAACAAATGACCAGTAAGACCTCGAGCCCTTAGGGCACTGGGGGATCTTTCGTCGAAGTTTTTGGTCATGCTCAAATTTAACTCGGTTAAGTATGGAATTGCAGGCATTTCTTGACGCATTGAAAAGTTCTCTGTTGGCAGGTGTTTTATTGCCTCTAAATGTTTGAAAAGCTTGTTTTGTGGTTTGAATAGCATCGAGACATTCTTTATTGAACCAAGAATCTTTCGACGGTCTGACTCTCTTTTGACTGGAAGGTATTAAGAGCTTCATACCTTCAGGATAATCTCGGTGACACTTCTACAAGCTTCATCGCAGTCACTGGAATCGAAACACAACTTCCAATTAAAGGCATTGAAGAAGTTATTCAGCGACTCCCAATCGGCTCTTTTGAAATGCCAAGTATTTCTTCGAGGTGCCTTGACTGACAGCGGTGTAGTTGCTGCAACTGGGAATTGAGCACGAATCAAAAAGTGATCAGTATTTCCAATTGGCGATGGGGATAATACAGAGACAGAATATTTCTCAGGTTGGTTGGTGAGAAATAAGTCAAGAAGGTTAGGAAAATGCCTTGCGATGTCTGGTAAACGAGTAGGCTCATCCACCAGTTGAGTTAACCCATTTAGGGAGGCAAAAAGCTCAGTATCACGTCCCCCTTGGTCCGTAGTGGAGGAATGTTTAAGCCAGGCAATGTTACGAACATTAAAATCGTCCGCGATAACGATTTCAGCGTCAGGGTTAGCACTATAAATATACTGAATAGATTTAGATAACCCATCCAGTTCTGATAACGTGTTCGCTGCAGTCATTGCTGGACTTCTCTACACATAACAAAAGTACATGATATGTCTTTGGATTATTAATTTTATCCAGATGTAATTAAATTCTGGATTGGAGCAATTTCCTAAATGGGAAACTAAATGAAAAGACACATCATCGCGGATGTAGAGTGCGACACCCCGCTGGCGAAAGAAAGCTGGGACAAGGTGATATCCGGGAATAGAATAAAACTGTTCACTTCCCGGTAACACTTTACATTTACCAAGTGCTAGAATATGATGAGTTCATTCGAAGTTGACGGATTGTTTACATACAAATCTGCAGAGTTTGCACAAGTAAGATTGAATGAATGTCAATAGAAATTTAACCAAAATAAAAAATCTTAATTTTTATTTATAAATCGGAGCGAAAAGTTTCATATGACAAAGTTGAGGAATAATTAAGACAATTTTTTTAATTTATGGGATTCTTCAAAAAATAGCTTGAGTAAAAGTTGTAAGTTCCAGAAATAGATACTTTTTGACACATCGGCCTTATTTTATGGTTTTTTTTTTGATTCAATGAACTTTAGACCGTCGGCTAAAATGCAGTGTAACAGCTATTAATTAACAGTACGGAAAAACAATCAAAATAGTGGAACTTTTCATTGAAATCAATTCGATCCGATGATGGATTAATTAGATCATAACTATGACCACAAACTAATTACTTGAATTAAAAAGTAACTCCTCATATGAGGAACTAGTTTAAGATTGTATCGCTTGGTATTTTGATTGCCTTCCATTAAAGAAAAATATAATTCATATAATGTCTATTTATTTCGTAAACAAGTATACTTTGAATTGCAACTATCAACTTTACCACGACAATAAAACTAAATGACATATACCTATTTCATTTTATTCGTTATCGATAAAAACAGCACTAAAATTGCATATCAACCGCTGCGACTAAAATCGATAATAAACTCTAAGATCTCATTAATAATATCGAAATTTCCAAGCAAGTTGATAGACTACATCCTACAATGGATGCGACTCCTCCAACCCGTAATTTAAAAACATGCTAAGGAATCAATAAAAAGACATAACTATCGATACTTACTTAATCGGCATCAATTCAAGTCTTGTTTGCTTAAAACCGCGGCACTATCGAATAACATGAAAATTTTCATCGTAAAAATCTATCACAGAAAACCGATGATACAAATCTGCAAAACATCTTAGCCATAAGATGAAAATGCTTTGAAATTTTTACGATCGGCACACATCAACCCAAGTAGTCATAAAGGGTTATACTTGAGGTCATAAATGTCAAAATTAAAACATTTTTATATCTTTAAATTTATCGGCATTTTCTATTTTCGTTTTTTTGCCAGTTTTTTTTTTTTTTAGAATTATGCTCAGCGACTGTTATATCGTTATACGCATCACTCGGCGCTAATGGAGTCAGCACTAACCTTTCAGGTGTTAATGATCACGCAAGTCGCCCGTATATAGAGACAGAGAATCCAGGTGATATGCATATAAGAAGACACAAGGTCGTTTTCTTCTCACATTTTATGGTAATTATTGCGATAATGAGCTTAGAGCATTTCACAAGTTATCGTAGTATTGCTCATAGAAGCTCATGTCAGCTTTAATTAATGTTCTAATTTTTCGATCGGAAACATTCATGATGGAGGATTATGGGATTTTTATTGCTTCGATGGCATTTTATATCGGATAATTTACGTTAAGAAATAAATAAATCTGAAGGTTTAATTATGAATTTCAATTTCAATATGGTCTGAAACGAATCCGGCTCAAGCAAGTTATAAATAAATTTCATTTGAAATATTGATGAAATTGTATTGAAAGTTCGGTTTTATTTGTTTTCTAGTTTTTAATAAACATTTTTTTTTCTTGTTATCACATAGACTTATTTATTGATTTGTTGAGTATATTTGGTTTAGGGATTTAAAAGGGAATTAAATAAATTTTTCGAATCAATTTAAATTAAATTATTCATGGAAAAGCATGTTTCATTTTATTTTTTTTCTAAGTTATAAACATGGCTTGAGTTTTTATTAAGTGACTAGCTATTTCGATTAAACTAAAAAAAAAATCACTACGATTTTATTCAAATTTGCATCATTTGTTAGAGCCGTAGTAAAAATAGGTGGAAAATTTTCCTACAGCGATAATGCTTTAGTAAACCTAACTAATTTTTGAAGTATATTATGTGAAAATTTCAGGTTTCTAGCTTTAATAGATTAAGCAGGTTTTTCTAAAAGGCATTGGGTAAAGGTATATCAAAAACATTAATGTTTCATTTTGAATACAAGCTTTAACTATGGAAATTGAAATGTAAGTTATAATTTACCTAATTTCAAGACTTTGGAATAAACAACTTTTTTTTAGTTAAAGTAACAAGGGGTTTTCGTAACTTAACTATAACTTATTACTATTTGACTATCGCCAGATACTTTTATTCTTTAATTTTAAAAATTTTGTCTATACTATTAACTAACAAAAAGTAAATGATCTTGATATTATGATACAATTAGAAGACTTTTTTTTAATTGACAACAACATTTAAAATGTGTATTGGAAATGAGTCAAAAAGTGCAATAACTGGTATTTTCATTTTATTTTCTTATTAGAGCACATTTCTAAAACTAAATTAGGAACCCTGTTCCGTAACTAATGCTGCATTTTCACGAGTGACACAGTAATGAGTGAATCTTTTCTCTTTTCATAGTAACACTTACAATTACAGGATGACGCAAAATAATGACACGGGAAATTTTGGACTACGTACGAGTCATTATTAAATGATGAATGTTATTAATGAACTAACGATCCTGCGCGACTTCGTTCGCGTAAAAATCGCAATAATTAGCCAATTTCGAGAATATTTTTTTTAAGGCACCGATTATAAACTAAGGGGTCACCCTTTAATGCATTACACAATTATGTCGGTATAGAAAAACGATCAAATTTGATAGTGTTATTGGAATTTTGGGGGAAAGAGACAGAAGTGATGATGGACATTATTTTTGAAGTGCTGAAGGTTATACTTGCTTGAAAATATGCTAACAGGCAATACGTTCCAAAATCTGGACGTTCGGGAAATGTATAAGTTAATAATACATTACGTAGGATAAGTTATCTGTGATTCTTTGAACACAATACCGATTGGAATCAGAACCATAAATTATTAAGAATGAAATCATGATTTCATGTATTTGTATATGACGAGCCTGTGCTCACGGGGGTGATTTAAAATCATATACGTATTGAAGAGTGTGAAGATTGTGTTAATTTTAAAAAAAGTCTAAATAAAATAACTTGAAGCTCCAAAATATAACAGGACTACGAATCATACGATACTCTAGATGAAATAGAAATTTCTGTGGTCTTAAAAAATTTTGTATGAGAAGTGGTAGAAGGCGTGACAGCATTGAACTTATTTTGTTCACATCATGTTCGAGTACTGAGAGAATTAGTGTATTAGAATTGTTTGAATGGGAGGTGGTAGAAGTTAATATTTTTTTGAGAAACAACTATAATTATCTTGTAATTGATATAATTTAAATTGCAAATCAGTAATTTTCCTCAAGAAAAGAAATTTTGAAAAGTTGTATTGGAGGTGGAGGAAGGAGTTGAGAAATTCTCATAGTTTTTACATCTAAAATTCAAATTATTGGCTATCATGATTCCCACGATAATTTGGTTATTGTATATTTTTGAAAAAAATCACTTTGTATGGGAGTGAGGAGATTGAAATAAAACAAAAAACTGTTTCATTACAATCGGTTCAGCCGTTTTCGAGTTAAATTCGGACATACAGACAGATAAAGAAAAATCTCAAAAACGTATTTTTATACTTAGTTATTGTCTAAATAAAGTAAAATTTTTAATGCAAATAACAGAAAAAAAATCAATTTATATGCATATTGTTTGAAGTGTGATTTTTATTCAATCATGTAGTATTCTGTTTACTTGTCAATTTTTTCTTCCTTTTGTTTCTTTGCCTTTTAATAAAACTTTCAAAGCTGATGCATTTTTTTTTTACTCGCTCAGCATCGCGTTCCCATACATAGGATTTTTCTACTGGATTACAACAGGTTATGGGCCCAGAGATCCTAGTAAAGGAATAATCGTGTCAAAGTTTAATCTAAAAAATCGCCGATTTTTTAAGTGCCGGGAACCCCGCAAAAGTGACACGTACGCGATGGGAAGAGACATTAATTTTGAAAAATTAAAAGGCCGCCAAAACTACGCGCAGTGGGAGTTGAACATGCTAGCGTTCCTGCGTACCCGCGATTTGGCGAAGTGCATTAAATCGAGTCCGGATACTGAGAAGGATACCGATAAGTTGGAGCGTGCGATCGGGTGGCTGTTTCTAGCGTGTGAGGATAGCGTCAAGCACCACTTTGGGAAGGAAGACTCTCCAATAGAAATCTGGACAACGTTACACAAAACTTTTGCTGAGACTGGCCAGGACTTGAAGTTAAGTGCGGTGGTCGCTCTGACGACGACGAATCTTGATGAATGCGAGTCGATCGACGATTACATCGGATGCATGATGGATGCGTGGCGTCGATGTACGGAAGCCAAAGTCGTTTTCGATGACAATACAGTGGCGCTGTTCATGGTCGCGCACCTGGGCCCCCGATTCGAATCATTCAAACAGAGCCTCATCGGTAGCGGACAGGATCTTACAATAGACATTGTGAAGAAGGGCCTTTTAGGATTGACACCAATGAATGGTAAATCAGAAACGGCGTTCTATAGTGATACACGCCGGAGAGAGCCATCGGGCGCTACCGGTCGCGGCGATAAAAGGCAATCGCGAGATTTGAGTAAAATCAAATGTTTTGGTTGTGGAAAATTAGGATATTATATAAATAAATGTCAAAAGAAAGGCAATGCAACAAACGACAGTGGAAATCCGATAGCCGGTAAGAAATCCAGCGACGCAAAATACGCCCATAGTTTCTTGGTCGTATATGGAGCGAGAAGCAGCGATGATTGGTACATCGATAGCGGTGCATCGCGTCATATGACATCGCGACGTGATATTTTGGCCGATTATCGTACATTAATCGATAATCCCGACATTTCTTTGGCGGATGATCGGAAACTTTGCGTTGCTGGTTGCGGAACAGCGCACATTGTTGTGAACGGAGTTGACATCACGGTACGCAATGTATTATACGTACCAGGTTTGAAGACGAATTTGTTATCCGTCGAAGCCATCATGACTGCCGGAAACCGAGTCATTTTTGATGACGGACTAATGAGCGTTTTTAGTCGTCAGACCGGTGAATTATTGATGACAGCTAAGCCGTCAAATGGAACGTTCAAAATCGATGCGAACCACATAAAATGCATGCTCGCAAAGGATAACGATCTCGTCGAATGGCATCGAAAGCTGGGTCACATGAGCTATGGCGGTCTGGTGACAATGCAGAAAGCGGACAGTTCTATAAAATTCAACGGAACGAGAGAATCTCTCAGCGGGTGCATTAATTGTGCTGAAGGAAAACAGTCACGTGCATCATTTCGCAAGAAAGAGGTTGTGATCAAGACGAAGTACATTCTTGAAATGATTCACATGGATGTTTGTGGGTCGATGAGTGCATTGCTTGGAGGAGCTAGATATTTTCTTGTAATTGTGGATGATTTTTCACGTAAAGTTTTCGTTACTTTTTTGAAAGAGAAATCAGCTGTTGTCAACGCATTTCGGAGTTTCAAAGCGATGGTTGAGAACCAGACCGGACGGAGAATCAGGCGTTTGCGGTCTGATAACGGAGGGGAGTTCGTAAATAAAGAGATGGAAGATATTTGTGCCACTTGTTGAACTGGCAAAACACAACATCAACATAACTGCCATCCAAGAACCGAAATGGCTCGGTAGCGAAATCATGGACATGAGATCACACACAATCTATTCAAGTGGAAAATTGTCGGGAAGCAGAGAGTTTGGAGTCGCATTTGTCATTGACAAAAAATTTAAACAACAGGTCACGAGCTTCAGACCAGTAAGTGAAAGTTTGTGTGCAATCCGAATAAAAACTAAATTCTTCAACACTTGGTTGATCAACGTTCACGCACCAACAGAAGACAAGGACGATATAACTAAAGACGAATTTTATGCCACCCTAGAGACAACCTATGACTCACTGCCCTCGAATGACCTAAAAAATGTCTTAGGGGATTTTAATGCAAAAGTCGGAAAGGAGGAGGCTCATAGAGGAACAACAGGAGGGCACAGCCTCCATGACATAACCAACGACAATGGCCAACGTCTTATTGCTTTCGCAAGCAGTAAAAATATCATAGTAAGCTCTACGTGCTTCCCACATCGCGATATTCACAAACGAACGTGGGCATCACCAGATGGTCACACCTTCAACCAAATAGACCACGTTCTAATTGAGAAAAGGGCTGCTTCCAGCATACTTGATGTACGAACTCTCCGCGGTGCGAATTGTGACTCTGATCATTATCTAGTCAGAGCTAAGTATCGATGCAAAATAGCCTGTCGGGGATATTCGAAAACGAGTAGAGCTCGCAAATTCAATGTCGACAAGCTTAACGACGAAACGGTGGCGCAGGCTTACATGTTAGCATGTAATAAACACCTGACACCAATATATGAAAATATCCAAAATATGCCAGTGGAGAATGCGTGGCTGAAAATACGAGACGGCATCAAATCCTCCGCGGAAGAGGTATTAGGATATCAAGCACGGCGAAAAAATAATGATTGGTTCGACCAAGAATGTCGCGACGCAATAGATAGAAAGAATGAAGCTTACAAAATTTTTACTGAACGACCAACACGAGCCAAAAAAGAAAGATATGACGAGCTTAGGCGATATGCGAAAAAGACCTGCAGACGAAAACAAAGGAAGTACCGCAGTGACAAGATACAAAAAATGGACGACGACATGAGAAAAAATAATACGCGGGACGCATACGCCATAGTAAAAGACTTAAAAAAGGGATATAAACCAAAAACCAGTCTCTGCAAAGACGCAGAGGGCAATATCATCAGCGACACAGAAGAAATCAAAAGGAGATGGGCTTCATACTTTGAACTTCTTTTGAATCCCTTCCCAGTAGCACCGATAACGACAGACAACATTTCAATTGAAGCCTCAACTGACGAACATGAACCATCATCGACACTACCCACGCTTGCTGAAATCAAAGCAGCCCTATGTGACCAAAAACGAAACAAAGCGCCGGGAATTGACGAAATACCAGTTGAACTTCTGAAAAACGGTGAAAACTGTGTCGCTGAAATACTGTACAACATGATATGCAAAATTTGGACAGAGGAAATCATACCCGACGATTGAAGAAAAAGCATTATATGTCCAATTTACAAGAAAGGAGACAAACTCTGCTGTGAGAATTACAGAGGTATATCATTGTTGTGTACGTCCTATAAACTACTGACAAAAATAATTGAACGTCATCTTAAGCCCTATACTAATCAAATAATTGGCGAATACCAAGGCGGATTCAGAACCGGACGATCTACAGCAGACCAGATATTCTCGGTGAAACAGGTGCTTGAGAAATGCTGGGAATATAACACAGACGTGCACCAAATATTCGTAGATTTTAAACAAGCATACGACAGTATCGACAGGAGCGTACTGTACCAAATCATGCTTGACTTTGGAATTCCTCCAAAACTAGTCCGACTAACAAGACTCACAATGACGAACACTGAATCCCAAGTGAGAATACAAACCGATTCCACAACCAGCTTTCGAACGGAATGTGGTTTAAAGCAGGGAGATGGTCTAGCCCCTATGCTTTTCAACTTGGCACTAGAGTATGTCGTCGGAAAAATCCCAGTCGACACCAACGGGACACTACTATTCAAGTCTACCCAACTAGTAGCATACGCTGACGACATTAACATTCTAGCAAGATCCTTCCCTAGTGCTAAGGAGGTATTTGTCAATATTGACTCCGCCGCAAAAGAAGTCGGGTTGCGCATTAATGAAAGCAAAACAAAAGTAATGACGCAAACAAGAAGGAGAACGCCAATCAGACAAAACATAACAATTGCGGAATATAATTTGGAGAGTATGGACAACTTCATATATCTTGGGGCTAATCTAGCAAAGGACGGTAATGAAACAGACGAAATCAAACGACGGATAATACTTGCAAATAAGACGTATTATTCGGTACTTCCAATAATGAAATCCAAGAAAGTGCACAGGAACAATAAGCTGCGGATTTATAAAACTATTATACGACCTGTGCTCTGTTATGGCAGCGAGACGTGGACATTAACGCGAACTTCCGAAAAAGCAGTTAACGCATTCGAAAGAAAGGTCCTCCGAAGAATTTTGGGACCTGTGAAGGAAGGAACGGAATGGCGAATAAGATACAACCATGAGTTGTATCAACTCTACGACGAGCCAGAAGCTTCAACGTTCATCAAGCTACGTAAACTGCAGTGGGCTGGCCATGTAGAGCAAATAGAAGACAGAAGAATCCCCAAACGTGCTCTTAAAGGCAAAGCGAGTGGTAACCAGCCAGTAGGCAAACCACGCAAGCGATGGGAAGACTCGGTTGATGAAGACAGCAAAGCCATTTTAAAAATTAGCAGCTGGAGGACGCGGTCTTTGGATCGAGACGATTGGAGGCGACGACTTCAGGAGGCCAGGGCCCGATTTGGGCTGTCGCGCCATTGATGATGATGAAGATATTTGTGCCGAGGCTGGCATAAATCATGAAAAAACTGTTCCTTATACGCCACAACAAAATGGCGTAGCTGAACGCATGAACCGCACACTGGTAGAACGTGCGCGTTGCATGTTGTCGGATGGCGAATTTGACAGAAAACTCTGGGCTGAAGCTATTCATCACGCAGCTTTCCTGATCAACCGATCAGTGAATCGTTCGGCTGGCGATTGTACACCGGAAGAAATTTGGTCTGGCCAAAAGCCCGACTTGTCGACATTGAGGATCTTCGGGAACCCATCAATGGTTCAGGTGCCGAAGGTGAAACGATCGAAATGGGATCCGAAAGCGATTGAGATGCAATTTGTTGGCTATGCCGATAATCAAAAGGCGTTTCGCTTCTACGATCCATCAACAAAGAGAATCATCATCAGTCGAGATGCGATATTCCTGACCCCAAGAGTTGCGAGAATCGGTTCGTCGTTTGTTGTTGACAGTGAAGTTGATGAGTCAACAGTTTCAGTTGGGGTAAGAAAGTAGACAGGTGTGGAAAAGGAAAACGAGGCTGGAAACCTCGAGAGAACTCATGACAAAAGTCAAGGGGGAAACTCGGCGGAGAACCCCTCGATAGTTGCCAGTCGACGCGACAAAATAGAGTCAGTAAACTCAATCGAGAACCAGAATAGAGAAACCTCCAACGTAAATATTTCATTTGGCGATTTTGAAGATGATGAGTCCGAAGATGCATACAATGATGATAACTACGAACCATCGATAAATGTTGTTCCACCAGCAAATGGCGTATTACGACGTTCAACCCGAAACACGCGTCCCGTTGTTCGGGATGGCTTCATTTCATACTTCGCACGCGACTGCGTGGTGGAGGATCCCTTGACTCGTGAAGAAGCTCTTAACGCTCACGATGGTCGTCAATGGATGGACGCAATGAAGCAGGAACTGGAGTCGTTCGCACAAAATGAAACTTGGACATTAGTGGATTTGCCGAAAGGAAGACGGCCCGTGAAAACAAAGTGGGTTTTCAAACGTAAACGTACCGAGGATGGTACCATCGTGCGACATAAGGCTCGCTTGGTGGCGAAGGGATGTTCCCAACGATTTGGCATCGACTACGTGGAAACTTTTTCTCCCGTCGTTCGATATAGTTCGATTCGGCTGTTCATTGCATTAGCTGCACAACGAGGTATGGGAATCGATCAAATGGATGCCGTATCGGCATATTTACACGGCACGTTGAATGAAGAAATTTATACTCTGCAGCCCGAAGGATTCGAGGATGGCTCGGGCAGAGTCTGTAAGCTACACAAGGCTATGTATGGGCTGAAGCAAAGCGGACGTCAGTGGAATCATTGTCTGGACACCACCTTGCTGTTATTCAACTTGAAGAAATCATTAGAAGACCCATGCGTTTACTATACCGACGACGGAAATTTGATAGTCGCAATTTATGTGGACGATTTTCTGATTTTTTGGAAGGACGCTTCGGTTCGAATAGAATTGAAGGCAAAATTATCGAATACATTCCATATGAAGGATTTGGGCAGGGCAAACACCTGCATTGGCTTGACTATCGAATACGGTCAAGGGACCATCAGTATCAATCAGGAGGCGTATGCTAGAGAGGTACTCGAGAGATTCGGCATGGGAGATTGCAAACCTGCGTCTTCTCCATGCGATATGTCACAAAAACTGGTCAGTGGATCGGACGGGTCCAATTCTGACGTGTCATATCGTGAAGCGGTAGGAAGCTTGTTGTTTCTTGTCCAAGGAACAAGACCAGATTTGGCATTTGCTATCAGCAACGTGAGCAGATTTAATGATAAGCACAACCATTCCCACTGGACCGCTGTGAAGCGCATCATGCGCTATGTCAAGGGATATCGCTTGGTCTATTATTGTGATTCATTGGAACCGATTTCATCAATTCGAGGAACTGCAAAGTATCATCATCAGGTGTGATAACCAGAGTGCAATAGTCGTTGCAACCCGCGAGGCATTCAGCGCTCGTACAAAACATATTGACGTGGCATATCATTTTTACCGACAATATGTCGCCAACGCAATCATCACGCTTGAATATGTTCCGTCTGCCAGCAATGTAGCTGATTTTTTGACTAAAGCTGTCGGCGGAAGCAAAATGATACGTGCAGCAAAAGGACTTGGATTGTTGTGTACCAACGGTGAAACTTTAAAGTAGAGTAGATAGACAATTTTTTTGCCTTAAGCCAGTTTATCATTCCATCAAATAATTTGATTTTAAAATATATATATTCACCGATTGGCATAAGTTGGGGTGCTGGAAGTGTGATTTTTATTCAATCAAGTAGTATTCTGTTCACTTGTCAATTTTTTCTTCCTTTTGTTTCTTTGCCTTTTAATAAAACTAACAAAGCTGATGCATTTTTTTACTCGCTCAGCATCGCGTTCCCATACATAGGATTTTTCTACTGGATTACAACACATATAGTAAATGTACTCTTAATCAGTGATATACAATACATCTTATTAAAAAAATTAAAATTAATATACGCGAATTAATTATTTATAAAATGTCCATGTACACGGCAACATTTAATGAAAATTATTCTTCTTCATTGTAATTTAATGACTCAGAAAATTACCCTTTACAGGATAGTGAGCGCATGCCACCAAACAATGACGACAATGTCAATCGTGTAAATACGATAAGCATCACAAAGTTAAGATATTCGTTATTCATTTGGTGAATGTTTTCACAGTGCATTTCGAATTGAAAGAAAAGATTTCCGATTCAAGACTGTTACGCTTTATTATTTGTGAAGTTTCGGTCTCTGCTGAGACCTTTATCAAACTGATCGACAATTACAGAAGGCAATTATTTACACAGAATGGGGTTAATTGGGAGTGGGAAGGGTAATTTAGGGTTAAATTAATTAACTAAGGTTAGTTAATTAGTATCAGGTAGTTAAATTCAGCCTCCAATGGTTTTCGTCCTTCTGGTTTTCTAAAGTTCCACGGATAGTAGTCGGGGTAGAGAATGTTGGATTTTCGAAGAATTTTTCCTATCCGTCGTGCCCTGGATGTTAGCTAGTTTTACCCATCGTTTTTCTGTATTTCCTTCTTTAGTGTTTTCCCGTTCTTTTGTCTTTGGATGCTTCGGTTTCTTTTGTTGTTAAGCAACAAAGAATGTGTTTGAAGTTTTGCGTTTTCAAAGAAATTTCTTGTGCCGAACCGTTAAAGAAATGTTTCTAAAAGCCTTTTGTGAGTCTGCTTTTTCAAAACCAAGGACATACGAATGGTATAAGACGTTCAAAAATGATCTAGTATAGTCTAAGATTATATTTGTACTAGACTCTCATTGGCATCAAACACCTTTGAAAACGTTTAAAAAATGAAGAAAAAAAATTGTGCTCGAAAATCGTCATGCACGTCTCAGAGAAATAGATGGTAAATTCAACATTTTGTATGGAACTACTCAACACATTGTAGAGAATTTCGTCACACAAAGCACGCATTGTGTTGGATAATTTAACTCAAACATCTGCCATCAAGTCAGGCGCAACTTTATTATTCTTGGGACAAGTTGAGAATGCGTGGAAAGTTAATGTGCAGTTTAGGGTGGTGGCAGATAGGATCTCCTCGAGAGATATGAAGTTTCTATGGATATTCCTAAATATTCGCGATGTCGATTCCACGATGATTTCGCACGAAAGTTCAAGTGCAATCTGTTATCTTAATGCAAAGAATTACAGCATTCACTCTACGGAAAACTAATTTTCAGTGCAAAAATCCCAGCACTAAATAGAGCATAAATGCGATGAATCACAGCATTTATTTCCACTACAATTGTGCGAAAATCACAACACAATAGTTAAATACAATAGAGAATACTTTTAACAATTTTATTTCATTTATTGGAGAGATGGATCGTTAACAAAGGCTAGAATGCAAGTGTGGCTAACAAAACTTAAATTTAAAATATCAGCGGAAAACTGCATTCGAATCCAATGGCTCCTTATGTAGTCAGGTCCACTGACCCGCATTCACTTGGTCCTCTAAGATGACGCGTGCATTGACCTACATCTGAAGCGCACATCTGTAAGGGATGTTTGATGCACGACCGCTCGATAGGATGGAACGGACCAAAGTTCCACGATTTCGCTCAAACTTTACTGAGTGAGAGTTGTATTTGTGCTTAAATGAGCGAAAGCTTCTGATTCATAAGAACTGTCAACAATGTTTATGTTTAAGTCGTCGCGTTATGGATTTCTACAGGTGAGTAATATTTCTTGTTTAGATGATGATGCCACCAAACGCCAAACACACGACTTAATCGCTTTCCCAAGTTCGTCTGACTCACAATATGTCGCCTCAACCCGCGCACTAATCGCGCTTCGTCGATTACACGACTCTATCGGCTTCTCAATCGCAACTGACTCACAATTCGTCATCACAAACCTCACACTAATCATGCTCCGTCAATCACACGATTCGATCAGCTTCTCAATCCCAACTGACCCCTATCACAAGCGCTCGTCCTTTTAATTTTCTTCGAATCGGCCGAGTTTCGACCGACAGTCATCTTTTCTGTTTTTATAAATCATTTCCTATTCGGCCGCTATCCAGCGGTTTTTCGGCCTTCCATGCTGTTTCTATGTACGCGCGAGCAGTTCGAGGTCACAAGCAATTGATGATCGCGAATAGTGGATATGTAATTATATTTTTGTGCGTGTGTGGAATATTAGGCAGTTGAAGACCGCCCCGGGCATCATTTTGAGGGGGCGCCAAAGTGCAAGTGAAACACTTGAGTATTTCAAAATACAGGGATGCCAAATTTTCTGATAATGCCATAAGAAACAAAAGATCGCTACACAACACAAGATATTATAATATGATCAGAGCAAACCTGTAGCTCCAGTGTACTGCAAAAGAAGGGAGGGTGCCAAAGTACTTCACACTAAACAAAATATCGCTATAGCTATACGACAAAAGAAACTAACGAACATTAATACCGAAACACTGTCTTATTATGACAGTAATGCGGAGGTGCCAAAGTTCTTTATACTCTCATACTAAACTATCAAAGCCGAATTACTGCCTTATTGCAATGCTCCTAGTTTCTACCCCGCTTGCGGTGCAATTAGCTTGCAGCGAAACCACAGGACAAATCTGTGCAGTAGTACCAATCTAAATCTCAAAATCATTTGGAACAATTTGAGAATACGTGGGAGGTCAATATATAGGTTCGGGTGGATAGGAAAGCATACGTAAATGGGGGTTCTAGGACAGGACTGTTGACAATTTTTTAACACATAACTGCGATTACGATCAATATCTCCAGGACATTGAATCAGTATTTCATACGTTTACACATATATATTACATATAGTCGCTAGTGCAAAGATTCGTTTATAAAGCAAGTTTGATTTTGTATGGCGGAGGAAGGGGGTGGTAGAAGAGGTGAATGGATGACAATAATTGCAGGCACATTTACATATGTCGCTTTAGATGGTTGTAATACCATCTACAAGGTTGCAAAATAAATTTAGCAGAAAATTTACAAAAATTGTTTTATTTCCAAATTATTGAAACTTTCTGACCATAGTGAGTTAATCACTCATGTATTAAACTCTTAAATAGTAATTATAATATTTAATTATTAATTAAGTTGAACTAATTTAGAACATTAAACAAAAATGCTGATTGTACAATATATATATAATTAATAATTGAGAAATATTAAAAGGAAAGACATCAAGCACGCACATAATCATTTTAGTTTTGTGGTTATGGACAATTCGTCCTCATTTTTCGCACTTGCTGTACTCGTTAAACGAGTAAAATAACACCAGTAGTTCACCTAACGCCACGGCATTATTTATTTATGAGCAGAGTTACTAGGTAAACTCTTTTATTTTATTTTACGTATTTGCAACGTTTCGTACATATCCCCAACATTGTAAAATGAAATTTTTTACTTACATAAAAAATAAATTGATTGGAGAAATTATTCATAAAATAATGTCAGCACTTACCTGAAAATTAAAAAGAAATATTATTTAGCATACAATGAAATATTATTGATAATTAAAAAGTCTGTAAATTTAGATATTTCGAAAAATTTAGCTTTGTAGAAATCAATGAGTCAACATTTTGAGTTTTCAGTTTTTGCATGTTTATACCATTTACTCTAAAATATTTTGGCCAGTACAAATAAATTGATTTTATCGTAACTCCATTTGATTATTATCACATCCCGCGAAAATATAGTGTCTACAAGGTAAAAGCAAATGATTTCGCCTGCGTTTTTAATAATGAATTTTTTCCCATGGCAATTAAAATAGGGGTCTTTCCCTTGAAAACATTGATTTTTTTTGTTACGATGCTTGTGACGCATGAAAAATAATCAATGATAATGTTAAAAATGATTTTCGAGTTTGACAGAATCATTACAAAAAATCTGCTAACAAGTCGGCCGCAACTTTATTATTCTTGGGACAAGTTGAGGATGCGTGGAAAGACAATATCCCGCATATTGACTTTCCAGGGAGTACTTATTGAATAGGGGCTCTAGGGCAGGCTGTTATCAATTATATAACACTTAAATGAGATTACGATCATCACATCCAGTACATGTAATCAATATTCATTCGTTTATTAATGCAAGTTTGGATTTGTATGGAAGGGAAAGGGGCGGTGGAGAGAGGGGGATGGGGAATGTGGAAACGATGGGTGGATGTTGACAAGCCTGCCTTATTTGTACGAGCCTAAATATCCCTTTCGGCTCCGTGCAGCAGTACCATTCCCTGTCCATTAAGGACAATCGGTGCTCCTGTGCTCGAACTCATGGTTATGTACTTGGTCTTACGCACATTTATTATCAATCCTTCTTCTTTGCATTTGGAATGCAACGTACGGATATTTGACTGGGTCGTCTGAAGGGAGATGACGCTCCATCTACGATATAATCCACCTAAAAGTAATTTTCATATCTTCAAGGGCTGGTGTGGTTGTTTTACGCAGAGCAAATGGATTTTTTTTTGTTTTGCATTTTTGGGTTAATTTTAGTTATGAAACGTAGTAGCAATTTTTTTTGCAATCCGTACAAAATATTTTATTATAAAGTTAACAATTTGTCGCATCTGCAATATATACATGGGTGTGGGCATGTGAAACTAATATATCCGTACTAACGGACACCTAGTTATTCTGTTGATTAAAATACTTTATTAATAGAATAACAACGTAAAAATAAATAAGTAAATTATAAAAACAAACATTTTAAATGTTATTATTTAGCTGAAAATTAATATCATCTACTGTTTATTCTTTTTTATTATGTAAATTAGTTTTTAAGTTAGTTATAAGTTCAACTATCTTAAGGTTTTTGAGTTTTCCTCTCTTTTTCCTTACTTCATCCAACTATATTAAGAAAAGTGTCATAAATCAAAATGTCTTATTGTTGTAAAGATTTCAAACACAATCTGGCCACTAACTGTAAGAAAAATTGGCGTAAGCATGTTATGAAGAAACTTTGGGAAATAAATATATTATGAATTATGAACTATGAATTAATATCATCATTGAAAACTTTACCACACAAAAAATAAACTGCCAACAAGTCGGGCGAAGTTTTATTATTCTTGGGACAAGTTGCGGATGCGTTGAAAGTCAATATGCAGGTTAGAGTAGTTAGGGCAGACTAAGTAAAAGGGGGTTCTTGGGCAGGGGTGTTGTCAATTTAACACTTAATTGAGGATAGCTCCAGTACGTGTAATCAATATTTCATTCATTTATTCCTGCAAGTTTGAGTTTTTATGAGGGGAGGGGTGCGGGGTGATAGAAAGGATGGGTGGATGTTAATAGTTTTTTAATTGATTGCTTGAATCACGTCCAATATTTTCCGCATTGAATATCAGTTTCGTTTTTTCAATATCAGTTTGCATAGATTTTCATACGATTCGGTGTATTTTACATTCATGAAACCAAAAATTTGTGATCCAATTTTATTTCATTTCTCTTTTGACGCAATTTTGTTTCAAATATTTTTAAAAGTTCTTAAGCAAAATTTTGAATTGATAGCTTTAAATAGTTAGGTGATAATTGATTTCTTAAAAATGGTCGAAAAAATACTTTTGTATGGGAGGGGATAGAAGTTTGAAAGATATTCGACCAGTTAATATTTTATTTCTTAAATGCTTTTCGAAAATTTTCAAGTTTCCATCTTAAAATTCCATTCACAAATTTTCAGTTTAAGTGTTTTTTTCAATGCATATGAAACACCTTTTACAGGTTAGAGACCAGGGGGGTCGGCTTATAACAATTACAGGACAAATTTTTTTTCTATGTACATCAGATAGATGTATTCACGTGCGAAATTTGAACTTTCTATCTTTCACCAGAGCCATAAAAAAAAATTAATCAAACTTTTCGACATTTTTGCTTACAACCTCCTCCCCCCTTTATACCACCCAACTTATCAAAATTTATCAAAACTAAACTTTGTAGTTCTATAATTCTTGATTTGATATCTGTACTCAGTTTTGAGATATATTGGTTTTAAATTTTGAATAGTGCTCCATTTTTGAAATGCTTCCCATTTTCCCACACTATTGCTACGACCAAATTTTTATTTTTCTTGCATTTCGCTAGTATAGCGTAATATATGTTTTAAGTTTCAATTACATAGCCTAAGAGATAGTTGAGATATTAATTTTTAAGTATTTGACCCTCTCCCTTACAGTAAATAGCCTTTTTCTAAATTGATTTTCGTAGATCTGTATGCCGCTTTAATGGTCCCAAAATATTTTATGGCTAGTAATTTCGCTATAAATTAATTTAGCTAGGGTATAGCCTAGAAGGTAGTGTGTTGGTCTTGTAATGCGAAGGTCGTGAGTTCAAATCCCGGTCGGTGCAACATGTAATTCCAGCCCATTGCCTGCTTGGGTATACCTTGGTCACCTCGATCTAAGAAAATGAAAAAATTGGTAGAAAGAGGGTTGTGCGAAGGGCTAACAACCCTTCCACAATAAATAATGAAAAATGTTAAGAAACCTGAATATCAGTAGGCCAAGGTCCGATTTGGGCTGTAGTTGTAAAAGAATTTCGCAGATATAATCATTAGAAAATAAAGTTCGGCAGACAATTTGTTTTCAGCCCCCATTTTTCGGATGCCAATGGATAAAAAAATTAAATTATTTTTAAAGTTTGTCCCACAATTCTCTCTGTACTTCTGCTGATTTTCAGCTTCTCATCTGCATTCGTATTGGAGATGTGTGTAGTTTTTGACTTTTTTCCCCCCTTCGCCACCCCCTTGCACCTGACACTCACCAAAATTTAGATAATGGAGCTCACTTACCAAATTAACAATCCACTCGAAAACGAACATTCTACCCTTAACGGTCTCGGAGATATGAGTCCATATGTACGGCGTACGGCGGGACGGATTTTTGTTTTTGCAATTTTAGGCTAATTTAGTCATGAAACGCCAAAAAAAAAATTCAATAAAGAAAATTTTTTCTGTGTCGATCGCAATACTTTATTATTAAAATAATAAAGTAATTGGTCATGTGTAAAACTACAAATAAAATAATAAAGTTTCTTCAATAATAGCAAATCAGAGACTTAAACTTCATCAACTTCAAATCAAAAGCGTAGTTGTTTTATCGGTGTAGACGAGCTTTCGTCACGTTCAAAATTGTCTGTATAGAATGCCAGTTTTACCTATAAATGGAGTTCCTTAGAGTTTCTACGAAATTCGAATTCTAATTACCATAAAAGGGCAAAACTTTTAATGCAACTTTGTTTTAAATATTCTTAGTAGTGCTTGCTTCAAGTTGAGTTGGTCGAAAAAACTCTTTTGTATGTGTGGGGTAGAAGTTTTTGAAGTATTCGACCAGTTAATATTTTAAGATTTTATGCACTTTTTTATATGACTTTACCAAATTTTGAAATCTTTTGTTTAAAATTTCAATCAAAAATTTTGAGTTTTTGTGTGTTCTTTTTTTTAACATTTTTCACATGAATCACCTCGCGCAGGTTAGCCTCTCCCCTCTTCTGTGGATAACATTATTTAAAATTAAAAATTTTCTATGCATATCAAATGGATGTATGCACGTGCAAGATTTGAATTTTTTATCTTTTACCACAGCCCTAAAAAATACTCAAAATATACGGCTTCATGGCTCACCTCTTCCCTCCCTTTACACCAACTTAAAAAATTTAGCAAAATTATAGGTCATATGGTTCTATAATATGAAAAAATTTGAACTCAATTTCTGCATTGGATTTTGAGATATACCGGTTTGATAAATTGAAAAGTTTTTAAAATCATCCCCATTTCCTGTTAAAAGTATTGGCCTTCCTCTAAGCTGATTATGGTTGACCTATAAGCTACCTATTCTGTTGTTAAATATGAAGTCATTCTGTTAAGTAACTTCGTAGATTTTATCTAATGTGAAAAAAAAAATTCACCCGACAATTTTTTTTAGCCCCCACCCCTTTTCGTACCCCATAATAAAATAAGTGCATTAATTCAACATCGAATGAAGTTAAATTGATTTAATAACAAAACTGTCTAGTGATAAACAGTTCAAGTAAGTTTAAGCCAAAATTTTAGTGTCGTGGCGTGACTTTATAGCTAGGAGAAGCAATTATTTTTTAAATATATTTGTTTAGGGTAATTCCGGGAGAGTTGCCCCACCGGGAGAGATGCCCCACTTATCATATCTCGATATGTTCGCACCCGAATGTAGCAAAAACATGCCAGTCGTTGCATTACAATCAGTCTTTCGCTTGAAGCCCATGAGTTCAGTTCTTTCATTGTTTCCGTCGAAATTATTCGCTATTTAAATTCAATTCCCTGAAAAAAAAAACCTTAATATAGTGAAACCGGTATTGTATTATGCGGTCGTGGTATAAGTGACTAGTTAACTGAAAGGTAAGCAAGACTTACGAGTGTAACGGTGTCCCTACAATGGAAAAATAATGCAAGATTTATATATTTTGCTAGTGCGATGCGATTAGTGAATAAATCGTTGAAGCATTTCTATTGGGAGAGATGCCCCGGGGCGTCTATACCGGACGAAAGTAATGGCAATGACAGGATTCTATAGTAAATAAGGGTTTATTATTTCAGAAATATGCCTACGAAATATCACCGAAAACCTGGGGGTGTTGCAAGACGACAATGGACAAACGAACAGTTAAATGAGGCAATTTCGAAGATCTGGTGAAATAGGAGTCGAAATTGCGAAATACCGTCAAGAACACTACGTCGAAGGATGAAAACAGGAGTATTAATGGATATTCCACTGGGTCCTCAAAGTGTTTTAGGAATGGAAAATGAAAAGCGGCTAGTGAATCATATTAAGAAGCTGGAAAAAGTTGGATTCGCACCTGATAGAACTACTGTAAGGACTTTGGCGTTTCAGTTTGCCGAAAAAATAGGTTTTGATCACAGATTTAATAGAAAAAATAAGATGGCTGGATACGATTGGCTTGATTCATTTCTGCGGAGAAACAAAGAATTAAGTATTAGGCAGGCACAAGGTCTATCACTTGCACGTAGTGAAGGGATGAATCGCCAAGATGCGACCGATTTTTTTAATATTCTTAAATCAGTTTTCACTAAATATAACATATTTAATAAGCCCTGCAACATCTTCAATATGGATGAAACCGGATTTCAGTTGAACAATGACGCTGGCGTGGTTGTAGCATCGAAGGGAGCGAGAAATGTCCACAGTATAACCTCTTCCGTACGTGGGGAAAATGTCTCGATTGTCGCATGTTGCAGTGCTGAAGACATTTTCTTCCGCCTGCGCTAATTTTTAAAGGCGTAAGAGAAAAAAAAGAATTTGGAGACGGTCTCCCTCCCGGATCAAAAGTTTATATGAACCAAAAGTCGTCGTTTATCACTTCTGAAATATTTTTCAAATGGCTAAAGGAACATTTTGAACCAAGAAAACCAGCAGGCAGAACACTCCTTATTTTAGATGGACATTCCTACCATCAAAATTCATTCGATATGCTGAATTTTGCTGAAGAAAATGAAATTACATTGATTTGTTTACCGAGTCATACAACCCAAGCCCTACAACCTTTGGACAGATCGTTCTTTAAGTCACTTAAGCACAATTTAAAGCAGGAGGCTAGAACATACATATGTGCTTAATAACCCGGGAAGAAAAATTTCGCGTCTTCAGGCTGGTAAGATCATTGGACAAGCATGGAATAAATCAGCATCTGTTGATATTGCTATGTCTGGCTTTAGAGCAACGGAAATATTTCCATTAAATCCAAATGCTATTCCCGATCATTTCTATTCAATTTCCGATGCAGCTCGAGATGGTCAAAACAGCGCAACTATCGCTGAGACACCAGCCTAGACTTCTTCACAGGGAAGCCCATCAAGATATTTGCCAAAAATTAGACCGATTCCCGTTTTAAATACTAAATTTAGAAAAAGGAAGCAATCAGCGAAAGTCTTGTCACCTGATAGTGTAAGGGAACGCGCAGCATCCAGCCAAAAAAGAGCTGGAAATAAACAGTCTAAAACCACCAAGGTGGTAGACCTTGTAACAGGAGACGATACACTCCAAAGCGATTTGTCAATATCCTACGCTGAACCTTTAGCATCGCTTAAGATAAAACGTGAAGCAAAGAAGAAACCACGACGGAAACAAATTTTCAATTCTGGGGAAGATTGCTGTGTGGAATGTTTGGAGTTGTACTCAAAAACGCGAGAAAGAGTGGACTGGATCAAATGCTTGAGCTGTACAAAGTGGTTACATGAAACGTGAAACGAAAAAAAATGCAATTTTTGCGGCAGATCAGCAATTCGTAAAAAGAAAGGGAAAAAATTCGAAAATAATCTCATTTTACACTGAATTTCAAAGTGGGGCATCTCTCCTTGGCAGTAGGGGCAACTCACCCGGGCACTCGGGAGAGATGGCCATTTGGAAGGGTTTTGTTTTTGCTTAAAAATTTTGAATATTTTTTAATTTTTTTAATTTTTTTTTTTGCTACATGAAAAAAAAGTTGTATTTTATAACATACATATGAAAATAAATACATTTTTCAGAAATGAGATATAACAGCGAAGTTCAAACCGATTCGTTTCCACTCAAAGCACGACAAATATGGGCAATATTGCCATATCTACCTCTTTACATTTTTCTTTCTGATTATTTTTCGGCTAGTACAGAAATTTCAATACTGGCAATACTTTGATCGAGAGCCAAAGCTTGCGACTGAAAGCACTGACTGGATGCAATTGCGTTAACGCATCTCTCCTTCCTATAAAAGTCAAACCTACTTGTATTGGCCGGCGGTCTCGTTCTCTTGTATATGCGACTAAAAGCAATGATAGGAAAGGTTGAAGCATTTTAATGCGTAGCATATCCCCTTCCTATTGAAGTCGAACTTGCGCTCGTCGCTCGAGAAAATTTCGCTCATATTGGCCGGCGGTCTTGTATATGCGTTTTTAAAATCGCATCTTTTTCTCTGTTTCAATTTTCTTTGGTCAGAAAAAGCATGAGAAAAAAAAAATATCCTGAGCAAGTAAATGCTGTAAACAGTAGTAGACGAAAATAATGCGCGCTTTCTTTTAAAGAAATATTTTAATAAATTTTCATATTCGTGCTTTTCTAAACTGAATAAAGGGCAAAACGTAAGGGAAGCATTGCATCCCTTGCAACAATGGACGCCACGTGTTGTGAAACATCTTAATTCACCTTTATAATTTTGATTGGATTTTTTTTTTTAAATATTGGGTAACATTTACTCCTCATACTCTTTCCCCAGCCGCGTTTCTTTTTTCTCATTTTTTTTTATTTTTTTTCTTGATGTTCCTAAGAATGGAAGTTTCTTAAATAGTACTCAAAAAAAAAAAAAAATAATAATAACAAAATAATAAAAAAAATTGACAAATTTAAAGAAGGCAGCACTGCAGTAAATGTTTTTGGCGCCAAAATTCACCGACCAGAATGCAAGAAAACCGGTTTTTTTCTGCTTCTGTGTGTTTTTGGAGCATGAAACAAAGAAAAGTGAAAAACGAAAAAAAATGAATTAATTAATTGAACATAAAAGATATATATTATCTACGAATCGAAGCGGAGAGGAAAGATACGAATCCAGATTGCAGCAAGGACCCCACCGAAGCAGTTTTTTTTACATTTATATGCATGACTTATTAAAATAAGAAATTTTGCTTTATTAAAAAACTAATCTAATTCAATAATTCTATTTATTTCTGATTTGTAAAGATTTGTGTGTCGTTATTTTTAGGAACATTGCCTGTTTTCTCGGCAGAAATTGTGGCACCATGAGTGAAGAGTACAAGGTTACCATATGGGTGTCCTGAGACTGCACATCAGCATGTAGGGCTATTATTCCTACCTCTCCTACCCCTTTCGCGTATATATATATTTGTTTGCAGAACACATCAAGGATGGGTGCTTCTTCGGGTAATTTTCACCCCCCGGCAGGAGGTGCTGCCCGACTCGGCTAAGCCCCATTATAAAAAAATGTGCCGAGAGTGCGGCTTCGCAGCCGGATTTTTGTTACATACACCACTGCAAAGTGGAAGAGTTAGTCCCAATATAAAACTTAAATAGGGTGCAACAGAATTTTGTAATTACTGTATCCAGATTTACTCTCTACACATTACACTTACACGAATTTTGTAGCTTAATTTATGACTATCTTCATAAAAATCCGACAATGACATTAGTGATAAAACCCAAAACCCAAAAACAAAAAACTGGAAAACCCATAGGTGTAGAAACTCACAAATTTTGAGTTCATTAACCATAAAATTATATTGCATTTCAATTAAATTTCTACAGTCAAGACACTGCTTCAATGAACTAAAGATTGCGAATATCAAAATACACATACCTCTGCACTGACCTCTTTCCTTCCGATACATCACACATAAATAATAATTAACATCAATCTTACAGTAGTGTTTCATTCAATTTTGTTTTTAACTAGTCAATACCCAAACTTTTGTAGCCTTCTACATAAAAAAATTCCAATCTGGCACTTTTTGGCAGCGAAAAGATTAATACCGAGCATAAAACTATAGTGCCCAGACCCACATTATTATGACTTGCGATTTATTAAATTTCATCTTATTGATGAAAGTTCTATCTGAAAATGCCGATAAACAATAATTTCCGTTATAAAATACACGATCGATCAAAAAGAATCTTCTATACCTTTTCTCATAAAACCCAAAATTTTCGCCACGCGTGATTCGATCACATCTAACACTTTTGGATTAATCAAATTACAGGTATTAAGGCAATCTCTTGTCAAATTAAAATTGAATTAAAATGGACTGCGATCCTCCGTTTCACAACAACAACAGCAATAACTACGAAAATTTTAAATGAAATAATAATCGAAACGGTACAAAAATTACGGTAGGTATGCATGTCGATTCAACAAACACGTGAATAATAATATTTTTGGACAGGTAACGTACCTAAAAGGCGAATACCTATGGGGTATAAAAATATGAGATAAACATCTTTGGACAAAAAAAAACACTGAGCATGGTACAATGCAGTAAAGAACACATAAAAAATGTTTTTATTCAATAGAAAATATGAAGTAAAATACTAGAAAAAAAAACATTAATAAAAAATCACATAAAAGGCGAATATGAGTTATCCCAAGGTAAATCATTGCTCAGGTTGCGCGCATCGTCCCGTCACTTGATCCCAGCCTTATGATAGCGAATAATGGCGCGGATTAAATTTCTACGGATGCTTGAGAATCAGAAAAACCTGCCTGTCCTGTAGGTAGATCTATCTAATCGGCAGAGTATATTTTCACATAAAGGAACATAATTTGTCAGGGATCTAACCTTTGATCCGTTGCATCCGGCCGACTATCTTAATTCCTTTTTTTTATTAACTTCGATTCTCTAACTAGTCTATACGTTTGCGGCTGCTAATAAAAAAAAAAAATTGTAAAAAGGCAAAAATCTTTAAAATTGATAAGAAGGATCGACCATGCTTCATAAATGTTAATATGCTAATCGATTCCGGCTAAAAAACGAAAAAAAAAGTAGCCGCAGACTAAAAATAAAATAAATTTGATGAGAGAGATTAATGGATAAGCCGATAATGTGATATGCTACTGGTTCAGGAACAAATAAAACTTAATAACATTGCGGCCTTCAGGTATAAATTTTAGATCGGACGATTGTTTTTACCTTGAATTTGGGACGATGATCGTCCGTAACCACACATTTGTCGGTGAATGTTTGAATGAAATGTAATAAAATTTAGTTTAACTGATACATTTATTGATTTATGCATTTATTTTCAGAAATAAATTTCCAACCATTTTATAGTATCGTATCGAATTTCATTTAATATGAAATTAAATTATGCGAAAATTCAAGTTGATTTTACTTTATAATATTCTAATTAGATGATATTTAGTCACGCGTCACGACCAATTCAGACAAACAAAAAATGTAATCAATAGTTTGAACCGAAGTTGGGCCTAAGTTTGGTATGCGCCCAAAAATTACCATAGCCAGTTGTAGCGTTCTGAATATACATAATAATTTAATATTACTTCCGCTTATAACATCGCACTGCAATAATTATAGTGCAGTGGATCAACTCCAAAAATTGTAACCATCTTCACGGTCTCTAACGATACACTACTTCCTTCCTTTTTAAAATTCTCACTCTCTTTCTTTACTTACTGAAATCAACACGTTAGTTTCTTAAAAATAAATTATATTCACAAAATTTAACCTAGTTTGTATTTTTTACTTAAAAAAATTAAATCATAAATGTGGACAAGATCCCACAAATGGTGACCCCGACAGTTAAAGTAAATAAACAATAAAATCGAAGTGAAAAAAAACAAAAAATTAAAAAACGTGAAAAAAGATAAAAATTAAAAACGTGAGCCACCACGGGAAAATCTAGCGGATCAGCTTGCTGCAGAAAAAATTTATTCACAGCATTCTCGAAGCAACGAGAAATTCTGCCAAATCATCGATAAAAGACTTATCAACACATCACCAGCAAGATTCGAAAAGGCATCTTTCCCAAATCATCGATAGAAGACTTCATCAACATATCATCAGCAGATTCGAAAAAGAATCCTTCCAAATCATCGGATCAATGGCTTCATCAACATATCACCAGCGAGATTCGAAAAGGAATTCATAATTCAAGTTCAACAACGAGCCAATTTTCGGAAAAAATTATCAGCATAATCGTATTAACCTAAACATTAATTTGGCCACATGCTTCACAAGTAACAAATTTTTCAATATAACACATACATATTTACATTCACACAAAAATTTTAATTCGAATACCAAAACACTTTACATAAATATTCACATTTACCGACATTCAATTTACCTTTTCATAATCATAATAAAAAAAAAAAAAAATTTTTAAATTCATTCCAACAACAACAATTTTTTTTTTCGGATTTGGATTCAAAAAAAAAAAAAATCCTCTATCTCTTATCTTAAAATTTCAGCATTTCGAATCAATTGTAACATAAATTGTAATTCGCATCGTCCGTCTATTACTATCGAAGTTTTTTTTTTTTTTAAGTGCAGCAAAAATTTTACTACCTGCTGATCATAGTTTGAGTAACGACTCAATTTAATAGTCACATCAAACTACATTCATAATAACATCTGTGAATTTCCTCAAAATTTATTATTTTCTTCTTCTTCTTTCTTTTTTTTTTTTTTTTCTTTTTTTTATCATAGCTTTTGTTATTGAGTTGGCCCAATTTTTTTTTTTTTTCTCTCTTTTATTAAAAGCATTAAAAGAATACCTCAAAAGTTAACGTCATGACAAATGAAGATCACAAAAGCGATGGCCAAGCCAAAACTACCACCTCACAAGGTGTAATATTACCAACCGTTCACGGGGACCCTACTCCCACTAATCAACTTTCGGTAATTAAGCTACCACCCTTTTGGGAGACCAGACCTGATTTATGGTTTCTTAAAGTAGAGAGTCAATTCCGAATTAAAGGAATAACTCAAACAAATACAAAATACGACTACCTAATTTCGGCTTTAGATTCGGCCGCAATGGAATTAGTAGCCGACATTTCAATTAATCCACCTACGAATAACAAATACGATCACCTGAAAGAAACCCTATTAAACAGATCGCGCGACACTGAAGAAAAGCGTTTGGACGCACTTCTTCATAAAATTGAACAGGGCGACTTGAAACCTTCTGAACTTTTCCGACGGATGGAAAATTTAGCTGGTGGCAATAGTCTCATCAATAAGCCCTTACTTCATAAGCTGTGGCTTAAGAAATTACCACTACCAATTCAAGCTTGCATTATAGCAATTGAAAAAGCCCATGAATTTGAAGAAATCCTTACTATTGCAGATCGCATCAACGACACTCCTTCAACCGTCGCAATATCAGCAATTAACAAAAACCATAACTTCAAGATAAGTGAAAGCATTGCATCCAACAGCAATGATATTAACAATTGTTCTGCGAACTCCTTACAATCGCTAATAAAAAGTTTATCTCAGCGCATTGATGACCTCGAAACTCAATTAACTCGATCGCGCAGTCGTTCTTTGAGTTCGAACAGAAATAGCTTTAGATCTCAATCGAAAAGAGATTCACAAGGAATTTCAAGTGCAATCTGTTGGTACCATCGTCGTTTTAAGACAGATGCAACCAAATGCGTACCTCCCTGCAATTTCAAAAATGCAAAAAACTAATCTGTCCAACCTCGATGGCGGCATCAGGCACGGACAGAATTTCACGCCGCCTATTCATACGTGACAAGTTATCCAAAATCATATTTCTCATCGACACAGGTACTGAAGTTTCAACTCTACCTCGATCAATGTTCAAAAAACATAACGTCAAATCTAACTTCAAACTATCAGCCGCAAATGGGGCTAATATCACAACATTCGGCACTAAGCATTTAACTCTGAATTTAAACTTGCAACGAAACTTCACCCATTCTTTTATTATTGCTTCCATCGACTATGCCATAATCAGTGCAGATTTCCTGTACAAATTTAACCTCATCGTCGATCTAAAGGCAAAAACTCTAATAGACAGGGAAACTCTACTCAAAACGCACTGTTCGTCAAAGCTCGCTAATTCCTGCTCGCCCAAGCTTTTTGTAGTTGAAGGTGAATATGGTGCTATACTCAACGAGTTTCCATCAGTCAAAGCACTACCGAATTATTATACACCTGTCAAACATAATGTAACCCACAGAATTGTCACACTCGGACAACTACCAAGTTCGCGTCCAAGAAGACTTAATACTGAAAAGTATAAGGTAGCAAAAGCTGAATTCGATTCCATGGTAACATTAGGTATATGTCGACCTTCATCTTCACCTGCAGCCTCACCTCTTCACATGGTTCCCAAAAGAGATTCCATGGACTGGAGGCCATGCGGAGACTACCGCCTCCTAAACACAGTTACCGTCTTCGATAAATATCCACTTCCCAATATACAAGATTGCTCATTATATCTTCATAGCTGCACAATCTTTTCCAAAATTGATCTTGTGAGAGCCTATCATCAGATACCAGTAGCTCAAGAAGATATTTTCAAAACCGCAGTCATAACGCCATTCGGATTATTCGAATTCCTTCGAATGCCGTTTGGGATAAAAAACGGCGCCCAAACATTTCAACGTTTTATTAACGAAGCGTTAAAGGGATTAGATTTTCTCTTCATTTATGTCGATGACATACTAGTCGCAAGTAAAACAGAAAAAGAACACAAAAATCATTTAAGGCAACTCCTAGCACGACTAGATAAATATGGAATTAACATAAACCCATCTAAGTGCATTCTAGGAGTTCCGAAAATAAGCTTTTTAGGATTTGATATCGATAGCCACGGAATAACTCCATCAACCTCCCGAGTCGATACAATATCAAAATTTCCAACTCCAACTTCCACGAAACAACTGCAACGTTTCTTAGGAATGGCTAACTTTTATCATAGATTTTTGCCTAACGTAGCTCATACTGCGACACCACTATACAGCTTATTAAAATCGCAATCAAAATCCCCTGCAAAGAAAACCGAGTTTACGTGGAACGAAGAATCAAATACAGCTTTTGAATGCATCAAGACTTCCTTAAAAAATGCAACGCTCTTAGTTCACCCAAATCCAAACGCCAAAGTGAGCATCATGGTTGATGCATCAAGCAATGCAATAGGTGCAGTCTTACAACAGCTCGAGGACAATCTTTGGAAGCCTCTCAGTTTTTTCTCAAAAAAACTCAGTCCCACCGAGTCGAAATATTCCACCTTCGATCGTGAGCTTTTGTCTACCTATCTTGCACTTCGACGTTTCCGGCCATTCGTTGAAGGCAAAGAGTTCACAATATTCACAGATCACAACCCACTCACTAGGGCAATAACCGCAAAAACAGAAAAGTCTCCACGACAAATCAATCAATTAGATTATATTGCTCAATTTACCAACGATATTCGGTACATCAAAGGCAAACTAAATGTCGTCGCTGACACACTTTCAAGACAGCACATAGATTTATTGGATTACACTCGGATTAACTTTACCGCAATCGAAAACGAACAAGAGAAAGACCAAGAGCTACAACAACTTCTCGCAGTGAATCCTACAAAACACGGATCTTACAAACTCAACAAGATACAAATACCTGAAGAAAACCGCGAAATTTGGTGTGAAATTTCCACTTCCAACAATCGTCCGTATATTCCAGAAATACCTCGTCGGACCATTTTCGACAGCTTCCACAATCTTTCCCATCCTAGTATTAGAGGAACCCGAAAGATCATAACAGCCTCTTATTTCTGGCCATCCATGAACAAAGACATCAACACATGGACTAGATGTTGTATACCGTGTCAGAAATCCAAAATCACAAGACACACCAAGTCTCCTCATGGAACTTTCAAAACCCCTGCAGGAAGATTCGAACATGTTCATATTGACATTGTAGGACCGCTGCCTCCATCAAAAGGTTACACATTTCTTCTCACAATGAAAGATAGATTTTCTTCCAGGCCGGAAGCAATTCCCATAAAAACTATAAGCGCTTCAACCATCGCACATGTTGTGATAAACTCATGGATAGCAAGGTACGGTGTCCCGATACTTTAACTACTGATCAAGGCACCCAATTCGAATCTTGCCTGTTTAGAGAACTCACGAATCTTTTCGGAACACACCGAATACGCACGACAACCTATCATCCTCAGTCAAATGGACTGATTGAACGTTTCCACCGACAGTTAAAAGTCGCACTTCGAGCAACAGACAACCCAAACAAATGGTACGATAACCTACCATGGATATTGCTAGGAATCAGAACAGCCATAAAGGAAGATATTAACATCTCACCTGCGCAACTGCTCTACGGTCAAGCAATACGCCTTCCTGGTGAATTAATCACTGCCAACTCTTCAAAAGACATTACGTTAACCACTTCCATAGCTAAGGAAATTCAAGCAAACATTAGAAAAATTCAACCCAAACTCAATAACCATCGCAAACAAAAAGATATTTTTGTGCCACAAGCATTAGACACGTGCACACACGTATTCGTCAGAGAAGAGGGTCACAGAGGTTCCTTAAGTCAAGCATATACTGGACCATTCGAAGTGCTAGACAAAAAAGAAAAATTTTTCAAAATTAAAAAAAACTCAGATGAACAAACCATTTCAATTGACAGAATCAAACCAGCATTTATCTTAAATTCAAACATTTTCTACAGCCGGACGATGCGAAATAATAATAATAAAGTAACTTTCAATTTGTAACCTCATCATCAAAAAATTGTTTCTTTTTTTTTTTTTTCATCGAGGGGGAGTGGTGTAGCGTTCTGAATATACATAATAATTTAATATTACTTCCGCTTATAACATCGCACTGCAATAATTATAGTGCAGTGGATCAACTCCAAAAATTGTAACCATCTTCACGGTCTCTAACGATACACTACTTCCTTCCTTTTTAAAATTCTCACTCTCTTTCTGTACTTACTGAAATCAACACGTTAGTTTCTTAAAAATAAATTATATTCACAAAATTTAACCTAGTTTGTATTTTTTACTTAAAAAAATTAAATCATAAATGTGGACAAGATCCCACACCAGTGATACATGTCTCACAGACTTGCATGTCAAATTGAGTTTCTAGTACAGATTTCACATGGCGATGACTGTTATTCATGGCGCCAGAAAGACATATATCAAATTTTACCCAAATATTGATGCAACAATGTCATAACTTAAAACAAGATTTTTCAGAAATTTCGATTGAAAGTAATAAAGCATATCCCTTAAAGCTTAGAATATTTGGATGCTTCTTCAGTGATAAAACCAATAAACTGCCAACAAGTTGGGCCCAACTTTATTATTTTTGGGACAAGTTAAAGATGCATGGAAAGCCAATATGCAAGTTAAAGTGGTTAGGGAAGACTAAGTGGAACCCCCTTTCACAAGTGGAACCCCCTTTCACAAGTGAAACCCCTTTTCACAAGTGGAACCCCCTTTCACAAGTGAAACCCTCTTTCACAAGTGGAACCCCCTTTAGGGCAGGGATGATGCCAATTCAACACTTAGTTCCGAATACGATCAATAGCTCCAGTACATGTAATCAATATTTCATTCGTTTATGCTAGTTTGGGTTTTTATGAGGGAGAGGGAGCGGGGATATTAAGGGTGGGTGAATGTTACCCACAAGGGGGTAGTTGTAGGATGAAGTTTTACCAATTCCTGAAACTATCTTTGGAGACTAGCGACTCCACGGACCTGAGCTAACTATCCCCCTCTGGGATGGGGGCTGTAGAATTCACCCACAGCCAGTCCTGCTTGCCCTAAAAAATGGCAAATGGACACTCACTGGATCATGGGCTTATCACCCGTGATCTTAAGACCTAAATGATACCAGAAACGGATACCTCGCCTCGGATACGGACTGATTCTACGGTAACGACTTTTGGCATTCGAAAACGGACTATGATTGGCTTCTGGAACGTTCGAACATTGAATGACGGGGGAAGAGCTGGGGTTACTCGGTCCTTGCACCGCCAATCAGTGATCGACCGCGAAATGGAGCACTATAACATCCGAATTTGGGCTTGAGCGAGGTCAGGTGGACAGGATCAGGAGAAGAACGAACCCCTAGCGGAAACACTATTCTGTACATTGGCCCTGAAAGAGAAGCCAGAAATGGCGTGGCGTTCGTCCTTACGCCGAGAGCGAGAAACAGTCTCATTAGCTGGGAACCAATCTCGGATAGGATTGTCATCGTCAGGCTCAGGACCAGTGTCAGAAACGTCACAATTCTGCAGTGCTACGCACCAACTAATACTGCAACATCTGGTGACAAAGAGGAGTTTTATAGCCAACTGAGTGCCACCTTCGAACGTGTTCCAAGAGGTGATATTATTATCATCTCAGGAGATATGAACGCCCAGGTTGGCATGGTGACCCTTGGGTCGACGCGTCACGACCTTGGATTAAGAGACCCGAAAACGGCGAATTATTTGTGGAGTTTTGTAGTACTCGGCAAATGGTCATCGGAGGGACCCTTTTTCCACACAAGAGTCATCATAAAACATCTTGGGTTTCCCCTGATGGTGCTACTCAGAACCAGATCGACCATTTGGCTATAAGTCGCCGATGGAGAAGATGTCTCCTCGATGTGCGAGCGAAACGTGGAGCTGACGTGGGGAACGATCACCACTTGATGGTTGCCTGCTTGAGATTGTGTACAGCAGCTATCCGACGACCACAAATTTTTCAAATGAAGCGCAAGCTTAATGTGGATAAACTCAGAGATCCCAACAAAAAACGCGAATACACCACTATTCTACGCGAAAAGTCATCCACATTAGGTGAAAATGAAATGCGCTCACTGGACGCCAATTGGGAGGCAACCAGAAACACTTTTCTAACTAGTGCTGAAGAATCTGTGTGATATGTGCAAAGCGGTGAGAAACCCTGGATATCGCAAGACACATGGGACAAGGTTGGCAATCGGAAAAAAGCCAAATTGGCAATCATCTCTCAACCCGATGTCAACCAACGAACGCCCGACCTGAGGCAAAACTACCGCGATGCTCATATACAGCTTAAAAAGGCTGTTAGACGCGACAAGATAAAGGCCATTGAAGATCAAACAAGGCAGAATCTGCGGCTTACCTTGAAGATATGGGTTCACTATTTAAAATCATGAAACAGTTCACGAACAGGAATTTCACCGCCAACCACCTGGTGAGAGATGTCAACAAAACTCTCCTTAATATGAGTGAACACCAGTTGCGGCGATGGAGGGAATACTTCTCTGATATTTTAAACATCTTGTCAGAGGAAGATATTCCGGAAACAGAACAACTTCCAAACATCCAACCGCAACAATCCTCTATTAGGGACGATCCCCCAGATAAGGAAGAGATAGTTTCCGCCATTCGGTCAATGGCGGGAAGGAAAGCTCCAGGTATAGACGGACTACCAACCGAACTCCTCAAAGCGGACCCGGAAATCACAGCCGATATACTCCTCCCACTCCTCACTAAGTTGTGGAGTGAGGGAAGATATCCGACTGAATGGAAGGAGGGCGTCATTGTGAAAATTCCGAAGAAGGGCGAGCTTCGGGATTGTGGCAATTGGAGTAGTATATGTCTACTTACTGCCGTATCAAAAATTATGGCTAAGGTAATTCTCAATAGGATTAGTGATGTCGTCGAGAGTACTCTCGAAGTTTATCAGGCTGGATTCCGTAAAGGGTCGTCTTGTACCGACCACACAAATACCCTACGGATAATATTAGAGCAGTCAGCCGAAATGGGTTCGCCACTACATCTCATGTTTGTGGACTTCGAGAAGGCTTTCGACAGCGTTAAGCGAGATTACATATGGAATGCTTTGCGTAGGAGAGGTATTCCAGATAAGGTTATAGCTATGATTAAAGAATCCTACGAAGATGCAAGGTGTCGCGTCTTGCATAGAGGAGAGCTGTCCGAGAGCTTCCCTGTGCGAACGGGTGTCAGACAAGGCTACATATTATCACCAGCCCTGTTTCTGGTGGTAATAAATGACATCTTGAAAGCTGCATTGGAAGGTGGAGAAGATAAAGGTCTTCAATGGTGACTATTTAACATCTTAAGTCACCTTGATTATGCTGATGACGTGTGTTTGCTTGCACATAACCGTTCGGACTTAGAGTCAAATGTTCACTCGTTGCATTCTAAATGCAAAGAGGCGGAACTGAAAATAAATGTGCGTAAAACCAAGTACATGCACATGGGTTTGAACGCAAGCACACCGATTGTTCTTAATGGACAGGATGTGGAAGAGGTGCAAGATTTTTGCTATCTCGGAAGCATTGTCAGCATGGACGGCGGAGCTGAAAAGGATGTTGAGGCTTGGCTTAGTAAAGCTCGTCAGGCCTTCGGTATCCTTTCCCCTTGCTGGAGGTTAAGAGAGATCTCCCTTCGCACGAAGCTGCGAGTTTTTGACGCGTGCGTCAAATCCGTGTTGTTGTATGGTTGTACTACGTGGAAAGTGACCGTTCGACTTACCAAGAAACTACAGACTTTCGTAAACCAATGCCTCCGGCGCATTTGAGGAATATTCTGGCCAGAAGTAATCTCCAACGACGAACTTTGGAGTACAACTCGCCAGACTAAAATAGGTATTGATTGATTCAACGGCGGAAGTGGCAGTGGATCGGTCATACTTTGAGGAAACCAGAACGAAATATCGCAAAACAGGCTCTGGATTATAACCCTCAAGGAAGGTGTCGGGTTGATCGACCATGTTACACATGGAAGCGAGCAGTTGAGCAGGAGGCCAGAGGAATAAACAAGTCCTGGTAACAGCTTAAGGCCGATGCTCAGGATCGCGCCTTGTGGAAGAGAATTGTTTCTGTCCCATGCCCCTACAGGGGGTCTTAACAGGAATTTGATTGATTGAATGTCAATAATTTTTCAATTGATTGCTTCAATTACGTTCAATATTTTCTGCATAGAATGTCAGTTTCATAGACGAAGTTCCATAGAATTTTCATAAAATTTGGTGCATTTTACATTCACAAAATCAATCATTTGTATGGGAGGGGGTAGAGGAGGTAAGGGAAATGTAAAATTTGTGATGCAGTTTTATTTCATTTCTTTTGAAAGGTGCTCGTACAAAATTTCAAGTTCGTAGCTTTTAATTTGTTGGTTAGCAGTTGATTTATTGAAATTGGTCGAAATCATACTTTTGTATGGGAGGGGGTAGAAGGGCAAGTGCGATCTCAAAACTTTTGACGCAGCTCCGTTTCAACTATTTTCGAAAGTTTTTTGCAAAATTTCAAATTGATAGCTTTTAATTTTTAGGTGATAATTGATTTTTTAAAAATGGTCGAAAAAATAATTTTCTATGGGAGTTTAATATTGCATTCTTTTAGGGATTTTTTTTTAATGCATTTTGCAAATTTTCAAGTTTTTATCTTAAAATTTCATTCAAAAATTTTAAGTGTTTTTTCATTGCACATGAAACACCTTGTGCACGTTGGACCAGGGGGTTCGGTGCATAACAATTGCAGAATTTTTATTACTTTTTCTGTATGTATAATAAAGAGATGTATCCACATGGAAAATTTAAATTTTGTATCTCTTACCAGAGCCCTAAAAAATCACTCAAAATTTTCAACATTTTTGATTACCACCTCCCTCGCCTTACACTTCCCGACGTAAAACTTTTACCAAAATTCAAAAGTTTGTAGTTCTACAATTTGACAAAATTTAAATTTGATATCTGTACTCAGTTTTGAGATATAATGGTTTGAAATTTTGGAAAGTGCAATGCTCCCCATTTTGCCCCACTACTATTTTGTCCAAATTAATTTAAATACGAAGTTTCAATTACATAGCTCAACATATAGCCGAGATATTGATTTTTAAGTGTTTTCCTTTGCACCCCCCCCCCCTGACCCTCCCCCTTACAATAATTATACTCTATGTAAGCTGATTCCGGTGGAACTATGTGCCACCTTAAAAATCCCAAAATATAAATTTTTTACGATAAGTAATTTCGATATAATCATTTGAAAAAACAATTCGGCCGACAATTTGTTTTTAGCCCCCCTTTTTGCACCCCAATGGATAAAAAAATTAAATTAATTTTAAAAGTTGTCCCACAAACCCTTTTATATGTATGTCGATTTTTAGCTTCCTAGCTTTAACCATGATTGAGATACTTCTTAGTTTTCGGCTAAGTGCTCCCCCCGCCATACAGGACTACGATTGGGCGTAAAGCCCAATCATGCAATATTTAGATTACAGAGAAATTTATTGATTTCATCAAAGTTTGTGCATGGAGTGGTAGAAGAAGGGACAGCATTGAACTAGTTTTTTCACATGTTTATAGACTTGCTATCAAAATGTTGTATAGAAAATTTAAGCTTTCAAAATTTGATAGGTTTTTAGAAAATTAGTGCATTAAATTTAGTGAAATTGTGCAGGGAGGTGGTAGAAGGAGCGAGGGATTTTCAGCTTCTGTAGTAATAACTATGAAGATTAAGTAATTGAAATCTCTCAAATTTCAGACCAATAACATTCATACTTTTCAAGAAAAACGATTTTGTGCTAAGTTCTAAAAATGTGTCACTTTGTATGGGAGGAGGTAGAAGGAATGAAGCAAATCAGTTACATTTTCTATCTTACTAACAATTTGATATAAATATTCAAAACAAAATTTCAGCTTGATATATGTATTACGTACTGAATAAATTGGTTTGTGGATTGATGGCATCGTAAAAATGATACATTCTAAATTTGAGATCTATAGCTATCCGTTTATTGTGAAATTTCGAAATTGTGTCATTTTGTATGAGAGGAGGTAGAAGGGGTGAAGCGATTTGGCCCGTTTACGAATTTGACCTGACTCTTTCATCAAAAACGACGTGGGCAAAATTTCAACTTCCAAGCTCAACGCGTTCTCGAGCTAAAGAGACATGGACGGATGGACGAACAGACGTACAGACGAACGGACATCCGGTTTTGAGATTTTTGAGTGATAATATGAACTTCTGTATCATTCATTTTTTTTTCTCTGAGCCTTATTTCTTAGCGTTACAAACTTTATGGCAAACTTATCATACTCTCAGATTTCATCTAGAGTATAATAACAATTAGATTATCTTATATAGGGAACTTGCTGTGATCATTTCGGATAAAAACTCTGCAAATGCTCTGTTGGTAATTAATTTCTTGTAAATTTGAACGATTGCATTTGTAATTATTGTACTACTAAATTGTAATAGCTACCTACTATCATAGCTTTTGAATATTTTTTTTCAGTGTCAGTGTCAGTCATAAATTTTCGATTCAAATCAAAAAATCTAAGAGCAAATTTAATAGAAACTTTTCAATTTCTATTTTACTCGTCGGAATGATGAAACCCCAAAAAAACAAAAATCGAAACGATTTGTTAGGCACGAGATTTCCTGACTTCTCGTCCATTCCAAAACACATCTTCTTCTCTACTTCTACAATGGTGCTACAGCCCAAATCGGACCTTGGTCTCCTGACATTCAGGTTCCTTAACATTTATTATTACTTATTGTGGAAGGGTTATTACCCTTCACGCAACCCTCTTTCTGCGAATTTTCTACTTTCGTAAATTGAGGTGGCCCAGGCATATCCAAGCAGGAAATGTGCTGAAATTATATATTGCATCGACCGGGATTTGAACTGACGACCTCCGCATTACAAGACCAACACGCTAGCCACTAGACTACAACCTAGCTCGCATTGACCTTATGACTTTCAGGTTCCCTAAAATTTGAATTCTATTTTACATATTACTTATTGTAGACAGGTTATTAGCCCTTCGCACAACCCTCGAATTTTTTTCAAATTCGTAGATTGAGGCAATCAGAGTATTTATATCCAAGCATGCAGTATGCTTGAATTTTACGCCGATCGGGATTTGAACTCACGACCTTCGCATTGTAGACCAAAACGCTACCCACTAGGCTACACCCTAGCCATTTCAAAACACTATCACTTAAAAATTCTTTCTGATCAAATTCCACGCACATTTCAAAACCTTTCAATCATTACATTATTACATTTAAAATGGCGTTAAACAATCGACTTTGATTAATTGAAAAATTAAATGATAACAACAAGTAACTATCTCTGCTTGTTTTAAAATGTCAGTAATTTTCCTGCCTTGCATAATAACCCATGAAAATAGTTTTGTTAAATCGCTCATTGCCTGTATGTGTGCGTGTATCTCGACTCATAATAATTGTTACGGACATTGAGTACTTACTCCGATCCAATTTGAGTCAAACAAGAAGCTCACAATGCCTTCAAGTCAGGTATAAGATTAGCAGCACAAGTAAGCCAAGTTTTCTTAAAGCTGACCGAACTATGCGGTCTCGAAAATATACTGATCTGGAAGTATGATCCCATTTTACAAGTACTCTTTCGTTTCTAATTGCTTAACCTGACAGTAGGAAGTGGACTTTTGACAACACATAAATTTATAATTCTGCAAAATTTGTCGACAGATTATTCCACCTACTTTGGAAAGTGAATGTCGATAGTGTTCGCCGCCCGGCGCGGTAATATTACCTACAATTATTCGTAAGTATGGAGCAGCAGCATACCTTAAGTGCAGGTATGCCATACGAATATGGAGAATGGCATGGCTCAAGATCTGCGTTTTTTCGTTGATTTAACACTTGTACTCGTAAAAATGTTGTCGATAAATACGGTTTGCGGTTTCGACGAGTACCCTTACTTTACTTTCGCTGAATGTCTTTTCTATGCAGAACATTTTATTGAACGCTTCGGGGCAATGTCTTAATGCTTATACGAGCGCGACTCGTATGCGACTTTTGTGTCCATTATGTCAAACCAAATAAATCGCGTCTTTATTACGCTACTCGAGAGTTTGTTTGATGGAGATTTTTGTCTTGTATTTGAAAATAATATTTTGTTAATTACTTGAAGATTGTTTTTTTTTTTCGTTAATCGATTCTATAAGCAATCAATTTGAACGTTTTGTGGTTAACTATTATTGAAAGAAGTTGGAAAATATTGCACAATAACAATTTAATGATAGATTGAAAATTTCGCGTTGTACTTAAGTAAATTGACTTTCATTAACTAGAAATAAATGTAAAATTAAGTACAGGTGATTAAAATGAAAGTTGCATCTTAAATATCAATTATTGATAGAAAATAGAAATTCGAATTGAAATATTTCTCCGACAATTCTATTTATTCAATACAATTGCCAAATTTTATCTATTATGATTTTAAATCCATTCTTAATTAGATCCTACTTTTAATTTCTCGAAAAAAAGAAAATCTTATTCAAAACATAATTTCATCCATATATCACCATTCATTATTATGAATGATATGAAAACGTTAAAAAAAATGATTTGAATTGATTTCAATTCATAACCAAATTGTAAAGCTTATTATCGACTGCAAATTGTAGCGAATATTGTACAAGAAAAGTGTAAGTCTATGAAAGACTTCACTAATCAACGATCTTCAAAAGTAATATAATTTTTCTTCTTAAGCGTAACTAACATTCAAAATACTATAACAGAAAAAAAAATAGATTAAACCGAATGAATAATGTTAAAAATCCATTTTTCACTTTCATTGAAGTGTATAGTTGCGTTGAGTCGAATGAAAATGATGGATACGTGCGAAACACATACAATTTTGAGCCTATTCGATTTTTACGCGCATCTACCCATACGGGCCATTAATATTATTTTTCTTAAGATTTTCTTATTAGAAAGTTGGTATTTTTCTATAATGGATTGAAATTCGATTCAATGATCTTTTTGTTGTTATGCCTCAAGATAATAGTCGAGTATACCAAGTAAATCGGATTTTTTAAGCGGGTATACTGATGATGCGTACTTGTACTTTCATTGCAATTTTTTTTATTTAGTTTACTATTCATTGAATGATGATGTATCGCGAACAATGATATTAACAAATCTTATAAATTATGTTTAGAAATTTTTTTGATTTATTTGAAAACGTTTTTAAATTTAATGAAGATGTTGATGTTAGAAAATGTTAATATTAATTAACCGAAAGAATTGCTTATTTCAGTTATTAGTAATGGTAAGCGAATGACTGATTGTCAGATTAAGATTGAAAATCCAAGGTGAAAAAGTTCAATCTCAGCGGTCGTCGGCATCGAACAGTCGATTGAATTAATTCAGACTATAATTAAACTAAATATGATACGAACCATGAAATGTCCAAAACTCTTTAAAGTTCAATAAACGCCCCAAACGTATTACCATCGAATATTGACCTTACACCCCTATAATCTCGTCTAATTTCGAACTTGTACTTGTGAATCGAAAGAAAATCGATAGACCCAATGCATTCCCATTACTCTGTGTAGACCGGACCCCGGTACAAGAACATTTCGTGTGCATCAAGTACATGAGGTATCGGATCGGAAAATCCAAGTCGTCCGTCCAAACTGTACGACTATCTCGAGTCGTGTCTTAAGATGAAAGTCGAAACCCGGGGCCATGTCCTAAGTGCATTATTCGCCGTCATCGAGTACATCGCAGCCCAGCTCTATATAACCCCTTCTTATTGCAGAACAAACTGTAAGATCGATTCGTGTTTTATTTATCAACATGAGCGCATCAATCACCGGGCCATTAATCATGGAAAATGTCGACTTAAGAAAAAAAAAAACCTAACAATTTCCACATGTTGTTACCGCAGGGCCGCCGCCGATTGATAGTCGCCATTTAAATGAGATTCGAATTCGAATTCGACGGTATCCCACACACAACAACTTAACGGATCGAACGTATCGTATTTTTTCACTTATCGACGTCTTAAAGGTATGGAATGGCCCATCGTATCCGTCTATGGCCAGAGACCGATCCCATGCCCGCCTTAGACCCCTAATTAATAGTGGAATGTCGCGCGTGTTGAACAAATTTTTTTTTTTTTTTTTTGTATAATTCAACTATACTAGAGCTGAAAACGAAAGAAATTTGAACTTTCGTATAAAGGTACCGAAGATTTAATCCTGTAGGTAATTAAGATAAGGTAACGTCCTATAAATTAAATTAATGACACTGAGTAAATCTAGGCGATATGTGTATAGAAGCGAATCTTGTATGTTACTTCGAAAATAGGTTTTTTCCGATTGGATGTGCTTCATCATTCCATTGACGGGATTCGGGCTTCTGGTTGTAGTTTAACATCAGTGTTTTCACCGGATTAACGTCATCGCACGGATAAATTGGATACCATAAGGTACAATGGGTGGGAAATTTTGGAAGAAATCAATCATTGTGAAACTTTTTACAGCCAGGAAAATTTGTTATTTAGTATTTTCGCCCGAACACCACTATTCATACTTTGAGGTGGGTAGAACAAAAACCCTTTATTACAGTTTAGTATATTCATGACTTCCGGTTTTACCGTCATGCTTATGACAGTTTTCACAAGCAATATCAATTTTTTTTTTTAGAAGTTATTGTCAACAGTACTAGTCCAAATATCTAGAGGCTTGAAAGAGCCAAGATAAATGTTTCCACAATTTTAGCAATTTACAAGTTTCTCTTTCATTATTTCATGTAATATAACAATACCCGGACTAAGGCACGTCTACGAGCTATGACGCAATTTGTAAATTGTTCCATAAAAATTGTGCATGGCGTTTTCATAAAAAAAGCAATATGATACAAGTACCTATGTAATATATTAAGTTCGTTGCGGTAATCAGGGGGATTTCGACAATTTTGATTTCTGGGATATCCTTCATTCTTGCCCCGTCCGCGCCGCCTCGTTCACTGCTCCACAACACCTTATAACTTGCAAAGTGATAAAGTAAACAGCAATGGTCAATCAATCAATCAATTTCCAATTAAGACTCCTGCAGGTGCGTAGGACAGAATCAGCTCTTGTCCACAAGACTTGTCACCAGGACTTGTCTCTTTATCTGGCGTCCTCCTCAATTGCGTACTACATGGTCGAGCAACCTGACATTTTTCTTGATAATTATAGCCTAAAACTTGTTTTTTTTTAATGGCACCGATTATAATTTAGGGGGTCACCCTTTAATGCATTGCATAGTTAACATATGTCGGTATAGAAAGAGGATGAAATTTGTTAGTGTTATGGGAATTTTGGAGGAGAGACACGGAAATGGCGATGGACATTATTTTTGAAGTGCTGAAGGTTATACTTGCTTGGAAATATGCTAGTAGGCAATGCGTTCCAAAGTCTGGACGTTCGGGAGATGAATCACTGTCTATATTTCACTGTACGAGTAGGAATAGGGTTGACAGTAAACTCGTGTGCACATTGTCGAGTATTTCGGAGAAAAATGAAAAGTGAAGGAATGAATGATTTAAGTTCCGCATTATATTAACCCGTCAGCCGAAATGGGTTCGCCGAAACATCTCATGTTTGTGGACTTCGAAAAGGCTTTCGACAGCGTTAAGCGAGATTACATATGGAATGCTTTGCGTATGAGAGGTATTCCAGATAAGGTCATAGCTATGATTAAAGAATCCTTCGAAGATGCAAGGTGTCGCGTCTTGCATAGAGGAGAGCTGTCCGAGAGCTTCCCTGTGCGAACGGGTGTCAGACAAGGCTACATATTATCACCAGCCCTGTTTCTGGTGGTAATAAATGGCATCTTGAAAGCTGCACTGGAAGGTGGGGAAGGTAAAGGTCTTCAATGGAGACTATTTAACATCTTAAGTCACATTGATTATGCTGATGACGTGTGTTTGCTTGCACATAACCGTTCGGACTTAGAGTCAAATGTTCGCTCGTTGCATTCTAAATGCAAAGAGGCGGGACTGAAAATAAATGTGCGCAAAACCAAGTATATGCACATGGGTTCGAACGCAAGCACACCGATTGTTCTTAATGGACAGGATGTTGAAGAGGTGCAAGATTTTTGCATCTCGGAAGCATTGTCAGCATGGACGGCGGATCCGAAAAGGATGTTGAGGCTCGGCTAAATAAAGCTCGTCAGGCCTTCGGTATCCTTTCCCCTTTCTGGAGGTTAAGAGAGATCTCCCTTCGTACGAAGCTGCGAGTTTTTGACGCATGCGTCAAATCCGTATTGTTATATGGTTGTACTACGTGGAAAGTGACCGTTCGACTTACCAAGAAACTACAGACTTTCGTAAACCAATGCCGCCGGCGCATTTTAGGAATATTGTGGCCAGAAGTAATCTCCAACGACGAACTTTGGAGTGCAACTCACCAGAATAAAATAGGTATTGAGATTCAACGGCGAAAGTGGCAGTGGATCGGTCATACTTTGAGGAAACCAGAGCGAAACATCGCAAAACAGGCTCTGGATTATAACCCTCAAGGAAGACGTCAGGTTGGTCGACCATGTAACACATGGAAGCGAGCAGCAGTTGAGCAGGAGGCCAGAGGAATAAATAAGTCCTGGGAACAGCTTAAGGCCGATGCTCAGGATCGTGCCTTGAGGAAGAGAGTTGTTTCTGTCCTATGCCCCTATAGGGAGTCTTAACAGGAATTTGATTGATTGATTGATTGATTGATTATATTAACCATGAAAGTATCGATTATAGGTGCTGAGCACTCCAACGTTCCCACGATGTTCGAGGGAATCAATAGAAACCGTAATGGTGCCGTCTCCAATTAGTCGGAACGCATGTTTTTGGAATCGATCGAGCAGCGCAAGGTGTGATTTGGGTGCTCCAGCCCATAAATGTGAATTGTACTCTAAACGAGATCGAATGTAAGCCTTGTAGATGGTAGTTAAGTCGCGAGACGTAAAATATTTTTTACATTTGCGAAGAATACCTAGGCCTTTAGAGGTATCAAGGGCAACATCAAAGATATGTTTGCTCCAAACCAAGATAGTTATTTACGTTATTTAAGCGTAACATCAAACTCATCTACAAAGCAAATTGGTACGCCATTAAAGGCTAAATTAGACAACGACGCTGGAACATCACGTTTAAGGGAAAGATGACAGGCCTGTGTATTAGCAGCGTTGAACTCTACTCTATTTTCTTGCCCCATTCCAGGATTAAGTCGAGGTCGGAGTTCAACGAACCGAATAACTCCCTGCAAGACTATGGATTGGATTGAGAGTAGAACGCAAAAGGTCGTTGATAAATAGTAAAAACAGAGTAGGCGATAGGACAGAATCCTGAGAGACACCAGAATTAGTTGAAAAAGAGAAAGAAATAACGCCGGCTAATACGACTCGTATAGTGCGTTCGGACAGGAAAATCTCAATCCATTGAATGAGGGTAGCATCGAGGCCAATAGCCGTTACCTTAACAAGGAGACATTCATGCCAAACTCTGTCAAAAGCTTTTACAATGTTAAGAGCAAGAACTTGACTCTCGCCGTATTTGTGCAAGTAAGAGTTTCAACGTTTTCAATGACTGGTTCGACAATGAATGCTAAGTTGCCTTAGACCGAAAAAACCAGGCTTACAAAATACTAACAGAATGGCCGCCATGAGCCAAACGGGACAAATATAATGATTTTAGACGATTTGCAAACAAAATATGCAGACAAAAAAACGGAAGTACAATAATGACGAAATTAAAAACATGGACGAACACTTTAAATTACACAACACAAGAACCGCGTATTCCCTTGTCAAAAAATGAAAGGGGGATACCAATCAAAGACGACCCTCTGCAAAGATGCAGAAGGGAACATTCTAAGTAATGCGGGAGATATAAAATTAAGATGGGCGCAATAATTTGAACACCTTCTTAATCCGAGCCCATCACCCGAACGAACAGCAGCAGCAGACACAATTGCAGGTATAACTGATGTAACAGCTGGTGAAAGATCCGCTTTGAGTCCTCTCACACTCGAAGAAGTAAAAACAGCCCTAAAGAACCGCCCAAACAACAAAGTGCCGGGCACTGATCAACTCCTAGCTGAACTTCTGAAAGCCGGCGACACCTGCATAGCGCATCTCCTACATAGATTAGTCACGGATATATGGACGCAGGAAATACTTCCTGAAGATTGGCGCAAGAGCATCATATGTCCAATTTATAAAAAAGGTGACAAGCTCTGCTGCGAAAACTACCGAGGAATATCTCTGTTGTGTACGTCTTATAAGATCTTGACGAAAATTCTACAAAAGAGAATTAAGCCCTATGCTGACAAAGTAATTGGTGAATACCAAGGCGCATTTACAGCTGGACGCTCGACCATGGACCAGATATTCTCAGTTAAGCAGGTGCTGGAAAGTGCTGGGAATATAATATTGATGTGCACCAGATATTTGTTGGCTTGAAAAAAGTATGCGACAGTATCGACAGGCGCGTACTGTATAAAATCATGTTGGAGTTTGGAGTCCCACCGAAACTGGTCCGACTGACAAGAATGACAATGACTGAGTCTTTGTCACAAGTCAGAGTAGAAAATGATCTGACTACCTGTTTTAAAACAGACAACGGCCTTAAACAAGGTGGCGGCCTCGCACCAATGCTTTTCAACCTAACACTCGAATATGTTGTTCGGAAACTTCCCGTTGACACCAAGCGAACACTATGCTTCAAATCCACACAACTCGTAGCATATGCCGACGACATAGATATCCTTGCAAGATCTCTGGAGAGTGCTAAGGAAGTATTTGTAAACCTTGACTCGGTAGCAAGGGAAATTGGACTACGTATTAATGAAAATAAAACAAAAATTATGACGCAAACTAGGAAAAAGACGCCAACCAGACAAAATATTACAGTAGGAGACTATAACCTAGAAAACGTAGACAACTTTATATACCTAGGGGCGAACCTATCGAAGGATGGAAGCGAACCCATCGAAATTAAAAGAAGAATAATTATGGCAAACAAGACGTATTATTCGGTACTTCCAATAATTAAAAACAAAAACGTGCACAGGAAAACAAAACTTAAGTTATATAAAACGATTATACGACCTGTGCGATGCTACGGCAGCGAAATGTGGACATTAACTCAGGCGTCCGAAAAACTACTTAACGCCTTTGAAAGAAAGGTCCTCAGAAGAATCCTCGGACCTGTGAGGGAAGACTCGATCTGGAGAATACGATACAATAGAGAATTGTATGCCATCTTCGACAATCCAGAAGTGTCAACCCTCATAAAATTTAAAAAGTTACAATGGGCTGGTCATGTGGAGCGGATGGATGACGGAAGAATTCCCAAACGCACACTAAAAGGGAAAGTCGATGGACAAAGACCGGTCGGAAAACCACGAAAGTGCTGGGAGGATTCGATTGACGCAGACAGCAAATCACTGCTAAGATTTTCAAACTGGAGGACGCGGTCACTGAACCGAGATGGATGGAGGCAAAGCATTCAGGAGGCCAAAGTCCGATTTGGGCTGTAGCGCCATCGTAAGTAAGTAAGTAAGTACTATCGTATGCGTGACAAAAATCGACGAACAGCTGGTGCACAGTAATATCCTATTCCCAGCATTTTGCTAGCACCTGTTTTACTAAGGATCTGAAGCCACCTTGATATTCTCCTATGATGTTGTTAGCGTATTCACTGAGTCTTCGTTCGATAATCTTCGTTAAAATTTTGTAACACGTACACAACAATGAAATTCCTCTGTAATTTTCGCAGACGGTCACTCTTTTTGTATACCGGACATATAATGCTTTTCTGCCAGTCTTGGGGTAATTTTTCAGTTGTCCAGATTTTAACAATTAATTTAAATATTCGACTGTTAAGCTCTGTTCCACCTTCTTTTAAGAGCTCTGCAGGGATTCCGTCAATTTTGGGCACCTTATTCGATCTTAAATTATGTAGTGCTGTCTCTACTTCATCATAGGTTGGAGCAATAGGCAGTTGATCTCCATCTGGATCTTCCGGAATTACAAACGGCTTAGTCTGTGATGTCGTTCTATTTAACAATGTTCAGAAGTACTGAACCCATCATGCATTGATTTCGGTAGCTTCGCTCATGATGTTGCCTTCTTCGTCCTTAAAGAGAGTGTTTTTAGTTTCCTATATTATGGAAAAAGGAAAACTATTTTAATCGCAACAAATCTCGACATACGATTCTTGAAGGATTTCAATTCCCAGTAGCTAAAAAAAGTATATTTCGTTGTGACGTCTGTCTGTGTGTTTCAACAATAACTCGAGTAAATAATAACACAAAAAGGTAGCATTGGTCGTAAAAGATCGGGCACAGCACTGGACAGATTTGTATTATTTTTAGGAATAATTATCAAACTAAAGCGCTTTGAATAAAAAAAATCAAAAAGTTTTTTTTTTTCCTGAGCGAAAAATTTGTGAATCAAAACTAAAAAGTATTTTTTTTAATGATATTTTTCTTTTTGTGTCTTAATGATTACCGAGATAAATGGATTTTTGATTTTACTGAACCCCAACTCGCGGTATTAAGTGAAAAGTATACTAGGGAAAATTTGTTAACATCCACCGACAGTTTGAGCTCTCCCCTCCAAAAATTTCCTTGCATCCAATCCAATGTATTAAAGGCTGACCCCCTAAGTTATGTTTAATGCTATAAAAAAAGCAAAAACTTCCAAAATAAAAACTTTTTGTCATAATTAATTTGCCAAATTTTCTTAAATTTTCAATGGGGAATAAATTGCTCAATGTTAGTCAAGAAGCTTGGACTATACGCAGTTTCGTAAAATTCAGGCCGACCGATACTTAGATAATATATGAACAATAGCGTCCGTAGTCCTGTTTGTTTAATTAATCTGATCACGTGATCCCTTTGGATTTATCTATACATATTAATATAATTGTAGTGTCTGTCTGTTATTTGCTTACAAATGGCTATAAGTTAGTTTTTTGAGTTATTTTAGCACTTACTAAGCATAAAAACACATTTTTGAAATTTTTGTCTGACTGTCAATTATATCAATTGCATGATAGTTATAGTTGTTTCTCGAAAAATCACCAAATACCCCCTACTCGTTCTACCACCTCCCATACTAATTGCACTAAGTTTCTCAGTACCTACTCAATTTTTGAATCTTAAATTTGGTACAAAATATTTTTGTAGCTACTCTAGCATGATGTGAAACAAATTATTTCAGTGCTGTCACCCTTTCTACCACTCCCCATACAAAATTTCTTAACACCGCAAAAATTTCGATTTCATCTATACCTAGTCCTGCCATAAGTTCTGTCACATAATTTCTCACATTGGCAACAACTTTATTTTATGAGTGACATTTCAATATCGGCCAGTTTTATAAACGTCATAATGTTGTTGACAGTTGATGGTCATTTAAAGTGTGTTCGTTAACGTGTGAAGATGGAATGGGGTGTAATAGAAAACCGAACTGCAGTGATTGCACTACATAAGTGTGGAAAATCCGCGAGTGAAATTTTCAAGTTGTTGTGCCCGTTAAAAATAACGCAAAGATTTGTGTATCGTGCGATCCAGAGATATAACGCGATCCAGACTATTGAAGATCGACCTCGTTCAGGACGTCCGCGTGATGTACGTTCTTCTGCTGCCATCAAAGCGGTCGAGAGTCGAATTCGTCGAAATCCGCTTCGTAAACAACGAATCATGGCTCGAGAGATGAACATCTCCACCCGAAGTATGTCTCGCATCATAAAATCTGACCTCGGGATGAGTGCCTTTCGACGATCAACGGGACATTTGCTGACTGAGCAGTTGAAGCAAATTAGGAGCACCAGATCGAAAGAGCTCCTTCGGCGGTACGGCAACAACAAACATCGAGAAATTTTATTTACCGATGAAAAAATTTTTACGGTGGAGGAACATTTCAACCGCCAAAATGATAAGGTGTATGCCCACAGCTCCATAGAAGCCCGAGAAGTTGCCACTAGGGTACAGCGAGGACATCATCCAGCATCAGTCATGGTATGGTGGGGTGTCAGCTACGAAGGGGTCACCGAGCTTCATTTTTGCGAAAAAGGCGTAAAAACTGCAGCGAAAAATTATCAAACGGACATCCTGGAGGGATGTGTGAAGCCGCTGAACTCTACGCTATTCAACAATCGACATTGGGTTTTCCAGCAAGATTCTGCGCCAGCCCACAAAGAACTCGAACCACACAAGCGTGGTTGGAAACCAATATTCCACAGTTTATAAGGGCGACGGAATGGCCTTCTGGGAGCCCAGATTTGAATCCCCTGGACTACAAACTGTGGGCGGAGTTAGAGTCCATGGTGTGCACGAGACGACACCCAAATATCGAGAGCCTTAAGCGATCTTTGACAGAAGCAGTAGCTAATTTTCCGCTAGAAAAAGTGCGTACTGCTATCGATGACTGGCCCAACAGATTAAAGAGCTGTGTTAAGGCTGAAGGCGGCCACTTTGAATAATTTGTTGCTTATTTTACTTCCATTAGTATGCCAAAATAAAATATATTTTCCTTTGTCAAAAACTCTTTTTCATTTATACAAAAATTGCCCATATACGTGTGACAGAACTTATGGCACGACTAGGTACATAGCATCGTATGATTGGGCTTTACGCACAATCGAAGTCCTGTTATGTTTATACTCTAGACGAAATCTGAGAGTATTATAAGTTTGCTCTAAGGTTTGTAACGCCAAGAAATAAGGCTTGGAGAAAAAAATGAATGATACAGAAGTTAATGTTATCACTCAAAAATCTCAAAACCGGATGTCCGTCTGTCCGTCCGTCCGTCCGTCTGTCCGTCTGTCCGTCTGTTCGCTCTCTAGCTTGAGAACGCGTTGAGCTAGATTGTTCAAATTTTTTACACGTCGTTTTTGACAAAAAAGTAAGGTCAAGTTCGTGAACGGGCCAAATCGATCCACCCCTTCTACCCCCTCCCATACAAAATGACACAATTGCGCAATTTGACAATTAAAGGATTTGCTCAAAAAGTATAAAAGCTATTGGCCTGAAATTTGGAATATATTTTTTTATAATAATATCAATCTACCGTATAAAAATTATTCGTGTCCTCCCCCTCCTTCTACCACCTCCCATACAAACTGTAATTGTCATGAATTACTCTAATCCAATTTACTCAGTGCGTATAAAATTTAGCGAGATGAAATTGTGCACCAAATATTTATTTAAAATTGTTAGTAAGGCAAAAAAAATTAGACAATTAGCTTCACTCCTTCTACCCCCTCCCATACAAAATGACGCAAGTTTGCAATTTACCAATAAATTAATTTACTCGAAAAGTATAAAAGCTATTAGTCTGAGTTTTGGGACATATTACTTTCATAATGATTTAAATCTACAGTTGAAAAATTATATGCGTCCTCCCTCTTCTTCCACCCCCTCCCATACAAACTACACTTTTTCATGAAATGCTCTAAGACGATTTTCTCAGAACATATAAGATTTATAGAGCTCACGTTTTCTAATAAATACTTAATTAGTATTATCACTAAGATCAGAAGAAAGTATTTGATTAACATCACTGCTTCTACCCCCTCCCATACAATATGACACAGTTTCACAACTTCACAAAAAATCGATTTTCTTGAAAAGTATGAATGGTACTTATTTGAAATTTAAGGGTTGTCAATTTTAAAATCTCACTAAAATCCCCACACTCTTTCTACCACCTCCCATACAAAATGCACATTTTCACTAAATCTACAAGACTAATTTTCTCAGCTCCTATTCAATTTTTGGAGTAAGCATTTTGTATAAAACATTTATATAGCTACTTTAGCATGATGGGAAAAAAATTATTTCAATGCTATCACCCCTTCTAACACTCCCCATCCAAAATTTCTTGTGATGACATCCAGAGTATCGTAAGATTGCGGTTTATGCGCAATCGTAGCCCTGTTATGTTTTTAAGCTTAATGTTATTTTTTTTTATTTTTTTTTAATAACACCAGCTACAAATATTCACATGTCCTAAACGCTCTTCAACATGTATATGATCTCGAATCACGGGTTTGATTCGATCACGAGCCTGTCCCATAAAAATGGGAGTATCATGCTTTCAGTCTTAATAATTTATGGTTCTGATTCCAACAATACAAACCATTTTCTTCAAAGAGCCATTAAAGTAAGCAGATTATATATCCCACATAATGTATTACTAACTACACTCTCAAAAATTGCTTATTATTGCTATTTTTACGCGGACGAAGTCGCGGGTGTGTGCGAGTTGTAAATAAATTTAAAATTTGTTTTACTTAATGTGTAGCTATATTGAGAGAATTATCGAAAACTACTTACGTGAGCTTCACTTTTAAATTCATTGCTACATTTATATTTGAACGCACACTCATTTTTAAATTCATACAAAGAATAATAGACCTGCGCCCGGTTTATTTCTCAGAAACTATTATGTGCACAATACATCTCTTAAAACTACATTATAAATTTGTGAAAGTGTGACAAAATTTCGGTACCAAATTCTTTAAGCTATCTCTGTTCGAACCTGTAAGCCTTTTCTATTACCTTTATGCTGTGCACAATCCATGCAAAATTCAATAACTAGGGCATGTCTTAAAACCTTTTCTTCCTCGTTTGAATAATTAATTTTTTTTTGTGAAACAGTAAACAATAAAAAATTCTACTTTATTTTATAGACATCTCATGACAAATGTTTTCATGAATTTTTAAATGCGAACAAAATCAAAGAGTTAAGAAATGTATTAAGTAGAAAAAAACAGCGCCATACAAAACTCTTTGTTAATCAGAGAAATCTAATTGTCCATTAATAAATCGTGACCATAAATTCGTTGTGTTAGCGTTAGAAAAATAAACAGGGAATCAACTCCAAACTGCTCAGCCCATAAACATATCAAAATCCGGCTAATCCCATCCCAAGCGGTCCCCACTATGCCTTACGGAGTCTGTAGATGTATCCAAAGAACAAACTAGATACATAGCTAGTTCCTTTAATACCTCTTCTGTGACCACCGCCACCACAGCAACATGATGTCTTTTCGAGACTACAATGGGCGATAACGTGCCCGGAAAAATGCTTAATTTCTTTCGCCTGAAACAACTGGCGGAATCCGCTCGCATCCATGGGGCAACCAGAAGATCGCCCGCTGCAATGACTTAGCAACTCCGCGAACGACCTAGACATCCGATAGTACCGACAAGTCTTAACCTCTATAGGAACCACGAAGAAAAAAAATGAAAGGTTCATTATGAATGGTAATAACCGAGGAGCTGAGATCTTGGGGGAGTTATCTTTTCCCGATTGTGTTAATTTCTCCACGGAATCGATTGGGAAATGACAGGTTGGTATTGTACGGAGCTCTTATTTGAATGTTTTTTTTTTTTGGTTAATAAATTTCACATCAATAAACAATAATGGAAGATGAAAGTAAAGATTGAATTAGAGAGAAAAAAATAGTCGTATATGTGCGTCATATTGTTAAAAAAAACATTGAAACATTAATCCCAACTATTTAGTGTTGTGTGTAGCACTCCTATAGGGGATCCCAGGTCAACTAAGCTAAGTATATAATGTTGTACGCTGGCCGATATCACTGCCGTACAGGCAATTGCTTGAGAAAGTAAGTCAATTTTAAGGTGGATTGCAATTATATGGGGATTTCGAGTTCAAAAACGTCTTTGTTCTAGCAACGTTCGAAACTTGGATATGGTTTTAAAAATTGCGGTAGTCGAATGATGAAGGAAAAATCAGTGGCTTATGCTTAGTGGTGCTAAGCCAACCAATTCTTAAATAACCGTAGTTTTAAGGTTTTCGTTTACTTCTATACCTCCTGCCGGTGCAGAAAAGAGAATGCTCACCTATATGAGAATATAATGAAAATTTCGATAGTCAAGAAAAAAAATCAATTAAGAAATATAACAGAATTGCGATTGCGCGTAATGCTCCATCATACGATTATCTAAATGAACTTTTTTGGAATCATGGCTTGGTGAATGTTTTTACAGTGCATTTCGAATTGAACCACCAAAATTTTGTCATCTCAATGTCATCAGAGTATTTAATAGTGATTTTTGTTAGGAAGGTGTGGCGATACGACGACGTCGACACATTCCAGCGTTAATGACATCAGACGTATGCGTGGTATGCGTGCTTATCGCGCACAAGTAAATAGTCCTCTTTTGCATATCGACAGATATGCTGACGATACACTATGCGCATCTCGCGGACATATACATGCTTATCGCGCACAAGCAAACCGTCCTCTTTTTCATATCGCCAGATATGCAACGAGAAAGATATCAAGTGGCATGCCCGTCGACGCGCGCGATCAGCAATTACTTTGTGCTTATCGCGCACAAGTGGAACCAAGTACGCAGCCAGACACGCCGCAGAGTCAACATAAAGATGCAATAAAAAGGCAGTCGCACTGGCCTTTCAAAGTTCAGTTGTCTTCAGTTTTAATCCGTGGTCCCAACGACGCGTCGACTTTTATGTTTAAATAAAGTATTTAATATTTCTAAAAACGTTTTTTAGTCACCACCTCATCCGCGCTCCCAGGCCCAAAGAAGGTATTAAATAGGGTAGAAAAAATATTTTGAGCAGTTTTAAATCAATGATTGAAATTTTTGGGAGAAGGCATTTCAAAGAATGTTGTATTCTTCTAGCTCTCTATATTACGAAATGAAGGCGGCAGTCTGTTAGTCTTTCTGTATGTCTTAACGATAACTCGATAACTAATGGAAATGGTCGCAAATTATCGACCACATCACCGGATAGATCTATATTATTTCTGGGAATTATGGCTCATTCATTGGAACCAAAAGTTTTAAAAAAAAAAATATCTACCAATTTTTTTTCGGTCTGATCCAAAAATGTTGAGTTGTAGAACAGTTAAAGAAATTGTTTTCTTAACGTATTTTCTTGCTCGTTTTGACGCATGGCTATATTGAATCCTCATTCGCCGTATTTTCAACGGGATCAAAAATCACTCTGACCAAAAGTTGTACTTCCTTAAATAAATACTGTTTCTATATTTAAATTTTTATAATTTTTGTTATTTCATTTTTTAATATTTTAAATATAAATAAGTGGATTTAAATGATTTACTTAAATTATCGCCACTTCAAAAGTCCTTCCCCCCAGTCCCCCTCCCCCCCCCCCCACACATTATTCATCGTAACAAAATAATCAAATCTTACACTTAAATTAGGAACAACACTCAAGGTCAGTAATTACTTTCCTTGCACACCTCAAAACACTATTAATCATTTACATTACGACTCAGATCCTTCCTTAGACTGGAAATGTTAGCTCAAACTATTTATGAATTATTAACATTCTATGTTGTCCTTGAATGCTACTCTGATTTCATTCTATTGCTGTATAGATTTAGGTCAAGGAATATTTAGAATTGAAATTTATAACCGAAGAAAATTATTTTTTAATAAATAATTGGAAATGGCTGAGATGTAAAAGACTTTCACATTAAAATTTTCATATAAAAATTCTTCACAGATGATTTTGAAACTTTTTTCTAGTTTAACAAAAAACAAAAGTCCTTAGTTGAAATTAAACAAAAATAAATAACTAATATTTAATTTCACTTCTTAAAAGCTTAAAGCAATTATTATTAACTCAAGAACAATCTTCCAAATTAGCACCCAAGCTTTAAAATTGCCACCTTCCTTCTAAGTCATTTTGATTTAAAATTGAAATGTTCATTCCTTAATACTCACTAGAGAGACGCTCTTGGAAAAATTACTACACGCTACAAAAAAAAAAAAAAGCATTTCCAAGAGTTCGTTTTGAAATAAATATAAAAAGAGGTCAATTCCCCTACTACAAGGAAAATAAGAAAAGCCGGTCGCCTTGAATGAAGCAAATAATAGAAAATTACACGACCAGATTTCAACTCTAGATAAATGTAATAAAGAATTATACGAAGGACATTTACTTCCACGCCTCCAAACCCTTACGATTATATTAAGAAAATAGTGAACTACCTTTTACCATAATATCAGAGTTCAAATTTCAAAATATGAGTCAGCCGAAATTCCCGGTTTTTGCATGAAGTTTTTTTTTCCGACTTTAATCAAACAAATCATTAAACTAATTTTTTGTCCAAACACCTCTATAACTAGTCACCACTTTCATAGATAATTTAATTCTTTGGAATGGAAGTAATGATTTCTTACTTTTTTAACATTTTATAAAATAAAAATTTCACAATACTAAAATTCGGAACTACTTCATTTAAAAACACCACGAAAACTAAACGATTAATGCCACGTGGTCGCGACCGCTCTATTACAAATCTAAATTAACTCTGTTATGATGATCCTGCCGGGGAGAACTTTTCGATATCATAAAATCCTTTTCCTTCCCTCCGCGTAAAATGAATATGAAACTCCTTCGCCGAGTATAAATTCACAATTGCTAATCATAGCGAGTGTTCTCAGCAAAAAGCGGCTCGGCGTACCAGTTAAAGGTCACCATCATATTTCCACTGGATATACAAAAATAAAACGGCGTCCAGCGAACGATAAAATACCGCCAAACAGCATAAATAGAAACAAATTTGAAAATATCCCTTTGTGTCCCACAACTATGGGATAAAATATAACATTTTAATTTCGTGCCATTTTCTCTGTACTGTGTCTAGAAAAAGGGTCCAATTGTGAATAGGCTAGCCATCAAGGGGGCAGTCGTATATAATTGTCCCCAATATCCATGTATGCAAATGAATGGATCAAATACACCTGCAAAAAGGATATAGAAGTGGGTACAAGCATACTTGAGGTCGGCATTTACATACAATTGTATTTGGTGGACGACGGTATGCCCGCATATAAAAACTGTCGGTAGCGACAGTTAAAAAAATTTCCCTTCCGGTAACTATGGTGAAGACTGACCAAACGAAAAGTTACTTGCGCATACCTCTATCAAGTGGAGGTGTTCTCTCTTTTGCCGGGCAATTCGCACGAATCTTATAAAATCCTTGCCAGACAATTGAAAAATTATTTTTTTTGAATACTAAGTAGGCTACGAAAAATTTTCCAAATTTCTTGAACCGTGTGCGAATCTCATTTCTCTAATTTTTTTTTAATGTGGATAATGTGGATGGTGCACCTTAGTCGCAAATCCAAAGCAAATTTTTTATTCTATTCAGGACTTAAGTTTCTAGTTTCGAGTCTCTTGTAACTCGTTTCGAGTATTTTTCTGTAAATATCAATTTCGATCGAGTCTCATGACATCTCATTCGTTCATAAAATTTTATCACACGTAATCAAAAACATAACAGTATTATGATTGGGCGTAAAGCCCAATCATATGATACTCTAGATGAACTACTTACTTACCTTTTGTTTGGGAGGTGGTAAAAGCAGAGGAGGAGGTTTGTAATTTTTGTATGTAACACTGAATGTAGTATATAAAATATTTCATGCTGAATTCAAAGTTTCTTGCTTTCATAATTTTCGATGAAATTGAACAATTTTTGTCTGAATTTATGATATTTGTATGGGAGGTGGCAGAGAAAGTGGGAGATTTTGGATGATTTTGAATCTGCTTATCAACATCCTAATCACATTGCTTTGTTACAATTTTAATGTCCATAGCTATCATATGTTCGAAGGAGAAAAACTTTTCTTGAACTTCCAATATAAAAATTTGTATGGGAGGTGGTAGAAGGAGTGGGGTGAAGGCGATAGTTTTTTTAGCATTTATTACAATTATTAAGGGATAAATTCTGGCAAAATTTCAAGTTTCTACTTCTTCTAGTTTCTATTGAAATCGGTTAAATGCATTTAACAAAATTCTGCATTTGTATGGGAGGGGGTAGAAACAATATCCGAATCAAAACCAAATTTTTTGACATCAATTATATTTAAAATATTATAATTTTCTTAAATTTTAAAGTTGATGGCTTTGACGGTTTTGAAGAAAACTAATTTAATTGAAATCCCGAAATTTCGTAAAATTTGGGTAGAAGGAGTGAGGTAAAGCTGATAGTTTTTCTAAAATTAGTTGCAATTATAATAAAATTAATTATGACAAAAATTGGTTCATTTGGCTTTGCTAGTTGCAATGCAAACCGAATAAATGCATTTTTGAAAATTGTGCATTTGTATGGGAGGTGGTAGAAGGAGTAAGGAAATCAGATCAATATTTCTTGAGGTTAATGATATTTATATCACTATACTATGACCTAATTTTCAAGTTAATAGCTGAAATGGTTTCGGAGAAAAATCAATTTCTTTAAATTTCGATATTTCATAAAATTTGTATGGGGGGGGGTAGAAGAAGTGGGGGATGTGGCCCGTTCACGAGCTTAAAGTTACTTTTTTGCCAAAAATGACATACAACAAATTTCATCACGATAGGCCAAAGCTATCGCGAGTTACGTTGTAGACAGACGGACAGACGGACAGACGGACAGACAGACGGACAGACAGACGGACAGACGAACCCTTGGCGGCTCTGTGCGAGCATTATTTTTTAGCGTTACAAACAGTAAGGCAAACACAATATACTCTCAGATTTCATCTAGAGTATAAAAAAGGAACATACCTATGGTTACACTAACTCGATTGCCACAGTTAAAGTCTTTTCAAAGAAAAAATCCATCGCATCCACACGGTGTAGCTTAGTGGGTAGCATGTTGATCTACAATACGAAAGTCGGGAGCTCAAATCCCGGTCGAAGCATAATTTCAGCACACTACTTGTAAGGGTATATATGTACATTTATCGTTGCCACCTCAATCTGCAAAATGAAAATTCGCATTTAGAGGGTTGTGCGAAGGGCTAACAACTCTTCCATAATAAATAACAAATAAATGTTAAAGAGCCTAAATATCAGGAGGCCAAAGTCCGATTTGTGCTGTAGTGCCATTGAAGAAGTAAAACCCATCGTATGATTGGGATTTACGCCCAGCTCTAGATGAAATGGGAAAGAATTCTAAGTTTCTACTTTTTCTAGTTTCAATGAAAATCGATATAATGCATTTACCAAAACATTAAATTAATAATATTTAAAATGGCTATCTAACCAACTATAACTTACGGCGCTCCTATTTGGAACCAATGCGCCACCACGCCCAAAAAAAAAGACTACAGCTCCAAAACAGACGCCTCAAGATTATCCTGAACAAACCCTACTATTCCACAACTCGTCTCCACCACGATGCAAACATCGCCAAAATTCGAGAACTTGTTGAATAGTGATTCGCATCATTTATAAAAAGATGCGGAATGATTGACGACCCATTGGTTCTGTCTTCTGTCTAGATTTCTCCCTAATAAGACTATTTACAGCTATAGTCAAGTTGCTTATGTTGTAATTAACAATTAGATTAAGTTTTAGATTTAGTTTAGTTTTAAGGACAATAATCAAGGTTTCTTGATTAAATTTTTCTTTGGATTAAATTTCAATGCAATGACTAAAAACAAACGTTTAGTAATTAAACTTAGTTTTATATAAATATAGATATACAAATATCGTAATCTCATCTCTAAGATACCTCTACACTCTGTTCTCAAATTTATATAAATAAATAATCTATCTAACAATCAATTTCCAAAATTGTGCATTTGAAAAGGAGCCTCCTCCTGGAAGCAGTAATTGGATCAAAACCAAAGTTTTCGACACTAATTATGTTTGCATTATTATAATTAACTCAAAATTTCAAGGTGATAGCGTTGACAGTTTCGAAGAAAAATAATGTAATTGAAATTTCAAAATTTTATAAAATTTGCCTGGGAGAGAGTAGAAGAAGTAAAGTGCAGTTTCTAATTTTGTCAAAACTGATTGCAATTATAATAAAAATAATTCCCACGAAAATTTTAGCTTTGCTAGTTTCAATGAAAATCATTTTCCAAAATTGTGCAGTTGTATAGGAGCGGGTAGAAGAAGCAAGGGGATCGGACCAATATTATTGAACGTTATTGATATTTACATCATTATACTTGGATCGAACTGGCTGGACACCATAAGCGTTGGGTGCGGCTTGCAACATGTTATTTATTACCACCAGAAATAGGGCGGACGATGATATGCAGCCTCATCTGACACCCGTTCGCACAGAACAATTTTTGATGCAATTATAAAAAGAATGAACAATGACGGACCAAACTGGCTGCCTTATGGAACTCCAGATGCTACAACAAATGACTCTGAGATGTGATTCCTAACTTGAACGAACTGTTTCCTGTTGCTTAAATGCGGAGATAAGCACTAAATCGAATGAAACCCAAGAGACCATAATCTTACAAGAAGATGTTAATGATTAACAATATACGTTTCTGGCGAAATTGCTGAGTAAAAAATTTAGATTTCTAGCTCAAGGCGCTCTAAAGTTCTAGACGAAAAGAACGCAACAAAATGCCAATTATCACAACAGTTATAAATTAATGTCAATGTCAAATAAGTCGATCCGAAAAGTCTTTTACGATAATAATTTCACCATTTTGACAATTCTACAATCTGACCTTGTAATATTTTTCGATCTGATTGATTTGATATTCGCGAGCCCGGAGAGGGCTGTGACGTCATTTAATATTGAAATTATATGGGGTGTATCAACAAGAGGTGTAGGACTTGTTTCCAAGATCCAATCAGGGAACGTACGGCGCTGCTGGTGGTCTGCCGGCTGCTCGTGTGTCAACCGGATCTTGTACGCAAGCAGAGCCAAATCTTTCGTCAATATTCGCTGCAGTGTGAACGTGAAGAGGTCGAGTTCTTGAGCACGGTGACGAATAGAGGTGTTTGGGTCGTTTTCAACACTATCCCTCATTGCGGGGCAAAGTCGTTTCGGTGTTTTCACATCTTGTTCTGAGCGAGTATCTTGGAATTTTTGGGTAGGTTCCGCATATACGTCTCAGAAGGCACATGATTACGATCAAAATTTGCTCGAATTTTTCGCATTCGTAAATAAACGACTGTGTAGCGTTCCATGGTAAATTTCCCGTGTTTATAGATGACAAATCTCAACATTTAACAAGCGTCCAGCGTCCAGCGACCAGCTGTCAAATAGTAGTCCTTTCCAACCCTCAACCTAATGCTCAAACACCCTATACATACCCCAGTTTAAGTACAAACTGTATCAAAATCTGTTTTTTTCATTTTTCTATTGTAGATTCGGTATTTTTGTCTGTTTATATATAACAGCATCTAACTACTACTATGTTGTTAGTTATTGGGTAATGCTATTACATACAAATAGGCAAAAACACCAAATTTTGGCTCATCAAAATCAAAAACACCAAAATAGTCGTTATCAATCATATTTTCTAAAATATCTTCAATTTACAGACTTTTTTCTGAACGATTTTATTATTAGTATAGAGTATAGATTTCAAGCTTTATAATATATTTCTACTTCTACAATGGCGCTACAGCCCAAATCGGACCTTGGCCACCTGATATTCAGGTTCCTTAACATTTTTCATTACTTATTGTGGAAGGGTTGTTATTCCTTCGCACAACCCTCTTTCTACGAATTTTTCATTTTCGTAGATTGAGGTGACCAAGGTATACCCAAGCAGGTAGTGTGCTTGAATTATATATTGCGTCGACCGGGATTTGAACTCACGACCTTCGCATTACAAGACCAACACACTACCCACTAGGCTATAGCCTAGCTTATAATATATTGTTATAAATCTGGCCACCACGCAATATTGATCTTCTCCAATATGCCAGAACAAACCACGCAATATGAACTTTCTCCACTTAAAAGAAAGTTCTCGAATAATCTTCTAATATTGTTATAGATCTGGCAATGATCTCTCTCAAATCTGCCAGAACTATATAGAATATTCTTCCAACATGTAGAGGGCCATAGTAAAAGCTTCTAGAAAACACAACCAATGACACCCGACGCCATCTAGTAACTTCTAGAATAGTCCAGACCCTGCAGAAAAACATACACCAGAGAAGGTCCGAGAATTGGATAAATCAAGTATAAATAGCCAGAGTTTTGCGACAAGTGAGGCAGTTACTCAGCGACAGTTTTATGGAAAACACCTATCGGTGTAAGTAAGCGAAAGCGATAGATAGATCGGCGGTGTTGCCGTGTGCGAATTAAGTTTTTTTTAGAGCGAATTAAGTGAAGTGATCGGGAAATTGTGTAAAAGTGCAATAAATAAATTATCTATTAGTTTTAAACGAATTGTGTTTTTCTTGAAATCCGGCGAACCCCTAGCTCGCAACAATTGGTGTCAGAAGTGGGATTTCAAGGATAAATTCGGGTTAGAAATCGCGAGTGAAATTAAAAATTCTCGGAACGGATAATTTTGTGAGAGCGGAAAAGTGAAACCAAAATTCTCGAACGGACAGTGAGAATTTTGTGAAATCGAATATTCCCGAGTGATTTAGTGAGCAGTGACGTAAATTTAAGTGAAAATGCCGCGTTATTTAAAGGACTTAAAATTAACGGAGCTGAAGGAAGAGCTCAGTAGACGAGAGTTACCTACGACAGGGAGCAAGTCTGAACTTGTCAGCCGTATGATTGAGACACTGCAGGCTGAGGACGAAGATGCAGATAGTTTTGAGTTCCAAATCGAAGAAGCTCGTAAAGAGGAGTGCTCCGGTACATCGGATGCCTTAACACAGTTAATGCAACAAATGATGAACAAATTAGAGCAACAATCAGTGGACATTAAACAACAATCAGCGGACATTAAACAACAATCTTCGGACATGAATCAGAAATTAGAGCAACAATCAGTGGACATTAAACAACAATCAGCGGACATTAATCAGAAATTAGACCAGACCTCAAAGGACCTTAACCAAAAATTGGAGCTGCAAAATAATAAAATAGACACCATGGGTAAGGCCATAGAAGAAAACGTTGAGAAGAAACTTCGAATCTTCGAAGAACAAATTATGGAAAGGATATCCGGGATTGTAGAGGAAGTCGAACGCCTAAAAAAGGACTTCGATAACGTGAAAGCGACTGGAGTCATCAAGGCAGAACACGTTACGCACAAGGGTTTCGAAGCTCCAATCTTCGATAGACAAACACCGTGGGCGATTTATAAGATCCAATTTGAGGCTGCCGCAAGAAACAATCATTGGAATGATATGGAACGGGGAACGGCTCTTATATTGGCGCTAAGAGGTCCACCAGCAGAGGTTCTCCAAACGATTCCGCAGGAGCAGCGACAAGATTTTTCAACGTTAGTCCAGACATTGGATCTTCATTACTGCAGTAACCACATGCGAGAGATCTACAAAATACAGCTATACAACCGAACCCAAAAGAATGGTGAAACACTTCAAGAGCTGGCACGCGATATTGAACGACTCACACTATTATTGCTTCCTAATGCGCAAACAGAGCAACGCAACGATACAGCTGTTTTCGCATTTAACAATGCTGTACAGAACAGAGAGCTGCAACAGGCGTTGAAACTGGCAGGTAAGAAAACGATTGGTGAAGCCTTAGTATATGTGCTGACGTTCGAAGCTGCCAAGCAAAGCTCGCGGAGCAACTATCGAGTCCGGGAAATAGCAAAAGAGTGTGTGTGTCAGAAAGCAGAGTACACCAAGCGGAGCGAAAGATTTGGTGCCCCCCGATGCTGGAATTGTGGACAGGCAGGACACTTGAGACTCGACTGCCGAAAAGCGACCAACTATTGCTCCAGCTGCGCTGCTAACCAATGCGAAGATAGAGATCGGGCAGGTAGTTCGTGGTCAAGAACTAGTCGTCAGAGTTCAAATCCTTCACACGGTTTTGATAAAAGACGCCGGAGTCGATCGAAAACCCCGAGTCGGCAAGCTCGATTGCAACAAGAACATCGTGACGGTCAAGTAACTCATGCGAATAATCGTGACAAGGCCGAACATGAGAAGCGATGTGATCGAGAAGATCGCGAAAGGAGGAATGCGGGACTTAGAAAAGAAAGTAAACGTACTGCCAAGGAGGAGAAGGAGCGCGAAAAGGGCATGGAGAAAGAACGTGAACGTGAGAAGGAAAGAGAAGCCAGAAAAATCATTCAGAGGATAACAACCGAACCAAAGGATGCATGGAATAAGCGAAAACCTCGTACCAAAATGAAAGTGGTACATCTCGACCGATTAACCAAGTACCATGGTGCCATTGAGGAAGTGAACGACTACTCCCATACAAAATGACTCATTTTCAAAAATTTGCAAAAATCAAATTTTCCTGAAAACTATAAAAGCTAATAATTTGGGATTTGGAACATATTACTTTTATCATAAATTCAATTTATGGTAGAAAAATTACTGAAATCTCCCCAGTGCTTCCACCGCCTCCCATACAAACTGCACCTTTTCATGAAATGGTATAAGCCAATTTTTCCAGTACATATAACAGTTATTATGCTCAAATTTTATACTTAATACTTATTATTATTATTATGATTGAAAAAAATTGACTGATTAGTTTCACTCCTTCTATCCCCTCCCAAATAATGTAACACAATTTCAAAACTTTACAAAAAATCGATTTTCTTGAAAACTATGAATGTTCTTGGTCTCAAAGTTAAGAGACGTCAATTGCATAATTTTCGAAGCGATTACTAAAAAAAATCACAAGAAACCCCTCACTCTTTCTACCACCTACCATAAAAACTGCACAATTTCACTATATCTAAGACACTAATTTTCTCAGCTTCTTTTGTGTAAAAAGTTTTTATAGCCACTCTAGTATGATGAGAAAAAAAATAATTCAATGCTGTCACTCCTTCTACCACTGCCCATACAAAATTTCTCAAGATCACAAAAATTTCTAATCAGAGTAGAGTAGAGTAGAGTATCATATGATTGGGCTTTACGCGCAATCGTAGTCCTGTTATATTTATACTCTAGATGAAATCTGTGAGTATATTGTGTTTGCCTTACCGTTTGTAACGCTAAGAAATAACGCTCGCACAGAGCCGCCAAGGGTACAGAAATATCTGTTGTCGCTCAAAAACTTCGATTCCGAGTTGCTGTCTTTCCGTCTGTCCGTCTGTCTACAGCATTACTCTCGAAAGCTTTGAACTATAGTGCTAAACATTTTTGTGTGTCATTTTTAGCAAAAAGGTAACTTTAAGTTTGTGAATGGGCTACATCCCCCACTCCTTCTACCCCCTCCCATACAAATTTCATGAAATTTCGAAATAATAACAAATTGATTTTACTTTGAAACTATATAAGCTATCAATTTAAAATTTACGTCAAAGTATAACGATATAGATATCATTAATATCACGGAATATTGACCCGATCCCTTTGCTCCTTCTACCCCCTCCCATACACATGGACAATTTTGAAAAATACATATTTTCGATTTTCATTGAAACTAGTAAAGCTGAAAAGACGAAATTTTGTCAGAATTAGTTTTACTATAATTGCAATTTATTTTAAAAATAAATATTAACTTCACCTCACTCCTTCTATCCCCTCCCATACAAATTTCACGAAATTTTGAAACTTAAATTAAATTTCTTTTTCTTCGAAACTGTTACAGCTATCAATTTGATATTTTGTATAAAGTATACAAATAGAAATATTAATAATACGAAAAAAATGTTTTGATCCGTACACTCCTTCTACCCCCTCCCATACAAATGCATAATTTTTGTTAAATGCATTTTATCGATTTCCATTCAAACTAGAAAAAGTATAAACTTCAAATTTTGCCAAATTTTGTTTCTTAGTAATTGAAATAAGTGTTAGAAAAAATTATCAGCTCCGGTTCACTCCTTCTACCACCCATACAAATATCTGTATTATACATTCAAGAAAAAGCATTTCTCCTTCAAGTATATGAGAGCTATCGACTTTGAAATTGAATCAAAGCATGGTGATAAGGATGATGGTAAGCAGTTTCAAAATCATCTTAAACGCACTATTTTCTCTGCCACCTCCCATACAAATGCCTCAATTTCAGGAAAACTATGACCAATTTCTTTAAAAATAATGAAAACTAAAGACTTTAAATTCAGCAAAAAACATTTTGCATGCAATGTTTAGTGTCACATACGAAAAATACAAACCTCCCCCTATAATTCTACCACCTCCTATGCAAAAGTCTCTATTCACTATTCGAAAGAATTTGAGATGACATATTTTCCGGTATATTAAAGTCATTTCCAGCTCATCTAGAGTATCATATGATTGGGCTTTAAGCCCAATCATAATTCTGTTAAGTTTTTATTTAAATTTTTTGTTTTGGTTTAAACAAAAGCGATTATACCTTAAGGGAAAGCTTACACAATGAATAATTCGTTAAAAGCATTTAAAATCTTCATTAGGCAAATTGAATTTCAAAAAGAAATCAGAAATCCATTTTCAACACAACTAAAGAAATGGATTACAAAGTATATTTTACTCTAATACTTTGTGTCGTAAGACAAGATTAGAGTGCAATGTACTTAGTTACAAATTTTTAACCCAAATTCGAAATGTTCGTATTCAATAAAATTTTCTGAAAGTGAATTGATCAAGACATCATCTAATTAAACCATAGTACCTTCATGATCATTATTTTTCGCAAGGAAAATATCTTCATATAAAATACATTCAACCAATTACCATCTTTACATCGTATATACTTAATATTAATTACGTATGAATAAGGCACTATGCATCATCAGGCAATTTGTAAATTTAATTTTTTTTTTCTCTCAAAAACTAATTAAGGTTGAAGTGCACTAAGTAATTGGCGGAACCAATTCGAAAAATCGTAGAAAGTAAAAATTTTCAAATAATATAGTTGTTCCATGCCATACATGTGTGAATGCGAAGGCCGACCAAATCGTATACGTTAGTAATACAGAAGCTGAAAGTATGTTGATATTATTATTTTCCCATCATTGTTTGGATACATTCAACTGTTTTTGGAATTCGAAAATTGAATAAATTGTACGCTAGCGTAACAATGAGGTCGTCGATGGATGAAAAATCGGCTAAAGAAGATTAAACGATTTTGATTAGAATTAAGAAACTTGAAAATGTCTTGGCTTATTATTATCAATCATTGTCGCGATTATAACAGTAGGGGGCTTAATAGAATGTGTTTCGTTCACACTTTTGAGAATTATGCAAATACAGATTCTATTGATAGAATTAGAAAAAAAAACAAAGATCTTGATATGCAGTTTCAGTTCCCCTCATAGCTTGCGCTATTGATGTAATAAAAAATGAGATATTTTACTGGACAAAATTAAATAAACTGCCAACAAGTCGGGCGAAACTTTATTATTCTTGGGACAAGTTGCGGATGAGTGGAAAGTCAATATGCAGGTTAGAGTGGTTAGGGAAGACTAAGTGAAAGGGAGTTCTTGGGCAGGACTGTTAACAATATTTCATTCGTGTCTGTAAGTTTGGGTTTTTATGAGGGGAGGAGTAGGGGTAATAGTAAGGGTGGGTGGATGTTAATAGCTTTTTAATTAATTGCTTGAATCACGTCCAATATTCTCTGTATAGCATGTGTTTCATAGACGAAGTTGCATAGAATTTTCATAAAATTCGGTGTATTTTACATTCATGAAACCGAACATTTGTATGGGAGGGGGTAGAGAATATAGGGGAATCGTAAAATTTGATAAGCAGTTTTATTTCGCGTCTCTTGTAAGGTGCTTGTATAAAATTTCAAGTTCGTAGCTTTTAGTTTGTTGGTTATTAGTTGATTTAATAAAATTGGTCGAAATCGTAGTTTTGTATGGGAGGGGGTAGAAGCGCAAGCGCTATTTCAAAACTTTTAAAGCAACTTCATTTGAATTATTTTTATAAGTTTTTATGCCAAATTTGAAATTGATAGCTTTTAAGAGTTAGCTGATAACTGATTTCTTAAAAATGCTCGAAAAAATAATTTTGTATGGGAGGGGGTAGAGGAGGTAGGGGAATCGTCAAACTTGTGATGCAATTTTCTTTCATTTTTGTTGTTAGATGCTCGTACGAAATTTCAAGTTCATAGCTTTTAATTTGTTGGTCATTAGTTGATTTAATGAAATTAGTCGAAATCATACTTTTGTATGGGAGGCGGTAGAAGGGCAAGCGCGATTTTAAAATTTTGAACGCAATTTCATTTTAATTATTTTTGTAAGTTGTTTTGCAAAATTTGAATTTGATAGCTTTTAATGGTTAGGTGATAATTGATTTCTTGAAAATGGTCGAAAAAATAATTTTGTATGGGAGGGGGTAGAAGTTTTAAAGGTTTTCGACCAGTTAATATTTCGTATATTTAGGGATTTTTTTAAATGCATTTCGCAAATTTTCAAGTTTCTACCTTAAAATATCACTCAAAAATTTTCAGTTTATGTGTTTTTTTCAATGCACATGAAACACCTTGTGCACGTTAGACCGGGGGAGTCGGTTTATAATAAATATGGATCAAGTTAATATTATTTTTCTATGTATATTAAATATAGGTATTCACATGCAAAATTTTAACTTTTTATCTTTCACTAGAGCCCTAAAAAAATCACTCAAAATTTTCGACATTTTTGCTTATCACCTCCCTCCCCTTACAGCTCCCATCTTAAAATTTTTACCGAAATTAACCATTATGTAGTTCTACAATCTGACAAATTTTTGATTTAATATCTGTACTCTTTTTTGAGATATAAGGATTTGTAATTTTGAAAAGTGCGCCATTTTTGAAATGTTCCCCATTTTCCCCCACTACTATTATTTCGACATGTTATATATTTTTTGTATTTGCCTAGTATAGCTTAATATACGTTTTAAGTTTCAATTACATAGCTTAAAAGATAGTTGAGATATTAATTTTTAAGTATTTTTCTTTGCACCCCCCCTGACCCTCCCCCTTACAATAATTAGCTGCTTTCTGAGCTGAATCCAATGGAACTATATGCCACCTTGACGGTCTCTAAATATGATTTTTTTACGATAAGTAATTTCGAGGATAGAATCATTTGAAAAAAAAATTCGGCTGACAATTAGTTCTTAGCCCCCCCTTTTCGCACCCCAATGGATAAAAAAATTAAATTATTTTTAAAAGTTGGCCCACAAATCCTTCTATATGTATGTTGAGTTTTAGCTTCCTAGCTGTTACCATGGTTGAGATATTTGAATTCGTATTTTTCGCTTTAAGCGCTCCCCCCGCCTCCCCCTGAACCCGTACACCCCCCAAAATTGGTTTCCGCCTGAGATCCGCAATTATCTACAATCCCTCCAAAAATGAACTTTCCATCTTGAAGGGTTTGGGAGTTAATGTGCGCTGAGCGTACACGTCGGCGTACGGCGTACAGACAGACGGATTTTTTTTTTTGCATTTTTAGGCTAATTTAGTCATGAAACGCGAAAAAAAAAATTTCAGGGTAGCAAACTTTTTTTTTTTTTTGTGTCGATCACAATACTTTATTATTATAATAATAAAGTAAAATACAACAAAAAATACATAGCGATAAAATTTGAATTCTGAGAGTATATTGAGTTTATGCTAACGTTTGAAACGGTAAGAATTAAAATTTGGAATACAATTGGAAAGTATAAAATAGGCATTGAGATGCAAAGATGGAAGTGGCAGTGGATATGTCATACTTTGAAGAAACCAGATTGAATTATCAATAAATAAGCTCTGGATTATAGTCTCCAAAAAAAAAAACGACAGATTGGTCGACTCTGTCAAACATGGAAGCAAACAGTTGCAGATGAATAAATAAGTCCGGGCGACAATTAAAGGACGTTGCTCAGGATCGTGCTTTGTGGTAGAGAAATTTTTCTGTCCTATGCCTCTATAGTTATAACTGGATAATGAAACTGAATAGTCGTCAGGAGCATAAAAATCTTTGTTGTCGCTCAGAAACCTCGAATTCGAGTAACTGTCTGTCCGTATGTCCTCCTGTGTCTACTGACTAACATTCTTTCTACCACCTCCGATACAATTTTCAATTTTACCTTCCCTTTTCTAATCCATCCCAAACGAGTTTCTCATACTTAAGTAGTCTAGAAATTTAAAGAAAGACTTTTCCCTTCGAAGGTATTAGAGGTAACGACTCGTAAATGAGTGAACACCACGTTCAAAAGAATGTTAAAAGTGTTTCAAAATCCGCACAATTGCTTTTACCACCTCCCATACAAATACCTTAATTTCAGAGAAGTAAGTTCCTTGCTGTTCAGCTATAGGCATTATATTTAGCACGAACAATTTTCATATACCAACTGCAAATGCTCAAAAATTATAGTACATACAAAATATAATCCCACTCTTTCTACGACCTCACATACAAGTATTCATATATTCTAATGATTCAAGTGAATTTAACTCAACCAAATTTCATCTAAAGTATCTCATAATAGGGGTTTACGCTTACTTTTTACACTCTGAATAAAATTTGAGAATATAATAAGTTTGTTACAAAGTTTATAACGCTAAGACTCGGAGAAAAAAATGAATGCAGAAGTTTATAATAATACTACTACTAATACTACATGCCAATTTACTCAGTACGCATAAAATTCATCGAGCTGAAATTAAATATGTATTTAGAATTATTAGTAAGACGAAACAAAATTAGACGATTATCTTCAACCCTTCTACCCGCTCCCATACAATATGATACATTTCAAAACTTTACAAATAGTCGATTTTCTTAAAAAGTATGATTGCCACTGTTTTGCAATTTGAAACATGTCAATTGAATGATGCTTATAGTTATTTCTGAAAAGGTAATTAAGAACTCTTCACTCCTTCTACCACCTCCAATACAAACTGCGCAGTTTCACTAAATCCAATACACTACTTTTCTCAGTTATCTATTAAATTTTTGAAGCTTAAATTTTTTATGAAACATTTTGAGAGCAACTTTAGTATAATGTGAAAAAATTAATTCAATGCTATCACCCTGCGTTTCTCCTCCTCTTAAAATAAAAAAAAAATCTTTCATCTAGAGTATTGCATGATTAGGCCTTAAATCGTAATCCTGTTATTTTTTATTTTCGTTTTAATTTGTTGAAGTCTTAGTAGTATTGATGAAAAACAGTTTTACGTCTCTAGTATTATCTGTCCGAACCAGTAGCGTGGCGGCCATTAATGCAACGGAAGCATTGCTTCCCTTCCGTTTTGCCTTCAGAGTCTAGAAATACTAAGCTGAAATCAGGACGAATATGTGAATTTACTCAAAAAGGAAACTCGCATTACAGGACAGTTTTTTTACTGACAACTTTTCCAAACAAAACCGCTCGAATGAAACTCTTCTGTAGAGGAAAATCGGCTGCGATTTGAAAAATGCATACACGAGACTGCCGCCCTGTACATGGCAAAATTTTTGCGCCCAACAAGCTCAAATTCGACTTCCATAGAAAGGGGAGATGCGTTTAGGTAATTGCTTCCATCTTCCTCCCAGTGCTTTTAATCACAAGCTCTCGCATTCCTTCGATAAAAGTATTGCAGTTTGAAATTTCGGTAAAAATTTCGAAAAATTATCAGGAAGTAAAATATGAAGAGGTAATATTGCTTGTATTTGTAGCGGAAAAAAAGATATTATTCTTATTTCTGAAATCTATTTTGGAAATGACATGTGCTTTTGTGTTCTAAATTTGGGTAAGGTACCAGAATTGAAGCAATTGTAATGCAGTAACCAACATGGATCAGTTATTTTACATAATGATCGTGTTACAAGAAATAGAAAAATTATTCAAACTTTATCTGACATGGTGTATCATTTAGGATGTCAAGAAAACGCCGTGGGCACAACTAAAATATAATTTCTTTAGATAGAGCAAATTATATTGGACTGGTAAATTTGTAAGCTACATACATACCTATATTGCTGTTTTCCCCAGCTATAATATCATGCCACGCCCCTGGTCCAAACCTGTTTCTACTCAAGCCATACAATTCATAAGACAACAATATTTTAAACGACAACAATAATCTAAAGGAAAACGCCTAATTACCTAATTTATAAATTACCTAATTTATAAATTAAGTAAAGAATAAAGTGTGTCGACATTCTTATTCCAAATTAATCCGAATTGAACATGATAATGTATTTTCAAAAAAAGAAATTAACCTTAATAAGTGCCAAATAACGACCTATCCGAATATATCCTTGAAAATAAATCACGCAGTTTATTTACCATAAATACACGTACTGTTAAGGACGGAAAACTGTCGGAAAAGTTTTATGAAAATGGCAATGCTTTCACTATCAATTGAATTCGTTATCCTGGTGGTGGCTATGTATGGCCCAGCGAAATAGTCTCATATAGAAAATGTGGGTCATATCCTGTTGAATTGAATGACACGCTAACTAGCGGTTAACGTACTCATTCTTTCAACTTTGTATTTGAGTTTATAGTAAGACGAAACTTTTCGCAAACAAAAGGAGTTAACCAATAATTTTCGAACGATGTTAAATTCTTTGAAGTCAACACTCCAAGTTGGTTGGGGTATTGTCTCCAAAACTATACCACTGCGTGCAAAATGATAAACCCACTTAACACTAGAATACACAAGTAGTAGCTACTTAAAGTGAAAATTGACTTGTTAAGTTTTTTGCGGCTGCCTCTCCTTATGAATAGCACCGCGAAGTATACTTATAAGTAGTGTCATTATACCTTTCCTACTGTACTCCGCGGTGACTACGGCAAACTACAGGTAATTATAACGTCTGTCTTGCCTTACTTTAGCCATATAATCGTCGGAATAGTTTGCATTCCTTAGGTATATGTACAAAGTTTTGTGATCGCATTTGTCTTGTCTGGATGATAACGGCGCGTTATTTATGTAGTGTTGCACCTGAGCATATAGGAAAAAGAATTTACCAAACAAAACAAAAACAATTATTTTCACTTTTTATTTAGTTTCGTTATGCATGCGAGTATGATATACACCTATAGCCTTGCTATATTATGCGAATCGAGTGAGTTTTATTATTACACTTTTACTTTATGGTGAGTTTTAATTTATTTTTACTCAATGTTAGAGGCGACAATTTTCATTGGGTAATGTCTCTGTAATAAATAACAACTCATACAGTTTGTGGAGAAAGGGAATTTTCAAAAATTTGCTGGATCTTAGCAGAGCATTTAGTTTTTAAATTGTGGTAAACATGAGATAACTAGACTAAATATTATGCTTATTTAAACGATTTGATCCCAATTTTTTCTGAAAACCTTGTTTCAAAAAAATATCAAAACTTATATTTGGTATCTCCCATATTAAGAAATATTTTTTTTTTATCGCGCAAAATTTCAACATCTAGAAAAAACAGGTAGCGTTTTGACATCTCTCTGTATATCTCGACGATAATTCGATTAAGCATCAACGGAAAAGAATGAGCATAGTTGCAGAAGGACGATCACATTGCCAGACAGATCTGTATTACTTTTAGAAATCATCGCCAACCAGGGGCGAACGATGTGAGCAAATAACGAAAAAAATTTTGACCGCACGTCTCTTAGTTTTATGCCTGACAATCCGCATCAAGGACCAACACAGGCTGAAGGAAGCTGTGGATGCTCAGCCGAACCCGGAATTGATTTATAAATATCACTGCAATACAATACATCATCCGAACTAACCTAAGAAACGTAACCTGAACTTATACGAACGGCTCGTTAAGTTATAGTGGAATTATTTGCATTGGAAAATAAAAGCTTGTAATCATTTTAACTATCAAGGCTCGTACACTCTATGGGTCCGGGACCTTTGGACTGAAGTTATAGGGCATTTTAGTGCTTTTTTTGCGTTTTTGAACAAACATTCAAAGCTCTCAAAGTTCAAATTAACAAAACACCAGTTGCACAACAGTCATCATTGATAGTACTTCTACTGCCCAAATCGGGCCTTGGCCTCCTGACTTTCAGGTTTCTTATCATTTTTTTTTAATGTTTCATTGTGAAAGTTTTGTTAGCCCTCCGCACAACCCTCTTTTTACGAATTTTCATTTCATAGACTGGTGTAACTAAAGTATACCAAGGCAGATAGTGTGCTGGAATAATGCGTCAACCGCGATTTGAACACACGACCTTCGCATTGTAGACCAACACGCTACCCATTAGGCTACACCCTAGATAGTACGTTATATACGAATCAAGTGGTGTTGGAATTCGGAGGATGGAGTCTAAACTAGCTAGATACGATCCTGCAAAATGATTTGTCGATGAAGTAAATACTCTTTGCATTCCTAAAGCTAAGCCTTTAAACTAATCATAGACCTGCCTCTTCATATGTGCCCACAGATGTCGAAAAATAAAGTTATGGTGGGATTTTATATTCAAAATCCCTGAGTGCAAAATAATCGTTTTTGTTGAAAACTAATTAATTTGGAACTACAAAATGGTGCAATGAGTACTAAATACAACTAGAAATTAAACTAGGTGTCTGGCAATAGTACATCGAAAAATATATCACCTCAAAATATTTGGAATAGTAAATACTGACTTTTGTATGGGAGGTAGCAGAAGAGGAAAGACGAAGAATTTTATATGACACTGGGCATGGTTTGGTGAATGTTTTCACAGTGCATTTTCGAATTGAAAGAAAAGATTTCCGGATTCTACACTGTGACGCTGCTACGAATAGTAAAGCGTAACAGTGTAGAATCCGGAAATCTTTTCTTTCAATACTGGGCATGTTTGGGTATGGGAACGTTTTGAACTAAATTTAAGGTTTACACCTTTCACAGTGGCGGAAAGAGTGAGGCGAGTTGATATATTTTTCTAAATTTTTTGCAATTATTAACACGTTAATCGCTACTTGCATTAAATATGGTGCAATGCACACGTTTTTTTAATGTGACACCGGAACTAGAGGGGTTGCCCTGTTGTACTGAAGCACAATTCCGGTAAAGGGCGAAGGATATTGGTTTTTGGAAATTAAGGGGAAAGAGACGGAAGTGGATATGAATATTTCTTTTGAATTGATGAATATTGTAGTCATGCGGGAATACTGAGATGGGCAACGAGTTCCATATTCGAAAAGTCCGGTTTAAAAACGAATCACGAAATTTGACAGTGCGACCGAAGATAGGGTTGAGAGAATACTTATGAGCGCGTGAAGCAGCTCGAGTATTACGGGCTAAAGGCATACATGAAGGTAAGAGATTAGAGATTTCGTCCGAACAATCTCCATTGTAGTAGCGATACAAAATGGTTCGGGAGCTTACAATTCGATGTCGGAATCTCCTATAACATACATATCCCTGCGGCCATATGAGTTGTGAAATTATTGCCCGTATCCTTATGATAATAATTCGCCTGTTACTCAGCACTCATATCACCAAATATTTCATCTTCAAATTTTTTTCGCTTCATTCCTCAATGAAATAATAAACTTCAATACAATATCTTATCAATATCCATCAATATAATCAATTTCACTGCGTTAGCATCTTAAATCGAACTACTAGTCCTAGAACATCTCACAGTTCAATTGGCCTGTGCAGGAAATCGGATAATTACCAGAAAATATAAGCAAATGATGGTGTGAATCATATTCACATCCAAAAAAAACTCTTCTAGAGTCACGTGCATCGCATATGGTATTGTTGCGAGCTAGGGGTTCGCCGAGATTTCAATAAAAACACAATCCGTTTAAAAATAAAGGATAATTTATTTATCCGCACTTTTACTTAATTTGCAGTTTAACTTAATTTACACTATATGGCAATACCGCCGATATTGTTCTTTCGCTTCTTACACCGGTTGGTGCCTTGCATAAATGTCGCTGAGTAACTGACTGCCGTCTGACAGTTTCGTGCTTTTTATAGCGAATCTCCCTAGTTCTCGAAGCTTCCGTCAGGTGTCTTTGGGTGTGTGTCTAGACTATTTGGGAGAATTCTAGATCTTTGGTTATGGCTTTTTACATATTGTGGGACTGTTCTATATGGTTCTGGCATATTCGGGAAGATCATTGCCAAATCTATAACAGTATAATTAGTAAAAGTAATTTATTTGTTATTACTTCAATGCAATTTAAAATTACGCTCAAAATTATATTGTGACCTCCGAAACTTTTGACAATTTAGAGCTTGACGATTAACGTGTTAAGAGATGAATTTTAGTGCATTTTTGTCTCGGTTATTTTTTCAAAATTGTGTATTCGTTTGGGGTTTGAATTGCATATAGTTCAGTCGAATTCAAATTTTGGGGCAAAATGGTTGACGGTTTTTTTCCATACCTAGCCCTACTATAAGTGTAAATGCGACTTTTGCAGCCAAATGTTATGTTGCAAGTTTTGACAGTTGATATATGCTCTACAAACGCGTCAAACCATTTCAGTATAGCTTAAGCCGTCATGATGGAATGGTCCGACAAAGAGAACCGTATTGCTGTCATGCTCTTGATAAGTGTGGAATAGAAAGAGCTCGTATTTCCGATTTATTAAAACCGTTGAATATCACGCGTATTTTTGTATATCGTACTGCTAAGATAAGATACGATAAAGAAATTTACAAAAATGCCTGTTTACTGACGAAAAAAATCTTTACTGTGGAGGAAACTTTTAATAAGCAGAATGCTAGCGTATATGCACGATTCTCCAAGAAAGCCAGTAAACTGGTGCCAAGAATTGAACGAAATCATTATCCCGCATCAATGATGGTTTGGTGGGGAGTATTCTATAACGGCGTCACTTTTCTTACATTTTGGTGAAAAGGGTGTTTAAACAGCGGCAAAAAGTTATCAGCGAGACATCTTAAGGAATTTAGTGGAGCCCTAGAATCAAACGATGTTTTAAAACAAACCACGGATATTCCAACAAGACTCTGCGCCCGCTTAAAACAACTCAGCAGTGGCTTGCAAATCATGTACCTGAGTTTATTAGTACTGAATTTGGCTAACGGCCAGCCCAGACCTTAATCAGCTCGACTACAAATTGTAGTCAGTTTTAGAGGACATGGTCTGCAAAAGACGCCACCACAACCTGAAGTCATTGAAGCAGGCGTTCCCATGGACATCGTCAGTACAGCGTTCGATGAGTGGCCTGACAGACTTAGGCGCTGTACTAAATCAAATAGCAGACATTTTGAATAATTTTTTTGAAATTTTGTAGTTTATATTGACACAACCAAGAACTAGGGTGTAGCCTAGTGGTTATCGTGTTGGTCTTGTAATGTGAAGGTCGTGAGTTTAAATTCCGTTCGACGTAATATATAATTCAAGCACATTGCTTGCTTGGATATACCTCGGTCACATCAATCTAAGAAAATGAAAAATTCGATAGGGAGTTTTGCGAAGGGCGTTAGCCCTTCCACAGTAAGTAATTAAAAATGTTAAGGAACCTGAAGGTCAGGTGGCCAAGGTCCGATTTGAGATGTAATACCATTGCAGTAGACAATAAAAAACTGAGAAAATTATTCGAATCCGACCAGTAGCTTTATTTGTATAGTTAAAAAATCTTGTATCAATATTTATGACAGGACTAGGTATTTTTTTCTGCAAATTGTGATCAACATATTTTGAACGCTCGACAATCGGGGCAAGAACCCGATCGCTTTAGTGTTTTTTTGACGTTGCAGAGAAATAGACGCTCTTGAACATGTTTCTCGCTTTCGTTGAGAATTGAAAGCGTTTTTAAGAAGAAATGAGTATCCCGTAAAATGCAAAAAAAAAAACACGATACTCTAGATAAAATAGAATTTTTTGTGATCCCAAGAAATTTTGTATGGGGAGTGTTAGAAGGGATGATAGCATTGAACTAATTTTTCCCCATCATGCTTAAGTAGCTATAAAAATGTTTTATACAAAATACTTACTCCAAAAATTGAATGGAAACTGAGAAAATTAGTGAGTTAGATTTAGTGAAAATGTGCAGTTTGTATGGGAGGTGGGAGAAAGAGTTGGGGGATTTTAGTGATTTTTTTCAGAAATAACTAGGAATATTATAAAAATGACATCCCTTAAATTTCAGACTAGTGCAATTCATACTTTTCAAGAAAATCGATTTTTTGTGAAGTTGTGAAACTGTATCATACTGTATGGGAGGAGGTAGAAGCAGTGAAGCTAATCAAATATTTTTTTCTGATTTTAGTGATAATACTAATTGAGTATTTATTACAAAATACGAGCTCAATAAATGTTATATGTAGCTAGGGTGTAGCCTAGTAGGTAGCGTGTTGGTGTTGTAATGCGAAGGTCGTGAGTTCAAATCCCGGTCGGCGCAATACATAATTCAAGCACATTGCCTGCTTGTATATACCTTGGTCACTTCAATCTACGAAAATGAAAAAATTTGCAGAAAGGGGGTTGTAAGAAGGGCTAACAACCCTTCCGCAATAAGTAATGAAAAATGTTAAGGAACCTGAATGTCAGGAGGCCAAGGCCCGATTTGGGCTGTAGCGCCATTGTAGAAGAAGAAGAAGTAGAAATGTTATATGTTCTGAGAAAATCGTCTTAGAGCATTTCATGAAAAAGTGTAGTTTGTATGGGAGAGGTGGAAGGAGAGGGAGCACGCAAATAATTTTTCTACAGTAGATGAAAATCATTATGAGAGTAATATATCCCTAAATTCAGATTAATAGCTTTTACACTTTTCGAGTAAATCCATTTATTGTCGAATTGCGAATTGTGTCATTTTATATGGGAGGCGGTAGAAGGAGTGAAGCTAATCGTCTAATTTTTTTGGCCTTATTAACAATTTTAAATAAATAGCATAATTTTTAAATGGTAGATTGATATTATCATAAAAGTAACATATTCCAAATTTCAGCTATCAGCTTTTATGCTTTTCGAGCAAATCCGTTTATTGACAAATTGCGCAATCATGTCTTTTTGTATGGGAGGGGGTAGAAGGGGTGGAGCGATTGGGCCCGTTCACGAACTTGTCCTTACTTTTTTGTCAAAAACGACGTGTACAAAATTTGAATTTTCTAGATCAACGCGTCCTTAAGCTAGAGATGACACGGACGGACAGACAGACGGACGGACAGACGGACGGACGGACATCCGATTTTGAGATTTTTAAGTGATTATATGAACTTTTGTATCATTCATTTTTTTCTCCGATCCTTATTTCTTGGCGGTACAAACTTTGTGGCAAACTTATAATATTCTCAGATTTCATCTAGAGTATAAAAATGGGCATTGCGATTCAAAGGCGGAAGTGGCAGTCGCTCAGTCGCACTTTGATAAAACCAGAGCGAAACATCGTCAAGCAGGCTCTGGATTATTATCCTCAAGGAAGACGTCGGGTTGGTCGACCATGTAGCGAGCAGTTGCGAGGAATAAACAAGTCCTGGAAACAGCTTAAAGTCGATGCTCAGAATCGCACCTTGTGGAAGAGAGTTGTTTCTGTCCTATGCCCCTGTAGGGAGTCTTAAGAGGAGTTTGATTGATTAATTGACTACACATATAGTAAACAGACATATCCGAACTGAAGACCTTTTCGGATTTTTCACAATATTTATAATTAAATAGCTTCGGCAAATATACAGAGCTTTTCAAATTCCCAATGCATAGCTATTGGAAGATATTCAAATTTATTTAATTAGTTTTCCGCAGTTTTGAATATCGTGAAAAAATCCATTTATTCTTAATTAAATAAACATTTTATGCATCTTTTTCAAAAATATTGGTGAAAACTATGCTATGCAAATGCAAGAATATTGAGCAGCAAAATGCTTTCCACTTTTCATTCAAGGTTTCGGCCTCGTCACAGTTGCGAATCTGCGCTGATTTAAGTAAACTCTGCTATTAGAGCCGCTATTGACAGGAATATGATAACCAACCTTGTTCTCTTAGACTTTTATAAAACCTTTGACACGGTGGACCACAGCAGACTTCTAGATAAGCTATCGCCTATTTTGAGTTTCTCTAAACTAACGCAAATTTCTTGGTAGGTACCTAACCATATCTGTTGGTAAGTAAGTTAGTAAGTTAGAATTGATCATGTTCTCTCAGTGTTTCCCAGGGGTCAATCTTAAGTACACTGCTTTTCAGCATTCATATTAATGATTTTTTTCTTCTTCTCGAAACTATACCTCAAATCGGGCTTTGACCTCCTGACCCTCAGGTTCCATAACATTTTTTTTATTCGTTACTATGAAACGGTTGTTAGCCCGTCGTACAACCCTCTTTCTACGAGTTTTCTTGTTTGCAGATTGAGGTGACCCAATTATACCCACGTAGGCAGTGTGCTAGAAGTATAGATACGTTGATCGGGATTTGAACTCACGCCCTTCGTATTGTAGACCGCTACCCACTAGGCTACAGCCAGAATGTATATTAATGAACAATTGAATAAAAGCATTACACTGCAGTCAGACTGCAGTCTTCATATGTATGTATGCGATTGATGTACAGATCTACTTGAGTTAGGTTAGGTTAGGTTCGTGGAGGGGTTGGACATCAATGGACGTAGGCCACCAGTCGGCCCATTGTACGCCTCCATGTTTTTACCATGAGGACTCATTTAGTTAGCCTGCTCTACCGGTGACATTAACTAATGAGCTTCATCGATTCAAGGGACCGGAAATCATTCAGCTCGGTGAAGAAGTACTCTGCGAGAATTTGTCTTCGAATTCTTCGGAGGTAATAGCAGAGAAAATGCTCTATAGTCTCATCCTCCTCATCATAGCATCTGCAAATGTCCTCGGTTTTAAGGTGAAGTCTTCGAGCGTGCTTTCTAAGAACACAGTAGTCCGTGGCTATACCTACTAGTGTCCGTAGGGAGTTTCTGTCGAGTCTCCATATTTTTATTGTTTTCCCTCTATCAAACCCACTAGAAAGCATCTTCGTGGTGTTATACGACTCGCTTCTTTTCTACTTGAGTTAATTGAAGACAGTGTTGAATGCGTAAAACACATATTAAGTAGATCGGAACTTAACGGGGTTCAATACTTGAAAATCATAAAAAAAATGAAAAAAAAATGTTATTGGCTTTAAAAATTCTACAACTCTTTCTGCACATTTTGCAACTTGTCCCGTTTCAAAATTCTAATTAGAATTATTTTATTTTTAATTTTTAATCTAAAGGGTTTGGAGCGATTAGAGGAATAGTTCCTCATCCCGGTTCTTTCCAACGCTTCTCCTTTTAGGAACACAGATCTCAGGTAAATATCACCCGATTGAACTGAAATTTTGTACAGATGTCCTACGATAAATTATCTATGCCCTGACGGAGCCGATTTAAAAAAAAATAAAAGTAAAAATGTTATGTTGTGTTAAAGTTGCGAAAAATGACTAAAAAATGTAAACTCTTATTAATAATTCCCAAATTGCCAAAAGCTCAGGGCATAGTCAAGAATCATTTGTCCAAATTTGAAAAAAATCGGTAGAGCCATTCCCGATTTCTGTGTTCCTAAAACACGTTTATAGGCGGGAGGGAGGTGGAAGAAGACAAATATTGAACCCCCTTAATCATCTTATTCTCAACGAGCAAAAATCCCAACATATTGGTTTTACACAGAACTAGATGATCCAAATTGCTGGAATCTTCCCCATCCAATAGTTAAGGGCACGCCCCACCTGCTGCAAACCAAAGTAAATGATCTAGAAGTAAGTTTTGACTCGTCTATGATTGGATGTAAGCAAGTCGGTGCTTGACACCAAGTTTGTGCCGATATCTTCGAATTATTTTTTCGTTCCACTACACAAGATCCGTTTGGCACCGGACTTGGATGTTAATTTTTCGTCCTTCGTCTTGGTTACATAATCTACCATCATTTTATGCTCTTCGCTCTCCGTAGTTATTTTCCGTTCGAGTGCTCTTAGACTAGAAGGTCTTGAGTTCAAATCCCATTCGACGTTTAATCGAGGACACTGCTGCGTGGGTACATCTGGGCTACATTGATCTGCGAAAATCGAAATATTCACAGATAGGGGGTAAGGGAAAGAGCTAAAAACTCTTCAACAATACGAAATAGTGCCATTGAAGATAAACAATTAGTATGCTGACGTTATGTACGTCCAGATTTGAACTTTTCGCTTTTAAAGACCGCCACTGATATAAAACAAATAGAGCCAAACCTCTTTTACTAGAATCTTCCAGAACTCGAACTTCTCTATGAATTAAAATTTTTTTTTCGCTACCATTACCAGTTCACAAAAAGCTTAATACTAAAATTCATCTTCTTAATTTGAACTTTGTGTATGAACTAAATTCGATGGCATATTGTATGCGAGTTCAAGTCAATGAGAAGGTTTGACTGTAATTTTTATTTTTGACTAAAAACTACAAAAAAAAAACATCGTTAGCAAATTGTTGCTACTGACAAAAAATAATAATTTATTTATATTAATTTTCACATATTTGGTTTTCTCCTAATTAAAAGTACCAACAAATCATAATCTTCTTCCTTAAATATTTCTTATTAATTCAATCAATTACATGATAAGTATTTATTCAAAAATATCGTTGCTAAATATCAAATTACAGATGAATAACCTATCTCTAGGAAAAAAAAAAACTCCTCAATATAATACCATTCCATCACAATTAAGGTTTCAATGATTTCTTAAGAATTTTCAAAACAAAAAAAAAAACTCTAAAAACTACGTACATTTTACCACCGATTTGTCATCATTATCAAAGTTTATTAACCATTATCAAAAAAATCCGATTCGATACTAAACATAACGAATGAAGGAATTTATTATACAAATTTCAATAAAAAGATACTTTTTTGACCATCAAAGTGTGCAGGTTGGACGACGTGCGCTATAAAAGTTCCTTCAACTTTTCACAATTTTTATTGATATAATACACGTTTAATGAGCTCATCGAATGGGAATTAGATAGCTAGTTTGCTTGGTTCGTTTTTTTTGCGTTCTTTCTCCTTTTCTTGTATTTTATCTGCCTGGTTTTTGAATTTCTGAAAAAAATTCACTTAAGCAAAATTCTAGAGATACCTATCTAAAAATAAGAATTATAATTTCTATCAAAATGTGATTTTTTGACAATATCAAATATAAATGTTTTTTTTTTTCTATTTAAAAACTCTTATCCAGTTTGTTGGCACCCGTATTTTAATTCCTTTTCGAATAAAAACCTGTTCGATGCAATCAGGTGATAGCTAATTAGTGTAGCGACTTTTTAAATGTAATAAGTAATCAATTTTTATTAACTCTCTATTTGTCGTTTGATGCAGTTCTAAAGATATTTCTTAAAATAGAGAGGTTAATAAAGACAAGAATCATGGAAATTTAAATGCGTTTATTATTCAAAGCAAATTAATTTTAAGAATTAATTTCGTCTGGGAATTGATAGAGGTAAAGAATTCTAAACTATTTTGGATGATTAATGGGTAGGCAATAGATAATGTTCAAAAAAAGGCAGTAATTGATTTGTTTTTTATTTTTTTGTGCATAGTAAGGTTTTTTTTAATTGTTATTAAGGCAATGAATTGCAACTAATGATGGAGCGATCAAACGATCGCAGAACTTTTCCTCAAAATTATGCAAGGGTTATATAGGGTGTTTGACCAAGAGGTGTAGGATTGGATAGGACTATTATTTGACAGCTGGTTGCTTAACATTTGTCAAATGTTGACATTTTTCATCTGTAAACGCGGGAAATTTACCATGGACCACTACAGAGTTCATGAATTTTATTACGAAAATTCACGTTCAATTTCAGTTACGATGCGCAAAATTCAAGCACATTTTAATTGTAATCATGTGCCTTCTGAAACGTGTTTGCGCAACTAGAGATACTCGATATACACTAACACTACTCTCCTAATAGAGTTTGGACAATGCAATAATACCAACAGCTCAGTGCGAGTTTAGAAGAACAAGAAGGCAATATAAGAATGTTGAAAAACAGTCAAGCTTGTAGTTTGCTTGAGTTTGACAGTTTTCAAGTGTATGGACATGAGCACAATCAATCAATCAATCAAATTCCTGTTAAGACCCCCTATAGGGGCATAGGACAGAAACAACTCTCTTCCACAAGGCGCGGTCCTGAGCATCGGCTTTAAGCTGTTGCCAGGACTTGTTTATTCCTCTGGCCTCCTGCTCAACTGCTCGCTTCCATGTGTTACATGGTCGACCAACCCGACGTCTTCCTTGAGGGTTATAATCCAGAGCCTGTTTTGCGATGTTTTGCTCTGGTTTCCTCAAAGTATGACCGATCCACTGCCACTTTCGCCGTTGAATCTCAATACTTATTTTAGTCTGGCGAGTTGTACTCCAAAGTTCGTCGTTGGAGATTACTTCTGGCCAGAATATTCCTAAAATGCGCCGGAGGCATTGGTTTACGAAAGTCTGTAGTTTCTTGGTAAGTCGAACGGTCACTTTCCACGTAGTACAACCATATAACAACACGGATTTGACGCATGCGTCAAAAACTCGCAGCTTCGTGCGAAGGGAGATCTCTCTTAACCTCCAGAAAGGGGAAAGGATACCGAAGGCCTGACGGGCTTTATTTAGCCGAGCCTCAACATCCTTTTCGGCTCCGCCGTCCATGCTGACAATGCTTCCGAGATAGCAAAAATCTTGCACCTCTTCCACATCCTGTCCATTAAGAACAATCGGTGTGCTTGCGTTCGAACCCATGTGCATGTACTTGGTTTTACGCACATTTATTTTCAGTCCCGCCTCTTTGCATTTAGAATGCAACGAGCAAACATTTGACTCTAAGTCCGAACGGGTATGTGCAAGCAAACACACGTCATCAGCATAATCAAGGTGACTTAAGATGTTAAATAGTCTCCATTGAAGACCTTTACCTTCCCCACCTTCCAGTGCAGCTTTTAAGATGTCATTTATTACCACCAGAAACAGGGCTGGTGATAATATGCAGCCTTGTCTGACACCCGTTCGCACAGGAAAGCTCTCGGACAGCTCTCCTCTATGCAAGACACGACACCTTGCATCTTCGTAGGATTCTTTAATCATAGCTATGACCTTATCTGGAATACCTCTCCTACGCAAAGCATTCCATATGTAATCTCGCTTAACGCTGTCGAAAGCCTTCTCGAAGTCCACAAACATGAGATGTAGTGGCGAACCCATTTCGGCTGACTGCTCTAATATTATCCGTAGGGTATTTGTGTGGTCGGTACAAGACGACCCTTTACGGAATCCAGCCTGATAAACTTCGAGAGTGCTCTCGACGACATCACTAATCCTATTGAGAATTACCTTAGCCATAATTTTTGATACGGCAGTAAGTAGACATATACCACGCCAATTGCCACAATCCCGAAGGTCGCCCTTCTTCGGAATTTTCACAATGACGCCCTCCTTCCATTCAGTCGGATATCTTCCCTCATTCCACACCTTAGTGAAGAGTGGGAGGAGTATATCGGCTGTTATTTCCGGGTCCGCTTTGAGGAGTTCGGTTGGTAGTCCGTCTATACCTGGAGCTTTCCTTCCCGCCATTGACCGAATGGCGGAAACTATCTCTTCCTTATCTGGGGGATCGTCCCCCTGAGCACAAACTTGCGTTAAATTTAAAGATTTTGTAAAGATTCACTTATTTCAATCAAAAATAAATAAATTTTTTTATTTTATTTATTTTATCGGTTCGCTATCAAATAAATTTGACATGGCCTAAGGAGCGCACTAGCGACCTGATGATCCATTCGGTGCAATTTTTACATTATAGATGCTTAATTTTAATTAATTTATATTACAATATGTCAAATTGATAAATTTCAAAAGGATTGGAGCAGGAGAGTGGGAGAAAAGGAAAAAAATAGAAAGTTCAAATGAGTTTTGTTATATTCAAATGTGACAGAAGTTGAAAGAGGTTAGAGTCTTGGTCATGTGAAGGACTCAGAAGTTCGGATGGAGAGGGGAAGGTTGTTGTTGAAGAAGGAAAAGGTTTCCGGACAAGATGTGAGGATATGCAATATAGTTAGCGCGCAGCCACAATGTGTGCACGTGGGTGGGTCTTTTTTGGTTATATAGTGCCCTTTTGTAAGCCAGGTATGTCCTAATCTGATACGCGTAATTTTGGTAGCTAACCTTCGTGGTAATGCGGTATTGAAGACGGGTGCATGGTGGGAGGGCCAATGCGTCTTTAAAAATGTTGTGCTACTTTCCCATAATTCTTTCGCCTTCCTGCTTATTAGGAGGTCAATTTGTGCAAGGATAAAGTTTTCTGAAGGTGGGGTAAAGACTGGCAAAAGAGGGTTTGAGTTTTGCAGAGCAAGAGATTTCGCTATGTTGTCAGCTTCCTCGTTTCCTTTTATGCCGACATGTCCACGTATCCAGCAAATCTTGATATGTCGTGCAGCGGCTAGAGTTTGTCTTATAGCCGTTGGCATGTATTTTTTATTGCAGTGATTTAAAATTGCTGCGACTGAAGATTTAGAATCAGTAAAGATAATGCAGGGTTCGAGAGATTGCGATATGATATTTACTGCCCTCATAATCGCAAATATTTCTGCTGATTGAATATCAGTTGCTGAGTCCAAATATCCTGATTCTAAAGTGGTGGGGCTATTGGTTAATTCAACGATACCATATGCTACAGCAGAAGTTGTTTTGGACGCATCTGTGTAGATGTATCTGTAGGTCGGAAAAGAGGTTAGAAGTTCACGAAAAGACATTCGATACTGCTCGTGGCTTGTTGCGTTTTTGAGAAGTTTGTCTAAGGCTTGAATGCTGAAATCATATATTGGTGGAGCCCATCTAGTTACGATTTTGGGACGTTCTTGTTGGGGCGGAACTGGTATAATATGAGTTTTGTATTTGGTTAACGCTTTCTGGAGGCATGAGGGTCTTCTTGGGGTGGAGCGCAAAGGAAGGAGCATCCAAAGGGAGTCGTGGTATGTGTTTTAAGGATTACAAATAATTTTAGCTACAAATTCCAGCTGCTTTCTTTCAATGTACAATGTGAGGGGAAGTGTACCGCTTTCAACTCTTAAAGCTGGAACCGGTGTTGAGCGAAGAGCTCCTAAAGTGGTTCGGCAACTGGCGTTCCATGATGTTTGAAGCTTTTATAAATCTGTTTGACATGCAGTTCCGTATAGTGTAATGCCATAATTCAGTGTACCTTCTGTGATGGTTTTCGCGATTTTGGAGCAGGCTTCCATTGATGGGCCATAAGAGTGGCCAGCGATGCACTTTAGCAATTGGTTTATTTTTATTAGTTTTTTGCGAAGATGTTTGAGGTGGTTATTCCAGTTCAACGATTTTGAAAATACTAGTCCAAGAATTTTGATGCATTCGACTGCTACAATACCGTTTACTTCCATTTGGTCCGTGGGGCATAGCTTTTTTCTGCATACGTGTAGTAGTTCCGCTTTTGCTGTAGGAAGTAAAGCCTTCGTGCTGTTACACCATGATGTTGCGATGTTTAAGCCATTGGATAGTGCAGATGTGACTGTATTCCTATTACCTGATGAGTAGAGTAAAATATTGTCGACATATATAAGATGGGAACAGTTTGGGATGGATATAAGGGTTTCGGAGAGTGAGTGGATGTATGTATTGAAAAGTAGAGTAGATAGGGGCGAGCCCTGTGGAATTCCATTATCAAGTGGAAAAGGGGTTGAATTGAAGCCATTGACACTTGCAACTATCGTTCGATTTGACATGAAATTTTGAATTAGCTGTATGAAGTTTCGATCTAAACACCAATTTGAAAGTTGCTTTCCTATTATGTATTTTCCTACTCGATCAAAGGCTTTTTCTAGGTCAAGGCTTAATATACCAGAATGTTGTCTTGCGGAAAAAGCTTTAGCCATGTCAGTTTCCAATTGGTGAAGAATTGATATTGTGTTTCTACCGTTTCTGAAACCATGTTGCTCCGGGCTTAGATTTTCTTCGATGACTTGCTTCATCTCAAACCCAAAATCTTCTGCAGTAGTTTTGAGAGGCAAGATATTAGGGAAATTGGTCTGAAATTGCTGGTAGTGCTCTGTGGTTGGTTCGCTTTTGGAAGGGGAATTAGTTTGGCTTTTTTCCATTCATGTGGATATGTTGCGGTTGTTATAATTGAGTTGTATAGGTCTTTCAATCTCACTCTAAACAGTATGGGACAATTTTTAATCATACTGTAGGAAATCTTATCCTGTCCTGGTGTATTACCCTTCAGCGTGCTTAATGCTGCGTCAAGCTCGTCAAGGGATATGGGGTATGATAAATTATATCTTGAGCTGACAGTTGAGTTTATAGGAAGAGAAAAAGACTTCTTATTTTGAGCATGAGCTGTGGAAATACATAACAGGAGGACCAAACGGCAAGCTGTGAGACCGAAATAAGTATCGAATAATTCAAAATGCAAGCAACTCCATGGAGACCGCTGCCCAAATCGCTAGAAGTGCCAAAATGGACAGTCCACAGGGTGTTAAGGAGTTCTAAGTACATTTGTCACCAGCAAAGCTAGAATTCACCCAAAATAATATGCAAACCGGATGGTTTCAATGAATACTGCGAAAGGGTCCCCAAATTTTTGTACAGATGGAATGTTGGAACTGGTGTTTTCTAGTACTCGAATGAAATTATCGGAATGCATGGAGGTGTTGCTCATGAATTTGTTGCTATTTATGAGGAGCAGATGCGCTAAGTATTGGGTTTTTCAAAAGAACAACACCAGAATACATGTGAGCCATGTCGCTTATTCCTGGCTGCAGGACCATGGCATGCAAGTGATGTCAGATCCGCTTGTTCACCAGACCTTAATCCAATAGGAAATACTTGGAGAATTTTATATGGAAAACAGGCAGTATGAAAATATTCCTCAGTTGAAAATGGCTGTTATTAACGCTTGGCAGAATATTGATGAAAAAGAAAAAAACAAATTTAACAAAAAGTATACCAAACAGATTATTTAAAGTGATAACACTAAAGGTGGTCCAACCAAACATTGGAACTTACCATTGCGTGTTCTTTCATTTTATTTTAGAAAATTATTGGCTTGCGTTTATAGTTATGCTCCGGCTAAATTTAAGCAAAGTTATACTAACGGTAATTACAGCGATCAGTTATTGCTAATTGGTTTTTTTTGCTACACTTTCTCTCTAACCTCACATAAACAATTAAAAAATAACGATATTTCACTAAATAAATTGCAAAAAATGAGCATATTTAGACTGCGTTTATAATTTTTTTTTTCTCAATCTCGACAACAAAAAAAAGAACATCTGCAAGTTCTTTACCGAGGATGATAGCAACAACAATACGGCCGCACAAATTCATATCATGTGGATGCGAACACTATGCCACTTATCGAATATTCATGGTCTTCAACAACAAAAAAAATTATGTTCTGTGCTAACAAAAGAACACCTGCGAGTTCTTTGCCGAGAACGAAAAGCAACAATTCACACGTGCACATTCCGATGCCGGCTTATACTGGATTACTCATCAGGGAGTTGGGATTGAGCAGTCGAAGGAGCTAGTTGAGTTAACAACTGGAAAAATCAAATTTTGTGGTGACTTTAAATCAAAAGCGACTACGTTTCATTTCCACTTTAAAATCAGCAACCCCTTGCGCACTTCAGCATAAATATTTGGCACACGAGATGTAAGCCATGTAATTCATCTCAATACGAAAACATAACTCAAATTTTCACAAAATCTTTACAGAGAAAAATAAAATAAAATAAAAAACCAAAAACAAACTCTACCACAGAAGTCTTCGTACAGGAGAAAAAATAAAGAAAATATATTATAGAAAACCAATTCAACTTAATATCCATTAGGCCTCTAATAGCAGCGCTGGCCGCTTGAAGTCTTATTGGCATTGAAAGAACAAAGTTTTCAGCTATAGATGCCGCTCTTTCGTTCCATGCTGTTTGTATAGCTTCTATAAGTTAGTTCTTGTTAGTTATTTTATACATATTATGAACGAACGAGCTTGTCTAATTTATCCCAAATATCAGAGATTCGGCATTGCAGTGTTGAATACAGTTGCTTTGTTACATTAGACAGGATTCTTTCACTACCATAGTGGTGTGCTAGGGTTGGTTGTCTTGATGGAATACCCAATTGATTCCAAGCTTTAAGCACTCTGCTGATGGTGCTAGATTTTATCGCAATGCATTCAAATTTTGATCTCGATCCATTATTTATTAAAATTTTGCAATTTCCCCACTCCTGCCGCCGCCATGGCCTCCACAACATTACATTTTCTCTACCATGTTTGACTGGATGAACGAGAGTCTTCTTGGTTTGGTGAATGTTTTCACAGCGTAATTTTGAATTGATAGAAAATATTTCTGGATTCTACACTGTTACGCTTTATTATTCGTGACGCCTCGGTCTCTGCTGAGACCATTTCTGTGTTAGCATTTGTCTTTTCATGGTCCATCGCAACCAAATACGATATGTGACCGTCCATATCTTGCCAGGCCCCTTTTTCAGTACAGCCAAAAATTGATGTTTCGATAAATTTTTTGTCGATTTTGAGATTTTGGTTGGTTCAGAAATGTTCACATTTTATAAGTGTCAAATTTAAAAAAAAAAGCGGATAATAATTGTGGCCTGGGAATGTCAATAATCTTGTAAATTGCCAAACTTTAAATCGCTGTATCTCAAAACAAGGTTTTTTTTATTATAAAACATCAAAATAGCTCAACTCGGCCAATTTTTGGAATTTTTTATTCAAAAAGAAGCAATTTGCTCAGAATTTCATCTAGTGATAGGAAATGCATCTAACTCAATTTAGACCGCTGGCATGATAAGGTCCGCTTTCATCCATAAAAATAACAGTTCTCCGGAATTCGAAGTCCTTTCCTAGATGCATCTTAGCGAAATCAAGTTGCTTTTGACGATTAGCCATAAGAGTACAGGTCAAAAATTTCGCGAAATGAAGGGGATTGACAAGGGAAGGGTGAAATATTTTTACCTGGAGGTAATCTTACACTCGGTATAGGTATAAATACAAAGTTTCTATTAAGGAGAATCCCTAACATTTTAGTTATCGCCAAATCAACAACTCAGTCGGAAAGAAAACGCTAACTATGGACAAAATTTAGTTTCGTGTTGTCATGGAATTCCTTACCAAGCAAGGAAAAACGCCACTAACAATTTTAGAAGAAATATCATCCGTTTACTGGGACTCTTAACCTGGCAATTGAAGATGATAAACACTCGGGCTGACCGATTGAAATCACTTCCACAAAAATCGTCAAAAAAGTGAGAAACTTGTTCTCAAAGATGCTCGTTTAAAGAAGAAACAAATCGCAAAAATGGTTGAAGTATCAGATACAACCATTTTGAATATCCTCCAGGATCATCTCGGCATGCCTAAGGTCAACGTAAGATGGGTACCGAGAATGCTCTCAGCGGTTCAGAAAAAGCAGCGCGTCGAGTGTTCAAGCGAGTTTTTGGATCTCTGTAGCGAGAACAGGGATGAAATTTTGACCCGGATTTTTACTGAAGGCAAAATTGGGATTTATCAGTATGAGTCTGAACTAAAGCAGGAGTCAATGCAGTGGCTGGTAAAAGCGCTTCACACCCAAGAAGTTCAAGGTTCACAATCCGTCGAAAAAATCATCGCCACTATTTTTTGGGATTCAGAGGGGATTTTGATGATCGACTATAAAGAAAAAGGACAAAATATCACAGAGGGATACTATACCGATCTACTACAAAAATTAAAGGATGTAGTCAAAGAAAAAAGAAGAGGAAAGTGGATTCAAGGTGTGCTGCTTTTGCATAACAACGCACCTGTTCATAAGAGCCACGTTGCAATGGCTGCCCTACAGAAATGCGGCTGTGGAATATTGAACCACCCACCACAACTTCGTGTAAGAAAATTTACCAACGATGAAGCAATTTCAGCCTACTTTGAAGGCTTTGATAAAACATTTTTTTTTTTTTTTGTTTGAAAGAATTAATAAACTTTGTGAGAGAAGTGATAAATGTATTAGGCTTAAGGGAGAATATATTAAAAAGGAAAAATAATAACTTGTTTAATTTTACCCCCCTTCCCTGTCATTTAGCGAAATTTTTGACCTCCCATCGTAGACATAAATGGCTTCTTCCTTCCTCTATAATAGCGAGCAGATCGCAATGTTCCTCGCACCGATTCATGATGAAACACTTTTCCTAAGTCTTTTGGATTTATTCCACCAATGCAGGTGCACTTACACTACGCACATTTCTCACTTTTTCCAGAACCGACTGAATATCCCGCTCATTAAACACTCTATGGCTTATTACTTACATTGCCAGTTCAGATTTATTTTTGTAACAATGCTTTGGAAAATGGGATGACTTACGAATACTTCAACGGCAATTTCACCCAAAGATTTTCCTTCTTGTCTCAATTTAATAAACAAAAAGCGTATTTAATTCGAAATTTCTTTCCTAGAGATGACTTTCCGGTTTCTTAACATTTATCTGTTATTGTGGAACGGTCCTCCAAACAACATTCCGTCTATGAATTTTCATTTTCATTTTCGCAGATAGAATGAGGTGGATCAGATATACCCACACAGAAAGTTCGCGGGAATTATACGACGATCAGAATTTGAATTCACGATCTCGTATCGTAGAACACTCCTGTACGCTACACCCAGGCTGGGTACATCTAGACCAACACAACTGGCGAAAATAAAAATATTCGCAAAAAGAGGTTTACGCAAAGAGCTAACAATCAACGCAATCAATTTCCTATTAAAACCTCCTATAAGGATATAGGACAGAAACAGTTCTCTTCATTAAAGCGGAATCCCTAGCATCAGCTTATTCCTCTAGCCTCCTGCTCAACTGCAGGCTTCGAGGTGCTAAACGGTCGACCATTTCTCCCTTAAGGCCACAGCTTATTTGGCGATGTTTTGCTCTGGTTTTCTCCACTGCCATTTCCGCCTTAGAATCGCAGTGCTTATTTTAGTCTGTCCAGTATTACTCTAAAGTTCGCCGTTAGAGATCATATCTGGTCAGAATGTCCTAAAAATGTGTCGGAAGCATTGATTCCCGAAAGTCTAAAGTTTCTTGGTAAGCCTAACGGTCACTATCCAAGTAGTAAAACACTTGATGCTTCGTGCAAAAGACGATCTCTCTTAACCTCAAACCGATGTAAAAATGAAATGGTTCCACTTCTAGAAGGCTGGTCTACATGTTCAGTACATGGTTTCTGTTTGCTTTCTATCATTCAGTTCCCCATAACATATGTAAATATTTGTTAGTAGCAGCCAGTACAACTGAAAAATGTACAAGCTTCATCATTTGTTACGATCGATCTAACGGCCTTTCCCCTACATACCCATTCCCATTAATCCTTCCCTTCATGACAGTGTTGTGCATTGCACATTAAGGTCGGAATTGCCTTTAACACAAGTCATTCTGTAAAAAAAAGGGTACGGAAGCTTTATTTATAAACGCCTCAACATCATTTTCGGCTTCACCGTCCATGATGGCAATGCTTACGAGTTAACAAAAATCTTGCACCTTTTCCACATCTTATCCATTAAAAACAATCGGTACACTTGTGTTCGAGGCCATGTACATACTTGGTTTTACGCACATTGATTTTCAGTCATTTGCATTTAGAATGCAACGAATGAACAATTACGTCCAAACCGTATTGTGCAGCACGTCACCAGCATAATTAAGGTGACTTTCCGCAAGGGGGTAGTTGTAGGAAGAGGTTTTACCAATTCCTGCAACTATCTTTGGAGACTAGCGACTACACGGACCTGAGCTAACTATCCCCCTGTAGGATGGGGGCTGTAGAATTCACCCACAGCTAGTCCTGCTTGCCCTAAAAATGGCAAATGGACACTCACTGGATCATGGGCTTATCATCCGTGATCTTAAGACCTAACTGATACGAGAAATGGATATAGCACCTCGGATATGGACTGATTCTACGGTAACGACTTTTGGCATTCGAAAACGGACTATGATTGGCTTCTGGAACGTTCGAACATTGAATGACCGGGGAAGAGCTGGGGTTACTCGGTCCTTGCACAGCCAATCAGTGATCGACCGTGAAATGGAGCACTATAACATCGAAATCTTGGGCTTGAGCGAGGTCCGGTGGACGGGATCAGGAGAAGAACGAACCCCTAGTGGAAACACTATTCTGTACATTGGCCCTGAAAGTGAAGCCAAAAATGGCGTGGCGTTCGTCCGTACACCGAGAGCAAGAAACAGTCTCTATAGCTGGGAACCAATCTCGGATAGGATTATCGTCGTCAGGCTCAGGACCAGTGTCAGAAGCGTCACAATTCTGCAGTGCTACGCACCAACTACTACCGCAACATCTGGTGACAAAGAGGAGTTTTATAACCAACTGAGTGCCACCTTCGAACGTGTTCCAAGAGATGAAATTATTATCATCTCAGGAGATATGAACGCCCAGGTTGGATCAGACAACACTGGACTAGAACGCGTAATGGGGAGGCATGGTGACCTTGGGTCGACGTGTCACGACCTTGTACTAAGAGACCCGAAAACTGCAAATTATTTGTGGAGCTTTGTAGATTTCGGCAAATGGTCATCGGAGGGACCCTTTTTCCACACAAGAGTCATCATAAAACATCTTGGGTTTCCACTGATGGTGTTACTCAGAACCAGATCGACCATTTGGCTATAAGTCGCCGCCGATGGAGAAGATGTATCCTCGATGTGCGAGCGAAACGTGGAGCTGACGTGAGGAGCGATCTCCACTTGATGGTTGCCTGCTGGAGATTGTGTACAGCAGCTATCCGACGACCACAAATTCTTCAAATGAAGCACAAGCTTAATTTGGATAAACTCAGAGACCCCAACAAAAAACGCGAATACACCAGTATTCTACACGAAAAGTCATCCACATTGGGTGAATATGAAACGCGCACACTGGACGCCAATTGGGAGGCAACCAGAAACACGTTTCTAACTAGTGCTGAAGAATCTGTGGGATATATGCAAAGCGGTGAGAAACCCTGGATGTCGCAAGATACATGGGACAAGGTTGGCAATCGGAAAAAAGCCAAACTGGCAATAATCTCTCAACCCGATGTCAACCAACGAACGCCCGCCCAGAGGCAGAACTTCCGCGATGCTCTTATACGGCTTAAAAAGGCTGTTAGACGCGAGAAAAGAAAGGTCATCGAAGATCTGGCAAACAAGGCAGAATCTGCGGCTTACCTTGGGGATATGGGCTCACTATTTAAAATCATGAAACAGTTGACGAACAGGAATTTCACCGCCTACCACCTGGTGAGAGATGTCAACGGAACTCTCCTTAATATGAGTGAACATCAGTTGCGGCGATGGAAGGAATGCTTCTCTGATATTTTAAACATCTTGTCAGAGGAAGATATTCCGGAAACAGAACAACTTCCAAAATTCCAACCGCAACAATCCTCTATTAGGGACGATCCCACAGATAAGGAAGAGATATTTTCCGACATTCGGTCAATGGCGGGAAGGAAAGCTCCAGGTATAGACGGACTATTAACCGAACTCCTCAAAGCGGACCTGAAAATAACAGCCGATATACTCCTCCCACTCTTCACTAAGGTGTGGAATGAAGGAAGATATCCGACTGAATGGAAGGAGGGCATCATTGTGATAATTCCGAAGAAGGGCGACCTTCGGGATTGTGGCAATTGGCGTGGTATATGTATACTTACTGACGTATCAAAAATTATGGCTAAAGTAATTCTCAATAGGATTAGTGATGTCGTCGAGAGCACTCTCGAAGTTTATCAGGCTGGATTCCGTAAAGGGTCGTCTTGTACCGACCACACAAATACCCTACGGATAATATTAGAGCAGTCAGATGAAATGGTTTCACCAATACATGTCATGTTTGTGGACTTCAAGACGGCTTTCGACAGCGTTAAGCGAGATTACACATGGAATGCTTTGCTTAGGAGAGGTATTCCAGATAAGGCCATAGCTATGATTAAAGAATCCAACGAAGATGCAAGGTGTCGCGTCTTGCATAGGGGAGAGCTGTCCGAGAGCTTCCCTGTGCAAACGGGTGTCAGACAAGGCTGCATATTATCACCAGCCCTGTTACTGGTGGTAATAAATGACATCTTGAAAGCTGCACTGGAAGGTGGGGTAGGTAAAGGTCTTCAATGGAGACTATTTAACATCTTAAGTCACCTTGATTATGCTGATGACATGTATTTGCTTGCACATAACCGTTCGGATTTAGAGTCAAATGTTCGCTTGTTGCATTCTAAATGCAAAGAGGTGGGACTGAAAATAAATGTTCGTAAAACCAAGTACATGCACATGGGTTCGAACGCAAGCACACCGATTGTTCTTAACGGACAGGATGTGGAAGAGGTGCAAGAGTTTTGCTATCTTGGAAGCAATGTCAGCATGGACGGCTGAGCCGAAAAGGATGTTGAGGCTCGGCTAAATAAAGCTCGTCAAGCCTTTATCCTTTTCCTTTTTCTGGAGGTTAAGAGAGATTTCCCTTCGCACGAAGCTGCGAGTTTTTGACGCATGCGTCAAATCCGTGTTGTTATATAAATGTACTACGTAGAAAGTGACCGTTCGACTTACCAAGAAACTACAGACTTTCGTAAGGAAGACGTCGGGTTGGTCGACCATGTAACACATGGAAGCGAGCAGTTGAGCAGGAGGCTAGAGGAAAAAACAAGTCCTGGCAACAGCTTAAAGCCGATGCTCAGGATCACGCCTTGTGAAAGAGAATTATTTCTGTCCTATGCCCCTATAGGGGGTCTTAACAGGAATTTGATTGATTTGATTGAAGATGTTAAACGGCCGCCATTCCGAATGTGATCTCGCTCAACACTGTCGAAAGCCTTCTCGAAGTCCACAATGTATTGGCGAACCCATTTCGGCGCACCGCTCCAATATTATCAGTAGAGTATTTGTGTGATCTTTACAAGATCAAACTACGGAATCTAGCCTGGTGAACTTCGAGAGTGCTCTCTTGAACATCACTAATCCTATTGAGGATTACCTAAGCCATGAGTTTCGATACAGCAGTAAGTGACCATATATCACGCCAATTACATCAATCCCGAAGGTCGCCCTTTTTCGGAATTTCGTAATGATACCCTCCTTCCATTCAGCTGAATATGTTCTATCATTCCACACCTCAGTAAAGAATGGGCGGAATATATCGGCTGTTTTTTCCGTGTCTTGAAGAGCTCGGTTGGCAGTCCGTCTCAACCTGGAGCTTTCGATCACGCTATTGACTGATTGGCGAAAATTATTTCTTCCTTATTTGGGGGATCATCTCTAATAGAGGATTGTTGCGGTTGGATGTTTGGCTATTGTTCCGTTTCTGAAAAAAAAATTTCGTGTGAAAAGATATTTAAAATATGGCAAAAGTATTCCTTCCAACGCCGCAGCTGTTGTCTACTGAGATTAAGAGGACCTCCGTAGACCAGGTGGTTGGCGGTGAAATTCCTGTTCGTCAACTTTTTCATAATAATAAATCGTGAGCCGGAATCCTGAAAGTAAGCCACAGATTCCGCATTATGGGCCGAACCTTCAACTACCCTTCCGGTAACATAAAAAACAGCCTTCTGAAGATGTACATATATGAGCATCGGGGTAATTCCTTCTCGAGTCGGAAGATCTTTAGTTGGCATCGGGTTTTTTCTGATCTCCAATCTTGTCCCATGTCTAATGCGACTTCCAGGGTTTCTCACCGCTTTGAACTTATCCCTCAGATTATTCAGCACTTGTCAGAAATGTGCTTCTGGCTGCCTATTTGGTGTCCAGTGTGCATATTTCTTATCAATATGTCCAAGTTTATCCACATTAAACTTGTGCTTTATCTGCAGAATTTGTGACCTCGGACACCTGCTGTGCTCAATCTGAAGCAGGAAACCATCAAGTGTTGATCGCTTCCCACTTCGGAACCACACTTCGCTCGCACCTCAAGGAGACACCTTTTCCATAGGCGACTTATGGTTAAATGTTCGATTTGGTTTTGATTACACTATCTGGAGAAATCCAATATGTTTCATGGTGATTCTTGTGTGGAAAAAGTTTCCTTCCGATGACCAATTGCCGAGTACCGCAAAATACCACAAATAATTCGTCTTCAGATCTTTTATTACAAGATCGTAACGCGTCGACCCAAGGGTCTAGAATGTGACCTAGACCCGTTTTGTCAGAGCTTACCCTTGCGTTCTTATCCCAGAGATGATAATATCACCGCTTGAAATACGCTCGAAGGTGAAAATCAGTTGGCCACACAATTCCTCTTTGTCACTAGGTGTTGCGGCATTTATTGAATTGCACAGCAGAATTGTGAAGTTTCTGATCTTGATCCTGAGTCTGACGACGATAATCCTATTTGAGATTGATTTCCACCTGATGAGACTGTTTCTCACTCTCGTGTAAGGACGTCAGTCACGCCATTTTTAGCATTCAATGCCAACGTACAGAATTGTGTTTCCGGGGTTCGTTCTTCTCCTGATCCTGTCCACCTAACCTCGCTCAAGACTAAGATTTGGGTATGTAGTGCGCCATTTCACGGAAGATCACTGATTGGTGGTATATGGACCGAGTGACCCCACTCTCTCCACCGCGCCATTCAGTGTTCGAACGTTTCAGAAGCCAATCCGTTTTCGAATGCTAAAATTTGCTACCGTAGAATCCGTCTGTGTCCAAGGCACTGTATCCATTTCGCGTGTCAGTTAGATGTTAAGAAATGATAAGCTCACAATCCAGTGAGTGTCCATTTCCCATTTTTATAGCAAGCAGGACTGGGTGTATTCTACTGCCCCCATCCCGCAGGGGGTAAGCAACTCATCCACAATAAGAAACAAGCTTTAAGGCCCAATTTCGGCTATAGTGCAGTTGGTGCAGAAAAAATGGTGCATAACAAACGATTTAAATCATCAGCTTATCAAGATTAGCGTCCACCGGCACTCTCACTACTTTTACCCAAAATTCACTTAACAATTAATCATTCGTTTTCTTCCAATAAAATCGATTCATACTTTATAGGCAGTGGCGGCTCGTAACTTGTTTGATAGGTGAAAAAGGGAGGTATTCATATTTGAAAAATATCTACCAACAAGTCGGGCGCAATTTTATTATGCTTGGGACATACCAAAGTATGATTTCGACCAATTTAAATAAACCAACAAAAAACTAACTAATTAAATGGTACGAACTTGGAATTTTGTACGAACACCTTTCAAGAAGAACGAAATAAAACTGCATCACAAATTTTACGACTTCACCAACCCTTCTACCCCTTCCCACATAAATGGTTTGAAGTAAATTCTATGAAATTCGGTGTATTTTAAATTCATGAACCATTTGTGTTGGAGGGGTTTTTAATTAATTTATTTAAATTGGTCGAAATCATAATTGTATTGGCAGATATTTTTCAATGATGAATACCTCTCTCACTTCCAATATTTTCTGAGAGAGAACACAGAGTACTACCTATGAAACAAATTACGGGCCGCAACTGTTCATATGTAGGATGACCTTCCAAGTTGAAGATCGATCGAATCTTATTTCATTCCAGTCAAAAATAGATTAATTAATAAAAAAAGAAACAAAAAATTAAAATTGAAAGTTTAATACTACCGAATTTGTCTATTTCTAAATTAATTCATCTCCTTATCTTCTTTCATGAATTTACAAGAATTAAAATTCCTATTTAAATCATTTTTAAATCAAATTTATGTTTCAATACCATTCTCGAATGCAAATATACCAAAATTTTATGATAAACATTTTTTTGGTTTAATGTTTGTAAAACACAACTGAGCTTAATCATGTCTACCTACTGATTCTAAAAAAAAAAAAAAAAAAATTACTTTTTCCGACCGAAAATTGAAATTAATTCAAACTAAAAACAGAAAACATGCCAAGCCATTAATAGTATTATAATTATTATCAACACGATAAAGTCGTTTTACGTAAATTTCTGAATTTTCAGCTAAATTAACAAATTGATTGGCGATCAAAATAAACTACTCTAATCTCCTCATATCGCTATATATGATTCTATGGAATTTTCGTGATAATTTTTTCATTAATATTAATGAACGGAGGCTTTGTATCATATAAATACGAGTATTCTGCTTTATATTTCAATGCTATAAAAGCTAGAGTAACATGTATAAAATTATTTATGAATTAATTTCAAATCATGTTTTAACAAATAGGGTAAAAGTATGTTTAGATATTTACCAAAATTTGAAATAATAATTAATAGGAAATTATATTTAGAAAAATAAAAAAAGAAAGAAATATATTTCCTTTAAATGAATTATATTTAAGTGAAAACAATTTTTTTTTTTGATCCAAATTGCAATAACTACAATAATAAACTCGACCGTGTGAAGTTTCCAACTTAAGTAAGTTTACTTGATCATTAAAGTTTCAAATTTCATACAATTTGACATAAAATCTACCGGAAATTTAAAAATACATAAAAAAATCTCAAAAAGAATTCCCACATTACTTTCAATTTTACTTATGGAATTGAACATTATTAAGAGAAAGAGCATACCTCAACCGCTAATGCATTTTTTCTTCACTAACGAACGAAAGATTGCTGGAACGTTTAAGTAGGTCATTTGAAATTGTCTTATGTCGCCATAATCGATTTTAAATGTAGCTTAGTATAAAATTAGTAAGCCGCAAAAACAAAAAAAAAAATCTTAAATTTCTTATGATAATCTCGTAGAGAAATTTTCATCGTTCATTGAATTAGGAAGTAGGAAGGCATATATTATGCATATCTTACAGTAAGAATTATAAGTGTGTGTGCTTATGTGCGCCTTAGAGATATAACATTTTAAAGTCATTTTAGCAACACAAAGCACCCACAATCTTCAAGATTTGCATTTTGTAAGCATGATGCAAATTACTATTTCACCTAAAAGAAAATAAAAGTTGCATATAGTGAGTAATTCATGAATTTATTATCGTTTCCTTTATGCGATTATATTGAAATTTAGTGTCTAAGTAATTCGATATTACCACATGGGTGTGATCTTCCAGTTTTTAAATTCAAATGGATTTTTTACGTAATCGTGTTGTTTTGTTTTTGTAATTTTGTTGTTTTTGAAATATTATCTTACAAGCGAATGCACCCGTACTTCGCACGAAAACTTTGTACAATAATGAAGAATATTTTATAAAGATCACCTTATTGTTATTGCGGAATAAGTCAAAAAATATATAAGTAAAAATAATTTCTCCTTTTAGAAATAGTTTTTCATTTAATAAAATATATATTATTATTTTTTTTATTATTCTCGGTCCCTTCAAGCACCCCTGAGGTAGCAAACTCAGTCCAGAACTTAAAATCTGTGTACTGTAATGAAAGAATTCGATGTGTTTACATGAGAGCTCCCTTGTACACAACATTCTTTGTGATAAATTTTTCATTTGGTTTAAATAGCTTCAGATCTTCTTGTTACTTCAAATCTTATTGTGTTTGGACTTATGACATGGTGATATAGAGTTGTCCATGTGAAAATACATTGTCATTTTGGGAAAATTTGAATTTGTAAAAAAATATTTAAAAAAAAAACTTGCATCGGCCAAAAGTTGAACCCGGGCCGACCACATGCCAGGCGATCATTCCAGCACTGAACCATCGATGCTGATGAACTTGTCTCGACAAAATGTTGCCCCATTTTTTTAATTTACCTAATTTAAGTCATCTATTCGTTAGTTTCGTGCTAAAAAATATCGATTTTATTTTGCACGCATTGAATAAAAATTAATTGAAATGACGATATTTTTACTTTAGTCAAATCGTAAAAAAACATTCATAAAAAAGATTATCGACTGGGAATCGAACCCGGGCCTGGCCGCGTGGCAGGCAAGTTCTTCCACTGAACCACCGATACCGACGAAATCATCTCGGCAAAACTTAGTAATCTACTTAATGTGAGTCACGCGACTTCAAATATATGCACAGTTTTTGCTTATAATATAGATATGAATGTAGACTGATTCTTCTAATACCCAATTATTTTCTAGTTATAGAATTTTACTTTATTATTTTAATAATAAAGTATTTATATTGAATTAGCATTTTTTCCGAATCGAATTAAAACATTTCTAAATAAGTTTTATAAATTTATTTCCAATGAATTTAATAATTTTCGACAGAATTTTTTGTTATTCCCTTTAGAAATAGATTAAAGTACCAAGTACCACACTTTTGTAGATAAAATATAAAATTTCTGCATGATTAAACTTGGATCAAAATTTATATTCTCAATAACAGTTGCAAAACCAAGTTTAATATTACTGTTTAATTATTATAATTCTTTGCGTCTTCTTCCTCTCCGAGAGAATCCCGATTCAGATCGAAATTTTGAACAAGAACTAAGATTTCGTTAAATTTCTATTGATTAATTTTAAATTTTTCATTCGCAAAGGTAGTTGGCAAAGACGAATATTCGTTCAATAACTGATATTCGGCGAACACACAGTTTGTTCTCTTGTACTATCGTCCATGAGTTGTTATACTAAACCAAATGTCGCTATTAATATATCATCTGCGTAAACCATATCATTCAATCAGACAACATGTAGGATATGTTGACAGCTTCTGTTATCTAGAAAGTATAATCGCAACAATCGGCGGAGCAGAAACTGATTTAAATAATAGACTTAACAAGACGAGAGCAGCATTTGGACAATAACAGCCAATATGGGAAAACTCGCAGATATTCAGGAAAACAAAGAAGATACCCTACACCATCACCCTGGAACTACAGGTTGTCATCAACAAGAGGAAGCAAGCAAGTCCTGTGATCGATAGGCAGGAGTAAGTTCTGTGATCGACAGCAGTCAGGAGCGTGGACGTAGGAAAACGATCCAGAAGAGGACACCATCCTTGAAGGTGCTGCAAAAAGATAAGAAATCAATAAGGAATGAAGAAAAGGGAAAGGAACTGTGGCCAGTACGCCCTGTATTTTTCTGCAACTACTTGTACTTCAAGTTCCGTAGGAGCTGCAAAACAACGGCTCAACCGTTTCCGTACGGAACCTGGAACATCGAAACTTACATTCTTTCTCTCACGGATTGCGACTCACTCCACCGTCAGGAGTCGTTCCGGGATGTTCCTTATTCTTTGTCATTTTGCAGCACCTTCAAGGATGGTGTGGTCTTGTGGGTCGTTTTCCCACGCCTACACTCCTGATAGCCCAAAAATTATGCTGCCCAGACCTGAAAGAGCCCCATTATTCGGTTGACGTCTTGGAAGTCGCAGCAATGTGATCTCATTTCGTTACAAACTCACACACAAAACGACATAATTTCACAACTTTATAATATGTCGATTTTCTTGGAAAGTATTAAGGTTACTGATCTGAAATTGAAATCCACTTCTATATCGCTTTTAGATACATCTGTAAATATCACACCACCCCTTCTGCCACTTCCCATACAATAGTCACAGTTTAGCGATACTCGTTAAAACAATTTTCAAGACAATGATGCTCCAATTTTCTTCTTCGAACATATGAGAGCTTTCGACTTTGAAATTGAAACAGAGAATGGCGATAAGGATGTTTATAAGCAGTTTCGAAATCAATATAAAACCCTACACTTCTTCTGCCACCTCCCATATAAAAGCCCCAATGTTAGGAAAACTATGTCAAATTCCATTGCAAGTAATGAAAGTTTCAAACGCATACCACATACAAAAATTACAAACCTTCCCCTCAGCTTCTACCACCTCCCATACAAAAGTTACTATTAACTATTCGAAAGAATTTAAAAAGACATATTTTCCGATACGTTAAACTCTTTCTCAATTCATCTAGAGTATCATATGATTGGACTTTACGCCCAATCACAATTCTGTTATGTTTCTTATATAAATAAGAATGGCGCCAAATTCAATTTGTGCCCCCAGCGCCAGTTTCTCTACGTATGGCTCTGCACACATCCATACCAATGTTCGTATTAAAAACTGTCATTGGATGGTAACCTTGAAACACTGAATGTTGTAGATGATAAAAATACGTGGGGCAGCAATGAATTCCACAATCTTGATGAAGGAGTATAGTCAGAGTATAGTCAGACTTCACCGTACGTAACGATAAAGGTTAAATAGTGAACTCATGGCAAAATGACATAGACTCATGTGGATCATGGGCTTATCACCCGTGATTTTATGACCTAAATGATACGAGAAACGGATACAGCGCCTAGGATACGGACTGATTCTACGGTAACGACTTTTGGCATTCGAAAACGGACTATGATTGGCTTCTGGAACGTTCGAACATTGAGTGACGGGGGAAGAGCTGGGGTTACTCGATCCTTGCACCGCCAATCAGTGATCGACCGTAAAATGGAGCACTATAACATCCAAATCTTGGGCTTGAGCGAGGTCAGGTGGACAGGATCAGGAGAAGAACGAACCCCTAGCGGAAACACTATTCTGTACATTGGCCCTGAAAGTGAAGCCAGAAATGGCGTGGCGTTCGTCCTTACGCCGAGAGCGAGAAACAGTCTCATTAGCTGGGAACCAATCTCGGATAGGATTATCGTCGTCAGGCTCAGGACCAGTATCAGAAACGTCAAAATTCTGCAGTGCTACGCACCAACTAATACCGCAACATCTGGTGACAAAGAGGAGTTTTATAGCCAACTGAGTGCCACCTTCGAACGTGTTCCAAGAGGTGATATTATTATCTTCTCGGGAAATATGAACGCCCAGGTTGGATCAGACAACACTGGACTAGAACACGTTATGGGGAGGCATGGTGACCCTTGGGTCGACGCGTCACGACCTTGGATTAAGAGACCCAAAAACGGCGAATTATTTGTGGAGTTCTGTAGTACTCGGCAAATGGTTATCGGAGGGACCCTTTTTCCACACAAGAGCCATCATAAAACATCTTGGGTTTCCCCTGACGGTGTTACTCAGAACCAGATTGACCATTTGGCTATAAGTCGCCGATGGAGAATATTTCTCCTCGATGTGCGAGCGAAACGTGGAGCTGACGTGGGGAGCGATCACCACTTGATGGTTGCCTGCTTGAGATTGTGTACAGCAGCTATCCGACGACCACAAATTCTTCAAATGAAGCGCAAGCTTAATGTGGATAAACTCAGAGATAACAACAAAAAACGCGAATACACCACTATTCTACGCGAAAAGTCATCCACATTGGGTGAAAATGAAACGCGCACACTGGACGCCAATTGGGAGGCAACCAGAAACACTTTTCTAACTAGTGCTGAAGAATCTGTGGGATATATGCAAAGCAGTGAGAAACCCTGGATGTCGCAAGACACATGGGACAAGGTTGGCAATCGGAAAAAATCCAAATTGGCAATCATCTTTCAACCCGATGTCAACAAACGAACGCCCGACTTGAGGCAGAACTACCGCGATGCTCATATACAGCTCAAAAAGGATGCTAGACGCGACAAGAGAAAGGCCATTGAAGATCTGGCAAACAATGCAGAATCTGCGGCTTACCTTGGGGATATGGGTTCACTATTTAAAATCATGAAACAGTTGAAGAACAGGAATTTCACCGCCACCAGTTGCGACGATGGAAGGAATACTTCTCTGGTATTTTAAACATCTTGTCAGATGAAGATATTCCGGAAACAGAACAACTTTCAAACATCCAACCATAACAATCCTCTATTAAGGGACGATAAGGAAGATAGGGAAGATAAGGAAGAGATAGTTTCCGCCATTCGGCCAATGGCGGGAAGGAAAGCTCCAGGTATAGACGGACTACCAACCGAACTCCTCAAAGCGAACCCAGAAATAACAGCCGATGTACTCCTCCCACTCTTCACTAAGGTGTGGAATGAAGGAAAATATCCGACTGAATGGAAGGAGGGCGTCATTGTGAAAATTCCAAAGAAGGGCGACCTTCGGGATTGTGGCAATTGGCGTGGTATATGTCTACTTACTGCCGTATCAAAAATTATGGCTAAGGTAATTCTCAATAGAATTAGTGATGTCGTCGAGAGCACTCTCGAAGCTTATCAGGCTGGATTCCGTAAAGGGTCGTCTTGTACCGACCACACAAATACCCTACGAATAATATTAGAGCAGTCAGCTGAAATGGGTTCGCCACTACATCTCGTGTTTGTGGACTTCGAGAAGGCTTTCGACAGCGTTAAGCGAGATTACATTTGGAATGCATTGCGTAGGAGAGGTATTCCAGATAAAGTCAGAGCTATGATTAAAGAATCCTACGAAGATGCAAGGTGTCGCATCTTGCATAGAGGAGAGCTATCCGAGAGCTTCCCTGTGCGAACGGGTGTTAGACAAGGCTGCATATTATCACCAGCCCTGTTTCTGGTGATAATAAATGACATCTTGAAAGCTGCACTGGAAGGTGGGGAAGGTAAAGGTCTTTAATGGAGACTATTTAACATCTTAAGTCACCTTGATTATGCTGATGACGTGTGTTTGCTTGCACATACCCGTTCGGACTTAGAGTCAAATATTCGCTCGTTGCATTCTAAATGCAAACAGGCGGGACTGAAAATAAATGTGCGTAAAACCAAGTACATGCACATGGGTTCGAAGCACACCGATTGTTCTTAATGGACAGGATGTGGAAGAGGTGCAAGATTTTTGCTATCTCGGAAGCATTGTCAGCATGGACGGCGGAGCCGAAAAGGATGTTGAGGCTCGGCTAAATAAAGCTCGTCAGGCCTTCGGTATCCTTTCCCCTTTCTGGAGGTTAAGAGAGATCTCCCTTCGCACGAAGCTGCGAGTTTTTGACGCATGCGTCAAATCCTTGTTGTTGTATGGTTGTACTACGTGGAAAGTGACCATTCGACTTACCAAGAAACTACAGACTTTCGTAAACCAATGCCTCCGGCGCATTTTAGGAATATTCTGGCCAGAAGTAATCTCCAACGACGATCTTTGGAGTACAACTCGCCAGACTAAAATAGGTACTGAGATTCAACGGCAGAAGTGGCAGTGGATCGGTCATACTTTGAGGAAACCAGAGCGAAACATCGCAAAACAGGCTCTGGATTATAATCCTCAAGGAAGACGTCGGGTTGGTCGACCATGTAACACATGGAAGCGAGCAGTTGAGCAGGAGGCCAGAGGAATAAACAAGTCCTGGCAACAGCTTAAAGCCGATGCTTAGGATCGCGCCTTGTGGAAGAGAGTTGTTTCTGTCCTATGCCCCTATAGGGGGTCTTAAAAGGAATTTGATTGATTGAAGGCTTAAAATACTTTTCACATCTTCGAAGAACTCGAAGCCGTTTCGATGCATCAAGTGCAATATTAAAAATATATTTGTTCCAATTGAGATGTTTGTTGAGTTTTATGCCGAGTAATGTAAATTCTTGTGAAAAGTGTAATTGCAAAATACCGAAGGCTATATTAGAGGAACCCGCCGAAAATTCGTTTTCAAGGAAAAGATAACTGGTTTGAGTTTTTGAGGCATTGAACTCTATTTTTTCTTCTACATTCCAGGATTAAGTTGAGATCTGAGTTCAATGAATCGTACAATTCGATACGTATAGAATTCCCTGGAGCACGATGACATTCACGTAACAGAGTCTAATTGAAACGAGTTATCCAAGGTACTGTCATCAGCTCTGAATTGGATTGAGTGTTGATGACAGAACGTCATTAATGAAGATGAAAGAGAGAGAGGGATAGGACAGAACCTTGAGGAACGCCGAAATCAATCTGAAACGGATGGGGTACACCATCCATTACGACTCGTATCGATCGTTCAAAAAGGAAACTCTCAATCCATTAGATAAGTGTAGTATTAACGCCTATGGCTAAGAGTCTTACTTATAGACCTTTGTGCCAAACTCTGTCCAAGACCCTCGCAATGTCAAGCGCCAGTAATTGACCTTAACCGTATTTGTGAATGCACTAGTTCCAACGTTCAGTTAGATAGACTAGAACATCTCCAGTGGATCGGCCAGAACGGAACCCGTATTGACGGTCATGGATAAGATGGTTATCGTCAAGGTAATTAACTAGTTTACGATTGACAGCCGTTTCCATCACTTTCGATAGCCCTGGAGTAATAACTATAGGGCGGTAGTTTCCCTTCTTAGAGATTGGATGGACTTTCGCCATTTTTCACTTGGTTTGAAAGTGTCCTGAAAAGAATGACAGATAAAATAGATTGCAGAGAGGAAAAATATTTATTAAGTGTAATAGGGGGGATGCCATCAGGACCAGCAGATTTGTGAGTATTGAGCTCCTTGACAAGTTCAAAAGTGAATAGGTGGAAGTGAGAAACCAGAATGCGGTGGTTTTGGAGGAGATTGATTTGATGTTGGGCGTTTAGAATCTCATGCAAAGTTCACAGCAAGAAGATTAGCTTTCTCAACAGGGGTCGTAATAATTCGGTCACCATCTGTAAAAGGAGATATGAAAGATTTTTTGAAGTTTTGGTTGACCGTTTTAACGAATAAAAGATCTTTCGACTTTTGGGGCTTCAAGGATCTTCCGTTGAAGCCTTTGGTCATGCTGGAATTTAATATTTTTGTGAGCTGATTTCAGGTACTCCTTAACACGTTGTAAAGGAATTTTTTTGGCAGGACTTGGGTTAGCTTTGCAAATTTCACATGTTTTTTCTTCTATTGTAATTAGAAATTTATTGGGAGAAGGTCACGAACTTGTCTTACGCAATTTAATATTCCTACTAATCACATACCTACATCCAATATTCCACAATTGAAAATAATTTCATCCATCCTTATCTCTCTTTCTGCAGATAAAAAATTAATGCATAACACCTATATTTATATTTAGAACCTATATACCAAAAAAAAACCACCGACTGACTAACCAATAAACTTAGCTGCAAACTAAAAGTATGACTTCCATAAAGCACTAAACTTTCACTTATTCACAATCCCACACATTAAGAATTGCTAAGACTACAGAAGTAAAAGTACGAGTACTGCTTGTAACTAGACCCACGTATCCATAAAAATTATGTTGTAAATTATCTTTAATGACTACCTATAGACACATACAAATAATTAAAGTAATACCTTAAGATATCGACAGGCAGGCAATCATTAAAACTCAATCAAGCTTAGTTTCACATCTATAATAGTCATCACTAAAATCCTCTCTATTAAAGCTCTCCGGAAGAAAATCAAAGAAAAAAAAATCACACCGCCAATGTGTGATTAAATCTCAAAAACTAGGTTAATACGAAATTACTCTATAAAAATAAAACCAAAATACTCGAAAAAAAAATGGCCTAAGAAGAGGAAATGACTTTCATAAAATTATAAAGCAAGAAAAAAAGCACAAAACCCTAAAACCCAAGGAAGAATGAGGAAGAAAAATCAAATCAAAGTAAACATGAAATAAATCACTTACTGTTAACCAGAACGCCGCCCAAAGAGTTTCATTATAATCCACGGCATCCGATAACTCGTCAAGATAACACACCACAATTTAATCCCCCGGTATAATCGCCAAAGTTAAAGAAATATGGCCAAGATATTCGGATTAAGTATGGCAAATGTTGGGCTTAAATTTAGCAAATATATACGAAATACGATATACGACTGAAATCCAATCCGAAACGTTAATTCGCAACTTTTTATGAGCACATACCTATGCCCGGCACTCTTAAAAGGAAATCAAATATTAAAAATTATCCAGTTTATAGCTAGATAATGGCGAGATAATTAAACTGGTAAAAGATGCACTTATAAAATTTTAAGTAGGCGCTCGAAAACTTTTATTTACATTTCACTGGTACGAGCATTTTTTTCTATCTAAGCACTGAACACTTTCGGTTTTGCATATAAGGCACCTTATAATCACAAAAAATTAACGTTAAGGTCCGGAATAAAACTACCGAACTGCTATGTCTCACCTTAAAACTACACCTTTACACTTTATACAGAAAAAAATGCCATAAATTCACTTTGATCCCGAAGAAAGCATAGACCACAAAGTTCAATGCTCAAAATTCGAATCAAAACAAAGGTAAAAAAAAGCACGCGATAAACTGCATGCGAGTAATAACAACTAAACGAATACAAACGTCTTGAACAATATCAGGCTGCGTCTACACCAAGTGCCGGTCAAGGTGTTTATGTCGTGCAGGTTAACCGCGAAGAACCACTCTACTAGGTGTATTATAAGACTCTACCAAAGGTAAGTATAAGCTCTAAGTACGCTGGTACTTACTATACGGCATGGTATGTACGAGTATCTCCGCCAGCTAGGCTGCCGTCTAAGAAACCTATTCGCAATGCTCGCACAGCTGCAGACGAAGCAGCGGCCAATTTTGGATTGGAATGGGAATAATTTCATGAAGAAAAGCTGTGCAATTTCTAATGCTCTAAAACCGCACAGTCCGCGAGATACTTCCAACCAAGCCCAATACTTACCTGGGCCTGGGCCCTCTCACTATACATGAAAACAAACAAATCGCATCGAACAGAGAGTTGAATGCTATAAGAAAATCCACCCGACAGTACTTACTCCATCGTACGCCACCGCTATGCTATAACAGCGGAACACAAAAAGAACCCGAGCTCGGTGCACTATTAAATGGCATAACCTAGGTATAACCTAGGTAAGGTAAGATTGCGCTCTATAGCACCTTGGCTATTCCGCCGTACCGTATAAAGTTCGCCATAGTCGATATATGCTTGCCTTTCGACTTACTCGCCTTTTAATACAAGGGAGCCCCCGAAAGCAAGCAGTAGTTGTTGTGGCTATCTTAGATGGATCTACGGAAAAGTTACAGACTTTCCAGCTTAGGCTTAGCGACTATGGATGGATCGGGGTAAGAAGTGCTTACCGTCGAGGAGAAACATATACAATTCACCAAACACCTTCACTCCTTCTGACGCGCGATGCTGAAGAAAAGCTGAAGAATGCCTGCCTACAATTTTCTGTATGGACGATTTCCCGTCTCAGGTTTCGGTATACCGGCTGCGAATTATTCGAATCGGTAGTTAACTTATTTATGATTTTTTTTTTTATTTATAATGTATTTCTTAGCTCCTTTTTGCCATAGAGAGTAGTACTCCATTCGAGCTGCATTACATACGCCATGGCAACAGCACTAAGTCACGTTCGAAACATACAAGAATCAGACTGCCATGCTCATATTTTCTTAAGATGTTGAAGACGCCTTTTGTTATAAGTTTTCACGTATTTTGTTATTATAAGATTCTTGTTAACAAATCTGTTATGCTGCCCTAAATTTTAAAATCCTTCATTTTATGAGTTGGATACGTCAAAGCTATTAAAGGAAGTAATATGATGCATTAAAATTTAGCGTAGCCATACTCGTTCTGTTAAAAAACAATAACAGGACTACGATTGGTCGTGAAGCCCAACGGTGCGATACTCTATATGAAAGAGAAATTTTTTGATTTTAAGTAATTCTTTAGGGGAAGTGGTGGAGGGGGTGACGACATTGAACTACTTTTTTCACATCACGCTAGAGTTGCCACTAAAATGTTTTATAGAAAATTTAGAATTAAAAAATTGAATAGGTACTGAGAAAATTAGTGTATTCGATTTAGTGAAATTGTCCAATTTGTATGGGAGGTGGTAGAAGGAGGGGCGAGTTCTTAACGACTTTTTAGAAATAACCGAAAACATCATTTTTTGACATGTTTTAAATTGCAGATCAATAGCATTCAAGCTTTTCAGGAAAATCGACTCTTTGTGAAGCTGTGAAATTGTGTCAGATTGTATGGGAGGGGGTAGAAGTAGTGAAACTAATCGTCGAATTTTTTCTGGTCTTACCAATAATCTATACATATTAATATAATTGTAGTGTCTGTCTGTTATTTGCTTATAAATGGCTATAAGTTAGTTTTTTGAGTTATTTTAGCACTAACTAAGCATAAAACACATTTTTGAAATTTTTGTCTGTCTGTCTGTCCGACCGCTTTTCACGCACAAACGGCTGAGCCGATTGTAATGAAGCTTGCACAGTTTGTTAAGTGTCCATCGTAATGAAATCTGCTTTTGGTTTCATTTCACTCCCCTCACGCCTTCTATCCCCTCCCATACAAAGTGACTACTTTTCAAAATATATATTAATCAAATTTTCTTGGAAATTATAAAAGCTAATAATTTGAAATTTGGTATATATTATTTCTATTATAAATACATTTTTTTTGTATACAAATTGTTTGAGTTTCCTCACTCCTTTTACCACCTCCCATACAAACTAGAATTTTTATGAATCACTTTACACCAAATTTCTCAGTACGTGTAACTTCCATCGAGCTAAAATGTTGTATTAAATCCTTAATTAACATCAGTATTAATATCGGGAAAAAATTAACCTACTAGCTTCACTCCTTCTACCCCCTCCCATACAATGTGACACAGTTCCACGACTTCACAAGAATTTGATTTTCTTGAAAAATCTGAATGTTACTGATCTGAAATTTAAAATGTATCAATTACATGATGATTATAGTTGTTTTTCAAAAAATCACTAAAAATCCCCACACTTTCCACCACCTCCTCTACAAACTGCAGTTTTTCATGAAATACTATAAACCAATTTTCTCAGTACGTATAACTTTAATCCAGCTAAAATTTTGTGCTAAATCCTTAATTAGCATTATTATTAATGTCGGGAGAAAATTAACCGATTAACTTCACTGTTTCTACCTTCTTACATACAATGTAACACAATTCCACGACTTTACGAAAATTCGATTTTCTTGAAAAGTGTGAATGTTACTGATCTGAAATTTAAAATATATCAATTGCATGGTGATTATAATTGTTTCTCGAAAAATCACCAAAAACCCCCCACTCCTTCTACTACCTCCCATACAAATTGCACAATTTCATTAAATTCAATGCACTAAGTTTCTCAGTACCTAATCAATTTTTGAAACTTAAATTTGGTACAAAACATTTTTATAGCTACTCTAGCATGATGTGAAACAAATTAGTTCAGTGCTGTCACCCCTTCTACCACTCCCCATACAAAATTTCTTAACACTGCAAAAATTTCGATTTCATCTATACATAGTATCGTATGATTGGGCTTTACGCACAATCGTAGTTCTGTTATGTTTATACTCTAGATGAAATCTGAGAGTATATTGTGTTTGCCTTACCGTTTGTAACGCTAAGAAATAATGCTCGCACAGAGCCGCCAATGGTACAGAAATATTTGTTGTCGCTCAAAAACTTCGATTCCGAGTTGCTGTCTGTCCGTCTGTCTACAGCATAACTCTCGAACGCTTTGAGCTATCGTGCTGAAATTTGTTGTGTGTCATTTTTAGCAAAAAATAAACTTTAAGTTCGTGAACGGGCCACATCCCCCTACTCCTTCTACCCCCTCCCACACAAATTTCACGAAATTCCGAAATATACAGAAATTGAATTTTCTTTGAAACTATTTAAGCTATCGATTTGAAATTTGGGTCAAAGTATTATAATACAAATGTCATTAATATGACAGAATATTGATCCGATCCCGTTACTCCTTCTACCTCCTCCCATACAAATGCATAATTTTGAAAAATGAGTTTATCGATTTTCATTGTTGAAAGTTATAAAAACGAATTTTTGCCAGAAATAATTTTATTATAATTCCAATCAGAATTGAAAAAATTATCAACTTCACCTCACTCCTTCTACCCTTTCCCATACAAATTTCACGAAATTTTGAAATTTAAATTAAATTATTTTTCTTCGAAACTATTAAAGCTATCAACTTAATATTTTGCATAAAGTATAAAAATAAAAATATCAATAAGGAGAAAAAAATGTGTTTTGATCCGTACACTCCTTCTACCCCCTCCCATACAAATGCATAATTTTTGTTAAATGCATTGTATCGATTTCCATTAAAACTAAAAAAAGTATAAACTTAAAATTTTGCCAGAATTTGTTTTTTAATAACTGCAATAAATACTAAAAAAAATTATCAGCTCCTCTTCACTCCTTTTACCCCCTCCCATACAAATATCTGTATTATAAATTCAAGAAAAGCATTTCTCATTCGAATATATTAGAACTATCGAATTTGAAATTGAATCAAAGCATGGTGATAAGGATGATGATAAGCAGTTTCAAAATCACCTTAAACGCTCCACTTTCTCTGCCACCTCCCATACAAATGCCTCAATTTCAGGAAAACTATGTCCAATGGAAAATAATGAAAGCTACAAACGTTAAATTCAGTACGAAATATTTTGCATGCCACATTAGGTGTCATATCCAAAAATTACAAACCTTCCTCCTTTACGCCCAATCATAATTCTTTTATGTTTTTAAGCTTAATGTTATTTTATATGTTTTTTTTTTTAAATAACGCCAGCTACAATTATTCACATGTCCTTAACGCTCTTCAACACGTATATGATCTCAAATCACGGGTTTGATTTGATCACTAGCCTGTCCCGTAAAAATGGGAGTATCATGCTGTCATTCTTAAAAATGGTTCTGATTACAACAAAATACAAAACATTTTCTTCAAAGAGCCATTAAAGTAAGCAGATTATACATCCCATATAATGTATTACTAACTACACTCTCAAAAATTGCTTATTATTGCTATTTTTACGCGGACGAAGTCGCGGGCGTTTGCTAGTTCTAAATAAATATTTAGTGCACAATTTCAGCTTGAGTAAATTTGTTTATGGTATTTCATGAAAAAGTGCAATTTGTATGGGAGGGGGTAGAAGGAAGGGGAGGACTAAAATAACTTTTATACAGTAGATTTGAATCACTATGGAAGTAGTTCATTTCAAATTTCAGATCAATAGCATTTATACTTTTCGAAGAAATTCGTTTTTGTCAAATTGCGAAATCATGTCATTTTGTATGCCCCTGCCCATACAAAGGAAGAAGGGGTAAAGCTAATCATCCAATTTCTTTTCATTTTACTAATAATTCTAAGTAAATATTTGGTGCACAATTTCAGCTCGATAAATTGTATACGCACTGAATTAATTGGTCTAGCGCATTTTATGCAAAACCACAGGTTGGTGTGGGAGGTGGTGGAAGGAGGGGGAGGATACAAATAATTTGTATACAGTAGATTAGAACCATCATAAAAGTATTACATCCCAAATTTCAGATCAATAGCATTTATACTTTTCAAATTACGAAATTGTGTAATTTTGTATAGGGAGGGGTAGAAGGAGCGGAACGATTTGCCACGTTCACGAACTTGACCTTACTTTTTTGTCAAAAACGAAGTGTACAAAATTTTAACTATCTGTCTGAACGCGTTCACAAGCTAGAGAGGACACAGACGGATGGATGGACAGACAGAAAGACGATCGGAAGGATGGACATCCGGTTTTGAGGTTTTTGAGTGATTATATGAACTTCTGTATCATTCATTTTTTTCTCCAAGCCTTATTTCTTGGCGTTACAAACTTTGTGGAAAACTTATATTACTCTCAAATTTCATCTAGAACATAACAGGTCCACGATTGGGAGTGAAGCCCAATCGTGCGATACTCTAGACGAAAGAGAAATTTTTTGATTTGAAGAAATTTTGCAGAGGAAGTGGTACAGGGGTTGACGACATTGTACTAATTTTTTCTCATCACGCTAAATTTGCTATCAAAATGTTTTATACAAAATTTAGGATTCAAAACCTTGAGAAAATAAATATAGATATAATTATATTTAGTAAAATTGTGCAGTTTGCATGGGAGGTGGTAGAAGGAGGGGCGAGTTCTTCAAGACTTTTCAGAAATACCTATAAACATCATGCTTTTGAAATGTTTTAAATTGTAGATCAGTAGCATTCATACTTGTCAGGAAAATCCACTTTTTGTAAAGTTATGAAATTATGTCAGATTGTATGAGAGGAAGTAAACTTAATAGTCTAATATTTTTTGGCCTTACTAATAATTCTAAATAAATATTTAGTGCATAATTTCAGCTCGATAAATTTTATACGTACTGAGTAAATTTGTTTATAGTATTTCATGGAAATTACAGGCTGCATTGGAGGTGCTGGAAGGAAGGGGAGGACTTAAGTAATTTTTAAATAGTAGATTGAAATCATTATAAAAGTAATATAAACTGCCAACAAGTCGGGCGAAACTTTATTATTCTTGGGACAAGTTGCGGATAAGTGGAAAGTCAATAAGCAGGTTAGAGTGGTTAGGGAAGACTAAGTGAAAGGGAGTTCTTGGGCAGGGTTGTTGTCAATTTAACAATTTTTCATTCGTTTCTGCAAGTTTGGGTTTTTATGAGGGGAGGAGGAGGGGCAATAGTAAGGGTGGGTGAATGTTAATAGCTTTTTAATTAATTGCTTGGATCACGTCCAATATTTCCTGTATAGAATATGTTTCATAGACGAAATTGCATACAATTTTCATAAAATTCGGTGTATTTTACATTCACGAAAACGAACATTTGTATGTGAGGGGGTAGAGAAGGTAGGAGAATCGTAAAATTTGATATGTAGTTTTATTTCGCTTCTCTTCTTGTAAGGTGCTTGTACATAATTTCTAGTTCGTAGCTTTTAATATGTTGGGTTATTAGTTGATTTAATGAAATTGGCCGAAGTCATAGTTTTGTATGGGAGGGGGTAGAAGCGCAAGCGCGATTTCAAAACTTTTAACGTAATTTCATTTCAATTATTTTTGTAAGTTTTTATGCAAACTTTCAAATTGATAGCTTTTAATAGTTAAGTGATAATTGGTTTCTTACAAATGGTCGAAAAAAATAATTTTGTATGGAAGGGGGTAGAAGTTTTAAACGTTTTCAACCACTTAATATTTTATATATTTAGAGATTTTTTTTAAAATACATTTTGCAAATTTTCAAATTTCTACCTTAAAATTTCACTCAAAAATTTTCAGTTTATGTGTTTTTTTCAAAGCACATGAAACACCTTGTGCACGTTAGACCGGAGGGGTCGGTTTATAACAATTATGGATCAAGTTATTATTATTTTTCTATGTATATCATGGATACATCTACCACAAGCAAAATTTAAACTTTTTATCTTTCACCAGAGCCCTAAAAATCACTTAAAATTTTCGACATACTTATCACTTCCCTCTTACACCACCCAACTTAAATATTTTACCAAAATTAATTACTATGTAGTTCTACAAACTGATAAATTTTGGATTTGATATCTTTTTTTTTGAGATATAAGGATTTGTAATTTTGAAAAGTGCGCCATTTTTGAAATGCTCCCCATTTCCCCCCACTATTATTATTTCAGCATATTATATTTTGTTTGTATTTTCCTCGTATAGCTTCATATATATTACAAGTTTCAATTACATAACTTAAGAGATAGTTGAGATATTCATTTTAAAATGGTTTTCTTTGCAAACCCCTCCCCCCTCCCCTGACCCTCGCCCAAACAATAATTAACCACGCTCTAAGCTGATTCCGGTGGAACATTATGCCAACTTAATGGTCCCAAAATATGAATTTCTTACAAGAAGTAATTTCGAAGATATAATCATTTCGGCTGACAATTTGTTTTTAGCCCCCGCTTTTCGGACGCCAATGAATAAAACAATTAAATTATTTTTAGAGTTTGTCCCACAACCCTCTCTATATCTCTAATGATTTCAAACTTCCTATCTGCATTCGTGGTGGAGATATTAGCAAGTGTAGTTTTAGACTTTCTCCCTCCCCCCGCCTCCCCCTTCAACCTAACACCTCCTGAAATTTAGAAAATAGAGCTCACTTACCCAATCATATGTACGGCGTACGGCGGACGGAGTACGGCGGGTCCGATTTTTTTTTTTGCATTTTTAAAAGTTTGCTACCCTGAAATTTTTATTTTTCGCGTTTCATGACTACATTAGCCTAAAAATGCAAAAACAAACATAACAGAATTATGATTGGGCTTTAAGATACTCTAGATGAGATGGAAATGACTTTAATATACCGGAAAATATGTCATCTCAAATTCTTTCGAATAGTGAATAAAGACTTTTGCATAGGAGGTGGTAGAAGTAGAGGGGAGGTTTGTATTTTTCATATATGACACCAAACATGACATGCATAATGTTTTTGCCGAATTTACAGTTTTTAGTTTTCATTATTTTTAAAGAAATTGGTCATAGTTTTCCTGAAATTGGGGCATTTGTATGGGAGGTGGCAGAGAAAGTGGAGCGTTTAAGATGATTTTGAAACTGCTTATCATCCTCCTTATCACCATGCTTTGATTCAATTTTAAAGTCGATAGATCTCATATACTTGAAGGAGAAATGCTTTTCTTGAATTTATAATACAGACATTTGTATGGGAGGTGGTAGAAGGAGTGAACCGGAGCTGAGAATTTTTTCTAACACTTATTTCAATTATTAAGAAACAAATTTTGGCAAAATTTGAAGTTTATACTTTTTCTAGTTTGAATGGAAATCGATAAAATGCATTTAACAAAAATTGTGCATTTGTATGGGAGGGGGTAGAAGGAGTGTACGGATCAAAACAAATTTTTTTTCATATTATTAATATTTCTATTTGAATACTTCATACAAAATTTCAAGTTGATAGCCTTAACAGTTTCGAAGAAAAATAAAATAATTTAAATTTCAAAATTTCGTGAAATTTGTATGGGAGGAGGTAGAAGGAGTGAGGTAAAGTTGATAATTATTTTTAAAACTAATTGCAATTATAGTAGAGCTAGTTCTGAAAAAATTTCGTCTTTTTAGCTTTACTAGTTTCAATGAAAATCCAAAATATATATTTCTCAAAATTGTCCATTTGTATGGGAGGGGGTAGAAGGAGTGAGGGGGTCGGGTCAATATTCTGTAATATTATTGACATCTACTTTATTATACTCTGACGTAAATTTCAAGTTGATAGCTTAAATAGTTTCAAAGAAAAATCAATTTCTTTTTATTTCATGAAATTTGTATGGGAGGGGGTAGAAGGAGCAGAGGGATGTAGCCCATTCACGAACTTAAATTTACTTTTTTGATAAAAATGACACACAAAAATTTTTAGCACTATAGCTCAAAACTTTCGTGAGTTATGCTGTAGACAGACGGACAGTCGGACAGACGGACAGACAGCAACTCGGAATCGAGGTTTTTGAGCGACAACAAATATTTCTGTACCCTTGGCGGCTCTGTGCGAGCGTTATTTCTTAGCGTTACAAACGGTAAGGCAAACACAATATACTCTCAGATTTGATGTAGAGTATAAAAATCCGTCCCGCCGTATGCCGTACATATCGACTCATATCTCCGAGACCGTTAAAGGTAGAATGTTCGTTTTCGGGTGGATTGTTGATTGGGTAAGTGATCTCTATTTTCTAAATTTTGAGGGTGTTAGGTGGAAGGGGGAGGCGGGGGATCGGAAAAGTCGAAAACTACACTTGCTAATATCTCCACCACGAATGCAGATAGAAAGTTGAAAATCAGTAGAGATATAGAGAAGGTTGAGGGACAAACTTTAAAAATTACTTAATTTTTTAATCCATTGGCGTCCGAAAAGGGGGGGCTAAAAACAAATTGTCGGCCGAATTGTTTTTTCAAATGATTATATCTTCGAAATTACTTATTGTACAAAACTCATATTTTGGGACCACCAAGGTGGCATATAGTTCCATCGAAATCAGCTTAGAGAATGGCTAATTATAGTAAGGGGGAGGGTCAGGGGGGGTGCAAAGAAAAACACTTAAAAATGAATAAAACTATCTCTTAAGCTATGTAATTGAAACTTAAAACATATATTAAGCTATACTAGGAAAATACAAAAACAATATAACATGTTGAAATAAAAGTAGTGGTGGGAAATGGGGAGCATTGCAAAAATGGCGCACTTTTCAAAATGACAAATCCTTATATCTCAAAAAAGAGTACAGATATCAAATCGAAAATTTGCCAGACTGTAGAACTACGTAATGGTTAATTTTGGTAAAAATCTTAATTTGGAAGGTTTAAGGGGAGGGAGGTGATAAGCAAAAATGTCGAAAATTTTGAGTGATTTTTTTAGGGCTCTGGTGAAAGATACAAAGTTTAAATTTTGCATGTGGATACGTCTATTTGATGTACATAGAAAAATAATAATAACTTGATCCATAATTGTTATAAACCGACCCTTCCGGTCTAACGTGCACAAGGTGTTTCATGTGCAACCGCGCTTGCCCTTCTACCCCCTCCCATACGAAACTATGATTTCGACCAATTTCATTAAATCAACTAATAACCAACAAACTAAGAGCTACGAACTTATAATTTTATACAAGCACCTTACAAGAGAAGCGAAATAAAACTATACCTCAATAGATACCTAGATAGATCAATATTTATAATTTTCAAGAAAATTGGAAAAGATATGATGTCGCATTCTATGAGAGGGGGTAAAATATAATAATAATATCCCTGATATTAATTATAATACTAATTAAGGATTTGGTACTAAATTTGACATCGATAAATTTTATACGTACTGAGTAAATTGGTTTAAAGTATTTCACGAAAAGGTGCAGTTTGTATGGGAGGATGTGGAAGGAGAGGGAGGACGCAAATAATTTGTATAGGATAAATTGAATTCATCATGAAACTAATATATCCCAAATTTTCGGCTAATAGCTTTTATACTTTTCGAGCAAATCCATTTATTATCGAATTGCGAAATTGTGTCATTTTGTATGGGACGGGGTAGAAGGTGTGAAGCTTATCGTCTAATTTTTTTTGACCTCACTAACAATTCTAAATAAATATTTAGTGCACAATTTTAGCTCGTTAAATTTTATACACTCTAAGTAAATTGAGAGTATTTCACGAAAAAGTACAGTTTGTATGGACGGTGGTGGAAGGCGAGGGAGTACATACATATTTTTTTACAGTATTGAAATTGTCATAAAAGTAATATATTCGAAATTTCAAACCAATAGCAATTATAGTTTTTGACCAAATCCGTTTATTGTCAAATTGCGAAGTTGTGTCATTTTGTATGGGAGGGGGAAGAAGACGTGATCCGATTTGGCCCGTTCGCAAACTTGACCTTACTTTTTTGTCAAAAACGACGTGTAAGGAATTTTAACTTTCTCCAACTAGAGAGCGAACGGACGGACGGACATTCGGTTTTGAGATTTTTGAGTGATAATGTTAATTTCTGTATCATTTATTTTTTTCTCTTAGCCTTATTTCTTAGCGTTACAAACTTTAGAGCAAACTTATAATACTCTCAGATTTCATCTAGAGTATAATAATTCGGCTAGTTATAAATGTATTTGAAAGAAAATTTAATAATAATACCAGCTTTCCGTCATGATCCGTACTTCATATAGCGTAGTTTAATTCTTAATAAAAAACGCAGGGTACCTCTATGCATTGCTGAATTGAAATTCAATGAAGTCATCTTGAGGATTCCATTCCGGACGTTCTACAGGTGACCTCTTGTTATATCTGACTGATCGTTGGAACTCTTGCATCCATAAATTTGGCGAAGGTCAAGTTCTGGCACTTGTCATCGCTAAAGCATTTAACTGAGTTTGGCACAAATGTCTCCTAGTGAAGCTCAAAGCAGTCGACTTTAATAATAACGTTGTAAAATGGATTGCGAGTTTGTTATATGAACGCACCATACAAGTCGTAATGGATGGCGTGTCATCTTCACCCTTTTCAATAGATTTCGGAGTCCCCCAAGGCTTTGTTTTATCATTCACACTCTTTCTCATTTTTATCAATGACCTTCTGTCATCGACGCTCAATCCGATACAATGCTTTGCAGATGGCAGTACCCTACATAACATCTATGAATTGGATTCGATAACTAATGCTCACCGTGTCCCGGTAGCTTCTAAACGTGCCGATCTACAAAGGTCTACCATATTTCCCTTAAACGTTATGTTCGAACGTTGGTTTCTAATGTAACCTTCGGTAGTGTTCAACTAGGGTCTTCCAAATACTTCTCACTCGTTGGCATTAAAATAAATAGCCATCTTAATTGGAATCGACAAGAATGTCGTCGAGTAGAGTTGTAGCGCTCGGCTCGAGCGAAAGGGCAGGCAGTCGTTACTAGTGTTAGGATTCTGGGATCACTGATACCAAATCGTAGAATTTTTTAATGTTTGAGGTGATAAATGAGATTTTTTTATCAATTTGTTGAAAAAAATTTCGATTTAATAAAAGTTATTTCCTTCATATTGTCGTTTTATTTATGTTAGTGTTTAAAGGGATGTTCTACTTACAAGAGGAATAATGAAAAAATCGGACTTTGTATCATTGTATTGATACACGTACGTAAGTATTGATACACGTACGTAGGACATTCCCAATTCACAAGCAATTTCTTGTGACATATAGTTACTGCATGGGGACTAGAGGCGATTCCTTCTCATTGAATTTATGGTTTGCAAAACTGGTTTCCCCATTCCTGGAACATGATATGGCGGTATTTCAAATAAACGAGTACCTAGTAACGAATAAAATTTAACGATTACTTTCCTTAAAGTAACGTACTGTTACCGAAAGTAACGAAATTGACACCACTAGTTTGAAGACAGGACGCTGCAAAGTCATTTTTTAATTTTAGTTCTCGGGATTGGGATTGCGAGGGTGTGGCTTTTTTTTCAAATATTGCATTTTTGAAGGGGGATGCGTGAGCGAAGGTGGCAGATCACAATAAAAAATATTTTTAATTTTTTCTAGAACGGGGTTGCGGGGCTCTCGGAGCTTAGAGTACAATTCTTACTGCAAGGTGTGACAGCTGCGCAACCTCCTTGGTGCTGAAGAAGGTAGCGAACACTTTAAACGGGGTGATCGGAATATAAATTTTTTTTTTGAGATGGAGTGCTGTAAACACGATTTGTTTGGACGGTTTTTTTTTCTGGGCAATTTTTCGATTAAAAATTCCAAGAAGTTAAATTATGAATTGCTGGGTCGACGATGTCTCTTGGATCATTTAACTTATTTTTTTTTCTTTTTTTAAATCATAGAAATAACAGCCAATATACTCCTCCCACTCCTTACTGCGGCGTTGCGGCGTGGAATGAAGAAAGATATCAAGCTGAATGGAATGAGGACGTCATTGTGGAAATTTCGATGAAAGACGACCTTCGCGATTCTGGCAATTGACTTGGCTAATGTAATTCCAATATGATGTTGTAGAGAGCGCTGTCGAGCTTTGGCAGGCTGGATTCCGTAAAAAATCGTATTGTACAGACCAAACAACTACCCTACGGATAATATTGCAATTCCTTTAACAAAGGCATTGTTCAATTCCTTCGATAAGCGTATGGTGAATCCCTACATAGAATTACCCTTTTGCACAATCTTATTTATATGCAAGCTAAAATCAAGTTTATAGTCAAATATACACCTAAGTTAATTATAAAGTTGATACGATCCAAAATACGATCAATGAAACTATATATTATTGTAAACAGTGAGACTTTCCTAGTAAATGACATAACATGACATTTATTCATATTCAAACGAAGATCATTGTAGCGACACCAATCACTAAAATTAATCAAATCTTCCTGAATAAAATTGTAAAAGTTGGAACTAAGAGCCCTAAGGATCTTAATATCGTCTACATAAATAAGTGCTTCCGAGTATTTAAGAACAGAGGCAACATCATTAATGGCCAGGACAAACAAAAGTGGCCCCAAATGATTTCCTTGAGGAAGACCAAAATGCGCAGTAAATGACTTAGAAGTGCAATCACGAAAGAGAACTTGATAAGTTCTATTAAATAGATATAACTTAATCCATTTAATAAACCATGTAGGAAAACCCAACATGTCTAATTTCAAAAAAATAATGGAATGGGGTAATTTATCGAAAGCCTTACTAAAATCAGTATAGATGCAATCCACCTGCTTACCCTCCTCAATATTTACAATGGATTTATTCGCATATTCCATCAAATTAGTAACTGTTGACCTATTTTTGACAAATTATTCACTACAGACTCAAACAGCTTTGGAATAGCTGACAGTTTAGCTATTGGACGATAGTTGACAACAGCAGATTTTGAACCACTTTTGTGAGTCGGTATGATAACGGAGGCCTTCCGTACGATCGGGAAAATCTCAGTTTTCAGGGACCTTTGAAAGAGGAGGGAGAGTGGCTCAGCAATAGAGAAACAGCAGCGTTTAAGGACAACTGCAGGAACTCTATCTGGGCCAGGAGAAGAAACATTTCCATAAGGCGAGAAATATGGTTATATATATCACTAGCAAACGCCTGCGACTTCGTCCGCGTAAAAATAGCAATAATAAGCAATTTTTGAGAGTGTAGTTAGTAATACATTGTGTGGGATATATAATCTGCTTACTTTAATGGCTCTTTGAAGAAAATGATTTGTATATTGTCAGAAGAATGAAAGCATGATACTCCCATTTTTATGAGACAGGCTCGTGATCAAATCAAACCCGTGATTCGAGATCATATACGTGTTGAAGAGCGTCAAGGACATGTGAATAATTGTAGCTGGTGTTATATAAAAAAAAACAAATAAAATAACATTAAGCTTAAAAACATAACAGGACTACGATTGTGCGTAAAGCCCAATCATACGATACTATGTATAGGTGAAATCGAAATTTTCGCGGTGTTAAGAAATTTTGTATGGGGAGTGGTAGAAGGGGTGACAGCACTGAGCTAATTTGTTTCACATCATGCTAGAGTAGCTATAAAAATGTTTTGTACAAAATTTAAGCTTTAAAAATTGAGTAGGTACTGAGAAACTTAGTGCATTGAATTTAATGAAATTGTGCAATTTGTATGGGAGGTGGTAGAAGGAGTGGGGGATTTTTGGTGATTTTTCGAGAAACAACTATAATTAACATGCAATACTTTAAATTTTAGATCTGTATCATTCACACTTTTCAAAAAAATCGAATTGTTATATAGTCGTGGAATGTGTCTCATTGTATGGGAGGGGGTAGAAGGAGTGACGAGTAGCTTCACTCCTTCTAATTTTTTTCCCGATATTAATAATAATGCTAATTAAGGATTAAGTTCAAATTTTTACCTCGATGAAATAAATGTACGGACAAAAATTCATTTAGAGTATTTCATGAAAAAGTGCGGTTTACATGGGAGGTGGTGGAAGGAGAAGGAGGTTTTTCATGAATTTTTGAAAAACAACTATAATCATCATGCAATTGATACATTTTAAATTTCAGATGAGTAACATTCAGACTTTTCAAGAAAATCAAATTCTTGTGAAGTCGTGAAACTGTGTCACATTGTATGGGAGAGGGTAGAAGGAGTGAGTCTAATCGGTTAATTTTTTTCCCGATATTAATGATAATGTTAATTAAGGATTTAATACAACATTTTAGCTCGATGGAAGTTACACGTAGTGAGAAATTTGGTGTAAAGTGATTCATGAAAAAGTGTAGTTTTTATGGGAGGTGGTGAAAGGAGTGAGGAAACTCAAACAATTGAGAGTTGTTTCTGTCCTATGCCCCTATCGGGGGTCTTAACAGGAATTTGATTAATTGATACCAGACAAAGTAGTTGAAGCATTACCTATAAAGTTATCAAAGTAAGACGTGTCAGGGATAAAGTTATTACCAGAAAAAGAACCACTGAAGAATGTGACAAAAAATTACAAATAGTAAATTGATCATTACTATTGTTGACAAGGAATTGAAAAGAACCATCAGATTTACAATTTACAATTTAACAAATTTCCAAAACTTCAAAGGATCTCTAATAATATCCGACTGCACTTAAGTAAATATTCAGAGTACAAGCCAGTCGATAAATCTTTGAATAAGTCATAATATTCTTCATACAAATGAAAATCAGTGTCATTCTTTGTCCTAGCATACCTATTTCACGCAGCATTACGAGAGTTGCGAATCGCACGCAGCTCACTCGTGTACCAAGGATACAACAATGAGATATTCTTCCAATAAGTAAAAGGAACTGAAGCAAAAAAAAACATCGCCAACCAAGCTCTGGATTTTACTCCTCATGGAAGACGTTGGGGTAGTCGACCACGTAGCCTAAAGTTGAGCAGAAGGCCAGACAAATGAACAAGTCCTGACGACAACTAAAGGCCGTTGGTCAGGATCACACATTGTAGAAGAGAACCGTTTCTATTCCATGTCATAGTGGCTCTTAACAGGAAATTGATTGATTGCCCATCGCAGTCTCACTTTGTGAGTTAAAAAACTCAGACTGAGAATTCAGAAGGGCACAGTTTCAAGTTGAACAAAAAGCTGTAGAAAAATTATCGTAAGCCATTTACGATATTTTTCGGAAAATCATAAATTACCTCCTCAATCTATTACGAAACTCCTTCTTTAGCATTCATGGTGTTAGTTACCATTCTTAGTACCATTACTCGAAAAAAATACATTAACTATGAACCAAAATGATAAAGTACTCTACTATTGAAATGACGTGTGTTTTATCCATATCTTAGCGCTCCAAAATTCACATTATATCAAAATGCTAAGCCATATCTACCACGCTAACGAGACTTAAAAGTTTCTCGCACCAAGATCGGCGATTTGCTGAAGGTTCAACAGCGATGGAAGAACCTTCTTAAGCAAGGGCATAGCTCTCGTCGCAGAAGAAGAACATTAGAGGTATAGAGGTGCATCCCAACAACGAACGGCAAGTGTCCAACTGTTTAGATAAGATATTGCCGGGTACTTGTTCGTTGTCATCTCCGAAGAAGCTGCAGAGAATTTTTTGAAATCGTGGCATGCTGTTCATCTTTAAGTTTAAGGCACATATAGAGGTACTTCTTCTCGAGGAGATATCACTTCCTTGGTGCGCCTTAGAGAGCCATGGCAGTGATGATATGCAAAGAATTCGTGAAGCCTAAGAGCTAGGGCTCTTAAGTATTTCAGATGGGTTTCATGGTCGGGATGGGACACTGATGTACATTATTTGCCATATTGCATAAAAGTCTAGATGCTTCCTTATGTAGTAGGTACTTCGGGCGCATTGAGATACACCTAAGGGAATCTGCGCACCCATCCAAGCCATATTGTCCTCAGCGTGCACGATCTTTCTAAGTAAGTGATATTTGATTGCATCCAGGCTAGAAAAAGACGAGAAAGACGACGAAGAAGAAGTGCTGGCCCAAATGCTTTTCTGTCTGCATCATGATATTATTTTCAGTCCATTTAATTTTTTGTGTGAGAGCGAAGTCAGTTTTATATGGTCGAGTATATCTTTGGTATCTTTCTGTATCCTCTAATGACAACAATAGATAGAACAATTTATCATAAGCGATATATAAGTCGTTCCCGCGCCATCTACCTATATGGGAGTTAATGCCGGCCTTTTCAGCCTTTAAAGACCATCATGAATCCAATTTTGTGCAGAATTTTCATGCCTTTCAACCTTATGACAGCCCATTCAGTATCATCTTTCCTCCATACCGATATCCAAACCACGAGTATCTCTATAATATCCAAGTGGTGTTGCATTTTTTCCAGATATTAATGCTCCTGTCAAGATGTAATTTACCGTCAAGAATAATTTAAGCGTGCGAAGAAAGAGAATATTCCGCGCGAATCATTTGATGACTTTTAATGGTCTTATTGTTCTTCATTTTCAACAGCATCATAACATTTAGCATAATTACGGGGCGTCATAAAAACCTAAGAGTTCATTAAGATAATTAATGCCGCCTTGAGACAAAAATGATACGTCTAATTAGTAATTTGATGATTTAAACGATTAATTTAATGCTTGTTAGGTTTCTTCGAAGAAAATCATTCAAATTGGTGATCGTGGATTGATCATTCTGTAATGAAAAGATTGATAAGTATTGTCTAGCGATTCATCATATTCTTTAAATTTCACACCACCCATCATCATTGTGATGCCAATGTTTGCATTATTGATTTTTAATGAAAACAAATACTCCTGTAATTTATCTAAAGCTCATTAAAGGAAATGATTGATTTAATTTGCTGGTATTTTCAGCAAAATTATAGTTTCGAGTGTGCATTCGCTGCCTTCAAGGTACTGAATATCGAAATTACATGCTTTGTGCTTTAATAGTTAGGTCTACCTGAAATTTTCTTATACGTCTGCAAGGCCCACAAGAATTCTTCAATATCTAGTTAAAGTTCCTTCGATGGTCAAAAGATAGCGCACACAAACATAGAGAACAAAGGAAATAACTTTTGAATCATAGCAATGTTTTTGGAAAATGATCGTAATGATCTTGTTGTGTAAATTGCCGATCGATTCTTAGCAAAGGAAATAAATTCTTCTTCTACTTTTACAATGGCGCTACAGCCCAAATCTGACCTTGGCCTCCTGATATTCAGGTTCCTTAACATTTTTCATTAATTATTGTGTGGAAGAGTTGTTAGCCCTTCGCACAACCCTCTTCCTACGAATTTTTTCATTTTCGTCGATTGAGGTGACCAAGATATATCCAAGCAGGCAATGTGCTGGAATTATATATTGCGCCGACCGGGATTTGAACTCACAACCTTCATATTACAAGACCAACACGCTACCTGCTAGACTACACCGTAGCTTAGGAAATAAATTACGATCAAAAAATGGAGAGAATACCTTTTCGAATTGTCTCTCCCACTGAATTTTCCAAGTACGTATGTCGTAAATTCTTTTCTGTGGAAGTAAGAGACATGAAACAAACCCAATTTCAGTGTACGGCATGAAAATAAGCCCTGACACCATTCCTGCTCAGTCTTATGTAGACCTCCTGAATTCGAAAATGGCCCCCGTTTTCCCCATTACCCGCCGTTTTCAAGGGTTTCCTTGCCCACCTATTTTTATCAGTTTTCCATAGTTTAGAGGAATGAAAAAGGTTATGAGGGCTCCCTTCCCCACCTATTTTTATCAATTTTCCAAAATTTAAAGGAATGATTATTTAGCAAGTATTATATTAGCTTTTAAATTCCGTTTGAGGGGTTAGAGAGGTGAAAAGGTCTAAAACATGAACATTTCCAGGAAGGAGGTAAAATTGGGGGAATTTACCCCCTTAAATAACTCCACCATAGCCGGTCTCAAGCCCGGTTGAGAAAGGAGGAGTTAGCATGGGCTTAACCTGAATGGCCAGTAACACCAGTACGTCGCAAGAAGTAGGCAAAAAGTATGACATAATTGGATTCGCCGTATAGCTGTGAGAACTCCGGCATGTCATATTTAACTGAAAACTCTCACCCTTTTTCTACCAGGGAGTAAAAAAAAGTAGGACCGGTCCTCCAGGTCGGGAGTTGGGCGAGGCGCCGACAACGCATCACCAGAAAAAAAAGGATGGACTCAACGGCAACGATCCCGCAAACGCAAAATGGACTACTCTTTTGGATCTTGGGATGTTCGATCCTTTTTTAGGACCGGACCTCTGAAAGAGTTCCTCGAAGAAGTTGCAAAACACAACATCAACATAACTGCTATTCAAGAAACGAAATGGCTCGGTAACGAAATCATGGACGTGAGGTCAAACACAATCTATCCAAGTGGAAAATTGTCGGGAAGCAGAGAGTTTGGAGTCGCTTTTGTCGTTGACAAAAAATTTAAACAGCAGGTCACACGCTTCAACCCAGTAAGTGAAAGATAGTTTGCAATCCGAGAAAAGATTAAATTTTTCAACACTTGGTTGATCAACGTCCATTCACAGAAAACAAGGACAATATAACTAAAGACGAATTTTATGCCACCTTAGAGACAACCTATAATTCACTGCAAAAGTCGGACAGGAGGAGGCTCATAGAGGAACAACATAACATAACCAACGACAATGGCCAAAGTGCTATTGATTTCGCAAGCAGCAAAAATATGATAGTACCAGATGGTCACACCTTCAACCAAATAGACCACATTCTAATTGAGAAAGGGTTGCTTCCAGTATACTTGATATACGAAACTTCCGCAGTGCGAATTGTAACTCGGATCACTATATAGTCAGAGGTAAGTATCGATGCCGAATAGCTTGTCGCATATATTCGAAAATAAGTAAAGCTGGCAAATTGAATGTGGACAAGCTTAAAGACGAAATGGTGGCGCAGTCTTACATGTCGGCATGTAATAATAATATATGAAAACATCCAAAGTATGCCAGTGGAAAATGTCTGGATAAAAATACGAGACGGCATCAAATCTTCCGCAGAAGAAATATTAGGATATCACGGCGAAAAACTAATGATTGGTTCGACCAAGAATACCGCGATGCAATAGATAGAAAGAACGAGGCTTACAAAATTTTTACTGAATGACCAACACGAGGTAAAAAAGAAAGATATGACGAGCTTATGCGATATGCGAAAAAGACCTGAAGGCGAAAATAAAGGAAGTACCATAAAGACAAGATACAAAAAATGAACGACGATATAATACAAAATAAAACGCGGGACGCATACGCAATAGTAAAAGAGCTAAAAAAGGGATATAAGCCAAAAACCAGTCTCTTCAAGGACGTGAAGGGCAACATAATCAGCGACATGCAAGAAATCAAAAGGAGATAGGCTTCCTAATTTGAACATCTTCTCAATCCCACCCCCTTAGCACCGATCACGATTGATAACCTCTCAATTGAGGCTTCAACTGACAAAGAAGAACCGAAATCGACACTACCGACTCTTGCCGAAATCAAAGCAGCCCTATGTGACCAAAAATAAAGCAAAGCACCAGGAAATAACGAAATACCAATTGAACTTCTGAAAAAACGGTGGAAACTGTGTCGCTGAAATACGACACAACTTGATTAGTAAAATTTGGGCAGAGGAAATCATACCCGACGATTGGCGAAAAAGCATCATATGTCCAATTTACAAGAAAGGAGACAAACTCTTTGCTGTGAGAATTACAGAGGAATATCATGGTTGTGTACATCCAATAAAATACCCAGCAAACAATGAGAAATCACAGTGAACTCATAATGAAATCTTTATATGAATGTGAAATCACTTAAGGTTCATTTTGGCTTCTTTTTGAAGTCACGTCGAATCCACTATCGTACTAAAAACTTTACCCCAGACTGAAATCAGTATATGAATTCAGAAAAGCTTACGTAGGTGATGCAGAACTAAACTCAAAAAACGACATCGGAAAGATGCCACAGAATGGACCCACAACGTTATCAGTAACTGGTTAAGAACTGATTTCCATATTATCCATATTCAGAGCGTGAATTCATTTCATTTTTACTAAGTGACAAAAGTGTGAAAGGCTTAAAAGCATGTTCAGTAGTGATTCATACGAAGAAAAGAACCTGATTTATTCACAAGTTAATCAGTTTTTGAAACCGAAGTGAAACGAAATCTCAGCAAATGATTTCATATAGGCTTCATTTATTGAAATTTCACCAAATTGTTCGCTGGGTAATGACATAATTGCTGATATTGAATAATTGCTCGTCATCTTAAGCCCTATACTAATCAAATAATTGGCGAATACCAAGTAGCATTCAAAACCGGACAATCTATAACAGGCCAGATATTCTCGGTGAAACAGGTGCTTGAGAAATTCTGGGAATATAACACAGACGTGCACCATATTTTCGTAGATTTTAAACAAGCATGCTATAGTATCGACAGAAGCTAACTGTACCAAATCATGCTTGAATTTGGAATTCCCTCAAAACTAGTCCGACTAACAAGACTCATAATGACGAACACTGAATCCCAAGTGAGAATACAAACCGATTCCCCAACCAGCTTTCGAACGAAATGTGGTTTAAAGCAGGGAGATAGTCTAGCCCCCATGCTTTTCAACTTAGCACTAGAGTATATTGTCCGAAAAATCCCGGTCGACAACAATCGGACACTACTATTCAAGTCGACCTAACTAGTAGCATAGGCTGACGACATTAAAATCCTAGGAAAATCCTTCCCTAAAGGTATTTGCCAATCTTGACTCCACCGCAAAAGAAGTCAGGTTGCGCATTAACGAAAGCAAAACAAAAGTAATGACGCAAAGAAGAAGGAGAACACCAATCAGACAAAACATAACAATTGCGGAATATAATTTGTAGAGTGTGGACAACTTCATATATCTTGGGGATAATCTAGCAATAGACGGTAATGAAACAGACGAAATCAGACGACTGATAATACTAGCAAATAATATGCATATATCGGTTCTTCTAATAATGAAATCCAAAAAAATGCACTGGAAAAATAAGCTCCGGGTATATAAAACTATTATACGACCTGTGCTCTGTTATGGCAGCGAGATGTGGACAGTAACGCAAACTTCCGAAAAAACAGTTAACGCATTCGAAAGAAAGGTCCTCCGAAGAATCTTAGAACCAGTGAAGGAAGGAACGGAAAGGCGAATAAGATACAAACATGAGTTCAAAAAAATCTACGAGGAGCCAGATGAATCAACATTTATCAAGCTACGTAAACTGTAATGGGCTAGCCATGTAGAGTGAATGAAAGGCAGAAGAATCCCGAAACGTGCTTTTAAAGGCAAAGCGAGTAGTACTCGGCCAGTAGGTAAACCACGCAAGCCATGGAAGAACTCGGTGGTTGAAGACAGCAAAGCCATTTTAAATAAACTGCCAACAAGTCGGGCGAAACTTTATTATTCTTGGGACAAGTTGCGGATGTGTGGAAAGTCAATATGCAGGTTAGAGTGGTTAGGGAAGGCTAAGTGAAAGGGAGTTCTTGGGCAGGGCTGTTGTCAATTTAACAATATTTCATTCATTTCTGCAAGTTTGGGTTTTTATGAGGGGAGGAGGAGGGGTAAGGGTGGGTGGATGTTAATAGCTTTTTAATTAATTGCTTGAATCGCGTCCAATATCCTCTGTATAGAATGTGTTTCATAGACGAAGTTGCATAGAATTTTCATAGGATTCGGTGCATTTTACATTCACGAAACCAAACATTTGTATGGGAAGGAGTAGAGGAGGTAGGGGAATCGTAAAATTTGTGACGCAATTTTATTCCCTTTCTCTTGTAGTGTGCTTGTACAAAATTTCAAGTTCGTAGCTTTTAATTTGATGGTTATTAGTTGATTCAATGAAATAGGTAGAAATGATACTTTTGTATGGGAGGGGGTAGAAGGGCAAGCGCGATTTCAAAACTTTTAAAGGAATTTCATTTCAATTATTTTTATAAGTTTTTAAGCAAAATTTGAAATGGATAGCTTTTAAGAGTTAGCTGATAACTGATTTCTTAAAAATGCTCGAAAAAATAATTTTGTACGGGAGGGGGTAGAAGAGGTAGGGGAATTGCAAAATTTGTGACGCAATTTTATTTCCTTTCTTTTGTAAGCTGTTCGTACAAAATTTCAAGTTCGTAGCTTTTAATTAGTTGGTTATTAGTTGATTTAATGAAATTGGTCGAAATCATACTTTTGTATGGGAGGGGGTAGAAGGGCAAGTGTGATTTTGAAACTTTTAAAATAATTTCTTTGCAAATATTTTTATAAGTTCTTATGCAAAATTTCAAATGGATAGCTTTTAATAGTTAGGTGATAATTAATTTCTTAAAAATGGTCGAAAAAATAATTTTGTATGGGAGGGGGTAGAAGTTTTGAAGGTATTCAACCAGTTAATATTTTATACTTTTAAAGATTTTTTTTAAATGTATTTCCCAAATTTTAAAGTTTCTACCCTAAAATTACATCCAAAAATTTTCAGTTTTCGTGTTTTTTTCGTTGCACATGAAACAGCTTGTGCCCATTAGACCGGGGTGGTCGGTTCATAACAATTGTGGATCAAATTATTATTTTTTTTCTATGTATATCAAATAGATGTATTCACATGCAAAATTTAAAGTTTCTATCTTTGAGCAGAGTCCTAAAACATTCACTCAAAATTTTCGACATTTTTGCTTACCACCTCCCTCCCTTTACACCCCCTAACTTAAAATTTTTATCAAAATTATGAATTATGTAGTTCTATAATCTGACGAATTTTCAATTCGATATCTGTACTCAATTTTGAGATATAATTATTTCTAATTTTGAAAAGTGCACTATTTTTCAAATGCTCCCCATTTCACCCCACTACTATTATAACCAAATTTTATATTTTTTTTTGTATTTCGATAGTATAGCTTAGTATATGTTTTAAATTTCAATTACATAGCTTAAGAGATAGTTGAGATATTAATTCTTAAGTGTTTTTCCTTGCACCCCCCCCCCCCCCCCCCGACCCTTCCCCTTACAATAATAAGCCTATTTCTAAGCTGATTCTGGTGGATCTATATGCCATCTTAATTGTCTCAAAATATGAATTTTTTATGGTAAGCAGTTTCGAAGATATAACCATTTCAAAAAAAGATTCGGCCGACAATTTGTTTTTAGCCCCTCCTTTACGGACGCCAATATACTAAAAAAATTAAATTATTTTTGGAATATGTCCCACAGCTCTCTCTATACGTGTGCTGATTTTCATCTTTCTATCTGCATTCGTGGTGAAGATATTAGCAAGTGTATATTTCGACTTTTTCCATCCCCCCGCCTCCCCCTTCCACCCCACACTCCCCAAAATTTGGATAATGGAGCTCACTTACCAAGTTAATAACCCACCCAAAAATCAACATTCTACCTTTAACGGTCTTGGAGGTACGAGTCCATATGTACGGCGTACGGCGTACGGCGGGACGGATTTTTTTTTTTGCTTTTTTAGGCTAATTTAGTCATGAAACGCGAAAAAACAAAATTTCAGAGTAGCAAATTTTTTTTTTTTCTGTGTCGATCACAATACTTTATTATTAAAATAATAAAGTAAAATTAGCAGCTGGAGGACGCGGTCGAGTTGATTGGAGGCGACGACTTCAGGAGGCCAGGGCTCGATTTGGGCTGTGGCGCCATTGATGATGATGATGCTCCTTTAATTATAAAAAAAATCATTTGCAAAAAACACTTAAAAATGAATATCTCGTCTATCATTTAAGCTATGAAATTAAAACTTGGAATATATTATACATTAAGATATACTAGAAAAATATAACATTTGGATAAAATAATAGTTGGGGGGGGGGATTCCGAACATTTCAAAAATAGTACTTGCCAAAATTTCACACCGTTATATCTCAAAACTAAGTACAGATATCAAATTGAATTTGATTTTGTCAAATTGTAGAACTACATAATTTTAAATTGGTAAAAATTTTAATTTGAGAAGTGTAAACAAAAATGTCAAAAATTTTGAGTGATTTCTTTAGGGCTCTGGTGAAAGATACAAAATTCAAATATTCCATGTGGATACATCTACTTGATGTACATACAGGAAAAATAATAATTTGTTTATGCACCGACCCCCAGGTCTAACGTGCACAAGGTGTTTCTTGTGCAATGATAAAAACACAAAAACTGAAAATTTTTGAACGAAATTTTAAAGTAAAATCTTGAAAATTTGGGAAATATATTTAAAAAACATAACAGGGCTACGATTGCGCGTAAAGCGCAATCTTACGATACTCTTGATGAAATAGAATTTTTTGTGATCCCAAGAAATTTTGTATGGGGAGTGTTAGAAGGGATGATAGCATTGAACTAATTTTTTCCCCATCATGCTAAAGTAGCTTTAAAAATGTTTTGTACAAAATGCTTACTCCAAAAATTGAATGCGAACTGAGAAAATTAGTGAGTTAAATTTAGTGAAAATGTGCAGTTTGTATGGGAGGTGGTAGTAAGAGTAGGGGGATTTTATAGATTTTTTCAGAAATAACTAGAAATATTATAAAATTGACATCCCTGAAATTTCAGACTAGTACCATTCATACTTTTCAAGAAAATTGATTTTTTGTGAAGTTGTGAAACTGTGTCATATTGCATGGGAGGGGGTAGAAGCAGTGAAGCTAATCAAATATTTTTTTTTTGATCTTAGTGAAAATGCTAATTAAATATTTATTACAAAATATGAGCTTGATAAATGTTATATGTTCTGAGAAAATCGACTTAGAGCATCTCATGAAAAAGTGTAGTTTGTATGGGAGGGGGTGGAAGGGGACAGAGGACGCAAATAATTTTTCTACGGTAGATTGAAATCATTATGAATGTAATATATCCCAAAATTTAGGCTAATAGCTTTTATTGTTTTCGAGTAAATCCATTTATTATCAAATTGCGAAATCGTGTCATTTTGTACGGGAGGGGGTAGAAGGGGTGAAGCTAATCGTCTAATTTTTTTTAGTCTTACTGAAAATTTTAATCAAATATTTGGTGCACAATTTCAGCCTGCTAAATTTTATACGCACTGAGTAAATTGGCTTAGAGTAATTCAAGGCAAGTACAGTTTGTATGGGAGGTGGTAGAAGGAGGAGGAGGACACGCATATATTTTATATGGTCGATTGATATTATTATAAAAGTAATATATTCCAAATTTCAGGCCAATAACTTATATACTTTTTGAGCAAACCCGTTTATTGTGAAATTGCGCAATTGTGTCATTTTGTATGGGAGGGGTTAGAAGGGGTGGAGCGATTTAGCCCGTTCACGAATTTGACCTTACTTTTTTGTTAAAAACGATGTATACAAAATTTGAACTTTCTAGCTCAACGCGTTCTCAAGCTAGAGAGGACACGGATGGACGGACGGACATCTGGTTTTGAGATTTTTGAGTGATTATATGAACTTCTGTATCATTAATTTTTTTCTCCAGGCCTTATTTCTTGGCGTTACAAACTTTGTGGCAAACTTATAATACTCTCAGATTTCATCTAGAGTATAAAAATTCCTAAAAATATGAAATATTAACTGGTCGAATACCTTTAAAACTTTTACCCCCTCCCATACAAAATTATTTTTTCGACCGTTTTTAAGAAATCAATTATCACCTAACCATTAAAAGCTATAAATTTGAAATTTTGCACAACAACTTTTAAAAATAGTTGAAATGAGACTGCGTCAAAAGTTCTGAGATCGTGTTTGCCCTTCTTCCTCCTCCCAAACAAAAGTATGATTTCGACTAAATTCAATAAATCAACTAATAGCCAACAAATTAAAAGCTCGAAATTTTGTTTGAGCACTTTAGAGAAACGAAATAGAACTGCATCAAAAACTTTGGGATTCCCTTACCTCCTCTGCCCCCACCCATACAAATGTTTGGTTTCGTGAATGTGAAATACACCGAATTTTATGAAATAAAAATTCAATGCAACTTCGTGCAACGTCGGCAATACGCCGAATGGTTGGTTGAACAGACAGAAGTGAATGGTGACTTTAGAAAGAAAATCATCTTCAGCGACGAGGCACACTTTCACCTCAGTGGATTTGTTAACAAGCAGAATTGCCGCATTTGGGCAAATGAGAATCCACGAGTGATTGTTGAAAAGCCGATGAATCCACAAAGAGTGACTGTTTGGTGCGGTTTATGGGCTGGCGGCGTCATCGGGCCGTACTTCTTCGAAAATGAGGTCGGCCAAGCAGTTACCGTGAATGGTGTTCGCTATCGCGAGATGATAGCGGACTTCTTGTGGCCAGAAATTGAGGATATGGACCTGGACGATATGTGGTTCCAACAGGATGGTGCCACTTGCCACACAGCCAACGAAACAATGGCTTTTTTGCGCGAGAAATTCAATGGCCGTGTTATCTCACGTTGTGGCGATGTTAACTGGCCGTCACGATCATGTAATTTGACACCGTTGGACTTCTTTCTCTGGGGATATTTAAAAGAAAAAGTGTACGTCAATAAGCCAAGAACAATTCAAGAGCTAAAGGATGAGATAATTCAGCGCATTAACTACATTGAACCTCAATTATGTCTCAGAGTCATTGAAAATATGGACCATCGGATAGAAGTATGCCACCGTAGCCGTGGCGAGCATTTGGGCGATATTTTGTTTCACACATAATTGCCATAGATCCTTCTATCATAATAAAAAATATTAAGATATTTCTCAGAAAACTTTTTGTTTTATTTACAATTAACATCGTGCGTTTTGGTTGGACCACCCTTTAGTACCAGTTTTTTGTAACAAATGTACTTTGACAAGCCAACAGAAATCTACTTCCGTCTTGTCACTTGTCGGGTTTTTTTCTTTTGACCTTTTTTCCGATCCACAAAATATCAAATCGCCCTCCCCCAATCTTTGCTAGAAATGTTCATGTTTTAGATATTTTCACATCTCTAGCCCGCCAAAAGGAGCTTAAAGGCTAAAATAATCCTCTTCATCCCTCTAAATGATGGAAAATTGATAAAAATAGGTGTGGGGCTCCCCCGAAAACAGCGGGTAATGGAGAAAAACGGGGTTATATTCGGATTCAGGAGGTAATTTTACATAAGAATCAGCAGGAATGGTGTCAGGGCTCGAACAAGCATTTTTTTTTGCCGTACAGCGTTTTCAGATGTTTTCTCTCGGATCTCTCTGACGTGGTTGTACTGTTAGCCACTAAGCGCCACTGTCAAAGTGCGTTCAGACGTGAGTCAGTTTTCGTACAAAAATTGCCAATCAAAATAATGCTTGACCATGTCACATTTTAATCCTTTAGTTAAATATTATCACATTACGGTTTAAATTTTCAGTTTTTTATCTAAACTGGGGGTTAACTTGAAGATCGTATACCATAGCATTTAGATAAAAATCAAAATTTCAACACTCTAGCATGGATCAAACTCAATTTTAGCAGCAAGTAGCAATAAATTAAAAACCAAGGATTATATTTCCTACAGAAAAGCTCGACACAATGATATGTAATTTTCTTCACGATACATATATTTCCCGTGTCTTTTTGGGTTTTTCCTTTCTTTTTTTTTTGAATTTGCATAGTCGTGCAAATGAAAATGCGCATTTTATCGTCAGCTATCAATTTTACCGTCTTTATGCACTTTCTTACAGAATCTAAGCGTGTGGCGAGAAAAACTGCATCTTCCAAACGCTGGCGCTCGGTTACTCGTATCCGAATCGAATCGTATCAAACGCAAAAACGAACGTCTCGATTTTTTGTTGAATTCGAAATTTGTACAAGAAATAGAAACATACGTGTAAGACGACTGCTGGTACCCATACCTGAGAAATCGAAATAACGTGTTCGATTCGTAGTTTTAATTAACCCTGACGAAGAGGTAGGCACATCGGACTCCGGCACTCTATAGAGACAAAATGGGCATAAAATGTTGATTCGCGGAAAAAAACGATTGGGATAAACAAATTGGTGGTGTTCTTGTGATGAAAGCACTTCTGCTACACGAGAGGACTACCAAGAACACAGAACCTAGGAGAGAGAATACCTTGAGATGCTGTACGTCTGTTGCGCGTCTCAAGAGTTATATGGAATCATTGGAGGTTAATCAACAACAACCAGGAAGGTCATCAAGGTGAGGCAATGGCTTCTATACGAGCGCACTATGCCCACTATAAGCGAACTTCAGTTCCGTTTTAATTGCTCGTTTGCTTTGCGAAGCTGTTGTATGGAATGGCTCTTCAAAGAGCTGAAGAAGTTACGCAATTACCTACCTTAGTACCTTAACTTAGCCGCGCCGCGCACTATAGCTGTGCATTAAGACGTCGTGACCTTTGGGTAAGGAAACAATGAGCACTTATATTTCGCAAAGGAAAGCACAAAAACCTAAAAATTCTCAATGCAATTCGAATATACCTACAGAACCAGTTCTTTACGATGATGAATTTTTTTGTTTGTTTCGATGTTTCTTGAATTCATATTCAGGTCGTTCTGAGCGTTTTGAACTATTAATGGACTGGAGGCCGTTGATAGCTGTTATGCGATGCCTGTAACTAAGGTTTAGTGGAATAAAATAAAAAAAAAAACTCACGCAGTCATGAATTTTATCAGAGTTCTGTTATAATGGCAGGTAAGCATAAATGGAATATATACGCCGCTATGAATTTCAAAAGTTGCACGACTAAATTCTAAGATTGGGTTGAGGTCGTGGTTTAACGCAATCGATGCAAGATAATTGAGTTTAAGTAATTTTTGAAGATGATTTTCAAGATTCCTAACGTATTTCGATACATCTCTTGATATTGGTTGTTGAATGATAATGTAAACATAATCAGTTATTCAAACCTTTAATGTTAAGACTGACGAATAGCTGGTACAGTAATTGGCAGTGAAAATCTAGGATAAGGCAACCTTCAAACAGTGACGATCATTTGCGTAGAAATTGAAAATTTTGCAATCGCATGGCCTGTCGAGTCGATATGACCATCACCATCGTGAGGCGTTGTTGCTTAGGATGGGATGTAGTGTAATTTTGTCAATTTTCCGTGCGAATATCCATCGAGTACGTAGCAAGGTGCAGGTACAACCGCCATCGTGTCGCTAGCACCACTATTCGCAGGTAAGACGGTGTGAAATGAGACGAATGCGATAGAGATATGTAGTTCACAAACGAACTAGTTCAATCGAACTATCCACGATAATTCTCAAATTTGAATCAAAATAAGCTGGTCTCGAGCTGTATAGATATAAAATATGTTAGGGTGCATATTCGGTTGACTATTCATTATTCATGTACAATATAGCATAGCCTCGAAGTTCGGCATTTTCGCACTCATTGCTATGCTTTTTAAATGTGAGCGGATACTTTGGTGCAATGTCGTGGGATCAATACGTATCTCGCCTCTCGTAATAGCGTACTGATTTCTGTAATGTACGTAGGTTCAGAAGAGCGTTAATAAACCGGACATCAAAAATGCAGACCGTCAACGATCCGGATTCAATTTCAGCGAAAAAATAACTTGAAGTGCAAAATTTGTCAAATCAATACGTAGTGCCTTCTAGGGTGGGAGGTAGTTGTAGACAACAATTATCACTGTCTAAACTCATGCCGGTTTCACTGCTGTCAGTCGCCAGTGGCGTCCCTTGACAACACGCTGTACGACTGTATTGTTCCCTGTCCAAACTCAAACTTTTGATTTTATATCCAATCATTTATGTCCAATAGTCTTTTTGTTCGTCTGTGTCTAGTATTTTGTGACGCATTGCATATTTTTTTAAATGGGTAGGAACATTCACTAGGGTGTAACCTAGTGAGTAGCGTATTGGTCTACAATACGAAGGTCGGAAGTTCAAATCCCGAACAACATATCATCTCATCACACTACTAGAGTGAGTACAGCTCATTAAAAAATGAACTTTAAAGAAAACATTTCTTGCAAATGCTTGCGAAACTCACAAAGCAATTGCAACGAGCCTGGAACAAATTAAGGCCTGAAGGACAAAGTTTTGGTGAAGAAATTACATATGATATCTAAGACTGCTGTGTAAAAGAAGTGCAGAAATATGCAACACGATGCATTGAAAATGATGGCAATGAGAAGTGCTCCGTTGACAACAAAAATCCAGAATGCCAGATTTTGAACGACCAAGAAATAGCTTCCATGGACGCAGAAACGAATCAAAGACTTGGCAAACCACTGCTGCACTTCAAAAAACATAACAGAATTATGATTGAAATAGAAAAGAGTTTATTGTACCGGAAAATGTGTCATCTGAAATTCTTTCGAATAGTGAATAGTGGCTTTTGTATAGGAGGTGGTATAAGCAGAGGGGGGAGGTTTGTAATTGTTGTATATAACACCGAACATAGTATACGAAATGTTTCATGCTAATTTTAAAGTTTCTAGCTTTCATAATTTTGGAAAAAATTGAACAATTTTTGTCTGAAATTATGGCATTTGTATGGGAGGTGGCAGAGAAAGTGGGAGGTTTTGGATGATTTTGAATCTGCTTATCAACATCCTAATCAAATTGCTTTCTTACAATTTTAAAGTCGATAGCTCGCATATGTTCGAAGGAGTAGTACTTTTCATGAGTTTGCAATACAACAATTTGTATGGGAGTTGATAGAAGGAGTGAAGCGTAGTTCATATACAGCAATTATTAAGGGACAACTTCTAGCAAAATTTTAAGTTTGTACTTATTCTAGTTTCAATTAAAATCGATTAAATGAGAGTGTAGAAGGAGTATTGGAATCAAAACCAATTTTTATACTCTAGATGAAATCTGAGAGTATATTGTGTAACTTTAAGTTCGTGAACGGGCCAAATCGCTCCACCCCTTCTATCCCCTCCCATACAAAATGGCACAAATGCGCAATTTGACAATAAACGGATTTGCTCGAAAAGTATAAAACCTATTGGCCCGAAATTTGGAATATATTACTTTTATGATAATATCAATCTACGGTATAAAAATTATGCATGTTCTGCCCCTCCTTCTACCACCTCCCATACAAACTGTACTTGTCATGAATTACTCTAAGCCAATTACTCAGTGCGTATAAAATTTAGTGAGCTGAAATTGTGGACTAAATATTTATTTAAGATTGTTAGTAAGCCTAAAAAAAATTAGACGATTAGCTTCACCCTTTCTACCCCCTCCCATACAAAATGGCACAATTTCGCAATTCGACTATAAATGGATTTGCTCGAAAAGTCTAAAAGCTATTAGTCTGAATTTCGGGATATATTACTTTCATAATGATTTCAATATACAGTATAAAAATTATTTGCGTCCTCCCTCTCCTTCCACCCCCTCCCATACAAACTATACTTTTTCATGAAATGCTCTAAGCCGATTTTCTCAGAACATATAACATTTATCGCGCTCACATTTTGTGATAAATACTTATTTAGTATTATCACTAAGATCAGAAAAAGGTATTTGATTAGCTTTACTGCTTCTACCCCCTCCCATACAATATGACACAGTTTCACAACTTCACAAAAAATCTATTTTCTTGAAAAGTATGAATGTTACTGGTCTAAAATTTAAGAGATGTCAATTTTATGATATTCTTAGTTATTTCTGAAAAAATTATTAAACTCCGCCATAGACGGTCCCAAGCCCGAGTTGAGAAAGGAGGAGGGTACATGGAGTTAACCTGAATGGCCAGTAACACCACTGCGTCTCAGGAAGTAGGCAAAAAGTATGACATAGTTGGACTTGCAGCATAGCTGTGAGAACTCCAGCATGTCATATTTAGCTCAAAACTCCCACCCTTTTTCTACTAGGGTGTAATAAATAAGTAGGACCGGTCGTCCAGGTCGGGGGTTGGGCGAGGCGCCGACAACGCATCACCGGAAAAAGAACACTGTCCAGAAACCTGAAGAACAGCCTCGGAAAGGATGGACTCAACGGCAACGACCCCGCAAACGAAAAATGGACTACTCTTTTGGATCTTGGAATGTTCGATCCTTATTTAGGACAGGAGCTCTGAAAGAGTTTCTCGAAGAAGTGGCAAAACACAACATCAACATAACTGCCATCCAAGAAACGAAATGGCTCGGTAGCGAAATCATGGACATGAGATCACACACAATCTATCCAACTGGAAAATTGTCGGGAAGCAGAGAGTTTGGAGTCGCTTTTGTCGTTGACAAAAAATTTAAACAGCAGGTTACGAGCTTCAGACCAGTAAGCGAAAGATTGTGTACAATCCGAATAAAGACTAAATTTTTCAACACTTGGTTGATCAACGTTCACGCACCAACAGAAGACAAGGACGATTTAACTAAAGACGAATTTTATGCCACCCTAGAGACAATCTATCACTCACTGCCCTCGAATGACCTAAAAATTGTCTTAGGGGACTTTAATGCAAAAGTCGGAAAGGAGGAGGCTCATAGCGGAACAACAGGAGGACACAGTCTCCATGACATAACCAACGACAATGGCCTACATCTTACTGATTTCGCAAGAAGCAAAAATATCACAGTAAGCTCTACGTGCTTCCCACATCGCGATATTCACAAACGAACGTACCAGATGGTCACACCGTCAACCAAATAGACCACGTTCTAATTGAGAAAAGGGCTGCTTCCAGCATACTTGATGTACGAACTCTCCCCGGTGCAAATTGTGACTCTGATCACTATCTAGTCAGAGCTAAGTATCGATGCAAAATAGCTTGTCGTGGATATTCGAAAACGAGTAGAGCTCGCAAATTCAATGTCCACAAGCTTAACGACGAAACGGTGGCGCAGGCTTACATGTTAGCATGTAATAAACACCTGACACCAATATATGAAAATATCCAAAATATGCCAGTGGAGAATGCGTGGATGAAAATAAGAGACGGCATCAAATCCTCCGCAGAAGAGGTATTAGGATATCAAGCACGGAGAAAAAATAATGATTGGTTCGACCAAGAATGTCACGACGCAATAGATAGAAAGAACGAGGCTTACAAAATGTTTACTGAACGACCAACACGAGCCAAAAAAGAAAGATATGACGAGCTTAGGCGATATGTGAAAAAGACCTGCAGACGAAAACAAAGGAAGTACCATAATGACAAAATACAAAAAATGGACGACGACATGAGAAAAAATAAAACGCGGGACGCATACCCAATAGTAAAAGACTTAAAAAGGGATATAAGCCAAAAACCGGTCTCTGCAAAGACGCAGAGGGCAATATCATCAGCGACACAGAAGAAATCAAAAGGAGATGGGCTTCATACTTTGAACATCTATTGAATCCCACCCCATTAGCACCGATCACAACAGACAACATTTCAATTGAAGCCTCAACTGACCAAGATGAACCATCATCGACACTACCCACGCTTTCTGAAATCAAAGCAGCCCTATGTGACCAAAAACTAAACAAAGCTCTGGGAATTGACGAAATACCAGTTGAACTTCTGAAAAACGGTGGAAATTGTGTCGCTGAAATACTGCACAACATGATATGCAAAATTTGGACAGAGGAAATCATACCCGACGATTGGCGAAAAGTATTATATGTCCAATTTACAAGAAAGGAGACAAACTCTGCTGTGAGAATTACAGAGGAATATCATTGTTGTGTACGTCCTATAAAATACTGACAAAAATAATTGAACGTCGTCTTAAGCCCTATACTAATCAAATAATTGGCGAATACCAAGGCGGATTCAGAACCGGACGATCTACAACAGACCAGATATTCTCGGTAAAACAGGTGCTTGAGAAATGCTGGGAATATAACACACACGTGCACCAAATCTTCGTAGATTTTAAACAAGCATACGACAGTATCGACAGGAGCGTACTGTACCAAATCATGCTTGACTTTGGAATTCCTCCAAAACTAGTCCGACTAACAAGACTCACAATGACGAACACTGAATCCCAAGTGAGAATACAAACCGATTCCACAACCAGCTTTCGAACGGAATGTGGTTTAAAGCAGGGAGATGGTCTAGCCTTCATGCTTTTCAACTTGGCACTAGAGTATGCCGTCCGAAAAATCCCAGTCGACACCAACGGGACACTACTGTTCAAGTCCACCCAACTAGTAGCATACACTGACGACAATAACATCGTAGCAAGATCCTTCCCTAGTGTATTTGTCAATCTTGACTTCGCCGCAAAAGAAGTCGGGTTGCGCATTAACGAAAACAAAACAAAAGTAATGACGCAAACAAGAAGGAGAGCGCTTATCAGACAAAACATAACAATTGCGGAATATAATTTGGAGAATGTGGACAATTTCATATATCTTGGGGCTAATCTAACAAAGGACGGTAATGAAACAGGCGAAATCAAACGACGGATAATATTAGCAAATAAGACGTATTATTCGGTACTTCCAATAATGAAATCCAAAAAAGTGCACAGGAACAATAAGCTGCGGATATATAAAACTATTATACGACCTGTGCTCTGTTATGGCAACGAGACGTGGACATTAACGCGAACTTCCGAAAAAGCAGTTAACGCATTTGAAAGAAAGGTCCTCCGAAGAATTTTTGACCTGTGAAGGAAGGAACGGAATGGCGAATAAGTTACAACCATGAGTTGTATCAACTCTACGACGAGTCAGAAGCTTCAACGTTCATCAAGCTACGTAAACTGGGGCTGGGGGCTGGCCATGTAGAACGAATGGAAGATAGAGGAATCCCCAAACGTACTCTGAAAGGCAAAGCCAGTGGTAACCGGCCAGTTGGCAAGCCACGCAAGCGATTGGAAGACTCGGTTGATGAAGATAGCAAAGCCATCTTAAAAATTAGCAGCTGGAGGACGCGGTCCTTGGATCGTGACGATTGGAGGCGACGACTTCAGGAGGCCAGGGCCCGATTTGGGCTGTCGCGCCATTGATGATGATGATCAAGAGGTGAAAGTGGGGCATTACTTGCAAAGTTTTATGGGGTAGGAACATTCACTAGGGTGTAGCCTAGTGAGTAGCGTATTGGTCTACAATACGAAGGTCGGAAGTTCAAATCCCGAACAACATATCATCTCATCACACTACTAGAGTGAGTACAGCTCATTAAAAAATGAACTTTAAAGAAAACATTTCTTGCAAATGCTTGCGAAACTCACAAAGCAATTGCAAAGAGCCTGGAACAAATTAAGGCCTGAAGATCAAAGTTCTGGTGAAGAAATTGCAAATGATATCGAAGACTGCTGTGTAAAAGAAGTGCAGAAATATGCAACACGATGCGTTGAAAATGATGGCAATGAGAAGTGTTCCGTTGACAACAAAAATCCAGAATGCCAGATTTTGAACGACCAAGAAATAGCTTCCATGGACGCAGAACCGAATCAAAGACTTGGCGAACCACTGCTGCACTTCAAAAAACATAACAGAATTATTATTGAAATAGAAAAGAGTTTATTGTACCGGAAAATGTGTCATCTGAAATTCTTTCGAATAGTGAATAGTGGCTTTTGTATAGGAGGTGGTATAAGCAGAGGGGGGAGGTTTGTAATTGTTGTATATAACACCGAACATAGTATACGAAATGTTTCATGCTAATTTTAAAGTTTCTAGCTTTCATAATTTTGGAAAAAATTGAACAATTTTTGTCTGAATTTATGGCATTTGTATGGGAGGTGACAGAGAAAGTGGGAGGCTTTGGATGATTTTGAATCTGCTTATCAACATCCTAATCAAATTGCTTTCTTACAATTTTAAAGTCGATAGCTCGCATATGTTCGAAGGAGTAGTACTTTTCATGAGTTTGCAATACAACAATTTGTATGGGAGTTGGTAGAAGGAGTGAAGCGTAGTTCATACACAGCAATTATTAAGGGACAACTTCTAGCAAAATTTTGAGTTTGTACTTATTCTAGTTTCAATTAAAATCGATTAAATGAGAGTGTAGAAGGAGTATTGGAATCAAAACCAATTTTACTTTATTATTTTAATAATAAAGTACGTGATCGACTTGGGAAAAAAAAAATTTGCTACCCTGAAATTTTTTTTTTTCGCGTTTCATGACTAAAATAGCCTAAAAATGCAAAAAAAAAAAATCCGTCTGTCTGTACGCCGTCCGCCGTACGCCGTACGCCGTACGCCGACGTGTACGCTCAGCGCACATTAACTCCCAAACCCTTCAAGATACAAAGTTCATTTTTGGAGGGATTGTAGGTAGCTGCGGATCTCAGGCGGATACCAATTTTGGGGGGTGTACGAGTTCAAGGGGAGGCAGGGGGAGCGCTTGAACCGAAAAATACGGATTCAAATATCTCAACCATGGTTACAGCTAGGAAGCTAAAAATCAACATACATATACAAAAGTTTGTGGGACAACTTTTAAAAATAACTTAATTTTTTTATCCATTGGCGTACGAAAAGGGGGGGCTAAGAACCAATTGTCGGCCGAATTTTTTTTTCAAATGATTATATCTTCGAAATTACTTCCCATAAAAAATTGATATTTTGATACCATCAAGATAGTATATAGAGCTACTAGAAGCAGTTTAGATAGAAGCTAATTAGTGAAAGGGGTGGGTCAGGGGGGGTGCAAATAAAAACACTTAAAAAATAATATCTCAACTGTCTCTTATGCTATGTAATTGAAACTTAAAATGTATACTACGCTTTACTAGCGACATATGAAAAAAATATAATATTTTGACTTTATAGTAGTGGGGGGAAATGGGGAGCATTTCAAAAATGGCGCACTTTCCAAAACTACAAATCATCAAATCTCAAAATTGAGTACAGATATCAAATCAAAACTTTGTCAGATTGTAGAACTGTATAATCTTTAATTTTGGTAAAAAATTTGAGTTGGGGGGTGTAAGGGGAGGGAGGTGGAAAGCGAAAATGTTGAAAATTTTGAGTGATTTTTTTATGGCTCTGGTAAAAGATACAAAGTTCAAATCTTGCACGTCGACACATCTATTTAATGTAGATAGAAAAAAAATAGTAATTTGTTCCAAAATTGTTATGCTCCGAAGTGGGGGTCTAACGTGCACGAGGTGTTTCATGTGGAATGAAAAAAACAGATAAACTGAAAATTGTTCAATGAAATTTGAAGGTAGAATCTTGAAAATTTGGGAAATGCATTTAAAAAAAATTTCTAAAAGTTTGAAATATTAACTGGTCGAATATTTTTAAAACTTCTACTCCCTTCCATACAAAATTATTTTTTCGACCATTTTAAAGAAATCAATTATCACCTAACTATCAAAAGCTATCAATTTGAAATTTTGCACAAAAACTTAGAAAAATAGTTAAAATAAAATTACGGTAAAAATTTTGAAATCATGCTTGCCCTTCTACCCCCTCCCATACAAAAGCATGATTTCGACCAATTTCATTAAATCAACTAATAACCAACAAATTAAAAGCTACAAACTTGAAATTTTGTACGAGCACCTAACAACAGAAAAGAAAGAAAATTCCATCACAAATTTTACGATTCCCTTACCTCCTCTACCCCCTCCCATACAAAATTATTTTTTCGAGCATTTTTAGGAAATCAGTTATCAGCTATCTCTTAAAAGCTATCATTTTCAAATTTTGCATGAGAACTTATAAAAGTAATTCAAATGAAGTTGCTTTAAAATTTTTGAAATTGCGCTTACCGTTCTACCCCCTCCCATACAAAACTATGATTTCGACCAATTTCATTAAAGCAACTAATAACTAACAAACTAAAAGCTACGAACTTGAAATTTTATACAAGCACCTTACAAGAGAAGCGAAATAAAACTGCATATCAAATTTTACAGTTCCCCTACCTTCTCTACCCCCTCCCATACAAATTTTCGGTTTCGTGAAAGTAAAATACACCGAATTTTATGAAAATTTTATGCAATTTCGTCTATGAAACACATTCTATACAGGGAGTATTGGACGTGATTCAAGCAATTATTAAAAAGCTGTTAACATCCACCCACCCTTGCTAATACCCCTCCTCCTCCCCTCATAAAAACCCAAACTTGCAGAAACGAATGAAATATTGTTAAATTGACAACAGCCCTGCCCAAGAAACCCCTTTGCACTTAGCTTTCCCTAACCACTTTAACCTGCATATTGACTTTCCACTCATCCGCAACTTGTCCCAAGAATAATAAAGTTTCGCCCGACTTGTTGGCAGTTTATTTATACTCTAGATGAAATCTGAGAGTATATTGTGTAACTTTAAGTTCGTGAACGGGCCAAATCGCTCCACCCCTTCTATCCCCTACTTTTATGATAATATCAATCTACGGTATAAAAATTATGCATGTCCTCCCCCTCCTTCTACCACCTCCCATACAAACTGTACTTGTCATGAATTACTCTAAGCCAATTTACTCAGTGCGTATAAAATTTAGTGAGCTGAAATTGTGGACTAAATATTTATTTAAAATTTTTAGTAAGCCTAAAAAAAATTAGACGATTAGCTTCACCCCTTCTACCCACTCCCATACAAAATGGCACAATTTCGCAATTCGACTATAAATGGATTTGCTCGAAAAGTATAAAACCTATTAGTCTGAATTTCGGGATATATTACTTTCATAATGATTTCAATATACAGTATAAAAATTATTTGCGTCCTCCCTCTCCTTCCACCCCCTCCCATACAAACCATACTTTTTCATGAAATGCTCTAAGCCGATTTCCTCAGAACATATAACATTTATCGCGCTCACATTTTGTGATAAATACTTATTTAGTATTATCACTAAGATCAGAAAAAGATATTTGATTAGCTTTACTGCTTCTACCCCCTCCCATACAATATGACACAGTTTCACAACTTCACAAAAAATCTATTTTCTTGAAAAGTATGAATGTTACTGGTCTAAAATTTAAGAGGTGTCAATTTTATGATATTCTTAGTTATTTCTGAAAAAATCATTAAAATCCCCCCACTATTTCTACCAACTCCCATACAAACTGCACATTTTCACTAAATCTAACACACTAATTTTTTCAGCTCCTATTCAATTTTTGGAGTAAGCAGTTTGTATAAAACATTTTTATAGCTACTTTAGCATGATGGGGAAAAAATTAGTTCAATGCTATCATCCCTTCTAACACTTCCCATACAAAATTTCTTGGGATCACAAAAAATTCTATTTCATCAAGAGTATCGTAAGATTGCGGTTTACGCAATCGTAGCCCTGTTATGTTTTTTTTTGACATTAATGATATTTGAAATAGTATACTTTCCACACAATTTAAAGTTGATAGCTTATACGGTTTTGAAGAAAAATAATTTAATTGAAATTCCGAAATTTCGTGAAATTTGTATGGGAGGGTGTTGTATTATCTTTTTAATCTGTGGCACACCAGATAAGGTCATAGCTATGATTAAAGAATCCTACGAAGATGCAAGGTGTCGCGTCTTGCATAGAGGAGAGCTGTCCGAGAGCTTTCCTGTGCGAACGGGTGTCAGACAAGGCTGCATATTATCACCAGCCCTGTTTCTGGTGGTAATAAATGACATCTTGAAAGCTGCACTGGAAGGTGGGGAAGGTAAATGTCGTCAATGGAGACTATTTAACATCTTAAGTCACCTTGATTATGCTGATGACGTGTGTTTGCTTGAACATACCCGTTCGGACTTAGAGTCAAATGTTCGCTCGTTGCATTCTAAATGCAAAGAGGCGGGACTGAAAATAAATGTGCGTAAAACCAAGTACATGCACATGGGTTCGAACGCAAGCACACCGATTGTTCTTAATGGACAGGATGTGGAAGAGGTGCAAGATTTTTGCTATCTCGGAAGCATTGTCAGCATGGACGGCGGAGCCGAAAAGGATGTTGAGGCTCGGCTAAATAAAGCTCGTCAGGCCTTCGGTATCCTTTCCCCTTTCTGGAGGTTAAGAGAGATCTCCCTTCGCACGAAGCTGCGAGTTTTTGACGCATGCGTCAAATCCGTGTTGTTATATGGTTGTACTACGTGGAAAGTGGCCGTTCGACTTACCAAGAAACTACAGACTTTCGTAAACCAATGCCTCCGGCGCATTTTAGAAATATTCTGGCCAGAAGTAATCTCGAACGACGAACCTTGGAGTACAACTCGCCAGACTAAAATAGGTATTGAGATTCAACGGCGAAAGTGGCAGTGGATCGGTCATACTTTGAGGAAGCCAGAGCGAAACATCGCAAAACAGGCTCTGGATTATAACCCTCAAGGAAGACGTCGGGTTGGTCGACCATGTAACACATGGAAGCGAGCAGTTGAGCAGGAGGCCAGAGGAATAAACAAGTCCTGGCAACAGCTTAAAGCCGATGCTCAGGATCGCGCCTTGTGGAAGAGAGTTGTTTCTGTCCTATGCCCCTATAGGGGGTCTTAACAGGAATTTGATTGATTGACACCAACAATGAGAAGAACGTGTTTCTTGTTCAAGATCTATATTTCAACTGCCTTATTTTACATTCTGATGTACATGACAGCACAGGGTGTTCATGTCTTAATTTACTTATCTTAAAATACAGGGTGTTCATTTACATATAATTTCTCATTATTACAACATCTCCCGTTTCAAGTTTTAAACTCTAAGATAATAAACTGTAATAAAATCAAATTCAGTAATTCTGTAGGTTTAATAAATAATCGTGAGCTCTACTATAATAACATGTAATAAATCAATTGAGTTGGTGTAATTTCAGAATTTTTAATTGGTGTGCTTCGATATTCTAATAATGTTAACCACAAGCTCTGTTTACTTTCCTTTGATTTTATAACTAGCTTCTTTGCCGTTTGAACACAGCATTCTGCAAAACCATTAGATTTTGGGATAATTAGGACTGCTCGTCGTTACATCTATATCAAGTTCCTCTGCAAACTTTTTAAATTGAAATGAACTGAATGGCATATTGTCTGCTACAATTACTTTAGGTATATGGAATACCTAAAGTAATTGTAGCAGACAATCGAAAAAACTATTTCTAACTTAGTAATAATTCCCGTAGGAGTTTTACTATTTAGTGGGATAATTTCTAAATATTTAGAAAAGTAACATCCTGTTATATAATAATTTCTACCAGCTACTTCCATCACATCCATGCCTACTTTATCGTATGGTACTTCAGGGATTTTGTGTTCAATGAAAGGTTCTTTAACGTTACTAGATCTATGCTTTTGGCAAATTGGGCATTTACTTACAACTTCTTCAATATCATTATTCATACTTGGCCAATAAACCAAAGTACGAGCTCTTTGTCTAGTCTTCTCTATTCCCATATGTGATTTGTGTAATAGTTTTAAAATACCTGTCTTAAGATTTTCTGGTAAAAAAACTCTGTCATTAAAAAATACCAGACCATCATCAAGGTAAAGTTCATTTTTCAATGTATAAAAATATTTTAATTTGTCGTTTCCGTTTCACCATTGGAAGATTACATCTTTTTTCAGTAATAACCTGAGAGGAGCAGATATGTCCGACAAATTCGGCAAATAATTCCTAACATAATTTATGAATCCTAACATAGTTTGCAATTCTTTTTTATTTTGTGGCTGATGTAATACCCGTATCACCTGCGTTCTATCTGGGCTGAGAGCAATGCCTTCTTTATTAATTATATGCCCTAAAAATGAAATTTGTTCCTTTTTATACTGTAGCTTCTCTAAATTAAATTTAACTTTTCGTTCCTGAGCCCTTTTCATTATCAACTTAATCATCTTATCATGTTCTACCTCATTCTCCGTAGCCACTGCTATATCATCTATGTAAATCGTTACATTCGGTATATCTCCAAAAGTAGCTTGATTAATTTTTTGAAAAACCTCTGGTGAAATTTTTAATCCAAATGGTAGTCTCTTGTATCGATAACAACCAAAAGGAGTACTGAATGTACATAGTTTTTTCGACGATTGGCTAAGTGATATTTGAAAGAAACCATCTTTTATATCAAATACCGAAAATAATTTCTTGTTTGCAAAGTTTAATTTCAATTGCTCGCTAGATGGTATTTCAAAGAAATGCTCTTTAATGCATACATTTAAAAATTTTGGATCTAAACAAATCCTTAGTTGCTTATTTGGTTTTTCAACCAAGACTATATTTGAGACCCATTCACATGCCTCTTCCACTGGTTCGATTATGTCATATCTACATAATCTTTCTAATTCTGACTTCAACGGCTCCCTTAGCAAAATCGAGATTCGTCTTGATGGTTTAGCTACAGCTATAACGTTTTCTTTTAATTCGATATTAAAATTTTTATAAAAACATCCTAAGCCTGAAAAAGATTCCCCACATTTCTTTAAAAACCCTTCTGTATTAATCATTTTCACTTCGCTTAAGCGTTTTATTAGCTTTAAATCTGTACACCCCTTTATGCCTAAAATTGGGACCGATATGTCGTTTATGACATAGAACTTTTGGACTGAGGTTACATTTTTTGCTACGCATTTCATATACACTATGCCTAGTGTCTTCATTTCTGACCCATTGTAGGCTACCAGTTTGTTAAATGCTTTCTTAATTTGGACTTTTAGTCCTGTAATACTCGATAAGGGTAAGACATTGGCTTCTGCTCCCGTGTCTAATTTGAATTTAATAAATCGCGATTCGACTCTTATTGTTTCATACCAAGAAGTCGATTCGACCGTATCTTGATTTTGCTCAACACTATCAATTGAGAGATCATCCGAACACTCCCCATCTTTATTAATTTTATAGCAAAATTCACTTAGCGATTTTTTTTTACAAACTACCGCGAAGTGGTTTTTTCCTTTGCAAATGTTGCAAAACTTTCCGAATGCTGAGCATTTGCCCCGAACATGCCTTCTGTTGCAGTATTTGCACTCAAGTTCTTCCGTATTCACAGATTTCCTTGATCTTCCAGAATTGGATGAGTTAGGATTGTTTTTATTTGTATAATTCAATTTATTTGTAGACTTATTATCTGATTGTTGTTTACTTTTTATGATACTTATAACTACACTACCAGGTGATATGTTCTCCATCCGATGACTTGTAGCTTCTACTGCTCATGCAATGTCAATTGTCTTCTGAAGTGCCAGCTGTTCAGTTTCCATTAGGTTCTTCTGCACTTTTTTGTCTGCTGTACCGAGTACAATTCTGTCTCGTACCATTCTATCTGGGTCTTGAAAGTTGCACTTTTTGACCAACTTTCGTATACTTCATTAGTTTTGCCTTTGCAGAACTGCTCGAATGCAGCAGTAACGGTAACCATTTTTTCCCAGTCATCAGGTTCTAACTTAATCACGTTCTCAAACGTATCCGTAGCTTCCCTGCCAGCTGCGTTCACAAATACCGCTACTTGTACCGGTTCTGGTTTTTTCTCCGACTCGATTGCGGTCATAAAAATGTTGAAATTGCGCCAAAAAACACGCAAATTTTCCTCCAAATGACCATTTTTTAGGTCCAACACATCCACTTTTTGCACAAAATCCATTCTGGATGTTTTCATCACAATATACCGGCAATTTTTTGGTGGCCTACCACGCGGTTTTTTACTAAGTGTTGTATTTCTCACTGGTCCCATGTACTTTTACTTTATTATTATAATAATAAAGTATTGTGATCGACACAAAAAAAAAAAAGTTTGCTACCCTGAAATTTTTTTTTTTTGCGTTTCATGACTAAATTAGCCTAAAAATGCAAAAAAAAAAAATCCGTCTGTCTGTACGCCGTCCGCCGTACGCCGTCCGCCGTACGCCGTACGCCGTACGCCGACGTGTACGCTCAGCGCACATTAACTCCCAAACCCTTCAAGATAGAAAGTTCATTTTTGGAGGGATTGTAGATAGTTGCGGATCTCAAGCGGATACCCATTTTGGGGGGTGTACGGGTTCAGGGGGAGGCGGGGGGAGCGCTTAAACCGAAAAATACGAATTCAAATATCTCAACCATGGTAACAGCTAGGAAGCTAAAACTCAATATACATATAGAGGGGTTTGTGGGACAACTTTTAAAAATAATTTAATTTTTTTATCCATTGGGGTGCGAAAAGGGGGGGCTAAGAACTAATTGTCGGCCGAATTTTTTTTTCAAATGATTATATCTTCGAAATTACTTATCGTAAAAAAATCATATTTAGAGACCGTCAAGGTGGCATATAGTTCCATCGGATCCAGCTCAGAACGCGGCTAATTATTGTAAGGGGGAGGGTCAGGGGGGGTGCAAAGAAAAACACTTAAAAATTAATATCTCAACTATCTTTAAAGCTATGTAATTGAAACTTAAAACGTATATTAAGCTATACTAGGCAAATACAAAAAAAATATAACATGTTGAAATAATAGTAGTGGGGGGAAATGGGGAACATTTCAAAAATGGCGCACTTTTCAAAATTACAAATCCTTATATCTCAAAAACTAGTAAAGATATTAAAACAAAAATTTGTCAGATTGTAGAACTACATAATGGTTAATTTTGGTAAAAATTTTAAGCTGGGAGGTGTAAGGGGAGGGAGGTGATAAGCAAAAATGTTGAAAATTTTGAGTGATTTTTTTAGGGCTCTAGTGAAAGATAAAAAGTTAAAATTTTGCATGTGAATACCTATATTTAATGTACATAGAAAAATAATATTAACTTGATCCATATTTATTATAAACCGACTCCCCCGATCTAACGTGCACAAGGTGTTTCATGTGCATTGAAAAAAACACATAAACTGAAAATTTTTGAGTGATATTTTAAGGTAGAAACTTGAAAATTTGCGAAATGCATTTTAAAAAAATCCCTAAATATACGAAATATTAACTGGTCGAAAACCTTTAAAACTTCTACCCCCTCCCATACAAAATTACTTTTTCGACCATTTTCAAGAAATCAATTATCACCTAACCATTAAAAGCTATCAAATTCAAATTTTGCAAAACAACTTACAAAAATAATTAAAATGAAATTGCGTTCAAAATTTTAAAATCGCGCTTGCCCTTCTACCCCCTCCCATACAAAAGCATGATTTCGACTAATTTCATTAAATCAACTAATAACCAACAAATTAAAAGCTATGAACTTGAAATTTCGTACGAGCATCTAACAACAAAAATGAAAGAAAATTGCATCACAAGTTTGACGATTCCCCTACCTCCTCTACCCCCTCCCATACAAAATTTTTTTTTCGAGCATTTTTAAGAAATCAGTTATCAGCTAACTCTTAAAAGCTATCAATTTCAAATTTGGCATAAAAACTTATAAAAATAATTCAAATGAAGTTGCTTTAAAAGTTTTGAAATAGCGCTTGCGCTTCTACCCCCTCCCATACAAAACTACGATTTCGACCAATTTTATTAAATCAACTAATAACCAACAAACTAAAAGCTACGAACTTGAAATTCTATACAAGCACCTTACAAGAGACGCGAAATAAAACTGCTTATCAAATTTTACGATTCCCCTATATTCTCTACCCCCTCCCATGCAAATGTTCGGTTGCATGAATGTAAAATACACCGAATTTTATGAAAATTCTATGCAACTTCGTCTATGAAACACATGCTATACAGAGAATATTGGACGTGATTCAAGCAATTAATTAAAAAGCTATTAACATCCACCCACTCTTACTATTACCCCTACTCCTCCCCTCATAAAAACCCAAACTTACAGACACGAATGAAATATTGTTAACAGTCCTGCCCAAGAACTCCCTTTCACTTAGTCTTCCCTAACCACTCTAACCTGCATATTGACTTTCCACTCATCCGCAACTTGTCCCAAGAATAATAAAGTTTCGCCCGACTTGTTGGCAGTTTATTTAATTTGTTTTAATCGTTACTTGTTTTTCCGATCTACGGTTCGCACCGAATCTCGGGTGACTTTTTATTATTTTAGTAACACATACCGTTCAATATTTACTTTGCCGCAGCGCCATGTTGTATTATCTTTTTAATCTGTGGCACACCAACAATGAGAAGAACGTGTTTCTTGTTCAAGATCTATATTTCAACTGCCTTATTTTACATTCTGATGTACATGATAGCACAGGGTGTTCATGTCTTGATTTACTTATCTTAAAATACGGGGTGTTCATTTACATATAATTTCTTATTATTACAACAGAGGGGGTAGAAAGAGTGAGGTCAAGTTGATATTTTTCCCAAAATTGATTGCAGTTGTAATAATATTAATTTTAGCTTTGCCAGTTCCAATGAAAACCGAATGAATGAATTTTTGTAAATTGTGCATTTGTATGGCAGGAGGTAGAAGGAGCAAAGAAATCAGGTCAATATTTTTTAGCGTTAATGATATTTACATCATTATACTTTAACCTAATTTTCAAGTCAACAGCTAAAATGGTTTCGGAGAAAAATCAATTTTCTTAAATTTCGCAATTTCATGAAATTTATATGGGAGGGGGTAGAAGGAATAGGGGGATGTGGCCCATTCACGAACTTAAAATTAGTTTTTTGCTACAAATGACATATGACAAATTTCAGCACGATAGGTCAAAGCTTTCGATAGTTATGTTGTGGACAGACGGACATACAGATGAACAGACAAACGGACAGACAGTCACTCGGAATCTATGTGTTTGAGCGACAACAATTATTTCTGAATCCTTGGCGACTCTGTGCGAGCATTATTTCTTAGCGTTACAAACGGTAAGGAAAACACAATATACTCTCAGATTTCATCTAGAGTATAATCAGTAACATATATTTTCAATAGCTGTGACAATGTATAAACTGTATTTTATAAATATTATTATTATTATTATTTTTTATTATTATGTGACACCGTACTGAAGCAAGCTCCGGTGAGGGGGGAAGGATATTGGTTTTGGGGACTCCCCTTAGTTAGAGACAGAAGTGGCTATGAATATTTTCTTTTGATTTGTTTAATGTTGTAGTCATGCGAAAATACTGAGATGGGCAGCGAGTTCCATATTCGTACAGTCCGGTTTAAAAACGAATCATGAATTTCGATAGTGCGACCGAAGATAGAGTTGAGAGAATACTTATGAGCGCGTGAAGCAGCTCGAATATTACAGAGTAAGGGCAAACTTGAGGTTAAGAGATTAGAAATTTCGTCAGAACAATATCTTTTATAGTAGCGATACAAAAGTGTTAGGGAGCTTACAATTCGTCTGTGCTCGAGTGAACTGAGAGATGAAGTCAGAATCTTCTATAATTTTAATGGTTCGAAACTGGATACTATCCAGATAGGAGAGATAAATTTTTCCAGCTCCCGCTCATTGAAAGGAATTAAATTCAAGACATGGTCTAATATAGGCCTTATAAATTATGAGTAACCCAGCAGCAGCGAAGGAGTTTTTACAACATTTTAGGTAACCCAAATATTTAGATACTTCCTTGACGATGTTAAATATGTGATCGTCCCAAAATAAAATATCTGCGATTTGGATACCTAACATCTTAGCACTTGAAGAGTTGGTTAATGACTGACCTCCAAAGGTGATTGGATCAAGGTTAGAGTCACGTTTGTGGGGCGCAAGACAGCAATGGGGCTTCGAGGCATTAAATTCGACTTGATTCTTATTGCCTCAACTAAGAATTTTAGCCAAGTCGTCATTCAATGATTAAACCATTTACCTACATTGTTTTACTAAGTTAGTACGTCGGACTAAGGACGCAGTGTTGAAGTGATGGGAGAAGTCTAATGTGCTATTTTCAGCGAAGCTATGTTAAAGATTGAAAGTTTAAGAAAGCAGGTCATTAATAAATATTAGATTAAATGTGGAAGAGAGAACCCACCCCTGAGGGACACCAGCGTTAATTTTATAAGAAGAGGAAACCACATCATCCAATACCCCACGCATTGAAAGATTGGCTAAAAAACTTTCAATTCAGGAAATAAGGTATTCTCCCAAACCAATAGCATTAAGTTTGATTAAAAGGGCGCTGTGCCATACTCTGTCAAAAGCTTTGGAAATATCGGGTGCGATAATATAAGATTCACCAAACTGGTGAATGCTCTTGTTCCAACGTTCAATGATGGTGTCGAAATGGTCTGCTGATGAACGTTTTTTGCGGAATCCATACAGTTTGTCGTCAATAATTTTATTAAAGTTGAGATATTCTATAACTCCCTTGTTGATGATCGTTTCCATGATCTTCGACAGAAGTGACGTTATTGCTATTGGGCGATAATTAGCAGGATTAATGCGTCCTCCTTTTTTTTGGACTGGCTGAACATTTGCAAGCTTCCGTGAAGATGGGACAGTGGAGAACGATAAGGAGAGACGGTAAAGTTTGAATAGAAGTTTAACAAGAGAAGCGCCGCAATTTCTAAGGACACGGACAGGGATTCCATCTGGACCGGACGATTTATTAGCATAGATTCTTAAAAACTTGGTATACATTACATGGACGAATGTTAATTTATCCTAAGGAGAAATTTTGCGCAGTATACGTTAGTAGGCTGAAGTTCGTTGGTGTTAAAGAAGAGTTGGTTGCAAATTGAGCAGCCTTCATGTTAGGATCCGTAATAACCTCATCGTTGTAGATTAAAGATGAAATTGATGATGCAGAACTTGCTCTGATGGAACGAGCAAGAAACGAAAAACTAGTGCTGCTTTTGTGCACGCTGCACGACCGACACAAAAAATGGGGCTAAATTCAAAATGAGCGATCTTAATGGGACACCCTCTATAATTGTTATTATTGCATACATATATTAGTTCACGCAAATTTCAAAAATTGAATAGGTACTGAGAAACTTAGTGCATTGGATTTAGTGAAATTGTGCAATTTGTATGGGAGGTGGTAGAAGGAGAGGAGTGTTTTTTGCTGATTTTTCGAGAAAAAACGGATATATTTTAAATTTTGGTTCAGTAACGCTTACACTTTTCAAGAAAATCAAATTTTTCAAAAGCTGTGAAATTGTGTCACATTGTGTGGGAGGGGGTAGCAGGAGTCAAGCTAATCGGTTAATTTTTTTCCCGATATTAATAATAATACTAATTAAGGATTCGATATAAAATTTTAGCTCGATGAAAGCTATACGTACTGAGAAAATTGGTGTTTAGTATTTAATGAAAAAGTGTAGTTTGTATGGGAGGTGGGCGAAGGAGTGAGGGAATTTAAATAATTTGTATACCTAGAGATTGCATTTTAAATAGAAATAATATATTCTAAGTTTAAAATTAATAGCTTTTATAATTTCCAAGAAAAATTGATTATTACATATTATTAAAAATGAGTCACTTTGTATGGGGGGGGGTATAGAAGGCATGAGGGGAGGGAAATAAAACCAAAAGCAGATTACATCTTGAAGCACTGTGAAAGTTTCTTTACAATCGGTTCAGCCGTTTTTGCGTGAAAACCGGGCAGACAGACAGACGGACAGACAGAGAAGAATTTTAAAAACCGGAGTTTCCGCTTAGTTATTGCTTAACTAAGGCAGAAAAGTAAATTCTAGCCATTTCTAAGCATATAACAGACAGACACTACAATTATATTTATATAGATTAAAGCACATATGTATAAGTTTATATTAATTAATTATTTTATTTATCTGTTCCAATTATATATTATATAATCTGCGAAATTAAATTTTTTTTGCAGATATTTCTAGAATAGCCGCTCTTTTCTGAACTTGAAATAACTGCAAGTTGTTGTGTGCGAAGACTTTGGATAGATTATTTCTTCACCAAAGTATCGAAATAATCCAGTACGTTCAACTTCGGTGATAATATCTTCGCTGAAGCGACGTGCTTGCTAGCTATGGAGGGTGGTGGCGAGGGAGGAGGGAAAGGGGTTCGTTTTATAAATATTTTCATGAGCCCTATGCCTGCACAACAAAAAAAAACCTCTCATATCGACTTACCCGGAAAGATTAAATCTTCGAACAATTAAGCTGTAATCAGATGGTCGCGAATATCAAACCAACCAATCGTTCCGACGAGGCTTTAAGGTGTTTATAAAGCCGCCCGGAATGGAGGGCCTCTCAATTAAAAAAAAAACTTATCGACTTATTCTAAGTGACAGCAATCATTTAATATTTAAATATAATATAATTTTTTAAATTTAAAAGTAGGGAACAAATGTTAAATTTAAAATCTATTTGCGCATAATCTAGATGAAAGAGAAATTTGTTGATTTTAAGAAATTTTGTATTGGCAGTGGTAAAAGGGGTGACGGCATTAAACTACTTTGTTCCCACATCATGCTAGAGTAGCTAGATAAAAGTTTTATACTAAATTCAAGCTCCAAAAGTTGAATACGTACTGAGAAAATTAGTCTATTAGATATACTGAAATTGTGCAGTTGGTTTATGAGGTGGTAAAAAGAGTGGACGGTTTTTGGTAACTTTTTGAGAAACAATTATAACCACCATGCAAATGACATCTCTTAAATTCCATATCAGTACCATTCAAGAAAATATAATTTTTGTAAAGTTTTTAAATTGAGTCATATTGTATAGGAGGGGGTAGAAGGAGTGCAGCTAATCGTCTCATTTTCTCGGTCTTAATTCTAAATAAACATTTGGCGTACAATAATATAATTTAATAATTTCATAATGTACTGAGAAAATTGGTTTACAAAATATCAAGAAAACGTGCAGTTTGTATGGGAGGTGATGGAAGTAGTGAGATGATTCGAACAATTCTTATACCATAGTTTAAAATCATTACAAAAATTTTATATTCCTTAGGACAGATCAATAGCTTTTATATTTTTTGAGAAAACCCGTTTATTGTAGAATTCGGAAGTTTTGTCATTATCTATGGGAGGGGTAGAAGGAGAGGAGCAATTTGGCACATTCACGAACTTAATTTTTATTTTTTGACAAAAACGACGTGTACATAATTTGAACTTTCTGCCCTTACGCGTTCTAAAGCTTAAGAGGACACGGACGAGTAGACGGACAGACAAACGGACGGGCAGATTGAAACACAGATGAACGGGTAGGCGGACGGACAGACAGACGGATGGACATCCGGTGTTGAGATTTTTGAGTGATAATATGAACTTCATCTCTAGTGTAGTAGAGGGAAATTTTGTTAAGTACTGAAAATTCTTAAAATTAATATCGCAGTCTGGGGCGTCAAATGCAGCACGAAAATGATCCCCAAAAAAGTTGCTAATTATTATGAGGTCGTCGCCAATTTCCCCGTCAACAGACAGAGTCACCTTTTAGAATTGACGAAATTCCAGAACTGCTTAGGCATGTCCTTAATTGTTTTTTTTTTCATATCAATCAGATAACATTGATAGGCCGATTTTGAATTGGTAAGAAATAAATCGCGTAACTCAGAGTAGCGCTTATAATCAGATTCTATCCATGAGAGATAAGACATCTTCCATGCTTTAGTTTTCAAATTTTTTAGATTTATTAAATTGTCGTCAAACCATGGAAATCTTTTAAATGAACATAACATTGTAAAAATTATTAACAGTAATTTCAATGTCTATTTCGTTAAGTACGCACGACCAATCACATTTTGAAAAATCTTCATTCCAGGCAACAAAATCAGCTTTATTCAAGTCAAAACGATGAGAAATAGCAGTATCAAAATTATAAACATTATCAGCAGCAGTATTTCAAAAGCAAATAGCATGAAACGCAGGATGGCGTGCTGATTCTGGAAGGAAAGATGAGTTGCATCTGCTGATCGTTAAGTATCTCACATCCGAGCAGAACACTAGGTCAAGAAATGTTACGAATAAATTAGGTATTGGATTGGATTTTTGCTAATAACAAAGTACGAACTCTAAATTTTCAACTCTAGATGTCGCTCACTGTGCCTGGAAAAGGCACACCTTAATGAAAATACCATTAAAATGGTTTTTAGTTTGTTCATTTTGTATCATTGGTTTTGGCTGTAGTGTATTTACAAGAAAAATGCTTATTCTTTTATACTTTTAGATTACGATCTTAATGAGTTTATCTATTTTCTTTCCTTCTATTTCTTGTATTTCGAGGTGGCCTGTTCGTATATAGTAACTCTAGGGTGGCAAAACTGAATGAAAGAAAAATTGCGTCCTCCAGCGGTTAGATAGATGGCACTTAGCTCTGGCCCAAGGTCATAACATGGATGTAAGAGATGATTTATGCCTTGAGTACGTCACGTACGTCGGTGACAAGAGGCTCCTTTTTGTCTTTAGTTGCGCTCTCTTGGGCAATGTGCATATTTTTACTTCCGTATTTTAGCCTCACGGTATGCATGAGTGCAGATATCCATGTTGTTTTACGTGAATCTTCTCCCGAGGGAATAAAGCACGTTTGTCTTGAACAAGCGGATTGTCTTAAGCGACAATCATTAACGCACCCTGAGGTACCAGTCTATACCAAATGCAAGTTTGTCATTCATTCTAGTGGATGCGAGACCTATCTAAATCTCTGCCGGTCTATCGGTCACGGCACCGGGTTGGAAAAACGCAACTTCACGTCGAGCTCCGAGGAACTCTGCCCGCGATGTGGGTGGTAAAACACAGCCACCACGATTCTCCCCGAAGGGCCATCTCGAGTGTCGGGGGTGGAAGCAACCTTCCATGGGCTCCCCGACTCCCGATGCACGTAGGCTGGAATTCCGCAAACATGAAAATAAATCAGGCACAATTCTTATAAATTAAAAATAATTAATAAATTTGCAAAATAAATCGCTAAGCTCACAACTCCATGAATGAGGGAGTTGAAGAAGGGTGGTGATTGTGGCATATGTACCTGCCAGACTCTGATACAGTGTGTCTACTTCTTCTTGTATGGAGTTACTATACGTAAACCCTACTAGAAATTAGTGAATAATTTTTTTCCTTTCACTTCATATCTGCGAAATACCGAATTTTAAAGTTTCGGCTCTGAACTAAATGAACTAAACGAGCTAAAGTAAAAAAGTTTTATCCTTGAGTGATTTAGAACTAGTGAGCTAAAATAGTTCACAAAAAGGAATCAAAATATCCAACTCCTTTAGAGTTACAGTATATCGACTATGCTTTTAATTGTAAAGGCTGATACTCAAAATTTTGGCTTGCAGTAAGGAACCGTCCTATTCCTAAATTCTTGCTTTAAACAACGAGTACAACCCTGGTCGTGGGCTCCTTCACAAAATTCAAATATTTTTTGCTTCTTATTTTCAGCAATATATTTCGTCGTTGCTAGGACCTACGTGTGACTTAAAAATTGAATCCACAAATAGCCCTAGATTTACTATTAGGAAGGGTAAATTTAAGATGTGCAAAAGAGTTTCTCAAGAAAAATGAAAAGAATGCAACAGAGATTCTGCATACCAAATACTCTATGTATTCGTATTTATTACAAAAGCTTGAATTTCAAAAGACTCTAGCACAAAGCCTTGCTTATTTACATCGATCGAACGCCGCGTGGAAACACCTTTCCGTACGTTGGTCCTGAGTGTGATGTCAAAAATGGCGTGATCGTCGACAAAGAACGAGAAACAATCTAAGCTGGAAACCAATTTCGGATAAGATTATCGTAGTTATCATCTCAGGAGATATTAACGTACACGTGTGCTCTAAGAACACCGGACTGGAATAATAGGGGAAGCATTGGGTCAACGCATCAGAATCCTGGATTCAAAGACGCGAAATCAGTGAATTAAGTATCGAGTTTTGTAACACTTTGCGAGTCTTCATTGGTGGGATGCTTTTCCACTACAAGAGTCTCCTTAAAGCATCTAAGGTTTCCTCAGATGAGTCATCCACATTGGGCAGAGATGAAATACATACACAAAATCCCAAGCGAGAGGCAGCTGGAAATAAGTTTTTGGCAAATTCCGAAGGAACAGGAAAGCGGTGAGAAATCTTAGATGTCGCAAGACATATGGCTGGCAATCGGAAAAAAAACCCAATTTGTAATCATCTCCCAATACGATGTCAACCGAAGAGTTAGCGACTTACGACGGAACTACCGCAACGTTCATATACAGCTGCAGAAAGCTGTTAAACGTAGCAAGGGTAGTTGCGATTAAAGAGTTAGCCAATAATGTGAAATTTGTTGATCGCCTCCACGTGGTGCAGACTGGGTAATGCTAAAAGATCTACAGATAGGGGGGAATAAGTCGAATAGCTTGCTATCGGCTCCGTATCCTATCAAGATAGGAGGGAACAAGTCGGACAGATAACTGTTGGCTCCGTATCCTATCTATGGTCTTTGGTGGAAGTGATGGGGGGATTTAAATCGTTCAGCTAGCTGTCGGTTCCGTATGTATATCACAGCATGGAGCCTATTGAAATCTGGACTGGTCATTTTTCAGGCAGTTCTCAAGAAGCTCTATGGTTACAAGGGGATTTATCCCTGTAGTGATTCGCAGGTGTACGTACTACCTATATGGTGACCATTATAAAGTACGACGCTAGAGGAGTAAACCTCGTATATAAAAATCCCCTAATCCACGGTGGAACAGCATATGCCAATGGATGAATGGTTAGTGGGTAACTAACCATTAATATGCGAACTCTGGATACCTGGTGACCTCCAGTTTTAATTAGCCTTCCCCTAGTAATGCGGAGCTCTGCTAGGGGTGACTTTACTTTCTCGCGCTACTCGTGGAAACATGAATAAAAAAATTTAATAACAAAAACAAACAAGGGGCTGATGCTTCCCCCAATGCATCACAAACAGCGGTTAATAACGACTGAGAAAAAAAAGAGGTTAACCGGGGCCGCTAGAAGACGGTATATGTACCACCGCAACCACGGAAAAAAACCCAAACGAGGCATACGACCTTGCCTGCATGCCAATGCAAAGCACATTGGAACCGGTACAGAAAATGGCGACAAAAAGAGGTAGAACCTCATCAACAACACCGTCAGCCGCCGGAAATGTAAACAAAAAGCAGAAGACTGCAAATAAAATCATGCATAGACCGACAGAAGATGCTCAGCCATCCACGTCGGACATAAGCTACAGGGACGCGGTCAAATGAGTAAAGGTAAGTATTATACACACCGAGCATCCGCATAAAATACTTACTCCAGAGCAGCTAGCTGCAATACAAAAATCCATCCTGGACAGCATTCCATCAGCAGCCATAGAAGGAATAAGGCCACAATTTTGCGGACTTGGCCTCAAGCCAGGATGGATGCTAATTGTGTGAGGAGACGAACAAACCGCATCGTGGCTTGAAACAACAGCCAAAAGCATTAAGCCGAATGAATCCACCACCATCAGAGCGGTCCGGGAGGAGGATATTCCGCGATTAGAGATAGTCACGGATATTTCCCCCAAGAAAAAGACTCGACAGAGAAAATCACAACCCTCATCGATTCTCAAAACGTAGGTTTGTGCGCCTCAAATTGGAATGTCCTTAGTAGAAGGAAAGAGGGCACAAATACAATCTTAACCTTCTCCATCGACGGCCAATCGATGGAAGTGCTTAAACAGAAGGGGCACCGAGTCTGGTACAAGTTCTCGAGTGTGACACTACGCCCTAAGGCTAAGGAGGTCAGAAGCGGCAAGCCGCAATCTACCGACGATGGCCAAAAGCCTGAATAACATTAAAGTTATTCAGGCAAATCTTCAACGGGCAGCAGCGGCCATGGACGTATTGACGTGGAGATTTGCAAGAGAGGAATTCCATGTTGCCCTCCTACAAGAACCGAGGGCCGTGCAGGGTAAAATTATTGGAATTCCACACAAAATTGGTAAGTTGATTTATGACAAAAGAAGCGAGAAGCCAAGGGCGGCACTTCTTATATCATCTGAAATTAAATACCTAATTATTCCAAGTTTCATTAGAACAGATCTAATAGCTGTATGTGTGAAAATACCAAAGGCAGGAGGGATTCAAGAGGTAATAATAGCCTCAGCATACTTTCCTTGTTAGGAGTTAGAGGCTCCACCTCAAGACGTCATGGAACTAGTGGAATACAGCAGACTCCACAAATTACAGGTAATACTGGGATGTGACGCCAACGCTCACCACAATATCTGGGAAAGTAGTGATATCAACAAAAGAGGTGAGTCACTTTTGGAGTTCCTTACTACTAACAACCTAGACATAATAAATAAAGGTAACACACCGACCTTCATAAATTCAGTAAGGCAGGAAGTACTTGACCTAACCATAACAAGCCCCTGTCTGGTTGACAAGTGCGAAAATTGGCACGTATCAAACGAAGCTTCATTATCAGACCACAGGCACATCGGTTTTGATATTAAGACTTTATTTAGTTACATAGAACAATACACAAACCCTAAACGTACCAACTGGAATCTTTACCAGACAGTCCTAGAGTACAAAATAGGTATCGAGGAGGAAACAATAAGCAGCCCAGACTGCATTGATAAAATCACAAATAAACTCGTCAACAATATTATCAATGCTTACGAGCAAAGTTGTCCTGTTCTACACAAAAAAAGAGCCAAACAAACTCCTTGGTGGAACGAGAAATTAGCGGCAAAACGCAAACAAACTAGAAAATTGTTAAATAGAGCAAAAACCTTTGGTACCTGGGACGAATACAGAGAGTCCCTTACTGAATATAATAAACTTCTAAGAAAGTTAAAAAAAGAGTCTTGGAGAAGATTCTGGGAAGAGATAGATGATCTCCCAACGGTCTCAAGACTCCAAAAGGTGTTGTCAAAAGACGCCTTGACAGACATCGGACTATTAGAGAGACCAGATGGGTCCTTAACCAAAAGCAGCATGGAAACTCTTGAAACCCAGGCTGCAAAATAATTAACAATAATGAAGATTTAGAGGTAGAGGAAAGGATGTATCGTCAAACTCCATTCAGTAAAAGTATTGCTGGTAAAATCTTCACTCCGGAAAAGATCAGATGGGCGATCAACACCCTTAAACGCTATAAATCAGCCGGAGTAGATAAAATATTCCCCGCATTATTGCAGAAGGGGTTAGAGATCCCAATGCCAATAATGATAAGGATCTTTAAAGCCAGCTTTATATGGGGATACATCCCAAAAATCTGCAGGAAAGCGAGAGTGGTATTTATACCGAAGGCAGGGAACCGTCCCAGAGAACAGCCAAAGTCATACCGCCCTATAAGTCTTACCTCCTTCTTTGTCAAAACGATGGAGAAATTAGTAGACATCCACATAAGAACGGGACCTAACAAGATCAGTCTTAATAAAAACCAACATGCCTACCAAAAAGGCAAATCAACAGAGTCAGCCCTTCATGGTTTGGTTAGACAAAATCGAAAAGGCAAAAGACTATAATGAAATTGCCCTTTGTGCATTCCTAGATATAGAAGGAGCATTTGACAATACTCCCCATGAAGCCATAATAGCGGCAGCTAGGAAAAAGGGTCTGGAAACGGCAACGATAAAATGGATATACGCCATGCTGAAGAGCCGAATGACAACCACGGATCTAGATGATAGCACAGTGACTGCACAGACCTATAGAGGATGTCCTCAAGGTGGGGTACTATCCCCAATACTTTGGTCAATTGTAGTAGATGAGCTCCTGGACCGTCTAACAGACCAGGGATACGAGGCAATGGGATATGCTGATGACCTTGTCATTACCATTAGAGGCAAATATGATTCAATAATATCGGAAAGAATACAATCAGCCTTAGAGGTGATAATGAACTGGTCTCAGTCTAAAAACTTGAACATTAACCCAAGTAAGACTGAGATAGTACCATTCACAAACAGAAGGATAAACCACATTGTACCTCCTGCAATAAATGGAACAATAATACCCTTTTCAGATGAGGTAAAATATCTAGGTGTTATACTGGATAACAAACTCAACTGGAACAAACATATAGAATGGACTCATGCCAAAGCACTAAAGGAATCTTGGGCCTATTAAAGCTTATTTGGCAGAAAATGGAAATTAAGGCCCAAAACGATTTATTGGTGTTGCAGAACAATCATTCTCCCAATAGTCACATACGGATCAACGATATGGTGGACTAAAATAGGAAAGCTCAACTTACGCTACAAAAAATCCAAAGGCTAGCTCGCCTTGGTATCACAGGTGCAATGAAAACCTGTCCGACAGCGGCAATGGAAATGTTCCTTAACATCCCTCCAATACATATCCAAATAAAAAAGGAAGCTATCAAAGGAGTGTTATGCATACAGAAGAAAAACAGTTATAAGTCAGGGGATTTTAGAGGTCAAATCAAAATCCTAAAAGACCCAAAATAGAGGTTATAACTTAGACATTATCGGACGCGATGCCGACAAAATTCAACTTTGAAACCCCCTTCAAAGTTATAATCAGAGAACGCAAGGAATGGCAATCCATGCTACCTGATATAGTAGAGGGATCAACCATCTGGTATACAGATGGCTCTCGCACATCTGAGGGAGCCGGAGTCAAAGGTCCTAACTTCTCGGTGTCAAGCCACAATCTTCCAGGCCGAACTAATTGCAATGGAGCTATGCATCCAAGAAAATATAAGGAGAGCTCATCGCAATAAATCCATTTATATCCTATCGGATAGTCAGGCGGTTCTCAAAGCTCTAGCATCCAATAAACACGGATCGAAGATAGTATGGAAATGCCTTCAAAACCTAATCATCCTGGGAAAAAGGAATGATGTAACCTTAATGTGGATACCAGGACACATGGGAATTGAGGGAAATGAAGAGGCTGATCGCCTTGCAAAAAACGGCGCAGAAACAAATTTTATTGGTCCAGAGCCATTCTGCGGAAAACCAAAAGGGTACTCAACCCCATACTCAAAAAGTGGGTAGAAAACGAACATAAAATCTACTGGAATGGACTTCCAGGCTTGTCAATTTCAAAAAAAATAATCCTACCACAAAAAAAACAAAGTCGAAGATATTCTAAAATTCAGCAAGAAGGATATTAGTACCCTAATCGGCCTAATGACGGGGCACAGTGGATTAAACCACCACCTCAAAAATATGAGCTTAGCTGAAACCGACATTTGTCACCTTTGTCTAGAGGACTCAGAAACGACAGTACACATCCTATGTCACTGTGAAGCAGTAGCTAGGAAAAGACAGAGTCTTCTGGGAAAGGGTTTCCTTTCTACGGAGGAACTAGCCAATACGGCTCCCTTAAAGATTCTCAAATTAGCTAAAGCTATTGAGTTATAATAGGGTGAAGGGGCTATAAACGCACAATAGGCCAAGAAGGTTGCAGTGCTCTCACGCGTTCCCCTAATAGTAATAATAATAATAATAATGTGAAATCTGCAGCTTTCTTTGAGAATATGGACTCGCTATTGAAATTATGAAACAGGAATTTCACCGTCATCCATCTGGCAAGAGATATCAGCGACGATGGCTGGAATACATTTCTGATATTTCAAACATTTTGCCAGTAAAAATGCCATTAGAGAACTACTGACAGTAGCGTCTCCTCGAGTACGGTAGGGGCTTATCAGTTTTATGAATAAGCTGAGACGCCCCTACCGTATCGTAGTAATCGGAAATTGCATTACCAGGTCTTATACTGCATATGCATAAAATAAAATGAATAAAATAATTCGAGGTTTTCAGTGAAATAATGACCAATTGTTCATTATAATAAACAAGTTGTGGCAACACCTAAAGGCCGATGTTCAGAATTGCGCCTTGTGGAAGAGAGCTATTTCTGTCGTCCTATGCCTCTATAGGAGGTCTTAACAGGAATTTTATTGTTAATAATTTAGAACTAACTAATTTTAAACACATCAATCTTCAATCATCAAATTCCTATTAAGACCCCCTATAGGGGCATAGGATAGAAACAACTCTTTTCCACAAGGCGCGATCCTGAGCATCGGCCTTAAGCTGTTGCCAGGACTTGTTCATTCCTCTGGCCTCCTGCTCAACTGTTCGCTTCCATCTATTATATGGTCGACCAACCCGACGTTTTCCTTGAAGATTATAATTCAGAGCCTGTTTGGCGATGTTTCGCTCTGGTTTCCTCAAAGTATGACCGATCCACTGCCACTTCTGCCGTTGAATCTCAATACCTATTTTAGTCTGGCCAGTTGTACTCCAAAGTCCGTCGTTGGCGATCACTTCTGACTAGAATATTCCTAAAATGCGTCGGAGGTTCACGAAAGTCTGTAGTTTCTTGGTAAGTCGAACGGTCACTTCCCCGTAGTACAACCATATAACAACACGGATTCGACGCATGCATCAAAAACTCGCAACTTCGTGCGAAGGGAGATCTCTCTTAAACGTCAGAAAGGGGAAAGGATACCGAAGGCCTGACGAGCTTTATTTAGCCGAGCCTCAACATGCTGACAATGCTTTCGAGATAGCAAAAACCTTGCACCCCTTCCACATCCTGTCCGTTAAGAACAATCGATGTGCTTGCGTTCGAAGTCATGTTCATGTACTTCGTTTTACGCACATTTATTTTCAGTCCCGCCTCTTTACATTTAGAATGCAACGAGCGAATATTTGACTCTAAATCCGAACGGTTATGTCCAAGCAAACACACGTCATCAGCATAATCAAGGTGACTTAAGATATTAAAGAGTCTCCATTGAAGACCTTTACCTACCCCACCTTCCAGTGCAGCTTTCAAGATGTCATTTATTACCACCAGAAACAGGGCTGGTGATAATATGCAGCCTTGTCTGACACCCGTTCGCACAGGGAAGCTCTCGGACAGCTCTCAAATACTATACATAAATCCAATAGAATTGAAATTTAACTCTAAACCAATCGACTTCTCATTTAGTGATAAAACAACAACAATAATCAAATAAATTAAAAAAAAAATCATGTACATTATCTATAAAATACTTTTACTCTTAAAGTAAATTTGTTTCTGTAACACTTTTTCGAACGGAATCGATTTACAATTTTACCGACTCTTAGTATTATTTTCGACCGTAAATAATATTTAATAACATTCAAAATTCGATAACATCTCTTCTTTTACATTCAAACAAAATAGGAAGTACTTACATAATTAGCAAATTGTTTTATATATTATCCATATGAGTAGTTCCTGTTAAGCATTTACGAAACACACCGCAAAAAAGTCCTTTCTCCAAGAAATATCGAATCCCGGCGAAAAGTTATAATTGAAATTTTTAAAAAACATAATCGCGATTTGTTTTTTCTTTTAACAATTATCGAAAAACACTTTACAGTGCAATTTAGAACGTGCCGAATAAGATTGCAATATAATAACTGTGCCAAAACAGTATGAAACTATGAATAGTAATTCGCATGGGGGCGGAAAAGCGTCACCAAACATTTTAGTTGTTTCCTAGTTACACCTGCATGCAATTTAAGGGCGACGTTTTCTTTTTTCGGGGGAATTTTCAGAACACCCATAGTTTTGAAGTGATACTACATTTGTTCGCGATAGGAGAAAATAACACGCGTGACACTCTGTCCAGGGAGTGAATTAGTGAAATTTTATTCCAGGAGGGGTGTAATTTATAGATTTCCGGGTTTTCTTAGCGATACTAACTGCGACCGTTCTAGACGGTTTCGAATCCGAAAACTACTGAATACGATCCGCAGACTTTAGGTATTTTTCATTGGAATTTTCTAACTTCCTTTAATTCGATTCTTCGATTTTACGTGCAAACACGTAACTATTATAAATGTCTGCAAGAGAATTTTTCATGCCAAGGATTTCTTCTGTTGTTGCTTTTTTTACGCTCCACATGAACTTCAGGTGAGTGTTGTCTGCCGACTAGTTAAGGTAGATGATGGTGGCTCGTGGATTCTTTCGTATTTACCTTGGGGTGAGACCACGCGATAACGAAGGAGGACGTCCTACGCACGCGACAATGGCATAGTTTAATAAGAAGTCAGCGTACTGTGAAAATGCTGGTGGGATCTTATAAAAAGAAAAAGTACTTAGGGAATAGATATATCAAAGGTTGACATTGCATTGGGGAGTACACGAAGAGGTGTCCACATATTTGTGTAAGTAATTTATATTCTACGATAGTATCGTAGCAATTTGGGGAGAAATATACAGACAAGATAAAATTGTGTCTGACACTAAGGATTAGTTTGAATTAAACAGATTATTAATTTTGGAGTAATATTTTATGTTTACGTGAGAGCTCAATATAATTCACTCAATCGAATCTTCAACACTTTTAGCTCTGATTTTTGTCAATCAATCAATCAATTTCCTGTTGAGACCCCTCACAGGAGCAGTGGAGAGAAAGTCTTCCTTATGGATTATAATCCAGATTTTATTTGACAATGTTTTGCTCTGGTTTCTTCAAAGTGTGACTGCTCCACTACCACTTCCGCCTCCGAATCTCAATGCCTATTTTAGTCCGTTCAGATGTACTCCAAAGTTCCGTTGACATTTTTCACCAGGTGGTTGGCAGTGAGGTTCCTATTCATCAACTGCTTCATAATTTTAAATAGCGAACTCATATGTCCAAGTTAAGCCGCAGATTCTGCCTTATTGACCAGGTCACGTCTAACGACCTGTTTAAGCTATATATGAGCATCGCGGTAGTTCTGTATCAACTATAAAACAAGTTCATTAAGTTGAATGACTCGCATGCAACATTTCCGTAAACGCATATAAAACTACGTCCACACGATGCACTTTTTCGTTCCATTTTGCGTATGCGTCATGAATAAAATTCAGAATGTTTTCTTTGCTTTTCATTTTACTTTGATTCTTATTAGATAGCTACTCGATTACAAAGATAAATACCGCGTACAAGCAGAAAAAATTATTTGAGTCCTCTCCTTCCTTTCACCACCTCCCATACAAACTGCACTTTTTCATGAAATACTCTAAACAAATCTACTCAGTACATATAAAATTTATCGAACAGAAATTGTGCACTGTGCATTAAATAATTATTATTATAATTACTAGTGAGACCAAAAAAAATTAGACGATTAGCTTCACTCCTTCTACCCCCTCTCATACAATCGGACACAATTTTAAAACTTTACAAAAAGTCAATTTTCATCAAAAGTATGAATGAACATATCAAAAGCATGATGTTTATAGTTATTTCTGAAAAGTCATTAAGAACTCGCCCCTTGTTCTACCACCTCCATACAAACACATTTTCACTAGATCCAATGCACTAATTTTCTTCGTCCTTATTAAAATTTTTAATCCTAAATTTGGAAAAAATATGTTGGTATCAACTCTAGCGTGATGTGAAAAATTAGTTGAATGTCATCCCCTCTACGATTTCCCCTACAAAATTTCTCTTTCATCTAGAGTATCGCACGATTGGGCCTTACGCACAGTTGTAGTCTTGTTATGTTTGTATACTCTAGATGAAATCTGAGAGTATTATAAGTTTGCTCTAAGGTTTGTAACGCTAAGAAATAAGGCTTAGAGAAAAAAATGAATGACACAGAAGTTAATATTATCACTCAAAAATCTCAAAACCGGATGTCCGTCTGTCCGTCTGTCCGTCCGTCTGTTCGCTCTCTAGCTTGAGAACGCGTTGAGCTAGATTGTTCAAATTTTGTACACGTCGTTTTTTACGAAAAAGTAAGGTCAAGTTCGTGAACGGGTCAAATCGCTCCACCCCTTTTATCCCCTCCCGTACAAAATGACACAATTGCGCAATTTGACATTAAACGGATTCGCCCGAAAAGTATAAAAGCTATTGGCCTTAAATTATGCGTGTCCTCTGACTCCTTCTACCACCTCCAAAACAAACTGTACTGGTCATGAATTACTCTAATCCAATTTACTCAGTACGTATAAAATTTAGTAGGCTGAAATTGTGCGTCAAATATTTATTTAAAATTGTTAGTAAGGCCAAAAAAAATTAGACGATTAGCTTACCCCTTCTACCCCCTCCCATACAAAATGACACAATTTCGCAATTCGATAATAAATGAATTTGCTCGAAAAGTACAAAAGCTATTAGTATGAATTTCGGGATCTATTACTTTCATAATGATTTCAATCCACTGTATAAAAATTTTTTGCGTCCTCCCTCTCCTTCCACCTCCTTCCATACAAACTACACTTTTTCATGAAATGCTCAAAGCAGATTTTCTCAGAACATATAACATTTATCGAGTTCACATTTTGTAATAAATACTTATTTAGTATTATCACTAAGATCAGAAAAAAATATTTGATTACCTTCACTGCTTCTACTCCCTTCCATACAATATTACACAGTTTCACAACTTCACAAAAAATCTATTTTCTTGAAAAGTATGAATGTTACTGGTCTAAAATTTAAGAGATGTCAATTTTATGATATTCTTAGTTATCTCGGAAAAAATCACTAAAATCCCCCCACTCTTTCTACCACCTCCCATACAAACTGCACATTTTCACTAAATCTAACATACTAATTTTCTTAGCTCCTATTCAATTTTTGGAGTAAGCATATTGTATAAAATATTTTTATAGGGGAAAATTAGTTCAATGCTATCACCCCTTCTAACAATCCTGATACAAAATTTCTTGGGATCGCGAAAAATTCTATTGCATCTAGAGTATCTTAAGATTGCGCTTTACGTGCAATCGTAGCCCTGTTATGTTTTATTAATATTTTGAATGAATTTTTTAATCGAAGTGAATGGAAAAAAAAGTTAGCGAAGCTGTTAGAGTTAGAGGTTGCGAAAAGTTGCACTACGTAAATCTATACATCTATACATATAAATATAATTGTAGCGTCTATCTGTTATTTGTTTATAAATGGCTATAAGTAAGTGTTTCGCTTTATTTGGACAATAACTAAGCAGAAACACACGTTCTTAAAAATTCTTCCAGTCTGTCTGTCTGTCTTTCCGGCTTTCACGCAAAAACAGCTGAACCAATTGTAATGAAACTTTCACAGATTAATACGTGTGGCTCGAGATGTAATATGCATTTAATCTTTTTTCAATAGCCTCACGCCTTCTACACCTTCCCATACAAAATGACTCATTTTCAAAAATATGTAATAATCAAATTTTCTTGTAAACTATAAAAGCGAATAATTTGAAATTTAGAATATATTATTTTTACCATAGATCTGATCTATGGTATACAAATTATTTGAATCCCCCCACTGCTTCCACCACCTCCCATACAAACTGCACTTTGCCATGAAATACTATAAACCAATTGGCTCAGAACGTATAAAATTTATCGATGTCAAATTTAGTACCAAATCCTTAATTAGTATTATAATTAATATCAGGGATATTATTATTATATTTTACCCCCTCTCATAGAATGCGACATCATATCTTTTCCAATTTTCTTGAAAATTATAAATATTGATCTGAAATTTAAAATATTTCAATTGCATGATGATTGTAGGTGTTTCTCAAAAAATCGCTAAGAACCCCCCACTCCTTCTGCCACCTCCCATACAAACTGCACAATTTCACTAAAACCAGTGCACTAATTTTCTCAGCATCTATTCTATTTTTGAAGTTTAAATTTGGTACAAAGCATTTTTGTAGCTACTCTAGCATGATCTGAAGCAAATTAGTTCAATGCTGTCACCCCTTTTACCACTCCCCTTACAAAATTTGTCCGGAATGACGAGCCAGATGTGCTTCCACATCTTGTCCGTGTAACAGTCGAGATCGAGCGAACCCCTCAACATAACGGTGCTCTCAAAAATATCCCACACATCTAGAGAGAGGGAATCTTTTTCGGCCCTGCATCTGGAAACAACTCATCACAAATCATTTTTGTGCTATCGTTTGCACAGATGCCAGACATGATGACGAGAGTACGCTTACCTCTGCAAATTCAGTACACTTTATCCCAGGGTGGCGTCAGAATTCCGGGAGATAAACTACGCCAACCGTCCTCATACGTAGTCTCAATCATACAGCGCCATTCATATATATCTCGCTGTTTGCAGTCTCATTTTCCAGACCCGTTGGAATTTCTTCCTCAGACACAGAGACAAAACATAATAGAATTATGACTGGGCGTAAAGCCCAATCATATGGTACTCTAGATGAAATAGAAAAGAGTTTATTGTACTGGAAAATATGTCATCACAAATTCTTTCAAATATTGAATAGCGACTTTTGTGTGGGAGGTGGTAAAAGCAGAGGGAGGAGGTTTCTGATTTTTGTAAATAACACTGAACGTAGTATACAAAATGTTTCATGCTGAATTTAAAGTTTGTAGCTTTCATAATTTTTGAACAAATTTGTCTGAATTTATGGCATTTGTATGGGAATAGGCAGAGAAAGTGGAAGGTCTTGAATGATTTTGAATCTGCTTATCAACATCCTAATCACATTGCCTTGTTACTCATATGTTCGAAGGAGAAATACATTTTTTGAATTTTCAATACAAAAAATTATATGGGAGGTGATGGAAGGAGTGAAGCGAAGTTCATATTTTTTTTTAGCATTTCTTTCTTTCTTTCTTTCAAACAATATTTTTTTTTTACGGCCGTCGAAAATAACTTAGGGGGTCACCCTTTAATGCGCGATGCACAGTTAAGTCGACACGGGTACGGAGAAACAAGTGGATAGAGGAAAATTAGTAGGGAAACACAGGAGGGGAGATTTTGAAGTGGCGGTGAACGTTGTTCTTAAATTGCTGGAGGTCGTATCCCGTTGCCTGGTAATGAATTCCACAACACTGTCATCCAAGGGATGAAGGACTGCCTAAACTTCACTGTTCTCCACGGCAAGGGCTTCACGGTGTACTCGTGTGAGCGTGTAGCTTGGCGAGAATTTCGGGGGGCATTGAATGTAGGTGGTATAAGGGCTTTTAGTTCCTTGCTGCATTTACCATGGAAGTATCTATAGTAAACGCAGAGTGCACCGATATTTCGACGATTCTCGAGGGAGTCAATTGAGGCCGATATAGCTTCATCTCCAATTAATCATCGGAATGCATATTTCTGGATACGGCCAAGAAGGGTCAGATGTGATTTTGGGGCCCCAGCCCAAACATGCGAGTTGTACTCCAGACGTGGTCGGATATAAGCCTTATAGATGGTGCTAGTTCGTTGGCAGAGAAGTATTTCTTACACTTCCGTAGAATACCTAGGCGTTTCGAAGCATCAAGAGCGACTTCGTAAATGTGTTGGCTCCAATCTAGGCGATTGTTAAGTTTTACACCTAACGTTATGTTTAAGAGGTAGACGACAGAACTGCGTTTTAAGGAATTAAACTCTACTCTGTTGTTCCTGCCCCATTCCAGGATTAAACTGAGGTCAGAGTTCAATGACTGTATCGACTCATTACGACAAAAGGCCACCGATATCGGACGAGCGTCCGCAGGAGAGTCGAATTGGTAGGTGTTATCTTAAGTGCTGTCATCTGCGAAAAAGGAATAGGATTGAGAGTAGACGACAGAAGGTCGTTTATGAAAACTGAAAAGAGAGTGGGAGATAAAACTGAGCCCTGAGGGACGCCGGAATCAATAGAAAAGGATGCAGAAGTTACTCCGTCTAGTACGACTCGAATAGAGCACTCGGAGAGGAAACTCTCAATCCATTGAAGAAATAGAGTGTTTAAACCAAAGGCCTTTAGCTTGGCTAGGAGGCATTTGTGCCAAACTCTGTCAAACGCTTTGGCGATGTCAAGAGCAAGAACTTGACCTTCATCAAATTTGTGGATGCAGGAATTCCAACGCTCGGTAAGATAGATCAGGAGATCGCCTGTAGAACGACCCGAGCGAAATCCAATATATAAATCCATATATTTATTTATAATAATTCAAAATGCATTAACAGAACAATAGTGTTTTAGAGATTAGACTTATCATCTTTACAGCTAAGTTGTAAAATTTATAGCACTTGGGAATGAGGGATAGAAATAATTGAATTATGTATTATATATTATAATTTGCCAAGGAAAAGTTCAAAGCAAAAACCTTGCCTGTTTAAATTTAAGCTACTTAAAACTAACTTAGAACTAGAGGATTACCAAGTTATTTATATAAATACCAGGCTATAATTATGTGTAACAAACTGCAGGATATAGTGAGAAGATGGAAGAATGCATTGTAAGGCATGATCTATAGGAACGATGCAACCAATCAATCAATCAATCAAATTCCTGCTAAGACCCCCTATAGGGGCATAGGACAAAAACAACTCTCTTCCACAAGACGCGATCCTGAACGTAGGCCTTAAGCTGTAGCCAGGACTTGTTTATTCCTCTGGCCTCCTGCTCAACTGCTCGCTTCCATGTGTTACATGGTCGACCAACCCGACGTCTTCCTTGAGGATTATAATACAGAGCCTGTTTGGCTATGTTTCGTTCTGGTTTCCTCAAAGTATGACCGATCCACTGCCTTTTCCGCCTTTGAATCTCAATACCTATTTTAGTTTGGCCAGTTGTACTCCAAAGATCGTCGTTGGAGATCACTTCTGGCCAGAATATTCCTAAAATGCGTCGGAGGCATTGGTACAAGTCTGTAATTTCTTGGTAAGTCGAACGGTCACTTTCCATGTAGTACAACCATATAACAACACGGACTTGACGCATGCGTCAAAAACTCGAAGCTTTGTGCGAAGGGAGATCTCTCTTAACCTCCAGAAAAGGGAAAGGATACCGAAGGCCTAGCGAACTTTATTTAGATGAGCCTCAATATCTTTTTCTGCTCCGCCGTCCATGCTAACAATGCTTCCGAGGTATCAAAAATCTTGCACCTCTTCAACATCTTGTCCGTTAAGAACTATCGATATGCTTGCGTTCGAACTTATGTGCATGTACTTGGTCTTACGCACATGTATTTTCAGTCCCGCCTCTTTGCATTTAGCATGCAACGAGCGAACTCTAAGTCCAAACACACGTCATCAGCATAATCAATGTGACTTAAGACGTGAAATAGTCTCCATTGAAGAACTTTACCTTCCCTACCTTTAAGTGCAGCTTTCAAGCTGTCATTTATTAGCACCAGAAACAGGGCTGATGATAATATGCAGCCTTGTCTGACACCCGTTCGCACAGCGAAGCTCTCGGACAGCTCTCCTCTATGCAAAATGCGATACCTTACATCTTCGTAGGATTTCTTAATCATAGCTATCTGGAATACCTCTCTTACGCAAAGCAATCCATTTGTAATCTCGCTTAACGCTATCGAAAGCCTTCTCGAAGTCCACAAACATGAGATGTAGTGGCGAACTCATTTCGGCTGACTGCTCCAATATTATCCGTAGAGTATTTGTGTGGTCGGTACAAGACGACACTTTACGGAATTCAGTCTGATAAACTTCGAGAGTGCTCTCCACAACATCACTAATCCTATTGAGAATTACATGAGCCATGATTTTCGATATGACAGTAAGTAGACATATACCACGCCAATTGCAACAATGCCGAAGGTCACCCTTCGGTTAGTATTCCGTCTATATCTGGAGCTTTCCTTGCCGCCATTGACCGAATGACGGAAACTATCTCTTCCTTATCTGAGAGATTGTCCCTAATAGAGGATTTATACCTATGTTTATACCTTCCAAAAATTTAAACAGCTAATGATTGAGACATATTTTCCACGTAGATTGTTCGCATGTATGCGTGTAGACTGTACGCATATTGGTGTGATTATTTAGAGAAGGTACCACCTCCCAGTCACACCCATTCATGCAACAGATTCAAAAATTGCAGGCACAGTCACTAATCTGATTGAGTTTACGAATAAATCTATTGTGGATATTGAGGAGGGAAAGCAGGTGGATTGTATTTATACTGATTTTAGTAAGGCTTTTGATAAACTACCCCATTCCATTATTTTGTTGAAATTAAACATGTTAGGTTTTCCTACATGGTTTATTAATCGGATTAAGTCATATCTAATTAATAGAACTTATCAAGTTCTCTTTCGTAATTGTACTTCTAAGCCATTTAATGCGCATTCTAGTGTTCCTCAAGGAAGTCATTTGGGGCCACTTTTGTTTGTCCTGGCAATTAATGATGTGCGTCTGTTCTTAAATACTCGGAAGCATTTATTTATGCAGACGACATTAAGATCTTTAGGTCTCTTAGTTCCAACTCTGACAACAAAACTTTTTCAGGAAGATTTGATTAAATTTAGTAGTTGGTGTCGCCACAATGATCTTCGATTGAATGTGGATAAATATCATGTTATGTCATTTACTAGGAAAGTCTCAGCGTTTGTGAGAATTTACAGTCTTAATGACTGTATTTTGGATCATGTCAACCCTATAATTGGCTTAGGTGTTACATTTGACCATAAACTTGATTATAGCTTGCATATGTATAAATAAGATACGCAAAAGAGTAATTCTATGTTGGGATTCACCACACGCTTGTCCAAGGAATTTAACAATCCCTTTGTTAAATTCATTTTTTATAACACCTTCGTTATATGGTTTTTCAAGTTTGGTCTCATTATTAAGATGAGCACATTGGCAGAATTGAATCAATCCAGAATCAATTCACAGGAATAACAGAGTTCGTCTTCCTCCTTATATCGATCGACTTAAGCTATTAAATATGTCGTCTCTCTCGAAACCACGTGAGGTAGCTGATGTTGTTTTTGCTCATCAACTTCTTACAGGGTTAGCTAATTCTTCCACACTTTTGGGTTTGAAGCAGTTTGCTGTTGAACAATTTTTAAGAAGGCAGCCTAGATTGCTAAAGATTTGCTTTCACCGGACAAACTATAAAAAAGGATGCATATATAAAAGGAGACAAGCTCTGCTGCGAGAACTACAGAGGTATATCATTGTTGTGTACGTCCTATAAAATACTGACAAAAATAATTGAACGTCGTCTTAAGCCCTATACTAATCAAATAATTGGCGAATACCAAGGCGGATTCAGAACCGGACGATCTACAACAGATATTCTCGATGAAACAGGTCCTTGAGAAATGCTGGGAATATAACACAGACGTGTACCAAATATTCGTAGATTTTAAATAAGCATACGACAGTATCGACAGGAGCGTACTGTACCAAATCATGCTTGACTTTGGAATTCACCCAAAACTAGTCCAACTAACAAGACTCACAATGACGAACACTGAATCCCAAGTGAGAATACAAAGCGTTTCCACAACCAGCTTTCGAACGGAATGTGGTTTAAAGCAGGGAGATGGTCTATCCCCTATGCTTTTCAACTTGGCACTAGAGTATGTCGTCCGAAAAATCCCAGTCGACACCAACGGGACACTACTATTCAAGTCCACCCAACTAGTAGCATACGCTGACGACATTAACATTCTAGCAAGATCCTTCCCTAATGCTAAGGAGGTATTTGCCAATCTTGACTCCGTCGCAAAAGAAGTCGGGTTGCGCATTAATCAAAGCAAAACAAAAGTAATGACGCAAACAAGAAGGAGAACGCCAATCAGACAAAACATAACAATTTCGGAATATAATTTGGAGAGTGTGAACAACTTCATATATCTTGGGGCTAGTCTAGCAAAGGACGGTAATGAAACAGACGATATCAAACGACGGATAATACTTGCAAATAAGACGTATTATTCGGTACTTCCAATAATGAAATCCAAGAAAGTGCACAGGAACAATAAGCTGCGGATTTATAAAACTATTATACGATCTGTGCTTTGTTATGGCAGCGAGACGTGGACATTAACGCGAACTTCCGAAAAAGCAGTTAACGCATTCGAAAGAAAGGTCCTCCAAAGAATTTTGGGACCTGTGAAGGAAGGAACGGAATGGCGAATAAGATACAACCATGAGTTGTATCAACTCTACTACGAGCCAGAAGCTTCAACGTTCGTCAAGCTACGTAAACTGCAGTGGGCTGGCCATGTAGAGCGAATGGAAGACAGAAGAATCCCCAAACGTGCTCTTAAAGGCAAAGCGAGTGGTAACCGGCCAGTAGGCAAACCACGCAAGCGATGGGAAGACTCGGTTGATGAAGACAGCAAAGCCATTTCAAAAATTAGCAGCTGGAGGACGGCGGTCTTTGGATCGAAACGATTGGAGGCGACGACTTCAGGAAGCCAGGGCCCGATTTGGGCTGTTGCGCCATTGATGATGATGAGGACAAACTATAGTATGAATGAGCCGATTTCGTATCTCGCGAGAGAAGTTAATAAGAATGCTGATGTATTCGACTTCTCCATTAATAAGCTGTGCTCAAAGCTTAGACTTAATGCCAGTTGATATCAATTTTTTGTATTATTTTTATTTATGTACTTGGTGTATGTTGGTTTGGTGAATGTTTTCACAGTGCATTTCGAATTGAAAGAAAATATTTCCGGATCCTACACTGTTGCACTTTATTATTCGTGACATTGCGGTCCTTGCTGAGTTTGATAAAGGTCTCAGCAGAGACCGAAACGTCACGAATAATAAAGCGCAATAGTGTAGAATCCGGAAATCTTTTCTTTCCATTGGTGTATGTTGTTGTTTGTTTCGTCCCTTCACTAAATGATGAGCCAGAGGACAATTCGATTTCTATCTTGTAAATTTGGAACCGATTTATGGCAATTCCTTACATTAAGGAATTCCGATAGTTGTTCAACGCAGTGTATGCGTGTGAGGTTGGGCGTTTAAGTTACTTAGTTACAGGTCGAAAACTGCTGAAGTTCGTAAACAGTTTAGTGTTGCCATGTAACGAAATATTAGTCCAAATTAGAGGATGTTTGAAAAAATTACAAAAAAAAATTTCTTCACGAATACGCCAAAAATACCCACATTTTAATCAATAATCACTGATAAAAAAAAAGTTAAATAATCTAAACTAAAATTCAATTTCCTCATCATCAATATTTTCATAAGAGCGTAGGTTTTTTTCTAACGATCTTCAAGTACTTTCACCGCGCGATGATCTATCGGTTTCGGTATTATTCACTCGTCATAATCGAAAGTACCTTCGCGCACTATACCTTCGGAACAGCCAAACTCTATTTTCTAAAATCACTGCAAATTTAAATTAATCTTACGATCGCGCAACAATTAAACTGAAAATAATGAAAAATCGATGCCGTAGTTCGCCATCATAAAAGATCATGGCATGACGCGATCGAAAGGATCGCGCCACTTGATTTTCTTATTGTTTTACATCTTTTACTTGAGGTCTTCATATTGTTGTTGCGATCAATTGATCGATCGAATCGAACGCGTGCTTCAAGTGCACAGGAAACTGCTAAATCATTTTTTTTCTTCTCTATCTCTCAGAAGATTAAGTTTTACGTCTTAATCCCACATAAACAGGTAATTAGAGTTATGGATTGTTCGTGGAGATTACGAAACGCAGCCAAGGTTCTCTCGGCTGTAGTGCAATTTGGTCGAAATTTTACGGTTTCCATAGCACGAAAAGCTTACGTACGTAGCTGTGACCTGTGCTGCTCTGCTCGTATAGCGAATACTTATGCTTGACGAATTTAATGTGCTTAACAAAACCGATCTTGAAGTGAAAGTGAGTTGTGATTTTTTCACAACCATATAGAAACACTATGGAAAATCTTTTGGAAAAATTTTCAGTTTTGCACGTTGCAATGCGTGCAATCAAATCGCAATTATTAATTTATTGGAATTATGACGAGGTTTTTAAATTTTATTCCGAATTCGTCATATTTAGTAGTGAATTTTGTCATGGATTGCGTAAAAAGCGATGAAAAAAAGGCGCCAACTGAAATGAAACCGGTCGTTAAGCTTTGAGGAGGATTCGAATGGTGTGATAAATTAATCACTGATCGATGTCCATGAAAACTTAAATAAAGTTTGTTAAATTACTTTAATAGTGAAGTATTGCATTGTTTTAAGAAAAAATTATGGAATTTTTTATCTGTTTTTTTTTATTATTATTAATGACTAGCGATCCCCGCCACTTTGTCCGCGTAGGAATCGCAACGTAGTTAGTAATACATTATGTGGAATATATAATCTGCTTAGTTTAAATGCTCTTTGAATACAATGCTTTGTATTGTGTTGGAATCAGTACTATAACTTGTGCAACTCGTATGGGAGGTGGTAGAAGGTGTGAGGGGTTTTTGGTGATTTTTCGAGAAACAACTATAATAAGATCAGTAACATTCACACTTTTCAAGAAAATTGAATTTTCGAAAAGTCGTGGAATTGTGGTACATTGTATGTAAGGAGGTAGAAGGAGTAAAGTTAATCGGTAAATTTTTTCTCGACATTAATAATAATGTTAATTAAGGATTTAGCACAAAATTTTAGCTCGATTAAAGTTATACGTACTAAGAAAATGGGTTTATAGTATTTCATGAAAAAGTGCAGTTTGTTGAGGAGGTGGTGGAAGGAGTGGGGGGTTTTTAGTAATTCTTGGAGAAACAACTACAATCATCATGCAATTGATATATTTCAAATTTCAGATCAGTAACTCTCATACTTTTCAAGGTAATCGAATTTTTGAAAACTTATGATATTATGTCACATTGTATGGGATGGGGTAGATGGGGAGAAACTAATTGGTTTGCTTATCCCCGATATTAATTATAATACTAATTAAGGATTTAGTACAAAATTTGAACTCGATAAATTTTATATGTACTAAGCAAATGGGTTTATAAATTTCATGAAAAAATGCAGTTTGTATGGGAGGTGGTGGAAGGAGTGGGGGATTCAAATAATTTCCATACCGTTGATCAGATTGGTATGGATATGATAAAAATAATATATCCTAAATTTCAAATTATTCGCTCCTATGTTTTTCAAGTAAATTTGATTATTACATATTTTTGAAAATGAGTCATTTTGTATGGGAGGTGGTATTATTATTATTATTACTATTAGGAGAACGCGTGAGAGCACAATATTAGGGTGTATCCTAGTAGGTAGTTGGTCTTGTAATGCGAAGGTCGTGAGTTCAAATCCCGGTCGGCGCAGTACATAATTCCAGTACATTGCCTGCTTGGATATACCTTGGTCACCTCAATCTACGAAAGTTAAAAAATTCGTAGAAAGAGGGTTGTGCGAAGGGCTAACAACCCTTCCACAATAAGTAATGAAAAATGGTAAGGAACCTGAATATTAGGAGGCCAAGGTCCGATTTGGGCTGTAGAAGTGAGAGCACTGCGACCTTCTTGACCTATTGTGCGTTTATAGCCCCTTCACTCTATTATAATTCAATAGCTTTAGCTAATTTGAGAGTCTTTACGGGAGCCGTATTGGCTAGTTCCTCCGTAGAAGGGAAACTCTTTCCAAGATAACTGTATCTTTTCCTAGCTACTGCTTTACAGTGACATAGGATGTGTACTGTCGTTTCTGAGTCCTCGAGATAAAGGCGTCAAATGTCGGTTTCAGCTAAGCCCATATTTTTGAGGTGGTGGCTTACTCCACTGTGCCCGGTCATTAGACCAATTAGAGTACTAATATCCTTCTTGCTGAATTTTAGAATATCCTCCACTTTGATTTTACTTTATTATTTTAATAATAAAGTATTGTGATCGACTTGGGAAAAAAAAAAAATTTGCTACCCTGAAATTTTTTTTTTCGCGTTTCATGACTAAAGTAGCCTAAAAATGCAAAAAAAAAAAATCCGTCTGTCTGTACGCCGTCCGCCGTCCGCCGTACGCCGACGTGTACGCTCAGCGCACATTAACTCCCAAACCCTTCAAGATAGAAAGTTCATTTTTGGAGGGATTGTAGGTAGTTGCGGATCTCAGGAGGATACCCATTTTGGGGGGTGTACGGGTTCAGGGGGAGGCAGGGGGAGCGCTTAAACCGAAAAATACGAATTCAAATATCTCAACCATGGTTACAGCTAGGAAGCTAAAAATCAACACACATATAAAAGAGTTTGTGGGACAACTTTTAAAAATAATTTAATTTTTTTATCCATTGGGGTGCGAAAAGGGGGGGCTAAGAGCCAATTGGCGGCCGAATTTTTTTTTCAAATGATTATATCTTCGAAATTACTACCCATAAAAAATTGATATTTTGAGACAATTAAGATGGCATCAAGATCTACTAGAATCAGTTTAGATAGAAGCTAATTCTTGTAAGGGGGAGGGTCAGGGGGGGTGCAAGGAAAAACACTTAAAAATTAATATCTCGACTGTCTCTTAAGCTATGTAATTGAAACTTGAAACAAATACTAAGCTTTACTAGTGACATATGAAAAAAATATAATATATGGACATAATAGTAGTGGGGGGAAATGGGGAGCATTTAAAAAATGGCGCACTTTCCAAAACTACAAATCATCAAATCTCAAAATTGAGTACACATATCACATTGAAAATTTGTCAGATTGTAGAGCTATATAGTCTTTAATTTTGGTAAAAAATTTAAGTTGGGGGGTGTAAGGGGAGGGAGGTGGGAAGCGAAAATGTTGAAAATTTTGAGTGATTTTTTTATGGCTCTGGTAAAAGATACAAAGTTTGAATTTTGCACGTCGATACATCTATTTAATGTACATGGAAAAAAAATAATAATTTGTTCCAAAATTGTTATGCACCGAAGTGGGGGTCTAACGTGCACAAAGTGTTTCATGTGCAATGAAAAAAACACATAAACTCAAAATTTTTGAATGAAATTTTTAGGTAGAAACTTGAAAATTTGCAAAATGCATTTAAAAAAAATCTCCAAGAGTTTAAAATATTAACTGGTTGAATATCTTTAAAACTTCTGCCCCCTCCCATACAAAAATTTTTTTTCGACCATTTCTAAGAAATCAATTATCACTTAACTATTAAATGCTATCAATTTGAAATTTTGCACAAGAACTTACAAAAATATTTGAAATAAAATTACGTTAAAAGTTTTGAGATAGCACTTGCCCTTTTACCCCCTCCCACACAAAAGTATGATTTCGACCAATTTCATTAAATCAACTAATAACCATCAAATTAAAAGCTACAAACTTGAAATTTTGTACAAGCACCTCACAAAAAAAAAGAAATAAAACTGCATCACAAATTTTACGATTCCCCTACCTCCTCTACCCCCTCCCATACAAATGTTTGGTTTCGTGAATTTAAAATTCACCGAATCCAATGAAAATTCTATGCAATTTCGTCTATGAAACTGACATTCTGTACAAAGAATATTGGATTTGGTTCAAGCAATCAATTAAGAAACTATTAACATCCACCCACCCTTACTATCACCCTCCCCCCCTCCCTTCATGAAAACTCAAACTTGCATAAATAAACCAATGAAATATGGAGCTTTTGAACTTTTCCGGAAAGTGTTAAATTGAGAACTGCCCTGCCCAAGAAGCTCCTTCACTTAGTCTTCCCTAACCACTCTAACCTGCATATTGACTTTCTACGCATGCGCATTTTGTCCCAAAAATAATAAAGTTTCGCCCGACTTGTTGGCAGTTTATTTTATGTTGGGATCAGTTTTTCTGAAATTGACAAGCCTGGAAGTCTATTCCAGTAGATTTTATGTTCTTGTTCTACTTTTCTGTATGGGGTTGGAGTAACCTTTTGGTTTTCCGCAGAATGGCTCTGGACCAATAAAGTTTGTTTCTGCGCCGTTTTTTGCAAGGCGAGCAGCCTCTTCATTTCCCTCAATTCCCATGTGTCCTGGTACCCACATTAGGGTTACATCATTCCTTTTCCCCAGGATGATAAGGTTTTGAAGGCATTCCCATACTACTTTCGATCCGTGTTTATTGGATGCTAGAGCTTTGAGAACCGCCTGACCATCCGATAGGATATAAATGGATTTATTGCGATGAGCTCTCCTTATATTTTCTTGGATGCATAGCTTCATTGCAATTAGTTCGGCCTGGAAGATTGTGACTTCTTTACCAAGTGGTTTTGACACCGAGAAGTTAGGACCATTGACTCCGGCTCCTATCCCCTCAGAGGTGCGAGAGCCATCTGTGTACCAGATGGTTGATCCCTCTACTATTTCAGGTAGCATGGATTGCCAGTCCTTGCGTTCTCTGATTATAACTTTGAAGGGGGTTTCAAAGTTGAATTTTGTCGGCATCGCGTCCGATAGTGTGGAAGTTATAACCTCTATTTTTGGGTCCTTTAGGATTTTGAGGTGACCTCTAAAATCCCCTGATTTGTAATTGTTTTCTCTCTGTATGCGTAACACCCCTTTGATAGCCTCCTTTTTTATTTGGAGATGTATCGGAGGGATGTTTTCATTGCTCCTGTGATACCAAGGCAAGCTAGCCTTTGGATTTTTTGTAGCGTAAGCTGTGCTTTCCGTTGTAAAATTTTAGTCCACCATATCATTGATCCGTATGTGACTATTGGGAGAATGATTGTTCTGTAGCACCAGTAAATCATTTTGGGCCTTAATCCCCATTTTCTGCCGAATAAGCTTTTGCAGGCCCAAAATGCCTTTAGTGCTTTGTCATGAGTCCATTCTATATGTTTGTTCCAGTTGAGTTTACTATCCAGTAAACACCTAGATATTTTACCTCATCTAAAAAGGGTATTATTGTGCCATTTATTGAAGGGGTATGTACATTTTTCTTCTATTTGTAAATGGTACTAACTCAGTCTTACTTGGGTTGATGTTCAAGTTCTTAGACTGACACCAGTTCATTATAACTTCTAAGGCTGATTGTATTCTTTCCGATATAATTAAATCATGTTTGCCTCTGAAGATAATGACGAGGTCATCGGCATGTCCTATAGCCTCGCATCCCTGTTCTGTTAGACGGTCTATGAGTTCATCTACTACAATTGACCAAAGAAGTGGAGATAGTACCCCACCTTGGGGACAGCCTCTATAGGTCTGTGTAGTTAATGTGCTATCACCTAGATCCATGGTTGTCATTCGACTCCTTAGCATGGCATGTATTCATCTAATCGTGGCCGTTTCCAAACCCTTTTTCCTAGCTGCCGCTATTATGGCTTCATGGGGAGTATTGTCAAATGCTCCTTCTGAATCTAGGAATGCGCAAAGTGCAATTTCTTTATAGTCTTTTGCCTTTTCGATTTGTCTTACCAAACCGTGAAGGGCTGACTCTGTTGATTTGCGCTTTTGGTAGGCATGTTGATTAGTATTAAGACGAACCTTGTTAGGCCCTGTTCTTATGTGTATGTCCACTAACTTCTCCATCGTTTTGACGAAGAAGGAGGTAAGACCTATAGGACGATATGACTAAGGCTGATCAATGGGACGATTCTCTGCCTTCGGTACAAATACCAACCTCGCTTTCCTCTAAATTTTTGGAATGTATCCCCAAATAAAGCTTGCTTTAAAGATCCTTATCATTATTGGCATTAAGATCTCTAACCCCTTCTGCAGTAATGCGGGGAATATTTTATCTACTCTGGCTGATTTGTAAGGCTTACAGGTGTTGGTCACCCATCTGATCTTTTCCGGAGTGAAGATTTTACCAGCAATGCTTTTGCTGTGCAGAGTTTGGCGATAAGTCCTTTCCTTCGTCTCTAAATCCTCATTGTTGTTCATTATTTTGCAGCCTGGGAAATTTGTTGCCAATAACACCTCAAGGGTTTCCATACTGCTTTTAATAGAGGACCCATCCGGTCTCTCCAAAAGTCCGATATTTATCGGGGTGTCTGTTGATATCACCTTTTGGAGTCTTGAGGCCGTTGAGAGATCATCTATCTCATTAATAATCTTGTTAACGAGTTTGTTCGTGATTTTATCAATGCAGTCTGGGCTGCTTATTGATTCTTCTTCGATACGTTCGATACCTAGTTCAAATTCTAGGACTGACTGGTACAGGTTCCAGTTGGTGCGTTTAGGGTTTCTGTATTGTCCGATATATTCAAATGAAGTCTCAATATCAAAACAGATATGCCTATGATCTTCCTTTGATACGTGCCAATTTTCGCACTTGTCAGCCAAGCAGGGGCTTGTTATGGTTAGGTCAAGCACTTCCTGCCTAACTGAGTTTATGAAAGTCGGTGTGTTACCTTTATTTATTACGTCTAGGTTGTTAGTAGTAAGATACTCCAAAAGTGACTCACCTCTTTTGTTGATATCACTGCTCCCCAGATAGTGTGATGAGTGTTAGCGTCGCAGCCCAGAATGACTGGTACTTTATGGATTCTACTGTATTCCATCAGCTCCATGACGCCTTGAGGTGGCGGCTCTTGCTCCTCCCCCGGAAAGTAGGCCGAGGCAATTATTACCTCTTGGCTTCCTCCTGCCTTTGCTATTTTCACCAGTACCGCTACTAAATCTGTTCGGATGAAAATAGGCATATTTAGGTAATTGATTTCTGATGATATTAGAATTGCAGCTCTTGGCCTGTCACTTCTTTTATCAAAGATCACCTTACCCATTTTTTTAGGAATACCAACAATTTTGCCCATAGCGGCTCTCGGTTCCTGAATTAGGGCTATGTGGAATTCCTCTTTAGCGAATCTCCATGTTATTGTGTCCATGGCCGCTGCTGAACGATGGAAATTCGCTTTTATAACTCTAATTTTATTTAGAGCTAAGGCCATCTTTGTTCAGCTGCGGCTCGCCGCTTTTGAACTCTTTGACCTTAGGGCGGAGAGTCACGCTACAGAATTTAAAGCAGACTCTGTGTCCCTTTTGTTTAAGCTTTTCCATCGATTGGCCGTCGATGGAGAAGGTTATGATGGTGTTTGTACCCTCTACTCTTCTGCTAAGTACCTTCCAGTTAGAAGCGCACAAACCAGCATTTTGTGCATCAATGAGGGTGGTAATTTCCTCTGATGTCTTTGTCTCATGAGGAAAATATCCCGTGATTATTTCTAATCGCGGGACATTCTCCTCCCGGACTGCCCTGATGTTCGTGGACTCGTCCGGCTTGATGCCTGTTTTTTCGAACCATGCTGCCGTTTGCTCATCAAGGCAAATGGTCAGCATCCATCCCGGCTTAAGGCTGAGTCCACCAAATTGTGGAATTATCTCCTCTGTTGCCGCTTTGGGAATCTCTTTTAGTATAATTTCTTCTATTGTTGCTAGCTGCTCCGCTGTAAGGATCTTATGAGGATGGTCGGTATGTATAATACTGTTGCGAGCTAGGGGATCGCCGATTTCAAAGGAAAACACAATTCGTTTAAAAATAATGAATAATTTTATTTAATCGCACTTTTCTTTATTTCTTGATCACTTCACTAAATTCGTTCTAAAACTTAATTCGTACAACCCAGGAACACTGCCAATCTATCACTTGTACCGATTCGCGTTCTTCCACCGATAGGTGTCACCAAAATGACTGACTCGTTGTCTGAAAGTTGGCGGATATTTATACTAAGTCTTCCAGACAGGTGTCGTTGTGTGTGTGTGTCTAGAATGATTGCCTACATTGTGGAGCTCGGTAGAAGTGTCTGGAAACATGTTTATAGTGTTTTACATGTTGATGGACTTTTCTCGGTGTTCCTGGCAACATCCAAATTGCGTGATTGCAAGATCTATAACATTACCCTCTCCTTAGTCCCTGTTCGTCCCGAACAGAGTCGTTCACTTCCTCAATGGCACCATGGTACTTTGTTAATCGGTCGAGATGTACCACTTTCATTTTAGTGCGGGGTTTATGATGTAGTTGAATCCGATAGACGACATCATTTAACCGGTTGATGATCTGGTAAGGGCCTTCCCAGTTTCGCTGTAGTTTCGGCGATCTGCCCTTCTGTCGTTTGGGATTGTATAACCAAACCAAATCGCCCTCTTGGAATCCTGATGAGTTTGCCCGTTGATCATACCTCGTCTTCATGCGGTCGGACGCCAAATCAATTTTATCTCTGACCAGGTTATAAATTGTCTTTAGTCGACATCGAAGATCCGAGACATAATCTTTAGCATTGGTTGGTTGGTCTGGTGGCACTCCAAACATTAGCTCCTCAGGGACTCGAATATTTCTTCCGAAAATGACTCGGGACGGAGTTTCTCCTGTTGTTGAATGTACCGATGTTCTGTAGGCCATTAAAAAATAGAGGGATGTGCTGATCCCAGTCCTGTTGCCTCTCGCTGACGAATTTGGATAGGTTTGAGTTCAATGTCCCATTGAAACGTTCCACCATTCCATCGGACTGTGGATGTAATGGAGTTGTCCTGGTTTCGTTTATTCCCAGCATTTGGTACACGTGTTTGAATATTTTTCAAAATTGTGCCCTTGATCGGAGTGTAGTTCACATGGAGCTCCAAATCTGCTCAACCAGTAGGCAACAATTTATTCTGCGACGGTTACTGCTTCTTGGTTTGGAATTGCATAAGCTTCAGGCCACTTGCTGAAATAATCAATGACCACTAGAATGTAGCGATTACCATTTTCTGATTCCGGAAATGGTCCAGCAATATTCACAGCAATTCTCTCGAATGGGACTCCCATGTTGTATTGTTGCATTTCTCCCTTTGATCTGCGTTGTGGGCCCTGACTCGATGCACACGTAGTACATTTACGGCACCAGTTTTCGACATCATCTCGGAGATGGATCCAATAGAACCTTTCTCGTATCTTTGCCAAGGTTCTGTTTACTCCCAAATGCCCACCGGAGGTACCTCCATGATATTTCTTCTAAACTTCCTCGACTTTAGAATGCGGCACTATGGTTTGCATGTGATACGATTTTCCGTCAGCGTTTTCCCATTTTCGTTTTAATAATCCGCCGTCTAGGTGCCCAATAACACTTTAAGGTTTCACCGAATTGTGAGATGTCTTTCCACTCAGGCCGTTTCATTTCGTCCCTCCATGCCATGATCGGTGAAATATCTGGATCTTTCTACGCGGTGACAATGCTTGCCGTTCGGTGGACAAGGACGACGTGAAAGCGCATCGGCATTACCGTGGATTCTTCTTCTTCGGTGATCTTCTGTCACGTCGCTTCTCATGTTCGGCCTTGTCACGATCATTCGCATGAAGTACTTGACTGTCACGACTTCCACCCGTTCGTTCGCGACCCTTATTCGAATGCTTATCTTTGCTTCCATGATCTTTTCCGATGTATTGTTCTTGTCGTAATCGGTCTTGCCAACTCGGGGTTTTCGATCGACTCTGGCGTCTTTTATGAAAACCGTGTGTAAGATTTGAACTCTGACGACTAGTTCTAAACCAAGATCTACCTTCACGATCTCTACCTTCGCGTTGTTTAGCCGCGCAGCCGGAACAATGGTTGGTCGCTTTTCTTGGTTTACGGCAGTCGAGTCTCAAGTGTCCTGCCTGTCCATAATTCCAGCATCGGGGGACACCAGATCCTTCGCTCCGCTTGGTGTGCTCTGCTTTCTGACACACACACTCTTCTGCTATTTTCCGGACTCGATAGTTGCTCCGCGAGCTTTGCTTGGCAGCTTCGAACGTCAGCCCATATACTAAGGCTTCGCCAATCGTTTTCTTACCTGCCAATTTCAACGCCTGTTGCAGCTCTCTGTCCTGTACAGCATTGTTAAATGCGAAAACAGCTGTATCGTTGCGTTGCTCTGTTTGCGCATTGGAAAGCGATAATAGTGTGAGTCGTTCAATATCGCGTGCCAGCTCTTGAAGTGTTTCACCATTCTTTTGGGTTCGGTCACTGCCGTAATGAAGATGCAATGTTTGGACTAACGTTGAAAAATCTTGTCGTTGCTCCTGCGGAATCGTTTGAAGAACCTCTGCTGGTAGACGTCTTAGCCCACGGTGTTTGTCCATCGAAGATTGGAGCTTTGAGACCCTTGTGCGTAACGTGTTCTGTCTTGATGACTCCAGTCGCTTTTACGTTATCGAAGTCCCTTTTTAGGCGTTCGACTTCTTCTACAAATCCAGATATCCTTTACGTAATTTGTTCTTCGAAGATTCGAAGTTTCTTCTCTACGTTTTCTTCTATTGCCTTACCCATGATGTCTATTTTATTATTTTGCAGCTCCAATTTTTGGTTGAGGTCCGCTGAGGTCTGATCTAATTTCTGATTAATGTCCGCTGATTGTTGCTCTAATTTCTGATTAATGTCCGCAGATTGTTTTTTAATGTTTGATTGTTGCTCTAATTTGTTCATCATTTGTTCTTCGATTTGGAACTCAAAACTACATATCTGCATCCTTACCCTCAGCCTCAAGTATCTTGATCATACGGCTGACAAGTTCTGGCTGACTTGTTCCCTGTGGTAGATAACTCGCGTCTACCGAGCTCTTCCTTCAGCTCCGTTAATTTTAAGTCCTTTAGATAACGCGGCATTTTCACTACCGATTATTTCAAGTTTTTCCGCGATTCGAAATCACTTAAATTTACTTCACTAATTAAAGTTACTGCTCACTAAAGCACTCGAGAATATTCGATTTCACAAAATTCTCACTGTCCTTTCGAGAATTTTAGTTTCACTTTTTCGCTGTCACAAAATTATCCGTTCGAGAATTTTAATTTCACTCGCGATTTTTAACCCGATTTTATCCTTGAAATTCTACTTCTGACACCAATTGTTGCGAGCTAGGGGTTCGCCGGGATTTCAAGTAAAAAACATAATTCGTTTAAAGATAAGTGATAATTTATTTATTCGCACTTTAACTTAATTCGCACTATATGGCACTACCGCCGATATTGTTCTATCGCTTTCTTGCACCGGTTCGCGTCTCACATAAATGTCGCTGAATAACTGGCTCCCGTCTGACAGCTTCGTGCTTTTATACAATTTTCCCCAATTCTCGAACCTTCCGTGGTGTATGTCGTCTGGTGTATGTCTCAACTATACTGGAAAGTTCTAGATCTTTAATTATGGCTTGTTACATATTGGGAGATACTGTTCTACATAATTCTTACAAATTCGAGAAAGATCAAATTGCGTGGTTGCCAGATCTATAACAATAGTATACGATACTATACAAAGGTTAGCATTATTAAAATTTTAGATAATTTCATTATTTTCTAATCCTACCGCTTTCACATTTTAACAACTGCATGCTTCATTTCGTGTTTGTTTTGACATGTAAAAATAAAAAGTGCGCCAAAAATTTGAATACAAACAATTCTTGCAGGTTATAGAATCTGAGTAATTTTATTTTATATGCCAAAATAAAAAGTGAACAGAAACGTTTATTCTGTACAAATTTTTTTTTACAGTCATAAATGCCTCTTTATTTAGAGATGTTCCAACGACTGACCTGTGCCAGCTTGACCAGTCCAACACAGGGGACTTGGTACTAGGTTGTGATGCCAATGCCCATCACACCTACTGGTCTAGCACTGACTGCAACGATCATAGTAAATCAATTGTAGAATTTCTTAGCATGAACAATCTAAATATTTGTAGTGTTGGTACAGCCCCACCTTAATAAATACAGTAAGAAGCGAGGTTATCGACCTGACTCTTGCAACTAACATCACTAGTGGTCCGCAACTGGAGAGTTTTCAAAGAACCGTCCTTGCCAGAGCACATGTGAATAAGATTTGAAATAGTGGGATCAAGAAAAAGTAGCCGGTTCTACAGGAATCCAACAAGAACGGTATTGAAATCGATAACGTCAACGATACTGCTAGGATAAAGAGGACTCTATCTGAAGACCCATACATGACTGAAGGTTCATGGACGGGTTCTAGCGGCGAGTCACTTGAACTTTTAATGCAAAAGCATTTCCCCGGATGCTTTGAGCCCCCGCCACAAAGTTCATGTGTCGATCGTATTGTAGCCAACTCAGAATTAGTAGATACAATTGTGACGCCAGAAAACATAGGAATTGCGTTCAGTTCCTTCAAGCCTTACATAGGACTGGCCAAGGTATATCCCGCAATGATCCAGAATGCGGATGAAACAATTATTCAGTACCTGGTTGACATAATATATATAGCATGCATCAGTCTTTGCCATATACCGAAGCTATGGAAAGAAGTTAAGGTGGTTTTCATACCTAAACCAGGTAGAGCCACCCACAACATCCCGAAAGCTTTGCCTGACTTCGTTACTTCTTAAAGGCCTGGAAAGACTAGTGGACAGCTAATTACGGGTAAATCTGAAGCTCTTGGTCAGATGCCCCCACCAACACGCCTATCTGAAAGGTAGGTCCACTGATACCGACTTTCATGTGACGGTAGCCGCCGTAGAGACAGTTTTCCATCATAAAGTGGTTGCACTCGATGCCTTCCTAGACGTGGAAGGCGCTTTTAACCACGTCAACATTGATGCCATACTTGAGGCCTTGCGCAGCCATAGTGCGGAACCTCTCCTGACTGCATGGATAGCTTAACTTCTTCGCTCACGAAACGTCGTAGCTCGGATGGGTAACGAGACAAGAAATGGCTCTTTCCACAAAGGAACGCCACAGGGCGGCATAATATCGCCGCTTCTGTAGGTCCTAACAGTGAATGAACCCCTTTCCATTTTGAATTGGAACGACTACCCCACAATTGCATATGCAGACGACCTTGTCATCATGCTAACTGGTAAGTTTGAGCAAATTCTAGGGGACCTAATGCAGTCCGCTTTTCAACTGTTAGACAGCTGGGCACTAGATAAAGGATTTACCATTAACCCTAAAAAAACAGAGCTGGTCCTCTTCTCTGGAAGAAGAAGACCATTTGTTTTTAATCCACCAAAAATTCGCGGTATCACTATGGTCCTCTCGAACCAAGTTAAATATTTAGGTCTTGTTCTTGATAGTAAATTATCCTGGAAGGCCAACATTCAAGAACGAGCAAAAAAGGCTACCGTAGCCTTCTTCGCTTGCGGAATTCGGTTTGAGATGGGGCCTTAAGTCACACCTCATCCACTGGATGTATACCAGTATTGTCAGACCAATTATTTGCTATGGCGCGCTGTTGTGGTAGCCAGCGGTGGTAATAAAAACCAACCTAGCACCTTTACAGCTAATCCAACGGATGGCATGTCTGTGAATAACAGGTGCCCTTAGAACAACACCAACTGCAGCCCTGGAGGTAATTCTCTCACTAGCTCCACTTGATCTTTTTATAAAACAAGCAGCGGGTCTAGCTGCCATCAGATTAGAAACCTCTAATTCGTGGTCAGTGCCACTAATTGGTCATGGCAACATTTTAAACGTCATTAGAGATGCAAACTCCCTTTTAGACTGCGAGTATGATTGTATGAACCAACCGCAGGTTGAGAAACAGACATTTTTTCCTGATCGAAACGAATGGGCAACAAACACGATATTCAGCACCTGTACAGGTCCTCATCTCTATACGGACGGATCTAAAACTAACCAGGAGACAGGTACGGGGATTTATTCCCACGACCTCGACATCCATACTTCATTTCATCTTCCAGAACACGCGACAGCGGAAGTATTAGCTATTAACGAGTGCACAAAAACTATTCTGGATATGCAGAACAGTCTGGGGTATTGTTACATTCGCTTGTACGCTTCTGGCAATCCTACAGGACTACGTCCAAACTAGTGTCCATTTGTAGACATAATTTGAATCTCCTAGCGGCCATAACGGAAGTTTTTCTAATTTGGATACGCTTGCACGGCAAGAATCTGCAAACATCAACTCCACTAAGAGTCAGTCGATGTAGCACCAACAGTGCTGAAGACTAGCTTCAAACAAACAATTTTAGGTTCTTTCTTGGCGGGGTGGCAGCAGCTGGATAGCTGCAGAACGGCCAAATCCTTTTGGGAAGAACCGAATAAAAATATTACAGCTCAGCTGTTACAACATAGTCACTATAGCATCCCAACTATTGTTGGCCTGACCACAGGTCATAGCTTGCTAAAGCTCCTACGCAAAGCGTTCCATTCTCGATGTCAACAAATATGAGTTGTAGTGGCTAACCCATTTCGGTACACTGCTCCAATATTATCCATAGAGTATTTGTGTGGTAAGTACAAGACGACCCTATATGGAATCCAGCCTGATAAACTTTGAGAGTACCCTGCACGACATCACTAATCCTATTAAGAATTACCTTAGCCATGATTTTCGATACGGCAGTAAGTAGACATATACCACGCCAATTGCCATAATCCCGAAGGTCGCCCTTCTTCAGAATTTTCTCATTGACGTCATCCTTCTATTCAGTTGGATATCTTCCTCCATTCCACACCTCAGTAAAGAGTGGAAGGAGTATATCGGCTTTTTTCTCAAGGTCCACTTTGAGGGGTTGGTTTGTTAGTCCGTCTATACCTGGGGCTTTCCTTCCCGCCATTGACCCTAGTGCTAAGGAGGTATTTGTCAATCTTGACTCCGCTGCAAAAGAAGTCGGATTGCGCATTAACGAAAGCAAAACAAAAGTAATGACGCAAACAAGAAGGAGAGCGCTATCAGACAAAACATAACAATTGCGGAATATAATTTGTAGAGAGTGGACAATTTTATATATCTTGGGGCTAATCTAGCAAAGGACGGTAATGAAACAGACGAAATCAAACGACGGATATTACTTGCAAATAAGACGTATTATTCGGTACTTCCAATAATGAAATCCAAGAAAGTGCACAGAAACAATAAGCTGCTGATATATAAAACTATTATACGACCTGTGGTCTGTTATGGCAGCGAGACGTGGACATTAACGCGCACTTCCGAAAAAACAGTTAACGCATTTGAAAGAAAGGCCCTCCGAAGAATTTTGGGACCTGTGAAGGAAGGAACGGAATGGCGAATAAAATACAACCATGAGTTGTATCAACTCTACGACGAGCCAGAAGCTTCAACGTTCATCAAGATACATAAACTGCAGTGGGCTGGCCATGTAGAGCGAATGGAAGACAGAAGAATCCCCAAACGTGCTCTGAAAGGCAAAGCGAGTGGTAACCGGCCAGTAGGCAAGTCACGCAAGCGATGGGAATACTCGTTTGATGACGATAGCAAAGCCATCTTAAAAAACATAACAGGGCTACGATTACGCGTAAACCGCAATCTTACGATACTCTAAATGAAATAGATTTTTTTGTGATCCCGAGAAATTTTGTATGGGGAGTGTTAGAAGGGGTGATAGCATTGAACTAATTTTTTGCCCATCATGCTAAAGTTGCTATAAAAATGTTTTATACAAAATGCTTACTCCAAAAATTGAATAGGAGCTGAGAAAATTAGTGTGTTAGATTTAGTGAAAATGTGCAGTTTGTATGGGAGGTGGTAGAAGGAATGGGGGCATTTTAATGATTTTTTCAGAAATAACTAAGAATATCATAAAATTGACATCTCTTAAATTTTAGACCAGTAACATTCATACTTTTCAAGAAAACAGATTTTTTGTGAAGTTGTGAAACTGTGTCATATTGTATGGGAGGGGGTAGAAGCAGTAAAGCTAATCAAATATTTTTTCTGATCTTAGTGATAATACTAAATAAGTATTTATCACAAAATGTGAGCGCGATAAATGTTATATGTTCTGAGAAAATCGGCTGGGAGCATTTCATGAAAAAGTATAGTTTGTATGGGAGGGGTTGGAAGGAGAGGGAGGACGCAAATAATTTTTCTACTGTATATTGAAATCATTATGAAAGTAATACATCCCGAAATTCAGACTAATAGCTTTTATACTTTTCGAGCAAATCCATTTATAGTCGAATTGCGAAATTGTGCCATTTTGTATGGGAGGGGGTAGAAGGGGTGAAGCTAATCATCTAATTTTTCTTGGTCTGACTAATAATTCTAAACAGATTTTTAGTGCACAATTTCAGCTCGCTAAACTTTATATGCACTGAGTAAATTGGTTTAGAGTGTTTCTTTAAAAAGTGCAGTTTGTATGGGGGGTGGTGGAAGAAAGAAGAGGACACGCATAATTTGTATACGATAGATTGATATTATCATAAGAGTATTATATTCCAAATTTCAGGCCAATAGCTTTTATACTTTTCGAACAAATTCGTTTATTGTGAAATTGCGCATTTGTGTCATTTTGTATGGGAGGGGGTAGAAGGGGTGGAGCGATTTGGCCCGTTCACGAACTTGACCTTACCTTTTTGTTAAAAATGACACACAACAATTTTTAGCACTATAGCTCATAGCTTTCGAGAGTTATGCTGTAGACAGACGATCACTCGGAATCGAGGTTTTTGAGCGACAACAAATATTTCTGTACCCTTGGTGGCTCTGTGCGAGCGTTATTTCTTAGCATTACAAACAGTAAGGCAAACACAATATACTCTCAGATTTCATCTAGAGTATAAACATAACAGGACTACGACTGTGCGTAAAGCCCAATCGTGCGATACTCCAGATGAAAGAGAATTTTTTAAGTTTAAGGAATTTTGTAGGGGTAGTGGTAGAGGGGGTGACGATATTGAAATAATTTTTTCACATCACAAAAAGGTTGCTATCAAAATGTCTTATACAAAATTTAGGATTCAAAAATTTAATTGGTACTGAGAAATTTAGTGTATTGGATTTAGTGAAATAGTGCAGTTTGTATGGGAGGTAGTAGAAGGAGTGTGAATTTATTAATGACGTTTTTAGAAATAACTGTAAACGTAATTTAATTGACATATTTTAAATTGCAGATTAGTAGCATTCATACTTTTCAGGAAAATCGACTTTTTGTAAAGTTGTTGAATTGTGTCAAATTGTATGGAAGAGGGTAGAAGGAGTGAAGCTAATCGCCTAATTTTTATTTGGTCTTACTAATAACTCAAAATAATTATTTAGTACATAATTTCAGCTCGATAAGTTTCATACGTACTGAGTAAATTTATTTAGAGTATTTCATATTTGTATGGGAGGTGGTGGAAGGAAGGGGAGGACTCAACTAATTTTTATACAGCAGATTGAAATTGTTATAAAAGTAATATATTCCAAATTTCAAAACAATAGCTTTCATGCTTTTTGAAAAAATCCGTTTATTGCCAAATTGCGAAATTGTGTCATTTTGTATGGGAGGGGTAGAAGGGGTGAAACTAAATGTCTATTTTTTTGGTCTTACTAATAATTCCAAATAAATATTTAGTACACAATTTCAGCTCGCTAAATTTTATACGCACTGAGTAAATTGGCTTAGAGTATTTCATGAAAAAGTACAGTTTGAATGGGAGGTGGTAAAAGGAGGGAATGGACACGCATAATTTTTATATGGTATGATATTATCATAAAAGTAATATGTTCCAAATTTCAGACCAATAGCTTTTCTACTTTTCAAGCGAATCCGTTTTTTGTCAAATTGAGCAATTGCATCATTTTGTATGGGAGGGGGTAGAAGGGGTGGACCGATTTGGCCCGTTCACGAACTTGTCCCTACTTTTTTGTGAAAAACGACGTGTACAAAATTTGAACTTTCCAAATCACCGTGTTCTCAAGCTAGAGAGGACACGGATGGACAGACGGACGGACGGACATCTGGTTTTGAGATTTTTGAGTGATTATATGAACTTCTGAATCATTCATTTTTTTCTCCGAGCCTTATTTCTTACCGTTACAAACTTTGTGGCAAACTATAATACTCTCATTACTTTTCGAGCAAAGCCGTTTATTGTCGAATTAGAAATTGTGTCATTTTATATGGGAGGGGGTAGAAGGGGTGAAGCTAATGGTCTAAGTCTTTTTGGTCTTACTAATAGTTCTAAATAAATATTTAGTGCTGAATTTGAGCTCGATAAATTTTATACGCACTGAGTAAATTGGCTTAGAGTATTTCACGAAAAAGTGCAGTTTGTATGGAGGGTGGTGGAAGGAGGAGCAGGACATGTAAAATTTTTATAAGATAGACTGATATTATCATAAAAGTAATATATTCAAAATTTCAGACTAATGGCTTTTATAGTTTTCGAGCAAATCCGTTTATTGTCAAATTGCGTGGTAGTGTCATTTTGTTTGGGAGGGGGTAGAAGAGGTGGAGCGATTTGGTCCGTTCACGAACTTGTTCTTACTTTTTTGTCAAAAACGACGTGTACAAAATTTGAACTTTCTAGATCAACGCGTTCTCAAGCTAGAGAGGACACGGACGGACGAACGGACAAACGGACGGACAGACGGACAGACAGACGGACGGAAGGACGGACATCCGGTTTCGAGATTTTGAGTGATTATATGAACTTCTGTATCATTCATTTTTTTCTCCGAGCCTTATTTCTTGGCGTTACAAACTTTGTGGCAAACTTATAATACTTTCAGATTTCATCTAGAGTATATGTAATTACAGTCTCAAAAGATCTTTGCAAAAATCTTTTATAAAACAGCATTTATAAAAAAAGTTGAGCAGGAGGCCAGAGGAATAAACAAGTCCTGGCAACAGCTTAAAGCCCATGCTCAGGATCGTGCCTTGTGGAAGAGAGTTGTTTCTGTCCTATGCCCCTATAGGGGGTCTTAACAGGAATTTGATTTGAATTTAAAAAAAAAACGACAGTGTACAGGGCTTACTTTTATAAAAGCTCTTTTTGTTCAATAAAATTTTTCTGTGATGAACTTGGCGGGAAGCTTTCGAAAATTTCCTAACACGTTTATTTTTCCGAGGCACGAACCTAATGTGACAGGTCTTGCCGAAATGTGACGTCTTACAACTCCAACCCTGTTCTCGCCTAACATATGGCACCACCAGCGAGTTTCTGACTGTCAGAAAGCAATTTGACGTGATGACAGGAACGTCATGAGAATTCGTTTTTGTTGCTGTTTTTTCCGTGCATATAATTTTCTCGGAAAGTTCATTGTCTTCGACACGGCTCTCCATCTACGACGGCTTTTCGCGTAAAATGCGCACTCCAGTGACCGCAAATCGCGTGCATTAAGAAAATTCGGAGGTGTGAAAAGCAGACGAGACGACACGGGCGGCCGAAATTTACGGAAGCCCCGACGACATACATCATGTGGAAGTGTCACAAGTGCGGGAAGCCCGTTTATTTTGGTAATTAAGGCGAACATGTAAAAAAAAACCTGGTGCGGTTTTCGCACTGGGGTTGTTTTTATTCCGCTATAGTTTGTAAATATTTGAACGCCGTATGGAATTTCAATCGACACAATCGCTTTCATTCATTCGTTCGTGAAATTCGAGCGCCGTTTGTGTTGCGAGAGAATTCTCGGAAGACGGCCTGAAAAAAAAATCTCACTTTGTTTTTGTTTTCTTATCCCGAATCGGGATATTTACAGCGGAAAGGAAGCAATCGCTGGGCTACGATTGGCATCCGGAATGTCTGCGATGCGAGGAATGCGGAAAGCGCCTGAACCCGGGCCAACATGCCGAGGTAATTGGGATTATTCGCCTTTTTTTTCCTTATGGACATGATCGGCCGACTAATTTTTAACTTCTTATCTTCCGCCTCGTTTACCTGCCGCCGTAATTAGCATAAAGGAGTGCCTTATTGCCACGTTCCGTGCTACGGTGCGCTTTTCGGGCCGCAATTGTTCGGGCATGGTACGCGAGTTGAATCTCATAAGAATTTCGGAGTGAAGGGAACGCCCCGGGCAGCTGGAGGTCCGGCATTACCTCGCGATCATTTGGAATCCAAGATAAAGGTTTGTAAATATTTTTTATTTTGTTTCAATTCCCAGAATGACGATTGAGGTGGCGCGATAATTCTAGAATGTAAGAAACTCGCGCATGTATTTTTATGGCATCTGGCACTGAAATGCCAGACACGCTTATGCCTAGGTCATGATTGTTTTCATTGGAATTTACAATTGAGCTGATTCAGAGCGCGCATTGCTATCGTTGTCGGTTCGTTTTCTGTTTGTTGAAGTAGTGCGTTTAATTGGGAAATTATTTTCTTAAAAATGTCCTTATGATCACATTTATCTGGTATCGAAGCATTTTAATCTTCGCAACTCACACTGCGGTTTCAGATTCCCCAGTTTTAAGTTGTTAAAGCTTAACCATTTCAATTGTGAACTTTCGTTCCTCGATGATGAAGTAAAATCTCTTTCGGAATTTGCCGACAGATGTCTTTGAAATCGATTATCTCTAGTAATACGAAACGGAACTTAGAAAATAAACACATGTTAGAAAGGTGACATTTCAGAGAACATTTTTTGTCAAGAAAGTGTGCAATTTCAATCAAATTACTTAAAAGTTATTCCAGTTTAAAAATGGAAGTCTCTTCCGAAGAAATTCGTGCCACTTTTAAGTTTTACTTCGACAAAGGCAAGAATGCGCCGCAGGCTCGTGAATAAATGGAGGCGATGCTCTATCGAAACATGTAGCTCAAGCGATTCCATTCTGGAAATTTTGTTGCCCGCGAGCGAGGAACCGTCCAATCACGGAAAAAGTCGGCGTAATTCTTCAAAAAGTCACTTATGAGATCGGTGCGGAGTTAAACATTGCTTAGAAAACTGTTTTGAATTATTTGCGTACGACTGGAGTTGTCAAGAATATCGATGAGTGGGTGCCGCATGAATAGAACACGAAAAATTTACTTGATCGAATTTGTGCATGCAATCAGTTGCTGAAACGGTTCTAAAACGAGTGGTCACTCTGGCGATGAGAAATGAAACAAAACCGGTCGTGGAAGAAGCGATCGGAATCACCGGAAACAGTTGCGAAACCTCGATTGACGAATATGAAGCTACTCCATCCAGGCCAAACGATTGATTCCGAGCTCTACTCTCAGCAACTAATGAGATTGCCTGAAACAATTATGAAAAAAGAAAAGAAACTGACCAAATCTCAAGGTGTGATCTTCCCGCAGCACAACGCGAGACTGCAAACATCTTTGGTTATCTGTGGAAAACTGGAGGAGCTTGGTTGGAAAGTTTTAAGTCATCCACCTTATAGCCCTGACCTTACACCTTCAGACTATCATTTATTACGGTCTCTTCAAAACTCCCTACAGGAGACAAACTGAATTGAAAAAATTGCTGCGAAACCCACTTTTCGGCATTTTTTGGCCTGAAAGCACTGAATTTAACACGACAATTCAATCATTTCCCTACCAGAAAGATGGCGAAAGATCATCTATAGAATGGACAATATTTGGATTAATTATGTTTATTGCAAGCAATGAAAAAATACGGTTGAATGTACTCGAAAAATACGAAAAGAGGTCTTTCCTCAAAGTGTGACCGATCCACTGCCACTTCCGCCTTTTTAATCTGAATGCCTATTTTAGTCTGTCCAGTTGTATTGAAATACAACTGGTTCAAGAAAGAGCGTAACGGTCACCCTCGTTAAACGTTTTATCGACTTATCGTTTCTTCTGAATTCAGCATTGTCAGCGCAGTTTTCGCAGTGGCGGCTCCTAATTTGTACGATATGGATGGGGGATATCATTAATAAAATAATTTTTTATCAAATTAGCGGATGTCATATAAAAATTTCTTTGAAATAACTGCAGATTAATGCTCTTACGATCCATACCAGCTGAAAAGCGCACAGAGCTTAACGCCAAAATTACTGAGAAGCTAGAGATTTTTAACAATAGCAATCAAAACTACAGCGCGCAAGTTACATACAATTTTCTTGAAAAAACCATTTTATCGAACGTCGATCGCCTGTCGTCACAAAAGGCTAGGAAGAAAACAATACTCTCGGACGAAAAAAATCTGCTAATTGAGAAACGAAGCATATTAGGTAACGACAGGAAAGCTAAATCGGAAAAAAAGAAGAGTTTAACTAGAGATTACAAGACACGGAACTTAAACATTTTAGAAAAATATATTACTGGCACAAGATCAATCAAAAAGGCCACGAAGAAAATGCAGATAGGAAAGGAATGGATAGCAAACTTGCAAGGAAATAACGGCATACCATCATTTAATAAAAAGGACATATTCGTAAATGCAACTTCGTTTTACCTGGATTTATACTCAGACTACAGTGCACAAATCGAAGAGAACCCATGATGTATGCGCACTAAAAAAGAATATTTAGTCTCGAGTATTCACAACACTGAACACACAAGAAGTAGATAAGAGCCCAGGAGACGACCGTATCACTAATGAAATTATAAAAATAGCTACACCATCAATTCTAGAATTTTTAACCAAGTGATACAGACTCAATCGATACCACAGCAATTGACAACGTCCAATATCAGCCTCCTTCACAAAAAAAGGAACAGAAATGATATTGCGAACTACAGACCTATCAGTCTGATGGCGAATTTTTACAAAACATTCTCAAAAGTAGTCCTAATATCGAATGTACTCGACGCAAACCCACGAGAACAAGCAGGTTTCAGGAGAGCGTATTCGACTATGGACCTCATTCACACAGTCCTGCAAGTTATAGAAAAATATGCGGAGTTTAATAAAAAAGTTTATATTGCATTTATTGACGAAAGCACAGACACAGTTAAGCACAATGCGATATGGAAGGCTCTAGAGGAACAGGGCGTAGAAAACGGTTACATATCCATATTAAAAGAAATTTACATGCACAGTACAGCAAGGATAAAATTGGAAACTATTGGTCCGAAGTTTGACTTGAAGAGGGGAGTCCGTCAGTGATATACAATATCACAGAAGCTTTTCACAGCTGTCCGTGAAAGCATTTTTCAGTAGACTCACTCGGACTTCGAATAGGTGGGGACATATTAACGCATCGGTTTGCAGATGATGTCGTTCTCTTCGTTACGAACTACAACAAATGCTTCAGAAAGTGGAAATGTTGGCTTTCTAGTAAACGTTACAAAAACAAAGCTGTTGACTAACGCGAAGAAGCTTACTATTTTATTAAATGGGGAATATGCCGACGAATACGTGTATTTAGGTCGTGTAATCTCCATGCAACGAAGGATGTTAACATACGAATCTCTACTGCATGGAAGCATTTTTGGTCTTTGGATGTTCTAAAAAGAGAACTACCTGTCAGTTTGAAACAAAAGGTTCATGACAGCTGAATTCTTCCCGCACTAACATACGCTTCACAAACATGGGCATTAACGACTTCCAACACCGAAAAGCTCGAAGTCTGCCAACGTATGGAAAGAGCGATGCTGGGCATCAATCGATCGCACAGACAAAGAAATTCCACCATTAGGAAAATAACCGGGATCGTAAGCTGCAAGAGAAGAGCAAGATCTTTGAAGTGGAAATGGGCGGGTCACATCGCAAGGTGCACAAACAATAATGAACAAAGTTAGCTAGAGAAATTTATCGTGTCGGCGTAAAGCCACCGCAGTTTTTCAAAGAGCAACCGGATCTTTATTTCTTGCAAATGGAAGCGTAATTTCATAAGTGTGGAATCAAAACGGATCAAACAAAATACGATGAAGTCGTTTCATCGCTCGACCCAAAATTTCTCCAATTGGCTTTGGATATCGTTCGTAACCCCTCGCAAAGTGAAAAATACGAGACAATTAAGAAAAAACTCATCGAAGAATGCACCGACTCCGATCAAAAGAAGCTGCGAAAATTAATCGAAGAAATTGAGCTTGGCGACGACAAACCATCGTAACTGCTGAAAAAAATGAAAGGTCTCGCTGGAGACAAAATGGGCGACGACGCAATCAAACAATTGTGGCTCGAACGTTTGCCTGAAACGGTGCGTGCGGTGATTTCAATCGCTGATGGGCGATTCTGCACAGTGGGCTAAGCAGTCCGACAAAATGCTCGAAATTCAAAGTTTCTCGAACGTGTCATCAGTTTCAAACGTGATGAACTATCAAATCGCTGCGCTTCGAAAGGAAATTGCCGAGCTCAAAGCCGGTCCTCATCGTCGCGACAAAAGCAAATTTAACGACAGTGACGACAAGAAGCAATGCAATCACAGCCGTTCTAAATCGCGCAACAAGTTTCCGTTCTGTTTCTACCATTACCATTGTGGCAAACAGGCAAAAAAGTGCAACGGGCCTTGGCAATTCAAAAAATTCAATACGGAAAACTAGATACCGCTTCATTGTTAGCGGCGCATAAAGTGGCACATACATCAATCGCAACGCCGCCTGTTCGTAATAGATCGTCAAACAAAAATAAAATATCTCACCCACACCGGAGCAGATTTTTCAATTTTACCGGCATCTTTCAAAAATAAACTTCAATCACCGGATACGTATTGCAGCAAATGGCTCGCCAATACGAACATATGGCAAGATAATCGCAACAGTCGACCTCGGTCTTCGTCGAAACTTTATTTGGGAATTCCTCATCGCCGACGTGACACGACCAATAATTGGAGCCGATTTTCTTAATGAATATGGACTTCCCGTCGACATTCAGTCATTGGCGAAGCAAAATTCATCGAATACGAACGCGTAAGTACAATCACATCCGATTCAAAGATTTGCTTGAGGAATTCAAAGATTTGACATTACCAAACACACTAAATCAACTAATGTCAGTGCAAACAGCCGTTGAGCATCAAATTATCATAAAAGGACAGTTCGCCAAAGCAAGACGTTTTAATCCGAAAATGCTCGAAATTGCCAAAAAGAAATTCGAGTACATGGTGAAACTCGGCATATGTCAACACAGCAAAAGCAATTGGGTGACTCCGCTTCATATCGTTCGCAAGAAAAACAACCAGTGGAGGCCATGTGGCGATTATCGTAAATTGAACGTAATCACGGTGCCCGACCGGTACCCTATACCGCATATTCAAGACTGCACGCAATTGCTGCTTGGAAAAAAGATTTTTTCAGCTATCGACTTGGAAAAAGCATACAATCAAATACCGATTGCACCTGAAGATCGACTCAAAACCGCAATTATTGCAACATTTGGTCTTTTTGAATTCTACGTCATGACTTTCGGCCTATGCAATGCAGCGCAGACATTTCAGCGATTTATGAACGAAGTGTTTCGCGACTTAGATTTTATCATCGTCTACATTGATGACATATGCATTGCGTCCGAGAACATTGAGCAGCATCGACAGCATCTCAGAATTGTCTTTCAATGTTTATGTGACTACGGCTTGAAAATAAACATCGCGAAATGCGTATTCGGTCAAAGCGATGTGACATTTCTGGGACACAAAATCTCGAGTGCTGGCATTGCACCGGATACTGAAAAAGTCGAAGCAATCGTCAAATGTCCACAACCGAAAGAAGCACACGGACGTCGTAGCTTTATCGCATCACTAAATTTTTACCGCCGTTTACTGCGTTTGCTGCGATCAAACAGGGCAACTTCCAAGCGATGATAAAAGGCAATAAGAAAAACGAAATTAATTTGGTTTGAAGAAACCCAAAAAGCAAGCGCGAAATCATCGACGCAGTCACTTTAACTCACCCGATACCAAATGCTAAGTTGGTTTTGACCGTCGATGCAAGTGATTTTTCTGTCGGCGCAGTGCTTCATCAACTGAACAGCAATGAAATGCAGCCGCTTGGATTTTATTCGAAACGCATGACTAATACACAGAAACGGTACAGCACCTATGACAGAGAACTGTTAGCTATATACCAATCAGTCAAATTTTTTCGGCATATGATCGAAGGAAGAAATTGTACGATTTTAACTGATCATAAGCCGATCACATTCGCTTTCCAGCAAAAAGCCAGAAACAGCTTCACCTCGTCAAGCGCGACAACTTAATTCATTAGCGAATTCACTACTAACATTCAACACGTACCCGATTGCAAAAATGTCGTTGCTGATTTCCTCTCATGCATCGAAGCGATTCAAACCGACGGTGCCGTCGATATTGAGAAATTGGCACAGCAACAAAAAGACGACGATGAACTCAAAGGATTGCTTTCAAACAACTCAAACACATCGTTGCAGCTGAAACTAGTCAACCTACAGAACTCAAGCAATGCAATTTACTGTGATGTTTCGACAGATCGAGTACGCCCATACATACCGAAGCAGCTCAGACAACACGCATTCAATTCAATACACAATTTGGCACAACCGAGCAAAAAATCATCAATTAAATTGATCAGCGAACGTTGAACGTTGGAAAAGGACATCGCTCAAAAGTCAAAAGTATGCATTGAGTGTCAAAAGTCAAAAATCATTCGTCACAACAGTCGACAATCGACAGTTTGAAAGTTCCAGACAATCGTTTTCAACATATAAATATCGATCTGATCGGGTCTATGCCATCATCGAATGGTTTTCAATATTGTCTGACATGCATCGATCGATACACTCGTTGGCCTGTCGCAATTCCAATTGAAGACATGACAGCCGAGACAGTGGCGAAAGCGTTGATAAGCGGGTGGATTTCGCACTACGGCGTTCCAGCAGAAATCGCAACGGATCAAGGGAAACAATTTGATTCGAAATTATTCAATGAACTGTCAAAGGCATTGGGTATCAAGCATTTGAGAACTACAGCTTATCATACACAGGCCAACGGAATCATCGAGCGGTGCCATCGAACACTAAGAACCGCAAACAAATGTCAACATTCAAACAATTGGTCTGAAACATTGGCTTTAGTGCAATATTCAAAGATGGCCTGAACGCATCGCCGTCGGAAATGCTGTATGGCACGACAATCAGATTGCCTGGTGAATTTTTCGACGCAACGATTTTCCGATTTCGTGAAAAATCTACGCAACTGCATGGAAAATATTCGACCTGTTGCTACATCGAATCATGCAAAAGGAATAGTTTTCGTCCAAAACCAACTGAAGGATTGCACACACGTGTTTCTACGCGACGACAAAGTGCGACTACCATTGAAAACGCCGTACGATGGCCCATATGAAGTCGTTAAACGAGACGAAAAAACAATCAACATCCTCGTGAAAAGCAAAATCGCCAAAGTCAGCATCGATCGAGTAAAAGCAACATTTTTACCAGTTGATGATTACGACGAAACATCGAAGACTTTGACAAAATCGACTGCAATCGCACTAACACGTCAACCTGTTAATGCAAACCAAAGCAAGTCCAAAGAGAAAGAAGATGTACCACGAACGACACGTTTCGGGCGAAAAGCATATTTTCCAAAACGGTTCACAGATCTCTCATCGTGACTTCGCATGGCTCAGCCACTGGTGGGGGAGTACTGTGGGCACACACAATCAAAATAATAAAATTTATTTTCGCTACTAACTTAACATTTTAAAAATTTACATGTTTTCACTCAGCAAGCGCACAGCGCCATACTATAGATATTTTCGAACTTTAAGAACTAACGTAGTAGTCTTTGAACAACGAAACGACTAAAAAAGTTTTTATATTCTTAAAATTTTCATTTTTTAGTTTTGAAATAAAAATATTAAAATCACAACGAAATCATATTACTTTATCATTCTAATAATAAAGTATTGTGATCGACACAGAAAAAAAAAATTTGCTACCCTGAAAATTTTTTTTTTCGCGTTTCATGACTAAACTTGCCTAAAAATGCAAAAAAAAAAATCCGTCCCGCCGTACGCCGTACATATGGGCCCATATCTCCGAGACCGAAGGTAGAATGTTCGTTTTTGGGTGGATTGTTGATTGGGTAAGTGAGCTTTCAGAGTGTCAGATGGAAGGGGCGGCGGGGAGAGGGGAAAATCAAAAACTTCACTTGCTAATATCTCCACAACGAATGCAGATAGGAAGCTTAAAATCAGAAGAGGTATGAAGAGGATTGTGGGACAAACTTTAAAAATAATTTAATTTTTTTACCCATTGACGTCCGAAAGCCCCCTAAAAACAAATTGTCGGTCGATTTTTTTTTTGTTTCAAATGATTATATCTTCGAAATTATTTATCGTATTTCATATTTTATTATTCATATTTGGGACCATTAAGGTGGCATATAGCTACACCGGAATCAGCTTAGAGAGTGGCTAATTATTGTAAGGGTGAGGGGGTGCAAAGAAAAACACTTAAAAATGAATATCTTAACTATCTCTTAAGCTATATAATTGAAACTTAAAACATATATTAAGCTATACTAGGAAAATACTAAAAAAATATAACATGTGGAAATAATAGTAGTGGGGGGAAATGGGGAGCATTTCAAAAATGGCGCACTTTTCAAAATTACAAATCCTTATATCTCAAAACAGAGTACATAGGTATGTCAAATAGAAAATTTGTCAAATTGTACAACTATGTACATAGTCTTTAATTTTGGTAAAAATTTCAAGTTGGAAGGTGTAAGGTGATAAGCAAAAATGTCGAAAATTTTGTGTGATTTTTTTAGGGCTCTTTAGGTGAAAGATACAAAGTTTAAATTTTGCATTTGGATACATCTATTTGACATAACAAACACATAAACTGAAAATTTTTGACTAAAATTTTAAGGTGTAAACTTGAAAATTTGCGAAAAGCATTTCATAAATATTCTTTAATATACGAAATATTAACTGGTCAAGAACCTTTGAAACTTGAAATTGAAATAAAACTGCATCACAAATTTTATGATTCCCTTACCCGCTCTACCCTCTCCCATACAAATGTTCGGTTCTATGCACCGAATTTTATGAAAACTCTATGCAACTTCGTCTATGAAACTGACATTCTATACAGAGAATATTGGACGTGATTCAAGCAATCAATTAAAAAGCTATTAACTTCCACCCACCCTTATTATTACCCCTCCCCTCCCCTCGTAAAAACTCAAACTTGCAGAAACGAATGAAATATTGTTAAATTCACAAAAGCCCTGCCCAAGAACTCCCTTTCACTTAGTCTTCCCTAACCACTCTAACCTGCATATTGACTTTCCACTACAAAACTACAGTGTGCTGCTGGTCAAGTACAGCGAATGGAGTACAGAAGAATACCCAAACGAGTACAAAAAGGGAAGGCGGAAGGAAAAAGGGCCAATCGGAAAACCAAGAAGACGCTGGTAGGATTCAATCGACAAAGACTGCAAATCGATTCTGAAGTTTTCAACACGGACGACGCGGTCATTGGACGGCGAAAATTGGAGACGAAGCATACAGGAGGCTAAGCCCCGACTTGGGCTGTAGCGCCATTGATGATAATGATATCGGTCGAACAAAACGAAAACCAGGAAAAATTTTTCAGCGTGAACAAAAAGTGCATTTCAGGTAAAAAACGCGATTAATAATTGCAGAAGTGCAAATAGTGTTGAAAAGTCTGGAACAACGATTAAGTGATCGTGTATTTGCGAATGTGAAATTCTCGAACGGTGAAAAGGAGAATTTTTGAAAACTTTACCACAAGTGCACAATTAACCGCGAGGAAGGCTCTCAAGTAGGATTTCATGATTGAAATCGAGTGATCGGTAGAAAATTTGCGAACAAACAGGGAGAATTTTTGTGTTTTGTTTCCGCGGCGCGATATTGTGGAAAATTCTTCACGGACAAAAAAAAAGAATTTTGAGTCATGAAATAGGTAAAAAATACTGCGTTACGTGAAAGTGTTAAGTGGCCGAGTTGAAAGAAGCACTCGGTAAACGTGAATTAACTACCGCCGGAAACAAAGCAGAGCTTGTAAACCAGATGAAGGAGGCAGAGGGACACAATACCGAAAACTATGCGTTCCCCACCGAACAGGAGATCGAACAGCAAATCGTACAGCAAAGTGTAGCAGAAAACTCTCGATCCTTAGACCCGATAATGCAGCTGATGCAACAAAATGTAGTGAAAATGGACCAGCAAATTCATCAGGCTACGGAGCAAAACAAACGACTATAGGAAGATCTCAACCAGCAAAACCAACAGCTGGAAAAAATGATAACCAGCAACATCACCAAATGGTTAATAAAATGGACACACTGGGTAAGCAAATCGAAAAACAGTTGAATGCGAAGCTTCTAGAGTAGCGAACAATTGATCTCCGAAAATTCTGACAAAATCGAGGGCATCTTTAGCGAAGTAGTGCATCTGGACAGATTGACGAAATACCATGACCACATTAACAACAGCGAAGACTCTGTTCCGGGCGAACAGGAGCTAAAGAGGGGGAAATGTTACATGCCAACAATATGCCGCTCTTGGAATGTTCAAGATCCTTAACCACTATTCTCGACAAAAACAACACTGCACTAATAGAAGAACACCTGCAAGTTCTTTTCAGCGAACGAAAGCAACAACAATTACACTACTACTAGAATGGCACTCATCGCCAATCAGGTTCCGGATTATAATCCTCAAGGAAGGCGTCAGGTTGGCCGACCATGTAGCAAATGGAAGCGATCAGTTAAGCAGGAGGAATAAACAAGCCCTGGCAGCAGCTAAAGACCAATACTCACGAATTTTCATTTTCGTAGATTGAGGTAACTAAAGTATATCCAAGCAGGTAGTGTGCTGAAATTATGCGACAACCGGGATTTGAACTCACGACCTTCACATTGTAGGCCAACACGCTACCGACTAGGCTACATCCTAGCTAACAACAATTGCACGCTCGCACAAATTCCGATCAAGTTACATACTGACACATTGGACTATTCATCGACGGTCGACATGAGGGAATACGTCGGTATCGAGGACGACGGTCGGTATGGACGGATCGACGGTCAGCGAACACGTCGTTTGTTCTGGGTATAAGAAAGGTGAGCGTTCGTGAAAAGCGTCAGTCGAAGTTCGGAAGCGAAACATTTGAAGTTGAGAAAGCGATATAGTCAACAAAAAGTTTTAAAGTTAATCTTGAAAGCGAATAATAAAGTTTGTGGTTATTTTAAATCAAAAGCGACCTAATTTTATTTTTAATTGAAATCCCGCGACTCCTCGCGCACTTTAGTATTTATGGTACGATATTATTTGCTTACTCTGTTCTTTCCAATCGTAACAGTGAAAAACTCACTGGTATGTACTAGAGCATACCATCTCTAAATGAGATTTTGAAGCGAACGCGGCACTAGATCTCCACATAGCACATTGAAACGAGCTGTTGAAAAGGCTGCCAGAGGAATAAACAAGTCATACATCTAAATGCCGATGCTTAGGATCGTACTGTTTCTCTCATATGGGGGAGTCTATACTGATAATTAATTGAAATTGAGATTACAGTTTTTATTAAAGGAATATGCTGGAGCCTCTACTGTAGTACCAGTACTCGACTGAAATCTCTAAATCTCAATTAAAGGCACGTCTTACCTCGTAATAATTTTTAATGTTCTTTTTCGAGAAAAAGAGATATTAGAAAAACCGTAACTATCGTTATCCATAATAATAAGCAAAAACTGTGCATATATTTGAAGTCGCGTGACTCGCATTAAGTAGATGGCTAAATTTTGGCGACATAAGTTTGTCAGCATCGGTGGTTCAGTGGAAGTATGCTCTCCTGAGACGCGTGCGGCCCGGGCTCGGTTACAATATTCAACAATATCTACTTAATTTGACTTCAATATTCTTCAATTCTCTGTGTTATTCGCTTTTCTAACATGAAAACTATTTCAGTTGTACAATCAATTCTTCGACAACAAAAGCTTAGAGATTCGAAGCCGTGAAGTCAATAATCGTTTGGTGCTGGAAGGAGCGCTTCGAGTCTATTGGGGCGTGCATGCAGTTATCCATCTTAAGGAGGACGACGATCAACGAACCGTAGTAACCGTACGAAAACGAAATTCATGTCGATATGCAGTCGATTCCCGAAATGTAAAATCATCATCAGACAATTTAAGTAATTCGGGAAAATATCTATAAGTTTTATTTCGCATAATTCTAGGGTGATGATTTATCCGATAAAGAAAACGACGATAACACCGACACTGGAATTGAGTCAAGCACAAGCGCTACCGATTTACTCGACGGCGATACAACTGACATATCAATGACAGAGAGCATGACCTTTGATTCGTGCAGCTTATCCGAAGATACTGCCACTGATATTGTTTGCTCATCAGAAGAATCGTCCCCGTCTCATAAGGCTGTAACACTTCCGTCAAAATTGAATGTGAAAAATATCGATTGGGATGAAATCGATGATTTATTGCAGGTATGTATTTTATTTTTCGAAATAGATCAAATTTAGCACGTCATTTGGAAATTACGATTGCAGGTCGAACGAAAAGTAGATGATACTGAAAAACGTTATCAGACTATGCCATCGCCGCTTCCATCGCAATCGTCATCGGACAATATGCCAAAAATACTTTCCGCTCAAAACAGTGCCGATGATGGCGGTGGTCCGCAATCACACGAAGAAGAGAATACCGCTACAGTATCTGAAATCGCAACAGAAGACACGGCAACATTAAAACCGATGGATTTCGAAGATTTCAAACGAAGCGTCCACGAAGACTATATCAATGGTACGAACGATTTTACCGTAGCCGATGAAAATACGCTAAAATTGAATCAACCAATCGATCCGTCTCGTATCAACGACTCCCTGAAACTCTACTCCGATAATATGATGAGTAAAAGTTTCAATTGTGAAGCAGCGCTCCGCACTATCGATCCGTTCCTAATTCACGATACGCTCAGTCTAACAAAGGCCGAAGCTCGAAATTATGCTCTGCAAAAGTCCGAATCGGCTTCGACACGTTCGTTCTTAGATAGTAAAAATCTCTTCGAGCAGGGTATTAATCGTTCGAAATCGGGACCAAATTGCTACGTGACTACGGACAGTGAAGACGAATCGACAGCGAAACCGATGACAATGAAACGTAATGAGTATCCAAAGTTTTTGCATATTAACATGAACTGCTATAACCAAAGTAATAATGATCGGGCAACAACAGAGAACGGATCGGGAGCGAGTGCTTATGCAACGACTACAGATGGTAGCGAATCGGAAGCGCAAATTGTTACAGAGGACGGCGTTGTATTGCGAAGACGACCAAAGACTGGATCGACAGCTATAAAGAGACGATCGGGAAATAAAAGGTAGGAGCTCGCTATTTTTTTTGGGTTTGAACTTTCGAATTGTGATTTTTTCTATCGATTATTAGATCTCGTGCCAAGCTGAAACGACGTTGCTCAATAAACGGTCATTTTTACAATCGCGAAACATCGTTTTTTACTCCGCCGCACGGCTCACAGATGAGCGTTTGGGTCACATCGCTGGTTAATACTCAGGAAGTTATTAATCTTCTTCTCGAAAAATACAAAGTTGATAGTCGCGCTGAGAATTTTGCTTTGTTTGTTGTCCGCGACAACGGCGAACAGAGACGTTTAAAGGATGACGATTATCCGCTTGTCGTTCGTATTATGTTGGGTCCGCATGAAGATGTTGCGCGATTGTTTTTAATGGATGCTCAAGAAACACAAGAAATCAGGTTTGATTGATTGAAGTTTTTTTTTCCCTTTGCAATTGGAAATAATTAAATTTAATTTGATTGGAAATTTTGCAGTAGTGAAGTAGCTCAGTTTTTGAATCTTTCATTGCCGGAATGTCGTGCAATTCTCGATCGGTATACCGATGAAATGGACCGGGAAGTTATGAAAATACGCGAAAAGTAAGCTGTTTGAATTGCATTATTTTGGGTTTGAATTATTGTTTTATTTATTTATTTTTTCCAGATACGAAGAAATGCGCCGTCGAATTGTTCAACGAATGGAATCTCTTAAGGTTCGTCTATAATCTCATACCCGATTGTCGCCATTAAATACGTGCGTGCAATCTTCCTGGTTACAGTTCTAACTTTGCAATTAGTTTCTTTTACTCGATTCTTATGTTCGAATCATATCTTTATTGAAAATTGTCGAAACGTTACTAATCTCATTTTTCTACATAATTGTTGTATTTTAAGCATAACTTGATAGGTATATACAATTTTATTTTATTTTTTGTTTCTTTACATTCTTAAAAGTAAAGTCATCGTAATAATTGTGTCTAGTAAAATCCATTTTATTATTTCAATTGTTTGTTGTCCTTTTATTGTTTTCTTTTTATCATAATATGCCATTTTAGATTAGACGAACAAAATTAGTTTGTGTAGTTTTTTTTCAATTATAATTAATCTGAAAAATAATTCAAAATTTAATAATTGGGGATTGGAATTAGCTAACTGAAATTAAATGATAAAAAAAAATATATATGAAGAAAACACGCAAAACTACATAAAAAATGATGAAATTAATTAGATTGCTAGTACAAAAAAAAATGTTTTTGTTAATAACTCAACAAAAACAATAAATTTGCATTTAACATTTAAAAAAGAATTTCATGATGCCATTCGAAAACAAATAATTATTGATATTGTAAAAACAAAAAATACTTTTTTAAGAGAAAGATGTAAAACACCGCATAATTAAATGCACCGTGCTGCTAAGCGATGATAATTTAGAAATTGTATCGATAGACGACTCAGTAGCTGGCCATATACGTTCGAATAAAGTCTTGGAGTATCTCCGTGTTAGAAGTAATTTTTCGATAATACTCGCAGGTGTGTTGTGAAAAGTAAGTTCAAGCCATCAACTCATCTGAATTTTTATTATATTTTTCGAAATATCCTGATACCTTAATATTTTTGAGGACCACTCGAATTCAAATTTATATCAGATATCCAGGAGTAAACCTATGTATATCGAATCAAGCTTCTAGGCTCGAGTGTTTTAAAATTCGATACGAATTGGTTTTAGTATCATTAATATCGATCGATCGGAAAGCGTATAACGTACATAAGCGCGCTGTCGAAAATTAGATGATTTCAGTTCCGGTTTTTCTTGTATTCTGTTGCCTTCTGGAAAGCAAAAATGTAATGATGCGTTTTTTTAAACAAACTTGAGTTATTTTTCTATTTCGAGTGCATCTCGAAACGAGATACATAATACCAAAACCTCTCGAATTCGATGCTCGATTCTGTAATTTCACCCCTAATATTTTTCGAGTCCACCAAAGATCTTCTGTGTGTAGCAGATAAGTACACCTTTCCTGCGTACCAAAGTTTTTTGGTGCACTCCAAAAATACCAGGATATCTTATAAGTATTTCAATGCTTCGGAGGCTAATCGAAAATTATCAAAGTAAATTAGTAACTTATTCGAACATTCATAGCCAGCTATTGTGTTTTTTTTTTATAGGAATTTAATTAGTGTAGCAGCTATGTGTACGCTGTACGGTTATTTGAAAACATTCATAATTTTTACCAATGCTAAACGAAACAAACACAAAAAAAAACAACAATAATATTTTAATTAATATATAAAAAGAAGAAATCAATATAAAAAAAAGATGATTATAATAATGGGTATTTATTATTATGCAATTCAAATTGTTACTAATAAATTTCGTAAAAATTTCATATTGCGAAATTCAAGTTGGTTTTATTATTGAGGAGAAAACAAGTACCATCGCGAAAAAGTCGACGTTATAGTACACCAGATAGCAAGATTAGAATTTTTCATCATCATCAATGACGCGACAGGCCAAATCAGGCCATGGCCCCCTGAAGTCGACGCCTCCAATCGTCTCGATCCAAAGACCACGTCGTATATTAGTTTTATATATATATTCGCAACTTATTGTTTCTGTGCACTTTCTTGTATTTCAATATTGGAAGTATCGAATAATACGTTTTATTTGCTAATAAATTGTAATGATACATTCCTACTAGACGTGTTAGAATCGGCTCTGTAATTTTTTGCAATTTTCCTTGTAATTTTTAATCATTTGTCATGCGGATTGTCGGGACGTTAAAATACTGGACACAAAAAATAGTTCACCATTAACCAGGAAACTTTTCTCATTGCAATTTTGTTTTTATTTTTCAATTCGTTAATTTTTTTTGAAAGTTGCGAACAATTTCCCGCCAAAATGTCATCCGAAAGAGAGACCCGTCAAAGTAAACAACCTGGAACTTCAACTGCAACTAAGATCAATCATCTCTGTGCCAGCATTGAGAAAAGGTTATCTAAACTTTTTTTTTTTTTTTACAGAATGACCTGTGTTATAGGCAATTTCGGCCTTTATGTGCAATGCACAAACACAGTCATGGAGGGAAGGAATGGGATTGGGAAGGTTGGGGAAGGGGAGTAAGAATGACCGTAGCGAGTGGAGAAGCTGGTATATTGTTCAGTTGTACTGGCTGCTTACTGACAAATATTTGCAGATGTTGTGATGGACTGAATGATAGAAAGCGAACAGAAACCATCTACTGAGTATCTAGGCCTTCTTGAAGTGGAACTGTTTCACTTTTATACCGTTTCCCCATTTTATTGCGAATAATTTTTTATCACCAGTAGCAACTGAAAAATTTGCGCTTAAGAAAATCCCGTCTGGAGTGGGAATCGAACCCACGACCTATTGACTGAGAAGCAAGCATGCTGCCCACTACGCCACGGAAGCCTTTCTTCGGACATCACGAAACATAACCCTGCAGGTAAATGATGCACTATGCAAAACAACAAAATATTGCGAAGCAAATAGAGGCTGTTGAGTCTAGGCTCCCAATCGAAATTGCCAACCTTAAATCCACGATAACTTCGCTCGAGAACCATATTGACAATTTGGAGCGCGGACTGGTTTCATCGGATTCGGCCATATCAGGATTTTCTTTCATTAAGAATAAAAGCTTACCGGCATACATTCACAATTTATGCTCTTCTCTACGCCTGATATCAAATCTATATTTCGGACGCGGTCAGCTTATGCAAACAGAGATACGCCTATAATCGTTAAAATGTGTAATGCGCGCCAGAAGAACTCGATCATTAAAGCTTGCAACAATACGTTTAAAAACACCAAAGTGCTTTAACATTGTCATCGATAGGCCTGGAATCTGACTCGGAACTTATATATCAGTGAGAGTTTCACGAAGCGCAACTATACAATCTATCGCAAAAGATATTGCATTAAAAAGGCAAAAGAAAATTAAATCGGCTTTTACTCTCAGCGGTACTGTATACATTCGCAAAAATAATGAAGAGGATAGCGCCAAAGCAAAGCCTATATCCAGCATTGGCGAATTATGCGCAGAAGCTTAACATCTAGTCAATGATCACACGGACACAATCGAGATGTTTTCTTTTAAATTTCAATTTATTATTATTTTTTCTCTTAAAATTTTCTTTGCTTATTTTTTTATGAAAGCCCCTATTTCCTCTCTTCCTGGGTTTTTTTTTATTCTGAGCACTATACAACTAAGTCAAAATCTCCCATCCTCATTGAAATACAATGCACCACAAAATTATTTGTACCATGGAAAAAAATCCCAATCTTCAAGTTAAGTTATGTTTAAAGGTCGCTTAACAGCCTTAGGGAAAAATAAACTGCCAACAAGTCGGGCGAAACTTTATTATTCTTGGGACAAGTTGCGGATGAGTGGAAAGTCAATATGCAGGTTAGAGTGGTTAGGGAAGGCTAAGTGAAAGGGAGTTCTTGGGCAGGACTGTTAAAAATATTTCATTCGTTTCTGTAAGTTTGGGTTTTTATGAGGGGAGGAGTAGGGGTAATAGTAAGGGTGGGTGGATGTTAATAGCTTTTTAATTAATTGCTTGAATCACGTCCAATATTCTCTGTATAGAATGTGTTTCATAGACGAAGTTGCATAGAATTTTCATAAAATTCGGTGTATTTTACATTCATGAAACCGAACATTTGTATGGGAGGGGGTAGAGAATATAGGGGAATCGTAAAATTTGATACGCAGTTTTATTTCGCGTCTCTTGTAAGGTGCTTGTATAGAATTTCAAGTTCGTAGCTTTTAGTTTGTTGGTTATTAGTTGATTTACTGAAATTGGTCAAAATCATAGTTTTGTATGGGAGGGGGTAGAAGCGCAAGCGCGATTTCAAAACTTTTAAAGCAACTTCATTTGAATTATTTTTGTAAGTTGTTATGCAAAATTTCAAATTGATAGCTTTTAACAGTGGTGATAATTGATTTCTTGAAAATGGTCGAAAAAATAATTTTGTATGGGAGGGGGTAGAAGTGTTAAAGGTTTTCGACCAGTTAATATTTCGTATATTTAAAGATTTTTTAAATGCATTTCGCAAATTTTCAAGTTTCTACCTTAAAATTTTACTCAAAAATTTTCAGTTTATGTGTTTTTTTCAATGCACATGAAACATCTTGTGCACGTTAGACCGGGGGGGTCGGTTTATAATAAATATGGATCAAGTTATTATTATTTTTCTATGTACATTAAATATAGGTATTCACATGCAAAATTTTAACTTTATATCTTTCACTAGAGCCCTAAAAAAATCACTCAAAATTTTCGACATTTTTGCTTATCACCTCCCTCCCCTTACACCTCCCAGCTTAAAATTTTTACCAAAATTAATTATTATGTAGTTCTACAATCTGACAAATTTTTGATTTAATATCTGTACTATTTTTTGAGATATAAGGATTTGTAATTTTGAAAAGTGCGCCATTTTTGAAATGTTCCCCATTTCCCCCCACTACTATTATTTCGACATGTTATATTTTTTTTGTATTTGCCTAGTATAGCTTAATATACGTTTCAAGTTTCAATTACATAGCTTAAGAGATAATTGAGATTCTCATTTTTAAGTGTTTTTCTTTGCACCCCCCCTGACCCTCCCCCTTACAATAATTAACCGCTTTCTGAGCTGGTTCCGATGAAACTATATGCCACCTGGCCTGTCTCTAAATATAATTTTTTTAAAATAAGTAATTTCGAAGATATAATCATTTGAAAAAGAAATTCGGCCGACAATTGGTTCTTAGCCCCCCCTTTTTGCACCCCAATGGATAAAAAAATTAAATTATTTTTTAAAGTTGTCCCACAAACCCCTCTATATGTATGTTGAGTTTTAGCTTCCTAGCTGTTACCATGGTTAAGATATTTGAATTCGTATTTTTCGGTTTAAGCGCTCCCCCCTCCTCCCCCTGAACCCGTACAACCCCCAAAATGGGTATCCGCCTGAGATCCGCAACTATCTACAATCCCCCCAAAAATGAACTTTCTATCTTGAAGGGTTTGGGAGTTAATGTGCGCTGAGCGTACACGTCGGCGGACGGCGTACAGACAGACGGATTTTTTTTTTTGCATTTTTAGGCTAATTTAGTCATGAAACGCGAAAAAAAAAATTTCAGGGTAGCAAATTTTTTTTTTTCTTGTGTCAATCACAATACTTTATTATTATAATAATAAAGTAATATGTTTGGAGGGAAAGGAAGCGACTAATGTCCTTATAATACCCAATAATAAAGTTAACGCAATTTACATATTTAAAGCAAAGGAATTAAAAGCAAAAATCATTTTAACAAAATTATTTGTACCATTGAATATTATTCACAAAATTGTTTGTTCTTCATATAATAATAAACTGCCAACAAGTCGGGCGAAACTTTATTATTCATGGGACAAGTTGCGAATGAGTGGAAAGTCAATATACAGGTTAGAGTGGTTAGGGAAGGCTAAATGAAAGGGAGTTCTTGGGCAGGGCTGTTGTCAATTTAACAATATTTCATTCGTTTCTGCAAGTTTGGGTTTTTATGACGGGAGGTGGAGCGGCAATAGTAAGAGTGGGTGGATGTTAATAGCTTTTTAATTAATTGCTTGAATCTCGTCCAATATTCTCTGTATAGAATGTGTATCATAGACGAAGTTGCATAGAATTTTCATAAAATTCGGTGTATTTTACATTCACGAAACCGAACATTTGTATGGGAGGGGGTAGAGAAGGTAGGGGAATCGTAAAATTTGATATGTAGTTTTATTTCGCTTCTCTTGTGAGGTACTTGTACAAAATTTCAAGTTCGTAGCTTTTAGTTTGTTGGTTATTAGTTGATTTAATGAAATTGGTCAAAATCATAGTTTTGTATGGGAGGGGGTAGAAGGGCAAGCGCGATTTCAAAACTTTTAACGTAATTTCATTTCAATTATTTTTAAAAGTTTTTGTGGAAAATTTCAAATTGATAGCTTTTAACAGTTAGGTGATAATTGATTTCTTGAAAATGGTCGAAAAAATAATTTTGTATGGAAGGGGGTGGAAGTTTTAAAGGTTTTCGACCAGTTAATATTTCGTATATTTAGGCATTTTTTTTAAATGCATTTCGCAAATTTTGAAGCTTCTACCTTAAAATTTCACTCAAAATTTTTCAGTTTAAGTGTTTTTTTCAATGCACATGAAACACCTTGTGCACGTTAGACCGGGGGGTCGGTTTATAACAATTATGGATCAAGTTATTATTATTTTTGTATGTATATTAAATAGAGGTATCCACATGCAAAATTTCAACTTTGTATCTTTCACCAGAGCCCTAAAAAAATCACTCAAAGTTTTCGTCATTTTTGCTTATCACCTCCCTCCCCTTACACCTCCCAACTTAAAATTTTTATCAAAATTAACCATTATGTAGTTCTACAATCTGACAAATTTTCGATTTGATATTTGTACTCTTTTTTGAGATATAAGGATTTGTAATTTTGAAAAGTGCGCCATTTTGTAAATGCTTCCCATTTCCCCCCACTGCTATTATTTCAACATGTTATATTTTTTTTATATTTTCCTAGTATAGCTTAATATACGTTTTAAGTTTCAATTACATAGCTTAAGAGATAGTTGAGATATTCATTTTTAAGTGTTTTTCTTCGCACCCCCCCCCCCTCCCCTTTCTGACCATTCCCCTTACAATAATTAGCCACTCTCTAAGCTGATTCGATGGAGCTGTATGCCACCTTAAAGGTCCCAAAATATGAATTTTTTATGATAAGTAATTTCGAAGATATAATCATTTGAAAAAACAATTCGGCCAACAATTAGTTCTTAGCCCCCCCTTTTCGGACGCCAATGGATAAAAAAATTAAATTATTTTTAAAGCTTGTCCCACAACCCTCTCTATACCTGTACTGATTTACAACTTCCTATCTGCATTCGTGGTGGAGATATTAGCAAGTGTAGTTTTCGACTTTTTCTCTCCCCCCGCCTCCCCCTTCCACCTAACACCACCCAAAATTTAGAAAATAGAGCTCACTTACCCAATCAACAATCCACCCAAATACTACTTTTAACGGTTTCGGAGATATGAGTCCATATGTACGGCGGGACGGATTTTTTTTTTTTTGCATTTTTAGGCTAACTTAGTCATGAAACGTGAAAAAAAAAATTTCATGGTAGCAAATTTTTTTTTTCCTGTGTCGATCACAATACTTTATTATTAGAATAATAAATTAAAAGTAACATTCGAGAAAAAACCAATATTTGAAAACCTAAGTAGTTCCTAGTTTTGAGAAAATTATTTAATATCCTCTCATATTATATAGTTATTCACAATAAACATTAAAGGGCTACGATTGCGTGTAAAGCGCAATCTTACGATACTCTAAATGAAATATAATTTTTTGTGATCCCAAGAAATTTTGTATGGGGAGTGGTAGAAGGGGTGATAGCATTGAACTAAATTTTTCCCCATCATGCTAAAGTAGCTATAAAAATGTTTTATACAAAATGCTTACTCCAAAAATTTAATAGGAGCTGAGACAAGTAGTGAGTTAGATTTAGTAAAAATGTGCAGTTTGTATGGGAGGTGGTACAAAGAGTGGGGGATTTTAGTGTTTTTTTTTCAGAAATAACTAAGAATATCATAAAATTTACGTCTCTTAAATTACTAAAAATTTTAAATAAATATTTGGTGCACAATTTCAGCCCGCTATATTTTATACGCACTGAGTAAATTGGCTTAGAGTAATTCATGACAAGTACAGTTTGTATGGAAGGTAATAGAAGGAAGAGGAGGACACGCATAATTTTTATACGGTAGATTGATATTATTATAAAAGTAATATATTAAAAATTTTAGACTAATAGCTTTTATACTTTTTGAGTAAATCCATTTATTGTCGAATTGCGAAATTGCATCGTTTTGTATGGTAGGGGGTAGAAGGGGTGAAGCTAATCATCTAATTTTTCTTGGTCTGACTAATAGTTCTAAACATATTTTTAGTGCACAATTTCAGCTCGCTAAACTTTATATGCACTGAGTAAATTGGTTTAGAGTGTTTCTTTTAAAAAGTGCAGTTTGTATGGGGGGTGGTGGAAGGAGGGGGAGGTCACGCATAATTTGTATACGGTAGATTAATATTATCATAAAAGTATTATATTCCAAAGTTCATGCCAATTGCTTTTATACTCTTCGAGCAAATCCGTTTATTGTTAAATTGCGCAATTGTGTAATTTTGTATGGGAAGGGGTAGAAGGGGTGGAGCGATTTGGCCCGTTCACGAACTTGACCTTACTTTTTTGTCAAAAACGACGTGTACGAAATTTGAGCTTTCTATCTCAACGCGTTCTCAAGCTAGAGAGCGAACGGACGGACGGACGGACATCCGGTTTTGAGATTTTTGAGTGATAATATTAACTTCTGTATCATTCATTTTTTTCTCCGAGCCTTATTTCTTTAACTTTAGAGCAAACTTGTAATACTCTCAGATTCCATCTAGAGTATAAACAGGACTTAAAATCAGCTACTGTAAATCTACTTACAGTAGTAGACAATTTTAAATCCTGGCTCTAAAAAAAAATAAAAAAGAAAAAAATTTAATAAAAGTCAATTGAAAAGATTCAAAAAATATTATTTTATAAAAAATAAATAGTTGTCTTAAAGTAATTGATGTTTAATTCAAGAAATAAATAATTGTAAATAAATAAGTGTAAATAATTTTTAAAAATTATCGAAATTAAGGGTAGAACTCTTTTAACTAAAACTCCTACACTTATGAATAAAAGAGTTAAGATTTCATTATTGAGTTCATTTTACAATAGTGGGAATTTCCGGAAACTCTTAACGTAAAAAACAATCTGTTGTACATATGCATACGTAAAAAATGCCCATAAATGTATATTTATCTTTTTCAGAATTTCTCATATGCAAGAACTACTGTCGAAGCTAGGGTGTAGCCTAGTGATAAGCATGTTGATCGACAATGCGAAGGTCGTGCGTTCAAATCCCGGTCTACGCATAATTTCAGCACACTGCCTGCTTGGGTATACCTTGGTCACCTCAATCTATGAAAACGAAAAATTCGAAGATAAAGGATTGTGCGAAGGTCTAACCACCCTTCCACAATAAATAATGACAAAATGTTAACGAACCTGAAATTCTGAAGGCTAAGGCCCGATTTGGGCTGTAGTGCCATTGTAAAAGAAAAAAAAACCACTGTCGCATAGTTCCATCACTTCAAAATACAATTGCACCCGAAATTTAAGCAAAATTTTCGCCTGAAACGAAATAAATCGGCCAGCGTAAGTCAATTTTTCGGTTTAAAGTTCGACTGTTATAATAATAGATTTTCGAAATATCGTAAAATAAACTAAATTAGCCTAAAAATGCAAAAAAAAAAATCCGTCCCGCCGTACGCCGTACATATGGACTCATATCTCCGAGACCGTTAAAGGTAGAATGTTCGTTTTCGGGTGGATTGTTGGTTGGGTAAGTGAGCACTATTTTCTAAATTTTGGGGGGTGTTAGGTGGAAGGGGGAGGCGGGGGGAGGAAAAAAGTCGAAAAATACACTTGCTAATATCTCCCTCACGAATGCAGATAGAAAGTTGAAAATCAGTAGACATATAAAAAAAGTTTTGGGACAAACTCCAAAAATAATTTAATTTTTTTTTCCATTGGCGTCCGAAAAGGGGGGGCTAAAAATAAATTGTCGGCCGAATTGTTTTTTCAAATGACTATATCTTCGAAAATACTTATTGTAAAAAATTCATATTTTGGGACCATCAAGGTGGCGTATAGTTTCATTAGAATCAGCTTAGAAAATGGCTAATTATTGCAAGGGGGAGGGTCACGGGGGGTGGAAAGAAAAACATTTAAAAATGAATATCTCAACTATCTATTAAGTTATGTACTTGAAACTTGAATCGTATATTAAGCTATACTAGGAAAATACAAAAAAAATACAATATGTTGAAATAATGGTAGTGGGGGGAAATGGGGAGCATTTCAAAAATGGCGCATTTTTCAAAATTACAAATCCTTATATCTCAAAAAGTAGTACAGATATCAAATCAAAAATTTGTCAGATTGTAGAACTATGCAATAGTTAATTTTGATAAGAATGTTAAGTTAGGGGGTGTAAAGGGAGGGAGGTGGTAAGCAAAAATGTCGAAAATTTTGAGAGATTTTTTTAGGACTCTGGTCAAAGATAGAAATTTTAAATTTGGTGTGTGGATACATCTATTTGATATACATAGAAAAAAAATAATAAATTGATCCACAATTGTTACGAACCGACCACCACGGTCTAATGGGCACAAGGTGTTTCATGTGCAGCGCAAAAAACACGAAAACTGAAAATTTTTGAATGTAATTTTAAGGTAGAATTTTGAAAATTTTGGAAATACATTTCAAAAAAATCCCTAAAAGTATTAAATATTAACTGGTCGAATACTTTCAAAACTTCTACCCCCTCCCATACAAAATCATTTTTTCGACCATTTTTAAGAAATTAATTATCACCTAACTATTAAAAGCTATCAATTTGAAATTTTGCATAAGAACTTATAAAAATATTTGAAATGAAATTATTTTAAAAGTTTTGAAATCGCACTTGCCCTTCTACCCCCTCCCATACAAAAGTATGATTTCGACCAATTTCATTAAATCAACTCATAACCAACAAATTAAAAGCTACGAACTTGAAATTTTTTACGAGTACCTTACAAGAGAAGAAAAAGAAAATTGTTTCACAAATTTTGCAATTCCCCCACCTCTTCTACCCCCTCCCATACAAAATTATTTTTTTGAGCATTTTTAAGAATTTAGTTATCAGCTAACTCTTAAAAGCTATCCATTTCAAATTTTGCACGAAAGCTTACAAAAAAAATTTAAATGAAATTCTTGTAAAAGTTTTGCAATCGCGCTTGCTCTTCTACCCCCTCCCATACAAAAGTATCATTTCGACCTATTTCATTAAATCAACTAATAGCCAACAAATTAAAAGCTACGAATTTGAAATTTTGTACGAGCACACTACATGAGAAAGGAAATAGAATCGCGTCACAATTTTTACGATTCCCCTACCTCCTCTACCCCCTCCCATACAAATGTTTGGTTTCATGAATGTAAGATACACCGAATTTTATGAAAATTCTATGCAACTTCGTCTATGAAACACATTCTATACAAGGAATATTGGACGTGATTCAAGCAATCAATTAAAAAACTAATAACATCCACCGACCTTTACTATCACCCCTCACCCCTCCCCTCATAAACATCCGAACTTAAACATAAACGAATGAAAATGTTTCATGCCGAATTTAATGTTTGTAGCTTTCATTATTCTCAAAGAAATGAGGTATAGTTTTCCTGAAATTGGGCATTTGTATGAGAGGTAGCAGAGGGAGTGAAGCGTTTAAGATATTTCTGAAACTACTTATCAAAATCCTTATCACCATCTTCTACTTCTACAATGGCACTACAGCCCAAATCGCGCTTTGGCCTAGGAGGCCAAGGCACGACCTTCTTGTTCCTTAACATTTTTTTTGTATTATTTAATGTGAATGGGTAGTTAGCCCTTCGCACAACCCTCTACCTACGAATTTTTCATTTTCGTTCATTGAAGTAACCAAGGCATATCCAAGCAGGTAGTGTGCAGGAATTATATTACGTCGACCGGGATTTGAACTCACAACCTTCGCATTGTAAGACGCGCTACCCACTAGGCTACACCCTAGCTTCTTTATCACCATGCATTGATTTAATTTCAAAGTCGATAGCTCTCATATATTCGAAGGAGAAATGCTTTTCTTGAATTTATAATAGACATTTGTATGAGAGGCGGTAGAAGGAGTGAAGCTGAGCTGATAATCTAGTATTTATTTCAATTATTAAGAAACAAATTCTACCAAAATTTGAAGTTTATAATTTTACTTTATTATTCTAATAATAAAGTATTGTGATCGACAAAGAAAAAAAAATAAATTTTCTACCCTGAAATTTTTTTTTCGTGTTTCATGACTAGATTAGCCTAAAAATGCAAAAAAAATCCGTCCTGCCGTACATATGGACTCATACCTCCGAGACCATTAAAGGTAGAATGTTCGTTTGGGTGGATTGTTGACTGGGTGAGTGAGCTCCATTATCTAAATTTTGGGGAGTGTCAGGTGTCACTAAGGTGGAATACAGACTGATACGAAATGAGCGTCCATTCCTTTTTTTTCTTAAATATTTTTTTTAATTTTATTTTTCACTTCATGAAGCGGATCTCCATGAATTCTCGATCCGTACCTGTATTTTTGCCATTAATCTTTCCTTTTATTTCTTCTTTTCTTTTATGTAATTGTTTTCTCGCAGTAATCTAAGAATTTTTCTGTAAATATCTTTCTTTAAAAAAAAAAAAAATATATAAAAATAAATGAATAAAATAAAAATAATAATAATAAATAATACAATAAAAAAAAAAACAATAACGACATCTCGCGCTTCAACATGAAATTAAAAACAAACTAATTGTGCTTACTGACACCATTTCGCGCGCACGGAACGAAAAAAAATGAAAAAAAGACCGTTGAGTGGAATAAAAACGCGGCGCGGAGAAGAATCGAGGCTTTTTGCTTTTTGGTTTTTGGGGACTTCGGAGGAAGTTGAAATTAAGTGACCTAGGAGCGGAAGTGAAAAAAAAGCAAAGTTCGATTTTGGAAATAGTTTCACTAAGAATAACGACAAAGTGGGCAGTGAGTAGGCCCAAATATAAAACTTGAAATTTAAAATTTTTTGAAAAACAACCATTTTGATTGTGGATTAGTTTTTTTTCTAATAATAACAATAAAGTGGGCAGTGTATTGGCCCCAAAGGTTAAGCTTTAAATTAAATTTTTTGTTGTTGTAAAAAAAAAAAAAAAAATACAATAAGTGAAGTGAAATCAACCGAATGATAAATCGTACACGGAGCCGAGCTACGAGGGAAACTAAAGGAAGAAAGAATCAGCAAGGTACCCAACGTCATCTAGTTTTTTTATATTAGGATTTTCTTTGGAAATATAAAAAAATAAGTAACTCCGTAATTTTAATTCTTTTGTTCACCATTTTCTAAATAAATAATTTTGTAGGCTTTACAGGCACGGATAAGTACGTACGTTTTTTTTTCTTCTTCTTCTTTTTCTTTCCCTCTATAATATTTCAAAGTAAGAAAGAAAATATGAAGTGCTAAGTCACACAGTAGTGGCCTCGGCGCTCCCCATGTCTGGGATGCTCCCCATATGTCATCTTCTCTCCTCTGCTCGCGTCATGCCGTGCTGAGCCCCGCATAGCCTAGGTGGCCATATATGGAGCCCGGGCTGAAATGATCAGCGACGATCTGCGATTAGAGCACACATCGAACTTGCGACAGCACCCTCAAGGATGAGGGACTCCCAGGTCAAATTTCCCCACCCCCACGCTCCTGAGCAGTCGGCAGGCAGTGCTGTCCAGACCTGGGAGGACCTCATTAAATTCTGTATGCGGAATGGGCCCCAGAGGCTCATTTCGTATCAAGACCTCTAGAATCAACTTAAAAAGAGGCTAATTATTGTAAGGGGGTGGGTCAGGGAGGGAGAAGGGGGGTGGGGGGCTGCAAAGAAAAACACTTAAAAATGAATATCTCAACTATCTCTTAAGCTATGAATTTGAAACTTAAAACGTTTACTAAGCTTTATTAGTGAAGTATGAAAAAAAAATAGAATGTGGACATAATAGTAATGGGGGGAAATGGGGAGCATTTCAAAAATGGCGCACTTTCCAAAATTACAAATTATTATATCTCAAAATTGAGTACAGATATCAAATGAAAAATTTTGTCAGATTGTAGACCTATATAGTTTTTAATTTTGGTAAAAAATTTAAGTTGGGGGATGTAAGGGGAGGGAGGTGGAAGGCACAAATGTTGAACATTTTGAGTAATTTTTTTAGGACTCTGGTAAAAGATAGAAAGTTTAAATTTTGCACGTCGATATATCTATTTAATATACATTGAAAAAATAATAATAATTTGTTCCAAAATTGTTAAGCACCGAAGTGGGGGTCTAACGTGCACAAGCTGTTTCATGTGCAATGAGAAAAACACGTAAAAATTTTTGAATGAAATTTTAAGAAAGAAACTTGAAAATTTGTTAAATGCACTTAAAAAAAATCCCTAAAAGTTTGAAATATTAACTGGTCCAATATCTTCAAAACTTCTACCCCCTTCCATACATAATTATTTTTTTGGCCCTTTTTACGAAATCAATTATCACCTACCTATTAAAAGCTATCAATTTGAAATTTTGCAAAAAACTTACGAAAATAATTGAAATGAAATTACGTTAAAAGTTTTGAAATCGCGCTTGCCCTTCTACCCCCTCCCATACTAAAGTATGATTTCGACCAATTCCATTAAATCAATTAATAACCAACAAATTAAAAGCTACAAACTTGAAATTTTCTACGAGCACCTTACAAAAAAAAGAAAGAAAATTGCGTCACAAATTTTAGGATTCTCCTACCTGTTCTACCCCCTCCCATACAAAATTATTTTTTCGAGTATTTTTGAGAAATCAGTTATCAGTTAACTCTTAAAAGCTATCAATTTTAAATTTTGCATAAAAACTTATAAAAATAATTGAAATGAAGTTGCTTTGAAAGTTTTGCAATCGCGCTTGCACTTCTACCCCCTCCCACACAAAAGTATCATTTCGACCAATTTCATTGTATCAGCTAATGATCAACAAATTAAGAGCTACGAACTTGAAATTTTGTACGAGCATCTTACAAGAGAAAAGAAAGAAAATTGCGTCACAAATTCTACGATTCCCTTACCTCCTCTACCCCCTCCCCTAGCACATGTTTGGTTTCGTGAATGTAAAATACACAGAATCTTACGAAAATTCTATGCAACTTCGTCTATGAAACTGACATTCTATACAGAGAATATTGGACGTGATTCAGGCAATCAATTAAAAAACTATGAACATCCACCCACTCTTACTATCACGCCTCACCCCTCCCCTCAAAAAAACTCAAACTTGCATAAATAAACGAACGAAATATTGATCATAAGTACTGGAGCTTTTGAACGTTTCCGCAAAGTGTTAAATTGACAATTGCCCAGCCCAAGAACTCCCTTTCACTTAGTCTTCCCTAACCACTCTAACATGCATATTAACTTTCCACGCATCCGCAACTTGTCCCAAGAATAATAAAGTTTCGCCCGACTTGTTGGCAGTTTATTTTTAAATATTCCATTGTATGCTCAAACCTCTCTAAATTCTTTTTGAACCCCTCCAACAGCTTTATTTTTTGAGAAAAAAAAATCCTTTCCTATTAGAAATAATAAACATTTTTTTTTTTTTTAGTTTCTTATCAATTTATTCATAAAATCTTAAAGTCATTTAATATCACTGAAAATGAATTTTGCTGGAATATAAGAGAAAATTCGTTGCATAACAATTAAAAGTATATCCTGTGCGGTTTTCTCAAGAACCGGTTCGAGTGCTTGATTCAACTCCTGCCAGTTTTCATTGAAAAGATGATTCGCGCTATCCTCTGTAAAATAAATGAAATTGAAAATAGCGTTAAAAGAAATAAAAAAAAATGGTCAACAACAGAAAAACGTACCGAGTTCCTTATTGCCATTGAAAAGATTCTCCAATTTCGTTTTAACATTGTTTAGCTTGTAATGTATCCTGACTGCCTTAATGCCGATAAATTTTTCACCATTTTCGCCTTCTTTCACTTCAGTTAATACGTTCAATCTAGCTTCAACATTGTCTAAGGAAGAAAAAAAAAAGATTATGCATCTTGTATTCCGATTTTTTTTTTTGGCGTTTGAGGGAATTCAGATTTGAGTCAATATAAATTGAGCTTGCTTAGGCAGTAGAAATATAATACGAGTTTTACGTAAATAGACTTCTTCTTCAATGGCACTACAGCCCAAGATTCCTTAACATTTATTATACAACCCAAAAGGGATTTGTAGACTAACGCGCTAACCACTAGGCTTCAATTATGAAATAGTAAGCCATTCGCGTTTAGTTCGATTAGTCTTTTCTAGTTGTAAAACTTACAGCTGTTTTCCAATTCGTAGGATTTCTTCCTTGATGATTGAATCGCAAAAATCTCTGCTTAGATAATGTGGGGTTATGTCAAAATTTAGGTCCAATTTATAGGCCAGCACCACCGCGGAATTTGACTTAATCTAGTACTAGTTTTATGAAATGCAGTGTGCTTATACCAGTACTTTGGTACTACGTAAATCGTTTTATGTAAAAATAGTTTTAAGCAGCACCGCCTGAACTAAGTCATTAATTACTATTATCAACTTACCGGCAGACATATACATTTTTCCTTGACCATTTAATTGCAATAAAAGAATTCGTCCTTTAAGTATATAGTCGGATACCAATCGAAGTTTTGGGAATTCCATATCAATCCCAAATGTTCCTTTAACGGGATCATATCTGAAAAAAATCAAAAATCAAAATTATAAACTATCTAACTAATCACAAAACTGCCGTACTTAGCCTGTTTTACAATAGCTGAACCCATTCCAGCTATTTCGGCATTTTTTAAAATAGCTGTTATATTTATAGCCTGTGCTTGATCCTGTGCTATGTCGACTTTATTGATTTTTAATGGTTCGATTGTAGGAACTTTAGTCAGCCCGGGAATTCCTTCAAAAATAATTTACGAAATAATTTCAAGATATTTTCCACGAACTTCTCGTTACTTACCGGTCTTCAGCTGCAAAAACAAGTTCTGCATACTCTGGGTGAAACATTTTACATCTGCAATTTTGCATGGTTGGACGTAATTTGCTAAAATTGAGAGAAAAAAAAACAAAATAATATCTGATTATGAAGAAAATCAATTCTCGCAATAACTACGAGTATGTAACGCTGTAACAAATAAAAGCAAACGTTTTAGAAGGTCCATCACAGACAATAAATTAATCAATTTCCTATAAGTCCCCCAATAGAGGTATAGAACAGACACAGTTTTCTTCCTCAGGCCGTAGTAGTTCTAGTGTTGGGTTACTCACACATGATGTGGTATAAGTGTATCATTCATACAAGTCAAAATCTCCCATCACTACAAAAAATATGTTTGTCCCACTTCACAGTTTTCGTCCCATTTGAATTACAGTCGGGTGTTTTTATAGTTGTAGGATGAGGTTTCACCAATTCATGCAACTATCTTTGGAGAATAGCGACTCTACGGACCTGAACTAACCATCCCCCTGGGGGATAGCGGCAGTAGAATTCACCCACAACCAGTCCTGCTGCCCTAAGAATGGCAAATGAGCACTCACTGAATCAGGGGTTTATCACCCATGATCTTAAAACCTAACAGATACAAGAAACGGATACTGCGCCTCGGGTACGGACGGATTCTACGGTAACGACTTTTGGTATTCGAAAACGGACTATGATTAGCTTCTAGAACGTTCGAACATTGAATGACGGGGGAAGGGCTGGGGTCACTCGGTACTTGCACCGCCAATCAGTGATCGACCGTGAAATGGAGCTTGAGTGAGAAGCCAAAAATGGCGTGGCGGCCGTCCTTACACTGAGAGCAAGAAACAGTCTCATCAGCTGGGAACCAGTCTTGAATAGGATTATTGTCGTCAGGATCAGGACCAGTGTCAGAAATGTCACAATTCTGCAGTGCGACGGACCAACTAATACCGCAACACCGACAAAGAGGAGTTTTATAGCCAAATGAGTGCGACCTTCGATCGTGTTCCAAGAGGTGATATTATTATCATCTCAGGAAATATGAACGCCCAAGTTGGCTCTGACAGCACTGGACTAGAACACGTCATGTTGAAACATGGTGCCCCTTGGGTCGAAGTGTCCCGACAATGAATTAAGACACCCGAAAACAGCGAATTATTTGTGGAGTTTTGAAGTACTCGGCAAATGGTTATCGGAGAGACCCTTTTTCCACACAAGAGTCATCATAAAACATCTTGGGTTTCCCCTGATGGTGTTACTCAGAGCCAGATCGACCATTTGGTCATAAGTCTCCGATGGAGAAGATGCGTCCTCGATGTGCAAGTGAAGCGTGGAGCTGGCGTGGGGAGCGATCACAACTTGATGGTTGCCTGCTTGAGATTATGTACAGCAGCTATCCGATGACCACAAATTCTTTAAATAAAGCACAAGCTTAATGCGGATAACTGGAGACCCCAACAAAAAGCGCGAGTTTACCATCACTCTACGCGAAAAGTCATCCATATCGGGCGGATATGGAATGCGCACACTGAACGCCAATTGGGAGTTAACCAGAAACACGTTTCTAACTAGTGCTGAAGAATCTGTGGGACATGTGCAAAACAGTGAAAAACACTGGAAGTCGCTAGACTCTAAGCCCGATGTCAACCAAAGAACACCTGACTTGATACAAAACTACCACGATGCTCATTTATACAGGAATTTCACCGCCAACCACCTGGGAGAGATGTCAACGGAACTCTCCTTAATATGAGTAATCACCAGTTGCGGCGATGGAAGGAATACTTCTCTGATATTTTAAACTTCTTGCCAGAGGAAGATATTCCAGAAACAGCACAACCCCAGATATAGAAGAGATAGTTTCCGCCATTCGGTCAATGGCGAGAAGGAAAGCTCCGAGTATAGACGGACTACCAACAGAACTTCTCAAAGTGGACCCGGAAACAGCCCTTATACTCCTCCCACTCTTTACTGAGGTGCGGAAAGAAGGAAGATATTCGACTGAATGGAAGAGTCATTGTGAAAATTTCGAAGAAGGGCGACCTTCGGGATTGTGGCAATTGGCGTAGTATATGTCTACTTACTGCCGTACCGAAAATCATGGCTAAGGTGATTCTCAATAGGATTAGTGATGCTGTGGAAAGCACTCTCGAAGTATATCATGGTGGATTCCGTAAAGTGTCGTCTTGTAAAAACTACAAAATTATACTCCGGATAGTATTGAAGCAGTCCACCGAAATGGCTTCGCCAGTACATCTCATGTTTGTTGAATTCGAGAAGGCTTTCGAAAGTGTTAAGCGAGATTACATATGGAATGCTTTGCGTAGGAGAGGTATTCCAGATAAGGTCATAGTTATGATTAAAGAATCCTACGAAGATGCAAGGTGTCGCATCTTGCATAGAGGAGAGCTGTCCGAGAGCTTTCTTGTGCGAACAGGTGTCAGACAAGGCTGCATATTATCACCAGCCCTGTTTCTGGTGGTAATAAACGACATCTTGGAAGCTGCACTGGAAGGTGGGGAAGGTAGAGGTCTTCAATAGAGACTATTTAACATCTTAAGTCACTTTGATTATGCTGATGAAGTGTGTTTGCTTGCACATAACCGTTCGGAGTCAAATATTCGCTCGTTGCATTCTAAATGCAAAGAGACGGGACTGAAAATAAATGTGCGTAAAACCAAGTACATGCACATGGGTTCGAACGCAAGCACACCGATTGTTTTTAACGGCCAAGATGTGGAAGAGGTGCAAGATTTTTGTTATCTCGGAAGCATTGTCAGCATGGACGGCGGAGGCTCGTCTAAATAAAGCTAGTCAGGCCTTCGGTATCCTTTCCCCTTTCTGGAGAGAGATCTCGCTTCGAACGAAGCTGCGAGTTTTTGACGCATGCATCAAATCCGTGTTGTTATATGTACTACGTGGGAAGTGACCGTTCGACTTACCAAGAAACTACAGACTTTCGTGAACCAATGCATCCGACGCATTTTAGGAATATTCTGGCCAGAAGTGATCTCCAATGACGAACTTTGGAGTACAACTGGCCAGACTAAAATAGGTATTGAGATTCAACGGCGGAAGTGGCAGTGGATCGGGCATACTTTGAGGAAACCAGAGCGAAACATCGCCAAACAGGCTCTGGATTATAATCCTCAAGGAAGACGTCGGGTTGGTCGACCATGTAACATATGGAAGCGAGCAGTTGAGCAGGAGGCCAGAGGAATAAACAAGTCCTGGCAACAGCTTAAGGCCGATGCTCAGGATTGCGCCTTGTGGAAGAGAGATGTTTTTGTCCTATACCCCTATAGGGGATCGTAACAGGAATTTGATTGATTGATTTGTATGATGAGGTTTTACCAATTCATGCAACTATCTTCGGAGAATAGCGACTCCACGGACCTGAGCTAACCATCCCCCTGTGTGATGGGGCAGTAGAATTCACCCATAGCCAGTCCAGCTTTCCCTAAAAATGGCAAATAAACACTCACTGGCTTATCACCCATGATATTAGAGCCCAACTGATGCAAGAAACGGGTACAGAGCCTCGGATACGGACGGATTCTACGGTAACGACTTTTGGCGAAAACGGACTATGATTGGCTTCTGGAACGTTCGAACATTGAATGACGGGGAAGGGCTGGGGTCACTCGGTACTTGCACCGCCAATCAGTGATCGATCGTGAAATGGAGCACTACAACATCCAAATCTTGGGCTTGAGCGAGGTCAGGTGGACAGGATCAGGAGAAGAACGAACCCCGAGCGGAAACACCATTCTATGCGTTGGTGTTGAGAGTGAAGCCAAAAATGGCGTGGCGGTCGTCCTTAGACCGAGACCGAGAGCGAGAAACCAATTTCGGATAGGATTATCGTTGTCAGGTTCAGGACTAGTGTCAGAAACGTCATAAATTTGCACCAACTAATACCGCAACACCTGGTGACAAAGATTACTTTTACAGCCAACCTTCGTGTTCCAAGAGGTGATATTATTATTATCATCTGAAAAGATATGAACGCCCAGGTTGGGTCTGACGACACGGAACTAGAACATGTCATGGGGAAGCATGGTGACCCTTGGGTCGACACGTTACGACCTTGGATTAAGAGACCCAAAAACGGCGAATTATATAGATTCGTAGTACTCGACAAATGGTCATCGGAGGGACTCTTTTTTTCCACACCAGAACCATCATAAAACATCTTGGGTTTCCCCTGATAGTGTTACTCCGAACCAGATCGACCATTTCGCTATAAGTCGCCCATGGAGAAGATGTCTCCTCGATATGCGTGTGTGAGATATTTGTATGGGAGGGGGTAGAAGGGGTGAAGGGCAGCTGATAATTTTGTCTAGCATTTATTGCAAATTTTAAGAAACAAATTTTAGCAACATTTTAAGTTTGTACTTGTTCTAATTTTAATTGAAATTAATATAATACATGTAACAAAAATTATACATTTGTATGGGATGGGGTAGAAGGAGTGTACGGTTCAAAACACGTTAATGATATTTCTAGTGTTATACTTTATACAAAATATCAAGTTGATAGCTTTAACAGTTTCGAAGGAAAATAATTTAATTTATATATCAAAATTTCGTGAAATTTGCTTGGGAGGGGGTAGAAGCAGTGAGGTGATGTTGATAAATTTTTTTAAACTTATTGCAATTATAACAAAATTAATTCTGGCAAAATTTCTTCTTTTCAGCTTTACTAGTTTCAATGAAAATCGAAAATATGTGTTTTTCGAAATTCTGAATTTGTATGGGAGGGGATAGAAGGAATGAGGGGATCGGATCAATATTCCGTGATGTTAATGACATTTACATCATAATTCCTTGACCCAAATTTCAAGTCGATAGCTTAAATAGTTTCAAAGAAAAATCAATTTCTTAAGATTTCGAAATTTCATGAAATTTGTATGGGAGGGGACAGAAGGAGTGGGAGGGCCCGTTCACGAATTTAAAGTTACTTTTGCTAAAAATGACACACAGCAAATTTCAGCACGATAGCTCAAAGCGTTCGAGAATTATGTTGTAGACAGACAGACAGGTGGACAAGCGGACAGACGGTAACTCGGAATCTAGATTTTTGAGCGACAACGAATATTTCTGCACCCTTGGCGGCTCGTATGAGCATTATTTCTTAGCATTGTAAACGGTAAGGCAAACACAATATACTCTCAGATTTCATCTAGAGTATAAATATTTAAGAAAAACCGTCACAAGTTGAAGCCATTAAGGACTTCAAAGGGTGTTACGATTGTGAAAGCTAAGTAAAATTTGCTTAAAAGTTAGTACTATTAACCGTGTAAAATCTTGTTGCTCTAGCAGTCTTCTAAATATCAAAAGTAAAGTACCATCAAAGATTAGTGAGTTTTAAAACATAATTTCCCAAAATTCTCATTTTCTTAGTTGTGACAGTCTTGTTCCGTGGTAGCGATATCTTCTTAGATCTTGACTAATTATAATACTGGCTCCTCGCAGTATAAACAATCGTTATGCCTATCACTAGTACAAATAGTCAGTAGTGTTCTTTAATCCCCACGACGTCTTGTTAGAAGCAGTGCAAGAAAGTATAAAGTGTAAAATGTCTGAGGTTAAGACAGATTGCGTTTTTTGTGGGGAAAAATGGAATATTCCAGCAGTTTATTAGTAAAACTTTGAATACGTCTACGCAGTTAGTCACTATCTCACAGCTTTTCAAAATTTTGCTTTCGAGTGCTGGTTTGCCTAAAGCGCAACGCGATAAAGCTTATACTACGTTCACAACATACTTGTTCAACGTTTTCGAAAGTTCTTTCATTTTAGAAAAAAGCAATAAAATTAAGAACCACATTTGAGAAACCGAAAAAATTGATATAAAAAAAAATTGTTCTCTTCGGACGAAATTCAAGAAACTATTTTCTCCGATACAATAAATCTACACTTACGTTGTTCAGTCAAATGCTTTCCATTTGCCCAATATCCACAAGAAATTACCACGAATAAACACAATAACTTCAACATGATTTTATTCCTTTCTACAAAGCACTTAAAAAAAATTTTAAATTTTTTTCAAATTTAACGTTCTTTTAACACTAACTTCGGCAAGACGTCTGCACGTAATGATTTCTAGCAGTCTTCTGATGTTATTATATATATAATTGAGTAATTGTTTGTTTATAACTTTAAAGTTTCCGAAATCAAAATATGAATAGAGAAATATTATAATGAAAACTTGTTTTATTTAATATCGTAACGAGAAAAAAAATGAATCTGATTGAAAATTAACGAATAAAAAATTCCAATTCAATAGATACGATGATATACATGTTCACCTTGAATTTACTTGTCCGCTTTAAGGCTTCAAAGTTAGATAAATAAATCGTTAAAATAAATTCTAAAGAAAGTACAATTCAATTAAGCTGACCCATATCCTGTATTTTAAAGCTTTAGTTTATTTCTTTTCATAATAATTTGTAATAAAACTTGTTTTTCAATAATTACCTGAAAAATAAACAGATTATCTGAAGAACTTTCCACTAAAAAGGAACGAGTATAGCTGCTGGTACAAATGGAAAAAAAAACATCTCGATACAGGAAATTGATGAATTAATTAATCGATTATCATCGTTACATTGCTTAATTTACGATCACGTTGCTATATTTAGTATAAACACAAAATACTTTTTTAATTAAATCAAGGAGATCATAACATATCGTTTTTATTTGGGATGTTAATTTAGTTACTACGATTTATTATTTATGACTCTAAAATTTGTTTATTTTACCTTTTTTTCTTGAGAACTATTGAATAATCAAGACGGTTGCTTTATTCGAGAAGATCTCTTGAACACGTAATAAAATTTCAAGCAACGAAAAATTTAAAAATTTAAAAAAAAAATCTTTAAAGCTATACTCGGGATGAAATAGAAATTTTTATGAACTTTAGAAATTTTGTGTAGGAAGTGGTAGAAGAGGTGACAGCATTGAATTAATTTCTTTCATGCTGGAGTAGCTATAAGAATGCTTTACACAAGATTTAAGCTTCAAAAATGGAATTCGTACTGAGAAAATTAGTGTATTAGATTTAGTGAAATTGTGCTGTTTATATGGGAGGTGGTAGGAGGAGTGGCGGGCTTCTAGTGATTTCAGATAGAACTATGAGCATTATGTAATTCATATTTTTCGAATTTCAGGCCAGTATAATTCATACTTTTTAAGAAATACCATTTTTTGTGAAGTTGTTAAATTTTTCGACATTGTATTGGAGGTGGTAGAAGAAGTACGGCTAATCAGTTAATTTTTTCCGATCTGAATAATAATACTAATGAATTATTCAAAATTTGAGCTCAACAAATGTTATACGTTCTAAAAAACTGGTTGATAGTGTTTCATGAAAAAGTGCAGTTTGTGTAATTTGTATCATCATCATCATCATCATCTACAGCTTGTTCAACCATATATACATGTGTATTATGGTGTAGCCTCCCTTACATATCGATTCCTCATTGCTTTCCAGTCTTCTCTATTTTGAGCTGTCTTTGTCCAGGTGACGCCTGCTAGTTTTCTGATGTCACGATCCCATCGTAATTTCGGGCGTCTTCTTGGTCGTTTTATCCCTCTTGGGTACCATTGTGTTATCTTAGCAGTCCATCTGTTGTCAGTTAATCTTGCTATGTGTCCGGCCCATTGCCATTTTAAGAATCTAATTCTATGGATTACATCTGTCACTTTTGTTCTTTCTCTTATCCAACGATCTCTTCTAGTAATGCCTAGCATGCATCTTTCCATAGCTCTTTGTGCCACCTGTAGTTTCCGTGTGACTCCTGTTGTTAACGTCCATGTCTCACAGCCGTATGTCATGACGGGTAGGATACACTGATCAAACGTTTTCTTTTTCAAGTGAAGTTTCATTCTGGATTTGAATATGATGGAGTTTCTCCCGAATGCGCTCCACGCTAGTTTGATTCACCTATTAATTTCAAGTATTAAATCTCCTGCTTGATGTATTAGCTGGCCAAGGTAGACATATTCCTCTACTATTTTTAGCCTGGTGTTATTCAATGTTATTTCAACTTGACTTCCTAGATGTTCATTGGGCATAATCTTAGTTTTACTCAAGTTCATTCTTAGGCCCACTTTTTCGCTGGCTTCGCTAAGTTATTTAATAGTAGTTGCAATTCTTCTTGGCTCTGAGCAATTATGACTATATCGTCGGCAAATCTCAAGTGACTGATGCATTCCCCGTCAACTTGCAGACCTTTCTCTTCCCAATGTAGTTCTTGAAAGATGTTTTCCAGGGTCGCGTTGAATAGCCTTGGAGAAATTGTATCCCCCTGTCTAATACCACTTTGTGTGGGGAATTCTGGTGTGTCATCAAACACTTTGACCTTTGCCTTGGAGTTCCTGTAGATGTTTGAGAGCGTTTTAACGTATGTTTTCTCTATACCTTGATTGGATAGTGCTCTTATTATCGCCTCAGGGTATATTGAGTTAAAGGTTTTTTCAAAGTCTATAAATGCCAGTGCTAGGGGCAGTTCGTATTCTTTAGCCCTGCTCATGGTCTCTCTCAAGGTGTGAATGTGATCAATTGTACTGTATCCACTTCTAAAACCAGCCTGTTCTCGTGGCTGTTCAACATCCAGAGCTGCTTGTATTCGGTTGTTGATTACTTTGGTGAATACCTTGTAGAAGACAGGTAGCAGACTTATTGGTCAGTAATTTTTGATGTCTTCCTTATCACCCTTTTTGTGGATCAGTATTATGTTTGCGCTGTTCCAATTTTCAGGAATGTGTCTGGTTCTGAGGCAGTTGGTGTATACCTTGGCCAGTATTTTCCAGATTCCTCTGCCAGCGTATTGCAACAGTTCAGCGGCGATGCCATCATTGCCTGACGCTTTGCCTGTTTTCATTGATTTGACCGCAGATTCCACTTCATCTATAAGAACTTCAGGGGTGGGATCGTCTACTGTCCCAGTTTTTGTTGTTGTATTATTGGGAGCCTCTTCTGGGGACTTGTATAGGTCGCTGTAGAAGTTAGTTATCATTTCTACTATTTTTAGGCTATCTGTCACCCTGGTGTTCCCTTGTCTAAGTGCTATCACCTGTTTTTTGCCAATTATAAGCGCTTGCTTTGCTTTCCTTAGGCTGTTGTTGTTCTCGGTGGCATTCTCTACTAATCTTTCGTTATACTTGGCGATGTTCTCTGTTATCTTCTTTCTAATTGTTTTACACACTTCCGTGTACTCTATTTTTTGGATGTTTGAAGATGATTTCATTTCGCGCCTTTTCTTTAGTAGTGGCTTTGTTTCGTTTGATAGTTTGTGATGTCTGGTTTCTGTCCGTGGTCCGCCCACTTCTTTGGCGCATTTCGAGATGGCATTTGCGAGGTGTGAAGCGTCCCTGTCTCTCATTTCATCTTCTAGCATTGACTGGTATCGATCAATGCTATTTTTGATGTTGTCGTTGTTGAAGCCTGGTTTTGTTGGCTTCCTGACTAATTTTGCCCTTTCAGATCTTAGGTTTAGGGTTATTTTTGCTCTTACTAGACGATGGTCGCTACCTGTCTTGAATTTGTTAAGCGTGGAGACGTCTTTGATTGTCCTTATTTTATTCGTTAGGATCAGGTCATTCTCGTTCCTTGTCGCTTGCCATGTCCATGTCCTGCTTGGTTGTTTCTTAAAGAACGAGTTCGCTATGTAGAGGTTGTACTGGTGGGCAAATTGGACCAATCTCTCCCCTCTTTCGTTCCTTTGGCCCAGTCCGAATTTCCCTACCAATATTTCTTGTTCTTCGTTCTTTCCTACTATAGCGTTGAAGTCTCCGATAAGGAATTTGAAATGACTGTTATCGCTGTCCCAGGCTTGAGTTATTTCGTTATAGAAGTCCTCGATTTCGTCGTCCGAATGACTAGATGTTGGTGCATAGACTTGTATTATTTGCATCGTGTATCTCTGTTACAGCCTGAGAGTCAAGCTGGCCACTCAATCTGACGTGCTTGTGACGCTAATTATCTTGACTTTCCATTTTTTGTTAACCAAGAATCCTACTCCGCTAGTTCTGCCTGATTGGGTTCCTTGATGGTATAGGGTATTGCCGGACGCTAGTGTTAATAGGTTTTCGTCTTTGCGCCTAGTTTCGCTCAAACCAATGACGTCCCACTTAATCTTTGCTGCTTCCTCTTCTAACTCGGTGAGTCTTGCCTGGCTGGATAGTGATCGGCAGTTGTATGTCGCTATGTTTATCGTTGTTAGTTGTTGTTTTTGGTAGCGGTTTAACCTCCGCGGATTCTTAACATCCTCTGCCCTTGTGGATGATTCTTGTGAGCTACCTATCCTAGGTCCACTCGGGCCTACGGAGAATGAGGGCTTTTTGTTTTGGTGTACTATCATGTTGGGGGGGTGAGACGATACCTTACCACGCTGTCTCGATGCGGGTTGGTAAGGGGTAGGGGTTAGTAGGTAGGTGGTGTGGTGTTAGTATTAGGAATGGGAGTGGATTGGGGTGGGGGAGGGGGGTCCGTCAGAATTACCATCTTCCAACGGACAATCTACCCTAGCTGGATTGACGAGCTTTTTATTGAAGAAAACAGCCGTACTTGGGATTTGAACCCTGTATCTCTTGAGTGAGAGTCCAGCGTTCTACCCAATGAGCCAGCTAGGGTAATTTGTATACAATACCATATTTATGATAAAAGTAATATATCCTAAATTTCTAGTTATTAGATCTTATAGTTTCAAGCACATGCTCTCGTCGCACGTGAACATCTGCTCCAATACTTCGCACGGGTTTCTTGAACGAAAAGGAAAAACATTTAACGAAATAATGAGGTAAGTGACACAAATAAAGCCTACCTTATTGTTATTGCTGGATAAATCATCAAATAAATAAGTAAACATAATTTCTCCTTTTAGAAATATTTGTTTATTTAATAAAATATACATAATTCATTTTTTATCATTTCCGGTCCCCTGAGTAGCCAAACTGAGTCCAAAACTTAAAATCTGTATACTGGAATGAAAGAGGTTGATTTGTTTAAATGAGGGCTTCTTATAAACGACATTCTTCGTGATGAATTACGCATTGGATTTATTTATAAATAACTTCAAATCTTCTTGTGTTTGGACTCATGGCATAGCGACATAGAATTTCCATGTGAAATACATAGTCATTTAGGGAAAATTCGCGTTTGCAATGTGCTAAAAAATATCAAAAAGAAAGTTGCATTCGCCGAAAAACAACCCGGGCTGCCCATGTGGCAGGCGAGCATTCCACCACTAAACCATTCTGATGAACTTGTCTCGTCAAAATTTAGCCACAATTTTTGGATCTATTTTAATTAGAGTCAAATGGATTCACTTTTAGACATCATGTCATTAGTTTCGAATAAAAAAAAAAACTCAAGCTTGGAATAAAAATGTCTTCAAATAGTAGTTTTTGCTTATTATATAAATTTTTAAAAATGAGTCATTTTGTAGTGGGAGAGAGTAAAAAAGGTGGAGCAATATGACCCGTTCACGAACTTGACCTTACTTTTTCGTCAAAAACGACGTGTTCAAAATTTGTGCCTTCTAGCTCAACGCATTTTCGAACTAGAGAGCGAACGAGCGGACAGACATCCGGTTTTGGGATTTATTAACTTTTGTATTATTAATTTTTTTCTCCGAGTCGAGCGTTTCAAATTTTAGAGCAAACTTATAATACTCTCAGATTTCACCTAGAGTATAGTTAAGGTGTTCTACTATTTATTTAAAATTCAACGGAAAAGCGGAGTATCACCTTGCCGACCAACCTCTAGACTAACGTGCATCTAAGCAAGGTGTATCAAAAGCGAATACCTAGGGGTATGTAGAGTTACTCTATGGAGAAGAAAGAACAAGACACTTGGTAATAGCGTTCAGTCAAGGCGATAAACAGCTTTTCCGTTAAATTTGAAAAAGCGCCCACCTATTTTCCAGCATACAAATTAGAACATATGACTGCAAACCGTTCATTAGTACGTAAAACCTACCAAATTGAATTTTCATCATTTAAAAGTGCTACAAATAAAACATATTTGCGAAATAAAACCACTTAAATGTTACATAGACACGTAGCACGCATACAACTGAAAATAAAAAGTGCCCTTTTTGGCAAATTGTCAAGTCAATTTGTTCTTTCTTCTTCATAGAGTAATTCTAATAGTATGAAAGTCTTCGTGAACTTTGCGCCTTGTCTGTGCAGAAACGTGGAGAATGCGAGCAGTCAGACTAGAGTTACTCTATGAAGAACAAGGAACAAGGCACCTGAAAGAGTTGGGTCAACCTGTCAGATTGGGCGCTTTCAAAGCCTTCTAAAGTAGAAAGCCATGTAAGTCAATCCAACAACACGTTGGAGTCATAATAAAAATAACAATTCCATACAAATTCGCTCGCTTTTGTATGGAGCAGACACAGCGGGCTTCGTAAGAATCGCATTTATTCTTAAATGCAGTGTTAAAGATAGTTCAGCTTTCTAAGGTACTTTAGTAATAGTGCTTGGCATGTAATTATTACACGTTCATTTCAGTGCAATAAATTTTTAATTAGAAACAGTGCGAACGAAGTTAAATCTCGGTTTCTCACACCGAAGAAAATCTGTCACTCATATTGTGCAGAGTTCTCAAGTTAATTTTCACACTAAAAACTGTAGAATTTTAGTTATTACGAAAAAGTGTGCACTCGTGTAATATTTCCGTGCTTAATTTGATGTAACTATGCTTTTGTGTTGTTTTCGGTAAAACGTGTTTTTACGACAAGTTCGTCAAAAATAATACAGATGGTCTTTTGAAATGGAAAAATCCATGACGTCACACCCGCTGAAGTCATTCAAGATGGCCGCTACGTCAGTTCTGCCTAGCTTGGTATGTAGAAAGCTTTGGCGCTTTTTATTTTCCTATATAACGTCTCCGTGTAACTTTTTAGTGGTTTTATTTCGCAAATATCTTTTATTTGCAGAACTTTTAAGTGATGAAAATTTAATTTGGTAGGTTTCACGTACTTATGAACGGTTTGCAATCATATTTGCTTATTTATCGCATGCTGGAAAATATCCGGGCACTTTTTCAAATTTAACAGAAAAGCTGGTGTCTGGTTCTTTCTTCTCCATAAAGTAACTCTAGGTCAGACCAAAGAGAAGTAATAAAATAAAACGAAAGCCTTTGTATCGGGATTGAAAGTTGAAACCCGCCGTTTCTCAAAAGATAGCGCCAGCAGTAAGTGATTATCACAAATGACGAATCAGGAACGTCACATGGTAAGCTTAGGCATCTGTTATCAACTGCTCATCATTAGATTTGTGAAGTTTTATCGACGTCATATACTATTTTTGTGCGCGAATAAGTCAAAGTTCGAGCCAAACTGTCGTCATTTGCGGGAAGCTTTGCTTTTTGTCTTCAATTCAAAAAAAAATCTGCGGCTGAGGCACGTCGAATGCTCTCAAGCACTTACGTCGAATGCTCTCAAGCACTTACGTCGAGGCTGCTCTTAGTGGAAGAACATGTCATGAAGGGTTTTAAGGCTTCAAGAGCGGGGATTTTGACGTACAGGACAGGCATGGTGGTGGAAGAGAGAAAATTGCTGTGGTATCTCATAAGCTACTAAAACTGAGTGAAACCATCATGGGAGATTACTATCGACTACAATTGATGCGTTTGAGCCAAAAAGAGAAACGACTACTACCGAAAGAGACACGAAAAAGTAATTTTGCAACGATCTTCCACATGGTCCTTAGGTTGGAAAACCTACCTGGAAACACTGAAATGAGATATCCTACCCTCCCCGCTGTATTTTCCAGACCTCGCCCCTTCTGACTACCACCTATTCCGATCGATGACGCATGATCTGGCTGAGCAGCACTTCAATTTTTACGAAAAAGCCAAAAATTGGATCGATTCCTGGATCGGCTCAAAAGAAGAGCAGTTTTTTCGAAGCGGAATCCATATGTTGCCAGAAAGATGGTAAAAAGTTGTGGCTAGCGATGGGCATTTCTTTGAATAATAAATAGTTAACCATTGTTGCAAAATAAACGCTCGATTTTTGAAAATTAAAAAACCGCAGTTTTCAATATGCACTCCCAATATGTGTGTCATAATCAATAGTGGCAGTAAAATGGGCCCAACTAGATGGCCATACTCCACCATAGGCGATCCCAAGCTCGGTTGAAAAAACAGGAGGGAGCATGGAATTAACCTAACCTGGATGACCAGTATATCAGTGCGTCTCAGGAAGTAAGAAAATAATATCCAAGATTGCACATTAAATCTTCACGATTGTACGATATTTTCAAAAATTGATCTCGTAAGAGAAAACAATCAAATACCGGTTGCTACTATTTCATTTGATAGGCTTCAACCTGTTTTGATTTTAAATGAAATTTTTTATAATCATAAGAATCTGACGCCTTCTCAGTACCCTCACACAATCAAATACCGGTTGCTACTATTTCATTTGATAGACTTTAACCTGCTTTGATTTTAAAAGAGGAAATTTTTAATAATCAAAAGACAAGGCGATCCGAAACTAAAAGAGTTTCATTCAAATTATAATATTTTTTTTTTCAATGAGAGAGAGTACTGTGGCAACACCATTACATTTACTATCAAAATTACTTTGCAATAATTTTGATAAATGTAATCAAAGCAAACCAGTTTTAATTTTTATTATTAAAACTTTTATTTTCATCAGATTCAATTAGAATTTAAAATTAATAACTAGCTTTTAAAATTTGATTTTTTTTTATATTGATAAATACAATTTCATAAATGCATAAATAAAATGATTTAACTGTGATAATATATATATTGTAGTGTATTTTAAAATTATAATATCCTACAGTCGTCGATGTGAATTTCAACTGGTCATACTGTAACATCATTCGAGAAAAGATTTTAGCCGGCTCTTCACCTTCAGAAAGCAAAAAATGGATCACTGAACGTTGTTCAACTATCGCCATCGATAAATGCAATATAAATTTTATGCGTTAGCTGTTCTCAGCTCATCCCAGTGATGCCAACCTAAAGTCATAAAAGTACAAAACTCCTCCTACAAACTGTTTCATTTCTACATCAATTTGTCCCTTTAAATTTTGTAGCGATTTAGGTATTGAGCGATTTAGCACGTTCACGAACTTGACCTTACTTTTTCACCAAAGATAACGTCTATAAAATTTCTGCTCCCTAGCTCAACGCGTTCTCAAGCTAGAGTGCGAACAGACAGACGGACACCCAGTTTCCAGATTTTTGAGCGACAACAAATATTTCTATATTTTTTACGATTCTGGGCGAGCAGTATTTCTTGGCGTTACAAACTTTAGAGCAAACTTATAGTACGCTCAGATTTCATCAAGAGTATAATTAAGTAAACGACGCTAAAATTTGGTGCACCCTCCGACGAATGTGCTTTTCTCAAACATAATTCATTTCATTACTTTAAATATTATAATTTTTATTTAAAATAAATTGCAAAAGTTGAAATATTATACACTTCGTGTTTTATTCGAATCGAGCTTAGCAACCAGGGAATTCATCCGAAATACGAAATTATCCATAAGATTTTCTAGATTTCGCAATCTATCGTTGAACCTACAATAAAAGTCAAATAGTTTTTTTACTTTTTTAAAAATTCAATAAAAAAAAATTAAATTAATTTGTACCTATCCAATTGTTCTTGAGTAAGATTTATACTGTTTGTTTGTTCAGGTTCGATTACTTGAAATATTCTGAAAATTAAAGAATTTTTTATTAAGCAATCTCTCTACTGGTTCACTAATTTACTTTATTATTTTAATAATAAAGTATTGTGATCAACTTGGAAAAAAAAATTGCTACCATGAAATTTTATTTTTTCGCGTCTGTTCGCCGTACGTGTACGCTCAATCAATCAATCAATAAAATTCCTGTTAAGACCCCCCTATAGGGGCATAGGACAGAAACAACTCTCTTCCACAAGGGGCGATCCTGAGCATCGGCTTTAAGCTGTTGCCAGGACTTGTTTATTCCTCTGGCCTCCTGCTCAACTGCTCGCTTCCATGTGTTACATGGTCGACCAACCCGACGTTTTCCTTGAGGATTATAATCCAGAGCTTGTTTTGCGATGTTTTGCTCTGGTTTCCTCAAAGTATGACCGATCCACTGCCACTTCTGCCGTTGAATCTCAATACCTATTTTAGTCTGGCGAGTTGTACTCCAAAGTTCGTCGTTGGAGATTACTTCTGGCCAGAATATTCCTAAAATGCGCCGGAGGCATTGGTTTACGAAAGTCTGTAGTTTCTTGGTAAGTCGAACGGTCACTTTCCACGTCGTACAACCATATAACAACACGGATTTGACGCATGTGTCAAAAACTCGCAACTTCGTGCGAAGGGAGATCTCTCTTAACCTCCAGAAAGGGGAAGGGATACCGAAGGCCTGACGAGCTTTATTTAGCCGAGCCTCAACATCCTTTTCGGCTCCGCCGTCCATGCTAAAAATGCTTCCGAGATAGCAAAAATCTTGCACCTCTTCCCCATCCTGTCCGTTAAGAACAATCGGTGTGCTTGCGTTAGAACCCATGTGCATGTACTTGGTCTTACGCACATTTATTTTCAGTCCCGCCTCTTTGCATTTAGAATGCAACGAGCGAACATTTGACTCTAAGTCCGAACGGTTATGTGCAAGCAAACACACGTCATCAGCATAATCAAAGTGACTTAAGATGTTAAATAGTCTCCATTGAAGACCTTTACCTTCCCCACCTTCCAGTGCAGCTTTCAAGATGTCATTTATTACCACCAGAAACAGGGCTGGTGATAATATGCAACCTTGTCTGACACCCGTTCCCACAGGGAAGCTCTCGGACAGCTCTCCTCTATGCAAGACGCGACACCTCGCATCTTCGTAGGATTCTTTAATCATAGCTATGACCTTATCTGGAATACCTCTCCTACGCAAAGCATTCCATATGTAATCTCGCTTAACGCTGTCGAACGCCTTCTCGAAGTCCACAAACATGAGATGTAGTGGCGAACCCATTTCGGCTGACTGCTCTAATATTATCCGTAGGGTATTTTTGTGGTCGGTACAAGACGACCCTTTACGGAATCCAGCCTGATAAACTTCGAGAGTGCTCTCGACGACATCACTAATCCTATTGAGAATTGCCTTAGCCATAATTTTTGATACGGCAGTAAGTAGACATATACCACGCCAATTGCCACAATCCCGAAGGTCGCCCTTCTTCGGAATTTTCACAATGACGCCCTCCTTCCATTCAGTCGGATATCTTCCTTCATTCAACACCTCAGTGAAGAGTGGGAGGAGTATATCGTCTGTTATTTCCGGGTCCGCTTTGAGAAGTTCGGTTGGTAGTCCGTCTATACCTGAAGCTTTCCTTCCCCTATTGACCGAATGGCGGAAACTATCGCTTCCTTATCTGGGGGATCGTCCCTAATAGAGGATTGTTGCGGATGGATGTTTGGAAGTTGTTCTGTTTCCGAAATATCTTCCTCTGAGAAGATGTTTAAAATATCAGAGAAGTATTCCTTCCATCGTCGCAACTGGTGTTCACTCATATTAAGGAGAGTTCCGTTGACATCTCTTACCAGGTGGTTGGCGGTGAAATTCCTGTTCGTCAACTGTTTCATGATTTTAAATAGTGAACCCATATCCCCAAGGTAAGCCGCAGATTCTGCCTTGTTTGCCAGATCTTCAATGGCCTTTCTCTTGTCGCGTCTAACAGCCTTTTTAAGCTGTATATGAGCATCGCGGTAGTTCTGCCTCAAGTCGGGCGTTCGTTGGTTGGCATCAGGTTGAGAGATGATTGCCAATTTGGCTTTTTTCCGATTGCCAACCTTGTCCCATGTGTCTTGCGACATCCAGGGTTTCTCACCGCTTTGCACATATCCCACAGATTCTTCACCACTAGTTAGAAAAGTGTTTCTGGTTGCCTCCCAATTGGCGTCCAGTGTGCGGATTTCATATTAACCCAATGTGGATGACTTTTCGCGTAGAATAGTGGTGTATTCGCGTTTTTTGTTGGGATCTCTGAGTTTATCCACATTAAGCTTGCGCTTCATTTGAAGAATTTGTGGTCGTCGGATAGCTGCTGTACACAATCTCAAGCAGGCAACCATCAAGTGGTGATCGCTCCCCACGTCAGCTCCACGTTTCGCTCGCACATCGAGGAGATATCTTCTCCATCGGCGACTTATAGCCAAATGGTCGATCTGGTTCTGAGTAACACCATCAGGGGAAACCCAAGATGTTTTATGATGACTCTTGTGTGGAAAAAGGGTCCCTCCGATGACCATTTGCGGAGTACTACAAAACTCCACAAATAATTCGCCGTTTTCGGGTCTCTTAATCCAAGGTCGTGACACGTCGACCCAAGGGTCACCATGCCTCCCCATGACGTGTTCTAGTCCAGTGTTGTCTGATCCAACCTGGGCGTTCATATCTCCCGAGATGATAACAATATCACCTCTTGAAACACGTTCGAAGGTGGCACTCAGTTGGCTATAAAACTCCTCTTTGTCACCAGATGTTGGGGTATTAGTTGGTGCGTAGCACTGCAGAATTGTGACGTTTCTGACACTGGTCCTGAGCCTGACGACGATAATCCTATCCGAGATTGGTTCCCAGCTAATGAGACTGTTTCTCGCTCTCGGCGTAAGGACGAACGCCACGCTATTTCTGGCTTCACTTTCAGGACCAATGTACAGAATAGTGTTTCCGCTAGGGGTTCGTTCTTCTCCTGATCCTGTCCACCTGACCTCGCTCAAGCCCAAGATTTGGATGTTATAGTGCTCCATTTCACGGTCGATCACTGATTGGCGGTGCAAGGACCGAGTAACCCCAGCTCTTCCCCCGTCATTCAATGTTCGAACGTTCCAGAAGCCAATCATAGTCCGTTTTCGAATGCCAAAAGTCGTTACCGTAGAATCAGTCCGTATCCGAGGCACTGTATCTATTTCTCGTATCATTTAGGTCTTAAGATCACGGGTGATAAGCCCATGATCCAGTGAGTGTCCATTTGCCATTTTTAGGGCAAGCAGGACTGGCTGTGGGTGAATTCTACAGCCCCCATCCCACAGTGGATAGTTAGCTCAGGTCCGTGGAGCCGCTAGTCTCCAAGGATAGTTGCAGGAATTGGTAAAACCTCATCCTACAACTACCCCCTTGCGTGTACGCTCAGCGCACATTAATTCCCAAACCTATCAAGACAGAAAGTTCATTTTTGGGTGGATTGTAGATGGTTGCGAATCTCAAGCGGACACCCATTTTGGGGGGTGCACAACATGTTTCATGTTTAATGAAAAAAAAAACTGAAAATTTTTGAATGAAATATTAAGGTATAAACTTGAAAATTTAAAAAAAAACCCCTATAACTTTTGATATATAAACTGGTCAAATACTTTTAAAACTTCTACCCCCTCCCATACAAAATTATTTTTTCGATCATTTTTCAGAAATCAATTATCACCTAACTGTTAAAAGCTATTAATTTGCTCAAAAACTTTTAAAAATAATTGATACGAAATTGCGTTAAAAGTTGTGAGATCCCGCCTGCACTTCTACCCCCTCCCACACAAAAGTATGATTTCGGCCAATTCCAATAAATCAACTAATAACCAACAACTTAAAAGATACGAACTTGAAATTTTGTACGAACAATTTACAAGAGAAATGAAATAAAACTGCATCACATCTCTTACCTCCTCTACCCCCTGCCATACAATTGATTGGTTTCGTGAATACATATAGAATTACACCCAATGAAATGAAAATTCTATGCAACTTCGTCTATGAAACTGACATTCTATACAGAAAATATTTGACGCGATTCAAGCAATCAATTCAAAAAAAAATTAACCCCGCCATAGACGGTCCCAAGCCCGGTTGAGAAAGAAGGAGGGAATATGGAGTTAACCTGAATGGCCAGTAACACCAGTGCGTCTCAGGAAATAGGCAAAAGTATGACATAGTTGGACTTGCAGCATAGCTGTGAGAACTCCAGCATGTCATATTTAGCTGAAAACTCCCACTCTTTTTCTACTAGGGTGTAACAAATAAGTAGGACCGTCCTCCAGGCCGGGGGTTGGGCGAGGCGCCGACAACGCATCACCGGAAAAAATTCACTGTCCAGAAACCTGAAGAACACCCTCGGAACGGATGGACTCAACGGCAACGACCCCACAGACGAAAAATGGACTACTCTATTGGATCTTGGAATGTTCGATCCTTATTTAGGACAGGAGCTCTGCAAGAGTTCCTCGAAGAAGTGGCAAAACACATCAACATAACTACCATCCAAGAAACGAAATGGCTCGGTAACGAAATCATGAACATGAGATCACACACAATCTATCTAAATGGAAAATTGTCGGGAAGCAGAGAGTTTGGAGTCGCTTTTGTAGTTGATAAAAAATTTAGTCAGCAGGTCACAAGTTTCAAACCAGTAAGTGAAAGATTGTGTGCAATCCGAATAAAAATTAAATTTTTCAATACTTGGTTGATCAACGTCCACGCACCAACTGCAGACAAGGACGATATAACAAAAGACGAATTTTATGCCACCCTTGAGAAAACCTATGATTCACTGCCCTCGAATGACCTAAAAATTGTCTTGGGGGATTTTAATGCAAAAGTCAAAAAGGAGGAGGCTCATAGAGTAACAACAGGAGGGCACAGTCTCCATGACATAACCAACGAAAATGGCCAACGTCTTATTGATTTCGCAAGCAGCAAACATATGATTGTAAGTTCTACGTGCTTTCCACATCGCGATATTCACAAACGGCATCACCAGACGTTCTAATTGAGAAAAGGGCTGCTTCCAGCATACTTGATGTACGAATCCTCCGCGGTGCGAATTGTGACTCTGATCACTATCTAGTCAGAGCTATCTATCGATGCCGAATAGCTTGTCGCGGATATTCGAAAACGAGCAGAGCTTGCAAATTCAATGTCAACAAGCTTAAAGAGGAAATGGTGACGGAGGCTTACATGTCAGCATGTAATAAACACCTAACACCAATATATAAAAACATCCTAAATATGCCAGTGGAGAATGTGTGGATGAAAATACGAGACGGCATCAAATCCTCCGCAGAAGAGGTGTTAGGATATCAAGTACGGCGAAAACATAATGATTGGTTCGACCAAGAATGCCGCCATGCAATAGACAGAAAGAACGAGGCTTACAACATTTTTACTGAACGACCAACACGAGCCAAAAAAGAAAGATGTGACGAACTTAGGCGATATACAAAAAAGACCTGCAGGCGAAAACAAAGGAAGTACCATAATGCCAAAAGAGCTGGGCTTCCTACTTTGAACATCTTCTCAATCCCACCCCATTAGCATCTATTACGACAGACAACATTTCAATTGATGCCTCAACTGATGAAGAAGAACCATCATCGACACCACCTACGCTTGCTGAAATCAAAGCAGCCCTATGTGACCAAAAACGAAACAAAGCGCCGGGACAAAATACCAGTTGAACTTCTGAAAAACGGTGGCAACTGTGTCGCTGAAATACTGCACAACATGATGTGCAAAATTTGGACTGAGGAAATTATACCCGACGACTGGCGAAAAAGCATTATATATATATGTCCAATTTACAAGAAAGGAGACAAACTCTGCTGTGAGAACTACAGAGGTAGATCATTGTTGTGTACGTCATATAAAATACTGACAAAAATAATTGAACGTCGTCTTAAGCCCTATACTAGTGAAATAATTGGCGAATACCAAGGTGGATTCAGAACCGGACGATCTACAACAGACCAGATATTCTCGGTGAAACAGGTGCTTGAGAAAGGCTGAGAATATAGCACATACGTGCACCAAATCTTCGTAGATTTTAAACAAGCATACGACAGTATTGACAGGAGCGTAATGTACCAAATCATGCTTGACTTTGAAATTCCCTCAAAACTAGTCCGACTAAAAAGACTCACAATGACGAACACTGAATCCCAAGTGAGAATACAAACCGATTCCACAACCAGCTTTCGAACGGAATGTGGTTTAAAGCAGGGAGATGGTCTAGCCTCCATCCTTTTCAAATTGGCACTAGAGTATGTCGTCCGAAAAATCCCAGTCGACACCAACGGGACACTACTATTCAAGTCCACCCAACTAATAGTATACGCTGACGACATTAACATCCTAGTAAGATCCTTCCCTAGTGCTAAGGAGATATGTGTTAATCTTGACTCCGCCGCAAAAGAAGTCGGGTTGCGCATTAATGAAAGCAAAACAGAACTAATGACGCAAACAAGAAGGAGAATGCCAATCAGACAAAACATAACAATTGCGGAATATAATTTGGAGAGTGTGGAAACTTTATTGTTGCGAGCTAGGGGTTCGCCGGGATTTCAAGTAATAATCTAGCAAAGGACGGTAATGAAACAGACGAAATCAAACGACGGATAATACTAGCAAATAAGATATTATACGACCTGTGCTCTGTTATGGCAGCGAGACGTGGACATTAACGCGAACTTCCGAAAAAGCAGTTAACGCATTTGAAAGAAAGGTCCTCCGAAGAATTTTGGGACCTGTGAAGAAAGGAACGGAATGGCGAATAAGATACAACCATGAGTTGTATCAACTCTACGACGAGCCAGAAGCTTCAACGTTCATCAAGCTACGTAAACTGCAGTGGTCTGACCATGTAGAGCAAATGGAAGACAGAAGAATCCCTAAACGTGGCACGTCCCTAAAGGCAAAGCGAGTGGTAACCGGCCAGTAGGCAAACCACGCAAGCAATGGGAAGACTCGGTTGATGAAAACAGCGAAGCCATATTAAAAAACATAACAGGGCTACGATTGCGCGTAAAGCGCAATCTTACGATACTCTTGATGGAATGGATTTTTTTGTGATCCCAAGAAATTTTGTATGGGGAGTGTTAGAAGGGATGATAGCATTGAACTAATTTTTTCGCCATCATGCTGGAGTAGCTATGAAAATGTTTTATACAAAATGCTTACTCCAAAAATTGAATGGGAACTGAGAAAATTAGTGTGTTAGATTTAGTGAAAATGTGCAGTTTGTATGGGAGGTGGTAGAAAGAGTGGGGGGATTTTAGTGATTTTTTCAGAAATAACTAAGAATATCATAAAATTGACATTTCTTAAATTTGAGACTGGTAGCATTCATACTTTTCAAGAAAATCGATTTTTTGTGAAGTTGTGAAACTGTGTCATATTGTATGGGAGGGGGTAGAAGTAGTGAAGCAAATCAAATATTTTTTTTCTCATCTTAGTAATATTATTAATTAAATATTTATTACAAAATATGAGCTCAACAAATGTTATATGTTCTGAGAAATTCGGCTTAGAGCATTTCAGGAAAAAGTGTAGTTTGTATGGGAGGGGGTGGAAGGAAAGAGAGGAAGCAAATAATTTTTTTACTGTAGATCTAAATCATTAAAAAAGTAATATGTACCAAAATTGAGACCAATAGCTTTTATACTTTTTGAGTAAATCCATTTATTATCAAATTGCAAAATTGTGTCATTTTGTATGGGAGGGGGTAGAAGGGGTGAAGTTAATCATCTCATTTTTTTTGACCTTACTAACAATTTTAAATAAATATTTGGTACACAATTTCAGCCCGCTGAATTTTATAAGCACTGAGGAAATTGGCTTAGAGTAATTCATGATAAGTACAGTTTGTATGGGAGGTGGTAGAAGGAGTGGGGGGAAACGCACAATTTTTATATGATAGATTGATATTATCATAAAAGTAATATATTCTGAATTTCAGGCCAATAACTTTTATACTTTTTGAGCAAATCCGTTTATTGTCAAATTGCGTAATTGTGTCATTTTGTATGGGAGGGGGTAGACGGGGTGGAGCGATTTGGCCCGTTCACGAACTTGATCTTTTTGAACTTTCTAGCTCAACGCGTTCTCAAGCTAGAGAGCGCACGGACGGACGGACGGACGGACGGACGGACAGACGGACGGACGGAGGGACGGACGGACGGACGGACGGACATCCGGTTTTGAAATTTTTGAGTGATAATATTAACTTCTGTATCATTCATTTTTTTTCTCCGAGCCTTATTTCTTGGCGTTACAAACCTTAGAGCGAACTTATAATACTCTCAGATTCCATCTAGAGTATAATTAGCAGTTGGAGGACGCGGTCTTTGGATCGAGACGATTGGAGGCGATGACTTCAGGAGGGCAGGGCCCGATTTGAGCTGTCGCGCCATTGATGATGATGATCAAAGCTAGTGGTCAGAAATTTTGAATATAACGTTTTGATGAAAATATAAGGTTATCCAATAAGAGGTGTTATTTTGAATAGCCCGCTATTTCGGTAGATGTCACTTTTGAAGCTGTCATTTTTTGACATTTGACAAGTAGAAACTACGCCATTAATATAAATGGAACGATACACGCTTCAACAACGCATTGAAATTATTAAAATTCACATTATTAAATTCACATTATTAAAATTCACTATTCTTGACTGATGAGGCCTATTTCCACCTCGGTGGCTACGTCAACAAGCAAAACTGTCGCATCTGGGGCTCGGAAAACCCAAGAGCTATTGTTGAAAAGCCTCTCCATCCTCAACGTGTGACTGTTTGGTGCGGTTTATGGTTCGGCGGGGTCATTGAACCTTTCTTTTTCGAAAATGAGGCTGAAGCAACAGTTACGGTGAATGGAGCGCTATCGAGAGATGATTAATGATTTTTTATGGCCGGAGTTGGATCATATTGATCTGGACAACGTTTACTTTCAACAAGACGGCGCTACGTGCCACACAAGCACCGAAACCATTGATCTTTTACGGGAATAACACCTCTTATTGGATAACCCTATATTAGGCTTCCATAAAAAATTATTAGAATGCCTCCACTTTTTCCACCACCTCTCATACAAAATACACAATTTCACGAAATACAGTAAAGCAATTTTCCTAGTACGGAATAAATTTATCGAGCTGAAATTCATGATCATTTTAGTTTTCCAAAAGAATGTTATTAGATTCCCCCAATCCGTCACCACCTCCAATACAAACCTGCAAACAATTTCAAGAAATACGGAAAATAATTTTCTCAGTACGCATTAAATTTACCATGCTAGAAATAGCAACAGAGAATTTTCGTAATATTAGTAAGAACGTACAAATTGACACAATTTTATGATTTTGCCGTAATCCAATTTTGACAGTTTCAAGTTTGGAATATAATATTTTGATGATAATTGCAGTTATCTATGTAAAAATTACTCACAATTTCGCAATTAGCCAAATTTCATGGAATAGTTATATAAAAATTGCCTATTAAATTCTTGTTTTATCATAAATGTGATCTATTATATGAAAATTATTCGAATCCCTTTACTCCTTCCAACACCTCCCATACAAACTTCACTATTTCTTGAAACATTACAAGCCATTTATCGATCTCACAATTTGTAATAAACCCTTAATTAGCATTATTATTATGATTGAGAAAAAATAACTGAGTAGCTTAAATCCTTGTACCCCCTTCCATACAATGAGATACATTTTCACAACTTTATAAAAACTATTTTTTTTTTTTTTGAAAAATATGAATGTTACTGGTCTGAAATTTGAAACATATCAATTGCATTATATTCAGTTATTTTAGAAAAAAACACTAAAAACCTCCCAACTCCTTCTACCATCTTCTACACAAAATGCACAATTTCACTAAAACCAAAACACTAATTTTCTCAGTACAATTTTTGAAGCTTAATTGTATAAAACATTTTTATAGACGCTCTAGCATTATATAAAAAAAATTAATTCAACACTGTCACCCCTTCTACCAACCCCATACAAATTTTTTTAAGATCCCAGAAATACCTATTTCATCTAGAGTGTCGGGCTTTTTGGCGTAATCGTAGTCCTGTTATGTTTTATTTCAATTTAAAGTTTTCCACCTCTAAAAAAACATCCTGTTCAAAAATTGACGAGTGCCCTCTACCTAGTCTAGCCATAAATACTGTTACAAACTTTTTGAAGCACTGTTCAATAACAGAGGTGTTATATGTTAAGAAATCATTGTTTATTTATTAAATGCATTGTCAACAACGGAAATTGCAACAAGTTATTCGAAGTGATTGCCTTTTGCCTTTACACAAGCCTTTAATCGAGCTGGCCACTTATCTATGGAAGCACGCATGACTTCAATCGGAAAGTTGGCGACTGCATGTGTAAGAGACTTCTTTAAGGATTCGATATTAGGATGTCTTTTAGAGCACGTCATTTGCTCTAAGACAGACCATAATTCGTAATCCAGCGGATTCAGGTCTGGGCTAGAGGAAGGCCAATCTTTAGCTTTAATAAAATCTGGAACATTTTCTTCAAGCTACTTTTGGGTTGGCTTCGCCTTATGACCTGGTGCAGAATCTTGCTGGAAACTCCAAGGCTGATTTTTGAATAATGACGTGTTGAGAGGTTTCACTACATTTTCAAGGACACTTTCTTGATAAATTTTGGCAGACGTTTTGACGCCCTTCTCACAAAAATGCAACTTTGTCACCCCGTTGTAGCTAACACCCCACCAAACCATTACTGAGGCTGGATGATGACCTCTTTGAACCTTTTGGGCAACTTGAGAAGCTTCTCTGGCACTGCGAGCATAAGCCCTATCGTTTTGTTTATTAAATGTTTCTTCGACAGTAAAAATTTTTTCGTCCGTAAACAAAATTTTACGGTGTTCTTGGTTTGCGTACCGGCAAAGTAATCGTTTTGATTTTTCCACTCTATTTTTTTTTTAACGAATCTGTTAGTAAATGCCCGCTAGATCTACGATAAGCACCCAACCCCAAGTCACTTTTGATGATACGTGAAATTGTTCTTTGGGGTATTTTCATCTCACGCGATAAAATTTTTTGTTTCCGAAGAGGATTACGGCGAATTCTCTCGCGCACGGCTTTAACCGCTTGAGGTGTTCGAGTAGTTCGCGGACGGCCACTTCTTTCACGGTCACTTACTCCAGACGTATCATTAAATCTTTCAATAGCCCGATATACAATCATTCGGCTTATACCAAGGGTATGCAGAGTCTTAAAAATATCACTTGGTTGCATTCCTACTTTATGAAGTGCAATCACAGCAATTCTATTTTCTTTGTCACCCCAATCCATGTTCACTACACTAAAAATTAAACTCAAATGATGACAAATGCATCAAGCATAAGCGTACTATAGCGATTAGCTCAATTTTTAAGAAATGCAATATAACGGTTCCTTTCTGCAGGGTTGCCAAACCTTGTAACAATATTTATGGCTAGACTAGGTAAGCTCTGACCGTTTATTTAGTGCAAATGAGCGAACTTTTCAGGAATTCATTCGTCAAAGTTGGAAAAATTCGATGAATATTATGCAGTGTGCTGAACAAAATTACAAAACATTAGATTTTAGCATAGGTTTAAAAATTATAAGATAATGAACAAATTGTGCTTAGTAGATGATTGCAATATTTCACTACAATACAACTTACGTTCCAAGCATTTCCTTTCGTCGTACAACCATACCACTTGCAACCGGTCTTGTATTACTACCGGAAGTCGGTTCAATGCCAGATTTTGATTCCAATTTTACATTAGATTTTGCGGGCTTTTCGCTCTCTTCATATTTGTAAATATCTCGACCGCAGCACAAACATTTACAAAATTTTGATAACATTTTTCTCAAATAATTCCATAGAAAAATATTATCTTCGGTTATTTCCGATTTAACTACTGAGTATGTATCGTTGATGATAGCAAGAAACATGTTCTAAAAAAAAAAAGAAATAAACGAAATAAATTATTTGAATTCAACAATATTTTTTATATCTAAATCAATTTCACGTGTCTTTAGTTTTATCTAAAATATTTTTATATAAACCTACCAACAAAACGAAAAACACCAAAAATATATATGTTAAAAAGAAGCATGGTCCCAATATTCGATTAGCCCGTTCAATTGCCAAATAGTCAAAATCGCCCAAAATAGTTCGCATCATTGTAAAAACCGAATCGGTTAGTGTTCGAAAATGAGCATTTTCTGTACCAAACAATAAATAACCGAGTTGAGCAAATGCTATAAAAACAATGAAAAACATCACTCCAAAACCTAACAGGTCAAAAGCGCACTGAAATCAAATTGTATAAAATGTTAATATTGAAATATAAATAAAAAACAAAAATACTCTTACTCTTCGCAATGTCGTGCTAAATTGAAGCATAGTTGTATTGAACGAAATATATTTGAATATTTGAATCCAAACTAAAAATGCACAGATTGCCATAATGTTTGTATGTTGAAATGCCCAAAATCCGATAAAATCCATGTTGAAATATTTGTGCGGCTCCTGATTGTATTTACTGAGCAACGTGGCCATGTATGCATGTCGAATGATGGTAAAAAGCAATGATAAAATTCCGATCTGAAAGTTATTTCAAATTTCATATGAGAATGGAAAACAATATCAATTTCAACTTAACACTATTTAGCTATCTTGTAAGACTTAAGCATCTTACGAAGATTTTCCCAGGAGGCTCATCACACTTATTATCATTATATCCCCGTATATATTTTATTTTTTTTAAATTTTTTGAAGCTGGATCCTTGCTTCAATGAACAGCAAAATGTATTTAAAAATATTTCGTAAACAAAAACCTAACAGGTTTACGATTGCGCGTATAGCCCAATCCTACGATACTCTAGATGAAATAAATATCCCAAGAAATTTTGTATGGGGAGTGGTAGAAGGGATGATTGCTCGAACTAATTTTTTCCTATAATGCTAGAGTAGCTATAAAAATGTTTTATACAAAATGTAAGCTCCAAAAATTAAATAGGTACTCAGAAAATTAGTGTAGTACATTTAGTGAAATTGTGCAGTTTGTATGGGAGGAGTGTTTCATGAAAAAGTGGAGTTTGTATGGGAGGTGGTGGAAAGAGTGGAAAGATTCGAATAATTTTTCTACCGCACATCACATTTATGATAAAAATATTATTTTCCAAATGTCAAATTATTATTTTATAGTTTACGAGAAAATTTGAATATTGTAAATGATTGAAAATGAGTCATTTTGTATGGGAGGGGGTAGAAGGGGTTGAGCGATTTGACTTGTTCACGAAACTGACCTAACTTCGTCAAAAACAACGTATACAAAATTTGAGCTTTCTAGCTCGACGCGTTCTCGAGCTAGAGAGCGACCGGACGGACGGATGGAAATCCGGTTTCGAGATTTTTGAGCGATAACAAATATTTCTGTGCCCTTGGTGACTCTGTGCGAGCATTATTTTTTAGCGTTCCAAACTTTCGAGGAAACTTATAATACTCTCAGATTCCATCTAGAGTATAACAATAATTTAAACATAACAGGACTACGATTGCTAGGGTATAGCCCAGTAGGTAGTGTGTTGGTCTTGTAATGCGAAGGTCGTGAGTTCAAATCCCGGTCGGCGCAATATATAATTCCGGCACATTGTCTGCTTGGATATACCTTGGTCACCTCAATCTAAGAAAATGAAAAATTCGTAGAAAGAGGGTTGTGCGAAGGGCTAACAACCCTTCCACAATAAGTAATATAAAAAATGTTAAGGAACCTGAATATCAGGAGGCCAAGGTCCGATTTGGGCTGTAGCGCCATTGTAGAAGGACTACGATTGGGCGTAAAGCTCAATCGTGCGATACTCTAGATGATAGAGAAATTTTTCATTTTAAGAAATTTTGGTGGAGGGGGTGACGACATTGAATTACTTTTTTCATCACGCTAGAGTTACCACAAAAATGTTTTATAAAAAATTTAGAATTAAAAAAATTAATAGGTACTGGACTTATTGCCGAAAGAGAGTACCTCTATCGCGACTATTTGAGGAAGAAATCGGAGAGCGCTCGTAGGTTATATAAGTCCGCACGCAATGCAGCCACTTGTGCTATACGCAATGCAAAGCGTCATTATTTTAGCCGAAAGTTTGATCCAAATTTACCCTCGAAACGTCTATGGAGCAATTTAAAGATGGCTGGTGTATGTGGTAAGGAGCGATTCAGCACTAATTTGAATACAGACATATTAAATGCTCATTTCCTGAATAATGCATCTACCCGTAGCTCCCCTTCCAATACCTCTTCGAGTAACAGATCAGCTGACGGCCCAAGGATTAATAATAACGCCAACTCCTTCTCATTTCGATGCATCAGCCTAAATGAACTTTTCTCTGTTTTTAAGAGTATAAAATCTCTCTCTGTAGGAGCTGATAAAATGTATCCTGCTTTCGTTCGAATACTTTTCCCATATATATGGCAATATATTCTCCATATTATGAACTCATGTTTAACTATGAGTTTTTTCCACTCGCCTGGAAAGTTGCTGCCGTGATACCGATTCCAAAAAATAAAAATCCATCTGGTCCTACTGATTTCCGACCTATCAGCATTCTATACATCCTCTCTAAAATATTAGAGAAAATCATGTCTATACAAATGCAAGAATATATACTGAGCAACAAAATGCTATTCTCTTTTCAGTCGGGGTTCCGGCCTCGACACAGTTGCGAATCTGCACTTGTTAAAGTAACCTCTGATATTAGAGCCGCCTTAGACAAGAATATCATAACCTACCTTGTTCTCTTAGACTTCTCTAAGGCTTTTGACATGGTGGACCACAACTGGCTTCTGGACAAGCTGTCATCAATCTTCAATTTCTCTTCTAATGCGGTCAAACTAATTGGTAGCTACTTAACCAACAGGCATCAGCAAGTTAGAATTGATCATGTTCTGTCCTCGTCTTTACCCCTTGTGTGTGGGGTTCCCCAAGGGTCAATCTTAAGCCCACTGCTTTTTAGCATTTACATTAATGATCTACCAGATATACTACATGATTGCAGTCTTCATTTGTACGCGGATGATACGCAGATCTACTTAAGTAGGCCTATTGGATTAGTTGAGGACTGTGTTGAACGCGTAAATCGGGATATTGCTTGCATATTAAGCTGGTCCCAACTTAACCATCTTACGCTCAACGAGGAAAAATCTCAATGTATTGTATTTTATGCCGGACTAGATAATCCTAACACGTGGGACCTTCCCCACCCTATAGTCAACGGTACACCCCTCGTATTCCAAACCCATGTAACGGATTTAGGAGTAATCCTGGATTCGGCCATGTCCGGTTGTAAGCAAGTCGATTCTATCCTAAAAAAGATATATGGTAGTCTGAGAAGACTATGGGTGTTTGCTAGTGTCCTTCCTATGCATACCAGATTGAAGCTCGTTAAATCCCTTATTATACCTTTTTTTTCTTATGGTAGTCTAGTATTTCCTAAACATGATTTCAACTGCCAGGTTAAATGTGGCCTTCAACGATTGTATCCGCTATGTATTTGGACTAAGGCGTTTTGATCATATATCGCAATATCAGATGAGCATTCTAGGCTGCACATTACCCTCTTTCCTTAAGCGCAGAGCACTAATTTTCCTACACAACATTTTACAGCATAGGGAGCCACTGTATTTATGCGAGTTCCTAATACCTCTAAAAACCAACAGACATCGTAAACTTCTTTCTCCGCGTTTCTTTAAGACGGTCGGTGAGGGTTCCTTTTTCGTCCAGATCATAAGAATCTGGAATAATCTTCCACCTCATATTCAGCGTGTTGATGATCCGGGTACGTTCAGGCGATTTGTGTATTCCCTCGAGTTTTAATCTATTTTTCATAATTTGATTTTAATATTTCCTATATGCATACTTTTGGCGTTTTCTTCTTTTTCTTTTTCTTCTTAATATTTTCTTAATATCTTAACATTTTCTTAATTAATTAATTAATAATTGCGAATTTCTAATGATTTTGTTTTATATTATTATCTTAGTTATTTTCCTCATTATATTTATATTTATATATTTTTATACTCTTTCTATATATAACTCAATGTATTTAGTTATAATTTAATTAATTTGAATTCTATTAGTTCTGAGTTTTCACCACATATTATTGTACTTATAAAAGATTTATAATCTTGTAGTATTTACCAAATAAATGAAATATCAAATACCAAATACTGAGAAAATTAGTGTATTGGATTTAGTGAAATGGTGCAGTTTGAATGGGAGGTGGTACAAGGAGGGGTGAGCTCTTAATGACTTTTTAGAAATAATTAAAAACATCATTTTTTGACATGTTTTAAATTGCAGATCAGTAGCATTCATACTTTTCAGGAAAATCGACTTTTTGTGAAGTTGTTAAATTGTGTCAGATTGTATGGGAGGAGGTAGAAGGAGTGAAACTAATGTCTAATTTTTTTTTGGTCTTACTAATAATTCTAAATAAATATTTAGTCCACAAATTCAGCTCGATAAATTTTATACGTGCTGAGTAAATTTGTTAATAGTATTTCATGAAGAAATGTAGTTTGTATGGGAGGTGGTGGAAGGAAGGGGAGGACTCAAATAACTTTTATACAGTAGATCGGAATCACCATGAAAGTAGTACATTCCAAATTTCAGATCAATAGCATTTATGCTTTTCGAGCAAATCCGTTTATTGTCAAATTACGAAATTATATCATTTTGTATGGGCAAAGCTAAGCATCTAATTTTTTTTTTGGTTTTACTAATAATTCGAAATAAATAGCACAATTTCAGCTCGATAAATTTTGTACGCACTGAGTAAATTGATCTAGCGCATTTCATGAAAAACTGCAGTTTGTATGGGCGGTGGTGGTAGGAGGGGGAGGACACAAATTGTTTTTATACAGTATATTAAAACCATCATAAAAGTATTACATTTCGAATTTCACATCAATAGCATTTATACTTTTCGAGCAAATCCGTTTATTGTCAAATTACGAAATTGTGTAATTTTGAATGGGAAGGGGTAGAAGGGGTGGAGCGATTTGACTCGTTCACGAACTTGACCTTACTTTTTTGTCAAAAACGAAGTGTACAAGATTTGAACTATCTAGCTCAACTCGTTCTCAAGCTAAAGAGGCCACGGACGGGCAGACAAACAGACGGACGGACGGACATCCAGTTTTGAGATTTTTGAGTGATTATTTGAACTTCTTTATTATTAATTTTTTTCTCCGAGCCTTATTTCTTAGCGTTACAAACTTTGTGGCAAACTTATAATACTCTCAGATTTCATCTAGAGTATAAAAATGAATGAACAAATAACCATAAATATACAAAGTTCTGAACATAACTCACCACTAAAATAATTACGCTTATCCAATTCCAGAAAAACTTAAAATAATTCCATTTCAGAACGCGTATTTCCATTATTTCTCTTATCGTGTAAAATAAAATTTGCAAAAAGAACAAAACCTTACAAAAAACTATGAAACAATCATAGGCTGTACCAATTCGAAGCAATTGAAATGCTTGAATTGAAGACGTCGCCAGCACACCACCAGTCGTTGGCAGTTCTGCAAAAAACCTAAAAAAAGATTCAAAAACTATCAAATTCAAAACAAACTTCACGAAAAATAAAACTCACTTCACCAAACAGAACAAATTCGCATTGGCATTGTACAAATTGAATTCGACCACTATCAAACGTGTTCCTTGTCCAATCCACAGTTTTTGTTTCAAATTTTTCAAAATTTCCGCATTATCACTTTTGGCATTTTGGAAATTTTCAACAAAACCACCGCCACGATAGGTCGCAAATTGACCCCATAAAAACATTGTGTTTTCATCGTTATCCTTATTCACATCTTCGTTCATTAACGAATAATGCGAATAACAATTTCGAAAGAATCGCTGAAATTCACGATGGATCTTACATGTTCCATTCTTCACTCTGAGCTGCCGGATCCTTGGTGGTCCTAGAAAAACGCTCTCCTTCAGAAAAGTCATATCCATATCAAGATCACGTTTCGATTTCGTTCGGGCTTCGTTCGAATCCATGTCATGGATTCCATCCAGAAATGAGCTCTCCATAAATTGCCACCAATCATCGATGCTAACGATTTCGTCGTAGGTCAGCTCAGTACCGCCGTCGGTGAGAAAAGGCCTTTGCAGGATCATCCGGTCCACTGTGTTTGCGAAGTAGAACATGGACATATCTCGGGTAGCAAAGGCAACTAAAAATTGGGAGCTTCGAGTTTGTTCGGTCGGCATAAGGGCATAAGGAATTTTACCTATGGTGACGGTTATGAGAAATACAAGGTACCATAGTAGTTCGATAACGGTCGCCTTTATACCTTCTTCGGTATAAAAATTTGTTGCCGTTCTTCTTTTAAATTGCGCTACTATAAAACTTTTTATTGACATTTCTAAAAAATTGAAAAAAAAATCTGATGTATAGGCTTTTTTTGAAAAGCTGAAGTTGCTACTATCAATCTGTTCAAGTTTTTCTATAGAAAAATTCCAAAGTAACTACCAAAAATTTTTTTAACTTCTTCCTATAGGGTCCCATCCGTGAATGAATCCCTTTCCATTTTAAATTAAAACGGCTACCGCACAATAGGATATGCAGACGATCTTATCCTCATGCGTACTGGTAAGTTTGAGCAAGTTTTTGGTGATCTTATGTAATCCGCTCTACAATCGTTAAACAGCTGGGCACTAGATAGATGTACCATTAATCCTCACAAAACAGACCTGGTCCTCTTCCCCAGAAGAAGAAGAAAAGACCATACTGTGGCATGTCAGCACTAGTCGCTCATCGCATATTCGCAATCTTCCACTGCTCTCGAAAACAAATAAGTGCACGCATGGGAGCACTATACTACTTATAGAATGTTCAAGATCTCCAACAAGACTGTCCTAATTAAAAGAACACCTGTGAGATCTTCATCGAGAACGAAATCAAGCAGCATAGAAGCCACTGACAGCGAGCAGTCAAGAAGGAACAGATTCGTACGGCAAGGAAATGATTCGGACGAGGAGGAAGTGATTTATAGAAGAAACTGACAGCGAGCGGCCGAGAAGGAAAAGATTCGTACGACAATGGAATAATTCGAACGGGGAGAAATGATTTTAGAAGCGGCCTTGATCAGCGACAGCGACCGACAAAAACAATATAAAATGGGCGAGTGTTTAGTAGAATCAATCAATCAAACTCCTGTTAAGACCCCCTACAGGGGCATAGGACAGAAACAACTCTCTTCGACAAGGCGCGATCCTGAACAACGGCCTTTAGCTGTTGCTACAACTTGCTTAGTCCTCTGGCCTCCTGCTCAACTGCTCGCTTCCGTCTACTGCATGGTAGACCAACCCGCAGTATTTCTTGAGGATTATAATCCGGAGCTTGTTTGGCGATGTTTCGCTCCGGTTTCCTCAAAGTGTGACCGATCCACTGCCACTTCCGCCTTTGAATCTCTATGCTTATTTTAGTCTGTCCAGTTGTACTCCAAAGTTCGTCGTTGGAGATCACATCTGGCCAGAATATTCCTAAAATGCGTCGGAGGCATTGGTTCACGAAAGTTTGCCGTTTCTTGGTAAGTCGAACGGTCACTTTTCACATAGTACAACCACATAACAACGCGGATTTGACGCATGCGTCAAAAACTAGCAACTTCGTGCGAAGGGAGATCTCTATTAACCTCCAGAAAGGGGAAAGGATACCGAAGGCCTGACGGGCTTTATTTGGACGAGGCTCAATATCCTTATCAGCTCCGCCGTCCATGCTGACAATGCTTCCGAGATAACCAAAATTTTGCTCCTCTCCGTTGAGAACAATCGGTGTGCTTATATTAGAACCCATGTGCTTGTACTTGGTTTTACACACATTTATTTTCAGTCCCGCCTCTTTACATTTACATTTGACTCTAAGTCCGAACGGCTATGTGTAAGCAAACACACGTCATCAGCATAATCATAGTGACTTAAGATGTTAAATAGTCTCCATTGAAGATATTTATCTTCCCCACCTTCGAGTTCAGCTTTTAAGATGTCATTTATCACCACCAGAAACAGGGCTGGTGATAATATGCAACCTTGTCTGACACCCGTTCGCTCTAGCAAGCTCTCGAACAGCTCTCCTCTATGTAAGACGTGACACCATGCATCTTCGTAGGATGCTTTTATCATTGTGGAATAGTCAGTTCGAATAGAGGAGTCGAAATCAGACCATCGTGATAGAGTGGAAAGCGATAGAGGAGTCGAAATGAGGTCAACGCGTAGTCAGTCCGAAGTGAACAGTGGTCGGGTCAGTCTATGTTTGGAAAGCGATAGGATCAAGATTGAAAAGCGATAACTTCTGAACAAAAAAAGTCTCAAGTGAAAAGTGTAAAGCGATTTAGTTGAAAGATAATTAAATAAAGTTTTGCTGTTAAATTAAAGTGAACATGTTAAACTTGTAGTTTTATTTTTACATGAAATCCCGTTACTCCTTGCGCATGTGAATACGTTTTCAATCTTCCAGCCATTTGGTGTTTCACTATGGTCTCCTCGATCACAGAGAGTCCCTAACTGAATATAACAGACTTCTTACAAAGTTGAAAAAAAAGTATTGGAGAAGATCTTGTGAAGAGATAAATGATCTCCCAATGGCCTCAAGACTCCAAAAGGTATTATCAAAAGACACCCCGATAGATATCGGACTATTAGAGAGACCGGATGGGCTCTTAACCAAAAGTAGCATGGAAACTCTTGAAGTGTTATTGGCAACACATTTCCTAGGCTGCAAGATAATTAACAATAATGAAGATTTAGAGGTATAGGAAAGGATATATCGTCAAACTCCGTTTAGCAGAAGTATTGCTGGTAAAATCCAGAAAAGATCAGATGGGCGATCAACACCTTTAAGCCATACAAATCAGCCGGAGTAGATAAAATATTCCCCGCATTACTGCAGAAGGGGATAATGCCAATAATGATAAGGATCTTTAAAGCCAGCTTTGTATGGGGATATATCCCAAAAATCTGGAGGAAAGCGAGAGTGGTATTTGTACCGAAGGCAGGGAATCGTTCCAATGAACAGCCTAAGTCATATCATCCTATACGCCTTACTTCCTTCTTCGTCAAGACGATGGAGAAGTTAGTGGACATTTACATAAGAACAGGACCTAACAAGATCTGTCTTAATACAAATCAACATGACTACCAAAAAGGCAAATAAACAGAGTCAGCCCTTCATGGTTTGGTGAGACAAATCGAAAAGGCAAAAGACTATAAAGAAATTGCGAAGAAGAAGGAGCTTTTGACAATACTCCCCATGAAGCTATAATAGCGGCAGCTATGAAAAAGGGTTTGGAAACGGCCACGATAAAATGGATACACGCCATGCTAAAAAGCCGAATGACAACCACAGATTTAGGTGATAGTACATTAACTGCACAGGATACAATCAGCCTTAAGGATGATAATGAACTGGTGTCAGTCTAAGAATTTGAACATCAACCCAAGTAAGACTGAGATAGTATCATTTACAAATAGAAGGAAAATCCACAGGTTTGGCAGAAAATGGGAACTAAAGCCCAAAATGATTTACTGGTGTTACAGAACAATCATTCTTCCAATAGTCACATACGGATCAACGATATGGTGGACTAAAATTTTACAACGAAAAGCACAGCTTACGCTACAAAAAATCCAAAGGCTAGCTTGTCTTGGTATCACAGGAGCAATGAAAACCTGTCCTACAGCGGCAATGAAAATGTTCCTTAACATCCCTCCGATACATCTCCAAATAAAAAAGGAGGCTATCAAAGGGGTGTTACGCATACAGAGGGAAAACAATTACAAACCAGGGGATTTTAGAAGTCACCTCGAAATCCTCAAAGACCCAAAATTAGAGGTGCTAACCTCCACACTATCGGACGCTATGCCGACAAAATTCAACTTTGAAACCCCCTTCAAATCTATAATCAAGGAACGCAAGAACCAGCAATCCATGCTACCTGAATTGGAAGAGGAATCAACCACCTAGTATACAGATGGCTCGCGTACTTCTGAGGGAGTGGAGCCGGAGTTAAATATCATAACTTCTCGGTTTCAAAACCACTCGGCAATGGAGCTATGCATCCAAGAGAATATAAGGAGAGCTCATCGCAACAAATCAATTTAAATTCTATCGGATAGTCAGGCGGTTTTCAAAACCCTAGCATCCAATAAACACGGATCGAGGATAGTTTGGGACTGCCTTCAAAACCTAATTATCCTGGGGAAAAGGAATGATGTGTGTGATGTGGGTACCAAGACATATGGGAATTAATGGAGATGAAGAGGCTGATCGCCTAGCAAAAACTGGCGCAAAATCAAATTTTACTGGTCCAGAGCCATTCTGCGGAAAACCGAAAAGGAACTCCAACCCCATACTTAGACAGTGGGTAATACAAGAACATAAAATCTACTGGAATCGACATTCAGGCTTGTCAATCTCAAAAAAACTGACCCTACCACAAAAAAAAAAACAAAGTGGAGGATATTCTAAAATTCAGCAAGAAGGATATTAGTACTCTAATCGAACATTTTTAAAACAAACAACCGCCTTAAGCAAGGTGACGGCCTCGCACCAATGCTGTTCAATTTGACACTCGAATATGTTGTTCGGAAACTTCCCGTTGACACCAAGGGAACACTATGCTTCAAATCCACACAACTCGTGGCATATGCCGACGATATAGATATCCTTGCAAGATCTCTGGAGAGTGCCAAGGAGGTATTTGTAAACCTTGACTCGGTAGCAAGGGAAGTTGGACTATGCATTAACGAAAACAAAACAAAAAACATAACAGAATTATGATTGGGCTTAAAGCCCAATCATATGATACTCTAGATGAGATGGAAATTACTTAAATACACCGGGAAATATTTCATCTCAAATTCTTTCGAATATTGAATAGAGACTTTTGCATGGGAGGTGGTAGAAGTAGAGGGGGAGTTTTGTATTTTTCGTATATGACACCGAACATGGCATGCAAAATGGTTTTTGCTGAATTTAAAGTTTTTAGTTTTCATTATTTTTAAAGAAATTGGTCATAGTTTTCCTGAAATTGGGGCATTTGTATGGGAGGTGGCAGAGGAAGGGGAGCGTTTAAGATGATTTTGAAACTGATTATCATCATCCTTATCACCATGCTTTGATTCAATTTCAAAGTCGATAGCTCTCATATATATATATATATATTTGTATGGGAGGTGGTAGAAGGGGTGAAGCGGAGCTGATAATTTTTTCTAACACTTATTTCAATTATTAAGAAACAAATTCTGGCAAAATTTGAAGTTTGTACTTTTTCTAGTTTTAATGGAAATCGATAAAATGCATTTAACAAAAATTATGCATTTGTATGGGAGGGGGTAGAAGGAGTGTACGGATCAAAACAAATTTTTTTCGCATTATTAATATTTGTATTTGTATACCTTATACAAAATATCAAGTTAATAGCTTTAACAGTTTCGAAGAAAATTAATTTAATTCAAATTTCAAAATTTCGTGAAATTTGTATGGGAGGGGGTAGAAGGAGTGAGGTGAAGTTGATAATTATTTTTAAAATAAATTGCAATTATAATAGAATTAATTCTGACAAAATTTCGTCTTTTTAGCTTTCCTAGTTTCAATGAAAATCGAAAATATGTATTTTTCAAAATTGTCCATTTGTATGGGAGGGGGTAGAAGGAGTAAGGGGATCTGGTCAATATTCCGTGATAGTAATAACATCTATATCATAATACTTTAACCTAAATTTCAAGTCGATAGCTTATATAGTTTCAAAGAAAAATCAATTTCTTATTATTTCGAAATTTCATGAAGTTTGTATGGGAGCGGGTCGAAGGAGTGGGGGGATGTAGCCCATTCACGAACTTAAAGTTACTTTTTTGCTAAAAATGACACACAAAAATTTTTAGCACTATAGCTCAAAGCTTTCGAGAGTTATGCTGTAGACAGGCGGACAGACAGACGGTCACTCGGAATCGAGGTTGAGCGACAACAAATATTTCTGTACCCTTGGCGGCTCTGTGCGATCGTTATTTCTTAGCGTTACAAACAGTAAGGCAAACACAATATACTCTCAGATTTCATCTAGAGTATAATTACGACGCAAACTAGAAAAAAGACGACAATCAGACAAAATATTACGATAGGAGACTATTACCTAGAAAACGTAGACAACTTCATTTACCTAGGGGCGAACCTATCGAAGGATGGAAGCGAACCCATCGAAATCAAAAGAAGGATAATGATGGCAAACAAGACTTATTATTTGGTACTTCCAAATCGGCGAACGGTCTAAAAGTGAAACAGTTCCACTTCAAGAAGGTCTACGTACTCAGTAGATGTTTTCTGTTCGCTTTCTATCATTCAGACCACCATAACATCTGGAAATATTTGTCAGTACCAGCCAGTATAATTGCAAAATTTACCAGCTTCTCCACTTGTTACGGTCGTTCGTTGCACGAACCAACCACTGAGATTGAGAAACGGTGGTTTCTTATTAAGTTTTCTAAAGGAAACGAATGAGCAAAAAACACGATACTCAGCGCGACCTCGACATCCAAACTTCTTTCCATCCTCCAGAACACGCGACCGTATTCCAAGCGAAGTATTAGCCATTAACGAGTGCACAAATATTCGTTTAGAAATGCAGAACAGTCTCGGAAATTATTACATATTCTCGAACAGCAGGGCTGCACTTCTGGCACGTCAATCCTACTGGACCGCGTCCAAACTAGTGCCCATTTTACAGTCACACCAATCGCCTGGCAGCTAAAACCGAAGAAATTTGAATTTGGATACCGGGTCACAGCGACCTGCTAGGTAACGACGCAGTAGACACGCTTGCCAGGCAAGAATCTCATTAACTATGGCACCAAACAAAATATTATGGATTTTTTATCAACGGTATAACGGCAGCCGGATAGCTATAGTACGACTAAATCCTTTTGGGAAGAACTGAATAAAAACATCACAGTTCAGCTGTTACAACGTCGTCGCTATAGCTCCCGAACAAAACAAAGAATCTATCGAACATTATCTTTGTCACTGTCCACAAATATCCAACAGTCATCTCATTTGTTTAGGCTCTAGATTCTTCTCAGAACTAGACGACTTCAGAGGCGTCTATCATTCGAGCCTGCTTCGTTTCGTAAACCTTACCAAGTGGCTAACACAACAGGAGTAACATCCAGTGGAATGCTCTTACCGAGATTACCTTTCTACTACCTAAACCTATAGGTGGCCCTAAGTTGAGATCGGTACTCTAAGAATAATAGCTGTAAGCAAATAACCACAACCATAAAACACTTCAAGAAGTGGCAGAATACTTACGTGTGTTAGGTGATGAGAGACTGACGCCTTGCTTGAAAAAGTTGCCCCCACAGAGATGACAGGCCCAGAGCCTGCAGTATTCCCTTCAGGAGAATAGATCTAACTATCAGCTCTTGGTCTTCAGTGAATGAGCGGCTACTACGCTGTGCTGCGTTTCGTCCCAAGCCTGCTTACGACGGAATCAACAGTAAAGCTTTTGTAAGCAGGACCTGCCTTAGACGCTAAGGGAATACTATGCAGGTAGTGTGATTAGAGCCCAGGGATTTTCGAGTTGCAAAGCAGCCCTGCTTACACGTGAGCTATCTAGACCCCACGGCTTAGTTGGTTAATAGCGTTGCAGTATAAGCCGCCACAGGTGTAAACAGGAAATTAATGTCGAATAGTCCCAAGTCAGAGAAAAGCACGCCAAGAGATTTCTAGAGAATGTCACAAGAAAATAACGTCCAGGCTTCTCAGTCTAGACAAGAAAAACCTGAGAATAATAGATGTTTTTTTCACAGTACACTATCGCCTAACTCTAAGATATGCAGGCTTTGCCTGGAAGAGTAAGAAGAAACTGCAAAGCATGTACTATGCAAATGTATGTCAATCGCACACAGCAGGCTTGATCATTTTGAAAAGCATCAAGTAAATCCAGGTGATGCAACTCGAAACCTACAGCCCATAAACAGGCAATTAATAAAAATAACTCATCTAGACGTAGTCCACAAAAATTAAAACATTCATCTTCTAACGAACTTTTATTTCACAAATCTCACAAAACATTTCATCCCCCCAATTTTCAAATCATTTTCGCTCAAGTTCTCTCGATAACCAATCCAATCCTTCGAACAAGCCATAACCTTCGGTAGCACAAGCCGCTTGAATAAACCACCGTCGCCGAATCAAATGCAATCCTAATTTTTCCGATAGTTCTGACGGATTCATTGAATCCGGCATATCTTGCTTATTGGCAATAATCAATAGTAACGAATTTTTCAACTCATTTTCGTTCAGCAAACTATCCAATTCCTTTTTGGCTTCATCGATGCGATAGCGATCGTTCGAATCGACCACGAAAATCAATCCCTGAGTATTTTGATAGTAGTGGCGCCATAGTGGTCGAATTTTGTCCTGTCCGCCAACATCCCAAACGGTGAAACAGATATTCTTGTACGAGACGGTTTCGACATTGAATCCTATTGTTGGTATCGTATTGATCACTTCGCCCAGCTTTAGCTTGTACAAAATCGTAGTTTTACCGGCTGCATCGAGGCCGACCATTAAAATTCGCACTTGTTTCGATTCCAGAAGCCTATTGAAGAAATTCGAGATTATCATTCCCATGATTCGCGAACAGGTTAAGGGTTAAGCAAATAACAGACAAGATAAGACGCTAAATTTTGACAGAAGTCGGAATATTAGAAAATTTTTGACGTTATAGTGAGCGAGTGCTTTGATAACACTGTGCAATAATTTGAAGATCAATTTCTGTAAAACAAAACTGATTACTTCTGTATAAAATCGTAAACATGGATAAATGCATGAAAATCATATATGCTAATCTACGAAGTTCAGAAATAAAATGTCAGAATTAGAGGCACACCTTTTGCAAAACAAATACATCCAGGTTTTAATATTCACTGAAACATGGTTATACAACTCAGAACAGCAATACTTTAATCTAAAGGATTTCAATGCTGTACACAACTGCCGGGATTCTGGTCAACTGCTATCTATATTAGGAAAGATATCAAATTTCGAACTATCCTGATTGATGATACTTACCATACAATAATAGTTGAGTTAATTAATGAAAACTCACCATTAATGCTAGCGACTTTTTATGATCCACCTTCTGCCTCAAAGGATCAATTTGTCGAATACCTTGATGCAATCTACTCAAAATATCCAAAGATACTCAGTAGCGGTCATTAATATTGATATACTAAAAGAGAACCAGACAACACAAAACTATCAAGAAATGCTGAAGATCAACAACATTCAGATTCTTAATCGGGTCTCTCCAACAAGATGCACAGTACAATCTGGCTCATTACTAGACCATGTATCTACAAACATTCAAAAAATTATTGATAATCATAGCATCCAGCATGATGACTGGCCAGAACTTGACCACAAAGTGCTGACACTGACAATGGAAAAAAAACGCATCAAATTACTTGACATTGATGCTTTTAAAACTGAAGCAAACTTGAATATCAACAAAATAAAAGATTTATCAATAGAAGCGATAATCAACTCTATTATAATAGCAAAGGAAAAAGCAACCAGACTCAAATGAGGCGAACGCGCAATACTAATTGGATAACGGATGAGGTGTTATCCCAAATAGATAAGAAACGTAGATCATACAAGAGAATGGTGAAAGACCCTTTAGATCAAAACCTAAGAGCAGAATACACACGAATCAAAAATGAGACGACCAAAATGATACATAAGTCCAAAGAGAAGTTTTATAATTTTCGCTTTGCGTCGACAGCCGGTAATCCAAGGAAACTATGGACCCTTATCAAAGAGATTCTCGGCCAAAACGACAGCTCCCATTACCAACTGGGAATCAATTAATTGGACCAGAATCCAGGAATAACGACTGACCATTCCGTAATTGGAAATCGGCTCAACGATCACTCCATCTCGATAGCAGATACCCTGGCGAGAGACTTAAAAAATTCTAATGGAGAGTATCATCCGAAATACGGCTGTCCTATAACTATCAACACCATGTTTCTATATCCTACCTGTACAAAAGAAATTAGTACAATAATAGCAGAGCTTAAGAACAACATAGCCCCAGGTATTGACGGAATAACAACAAATGACTTAAAAACTTTGGCATCGTTTATATCGTCACAACTTTCTAAAGCGATTAACGTTCATATGGCTGATGGCACATTTCCATCCTGCTTAAAGACTTCTTTAATTACCCCAATGTTCAAAAGTGGTTCTATTACAGACCCCAACAATTATAGGCAGATCGCTCTGACAAAATCTTCGAAAAAGTGATCAACAAAAGAATCACAAAATGTATAAGCAAAAATGGTGGGTTCGATCAGAATCAGAATGGCTTTCAAGAAAAGAGCAACACTACATCAGCACTGATCGATGCGATGCAATTCATAAATGATGGTCTTGACAAATGCTTCTATGTTACGTCAGTCTTTGTAGATCTTAAGAAGGCATTTGACACGGTAGACCATAAAACATTGCTTCAAGGTCTAAATGAACTATAGGTATAAGAGGAAAGGCTAATGATTTAATAAAAAATTATCTCCTAGGACATTACATAACAAAAAATGTGGACAAATTCAGTGATCCTAAAACCATTAACATTGGAATTCCACAGGGTTCAATTCTTGGCCCTACTCTTTATCTACTTTACATCCATAACATACAGTACGTAGGTCTAAGAGCGAAATATATAGTATATGCGGATGACACACTATTGCTCTACGAAGCAAAAAATCAGCCAGAATTGAAACTTCTTATCAACACTGACCTCAAGTATTTAAGAAATGGCTGTTGGGCAATAGGTTAACCCTAAATACATCGAAGACTAATTTCATGACATTTAAACAATCGAACAAAGATGATATTAATCTAAAACTCAACATAGATGGAATTTAATTATCTAGATCAAAACAAACCAAGTATTTAGGATTAACGATCGATGAGAAACTAGCATGGAATCCGCACATTAATAACGTACGCAAGAAAATAGCACCCATCACTGGAGTCCTTCGGCGCAACAATTTTCTACCAACACCAATAAAGGATATTTTGTATAACTCGTTTATTCTATCCAATGTAACCAATGGAATTGTAATATGGACCCAAACATCTATGTATAACATGGAAAGAATATCAAGGATTATGAATAAAAGCATCAAGGCCGTATATAATTTACCACATCCGACACCATCAGCAGATCTATACGTAACCTACAACAAGTTAAACCTGCAGCACACATTAAACCTAGAGAGGTCAAAATTAATGTCATCATCATCAATGGCGCGACAGCCCAAATCGGGCCCTGGCCTCCTGAAGTCGTCGCCTCCAATCGTCTCGATCCAAAGACCGCGTCCTCCAGCTGCTAATTTTTAAAATGGCTTTGCTGTCTTCATCAACCGAGTCTTCCCATCGCTTGCGTGGTTTGCCTACTGGCCGGTTACCACTCGTTTTGCCTTTAAGAGCACGTTTGGGTATTCTTCTGTCTTCCATTCGCTCTACATGGCCAGCCCACTGCAGTTTACGTAGATTGATGAACGTTGAAGCTTCTGGCTCGTCGTAGAGTTGATACAACTCATGGTTCTATCTTATTCGCCATTCCGTTCCTTCCTTCACAGGTCCCAAAATTCTTCGGAGGACCTTTCTTTCGAATGTGTTAACTGCTTTTTCGGAAGTTCGCGTTAATGTCCATGTCTCGCTGCCATTACAGAGCACAGGTCGTATAATAGTTTTATAAATCCGCAGCTTATTGTTCCTGTGCACTTTCTTGGATTTCATTATTGGAAGTACCGAATAATACGTCTTATTTGCAAGTATTATCCGTCGTTTCATTTCGTCTGTTTCATTACCGTCCTTTGTTAAATTAGCCCCAAGATATATGAAGTTGTCCACACTCTCCAAATTATATTCCGCAATTGTTATGTTTTGTCTGATTGGCGTTCTCCTTCTTGTTTGCGTCATTACTTTTGTTTTGCTTTCATTAATGCGCAACCCGACTTCTTTTGCGGCGGAGTCAAGATTGACAAATACCTCCTTAGCACTAGGGAAGGATCTTGCTAGAATGTTAATGTCGTCAGCGTATGCTACTAGTTGGGTGGACTTGACTAGTAGTGTCCCGTTGGTGTCGACTGGGATTTTTCGGACGACATATTCTAGTGCCAAGTTGAAAAGCATAGGGGCTAGACCATCTCCCTGCTTTAAACCACATTCCGTTCGAAAGCTGGTTGTGGAATCGGTTTGTATTCTCACTTGGGATTCAGTGTTTTTTTTTTTTTTTTACAGAATGGCTTGTGTTATAGGCAATTTCGGCCTTTATGTGCAATGCACAAACACAGTCATGGAGGGAAGGAATGGGATTGGGAAGGTTGGGGAAGGGGAGTGAGAACGACCGTAGCGAGTGGAGAAGCTGGTATATTGCTCAGTTGTACTGGCTGCTTACTGACAAATATTTGCAGATGTTATGGGGGACTGAATGATAGAAAGCGAACAGAAACCATCTACTGAGTATCTAGGCCTTCTTGAAGTGGAACTGTTTCACTTTTACACCGTTTCCCCATTTTATTGCGAATAATTTTTTATCATCAGTAGCAACTGAAAAAATTTGCGCTTAAAAAAATCCCGTCTGGAGTGGGAATCGAACCCACGACCCATTGACTGAGAAGCAAGCACGCTGCCCACTACGCCACGGAAGCCTCAGTGTTCGTCATTGTGAGTCTTGTTAGTCGGACTAGTTTTGGAGGAATTCCAAAGTCAAGCATGATTTGGTACAGTACGCTCCTGTCGATACTGTCGTATGCTTGTTTAAAATCTACGAATATTTGGTGCACGTCTGTGTTATATTCCTAGCATTTCTCAAGCACCTGTTTCACCGAGAATATCTGGTCTGTTGTAGATCGTCCGGTTCTGAATCCGCCTTGGTATTCGCCAATTATTTGATTAGTATAGGGCTTAAGACGACGTTCAATAATTTTTGTCAGTATTTTATAGGACGTACACAACAATGATATACCTCTGTAGTTCTCACAGCAGAGTTTGTCTCCTTTCTTGTAAATTGGACATATAATGCTTTTTCGCCGGTCGTCTGGTATGATTTCCTCTGTCCAAATTTTGCATATCATGTTGTGCAGTATTTCAGCGACACAGTTTCCACCGTTTTTCAGAAGTTCAACTGGTATCTCGCCAATTCCCGGCGCTTTGTTTCGTTTTTGGTCACATAGGGCTGCTTTGATTTCAGCAAGCGTGGGTGGTATCGATGATGGTTCATCTTTGTCAGTTGAGGCTTCAATTGAAATGTTGTCTGTCGTTATCGGTGCTACTGGGATGGGATTCAAAAGATGTTGAAAGTAGGAAGCCCATCTCCTTTTGATTTCTTGTGCATCGCTGATGATGTTGCCCTCCACGTCTTTGCAGAGAATGGTTTTTGGCTTATACCCCTTTTTTAAGTCTTTTACTAATGCGTATGCGTCCCGCGTTTTATTTTTTTTCATGTCGTCGTCCATTTTTTGTATTTTGTCATTATGGTACTTCCTTTGTTTTCGTCTGCAGGTCTTTTTCGCATATCGCCTAAGCTCGTCATATCTTTCTTTTTTGGCTCGTGTTGGTCGTTCAGTAAAAATTTTGTAAGCTTCGTTCTTTCTATCTACTGCGTCGCGATATTCTTGGTCGAACCAATCATTATTTTTCCGCCGTGCTTGATACCCTAATACCTCTTCCGCGGAGGATTTGATGCCGTCTCGTATTTTCATCCACGCATTCTCCACTGGCATATTTTGGATATCTTCATATATTGGTGTCAGGTGTTTATTACATGCTAACATGTAAGCCTGCGCCACCCTTTCGTCGTTAAGCTTGTCGACATTGAATTTGCGAGCTCTACTCGTTTTCGAATATCCACGACAAGCTATTTTGCATCGATACTTAGCTCTGACTAGATAGTGATCAGAGTCACAATTCGCACCGCGGAGAGTTCGTACATCAAGTATGCTGGAAGCAGCCCTTTTCTCAATTAGAACGTGGTCTATTTGGTTGAAGGTGTGACCATCTGGTGATGCCCACGTTCGTTTGTGAATATCGCGATGTGGGAAGCACGTAGAGCTTACTATGATATTTTTGCTGCTCGCGAAATCAATAAGACGTTGGCCATTGTCGTTGGTTATGTCATGGAGACTGTGCCCTCCTGTTGTTCCTCTATGAGCCTCCTCTTTTCCGACTTTTGCATTAAAATCCCCTAAGACAATCTTTAGGTCATTCGAGGGCAGTGAATCATAGGTTGTCTCTAGGGTGGCATAAAATTCGTCTTTAGTTATATCGTCCTTGTCTTCTGTTGGTGCGTGAACGTTGATCAACCAAGTGTTGAAAAATTTAGTCTTTATTCGGATTGCACACAATCTTTCACTTACTGGTCTGAAGCTCGTGACCTGCTGTTTAAATTTTTTGTCAACGACAAATGCGACTCCAAACTCTCTGCTTCCCGACAATTTTCCACTTGGGTAGATTGTGTGTGATCTCATGTCCATGATTTCGCTACCGAGCCATTTCGTTTCTTGGATGGCAGTTATGTTAATGTTGTGTTTTGCCACTTCTTCGAGGAACTCTTTCAGAGCTCCTGTCCTAAATAAGGATCGAACATTCCAAGATCCAATAGAGTAGTCCATTTTCCGTTTGCGGGGTCGTTGCCGTTGAGTCCATCCTTTCCGAGGCTGTTCTTCAGATTTCGGGACAGAGTTTTTTTTCCGGTGATGCGTTGTCGGCGCCTCGCCCAACCCCTGACCTGGAGGACCGGTCCTACTTATTTATTACACCCTAGTAGAAAAAGGGTGGGAGTTTTGAGCTAAATATGACTTGCTGGAGTTCTCACATCTATGCTGCAAGTCCAACTATGTCATCTTTTTGCCTACTTCCTGAGACGCACTGGTGTTACTGGCCATTCAGGTTAACTCCATGTTCCCTCCTCCTTTCTCAAACGGGGCTTGGGACCGTCTATGGCGGAGTTCAAAATTAATGTACAATTTAATAAACCAAGGACTAAAATCTTCAATAGTCATTACGTACAACGCAGATATTCACAATTACAATACACGGAATGCATCTTCGATAAGAAATCGTAATTGCAGGACGAATCGTTTGAGGAAGGATCCCATCTACGAAACAATTCGATACTACAACTCCTTGCCAATTTGTATTCGACAGGCGAAGAACATCAAGTGTCTCAAGATTGCAGTAAAGAAGTTTATACAGCAATCGTAAATATATTAAACTTTATCTGTATAATTCACTATTTTCTTAAATACGATCGCTTGATATTACGAAAATTTCCCTAATACCAGCTCGTAGCTGTCTGGGAAACTATGCATAGAATGTGGACAAATCCATTAAATTTATTTAATTTGTAATGTGATGGTTTATTGCAATGAACAGATGAACACCCGTAATACGGATTCGGATGAACAGATGAACACCCGTAATACGGATTCGGGTGAACTTCATCGTTCATTGTAATGTAATCAACCCAACCTTCTTATTTTTTAAATATTCATTTTTCTTATCTATTTATTTTATTCCTATAACTTATCTTAAAATTTTTTTTTTGTTTTGCTTTTATTTTTTCTTATTATTTTGATTGTATCAGGCGGCTTTCAAACGTTTCGAAATGGTTTGCTGAGTCACTCCCAACGATTTGGCAAGTTCGCCTTGCGTTTGACACGAATCCTCATCGAGTAGCGTCTCCAATTCTTCGTCTTCAAACTTTTTTGGCTGTCCTGGGCGTTCTTTGTCTTTGATGTCAAAATCGGCACTTTTGAAGCGTTGAAACCATTCAAAACACTGTGTTTTCGCTAAAGCATCGTCGCCATAAGCTTCTACAAGCAAACGATGACTTTCCGCAGCAGTTTTCTTTGCAAAAAAATGACCGAACAGAACCTCCCGCAAATGCTGTCTTTTTCTCCAATTTTCGAAGTTATTCATTGTGAAAAATAATAATGATGGACACAAGATAAAATTGTTTTGTTGACTGATTTTGATAGCTGTCAAATGTACCTTCAAAATGACATATATATAAAGTTCGAGCTTTCACGATATTCGTTAGTACGGACATCTAGCGTCAAATTCCGGTTATTAAGTTGTACACCTATATATTGTATTTAACTTTATTTTAATTTTTTTGTTTTTTTTTTTTAAATTATTTTGTTTTAAGTAAGGCTTAGCTTATTTAAGATGGATTGAATTTAAATCATACATTTATATCTAAAATTGTTATTGGATTTATTAAATAAATTATTATTATTAAAAAAAAAAAAATTACGTTTTGGATTCCATGGAGTCAAGAAAATTTTTTCACGAAGAAACATACCTCCACCACATCTGATCTTTTTTACTATAAACTGTCAAAGTCTCATAGGTGAGTTACGACGGTTTCAATATTTTTTCTCGAAAACGGTGCACATTTCGATCTTCATGGCTGGGGATCAGTTATACAAGATGCTCTAAACATTAATTTTGTCCTTGGGGTCAAGTTCCTATCTTACCGTTTTACAATGAATTTCGGCAATTTTAGATGGATTCCACATTTTGAAAATCTCGAATATGGTGGAAGGATTGAGAAGAGTACAGTAAAACCCGCATATAACCACATTGACGCGGCACCATTTTTTTATGTATCTGATGCCCGCTTATATGCATAATTTTGTGTGCTTATTCGGGGCCTTTTTAAAATCACAAAATTGTTCTCTTATCCGGATCTTAGAATGGATCAAAGAAATCGGAAACAAAACATTTAAAATCACTAATTGCAAATAAAGCAGTCTGTAAAACTTTGTTTATGTTTTTAGAAGTTACAGTGGCTCACACCTTATTTTGTGCAGTGCTATTTTTAAACTATAGAACACTGTATCGTAAAAACTAATTAGAAAATCATAAAATGAATGTAGATATAGAAAAACATGCTTATTGATTACAATAAATCAAAAAAAGTTTACAAAAATAAATTCTGACACTCTTAAGGCTGAAAAGACCGATGGTGCAGCAGAAACGGAGTCGACAGTTTATTTCGTGCAGATACTTGCCTCCACTTCCTTCTGTCCCATCGTGTCCCGCTGTATAACGGGACTATCTTTTTTGAAAGAATTGGCGAAAAATTGCTCAATTTGTTAATTTGAGTCCCACCACAGTGCAGAGTATCATTGAACGGTTCGTTCGTGAAAATCGTATTCAAGATAAGGGCAGAAGTGCGCCAAACAAAATTTTCAACTCGTCTGACGAACGATTTATTCTACGTAAAATCAAGGCGAACCCAAAGTTAACGGCTCCGAAACTAGTCGCAAAGATACAGCAAGGACTAGGTAAGTCATCAATCAATCAATCAAATTCCTGTTAAGACCCCCTATAGGGGCATAGGACAGAAACAACTCTCTTCCACAAGGCGCGATCTTGAGCATCGGCTTTAAGCTGTTGCCAGGACTTGTTAATTCCTCTGGCCTCCTGCTCAACTGCACGCTTCCATGTGTTACATGGTCGTCCAATCCGACGCCTTCCTTGAGGGTTATAATCCAGAGCCTGTTCTGCGATGTTTCGCTCTGGTTTCCTCAGAGTATGACCGATCCACTGCCACTTTCGCCGTTGAATCTCAATACCTATTTTAGTCTGGCGAGTTGTACTGCAAAGCTCGTCGTTGGAGATTACTTCTGGCCAGAATATTCCTAAAATGCGCCGGAGGCATTGGTTTACGAAAGTCTGTAGTTTCTTGGTAAGTCGAACGGTCACTTTCCACGTAGTACAACCATACAACAACACGGATTTGACGCATGCGTCAAAAACTCGCAGCTTCATGCGAAGGGAGATCTCTCTTAACCTCCAGAAAGGGGAAAGGATACCGAAGGCCTGACGAGCTTTATTTAGCCGAGCCTCAACATCCTTTTCGGCTCCGCCGTCCATGCTGACAATGCTTCCGAGATAGCAAAAATCTTGCACTTCTTCCACATCCTGTCCATTAAGAACAATCGGTGTGCTTGCGTTCGAACCCATGTGCATGTACTTGGTTTTACGCACATTTATTTTCAGTCCCGCCTCTTTGAATTTAGAATGCAACGAGCGAACATTTGACTCTAAGTCCGAACGGTTATGTGCAAGCAAACACACGTCATCAGCATAATCAAGGTGACTTAAGATGTTAAATAGTCTCCATTGAAGACCCTTACCTTCCCCACCTTCCAGTGCAGCTTTCAAGATGTCATTTATTACCACCAGAAACAGGGCTGGTGATAATATGCAGCCTTGTCTGACACCCGTTCGCACAGGAAGCTCTCGGATAGCTCTCCTCTATGCAAGACGCGACACCTTGCATCTTCGTAGGATTCTTTAATCATAGCTATGACCTTATCTGGAATACCTCTCCTACGCAAAGCATTCCATATTTAATCTCGCTTAACGCTGTCGAACGCCTTCTCGAAGTTCACAAACATGAGATGTAGTGGCGAACTCATTTCGGCTGACTGCTCTAATATTATCCGTAGGGTATTTGTGTGGTCGGTACAAGACGACCCTTTACGGAATCCAGCCTGATAAACTTCGAGAGTGCTCTCGACGACATCACTAATCCTATTGAGAATTACCTTAGCCATAATTTTTGATACGGCAGTAAGTAGACATATACCACGCCAATTGCCACAATCCCGAAGGTCGCCCTTCTTCGGAATTTTCACAATGACGCCCTCCTTCCATTCAGTCGGATATCTTCCTTCATTCCACACCTCAGTGAAGAGTGGGATTAGTATATCGGCTGTTATTTCCGGGTCCGCTTTGAAGAGTTCGGTTGGTAGTCCGTCTATACCTGGAGCTTTCCTTCCCGCCATTGACCGAATGGCGGAAACTGTCTCTTCCTTATCTGGGGGATCGTCCCTAATAGAGGATTGTTGCGGTTGGATGTTTGGAAGTTGTTCTGTTTCCAGAATATCTTCCTCTGACAAGATGTTTAAAATATCAGAGAAGTATTCCTTCCATCGTCGCAACTGGTGTTCACTCATATTAAGGAGAGTTCCGTTGACATCTCTCACCAGGTGGTTGGCGGTGAAATTCCTGTTCGCCAACTGTTTCATGATTTTGAATAGTGAACCCATATCCCCAAGGTAAGCCGCAGATTCTGCCTTGTTTGCCAGATCTTCAATGGCCTTTCTCTTGTCGCGTCTAACAGCCTTTTTAAGCTGTATATGAGCATCGCGGTAGTTCTGCCTCAAGTCGGGCGTTCGTTGGTTGACATCGGGTTGAGAGATGATTGCCAATTTGGCTTTTTTCCGATTGCCAACCTTGTCCCATGTGTCCTGCGACATCCAGGGTTTCTCACCGCTTTGCACATATCCCACAGATTCTTCAGCACTAGTTAGAAAAATGTTTCTGGTTGCCTCCCAATTGGCGTCCAGTGTGCGCATTTCATTTTCACCTAATGTGGATGACTTTTCGCGTAGAATAGTGGTGTATTCGCGTTTTTTGTTGGGATCTCTGAGTTTATCCACATTAAGCTTGCGCTTCATTTGAAAAATTTGTGGTCGTCGGATAGCTGCTGTACACAATCTCAAGCAGGCAACCATCAAGTGGTGATCGCTCCCCACGTCAGCTCCACGTTTCGCTCGCACATCGAGGAGACATCTTCTCCATCGGCGACTTATAGCCAAATGGTCGATCTGGTTCTGAGTAACACCGTCAGGGGAAACCCAAGATGTTTTATGATGACTCTTGTGTGGAAAAAGGGTCCCTCCGATGACCATTTGCCGAGTACTACAGAACTCCACAAATAATTCGCCGTTTTCGGGTCTCTTAATCCAAGGTCGTGAAGGGTCGACCCAAGGGTCACCATGCCTCCCCATGACGTGTTCTAGTCCATTGTTGTCTGATCCAACCTGGGCGTTCATATTTCCCGAGAAGATAATAATATCACCTCTTGGAACACGTTCGAAGGTGGCACTCAGTTGGCTATCAAACTCCTCTTTGTCACCAGATGTTGCGGTATTAGTTGGTGCGTAGCACTGCAGAATTGTAACGTTTCTGACACTGGCCCTGAGCCTGACGACGATAATCCTATCCGAGATTGGTTCCCAGCTAATGAGACTGTTTCTCGCTCTCGGCGTAAGGACGAACGCCACGCCATTTTTGGCTTCACTTTCAGGGCCAATGTACAGAATAGTGTTTCCGCTAGGGGTTCGTTCTTCTCCTGATCCTGTCCACCTGACCTCGCTCAAGCCCAAGATTTGGATGTTATAGTGCTCCATTTCACGGTCGATCACTGATTGGCGGTGCAAGGACCGAGTAACCCCAGCTCTTCCCCCGTCATTCAATGTTCGAACGTTCCAGAAGCCAATAATAGTCCGTTTTCGAATGCCAAAAGTCGTTACCGTAGAATCAATCCGTATCCAAGCGATGTATCCGTTTCTCGTATCATTTAGGTCTTAAGATCACGGGTGATAAGCCCATGATCCAGTGAGTGTCCATTTGCCATTTTTTAAGGCAAGCGGGACTGGCTGTGGGTGAATTCTACAGCCCCCATCCCACAGGGGGATAGTTAGCTCAGGTCCGTGGAGTCGCTAGTCTCCAAAGATAGTTGCAGGAATTGGTAAAACCTCATCCTACAACTACCCCCTTGCGGTAAGTCATGCAGTGCAGAAACTGTCCGCCGCGTGCTCCGGGACCACAACTTCAATGGTCGAGTAGCTAGAAAAAAGCCATTCATAAGCAGAAAAAACCAGCTGAGTCGCCTTGCCTTTGCTAGAGAGCACGCCAACAAAAATTTGGACTTCTGCAACAGCGTCATATTCTCAGACGGGTCTAAATTTAATATCTTTGGTTCTGATGGCATGGCATACGTATGGCGGAAACCTAATACTGAACTACAAAAAGAAAATTTAAAAGCTACAGTGCAGCATGGCGGCGGAATCGTAATGGTTTGGGCCTGTATGTCGGCAGCCGGGATTGGAAATTTGGAGTTCATTGAAAGTAACATGGACAAAACCATGTACCTTAACATTTTGAAAAAAAATTTGCTCCAGAATGCTGCGAATCTTGATATTCCAAACATATTCCGTTTCTATGAAGACAACAACCCTAAGCATTAGTCTGGTATTCTGCAATCCTGGCTGATTTGGAAATGCCCACATGTTGTGCTCCGCCGGCGCAGAGTCCAGATATGAATGTAATAGAAAATTTACGGGCAATTTTGGAAAATAATATTCGGAAACATAGTATTTCCAATAAGGAACAATTGAAAAAAACTATTTTGGAGGAGTGGACGAAAATTATCCCAGAAACTACCCAAAAACTTGTGGATTCTATGCCAAAGAGACTTAAAGATGTAATAAATGCAAAGGGCTACCAAATACTGAATTTTGTATAATATTTAACTTTTTTCTGCAAATTAAGGCTTAAGTTTAAGTGCATGAAATAAGCTGTGACATAGAATTAAGCAGTATTTTCATAATTTTTGTTAATTAAGTATTACAAACAACAATTGTGTTATTTTTGAAATTCCTAAATCGGTAAATCCGGTGACGTTAAATTCGATAAAGTTTGATATAATTTCGGTCCCCTGCAATTTATGAAAATTTGTACGCTCCTGTCGTTGTGGATTTCGCCATCTAACCCACATCTAGAAAATTTTCCAGACGTTTCAAATATCTCTCGAACGTTTCCACGTCTTCATCGAACGATTGACGGTTTATTCCACGCATCCAACGCTTATGTAGTGGCTGATTGCGCTTGTTGAGTCTGTTGCTGCGAATTTTCCAACTAGAATCGTAGTTTATCCTGCGATGTGTTTAGCTTTTGTAAAGCTTCCGTAACGTAAGTAATTTAAGCGCAGCCTTCATGTCTAAATTTTCAATAATTTTCTCCTCGTCGCCAGTTGTTGTGTAACCAATCAGTGTCCTTATTGCTTTGTTTTAGACTTCAAACTAACTGATTGATTCTTAGAATATTCAATTACAGTTTGTCTTACATTATTGTGTGTACATTTAATACAATGGAATGACTGTATCTAATCCAATATTACAATATCGCAATATCGATACAATAGAATGCATCGAATGTCGTAGTTCAAACCAAGCTCTTATTACGAATATTTGAAACAATGCATTCAAAACGATGAAATTTGTCTTGGGTGTGGTGGTGATTTTCGTTGTATGAAAGAAAATCCAGCTTACTTCCGAAATTCGTCGGTGTGTACGGGTCGTGGTCATTAATGCAAAAATTTTTTTAAATGTTGGTGCCATGATTTTCGCAATGCGAAACAAGCGACTTTAATGATTTAATACACAAGATATATACGCTTAAAATAATAGTTTTAAAAACAGAAAATATTCGGTATGTAAAGCTTGATTACAAATAACTCTAATCTAAAAGAAAATATTTCCGGATTCTACACTGTTACGCTTTATTGTTCGTGACGTTTCGGTTTCTGCATTTTGATTAAGATCTCAGCAGAGACTGAAACGTTACGAATAATAAAGCATAACAGTGTAGAATCCGGAAATCTTTACTTTCCATACAAATAACTCTACTCGTAATTATTGCCCCTCTTCTGGCACGAATAGTGGACAATTTCGCCGTCTGGATAGCGCACAAACGCACTTTGATTCGTGAAGCGTTTCTTACAAACCGGGCAAACAGTAAAATCCGTTATTGAAATACTTTTCGTTTCGCAATGCATCCGCTGTTCTTGAATCTGTAAGTCCTCGGCATATAAAAGGCCCTTAAGAATTTGATTTTGTCGCGTTCGTTCTAGCTGATTGCAGAATGCAACTTCGAGAAAATGTTTGAGTCGATAAAGCGGAATGTCGTCAGGAAAATGCTTGAAATTACAAAAAAAAAGGAAATTAGAGAAATTCTTCTGTTATATTGAAATATTTACCGGTAGTATTTTTACCGGATGAATTCGTGATGCATATTTATCAAGAATTTCGAAAATCGTGTCCATATTGACTTCGAGACAATTGCGATGCAACTGAACCCCAGTGTAGGGTGGCGATGATGGCGGCTTTAACAGCGTTATAACCAATTGAGCGAAAATATCCGGTTCCTTGGCATAGACACTCTCACAATATTCCGTGGCTTTCTGTATGTTACCCAAAATCTGCATGTAAATGGCCAGAACTTTATCATGTTTCTGTAATTTCCCGAGAATGATGGCACGCTCTTCGAACAGACAGTCGCTAGGAAACATCTGTAAAACATTATCCGGCAAGTATTTGTCTGACGTTTGAAGGAATTTAATGAGTTTCGATTGCGTTGTTTCCAACAATTGTGCATTCTGCCCCGGAGAATTGTCTTCTTTAATAGCTGCTCGCAACTGTTGAACCTTATCCTTGTATTGTTGCACCAGAATATTATGAAACATTGCTTTCTGTTCCTTCCATACGTCAATGATATGCTCGAGATAGGCAATCACCAGTGGCTTATGATTTCGCACTAGGAAATCTAAAACTTCAGCACGTGGCAGTTGTTCGACTTCTTGAATATCTTCGATGAAAATCTTCAACCCATCGTCCGGATGTTGTTTTAAAACCCAATCGGAAAATTCAAAGATTAATTGTTTGTGATCCGTGCCCAAATGTTGAAGATATTCGATGGTTCGTTCGTGACCGTTTAGACTTGAGCCGGGAACCTAAAAAAAAAGTTCGCGCTATTTTGACCCGTTTTTAACAAAATGAGGAACCTTACATTCGCCTGAGAACGAAGCAGTTCTAATGCTCGCTTGTGCTGTCCCTTTGTTTGATACAGAATGATTAGTTCGCCGAATTTTAAGTGCTTTTTCAGTGTTTTTTCCGATTCTTCGAGATGGCAGTGATTCAAGCGCAATAACGGCGCAACAAGAGAATCGTTTATCTATAAATTTTCGACTATGTTAATATAACAAAATTTTGAATGAAATGAATCCGATTTGTCACCTGCAAATAGCACTTCAACAGAGTTGTATCAATGATCGATAGAAGCGGTTTACTTTTACTCCACGCTTTCGAATCGGATGGCTTTTTCAGTTCGTTTTGAACATTGTAACGAACTTCGGTCAAATATTCGATCAGTGCCAGTAATCCATTCTCCAGATCCTTATCCTCTAGGGCTGGAAAATCACCCGATATCGTTGATAATTGCTTCGGTGCAGTTTGTCCGTCTTGCGGTAATAAATCCGGAAATAATCGTATCACATCGCACGGATCTGTTTTTAGTTTCGCGAAAACTTTCATTGCTTCCGGAAATTGTTTGTTCTTGAATAGTTCGAAGGCAAAAAGTGTTTGAGTTTGATGGATTTTTTCCTTTTTTTCGGCTTCGGTTTCATCCGAAATGTTCTGAACGCGAAAGCAATATGAGAATCGTTGCAATTTCATTTTTAAGGGAAATGATTTACCGTAATTTGAAGAGCAAGCTGGAAATTCTTTTGAAGCAAAAGTTTCTGCCGTTGTTTTGGAAAATCGATAGATTTTATGAACCAGAGTTCAGAATATGAGGCTGCAAACAGCGAACCTTGACCGGATCTGACGATGAAACGAACTTTTGATAGTTCCGGAAATACCTGAATTAAAGTGTCGTTATCGTTGCCGGTGATTCCCAAACTTCGAACTTCCATTCCGGTTGAAACGATTCCGATTATGTATGGATCGTCCCAAACTGATGTGTAAAATAATTTAAAAAAAAATCAAAAAAAAGTTTTTCTTCACCATTAAGAAATAATTGAACCGAAGAGTTCAATATTTCATGGCGAGAAAGTGTTATAAACATTAGAATCGCCTGCGTTTAAATCACTCACCCAAAACATTGACCGGCTGACTCCAAGCGAGCGGCTTCAACAATCTCCGATCGTTCTTTTCATCTAACGTAGCGGCATCGTCAGCTGACGATGCAGTTTTCGGATCGACCACAACAAATTCATCCTTCCGTTTCAAAATCGTAGCCAAATCGACACCAATGAAATATTCATCCTTTACCACTCCAAAAACGTCGCTATTGATCAGACAAATGCATGGATCAATAGTTCGCGAAGAGGACGTCGGGAATAGATCTTCCTTTTTCGGATCCTCGGAAATCTAAGAGGTCGGGCGGAAAAAAATCGTGATAAACAATTCACAGAAATTTACGGCCAATACGCACATCATACAGAACGTACTCGGTCTTAAATCCCACACAAATAACATTCTGCGACCAGGACAGAGCCTTGGGGATTCCGTTGACATCAATCGACTCCTTATAGGTGAGCAGCTGGTCATGCTTCCAGTACCAAAACTGAAGCTTCCTCTTAATCGAGACACACATCCGAATCACGATTGCTGTTTCGCCGGTCAAAGTAGTGGATTCCTGAAATCAATTCGAGCTTAGCCAATTCGACCCTTTCCCCACTTTCACCGCGACCACTACTTACATTCACATCCAGGCAAAACAGACTCGCGCCTCTGGCATTCTGGGCGCTATGGATCAGCGAGAAATTCAATCGGGTGGTATCGCTTACGTTGATCAAACCGTCGGATAAGCTGAACAGGAGATTGCTCTTCGGGACGACTTCGATCTGAACGATTGGCTTCTTGCTGAAGTTCTTATTGAACTTCATCAATTGCAGTTCGAGTTTGTTGTCGGTTCCGTTGTAGTTGATCGAGTACATGAGAAGCTGGCCGTTTCGAGTGCCCAAGATGACATGGTTGTCTGGAAGTATAGCCGGATGCTGGTAGAGACAGTTTCGTAGGATTACGCTAACTTACCATAGGCAGCAATCGACTCGATCTGGACGGACAGCTTCGACGGTGGATGCACTAAGTACGCTTCGTGCATTTTTTACCACAGATTTACGACAAAACCCTGCTTGACAGAAGACGACTATCTTTGTCCAATTGACAGTAGTAAAAGTTGCAACATTTATGCCGAGCTAGCAACATTTATGCCGAGCTAGCAACATTTATGCCGAGCTAGCAACATTTATGCCGAGCTAGCAACATTTATGCCGAGTTAGCAACATTTATAACTCCAAGATTTGTATCTACGTAAGTTAGTTGCTGCAACATTAGCCGTTTAGCTGTCAGTGAAGCTGATTTCATTGTGGATAATTGTTGACCATTCACAATTGAAGAAAAGAGTCGCGTTCACTTATCAAGAAATGTCGGAAAAATTTTAACCCTCGTGTAGACGGACAGAAATATTTCATTATTTATTATATACATATTATTTATTTTCATTATATTCATAATTTGTAGCTAGAGAATAGCCTAGTAGGTAGTGTGTTGGTCTTGTAATGCAAAGGTCGTAAGATCCTAAATGAAACTCACTAACCAACCGCTCGTCGCGTCAACGTCGTACACAGCTTGGCTTATTTTCGTTTAATTAAATTGCCCGTCCTTTTTTTTATAACTTTCAAGTTACTTTTTTTTTATTTAAGTTTAATTGTCGAGTTTTTCGTTTGTGAATTCGGCTCTGGCTTCTGTGTATAATTTTTTGGTTATTTATCAGTTTTTATTTCGTGTTTACCTTTTTTTGGTGAAGTGTCGATTTTTGGCGCGAACTCTACAGGGTGTTTGGTACTCCGTACATAACCTTGTAAGGGGTTATTCCTGGATATATTTTGAGCAAAAAATTGTTCTACGGAGATGGTCAATTTCCAATATCCACGGAGATACAGGGTGATAAAGAAAAGTCCTTCGGACCTGTACCCTCACTCACTCAAAACGCTATATCTTGAAAACTAATAATCACAATTCAAAGTATTATAACTTGTTTTTTAGGGAATCAAATTACCTTTCATTTGGTGTAATAGTCCGCATTGTAACTGTATCCAATTCTGAGATATTTGCTTCAGAACACAAATTTTTGACAGTTTGACCGTCAAAATTCTAAGATCAATGTAGTTTTTCTCTAAAAAACCCATTATAAAAATGTCATTTTATTGTTGTTTTCTTTTGTGTCATATTATTGCCTACAAAAGACACATACACTTGCATTGCATAAGTTTTATAGTTTAGAAGAAATTATCATTCCAATAATTTAGCACTTTTGTCAAAAAAGCAAGAATAGCTTGATCAACACTCTCCGCTTGAACTAAAAGAACTTAAGAATGGTTTTTACGGTTTATTTCAAATTTCCTTAATTACAATAAATGTTGAAAATGGCTACCTTCATTTTGAATGCACGCTAAAGCTCGTTTTGCCAGTGTTCTCTTTGTGTTCATACTCCTCAACTGCTGCCTTACTTCTGTTGCTGCCGCATCGATTCTGGTGTTTAGATCCTGCAACGTTACTACTTCCGTTGCGTAGACAAGGTCCTTCATCCGTATCCATACAAAGAAATCCATAATAGTTAAATCAGGGGATCTTGCAGGCCAGTGTATCGGTCCATTTCTACCGATCCAGCGATTGCTATAATTGGAATTTAACCAATCTCTGATCTGTCGGCCGTAATGAGCTGGAGCACCATCGTGTTGGTAAAACATGGAAACCAATCGTTGCAGTGGCATATCATCCAATAACTCCTATTGATCATTTGTCAAAAAATGCAAGTAATTGGAACTATTTAAGGTAGGCGGAAGCCTAATAGGACCAATAAAATCGTTGCCAATCACACCTGTCCATAAATTGACACTGAATCTGTGCTGAAATGATGCCTCTCTTCTTGTATGTGGATTGCTCTCAGCCCATGTGTGTAAGTTGTGGAAGTTCGTGATACCGTCCCTGGTGAATTGGGACTCATCCGTCCAAAGAATGTTGCTGATAAAATTCTCGTCACTTATTTGTCGTTCAAGGAGCCAATTGCAAAACTCCATCCTTTTGGGTAAATCAATGGGTAACAGCTCCTGCACTGATGTGTGGTGGTAGGGATGCAAACGTTCTGCTTTCAGGACACTCCAAACTTTCCACGTAGAGACGTTAAACCGCAATGCCAAGCGTCGTATACTAGTTGATGGATCATTTTGAACTGCAGCTAGGATTCGTTGATCAATTGAAACAGCGATTACCGGCGCAGGATTTGCATTCACTCTGCTTGTCCTAACACTGCCTGTTTCCCTAATCCTTCTGTAAACGTCTTGGAATACTCTCGGGTAAGGTATTCGACGATTGGGAAATCTGTGATGATACAAAGATCGCGCCGCTTGCTCATTTCCCTGACACTCTCCATAGACGAAAATTATGTCTGCATATTCTTCGTTCGTGAACTCAGGCATTTCGAAATTCTTTTCTAAATTTTAGTGACACCTTGTTCTTTTACAAATTTAACTAAAACTGATAAAAATATGAAGTATGGTTTGCTTTTATAGGCTTTTCATTTTGTTAGGTAACCCATTAAAAAGGGCAAAGTGCTGCACCTAGTTGTGTTGAAACTCATTTTAATTTAATTCATTTTCTCGATAATTTTAATACTACCTAAAGGACATTCATTGATAATTTAAATAGTAATTAAAGGACACAAAGAATATTTCAGTTTAACAACATTTCAGGTAGTTTTTTTAGAACGAGGGTTGGTTTATGGCATATTTTATTTTTAAGCCATATGTATTTTCGCTTATTACCTGGAAAACGGGAAAACCTAAGTCATAAGTATGTGTGCATCTTTTGTAGGCAATAATATGGCACATAAAAAAACAACATTAAATGACATTTTTATAATGCGTTTTCTTGAGAAAAACTACATTGATCACAGAATTTTGAGGGTCAAAGTATCAAAAATTTGTGGTCTGAAGGAAATACCTCAGGATTGGGTACAGGTACAATACGGACTATTACATTAAATGAAAGATAATTTGATTCCCTAAAAAACAAGCTATAACACTTTGAAATGCGATTATTGGTTTTCAAGATATAGCGTTTTGAGCGAGTGAGGGTACAGGTCCGAAGGACTTTTCTTGATCACCCTGTATCTCCGTGGATATTGAAAATTGGCCATCTCCGTAGAACAATTTTTTGCTCGAAATATATCCAGGAATAACCCCTTACAAGGTTATGTACGGAGTACCAAACACCCTGTATATTGTCTGCCAACTTTTTGTCTGGGAGTGCTCCGAAGGGTTGACCTGGTGCTCTCTGATTGCGTGTTAGTTTTAACTTATAAGATCACTATATTGTTTTTTTTTTTTTTTTTTAGTTATGGTTCTGTTTTTTTCCTGATTTTTGGATTTATTTTCATAATTTGTGTTTTTGACAGTTTGTTTTAAGAATCAGCTGTTACGCTACGGGTTCGTGTCACCGATATTTCATGTTGCCAAGTGTACTTAATTTTTGTTTTTTATTGCAATCTTCATCATTCGTTATGACGTGCGGGAAATGCTTGACTGAAATTACTTCTGACAGCCTTAGATGCTCGGGGATTTGTGGCTTGGAATTTCATCCCTCATGTATGGACATCTCTGCAGCCAAATATTTCGCCGCTCTTGCTCTACCTGGCATTCGTTGGTTATGCCCGAGCTGTGACAAGACTGCCATTTTGAGCCTTTCTTTTAAATTGACCTCCATGTCAACAAATATTGATTCAGTACTTTGTAATTTGAAGGAACTGAAAGATGAGTTTGCTCGACTACAGGGACCGCTTTCATCGGCTGTTGTTGTCGACAACTCCAACCGGATTCCACCAAACTGCACAGTGATGACGCGTAGCATGGCCCAGCAAGTAAAGAATGACGGACATCGTCTTCAACGTGGGAAGAATCAGAGCAGTGCCATTGTTGCTTCATCCAAGCTTGCAACTAAGCCATCAACAACAGCTCCGTCTAAAACTGATTTTAATAATTCGACTCCCGCTCGAGCCGAACTTCTTTCTGCGCCTCTAGCTGGCTTTAGTGGTAACTGCCCGCTTCGTGTAGTGGTACCACCCAAAGCTGTTTTTATTTCTCGGCTGGAATTCACAACTAATGAGGATGATGTTCTTCGATACGTTGCTGACAACCTACGCAATCATTCTTTTGACAAGAATCTTTTCACCTGCTCTAACTTGACGCCTAAAAACATCGCAAATCGCCGCATTTCGTCTTTCAAATTGACAGTTCCGCCGAATCTATTAAATATTATATTATCACCGGATTTCTGGCCTGCTGATATTCTTGTTAAAGAGTTTGTTTATTCAAGAAAAAATTTTCGCACCAATTTTCGCCGGCAGCCGCTCACGTAAAATCTATTGATGGCTCAATGAGAAGTTTTAGTATCTACTATCAGAATGTTAATGGTCTCAGAACTAAAACTTCTCTGCTCAAGTTTAACTCTGAGCTTTCGTGTTTTGACGTGGTAGCACTTACTGAGACTTGGCTTAATGATTCCTTTAAGGACAATGAACTGTTCAACAATTACAACATTTTTCGCCGTGATCGTCATGAGGGTACCTCAATTACTACTGTCGGAGGTGGCGTCTTGCTTGCGGTGAAAGCTGGAATAAAATCCACACGACTCTACCCTCCGAACTCTTCGAAGTTGGATTTAATATGTTTATCGCTCAAATGCGTTGCTTCTATAATATACATCATTGTTCTGTATATTCAGCCGAAGAGTAAAATCGAGCTCTACAGAGACTATCTTCTGTGTATCGAACACATTTCGAACGTTGCGGACTCTAATGATGCTATCATCATTCTGGGTGATTTTAATCTTCCGTCTCTAATTTGGAAATACTCTGAGTCTGAGGATCATCTATTTGCGACGAATACATCGTCTCGCCTGGAATGTGACGTTATCGACAGGCTTAATGGTCTTGATCTTAATCAAATCAATAGTGTTCTAAATGTACGTGAACGAATTCTTGACCTTATTTTCGTTTCTGATCCATCAAATACAGCACTTTTACGTTCTGCTTCTCCGCTTGTTCCTGAGGTTCCTGATCATCCTGCCTTAGAAGTTAATTTAATTTTAGAACATACTGACCATAGTTTTTCTTGTAAGACGTTTTTTAATTTTCGTAAGACTAACTTTGAAAAATTGCATTCTCTCCTAATTAATGTGGATTGGTCGTTCCTTCTTAATATTAATAATTTAGATGTTTCTTTGTCTCGTTTTTATAATATTTTATTTGATTCTTTCCTACTTTGTGTTCCAATCTCTGTAAACAACATCAACTCAGTAAAACGTGCACCCTGGTTTGATGAATACCTGTGTCGTTTGAAGCGTGTTAAGAATCGTTCGTGGAAATCTAATTGTAATAGTAGGTCGACTGTTTCTTACAATGATTTCTCTATAGCAAGGCAGAATTTTAAACAATACGCTATTTTAGCTTACAACAGGTACATTGAGAAAGTACAAACTGATATTAAGACAGATCCTAAATCTTTCTGGGCTTTTATTAATTCTAAACGCAAAAATGATGGTTTTCCTTCGAGTTTATCGTTTGATGGGAACTTGTTTGACGACCCGGATATCATATCTAATTTATTTGCTGACTACTTTGCCCAATCATTTATCTTGGACGATGGTTTATCGGATTTTGATGCTTTGTCCAGTTCCTTGCCATGCTATACAATCCCTCGCTGTAATTTTATAAAGATTAGTGATGCTACTATTTTTCAGTCCCTTAAGCAGATTAAAATCTCCTATAGTTCGGGACCGGACGGGATTCCCAGTGCCATTTTGTATCAGTGCGACGAATATTGCGTAAAGAAAATTTACATGGACGAGTAGCGAGAAATAAGCCCCTGATTAGTTCTAAGAACGTGCGTCTTCGAATGGAGATTGCCCGTACATACCGAAACAGCTTCCAGGACTTTTGGAAAACGGTAATTTTTGCAGATGAGAGTAAACTCAATATTTTTGCATCAGATGCGAAGGTTTCTGTTTGGAGAAAGCCAAATGAGGAGCTAAAACTTGAGAATTTGCGGCCTACTGTTAAGCATGGTAGAGGTCATGTTATGGTTTAGATCTGCATGTCCTCTGCAGGCGTTGGGAAACTTCACTTTATAGAAGGCAATATGGACAAATACATGGACATCCTTAAGCAGAATTTGAAAAGCAGTACCGAAAATATGGGAATACAGGACAATTTTTCTTCCATGATAATGACCCAAAGCATTCACACCATCTTGTTAGGGAATGGATGCTATACAACTGCCCTCATATTTTTAAAACGGCATCACAATCACCCGATATAAATGTAATTGAGCATATATGGGCTAAACTAAAACTAGAAATTAAAAAGCACCCCATTACTAAACAGTGGAATAAAATATCCCCAAGCTATACGAGCTAGGGTGTAGCCTAGTAGGTAGCGTGTTGGTCTTGTAATGCGAAGGTCGTGAGTTCAAATCCCGGTCGACGCAATATATAATTCCAGCACATTGTCTGCTTGGATATACCTTGGTCACTTCAATCTACGAAAATGAAAAATTCGTAGAAAGAGGGTTGTGCGAAGGGCTAACAACCCTTCCACAATAAGTAATATAAAATGTTAAGGAACCTGAATATCAGGAGGCCAAGGTCCGATTTGGGCTGTAGCGCCATTGTAGAAGAAGAAGCTATACGAGAACATTAGCAGAATCTATGCCAAAACGGCTTCAGGCAGTATTAGATCATAAAGGCAGTCCTACAAAATATTAGAAATAAAAAAAAAACAGTTAATTCATTATATATTCTCCTTTTTTTCCATGATGCATCATTTAAGCTGTGACGTATTTTTTTTCCAAATTTCAATTTTTTAATTTTTGTCATTGCATAGATGAAGAAATATTTTTTGTTTTTTCTGGATTTGAAATAAAATTATCAAATGTATAAAACGGTTTTTTGAAATTTTCGATATTTCATTATATGAGCTAGCATTCCATCAAAATTAAGTATTTTTGTGGGTGCATCATTTAAGCTGTGAGTGACTGTAGAAAAGGATGCCATGGGCAAATAAATAAGGCAGTTATTGTGTGGTTTAACCAGATGCGAGCTAAGGATACTACGATCAGCGGACCAATGATAATGGAGCAAGCAAAAAAATTCGCAGTATTGTTTAAAATATATAGCTTTGAACCTACCAATGGGTGGATATGGCGCTGTAAAAGTAGAGAAAATGTCATATTCCAAAGACGACATGGCGAGAAAAATTCAGCTGATGAAATATCGGCTGAGGAATGGGTAAAGAACGCATTACTGTAATGTGAAAGATAAAACGCGTGTTTCTTGTTCAGTGTCTGAGTCTTGACTGCTCTTTATTGGTTATGTGTTCCGGTAGTATAACAGCTGCTGCAACGCAGTGCCATCTACATGACATCTCTCCCTTTCAGAAGAATGCGTTTTTACATTTATGTTACATAAACTTTTTATACTCTAGATGAAATCTGAGAGTATTATAAGTTTGCCACAAAGTTTGTAACGCCAAGAAATAAGGCGCGGAGAAAAAAATGAATGATACACAAGTTCATATAATCACTCAAAAATCTCAAAACCAGATGTCCGTCCGTCCGTCCGTCTGTCTGTCTGTCTGTCTGTCTGTCCGTCCGTCCGTGTCCTCTCTAGCTTGAGAACGTGTTGAGCTAGAAAGTTCAAATTTTGTATACGTCGTTTTTAACAAAAAAGTAAGGTCAAGTTCGTGAACGAGCCAAATCGCTCCACCCCTTCTACCCCCTCCCATACAAAATGACACAATTTCGCAATCTGACAATAAACGGATTTCCTTGAAAAGTACAAATGACATTGATCTGAAATTTGGAATGTAATACTTTTATGATGATTCCAATCTACTCTATAAAAACAATTTGTGTCTTCCCCGTCCTTCCACCACCTCCCATACAAACTGCACTTTTTCATGAAATGCTCTATACCAATTTACTCAGTGCGTATAACAGTTATCAAGCTGAAATTGTGTAAAAAATATTTATTTAAAATTATTATTAAGACCAAAAAAAATGAGACGATTACCTGTACCCCTTCTACCCCCTCCCATACAAAATGACACAATTTCGTAATTTCACAATAAACAGATTTTCTCGAAAAATATAAATGCTATTGATCTGAAATTTGGAATATATTACTTTTATGATGATATAAATCTACTGTATAAAAGTTCTTTGAGTCCTCTCCTTCCTTCCACCACCTCCACGTACAAACTGCACTTTTTCATGAAATGCTCTAAGCCAATTTACTCAATGCGTATAAAATTGACCGAGCTGAAAATGTGCACTAAATATTTATTTAGAATTATTAGTAAAATCAAAAAAAAATTAGGCGATTAGCTTTACCCCTTCTACCCCTCCCATACAAAATGACACAATTTCACAACTTTATAAAAAGTAAATTTTCATGAAAAGTATGAATACTACTGATCTGCAATTTAAGACATGTCAAAAGCATGATATTTATAGTTATATCTGAAAAGTCATGAAAAACTCGCCCCTCCTTCTATCACCTCCCATACAAACTGTACTACTTCACTACATCCAATACACTAATTTTCTCAGTACCTATTAAATTTTTAAATCCTAAAATTTGTATAAAACATTTTGATAGCAACCTTACCGTCATGTGAAAAAATTAGTACCACTTTCCCTACAAAATTTCTTAAGATACAAAAATTTCTCTTTCATCTAGAGTATCGCACGATTGGGCTTTATGCCCAATCGTACCCTGTTATGTTTTTTTCTTTAGTTTCAATTTATCAATTTAAAGTTCAAAATATAATTTAAAAATTAATTCATTGTATTAATTCGTTAAAAAACAAATAAGGTTATTTTCTTTGAAGTATTGTTAATCTTACTTCTGATAACGATTTACCGGCTTTACTGTTCTCCCGTAACGTATTACATATGCTCCCGCATTATTATTTATGCATGTGTTGTTGTCCTGGTGTTCATCACGATTTTGTTGGCTGAGCGGCTGTCCAACGTCGTTCGGGTTGGTGTTGTCTTCGTCAGGGATTGCTTCGTGTTTTGGATGCAAATCGGCTTTCGTTGGCTTTATATGATGTGAGTTTCTGCGCAGGACGCGTCCGTCGTTTGTCTTGACTACGTAAGACCTTGGATGTTTGTGTTTTTCTATTATGGTTCCGCCGCACCAGTCCCTCTTTCCCTGCTCAATGCGTATGGCTTGGCCTGCTTTCAAGTCCGGTTGACACCTGGTTGTTTCGTTGGCGAATTCGTTTTGATAGAGTCTGATTTTTCGAAGTTCTTCGGTTACATTTTGGATCACTTTTGGTTTCAGCCTGCTGCTTTTTACTGGAATGTTGCTCCTAACCGTTCTACCCATCAAGCGCTCTGTCGGTGATTCTAACTTTTCACTGCACGGTGTTAACCGATGATGGAGTAATACTAGTCGAACATCGGAATGATCTTATTTGCATCTACGGAGGATCGATTTCGCGACTGCTACGCGTTTCTCAGCGAACCCATTTGATCGTGGGAAATATGGAATGGACGTGACGTGTTAGAAGTTCCACTCGTATTTAAAGTCTGCGAACTTTTTTGAAGAGAATTGCGGCCCGTTGTCGGACTTTAGAACACGTGGGACTCCGTGTATGCTGAACCAATCTTTGATATGGTCAACTACAGCTGATGACGTTAATTTTCTGAAGTCGAAAAACCCAGAATAGCTATCCGCTTGTACGATGTAGTCTTCGCCTCGGAATTCGAATAGATCCACCGAGACTAATTCGAAGGGCAGGGTCGGCAGGTCGTTGATATAAATTGGCTCCTTATCGTTGTCGCGTTGAGTTTTTTGGCACGTTGTGCACTTCTTAACGAAATTTTTTATGTCTACTGTTTGACCATACCAATAGAAGTTTTCTCTTGCTCATTTGATGGAATTAACGATGCCTGGGTGACCTGCGTGCACGGATTTGATACAGTTCCTGATTTCACTTCTAGAAATGATGATCTTCTCGCCTTTGTAGATTAGGCCATTTTCATGTGACAGCTCCGCTTTAATGCTTGCATAACATTTGATGGGGCTTGAAATAATTTTTGGGTCATCTGGCCATCCTTTTCGCATTTGTTCAATTAACATTCGAAGTTCATTATCAGCACTGGTGCTTTGTGCGAGTCTCCCAAGCGCGTCGTCTGACCACGACGTGACTGTGTGAACCAGGTGGTATGCGTCTGAAGAGAATTCGTCCTCTGCGTTGACCTCAACACTGTGTTTGCAGTCCCTACTCGTGTGTCGGCGATGTGCAAGGTTGTACCCTTGACGTACTTGACTTTGGGAGTATACGTCATTACATCGTAAAATATTTTTTGCAGTCTTGCTGGTGCTGTATGAAGTGGTTTCTTGAGCATTTTCAAGAAACCACTTCATACACACTTCCAGGGGTTTGTGATACGTTTCTATTTCGATGTCTTGTCCATAAATGAATTGATAGAACTTCTTGCAGCCGAATTTTACTGCTAATGCTTTTTTTCGATTTGTGGTAACAGGCACTGCGACTGCGTAAAGGCTTTCGTTGCCTATGCTACGGGCTGTGAGTGCTGCAGGAGGGCTACGCCTATTGCCGTGGAGCTGGCGTCGACTGATAAAGTGATTTTATCTTTCACATTGAAGTAGCGTAACACTGGCGGGGACATTAGCGCGTCTTTGATTTTACTTAACGCTTCATCTTGTTCGTTTTCCCAGGACCAGCTTTTATTTGATAGTAGTAGTTTTCTCAGTGGTTCTGTAACGGATGAAAGATTATTGACGAATTTACTAACATAGTTTTCCTAGAAGTCGCTGTAACTGTTTTTTGTCTTTCGGGTTTTCAAGTGTTTGGATGGCCTGTACTTTGTCTGGGTCAATTTTTAATCCGCTGCTGCTCAAAATATGACCCAGAAATTTCACCTCGTTTACGTTAAAAACGCAATTGTCTTTGTTAAGCGTTAAACCGGCTGAAGTCAATTTGAGCAGCGCTCGATCTGTTAGCTGGATCCACTCCTCCCGTGATGTGGCGTGTATCAAGATGTCATCCATTGCGCATTCTACATTCGGCAAGTCTTCCAAAATGTGATTAATTCGTTCTGCGAATATTTCCGGAGCGGACGAAATTCCAAATGGTGAACGATTGTGACAGAATCGACCGAACGGTGTTGCGAACGTCAAATATTTTCTCGTCCTTTTGCTTACTTTAACTTGCCAAAACCCTCGTTTGCAGTCTAAGACTGTGAACTATTTCGAGTTTTTGATTTGGGCAGCAATTTCATCTATGGTTTTTGAATTGGTTGGTGAATTTATTTTCTACCGAAAAGACATGTAGCTGCTCTTTGTTTTTCTTTATGACGTTGACTGACCTTTCGCTGTCGAATTGCAAACCAAGGACACTCAAGAACACTACCGGTTCCTAAATTCGACATCGGAAAACTCAAAGACGAGAAAATAGTAGCGAAATATGTATCAGCCTTGGACAGGCACTTCGCGACAATGCTGAAGAACAACGCCAGCATACCTAGAGTCACTCTATGAAAAAGAAAGAACAAGGCACTTGGTAGAAGAGTCTGGACACCTTGTCAGATGGGGCGCTTTTTATTTTCATATGTATGCGTGCAATGTGTCGGTGTAACTTTTTAGTGGTTTTATTTCGCGAATATCTTTAATTTGCAGTACTTTTAAGTGGTGAAAATTTAATTTGGTAGGTTTCACGTTCTAATGAACGGATTGCAATCACATTTGCTTACTTATCGCACGCTGGAAAATAGCAGTGCGCTTTTTCAAATTTAACGGAAAAGCTGGTTATCACCTTGGCCGAACTCTAGTACGTCTTGTTCTTTCTTTTTCATAGAGTAACTCTAAGCATACCGATAGAAGAAATGTGGCAAAACATCAAAGATGGCATTACATCTGTCGCAGAGGAGGTGATAGGACTACAACTCCGGCGCAAAAGAAATGATTGGTTCGTCAACAAATGCCAAGATCCCTTAAAGCGAAAAAATCAAGCCTACAAAATATTAATAAAACGACCGATACGCATCAAACAGGACAAATATAATAATCTTATACGATTTGCAAACAAAATATGCAGACAGCAAAAACGGAAGGTCAATAATGACGAAATGGTAAACATGGACGAAAATTTTAAATAACATAACACAAGAACCGCGTATTCCCTAGTTAAACGGTTGAAAGAGGGATACTAACCGAAGACGACCCTCTGCAAGGATGCAAACGGGAACATTATAAGAAAATATAAGATATAAGAGTAGAAAACGATCTGACTTCCAGCTTTAAAACAGACAACGGCCTTAAACAAGGGAACGGCCTCGCATCAATGCTTTTCAACTTGACACTCAATATGTTGTTTGGAAACTTCCCGTTGACACAAAGGGAACACTATGCTTGAAAACTACACAACCAAAGCCCTCTAAAGAAGAAAGCCATGTAAGTCAATCCAACAACAACACGTTGGAGTAATAAGAAAAATGACAGCTCCTTACAAATTCGCTCGCTTTTGTATGGAGCAGACACAGCGGGCTTCGTAAGAATCGCGTTTATTCTTAAATGCAGTGTTAAAGATAGTTCAGCTTTCTAAGGTACTTTAATAATAGTGCTCGGCATTTAATTATTACACGTTGATATCAGTGCAATAAATTTTTAATCGAAAAAAGTGCGATCAAAGTTAAATCTCGGTTTCTCACGCCGAAGAAAATCTATCACTCATATTGTGCAGAGTTCTCAAGTTAATTTTCACACAAAAAACTGTAGAATTTTAGTTATTACGAAAAGTATGCATTCGCGTAATATTTCCGTGCTTAATTCGATGTAATTATGCTTTTGTGTAGTTTTCGGTAAGACGTGTTTTTACAAGTTCGTCAAATCTAATACAGGTGGTCTTTTGAAATGGAAAAATCCATGACGTCACACCCGCTGGAGTCATTCAAGATGGCCGCTACGTCAGTTCTGCCTAGCTTGGTATCTAGAAAGCTTTGCACAACTCGTAGCATATGCCGACGACATACAGTGAATCAAAAAAATTTAGGCACAGCGGTATGCTCAAAGATTACCTGTCAATAACTTTTTTCCCAACTTAACTTACAAGAATAATTAGGATACGATTTTTGATAAGGAACATTTTATTAAATATGCAAACAAATATATTTTAATTTTATTTTATTGTAGGTGTAATGTTAAAAAAAATAGGAAAAGTTATGATTTATAAGTAAAAAAAGTTTAGGCACACTTATAAAAAATTTGAATATAGGTTCAATTTTTGGACTTCTAATATTTGGTTGGAACTCCTGAAATGCGTACGACGAATCCTAGTGAGTAGTGCGAATAATCACAGCACTACGGAGTCAAAGTGCGAAAATCCCAGCACTACATATAATAGGACGTAAATCTAACGAATCCGGTGAACTTGTGCGAGAATTCACAACACAAGAATTAAAGTAATAAATTGCACAATTCCTAAATTTTGACGATTGAGCGAATTTCACAACTCAGTACATCTTAACAAAGGAAACGCAAGGAAATCTAGATGTAGAATTTATTGAAACTGCTCGATCGGAAGTTCAAAGGCAAGTGCCCTGCTACTCGCCACCCGGCAAAATTCAAAGTTCAACCAGCGAATTGTAGCGAAATTCAACGGTGCACTGACCCGCATTCAATTGGACCGCTCAGCCGTCGTGTGCATTGACCTACATCTACGATGCAAACAGCTGTGTGTGTTTGTTGTTAGTACCGCCTTATGGAGATGAGGGAATGGAACAAAGCTTTATGATCGTAAGCTCCACAGGTACTTGAGCCTCAAACCTAGCTTAGTTGACGAAGGTTTCATATCGACGAAAGTTTCAAATGACATGCCAAGTTTGGTAACATCGTATTGTGTGTTGTGAACTGCAGGTGAGTAAAAGTTAGAATCAATAATTCATTAAATTAAATTCCAGGTAATAAGCTTATATCAACGGATCGCCAAACACATCCCTTGGCTTAAATAACTGCTTGTAAGCGTCTACGCATACTTTGAACGAAGTTGGCTGTCTCCTCTGGAGTTATATTTGTCCATTCTGTGCGTATGGCCTCCTTAAGTGAATTTTTTGAAGTAATTTGATGACTCCGTATTTTTTTCTCCAGTAAGTACCAAATATGTTCTATCGAATTCGTATCTGGCGACTGTGGGGGTGTTTTCAATTACTTCTTCTTCTTCAATGGCGCTACAGCCCAAATCGGGCCTTGGCCTCCTGACCTTCAGGTTCCTTAACATTTTTCATTATTTATTGCGGAAGAGTTGTTAGCTCTTCGCACAACCCTCTATCTACGAATTTTTCATTTTCGTAGATTGAGGTAACCAAGGTATATTCAAGCAGGTAGTGTGGTGGAATTATGCGTTGACCGGGATTTGAACTCACGACCTTCGCATTGTAAACCAAACACGCTACCCACTAGACTATACCCTAGGCTGTTTTCAATTACTTGCAATGGTAGATTAGCCATTCCTGCATAAGAAACGATGAGCGGTTCGGGTCGTTATCTTGTTGGAACACTAGGTGCCAAATTTTCCTTTAAGATATTCATATATTATATAAGTGTTTATCCATTTTCTCATCCTATTTTTTTATATTTGAGGCTTCCGTGGCGTAGTGGGCAGCGTGCTTGCCTCTCAGTCAATGGGTCGTGGGCTCGATTCCCACTCCAGACGGGATTTTTTTAAGCGCAAATTTTTCAGTTGCTCCTGGTGACAAAAAATTATTCGAAATAAAATGGGGAAACGGTGTAAAAGTGAAACAGTTCCACTTCAAGAAGGCCTAGATACTCAGTAGATGGTTTCTGTTCGCTTTCTATCATTCAGTCCCCCATAACATCTGGAAATATTTGTCAGTAAGCAGCCAGTACAAGTGAGCAATATACCAGCTTTTCCACTCGCTACGGTCGTTCTCACTCCCCTTCCCCAACCTTCCCAATCCCATTCCTTCCCACCATGACTGTGTTTGTGCATTGCACATAAAGGCCGAAATTGCCTATAACACAGGTCATTCTGTAAAAAAAAAAAATTAAGTGAAGATTTCGTACTCCATATGCTGCTATACAACCCCATACCATCACATTCCCGCCGCCGTGTTTCACTGTTTTGATGATATTATTTTCTTGCAACCCTTTGTTTGGTTTTCGCCATATGTTTTGTGCGCCGTCTGATCCAAATAGGTTAAGCTTTGATTCGTCATTGAATATCACGCTATTCCAAAATGATTCCGACTGATTAACATGGAGTTTGGCGAGCTCCAGCCTCTTTTTCTTATTCACAGCCGAAATGAACGGCTTACGCCGAGGAACTCGTCCATGATAACCAGCTTTATTTAAGGTATTCCGTATTGTTTGGGGATCAAAGTTTTCTTTAAACTTTTTCTGCATATCATGGCGTAATTCAACAGCCGAAATCTTTGGATTTTTAGCCATTGCAGATACTACAATCCGCTCCTGGCCCATTGTAATTATACTCTAGATGGAATCTGAGAGTATTATAAGTTCGCTCTAAGGTTTGTAACGCCAAGAAATAAGGCTCGGAGAAAAAAATGAATGATACAGAAGTTAATATTATCACTCAAAAATCTCAAAACTGGATGTCCGTCCGTCCGTCCGTCATTCCGTCCGTCCGTCTGTCCGTCCGTCTGTCCGTCCGTCCGTCCGTCCGTCCGTGCGCTCTCTAGCTTGAGAACGCATTGAGCTAGAAAGTTCAAATTTTGTACACGTCGTTTTTGACAAAAAAGTAAGGTCAAGTTCGTGGACGGGCCAAATCGCTCCACCCCTTCTACCCCCTCCCATACAAAATGACACAATTACGCAATTTCACAATAAACGGATTTGCTCAAAAAGTATAAAAGTTATTGGCCTGAAATTCAGAATATATTACTTTTATGATAATATCAATCTATCGTATAAAAATTGTGTGTGTCCTCTCCCTCCTTCTACCACCTCCCATACAAACTGTACTTATCATGAATTACTCTAAGCCAATTTCCTCAGTGCTTATAAAATTCAGCGGGCTGAAATTGTGCACCAAATATTTATTTAAAATTGTTAGTAAGGTCAAAAAAAATGAGGTGATTAGCTTCACCCCTTCTACCCCCTCCCATACAAAATGACACAATTTTGCAATTTGACAATAAATGGATTTACTCAAAAAGCATAAAAGCTATTGGTCTCAATTTTGGTATATGTTAATTTTTTTAATGATTTAAATCTACAGTACAAAAATTATTTGCTTCCTCCCTTTCCTTCCTCCCCCTCTCATACAAACTACACTTTTTCCTGAAATGCTCTAAGCCGATTTTCTCAGAACATATAACATTTGTTGAGCACATATTTTGTAATAAACATTTAATTCATATTATTACTAAGATGAGAAAAAAAATATTTGATTTGCTTCACTACTTCTACCACCTCCCATACAATATGACACAGTTTCACAACTTCACAAAAAATCGATTTTCTTGAAAAGTATGAATGGCACTAGTCTGAAATTTAAGAGATGTCAATTTTATAATATTCCTAGTTATTTCTGAAAAAATCATTAAAATTCCCCCACTCTTTCTACCACCTCCCATACAAACTGCACATTTTCACTTAAATCAAACTCACTAATTTTCTCAGTTCCCATTCAGTTTTTGGAGTAAGCATTTTGTATAAAACATTTTCATAGCTACTTTAGCATGATGTCGAAAAAATTAGTTCAATGCTATCATCCCTTCTAACACTCCCCATACAAAATTTCTTGGGATCACAAAAAATTCTATTTCATCTAGAGTATCGTAAGATTGCGCTTTACGCGTAATCGTAGCCCTGTTATGTTTTTTTTTTGTCGTCCAGCAGAGCTGCTGTCACGCTCTAAGTTTCCAGTACTTATGTTATGCTTTATAATGTTTCGTATACTTGAATATGATCTCTACACTATGTGACGAAAATGTTTTTCGGTAGTGGCCGCGCCAAGTTCAAATTTGAAATTTCAAATTCGAAAGTGGCTAAAGACCTGACGACGAGGTTATCAGGCAATGCCACCAAAATAAAAGAAAGAAATAAGACCGGCGGAATGGTCTTTCGACGGTGAAGCGAGGGCACTTGGGAAGTCAACTGATGAAGTGATCGAAAGCGAAAAAAACAAGTGATAGTGCAAGTATTTTTTTGAGTGACTGATCGTGCATCGTCCCGACCACGGGTAAGTTTAACACATTCTATAGCATTTTTCTTTCGTTTTTTTTTCTTTCTTTCTCGTGTGAATCTAAGAAGAGCATGAGTGAGTAGATCGGCTAACATCCGCGGGAGGGCCGATCCTTAGATTACTCTTCCACACGATTCGGCTAGAGGCATGTGCAGCGCGTAGGATGGATTTGCGTGTTCCCGGGACTTCTCACCCCCACGCACCTGAGCGGCCGGCGAAAATCGCACTGACCCTCCCCCCAGATCATTACAGACTATATTGCCAATATCGCGATAAGATTTATGATATTCGTGAAGATTAATTATAATTTTATGGACATCTACCGGAATTTCCGTATGACTGCCCATTTTGTTCATCCTATCACGAAATAAAGATCAATGCTAACTCAAACCCTCTGATAATTGGAAAACTGTGCAACACTTACATATGTACAAAACATGTATATAGCAAAGAACATTAAAAGATTACCGTTATATTAGCAAAAACATGACACATAGAAGAAGTGTGCCTAAACTTTTTTGATGTTTTTTTTTTGTCATTTTCTTTTCTTTATCTTATACTTAAAGTTGTGTACGAAGTATCGTGACAGTTTTTGTGGGTTTTTTTCTGGAAATGAACTAATGATACTAACTACACCAAAAAAATTTGTCGGGATAGTTATTACTACGAATTTTAGCACACGTTTTCGCAAAAACGTTGCCTATGCCTAAACTTTTTTGATTCACTGTAGATATCCTTGCAAGATCTCTGGTTACTGTTCGCTTTCTATCATTCTGTCCCCCATAATACCTGCAAATATTTGTCTGTAAGCAGCCAGTACAACTGAGCAATATACCAGCTTCTCCACTCGCTACGGTCGTTCTCACTCCCCTTCCCCAACCTTCCCAATCCCATTCCTTCCCTCCATGACTGGTGTTTGTGCATTGCACATAAAGGCCGAAATTGCCTATAACACAAGTCATTCTGTAAAAAAAAAAAAGAGGTATTTGTAAATCTTGACGGAAGTTGGGCTACGTATTAATGAAAACAAACCAAAAATTATTTATTTATTTATTTATTTACGGACTAAAGTCCAATAACATAGTTTGAAAAAAGAAAACAAGAAAAATATTAATTCTAATATAAAAAATGAACGTAATAAAAAATTGATTATGAATGGAAAATAGATAAAAAAAAAGAATGAAACGGGACATAAATAATGATGTTATAATATAATATTGTAATATACGCTTGAAAAACGAACTTTTGCCATTATGATAAATGATAAGTTAGAAAATATTTTTTTATTATTTCTTTAATTGATTATATTATATTTGTATTCGCTATTTGAAATGACCATAAATAAATATCTTCAGAGAAGGGATATTTGTGTTAAACAAGTCAATATCAGAGATATTGTTGCCAAGTTGATGTAGTCTTGCTATTGGAGAATTAGAGCTGAAATTTGTTCTGTAAAACTCAATATGAAACAAGTCAAATGATCTAGTTACTCTGGTAGGAATGTGTAAATTAATTTCACATAAGAGATCTGGAGCATTTATATTACTATTCACGATATTATATAGAAAAGCGGCATCGTTAAAAATTCTTCTAGATTCTAATGACGAAATATTCAGAAACTCCATCAATTCAGAATATATAATATTACCAGAATTTATTCCCATTTTATAACCAATTAAGAATTTGTGATGTATAGTCTCAATGGCATCGACATAGAATCTATAGTACGGATTCCATAAGGTGGAAATGTATTCCAGTTTGCTTCTGACAAGCGAAAAGTATAATATTCTTAGGGTACCAATCTTGAAGCATTTTGAATTTCTAATAATGAAACCAAGCATTCTTCGTGCAACTGCTATAATATTATTAATGTGAGGTATGAAACTAAGTGAAGTATCGAAAGTAATACCTAAGTCTCGCACAGTTTGCACTTCCTTCACTGGAACTTTGTTGATGTAATAAATATTACTTAAAGGTAATTTGGATCGGTTGAAGCAGATATAATAGCATTTATCAATATTAACTTCAATACAATTACTTTTACAGTAATTATAAAAACTATCTAAATTATTTTGTAAAGTAGTAATATCAGCTGCTGGTGTAATAGTTTTAAAGATTTTACAATCATCTGCAAATAGTAAAAATTGAACGTCATGAAATACACATTCAATATCATTAATAAAAAGCGAAAACAATATAGGTCCAAGGTGAGATCCTTGTGGAACACCGGACGTTGGATAAAACGGTTCAATTTACCATTAAATTTAACTACAAGCGAACGGAAGTGATTATAGTCATCAATCCAGCTCTGAAGCGGCCCATCGAAACCAGTAACTCTCAGTTTGGCTGTCAAAAGGTCAATATTGACTTTATCAAAGGCTTTCGCAAAATCGGTATAAATGGCATGAACTTGATGTGAAGAATCGAGTGACTTATTGATAAAGTTATGGTAGCTTATAAGATTAGTACTAGTTGATTTATTCTTACAAAAGCCATGCTGGTTGGGAATAATTAATGAACTAAAAGAAGGAGTGATAAAATCACAAAGCAAACTCTCGAGAATCTTAGGTATAACTGATTGGATACAAATAGGACGATAGTTTAAAATATTAGATTTGTCGCCAGACTTGAAAATTGGAATTACATAACTTGTTTTCCATACATGAGGGAATTTTCCAGAAGACAGAGATTTATTAAAAATAAATAGTAATGGTAAAGCTAAACTTTGAGCACATTTTTTTAAGAGAATTGGTGGAAGACCATCAGGGCCAGCATGATGTGTCTAGACCAGACAATTTATTAAGAAGTAATGCACATGTAACATGATATTTAGATGCATGAAATATTGAATTATAGGAAGAAGAGTAACTAAATGGAGTAGTTGTGTTGTTATAGATTTTGGAAAAGTTTGAGGCGAATAGGTTAGCAATAATACTATAATCACTACTATGATCATCACCTAAATACATAGTTGATGGTAACGAGTTTTCTTTTCTGAAAGTATTAATATACTTCCAAAAGTATTTACTGTTCTCTGGAATTTGTTGTTCAATCGTTCGCGTATAATTTTTCAAATCAATTCGAAGTCGTGTTTTGCACTTCGCTCTTAACACAGAGAAACAATTATAGTCAATTAAAGATCCAGACTGTTTGAAGGAAAGATGTGCAATTTTTTTCTCACTAATAAAATTTTTTAATTCCGTTGAATACCAAATAGGGTAAAAAGACGATTTCAAGTGTATAGTAGGAACATTATTGGCTACAATTTCATTTAAATGTAAATAAAAATTATCAACTGCTTCATCTAGTGGCTTACCATTTAGTATAGCTAACCAATTAAAATTATAAATATCGGCATTAAGTGAGTCAAAATTAGCCATTTTAAAATTATAAATTAACGAAGGCGAAGCTGTTGTTGAAAATTTTTGAAATGAATTCAATATAATTTCAAAACTAATAGCAGGATGATAAGCATCTAGAGGAAGCATAGGTAAAGTATCTTCAGTAACTGCAATATAATTCAAGGTAGAAAACACTAAATCTAAACATTTTCCTTTATAATTACGAATATAGTTAAATTGTTTAAAATTAAGAAACGAGAAATGTTCAATTAGAATATTACTTGAAATACATGAATTCGGGACAAACCATGATGAGACATCCCAGTTGGTATCGGGTAGGTTATAGTTACCAATCACTATGAAATCAGCATCCATGTGCTTGGAAGCACAATTAGTTACATCAAGTGCGTGTTTTTCGTATATTTCGGAAGATGATCTCAGTGGTATATAAACAGCTGTTATTACGAATTTTGATGAATTTGTTTGGACGAGAACAAATATTTGCTCAACACATGCATTTAGAGTAGGGATAACTTTAGAAGATTACTCATTTTTTACAGCAATAAGTACACCTCCCATTCTTTCTTTATCTGATGAAAGTGAATTCCGGTCACGGCGATATACAGTGTAATTTGCGAATCCTAGTTCGAAAGAATAATAATCATTGTTGAGTCCAGTTTCAGTGAAAATTATAATATCAGCTGTTTGCAAGGTTATAGATTCCCGTAAAAGATGAAGCTTAGTACGAAGACCACGAACATTTTGATAATAAACACTAATACTGTTTTTTAGTTTTTTGTATGCCGTGGTTGTACGATTCTTGGAGTTCCATTAATATATCTGATTATAGATTCCGGCTTAGATTTTCTTAACTCGTCAAGTTGATTACGAAGGTACTTTAAAATTTTCTTTGATGAAGAGTCAGATCTTGAACAATATTTATGTTATTCTGTTTAAGATAATCTCTTGATGAGTTTGTTCGCTTTAACTTCAGAATATTAAAAGCGGTTTCTGGGTTGATTGTAATCAATTTTATGGGTCCATGCAAGTCCGATTTCGGTTGACCGAGCCTTAAAGTTTTGAAATTATTCATTGAATTCACAGGCACATTTATGTTTTTGAGGATCTCAATGACAGCTGCAGTGTCATTCAGTTCAGATTCGGGAATGTCATGAATTAATACATTTGCTGACCTTTTTCTGCGATCTTCCATCTCCGAGGCGACGTCATCAATAAAAACTGGTGAAGGAGTAGAAACTGGATCACGTTGTTCAATACTTTCAAGCCTTCGTTGCAAGTTCACCGATAATTCCAAGGCATCAGCAAGCCGTGACTCGAATCCATTTACAAGTTCCTCCAACCGCTGCTCAACTTTCAGCTGGAAATCACTGAACCTTAGGTCCAGGTCACTTCGTAAGCCATCGATCTTCTTGTCAAGAGATGTGAGACGAAGAGAAAAATCCTTTTTCATGATTTCCAGCATCTTTAAGATGTCCGCCAGAGATTTTTGCCCAACTTCTGCCGCTGAGACCGCCGCACAGAGGGGTATTTAGTATAAAAAGCTGGCCAAAAGTCCAGTTCCCAATTTCAATATTTTACATACCTGATCATTTTAAACAATAGCCAAGGGATGGGCTCATCTACTTATGACGTTTTTTTTAAATTGTTCGAACAATAAATGTGTCTACCGTAGGCGTTAATTCATTTAAATTAGGGGTAGATGAACATTTTTTTTTCAACGTCTATAAAAGCGTGTTGCATATTTCAAAGGATTTAGTTAACTGAAGTTTATTACTGTATTCGTTAGATATGGATTCTCATGCTGAAGGTACGTAGACAATTTTACATATAATTTCAAATTCCATACTGCTAAGGATTTCGTTTTTTTTCTGTTAAAAGTAACGTAAAAAAAAAATTTAATTTTTTATTTTTTTTTACAAATAAAAGATTTTTAGTAATACTTCCAAACTTTGCCAAGCAAGAAAACTTCTTGAATCATGAAATTAGATTTGTCATCTATGATAATCAATCAAAACTTTTGTCCAAAATACTCCATTTGCTTGTATATGTTGTTTCAAAAAAAACTTGTCACGTGCTTATAATTTCAAATTTTTGCAAGCATCAATAAAAGAGAAATGTTTTGTTAACAACTTCAACAGGAAAATGGATAGAAATTACCCGAAAGACATTGTTCGATATAATCAAGGAATCCCATCGCAGAAAATTTGATGAGAAATTGGAATATTTGGAGAAACATCTGATTGTCTTCACCAAATGCTCCGAGGGAAACTATAAGGATTTGAGACGCCAGCTTTCACATTTTAAATCACAATTCAGACTTCGTTGGTCTACTACTCGAAGTACGGAACCAGTTTTTGTCAAAAAAAAACCGTGAATGGTTAGCAGGTTCAATTAAAATACCTACCTTCGTAGAAGTGAAAAGTGGTTATCCAGCGAAGCTATTTCAGGAATCAAGAGAGCGAACTAAAAGACGGAAAACGGAAGACTTAAGGACTAACAAAACAACAGGAGAGCTTAGTTATGCGACTAAGATGAGCTTAAGAAATTTAGATCAAGCGGATGCGTTTAGTTTTATTAAAGATATTACTAATACCTCTCCAACTCAAGCTAAAAAATAAGAAAATGCTTAAAAAAACCAGAAGAGCATAAACAGCTTTCTCCGACACAGGCTTTGTTCATATTTGTTGAAGCCGATTTCACACGAAGACAGTACGATATAGTAAGACAATCTGACAAATCTAGATTTCCATGCTATTCTGTCCTGCAAAAGGCTAAAAGTGAATGCTGCCCACCGCGGCAATCATACAGAGTAACATCCACTTGCGTTGAATTAGATTTACAACCATTATTATTATTATTGTACTTGTTAAGACGATAATTAAAAATGACAGTTTGCTCAAATATTGAGAAAAAGCGAACTTCAAATTTATTTTGCTGTTTTCGTCTAAATTAAAATATTATTAGTTTTTAACCTATTTAAATTCACAAATTTACGCACCTTAACAAATTGAGGTTACATCGAGAAAAGAAGAAAAAGGAATATTCTTGGGTGCGTTTACAATGTTTCTTTTTGGAATTTTATAAAGTGCGTTTAATGTTTTAGACTTAACGAGGTTTAATTTGGAAACGGCCGTAACAGTACTGGTAAACGTTTGTCCATATGTTTATCTGAAGTTGTGAAGAGTTTGACGAAGAAAGAAAGGGAAAATCTTCAACTAATATCGAAATGGGGATGTGACTGCGCTCAGCAACGCCAGTATAAACAAAGGTTTGAAAATGATTCTGAAAGTGACGCAAATATCTTTCAAAGTTCCTTTTTTACTTGCAACTTCTGTCAGATATTGATGGCCAGAGGTGGTTTGGCAAAATCCGACACCTTCATCGCCGCGATACTGTCGGTCAATCCGCATAAGATTCATCTATGGGACAACTGATATTGCAAATGAAGAGGTTGGATATATGGAGAGACAATCAACTCACTTCAGAAAATCTTAATACAAACTTATAGTGGATCTGTTATTGTGGAACGTAAACTGCTATTTACTATGATTGATGGCAAAGTGTGTAATGCCGTCATTTTCGGCAATACAGACTCGGTTTTTTCAGGAAGTTCACCCGAGAAGCGTGTAACCAGGACATCGTAAACAGGCTGTTATTACCCAAAAAAGAATACAAATCCTCTTTCAAAGGAAACCATCGAACTGTTACTACCTGCGGAAATTCCTCACACCATTCAATGTGACATTAACGCCCTCAGTGATGAAGAATAACAGTTATATATACAGGGTGTTTGGTACTCCGTGCATAACCTTGTAAGGGGTTATTCCTGGATATATTTTGAGCAAAAAATTGTTCTACGGAGATGGTCAATTTTCAATATCCACGGAGATACAGGGTGATCAAGAAAAGTCCTTCGGACCTGTACCCTCACTCACTCAAAACGCTATATCTTGAAAACTAATAATCACAATTCAAAGTGTTATAGCTTGTTTTTTAGGGAATCAAATTACCTTTCATTTGCTGTAATAGTCCGCATTGTAACTGTATCCAATTCTGAGATATTTGCTTCAGAAAACAAATTTTTGACACTTTGACCCTCAAAATTCTAGGATCAATGTAGTTTTTCTCTAAAAAACCCATTATAAAAATGTCATTTTAATGTTGTTTTCTTATGTGCCATATTATTGCCTACAAAAGACGCATACACTTGCATTGCATAAGTTTTATAGTTTAGAAGAAATTATCATTCAAATAATGTAGCACTTTTGTCAAAAAAGCAAGAATAGGTTGATCAACACTCTCCGCTTGAACTAAAAGAACTTAAGAATGGTTTTTATAGTTTATTTCAAATTTCCTTAATTACAACAAATGTTCAAAATGGCCACCTTCATTTTGAATGCACACTAAAGCTCGTTTTGCCAGTGTTCTCTTTGTGTTCATACTCCTCAACTGCTGCCTTACTTCTGTTGCTGCCGCATCGATTCTGGTGTTTAGATCCTGCAACGTTACTACTTCTGTTGCGTAGACAAGGTCCTTCATCCGTCCCCATACAAAGAAATCCATAATAGTTAAATCAGGAGATCTTGCAGGCCAGTGTATCGGTCCATTTCTACCGATCCAGCGATTGCTATAATTGGAATTTAACCAATCTGTGATTTGTCGGCCGTAATGAGCTGGAGCACCATCGTGTTGGTAAAACATGGAAGCCAATCGTTGCAGTGGCACATCATCCAATAACTCTTGAAGATCATTTGTCAAAAACTGCAAGTAATTGGAACTATTTAGGGTAGGCGGAAGCCTAATAGGACCAATAAAATCGTTGCCAATCACACCTGCCCATAAATTGACACTGAATCTGTGCTGAAATTATGCCTCTCTTCTTGTATGTGTTGCTCTCAGCCCATGTGTGTAAGTTGTGGAAGTTTGTGATACCGTCCCTGGTGAATTGGGACTCATCAGTCCAAAGAATGTTGTTCATAAAATTCTCGTCACCTAGTTGTCGTTCAAGGAGCCAATTGCAAAACTCCATCCTTTTGGGCAAATCAATGGGTACCAACTCCTGCACTGGTGTGTGGTGGTAGGAATGCAACCGCTCTGCTTTGAGGACACTCAAAACTTTCCACGTAGAGACGTTTAACTGCAATGCCAAGCGTCGGACAGCGTCGTTGTGTTGAAACTCATTTTAATTTAATTCATTTCCTCGATAATTTAAATACTACTTAAACGACATTCATCGATAATTTAAATAGTAATTAAAGGACACAAAGAATATTTCAGTTTAACAGCATTTCAGGTAGTTTTTTTAGAACGAGGGTTGGTTTATGGCATATTTTATTTTTAAGCCTTATGTATTTTCGCTTATTACCTGGAAAACGGGAAAACCTAAGTCATAAGTATGTACGCATCTTTTGTAGGCAATAATATGGCACATAAAACAACAACATTAAAATGACATTTTTATAATGCGTTTTTTTGAGAAAAACTACATTGATCACAGAATTTTGAGGGTCAAAGTATCAAAAATTTGTGGTCTGAAGCAAATACCTCAGGATTGGGTACAGGTACAATACGGACTATTACACTAAATGAAAGATAATTTGCTTCCTTAAAAAACAAGCTATAACACTTTGAAATGCGATTATTGGTTTTCAAGATATAGCGTTTTGAGTGAGTGAGGGTACAGGTCCGAAGGACTTTTCTTAATCACCCTGTATCTCCGTGGATATTGAAAATTGGCCATCTCCGTAGAACAATTTTTTGCTCGAAATATATCCAGGAATAACCCCTTACAAGGTTATGCACGGAGTACCAAACACCCTGTATAGAGAAATTAGTAGTTCGGAATATGAGTGGAGCTATTCTTCGGAATATGGAAACTACCCTAGTAACCAATAAAAATTATTTCTGGAAAAAACTGTTTTGATTTCTTTAAAATCTTGTAAACCCTCATTAAACTGATAAAAAAAGATAACTTCTACACAAAAGAGACAAAAAAAAATCATAAAATAATTTTGGCCAACTTTTTATATGAAATACCCCTATGTGCGCCGGCGAAGATTTTGGGGCCACTCGGGAACGCAAGTCACGATCACACTCAGACATTATTGCTTAAAATTCGAAATTGATAGACAAAAACTACGAAATTATGATCAACAAAGCAAAACTAACTAACTATAAACTACTAAATTTATAAAATTTATTTAGATGAGAAAAACTAAACGTCATTCAGTTATCAGGCTATTTTAATCATCATGACACAAACTAGGAAAAGGAAGCCAATCAGACAAAATATTACAGTAGGAGACAATAACCTAGAAGAGGTAGACAACTTTGTATACCTAGGGGCAAACCTATCGAAGGTTGGAAGCGAACCCATCGAAATTAAAACAAGGATTATGATAGCAAATAATACGTATTATTCGGTACTGCCAATAATCAAAAACAAGAACGTACACAGGAAAGCTAAACTAAAAATATATAATAATAATAATAATAATATTCGTTTATTCATCAACTGCCTGATTACTACAAATAATACAAAAAAAATAAAAATAAATTTAATACAACTTAACTATAAAACAATGAAAATCAAAATAGCTAGTTAGAAGTCAATAAACAAAATAAAAATAAGACAACAACATAATAAAAAATAATAAATAAACAATATAAAAACTAAAAGAAGAAACAAAAATAATAAAAGAAAAACAAGATAATATAACAAATAAACAATAATGTAAAATAAAAACATAACAGGGCTACGATTGCGCGTAAAGCGCAATCTTAAGATACTCTAGATGAAATAGAATTTTTTGTGATCCCAAGAAATTTCGCATGGGAAGTATTAGAAGGGATGACAGCATTGAACTAATTTTTCCCCATCATGCTAAAGTAGCTATAAAAATGTTTTGTACAAAATGCTTACTCCAAAAATTGAATGGGAACTGAAAAAATTAGTGAGTTAGATTTAGTGAAAATGTGCAGTTTGTATGGGAGGTGGTAGAAAGAGTGGGGCGATTAGAGTGATTTTTTTCAGAAATAACTAGGAATATTGTAAAATTGACATCCCTGAAATTTCAGACTAGTGCCATTTATACTTTTCAAGAAAATCGATTTTTTGTGAAGTTGTGAAACTGTGTCATATTGTATGGGAGGGGGTAGAAGCAGTGAAGCTAATCAAATATTTTTTTCTGATGTTAGTGCTAATACTAATTAAGTATTTATTACAAAATATGAGCTCAATAAATGTTATATGTTCTGAGAAAATCGTCTTAGAGCATTTCATGAAAAAGTGTAGTTTGTATGGGAGGGGGTGGAAGGAGAGGGAGGAAGCAAATAATTTTTCTACTGTAAATTAAAATTACTATGAAAATAACATATCCGAAAATTCAGACTAATAGCTTTTATACTTTTCGAGTAAATCCGTTTATTGTCAAATTACGAAATTGTGTCATTTTGTTTGGGAGGGGGTAGAAGGGGTGAAGCTAATAGTCTAAATTTTTTTGGGCTTACTAACAATTTCAAATAAATATTTGGTGCACAATTTCAGCTCTCTAAATTGTATACGCAATGAGTAAATTGGCTTAGAGTAATTCATGACAAGTACAGTTTGTATGGGAGGTGGTAGAAGGAGGGGGAGGATACGCATAATTTTCGTGCGGTAGGTTGATATTATCATAAAAGTAACATATTCCAAATTTCAGGCCAATAGCTTTTATACTTTTCGTGCAAATCCGTTTATTGTCAAATTGCGCAATTGTGTCATTTTGTATGGGAGGGGGTAGAAGGGGTGGAGCGATTTGGCCCGTTCACGAACTTGACCTTACTTTTTTGTCAAAAACGACGTGTACAAAATTTGAACTATCTAGCTCAACGCGTTCTCAAGCTAGAGCGCGCACAGACGGACGGACGGACGGACGGACATCCGGTTTTGAGATTTTTGAGTGATAATATTAATTTCTGTATTCATCATTTTTTTCTCCGAGCCTTATTTCTTGGCGTTACAAACTTTAGAGCAAACTTATAATACTCTCAGATTCCATCTAGAGTATAAAGATACAATAAAATTTTATTCAACGTCAAGAGAGCTGATTTTTTACCTGGGTGGGGGTCATGTTAAAATCCAACTGTGAGAAGTGTTGATTGAAAAGCCTGAGCATAGATGAAATTGGTTCATGAAAACCATAATTGGTGCGATGCAGTGGGACTCTGCAAAATTCGTTATTTCTCAAGGCACGGTACGGAACATTAAAATTAATCGAAGACAACAATTGGTCAGAGTCGATAACTCCCGTTATCACTTTAAAAGCGAAAACCACTCTTGCGTGCTCACGTCTGTTCTCCAACGAGTCCAACGAAAGAAGATTCAATCGATCAATATAAGATGGAAGCCTAAGCGGATCTGACCACGGAAGGCCACGAAGGGCAAACCTTAAGAAATTACGCTGCACAGATTCGACTCTAGCTACGTGAACAGAATAAAATGGAGACCAGACAGGGCTCGCATACTCCAAAACAGAACGGACAAAGGCACAGTACAAAATTTTAGTAACGAATGGATCATTGAACTCCTTGGATCTTCTTTTGACAAAACCAAGTATAGCGCTAGCTTTACTGGCAATATGATCAACGTGGTCGTCGAAGGTGAAAGTGCTATTAAATAAAACCCCCAAATCACGTACTTTATCAGAACGAAGTAGAGCGGTTCCATCTACAACATAGTCAAATAGAATCGGTTTTCTTATTTTAAAATACGAGACAATAGTGCACTTACTAATATTAAGAGGTAAGTTATTTAGCACACACCAGCTATAAAAACTCGTAAGGTCACTCTGCAAAGTTATGCAATCATTGTGATTAGAAATAATTTTATAAATCTTTGCATCGTCAGCATAGAGAAGAATATTCGAGTCAACAATAAATGCACTCACGTCATTAATAAACAACAAAAATAACAGTGGCCCAAGATGACTACCTTGAGGAACACCGGAAATATTGTAAATCTCAGAAGACAAGGCACCACGGAATAGCACTTTTTGAACACGATTAGAAAGATATGACTTAATCCATGAAACGAAATGCACAGGAAAACCAAGCAAGTTAAGCTTGTGCACAAGAATAAGGTGATCAATTTTGTCAAATGCCTTACTGAAGTCTGTATAAATGCAGTCAACCTGCTGCCCTTTCTCGAGAGCGGAAAGACAGTAGTTAGAAAATTGCATCAAATTAGTAACGGTGGATCTGCCTTTCACAAAGCCATGCTGAAACGATCCCAAAATCGACTTCGAATGGAAGTACAAAACATCACAAACAATTGACTCAAACAATTTAGCAACACAAGGAAGAATGGCAATTGGCCTGTAATTGCTTACAGAATCGCGCTTGCCAGATTTATGTATAGGTGTTATAGTAGAGAATTTCCATAATAAGGGAAAAATACCGGATCGAAGGGACAAATTAAATAGATAGCCGAGAATAGGTAAAAAAGATAAAGAACACCTCTTAATTACAGACGCAGGAATACCATCAGGCCCGCAAGAGAAATTATCGGCAATGTCCTCAATGTATTTCAAAATGGTTTCATCATCAATAAAGAGATCTTTTGGCACTAAGGAAGTAGAAGGGAACTTTGCCAAGTACTGAAAATCATTGAAGTCAGTTACTGAGGGACTATTGGAGAAAGCAGTGCGAAAATGGTTACCAAATAAATTGCTGATCACAAAAGGATTAGTGCTTACCATATCATTCAGAGACATACTAGTTGGATAGCCGTCAGAGTTTCTTTTTGAATTGACATATTTCCAAAATTGCTTAGGTTTGTCTTTTAATGACAATTTAACATTCTGTAGATATAGGGAATAAGCAGCACGGTATTCGGAATTAAAGGAGTCCCTGAGGTTGCAGTACAGCAGAAGGTCCGAGTTACTTCTTGAGTGGCAATACACTTTCCAAGCTTTCGTTTTCAGATTTTTTAGATGAAGTAAGCCATCGTCAAGCCAGGGAAACCTGTTGGAAGGATTCGAGCGAGAGACAGGTATGCAACGCATGAAGCACCCATATAAAATCGAATAAAAATTAGAAGTCGCCATATTAACATCAGGCTCATCAAGTACAGACGACCAGTCACAGTTAGATATGTCAGAGTTTAAGGCATCAAAATCAGCTTTAGCGAAGTTAAAATAAGTATTAAAAATACATTTAGAATCTGTAAAATTTGAATGAAAATTAAAATCAATTTGAAGTGCTAAATGAATAGGTAATTCAGGCAGTAGAGGGCTGTGGCAGCGAGCAACGGACGTAAAGTTAGCATCGGTCGAAAAAACAAGATCCAAATATCTGCCGTAAGCATTTGGAATAGGACACACTTGTAGAAGTCCAGTTGATAGCATGTCGTCCAAAAATTGAATTTCATGACGAGGACATGAAGAATACGAAGGCAATAAATAGTCGTCGTCATCGGAACGTATCCAGTCTATAAGAGGCAAGTTGAAGTCACCAAGAATCAGAAGTTCATCGGACGGTTGAAGAATACTAAGGAGGGTATCCATTGCGTAGTAAACCGATTCGTAAGTAGACGCTGGTGATGGAGACGGAATGTAAATAGTGACAACATATAATTTTCTGTCACCCAGAGAAATAGCAACACATAATAGCTCAATATTCTCTGCACCAGGAACATCGAATAAAGTTGCAGAAAATTCACGACGGACGGCGCATATAACTCCACCACCTACAGGAGCATCAAGCCTGTCATGATGACGATCTCGACGAAACACCTCGAAGTCACGGGGGAAAAGCTCGGCATTAGTGAACTGGACGGACAACCAGGTCTCAGTAATGCTAACTATATCGAACGAGCACGCAGTGGCGGCGACATGTAGCTCCTGCGTTTTTGTACGAAGTCCGCTTACGTTGCTATAGGAGATTGACACCGAGCGAGTCCGTTTTTTGGCGAAGTGCGTTGAAGCGATGAGCGAGCCAACCGCTTACGAGGAAGGAATTCTCGGACGATAGCGGACTTAGGCCAAAAGCTTGAAGAGCCAACAAGCATAAAAAAAGACTCCGGTAAAGTGACCTTAAATGAGGAAACTCTAGCAATACCCTCACGAGAAGCAGGCATAATCTTCCGGCATGACACGAGATCAGGCGATATCGGAGCATTCATGCAATGTAGAATTCTGAGCACATTCTCCCTGATGTCTTCTTCAGAAGTATCAGGAGCGAGGCGCGATACAAACAGTACTTTCGGTTGCACGGCAGCCCGTAAAGTGCAGTGAAAGTTGATTGCAGAGGTTGTAGGTGAAAGCAAATTTGTAGGTTGATCCTCCACTTTCTCAGCAACAGCATTCGTAGTCAGCGTAACTTTTTTGGGTGGTAACGCCAGTGAGTCTGTTAGAACTTTGGCGTTAGCAGTAACAGCATGCGAATTCTTTTTACCCCTAGGCCGCAATTGAATTTTAGATGATTGCGGCGTAATGTGTGAGTCCAGAACTACTGGTTCAGCTACAGCACTTAAGACTGGCGATCCAGCAGATGGTGTTAACGCCGGAATGCAGACTTGATCGATGTCACTCAAAGCACGATCAAATTTACGTTGAAGCGACACAAATTCTTTATGTAAAGTCTGCACCACTGATTTCGTCTTCAATATTTTGGCAGCATACGATGATGATGATACCGGTCTACAAGTCGCACAAAACCAGTATAGACCACTATTGGATTTTAAAACAGAATCACCAACAACACCAGAGAGGCCGACACATTTGCTGTGGAATATTTTACCGCAGAAACCCGAACAGCAAATTAAGGGCGACTTATTTGATTTGTCCGCGCAAGACGGTAAATTACATTCCGCCATTATAAAAGTGAAGAATTACGCCAGAATTTTTGCAGAATCCAAAGACGAAGCGATCGATTGAAAAGGCTGTTAACATATATGACGCGTACTGTAGAATAACTCCGAAAATAATTTTTGTAGGTAGTTGTCTATGCTAACAATTCGAAAATTAGAACAGCTGATCAATGAAAACAAAACAAAATAAAATAAAATCGGCACCAAGCTGGCGGAGGACCAAGTCGACCCTTCGGAGTCCTGTGCCAGGAAAACGATACGTCTAGACAAAAGCACTCCACACACGCACAGCACACAAAAAAATATGGAACTTGCACGGCGAAAACGGCACGAATCACGAGGAATAGGTTTAAAAAAAACACAGAAATGACGAGGAGCGAAAAAATCCGACTACCGCAGTTGACAGTTTAACTGTTGAAAAAACAATTATAAGACCTGGACCTGGACAGCGAAACGTGGACATTAGCTCAGGTATCCGAAAAAGCACGTAACGCCTTTGAAAGAAAGATCCTCTCAGAAGAATCCTCGGATCCGTGAAGGAATACTCGATCTGGAGAATACGATAATCCAGAACTGTCAACCCTCATAAAATTTAAGAAACTGCAATGGGCACATGATTGTGGAGCAGATGGATCACGGAAGAATTCCCAAACGCACTCTAAAAGAGAAACATAATGGACAAAGACCGGTCAGAAAACTACGGAAAAATCACTGCTAAAATTTCCAAACTGGAGGACGCGGTCACTGAACCGTGATGGATGGAAGCGAAGTATTCAGGAGGCTTAAGTCCGATTTGGGTTGTAGCGCCATCGTAAGTAAGTTAGAGAGGTAACTCACAATAACGAAATTTCGGGACGCACAAAATTTTTAGTTCAGTCTAGCCATTAGACATATCCATGTCAACAAAAATTTTGACATTTTTGTTATGACTCCAACTTTAGATGACAATGCACAAACAAAAAAAATTAGTCAATCATGGACCCTGAAATTAAATTCAAAACTCATTCGCAATTAATATTGAATGAACAAATTTTTTTTTTATTTCACTTTTTTCATATATATTTTTCTTGTTTGTTTCTTGTCTATTTACATGATTTTTATTATTTATTTTTTTTTTTCGTCTCACTAATATATTTAAATCTTATCGCTTAAATACAAATTTATCATACATGAATCATATAGCGCCCTACACAAAATCAATTTCAATATCATTGAATCTTTTTAACTTTTTTGTTTTGTTTCTATTTTTATGTAAAGCAATTAAAAATAAAATAGTTTTTTTATATGTATATTATATAATTCAATAATATTTTTATAGTGCAATTTTATTTTATTTACTTCAATAAAATGTAAAAAAAATCACTTAAAAATTTACCGTTTTCCTAATATTATTAAATTGTTGTTGTTTTTTTCTATCATTATTCATAGTTATATTTATACTTGCAATATAATCGATAATAATAATTAATTATAATATTATGTATTTAATAATAGTTTTTTTTTTTATCAATGTGGACTTTTTTCTTATTTTATTGAAAAATGTTTTTTTTTCTTGTTTGTTTTGTTATTAAGTTCTTTAGCGATTTAGCTTTTGAATGGTTTTTTTTAAATATTTCATTATTCGTCAGTGTGTGTGTTTTTTTGCCTTGATATTAGTGTAGTATTAATTGCGGTAGTAAAATATGATTACAAGATTGCATTTTTCTTAATTGTTTCCTATTTCTGATAGGCATTTACAAAATAGCTTTACTTCTTTCTAAATAGTTTTATTTAATTGATTTTTACAAAAAAAAAAATAAATTAAATTAACAGCAATTGTAACACAAATAAAATTTTTTTTTCTATTTCTAAAATGAGAAATTGCGCTCTAGTTAAGTGTAAAATTGTGAAGAAAAAGAAATGATGAAAGAGAATTAAAAGAAGCATCCAATAAGCCGCATCGCACTCAAAGCACGCTACGATTTTATTTTTATAATTACTACGGCGTAGAGTAATGTAAATCATTAATTTTTTGCGATGCGGCTCAGTCGATGATTACCTTTACAAGAATTCATACTAAAAAACACAAAAAAAATAAAAATAATAATAACTCGACAGGTACTTGATTAGTGGAAGATTTTTATGATTTTTCTTAAAGAGGTGTTGGCTGAAATGTTCAATGAATACAAATAAAAAATAAAATAAATAACAGAAGGACAGAAACTATTTTTTTTATCACATTTATAGTGAGAAAACGAAAAATATTTTGATGCTGGTGAAATATAAAATTAAATTCTAATGGTTTCGACATTCTCTAAACCTGTGATTTACTGAAGAGAAATACAGAAAAAAAATCATAAGCTCCTTTAAAAAAAGCTAAGCGTGAATTTATTGAATAATTCAAGTAAAATTAAATTTAATATCCTTAGGGGCAGCCTACATCGAGCACGAACAAACGATTTTTTAAAGCGTTCTTTGCGGTACACTCTAAAATGCAAATCCCCTATGATTCCTAAAGAAAATTGCCTCAGTCCCCTTTTGTAGTTCGCAAAATCGGTCGATCGTACCTGAACTGAATTTTTGCATTTAATTTGCCTAATTTTTCATAAACTACGAAAATTTCCTGAAACGAATTTGTGTAAAAAATCAAGATGAACTATTATCTAGCTCCGAAGCAATGAACAAAGATTTAGGAGTACTTCGCAAAGTTCGTTCGTGTTTGATAATTAAACTGTACCTTCTAAACAAACATAACTTTTCAAACATTAATTTTGAATTTTTGAACAGAGTATCCTGAAGATAAATAAAATATTGGGCGTCATTTTTATATTATTCAATTGGCTTGGTAAAACTGAAAAGAACAACAGCCAGCTAGGTACCATTCTACATTTTTTTCGAATAATGCTCGAAAGGAATATCACAAATTTTAAATCAATCTTTAGGGTACTCTGCACATAATGTCTCTAATTTAATTTAAAATAATTTACAAAGAAATCAGATATTGCTTCATATACGGACAAACGGCTGGAATGTTCAGCAAATAATCAAAATTCTCCTAAAAAGCCGAATAGAAATTAAGAATCATGCAGAAATTCGAAATTTCGATTGTGTTTTTTTTTTCATTCCAATTCCTAATAACTAACTGATCTAGATTTGTTTAAACTAACAATCGCTTCGTTTCTAACCATTAATTTCAATCTCACTATCTACCGACCAACAGTATTTTTTCCGATCGTACGAATCAACATGCGCCATATCGTCACCGGTATCATCTTGTTGCGAAATCGATACGATATTATCGCTTGCATCATCGATACTATCATAGAAATGATCGGAATATGATAGATCTTCGTCGTCGTCTTCTTCTTCCTCCTCCGAATAGATGACCTTATTAACACGAAAGCTTGCCTTATTCTCGCTAACTTGCTGATAGTAGAACATTTGTTCGCTTTCATCGCTATTATTCGAAACAGATCGCGACAGTAGCGGTGGATATCGAACGATGCTCGTATTGTTCGAGTCGCCAGCGTTGATTTGTTCCCATGTCTTGACGATATTTCTAACCACATTAGACGGATTCAATATGACTTGCGAGTATTTTGAATTTTGAAATTGTTTTTCGCCGGGGCCTTTATCACTATCGTCAATACTACTGCTGCTTGGTGGTGTCGATATTGACGACGTTGTATCTGCATCACGATCCTGATCCATTCGGCTACTGCAAAGCAATTGCGGATGCTTATAGGCGAATTCTAGTTCGGTCGAATAATCGCACGGTGTATACGATGGTTTAAGGATAGCCGGTGGTGAGCTATTTCGAGCCATAAATTCGCGAATTAGTTCGCGTGACGGTATTGCCAATTTCGATTTTGTGTCTATCGATGATGGTGAAGAGGATGAGGAGGACAGTGTTGTGGTTGTTATTAGATTTGACGGTGTTGTTGGTAATTGCGGTGAAGGAGGAGGACCGTAACGGGATGTTAAACAGCCAATTTCTTGTACATCATAACTCCGGACTTTTCGTAAAATCTGTAAGGAATACACAAATTATTGTGTTCGGTTTTTTTCTTTTCTAATGTTTGATTGGTTTTTCAAATTCAAATATTTTTAATAATTTAATTTATGCCAAACAGAAAAAAATATTACTAGGTTTTTTTTTTGTACAGAAACATCATTCAACATGCTTTTGAATTAGAAAGTAAACCATTGATACAGTAATAGAGATAAGTGAGAAAAATAACACCTTTGCCTTAAAAACAAAAAAAAAATGAAATGCAAAAATTACTTAATTCAAGACAGTTAAATGTACAAGTCATTCGATAAAGTTCAACATAAAAATTGATTGATTTTTGTCAGCAAAACAAAATTGTAGAATTAAGAAATTTTCGAAAATCGTGTTCACTCCTGGAGCTTGAAAATATTTCGGTCTCATTATGATTAACAGATCATCACTCGATAATGCATTTTTAATATCTAAGTCAAAAATATCAGTGGAGTAAACTCGATTTAAGCACTTTTAGAAAAAAATCTTCGAAACCGCTCCACAAATATCACTGGTAAAAATCTATGAAAGCACCGTCCCACTAGAAAAAGTGTCGCTAGAGAAAGCGGTCACTGGAAAAAAAGTTATAAATAATGTCGAATTTCAAAGGAAAGATTTCCAGATCTCACACTGTTTTGCTGTTATTAATCGTAATGTTTCGATGTATATATGATAAGACAAAGTTTAATATAGATCTTAGCAAAGACCGAAACATCACGAATAATAAAATAGTGTTGGGTAGAACAAGAATTTTTGTCACAAGTTAGTATGAGGGACTCATTTGCAATTTGAGGCGGTACAATGTCCCATCTCAAATGTACCACTCAAGTGTATCGAATCACATGGCAGGTTTGCATACATACAATTTATCTTAGTGGCATACATACAATTTGTCTCTGAGGTGTGAATGTGAAATTGCGAATGAGGTAAAGACATAGTGCTAAAACTCTAAGCATTCTATGCACACGGCATGATACTGTGCTACAGTTTCACATATTCATACCTCATTTGAGTTGATACCTCTCAGCAAACATGGCGATATGAATGCAATAGCGAATCGATATCATACAAGCAAAATCGCCTACCACCCCAAAATCATATCATTATCAAATACGATAAAGGCTACTAGAGAAAAGGTTGACACTAATTCGTATGGCATCGACTCATCGCATTCTTGTCGAAGAAACTTATCGTTTCGACAGATTGCATTCTTATTGCATGTACAACAAGTACAGCCTGCGGTGTTTGAAGAACAATGTCCACCGTCATTTTCGTCTCTCTCCACCTTAATACCTCCACTTCCTCTTCCTATACCGACATAGCTGTGCATTGCATTAAAGGGTGACCCCCTAAGTTATACTCGGTGCTGTTAAAAAAAAAAAAGGTTGCATTCTTATTGCATTGCCTGTCGATTTGTCGAGGAATTATCATGAAGTCAATGAAAATGCGTAGATGATTCACATTTTATCGTTGAAGGCGATGATTTACAATAATTGTTGTTATTCGAAATTCTTGTCTTTTTATCGTCAACGTGATTTGGAAAAGTTCGCGAAATTATCGCCAAGTCAATAAAAGAGCAAGAACTCTTGCAATTTTATCGTTAGAGGCGATAATTTACTTTTGCCATATCTATCGCCACTGCGATTTATCGCGTGATTGTTTGCTGGGCTCATTTGAGGCGAGACAAATTTTATGTTTGCCACTATTGCGACACAACATCTCTCATCAGCTCTCCTGGTCATACTTAAATGCTATGTCATTGCCTTATTCGCTTTCACACAAATCCTCAGTCCCCATTTGCACGACTCTCTCAAAACTGTCTAATGAGTGGTACAAATTATGTACGCCAGCCATACAAATGTATGATTGTAATTCAAATGGAACAAAAACTGTGAAGTGGGACAAAAATATTTTTTGTACTGATGCGACGTTTTGACTTGCATGAATGGGATATATGTACCACCTCAGGTATGAGTAACCCAACACTATAATAAAACAGAGCTGTGTGAAATCCAGAAATCTAGCCTTTAATTTTAATTGTACTATGAAAACACTTGTTTCGGTCGTTCTCACTCCTCTTCCTCTACCTCTCTAATCCCATTCCAACCCTCCATGACTGTGTTTGTGCGTTGCACATAAAGGCCGAAATTGCCTATAACATAAGTCATTCTGTAAACAAAAAAAAAAGGTGTCGCACACAGCTTATTATCATCAGCTGAAAAATCAAAATGACGAGAGAATTAAGAAACGTGCACGTTTTCAATGACAGTGTTCCTTGCACACAAGGGTTTGGAAAAGTGACACCGAGACAAGAGCTAGAATATCGCATTTGATAAGATCAATTCGTTCAAGTCCTATAGGCTAAGACAGCAAAAGCTATTTGCGAGGAATAGCCTGAAGTCAACATTCGATGATTCAGGATTTACGCCGTACTTTGCTGATGACGAAACTCGTGTTTAGTCAAGCTTTAATGACAATCGTTCGGGAATGGGGATTGGGGGTTGGCGTGGCGATATCAAGGAGGTGACAATGATGCGGAAGTGCTTGTTGTCACAAACACGTTACCCTTTGGTAAGGCTGGAGGGAAGAGGGCTCAGGTATGCGAATGAAGTCAAATAGCTGGGCATCAAAGTTTCGGGGCGGTTGGGACTTAAGCCTCATCTACGAGACCTCAGGGAACGTCTCCTCACCAGTATGAAACAGATCCGCACGCATTGTGAGTGGGGCTTCCTCAGGCGTTCTGTTCGTGTCATATACGACGGTCTTTTCGTTGCTTGCGCAACGTATGGATCGGCGATATGGTACGAATCACTGATGACTGGTGAAGGCACCAACTCGATTAACTCGTCCCAAAGAGTAGTCTTGAGTGCATGTTTACCTGTCTCCACCGTGACCATACAGCTACTCATGGGTGCTCTGCCATTGGACTTGGAGGTGAAGCGTCGTGCTATCATCAAGGTTGGGAAGGGACTCCCATTGCTGGTTAACAATTGGTTAACTTCGGAAGAGGTTAGTGAGAGGAGCCTTCGTGAATATAAAGAACTCCTCGAACTTAAGGTCACGTCACTAAGGCAAGCCAGGTGAGATAGCAGTGACAAGGATAGGGTCACAGATCAATTCATTGCGGTCGCAAGCTTCGCGAGAGATAACCGAGATATTGACTTCTGTCTTAGTCTTGATTATCTTCTAACGGGCCACGGCGTTATGAATGAGTTTCTCCACAGTATTGGTCGGAGCGAATCGGAGGGATGTCGATGCGGAGCGCCGCTAGAGAGCTGTCTGCGAAAGTCCAAGATATGCAAACCTCAGACGGCATGAATGTTTTGAATGCCTTCGTGCATTCGCGCGCAAGGCATTTAAAAGAAGGACCGATGCTGGCCGATGAAAGGCATCGAAGATCAGGCCTGAAGTAGTTCAGAATAGGGTGGACGGAACTACATTTCCCCTATACGCAGGGCAGCGATAACGCTAGTTATCATATACCGGGTAAACGACCAAGGTCAATTCCGGTATAACCTTTGGGGACTACCGATCCCACGTTCCCGAAGCGGAGTGCTACCAGTCACGGGTTTGCAAAAGGACCTACACTGAGAGTAATTGTTCACAATTACGAAACCTGACCGGAGGCTTTCTGATACCATGGGTGTCGGGGAGCCCACGGAAGGTTCCTCCCGCCCCCGGCAATGAAAGATGGCCCTTCGGGGAGTATTGTGGTGGCTGTGGTTTATCGCCCACATCGCGGGCAGAGCACCTAGGAGTTCGGCGTGAAGTTACGTTTTCCAACCATGACTATAAGATTTGCAGGGATTTAGATAGGTCTCGCATCTAGCAGTATGAATGCCAAACTTGCATTTGATATAGACTACTACCTTCGGTGGCGTTAATGATTGTCGTCACAAAATCAATCCACGTTGGTAAAGACAACCGTGAACTTGCGACGTAACGTCAGGCTGTACACGTAAGGCGATTCAGACATGGTATGTTGATCGAGCTCCAAGAAAAATGGAAGAAAATCACGGACACGTAAAAAGGAAATAGTGAAGAAGGTAGTTCGGAAGGCAAAGGCAAATCAACGTCTTTCACAGTGGAATTTGGCCAAAAAGAATGTAACATCGAGAAGTTCTGTGAGAAGGATATTGTCAGAGGCTGACTTGAAGTCCTATCAAGCCATTAAGGCGCCCAATTGCAACGACAGGCAAATCTAGTGGCAAGAAACCGAGCCAGAAAGCTGTATGACAATGTTCTGACAAAAAATATTGATTGCTTGATAATGGACCATGAAAGTTATGTTAAAGTCGATGTCGAAAAGATTCCGGGACACAAATGTTACGGTTGAATGTTGCCGATAAATTCAAGTGCACGACATTGAATGCGCTTCGGAAGTAATCCATGATTTGGCAAGCAATCTGCTTGTGTGCTAAAAAGTTTGTGACCTTTTCAATATTATCATCTAAAATTTATATTAAAGAGTGTCTACACGGCTTTTGCCATTTATTCGACAGCATTCATACTGTTCTTGCTAAATTTGTATACATTACTCCAAAAATGCAATGAAGTGGCACAGAACCAACTACGTGCCGATTGTGCTAAGGAAGTGGAATCCACTGAATTGCCCTGATTTCCGACCCATTGAACAATTTTGTTCAAGGAAGGAATTTTAAATAAGACTGGAGCCACCATCAGCAATCACCATCATATGCTCCATCACTGGCAGAACAATGTCAGTAAACTGAATGAAACCACTGTGCAAATGATGGCGACGATTTCACAGAAAGTCCGTTTTTTCAACAGTTCTGGTGAAATGCAATATTATTTTTTTATCTACTATTTTCTAAGATCTCATATTAAATTAAAAATATTATTTACAATTTAAAATAATTTAAACTTTCAGTTTTAAACAATTTCAAATCGGTGCAATTTGATTGAACCCATGCCTTATCGGTATCGTGGTTACGGAGAATTGGATGGGAGTATTCCTGCTGACTGAGCTATCTGATGAGAATTGGCCGATGATTATAGCCAACGAATTCTCAGGACTAGATATTATCGGAGACTCCATCAAAACTAGACTTCACCAGGCAACTCGTTCAGCTAATACAGAAAATTGGCAAGGGCATCAAAAAGGAGCGTGAGCACGCCAATACGTTGTTTGTAAGCGAAATAGGCGGAAATTAAACAGATGGCCAAACAAATCCATCAATGAAATCCAAGAAAGTGCACAGGAACAATAATCTGTGAATATAAAAAACTTATTGGGTTTGGGAAAAAAGCTCGAGGCGTTTTTTCCCGATAGATGACGTCAATTGCACATAACTCAGGAAACACAGATCGCAGCGACATCAGAAACACGTTAGAAACACTCTGAGCGTTACTTTGAGTGTATAAACATCGAAATTGGTGCAGTGGTTGGAAAGTTGTTTGCGTTTGAAAATGGAGAAAAGTAATGAAAAAATTGCGCAATATTATTGCGGCAAAGGGAAGAACGCTGCGCAGGCTTGTGAAAAAATTTGTGCTGTGTACGGTGAAGGTACTTTACAAAAATTTGCTGCGCGGAAATGGTTCACTCGCTTTCGTTCTAATAATTTTGATGTGAAAGACGAGTCACGCTCTGGTTGTCCAATCGCTGAAAAAGCTGATGAAATTCTTGAAAAAGTCCAGCAAGATAAGCATATCAGCAGTATTGATATTGGTGTTGACCACAAAACTGTTTTGAACCATTTACACAAAGCTGGCGATGTATGGGATGTGAACATGACAGACCGAATTAACATCTGCGATACGCTGCTGAAACGCAATGGAATCGAGCCATTTCTGAAACGTGTCATAACCGATGATGAAAAATGGGTCACGTACGACAATTGGAGGCGTCAAAGATCGTGGGGTTTGATCGAAAAACCACTCGATCGCAAGATAATCCTATGCATGGATATTTAAAGTGAAACACGATTAGATTGAAAACCCACAGTGGGCTGGGCAAGTACAGCAAATGGAGGACAGAAGAATACCCAAACGTGTACAAAAAGGAAGGGCGGAAGAAAAAAGGCCATTTGGAGAATCGAAAAAAACGCTAGGAAGATTCAATCGACGAAGACTGCAAATCGATATTGAAATTTAGTCCAGTGGGTAGCGTGTTGATCTAAAATGTCGTGAGTTCAAATCTCGGTCGACGCATAATTCCTTAGGTATATCTTAGTTACTTCAATCTACGCAAATTAAAATGGGTAGATAGATAGGTTGTGCGAAGGGCTAACAACCCTTCCACAATAAGTAATAGAAATGTTAAGGAGCCTGAAGGTCAGGAGACCAAGGCCCAATTTGGGCTGTTGTGCCATTGTAGAATTGAATAGAAGGCCCGACACGGCCTATAGAACCATTGATGATGATGACGGTTAGATTGGTCGAGAACGGTTGTAGTCAAAAACCTGATATTGATTACCTATTCGACAGTTCCTCGATATGCATCGATACGATATCTTATCGCGTTAACAATCAAGTTCGACTTGGATATGGAACCAGTGTTGCTACTGCGCCTTTATAAGGAGATGTCACAGAAGAAATATATATGAAGCAACCAGAAGATTTTGATGATGACTCTGGATGAGTATGCTTGCTTAAACTGAAACAAGCAAGGTGTCAATGGCACAAGAAATGTAACGATGTATTATTTCAGTCGGGCTTCAGGCGATCGCGAATGGATCCATGAATTTATGAGAATGAGAACATTGACTTTCGATGAAAAAAGCATACAGAAGAGAGACCTCCATAGACGAACAACGTTAGATGTTTATAGACAAACGACAAGTATAGACGCGAGACGCCAACCTTGTGACTTTTATATAACGTTTAAACTTTAATTAAAATTAATCGAATAACAAAACATTGTTTCATTAAAAATTAAATTCCTTTTTGTAAATTGATAGAGCAGATTTGGGCCCCATTAAAAAACTTAACACAGTCTTTTTTATCTAAACGTGCTACAATGGATCATCTGTAGTAGAAATGTGTAATTCACGAACGAACTAGTTCAATCGAACTATTGACACCGTTGAGCTAAACGAACTAATCACTAAAATTCGAATAGTTCGAATTTAACTAGTAGTGAGCTGATTGAATGTTAAGTTTGCTGGGCTACATATTGCAAACATAACTTCATTATTCGGCAAAACCGCAGTACTCATTCCATGCATGCATGTGTTTGCCTCGTTGCATATCTTTTCCTTATGTGATTGTGATGACGGAAAACGACACAGTGTGAGTAACTAACTTTGGTGGAATGTGCATTTATCACCAGGCTAATACTGGGTATACAATGGACGAAACTAAGTCGCAATGCAATACATCCATAATGTTCAACGATACACGTAAAACACAGGCGCAGAGCATGGTGATAGCATTCGATTGTGTTGTCGCGCATGAATGAAAGAATAAACAGAATGCGACACGCGCATCGATAAAAAATGTAATGACGACACGAAGAGCGTTCATCGCACGAACTCCCAAAAAAAAATTCGGTGTATTTTATATTCACGAAATCAAACATTTGTTTCGGAGGGAGTACAGCAGGAGAAGGAATCGCAAAATTTCTGATGCAGTTTTATTTAGGTTCTATTGAGACGTTTTCGTCCAAAATTTCAAGTTCGTAGTTTTTAATTTTTTGGATTTTATTTGATTTATTGATATTGGTCGAAGTCATACTTTTCTATGGGAGGAGGTAGAAGGGAAAAAGAAATTTCAAAACTTGTGGTACAACTTTGTTTTAAATATTTTAGAATGAAAATTTCAAATTGATAACTTTTAATGATTTGATTTCTTAGAAATTGTCGAAAAAATACTTTTGTATGGGAGAGGGTAAGTGTTTTGAAGGTATTTGACGAGTTAAAATTTTCAACTCTTACGCACTTTTATTTTTAATTGCATTTCTTACATTTTGAAGTTTGTAGTTCAAAATTCCAATTCGTCAAAGCTACATCAATCTAGGGTGTATCCTAGTTGGTAGCGTGTTGGTTTTGCAATGCGAAGGTAGTGAGTTAAAATCCCGGTTGGCGTAATATACAATTCTAACGTTCTTGGATATACCTTAGTCACCTCAATCTACGAAAATGAAAAATTCGTCGATAGAGGGTTGTGCGAAGGGCTAACAACCTTTCCACAATAAGTAATGAAAAATATTAAGGAACCTGAATGTCAGGAGGCCAAGGTCCGATTTGGACTGTAGTGCCATTGAAGAAGAGAGAAGAAAGCTACATCAAACAAGAGCTGACTCGAACTTCGACCGCTCGTGATGAGGTAATGCGCGACCAGTTTTCTTGGCAACTGACGCAATCTTCTATTTCTTTGATTCATGGTTGCCGCGGGCTCAACACGATCGTATCTCGCCTCACACGAAGATAACGAACTATATCTTTTACGTTTTATTACGGAACGAACTAATCAGACTGACGCACTAACTGGCTTGCGAAGTAGACCCACCTCCCCGCGGTGCAAGCTGGGTAACGCTAAGAGGTCTGCAGATGGGGGGGGGGGGGAATCCGTCGATGTAGTTGCCTTGAGATCATTCTTATTGCAATATATTATGCCGGCTCCGCAACCCATCCTGGATAGGGGAAGACAACGTCTGAACCTGTCCATGTTGTGAACTGAAAGGAAACCAATATTGATGTACGACTGATGGTTAATTTGAAGCATTTCAATGGAGTTGAAAAGATTCGCTATAGTCGCAGGGGAGTGCCCCAGAATATACGACATGGTGGACTGGACGGCGTTGAAGTTGGTGCTGATATGATGCTTGAAGAAGGATATTGATGAAGATAGAAGGTTAGCCGAAAATACTGAAGTGGAGTAAGTGGGGAAAGTTGGCGAAATTGCGCTGTCAAGGGTGGACGTGCGAGACGTTAGCACAGTACCCTAGTACCCAGTGAAAGACGGATGTTATAAAAGTAGGTGATACTCATATCCGAAGCCATGATTCGATGAATCTATGATGCCCGAAAGATGTGAGTGGCTCGATACGACTGACAGGAGGCGTGAAGAGTAGATGCCCGGTATAGCCGGCATTGCTTGGTAGCAAACCTTGGAGGTACGGTCGAGCCACAATGGATAGGGGGACCAAGTCGGCAGCTTGCTGTCGGCTCCGAAACCTATCCATGGGGGGGGGGGGGGGAATCCGTCGGTGGTAGTTGCCTTGAGGCCTGCGACTCATTGCAATATATTGCACCGGCTCCGCAACCCATCACTTGCCGAACGGATGTTGGTAGACTTGGCCCTGCGAGGTGTCGCTGAGGTCCCAAGGAAGTAAAATCCGAGCATATCAGTATGATGTAAAGCGAATGGGCAGTGAATGGAAGAATAAATGAGTGTGAATGAAAATCGGCGGCTCTAAAATGTGTAAAATAGTGTGCATGATGCGAGGAAAGTAACGACTGGAAGGTCCGAAGCGGCACCCTTTTAGGGCCCTGCTGCTATATTGGCTGAAGTTCTGCAATTACTGGTGCTAAAACCGATGCAGAGACGGAGGCTATTGAAGAAATATTGCCGAAGTTGAGATCTGTGCGGGGGGACAAGGTCGATGCTGGCGTGAGCCTGCACGCATTGCATCTTCCTTGAATCCCAACACAGATAACTATGTGCAAATGTGAGCCTAAATGAGGTACCAAATGACAAACTGAAGAACAAGTGTGCGTAAAGCCACGATGTTTGAAGTTAAATGTTGAAAAATCACGAGCACAAATAGTCGTAAATTGAGGCAGCCGAAGATAACTAGTTGCGAAACGCTTAGGCAAAGTAGCAAGGTTACTGAGGACTGGCAAAGTTGAAAATAATATGAGCCCGTACAACTGATAGAAACATCCGAAGTTGAATAAGTCGGCATACTGAAGCTAATAAATGTGCAATGGATAGAGGGAAGCAAGTTGGCAGCTTGCTGTCGGCTCCGAAACCTTCCAACAGGGGGGGAGCAAGTCACCGCTTGGTGTATTGAGCCTTCTTCTTAAGAACTTATTACACTATATTCGATGGCTCCGAAACCCGACAACTGTGGGACGGGTCGATGTCTTGTATATTGAACTTAGTTCAATCATACTAGTGGCATCGGCCCCGATCCTGCAATGATAGGAGGATTAAGTTGGGGGACCGTCAGCTCCGTAACCCATTTAGGTGGGTGGATAAAGTTGAACGGTCCGTCAACTCCGACTATCATACTCAAGTAGGGGGATTAAGTCGATGTTGTATATTAAATTGAGTAATCAATTTAATCATACTAAGATCATCGGCTCCGAAACCTACAACGCAGGGAAGAAAGTGCTGGTAGAAAGCTTCGGTGATTCCAGTAACTACTTTTGGGGCTTACCAACCCCACGTACCCGAGGGACAGACTGATCACAGTGCAGGGAGCTATGCTTCAGTCGAAGAGCCTTACCAGTGGTTCACTGGTACCACGGGAGCCGGGGAGCCCATGGAAGGTTACTTCCACCCCTGGCTATGGTTGAGGATGTCCTTGGACATACACGTGGTGGCTGTGGTGCCCACATCGCGGGCAGAGCAATAAGGGTGCGTGATCTAGTTTAGATCAACAACCTGTGGCCATGAACGAAAGATTGGCAGAGATTTAGATAGGTCTCGCTTCTAGCAGTAAGAAATACTGACCTTGCTAATAGTAAAAACTGCTACCTTCGGGGGCGTTAATGATTGTCGTCAGAAACAATCCGTGTTGATAAAGACAACTGTGTGGCAATTCCACAAAGTGAGTTAGGCACCACAATATACAAGATTGACACTCATGACGCACTAACTCCCCGCGGGTGGGGGGAGGGGGGGGGACAGTTGCATTAAGGAGGCCTTTGCCGAATCATACAAACATTCTTGGAGATTTGAGCGACTCCACGGACCCAAGCTTAGATAGGGGAGAGTAAATCGGCAGCTTGCTGTCGGCCTATCAAGATGGGGGAGGAGGGGGGACTAAGTCGAAGTGCCTGTCATCGGCTTCGTAACCTACCAAGAAAGATAGAGGGGATAAGGTCGAAGTGTAGGTCTTCGGCTCCGAAACCCATCGATCGCAGGGAAGCTTAGTGTGATTCTAATAACGGTTGACCGTCCCCACGAACCTGAGGGGTGTGACCGATCAAAGTGCAAGTAGCTCTGCTTCGGGTTGCGGAGCCTGACCAGAGGTAATCTGGTACCTCGGGAGCTGGGGAGCTCATGGAAGGTTGCTTCCACCGCCAGCAATGGTTGAGATCGTCTTGACGAACTCGAGGTGGTTGTGGTGGGCCATATCGCGGGCAGAGTTTTGCGGAACTCGGCCTAAGGTTGCGTTCCTCAACCTGTTGCCATGAACGAAAGACTGGCAGAGATTTAGATAGGTCTCGCATCCAGCAGTATGAATGCCGAACTTGCTGTAGGTATAAACTGCCACCTTCGGGGGCGTTAATGATTGTCGTCTTATACAATTCGTGTTGCTAAAGACAACAGTGAGCTTAAACCTTAGAGGTAGTACACTTCACTTAAAACAAAAACTGACAAATGAATGACGCACTAACTATTTTAATGTAGGGTATTACACATTTATTTAGTTCACGAACGAACTATTAGCTTAATACAATCGTGAAAAAATACGAGGGTCGTTTGATAAGTCCCTGGCCCAAATGACAAAACGAGGTTTCACGAAAAAGCTTTTGCTATCGCTAGGTAGATGGCACTTTCGAACGGTCTCATGAATTTTTCAGGTTTCTGTAGGTAACAGTTTGTTTTTGGCAGTCATTCTAAGTTGACGTGTCACGCGAATCGTCAACGATGGACGACAACGCCCCTGTCCACACCTGCGCGGTTTCCATGTCCAAATTACACGATTTGCGGTATGAGATCGTTGACCACCCACCTTATTCGCCCGACTTGGCCCCATGTGACTTTCTTTTGTTCCCCAAATTGAAAACTCACCTCGGTGGACAAAAATTTTCATCGAACCAAGAGGTGAAAGACGCCGTTTCCCAATTTTTTGCAGACTGTGACAAAAATTTCTTTTTGAACGGTATGAAAGGACTTGAGAAACGTTGGACCAAATGTATTAACCTCCAGGGAGATTATGTTGAAAAATAAAAAAAAATTTTCCGGAAAAAATGCTTTTTTCTTACTTGGGCCAGGGACTTATCAAACGACCCTCGTATAAGCGTTTACTTCGAGGACAGAATGCATCTTGTTCGAATTGAACTGATTGTTGATCAAACTAATCACACTTTCGTGTCATGAACGATTCATGGCCTCGCCTTCTCATTGTAGTCTATGAAATTAATTTTTTTTTTGTAGATATTTCGAGAACTGCAGCTCGTATTGAGTTACGTACAAACAAATTTTAGTGTTTTTTTTTAAATATCTCGAGTACTGTTGCTCGGACTGAGTCAGGTGTGATTTTTTTCCGTTTCACTTACTCTTTTTTTTTTGGGTGGAAATATTTGTAAAAAGCGATTTTTGTAGCTTCTCTCACGATATCTCGGATCAAGTCGACTGTGATATTTTTTATTTCTCCAAATATTTACAAGAAAAAAACTGAATTTTGCATTTTTTGCAGATAGTTCAAAAACGAGTCGATTCTGATTTTTTTTATTCTGTCGTGTTTTTACTCAAAATATCTGCAAGAATCGAATTTTGAAGTATTTTTTTTTCAGGTATACCGAGAACTGTTGATTGGATTGAGATGCGTTTTTCATTTTTCTTTCGTATTTCCTTTTTTTTGGATTACTGCAGAAATATGAATTTAACAGTTTTGTGCAGATAATTCGAGAACGACTGCTTGAGTCGAGTGCAATTTTTTCTTATATTTTTTTGAATTCGAGATATCTGCATTAAATTGTTTTGTTTTTTTGCAAATATCTCAAGAACGGCTGCTCAAAAAGGGGGTAGAATATGATTTTTTCACTTTCAATTGCTTCATTTTAACTTGAAATATATGCGAAAACCGAACTAGTGAACTAGTTAACAAAAACGAACTATTTTGCCCATCTAAAATCTGAAGCAATAATTTGTCTCTTATCTTTTGTTTTTCAAAATAGGCAGGTATAGTTCGTAGTTAAAATTTTCTTTAAAACAAACAGTGCATTAAAAAAAAATTCTGCAAAATAAAAAAAAATTTTCCTAATAATTACAGATTCACAATTTCATTCATCATTCACTTTTCAATCTTATCACATTTTAATTTAAACTAAATAGCTATATCTACATAATTCTACATAATTCATTCAACTATTTAAAAAAAATCCTATCACTAAAAAATTTAAGATAAAAATCCATTGCCACAATAAAAGTGCGCTAAAAAAATCGTCCCAAGCATTTTGTGCTAATCGAAAATCCATTATGGCCATAAAAAATATGAAATAGAAATGAAGCTAACTAATCGTAAAAAAGCAACTGAGATTTTAAAATGGTATCAAAAAAATAAAAGTAATAATCAAAAAAAAAACAAATTAAATGTAGATATAAATGGGATTTGGGACTTACGAGAAATGGGAGCAAAGTACAAGTAGTAGTGTAGACCTCAATCCATTTACAATAATGTGATGATAGAGTAATGGTGTTCAGTTTTTCTTTGAACAAATTTTATAGACGAACACAATAAAAATTTGTCTAAATTAAGATTTTTGTATAGAATGCATTTGTTTTTTGTACACTGCAGCCGTTGTCGTTTTTTTTCGGATTGGGATTAAACACAATTATTCGCAATTAGCAGATCCATTTCAATTTCGAACAGAAATTTTCAAGAACATTATTCGCATGATGTTGATGATTTTCTTCATGTTGTTGCGGTTGTTGTTCAAGCTTGAGGGTTTTTTTTTGTTGTATATAATGGGGTTATTTTTTAATATATTGTTTTTTAAGTTTCTATTTAACACATCAGTATTACTATTGTTTTGAATGTTCATGTAAAAATGTTTATAAAGAATAGCTTTGTTTTTTTTGGAAAGATGACAAAAAAAATTAACATAAAAACAAAATTATTTTGGTGATTATGTAACAAGTAAATTATTGATACACAATATAAACATGGAATCAATATTTCAGTGGCGGTTAGTTTTAGTCAATAATTTTCACAGCAAAAAAAAAATTTGGTTTATTACAAAAATTGTGTTAAGTGTATTTTAAGTTATTTTATTTCTTTTTCTTTTAATGTTTCTTTTTGAGTAAACATATCGTGCGTTTATTTATGTTTTTTATTTCAAGTTAATTGTAAAAAAAGAATGTATGCTTCTATTAACTGACAAGAAAATGTAAAATTAAATTTTTTGTTTTAATCACAACACAAATAAATATATTTTGTTTATTTATACATAACAAAAATGTAAAAAATGCTTGTTTTGAAATATTTCTGAAATTTTCTTCGAATTTGTTAACATTTTTGAATAGAAAAAAATATTGACGAAACAGAAAATTTGAAAGAAAAATTTTGAGCAAAAAGATAAAAAGCATTTGTTTTAAGGTTTGAAGTTCATACGGACGAGTGTCGACTTAAACTGAAGCTTGATTGAACAGAGAAAAAGAACAAAGAGACAGTTAAAGGTTCTGTGACAGAGCTTCGATTTTTCGCATTGAGTTTTCTTTAAATTTCGCAAACTTTTCAAAATGGAAGTCAAGCAATGTTTCAATTTGAAATGAAGTCAATCGCAGCTTTCGAATTCCACGATCGTTAAACTCTGCAGTGAATTATAATTTGAAATTTGAGTAATTAGATAAAACACAATTTCCACGCAAATGTAAAATTCATGATAAAAAGAGAGACGAACAAAACAATTGACTTAGAAAATTGTTTACACAGAATTCATCGCAAATATAATACACCAGGCAGCTCTACCTTCAAGTATAGTTACACTATATGCCATAGTTTGGCAAAGGTGAAGCTCGATATTTCGAGCGAAGTTTGAAAAAAGTGTCGACCTTTTTTTTTTTGGTACGTTCTTAACATCAAGAACTGTGCGAAGTTTTTAATACTCAACCGAAAAATCATAAATAAAAATTTTGAAGGAATCTTAGGGTGGATTAATGGTGAATTCGCAGGTGTCGATTGTGACATTTCTGCCAGACTCTGATACAGTGAGTCTTCTTCTTGCATCGAGTGGCTTTACCCTCAAGTAGATGTAGCCTATGTCGTGCGTCATTGCAAATTATCCAAGGAATGCTTATGCCGAATATGTGATTTTGACACAAAACAGGACAAAACTACCGACTGGTATACGAAGTTATGACACACGAACCAGAGTGAAAGCCTTCGATAAATTTCCAATTTCTTTTACAAGATATTCAAATATGTAACAAATTCTTCTGAATCAAAATCGTCGAAGAAGAAAACTTTCGCAATTCGGAATTACAATAATGATAAAAATCAATCTCCCTAATTTAATTCCATGTAAATATTTTATCGTTATTTGGAGAAAAAAAAATTAACAACAGATTTATTGTCTATCGATTAGCAACTGATGAGTTTCATTAATATTTACAACAAGAAAAAAATAATAATATCGCGACGTTTAGCCACTCGTTTCGTTTGCAGAAAAAAAATGATCGTTATTTTAAATTAATTATACTGTAGCCAAAAAAAAAGAAGATAAGATATTAAAATAGGAACAAAAATTATTACAATAAATTAAATCAGATAAATTGAACTTAAAATTTATAGCAATGAGAAAAAAAAACGAAAAAAAATTCTAAACTCAAATTATAAAGTAACGTAGGAATAGGTAAAGTACAAAATAATCTCTCTCTTTCTTTCTAGTGTGTGGTGTGATGGTGCTAAGACCATACCAAAAATGGTCTTGCGTTTTTTTGTATTCTTTTTCTAACGAAATATTTCAACAATATTGGTTTTATATTTATTTAAGAATATTACGATTCTTTTCTTTCTTTTTTGAATGAGGCTTTCAACTAATTTTCGATCAAAATTTTTGTTTTTTTTTTCAAATAATTTGTTCTCTAAAATTAAATTTTAAGCCAATTGAAAAGTGTTGATCGTAAAGTTCGTACCTTGCCGTTATCCGTATCGTTTTGTTGTAATTCAACGGACGACGTATTACGTCCAATCGAGGCACTACTAACGCGACGAACCGATACCGGTCCCTGTTTACGATCACGTAATTGTCCTTGTGTAAAACTAGAGCTTAAGTCTTTTTTCGAATTTGACTTTTGTAAATTTGTAACGGAACTTGTAATCGTACTATTATTACTATAATTGCTGCTACTATGATTGTTGTTGTTGGCAAAGCCTCCGGTCGATGTCGCGGAAGATGATGTCGATGTATGGACACGCGATAGCGAATCTAAATGACGGACGCGTGACGTTAGCGAATCCCTTTTCGGTTTCGGTAGCGGCGAATTGCTAATTTTTTGCGGGGACGGTGTCGATTTCGATGAAATCGGTATCGATGATGATGTAGTTGTTGTCGAACTGCGGCTCATATTCGTTCCGATTGAGATGTCTTTGCGTAGACTTTGAGCTGATTCGGGTCGATTTAGACTGGACGAAAAAATTTCACGTTTTACCGATGACGGACCGGATTTACCGTATAGGCTGCCCGTACTTCGGCTCAGACTTTTATTTGATACCGGTCCGGATGGACTACGTTGCGATGAGGATAACGACGAAATCGATGTACGACCGGTTGGTGGTTTCGGTGCCAGATAGCCTTTCGTGCCCGGCAATGGTATTTTACTCGGGCGACGTTTTGGCGTTTCTAAACCTAAACGTGAATCGCGTTCGGTTTGATCTTGTGCCGATTCTGTACTACTACTATGCTGTTGGATTTCTTCCATAGCGAGAGGAGTCATTGCTTTCATGCTGGGCGTTGAAATTTGTGTTGGCGGTATGGGCGAATCACGCGATGATAGAATTATTGTTGATGAGGAACGATTCGTTTCCGTACTGAAATCTAATTTTGATGCAGTCCTTGATTCGAGTACGCGTAATTGTGCTTTTGTACCCTCCAGTTCGATGTCTTTTTCTTCGAGCTGGAAAAAAAAATAAGTTTGTTTGAGTTCATGTTTTATTGTTTTGGTTTCGTTTTGCTACGAAAGATTGTGCCTTACCTGAAATCTCATATCATCGATATCTTCCTTTGATTTGCCTAATTTTTCTATAAGGGAAAGTTTAGATTTTGTTGCTTGTTCCAGTCTCTGATTTAGAACCTGAAAAAATAAACAGAATCACTGTTAAAGATTTTGATCCTCTAACTGTTTAATTTTGTTTCGAAAAAGTTTCTCTGCCAGCTATGCCCCTATAGGGGGTCTTAAGAATTTGATCGATTGATTAAAGTTTTTTGTTATTTATTCATTTTTATGAATGGTTCACTCGACAATATGCGAAAAATTGTTGTTTCTTCATGACGAGTATAATCGGCATTGCTTATGTCGATTAAAAGGGTCAAGGAAGTGATTTTAGCAGTTACTTTCATTCATTTCTTTTTTTTTTTTTGAATTTAGGTACCTAGAGAAAACGATTTTCATTTGACCATGAATGAAACACAATGGAGAAGATTTCTACTCGATGTGCGCGAGCAGTATAAAGCTGACGTGGAGAGCGATCACCACGTGATAAAGCGCAATAAGCTTAACCCTCTAACTGGCAAGCGTTCCTATAGGAACGCATCACAAAAGTCAAATTTTGATGCCAGCTAGAAACATTTACATGTGAACCTGAGTTCCTGTCTTAGGGCAATACTTCAGTGAGCACATGTGACAAAGGACGAACGCGATCTGATGTTTCGTTTGACATTTATGAATTGTTTTGTGTTAGATTTCGCGTCGAGAGCTTGTACAAATTTTTCCGCGTGTAAATTTTTTTTAAAGTCAATAAAAACAATATAAGTTTAAATTCATTCGAAAATTTTCACTGAGTTTTTTAAACCTTTTTCAAGGGAAAAGTGCTATTATCCAGTGATTTGGTTAATTTCAACGCCGTGCAGGTGAGTAAATTTGATGCGGTCTTATAGGAACGCTTGCCGTTTTACGCAACATTTTTTCCCCTTTTGCATTTTTCCATTTGCTTAATTTTTTCTCACCTTTTTTTATTTTCAGATATTACATCAATTGCAAAAATTGATGTTGCGTTTCAAGGTGACAGTAGCTTGCCAACGGCTATAAATGAGCTTGTAGCGCCAATGCAGTTTTTTTGCTATTTTTTCACTCACGAAGTAGCAAAAATCGTAGCCGAAGAAGCAAATCGACATGCATTGGCTGAGAATATTAAACGCCGTCTTCAAAACAGATGCAACAGAGGTGTATAGATATGTCGATATATTGTTATACATATATGTCAATATACCGCTATCCAAATCTTGATAGCTATTGGTCAGAACATTCTTTCTCCCCTATTGCAAAAACAATGCCAGTGAAGCGGTTCATGGCCATAAAGAAGACGAGGCCAATCGCAAAAAGAAAGGACGGCCAGGTTATGATGCTCTTTTTCGGATTCGAAAGCTAGCCACTGCATTTAATGACCGTTTCAATTCCGTTCCCAAAACGGCGCGACTCTGTGTGGATGAACAAATGTGCTCAACAAAGATGCGGCATCATCTTAGACAATACATGCCAAATAAACCCCAGAAATGGGGAATAAAATTGTTTGTGCTCTGTGATTCGAGTGGATACGCACATCATTTCGAAATCTACAATGGTGCTGGAGATAATGTGGTGCTCGACGGACAGCCCGACCTTGGTAGCGCTGCGAGCGTTGTCGATCGCTTATCTCAAACAATTCCGGATTTCAAGCATCACATATTATATTTCGATAATTTTTATACCTCGATTCCATTGCTGGTATATTTGCGTGCTAGAGGAATCTACAGTTTGGGCACAGTCTGTGTGAACAGGATTCCGAACTGCAAGCTTCCAAACGATGATGCCGTGAAAAAAGAAGAAAGAGGATATTCAGCTGAATGTGTTGGCTCCGCATATGGTGTTGATATCTCAACGGTACTGTGAAAAGATAACAAATGTGTCCGACTGGCATCAACATATGTTGGAACAAAGCCGTTTATCCGCACAAATCCAGACCAACAGCCCGCAAAAGCAGCGCGGTATGATCGAAAAGGTAAAAAGTACATCGAAGTGGATTGTCCAGAAATAATAGTTGAGTACAATCGTCACATGGGTGGCGTTGATTTGATGGATGGTCTAATGGGTCGGTACCATATCAAAGCGAAAACCCGAAATGTAATGGTACGAATTTTTTACCATCAATTGATATTGCTGCAATCAACGCTTATATTTTATATCGGCGAATGCGCGCAACAAAGGGGCAGTCATTCCAGTGATGTCTCAGCCGCAGACATCGATTTGTTCAATCTACCACAACTGTTTTGGACTCTTTCTTAACGGGTAGGCGAATAGTTGCAGAACAATCAAATACTTTTGGGAAGAACCGAATAAAAATATCACAATTCAGCTATTACAACGTAGGTGGTAGCGTCCAAACTATATTCGGCCTGACCACAAGTCATTGCTTGCTTAAGCTGCACGCATTCAGGCTGCGGATCGCGAGCGACAGCCTTGGTTGGGAGGAAGACGAAGAATCTATCGAGCATAATATTTGTCATTGTCCGCAAATTTCCAAGAGTCGTCCCCTTTGATTAGGCTCTAGATTCTTTTCAGAACTAGGCGAAGCAGGCTCGAATATTAGACGCCTCCGAGGTCGTCTAGCATTTGAGCCTGCTTCGGTTTGCGAACCGTGGCTAGCACAAGAGGAGTAACATCTATCACATAATCAATAAGGGGAGTACAATGGACCCAAATAGATGGTTCCAGTGCAATGTGGTTCTTCAAAACCACCCTCCTACAACCTAAACCGAAATGCCGAAGAAGCAATGGAATATGTGCACAGCGGTGAGAAACTCTGGATGTCGTAGGACACATGAGACAAGTTTGACAATCGGTAAACTGCTAAATGGGCAATAACTTCCCAACCAAAGAAATTCTGAATTATGAGAAAGAAAGCCCGAAGTATAGACGGACTACCAGTGAACTACTCAAACCGAAACCGACTGTTGACATTCGCCTCCCGCTTTTGAGATGTAAGATCAAGGAAGATATCCAGCTGAATATAAGAATTAGTCATTGCCAAAATTTCGAAGAAGGCCGAGGGAGCATCTTTAAAACCAGGCTGAACTTAGGGGTCACCCTTTAATACTGTAACGTACAGTTCAGTCAGTTTAGGAAGGTATAAAACATATTAAAATTAAATAAAACAAATAGTTAATTGAGAAAGGACGGACAGGACAAAAGAAGTCGGTGAATCTTGCTTTTAGGTTGCTTAATCTCTAGAAAAAGCGGTCGCTGTTAGTGCATTCCAATTTTGCTTGTTCGAAGTAGAAACGACTGCATATATTTCAGTGTACGTGATTTGGTTGGCTCAACCGTATACTCGTGAGCACGTTCAGCAGCACGAGTATTACGCACGAATTTTCATATAAAGAAAGGATAAGACAACTAATTTCACTACAGCGACCATGGAAATATCTGTAGTAGGTGGTGAGTACTCCAACATTTCTGCGATGTTCAAGGGGATATATCGATGCAGTGATGGCATCATCTCCAATAAGTCGAAATGCAAATTTCTGAATTCAGTCCAGTAGCGCTATATGAGTTTTGGATGCCCCAACCCAGATATGCCTACTGTGTAACTTATAGATGGTTGCAAGATCAAATAATGTAAAATATTTCTTGCATCTTCGGAGAAAGTCTAAACGCTTCTTCTTCTTCAATGGCGCTACAGCCCAAATCGGGCCTTGGCCTCCTGACCTTCAGGTTCCTTAATATTTTCATTATTTATTGCGGAAGGATTGTTAGCCCTTCGCACAACCCTCTATCTACAAGTTTTTTTTTTTTTTTCGTAGATTGAGGTAACCTAGGTATACCCAAGCAGGTAATGTGCTGGAATTATGCGTCGACCGGGATTTGAACTCACGACCTTCGCATTGTAGACCAACACGCTACCCACTAGGCTTTAGTGTGGGTTATTAATAAACTTCAACCACTTGATATAAATATTTTAAAAATTATTCAAAATTTTTATAATTATTTATTTTAATAATTATTTTAACAACAATTAGTTATATGCAATTATTTATTTTTAGAAATAATATTTAATGCGCTTATCCAACAAAAACTTTTTACAACTTGCTTTTATAAAATTCGTTTTTCAACTGACTTGTTTTTTTACAATTTTTTCATAAAAAACTAATATGATTATTTTTATATTTTGTGCGATCTATTCATTTATCAAAAGTAAAGTAGCGCTATTAAAGTAAGTTTCTACGATTTACTTAATTTATAAAAAGTAAAGTAGTGATAGTAAAGTAGGCACTACATACCCCCTTCCTAGAGAAGATCTTTGATCTTTTCGATATTATATACATTAAAGAATAAACAAAAAAGGAAAGGAATGTCTGTGGTACGCATTTTGTATTTAATTGACAAAGGAAACTTTCTTTTTAACTCTTGACGAGTTTGTTGCTTCGGAAGAACTAATGAAGCAAGGCTTAAGACGATCAATTGATACTGAAGTCGGTTTGTCTTTGATCTTAATGACGAAAAACTTGTTGTTTCTCTGAATGACTTCAAAAGGGCCTTCATATGGAGTTTGAAGAGAGGTGCGAACCTTGTCTGTTCTCAGAAAAACATGGGTACATGTTTTGAGATCTTCAAAAACAAAAGGAGTTTCCAAACTATGTCTTGATGGAGGGCGAGGGCTTGATTTGTTGATCCGATCACGAAGAATTTCAACAAAATCACTTCCAGACATTGTATTCGATTTGTTCTTGTGTTGAACAAAATCGTAAGGAAGTCTAATATTCTGACCGTAAAGTAATTCGGCGGGGGTCGCGTTGGCATCATCTCGAATTACTGTTCGTAAACCGAGAAGTGTAAAAGGAAGTGCATCTGACCAACTTTCGTTTGTTTTGCATTTCAAAGTTTCTTTAAAAACTCTGTGCCATCTTTCTAACATGCCGTTTGCTTTAGGATTGTATGCAGTAGTTCTGCAGCGTTTAAATCCTATCAATTTTCCTAATTCGTGAAATAATCGAGATTCGAATTGAGGACCTTGATCCGTAATAATAGAAACTGGCGTTCCGTAACGTGGAATATATTCATTGAATAAAGTAGATGCAACAGTTTCTGCGCGAATATCTGTAAGGGGATAAGCTTCGGGCCATCTGGTGAAACGATCCAAAACTGTAAGGCAGTATCTGAAACCGTTCGAAGTTGGCAAAGGACCAACCAGATCAATATGAATTGTTTCAAATTTGCTTGAAACTGGTTTGAAATCTCCTAAAGGACTTGTGACGTGTCGAGAGATTTTTGCTTTTTGACATGCAAAACATTCCTTAGTCCATTTACGACAATCTTTATTGATTGAGGGCCAAATGAATCTTTGTCGCATAAGTTTAACGGTAGCCTTAATTCCTGGATGCGATAAATCGTGAACAGTACGAAAAACGCGAGTTCGTAAATTTAAAGGAATGTAAGGTCTAAGTTTATGCAAGGAATTGTCACACCAAAGAGGATTGATGGTACCTTCAATAATAACCGGAATGATTTTTAAACTGGGTAAATTTTTAGCTTTATTTAATTCAGAATCAATTAGTTGAGTATCAGCAATTTCGCAGTAGTCAATAGTTGTCGGAAGGTTTAATGTTTCAATTCTCGATAAAGCATCAGCGACAACATTGTTTTGACCAGAAACATGACGAATATCTGATGTAAATTGACTGATGAAATCCAAATGTCTGAGCTGACGTGGCGAAGCTTTTTCAGGGTTTTGTTTAAGAGCGAAAATTAACGGCTTATGATCCGTAAACAAAATAAAATCTCTGCCTTCAAGCATAAATTTAAAATGTTTAATGGCAATATAAGCCGCTAGAAGCTCTCGATCATATGCACTATAATTCTTTTGAGGTGAAGAAAGTTTCTTCGAGAAAAAGGCTAGTGGTTGCCAGTCATTTCCATATCGTTGTTGAAGAACGGCTCCTAAAGCTGTATCTGAAGCGTCCACTGCTAATGAAAGAGATGAAGAAGTGGAGGGAAAAGCTAAAGTTGTAGCTTGAGCGAGTTGCTTTTTGCAACGCTCAAACGCTTCAATTGATGTAACCGACCAAACCAATTCTGTTTTATCATTCTTTTTCTTGCTACCAATAGTGAAGCTGTCAAGAATTGACTGTGCTTCGGCAGCGTGAGGAATAAATCGGCGATAAAAATTAATCATTCCTAAAAATCGTCGCATATCTTTAACTGTAGATGGACGTGTATAAGCTAATATAGCTTCGACTCGTGAAGCGATTGGTTTGATTCCATTTTTGTCAATCGAATGACCGAGGAAATCGACCGAAGATTTAAAGAACGAGCATTTAGTTTGGTTAATTACCAAATTATGAGAGTTAAGTCGTTCAAACAATTTCTCTAAATGATTGAAATGATCACTTTCTGATTTAGAAGCTACCAAAATGTCATCGATATAGACAAAACAAAAATCAAAATCATTTAAAATTGAGAAAATGAATCTTTGAAAAGTTTGTGCTGCATTGCGAAGACCAAAAGTCATCCGCAAAAACTCGTAAAGTCCGAAAGGTGTCGTAATGGCTGTTTTCGGAATATCATCCTCATTAATGGGAATTTGATGATAAGCTCTCTCTAAGTCAACAGTTGAAAAAAATGTACATCCTTCCAACTGTTGACAGAAGTCCTGAATATGAGGAATAGGATAAGTGTCATGAGTAGTGATAGCGTTTAAAGATCTATAATCACCACAAGGCCTCCAACTACCATCCTTCTTCTTCACCATGTGAAGCGGTGATGCCCATGGACTGTCGGAGGGTCTACAGATACCACGTTCAATCATTAGATTGAATTCGGCCTTAGCTGCTCTAAGCTTTACCGGATCTAGACGACGAGGTCTGGCAAAGATTGGACGACCTTTAGTAACGATAAAGTGTCGCACTGTGCTCGACTCTATGAAACTATAATTTAAGGTGCGTCGTAATCCTTCGAATTTAGATAATAACAACTCAACTTTTGGATTTAAAGGTGTAGTTGACAAAACAGCGAGATTTGAAGATGGTCCATTAACCAAGGAACCAGTTACTGAACTAATTTGTGATAGTGGATCGATAATACATTTACGTCGGATATCCACGATTAAACCGAAATGTTTAAGAAAATCTGCACCAAGAATGGGTTTTTCAACATCGGCTATAATAAATTTCCAATTAAATACTCTTCTTAATTGGAGAGAGATATCTAAAAATTTAAATCCGAAAGTTTTGATGTTAGAAGAATTGGCGGCTGTGAGTACGATAGATTTATCACAAACCCTGTTTTCCTTTGGATTAACCGGAAGAACAGAGATGTCAGCTCCAGTATCAATTAAAAAACTAAACTTGGATAAATTGTCTAAAATGAATAGGCGACTTGATGATGATGGTTTGTTGTCGAACATCGCCACTTCAGACAACTTTTTCAGTTTTTTGGATTGTTGAACGAACAAGGTTTGCGACATTTAGTTGCATTAGTTCCAAATTTTTTATGATAGTAACAGAAATTCGAATTTGGTATTGAATTATCGCGATAGTTACTAAAAGAACGTGAATTACTTCTAGAACGTGATCGATTCCTTCTATAAAATTGGTTTTGTTTCAGAGTCAATAATTCAATCTGTTTCGTTAACAGGGACATCTGATGAATGATTGAACTTTCAAAACTAAATCGATCAGTTCTAATTTCATTAACTTTTAGTTGCGAGATATTTGAAACGTCCAAATTGAAATTAGGATTAGTTTCAATAACTCGATCTGCAAGAATGCTTAATTCGTCGAGTGAAACATTCGCTACTGCTAAAATCGATTGTGCATTAGGTGGTAATTTTTGAAGCCAAAGCTTCTTTAAAAGAGGTTCTCCAACAGAAGACCCAGCTAACGCCTTCATCTTACTTAAAAGATGAGATGGTTTATCGTCTCCAAGATCAAGACCGTTAATTAATTTCTGAAGTTTGTGATCTTCCGATTCACCAAATCTAGAAATAACAGCCAATTTCAAATCCGAATAAGGTGTGGTAGAGGATAAATTCTCAATAATGTCCAACACCTTATCACATTCTTCCTGAGTCAACATACTCAATGCATAGCTAAATTTCGTTGCTTCTGACGAAATGTTAACTGACCGGAATTGTACCTCGAGAGCTTGAAACCAAGCAGTCGGATTTCGTCTCCACAAACAGACCTTTTGAATTGCGACGGTCGCAATATTATTTGAATCGCCTAACCCCAAAAAAGGATTAGCTATCAACGATTCATCCCGAGATGAAGGAGGTAAAGTTTCATACGACATGACGCAACTTAATATCAAAATCAATAAATCGCCACAAAATTTAAAATTTACAAAGTGAAAATGAAATATATATATGAAGTAAAATATAAATATTAGATTAAAATTTACTTGATTTATGTATTTTCTTATTCTGAGCAATTACGTATTCTGAATTTTGCTGCGGTTGTTATTGTTGCGCTTTGACTGTTGATGTAGCTGCTGCTGCTGCTGTTGCTGTTGTTGCTACTCTTGCTGTTGACGTTGTTGCTGCTGTTGCTGTTGCTGTCGCTTCTGCTGCTGCTGTTGCTATTGTTGTTACTCTTGCTGTTGATGTTGTTGTTGCTGTTGTTGCTGTTAAATTACGTTTAAATGCTTCTAATTAAGCTTGAAGTTGATTGTTTGTTTCTTGAAAGATCTGCAAAAATCAGCGACGTCTTCATGCGGATTCCGTTTAAAAATCCGTAAAATTCAGCAACGTCTCGAATCGTGCGCTGTTTGATCTTGATTGAATTGAATCGAAATCATTTGAAAATTTTGAAAATTGAGGCGTGATGCCTGTTGCTTCTGTTGTTGATAGTCACCAAATTGTTGATGAATTGTTTCTTCAAAGGGCGTGTGCCTTCGTCGGGGTCACCATTTTTAGAGTAGGTTATTAATAAACTTCAACCACTTGATATAAATATTTTAAAAATTATTCAAAATTTTTATAATTATTTATTTTAATAATTATTTTAACAACAATTAGTTATATGCAATTATTTATTTTTAGAAATAATATTTAATGCGCTTATCCAACAAAAACTTTTTACAACTTGCTTTTATAAAATTCGTTTTTCAACTGACTTGTTTTTTTACAATTTTTTCATAAAAAACTAATATGATTATTTTTATATTTTGTGCGATCTATTCATTTATCAAAAGTAAAGTAGCGCTATTAAAGTAAGTTTCTACGATTTACTTAATTTATAAAAAGTAAAGTAGTGATAGTAAAGTAGGCACTACAAAGCTACACCCTAGCTAGTCTAAACGCTTGGAGGCGTCTAAAGCTACATTGTTGATCGGCTGGCTTTAGTCAAGTTTTTAAACTCTAGATGAAATCTAAGAGTATATTGCGTTTGTAACGTAAGAAATAATGCTAGCACAGAGTCGCCAAGGGCACACGAATAATTTCTATCACTCAAAAACCTTGATTCCGAGTAACCGTCTGTCTACAACATAACTTTCGAGCGCTTTGAGCTATCGTGCTAAAATTTTTTGTATGCCATTTTTAGTAAAAAGGTAAGTTTAAGTCCATGAATAGGCTACATCGCCTCACCCCTTTTACCCCCTCCCAAACGAATTTCGTGAAAAATCCGACTTGAAAATTAGGTCAAAGTATAATAATGTGAATATCATTAACGCGAAAAAATATTGATCCGATCCCCTCACACCCTCTACCCACTCCAATACAAATGCACAATTTTGAAAAATGCATTTCTTCAATTTTCATTAAAACTACCAAAGCTAAACGGACGAATTTTCGCCAGAATTATTTTTATTATAATTGCAATCAGGTTTGAAAAAAATTATCAAAATTTACCTCACTCCTTCTAACCACACCCACAAAAATTTCACGAAATTTTGAAATTTCAGTTAAAAATATTTTTCTTTGAAACTGTTAAAGATATAAACTTGAAATTTTGAGCAAAATTTAATAACGCAAATATCATTAACCTTGAAAAATTTCGATGTGATCTGTAAACTCCTTTTATCCCCTCCCCTACAAATGCAAAATTTTGGTAAGTGCATTATATCGATTTCCATTAAAGCTATAAAAAAGCAGAAATTATAGCCTAAACTTGTGCTTTAATACAGGGTGCGCCATCTAAATGTGGTCGATGGAAATATTGAATAACCTTGACAGATTTAAACCGATTGACGTCGTCGAACACATTTCGGAAAGGTTATTGCATTACAATTTTAACCATGAATCGATTCACGCCCAAAGAACGCGCGGAAATAGTGACAATGTTCATTAAATGCAATCGTTCAGTTGTTGCAACACAGCGTGCGTATCGTCAAAAGTATCGCGGTCGTTCTGCGCCTAAAAGTGACACTATTCGTCGCTTAGCTTTGAATTTCGAGAATCACGGGTCGGTAGCGGACCGTCCACATTCAAATCGACCACGTCCTCGACGATCAAATGAAAATATTGAAGCTGTTCAACGGAGTGTTGCAGAGAATCCTTCTGTCTCGTACCGCCGCCGGTCTCAGCAACTAAAGATCAGCGGAACAACTCTGAGGAGGATTCTGAAAGATGATCTGGATATGTTTCCATATAAAGTGCAGTTAACCCAAAGATTATTGGAAACAGACAATCCGCGACGCGTGGCTTACGCCAATAACGTTATTCGAGTGAGTGAATCGGAGCCCAATTTTTGGGAGCACTGTAAATAAACAAAACTGTCGCATTTGGGGGAAAGAAAATCCTCATGCTATACATCAAACTCCACTGCATGATCAGAAAGTGACTGTTTGGGCCGGTGTCTGCTCAAAAACCATCATTGGTCCGTTCTTCTTCAGAGTTGGGGAAACTGTCAATGGGGATCGGTATCGATGGATGTTGGCACACTCTGTTTTACCAGAAATGCGTGAAAAAGGTCTTAAAGGCTTTTGGTTTCAACAAGACGGCGCGACATGTCACACCGCGAAATCAACGATGAACTTCTTGCGTCAAAAGTTCCGAGGACGTGTGGTATCGAAAGGGGGGGATATTGACTGGCCACCGAGATCGCCCGATTTAACGGCACCGGACTTTTTTTTGTGGGGATTTTTAAAAAGCAAAGTGTATGCCAACAAACCGAAGACTTTAGATGAGCTTAAGGACAATATTCGAGCCGAAATCACTGCGATATCACCCGAGATGCTGGCAAATGTCATGGAAAATGCCAGAAAAAGAGCTGAATTTTGTATCCGCAATAAAGGTGGTCATTTGATCGACGTTGTTTTTGGAAACTGAATGGAAAAAATTGTAAAGCTTCAAATTTTATAAAAATAAATAGTTTTCCAAAATCGATTGAGAATTGTTCAAGTTATTCAATATTTCCATCGATCACATTTAGATGGCGCACCCTGTATTTGCTGAAAATAGTATCAACTTAGCTTCACTCCTTCTACCACCTCCCATACAAATATCTATATTATAAATTCAAGAAAAGCATTTCTCCTACGAACACGTGGAAGCTATTGACTTTAAAATTAGAGCTATCGATGGTGATAAGGATTTTTATAAGCAATTTCAAAATCATATAAAACTTTCCGCTTCCCCTGTCACTTCCCATACAAATCCCACAATTTCAGAAAAACAGTGTCCAATTTCTTTGAAAATCATAAAACCTGCAAATTTTAAATTTAGCACAAAACATGTTGCAGACCATGTTCGGTTCCATATTCAAAAATTACAAACCACATTCAATTAATTTTTTAAATATGGCACCGAACGTGGCATACAGAATAGTTCGTGCTGAATTTAAAATTGGGATTTACGCCCAATCATGATTCTGTAATATTCTATTAATGTGCATACCTAGAAGATAGAAATTCTCCGAATGATCAAGTGTTACACTATCAAAGATGAACTAATCATCGACATGTCGTATTTAAGAGAAAGATTACAGTTTTGTATTTTAGTAGCATTAAAGTCTACTCAATTCGCCATGCCCCATTTCAGGAGTTAATGAATTGAATAACTCGAAACGCTTAAAAGGCAAAGAAGACTGGTGCGTCTCAGTAATTCCGTCAAAGCTATAAATGTTTTCAAGTGTACTGCCATCTGCAATGCTGTGAATTTGGTTGAAAGTCGACGACAGATGGTCATAAAGATCAAAAATAAAGTAGGTGATAAAATGGAGCCTTGAGGGACGCCCCGAATTGATAGGAAAGGGAGTTAAAGAAACGCCATCTAAAACAACTTGCATGGTGCTCCTCGATAGAAAACTCTCAATCCATAATGAAAAAGAAGCATCAAAAGCAAATGCTTTTAGGTTACAAGATAGAAATTTATGCCAAACGCTGTCAATCGCTTTCGCGCTACCTGTGGATCTTCCCGACCGAAAACCAGATTAAAGATTATCTATACGTTGATTGCTCTCCAAGTATTGCATGAACTTGCGGTTGACTGCAGATTTCCATCACTCTTGACAGTATGGAAGCGACAATTGGGTACAGACTGGACAGAAGCATTTCGTAAGGGTTATGGGGGAGAACATCGTTCAGTCCAGAAGATTTATTAATACTGAGATCCTGAAGAATTTTAGCAATGACGCGAGTGCGAAATTTTACGTGCCTCCAGGCAATGCAGTTGGGAGTGACTGATTACTCGGTGGGAGGGTTGAATTTCTCTACTGAGCTGCTGCCGTTAGAAAGAGGAGGTGCCGACGGTGATATAAAGTTATTACTGACGGCTTTAGTATATGACCAAAAAGTTTAGATACTTTAAGGGATTCAAGCTAGGGTGTAGCCAAGTGAGTAGCGTGTTAATCTACTATGCAAAGTTCAGGAGTTGAAATCCCGGTCGACTTATGATTTCAGCACACTACTTGCGTGGGTATATTTTGGCCACCTCAATCTGCGAAAAAGACTAATTCGTAGATGTAGGGTTTTGCGAAGGGCTAACAGCCCATTTACAATAACAAATAATATGTTAAGTAACCTGAAGGTCAGCTGGCCAAGACCCTATTAGGGCTGTAGTACCATTGAAGAAGAATAGAAGGCATTCAAGGACCTCTCGTCTAAATTTTGGCCATACTGTTTTTAAGCGTAGCAAATTATAAAGTTGCAGGAATTCCATGCCTTGATATACAGAACTCTGTGGCTCAGGGTGGAGTGTACCCTAAACTTGCTAAATGCAAATGTTTTTTTGAGGGAATAGCATCGAGATAATCTTTGCTAAACCACGAGCCCTTAGATGGTCAAACTCTTTTGAGGTTGAAGGAAATAAAGAGCGACATTCCTTAGAGAATTGTCTCGGTAACAATATTGCACAATATTAGTCCCACATATGCTGAAAAGCATGTAATTTTGGACGCAGGGTCTGAGACGTGCGTAAGAGTCCTCAAAGAAAATGAAAAGACTACAAAAAGAACTAACTGAGACAGAAATGTCCACTGCAACTAGCACATATAACAGGTAAATACAATATCCAAAGTGATATAATACAACAAATGTGACTTCAAGAAGGCCTAGATACTCAGTAGATGGTTTCTGTTCGCTTTCTATCATTCAGTTCCCCATAACATCTGCAAATATTTGTCAATAGCAGCCAGTACAACTGAAAAATATACCAGCTTCTCCACTCGTTACGGTCGTTCTCACTCCTCCTCCCCCTCCATGACTGTGTTTGTGCATTGCACATAAAGGCCGAAATTGTCTATAACACAGGTCATTCTGTAAAAAAAAAATGTGACAGTAAGCTAACTGAGCTTCATGCTCTTCTCTTCTCCTGACATAATAATGTTGCATCTTCGCCCTATTCAAGTATCCGCGATCTTCCACAAAATAATATGAGCGTTTTTGGTGAATAATCAGTCTGGTTTAGACCCGTCGATGAGTGAGTTGTATGGAGAATCGGAAGAGAAAGATATAGAAGCGATAATTTGTGAGCGAAGAAGTTTTGAGTATAAAGCGAATTAAAATTATTTAAATAAAGCTTTGCGGTCATTTAAACTAAAGTGAAATTGTGGTTTTATTTCTTTACTACAAATACTGCGACCCCTTGCGCTTGCTACTAAACGGTAGTTCCGGAGGATAGTGGGCTAGGCGAGGGGTTTTTAGTGGATTCAAGTCCCGCGCTTCAAGGGATTCGATGCTTTTTAAGAATATTCTCGTCAGACGTCATCTTCAACAAGAAGATTTGGGAGTACAACAAGACTAAAATATGCATTGCGACTCAAAGGCGGAAGTGGTCAGCTCTGAATTATAATCTTGAAGATGTCGAGTTGGTCGTGTACCGAGCAAATGAAGCTGAGGCCGAAGGAATAAACAATTCCTGAGAACAGCTGAACAGGTTTGCGTCTTATGGAAGAGAATGGATTCTGTCCTATGCCCCTACAAAGAGAAAATTGACAAGTGTGGAACACATAAGAGTGGAAATCTATTAATATTAGGGCATGAAGTTATGAAAAAAAAATTTCAATAAAAAAAAGCCATACAAAACTATCCAATCGAATTACATAACCTAAACCGCTGATCGTCTTTATTTCGGCAACCAAGATTATTGGTACGATGAAGGTTTGATATTTTAATGTCATTTCAATTTCATTTAAAAATTTATAGAATCGAATAGTATTGAAATTTTATATACATATAAAGGGTTGTCCAACCATAATGCACGATGTTAATTGTGAGTCACATCTTAACGTCAAGTTTTTCGCCCAACTTAATTTGACATTTCTTTGTTTCAGTGTTTGGAAAATTCAACCATGGAGAGGTACACAATTGAGCAGCGCGTTAAGGTTGTTGAAGCGTTTTACGAAAATGGGCGTTCAAATCAAAATGCATTTCGTGAAAACATCTTCAGCGACGAGGCACACTTTCACCTCAGTGGATTCGTTAACGAGCAGAATTGCCGCATTTGGGCAAATGAGAATCCACGAGTGATTGTTGAAAAGCCGATGCATCCACTAAGAGTGACTGTTTGGTGCGGTTTATGGGCTGGCGGCGTCATCAGGCCGTACTTCTTCAAAAATGAGGACGGCCAAGCAGTTACCGTGAATGGTGTTCGCTATCGCGAGATGATAACGGACTTCTTGTGGCCAGAAATTGAGGATATGGACGTGGACGATATGTGGTTCCAACAGGATGGTGCCACTTGCCACACAGCCAACGAAACAATGACTCTTTTGCGCGAGAAACTCAATAGCCGTGTTATCTCACGTTGTGGCGATGTTAATTGGCCGCCACGATCATGTGATTTGACACCGTTGGACTTCTTTCTCTGGGGATATTTAAAAGAAAAAGTGTACGTCAATAAGCCAAGAACAATTCAAGAGCTAAAGGATGAGATAATTCAGCACATTAACGACATTGAACCATAATTATGTTTCAGAGTCATTGAAAATATGGACCATCGGATAGAAGTATGCCACCGTACCCATGGCGAGCATTTGGGTGATATTTTGTTTCACACATAATTGTCATAGATCCTTCTATCATAATAAAAAATATTAAGATAATTCTCAGAAAACTTTTTGTTTTATTTACAACTAGCAAACGCCCGCGACTTCGTCCGCATAAAAATCGCATTAATAAGCAATTTTTGAGAATGTAGTTAGTAATACATTATATGGGATATATAATCCGCTTACTTTAATGGCTCTTTGAACACAATGTTTTATATTTTGTTGGAGTCAGAACCATAAATTATTAAGAATGATAAGAAGAATGAAAAAAGCCCAAATAAAATGACATTAAGCTTAAAAACATAACAGGACTTCGATTGTGCGTAAAGCCCCATTATATGATACTACCGATGAAATCGAAATTTTTGTAATCTTAAGAATTTTTGTGTGGGGAGTGATAGAAGGGATGACAGTACTAAATTAATTTTTTTCACACCATGCTAGAGTAGCTATAAAAATATTTTGCACCAAATTTAAGCTTGAAAAACTGAATAGGTAACTTGAGAAACTTAGTGCATTGGATTTAGTGAATTGTGCAATTTGTATGGGAGGTGGTAGAAGGAGTGGGGGGTTTTTGGTAATTTTTCTAGATACAACTATCATCACCATGCAATTGATATCTTTTAAATTTTAGATCAGTTGGATTCACACTTTTCAAGAAAATCGAGTTTTTGCAAAATCGTGAAATTGTGCCACATTGTATGGGAGGGGGAAGAAGGAGTAAAGCTAATCGGTTAATTTTTCCCGATAATAATAACTATGCTAATTGAAGGTTTAGTACAAAACTCCAGCTTGATCAAAGCTATGCGGACTGAGAAAATTGGTTTAGAATATTTCATGAAAAAGTGCAGTTTGTATAGGAGGTGGTGCAAGGAGTGGAGGGTTTTTAGTTATATTTTGAGAAGCAACTACAATTATCATTAAATTGATATATTTTATATTTCAGAACAGTAACATTCACACTTTTGAAGAAAATCGAATTTTCGCAAAGTAGTGGATTTATGTCAGATTGTATGGGAGGGGGTAGAATGAGTGGAGCTAATCGGTTAATTTTTCCCGATAATAATAATAATACAAATTAAGGATTTATCAGAAAATTCTAGCTCGATCAAATTTATACGTACTGAGAAAATTGGTTTAGAGTATTTCATGAAAAAGTGCAGTTTGTATGGGAGGTGGTAGAAGGAGTGGAGGGTTTTTGGTAATTTTTCTAGAAACAACTATAATCACCATACAATTGATGTGTTTTAAATTTTAGTTTAGTTAGATTAACACTTTTCAAGAAAATCGAGTTTTTGCAAAGTCGTGGAATTGTGCCACATTGTATGGGAGGGGGTAGAAGGAGTAAACCTAATTGGTTAATTTTTTCCTGACATTGATAACAATGCTAATTAAAGATTTAATACAAAATCTTAGATCGATCAAAGTTATACGTACTGAGAAAATTGTAGTATAGTATTTCATGAAAAAGTTTAGTTTGTATGGGAGGTGGTGGAAGGACTTGGGGGATTCAAACTATTTATATACTTAAAGATGGCATTTATAATAGAAATAATATATTTCAAATTACAAATTAATAGCTTTTATAGTTTCCATGAAAATTTGATTATTATAAGTTTTTGAAAATGAGTCACTTTGTATGGGAGGGGGTAGAAGGCGTGAGGGGAGAAAAATAAAACCTAAAGCAGATTACTCCCAGAGGCAGAGCTAATAATCTGTGAAAGTTTCATTGCAATCGGTGCAGCCGTTTTCGCGTGAAAGCCGGAAAGACAGACAGACACTACAATTATATTTATATAGATTAACATCGTGCATTATGATTGGACCACCCTATATATATATTTTTTTTTTGAGAGAATTTTTCTCATACTGTGAGCAGATTTAGTGCCTTTGTAATTCCAAACTCAACGGCACATATACAAATTAATCGATATCGCACCTGAAAATCATTGATTGCGCGAACATTGGTCAACTCGAGGAGGTTAAAGTATTTAATCCAATACTTTCTTTTATTGATTTGATAAGATCGAGAAGGTGGTATCGGTCAATCGTATTTATTTTAATGAAATAAAAAACGAAACCACTTAATATAAAAATAATAATAAAATCTAGATAAAGACCACCAATTCTTCCAAGAACCAATAATGAAAGATGAAAACCGCAACACCACCTATTTATTAAGACAATTTAAAAAAAAAAAGCTACTTGTTTGGTAGCTTTAGCTACATATTCATGGCTTGTGCACGAATAAACATTTCCCGAGTCGGTAAAAAGTGCACCTGACACAAATCAACGTCACATTGAGTAACCACGCAGTAACGTGTAACATGACATGTTACCTTAAGATGCTATGCACCTATTACTTAGCTTATTTTTAAACTACAATACAACTACGTGCAACTGTCGTGAGAACAACGTTTTATTTTATTGTAAAATACGATACGAATACATATCTTAAGATCAATGATACCTTTTGTTTTTCCTATTCTTTCTTCGACCACGTCTTAGTTTCACTCACTTTTATATTGAGCATGGACTTGAAATCAAATCGGAAAATCATCCCGACAACCACAAATCGAAAAAAAAAATAATAATACATCTCCAATTGTTGCATTCAAACAATTTGTTTGCATTCAAACAATTTGTTTGCATTTTCATTTATTTTATTTGCACTTCAGGTGAATTAAAACGCAATCAATTTGATTGATTTCATTTAAAGATTATTGTCATGTGAAAGCGTTAATTCGTTTTTGTAAAAAATTTAATACGAGTGCAAAACAATTAGAAATTTTTAAAATAGAAACTTTTTTTCTTCTTTTATTTCGTTCAAATGAAGAGAAACAAGCAACAATTTTGTCGATCTCTCTAATTGTAGATCGCTGTATTATGTTACGCAAATAATTGTTACAAGTTAAATAGAGAATAGAAGGGGAAGAAGCAGAAAAATGTAAATGTATTTTTAATGCATGAATAATCAATTGTATAGTGCATAATTTATGTTAAATGAAATATTGAAAGTAAAGTGCGATAAATTCTTTTCTTTATTGAGTACATGACATGATCAGATTAATAATCGTGTCGGAATTTGTTTGGTTTGAAAAGCAAATTTTGAATTGCAGACTGAAGATCAGTTTCAATTTGAAGAATTTTTATTGATAATATAATCAATTGTTCTTTTTATAGCAAAGCACAAACTAGGTTTTTGAGTGAAGGAATAGCTGACGAATAAGTGATACATTTGCTCTATAAAAAGAGTTCGGTGTATCTAAAACCACATAGGACCTCACACCAGGGCTGTATTTGTAAGTCCAGCAGAGGGTCTACACTAGAGATGGGCAAAATAGTTTCTTTTACTGAATTATTTCACTAGTTCTTAGTCACTAAAAGGTCCAGTTCTTTGTATAAGGTTTTTCAGTTCGTTTAGTTTTTAGGCGGTCTTATCTGCAAAATTCAGCCTTTCGCAGATATCTCGGATCTCGTTCCCGAGATCTTTGTAAAAAAATGCGAAATTCAGCTTTATGCTTTATTTCGAGTCAAAAAAGAGAAGAAATAAAAAAAATTCACCCGACTTACGAGCAGCTGTTATCGAGTTATGTGAAAAAATCTGCAAACACGGTTTTCACAGACCCCACGACTAAAAAATTAATAAGATGGATAAAAACCATACCCGACTCGATCCAATATATCTGGGAAAAAATGATTAATTAAGTTTTTTGCAGATACATTGAGTCAAAAAAAAGGAAGTAATTCGAAAAAATCACACCTGATTCAATTCGAGCAGCCGTTCTTAAGACTTGTGATATCTTGAGTCGAAAAAGGGGAAAATGGTGCACCCGACTTAATTCGAACATCCGTACCCGAGATATATACAAATGAATAGAGGAGGGTCACAAAAAAGAAGAAGAAAAAACTGAAAATCGTTCGTGAATTAAACGTATTAAATTGAAAAAAATCTACCAGTCTGATTAGTTCGATCTGTAGTCTGTCTTCGAACTAAATGCTTACATTTCTTCGCAAGGTAAAATCGTATTGAGCTCATAGTTCGTTCGTGAACTAAATATTAGTAGTACATTGTTTTGTACATTAGAGCAATCCAGAGCACGAGTCTGATCAGTTTATTTCCAAAATATATCGTACGAACATTCATTCAGTTCGTTCTATAGAACTATACATTCAGTTTTCTACCAGTTCATTTCGAACTAAATGTGACAATATTAGTGAATAGTTCGTTTAGTTTAATGTTGTGAATAGTTCAAATGAACTAGGTCGTTCGTGAACTATACATCTCTAGTATACGCTGTTGAAGGGGGAGGGGAGGGGGGGGGGGGGGGGTATGACGTCCCATTTCAGTGTTTCCAGGTAGGTTTTCACAACATGTGGCCGAGCATTGTCGCACAGCGAAAACACTTTGTCGTGTCTCTCTCCTCGTATTGAGGCCGTTTCTCCTTAAACGCTCGGCTCAAACGCATTAGTTGTTCTTTGTAACGATCTCCCGTGATGGTTTCCCCTGGTTGCAGCAGTTCATAATACACCACGCCGAACTGGTACCACCAAATACACAGCATGATTTTCAAGCCGTGGATGTTGCGCTGGGCTGTCGATGTTGATGCAAGGCCGCGGTATTCCCTCAATTTTTTTCGCTTTGTATTATCGTAACAGCTGGAACAGCTGTTCGCCGTTCGATATTTTTGCCTTCAACTCTTATGGTTCCCAATTTCCTTGGTTTTACATCATTTCCATGCTTTTCAAATGGAATGAAATGGCTTCTTGAGTCGCACCCAATGAATCTGAAAGTTGTTGTTGCGTTTGAATCTTCTTCCAGTAATTCCTTCACTTCTGCGTCTTCAAACTTTTTAACCGCTCCGGGACACTCCTTGTTATCTACGCCGAAATCACCCATTTTATAACGTTGAAATGTTGATATTGTCCTTAAGTGAGGCTTTAATTTTCCTGGAATAATTTCGCTATTGTCGGCATGATCTCTCAACACTTCAACTGTCTCGATTTCATTCACGTTAAATTGTTTGTATATTCTCTTCATTTTAGTTTTCATTTCATATTTCTGGTTTCATATTTTTTGGATCTAATGTAGAAATATCTTTCAGAAGCTGTACGTTTTCAGGATTTGATTCAGAACAGAGACTTAAAGTTATTTTATCGACCATACTTTACAAAAATTGTTTGTTATTAATTGATACGATTCTTAGATTCCGCACCAAAGGGATATTCTTACATATCAAATTTTCGCTGGTTTCTATATCCAACGCGGTTTTTCACTAGGGACTGTTTTAAAACTTTTCAAAATACGGGGAAACTGTTTTGTCTCGTTTCATAACCGAATGGATGAAAGAAATTTTCAATTAAACAGGTGAAAATCGCAAACATGATCGAATTTGCAATAAACGCAACTAGAAGGATCTAAAGTAATCAACACAAGCACAATTAAGAAAAATAATATAACTGCAAGGGTATGGGATATGCATGTGCAAATGGTGATAACCATGGGAACTAATGAAGTTTCTTCGATATTCGTTTCACAATTGAATGATGGAGTCGAATTTATAAAGGGTGGGCCATATCGTGGTTTCTTTTTAAATCATACGTTATTTTGACACTGAAAGCTCGATATATTGTCAGGAAGTTGGTATCAACCTCCGACGAACAAAATAAATCGGTTAACGCTTGATCAACGTTGGAAAGCTAGGAAGTAGTCTAGTAGGTAACGTGTTGGTCTACATTGCGAGGGTCGTGAGTTCAAATCCCGGTCGACGCAATAATTCCAGCACACTACCTGCTTGGGTACACCTTGGTCACCTCAATCTACGAAAAATTAAAAATTCGTAGATAGAGGGTTATGAGAAGGTCTAACAACTCTCCTACAATAAATAAAAACATGCCATCGATCTTTTGCGCACCAGGTTTGGGAATCGTGAAAATCACCCGTCTTGGCGATGTCTATTGGCCGGATCGTAGCTGCGATTTTACACCGTTGAACTTCTTTTTGTGGGGTACCGTGAAAGAACGATTTTATACGGACGATCCACAAACGATTCAGGTCCTTAAATTGAGTATTGACCGAGCCATTCGTTAGATAGAGGCCAAAACCATCAACGAAAAATTGGGCTGACACGTTGCGCTACTCCTAAGTCAGCCGTGGCAGCCACATGGATCAAGTCGTGTTCCATAAATAATGGAAATGTTTGATCTCTTCAATGAAAAAAAGAACTTTAAAAAATATTGATCAGTGTTAATTTTATTGAATTTTTAAAAAGAAACTTGTATTTGGCCCACCCGTTACATATGTATCTCCTTGTGAAAAATATGCGTTACAAACAGTAACGGCTCGTCAGCTGAAGCACATGAGGCGGCGTCTCACCTGAGCATTTTCGATCAATTGAATCTAACATTCCTAATACAATTAAATTTTGCATATTTAATTAAGGGCTTGGACAAAAATGTGCGAGCCTGCAAACGATCGATTTCCCCAACTGAGAAGCTTGCTCACCCAGCTCGTTCAAACATTGCTGTCTGCACACATACACATTGCTGCGGCTTGATCGATCGATGTCGACGTCATAACAGGCGAAAGATCTGAGGCACAAATTGTTGTTGTCATTTTCGGTCGTAGAGTAGTGTGGGGCTCGATGGGACTTCTTCCAGTCGTTTCGGTTGTAGATTAGTGTGGGGCTCGATGAGACGAGACTGAACAGCGGCCGTTCTTAGTTTTGAGATCTTGCTGAACTGAGCAAAAAAGTGACGAGAAGTTTATATTTTAATTTATTTTTCGATTTAGTTTTTAATTTATCAAGTCCCCCCCTCACCTGAGCGCTTCACCTATCGGACAATTCACGAGCCGCCACTGGTTACAACTACTTCAATTTCAAAAAAAAACCAGAGCATACGAACGTATATAACGGCGTATACCACCGTATACAGTCCTGGTACCAGAGGGTATACGCTTTTTCTATGAAATGAGCAGAGGGTATACAGCGTATACCGCGTATACACTAGGACCCTAGCCCTGCCTTACACCAAGCACATACCTAAAACTACTCACTTTCCAAACCATTAGCCAAAAAACTCTGCCAAAAAAATTTGTTCCAGATAAAATGTCAAAATTAGTTAACTTACTTTGTTGGAAAATAAATAAAAAAAAAAGCTTAAACTTCTCCCCGAACTACCTGATTTGTAAATTTGTCCCGAGCTTTGGCAGCTCGTTGTATTCTTAACGGCTCACTGAGTCGAATTAAAATGCACAAAATGTTCTTCGCCGGCTACGTTTTTTTTCTGATAAGTCAGTCTAAAAGTTTAGTCATGAATCTCTAATATTGTTGGCACTATGAAAACATTTTTTTTCTCTCGAGATAAGCCAGGATAAGATGACCTACTCTAACAGGTCATCTTAAATTCTTAAAGCTTTTTTATTCGACAATCTCGTATCTGAAAATATAATTTTTCTCTATAAAGTGATTTACCCACTTTTCTTCGTTTTCATTTTTTCTACGCCACTTAAAATACCTTTCATCTTTTTTTTTCTGATCCATATTTTGTCTTAAACATACTGAAATACTTCCGCAGGGAGAATCATTGTTGCAATTGTACATTCGTTATTCAGATAGACGGCACTATTGCCACAATTATTCTCAGAAATAATTCAAACGAAATCTTTTTATTTCGGAAGTTTTTAAATGGCTTTAAAAATTTTCTGAGCAAACTCAAGCTTTCCACTGGCTTTGTAGCTAACTAAAAAAAAATGAAATAAAATTGGTGCAGACTTTATATCGTCAAACCTAATAGAGAGAATGCAATTATTAGTTGGACCGGTCGTTACGGGTTCATTCGGAACTCATACGAGTATTCTATGATTCTTTGTCGTCGACGTTTAACTTTAGGCCGAAACTGTAAGGATATTTTTTGTATTCGAATCTACTGATTATAGTTTTTAGAATTCAAACAAACATTCTATCATTATATAGAAATAAGAAATTCGAAATCAATTAAAATTATTTCATTGACATACCTGATTTTGAACGGTGAGCGTTAACAGATGCCTCTGTAATTCGAAAACATTTGTTTCTAGCAATATGGCAGCGACTTTTTTCGAATCGGTAACACGAACTTTGACCCGATTTGGTGAACTAACTAGTCCATCCAATCGTCCCAAATTATTAAAATCATTCTTCGCTTGTTTATAATCACTATGATGGAATGGATAAGCATTTTTATTACTACTACAACTATTATTATCGAAATCGCCGCCGTCACCAACAACACCACTACCCGACGTCGACGATGCAGATTGATGATGGATCAATTGAACAGGCGTAAATGTTGTCGGACTCGTTATTGTCGAAGTCCGATAGTGATGATTTGTTCCTATTAATTGATTAACAGTCGTTGGTGTCGATGAAGTTGTAGTGGCATTACCGAATTGCATCACAGATCCAAAATTTTGTCGATAGTTAGGTGATTCCGTCGAACTGAAATTGAAAAATTTGTGATTAAATGAATGTGTTTCTATCAAATCGATTTTAGTTCGTTTACCTCGCAGAACTTTTACTTGAATAATTTTTATGGAAATCTTGTAAGCGATTATTTAATTCAAGCTTTTGACTTAATGCTAATTTTAGTTGCTCTTCTAGTTCCTTTTTAACGGAGCACAGCTCTTCGAATTGATCTTGAATTTTCGTTGCTTTTATTCGACCCGTTAACGTTTCGGCTTCCATTTCGGCCAATTTATCGAGCAGTCGATCACGCTCCTTACGCAACATTTGTATATCTTCTTTACTAAGACGATCGACATGATCTTGAAAGGTTTTATGTAAACAACTACTACTGCTATTGCTTAGATTTAGATTTAAATTTTTCCTAAATTTATCTCGTTCTATATTTTGTAAATGTTCGACTTCGTCTCGAAGTCGATTACTTTTACGGTGAATCACATCCAATAAATTTAATAATTCATCATCAGAATCTATAGGCATACGGTTTGATGCAACAGCTCCCTGGGGGAAGAAGAAAAAAAAAACAAACAATGAATTGAGATTTCAGAATTAAATGAGTTTCAGGATTTTCTTCTTACCTGCATAGCACCTGTCGTTGAAGATGCGCTATGCGCTTCTTTCGATGAACTTGTTTCCGTTGAGAAACCAGAATCCTGTACAACGCTTCCATTACCTTCACCACTCTTTGGTTCTTTTTTACCGCTATGGGAATTACTTCGGCTCCGTATCAGAGACGACGACATTTCAGAATTTTCTTTTTGTCCTAATTTTCGTTTAACACGTATTCCAGGTTCCCATTCTCGCCTGTATGAAAATTAAATTTTGATTAACTATTTTTAAAAATATAACTTAAGTATCGAAATTGTAACAAATAGAATGCTAAGTCCTCAACTGATTACTATCAGCTAAGAACACTCTCTATCTAAGTTTCGTTAGTTCGGAATAAAAAGTGCCATAACAAAATATGATGATGATAAAGGTCTGAGCGGAGACCGAAACGTCACGAATAATAAAGCGTAACAGTGTAGAATCCGGAGATCTTTCTTTTCAAAATATGATGTCTCTGTTTTGTCACCCATTGGAAAATCCTATCATTATCTGATTCGCACACAGCTTCCAATCTCCACAACAAAGTCACCGGCGACAAAAGCTCCCTGTAGAATAGTTTAGCATTTCAAGGGAGCTGATTTTTGATGCACTTTACGAATTCTACTGTGCCTTGAACCAAAAAATTGTGACTTTGCACCGAAACCTGTAACGGAGACAATTCTAAGGGTATTAGGGTCTTTCTACCTTCCATCCCCAAAAGTGCAGGCCGTCAAAAGATGCCTGGTTCACAAAGGAATGTCTCGATGCAACTAGACCCAAGAAGCAGTCGTTGAAAAAGTATCGAAACAACCCGCCTGCCGAGAACATAGAATTATTTATAAGACTCATTTATAATGGCAAGAAACACATGCACTAGAATTTTAAAACGTGCTAAGTTCGAGCATAACTAAAAACATCAGCTTAAGATCGTTGAAAAGACCAAGAATTCCAGATATATTTGGCCATTTGTGAAATCGGTCAACAATAATTTTAGAACATTTTCAACACCTCCTCTTCGTGATGGCGATTGAACAGGTGTCGATCCTGTGAGAAACCCCAACTTTTTGGCAGCGAGTTTTGCCAGGTACTCTAAACTTTCAGAGTCAAATCAGAGTCCACCTCAACTATCTCCCTCTGATTTCACGCCACCATCCCTTCGTTTTCGAACTAGAGTTATTTCCAAGATCCTGCAAGAGCTCAATTTTAACGAATCTGCTGATCCGGATAGCATCCCCCCATTGACCTTAAGAAACGTGATTCCTTTCTGGCTAAACCACTTCGCAATATTTACCATCTCTCATACTCTTTACAGTGTTTTCCACAGACCTGAAAAGTTGCGAATGTTCAGATGCAAATCGATCTCCGCTTACTATCGCCCTATTGCCAATTCTTCAGTGCTTTCAAAAGGTAATGGAATCTGCAACTAACCGCAGAATAGTGAACTACCTTGTGAAAAAAACGTTATTCACGATCGTCAATATGGTTTCCGTTCAGGACGCTCTACGGGAGATCTCATTGAATGTTAGAAATCTTGCATACAGAAATTCGGCTAGTACTTGCACTTGACATTGCGAAAGCGTTTAACCGAGTTTGGCATAAATATCTTATAGCAAAGCTTAAAGCCTTTGGTTTTAACTCGTTCTCGTAAATGGACTGAGACCTTCCGCTCAGAGTGCTCTTACTATTTGTACTAAACGGTGTCACTTCTGCTCCGTTTTTCTATTAATTCCGGCGTCCCTCAAGGCTCGGTCTTATCACCTAACCTATTTTTTATTTATTTATAATCGACCTTCCGCCGTCAACTTTCAATCCCATAAATATTATCGCTGATGACAAAAAACCAAAAAAAAAAAAGAAATCCAATGGCGTCGAATTGCAAGATCTTGGTGGCCAATTCACATCGCCGCGGCACAAGATAGCTCTCCCTTGAAATTTCGTCTTTAACAATTCCATCATTTCGTTCGCTATTTGGCAGGTTTGTCCTATCAAAAGCGCATGTCTTCGAGATTCATTTCAGAAATTTGAGGCCAGAAGTTGTTCATTATCTCACGGTAACGATCGCCGTTGACGCTGACTACATTGCCGTCCGCATTCTCGAATAAGAACGGTCCAATCACTTCATCAGCCCAAAATGCGCACCAAACAGTGGATGTATGGGACGTTCAAGGATCACTCTTGGATTCTCAGCTCCCCAAATGCGACAATTCTGCTTGTTGACATAGCCATCAAGTTCGAAATGCGCCTCTTCAGAGAAGATGGTTGTCTTCGAAAAATCACCATTCACTTGTTGTTGCTCTAATATCCACTGTGTGAACGCTCGGCACTACGCATGGTCTGCTGACTTCAACTGTTGTGACAACTGAATCTTGTAAGCATGCAAATGCAGAACTTTAATTAAAATTCACTGTAAACCGCTTCGCGAAAGTCAATTGCGGAGAACGATGGCGAATCGAATTGGAAGGATTTTAGTCAACACTTTTACAAACAGCTGCAATATTTTCATTAGACCGAGATTTACGAACACGAACAGGTCTTTTCTAGGTTTGAACTGACCCATTCGCCTCAAATTTCTGAATTAATCGGACCACTGTACAGCGAAAAGGTGCATTATTGTGACCGAAAAAGCAACGACATTTTCTAACTGGCTCTGCAAAACTCTCAACATTTCGGTAGTGGATTTTCACAATTTCTATACGTTGTGCATCCGTGTAATGCTACATCACTAAGCCTCAACGTTCGCACAATACAAATGTCAAACAAGAACGCTCTACGACCGACACATAAAAAATTGCGCTAGATTCAAAATTGGCGGTCTTAATGGGACACCCTTTATTTCCATGGTAAATGTAGTAAGGAACTAAAGGATATAATACCTCCTCTCAACATGCTCCACGTAATACTCGCCAAGCTGCACACGCGCATAAGTACACTGTGAAGCACCTACCGTGGAGAACAGTGAAATGTAGGCAGCCCTTCATTCCTCGTATATTAATGATGTGGAATGCATTATTGGGCAGTCTATTTACAACGAAGTACAACCCCCAACAATTCAAAAACAACGTTCACCGCCATTTCAGATTTATCCTTTCTACGTTTCCATTCCAACTTTCATAGTTCCACTTGTTTCCCTTACCCATGCCGATCTAACTGTGCATTGCGCATTAAAGGGTTACCCCTAAGTTATTGTGGAATAAAAAATTGGCTCCTACACTCTTGTTTTTCTTTTTCTTTATAAAGAGATCCCTTTGTTTGGCAAAACTAATCATAACACTATTATGAATGACTTCGCAATAATTCGAGCTACAATCATTATTTTAAAGTTATTGTCTTCTATTCCATAGGGTCAAGAGGTGTAGGATTGGAAAGGCCTATTATTTGACAGCTGGTCGGTGGACAATTGTCAAATGTTAACACTTGCCATCTATAAACGCAGGACATTTATCATAGAACGCTTGAATTTTACCACGTAAATTCGCGTTCAATCGCAGTTACGATGCGCAAAATTCGAGCGAATTTTGATCGTAATCATGTGCCTTCTGAGAAGTGTGTGCGCAACTTACTCAAAAAATTCCAAGAGACTGGCTCAGTGCAAGATGTGATGATACCGAAACAACTTCGCCTCGGACGTTCGACCGAAAATATCGCCGCAATGAAAGACGATTGGAAACGACCCAAACACCTCCATTTGTCACCTTGCTCAAGAACTCGACTTCTCGCTCGTCCATACTGCAGCGAATATTGACGAAAGATTTTGCTTTGCATGCGTACAAGGTCCATTTAACTTAAGAACTGCAGCCGGCGGACAACCAGCAGTGCCGTACTTTCTCTGATTGGGTCGTGCAAACAAATTCTACACCTCTTGTTGATTCACTATATTATCTTCTATAATACATTGCAAAATAATTTAAGCTAAAATTTTCAGATGATTTTACCTTTAATTCAGAGTTTAAAATATATCCAAAAATACAACAAAAAACACGGAGTTCATCGTTTTGTAGAGTTGTTCCCAATAGTCTAAGGAGTACGAGGTGTGTTCAAAAAGTAAGGTGACTTTCAAATTTCGCTTGCCACGAACATTCGATTATCGATTTTTTGTTGTTCATGTACACATGTCCCGAACATATGTTCACAATTTCAAGTACATAGCATACTTCGTTTGTTTTTGGGAGATAAAAAGGGTAGACGTGTTATGTTGTGCTCGGCGATTTTCTATTATTATAAAAAATGGAGCAAAAAATTTGCTTCAAATTTTGGTGTGAAAAATGGAATTAAGTGCTCCAAAACACTTGAAATGTTGACAGCGGCGTACGGTAAGTCTGGTCTAAGTAAAAAAAAATGTTTACAAGTGGTACAAACTCTTCCAAGATGGCCAAGAAGATGCCAACGACGAACCTCGCTCTGGACGCCCCAGCACGTCAACAACAGAAGATATCGTCGAAGCTGTGAAGAAAATTGTTTTTGAAAATAGACGAATTACCATAAGAAAAGTTGCTGAGGATGTTGGCATATCAGTCGGCTCGTGTCATGCAATTTTTTCGGATGTTTTGGGCATGAGACGTGTGTCAGCGAAGTTTGTTCCGAAACTTCTGAATTTTGATCAGAAGAATCGTCGCATGAGCATCGCTCAGGAGCTCTGATGATCAGTGATGATCCTGATTTGCTCAAAAGGGTCATAACTGGTGACGAATCATGGGTATATGATTATGACGTCGAAACCAAAGCGCAATCGCCCCAATGGAAGCACCCAGGAGAGTCAAGACCGAAAAAAGCACGCCAAGTCCGATCAAATGTCAAAGTTTTGCTCACTGTTTTTTTCGACTACCGTGGCGTAGTGCATCAGGAGTTTTTACCTCAAGGTCGTACGGTCAATAAGGAGTATTACCTTGAAGTTATGCGCCGTTTGCGAAAAGCAATACGAAAAAAACGTCCGGAATTATGGTAAAATAATTCATGGCTTTTGCATCACGATAATGCACCTGCTCATTCGTCGTTGCTTGTGAGAGATTTTTTGGCCAAAAACAAAACGACAATCATGCCTCAGCCACCATATTCACCGGATTTGGCCCCCTGCGACTTTTTCCTGTTCCCAAAACTGAAAACAACTTTGAAAGGACGGAGATTTGCAACGATTGATGAAATAAAAACTGCATCGCTGGAGGAGCTCAAGGCTATACCAAAAAGTGCTTATGAGAAGTGCTTTGAGGACTGGAAAAAGCGTTGGCACAAGTGCATTGTACCTAAGGGGGATTTCATTGAAGGGGATAATATAAATAATGATGAATAAATAAAAATTTTTTCATACAAATATAAAGTTACTTTACTTTTTGAACACACCTCGTATTCCGGAATTATGTAAAATCCAATTTTTTTAGAAGCATAACCAACCATCTCTCAATGCCCACTATGATGTGATCTGGCTCACCTGCACAATGTACCACGAGCCGCCACTGCTAAGTCTAGAGCTTTCGCCATAGCCACGAAAATACAAATGAGGCTATAAGAGCAAAAGTGGCCTTACCAACCAACATGCCTATAGGGATTAGACCACTGTTGCTCTCAAAGCCTCAAATATCACAAACGATAAAACCTAGAGTCAAAAGTTTCCGAACAAAAGATGTGAAAAATTGAATTTCCAAAGTGTTTTTTCCATTTCCATTTCCCTTTCAATGTCTGTTGCATTCTCAGTGCGATATGAAATTGATAGTGTTGTTGTCGCTGACATGTTACTTCTTAGGGTTAGATTGATGATAAAATTGATAAGAAACATTTTTGTAGAAAATCAGGTTTCCTATATTTTGTAGAAAATAATTGTTTGTGTAAGTTAAGAAAAATACATTTTCGGCCTCATTTCAAGATCATAGAAGCAGAATTTCATATGGAATAATCCAAATCTGCAGTTTTCAAAACTTCATGACTATGCGATTAATTTTTTTTAAGTCTAGCTAGATAAGCATTCAGCTAGAGTGTAGCCTAGTAGGTAGCGTGTTGGTCTTGTAATGCGAAGGTCGAGAGTTCAAATCCCGGTCGGTGCAATTTATAATTGCAGCACTTTGCCTCCTTGGATATACCTTGGTCACCTCATTCTACGAAAATGAAAAAATTCGTAGAAAGAGTGTTGTACGAAGAGTTAACAACCCTTCCACAATAAGTAATGAAAAAATGTGAAGGAACTTGAATAAAAGGAAGCCAAGGTCCGATTTGGGCTGTAGCGCCATAGAAGTAGTAGTAGATAAGCATTCAATAGATAAGATTCTATATCTTGTTTTGTTTAACGTTGACAGCATAACACAGTCTCGATGCTACGGTTGTTCTTGGAACACGAATTCTATTAGACGACAATCAATAATAGAATCTTGCGCAGGTATAAACAAAATACAAGAGACATATGTACATACCAATCTCTAGTCGGTCTCGGTCTATACTAACTTGCAGGTTCAGTATTCGCAACAGAAAGTGCAAGATAAGGCTTCCGTGGCGTAGTGGGCAGCGTGCTTGCTTCTCAGTCAATAGGTCGTGGGTTCGATTCCCACTCCAGACGGGATTTTTTTTAGCGCAAATTTTTCGTTGGTACTGGTGATAAAAAATTATTCGCAATAAAATGGGGAAACGGTGTAAAAGTGAAACAGTTCCACTTCAAGAAGGCCTAGATACTCAGTAGATGGTTTCTGTTCGCTTTCTATCATTCAGTCCCCCATAACATCTGCAAATATTTGTCAGTAAGCAGCCAGTACAACTGAGCAATATACCAGCTTCTCCACTCGCTACGGTCGTTCTCACTCCCCTTCCCCAACCTTCCCAATCCCATTCTTTCCCTCCATGACTGTGTTTGTGCATTGCACATAAAGGCCGAAATTGCCTATAACACAGGTCACTCTGTAAAAAAAAAAAAATGTATTTAAGTCTTTTCCAATCTTTAGGTCTTGGCGCAAGATTGATACGCAATTCCACGTTGAGAACAAGGTAAAACCAAGAAATTCGTATGCTGCACGTACCTTAGTACATTATAACCCCGAATTGCCCGCATCACAACGTATCTGTTGATTTTTCCGGCAAATTCAAATTCTAGCAATTCAAAAATAACCTATTCCGATTGATACGCAACTTCACGTTGAGCACAAGGTCAAACCAAGGAATCCGTTTACAACACGTAGCATAGTACAGCATAACGGAGGATTCTCTGTCCGTGATATGGATGTAAACTATCAGCCACTACGTGTACCCCCCAGGGACCACAACTATGGCTGTGTTGAATTGCCCGCATCCCATCGTATCAGTTGATTTATCCGCCAAATTCAAATTCTAGCAATTCAAAAATAACCTTTCGTCAATTCCATCACACAGCGTTTACCTCCGATTTCGATCTCTATGGCTCTTAGGTACTTTACGAACGTTTCCTTCACATCCAGTCATTACTTTATTCTGGACAAACCCACCATCCTGTCGTCTTCCTCTACTTGTTTTCTCCGATTTCGATCCCCTGGGGATTTAGGTACTCTACAAACGTTTCCCTCGTCTCTGGTCACTACTTTCTTCTGGACAAACACATCTTCCGTCAAATCCTTTATCTCCCACGATCCTGCACAAAACCCATTAACATCCAATTTCGTTCCCATCAGCTTGCTACTACCTAATACTTTGCTCACTTCAGTTCACTACTTTCTTCCGCGACCCACCAACGTGTACCGTACGTCTACGTGTCCTGCATCCGACACCATCCGCCTCCGACTTTTGCTCCCTTGCTACTAATTTTCGGTTAGGTTGTACCTCTCATGCATCTCCCTTCTAGATTTCGCTCATTTTGGTGGGAGGCAACACCGCGGATCCCTTCTATCTTTCCCTTCCGTTGTACCGTGCCTTCGCAGCTTTACAGACTTGTATCATCAAAACTAACTAACCAAGCCCATATATGAGTATATAATCAATCAATCAAATTCCTGTTAAGACCTCCTATAGGGGCATAGGACAGAAACAACTCTCTTCCACAAGGCGCGATCCTGAGCATCGGCTTTAAGCTGTTGCCAGGACTTGTTTATTCCTCTGGCCTCCTGCTCAACTGCTCGCTTCCATGTGTTACATGGTCGTCCAACCCGACGACTTCCTTGAGGGTTATAATCCAGAGCCTGTTTGGCGATGTTTCGCTCTGGTTTCCTCAAAGTTTGACCGATCCACTGCTGTTGAATCTCAATACCTATTTCAGTCTGGCCAGTTGTACTCCAAAGTTCGTCGTTGGAGATCACTTCTGGCCAGAATATTCCTAAAATGCGTCGGAGGCATTGGTTTACGAAAGTCTGTAGTTTCTTGGTAAGTCGAACGGTCACTTTCCACGTAGTACAACCATATAACAACACGGATTTGACGCATGCGTCAAAAACTCGCAGCTTCGTGCGAAGGGAGATCTCTCTTAACCTCCAGAAAGGAGAAAGGATACCGAAGGCCTGACGAGCTTTACTTAGCCGAGCCTGAACATCCTTTTCGGCTCCACCGTCCATGCTGACAATGCTTCCGAGATAGCAAAAATCTTGCACCTCTTCCACATCCTGTCCGTTAAGAACAATCGGTGTGCTTGCGTTCGAACCCATGTGCATGTACTTGGTTTTATGCACATTTATTTTCAGTCCCGCCTCTTTGCATTTAGAATGCGAGCATTTAACTCTAAGTCCGAACGGGTAGGTGCAAGCAACACACGTCATCAGCATAATCAAGGTGACTTAAGATGTTAAATAGTCTCCATTGAAGACCTTTACCTTCCCCACCTTCCAGTGCAGCTTTCAAGATGTCATTTATTACCACCAGAAACAGGGCTGGTGATAATATGCAGCCTTGTCTGACACCCGTTCGCACAGGGAAACTCTCGGACAGCTCTCCTCTATGCAAGACGCGACACCTTGCATCTTCGTAGGATTCTTTAATCATAGCTATGACCTTATCTGGAATACCTCTCCTACGCAAAGCATTCCATATTTAATCTCGCTTAACGCTGTCGAAAGCCTTCTCGAAGTCCACAAACACGAGATGTAGTGGCGCACCCTTCGGCTGACTGCTCTAATATTATCCGTAGGGTATTTGTGTGGTCGGTACAAGACGACCCTTTAGGGAATCCAGCCTGATAAACTTCGAGAGTGCTCTCGACGACATCACTAATCCTATTGAGAATTACCTTAGCTATAATTTTTGATACGGCAGTAAGTAGACATATACCACGCCAATTGCCACAATCCCGAAGGTCGCCCTTCTTCGGAATTTTCACAATGACGCCCTCCTTCCACACAGTCGGATATCTTCCTTCATTCCACACCTTAGTGAAGAGTGGGAGGAGTATATCGGCTGTTATTTCCGGGTCCGCTTTGAGGAGTTCGGTTGGTAGTCCGTCTATACCTGGAGCTTTCCTTCCCGCCATTGACCGAATGGCGGAAACTATCTCTTCCTTATCTGGGGGATCGTCCCGAATGGAGGATTGTTGCGGTTGGATGTTTGGAAGTTGGTCTGTTTCCGGAATATCTTCCTCTGACAAGATGTTTAAAATATTAGAGAAGTATTCCTTCCATCGTCGCAACTGGTGTTCACTCATATTAAGGAGAGTTCCGTTGACATCTCTCACCAGGTGGTTGGCGGTGAAATTCCTGTTCGTCAACTGTTTCATGATTTTAAATAGTGAACCCATATCCCCAAGGTAAGCCGCAGATTCTGCCTTGTTTGTTTTCTTCAATGGCCTTTCTCTTGTCGCGTCTAACAGCCTTTTTAAGCTGTATATGAGCATCGCGGTAGTTCTGCCTATATATAATATGAGTACATAATATGATGGAGGTCTCCAACACAACCTCCGTAGTACCAGGTTTAAAGCCTTTGGTGCGGCCTTCATGGGTCGCCGCAAGTGCACCCACTTCAGTCCAAGTACCTGGATGACTTTGATACTGATCGATCTACTCTCCTCCGTGGAGTCGCAACTCTCTAAAGGCAATATTACCGGAATCGCTGAAGCTTTCTAGACCAGTAACTACCCCTCTGCGAGGAACCATACAATATAATTAAAATTCAATCAAAATTCATACCTTGAAACCAATGACGATCCTGATGCCATTCCTGTAAGAGTATTTGTCGTTGACATCGATGCCATTTTATGTTTAAGATCGGGGAATGTTTCGATAACCAAGTCGCGGAATTCCAATAAGGCACCGACCTCATTCTGTAATTCCTGCAACGATTTGGTTTGATCTGCAACGTGATAGTGATAAGGACCGGGTGGAGTTCTTAATGGCATACACTCCATGCCGGGTCGTGCCCCAATTCCGCAAAGATCACTCTGTAAAAATTAAAAAAAAAAGTGAAGAATTAGTAAATTGCATTATAACTACAATATTAGTAAATCTTAAAACTAAGCATACACATTTATTGGCAAATTCTGCAATTTATGGTTTCAATGGTCGAATTCGAGAGCATTGCCATCTTATATGAGTAAACACTTGAATTAAAATGCATTATTCGTGTAAAAGGGTTTCTGCACAGTGACCTGATTTTCATTCCTTTTAGCCTATGTACGATGTGGCACAACATGCATCAAACTGGAACGATTTTGAAATTAAGCTTAATGCATTTAACAGTTGTTGTTAAATACATATATAACATAGGTATAAAATTATACGGAATATGGACACAGATAATGCACGCAAGGTAAAATAATCGAGTTATAACTGCTCTGTATTCTTGTGAGTTAAGTTAATATACATAGAAGAATTCATACAGGAACAAACTAATATTAATATTCTAAAGGCAAAGAAACAAAGATTGGTTTTACTGGAAAAAAATATACACAAGAGCAAAGAAAGCAAGTCATTTAGCAGACTTACATCATTTCCTTCTTAGATATAAAATTAAATTAATTAAAAATCAAACGTTTTGTTCAGATATAAAAGCATTGTGCGCGGACAAAGAAATTTAGCGAGATTATACAATACAATCAAAAAAAATCAATTTTGCTTTCATTATTTATTGCTTAAATTCGAATGATTTAATCGAAGCAGCTTTTAAGCTAATTAACTTCAATCAAAGTTAATTTGAACAAATCGAAAAATCAACAACTAAAAAATATTTCATAAAATTTGATTAACTAGTCGGACAGTTTTAATTTTGAGGGCAGTTTAATGAATTATGTCAAGGGTCCAAAATTAATGATGATTTAATGCATATAATATTGAAGAAGACCCCACCAAAATGCTCCAAATCGAAATTTTGAGCTTTTCATGATGTCAATCAGTCAATTTTCTGTTAAGTCCTCCTAAGTAGCATAGGACCGAAATAGTTCTCTCCACAAGGCTTGATCCTGAGCTCGGTCTTTAGTTGTAGCTGCTCGTTTCTATGTGCTACGTGGTGGAGCAATTGATTAACGGTTGTTTGCAGATGTTTTAGTCTGGTTTTCTCAAAGTTTGACCGATCCACTGCCACTTCCGTCTTTGGATCTCAATGCATATGTTAGTCTGTCCCAAGTGCGTCACTGGAGATGAAATCTGACCAGAATACGTTGTAGATACCAAATGCTGACACCTTTATCAAACTGCTCCGATCAGTTTTATGATGTCTCAGCAGAGACCGAAACATTACGATTATTTTCCTTTAATTCAAAATAAACTGTAAAGACATTAACCTTCTCAGTTCTTGTTGTAAGACAAAGCTGGCAAAATTTTGTCAGTTTCCAAGCCTAGTTTTCAGTTCCCGATGTTATGAAAGAAGGGAAAACTATTATGATCGTGAAAAATCTCGACATCCGATTTTTGACGGACTTCCACTATTTCAGGTCCGAGGAATTCAAAAAAGTTTATTTCGATGTGACATTTTCCTGTTTGTCCGTCCGTTTCAACGGTAACTTGAGTGGGAGTGGTCGTAAATGTCCTGGCCCAGCAAAATTTAACGAGCGCTCGCAAATAACGATCTTAAAACGAGCATCAAAAGTTCACAAAACAAATAAACTGCGTGATGATCACAAGCGAACCAAACAAAAAGGGACGCACAACGTCGATCTTGTTAAATACAAGCAGTTTTCATTTCACCATGAGCATTAACAGAGCCAAACATTTTGTGTCGATATCTCTAAATATTGCAAATGCAAAGAGCGAACAACCTGGAGTTTGCAGAGGTATTCACGTGTGCTTATGGAGGTGTCCGTGAAATATTCAGTCATAAAAAAAAAAAAATAAGAAGCAATTGTGATCCTCTTTTGTTCAACTTGTTTCATAAATAATAACGTTTATAAATTGTTAACGACATTCATTAATCAATTGAACTAAAATCATCTTTAACGACACACTGATGATACTCGTTTCTTGTAAGCGTTTTAGAATTCCTTCATGAATCGTTAAAAGTAATTCATTAACGAAAGTCTATTTAGTCCGCTTGATGACTCGTTAATGACTTGTTAATGAAACTCGTTAACGATCAAATCGCTCGTTAATATAATTCATCAACGATTCTTTAATGAGTTATTTTGTTTGCTGGATAGCTTTAAAAGCCAATAACGATTATATATTTGCTTATATACTCGTTTCTTGTAAGGGTTTTACAATTCATTAATGAATCGTTAAAAGTAATTCATTAACGAATGGCCATTTAGTCCGCTTAAAGAATTGATCATGACTCGTTAACGACGCCCGTTAACGATTAAAACGCTCGTTAGCATAATTCATTAACGAATTATTTTGTTTGCTGGGGCCCTTCGTCGGAAAGATCAAGTCATATGTATTAGTTTTTCGTCAATGCACAGCACGAAGGCTTCTGCCTTGAAGGTTAAACTCCACGAATGCTTCTAACAACACGGACTGTTTTTTCGACGATAATCATTACCAGTTTATACCTATTGCAGTTCGTCAATCATACTGGCTTGATCTGCGACACGGTTGGGGTCGTCTTCACTACCACCGTAGTATCTTATAGCCTACGGCGGAGCAGCGCAGGTTTTGGCTCACACACGGTTGAGGCAGCGTGTTGCACAGCCACCTAATTCGGTCCAGCGTTCTTCATTGTTCGTTATTAATCGAACAGCTTAGGGTTCGTGGAGTCGCCAAACTCCAAAGGCAAATTACTGGAATCGGCGAAACTTTCTAGACCAGTATCTACCGGAAAGACCAGTATCTACCGGAAAGACAAGTATTTTTTTATGCTACCCTTTTGTACTGAAGCACAGCTCCGATGAGGGTTTTAGTTTTGGGAATTAAGGGGATAGAAACGGAAATGGAATGTATACTTTTCATGAATTGCTGAATGTGTCTGTCAAGAATACTGAGATCGAACAGTCCGATTTAAAAACAAATCACGAATCAATTCTGTTATACTTTTTATTATATAAAACCTTAATTCGCCGTATTTGGAATCGGATCAAAAAACGTCCTGATTTAAAGTTGTATCAATCAATCAATCAAATTCCTGTTAAGACCCCCTATAGGGGCATAGGACAGAAACAACTCTCTTCCACAAGACGCGATCCTGAGCATCGGCCTTAAGCTGTTGCCAGGACTTGTTTATTCCTCTGGCCTCCTGCTCAACTGCTCGCTTTCATGTGTTACATGGTCGACCAACCCGACGTCTTCTTTGAGGATTATAATCCAGAGCCTGTTTGGCGATGTTTCGCTCTGGTTTCCTCAAAGTTTGACCGATCCACTGCCACTTCCGCCTTTGAATCTTAATACCTATTTTAGTCTGGCCAGTTGTACTCTAAAGTTCGTCGTTGGAGATCACTTCTGGCCAGAACATTCCTAAAATGCGTCGGAGGCATTGGTTCACGAAAGTCTGTAGTTTCTTGGTAAGTCGAAAGGTCACTTTCCACGTAGTACAACCATATAACAACACGGATTTGACGCATGCGTCAAAAACTCGCAGCTTCGTGCGAAGGGAGATCTCTCTTAACCTCCAGAAAGGGGAAAGGATATCGAAGGCCTGACGAGCTTTACTTAGCCGAGCCTCAACATCCTTTTCGGCTCCGCCGTCCATGCTGACTTCCGAGATAGCAAAAATCTTGCACCTCTTCCACATCCTGTCCATTAAGAACAAACGGTGTGCTTGCGTTCGAACCCATGTGCATGTACTTGGTTTTACGCACATTTATTTTCAGTCCCGCCTCTTTGCATTTAGAATGCAACGAGCGATCATTTGACTCTAAATCCGAACGGTAATGTGCAAGCAAACACACGTCATCAGCATAATCAAGGTGACTTAAGATGTTAAATAGTCTCCATTGAAGACCTTTACCTTCCCCATCTTCCAGTGCAGCTTTCAAGATGTCATTTATTACCACCAGAAACAGGGCTGGTGATAATATGCAGCCTTGTCTGACACCCGTTCGCACAGGAAAGCTCTCGGACAGCTCTCCTCTATGCAAGACGCGACACCTTGCATCTTCGTAGGATTTTTTAATCATAGCTATGACCTTATTTGGAATACCTCTCCTACGCAAAGCATTCCATATGTAATCTCGCTTAACGCTGTCGAAAGCCTTCTCGAAGTCCACAAACATGAGATGTAGTGGCGAACCCATTTTGGCTGACTGCTCTAATATTATCCGTAGGGTATTTGTGTGGTCGGTACAAGACGACCCTTTACGGAATCCAGCCTGATAAACTTCGAGAGTTCTCTCGAAGACATCACTAATCCTATTGCGAATTACCTTAGCCATAATTTTTGATACGGCAGTAAGTAGACATATACCACGCCAATTGCCACAATCCCGAAGGTCGCCCTTCTTCGGAATTTTCACAATGACGCCCTCCTTCCATTCAGTCGGATATCTTCCCTCATTCCACACCTTAGTGAAGAGTGGGAGGAGTATATCGGCTATTATTTCCGGATCCGCTTTGAGGAGTTCAGTTGAAAGTCCATCTAGCTTTCCTTCCCGCCATTGACCGAATGGCGGAAACTATCTCTTCCTTATCTGGGGGATCGTCCCTAATAGAGGATTGTTGCGGTTGGATGTTTGGTAGTTGTGCTGTTTCCGGAATATCTTCCTCTAACATGAAGTTTAAAATATCAGAGAAGTATTCCTTCCATCGCCGCAACTGGTGTTTCTGTTCGTTAACTGTTTCATGATTTTGAATAGTGAACCCATGTCCCCAAGGTAAGCCGCAGATTCTGCCTTGTTTGCCAGTTCTTCAATGGCCTTTCTCTTGTCGCGTCTAACAGCATTTTTAAGCTGTATATGAGCATCGCGGTAGTTCTACTTCAAGTCGGGCGTTCGTTGGTTGACATCGGGTTGAGAGATTATTGCCAGTTTGGCTTTTTTCCGATTGCCAACCTTGTCGCATGTGTCTTACGACATCCGGGGTTTCTCACCGCTTTGCACATATCCCACAGATTCTTCAGCACTATTTAGAAACGTGTTTCTGGTTGCCTCCCAATTGGCGTCCAGTGTGCGCATTTAATATTCACGCAATGTGGATGACTTTTCGCGTAGAATAGTGGTGTATTCGCGTTTTTTGTTGGGATCTCTGAGTTTATCCATATTAAGCTTGCGCTTCATTTGAAGAATTTGTGGTCGTCGGATAGCTGCTGTACACAATCTCAAGCAGGCAACCATCAAGTGGTGATCGCTCCCCACGTCAGCTCCACGTTTCGCTCGCACATCGAGGAGACATCTTCTCCATCGGCGACTTATAGCCAAATGGTCGATCTGGTTCTGAGTAACACCGTCAGGGGAAACCCAAGATGTTTTATGGTGACTCTTGTGTGGAAAAAGGGTCCCTCCGATGACCATTTGCCGAGTACTACAAAACTCCACAAATAATTCGCCGTTTTCGGGTCTCTTAATCCAAGGTCGTGACGCGTCGACCCAAGGATCACCATGCCTCCCCATGACGTGTTCTATTCCAGTGTTGTCTGATCCAAACTGGGCGTTCATATCTCCTGAGATGATAATAATATCACCTCTTGGAACACGTTCGAAGGTGGAACTCAGTTGGCTATAAAATTCCTCTTTGTTACCAGATGTTGCGGTATTAGTTGGTGCGTAGCACTGCAGAATTGTGACGTTTCTGACACTGGTCCTGAGCCTGGCGACGATAATCCTATCCGAGATTGGTTCCCAGCTAATGAGACTGCTTCTCGCTCTCGGTGTAAGGACGAACGCCACGCCATTTCTGGCTTCACTTTCAAGGCCAATGTGCAGAATAGTGTTTCCACTAGGGGTTGTTCTTCTCCTTATCCTGTCCACCTGACCTCGCTCAAGCCCAAGATTTGGATGTTATAGTGCTCCATTTCACGGTCGATCACCGATTGGCGGTGCAAGGACCGAGTAACCCCAGCTCTTCCCCCGTCATTCAATGTTCGAACGTTCCAGAAGCCAATCATAGTCCGTTTTCGAATGCCAAAAGTCGTTACCGTAGGATCAGTTAGTATCCGCGGCGCTGTATCCGTTTCTCGTATCATTTAGGTCTTAAGATCACGGGTGATAAGCCCATGATCCAGTGAGTGTCCATTTGCCATTTTTAGGGCAAGCAGGACTGGCTGTGGGTGAATTCTACAGCCCTCATCCCACAGGGGGATAGTTACCTCGGGTCCGTGGAGTTGCTAGTCTCCAAAGATAGTTACAGGAATTGGTAAAACCTCATCCTGCAGCTACCCCCTTGCGGGGCCATATAATATATTTATATAATATTGATCAGATCCCCCAACTTCTTCTACTCCCTCCTATACAAATGCACAGTTTTCAAAAGTACATTTATTAGATTTTCGTTGGAGCTCGCAATGCTAAAAGGACAAATTTTTGTCAAATTGAATCAAAACCTGGTGATAAGGATGTTCATAAGCAGTTTGAAAATCATCGAAACCCTTCCTTCCACTTCCTATACCACCTCCCATACAAATGCTTTCATTTTAGAAAAACAATAATCAATTTCCTTGAAAATTATGAAAACTAAAAACTTTAAATCTAGCACAATATATTTTACATACCACGCACGGTGTTATATACAAAAATTACAAACATCCCCACTCTGCTTATACCACCTCCCATACAAAAGTTACTATTCGCTATTCGAAAGAATTTGAGATGACATATTTGTCGGTACATTAAACTCTTTCCCATTTCATCTAGAGTATCTGTTATGAAACTTTTCGCCCTTTGCCTCTACACCAAAATTTTACCCCTCGTTAACACTTTATTCGGTCAAAAATTATAAGTACTATTCAACGCTCCGCGTGTCGTGTAATACAAAACGCATTGAGATCGACAAAATGTCTGTCCACAACCTTTTTTTTTGAATTTATAAATCCCACTCAACCTAAGTCTTACAGTTGATTGGCATTGCACAGAAGTAGGTAATTTTTACATTTTTATTGCTAGTGATCTACTTTTCATTAGTGACTTCTATAGGACAGGGACAGTAATGCAATTAGGTTGTCAGTTTATGTGTTAGGTATAAATCGTAAACATCGATTGTTTAGCTTTTTAATGCTAGGAACGGGTTTAATTCGGATTAGCATTCGTTATGGTGCGTAGTGTTACGAGACATTTACATAATTTGAATGCAGAGTGATACTCTCTTCTCGGATATGATTTGTTTCATGATTGGTACAAATGTTAATTTCAAAGTAGTTATATTTTTTTATATGACCAAAAACTTTATAATTACTATTGCTACTTGCATGATAAATGTAGATCGGAACTGAGAGCACTCATCCACTCTTAACTTTTTCTCTCTTCTTCATCATTTGTGATGAGGTATTTTTTGAGGTCCACATCACTCAACCATGGGAAAATCTATATAGCCGGCTGTTGAAAGAGTAAAAACAAAAATGCACTGACTACATTTTCGCGATACTAACTTTCTTGAGCAGCATATTATGAAAGGTCATTAGTCATTAGTAATGCTAAGTTTCGTTACTTTGCGGTACCAGTAACTATTCGATACTTCGAGGAAAGTAATCGTTATATTTTATGCGTTACTAGGTACTCGTTTATTTGAAATGACCGTCATATCATGTTGCATGGATGGATTAGCCAGTTTTGCAAATCATAAATTCAATTAGAAAAAATCGCATCTAGTCTATGCAGTAACTATATGCAACAAGAAATCGCCTAGTACGTGTATCAACACAATGATGCCAAATCCGAATTTTCGAATTATCCCTCTTCTAAGTAGATAATTCTTTTAAACACTAACGTAAATAAAACAAAAATGTGAAGGAAATATCATAGTAAAACGAAATTTTCTTCCACAAAATTCCTCAAATTGATACGTCCTTACGACTATCTTTAAGCACAATGATTAAACAAGATATGGTTCTATGAATGTGGAACGAATACCCGTGTAAAGAAACAATAATGAAACTTTTTGACAGCTCAGTTACTTTTTTGAGAGGTACTTAAGTAACGAGTATAAATCTGCGTCCGTACCCGTTACTTCGGATTTCGGTGGGTAACAAGTACTCGTGTTACTTTTCTCACATCACTGTTAGTAATTTCACAAAGCAATGAGAGGAACTAATCAGGTTTATTATAGATATTTTTCAGAAATAAGTTTTTCTTTCAAATGTCTTCTACAGTTCCGTGCAGTAGTCACATATCTTAATTTGATAAACAAAAACAATACTATAGTAAAGTTTTAATACAGATACAATCACGCAGTATAAGTATTTATAATTTTTTATTTACCATAATTTTAGAGCAATTTTTTCACCTTGAATATTTTATGTGAATGGATTTTAATTGGACTAACCTGCTTCGAGAAAATCTTGAAGGGCAATGGTGGGAATAATTTTTTGTAAATTATCATGGAATGAAATTTGAAATCTTCAATCGAACAATACAAAGTATTTCATTTTGGTAAAGTATTTTTTTGCCAATACTCGAACTATTATTTTGTATTTTTCCGTAAATTCCTTATATTCAAGAAAAAAAAAATTACACACTTTGAACACTACATAAATGATTTGCAAGGTCGACTTGTTGTAATTTAAAGATAATTAATCGAAATTGGAAAAAAAAACATTTCATTGAGATTAAATACAACTTGTATGTAATTTTAAACTAAACTAAAACTTGTAATTTAATTTATCCCGCAGTCTACAATCATTCAATCTAATACAGAATTTTTCAAGATATTTAGGTCAGATAGGAAAAGAGCTTGGAACTATGAAATTAACTTATGCGTGTGTTTTTGGCGCACAAAACGAAATTGGGTAAATATACATTTCAAGGCTTTTATCTTATTGCTGGCGCTTTCTAGATTCAATTAAATAGTTAACAAACCAAGCAAAAAAAAATCATCATTTCTTTTTCTCTAATTTAATTCACAATAAATTCGAAATAAAAACATAAACAAACAAGATTAACATCAAGCCCTAATGAGTGGTCGTGTCTTTATAAAATGAATCTCTTAATTAATTTTGATGTAAATATCGAGTGAAATGACAATGAAACTTCATTAGAGACGAGACGGTTTTTCGAATTTTTATGTTATGGGAACATTTTCTAAGTAGAAAATTGAGATTTATTAATTGTAATTAAGTTGAAAGCTACACTCAATAGTTACATTAATTATTTCTACAAGTCAATTTTTCGGATCTCTATTCACATGTTTGTTATAATCTTTATTTATTATTAGAATTTATTTGAACTGTATTAATTATTGAAATTTATTCAAATTTCTAAAATTAAATTTATGATACTAAAAATTTTTTAATACAACTGTTTGAAATAACTTCAGCTGGCATCGCAAACCTGGATTAAGCCTAATGGATAGCGGGTTGGTCTACAAAGTGAAAATTGTAAGTTCAATTTCAGTACGAGTGCATATCTGGGTCACATCAATTAGATAAAATGAAAATTCATAGACAGAGAGTTGTACGAAGTGCTAACAACCCATCCACAGAAATAAATATTTTGAAACCTTATGGCCCTGATTTGGGCAGTAGCGCGGGAAGATCATTCATAAATGTAAATGGAAATTGAATTAATATTTAAATCTAATTTCAAAATAATTGTTCCAAATAGAAGCGAGCTCCACTAGAAACTTAAATTTAATCTATAAAATCATTACAATCAACTAAACTGTTATGTAAAAATATAAAACAAAAATAATCGTAACTTTTTGCACTAAGATAAGATCCATAATTTAAAATCAATTTTAATAATTAATTTAAATTTAAATATTTTGACCTAATAATCATTTTCTATCGAAAAAAAAAATATTCGCTAAATTCAAAATTTTGCGGTTATGTTCACTCAAAGAAGATAATTTTTTTTTTTTTTAATATGATTAGTGGCGAATTAATGCCAAGTGAATAGCAACCATCGTTAGCATAATTATCTTGAACAAAACAAAAAATGTCTAGCACTGTAACTATAGTGAGTAATGTAGATCTATGCGATGAGAGAAAGTATCTAATTTGTGATTGCTGCTGAATAGTTTAACACTACAGGTGTGCGTGCATTTATAAGAAATACATTGTTGTGTTTTTTTTTAGATTTTGTTCACAGTTAATGCATTCAGTGTTCAGATTAAGACCTTTCAAACTTTCAAATGCAGGTTTGAATTAAAGGTATCGTGTTTTTTTCAAATGTTATGGATGATGCACAATTTGACGAAACGCATCAAGTTAGTTGGTTAGTTTCATTGTTTTCTTCTGAAGAGTAATTTATAATACAATGCAATACAATAACAATTTCATGGCCGCAAATCTTGCGTTTTACATCTTTTTCACTCATTCGTCTTTTTTACACACAAAAGTTCATTGGTGGTTTGTGGCTCGACTCGAAAAATATAACGAAAATTCTAATATCAGATGGATGAGTTGAGGACTCGAAGGTACTTTTTACCAAACACCTGCGAGTACCTCCGAAATACGACGTCATAAGGAGATGCTGGCAGACTTTACTCGAACGTGTATGGCTAGCTAATGAGTCTGTAAATTTATATAAATTACATCGATTTTCTTAGGACCGTTCTACAATCGATGCAGCAGCTTCGACTTCGACTTTACGAAAAATCATTTGAAACTTTACAAAGTCAAAAGGTTTCGTTTGAATTTGAATGGAGAAATTTTTCCAATCAATGCCAAAACATTGTTAAATTTTAATTACAAATTTATATTTATAAGGAAACAAAACGAACCCCGCCAACTACCGCCCAGTAGCCACTACTTTAGAGATCTCGAAAGTAATGGAAACTGCCGTCAATCGTAAAATATCTCGAGGATAAACAGCTCATCCATGATCGTCAGTATGAGTTCCGTTCTGGACGGTTGACGAGGGTTCTTTTAGTCTATTTGACAGAGCGTTGGAACTCATGGTTAAATAAATATGGTGAAGGTTAAGTTAACGCTAGGGTGTAGCCTAATGGGTAGCGTGTTGGTCTTGTAACGCGAAGGTCGTGAGTTCAAATCTCGGTCGACGCAATATATAATTCCAGCACCTGCTTGGATATACCTTGGTCACCTCAATCTACGAAAATTAAAAATTCGTAGATAGAGGGTTGTGCGAAGAGCTAACAACCCTTCCACAATAAATAATGAAAAATGTTAAGGAACCTGAATGTCAGGAGGCCAAGGTCCGATTTGGGCTGTAGCGCCATTGTAGTTGTAGATGTAGAAGGTTAAGTTCTCGCACTTGACATTGCAAAAGCTTTTGACAGAGTTTGACATTAATGTCTTTTAGTTAAGTTTAGGACCGTAGGCCTTAATGATACCCTTGTGCAATGGATTAAGAGTTATTTCTTTGAACGCACTATACGAATAGTATTAAATGGCGTTGCTTCTTCCTCCTACCCAATTACCCTTAAGGTTCTGTTTTATCTCCAATACTTTTCTTAGTTTTTATAAACGACCAATCCATAGTTTTGCATATGACAGTACTTTAGATAACGTATGAATTTAACTCTGCTGCGGAATGAAACAATCATTCTATTGCTTCCAATCGCAGGAAGTTATTCAGTTCGCTGAAATTGGATCTCAACTTAATCCTGGAATGGAGCAGGAAAAATAGAGTACAGCTCCACGCATCCAAAACACAGGCCTGTCATCTATCTCTCATACGTGATGTTTCAGTGTTGTCTCACAATGTAACCCCATCGAAGGTTCTCGTATAGTGAAATATAGACAGTCATTCATTTCACGAACGTCAAGACTTTGGAACGATTTGCCAGCTAGTTTATTTCCCAACAAGTACAACCTGCGGTGCTTCAAGAACGATGTCCGCAGCAATTTTCGTCTCTCTCCACCTTAATACTTCCATTTCCTATACCGACATAGCTGTGCTTTGCATTAAAGGGTGACCACCTAACTTATACTCGGTGCCGTAAAAAAATATTCACAAAGTCGAAGCCGAAGTTGCTGCATCAATTGTAGAACGGCCCTTATTGTTGCACATAGCTCAGATCTAGAATTTCATTTTTATTTTCTCACTTTAAATTAAAACATCTTATACAGGGTGTAACAGAATAGATGTGACAAAAAAAACATGGTGATAGGGGACCTCGTGGTGCACAAAAAAATATTCTACGGAAGACTTGTAGCTCCAACCCCTAGCGACTTAGGGGTGATTTTCTAGTTTTTGGTTCGTGGAGGAGGTTGTCGAACTAAAAGGCCAATATCTCCGAAACTACTTGAGATAGCTCAATGCATAATATCTTGTTGGAGAGCTTATTAATGTACCTTTCCAACAAGGGACTGCAATAAAAAATGTAATCAGCCTCTGAGTTGCTAGAGTGGTTTGAACATGAAAAATTTTTGTTTTCCAAAAATGTCCTTCAACTTTGAAGGCTTTTTGCTCAAAATTTTGACTAAATTTTTTTTTTGAGTTTGTGATCTTAAAAACTACCCGACACATTTATCTTTCTTTAAAAACAAAAAAAATTGTCCTAGCTCGTTTTTTTACCAAGTTATGACCAAAAAACCGAAACTAAACCATCAAATCCAAAATTTCGGCAATGTGAAAAAAAATTTTTTTTTATTTTTTCCATTCGAAATTGAAAAACAACTTAACAATTTAATTTAAAAGTAAAATTTATTGGAAAATAATATCTTTTTTCTAATTATAAACTTAAAGTATCTGGATTAAAGAACCCATAAAGTACGGGTATCTGTTAATTATCTTTTTAAAGTAATAAATCTAAAGGATGTGTGTCTGGATTAAATTATTGGAAAAAGCCATAAAATATAGGTGTGATCGCCATTATTTTTCCTTCACTTCTTCAATCTTTTTTTAACTGGCTGCGTGTAAATTTAAATTTTCTATGTGATCACCATTATTTTCCCTGCACTTCTTCAATCTTTTTTCAACTGCTTGCGTAAGATTAGCAGAAGCTAAATTTTGCCGTATTTGCTGCGTTCATAATTCTCTGCTGCAGTTGTTCTTTTGAAAGTATTTCCATCTTGTATACTAAATCCTTCATGTGTCCCTATATGTAGAAATCCAGTGGTGTTAGATCAGGTGAACTTGCTGGCCAACCTACTGGTCCACCACGTCCAATCCATCGTTCAGGATAGTTATCGTCTAAGTAATTTCGCACATCCCTACGAAAATGAGGTGGTGCTCCGTCTTGTTGGAAAAATAATCTGTTTCGAAGGTTCAATGGTACTTCATCGCCTAACATATTGGGCAAATGATTTTGTAGGAAGTCCATGTACACATCACCTGTCATATTGCCAGGCATGATGTAGAGGCCAACAAGTGTTTGTCCAATAACTCCCATCCAAACATTGATCGAAAATCTGTGCTGGGACTTAGCTTGCTTCTTGTCATGCGGATTTTCATGACTCCAAGTATGCAGATTGTGGAAGTTGGTCACTCCATCTCTGGTGAATTGCGCTTCACCTGTCCATAAAATTGAAGATAAAAATTCACGATTTTCCTGGTGTCGCAATAACATAATTTCACAAAAATATCTACGATGTATTTAATAAATTTTACTTTTAAATTAAATTGTTAAGTTGTTTTTCAATTTGCAATGGAAAAAAAAAAAAAAAAAATTTTTTTTTTACATTGCCGAAATTTTGGATTTGATGGTTTAGTTTCGGTTTTTTGATCATAACTTGGTAAAAAAACGAGCTGGGACAATTTTTTTTGTTTTTAAAGAAAGATAAATGTGTCGGGTAGTTTTTAAGATCACAAACTCAAAAAAAATTTTGAGCAAAAAGCCTTCAAAATTGAAGGACATTTTTGGAAAACAAAAATTTTTCATGTTCAAACCACTCTAGCAACTCAGTGGCTGATTTGATTTGCAGACCCTTGTTGGAAAGGTACATTAATAAGCTCTTTAATAAGATATTACGCATTGAGCTATCTTAAGTAGTTTCGGAGATATTGGCCTTTTAGTTTGACAGCCTCCTCCACGAACCAAAAACTAGAAAATCACCCCTAAGTCGCTAGGGGTTGGAGCTACAAGTCTTCCGTAGAATATTTTTTTGTGCACCACGAGGTCCCCTATCACCATGTTTTTTTTTGTCACATCTATTCTGTTACACCCTGTATATTAATACGTGAGCATCGAAAATTGTCAGTGACTTTTTTTCATTTATTATAAAAGGAGGGAAATGAAACTTATACCATTAAAAACGTACTTTGCCATAGATGTGCATAAACCAAAAATCATTTGTATGTTGCCGTTAAGACAGGCAAAATAAAGTGGGACATACAAGCGGGATCCCATTTCAGTACTACACGTGCCCAATGCTACTGGACTTCGGTAATAGGACGAGTACCGGTAGATCCAGTGCACTGCATTAACTTTTTACGCAAGCTCTTTCAGACAGAAAATGTGGAAATGAAAAAGTGTCTAATTAGAGAATTAAAGAATGCCTAATATTAGGCAACGCAATACTGAAAGTTTTCATCAAAGGAAAAAACCAACAACAGCAATCTTCAAAGACTCCGAACTTCCATTGGCGTCCATTGCTGCTTGACTTACAACTAGTGATGTCTAAAAAGTAACTATTCGTTATACGAGTACTCGTTACTGACTGAAATCCGAAGTAACGAGTACCGACGCAGATTTATATTCGTTACTTAAGTAACGAAATAGCTCCCGAAAAAGTAGTGTTTCAAAACGTTTCGTTACTGTTTCGTTACTCGAGTATTCGTTCCACATACAAAAAAAGTAAAGCATAATGCATACTGCCATTCCAAAGCAAGAAGGAATACTCTTACTCTATCTTTCAGCAAAGTTTTATGAGAAAATGATGTGTTTTTCTCTCATTTCGTTTCCTTTAACATCAAGAATGTCATCGAGTAAAGTTGTGGCGCTGGGCTCGGCAGGCATTCGTTACTAGTGTTAGTTGTTGTGGGATCAGTGATACCAGATTGTAGACATTTTTAATATGTAGAGTGATGAAGAGATTTTTTTTTCATCAATCTGAGGGATTTTTGTTGAAGAAAATTTCGATTCAATAAAAGACTTACCCGCACTATGACATTTGATTCTTTATTTTGGAGAAAAATTTATTGCACAAGATAAATTTGTGAAATATTGGGAAACTTTGCATTAGTGTCTAAAGGGACTTTTTACTTAGAATGGGGATAATTAAAAAATCGGATTTGGCATCATTGTGTTGATAAGCGTACTAGGTCACCGAAATTAGGAGCGATTTCTTGTTGCATATATGTAGGTACTGCATGGGACACTAGAGACGATTTCTTCTATTTGATGATTAATTATTACTTATTATTTGAATTTCTGATTTGCAAAACTGGCTTACCCATCCCTGCAATATGATATGACTGTCATTTCAAATAAACGAGTACCTAGTAACGAATAAAATGTAATGATTATTTTCCTTAAAGTATCGAATAGTTACTGGTACCGGAAAGTAACGAAACTTGGCATCACTATTTACAGCTTGAAAATCAAATTTTTATTTTAGTGAAGGAAGAGAAAATATGTAAGAATTCAGAATTTGCATACAACTAAATTCCAATTAATTTTGTCAAAAACAAGATGAATTTCGTTATTATACACACACAATCGGTCGAATCGCGATACTAGCACATAAAAAAATTGAAATGAAATATCTCTTTCAATTACCATCGATGTAACGAGATGATTGGAATTAAATTATTCCCGCAAAAAAATGGAACAAACTCTAAAACACGAGTGTGTATCGGGGCATAATGCAATAATAAATCTGAAAATATTTATTTGCATTTTTAATTAAAACTTTTGCTTCATTTTTACTGTGAGAGAATTAAGTAACTAAATTAGCAAATTACTATCAAGATTACTGCCACATTATATTGTAGCTTGCCTTTTTCTTCATTCCGCTATGAACGCATAAATTTAGCGAAACCGCTATTAAGCATACTTAAAACGTACAGAAATAAAAACGGGTTAGATTTTAATGTATAATTTAATGTTTGTGGATATGTAGAATTCAGTTCAATTTTTTTGCATCCGAAGATGGTCTCGTTGAACTAATTGAATTTAATAAATTGGGTCATTTTCAGAAAAAAAAATCTTGATAGAATTAAGTGGCTCTGTTTAATTTTGAAATTTATTTGGATGAAAATTGTGAACTTGTTAGTGCATAATTATAAGTCTTTAATCAGCCCGCAATTTTACCAATTCCTGCAACTATCTTTGGAGTTAGCGACTCCACGGACCTGAGCTAACTATCCCCCTCTGGGATGGGGGCTGTAGAATTCACCCACAGCCAGTCCTGCTTGCCCTAAAAATGGCAAATGGACACTCACTGGATCATGGGCTTATCACCCGTGATCTTAAGACCTAAATGATACGAGAAACGGATACATCGCCTCGGATACGGACTGATTCTACGGTAACGACTTTTGGCATTCGAAAACGGACTATGATTGGCTTCTGGAACGTTCGAACATTGAATGACGGGGGAAGAGCTGGGGTTACTCGGTCCTTGCACCGCCAATCAGTGATCGACCGTGAAATGGAGCACTATAACATCCAAATCTTGGGCTTGAGCGAGGTCAGGTGGACAGGATCAGGAGAAGAACGAACCCCTAGCGGAAACACTATTCTGTACATTGGCCCTGAAAGTGAAGCCAGAAATGGCGTGGCGTTCGTCCTTACGCCGAGAGCGAGAAACAGTCTCATTAGCTGGGAACCAATCTCGGATAGGATTATCGTCGTCAGGCTCAGGACCAGTGTCAGAAACGTCACAATTCTGCAGTGCTACGCACCAACTAATACCGCAACATCTGGTGACAAAGAGGAGTTTTATAGTCAACTGAGTGCCACCTTCGAACGTGTTCCAAGAGGTGATATTATTATCATCTCGGGAGATATGAACGCCCAGGTTGGATCAGACAACACTGGACTAGAACACGTCATGGGGAGGCATGGTGACCCTTGGGTCGACCCTTCACGACCTTGGATTAAGAGACCCGAAAACGGCGAATTATTTGTGGAGTTCTGTAGTACTCGGCAAATGGTCATCGGAGGGACCCTTTTTCCACACAAGAGTCATCATAAAACATCTTGGGTTTCCCCTGATGGTGTTACTCAGAACCAGATCGACCATTTGGCTATAAGTCGCCGATGGAGAAGATGTCTCCTCGATGTGCGAGCGAAACGTGGAGCTGACGTGGGGAGCGATCACCACTTGATGGTTGCCTGCTTGAGATTGTGTACAGCAGCTATCCGACGACCACAAATTCTTCAAATGAAGCGCAAGCTTAATGTGGATAAACTCAGAGATCCCAACAAAAAACTCGAATACACCACCATTCTACGCGAAAAGTCATCCACATTGGGTGAACATGAAATGCGCACACTGGACGCCAATTGGGAGGCAACCAGAAACACTTTTCTAACTAGTGCTGAAGAATCTGTGGGGTATGCGCAAAGCGGTGAGAAACCCTGGATGTCACAAGACACATGGGACAAGGTTGACAATCGGAAAAAAGCCAAATTGGCAATCATCTCTCAACCCGATGTCAACCAACGAACGCCCGACTTGAGGCAGAACTACCGCGATGCTCATATACAGCTTAAAAAGGCTGTTAGACGCGACAAGAGAAAGGCCATTGAAGATCTGGCAAACAAGGCAGAATCTGCGGCTTACCTTGGGGATATGGGTTCACTATTTAAAATCATGAAACAGTTGACGAACAGGAATTTCACCGCCAACCACCTGGTGAGAGATGTCAACGGAACTCTCCTTAATATGAGTGAACACCAGTTGCGACGATGGAAGGAATACTTCTCTGATATTTTAAACATCTTGTCAGATGAAGATATTCCGGAAACAGAACAACTTCCAAACATCCAACCGCAACAATCCTCTATTAGGGACGATCCCCCAGATAAGGAAGAGATAGTTTCCGCCATTCGGTCAATGGCGGGAAGGAAAGCTCCAGGTATAGACGGACTACCAACCGAACTCCTCAAAGCGGACCCGGAAATAACAGCCGATATACTCCTCCCACTCTTCACTAAGGTGTGGAATGATGGGAGATATCCGACTGAATGGAAGGAGGGCGTCATTGTGAAAATTCCGAAGAAGGGCGACCTTCGGGATTGTGGCAATTGGCGTGGTATATGTCTACTTACTGCCGTATCAAAAATTATGGCTAAGGTAATTCTCAATAGGATTAGTGATGTCGTCGAGAGCACTCTCGAAGTTTATCAGGCTGGATTCCGTAAAGGGTCGTCTTGTACCGACCACACAAATACCCTACGGATAATATTAGAGCAGTCAGCCGAAATGGGTTCGCCACTACATCTCATGTTTGTGGACTTCGAGAAGGCTTTCGACAGCGTTAAGCGAGATTACATATGGAATGCTTTGCGTAGGAGAGGTATTCCAAATAAGGTCATAGCTATGATTAAAGAATCCTACGAAGATGCAAGGTGTCGCGTCTTGCATAGAGGAGAGCTGTCCGAGAGCTTTCCTGTGCGAACGGGTGTCAGACAAGGCTGCATATTATCACCAGCCCTGTTTCTGGTGGTAATAAATGACATCTTGAAAGCTGCACTGGAAGGTGGGGAAGGTAAAGGTCTTCAATGGAGACTATTTAACATCTTAAGTCACCTTGATTATGCTGATGACGTGTGTTTGCTTGCACATACCCGTTCGGACTTAGAGTCAAATGTTCGCTCGTTGCATTCTAAATGCAAAGAGGCGGGACTGAAAATAAATGTGCGTAAAACCAAGTACATGCACATGGGTTCGAACGCAAGCACACCGATTGTTCTTAATGGACAGGATGTAGAAGAGGTGCAAGATTTTTGCTATCTCGGAAGCATTGTCAGCATGGACGGCGGAGCCGAAAAGGATGTTGAGGCTCGGCTAAATAAAGCTCGTCAGGCCTTCGGTATCCTTTCCCCTTTCTGGAGGTTAAGAGAGATCTCCCTTCGCACGAAGCTGCGAGTTTTTGACGCATGCGTCAAATCCGTGTTGTTATATGGTTGTACTACGTGGAAAGTGACCGTTCGACTTACCAAGAAACTACAGACTTTCGTAAACCAATGCCTCCGACGCATTTTAGGAATATTCTGGCCAGAAGTGATCTCCAACGACGAACTTTGGAGTACAACTCGCCAAACTAAAATAGGTATTGAGATTCAACGGCGAAAGTGGCAGTGGATCGGTCATACTTTGAGGAAACCAGAGCAAAACATCGCAAAACAGGCTCTGGATTATAACCCTCAAGGAAGACGTCGGGTTGGTCGACCATGTAACACATGGAAGCGAGCAGTTGAGCAGGAGGCCAGAGGAATAAACAAGTCCTGGCAACAGCTTAAAGCCGATGCTCAGGATCGCGCCTTGTGGAAGAGAGTTGTTTCTGTCCTATGCCCCTATAGGGGGTCTTAACAGGAATTTGATTGAATCAGCCCGCAGCAACTATTCTTCTTCTTCAACGGCACTACAGCCCAAATCGGACCTTGACTTCCAGTCATTTAGGTATCACTTTTTTAGATGAAATCTGAGAGTATTTTTTGTAACGTCAAGGAATACTGCTCGCCCAAAGTGTACAGAAATATGTTTTGTTTCCCCAAAATCTCGAAACCGGATGTCGGTCTGTTCGGTATCTATAGCTTGACAACACGTTCAGCTAGGAAGCCCTAATTTTGCACACATTATTTTTGGTGAAAAAGTAAGGTCAAGTTCGTGAACTGGCCAATTCGCTCCATTCCTTCTACCGCTCCCTACAAAATGACTCAAATTCGGAATTTGACAACAAACGGATTTTCTAGAAAGTTATGAAAGCCATTTTTATAAAATTTCGAAAATATTATTTTTATGATGATTTCAATCTACTGCATAAATATTATTTGAGTCCCACCACCTCCCATACAACTTTTTCATGAAATACTAAAAACCAGTTTACTCAGTACGTATAAAATTAATCGATCTGAAATTGTACACGAAATATTTAGTTAGAATTGTTATTAAGACCAAAAAAAAATGAGACGATTAGCTGATCTCCTTCTACCCCCTCCCATAGGACATGACACAATTTCACAACATTACAAAAAGTAGATTTTCTTGAAAAATATGACAAGTACTGATCTGCAATATAGAACATGTCATTTGAATTATTTTTATAGTTTTATTTGAAAGTCATTAAAAACTCCCCACTCCTTCCCACCTCCGATTTCACTAAATCCAATACACTAATTTTATCACTATTTTTTTATTTTTTGAAGCTTACACCTATATAATAATGAAAAACTGAGCATGTATTTTAAGTCACGTGAAGTAGGTGACCAAGTGAAAGAAAAGATTTCCGGATTCTACACTGTTATGCTTTATTATTCGTGACGTTTCGGTCTCTGCTGAGACCTTTATCAAAGTTTGATAAAGGTCTCAGCAGAGACCGAAACGTCACGAATAATAAAGCATAACAGTGTAGAATCCGGAAATCTTTTCTTTCATTTCAAAATGCGCTGTGAAAACATTCACCAAAGCATTAGGTGACCAAGTTTTGCCGAGATAATTTCGTTGGTATCGGTGGTTCAGTGGAAAAACTCGCCTGCCACGCGGACGGCCCCGGGTTCGATTCCCTGCCAATTTTCTTTTAACGAATATTTTTTTTTACAATTTGACTACAGAAAAAATATAATTTCAAATAATTTTTATTCCATGCATGAGTTCAAAATAAAATTAATGTTTTCAGTTCGAAACTAATGACTTGATGTCTAAAAGTGAATCCATTTGAATCTAATTAATGTAGATTGAAAAATTGAGGCTAAATTTTGGAGAGACAAGCTCATCAGCATCGGTGGTTGTATGGTGGAATGCTCGCCTGTCATGCGGGTTCGATTTTCGGCCGAGAAACATGTTTTTAATGTTTTTTTAGCACATTGCAATGACAATGCATTTTGACATGGACAACTCTACGTGAGTCCAAACACAAGAAGATTTGAAGTTAGGCAAGAAGATCTGAAGCCATTTAAAAATATAGCCAATGGGAAATTCACCACAATGTAATGTAGTAAGCTAACTTATTTAAACCATCATGGTTTGGTGAATGTTTTCATAGTGCACTTCGATATTAAAAGAAAAGATTTCCGGATTCTAGATTGTTACGCTTTATTATTCGTGACGTTTCGGTCTCTGCTGAGACCTTTATCAAAATGTTCGATAAATGTCTCAGCAGAGTCCGAAACGTCACGAATAATAAAGCGTAAATCTTTTTTTTAAACCATCATCTTTAATAACGTAAAAAAAGAAAGATGCAAATTCTATTTTCGCGAAAGTCACGGTTGTTCTCACTCCCCTTCCCCTGCTTTCCCAAACCCATTTCTTCCTTCTATGATTGTGCTTGTGCATTGCACATAAAGGCCGAAATTGTCTGCGACTCAGGTCTTCATAGAGAGCTCCGGTTAGTTCACCGAGTAGAAGTCTTTTCTGAGATCCACCACAACGGACCAGCTTATGGCTTATGTACGCCAGGACTAGGCAGCCACCTCTATCTACATACCTACCTACCTATTCGACCTATTTATCCGAATTATTTAAATAAATTTCCATTTCGTCTCATTTAAATATCATCGCGATTTAAGTTCTGCTAACAAACTATCACAAATATACTTAAGTATACAACTTCGAAATAAAATCCCCAAACTAAAGTTTATTGCCCGAATATCGAACGAAATTCAAAATTCAATACGCCGGACTGATGAATAAAACACCAAAATTGACCTAAAATAAACCGAAACTGCGAAGTCCATCGTATATGCGACGACCACGATGAAGTTCAAACCAGACATTTGTTATCGTTTTCATCAAATTTACATTGGACGTATGCATAGCAATATAAAAAAACCAACGACATTTTTACATAATTCATGTCTTGGAGCGCTTTAAAAAAAACTCAACCATACAAAAATCAAAAACTCTCTCACATTATCACACAACATACAACATTTTCCATCTTCTCTGTGACGAGATATTTGTGCGAAAAATTGCCGAGATTTATAAAACTATATTGACGTCCATTGTAAGATCGGATATTAGGATGCAAGACGTATCTTTCGCGACAAAAGAAAAGTCGTTAAAAAACGAGACGAGATTAAATTGGGTCCACGTAACATAAGATTGCCTTGACCTTCTATCAATTTTGTGGTGTGATTTTGGAAGCGAAAAACGTTTAAGTTATTAGAGAAAATATTGCATTTTGAACTTGTTTGAGCGGTCAATATGATTGGACAGAGTTTATGGTGTAATCTATCTGATTTTAGATCGACTAAAATATTTGTTATATTGTTATTTGTTTCCTGGTGTATGTAACTTGAATCGAGCAACAATTTGGAGATTTAAGTAGTTTTGATATTATGCACTCATATGTATCTCGTTTCGAGATGTCATTGAACTCGAAGTAAGAAAAACTTTAATTTTCGAGTTGCAATGGTATTACGTATATCAGTTATGATTCGAATTCAATTCAGAAAGAAAAATGAAAAACAAGTTGTAATGCAATACAAACAATTTTCGACAGCATCTAATAAGCTTTCAACTCGAAATGAGTTTAAAAGTCCAGAGTCTGTAGAGATTATTTATTAAAATGTTGAATAAAATATCGGCCTTAGCACTGGCCCCTGCGGGATACTAGGTCTTACTAGTGACCGCGCCGTCCAGCTTGAAAATCTTAGCAGTGATTTGTTGTTTGCGTCAATAGAATCCTCCCAGCGTTCTTATTATACTCTAGATGAAATCTGAGAGTATATTGTGTTTCCCTTACCGTTTGTAACGCTAAGAAATAATGCTCGCACAGAGCCGCCAAGGGTACAGAAATATTTGTTGTCGCTCAAAAACTTCGATTCCGAGTTGCTGTCTGTCCGTCTGTCTACAGCATAACTCTCGAACGCTTTGAGCTATCGTGCTGAAATTTGTTGTGAAAAAAGAAACTTTAAGTTTGTGAATGGGCCACATCCCCCCACTCCTTCTACCCCCTCTCGTACAAAATTCACGAAATTCCGAAATTTTCAGAAATTGATTTTTCTTTGAAACTATTTAAGCTATCGATTTGAAATTTGGGTCAAAGTATTAGGATATAGATGTCATTAATATGACGGAATATTGATCCGATCCCGTTACTCCTTTTACCCCCTGCTGTTTTTCGATTTTCATTGAAACTAGCAAAGTTATAAAAACGAATTTTTGCCAAAATTAATTTTATTATAATTCCAATCAGAATTGAAAAAATTATCAACTTCACCTCACTCCTTCTACCCCCTCCCATACAAATTTCACGAAATTTTGAAATTTAAATTAAATTATTTTTCTTCGAAATTGTTAAAGCTATCAACTTGATATTTTGCATAAAGTATAAAAATAGAAATATCAATAACGAGAAAAAGATGTGTTTTGATCCGTACACTCCTTCTACCCCCTCCCATACAAATGTATAATTTTTGTTAAGTGCATTATATCGATTTCCATTAAAACTAGAAAAAGTATAAACCTAAAATTTTGCCAGAATTTGTTTTTTAATAATTGCAATAAATGCTAAAAAAAAATTATGAGCTCCTCTTCACTCCTTCTACCCCCTCCCATACAAATATCTGTATTATAAATTCAAGAAAAGCATTTCTCCTTCGAACATATTAGAACTATCGAATTTGAAATTGAATCAAAGCGTGGTAATAAGGATGATGATAAGCAGTTTCAAAATCATCTTAAACGCTCTACTTCCTCTGCCACCTCCCATACAAATGTCTCAATTTTAGGAAAACTATGTCCCATTGAAAATAATGAAAGCTACAAACCTTAAATTCAACACGAAATATTTTGCATACCACATTAGGTGTCATATCCAAAAATTACAAACCTTCCTCCTCTCCTTCTACCACCTCCCGTACAAAAGTCACTATTAATTATTTAAAAGAATTGGAGGTGACATATTTTCCGGTACATTGAACTCTTTCTCATTTCATCTAGAGTATCATATGATTGGGCTTTACGCCCAATCATAATTCTTTTATGTTTTTTAATTACTAAATGAAATTTTCAATTTTCTAGGTATGATCCGGAAAAACAGAGGGCCTTATTAACTATACCAGCCGTCTTATGTTTTGCTAGAAAGTTTGAATGGTGGACAGTGTCAAATGATTTCTTAATGGATGAAAACAAAGCTAGCCAAATTTTCATTTTTATTTAAAGAGTGGCAGATATACGAGGGCAGATCAAAAATTTCGCGGAATGACAGGGAAGGAGGTAAAATTAAATAAGTTATATTTCTCCGTTAAGCTTAATACATTTATTACATCTCTCACAACGTTTATTAATTCCTTCTAAAAATAATGTTTTATCGAGGCCTTCACAATAGGCTGAAATTGCCGACTTCACCTCTTCATCGTTGGTAAATTTTCTTCCCCGAAGTTCTTCCTTTAGTTTTGGGAACAAATAGTAAAGCTAGATGTGGACTATAACGGGGGGAAAGGGGGGAAAGGGGGAAAGGGGGGGGGGGGGAGGGGGAAGGGGTGGGGGAAGGGGGGAAAGGGGGGGGGGGGGTTTGTTCAATATTTCTTAGCCGCATTTCTGTAGGGCAGCCATTACAACGTGGTTCTTGCGAACAGGTGCGTTGTCGTGCAAAAGTAGCACACCTCGAATCCACTTTCCTCTTCTTTTTTCTTTGATGGCATCCTTTAATTTTTGTAGCAGGTTGGAATAGTATCACTCTGTGATATCTTGTCCGTTTTCTTTATAGTTTTTTTTTAAGGAACCGCACACAACTTAGGGGGTCACCCTATAATGCTATGCTCAGTTGTGTCGGTATAGGAATTGGAGAAAAAAAAACTCAAGTTAGGTCAGTTTAATTTGGGTGGAGAAAGACGAAAGTGATGGTGTACATTGCCTTTGAAGCACTGGATGTTGAACTTGCTGGGAAACACTTTGGATGGTAATGTGTTCGGGAAATGAATGACTGTACGAGAAGGCAAGGGTTTAACGATGTACTCATGTCAGTGTTCAGCTTGACGAGTATCTCGGGGAAAATTATAGAGTGGAGGGATGAGTGTGCTTAGTTCCGCACTGCATTTACCATGGAAGTAGCGATAGTAAATGCTGAGTACTCCGACATTTCTGCGATGCTCGAGAGAATCGATAGAAGACGTGATGGTTTCGTCTCCAACCAGTCGGAACGCATGTTTTTGAATACGGTCGAGCAACACGAGGTGTGATGTGGGTGCCCCTGCCCAAACTTGCGAATTGTACTCTAAACGTGGTCTAATGTATGCCTTATAGATGGTTGCGAGGTCGTTCGGCGTGAAATACTTTTTGCACTTTCGGAGAACACTTAGACGTTTAGAAGCGTCGAGGGCAACATCAAAGATGTGCTGAGCCCAATTCAGATGGTCATTAATTTTAACGCCAAGAAGTGTGAAGTTATCCGAGGTACAAAGTTCTGTGCCACCAAAGGTCAAATTTTGAGATAATAGAGGAACATCACGGTTGAGGGATAGATGACAGGCCTGTGTTTTAGAGGCGTTGAACTCTACTCTATTTTTCCTGCCCCATTCCAGTATTAAGCTGAGGTCTGATTTCAGCGAACGGAATAACTCCATGCGATTGGAAGCAATAGAATAGTTGTGTGATTCCGCAGCAGAGTTAAATTCATAGGTGCTATCTAAAGTACTGTCATCCGCAAAACTATGGATTGGATTGAGAGTGGACGACAGAAGGTCGTTGATGAAACTAAGAAAAGAGTTGGAGATAAAACAGAGCCTTGAGGGACGCCGGAATCTATTAGGAAAGAGGAAGAAGTAACGTTATCTAGTACTACTCGTATAGTGCGTTCAGAAAGAAAACTCTCAATCCATTGAACAAGGGTAGCATTAAGACCTATGGCCCTAATCTTTGCTATGAGACATTCATGCCAAACTCTGTCAAAAGTTTTTGCAATGTCAAGTGCAAGAACTTGAGCTTCGCCGTGTTTATGTATGCATAAGTTCCAACGTTCTTTTTTTTTTTTACAGAATGACCTGTGTTATAGGCAATTTCGGCCTTTATGTGCAATGCACAAACACAGTCATGGAGGGAAGGAATGGGATTGGGAAGGTTGAGGAAGGGGAGTGAGAACGACCGTAGCGAGTGGAGAAGCTGGTATATTGCTCAGTTTATTGGCTGCTTACTGACAAATATTTGCAGATGTTATGGAGACTGAATGATAGAAAGCGAACAAAAACCATCTACTGAGTATCTAGGCCTTCTTGAAGTGGAACTGTTTTACTTTTACACCGTTTTCCCATTTTATTGCGAATAATTTTTGTATCACCAGTAGCAACTGAAAAATTTGCGCTTAAAAAAGTCCCGTCTGGAGAGGGAATCGAACCCACGACGATTGGCTGAGAAGCAAGCATGCTGCCCACTACGCCACGGAAGCCTCCTCTGTCAATTAGACCAGAATATCTCCCGTCGACCTACCAAAACGGAAACCATACTGCCGATCATGGATTAGCTGGTTATCCTCGAGATATTCAACGATTTTACGATTGACAGCAGTTTCCATTACTTTCGAGAGTACTGAAATAATGGCTATAGGGCGGTATTTAGCGGAGTTCGCTTTGCTTTCTTTCTTGAGAATTGGCTAACATTCGCAACTTTTCACATACGTGGAAAGCACCCAGAAGAGTAGGAAAGATTGCGAAGAGGATTAGCTAAAGAAGAGGAGCACTTTTTAAGGGTAATGGGGGGAATACCGTCCGGACCAGCAGATTTGTGGATATTGAGCTCTTGAAGGATTCTAGAAATAAGTCTCGTGCGAAAATGTAGTTTAGGCAATGAGAAACCAGAATCACTTAGAGCGGTAGGCGATTGGTTTGAAGGTGGAAGGCGTGAGTTTCTAGCGAAACTTGCTGCTAGTAAATTAGCTTTTTCGACAGGATCAATAACGGTACGGTCGCCATCAACAAGAGGTGGTATTGAAGAAGAAATGAAATTGTTGTTGACTGATTTGATGAATGACCAGTAAGATCTCGAGCCTTTAGGACACTGAAGGACAGTCATCAAAAACCCCCTCTGAATCCCAAAAAATAGTGGCCATGATTTTTCCGGCGGATTGTGAGACCTTGAACTTTGTGGGGAGTAAAGCGCCTTTACGGAGACACTGCATTGACTACTGTTTTGATTCCGGCACATAATGATGAACCCAAGTTTCGTCTCCAGTAACAATCCGGGTCAAATTTTCATCCCTGTTCTCGCTCCAGAGATCCAAAAACTCGCATGAAAACTCGACGCGTTGCTTTTTCTGAATATTCTCGGTACCCATACTGCGCTGACTTTAGACATGTCAAAATGATCATGGAGGATATTCAAAATTGTTGTATCTGATATTACAACAACAATTTTTACGATTTGTTTCTTCTTTAAACGAGCATCTTCCAGAACAAGTTTCTCTACTTTTTCGACGATTTTTGAGGAAGTAACCTCAATCCGCCGGCCCAATTCTTTACCATCTTCAATTGACTCTTTACCTTGCCTGAATAAACTGTGCCACTTATAAATCATCGTTTTTCTAGGACAAGAGTCTTCGTAAAGAGTTGACATTTCTTCTAAAATTATTTTTGGCGTTTTTCCTTGCTTGATACGGAACTTTATGACAGCAGGAAACAGAATTTTGTCCATAGTTAGTGTTTTCTCTCCGATTAACTTGTTGATTTGGCGATAACGAAAATGTTAATGATTCGATTTGACAGAAACCTTTTTATTTATACCTGTATTGAGTGTTAGAACACCTCCAGGTAAAAATATTTCCGCACTCCCTTCTCCATCCCCTTCATTCTGCGAAATTTTTGACCTCTCCTCGTACTTTGTGAAATGTGTAATTACTCCTTTTTAAGCCCATATTTATTTTCCGCTGTAATTTCACATTCATCAGGGTATTTTAGTAGTCTATAGTTAATTTGACTTGATGTAGTACAGTGTCCAAAATATTACGTACAAGCCAGAAATTTAAACTTAAAAACTCAAGTTTTCGAAATCATGAAAATACGATACGTATCTGAATTTCCGGAACTTATTGTTTTACTTATTATCTATAAAGTAATTAGAGTGCGGAAAGTATTAAAGTATGTACAGCTCAGCTAACAAGCTAACTTTCTTCCATAAATCACAGAGTTAGCTTCAGGAAAAAAACCTGCAATTTTATAATTGGGTAAACGATCGTCGATAAGTTCATAACAATTCCGACATCCCTTCATTAACCATGTTTAGTAATATCAAAAAGTTTTTCCTTGGTATTAATTTTAACAAGATAAGTGTATCAAAGTTAATTTAGTAAACTATTTCATTGCCGCTTGATTGAGCAGGCAATACCTTATTAACATAATTTATATGTTCGTAAAAGAAAAACTATCTTAAATCGTAAATTAATCTTGATTTTACATTATCATTAAGCCTTTCCGCTGCATTGTGTAATTGTAGTAAATTTTATTTAATGCAAACTGACAAGAGTTGAGTTCTCGCTTAATTATCTTTTGTTTTTTCATGTTAAGTGCATCTATGAGCCTTAAAAGTGTTAAAAGTTAACTCGACAGAGGTGCATATAAGCGAAAGTATGAAAATATTTCTGATACTATTATTGTTTTTTTTTTTTTTTTTTTTTGAGAGGTTTACAATATCTCGATATTTTAATTAGCATCTGAAGTTTCACTCTTACAATAAAAAATAATAAGGCCAGAGATTTGCGTAGCATTATAATTACAATTTATTTTTCTTTATTTGCATATCAAGCATTTTGTTGCACACACCACCGAACGTGATATTTAAAATGAAGACAAGAAAAATTTCTCGTCAGTGCATAGAATTACAGAAAATAGATACGACAGATTTTCATTGTCAAATTTTGAAGGTAAGGTTTTATTATTTGATATTTTCAAAGATAAAAATTCACAAGTGTAAATGAAAATGGTATGCTAGTGCTTCGTTTCAGTATTTAATTAAAGTATAGATTGTGAAAAGCAAATAAATTAAAGGCATATTACCTTCCGGATTTCACACGGTTCTGATTTATTAATCGTGACGTTTCGGTCTCTGCTAAGACCTTTATCAGAACAGCAGAGCAGTTTGGAATCCGGGAAACTTTTCTTTAATTCGAAATGCACTGGAAACTATGTGAAAATAAACTCGGGCGCAACTTTATTATTTTTGGGACAAGTTGAGGATGCATGGAAAACCAATATGCAGATTAGAGAGATTAGGGAAGACTAAGTGAAAGGGAGTTCTAGGGCAGGGCTGTTGTCAAATTGCGAATACGATAAAAAGCTCCAGCACATATAATCAATATTTCAATCGTTTATGCAAGCTTGGATTTTTATACCTAGTCAAGTCATAAATTTTGGTACACAACTAAACGCATTCATTACGAATGCAATATTGGGCGCATCCATTTCGTTTTGACTGCGATTTGACAGTTGACATTTCTGCTTCATTGCCACGTAAAAAGTTTTTGGCATCAATTGTTTACAATCATGGAATGGGACGACATCGAAAATCGTATTATTGTAGTTGGCCTACTAAAATACAACATGGAAAAAGGCGATATCTTTCGGACGTTGCGACTGCTTGGAATCACTCGGAATTTTGTGTATCTTGCTTTGAAGTTATTTGAGGATACTGGTGAAGTACGAGATCGTCAAAGATCTGGCCGTCCGCGCACTGTGAGAACTCCGAAAGCGATCAAAGCCGTGAAGAAACGAATCGACCGAAAACCGCTACGAAAACAGAAAATCTTGTCGCGGGAAACGCAAATTTTGCAAAAATCCATGTCTCGCATTATCGAAGAAGATTTGGGACTCAGCACGTACAAGCGACAAACTGGACACCTGCTCACGGCCGTATTGAAGGAAAAACGCAAGCGAAAATCGAAAGCGTTACGCAGCCGGTACGCGAAGAACGGTCACAGACAATTTCTGTTTACTGACGAGAAAATCTTCACCGTAGAAGAATCGTTCAATAAACAGAACGACCGTGTGTATACTCGGTCATCCAGAGAAGCGTCCCAACTCATCCCGAGGGTCCAAAGAGGCCACCATCCGCGTCTGTAATGGTATGGTGGGGAGTAGCTACGATGGCGTTACCAAACTCCATTTTTGCGAGAAAGGAGTGAAAACATCGGCTAAAGTATATCAGTCATCCGTCTTGGAACCCATTGTGAAGCCTCTCACGCAATCAATATTCGCCAACAAGCCGTGGACTTTCCAGAAAGACTCTGCTCCAGCTCACAAGGCAAAAATGACTCAACTATGGCTCAAAAACAACATTCCGGACTTCATATCAACGGATGATTGGCCAGCTGGTAGTCCAGACCTCAACCCGTTGGATTACAAGTTCTGGTCCGTATTAGAGGACATAGCTTGCTCTACTCGACACCCAAATATTGAGTCGTTGAAGCGAGCCCTTGTCCGTGCAGTGGATAATTTCCCCATGCATGAAGTGCGTCTCGCGATCGATGAGTGGCCAGATCGTCTCAAGTCGTGCTGGAAGGCAAATGGAAGTGATTTCGAATAAGTTGTTCTAAGATTTGTAGCCATTGAATAACCCAATAAAAAGAAAAAAAAAAGTTTTGAAAAATATTAATTCGTTTTCATTTCGCGTCGATTTTTCTGTGTACCAATATTTATGACTTGACTAGGTATTTACATATATAGAATTTTATTATTTATATGTATAGAAGGGGTAAAGGAGGTAAGGGAATCGTAAAATTTGTGATGCAGTTTTATTTCGTTTCTCTTGTAAGCTGCTCGTACAAAACTTCAAGTTCGTAGCTTTTAATTTGTTGGTTATTAGTTGATTTATTGAAATTGGTCGAAATCATACTTTTGTATGAGAGGGGGTAGAAGGGCAGGCGCAAAACTTTTGACGCGATTTCGTTTCAATTATTTTTAAAAATTTTCGTGCAAGATTTCAAATTGATAGCTCTTAATAGTTAGGTGATAGTTGATTTCTTAAAATTTTTAAAAAAAATTATTTTGTATGGGAGAGGGTAGAAGTATCAAAAGGTAATCGACCAGTTAATATTTCATCCTTTTAAATGCATTTCGCAAATTTTTAAGTTTCTACCTTAAAATTTCATTTTCATCATTTGGTGTTTTTTTTCATTACACATGAAACACCTTGTGCACGTTAGACCAGGCTGTCGGTTCATAACAATTGCGGAACAAAGTATTATTTTTTCTCTATGTATGTATGTATATCAAATAGATTTATCCACATAGAAAATTTAAACTTTGTATCTTTCACTAGTCTCCTAAAAAATCACTCAAAATTTTCGACATTTCTGCTTACCACATCCCTTCCATTACGCCCTCCAACTTAAATTTTTAACCAAAATTATTGTATTCAGTATTGAGGTATAATGGTTTGAACTTTCGGAAAGTGTACCATTTTTGAAATGTTTTTTTTTTTTTTGTATTTCGCTGGTATAGCTTAATATATGTTTCGAGTTTTAATTACACAGCTTAAGAAATAGTTGGGATATTAACTTTAAAGTGTTTTTGTTTGCAACCCCCCTCCCCTCCCCTCCCCTCCCCCCACCCAACTTCCCCTGACACTCTCCCTTACAATAATTAGCCTGATTTTAAGCTGGTTCTGGTAGATCTGCATGCGAAATGCTCCCAAAATATGATTTTTTTATGCTAAGTAATTTCGAAGATATTGTTACATGCATATCTGGCAACTCCGCAACTCGATCTCTCTCGAATAGACAAGAATTATGTAGAACAGTATACTCCAATATGCAGAAATCCAGAATTAAATATCTAGAGCTTTCCAGTATAGTTCAGACATACACCCCAACGGAAGGTTCCAGAATAGTCATGAATAGGGGGGAAAATGTATAAAAGAACGAAAGTTTTCAGTCGGGAACCAGTCTTTTGATGACCGAGACACGAACTGCAGGAAAGCGATAGAACAGTACGCGCCGGTAGTGCCATATAGTGCGAATTAAGTTAAAGTGCGAATAAATAAATTATCACTTATTTTGAAATCCCGGCGAACCCCTAGCTCGCAACAATATAATCAAAAAAAAAAAAAAAAATTCCCCTTTTCGGACCCCTATAGACAAAAAAATTTAATTATTTTTAAAGGTTGTCCCACAAGCCTTTCTATATATGTTGATTTTCAGCTTCCTAGCTAGATCCATGGTTGAAATATTCGAATTATTAGTTTTCGGTTCTAGCACTCCCCCTTAAACCCTTATACTTCACAAAATGAGTGTCCGCCTGAGATCCGCAACCATCTACAATCCACCCAAAAATCAGCTTTCTATCTTGAAGAGTTTGGGAGTTAATGTGCGCTGAACGTACAAGTACGGTGTAGAGACAGATGGATTTTTTTTTACATTTTTCGGCTAAACGCGAAAATTTCAGGCTATTAATTTTTTTTCCAAGTCGCTCACAATACTTCTTTATTAAAATAATAAAGTAATTATAAATTTCCTACCAAAATCCAAGAGTTTCTATTAACTTATAATTATTATGTGTTATTAAGTTGTCGTTACCAGTCGGCAGGGGCGTTGCCCTCCTGACTTCTGAACATTTATTTGTTATTGTGGAAAGGTTGTTAGCTCTTTGCGTAGCCCTTTATCTACGAATTTTCACTTTCGCAGACTCTTCTCGTTCAATGGCCCCTGGACATCAGGTTCTTAACACGTATTTTGTTTTGTGGGAGAGTTTTTAGATCTTAGTACAACCCTATCTACGAATTTTTTTGTTCGCAGATTGTGCAAACCCAGATATATTTACGTAAGCAAGAATGACTTGTGTTAAAGGCAATTTCGGCCTTTATGTGCAATGCACAAACAAAGTCATGGAAGGAAGCAATGGGATTGGGAAGGTAGGGGAAGGGGAGTGAGAACGACCGTAACGAGTGGAAAAGCTGGTATATTTTTCAGTTGTACTGGCTCCTACTGACAAATATTTGCAGATGTTATGGGGGACTGAATGATAGAAAGTGAACAGAAACCATCTACTGAGTATACAGACCTTCTTGAAGTGGACCTGTTTCTCTGTTACATCGTTTGCCCATTTTATTTTGAATAATTTTTCATTGCCAGTAGCAACTGACAAATTTGTGCTTAAAAAAGTCCCACTGTCTGGAGTGGGAATCGAACCAACGACCTATTAACTGTGAAGCAACCGCGCTGCCCACTACGCCACGGAAGCCTACATCAACTCGATGTCTTCCTTCAAGAATATAATCCAGAATTTGTTTGGCGATGTTCCACTCTGACTACCTCAAAGTGAGATCGATCCACTGCCATTTCTGCCTTTGAATCACACTACATATTTTAGTCTGTTCAGTTGTACTGAAAATATTGTCCTTGGAAAATACATCTGGCCAGAATATACCTAAAATGCGTCGCAGGCATTGGTTCATGATAGTTTGTAGTTTCTTGGTAAGCCTAACGGTCACTTTCTATGTAGTACAACCATATAACAACACGGATTTGATGCATGCGTCAAACATTAGCAGCTTCGTGTGAAGGGTGATTTTTCAGAACCTCCAGAAAGAAGAAAGGACACCGAAGGCCTGTCAAGCTTTACTTATACGAGCCTCAATAGTCTTTTCGGCTCCGCCATCCATGCTGACAATGCTTCGGAGGTAACAAAAATCGTACACCTCTTCCACATCTTGTCCATTAAGAACATTCGGTGTGCTTGTGTTGTGAACCTATATGCATGCACTTGGTTTTACGGACATTTATGTCTAGAGAGAACATTTGACTCCAAGTCCGAGCTCACAACCTTCGCTAACTACAAACGCTACCCACTAGGTTCCATCCAGGCTAACGTGCGGTTTATTTGTAAAAACAGAACATTTGTTCCTTCTTACATAAAACAAAGAATTTTTGATTCAATAGACTGAAAAAAAATTTTTGTTTAATAGTAAATTTTCAGCGTTTGTGTCACCGCAATAAGAACAGATATAGCACAGTCAGAGATGCAACATTACAGTAATATTCGCTAAGGATGCAGATCTTTCAGTTATCGCCACTATGCAGTGATTTTATGAAGTAATTGGATTGTAAAATTAACATAACTATAAACTTCTTTTGACTTTGATGAAAAATTGAAAGTTCCAGCAGCGTCGTCAATGGTATTAGATGTGGCTTGAAACTAGTGGAACCTTTAAAGTAATATTTTTGGTTTTCGCAACTTAATGATATGCTTTTACATTACTCAAAGTTAAGAAAGTAACGATTTTCGTCGTGGAAACGTAATCCATACTTGGTTATAGTTTTAAACACTAGCTCTTGGGATTGGAACTTTTAAGTTTTAAAAATGAAACATGTTTAAAATTCTTAGGGAAAGTAAATTTTATGGCTGGCTGCAGCAATTTCAGCTTTACGATAATTGCTTAACAAGGTTCAGTTCGAATTTTGTTGCATTCATACGGAAAATATTAAAAAAAAAAAAAAAAAAAGACTAACGAAACTAAAGCAGCTGCATCGAATGTGGACCAGCTCTCAGGAACAAAAACTGTAGCATCTTGATTTAAATAAAAACTAAATTATTTACAATTTATAATAGATGATACCTTAAAAACTCTCTATATAAACACATTTTAAAAAATTTACAATATTTGACCTACATTTCAAAAAAAAAAATGATGGCATATACTTGGTTATTGCAATCTTCCATCCGATGAAAAGTATCTACGTGACACAATGAAACTCTCCAAGACATATGTATCTACAATTAAAAAAGATTATTTCGAGAGCCACTCATATAGCTTTCATAGGACATTACAGTATATACCGAGTACAATTGACTATAATTATGAGTATAAATGAAATTGAATTTAACGCCATAATCGCACAGTGGTTGACTACTGCTGTCTTGTCTGTAAATTTAATGAATTGTTTAATTTAGCCCGACCAGTTAGAGGTCAGATAGTCGCCATCAAACTCTACTCATATATCTCGTATAGGATTAAGTAACAAGGGACATTAGGGCTTGCTATTGTCACGAGTATTGCACACATAACCAAACAAAAACTGTAGGCACAATTTTTTTTTTTAAAAAAGTTCTTTTCGATATAAACAGAAAGCTAAAATAATGTACGTTTGGGCGGAACTTGTACTGCCTTTGAGTGAATTGAAGAACTTAATTACCACTCAACACGATAATCGTAAAAGGTGTGTACGAACCACGTTCGTATTTTACCCAGGTGACTTATAAGGAAAGGCTTTTTCGCAACAGCAACAAACACCGTTTGGCATTACGTCGAACAATTTTCGGTAAGATCTCTGTATGTTTCACATGCTACCAATTAAGCCGTAATTGCAATAATGCTGGAAAAGTCGATGCATATAATCTTTTTACGAAGATAGGATTTTACACTTCTTTCGGGGAAAAAAATGATTACTACGAAGAGAATGGTAATGGACATTTGTTCGATTTTTTCCCCATCTCGAAGCTTACACCCGATGTAAATTGGAGAAAGTTTGTTTCCCATCTTTTTTTTATATAAGAAAAACGCATTGCACATTTTATGATGATAATTTTTCACATAGTGCATAATTAGAGAATTAAATCAATTTTTAGTGTTGGTTTTGAGTTTAAGATTCAATTAAATGCGAATTGGCGGCGCTTAATTGATCAGGAAATTGGAAATTAAAGAGGCGTTAACCAACAATTATGCTTTTTTGGGGAAGGTTGAGCTTAAATGGTTATTTGGTTGATCAGATCTTGATGTAGAAATTGAGAGTGGTTGTTAGACACTCTCATAAATGTTTAAAATTGCTTAATTTAATTATGATATCGGTATATTCATCAGCTGCCTTCAGTATCTTAGGGCATATTTGAAATTGTGAATTTAAATATCGTTTTAATTTGAACCAAAGAATTGTTAATAATTTTTATACTCTACATAAAATTTAGGGCTAGGGTGTAGTCTAGTGGGTAGAGTGTTGGTCTGCGAAGGTCGTGAGTTCAAATTCCGGCCGACGCATAATTCCAGCACACTGCCTGGTTGGGTATATCTTGGTCACCTAAATATACGAAAATGAAAAAATCGAAGATAGAGGGTTGTGCGAAGGTCTAACAACCCTTCTACAATAAATAATGAAAAATGTTAAGTAACGTGAAGGTTAGAAGACCCAGGCTCGAATTGGGCTGTAGTGCCATTGTAGAACGAGAAGAAAATGAAATCTGAGAGTATTATAAGTTTGCTATAAAGTTTGTAACGCTAAGAAATAATACTCACCCAGAACCGCCAAAGGTACAGAAATCTATATGGTTGCTCAAAAATCTCAAAACCCGATGTCCGTCCGTTCGTTCGTGCGCTCTCTAACTTGAGAACGCGTTGTGCTTGGAAGTTTAAATTGTTTGCACGTCGTTTTTGACAAAAAAGTAAAGTCAAGTTCGTGAACGGGCTGAATCGCTACACCCTTTCTACCTCGTCCCATACAAAATGACTAATTTTCAAAAATTTACAATAATGAAATTTTCTTGGAAACTATAACTGCTTATAATTTGAATTTTAGAATATAATATTTTTATCATAAATGTAATCTAAGGTATACAAATTAATAGAATCCTCCCACTCCTTCCACCACCTCCCATAAAAAACTGCACTTTTCTTTGAAACACTATAAACCAATTTTTTCAGTACCTACAATATTTATCCAGCTCAAATTTTTTAACAAATATTTAATTAATATTGTTATTAAGATCGAGAAAAATTAACTGACTAGCTTCACTCCTTCTACCCCCTCCCATACATGGAAAACATTTTCACAACTATTTTCTTTAAAAGTATGAGGGTTATTGCTCTGAAATTTGAGGAATCCCGGTCGACACATAATTCCACCAAACTGCCTGCTTGCCACTTCAATCTAGGAAAATGAAAAATTCGTAGATAGTGAGTTGTGCGAATGTCTAACAACCCTTCCACAATAAATAATGAAAAAATGTTAAGCAACCTGAAGGTCAGGAGGCCAATGCCCGATTTGCGCTATAGCGCCATTATAGAAATTGCATAGCATTCATAGCTATTTCTAAAAAAAATCACTAAGAACCCGTCACTTCTTCTAGCACCTCCCATACAAACTGCACAATTTCACTAATTAGATTTAGTAACTAATTTTCTCAGTACCCATTCAATTTTCGAAGCTTAAAATTTGTGTAAAACATTTATACATAATCCAGCATGCTGTGAAAAAAATTAGTCTAATGTTGTTACCCCTTCTACCACTCCAGTATCGCGCTTTACGCGCAATCGTAGTTCTGTTATGTTTTTTTTTTTTACACTCTAGATGAAATCTGAGAGTATATTGTGTTTGCCTTACCGTTTGTAACGCTAAGAAATAATGCTCGCACAGAGCCGCCAAGGGTACAGAAATATTTGTTGTCGCTGAAAAACTTCGATTCCGAGTTGCTGTCTGTCCGTCTGTCTACAGCATAACTCTCGAACGCTTTGAGCTATCGTGCTGAAATTTGTTGTGTGTCATTTTTAGCAAAAAAGAAACTTTAAGTTCGTGAACGGGCCACATCCCCCCACTCCATCTACCCCCTCCCATACAAATTTAAATAAATAATAATAATAATAATCCGATCCCGTCACCCGTCACCCCTTCTACCCCTCCCATACAAATGCATAATTTTGAAAAATGCAGTTTTTCGATTTTCATTGAAACTAGCAAAGTTATAAAAACGAATTTTTGCCAAAATTAATTTTATTATAATTCCAATCAGTATTGAAAAACTTATCAACTTCACCTCACTCCTTCTACCCCCTCCCATACAAATTTCACGAAATTTTGAAATTTAAATTAAATTATTTTTCTTCGAAACTGTTAAAGCTATCAACTTGATATTTTGCATAAAGTATCAAAATAGAAATATCAATAACGAGAAAAAAATGTGGTTTGATCCGTACACCCCTTCTTCCCCCTCCCATACAAATGCATAATTTTTGTTAAATGCATTTTATCGATTTCCATTAAAACTAGAAAAAGTATAAACTTAAAATTTGTTTTTTAATAATTGCAATAAATGCTAAAAAAACTTATCAGCTCCTCTTCACTCCTTCTACTCCCTCCCATACAAATATCTGTTTTATAAATTCAAGAAAAGCATTTCTCCTTCGAATATATTAGAACTATCGAATTTGAAATTGAATCAAAGCGTGGTGATAAGGATGATGGTAAGTAGTTTCAAAATCATCTTAAACGCTCCACTTCCTCTGCCACCTCCCATACAAATGCCTCAATTTCAGGAAAACTATGTCCAATTGAAAATAATGAAAGCTACAAACCTTAAATTCAGCACGAAATATTTTGCATGCCACATTAGGTGTCATATCCAAAAATTACAAACCTTCCTCCTCTCCTTCTACCACCTCCCATACAAAAGTCACTATTAATTATTTAAAAGAATTAGAGGTGACATATTTCCCGGTACATTGAACTCTTTCTCATTTCATCTAGAGTATCATATGATTGGGCTTTACGCCCAATCATAATTCTTTTATGTTTTTCTTTAATTTGAATAATTTTCGCTGGCGCATACATTTTCAAATTCAAGTCAAGTTTTAATGAATTTGGAAAATTTCTGAACAATTTTGAACCGAATATACAGGCAGCTGTATTCAATTTTAAAAAAATCTGTACACATCGACGAACTTCGCATTACTTTCGATGTAAATGTACTCAAAGCCAGTTGCAAGAAAATTGAAAGCCAGTTGGAGAACTACACAAATATATGTTGATGCATCATCGAAAATTGGTCATACGGTTCACTTCCTGATCCGCTCCAAGGAGGATAGTTCGAAATTTTAAGAGAGCTAACTGGGGCAGACTAAACGCATTTTTCAAAACCTTGGATTGTACGAGGGCGGTTCAAATATGATCGAGACAAACGCTGTAGATAGCGCACCTGTACGTTTTGAAGGTCGCGGCTTGAGTATGTGATAGCTGGGTCCCTTACGAATAGTGTGGCATAGTTTTCGTCGCGCATGTACGTTTCACGCGCGTGCTACGACCATGAGTGAATATCAAGTGCCGTCCGCCGTTGCGCAACGTGTTGTCATTCGTTTTTGGTGTGGGAAGGCGTTAAAAACACGGAAATTCTTCGGCGTTTGCGAAATCAGTTCGGTAGTGAGTGCCTGAGTAGGTCTGCTGTGTTTAAATGGGCCAAAGCGTTCAAAGATGGCCGCGAAACCGTCGAGAATGAGCCGCATGATCGTCGACCGCGAACCAGCATCACACCAGACAGCATTCGCCGCGTAGAACAACTCATTTTGGAGGACCGTAGGGTGAATGTTCGAAACATTTGGGCTGAAGTCGGCATTAATATTGGTAGTGTAGAGTCTATCATCCACGAACACCTTCAATATCGCAAAATAACGGCGCGATGGGTTCCCAAACTGTTGAACTTCGAGCAAAAATTCATGCGGTTGGAAGTTTGTCGTCGCTTGCTGACGCGATACGAGGCGGAGGGGGTTGGTTTTTTGACGCGAATCGTCACTACAGCCGAGACATGGGTACACTATTGCACTCTCGAAAGCAAGGTGTCGTCTAAAGAGTGGAGGAAGAAGAAGGAAGGGGCGCCAGTCAAAGCGAAGACAACCAGGTCCGCGGGTAAGGTTATGTGTACTGTATTCTGGGACCGGCGGGGAGTGCTGTACGTTGACTTCCTGCGCACACAACGTTCCATCAATGCTGCATACTACTCTAACCTTCTGAAAACACACGTGAAACCCGCTTATCGCTCGAAACGTAGGAGCATTCCAGCGCGAAGTGCTATTCTTCTCCAGGATATCGCGCGCCCTCATACCGCGCGTCTCACGCTCGATACAATATCAGGATTGGGGTGGGAGGTACTAGAACACCCCCCCCCCACCAGTCCGGATTTATCTCCCTGCGACTACCACATGTTTGTACCACTGAAAGAAGCCCTCAGAGGTCACAGATTCAACACCGACGACGAGGTAGAGGAGTTTGTGCGCACATGACTGTCCAAGTTGCCCAAGGAATTCTTCGATACCGGCATCAAAAAACTTCCGGAGAGGTGGCAAAAATGTGTAACTAGTGAGGGGAATTACCTAGAAAAACTGTAAATTTTTGTAAATATTTTCGATAATAAATAAATGTGTCAGAGCGTTTCTCTCGATCATATTTGAACCGCCCTCGTAATTTATGTTTCATATCCAATAACTGCGATGTAGCCTGTAAATTTATTAACGAACTACAATCTAACGATATTGATTTTCAGATAGAATGGTTTGAAATTTTCAAAAGTTCACCATTTATGAAATATCCCCCGTTTCCGTCTGATACTCTTACGTCCAAAATTATTATTATTTTCATATACTGCTAGCATAGCTTAATATATGTTCCAAGCTTCAACTGCATACCTTGAAATATAGTCCGAGTTCCGATCTGTTTATTCCTTCTACTACCTTGTTGCAAATTAGTTTTTTTTGTAAATTTTTTAATTGTTTTATTTTCTCTTCTTTACTCCTTCCTCATTCTGGGCGCGATTTATTATTTTATTTGATTATTTTTGTTTCATTAATTTCATTTTCTATATTCATACTGTTCCTAATTACGATTAGGTTACTCTGCAATTTAAGAAGGAAAGCCAGTAAGAAGCAGCAAGGACCCCAACGAAGTATTTTTGGATTAGGTTTAGATTGTATGCTATGAAATAAATGACGGATCGATTGAATTCATCCTATATCTTTTATCATTTGTGGAAAGATGTATTTACGGAAATATATTTAATATTTTTTTTTGTGTTTTTTTTCGGAAATTTCCTTCTTTTTTAGAGGGGATGATTAGAGAGTATATCCGCATATCGGGCCCCATGGTGTGCTGCTCAACGTCATGTGGAGTTCACTCCTCTCCCATAATCCTCTCGCTCGTTTCTTGCAGCACTAAGCAAGAATGGCTGCTTCTTCTGGTTATTTTTGGCACACCCCTACGCTCCTAAGCAGAATGTGCTGCTCCATTACAGAATCTGTGACGAAAGTTCGGTTCCGCAGTCGGATTTTCGTTACAAAGTGGTACAAGAAAATGTACAAAATTATTCTTCCAGAACTTTCGCTTCTAGGTTTTAAAGATTTGTTGTAGTTCTTACGCTTGCTAAGGAGAGACCGCGCTCTTAAAGTTCGTGTATAACTTGATTTCAACTTACTTTAGGCACCGCCACTCCCTGGCGCCACCCGCAACGTGGGTCAGCGGAGGTACTATTTACGCCACTGTCGGACCCCAATGGCTGCAAAAATTAAGTTTGTCGCGCAAACCTTTCTTCTATGTGATGATTTTCAGCTTTCTAGCTAGAGCCTTTGCTGAGATATCCGAATTCGTAGTTTTCGGCTCTCACCTTCCCCCGCATGTATCTGAACTCCTGAGATCACTCCCAATCTAAAATTAACTTACGCCGTAGAGACAAACGGACTTTTTCTTGTATTCTTAGGTTAGGTTAGTCATGAAACGTGAAAATACGTCTCAATGTTGAATAGGCATAATTCCTTACCTAAAAACTAAACTAATCACAACTGGTTTAAGCGAAATTGGTGCAGCTCATCAAAAAAAACAGATATAGTCCTCTCCACATTTCTGCAAAACAAGTGTAACGAGATTACTTCTGCCCACAATCGTTCTCAACTATCCTCCAAACGATAATTTCAATACTAAACTCAATTAAATATAGGTAGATCTGGATCGGTATAGGTATATCGATCAAAGCATGATTACAGAGACCCCAAAAAAGGGAAACTTCAAGATAAATAGCTTCTCATTCATATCGCGAATCTTTTGCTGATCAGATCTGAAATTGATAGCGTTGTTATATGCCTTCGAGCATCGAACTAATACGTGTTATAAATCTACATCGATTTATACACCTCTTCTTAACCGGGCCCCGTCTGTTCGGTAGTGGAGATCTTTCTTAAAGACTACCATCAAGTATATCTTAAACTCCTTTTCTCTATCTCGGTATCTGTATCTAAGGCAATTTTCAATTCACTTATCGCACAAGGCGTGTAGCAGCTACATATAGTTTAATGCGTACAACATTATTTTAATATATAGATAGCTAGACGAGTAGAACCTATCAAGTATGTATATTCGAAGTAGACTAGATCGACTTGATGAACTGGTTCGTCAGGTCGTCCGTACGTCGTTCATATGGAACGCACGAGCTCAATTAAAATTTATAAATAACAGTTCACGCTCGATACAAATTAACGTTTATATTACGATCGTAAGTCATTTTTCTACATTAAGAAACACTTATTCACGTTGATTTATAAATAGATTTATCGAGAATGAAAAGAAACCAAGTTCTAGTAATCTACGCTCTTAGGAAATAAATGTTTGTAATGCGAAGAAATTGTGGAAAATCAGAAATTTAAGAATTTATTATGATAAATTTGTATGCATAGCAGGTTCAAGATTTATAGTCAACTTATGCATATAACATTTTTTTTAATATAAAAATTTGCGACCGCTAAGCTTGTTATTAATTAGGCAAAATTTCAAATTATTTTGCATCCACTTGTTCATCATTGTTTATGTTTAGGCTGTATCATACTCAAATTTCACTTTCACTAAGTCGGATTTCTCCCTAAATCATATTCTCTATAAGTAGGATTTTGTTACTTAAATCTTTAACTTAGGGAAATGAATTCAAATTTATGAATTCCTTAACTCGAATGCCACAAGAGGTCGATGTTATGGTAGAGAGAAGAAATTATGAATTTCCATTTAGGGAGAAATTTTCTTTAGAAACTTCCTACCATCTGCTTGGAATTTTGAAAAATACGATAAAATATTACTTTGCCCCAAGATCGAAAGCCCTCCGACTGTCAGGCTCTTCGAGTGATCCATAGAACTTTGAGAAGCCATTCGAATACATTTTTTTTAACAGAAAGATTAATTATCCTTAAGCCATCGGGAGTATACATTGAAACCCGACGTTTCCCAATAGATGGCACCAACAATAAATGCGGGTCAAAAATGGCAGATCGGAAACGTCATGTGGTAAGGTTAGACATCTGTCAATAACTCCTCATCATTCGATTTGTCAACTTTTATCGGCTTCACATACTTTTTTTGTACGCGAAGTTTGAGCCAAATAAGCGTCATTTGCGGAAAGTTTTGCTTTTGCCTTCAATTCAAAAAATCTGTAGCTGAGGCGCGTCGAACGGTTATTGAAATGGTGAGGGTGATAATAGTGAAACAACGTGTCGCGAATGGTTTCAACGCTACAAAATAGGTGATTTCAGCGTGAAAGACAAGGAGCGTCCCGGAACGGTGGAAAAGTTGGAAGACGCAGAATTGGAGGCATTACTGGATAAAGATTCATGTCAAACGCAATGAAAACTTGCAGATTCATTGTGCGTGACTCATCCAAATATTTGTTTAAAAACCTTGAGAATCATGCGAAAGCAAGGAAATTGGATGCCATACAAGTTTAAACCAAGCAACATTAATCGCTTTTTCAGCTGTTTCATCGACTTAAAAGGAAAGGTTTTTGCATCGCACTGTCACTGGGGATGAGATGAAGATCCATTACGATAATCCAAAGCGAAAAAAATCGTGAGAATACCGCAGCCATGCATGAACATCGACGGCTAAGTCCAACATCCATGGCTCGAAAATCATGCTGTGCATTTGGTGGGACCAGCTCGGCTCCACAACAGCGCTCGTCCACATATTGCTTACGTTGTGAAAACCTACCTGAAAACACTGAAATGGGACGTCCTAACCCACCGTATTCTCCAGACATCGCCCCTCCCGACTACTACCTATTCCGATCGATGGCGCATGACCTGAATGAGCAGCTCTTCGATTTTTACAAAAAAATCCAAAAATTGGGTTGATTGGGTTTTGGATCGGGTCAAAAGAAGACCAGTTTTTTTGATGCGGAATCCGTATGCGGCCAAAAAGACTGAAAAAGGTTATGGTTAGCGAAGGACAATTCTTTGAAGAATAAATATTTAACCATTTTTGCAAAATAAAGGATCGAATTTTGGAAAAAAAATTGCGGATTTAAATTTATACTCCCAACATTTAAAAATAATAAATAGGGGTACCGGGTGGAATGAAGTTCGCAGTTTTCAGGCGTCAAAAAGGAGCGGCCCGCAAGCGGCAATAAGTAAAACCAGACCAATCTGTTACTAATCAACAACGGCAGCTATGTTAGTCTAGTATTCTTGAGCGTTGGTGCGTGAACTAATCGTTGTGCGTTTTTTGCTCCTGTATTGAAACTTCTAATTTTGTAATCACGATATGGTATACATACTTGGGTACATTATAACTATAGTTAGTACATGCTTCCTCGAGTCGCCTTACCCCCGAACTTGAAACGTGTCCCTGGGGCGAAAGGCAGACTCGCTTGTTTATGTGCAAAAAAATGGGCACTTAATTCCTGAGCGGGAATCAATAGCGAGGTTGTGCTAGTGTGTGAATTGTGGGAATAGATTTAAGGAAAAGACAAAATCAATAAGAAGTTAGCGTGTTGGTGTTACAATGCGAAGGTCGTGAGTTCAAATCCCGGACGACGTAATCTAACTCCTGCATACTACCTGGTTGGTTACCTCAATCTATGAAAATGAAAAGTTCGTAGATTGAGGGTTGTGCGAACAACCCATCCACAATAAATAATGAACAAATGTTAAGGAACCTGAAGGTTAGGAGGCCAAGGCACGATTTGGACCGTAGTGCCATTGTAGTACAGGGTGCGCCATCTAAATGTGGTCGATGGAAATATTGAATAACTTGAACAATTCTCAATCGATTTTGGAAACTATTTATTTTTATAAAATTTGAAGCTTTACAATTTTTTCCATTCAGTTTCCAAAAACAACGTCGATCAAATGACCACCTTTATTGCGGATACAAAATTCAGCTCTTTTTCTGGCATTTTCCATGACATTTGCCAGCATCTCGGGTGATATCGCAGTGATTTCGGCTCGAATATTGTCCTTAAGCTCGTCTAAAGTCTTCGGTTTGTTGGCATACACTTTGCTTTTTAAAAATCCCCACAAAAAAAAGTCCAGTGCCGTTAAATCGGGCGATCTCGGTGGTCCTGGGAACTTTTGACGCAAGAAGTTCATCGTTGATTTCGCGGTGTGACATGTCGCGCCGTCTTGTTGAAACCAAAAGCCTTTAAGACCTTTTTCACGCATTTCTGGTAAAACAGAGTGTGCCAACATCCATCGATACCGATCCCCATTGACAGTTTCCCCAACTCTGAAGAAGAACGGACCAATGATGGTTTTTGAGCAGACACCGGCCCAAACAGTCACTTTCTGATCATGCAGTGGAGTTTGATGTATAGTATGAGGATTTTCTTTCCCCCAAATGCGACAGTTTTATTTATTTACAGTGCCAGATAGCGTGAAATGGACATCATCAGTCATTAAAATTCGCTCCCAAAAATTGGGCTCCGATTAACATGAACATTGTCACTATTTCCGCGCGTTCTTTGGGCGTGAATCGATTCATGGTTAAAATTGTAATGCAATAACCTTTCCGAAATGTGTTCGACGACGTCAATCGGTTTAAATCTGTCAAAGTTATTCAATATTTCCATCGACCACATTTAGATGGCGCACCCTGTAGTAGTACAACGGTATGGCGCCATAAGAAAACCAATTGAAAGATCTTAATTCATTCTACCGCACCTTTGATTGGAGGCTGTGCTTCGAGTCTCGCAACTTGAGACAATCATAAAAGGCATGAGGCTTTTTATTCCATGCAATTTCAAAAGGATCAGACCTGCAAATAATTCATGGCTCTTCTCGATGGTGGCTTTTGGCAGCAAACTTCGCTAGAAGTTCGAAGCTTTCACAGTCGAACCAGAGTCCTCCTTACTTACCGGACTCTGACTTCTCGCTGCCAACACTTCGTTTTCAAACGAGGATTATTTTCAGGATCCTTCAGGAGCTCAACATTCACAAGTCTGCTGGGCTAGATGGCATTATCCCTATTGTCCTTAAAAACTCCGATTTCTTTCTAGCTAAACCTCTTCGTATTCTCTACCAACTTTCATAATCTTCAGGGTGATTTCCTCACATCTGCAAGGTCGCGAATGTTCAAACAATTCCAAAGGAGGAAGCAAAGCGAATTCCCATAGCCAGTACCTCACTGCTTTCAAAAGTAATGGAAACTACTGTCAATCGCAAGATAGTCAACTTTCTTCTTCCATCGCAACCTTCCATGGGCTCCCGTGGTACCAGATAACCTCCGGCCAGGCTTCGTAACCGAAGCTACTGATTTACTTGCAACTCATGACTGGTCACACCCCTCAAGTTCGTGGGGAAAAAAGCAGTTACTGGAATCGCCGTAGAGTTTCATGCCTTAAACACAGTCCTGTCATCTATCTCTTAAACATAACGTTCCGAAGTCGGTCGCTAATATGTCCTTAACTGGTGTACAGATTTCACCTTCTGCAGACTTTACGTTACTAGATGTAAAATTTAACAATCGCCTTGATTGGAGCCAACACATTTACGAAGTCGCTCTTGATGCTTCGAAACGTCTCGGTATTCTGCGGAATTGTAAGAAATCCTTTTCTGCCTTCGAACTAGCTACCATCTCTAAGGCTTATATTCGCCCACGTTTTCAGTATAACTCGCATATTTGGGCTGGGGCCCCAAAATCACACCTAGCAAAAACATGCATTCCGATTAATTGGAGATGAGGCTATATCGGTCTCAATAGACTCCCTCGAACATCCTCAAAATATCTGAATACTCTGCATTTACTAAAGATATTTCCATGGTAATTGCAGCAAGGAACTAAAAGCCCTAATACCCTCTCTATTTAATGAGAGAACAATAAAATTTAGGCAGTCTTTCATTTCTCGAACGACAGTGATGTAGAATTCATTGCCAGGCAATCTCTTTCCAACGGGATACAACCTCCAACAATTTAAGAGCAACGTTCATCGGCACTTGAAAACCTTCCCTCCTGTGTTTCCCTACTAATTTTCCTACATACACTTGTTTCCTCGTACCCTTGTCGACTTAACTGTGCGTCGCGCATTAAAGGGTGACCCCTGCGTTATTTTCAATGGCCGTTAAAAAATATATATATTACGTTTTTATAGAAAAATTTGCAGCTCCCTTAATTAATCCTTTTGTGTTTTTCAACTTAGTGCCCCGTTCTGTCCCGCGTTCCCCTACTATAAATATATATTTTCACACTTTTTTTTTTATCTAATCAGCAACCAATTTTTACAATTAAAGTTACGTAAACTTATGGAATACTTATAAATCACGTTTTGTCTTCTAGCCAATTCTATACGATTGAAAAGTCACAATAATAAGACCATTCAGCATTCACAAGTCTAAGATTCATAGAAATTCCGGAAAATCTCAATCTGTCACGCATGATTTTTTATGCAATTATTTTTGCAACTATTTGTACGACAACTTTCGTTTTGTGATATTTTTCTTTTGTATTAAATCTTGCATGCAATCTAAAATAATGCAATCTATAAGATGTAAGACTTTTGTAATCTTGCAAGTATTTATAAATACGAGTACATTGTACTTCTCTTTATGATTATGACATTTTAAATAATTATTATTACATAAATGTGTGTTGTTATTTTCATTAAGATTTTAGTTTTAGGTAAGATATGCATGATAACTTTAATAAGGCTCCCATATAAACGTGAAAAGTGAGATCTTTAAATGGCGTCTCATGTGGCGTCTCAACGAGGTAGTACTTGAATGAAAAAAAAATGTTCACGATGCGAAAAACGTGGAATTATTTATGAACGCAATTGTGTACAGAAAGCGCAAGATTTTAAGTAATAAGTAATTTTATTATAATGATTTGTAAGAATTTTCCTATGAATGTTTAAAAATTGAAATCTTTTCGATAAAAAGTTTTCGATTAAACGCTTGTCAAGTTTATTGTTATTATTAGACTTTGCTTTATCGCAAAATTAGCTAGGGTGTAGCCTAGTAGGTAGCGTGTTGGTCTTGTAATGCGAAGGTCGTGAGTTCAAATCCCGGTCGGCGCAATACATAATTCCAGCACAATACCTGCTTGGATATACCTTGGTCACCTCAATCTACGAAAATGAAAAAATTCGTAGAAAGAGGGTTGTGCGAAGGGCTAACAACCCTTCCACAATAGGTAATGAAAAAAAAAAGTTAAGGAACCTGAATATCAGGAGGCCAAGGTCCAATTTGGGCTGTAGTGCCATTGTGGAAGGGAAGTTTATCGCAAAATTATTTCCCAGCCGACTTAACAGAATGATTAAGAAATAAAAAAAATATTTTTAAAATTTTTCAAACACAATTTGTTTAGTTTTTTCACCGGCTGCGCCATATTTTCTTTACTAACCGACTGCGCCATACAATTTGATTAATCTAAATGATGATTTCTTTATTTCTTACTCATATGAATTTTTCAAATTATAAGAACAATAACTTGATTTTCTTCCTGTCATTACGATATATGTACAAAATACCATAATTACATTTATTTAATATTATTTCAAGTGTATTCCTATTAGCTATATCACTCCATCGATGATAATAAAAGGCCTGAAGTTAAGCACGTAAATAATCATAAATCGATAAAAAAAAAAACAATTCAGTACAAAAAGAGGTAATTTTAATACACAAAAACCCAATGGATTAAAACTACCCCAGGGAAGTAAATGTAGTCACAATTTGACATCTAATCGATAGTTAGTACCGCTCCACAACAATCACCAAGTTTCTTCGATGTAATAATAAAATTCAGTTTTAGATACTTCTATACCTGCGTTGCGTCGTTCCAAAGCATTATGGAATTCTTCTAGTGACTTATCGTTTTTATCGATCATGAGCATTATGAGTTCAGTGTAGTTTTCGTGCCATGTGAAAGTATGCAAAGCAAATGTTGCCGTAAAGAAGCTCTTCTTGTGGCATATTAATAGTAAGAACTGTTGTCTATGTTTGATCGATTTCGTCGTTATCTTTCCGAAAAAAAACAACAACAACTTTCGAACAAATTTTGCTGAAAATTAAAACTAGAAGCATGATTGCGTGCTTTGTATTGCATGAAAACAATTTTTCTTTTATAACTATTTTAGACAATATAGCTACCTAATTTCTTACACGCGCAATCTTCTACCGGTTTCCCCCAATCTTTATAAAACAAAATACGTATCTACATATACTATTTCCAATTCCAACAAATCTATTTCGTTACAATTGAAATCTGTGACGAAATCTTCTCCTAATTTCACATACAATTGATTTCTTTCAATTTTCAAATTGTGTGCATAATTGCTTTGAAATTAACTCTTCGTCTAACCGGAAAACTGTTTCATGATGCCGTCGTGATCTTATTATATTGTATGCCCGAATTTTTTTTGGAACGAAAGAAAAAACCCCAATCGGATTCATGAAAATCTATAAAAACTCAGGTCTAGTATAGATCAGAGGTCAAAAAAAAAAAAAATTCGTTTTCAATGAAGTCGAAACTCAATTCAATTCACAAATCCAAGATATATCTAAGTGAATATTTTCTTTCTTTTCATCTTTTTAGTTTTCGTGCAGGCGGCTTTCAAAATTTCGGTACTTTTGACAAACCGTCTCATCTCAATAAAAAAAAAGAGATGAAGATAAACAAGAAAAATAATTTTTTATATATTTCTTAATATCGCTTTCACTTTTACTGCTGTTATTCTTTAGCTATTGAATCGTGTAAATTTCTAGAGCTCGATATGGAAGATGAACAACTTCCAAATTGGTTTCTTTGCCAAATTTATTTTACAATAACATTAATCTTAAGTTATGTACATTTAAAGTTTCAATATGGTAAAATTGATGATGCAAGAGAAATGGAAGACAACAAAAAACTTACAGATTTTCTTGCTTTGATAAATTGTAAGAATTTTGACAAATTTATATTTTGTTATTTATAGTTATTTTTTCGTTATTTTTGTTGGCAAACAATCTAAAATTTTATAGGGTATTTCAGCAAGGGTCACGTACTCAAGAACTCGACCTCTCCACGTCCACACTGTAGCAAATATTGACGAAAGATTTAGCTCTGCATGCGTACTAGGTCCAATTGAATCAAGAACTGCAGCCGGTGGACCACCAGCAGCACCGTACGTTCTCCGATTGGGTCTTGGAAACAAATCGTACATCTATTTTTGATAAACCCCATATATTATAATTTTAAGAATTTGCTTTTAATAGCTGAAATGTGAAATTGTTTTTGCACAACAGTAGCTGGTCATACACGTTCGAGTTAAGTCTTAGAGTATCTCGTTTCAGAGATGCTTGCAGGTGTGGTAAGTATCTCAGCGAAAAAAAAAAATCAAACTTCCAACAAGTCGGGCGCAATTTTATTATTCTTGGGACAAGTCGAGAATGCATGGAATGTTAATATGATGCTAGCGTGGTTAGGGAAGACTAAGTGGAAGGGAGTTCAAGGGCAGGGCTGTTGTTAATTTAGCACTTAATTGCAAATACGATCAATAGCTCCAGTACATTAGAGATACTCGAAACACACTAACAATACTCTCCTAATAGAGTTTGGACAACGCATGAACATCGATTACGCGAGAAATTTTGTCCGAAATTTGAATTTTCTCAATTCTTTTTCTTTTATGAAGTAAATACAATCATAATGAATTATTATTTACGAAAGTCATATTTATTTTCGATTGTATTGAATCTATAAGAAAATTTGTAATTTAACGAAAGTTTGTGCTCATGTTCTAAACAGTCAAACTCAAGCAAACTAAAAGTTTGACTGTTTTTCCAATTCTTATATTGCCTTCTTGGACTTCTAAAATCACACTGAACTTAGTAAAGGGTGTTTTTTTTGGAGGCGGAGAACTTTAAATTGGCAGCGATGTTGACAGCCCCCGGTTGTTTTGGGGTTACTTTGCTTTGGCAATTCATCGTGAATAGACTCACGCAGGAGCAAAGCGTACAAATTGTTCAAATTTATTTTGAAAACCATGGTTCAATTCGAGAAACTCATCGGACATTATGAGCAATTAATGGTGCTCATTATCGTCCATCAGAGCGATGAGCTCGAGAAATTATGGATCGTTTTCGAAACTTACTCTAAACGATAATACACATTCCGTAAGATGTCGTAAAGCGCGCACACAACAAGCGATTGATGGTGTGCAGCGTAGTGCTCAACAATTAACCTTGTATCCATCCACTTTATGGAAAATTTTGCGTAAAGGTTTTGGTTTACGTGCTTACAAGATTCAACTTGTACAGGAATTGAAGCCACACGATCATCGTTCGCGCGGTGAATGGGCTGAAAGATGCATTGCTATTGACCCACAATTTCATTTGAAAATTTGGAGCGATGAAAATCCACAAGCCATTGTCGAAACACCATTACATCCATAAAAAGTTACCATTTGATGTGCTTTATGGGCTGGTGGAATCAATGGTCCATATGTCTTTAAAAATGATGATGGTCAGAACGTTACAGTCAACGGTGAGCGGTACAGAGACATGATTATTAACTTTTTCGTGCCTCAATTAGAAGGCATTCATGTCGCATACATGTGATTCCAACAGGACGGCGCCACATACCACACACCGCGCGATACAATTAATTTACTGAAAGAAACATTTGATGATCGATTAATTTCACGAAATGGACCTGTAAACTGGCCAGCTCGTTCGTGCGATTTGACGCTATTCGATTTTTTTTCTCTGGGGATGTGTAAAGTTCCATGTCTACGCCGATAAACCAGAAACTATTGAGCACTTGGAAGCCAACATTCGACGCGGTATTGCAGCCTAATTTACTGCGAAGAGTATTTGAATATTGGACTTGCAGATTACGCCATGTAGGCACCAGCCGCGGCGACCACATGCCCGAATTCATATTCAAACATAAATGTCATAAAATTATCTTTCAAATAAAGTCAATTTCGTGGGTATTAAAAACATTTTTCTGTGTTTTATTTCAATTTAAAGTTCTCTGCCTCTAACATCTATAGTTCTACAAACAAAGTGAACAGTTCCCCTTCAAGAAAGTCTATATATGTACTCAGTAGATGGTTTCTGTTCAATTTCTATCATTCAGACCACCATAACATCTGTAATTATTTGTCAGTAGTAGCCAGTACAACTGAAAAATATACCAGCTTCTCCACTCGTTACGATCGTCCTCACTCCCCTCTCCATTACTGTGTTTGTGCATTGCACACAAAGGCCGAAACTGCCTAATAACAACTCTAGATGAAATAGGTCATCTCAAATTCTTTCGAATAGTGAATACTGGCTTTTGTGTGGGAGGTGGTAAAAGCAGAGGGAGGAGGTTTGTAATTTTTGTTTATAACACCGAACGTTGTATACAAAACGTTTCATGCTGAATTCAAAGCTCATAATTTTCGACGAAATTTAACAATTTTTGTCTGAACTTATGGAGGTGGCAGAGAAAGTGGGAGGTTTTGGATGATTTTGAATCTGCTTATCAACATCCTAATCACATTGATTTGTTACAATTTTAAAGTCGATAGCTCTCATATGTTCGAAGGAGAAAAATTTTTCTTGAATTTCCAATACAAAAATTTGTATGGGAGGTGGTAGAAGGAGTGAAGCGAAGTTCATGTTTTTTTAGCATTTATTGCAAATATTAAGGGGTAAATTTTAAGTTTGTACTTTTTCTAGTTTCAATGAAAATCCATTAAATGCATTTACCGAAATTGTGCATTTGTATGGGGTATAAAAATTGGTTCTTTTAGCTTTGCTATTTGCAATAAAAGTCGAATAAATACATTTTTGAAAATTGTGTATTTGTATGGGAGTGGTTTGAAGGAGTAAGGGAATTAAATCAATATTTCATTATACTATAACCTAATTTTCAAATCAATAGCTAAAATGGTTTCGGAGAAAATTTTATTTCTTTAAATTTCAACATTTCTTGAAATTTGTATGGGAGGAGGTAGAAGGAGTTTATTTATTTATTAATCATAACAAGATACTTTAGTTTACAAATAGATTGCTTAATTTAATTTATTTTAATATATCCTAATATATTTAAATTTACATTAATAAATTAAACATAATTGTATATACATATATGATATATGATAGACACTGGTGGAAGGGTTAAGTGGGATGTGGGGACCTTATAAAACGGAGCGTAGTCTCAGTTTATATGTCAGCTTATTTATTGGAGGTGTATAGTGGGCGCTGAATTTGTTGAATACTCTACAGCATCTGTTAATAGGTTCATTTTGTCCGTAATCAGTACGATGTGCATATTCCTTAAGTGGTTGGTTTTGAATGTCTCGTCAGCCTGACATTGTCATTGAGTCTGAATTTATTGGAGATATGGTCAACCTTAATATCGCCATTCAAAACATCTAAGGTAAAACAGGATGTGAGCATGATTCTTCTAGAACCAAGCGGTAAGAGATTTAATAATTGCAGCCTAACTGTGTAGGGTGGAAGGTTTTCAAAGTCTCTAGGGTCATACAAGTCCCTGAGAGCAAAAAGAAGGAATTGCTTCTGGATTGACTCAATTCTGTTGCTGTATAACTGGAAAAAAGGGTCCCAAATGGGACATACATATTCCAGAATAGGGCGGACAAGAGAACAGAATAAAGATTTTGTAACGCATACATTCTTAAACTCTTTGGCTCTTCTCTTAATGAACCCAAGAAGTCTATTGGCTTTCGAAATTATTCGATTATAATGAGATTTGAAGCACAGTTTGTTGTCCAGTACTAAGCCGAGGTCCTCAATTTAATCAACACGGTGTAGTTGAGTTCCACTTAGACATAGTCATGGTGATATGAGGATGATTTACGTGAGAAACTTATAACGTGGCATTTACTGACATTAAGCTCTAATTTGTTCTGAATGCACCAATGATCTAGCGCAATAAGCTTGGATTGTAGGAATGCGGCATCTGCGGGCGAGGTTATGGCATGATATATTTTTAGATCATCAGCGTACATCAGATGTGAAACATTTTCCAATACTTCTGATAGATCTGAGATGAACTCATTAAATAAGAGAGGTCCCAAGCGACTTCCTTGGGGTACCCCAGAGGACACTAATATTTCCTTGGAAATAAGACCTTGAAACTTAACAAATTGAGTTCTATTGTTAAGATAGGATTTAAGCCAGTCAAGTAAGGATCCTGTCACACCAATTTTTTTTAACTTTAAAATGAGGACATTGTGATCAACTCGATCAAACGCTTTGCTAAAGTCGGTGTATATTGTATCGACTTGATGCCCGTTTTCAAGTTCGCAGAGCGTATCAGATACAAGAATCATGAGATTCGTTGTAGTCGAGCGACCTTTTCTAAAGCCGTGCTGTTGGTTATTAAGAACAGGGTTGATCATATTGGTTAATTTATCGCAGACAATTTTTTCGAATAATTTCGGTATTGCTGATAGAATTGCTATACCTCTGTAGTTCTCAATTTTTCGTTTGTCTCCATTTTTGTGGATAGGTGTGAGGTGCGATGATTTCCAAGCCGAGGGGAAAGTTCCCAATGACAGTGACTTGTTGAAGAGAAAATGTAAAGGTCTTGAAAGTTGATGGGCACACTTTGATAAAAATAGGGGAGGAATAATATCAGGACCTGGACCTTTTTTGGTATCAATAGTTTTGAGAGCAGCGAGCACCTCCTCAATAGAAAATGAGATATTATCAATAAGTGTAGGAACCGAAATGTTGGGTTCACTGTGGGTTGAATCTGACTGGGCACTAAAAACCTCTTGAAAACGGTCAGCAAACATATCGCAGATATTACGCCGGCAGGAAGATTCAAATCAATCAAATTCCTGTTAAGACCCCCTATAGGGGCATAGGACAGAAACAACTCTCTTCCACAAGGCGCGATCCTGCGCATCGGCTTTAAGCTGTTGCCAGGACTTGTTTATTCCTCTGGCCTCCTGCTCAACTGCTCGCTTCCATGTGTTACATGGTCGACCAACCCGACGTCTTCCTTGAGGGTTATAATCCAGAGCCTGTTTAGCGATGTTTTGCTCTGGTTTCCTCAAAGTATGACCGATCCACTGTCACTTTCGCCGTTGAATCTCAATACCTATTTTAGTCTGGCGAGTTGTACTCCAAAGTTCGTCGTTGGAGATCACTTCTGGCCAGAATATTCCTAAAAAGCGTCGGAGGCATTGGTTTACGAAAGTCTGTAGTTTCTTGGTAAGTCGAACGGTCACTTTCCACGTAGTAGAACCATATAACAACACGGATTTGACGCATGCGTCAAAAACTCGCAGCTTCGTGCGAAGGGAGATCTCTCTTAACCTCCAGAAAGGGGAAAGGATACCGAAGGCCTGACGAGCTTTATTTAGCCGAGCCTCAACATCCTTTTCGGCTCCGCCGTCCATGCTGACAATGCTTCCGAGATAGCAAAAATCTTGCACCTCTTCCACATCCTGTCCATTAAGAACAATCGGTGTGCTTGCGTTCGAACCCATGTGCATGTACTTGGTTTTACGCACATTTATTTTCAGTCCCGCCTCTTTGCATTTAGAATGCAACGAGCGAACATTTGACTCTAAGTCCGAACGGGTATGTGCAAGCAAACACACGTCATCAGCATAATCAAGGTGACTTAAGATGTTAAATAGTCTCCATTGAAGACCTTTACCTTCCGCACCTTCCAGTGCAGCTTTCAAGATGCCATTTATTACCACCAGAAACAGGGCTGATAATATGCAGCCTTGTCTGACACCCGTTCGCACAGGAAAGCTCTCGGACAGCTCTCCTCTATGCAAGACGCGACACCTTGCATCTTCGTAGGATTCTTTAATCATAGCTATGACCTTATTTGGAATACCTCTCCTACGCAAAGCATTCCATATGTAATCTCGCTTAACGCTGTCGAAAGCCTTCTCGAAGTCCACAAACATGAGATGTAGTGGCGAACTCATTTCGGCTGACTGCTCTAATATTATCCGTAGGGTATTTGTGTGGTCGGTACAAGACGACCCTTTACGGAATCCAGCCTGATAAACTTCGAGAGTGCTCTCGACGACATCACTAATCCTATTGAGAATTACCTTAGCCATAATTTTTGATACGGCAGTAAGTAGACATATACCACGCCAATTGCCACAATCCCGAAGGTCGCCCTTCTTCGGAATTTTCACAATGACGCCCTCCTTCCATTCAGTCGGATATCTTCCATCATTCCACACCTTAGTGAAGAGTGGGAGGAGTATATCGGCTGTTATTTCTGGGTCCGCTTTGAGGAGTTCGGTTGGTAGTCCGTCTATACCTGGAGCTTTCCTTCCCGCCATTGACCGAATGGCGGAAACTATCTCTTCCTTATCTGGGGGATCGTCCCTAATAGAGGATTGTTGCGGTTGGATGTTTGGAAGTTGTTCTGTTTCCGGAATATCTTCATCTGACAAGATGTTTAAAATATCAGAGAAGTATTCCTTCCATCGTCGCAACTGGTGTTCACTCATATTAAGGAGAGTTGCGTTGACATCTCTCACCAGGTGGTTGGCGGTGAAATTCCTGTTCGTCAACTGTTTCATGATTTTAAATAGTGAACCCATATCCCCAAGGTAAGCCGCAGATTCTGCCTTGTTTGCCAGATCTTCAATGGCCTTTCTCTTGTCGCGTCTAACAGCCTTTTTTAGCTGTATATGAGCATCGCGGTAGTTCTGCCTCAAGTCGGGCGTTCGTTGGTTGACATCGGGTTGAGAGATGATTGCCAATTTGGCTTTTTTCCGATTGTCAACCTTGTCCCATGTGTCTTGCGACATCCAGGGTTTCTCACCGCTTTGCGCATATCCCACAGATTCTTCAGCACTAGTTAGAAAAGTGTTTCTGGTTGCCTCCCAATTGGCGTCCAGTGTGCGCATTTCATGTTCACCCAATGTGGATGACTTTTCGCGTAGAATGGTGGTGTATTCGAGTTTTTTGTTGGGATCTCTGAGTTTATCCACATTAAGCTTGCGCTTCATTTGAAGAATTTGTGGTCGTCGGATAGCTGCTGTACACAATCTCAAGCAGGCAACCATCAAGTGGTGATCACTCCCCACGTCAGCTCCACGTTTCGCTCGCACATCGAGGAGACATCTTCTCCATCGGCGACTTATAGCCAAATGGTCGATCTGGTTCTGAGTAACACCGTCAGGGGAAACCCAAGATGTTTTATGATGACTCTTGTGTGGAAAAAGGGTCCCTCCGATGACCATTTGCCGAGTACTACAGAACTCCACAAATAATTCGCCGTTTTCGGGTCTCTTAATCCAAGGTCGTGAAGGGTCGAACCAAGGGTCACCATGCCTCCCCATGACGTGTTCTAGTCCAGTGTTGTCTGATCCAACCTGGGCGTTCATATCTCCCGAGATGATAATAATATCACCTCTTGGAACACGTTCGAAGGTGCCACTCAGTTGGCTATAAAACTCCTCTTTGTCACCAGATGTTGCGGTATTAGTTGGTGCGTAGCACTGCAGAATTGTGACGTTTCTGACACTGGTCCTGAGCCTGACGACGATAATCCTATCCGAGATTGGTTCCCAGCTAATGAGACTGTTTCTCGCTCTCGGCGTAAGGACGAACGCCACGCCATTTCTGGCTTCACTTTCAGGGCCAATGTACAGAATAGTGTTTCCGCTAGGGGTTCGTTCTTCTCCTGATCCTGTCCACCTGACCTCGCTCAAGCCCAAGATTTGGATGTTATAGTGCTCCATTTCACGGTCGATCACCGATTGGCGGTGCAAGGACCGAGTAACCCCAGCTCTTCCCCCGTCATTCAATGTTCGAACGTTCCAGAAGCCAATCATAGTCCGTTTTCGAATGCCAAAAGTCGTTACCGTAGAATCAGTCCGTATCCGAGGCGATGTATCTGTTTCTCGTATCATTTAGGTCTTAAGATCACGGGTGATAAGCCCATGATCCAGTGAGTGTCCATTTGCCATTTTTAGGGCAAGCAGGACTGGCTGTGGGTGAATTCTACAGCCCCCATCCCAGAGGGGGATAGTTAGCTCAGGTCCGTGGAGTCGCTAGCTCCAAAGATAGTTGCAGAAATTGGTAAAACCTCATACTACAACTACCCCCTTGCGGGGGGACCTAGAAGAGAACTCTGAGGCCAGCGTGTCATAACTTTTTTGAAGATTAGGAGTAATCGCGCATGTTTTCTTAAGTTTTTTAAATAGCTTATTTCTTCTATTCCGCAGTGATCTGAGGTTTTTATCTAACCAGGGCTCTGAAACTTTGTCTTTTTGTTTTATTACAGGGACATAATTATCGACAATTTTAAAGATCACATCGTAAAACGTTGTTATGGCATTGTCAAGATCATTACATGAGAAAAGGGATGTCCAGTCTATCGAAGACAGTTCGTTATTAATGCAATTGAAATCAGCATTACGGAAGTCAAATACAATATTATTATTGTAAGAGTGAACAAAATTAATGTTGTTGCATGGTAGTTCTACTATGATAGCAGAGTGATGTTGTGTGTTAGAGAAAAGATTCTCCGCGTCAGAGGCAGGGCTAACAATCACTTCATCATATGCGTCTGTAAAGATCATATCAAGCCATCTCCCCTTTTTATTGGGAAAATTCACTACCTGATGTAAGTCGTTATTATATAGTGTGTCGATAATAGTGGTGTCAATATCAGACAGAAGAGGGGGGGATCTGGCCCGTTTACGAACTTAAAGTTACTTTTTTGCTAAAATCAGCACGATAGGTCAAAGCTTTCGAGAGTTATGTTGTAGCCAGACGAACAGACAGACGGAGAGACGGTCAATCGGAATCGAGGTTTTTGAGAGACAACAAATATTTCTGTACCCATGGCGACTCTGTGTGAGCATTATTTCTTAGCGTTACAAACGATAAGGCAAACACGATATAATCTCAGATTTCATTTAGAGTATAAAAAGATTCGGCCGACAATTAACCCCCCCATTTTTCGAACTTTCTATCTTGAATGGTTTGAGAGTTAATGTGGTCTGAGCGTACACGTACGGCGTGCAGACAGGCGGATTTTTTTTTTGTTTACATTTTTAGGCTATTTTAGTCATGAAACGCGAAATAAATAAAATTTCAGGGTAATATATTCTTTTTTCCAATACTTTATTATTAAAATAATAAAGTAAAATGAATTAGTTCAACAGTCAGCAAAGCTTAAAAATATCTATATTAATGGCCTATTACGTTTCCAACTATACCCCGAAATCAATTAAGTCAAAAAATAGTATATTTCTTATTGAAGTAATCGTATAGCTGTGGGCAATACCAAGGGCGTAAGCCAACATACGCAAAGTAATACTTTTCTAAAAAAAAATTTCGAAAAGAAAGCCATTTACACGCCCCCTAATCAATTTATATCTAAATTTAACCATGGCGGTTCGATTCGTCCAATTACAAAATCTTAGACATTATCGAAATTACACGAAATCGAACTTTTTAAACAATAGTCATGACCATAATTGGCATGTTCAATGGAATTTCCAAAATAGGTAATAGGTTCAATCGTAGCTTAATAGATGCGGAAATTCAAGCGTTACGATCAGCGCAAATGCTTGATCATTACCCGCAATATTATTGGGCAGTTTACTGAATTAGAAAAACGCGTAGACCTACTTCCATTCAGCTCGCTAAACATCAGCATCACATAACTTCTTTTATACGATTCATTTCGATAAAAAACGCATTACTATCTAGCTTACATCATTTTTACATATAAAACGGATCGTACCAGCAGGAAACCAGTTAATTACATTGCTGGCTACCTACCCCCTATAATTTAAATTCAAATCTTTAAATAGATTTTCTTTTCCAAATTTTACAAACAATTATTGTCCATTTCAAAATGAATTGCAAAAAAATAAGACAAATGTTTGTAATTAATTCCATAAGATCCAATAAATTTGTTAAATAACCGATGGATTAAGGTGGGCGAAACAAATGCATTCTGTCGGAGCTAAGAGCTTCCTAAATTCACACCGAATGCAGTATCTACGTCTCACGCGGTAAATGATAAATGATTAGCGAAGGCACAACACTAGTTTAATACCGCCATGTTTCCACTACTGCAATTAATAATCCTCGAAACGTAGGTCTAAATGTGGTAAAATAGCATAGAAAAAGTACGCTATAATGGTCGTAAACTGACACCTTAATTCGAAATTGCGCATGGAGTCTGTGTGGGCCTTTATAGTTGAAGTGGAGGTTTGAAATATGGCCGAGGTCTCGCTCTTATAGTGTGGCTCGGGAAGATGTACCTCTAATTAAATCTTATATTATGGTTTGTATCTTGAAAACTTGGAACTAGCCGATTCTCGCGGCATGACTAAATTTGTTCATAGTGTTAATTTGAAACGTGATCGCTCGATGTTGGTGCGGTGCATTGACATCCGTTACGATACGTTGGTTGGCTGATTTAGAGATCGCGATCAGATAATCTTAACATGATCTTTGCATAAAACCAAGCAATCTTATTCGCACGATAATCGACAGGCTTAGCCTAATATCTCCACAACGATCTAGTAAGTTGATCCATATCCATAATTATTTATTATTTCTATGCGATCATGTCCGGTAAAGGTCATCGCTCGAAAGCGTTATTTACAAACTACACAGGCCCATATCATGCAATATTGTCATTTTTGCTCAAGTGATAGAAACACTTAGAAAATTGTAGGAATGTAGAGAAAACCATGTAGTTTACACACACGGAGAAGTACAGTGAACGCGGTTATTGACTTTAATAAATTTAATTTTTGAAGTAATTTAAACGGTTAATAGCGTGCAGATTTCTGTTTTCAAATCTTTGTTACTTATTAAGTTAACCACCTTTAAAATTACTCAAGTGTAGAAAAAAACCTCACAGAAGAACTTCTTGAAACAATTCCTGTACATGACACATAAGATCCAATAAGCGTGTGTATGTGTTTTAAGGCAATTTTATTAATTAGATGGTTGACATGGTTTTAATGAAATTTAAATGGAGCGATAAATTTGCTTGCTATCGAGATGTTCAACAAGATTCTTGGCTGAGAAATTTTCGCTCAAGAACACAAAGTTATTGGAACGTTAAGGTAATTGAAAAATACACAAAAAACATAACAGAATTATGATTGGGAGTAAAGCCCAATCATATGATACTCTAGATGAAATACTTACTTACCTTTTGTTTGGGAGGTGGTAAAATCAGACGGGGTGGTTTGTAATTTTTCTATGTAACACTGAACGTAGTATATAAAATATTTCATGCTGAATTCAAAGTTTCTTGGTTTCATAATTTTTAAGGAAATTGAACAATTTTTGTCTGAATTTATGGTATTTGTATGTGAGGTGACAGAGACAGAGGGGGAAATTTGGTTGATTTTGAATCTTCTTATCGACATCCTAATCATATTGCTTTGTTTATGTCCATAGCTCTCATATGTTCGATAAAGAAAAAGTTTTCTTGAACTTCCAATATAAAAATTTGTATGGGAGGTGGTAGAAAGAGTGGGGTGAAGGCGATATTTTTTTAGCTTATATTAAATTTCAAGTTTCTACTTCTTCTAGTTTCTATGAAAATCGGTTAAATTCATTTACCAAAATTGTGCATTTGTATGGGAGGGGGTAGAAAGAATATCCGAATCAAAACCAAATTTCTTGACATCAATTATATTTAAAATAGTATACTTTTCTCAAATTTTAAAGTTGATTGCTTTGACGGTTTTGAAGAAAACTAATTTAATTGACATTCCGAAATTTCGTAAAATTTGTATGGGAGGGGGTGGAAGGAGTGAGGTAAAGTTGATAGTTTTTCCAAAATTAGTTGCAATTATAATAAAATTAATTATGACAAAAATTGGTTCATTTGGCTTTGCTAGTTGCATTGCAAACCGAATAAATGCATTTTTGAAAATTGTGCATTTGTATGGGAGGTGGTAGCAGGAGTAAGGAGATCAGATCAATATTTCTTGAGGTTAATGACATTTATATCAATATACTATGACCTAATTTTCAAGTCAATAGCTGAAATGGTTTTGGAGAAAAATCAATTTCTTTAAATTTCGAAATTTCATGAAATTTGTATGGGAGGGGGTAGAAGGAGTGGGGGGATGTGGCCCGTTCACGAGCTTAAAGTTACTTTTTTGCTAAAAATTATATATAACAAATTTCCGCACGATAGGTCAAAGCTATCGAGAGTTATGTTGTAGACAGACGGACAGACAGACGGACAGACAGCAACTCGGAATCGAGGTTTTTGAGAGACAACAAATATTTCTGTATCCTTGGCGGCTCTGTGCGAGCATTATTTCTTAGTGTTACAAACGGTAAGGCAAACACAATATACTCTCAGATTTCATCTAGAGTATAAAAAAGGTGTAAGACCATATTTTATTTCGTTTTGAATTTTTACTACATTATAGAGTTAAAGGGAAATAAAAGCAAAACAAAAAATAAACATAAAAGTCCTACGATTGGACGTAAAGCCCAATCATGCGATACTCTAGATGAAAGAGATTTCTTTTTGATTTTAAAAAATTTTGTATGGGGAGTGGTAGAAGGGGTGACGGCGTTGAACCCAATTGACATCATGCTAGAGTTGCTATCAAAATGTCTCATACAAAATATAAGCTTCGAAAATTAAATAAATATTGAAAAAATCTGTGTATTCGATTTAGTGAAATTGTGCAGTTTGTATGGGAGGTGGTACTTTCTGCGTAGTTATAAAATTGTTTCATATTGTATGGGAGGGGTAGAAGGATTGCAGCATCGTCTAATTTTTTCCGGTCTTTTCTATATAAATATTTCACGCAAAACTTTAGCTCGATTAATTTTATACGTACTGAGTACATTGGTTAAAAGTATTTCATGAAAAAGTGCAGTTTGTATGGGAGTTGGTAGAAGGAGTGGGTGAATTTTTATACAGTAGATTGATATTACTTTATTATAATTAAATAATAATAATATGTTCAATATTTCAGATCAATAGCTTTCATACTTTTCGAGAAGATCCGTTTAATGTCAAATTTCGAAATTGAGTCATTTTGTATGGGAGGGGTAGTGGAGGTGGAGCAATTCGGCCAGTTCACGAACTTGACCTTACTTTTTCGCCAAAAATAACGTGTGCGGCAAAGATTGAGCTTCCAAGCTCAACGCATTCTCAAGCTAGAGAGCAGACAGACGGACATCCGATGAGCGACTCCAAATATTTTTGTACCCTTAGCGACTCTGTGCGACCAGTATTTCTTGGCGTTACAAACTTTAGAGCAAACTTGTAATACTCTCCGATTTCATCTAGAGTATAAAACTAATGAAATTCAATATGTTTATCGATTATAGAAATTCGTAATTTTATTCTATAGTTCTGAGTTATTTCTGATAGTTTTTGTTATTGGCGAAATTGTCGTCGCAAATTGGAGAATCGAATAAATATAACATAAAAATTAAAAAATGGAGAGTAATAGCAAACAAAGTACAAATTCGCACGAAAATGGCGAAAACTAGGTAACCAGCTATCTGGATGTATCCGTTACTAATAACTATTGCAAAAAACGATAACTGAAGAAAATATGGAAATGTGTATGTGGCAAAAAAAAATGTTTGGAAGTTCTTCAACTCTCACTCTGAATGTTTTCTGATCCGATTGAAAATACAATGTATTAATATTCAATAAAGACAAAATATCATTTAACTCGACAGCCATGCGTCAAAACGAAAAAAAATTTAAGCACATCTTTGCCATTTACAATTTTTCGATCAAATCAAAAAAAATTTGTTGACCACTTTTTGGTAATGCTAAAAGCTTTTACTTCTAGTACCTGTTCCCAAAACAATACAAGTCTGTCCGACAATGGGAAGGTTTACTCGATTTATGATCGAAACGCACAATAAAATCCCTGAATCTCCGTGAAAATCTGTCAGTACCGGGTATTGGTATTTTTCACCACCACAATAGTTTCCCCTTTTATTTTATATGGTATTTTGGTTACCGGCGATGAAAAAACAGTTTTGAAATCAAGGTCATCAAGGATATTGCGGGTTTTAGAGGTAGTAAGTATACAGATTTTTTATACGGAGGACTTCCGGTCTATGATTGGAACTTAGATATCTTTTCTCTTTCAAGACTAATTTCGTCTATACTATAGTATCGATGCTGGATAGCTTGTCGTAGATATTCGAAAACGAATAGAGCTCGAAAACAGTGGCGCAGGCGTACATGTCAACACTTGACACCAATATATGAAAACATACTGAACATGCCACTGGAGAATATGTGGATGAAAATGCGAAACGGCATCAAATCCTCCGCAGAAGAGATATTAGAATATCAAGCATAGCGAAAAAACAACGATTGATTAGATCCAAAATGTCGCGATGCAACAGATAGAAAGAACGAGGCTCACAAAACTTTTACGATCAACACGTAAAAGACCAGCAGACGAAAATAAAGGAAGTACCATAATGACAACATACAAAAAATTGACGACGATATAAAACAAAATAAAACGCGAAACGCATACGCTATAGTAAAAGACCTACAAAAGGGATATAAGCGAAAAACCAGTCTTTGCAAAGACGCACAGGGCAACATCATCAGCGACGCACAAGCAACCAAAAGGAGATGGGCTTCCTGCTTTGAACATCTTCTCAATCCTACTTCATTAGCACCGATCACGGCAGACAACATCACAATTGAGGTTTCAACTGACGAAGATGAACCACCATCATAGGCACTACCCACGCTTATCGAAATCAAAGCAGCCCTAAGTGGCCAAAAAATAAACTAAACCGGGAATTGACGAAACACCAGTTGAACTTCTGAAAAACTGGAAACTGTGTCGCTGAAATACTATACATCATGATATGCAAAATTTGGACACAGAAAACCTACCCGACAATTGGCGAAAAAGCATTATATGTCCAATTTATAAGAAAGCAGACAAACTCTGCTGTGAGAATTACAGAGGAATATCATTGTTGTGTACGTCCTATAAAATACTGACAAAAATAATTGAACGTCGACCTAAGCCCTACGTCAATGAAATAATTGGCGATTACCAAGATGGATTTAGAACCGGACGATCTACAACAGACCAGATATTCACGGTGAAACAGGTGCTTGAAAAATGCTGGGCATATAACACAGACGTGCACCAAATGTTCGTAGATTTTAAATAAGCATACGACAGTATCGACAGGAGCGTACTGTACCAAATCATGATTGATTTTGGAATTCCCCCAAAACTAGTCCGACTAACGAAACTCCCAATGACGAACACTAAATCTCAAGTGAGAATACAAACTGATTCCACAACCAGCTTTCAAACGGAATATGGTTTAAGGCAGGGAGATGGTCTAGCCCCCATGCTTTTCAACTTGGGACAAGAGAATATCGTCCGAATAATCCCAGTCGACACCAACAGGACACTAATATTTAAGTCCACCCAACTATTAGCATACGCTGACGACATAAACATCCTAGCAAGATCCTTCCCTAGTGCTAAGGAGGTATTTGTCAATCTTAACTCCGTCGTAAAAGAAGTCGGATTGCGCATTAACGAAAGCAAAACAAAAGTAATGGCGCAATCAAGGAGAACGCCAATCAGACAAAACATATAAATTGCGGATGATTTGTAGACAACTTCATATATCTTGTGGCTAATCTAGCAAAGGACGACAGTGAAACAGACGAAATCAATCGGCGGATAATATTAGCAAATAAAACATATTATTCGGTACTTTCAATAATGAAATCCACGAAAGTGGACAGGAATAATAAGCTGCGAATATACAAAACTAATATACGACATGTGCTCTGGTATGGCAGCAAGACATGGACATTAACGCGAACTTCCGAAAAAGCAGTTAACGCATTCGAAAGAAAGGTCCTCCGAAGAATTTTGGGACCTGTGAAGGAAGGAACGGAATGGCGAATAAGATACAACCATGAGTTGTATCAACTCTACGACGAGCCAGAAGCTTCAACGTTCATCAAGTTACGTAAACTGCAGTGGGCTGGCCATGTAGAGCGAATGGAAGACAGAAGAATCCCCAAACGTGCTCTTAAAGGCAAAGCGAGTGGTAACCGGCCAGTAGGCAAACCACGCAAGCGATGGGAAGACTCGGTTGATGAAGACAGCTAAGCCATCTTGAAATTAGCAGCTGGAGGACACGCGGTACCTTTGGATCGAGACTATTGGAGGCGACGACTTCAGGAGACCGACAAGGGCCCGATTTGGGATGTTGCGCCTTTGATGGTTGGGAGATTGAGGTGACCAAGGTATACTCCCCAACAGGCAGCGTGCTGGAATTATACGTCGATCGGAATTTGAAGTCATGATCGCATTCGCACTGTAGACGAACACGCTACCCACTAGTCCATACTTAGCTACGAGAAAAGAAAAAAACTTGTAGAAAATACAAATAAGGAGATTGGTGTCAGTACGGACATCTTTTTGAAATGCTAATGGTAGGGGAAAATGCTCAATTTAAGGAAAAGTTCATGTTATGTTAAGTAAGAGAGATTCAACTTATGAGAAAATAAGGAATATAATACTGAAAAAATATAAAAAAAATTAAATAATTTCGAATATAAACATTATGGGTATTACAAACCTGAAACAGTCTTTTTAAATAAACAATTTGATCGACTTACATTTTCCTGCAAAAGAAAAAAAAAAAACAAATTAGATAATAATTTAAATTGATGGTTCTTTTTTTAATTTGAATTACATTTGAATAAATTTCTTCTACAATGACACTACAGCTTAAATCGGGCCTTGGCCTCCTGACCTTCAGGATACTTAACATTTTTCCATTTACTTATTGTGGAAAGGTTGTTAAACCTTCGCACAACCCTCTATCTACGAATATTTTCAGTTTCGTAGACTGAGGTAACCAAGGTTTATATAATAAATTTAAAATATTCTATTAAGTATTAAAGTGCCCACGAATTTCCTTGAAGAAGGTAAGAAGGTAATGCCAAAAGAATTGGACTTATGAGACCCAGACTTCTTTAGGATGGATCACCTATATTTCATTGACTTTAACCTTACACTCCGCATTATAGACGATTTGTAACATCTACATTTAAACGCCTCATTAGATTCAGTGACCAAAAATCGTGCCTAAGACTGTTCTCGATTTAATGAGTCTTTCAGTAGGCTGTGATTAATTTTACAATCATATTTCGTTGTGTCGGCATGATGTATATTTTTTCATGATAAATACGTGCCGAAAAATTCTTATAATTATCTATTTTTAACCTAAAAAACATAATGGAATTATGATTGGGCGTAAAGCCCAATTGTATGATACTCTAATAGGAAAGAGTTTATTGTACCGGAAAATTTGTCGTCTCAAATTCTATCGAATAGTGAATAATGACTATTGTATGGGAGGTGGTAGAAGCAGGGGGAGGTTTGTAATTTTTGTATGCAACACTAAACTTAGTATACAAAATGTTTCATGCTCAATTTAAAGTTTGTAGCTTTCATAATTTTCGAGGAAATTGAACAAGTTCTGTCTGAATTTATGGCATTTGTATGTGAGGTGGCAGAGAAAGTGGGAAGTTTTGAATGATTTTGAATCTGCTTATCAACATCTTAATCACATTGCTTTGTTACAATTTTTAAGACGATAGCTCTCATATGTTCGAAGGAGAAATACTTTTCTTGAATTTCCCATACAAAAATTTGTATGGAAGGTGGTAGAAGGAGTGAAGCGAAGTTCATATTTCTTTCAAGGGACAAATTCTGGCAAAATTTTAAGTTTGTACATTTTCTACTTTTAATAGAAATCGGTATAATGCACTTACCAAAATTGTGCATTTCTATGGAAGGGGGTAGAAGAAGCGTTGAAATCTAAACAAAATTTTTCGACATCAATGATATTTGTAATAGTATATTTTTAAATTTTTAAATTTAAAATTGATGGCTTTGACGGTTTTGGAGAAAAGTAATTTAATTTAAATTCCGAAATTTCATGAAATTTGTATGGGAGGGGGTAGAAAGAATGAGGTGAAGTTGATAGTTTTTCCAAAATTAGTTGCAATTATAATAAAATTAATTATGACAAAAATTGGCTCTTTTAGCTTGGCTAGTTGCAATGCAAACCGATTAAATGCATTTTTGAAAATTGTGCATTTGTATGGGGGTAGAAGGAGTAAGGAGATCAGATCAAAATTTTGTGACGTTAATGATATTCACATCATTATACTATGACCTAATTTTCAAGCCAATAGCCGAAATAGTTTCGGGTAAAAATCAATTTCTTTAAATTTCGAAATTTCATGAAATTTGTATGGGAGGGGGAAGAAGGAGTGGAGGGATGTGGCCCGTTTATGAACTTAAAGTTACTTTTGTGCTAAAAATGATATGACGAATTCGGCACGATAGGTCAAAGCTTTCGAGAGTTATGTTGTAGACAGGCGGATAGACGGTCACGCGGAATCGAGGTTTTTGAGCGACAACTAATATTTCTGTACCCTTAGCGACTCTGTGCGAGTATTATTTCCTAGCGTTACAAACGGTAAGTCAAACATAATATACTCTCAGATTCCATCTAGAGTATAAAAATCAGCAAAAGGTAATAAAGGCAATAGATAACCGGTGGATGTAAATATCAAAACAATAAAATTCCAGCTACATTCGTTTTTCAAGGATGAAATCGTCTTTGAATGAGACGTGTCATATCTGATACATTGTGGTTGAATAGCATATTTTATTTTAAAACCTTATACATAATATGGTTAAAACAAGGATAAAGATCTATATGTATATCTGATGAGAAAATCGCAGAAATAGTTGCGCACTTATTAGAAAGTGAAAATGATATTGACGAAGAGGTGGATGATGGTGACTTCGAGTATTAATTGTTCAAAGTAACACTGGTGGTGGCGATCAAATAGGTGAAGAGGACAATAAAGGACTATTGGAAGAGGGCTAGGATTCGGTAAATATAAGGACTGGACACGAAAGTTTTGCACATGTTTTACCTGCTAGTTATAAAAGGAAGCAAAGTCTGGCAACCCTAACTGTGCACTGGGTTGTTTCAGTGATTCATGTGGTTTATTGAGGCAATTATGAAAAATGGTTCCTTTGACGTATTACTAGTCATGAGTTCGAATAGAGAAGACGTGCGTAAAGAAATTTTGCGAATTTTTTCGGAAAATAAGTGTTTTTCGTATTCCGCGATTGCAAAAAAAGTGAAATGTTCGCGATGGACGGTCAAGCGCGCTATAGACAAGCTCAACGAAGGGTTCTCAGTGAAAGACAATCCCAGAAGTGGAAGGCCAAAAGGTGCGAGTGATCCAAATTTGGAAAAAAAGGTAGTTGGCTTCATTGAAAGGACCAGATCGATGTCAATTCGTGACTTGGCAAAAAAGTTCGGTGTGAGTCATTCTTTAATAAATAAAATAAAAAAAAGGAATAATATAAAGACATTCAAAAAACAAAAATGTGCAAAACGAACCGTCAAGCAAAAACAAGAGGCTATTAGAAGGTCAAGAGAGTTGTATAAAAAAATTTGCGATGAAGACGCTTGCATTGTAATGGATGACGAATCATATTTTAAATATGACTTCAGTACACTACCTGGACCTCAATACTACAGTGCAAAAGACAAAAGGGATGTTTGTGATGTCGATAAACACATCCAGGTTGAAAAATTTGGTAAAAAGGTGCTGGTGTGGCAAGCTATCTGCCAATGTGGGATGAGAAGCAATCCTTTTTTCATAGAAGGGACCGTTAACACTGATGTTTCTGTTGAGGAATGTCTGAAAAAGAGATTGATGCCTTTTATTAAACGTCATGACGGCAATATTATCTTTTGGCCTGATCTAGCAATATCCCATTACGCAAAAAAGACGCAGGATTGGCTTAAGGAAAAAAACATTAATTTTGTGGGAAAAGAGATGAATCCACCCAACGTTCCGGAGCTCAGGCCAATAGAAAGATATTGGGCTCTAGTGAAAAGGCTTCCGTGGCGTAGTGGGCAGCGTGCTTGCTTCTCAGTCAATAGGTCGTGGGTTCGATTCTCACTCCAGACAGGGGATTTTTTTAAGCGCAAATTTTTCAGTTGCTACTGGTGATAAAAAATTATTCGAAATAAAATGGGGAAACGGTGTAAAAGTGAAACAGGTCCACTTCAAGAAGGCCTAGATACTCAGTAGATGGTTTGTGTTCGCTTTCTATCATTCAGTCCCCCATAACATCTGCAAATATTTGTCAGTAAGCAGCCAGTACAACTGAACAATATACCAGCTTCTCCACTCGCTACGGTCGTTCTCACTCCCCTTCCCCAACCTTACCAATCCCATTCCTTCCCTCCATGACTGTGTTTGTGCATTGCACATAAAGGCCGAAATTGCCTATAACACAGGTCATTCTGTAAAAAAAAAAAAAAAAAAAAAAAAAAAAAAAAAAAAGTGTTTTACGGAAAGACGGAAGAAGTGCAACTTCACTGCGGAATTTTTTCCCGTTTGTGGTCTATAGCAAGCAAGAAAGTAGCGAATCGGGTTTTGCAGAATTTAATGTCTTCTATCAAGAAAAAATTGTGAGAATTTAGTCGACAAGCTATTAATTAAAAAAGTTAACTTGATTTTTTGTAATATATGTTGTGCTTTATTGTAAAAAAAAAAATAAAATGAAAAAAACTTTATTCTACCTTTATTTATCATTGATCAAAAACCGTGTAGAACTTTCGTGTCCAGTCCTTAATTTTATTTTTTTATTGTAATAATAAAGTATTTACTTTGTAACAAATCAGCCAATATAACTGAACAACAACTCAATTTATTGGTATTTTTATTTATATGTCTTTGGTACACATGTAAGGAGCTACTGGTGCCCTAAGAGAGACACTATGCGCTTCAATACATTTTTAAACATCAGAGGTAATATATTTTAATCGCAATGGAAATATGAAACCAAGATTGATTATGATTGGCTGCATAAACTTCGACATGTAATAAATAATCTGAGCTCCAATCTGTTCCACTTCAGCATCTTTGTGCGGATGAACAATTATGTGCAATAAAAGACAGACATTACATGAAGCAATATTTACAAACTTTATGTGCCTTGTGGATCAGATGGATTTGCCTACAAATTTGAAATTTTTACAGGTGGTGAAAAAAATCCTGTGCACAGTGCACAGAACACCAGAAGAACCTGATTTAGAATCCTGTGCTAATATTGTGATACGGTTATGTAAAAATCTTTCGACGTACAATCAAATTTACGGGGCTTATTTTGATAATTTGTATTCTTCAATTCCGTGAGTTTTTCATTTGGCTAAATGTGGAATATGTTACTTTCCCTTAGAGCTGAAAAAAGAGACGTTGAACATATGTATTTGCTATTGAAGGTCTTGAAATCTCTTTTGATGCTTGGAAAGACAATAAAGTTGTTGGGATGTTGACTTACTTGATGGATTGGTTGGGCGCTACAAGATTAAAATGCGTACCAAAATTTGGTATTTGCAATTATTTTACCATTTAATCAATATGGCGATAATAAATGCCTGGTTATTATAAAAGAAAATATACACTGATCGGACTAAACAATATTTACCCCTAGCAAAATTTCAAGCTGAAATTACGTATTCTTTATGCATCCAAGGTAATCGAACCATAAATAAAAGAGGACGACCAAGTCGAAAGGAATTTCATTTAATAAAAGCGGTCGCACTGGCAGCCTGTATCTCACCAAAAGATGTGCGTGAAGATTCCTACAGCCAAATTGCCAATGCACGATCAAACAAGGCAGCAATGTAAACTAACAGGATGTTAACATTTTCATTCATAAAATGTTTAAAACACGGTTTATATCTCTGTCCCAATAAGATTAAAATTTAGACTTATTTCAATTTTTAAAAATAGTTCGTACAATTTTTATACAATTTCAGTGATCAGATTTTACATCTTTGCATCTGTAGTTACAATTTAGATTTTTACTAAAATTAATTCATTGTTTGTTATTTTAATTCAGTCCAAGGATAAATTATGTAATAAAAACCTTGCTTGTTAACTCCTACCTAACTTACACACTAACTTACAATCTAACTTAAAATAAAATAAAAATGAAAATCATGAAAATAATTTGAAAAAAGTACTTACAAAAGGAAAAGTATAGATAACATATGGGTTATAGGAAAGATGAAATTACCGGGTTTTCTACCAACTGGGACCGTAACAAAAATGAGGAGAATCTGGATTCGGCCAGTTTCTGTATAGTATAAATACCAGCATCAGCGTGTAGTATTCTTGTAGAGAAGTAGAAGCTATTTTAAGGCATTTATTTTGACAGACCTGTAGTTTCTTTTTGTGTACGCTAGCGCATTGACTCCAGATAGGAGCACCGTAGGAAATGATAGGTTGAATTATGAGTTTAAAAATTAAAACTTTATTTTCCACAGAAAGGAAGGATTTCCTCTTTATAAGAGGGTGCAGCGCATGAATGCATCCTGAGACCTTGAAGCATATGTTTTCGATGTGGCTAGCAAATGTTAGCTTAATGTCAAGCGTAAGGCCAAGATAAATTAAATTAGAAGACCATGGGATGAGTTGCCCGATAAAATTTATTTTGCGATCTGGCAGATGAATTCGCTTCCTTTTTCTCGTGAAGTATATAGCTTTAGTTTTGGTTGTATTTATTTTAATTTTCCATCTGTGATGGAATTGGTACAACCGTTCCAAAAAGGATTCGAGCACTAAGATTATTGTGTTTGGGTTGTCGCCTCTTGTGTAGAGGCATGTATCATCCGCAAACATGGCTAGTTCGCAGTTTGAATTTGTAGGCACGTCTGCAGTAAAAACATTATATAGAGTAGGGCTTAGACTTGAGCCTTGTGGGACGCCCGCAGGAATTCGTGGAAACTGGAACTCTGTCCCAATAAAAATAACGATTGTTTCGTCAAATTTCGTACCAAATAGAGTACTTACATAAAGGTATTATGTAGGGTTAAGGGAGAATTTAACAACCAGATATAGTACTCATCGCAAGTCTCCCAATGGACCCCGCTAATGAACGATTTCCAGTGACCGACCAGTGAACGATTTCCAGTGACCGACCAGTGAACGATTCCCAGTGACCGTCTCTTCAGAAAAAAAAACTCTAGAACGCTTTGAGATATCGATCTGAAATTTTTTTTAATGTAATTTTCAGCGAAAAAGGAACTTGGGAACGGGGTCCACGTCTATTCGAAAAATTTCACAAAATATGGAAATTTACAAAAAAAAATTTTTTCTTTGAAACCATCAAAATTAATGACTTGAAAATTTGAGCAAAGTATAAAAGTCCAAGAGCCCTAGAACAAAAAATAACAACGGAAAGCAAGTATATAATGATAGAACGCAGGATACCTAAGACGAATGATGAAAAATAAATTTCCAAATCCAGTGGCAAACGGGTCCTGTGTAGTGGAATGGAAAAATTAAGCCCTTGAGGAACTCTCTTCTAGAATATTTAATTTTCTCGAAGTTATAAACTGTTTTGTAAAAATTGTACACAGAACTTTATTAAATTTAAAATTACTAATTTACGGTTTTTGTGTCAAAAGCAACAAATTATTAGGAAACAAATTTTATTTTTGTAAAGTGCTGACTGAGACCTTTCCAATGGCATCAAGTTTGTGAGTGTACATTCAAATTATTTTGTCGTTCCACTATGCAGGAATCGTTTGCTACCGGTTTTGGAAACTCATTTTTTGCCCAAATAATAAAAAATCGTCAGGAATCGATAAAATACCTAATGTGGTACTAAAACATCTTCCCGATGTGATTATCCACCATTATTGCATATTGTTTAATAACATTTTGAACAATATGCACTATCCTGAACGATGGAAGAGTGCTAATGTTATTCCAATCCTTAAACCTGGGAAAGATCCAACCGATCCTAAGAGCTATCGGCCTATAAGTCTGCTACCTACCATAAGCAAGGTTTTTGAAAAAATCGTAAATAACTCCTTAAATCTATACGCCGCGGAACACAAATTGATAAACGACTGTCAGTTTGGTTTCCGCAGCGGTCACTCAACAATTCATGCGGTGACAAGGTTAACTTCGGATATTTGTTGGCACCTAAATAATAATGAATGTGTCGGTGCATGTCTCATTGATATGGAAAAAGCATTCGACACGGTGTGGCTGGATGGTCTTATATTTAAATTGTTACAGGCACAGTACCCAACAAACCTCATAAAAGTATTAGACGAAATGGCTCACGGCAAAAATTTTGTCGTGACCAATGGAAATTTTACATCTGGTAGAACTTTTAAAGTAAGTGGGGCCTGCAACAAGGAACAGTCACTGCACCAACTCTGTTCTCCATTTCTCAACAGTCTTTTCAGTTTGTATGAATTCAACAAGACAAAAAACAAGTCTATCATAGCATTCGCGGATGACTTGATCGTTTATACTGCACACAGAAATTGTACGGTAGTACAACAGGAGCTGCAAAAGATGTACGGTGAAATCAAGCGCTACACCAGCACCTGGAGATTGAAAATAAATCCGCAGAAGTGTGAAACGATTCTGGAAAAGGTTCCACATTGTCACTGAGGAGGGTGGCAATGAACAGTTACCGCACAAAACTTGCGTCAGATATCTAGGTGTACATCTTGACCAGCTCCTGAAGTACAGAGACCACTCATCTATCCAGCTAGAAAAAAGTCGGAAATGCTTTATGTCGCTCCGTAAATTGTTTTACGCAAAACACATTCTTCCGAGAGTTAAAATCATATGTTAAATGACTCTTATTAGGCCTATACTCACGTATGGTTGTCCCATTTGGTTTAACATGAGTGCTTCCATGATGGAAAGATATAGAATAATTGAGAGAAAATGCCTGCGTGCATGTACGGGGATGTATCGTAAGGCGGAGACCGAATATCTGCATTACATTTCAAACCGCGTGCTGTATAATACTGCAAAGGTAATGAGAATTGATTCCACCATAATCCATCTGATTCGGAACCATATTTATAGATTCTCGCAACAAGGTGAAAATCCTTGGATCTCACAACCCTTCTTTCCGAATCCTCTATATTTCGAAAATACACTCAGAACAGGGTATATCCCTCCTGAAGCATTCACATACCTCGACAGTTTAGGCTACATAACAGACGCACAGAATGTGCCTGTTTTGTATCACGCCTATCGAAGGACTACAGACAAGCGAATTCTCTTCAACCCACACCTAAGTACTTTGGATGCATTGCCTATTTGGAGATATTCTACAGACAATCATTATGACTGGCGTGTAAATCAGTTGCATAAATTCTGATGGCTCAACGATGATGATCGTTAAGATATATGAATAGGAGTTGTCTAGCTTTTCCTGTTTTTTTGAATAATTCAAATTTTATGATAAAAATTTAGATTATAAGATAGCTTTACAAATATTGCAAATAATACAGAATAATTGTATATATTGTAATTTAAGTTATGCTATAAGTAGATTATATTAATTTAGGCTTAATTTTTATAATTTTGTTCTAGTTAGTTAATTGAGATTTTGATTGTATTATAGTATAAGTATCATTAGGTAAATCAATTAGATTAAGGTAGTATAAGAATTGTAAATACAAATATAAAGAATAAATAACAAAACGGATTCGATAATATTGATGTAAATTTAAATGTAAATATAAAATGTAAATATGTTAACTAGATATAAGCTAACACAAAAACCGATAAAACCATAAATTTCAGTATAATCAACATTGGGTTTTTAAATGCCAAAATTTTCCCAATAAAATAAATAACCGGCGAAATTTTAAAATATTAATTAAAAAAAAAACCAAGAAAATGCGAAAAAACCAAATAATAAATAACCAAAATAATTTTAACTTAGAGAGCCCTCAGAGGCCATTAGGTTTTTTATAAATATAATAAAATAATCTTAGCTTTATTAGATTACTGTTAAAATAAGATGTTTTTGGCAAAAAATAAAGCGCTTTCAAACTTCAAACTCATGTTTTACCCTTCATTTTAGTTATAATGCGTTCTATCATTATTTGCGTTTCATATCCTTGTCACTTTCTGTTGTTATTTTTTGCTCCAGTACTCCTGCTCTATAGCGATGTGAGTACCATTACCGTCAAGAAATTTAAATTTATCTGACTCAAATTTCATGCAATTTCGAAGTTCAAGGAAAATTATTATTTTCTTTCGAGACTGTCATAGCGATTTGAAAATTTGAACAAAGTATAACAAATTAAATACCATCAACGTCGGAAAATGCTGTTCCAATCACACTCCTTCTACACAAAGGAAACATTTTGAAAAATAAATTAAATAAATTTCAATTAAGTGTAGAGAAAGCAGATTTGATTCATCAACTTGAAGATTTAGAAAACATCAAGAAACACAGTTTACAAAAAATCATTTTACACTTTGGCTGCTATTGATGTAATAAACTACGTGTGTAAATTAAAAATTTCATTTGATAGAACTAAAAAAAATATGTTGAAAAACAAAAACTCAAAAAAAATGGGAAGAAAAAAATTGAAATTTAATGATATCTTCGATATTATATACTGATTAACTCAGCTGTCTTATTTACAATTTAAACTTAAGCAAACATTTTCATGTAAAAGTAAATAATAATACTACTACGAAATTCCACATAATCGTCCATCAATTCATAAAAATTTCTCATACATCATTATGATAGAATTCTGTGTCGCATTATAACGAATCGAATCTGAGTAATGACCAAATGGCTAAGCTAACTTACTTCAAAATGTTGTAAAATTAAAATCCTACTACCACATCATCAAATTTAATGAAAAAACTTCAAACCATCGAGCGTCTAATCTTATCTAGGAAACATTTTTTTTTTCGTTATTCTAAAAAATTAACGATTCAACACTCGAAGTTTTACTTGTTCACACTTTCTTCTTATCGTTTATAAATCATGATTTTCTGCTTTTCGTTTTTTTTTTGTATTTCTATACTAATTCCAATTTCCACAGGTGATTCATGCGAATTTCAACCAACATGTTTACTTGAATTCCATATGAAAATACTTTTGCAAGAATAATGGCAAAAATGATAAATAAATGAGGAAATAATTTTTTTTTTTTTCGAAATGTTTGGTATATAACTATACGTCTGTGCAAGATTTGAACTAAATATAGGAAACATTCACAGTCGATTGCAAATAATAATGTTGATGAATTTTATAAAAGAGGCAGACAGGTATGAAAAATTACGTACGATCAGATAAGTATAAATGTGAAATGTTTTGATGATAGAAATTATGTGGTAATGCTATGAAATGCAACATAAATCAATCGTCAAGTGTTCAGAGAATTCTCAATAATATTTAACGTTGAGGAAAAAAACACGAATTATACCTACGTATAATGATGATAAGTTTAAATATTTACACAAGTCTGTTTATATACATACATGTAAATTTAAATTTTTCGATAGTGATAATATTACAAAACACATACCGCTGTTGCATAGCTAACAAGGGCCACACTAAAAGGAACTGGGCTCTTTAGCTCAATGTGCAAAAACAAAAGTTGAATATATAACCATAATCAAAGCACATATTTAGGCATTACCTTAGGCTGAGCCTGAGTAGTATTGACCAAATGTGGCAGAATATTAAAGATAGTATTCAGCGCGCAGCTGAAGACACTTTAAAACATTTACAGCGAAAAAAAAGTTCATTAGGCCTTCGGTATCCTTTTGGGTTGAGAGAGACCTCCCTTCGTACGAAGCTGCGAGTTTCTGACGCATGCGTCAAATTCGTTTTGTTATATGGTTGTACTGCGTGGAAGGTGACCGTTCGACTTACAAGAAACTACAAACTTTCATGAATGAATGCCTCCGACGCATTTTACGAATATTATGACCAGAAGTGATCTTCAACGACGAACTTTGGAGTACAAGATTCAAAGGCGGAAGTAGCAGTGGATCGGTCACACAAGGAAACCAGAGCGAAACATCGCCAAACTGGCTCAGGATTATAATCCTCAAGGAAGACGTCAGATTAGTCGACCATGTAGCCAGCAGTTGAGCAGGAGGCCACAAGTCCTGGCAACATTTTCAAATTTTTTTTTCAAATTTGAACAAATGTTTCTTGACGATATTGTCTATGCCCTGACGGGAGCTTTTGGCAAAATAGTGCTTTGGGAATTATTAATAAGAGTTTACATTTTTTAGTTATTTTTCGCAACTTTAACACAATATAACATTTTTACTTTTAATTTTTTTAAATCGACCGTCAAGGCATAGATAATTTATCGTAGGACATCTGTACCAAATTTCAGTTCAATCGGGTGATATTTACCTTAGATCTGTGTTCCTAAAAGGTGAAAAACGTGATTTTTCAGGAGAAGCGTTTGAAAGAACCGGAACCGACTCTAATCGCTTCAAACCCTTTAGATTAAAAATTAAAAATAAAATACTTCTAATTGGAATTTTGAAACGGGACAAGTTGCAAAATATGCAGAAAGAGTTGTAGAATTTTTTAAGCCAATAAATTTCTTTTCCCTTTTTTTCATGATTTTCAAGTATATACCTAGTCGTGCCATAAGTTCTGTCACACGTATATGGGCAATTTTTGTATAAATGAAAAAGAGTTTTTGACAAAGGAAAATATATTTTATTTTGGCATACTAATGGAAGTAAAATAAGCAACAAATTATTCAAAGTGGCCGCCTTTAGCCTTAACACAGCTCTTTAATCTGTTGGGCCAGTCATCGATAGCAGTACGCACTGTTTCTAGCGGAAAATTAGCTACTGCTTCTGTCAAAGATCGCTTAAGGCTCTCGATATTTGGGTGTCGTCTCGTGCACACCATGGACTCTAACTCCGCCCACAGTTTGTAGTCCAGGGGATTCAAATCTGGGCTCCCAGAAGGCCATTCCGTCGCCCTTATAAACTGTGGAATATTGGTTTCCAACCACGCTTGTGTGGTTCGAGCTTTGTGGGCTGGCGCAGAATCTTGCTGGAAAACCCAATGTCGATTGTTGAATAGCGTAGAGTTCAGCGGCTTCACACATCCCTCCAGGATGTCCGTTTGATAATTTTTCGCTGCAGTTTTTACGCCTTTTTCGCAAAAATGAAGCTCGGTGACCCCTTCGTAGCTGACACCCCACCATACCATGACTGATGCTGGATGATGTCCTCGCTGTACCCTAGTGGCAACTTCTCGGGCTTCTATGGAGCTCTGGGCATACACCTTATCATTTTGGCGGTTGAAATGTTCCTCCACCGTAAAAATTTTTTCATCGGTAAATAAAATTTCTCGATGTTTGTTGTTGCCGTACCGCCGAAGGAGCTCTTTCGATCTGGTGCTCCTAATTTGCTTCAACTGCTCAGTCAGCAAATGTCCCGTTGATCGTCGAAAGGCACTCATCCCGAGGTCAGATTTTATGATGCGAGACATACTTCGGGTGGAGATGTTCATCTCTCGAGCCATGATTCGTTGTTTACGAAGCGGATTTCGACGAATTCGACTCTCGACCGCTTTGATGGCAGCAGAAGAACGTACATCACGCGGACGTCCAGAACGAGGTCGATCTTCAATAGTCTGGATCGCGTTATATCTCTGGATCGCACGATACACAAATCTTTGCGTTATTTTTAACGGGCACAACAACTTGAAAATTTCACTCGCGGATTTCCCACACTTATGTAGTAGTGCAATCACTGCAGTTCGGTTTTCTATTACACCCCATTCCATCTTCACACGTTAACGAACACACTTTAAATGACCATCAACTGTCAACAACATTATGACGTTTATAAAACTGGCCGATATTGAAATGTCACTCATAAAATAAAGTTGTTGCCAATGTGAGAAATTATGTGACAGAACTTATGGCAGGACTAGGTATATAAGGCGGATGCTCAGGATCGCGCCTTATAAAAGAGAGTTGTTTCTGTCCTATGCCCCTATAGGGGGTCTTAGCAGGAATTTGATTGATTGAGAGCGGAGAAAACGAAATGACTGGTTCGATCAGAAATGCCAAGATGCGATCACCAAGAAAAGCGAATCCTATCGGCTATTTCTCGAAAGACAAACACGAGCTAGAGAGGACAACTATCAGCGGCTCAGGCGAGACTGCAAGAGGATCTGCAGACCAAAAAAACGGAAAAAGAACAATGATAAAATTTTATAACGCGGCGAAAACTCCGCACGACCGACAACGGACCAGTTAGTCTCAGTAAAACAGGAGCTAGCAAAATGCTGGAAATATGATATTGATGTACACCAACTGTTCTTCGATTTTTCTCAAGCATACGATAGTGTCGACCTTAATGCTCTGTACAGAATAACGATTAAACTAGGTGTCCCACAGAAACTACATAGTTCGGTTAATAAAAGCCACGACGGAAAACAACGAGTGACAAATAAAAATCCAAAACGAGTTGAATCAAAGCTTCCCAATGGAGTCAGGTCTCAAACAAGGAGATGGTCTCGCCCCCGTGCTTTTCAACTTAGTGCTCGAGTTTGTCGTCAGGAAAGCAACCTCAGTAACCTCAGTGGACACCCGAGTTATGCTGATCGTAAAATCCGGACAGTTGTTGGCGCACACCAATGACGTAGATATTCTGGCCCGATCAATACTTTGTGTTAAGGATATATTCCGGGAGTTGGAATCAGCAGCGGGTGAAGTAGGGCTCAGTGTCAATGAAGCGAAAACTAAATACATGACCAGACACGAAGGACTGTCCCAGAGAGGCAGAATATTACTATGAGCGAATACAGCTTCGAGCAGTTGGATGGATTCATATACCTGAAGCCCTTCTCACAAAGGACGGCAATAAATGACAAGAAATTCAAAGAATAATCACGACAGCTAAAAAAGCATTTTATGCGGTCCTCCCCACAATAAAATCAAGGAAGGTTCATCAAAACAATAAACTACGCATCTACAAGATTTTAATTCGTCCTGTTCTGCTATATAGATACGAAACGTAGACCTTGACGCGAATGTCGGAGAATTTAGTCGACACGTTTGAGCGAAAAATTCTTCGGAGGATGTACGAAGCAGTTAAGGAAAGAGATGATTTGCGAATATTTGATACAACCATAAGCTGTATTAACTATTTGACGACCCACTAGCATCTATCGTGATCAAACTCCGCAAGCTACAATGAAGCGTATGCACGAGGAACGAATTCTAAAACGAGTACTCAAGGGTAAAGCTCAAGGCAACCGACCGCAGGGGAAGCCGCGAATGCGATGGGAGGACTCAGTCGACGCAGATTGCAGATCGCTTCGCGATTTTTCTAATTGAAGGACGCGGTTGTTGGACCGAGACAACTGGAGGAGGTGCATCCGGGAGGTCAAGGCTCGATATGGACGTTAGACGTTTTTTGGTGTCAAGGAGGTTCTGCCAGCGAGCGGCGATAAATAGAACTAGTCCATCCTGATACTGTTCAACTACGGTAGTCATGTTAGTCTAGTTTTCTTGAGTATTTGTGGAAGTTTTCGTTCTGTTTTTTTGCTGCTATATTGAAACTATTGATGACTTTGTAACCATGGTAAGGTATATGTACATACTTGTTTACATTACAATTAAAGTTAGTACATACTTGAAGAAGGTTTTATTGTATTTACTTTCGTGTAATTAAACGTTAGTTTACGTATCTGGCCTTACCTTCCTAACCTGAATCATGTCCCTGGGGCAGGTGGGGCGGAGAGGAAAGTACTCCACTCTGACTACGAATGTATATATTGCAGTGGATTTCACTCAAAATTAGTTGAAGGTTGGGTCGCTTGTTCCAAGTGCAAAAAATGGGCGAACAACTCCTATGCGGGAATAGATAGCGAAAATAATAAGGCTGTTCTAGTGTGTGAATTTTGTGAAAAATGTAGTTAAACCTTCATAGTCACTTAAAACTAAATAATATAAACCAAACTTATTTTTTCTTCTTTTCCACTAGTAATATATGTTTTTAGAATTACTTGTCCTTACCACCCCATTCTGAGGCAACTGACATTATGTTCTATTATTGAAAAAAAAATACTGTTCTTTTGTTTTCTTCCAATATTATTGTATTAATGTTATTATTATATTATAATGTGTTTATAGAAAAATTTGCAACTCCCTTAATTAACCCTTTTGTGTTTTAAACCATATTTTCAACTTAATACCCCGTTTTACCCCGGGTTCCCCTACATACCGTGGTGGCCAAATTAAAGTTACCACTTTGAAAAAAAGCGAAATTTCCTAGGAAATCCTATTTTTATGGGTCCTTTAATTAAAATACCATGCGGGGTTAGCTACCTGTCGGTCAGTTGTTAATTACCTGTCGGTTTCACGACAAGGTCGGCTTCTGTCAAGCGTTTATTGCAGTTGAGTCGGTTATCAGTGAACATGGCACTACAGTTGGGTAGTGAAAAAAAGCGAGTATTGTCGTGTTAAGCAACGAAGGGCTTTCCATTAGGGCTATAGCCAGAAGAATTGGCTGTAGCCACGTGACTGTGTTGAGAATTTTGAAAAAAAAACGCGAAAGGATCTCTCCAGCGGAAACCGGGAACAGGACTTGGGAACAAAAAGACGACCGCGAGAGATGACCGACATCTGAAGAACTTATGCCTAAGTGACCGAAGAAGAACCGCTAGGGAAGTTAACAGGCACTTCCAGGAAGCGACTGGGACAGTGATTAGCGATAGAACTGTTCGAAGAAGGCTGCAGTTAGGGGGACTTTTAGCTCGGCGACCTCGGAAAAAACCAACTTTAACAGCTAAAATGAGGACAGCGAGGCTGAACTTCGCCCGATCGCATCGAAATTGGTCGGAAAATGACTGGAAGAGAGTACTCTTCACCGACGAATCGAAATGCAACCTGAACCAGTCGGATGGATTGCAGTATGTACGTCGCAGAATCGGAGAGGAACTTCACGAAAACTGTGTAGTGACTCGAAACAAGTTCCCACTAAGTTACATGGTTTGGGGTTGCATTTCGTATTTTGGCACCGGAGATATAACGTTTTTAGAAGGATCAATGAATGCAATCAGTTACATCAGCGTGATTGACAACCATTTGATCCCGTCGATGGATAGGCTCTTCCCAGACATTTACGACCCGATTTTTCAAGATGACTCTGCGCCATGTCATCGCGCTAAGGTAAGGTAAGTTGTGGGTTTTTTACAAACAACAGTTTAATACAAAAGTAAAAAAAAAATAAAAGCGCAAAATATTTGTTTTGTTTTTAAACAGGTTAAAGAATTCGTCGCAAAAAGGGGAATTTCTACACTTGAGTGGCCTGGAAACAGCCCCGATTTGAACCCAATCGAGAATTGTTGGGCCGAACTGAAACGTAAAGTGGCAAGTCGGGGACCAAGGACCAAGGAGGAGTTCAAAAACGGCATCAAAGACGCTTGGAAGGGCGACATCAGCATCGAATACTGCCAGACGTTGATAAAATCCATGCCACGAAGGATTGAAGCTGTAGTCAAGGCTCAAGGAGGATACACGAAGTATTAGTTTCATTAATTAATTAAAGAATATTGTTCCTACTTACCTATTAGTAACTTCCCATACAAATTTCCTTTTCAGAATCCAAAATATTTAATTATTTTCACTTCAACAACTCTTATTGCGAAAATGATCATTTTGCTGATAAAGCATAAAAGTGGCTGTTTCTTCCAAATAAATAAATATTTTGTTTATGTGTTTAATACATTTTAAATATAACACTAAAATTACATAAATCAACACCAGTTCGTTTTATTTATAATCGGATATAATTATGTAGTGGCAATATTACCACATATTTGTAGGTGGTAAATTTTATTTGGCCACCACGGTATATGCAAAAATTTGCTTTGAATAAAGTTGCTTTAAAATAAAACTTTATTTATTTATTTATTTAATAGAAACTTTAATTTTGATGTTTGAGTGTGCATTCAAAGTACTTTTGAGTAAAAAATTAGAATAAAACTAAATGAAATTTATATTTTTTTTTTATTAAAACAAAACATAATAAAGTTTTATTCATAGTCAGACTCAATATCATCAGCACAGTCCTTGTCATTATAAGCTTCTTCATTGGGTTCAGCGGTGAATTTTTATCTATATCAAGGTATTTCCTATTTTAATGTTTTAAGAATATTATGGTGTATTGCGGGATAAATGGCAATGGCTTCAATCGATTTTTGAACTTTGTAGCCTTACTTTTTAAAGGTCGGCTGTTAAGTTCTGGTAAATCAGGTGAAAGGAAATGCTTTCCTAATTTTTTAACAATTTTTTTTTTAAATTAATTATGTATTTAATTATTATAATTATTTAATTCTGTAAAAAGAATTCTATATTTAGAATGCCTTTTGAAAATAACATAACCGCCTTGCTCTTCCCAAAATGAAACCAAGAAAAGGGGGCCTATAGCTTTAACTTCACACCTGTCCAAACCAAAACGTTGATTATACCAGATAATGTTGGTGTTTTAACGTTAGTACCTGTCATTAGGGCTTAGTCCTACAATTGTCTTTAGCAACACGCATTGTTATTGCGTCGACAATCATTAACGCCTCAGGCAATAGTATAGAAACTTGCGCATGTCAAACATGCCTGCAAGAAACATACATACTAGGTAGGTAGGTACATAGGTAGGTAGAGGTGACTGCCAAGTCTGGGCGCATATATACCAAAAGCTGGTCCGTGAGATGCCACAGGATCTCAGAAGAAATTTTTTTTTTAAATGAAGCGTTGAAAGCTCCTGACTTCCGCGCTTGCCAGATTACCAAGACTATCGAAGAAGTGTGGGCTTAGGTGGCATCTCCTTCTTCTAGAGAAAGCAGGGCAAGTACATAAAAGATGAAGAATCGTCTCTTCCTCTTCCTTATCTGCGCAGCTTCTGCGGTGTCCAGTAACAACTCCAACTACGGAGCTAATCATCTGCCTGCTTAGCGAGATCACTTCGTTCCATATTTCAGGAATATGAACCAGTCGTAGACAACCTCTAAAAATAACGCCCAACCAGGGATGGATGATATCGGAGGTGTTCTGAAATTCGGCAGGTATTATGCCATCTGGTCCTGGGGATTTATATGGTTTGAAGCTGCGTATTGCCCATAGGATTTTGTTCCGCGAGATTATAATTTCAGAATCGCCCATTGGAGGCTTGAGCTGGTGCTCTTCTCGGTGCGGAGCGATGAGCCGTCGGATTTCTTCATGTAGCTGGGCATTGAGGAGAAGGGAAAGAATTTTGCGTAGTCTTGACGCTTCGGATGTCTTTTCTACCATACCGCAAAAAACTTTCCAGGGTTCTTGATGCGCTTTGCTTAAGTTCTTTTTATAACAGCGAAAGGCTTCCGTATAGGATTCCCAGTCTGAGGTTTCTTTCGTTCGCTTGGCCTTATTGAAAAGTCGTCTACAGCCTATCCTGAGATCTCGAGTTCCACCGTTCTGTTTACCTCTTCGCTTCCTAATTGGACAAGAACGTGACATTACCCCATTTAAAACCCTTGAGAGAAAAGACGACCTCAACTAGAGAGTAACGGTGGCATCGGAGATGCTTGGAACTTCGTACTTATACCTAGTTGATACCAGTCTACACCACTTACTTCCGAACGGTGTACACACTGGTTAATGCGAGACCTATCTAAATCTTCCATTCTCTGAGTCAAGAAACCTGGTTGTTACGCAACTCCGCGCAAAGAATAGGATTACTCTCTAAGCAGGGAGCAATCCATATTGAATGATTGCATGGGATGAAATTGGTAAAAAAAAACAAAATCCGCCACGCGGTACCAAATAGCCTCTGGTGAAGCTTCGCAAAGATTAGACAAGGTTTCTGTGGCGTAGTGGGCAGCACGCTTGCTTCACAGTCAATAGGTCGTGGGTTCTTGCCTCTCCAGACAGTGGGTTTTTTAAGCACGAATTTCAGTTGCTACTGGCGATGAAAAATTCGAAATAAAATGGGCAAACGATGTAAAAGTGAAACAGTTCCACTTCAAGAAGGTCTGTATACTCAGTAGATGGTTTCTGTTCGCTTTCTATCATTCAGTCCCCCATAACATCTGCAAATATTTGTCAGTAGCAGCTAGTTCAACTGAAAAATATACCAGCTTCACTCGTTACGGTCGTTCTCACTCCCCTTCCCCTACCTTCCCAAGCTCATTTCTTCCCTCCAGGACTGTGTTTGTGCGTTTCACATAAAGGCCGAAATTACCTATAACACCGGTCAAAAAAAAAAAGCATGATTGATAATCATGATTTTTGACCACTCCCGCGTCGGGTAGTATCATACCGATCGAAGAGCTCGGGTACGTAGAGCCGCCGAACTCCAAAAGCAGTTACTTGAATCGGCTTAGCTTTCTTGATCAGCACTTACTCTCCTGCGAGAGTTGATTAGAACAGTACGGGAGTTAGAAAGAGAATGTAACATTGAGACAACGTATGACTTTTGGTTCACAAAAAGACCGCCTTGGACCCTTCTGGCCCTCAATGTTTAAGTGGATTTACTTCTGGTTTATTTTTTCTCTCCAGAGATAGCAACAGTAGTACAGTTAATTGGTTGTTTGTGTTTCGTACATACTTGGGAGGAACCAGAGGGGTAGGTTCTCAACCCGTCAATTACATTCGGTTTGGTAATTGTTTTCACAGTTAAAATAAATTAAATTTGTTTAGTTGATTTATTTTTTGCGAAATAAATTAGCAAGAACTTATTCAGTGCTACGAAATAACTCTAAATGGTGCAACAAAATTGTTCTAGTCGTCCTGCTGATTTTCCATTATTCATCTTCTTAACTCCATCATGTAGAATTTTTTGATGATTTGAATTAAAAAGTCAAAGAATCTCGATGTAATTTTCAAAACTCAAACTAAGAACGAGAAAATTTTCGATAAAAAATCAACACAAACGAGTGCGATCTTTTGTATGATAAATCTTCTCAAATATCGTTCACATCGTTCTTTGGATAAAATGCTATCAATCTTGTTTATAGATTTCAATCAAATTCAGTATAGAAAATTATAAAAAATTGCTTTTTACAATTCTGAAATCTCCATATTCAACTGCCTACAATTCAAGGCTCCTACAACATTCTCACCATTCAGAACATCAAAATTGATTCTAAATCGTAAATTATTCAATTAATCCGAATATATATCTCGAATAATCTCACGGATTATCTACCTTAACTACTCCGTCAAATATGTAGAAAGCTTCTAACGAATGCCATAATATCCAAGACAAGGTCAATTTAAATAAACTTAAGCATGAAAAAAAACCGAGCTCGATTGAAAGAATTGCATTGTTTGCTGGAATTTTGAATGCCAAAATTTGATTAGGTTTTTTGTTATACCATCAATACAGTAAGTTAGTATATGAATGTGTTTTCATATAATAACCTTCAAATCAAACCATATTTTATAGTGTGTTTATATAATCTGGTGAATTTATAAGATGTTTGTTTAAAAATTCAGACGATAGTTTTTTGAATTACTTCTTTCATCGAATATTAATATGAAGAGTCAAGTAGAACAGTTCGGGAAATACTTTTATTTATGCTTACTACGGAATTTTGATAACATCGATTTATAGGCTTAATTCACAGAACTCTCGTGTCTTAAATTGACAATGAGCTGCAGAAAAAGTTGGAACATTCAAGTTCAAATGAATTTTCTTGCGTTTAACACAGTTTGACATAGCTTAGCATAGCTCAACACAGTTAAACTATAATCTTCGAATATATCAATCGTTGATTTCAAATTGGAATGCGAGCTGATAAATTGATTTGACGTAAAAGCAGCTCATTTTGATTTTAAAATTACCATAAAAACTGCTGATTTATTCTATTCCACATGAACTACGACTACATTATGCAGTATCGGGCAAGTTCTTCACTGTAAATATATTGTGTTTGCTCGTAAGAACTTAGGCTCGTTTTGGAGTTTTGAAGTAATTGTTGTCGCTCAAAATTTTCTCTTCTGAGTGACCGTCCGTCTACGTAATAATTCTCGATCGTGGTTTGGTGAATGTTTTCACAGTGCATTTTGAATTAAAGGAAAGATTTCCGGATTTTACGCTGTTTGCTTTATTATGTGTTATCAATTATTTGTGTAATATTTGGCAGCTCAGTCTTATTGGTGCGAGAGACAGCTTCATTTATTGTTCACTACAGCTGTCTTGGCTTTCCAATTGCGTTACCTATTACTCTATAATCCTTCGGAATACGCGCACAAGTATACTGTCATTCTTTTATCTTTCCGTATAGTGAAATTTAGGCGGTCATTCATTTACCGAACATCCACACTCGCATTGTTGGCTAACGATTTTCCAATAACCTCCTATAACCTCCAGTCCTTCAAGAATAATGTTCACCGTCATTTCTGCCTCTCTCCATCCGAATTTCCATAATACATTAAATTTTAATCCACTTCCTTTAACGACTAAACTGTGCAGTGCATTAAAGGGTGGCCCCCTAAGTTATACTCAGTACCATAAAAAAAAATCCGAATAAGCAGTTAACGCATTCAAAAGAAAGGTCCTTCGAACAATTTTGGGACCTGTGAAGGAAGGAACGGAATGGCGAATAAGATACAACCATGAGTTGTATCAACAATACGACGAGGCAGAAGCTTCAACGGTCATCAAGCTACGTCAACTGCAGTGAACTGGCTATGTAGAGCGCATGGACGATAGAGAATCCTCAAACTTGCTGTTAAAGTAAAAGCGAGACCAGTAGGCAAGCTACGCAAACGATCGAAAGAGTCGGTTGATGAAGACAGTAAAGCCATCTTAAAAATTAGCATCTAGAGATCGCGGTCTTTGGATTGAGACGATTGGAGGCGACAACTTCAGGAGGGCATGGCTCGATTTGGACCGTCGCGCCATTGATGATGATAATTGTTCAAAAATTTAAACTTTTTAGGAAATCAAGTATAATTAATCTCAAGAAAGATGATTTTTTACATGTGAAAATCCAATTGCAAGAAGTAGTTATTGAAATCTCTTAACATGTCTGAAGCCGGGCCATAAGATCCATAGTTTGTGCGATGCTGCGGCATTCTACAAAGTTCATATTTTCGCAAAGGATAATGTGGAACATGGAAGTTATTCATAGACAGTAATTTGTTAATTATAACTGAAATAACTTTAAAACACAAAACAACTGCAGATTTAAACGATCAACATATGGCGATAATTTGAGTGGATCGGACCAGGAAAGGCTTTGAAGTATTGAGATCGAACGAATGCACAATACAACAATTTCGTTGTAGAGAAATCATTAAATTTTTGCGATCGTCTTTTAACAAATCCGAGGATAAGATTCGCTTTACTAGCAATGTTAATCACACCATCATCAAAGTTAAATTACAGTTGAATAGTACGCCCAAATCACGTATTTTGTCAGAACGATGTAAAGAGAGCCCATCTACAACATAGACAAAATTAACTGATATTCTCTTCTTAGAATACCAAACAGTAGTGCACTTGTTAATGTTGAGATGTAAATTGTTAAGAAAGCACCAGTCCTGAAAACACGATATAACACTTTGCAATATAAAAAATCATTGCTGCTGGAGATAATCTTATAGATTTTCGTGTCATCCGCGTAGAGAACAATATTCGAGTTAGAGTTAAACGAACTTACGTCATTAATAAAGAGAATGAATAGAAGCGGACCCAGATGGCTACCTTGCGGAACGCCTGAAGTATTAAATATTTCAGAAGATAAGGCCTCGCGAAAGTGTACTTTCTTAATCCAAAGGACGAAATCATTATGGTCAATTTTGTCAAAGACCTTAATAAAGTCGGTGTATATGCAATCCACCTGTTGCCCATTTTCGATAGCAGAAAGACAGAAGTTCGAGAATTACATAAGATGTAACTGATCGACTGTAACTGAGTCGATCTGCCTTTGACAAAGCCATGCTGGAATGATCCACTGACTTGGAATGAAAATAAATTAAATCACGCACAATGGACTCGAATAGCTTAGCAACACATGGAAGATTCGCAATAAGCCTATAATTACTTACAATATCTGTTTTATCAGACTTGAGCAAGGGAATTATAGTTGAATATTTTCATAACATAGGAAAAACTCCACTATAAAGCGATGAATTAAACAGATATCCATGGACAGATAAAAGAGATGAACTACACCTTTTAATCACAGTGGAGCATGGACACCATCTGGTCCACTGTAGAAAATTAACAAGTTTATCAATGTATTTCAAAATAGTGGTGTCGTCAATAAAAAGATCTTTTGGAACCACGGACAAGGAAGCAAGCTTTGACAAGTATTGAATCTTTCCAACGGATATTAGCGACGTACTACAATTGAAGACGGTACAGAAATTGCTAATTGCAGTAGGATCAGATCTAACTGCATCATTAAGAAACATATTGAAAGGCAGCCATCAGAGTTTTTCTTAGAATTGACAAGACTGCAGAATTGTTTCGTTTTATCTTTAAAAGAGTTTTAAACAGTGAAAAGTAATAAACTTATAAACCAATTACATAAGTTTATGTACATTGTGTAGTCCGCATCACTCCTTGAGAGCGAGTGAGCATTCCATTTCAGCTTAATCAAATCATCGTCAAACCAGGGACATCCGGAATTCTTTCCTTTCGATTGCTTTGAGCGTCATTTTTAGCAGAATGTAAGTTCGTGCCCGGGACACGTTTTCCCACTTTTTCTTCCATCTCCTATTACAACAAAAAAAAAATTATTTTCTTTGAAACTAGCATGGTTAGATATTGCCTTGAAAATTTGACCTAAGCATAACGATAACGAATACCATTAACTCAAAATATTCTGTTTCGATCTGCTCAATCCTTTAAGCACGAAGAGTTTCCATACCAGGTGCAATAACATATTCAAGAATTATAAACCTTGCGCCCCATAACGCATATAACGCCAAATTTTAAGCAGATCAGGGAATCGAGGAACGTTTCTACCATATTACCACTTTTATTTATTTCTATGAAGAATTTTTTTTTTATGGAATAAAGTTTGAAATACTTTTTTAACAAATAAAGGGTTTCATGTTCTTGACCAAAAGAGTTTAGATAACCCTGATCTACAGTGTCGCATGATTAAGCATTATCCTTCTTCTTCTTCGCAGCGCTACAGCCCCTTTCGGGCCTTGGCTTCCCGTAGCCGAAGTCTCCAGCGATCTCGGTCCAGTGACCGCGTCCTCCAACTTCGAAATCCGAGCAGCGATGAACAGTCTTCGTCAACAGAGTCGGACAAGCGTTTCCTGGGTTTTCCCACTGGCTTCCGGCCCTCCGTTTTTCCCTCGAATACCTTTTTAGATATTCGAGTTTCGTCCATCCTTTGTACATGGCCAGCCCATTGCAGCTTCCGCAGTCTGATGATAGTGGAAACCTCCGGTTCGTCAAATATATCATACAGCTCACTGTAGTATCTAGTTCGCCATCGGTCACCATCACGTTTCGCTCCAATTATTCGTCTCAGGACCCGTCTTTCGAAAACGTTCAACATATTTGCGGATGCTTGTGTAAGGGTCCATGTTTCGCATCCGTAGCAAAGCACAGGTCTTACTATTGATTTGTAGACTTGGAGTTTGGTCTTCCTGTGTACGCAGCTGGCCTTAAGAATAGCTAAGACTGAATAATACGTTTTATTTGTGAGCTGGATTCGTCTTTTTATTTCGTTCGTTTCATTTCCACTCTTTGTCAATTTTGTGCCTAAATATATGAATTCGTCCACATTTTTCAAATTATATTCGTCAATTGTAATGTTTTGTCTATTGGGGGTCTTTTTCCTTGTTTGTGTCATTATTTTCGTTTTTGTTTCATTGATTTTCAGGCCAACTTCTTTTGCTGCTTGATCGAGGCTTAGTAGAGTTTCTTTTGCGGATGTGAAAGAGCGTGATAATATGTTGATATCGTCCGCATAACCCACTATCTGGCTGGATTTATAAAGCAGCGTACCTCTTGTGTCAACGGGTAACTTTCTGATGACGTATTCTAAAGCTAGGTTAAAAAGCAGAGGGGCCAGCGCATCACCCTGTTTTAGTCCGACATTTGTGTCAAAGGCATCAGTTAGTTGGTTGTTGACTCTGACTTGTGATGTTGTTGATGTCATCGTCATTTTGGTCAGTCGGACTAGTTTTGCTGGGATGCCAAAATGCAGCATTATTTTGTACAGTACGTTTCGATTAATACTGTCGTATGCTTGTTTAAAGTCCACAAAAACCTGGTGAACGTCGATGTTGAATTCCCAGCATTTTTCAAGCACTTGCTTGACCGTAAAAAGTTGATCAGTCGTTGATCGACCAGCTCTAAAACCGCCTTGGTACTCCCCAATCACATTGTCAGCGTAAATTTTAATCTTATTTTCTAATATTTTTGTCAGTATCTTATATGACGTGCAAAGTAGTGAGATATCTCTGTAGTTTTCGCACTGCAGTTTGTCTCCCTTTTTGTGGATAGGGCAAATAATGCATTGGCACCACTCCTCCGGTATTTGCTCCTGATTCCAGATGTATTGAATCACTTTATGGATGGCATTTCGGGTGCAGCTTCCGCCATATTTAATTAATTCCGCTGGAATTTCGTCGATGCTCGGCGCTTTATTGCTTTTCTGGCTTCTGATGGCAAATTCGACTTCTTCCAACGTTGGAGGATCCAGTGGGTATTCGTCAGAGGTTTGGAGACCTATCAGCTCCGATGTTCGGGAGCCATGTGTGGGATTAAGGAGTTCTTTAAAGTATGACGCCCATCTTTACTTAATCTGACTATCCTCGGCGATGATAGTGCCATTTCTGTCTTTACAGAGGGTTGTCTTAGGCTGATATCCACGTCTTAGGCTTTTCACTACTTTGTACGCTTGTCTTGTTTTATTGCTCGCAAGATTGTCATCGATATTTCTCAATTGGTCGTCATAATATTTTCTTTTCTTACATCTAATGACCTTATTTGCTACTCGTCGGAGATTTTCGTATTTTTCTCTCTTCGTTCTGGTATTCCTTTCGAGAAACTGTCTGTACGCCTGATTTGTCTTATCTAACGCATCCTGGCATTCGTCGTCGAACCAGTCATTTCTTTTGCGCCGAGCTTCATACCCAACAACTTGTTCCGCAACGGTCTTTATGGTTGCCTTTATATGCATCCAAACTTGTTTCACAGGCTTCGGTATGTCATCCTGCAGAATCAGAGTGAGCATTATGGCGAAATATAATTCCAAAATGCTTTATGGGATGGGTTTTTTCTAGTGGCTATTTTCTAGTTTTTTTTTTTTTGGAAAATTTATTTGTGGGTTTTTTTTTGGTTTCAAATTATGTCCATAACTCGATGAAAGACTGTATTAAATAAATTCCCTTCGGCAATAAGACGTTATATATGAAATATATAGGGTGTAGGGTGTATCAACAAGATGTGTAGGATTTCTTCGCAAGACCTAATCAGCGAACGTACGGTGCTGCTGGTGGTCCGCCGGCTACAGTTCTTGAGTCAATTGATCCTTGTACGCATGCAGAGCTAAATCTTTCGTCAAGATTTGTTACAGTGTGGACGTGCAGAGGTCGAGTACTTGAGCACGGTGACGAATGGAGGTGTTTGGGTCGTTTTCAATACTTGCCTTCACTGCGGCAATATTTTCGGTCGAACGTGCGGGGTGAAGTAGTTTCAGTGTCTTCACATGTTGGACTGAGCCTGGAATTTTTTGTGTAGGTTACGCACACCCGTCTCTGAAAACACATGACTACGATCAAAATTTGCTCGAATTTCGCGCATCGTAACTACGATTGAACGCGAATTAAACGACTGTGTAGCATTCCATGGTAAATTTCCCGCGTTTATAGATGACAAATGTCAACATTTGACAACTGTCAAACGTGGACGTTTCAAATAATAGGCCTTTCCAACTCTACATCACTTGCTGAAATACTCCATAGTTTATCCAAAACTTAAACGCGCAAAAAATTAAGTCTAGTACGGGGCCAAATAATATTAACTTAATTTATATAAATAAAAAAATTGTAACAAAAATTAACGAGTAGGTACAACCGTATCAAATCGATCGGTTTCAGCTTTGAAGTCGCCTTTTTCTTATCTTGACCCTGATACAATATTTTTTTCACCTCGACATCTCTCACTTAGGCTTCGCACCTCAACAACATATCATGGTCCAGTTGATTCACTTTCACTAACCAACAACTGTGATGAGAAATATCAAGTGTTGCGTGAATTTACAATAAGCCACACCATCATAACGTATATAAATCACAGCATTTTATTATTATACTTTGAAATTTACAAGTGATGTTTTCTTGGTTGAAAATGTTGATTATTAAGCAAATCTAAAACATGTTGTAATGACGACTAATGTAATTTTTTCCGGATATTTTAAGAGGTCTCGGAATCGTTTCCTGTCGACTACGGCAATAACGATAGCGCAGCGACTTAAGTAATGCTGGAACTAAGTAGCCCGAAAATTAAAGGAAGCAATTCAATTGAAAAAGTCGGCAATAAAACAGGTGACAAGCTCAACGAAAATATTACGTGACAAAAGAAGCCGGTTCTATCGAAAATTAACCGGCGCGGCATTTTGAATAATTTCCGACAATAGTGACGTAATAAAATTCAGGTTTGTTAATGGGCAGAACAATCGAATTGACAGGGTGTGTAGTAGTCATCAGCCTACGTTGGTGCAGGAAAACCAAAATTGAAATGAAGGCCTCTCTGCAGTCATGGTTTAGGTGGTTTTTTTTTCTTCTTCGTGGATTTGTCTTTTTCTGAAAACACCTCCAACTTACAATAAAAACTGTTAATTATATCTCCTACCTAGTGTAAACTACCTGAGCTACACCGATTCAATTATGGAGTTGTACTCAGTTTTTGCCTTCAAGGTTTTTGCAAGAAAATTCAATAGGATTCATGATTGAAGAATAGAACTGTTTCGTTTAGTTTTTGGATTTTTTTTTTTTAAATTATAAGATTTACCATATTGATCTTAAACACGTATGGGCACTTGGTATGGGAGAACAAAAAAAAAACTAGGAAATAAAGTCCATGGCAATTTTTATTATATTTTAAAATGGATTCTTAAGAAAAAAGTCATTGACACTAAGGAATGATAGAGAATTCATTAAGCTTGAATACGACCTTGCATATATTTAAGAAATTGAATAGAGATGGTCAGCTTAGTTGGACTTTCAAATTAGCTAATGGAACATGACTTGTTTACATCTTTTTACGCAAATATATACTTTCACAATAGCATTACGTCCCAATCCGGGTCTTGGCCTCCTGACCTTCAGGTTCCTTAACATTTTCATTTTTTATTGCGGAAGGGTTATTAGCCATTTGCACATCATTTTTCGTAAATTGAGGTAACCAAGGTATACCCATGCGGGTTATACGTCAATCGGGATTTGCACTCACGACCTTGGCATTGTAGATTAACACACTGCCTATTATAGAACAAGAGCCCTAGAGCAAAAAATAACAACGGAAAGCGGCAAAGATATGAAGTGCATATAATACTAGAACGCAGTGTATCTAAGACGAAGGACGAAAAATTAATTTCCAAAACCAGTGCCAAACGGGTCCTGTGTAGTGCAACAAACAAATTATTCGACGATATCGACACAAACTTGGTGTCATTGAAAAGCTCTTGAGGATATCATTGTATACACTTTGTATCCATATTTCGCTTTCGGTTGTTATTCCTTGTTGTAGGGCTTTTGGACTATTAGGCAGCACCCTAGCTTAAATGATCAAATGTGCTTAAAACTAATTAACTCCATTACATAAAGCAAATTTCAAAATTATTCTTCCTAACGTACATATATGATAATAAATTTTGGAATTTTCTTTGAAAAAGGCTTTTTGATTATATACATAAATATGCTCTTAAGGTGTATTCGGTTTATTCCGCGTAGATAAGTTGTATCGCTATGCACCCTAAAGGCTCCCTCCCTTACTCCGTATTAACTAACCTAATGTGTGGTCCTTGTCGAGCTTTAAAAATTCGAATCTATGGAAGTTACAGGAATAAAACTCATTAATTAAAAATTGTCTATCATTGTTTTTGATATAGGAAGATTTTTAATTAACGTGTTTTACTTTTCTTATCTGTAGCTTCTATCGGTTCCAATTTTAAATTCCATAGGTTCAAACCCTAGCGAGGGGCGAAATTACGGGGGATGGCTTAGGGGGCTCGAGCACCCCCAGACAAGTTACCATGATTTTTTTTAATATTTATATATGATGGATATTATGGAAAAATGTGAATTGCATTAATTGACTTGGATTCTTATAAGGTTAATCATCCACTGGCAATTTTTTGAGTAAAGCAGGTTCGAAAATGTAAGAATGAAAACCTCGTGGATAGCTGACTGGGTCAAAATGCATGCGTTTCCGAATTTCAATAATAAGCACACAATAAATATATATTCGTAAATCCCTATTTTTGAAATATGGCTAAATTTGTGGAAGCTTTTGAAATAAACCTAACCATTTTAGATAATTTCATAGTGCACTTTATTTGAATTCTCAACTTACAATATACATACACTCCGCAGAAAAAATCTGCGTACACACTCAACACATCCAACACATCTATAAAAAACATCGTTTTAAGTAATTTATTTCATAATAATTTTTTTCTTTTTTTTCATGGCTTTATTACAAACATAAAACAAAACAAAAATGATGATTATTGTACTCCATGAAAATATTAAAATTAGAAAACGAAAACAAATCCTGAATTGCAACAATAAAAAGTCTGCGTACAAATATTTCTTTTCAAAATAAAACAATTGTTTTTCCTCGTTAATAGCTTGTGGGATTTCCTCGTCTCTTTATTACTTCCCGCAACCGTTTTTGCATGGAATCTACCAGCTTCTTAGTGAATTCTGGGGTTATTGAATTCCACTCCTGGATCAGGACTTCCTTGAGATTACCTTCGACGTTATTGTGTGCGCTCGAATCCTTTGTTCCAAGTGATGCCACAAATGCTCTATTGGATTAAGGTCAGGAGATTGGGGCGGTGTACGAATCTGATTTTGGGCATTATACAGCAACCACAGTCTTACTATCTCCGCAGTGTGCTTAGGGTCGTTGTCTTGTTGGAAGTAAAAGTTGTCGCTTAAGCCCAAATGTTCTGCACTTTTCTTCAAATTGCGCTTGAGAATATTAAGGTAGTCTAATTTACTCATAATACTTTCAATAAACTCCATTTTTTCAACTCCTCCACTAGTCATACACCCCCATATCATAACACCGCCACCATCGTGCTTTACTGTTGGACAGAGATTTTTACGTCGAAGGCCGCGTCAGTTTTTCTCTATACAATCTTCCGACCTTTGAAAAAATACAAAATTTACTTTCATCCGAGAAAATAACTTGTTTCCAAAATTCTTTTGACATATTTATGTGTTCCTTAGCAAACGCCAGCCGCTTGAGTCTGTTCTGTTGTTATAAATGGCTTTCTACGGGGAACGCGTCCGTGATACCCATATTTCCTAAGAATTTTACGAACACCATCATCAGAAATAGACTTGCGGTACTTTGCTTTGATGTCCTTTGCCATATCAGCTGCAGTTAATCTAGGATTAGCCTTCATCGTTCGGAGCAAACTCCGAGTTTGCTGAGGGCTCAACTTTGGAGAACGGCCAGATCTGGGTTTTGAAACCAAAACTCCTGTGTTTTTAAAGTTGTTTACGACTCGTTGGACAGATGAATGACTTCTGCTGACTATTCCACCTATTTCACAATGACGTACCTTTCTTCCACGAATCCACGATAATTTTCCTTTCCCCAAATTCAATTTCCTTTCCTTTATTAGACATATCTTACTTAACGTTTTTTAGCAATTATTTTTAACGCAAACCTTAGATAAAAACACGTTTATCAACTTTCCTACAAAAACTTTATTGTTATTAATGATTTAACTGCAACTCAGAGACTTTGACTTCCCTTTATACGCTTTGAACGCAGACTTTTTATTCCTGGAATATCAGACTATTTTTCGTTTCCGAATTTTACCGTTGTTTTAGAGTACAGTAATTCTCATTTTTGTTTTGTTTTATGTTCATAATGAAGTAATGAAAAATAGGAAAAAAAATATTTCGGAAAAAAATGTTAGAAACGATGTTTTTTATAGATATGTCGGATGTGTTGGGTATGTATGCAAACTTTTTCTGCCGAGTGTATGCATACCTCAGTAGCGGCTCATCAGATGAAGCGCGTGAGGCGGCGTCTTATAAAAGGGAAAGAACTGAGGCACAAAGCTCATAGCCTCTCAGCCAACTTCCACAACTTAAATTCGTGTTTGAACAGCATGGCCATGCTCTATTTTGAAATATGCTTAGTTAGTAAGAAACTAACGAAGAGTTAATTTTTTAATTTATTTTACCATAGAAGCTAGGGGTTTAAATGATAAAAAGCTTTGCTAGTATACAAATTTTTTTTACAAAATTGAATGTATACGTCAATGCTAAATATTAAAAATTAAATATAAATAGCGTCCAAAATACTTAAATGACGACACTGTAGGTTGAATATAGGGAAATTTTTCAAATCATGTTTTTAGTGTAATTCATGGAGGCGAACAATCAATTTGATTAATGAGTGACTGTGTCGTGAATAAATTATTTACCAAGTGTTTAATCAAGTTTTAAGTGATTTGAAAACTATTAAAAATCAGGTGAATATTTTGAAAAGTAATGAAACCTGTTCATGATGTTACTGTTTCAATTCTGGAAACGCCTTTTCCAATTAGAAATCAGATTGAAAAGCGTCAAATTTTAGAGACTTGTCCTACGCCGGCTATGAATATTAGATCTGTTGATAAGAAGATGCAAGATCGACTATATTTACGATGTTTACAACTATTGTGGTATCAATCCTGCAAGTAGCCTCGCGACAATACGTATAAGGAATCCTATATTTTTAGCTTGCTTATTATTAGGCAATTCAAAAAGCAGCTGGTCAAATGAAGGCGGTTATAGAGATTTGAAAAACTTCTGTCGAAGCTCAAAATTGCAAGAGGACAAGGATCCCATCCAAATTTCTATTGAGCAAAATACCGCAACGATTATGGACGCATTGAAGGAAAACGCTGCTGCAAATAAAATAGTTTTTAACGAAAGTGTTCGAAAAAACCGCTTACTCTTAACGCACTTAATTGATGTTATTATTATTATTTACGTTAGGGGACTAAGTGAGTGCACTGCGGTCTTTCCAACCTATTGTACGATAATTGCCCCTTTACCCTACCATATCCCAATAGCTTTAGCTAATTTGAGTATAAGTGAGGGAGCCATGTTGGCTAGTTCCTCGGTGGAAAGGATGCACTTCCCAAGAATCTTGAGCCTGCTCCTTGCCATTGCTTCACAGTGGCATAGGATATGTATTGTCGTTTCTGAGTCTTCGAGACAGAGACGACATATGTCGGTTTCAGCTAAGCCCATTTTCTTGAGGTGATGGTTTACTCCACTGTGCCCCGTAATTAGCCCGATTATAGTATTGATATCCCTTTTGCTGAATCTTAGGATATCCTCCACTTTGTTTTTATGTGGTAGGATTAATTTTTTTGAGGTTGATAAGCCAGGAAGTCTATTCCAGTGGATTATATGTTCTTCTTGAACCCACTTCTTAATTGAGGAGTTAAGAAACCCTTTTGGTTTTCCGCAGAAAGGTTCTGGGCCAATTAAGTTTTCTTCCGCGCCTTTTTTTGCTAAGCGATCGGCCTCCTCATTTCCCTCAATTCCCAAGTGTCCTGGCACCCATATTAAGGTTACATCATTCCTTTTCCCCAGGATGATTAGGTCTTGAAGGCAGTCCCAAACTAGCTTCGATCCATGTTTGTTGGATGATAAGGCTTTTAGAACTGCCTGACTATCCGATAGGATATAAATTGGTTTGTTGCGATGAGCTCTCCTTATGTTCTCTTGGATGCATAGCTCGATTGCCGTTAGTTCAGCCTGGAAGATTGTGGCTTCTTTGCCGAGTGATTTTGAAACCGAGAAGTTAGGTCCCTTGACTCCAGCTCCCGTCCCCTCGGAGGTGCCCGAACCGTCTGTATACCAGATGGTTGAACCCTCTGTCATTTCAGGTGACGCGGATTGCCAGTCCGTGCGTTCACCAATAATAACCTTGAAGGGGGTTTCAAAGTTATATTTTGTCGACATATCGTCCAACAAAGTGGAGGCTAGAGCCTCTCATCTTGGGTTACTTAGGATTTTGAGGTGGCCTCTAAAATCCCCTGGTTTATAGTTGTTTTCCCTTTGTAAGCGTAACACCCCAATTGATGTTACTATGTTGTTAGTTAAACAGGAATTAGCTTTTCGTGGGCATAACGAAACTAAAGTTTTTGTAAATCGTGGTAATTTTAAACAAGTTTTCCAATGAGAGATTTTTTCTTGCACCGATTTGCCTTTTCAAATTTTGCTGAAAAAAGCTTTGGACATTAAATATTGTGTTGCACAAATTGAAACTGCTGCCATCCGTATTAACGAATTAAGAAATAAAAATACATTTTCTCCAAACACTAATAAATCAATCAATCAAATTTCTGTTAAGACGTCCCACAGGGCCAAAGGATAGGAACAGTTCTCTTCCACAAGGCGCGATCCTGAGCATCGGCTGTAATATATGGACGGCCTTGGAGAAAAAGGTATCAAGTCACATATAACTTATTTGGGACTTGTTCCCTTTTTCCCCTGGGTCGTCAAAATCTTCTTCTTCTTCAATGGCGCTATAGCCCAAATCGGGCCTAGGCCTCCTGACCTTCAGGTTCCTTAATATTTTCATTATTTATTGCGGAAGGGTTATTAGCTTTTCGCACAACCCTCTATTTACGAATTTTTCATTTTCGTAGATTGAAGTAACCAAGATATATCCATACAAGCAGTGTGCTTGAATTATGCGTCGACCAGGATTGGAACTCACGTCCTTCGCATTGTAGACCAACACGCTACCCATTAGACTACACCCCAGGCCATCCATATAGTATTCTCAAATTTTAGATTTGGATCGATTTCGATTTTTTATTAATTGTTTTGAAATAAACGTTATAAAAGTTTATGAAGAGGCAAAATTCTGATGTTTAACAATGTCATTTACAATAACTGAACCGAATCAGTTGCAATTTTGATTTGAATCGATGCAATTTACCGGAACGAGTGATACCAGTAGCGTTTTATCTATTCACTACTTATACCTAGTCCTGCCATAAGTTCTGTCACATAATTTCTCACATTGGCAACAACTTTATTTTATGAGTGACATTTCAATATCGGCCAGTTTTATAAACGTCATAATGTTGTTGACAGTTGATGGTCATTTAAAGTGTGTTCGTTAACGTGTGAAGATGGAATGGGGTGTAATAGAAAACCGAACTGCAGTGATTGCACTACATAAGTGTGGAAAATCCGCGAGTGAAATTTTCAAGTTGTTGTGCCCGTTAAAAATAACGCAAAGATTTGTGTATCGTGCGATCCAGAGATATAACGCGATCCAGACTATTGAAGATCGACCTCGTTCTGGACGTCCGCGTGATGTACGTTCTTCTGCTGCCATCAAAGCGGTCGAGAGTCGAATTCGTCGAAATCCGCTTCGTAAACAACGAATCATGGCTCGAGAGATGAACATCTCCACCCGAAGTATGTCTCGCATCATAAAATCTGACCTCGGGATGAGTGCCTTTCGACGATCAACGGGACATTTGCTGACTGAGCAGTTGAAGCAAATTAGGAGCACCAGATCGAAAGAGCTCCTTCGGCGGTACGGCAACAACAAACATCGAGAAATTTTATTTACCGATGAAAAAATTTTTACGGTGGAGGAACATTTCAACAATCGACATTGGGTTTTCCAGCAAGATTCTGCGCCAGCCCACAAAGCTCGAACCACACAAGCGTGGTTGGAAACCAATATTCCACAGTTTATAAGGGCGACGGAATGGCCTTCTGGGAGCCCAGATTTGAATCCCCTGGACTACAAACTGTGGGCGGAGTTAGAGTCCATGGTGTGCACGAGACTAGTGTTGGGTAGGACAAGAATTTTTGTCCCATTTTTGTATGAGGGGCTCATTTGAAATTTGAGGTGGTACAATGTCCCACCTCAAATGTCCCATTCAAAAGCTCCATGTCCCATTCATACATACAATGTCCGTCCCATTCATACAATTTGCCTTTTTGAGGAGCAATGGTAGCAAATGAGCGAAAAATGACGTATATTGCGTTTTTATGTGTGCGCGTAGAGTATTTTAACCCTACTAACACCGTTTCTTATTGAGATGCGGTAGTAAAATGACGTATTATTAGGTGTGGCATTTGTGGGTTGTGTTTATAATATACATTCTTTTTTATTTTATTTATTCTTATTTAATTTTAAAAATTAAAATACAAAATCTCTCAATCTCTCTCAAAAAAATATATTCTTATTTATTTTAGTTATTCTTATTTACACTTATTCGGTTTCACTAGGGTTAAAACATATACTAGCCATGTAAGTCAATCCAACAACAAGTTGTAGTCACAATAAAAATGACAGTTCCGTTCGCCAGCTTTTGTATGTAGCGGACACGGCGGGCTTCGTAAGAATCGCGTTTATTCTTAAATGCAGTGTTAAAAATAGTTCAGTTTTCCAAAATACTTTATTAATAGTGCTCAGCATGTAATTACTATACGTTGATATCAGTGCAATAGATTTTTAATCGAAAAAAGTGCGATGAAAGTTAAATCTCGGTTTCTCCCATCGAAGAGAATCTGTCATTCATGTGCAGAGTTCTCCGGTTCGTAATATTTCCGTGCTGAGAGCTTTACTTTCAGCCATACAAATGCATGGGACAAAACCCGGTGAAGTGAGTGTGATTTGAGTGTTACAAATGTATTGGTACAGCAGCCATACAAATGCATGTTTTTAATTCAGATGCGACAAAAGCTCTGAAGTGGGACAAAAACTTTGAAGTGGGACAACAATATTTTTTGTAGTGATGGGACATTTTGACGTGCATGAATGGGACATTTGTACCACTTCTTGTATGAGTAACCCAACACTACACGAGACGACACCCAAATATCGAGAGCCTTAAGCGATCTTTGACAGAAGCAGTAGCTAATTTTCCGCTAGAAACAGTGCGTACTACTATCGATGACTGGCCCAACAGATTAAAGAGCTGTGTTAAGGCTAAAGGCGGCCACTTTGAATAATTTGTTGCTTATTTTACTTCCATTAGTATGCCAAAATAAAATATATTTTCCTTTGTCAAAAACTCTTTTTCATTTATACAAAAATTGCCCATATACGTGTGACAGAACTTATGGCACGACTAGGTATACTTCGACGAGAAGATTACTCTTTAATTTAAGGGAACAAGATCTCGGTTACAGGTTTAGGATTAAAAAAAAATTTTTTGAAGAAGTTGAGCTCCTCCAGAAAGAAATCTAAATTACTCCACTGCCCTAGCCAGTTAACTTTCATGAAAAAACTGAATCCACCCTTTAAAATTAAACAAACCTAAACACCGGAAAATCAAACCTAATTAATTTCACTTTTCCCATATTTTGCCTACACACAGAAACGCAACAAAATATACTTTTAGTTTTCAATAAAGAAAAAAAAACATCCGACACTTATACAACTCGTTCCATCGAAAGACAGATAAGGTTTATGTATTCACAGGTCAAAGATGACTTCCATACTCGTTTTCCATTCTCGTCTGATTTCATTTTCATTTAATTTTCATGTTTTCATAAATGTATGAATATCAAAAACATAAAATAGAAATCAACAAAACATGATTTTTTATGGTCTTGCAGCGCCCCATAAATGTGTAATCCATGTGTCATGGATTTATTTTTAAAGTTTTAAAGGTTATTTAATATTTTACAATAACAATAAAAAAAAAGTACTTTTGTCCAATTTTAAATAATTAATTATAGATTTCAATTAATCAATAAAATTACGAAAGTTGATAAATCCTGATAGAAACGAAATTGTTTTATTATGAAATTTATTTCAGTAATTTTATTGTGAATAACCGGAAAATCACATTCACCGACTCTTAATGGATTAAAATTCAGAGTCAAAATTATATTTCTATGAAACATAGCAATATGTGCTTATGAAACGCAATTTCTAACATAAAACAACAATAAATATGGATAAATTTTCAAATTAGATCTGCAAAATATTTACCAGCTGTCAGTATTATTACAATTGAAAACGTAGAAATGAAATGACTGTTTCGTTGCAAACTTTTTAACATAAGCAAATAATTACCACTAAAATTGCATAACAAATTTTCATTTGAAAATAATTGCCTAGTGTTTATTTTCAACTTATACTTTGTCACATTAAATTGTTTTACCAATATATCGGAAGTTATGTATTTGCGTTAAATTTTGAAAGAAGGTGAAAAATGGCATTGTAATTTGTTTACCAATTCATTGTTTTTTTTAAACAATGAATAAAAAACGTAACTAATAAATGGCCTAATTTGTTCAGTACTGAGATGAATAAAGGTCTTCAACTAATCGCTTCCAACTCAGTACCGAGAGAAAACGAATAGTTATAGTTTTCTGCGTACTTCCATTCTAAATATTTATATGAAAATGTAAACGGAATTTCTAAATTGTAAGCTGTAATCTGCAAGACACATTTTCTATGGTCTACCCGTGTCTTTTTTCGTTCTTTAAAGTTGAAATAAATATTTATGTTGAACTGTAATACCAAAAATTTTCTTCACCTTCAACAGAAAATAAATCGCAATCGTATTTTGTAAATTTCCGCATAGAAAACGGAAATTATAATAATAAATAATTGATTCGTTCGTCTGTAATTCAAATTCCCAAACATTATTACGGCAAACACATGACTTAAAAAGTTACTTGTAATTTCTTTGAGCATTTTTCTAAAACCGTGTTTAAAATGATGTAAGTCACAATCATACCGAAAATTTTTTTTAAAAAAAAAAAGTTGTATACCACATGTGAATTTTAAAATGCTTATAAATAAAACCGAAAATGTTCAATGAATATAAACATTACTATGCATAGCTTTAGCAACAATTAACATAAACCGCCGAAAGCGATAATTACCTTTTGATAGTTTTTTTTTTTCTTCTCTCAACTCCATGTACGATGAAAAGAAGATATACGGAACTTCTTTTTCGGTTTAACACCATCTCGATGCGAATTATAGATAGAAAATTCTCTTGAATGAGGTAAAAATACACATATTACGAATAAAAAAAAATTTCTCCAATTTAAACGAGCTCTATACGCTTTCGCTTTTATGTACATTTTTTTTAATAGTGTTTCTATAGCGTATTTTAGTCACGTTGCGTTAGCATTACATTTCCCGTAAAGTACTAAAAGGTTGCTCGGTTATAGTGTTTAAGAATTTTGTTAGTTTGTTGGAAAATAGATTTTTCACGAGAAACATTGATAGCGCCATTACTATTGCTCTTTGCTAGTTTTTCTCGGAATAGGAGAATAAAACCGCTGTCGAAATTTTTATTGTATTACAGAGGAAACGCTGCATTTAAATGTAACATGTAGAGCTCACTAGTTCAAGAACTCAGATCGTTCAGATCTTATTTCGCGATGTTAAAGTAATTGATGACTTCCAAAGCGATGATCATACTATGAGTGTAGAGCTAGTTAATAGCTCATTATTTATTTTGGGACTGTTGCATAAATCTGTTAGCACGATAGTATGTTTAAAACACACAATACTCAAATTAAGTGGAAAATAAATAAATTTTCTTAATGTAGTACGGTTGATTCATTGGTAGTAGGATGTTTTAGAAATAAGTATTTTTGTAAATTTATGAAATCACATTTATACACAAGTGCTTTGAATAAAAGTAAACTGATAGCAGCTACTTGGTATGAACTCAACGTCCTTAGACACCTCAATCTACGAAAATGAAAAATTCAGAGGGTTGTGCTAAGGTGTTGTAGTGAACCTATTATAAATTTTTATCGCGAATTGTACTTCTTAAACTTCGCTGTTTTTCTATCTTGGAATACGCGCTAAGATATCATTCAAAATTAAAAGTTTAGTACTGTAATACAAAAAAAACATAGCATGTCATGAGTTTTTAAAAATGTAAATGAAAATAACAATTGAGATGAAATTATTATTATAATATAGAGAGTCGACTTGTGAACGTCATAAATAGAGAAAGTTAATGTATTTTAATTTTCCCCTTGTGCTGATCCTTCAACAGTGGTGACCCCGAACTTTAAATATTTCTCCATTTTTCATTTTTTTTTAAAAGAAAAAAAAAGTGTTTTTTATTCGTTTGGAGGCAGACAAGGGATACCAAGTAGAATACAATATTCGCAGCCGCTGATGACTTTGCCGAGCTATCAAAGGAAAGCAGCAAAGATAAGCGACATGGTACATCGAAAGAAATTTTCAACACAGATAAGTCGTCAGAGGAACTAATGAAATTGGAAGATAAGCGATGACAGAAAGAAAGAAAGAAATTTCAAGAACAAGAATAAATTTAAGTCATTTGAAAAAAAAAGGTCAGTAAAAATGAAGTGAAGTCATATCGAACGGAACCATCCATCCCGTTTTTTAAAAAAAAAAACCGAAAATTCGTAACAGGAACGCATCGTGGACATTTTTTTTTATTTATTCCAACATACATTTTTTTTTTGTTCTTAGATATAAAATAGTTATTCCAATTTGTACCTAACGTGTGATTGTAAGGTTATTGTGCGCATATTCCATGCATATTTTTTTTTTCTTCTTTTCTTTTTTCAATTTAATTTTCAAATTCTTATTGTTTGACGTTCGATATATTGTAGTTTCGCTCCATACATTATCCCAAAATATAAATTATAATATGGTTGGTGACAAAGAAAAAACCAACGATACAGAAGTAAGTGCTTCTCCTAATCAAACAATTACTTCTGATAACAGTAAATATAATGCTTCTACTAATAATAGCGAAAATTTAACTAGAGAATAAGTCCAATGAACGTACGGTTGCCGAATAGCGTCACTACTTGGTTTATCCAAATTGAGTCGCAATTTGCCATAAGCAGAGTTAGCACCGACGCATCGAAGTATAATTACGTCGTTTCATCCTCGCCGCAGGTGGTTGGATGGGTATAGACAGGGTAGGCATCTGATCGGCGTCATTAGGCGACGCCCAGTGTTGTAACTGTCATATACACATCAATTGTGCTCATCATACCTCCTCGTGGTAGCCACCGGATCCTGGTCTTGTCCATCCGGACTTGACTTGCTGAACTGATGGGCGCGAGTGCTAATGAAACAGAAAAATTCTAGCACTATAATAATATGGCCCTCCAAGTTGGGGGTTGGGCGATGTGTTAACAACTCATCCTCGGAAAAAACACACCCGTTTCGAAACCTGAAGCAAAGCCTCGGACTGGATTGATTCAACGGCAACGACCACGCAAACGAAAAATGGACTATTCCCTCGGATCTTGGAACGTGCGATCCCTGTACAGAGCAGGAGCAGTGAGAGAGCTTCTGGAGCAGGCAGTCAAATACAATATAAACATAATTGCACTCCAAGAAACTAAATTGTTAGGTAACGAGATTAATGACTTAAGATCGCACACAATTTTCAAAAGTGGGAAATCATCGGGAAGCCGGGAATTTGGAGTTGCGTTTATCGTCGACAAGAAGTTTAAACACCAAGTTACCAACTTCAAATCCGTCAATGAACGATTGTGTGCAATCCTCATCAAAACAAGTTTTTTTAATGTTTGGCTTATTAATGTCCACGCCCCAACGGAAGACAAAGACGACGAAGTTAAAGACGATTTCTACAGCACCTTAGAATCAACATTCGACTCCCTTCCGTCGAATGATATTAAAATAGTATTAGGTGACTTTAACGCGAAAGTGGGCAAAGAAGAAGCATACATAGGGACAATTGGAAGGCACAGTCTCCATGATATTAGTAACGACAACGGCCAGAGGCTGACTGATTTCGCCAGCAGCAAAAACCTTATTGTAAGCTCGACATGCTTCCCGCATCGTGACATTCATAAGAGAACGTGGGCTTCACCCGACGGAAGAACATTCAACCAAATAGACCATGTTCTAATAGAGAAAAGGACGGCCTCCTGCATTCTCGACGTGCGTACATGTCGAGGGGCTAATTGCGACACAGACCACTATTTGGTAAAAACCAAGTTTCGATGTCGAATCGCAAACCGAGGACACTCAAAAATACAACCGGTTCCTAAATTCGACATAGGGAAACTCAAAAACGAGAAAATAGTTGCGAAATATACGTCAGCCTTGGAGAGGCACTTCGCGACAATGCTTAATACCACTGTCAGCATGCCAATAGAAGAAATGTGGCAAAAAATCAAAGATGGCATTACATCTGTCGCAGAGGAGGTGATAGGACAACAACCCCGGCGCAAAAGAAATGATTGGTTCGACAACGAATGCCAAGATGCCTTAGAACGAAAAAATGAAGTTTACAAAATATTAACGGAACGGCCGACACGAGCCAAACAGGACAAGTACAAGGATCTTAGACGATTTGCAAACAAAATATGCAGACAAAAAAAACGGAAGTACAATAATGACGAAATTAAAAACATGGACGAAGAAGTAAAAACAGCCCTAAGGAACCACCCAAACAACAAAGCGCCGGGCACTGATCAAATTCCAGCTGAACTTCTGAAAGCCGGCGACACCTGCATAGCGCATCTCCTACATAGATTAGTCGCGGACATATGAACGCAGGAAATACTTCCTGAAGATTGGCGCAAGAGCATCATATGTCCAATTTATAAAAAAGGTGACAAACTCTGCTGCGAAAACTACCGAGGAATATCTCTGTTGTGTACGTCTTATAAGATTTTGACGAAAATTCTAGAAAAGAGAATTAAGCCCTATGCTGATAAAGTAATTGGTGAATACCAAGGCGGATTTAGAGCTGGACGCTCAACCACGGACCAGATATTCTCAGTTAAACAGGTGCTGGAAAAGTGCTGGGAATATAATATTGATGTGCACCAGATATTTGTTGACTTCAAACAAGAATAGGACAGTATCGACAGGCGCGTACTGTATAAAATCAAAAAAAGACGCCAATCAGACAAAACATTACGGTAGGAGACTATAACCTAGAAAACGTAGACAACTTCATATATCTAGGGGCGAATCTATCGAAGGATGGAAGCGAACCCATCGAAATTAAAAGAAGGATAATGATGGCAAACAAGACTTATTATTCGGAACTTCCAATAATCAAAAACAAGAACGTGCACAGGAAAACAAAACTTAAGCTATACAAAACAATCATAAGACCTGTGCTATGCTATGGCAGCGAAACGTGGACATTAACTCAGGCGTCCGAAAAACTACTTAACGCCTTTGAAAGAAAGGTCCTCAGAAGAATCCTCGGACCTGTGAGGGAAGACTCGATCTGGAGAATACGATACAATAGAGAATTGTATGCCATCTTCGACAATCCAGAAGTGTCAACCCTCATAAAATTTAAAAAGTTACAATGGGCTGGTCATGTGGAGCGGATGGATGACGGAAGAATTCCCAAACGCACACTAAAAAGGAAAGTCAACGGACAAAGACCGGTCGGAAAACCACGAAAGCGCTGGGAGGATTCGATTGACGCAGCCAGCAAATCACTGCTAAGATTTTCAAACTGGAGGACGCGGTCACTGAACCGAGATGGATGGAGGCAAAGCATTCAGGAGGCCAAATTCCGATTTGGGCTGTAGCGCCATCGTAAGTAAGTAAGTAATCCTCGCCGCAGGATGTGGCTGAATCCCTGATCAACATATTGGAGAATCCTCCAGCGGATAATCGTTACAGCTACTTAAAAAAAGCTTTAATCGATCATAATTCGTTAAGCATCGAAACACGAATTAAAAAAACTCGTGTCTGATGAGGAAATCGGGGATAGAAAACCCTCCGAGTTCTACAGAAAGATGAGATCACTTGCAGGTACATCTGGAACTGTTGGAGAAGATCTTATTAAACAATTATGGTTAAGCAGATTACCACATTTAATAAACATTGCCCTTATTTCCCAGATGGACAAAGATATCCATAGCATACTGGGCACAGCAGATAAGATATGGGAGGCCATGCAAAATAGCCATAACGTGTCAGCTGTGGTCGAAGTGCAAAAAACAGAAGAATCAAAACTCTCTTTCATCACAAAATTCTCAATTCGAAATTTTGGAACAAGAGATCAAAGAATTGAAGAGAATGATTACCAAGCAACAGCATTTTAGCAGAAACTCACGGTCCACTTCTGAAGGAAGAAATCCTTCTGGCAATCGATCTAATTCTAGAAGAAGAGGATTCGACAGCCGACGACCATTATGCTGGTATCATTTCAGAACCTTGCAAATTCGATAAGGATTCAACCCCGTCCAGTTCCTTTTCAACAAACTAATTCCTCCCATCGTCATTGCGGCAGACGGTGGGATGCTTACAAAAAGCCGCCGTCTTTTCATCAAAGACAGACGAAATAAATTGAATTTTCTAATAGACACTGGCGCAGATCGCTCAGTATTACCACATAGAGATTTCTTTAAACATTCTCGTACAAACTCTGAATTTTGTCTTTCAGCCGCAAATGGCACAATAATAAATACTTTTGGTACCAAACTACTTGAAGTAGATTTTGGTTTGAATCACACTTTCTTACATGAATTTATCATAGCTTCAGTGAACAAGCCCATTATAGGCGCAGATTTTTTAGAAAAAAACTCATTAATCGTTGATATAAAAAATAAGCGCTTAATTGACAGCAAAACAACATTTTTCACGCATGCTAAATCTATTAACACAAATACACCTACTCCAGTCAACTACACAATAGATAACGTCTATGGAGATATATTACGCAAACACTCTTCGCTTACTGCAGCACCAAATTTTAAAAACTCAACTAAGCACAGCGTTGTGCACCATATCCTAACTAAAGGCCCATTGCCATTCTCCAAGCCACGTAGGTTGGATCCGACAAAATATGAGGCAGCCAAGCTAGAATTCAAGCTCATGACCGAATTGGGAATTTGTCGTCCTTCATCATCTTCGGTGTCTTCACCTCTTCATTTGGTAACGAAAAAAGACACTGGAGAATTTCGGCCATGCGGTGACTACTGTAGATTAAACGCTGTCACCACACCAGATCGTTATCCTATTCCTCATATACAGGACTTTACAATGAAGTTGGCTGGCTGCACTATATTCTCAAAATCGACTTAATCCGTGCGTATCATCAAATCCCAGTGGCAGCGGAAGGTGTGTACAAAACAGCTATCACAACTCCGTTCGGTCTCTTTGAGTTCCCAGTAATGAATTTTGGATTTCGAAATGCTGGACAAACATTTCAGCGTTTCATGAACGAAGTCCTAATCGATCTAGATTTTGTATTCGTCTATATAGACGATATATTAATAGCCAGCAAGGACGAATCAGCACACAAAATGCATTTAGATCTTGTTTTTGAAAGGCTAGCTAGATACGGCTTAAGCATAAAACTCAGTAAATGCATTTTCGGAGTTCCAACTCTTGACTTTCTGAGTCATACTATTTCTAAAGATGGCATAACTCCATCAAAGAATAGACCAGAAGCCATAGCTAATTATCCGGCTCCTGGATCTATTCAGCAAACGCAACGCTTCATAGGTATGGTAAACTATTATCACAGGTTCATACCACACTTAGCTGAGCTTCTAGCACCTACACATTTACATCTTACATCGATTCAAAATGAAAAGAAAACAAAGTCAAAGCTAACATTTTCGTGGCCCGAATGGTGCAATGATGCATTTCAAAAAATCAAACACTCTTTTAGTGATGCGGTACATCTAGTCTATCCTGACAATACAGCCACACTAAGCATAACAACAGATGCATCCGATAAAGCAGTAGGTGCTGTTCTTCAACAATATCACAACCAGCAATGGCAGCCGTTAGCCTTTTTCTCACGAAAGCTATCCTCAGCAGATATTAAATATTCTACGTTTGATCGTGAGGTCCTCGCAATATACCTAGCTATCAAGCACTTTAGGTATTTCGTTGAGGGAAAACTATTTGTGATATTTACAGACCACAAACCATTAACATACGCTATTAATTCAAAAACCGAGAGGAGTCCAAGGCAGACTCGACATTTAGAATATACAGCTCAATTTTCGACGGACATTCAGCATATTAAAGGTAAAGACAACATTGTAGCCGATTGCCTTTCAAGATGTCATCCCGAAATTTCTATGACAAACCAAAATTTCAACCATTCGTCTTTCGTAAAGCATCAACAATCTGACACAGAATTACAGACTCTTATATCCGGCAATAAACTCCCTAGAAATGACACTATTAAAAATCCCCTTTTACAATGATAAAGTCTGGTGTGAAACTGGAACAGGAGAAAATCGACCATATGTTCCACAACCTCTACGGCATGAAGTCTACAAGAAATTAAATTCACTTTCACATCCAGGAATTAGAGCTACAAGAAAACTCATTACTTCCCGTTATTTTTGGCCAAACATGGCTAAGGACATAAATAATTGGGTAAAATCGTGCATTTCCTGCCAGAAAGCAAAAGTGCATAGGCACACCAAATCTGCTCCAGACCGTTTCGCGATACCTGAGGGCAGATTCGAGCACATTCACCTAGACTTAGTCGGACCCCTTCCACCGTCAGATGGCTACTCATACATTTTAACGATTATCGATTCACACGTTGGCCAGAGGCTTACGCAATAAAAGACATGACAGCTGTAACTGTCGCAAAGACTTTCGTATGCCAGTATATTCCAAGATTTGGAGTTCCCACCACAATTACAACTGATCAAGGTTCATAATTTGAATCAAAGCTTTTCACCGAACTTCAAAGTCTCCTTGGAACGAATAGAATAAGAACAAATTCCTACCATCCCCAATCCAATGGAATGGTAGAGCGATTACATAGACAAATAAAAGCATCTTTAATGGCCAGGTGCAACACCATTCATTGGAGCGAAGAGTTAGCTTTTGTCATGTTAGGACTTCGAGTATCGGTTAAAGAAGATCTGAAATGCTCGCCAGCCGAAATGGTATATGGCGAAACACTCAAAATTCCTGGTGAATTTTTGTGCAATAGTACACTATCCAATGAATCAACATCTAATAATTTCATTGAGAGATTGAGAAACCATATGAGAACCATTAGACCCACCGAGCCACGTTGTTTAAAAGGTTCAAATCAATTTGTTCCGAAGTCTTTAGACAACTGCACCCACGTATTCGTCAGAATTGATAAAGTGAAACCTCCGCTCAATCCTCCATATGATGGACCATTTTCCGTTGTCAGGCGATTCAGAAAACATTTTGTAGTAGAGATGAAAGGACGACCCAAATCTATTTCAATTGATCGTTTGAAACCAGCTTTCGGTATACTAAGCAAAGAACGAAATAAAAACGAAGTTCCAAAAAGAGTCAGTTTTGACGACAATTTAAGTTCAAATATTTCTAAAAAAATATAAAAATTATAATATCAATTATCACCATATTATAATTTAATCGCTACGCTAGAGAGGGGGTACTGTAGTGAACCTATTATAAATTTTTATCGCGAATTGTACTTCTTAAGCTTCGCTGTTTTTCTATCTTGGAATACGCGCTAAGAGACCATTCAAAATTAAAAGTTTAGTACTGTAATACAAAAAAAACATAGCATGTCATGAGTTTTTAAAAATGTAAATGAAAATAACAATTGAGATGAAATTATTATTATAATATAGAGAGTCGACTTGTGAATTATGAGAAAGACTAGAGAAAGTTAATGTATTTTAATTTTCCCCTTGTGCTGATCCTTCAACAGTGTAACAAACCTTCTACAATAAATAATGAAAAATGTTAAAGAGCCTGAAGGTCAGTTGGCCAAGGCCCGATTTGGGCTGTAGTGCCATTGTAGAAGTAGTAGATATAGAAATTCAAAAAAATTATGATACATGAAAAAAATCAAAATAAAACTCTTTTTTATTTTTTCATTTAATATAATTACATATTAGCAAAACTTATAAAAATTGAACATATGTTCAGTACAAGCCCTAATCGTAACCTTGTTCTATTTTTATAGCAACAAAAAGTAAATAGACACATCTCCTGAAATATAGGTAAAAAATTTGTTTGGAAATGGTAATTTTTTGCAGTTTTTAAAAACTATTAGCGAATTTGTGGTCATATTTCATTTTCGAAACTAAATTTTTCAAATTTGTTCAATGCAAACTCTAGTAAATATATTACAGATTGAAACGAAAAACACAAGGTTTCATTATCTTATACCATTCATAGGGAATATTCGTTCGAAAAGAGGGTATTTTCGCTTATTGCGACACACGGTCCCTTAAAGAGAATTTCATAGCCTCAGAGCTTAAGTCAAAGTTCGTGTGACTGATCCGACCATTTTAGAGAAAATAATCGAAGGAAATACCTCGTGTGTCTTATTTGAACATGTATGGCCAGATAATTCAACAAAAAACTTAAAATTTGGAATTCAACCGTCAAATTTAAAATGGGAAAAAAAATCGGGAAGGTTATTTTTAAGACACCAATTATAATTTAGGGATTCACCCTTTACTACATTACATAATTATGTTGGTAAAAGAAAAGGATAAAATTTGGTATTGGTATGGGAATTTTGGAGGAGAGAGACGGAAATGGCAGTGAACAATATTTTTAAACGCCAGTATGACATCAAAGATGGAATTACATATGTTGCAGAGGAGGTGATAGGACAACAACCCTATCCAGCTTACAACGAGGAAAATATTTGCATGAACAGAAACTGAGGCAAAATATTTTGAGACTTTCTCTGGGCAGCAAGTTTCTGGTCTTTTGCTCGTTCCATCAGAGGAAGTTCTGCATCATCAATCCCATCTTTAATATACAGCAATGAGGTTATTAAAGGCAAACATCTTAGCGGCTCAGTTTGCTATCAACTCTTTTTACTACCAACGAACTCCCTCTAGCCTTCCAACGTATACTGCGCTAAATTCCTCCTTAGGACAAATTAACATTCGTCCACGTAACGTATATCGAGTTCTTAAGAATCTAGATGCTAACAAATCATCCGGTCCAGATGAAATCCCTGCCCATGTCATTAAAAATTGCTGAGCTTCTCTTGCTAAGCCTTTATGCAAACTTTACCGTCTCTCCTTATCGTCCTCCACTGTCCCATCTTCATAGAAGCTAATGATATTATTGACGACAAACAGTATGGATTCCGCAGGAGACCTTTCAACTACTTGGAACAAAAGCGTTCACCGGTTTGGTGAATCCTGTATTATCGCTCTCGATATTTCCAAGGCTTTTAACTGTGTATGGCACAGCGCCCTTTTAATCAAACTTAGAGTTATTGGTTTGGGCGACTACCTTATTTCCTGGATTGAAAATTTTTTAGCCAATCGTTCAATGCATGTGGTATTGGATGGTGTGGTTTCCTTCAGGGTTCTATTCTTTCTCCCGCCCTTTTTTTAATATTTATTACTGACTTGCTATCTTCAACTTTTAATCCTATACATAGCTTCGCTGATGACAGCACATTAGACTTCTCCTATCACGTCAACACTGCGGCCTTAGCTCGATGTACTAGCTTAGTAGAACAACGTAGGTACATATATGGTTCCATCATTCAATGACGACATAGTTGGGGCAATAAAAGCCCAGTGCTGTCTTATACCTTGATCCAATCACCTTCGGAAGCCAACCATTAACCAACTCTTCAAGTGTTAAGATGTTAGGTATCCAGATAACACAGAAAATTTATCTTGGAACGATCATATATTTAACATCGTCAAGGAAGTATTTAAATGTTTGGGTTACCTAGAACATTGTAAAAACTCCTTCACCACTTTTGGGTTACTGACAATTTATAAGGTCTATATCAGACCACGTCTTGAATTTAATTCCCAACAACGGGCGGGACCAAAATCTTCTGTCTCCTATCTGAATAGTATCCAGTCTCGGACCATATAGGAGATTTTAAAATGACTTAATCGCTCGATTTACTCGAGCACAGAAGAATTGTAAGCTCCCTAACTCTTTTGTATCGCTCCTATAATGGAGATTGTTCGGACGAAATCTGTAATCTCTTACCCCCATGTATGTTATGTCTCTCAACCCTATCTTTGGTCGCACTGTCAGATTTCGTGATTCGTTTTTAAACCGGACTGTTAGAATATGGAACTCGCTGCCCATCTCAGCATTCACGTATGACAACAACATTCACGATTTGCGGACAGAAAAAACGGAAGTACAATAATGATGAAATTAAAAAACATTGACGAAAATTTTAAATTACACAATACAAGAGCCGCATATTCCCTAGTTAAAAGAGGGATACCAACCGAAGACGATCCTCTGCAAGGATGCAAAAGATATAAAACTAACATGATCAATACTTTGAACAATTCCTCAATCCGAGCCCACCATCCGCACGAACAGCAGCAGCAGACATAATAGCAGTAACTGATGTAATAGCTGATGAGGGATCCTCTTTGAGTCTTTCCACTCTCGAAGAAGTAAAAACGGCCCTGAAGAACCACCCTAATAACAAAGCGCAGGGCACTGATCAAATTTCAGCTGAGCTCCTGAAAGCCGGCGACACCTGCATAGCGCATCTCCTACATAGATTAATCATGGACATATGGATGCAGGGAACACTTCCTGAAGATTGGCGCAAGAGCATCATATGTCCTATTTATAGAAAAGGTGACGAGCTCTGCTGCGAAAACTACCGAGGAATATCTTTGTTGTGTACGTCTTATAAGATCTTGAGAAAATTCGGGAAAAGTGAATTAAGCCCTATGCTGACAAACTGATTGGAATACCAAGGCGGACTTGGACGATTGACTACGAACCAGATATTCTTAGTTACACAGGTGCTGGAATATGCTGGGAATACAATATTGATGTGCACCAGATATTTGTTGACTTTAAACAAGCATACGACAGTATCGACATGCGCGTACTGTATAAAATCATGTTGGAATTTTGAGTCCGACCGAAATTGACCGAGTCTTTGTCACAAGTTAGAGTAGATAACGAATTGACTTCCAGCTTTAAAACAGACAATAGCTTTAAACAGAGGGACGGCCTCGCACCAATGCTTTTCAACAATACTAACTCAGGCATCCGAAATTTTAATTAACACCTTTGAAAGAAAGGTCCTCAGAAGAATCCTTGGGCTTTGGAGAGAAGACTCGATCTGGACAACGCGATACAATAGAGAATTGTATGCCACCTTCGACAAACCAGAAGTACCAACCCTCATAAAATTTAAGAATCTACAAAGAGCTGGTTAGGTGGAGCGGATGGATGACGGAAGAATTCCCAAACGCACACTAAAAGGGCAAGTTAATGGACAAAGACCGGTCAGAAAACCACGGAAGCCCTGGGAGGATTCGATTGACGCAGACAGCAAATCACTGCTACGATTTTCAAACTGGAGGACGCGGTCACTGAGCCGATATGGATGGATGGCCTCCAGAATACTGAAGGCCAAAGTCCGATTTTAGTTGTAGCGCCATCGTAAATAAAAATAATCAAAATATTTGGAAAAATTTTCTTTTTAAGAAGCCGAGTATAATTTGGGGAATCATCCACCCTTTAATGCATAGTTATGTCGGTATAGGAAGAGGATTTGGTAGTGTTATGGGAATTTTAGAGAAGGACGGAAATGGCGGTGAACAATATTTTTGCAGCGTTGGAGGTTATATTCGCTTGGTAATATGCTAGTAGGCAACGAGTTCCAAAGTCTGGACGTTAGGGAAATGATTGACTGACCATATTTCAATGTACGATTAGGAATAGTGGTTACGGTTAGCTTGTTGAGTATTTCGGGGAATAGCAGAAAGTGGGGGAATGAGTGAGCTAGGTTTCGCACTAAATTTATCATGCAAGTAGCGATAGTAAATACTGAGTACTCCATTTCTGCGGTTCTCAAGGGAGTCAATAGAAATTGTAACAGTTTCATCTCCAATTAGTCGGAACGCACGTTTTTGTGTTTGATCGAGCAGCGCAAGACGTGTTTTAGGTGCCCATAAATACGAATTGTGCACTAAACGAGTTCAGCGAACCGAAAACTCCCTGCGTTTGGAAGAAACAGATTGCTTGTGAGATACCGCAGCGGTATTAAATTCAAAGGTGATATCTAAATAGACATATAAATAATATCCAGACAAGACAGAAATTAGCTAAGGTGTAGCCTAGCGGGTAGCGCGTTGGTCAACAATGCGAAGGTCGTGAGTTCCAATCCCGGTCGACGCATAATTTCAGTACACTGCCTGCTTTGGTATACCTTGCTCACCCCAATCTACGAAAATGAAAAATTCATAGATAGATAGATTCATGAGGATCATGAAAAAATGTTAAGGAACCTGGATCAAGAGGCCAAGACCCGGGGGGGGGGGGCTATAGCGCCATTGTAAAAGACAGAAATTCAACAAGATATGATTTAAAAATGATTGCATTCTGCATGTTCGGAACAGTGAGGGAACAATTCAAGCGAAAGAATTCCGCACTGGGGATCGGGAAGTGGTATGGAGATCTGTTCCGTTCCCAAACAACAAATTTATGTTTTTGCTAAAAAAGATAGAAAACCTTTTCAATTCGAAATCGTTTACTCAAATTCGAAGTTTCTAAGAGACAGCAAACATTTTTGCATCCCTTCCAATTCTGTACGAGCCTTTTTTTCTACTTCTATTTCTGCAATGACACTACAGTCCAAACCGGGCCTCCTGACTTTCAGGTGCCTTAACCTTTTTTCATTACTCCATCGGCAAATTTTCATTTTCGAGGTGAACAAGGTATACTCAAGCTGGCAGCGTGCGGGAATTATAAGTCGATCGGGATTTGAACTCACGACCTTAGTTTCGTATACCAACACGCTACCCACTAGGCTACACCCTAGACTTATTTTTGGATGGAACAATATATACACTATCAGATTTTATTATATCTAGAGTATCACAGAAAGTGCAGAGTATTAGTAAGAAAATCGTACAGAACAGAGATAGTTGAACGGAACAAAAAAATCCCGATTATATAAAATCTAAGTGTAAAAAAGAATGAAATCTCGTATTTATGATAAAATCTTTGTTTTCTTAAAGGCAAACTGAGCCCGACATCAGGGCGGTCAACTAAAAACAACAACTGTTCGCTTTCCTTTAGCAGTATGCGCAAACAAAAGCAAACAATTTTTTTCGCTTCAGTGTTAACCTATTTCTTAACACCAAAGGCACGAAAACTATTCTGGATCATTTTTAAAAGACCTTGAGCATAAAAATACACAACACATCAGCTAAAAATTGTTTTCTTCTACTTGGCCAACAAAAAAAAAAAAACTCAACAGCAAGAGAAATAATTTCTATATCTTTAATATCTACGTTGATCTATTATGTATCTAAATATAAGAGATAGATCTTTATTTATATACCCATTACGAAATTCGAAGGCCTTCAAACTATGGGTCGCATGCATACAAGAAAAAGTTCCAAGCTTTTTATTTCAAGGAGAATTTAGAGGCCGTTTAATCATTACTCCGATGAAGAATAAAAAAAAAACCCTAATTGATCGCGATCACGAAATTTATACGTTTAAAACTTCTATCGAGCCCCAATTTGGCCCAACATAATTTTTGGCCCTGATCATTTGGCAAAGTTTCTAGTTCACATCATGTCGGAATTATATGCATTAAATTTTTTCAATGAAAATTTATGATTGAAGAAATTAAAATTAAATCAATTTAGGAATCTAAAATAAGGATTTTTGTGTTTTCTTTAAAAATCTTCACACTTCACGCATGTTCAATTAATAAAGATAAGATAAGATCAAATTTTTCCTGGATGTTTTTCTCAGATGGATTTTGGAATGAACCTTGTTTTTCTCCGTAAAATTCCAAACCAGAGATAAAACTAATGATGGAAATTTTTAAAAATATTTCTTTAATCAAATTAAGTCTAGTTTTGCAAACAATTTTGAAAAAAAGAACTATCAAATTGAACTCACTCTTTCTACCCCCTCCCGTACAAATTTCACGAAATTTCTAAATTTCAATTAAATTATTTTTCTTCAAAACCGTGAAGACCTATCAACTTTAAATGAAAAGCATACTATTGCAAATATCATTGATGTCGACAAATTTGGTTTTGATTTGAATACTCCTTCTACCCCCTCCCATACAAATGCACAATTTTGGTAAATGCATTTAATCGATTTTCTTTGAAACTAGAAAAATTAGAAACTTAAAATATTGCCAGTATTTATCACTTGATAATTGCAATAACTGCTAAAACAAATTTCAGATTCGCTTCACTCCTTCTACCACCTCCCGTACAAATTTTTGAATTGGAAATTCAAGAAAAGTATTTTTCCTTCGAACATATGAGAGGTATCAACTTTAAAATTGTAACAAAGCAATGTGATTAGGATGTTGATAAGCAGTTTCACTTCCTCTGCCACCTCCCATACAAATGCCAAAAACTCAGACAAAAATTGTTCAATTTCCTCGAAAATTATGAAGCTACAAACTTTAAATTCAGCATGTAATATTTTGCATACCATATTCGGTGTCATGCACGAAAATTACAAAGCTCCCCCCACTGCATCTACCACCCATCTACTTATTTACTCTTCGAAGAATTTGAGACGACAGATTTTCCGGTATATTAAACTATTTCCCATTTGATCTAGAGTATCGTGGAATTGAGCTTTACGCCCAATTAAAATTCGGTTTTTTTTTTTTTGCATTTTTAAAAAAAAACAAAATTTCACGGTAGAAAATTTTGTTTTTTTTTCTGATTCGACGACAATACTTTATTATTAGAATAATAAATTTTTCTATTGATCTTGATATTTTTCAATATTAAGACCGATCTTTTCGGTTTAAGAACTTATTTTTAAAGATTTTATTTTCGAAAAAGATCTATAGCTTTTGGAACTAAAAATCAAATTAAGAAAATTTACAGAATCAATTCGAACTGTACCTACACAAAAAGTCAATAGTTGAGGTTAAAAATTCTTATACGATCGATCATATTAAATTGGAATACAAACCACAATTCAAGTACAAAGTCTTCTAGAACTGATCTTATTAAAAACGTAGTTCGAATCAGTTTTGCTTGATCGATAGTGGATCGCATCTAATTGAAAACAATGAAAACTATGGTAGATTTAATTTGATCGATTTTGTCTGGTGATCTTTTTAAGAGAGCATGATAAATTGAGTTCGTAAATCGACCTACTTAAGTAGTAGAACCTGGCATTGATCTTGCTAGATCTCAATCTGAAGATCACTCAGTGTTGCCGAAAGATTTTCTTCTCAGCCAGATTGAAAATTATTCGAGCAGTGTTTGACTCGGTCAATTTAATTCGAATAACATAACTTTGTGGATCTGTAATAATTTCTTTAGTCATCGAATTGCGAATCTATTCCCCTTCGAAATTACAAAATTAATCATTTCTCTTCGCAACTCAATCTAAATCAACTTTTTTGACAAATCTTTTTTTGTTTTTTTTTTTTTTGAGGAAATTCCGGAGATTAAAAAATATTATTTTGGTGCAAAATTTCTGACAAAGCTGTTTTTTCGCATTTTACAAATCAATTCTCGTAAAAGATCCATTAAAACAAATCAGAAATAAACTATGTGCACATACTTAATGGCATACCTAACAACATAATAAAATAAAAATAAAAAAATAGATCGATCAGTTCCGTAAACCAATCCCATATCACAATGACGTAATAGTTTGCTTACAGCCGATTACATGTTATACCTAATCAGCCTTCTAATTATCAACTTTCGTAATGTCCATATAAATAGTTCGCACGTGAATAACATTAAAGTAAAATTACATTATGACAATTGTTTTTAGGTTAACTGTATCTTTTTCTTCTCTAATTGCCCTCATGATAAATGAAACGGCATACATTTGCCTGGGAGATATTAAATAATAAAATATAATTAGTAAAAAATGTAGATAACATTTAGCGGTCCTTCATCGCATTTTAGTAAAGCAAATTGTATTTTGAATGAATAATTGAAATCCATAAACATTAGCAAGCACACAACATATAAGACAAGTTAAAAGTCGTTGCGGTATACAAGTTAATGCCTAAGAGATTAATGTGTTGAGAGGCTTAGAAGAATGTACGAGTGGTAATTAAAGCGGACAAGTTTAGTATGATGTGGCTTCAGGTCAACTTAGCTGGAAGAGATATTTGTCAATTTCGAAGAGTATTGCAGTTTTAGCATAAAAGAGTCTCAACATTGTTATGAAATAATGATGTACAATTAAAACTTCATTTTATTTTTCGTTATTCGACACATGCAATATTGTGCTTTAAGATACCACGAAAGAATTTTTACGTAAGTAACAATTTTATGTAATATAAATGATGCGAGCAATTAGTGAAATAAAATCGAAAGCAAGACAATCTAAAATGGAGAAAAACCCAAACTGCAAAAAAATATAATCGAACAAAAAGAAACTCAGTTGAGGCTCGTCTAAATAAAGCTCGTCAGGCTATCGGTATCCTTTCCCCTTTAAGAGAGATCTCGCTTCACACGAACTGCGAGTTTCTGACGCATGCGTGTTGTTATACTACATTGAAGGTAACCGTTGGACTTACCAAGAAACTGCAAACTTTCGTGAACTACTGCCTCCGAAGCATTTTAGGGATATTCTGGCCAGAAGTGATATCCAACGACAAACATTGGAGTACAACTGGCCAGACTAAAATAGGTATTGAGATTCAAAGGCGGAACTGATAGTGGATCGGTCGCACTTTGAGGAAACCAGAGCGAAACATCGCCAAATAGGCGCTGGATTTTAGTTTTCAAGGAAGACGTCGGATTGGTGGACCATATAGCATGTAAGCGAGCAGTTGTGCAGGAGACCAGAGGAATAAGCAAGTCCTGGTAACAGCTAAAGACTGATGCTCAGGATCGCGCCTTGTAAAAGAGGCTTTTTCTGTCCTATGAACTACAGTATTGGACAAAACTAAAGCACCCATTTGCGTAATATCAGTTATCCTCTGATATTATCAGAAAAACTTGATGAAAACAATTTGTTCTTAGTTTTTATTATTTATTTACATGTGTATTGTTAAAAAAACATAACAATGACAATTCAGTCTTTTCAACAACAAAAAATAAAACAAAAATATTTCTCAGTACTCAAAAGTTGCCTGGACAAAACTAAAGCACCCCTCTTCTGTACTCACTTTTTTCGTACCGCTACTGCCGAACAGTTAGCAGGAAATAGTTATTGCATCAGAAATGCATTTGTCTGATATGAATCATTAAAATTTCATCATTACTTCAGCATTTGTGCAAAATTTCTGTCGTGAATAGTGGTGCGCATTCTGTTCTTTGTGTTAAGACATTAAGAGACTAAAAATGGCAAGAAACACGTACTGTAGTGAAATTAAACATAAAATTATATTTGATTATAAAAGTGGATTATCTCGACATAATATTAGTAAAAGATATTCGATAAATCGGTCAATTATATCGCGACTAATCAAAAAATATGAGCTGACTGGTCGCATATCTCCTGTACATTCTGGAGGAAGGCCTCGAAAAACAACACGAAGAGACGATTCTTTGATCAAGAAAAGGATTGCAGTTGAACCTACGGTCTCTTCTAATCAAATTAAAATTGATTTGAAGTTACCAGTATGTGCAAGGACAATTAGGAGAAGAGGTGAAGAAGCTGGTTTGCCGGCTTACCGGCCTACAAAACAGCCTTTCATCTCAGAAAAGAACAGGAGGGCCAGGTTAAAGTTTGCCAAGGACCATTTAGACTGGACTATTCAAAAGTGGAAAACTGTATTATTTTCCGATGAATCGAAATTTAATTTTAAATATTCTGATGGAATAAAACATGTATGTACGACGACCAAAAGGTCAAAGATTTAACCCTAAGTACTGCATCCCAACAACCAAACATGGAGGAGGTAATGTCCTAGTCTGGGGTTGCTTTTCTGGACAAGGTATTGGACCAATTCATCGAATTGATGGTATTATGAATCGTTACAAAACATAGTGTTGCCGTACGCTGAAGAGGAGATGCCACTAAAATGGAGATTTCAGCAGGACAATGATCCTAAGCATACCTCTAAGCTGTGCAAGACTTGACTACAAACGAATAAGATAGAGGTTTTGGATTAGCCTGCGCAATCTCCTGATCTCAACCCGATTGAGAACATGTGGGAAATTGCTAAAAGGAGGATCAACAGGGAAAACTGCAGGACAAAACCGTTACTTTTCGAAACTATTAAGACAGCGTGGGAAAATATTCCTGAAGAGTTCATTGATAATATAATATCTTCTATGCCAAAAAGATGTGCTGCTGTTATTATAAATAAAGGACTGGCGACGAAATACTAAAACTACCCAACATTTGGTATAAATTCTGATCGTCAGCTAGAGGGTGCTTTAGTTTTGTCCAGGCAACTTTTGAGTACTGAGAAATATTTTTGTTTTATTTTTTGTTGTTGAAAATACTGAATTGTCATTGTTATGTTTTTTTACAATACACATTTAAATAAATAATAAAAACTAGGAACAAATTATTTTCATCAAGTTTTCCTGATAATATACTTCGCAAAGGGGTGCTTTAGTTTTGTCCAATACTGTACGTATCTCTGCTTTTAGAACATCGTTAGTTACTATTTAGGGTTTTTTAATTACTCGTCAAAAAATATTAGTTAACTTAGAAATTTTGAATAGGAAATATCGCGAAACGAGTTAAGCGATTATGTTGTTATTTTAATACATTTGTTAGTGGGACGTCTACATGTATTTTTTATCCAATGGCATTTTTTCTTGTGGATATTTTTTAATAGTTCGAGGGCGGATCGATAATGACGTGTAAAAATGAAGGAGGTAAGTAAGGAATTTGGTATTTTTTTTTACCTGCTTCATCCTTAAATAGATTAAATAAATAAATAATAATTTATTTCATCAAAGAATTGATTACTACATATATTGTATATAAAGTTGGAAAAAATAAAAAAGAATTAAATACACAAAAATTTAAACTTTTTAAATAATTAAACATAATTAACCTCAAGAAAACTGATTTTTTACTTGTGGGACACTCATGTGAAAATCCAATTGCGAGAAGAAGCTATTGAAATCTCTTAACATGTATGAAACTGGTTCATAAAACCCGTAGTTCGTGCGATGCTGTGGAATTCTACAAAGCTCAAAATTTCGCAAAGGACTACATGGAACGTTGAGATTAATCATAGACAGAAATTCGTCAGAGTCAATTATACCTGAAATAACTTTAAAACCAAAAACAACTCTGGCATGGATCCGCCTTTTCTCAAGGGAATCCATAGACAGCGATTTAAACGGTCAACATATGGCGGTAACCTAAGTGGATCGGACCAGGGAAGTCCCTGAAGAACAAACCTTAAGAACCGGCGCTGAACTGCTTCGATCCTATCTATGTGAATGGAATAAAACGGCGACCAGATAGGACTAGCATATTCTAGGATAAATCGGACGAATGCACAATATAACATTTTCGTTGTAAAGAAATCATTAAATTCTTTCGATTGTCTCCTAACAAAACCGAGGATAGCGTTAGCTTTACCAGCAATGTGATTCACGTGATCATCAAAGGTAAAATTGCAGTTGAATAGTACGCCCAAAACACGTACTTTGTCAGAACGAAGTAAAGAGCATCCATCTACAACATAGTCAAAATTCAGTGATATTCTCTTCTTAGAATACGAAACAGTAGTGCACTTATTAATGTTGAGATGTAATTTGTTAAGTAAGCACCAGTCATGAAAACGCGAAATATCACTTTGCAATAATAGACAATCATTGCTACTGGAAATAATCTTAAGGATTTTCGCATCATTGGCATAGAGGAGAATGTTCGAGTTAGAGATAAACGAACTCACGTCATTAATAAAGAGAAGGAAAAGAAGTGGACCCAGATGGCTACCTTGCAGAACGCCTGAAATATTAGATATTTTAGAAAATAAGGCTCCACGAAAGTGTACTTTCTGAATGCGATCACTAAGATACGACTTAATCCAAAGGACGAAAATATTAGGAAAGTCAAACAGGCGGAGCTTATACACAAGAATATTATGGTCAATTTAATCAAAGGCCTTACTAAAATCAGTGTATATGCAATCGACCTGCTGCTCGTTTTCGATAGCAGAAAGACAGAAGTTCGAAAATTCCATAAGATTAGTTACATTGGATCTGCCTTTGACAAAACCATGCTGAAATGATCCAATAGTCGACTTGGAATGAAAATACATTACATCACACACAATGGATTCAAATAGCTTAGCAACACATGGAAGATTCGCTATGGGCCTATAATTACTTACGTTATCTCTTTTAGCAGACTTAAGCAAGTTCATTATAGTTGAGTATTTCCATGACATAAGAAAAACTCCGCTACGAAGCGATGAATTAAAAAGGTACCCAAGGATAGGTAAAAGGGATAAACTATACTTTTTAATCACAGAAGAAGGAACACCATCTGGTCCACTGGAGAAATTAATAGTAAGTTTATCAATATACAGAGTGCGGCAGTTAAATCCGGACAAATTAAACTTTGTTTTAAAATATAATTTTTTGACACAAAGTACAAATGTAAAAGAAAATGTTTTTAGTCAATATTCGTTTGACCTGTCAGGAGTACAATTACTCAATATAACCGCCGTTGGCCTCAATTACCGCCTCTATCCTTATCCTGAAGCGCTCGCACGCTCTCTGTAACGAAGCGCTGTCCATATTGGCGAATGCTGCTTCGATAGCTTCACGTAGAGACGCAACATTAGGGTGCCGCGACTTGTTGGTAACCCGTTCAACAACGCTCCAAACATAGTAGTCGAGGGGGTTCAAATCCGGGCTATTCGGGGGCCAAAACTCTTTGGACCAGAACATGTCCGTATTGTCTGATAGCCAGTTTTGGACTAAATGGTTTGTGTGAGCCGGTGCACCGCCCTGTTGAAAAACATATTCCCTCCCCGCGGCCACAGTTGCCATCCACGGTACTACAACATCCTTTAAAACGTTCAGATAAACTTCTTTTGTGACAGTTTGTCCTTTTTCAAAGAAATGTGGCGGCATAACGTCACTCTCATTGGACACAACACCTAGGACGTGAACACTATCCGGAAATTTTGTTCGAGCAACAATCGGGACGTCCTCGGGGTCGTGGGCGAGCCAGCGATCATTTCTCCGGTTGATTTTCACATCAACAGTGAAAATTTTTTCATCGGAAAAAAATCTGATTCGCCACGCTGCTTCGTTTTTCAAAGAACTCAGTAGCAGGTTGCAGCGAGCAATCCGCTTTGTTCTGGCAGCCTCAGACAGCATCTGTCGCACCTTTATTGTGTACGACTTGTAACGTAGGTCCTCCTCTGCAATCCGACGCATTGTTCGCTCGCTGACACCCACCACTGACGCCAATTTCCGCAACGATTGTCCAGAGTCCTCCGAAATCAGCTCGTGAGCCCTTTCCGCGACCGCCGGAGTTCGTGACACCCGTTCCCTCGAATGGGAACTCCTCGCCGGGTTAGCGGAACCTTCCTCGGACTTCTCCGAAGCATTGTATTTCGCCACAACATCATAAACAGTCGATCTCGGGTACCCGAAGAATCGAATGATCTCGGTCGCCGAACGCCCAGCGCGAAAGATTTCAATAATCGCGGCTCTTCGATTGTACTCCGCACTTGTACGTAGCATTTCGGCTATTTTAAGATTATGACTGTTTACTAGACGCCCATGGCGTTCAAGAGCATGAATCGCGACCTCTGACGGAACTACGATATGGCGGGAAATTCAAATTGAAATTTGTCCGGATTTAACCGCCGCACCCTATATTTCAAAATAGTGGAATCGTCAATTCCCACCTTCACCCAAAACCGTTTAGCAATAAATTTTAAATTCCATTTCGGTAGGAACGTCTCCAAAACAGCCTGACAATGAAAGAAACGAATTCCTACACCAAATCACGACGATCGTATTTTCATGAATTCGATGTTCGATGGGAATTTCAGCTAAATTATCATTATCAAGCAAGGAACACCATCTGGTCCACTGGAGAAATTAATAGTAAGTTTATCAATATATTTCTATATAGTGGAATTGTCAATAAAAAGATCTTTTGGAACCAAGGACGAAGAAGGAAACTTTGACATATATTCAAAGTTACCAACGGATGTTAGCGGCGTACTGCAATTGAAGGCGGTCCGGAAATGGTTAGTAAAAAGTTGCTAATTGTAGTAGGATCAACACTGACTACATCATTGAGAAACATACTGGAAGGATAACCATCAGAGTTTTTCTTAGAGTTGACAAAATTCCAGAATTGTTTCGGTTTATCTTTAAAACAGTTTTTAATAGTAAAAAGGTATTGGTTATATGCAGCTCGAAACTGACTTATAAAACAATTACATAAGTTTATATAAATTATGTAGTCCGCATCACTCTTTGAGAGCGAGTAAGTTTTACAAGCTTTTGTTTTTCGATTTTTCAAATTAATTAAATCATCGTCAAACCAGGGAAACCTCCTGGTAGGTTTCGAACAAACTACAGGAACACAACGCAGAAAGCAGCCATTTAAAATAGTGTAAAAATTAGAAGTGGCTTTGTCAACATCAGATTCATTCAACACAGGCGACCAATCGCAATTGGATATGTCAAGCTTTAAAGTTTCAAAATCAGCTTTGGCGAAATTAAAATAATTACTAACAATACAATTCGAGTTCGTAAAATCTGTTCGATAGTTGAATGTTGCGTGAAGCGCAGGATGAATTGGCCAGTCAGACAGCAAAGGGCTGTGACATCTATTAACCATCGTAAGGCTGGCATCAGATCAGAAAATCAGATCCAAAAATCTACCATGATCGTTCGAAATCGGACACACTTGGAAAAGTCCAGTAGCAAGCATGTTGTCCAAAAATTGTATTTTATGTCGGGCACAGGAGAAATACGAAGGCGACATACAAACCTCATTATCATCAGAGCGTAGCCACTGTATTTGTGGTATATTAAAGTCGCCCAGAATTAAAATATCGTCTGATGGATGTAGAAGACCAAGCAAGGTTTCAAACGCATTATATACCGCATCGTAAACTGATGAAGGTGAAGGCGATGTGATGTATACAGTCACGACGTATAACTTGCGGTTAGATTACCTGCAAAGGCTTAGCCTGATGCCTTTTTTAGTTTTTGTGAAACTGCTGTCTAAGCAAGTCAACTTTTAATAAATTTCAAAAATGGATAAAAACGAATTTCGTGTGTTGCTTAAACATAACTTTTTAAAAGGGAAACAGCTAAAGTAACCAAAGATAAATTAGATAAACATTATGGGGACTCTGCACCATCAATTAAATGATTTACAAGTTGTTTCCAGCGTGGTCGTATGAGCTCAGAGATCATACAAAGTCCAGGTCGTCCAAATGAGGTCACCATGCCAGAAATGATCGACAAAATCCATGATATCGTGCTAGGAGATCGTCGAGTGAAAGTGCTTGAGATAGCTAAGTCAGTAAGCATCTCATATGACTGTGTTTGGAATATTTTGAAAAATCATTTGAAAATGCGAAAGCACGCAATCGTGTGACAACTTCACAGCACAATTTGCAACTGTTTCAGCGTGATCCAAATGAATTTCTTCGTCGATTCATAACTCTTGATGAAACATGGATCCACCACTACACCCCAAAAGCCAAACAACAGTCAAAACAATGGATGGAAGCCGGTTTAAGCGCACCGAAGAAGGCAAAAACCGTTCCATCGGCTGGAAAGGTTATGGCGACAGTATTTTGGGATTCCAAAGGAATAATTTTCACCGACTACTTGAAGAAAGGAAAAACAATAACGGGAGCATATTATACTCAGTTATTGCATCGACTGAATGCTGCAATCAAGGAAAAACGGCCGCATTTGGCAAAGAAAAAAGTGCTCTTTCATCACGACAACGCTCCAGCTCACACGTCTGCTATTACTTACTTACTTACGATGGCGCTACAGCCCAAATCGGACTTTGGCCTCCTGAATGCTTTGCCTCCATCCATCTCGGTTCAGTGACCGCGTCCTCCAGTTTGAAAATCTTAGCAGTGATTTGCTGTCTGCGTCAATCGAATCCTCCCAGCGCTTTCGTGGTTTTCCGACCGGTCTTTGTCCGTTGACTTTCCCTTTTAGTGTGCGTTTGGGAATTCTTCCGTCATCCATCCGCTCCACATGACCAGCCCATTGTAATTTTTTAAATTTTATGTTGACACTTCTGGATTGTCGAAGATGGCATACAATTCTCTATTGTATCGTATTCTCCAGATCGAGTCTTCCCTCACAGGTCCGAGGATTCTTCTGAGGACCTTCCTTTCAAACGCGTTAAGTCGTTTTTCGGACGCCTGAGTTAATGTCCACGTTTCGCTGCCATAGCATAGCACAGGTCTTATGATTGTTTTGTATAGCTTAAGTTTTGTTTTCCTGTGCACGTTCTTGTTTTTGATTATTGGAAGTACCGAATAATAAGTCTTGTTTGCCATCATTATCCTTCTTTTAATTTCGATGGGTTCGCTTCCATCCTTCGATAGATTTGCCCCTAGATATATGAAGTTGTCTACGTTTTCTAGGTTATAGTCTCCTACTGTAATATTTTGTCAGATTGGCGTCTTTTTCCTAGTTTGCGTCATAATTTTTGTTTTGTTTTCATTAATGCGTAGTCCAACTTCCCTTGCTACCGAGTCAAGGTTTACAAATACTTCCTTAGCACTCTCCAGAGATCTTGCAAGGATATCTATGTCGTCGGCATATGCTACGAGTTGTGTGGATTTGAAGCATAGTGTTCCCTTGGTGTCAACGGGAAGTTTCCGAACAACATATTCGAGTGTTAAGTTGAAAAGCATTGGTGCGAGGCCGTCACCTTGTTTAAGGCCGTTGTCTGTTTTAAAACTGGAAGTCAGATCGTTTTCTACTCTGACTTGTGACAAAGACTCAGTCATTGTCATTCTTGTCAGTCGAACCAGTTTCGGTGGGACTCCAAACTCCAACATGATTTTATACAGTACGCGCCTGTCGATACTGTCGTATGCTTGTTTGAGGTCAACAAATATCTGGTGCACATCAATATTATATTCCCAGCACTTTTCCAGCACCTGTTTAACTGAGAATATCTGGTCCGTGGTTGAGCGTCCCGCTCTAAATCCGCCTTGGTATTCACCAATTACTTTATCAGCATAGGGCTTAATTCTCTTTTCTAGAATTTTCGTCAAAATCTTATAAGACGTACACAACAGAGATATTCCTCGGTAGTTTTCGCAGCAGAGTTTGTCACCTTTTTTATAAATTGGACATATGATGCTCTTGCGCCAATCTTCAGGAAGTATTTCCTGCGTCCATATGTCCGCGACTAATCTATGTAGGAGATGCGCTATGCAGGTGTCGCCGGCTTTCAGAAGTTCAGCTGGGATTTGATCAGTGCCCGGCGCTTTGTTGTTTGGGTGGTTCCTTAGGGCTGTTTTTACTTCTTCGAGTGTGGGAGGACTCAAAGCGGATCCTTCATCAGCTGTTACATCAGTTATACCTGCTATTGTATCTGCTGCTGCTGTTCGTGTAGGTGATGGGCTCGGGTTAAGAAGGTGTTCAAAATATTGTGCCCATCTTAGTTTTATATCTTCCGCGTTACTTATAATGTTCCCTTCCGCATCCTTGCATAGGGTCGTTTTCGGTTTGTAACCTTCTTTCATCCTTTTGACAAGGGAATACGCGGCTCTTGTGTTGTGTAATTTAAATTGTTCGTCCATGTTTTTAATTTCGTCATTATTGTACTTCCGTTTTTTTTGTCTGCATATTTTGTTTGCAAATCGTCTAAGATCCTTGTACTTGTCTTGTTTGGCTCGTGTCGGCCGTTCCGTTAATATTTTGTAAGCTTCATTTTTTCGTTCTAAGGCATCTTGGCATTCTTTGTCGAACCAATCATTTCTTTTGCGCCGGGGTTGTTGTCCTATCACCTCCTCTGCGACAGATGTAACGCCATCTTTGATTTTTTGCCACATTTCTTCTATTGGCATGCTGACAGTGGTATTAAGCATTGTCGCGAAGTGCCTCTCCAAGGCTGACGTATATTTCGCAACTATTTTCTCGTTTTTGAGTTTCCCTATGTCGAATTTTGGAACCGGTTGTATTTTTGAGTGTCCTCGGTTTGCGATTCGACATCGAAACTTGGTTTTTACCAAATAGTGGTCTGTGTCGCAATTAGCCCCTCGACATGTACGCACGTCGAGAATGCAGGAGGCCGTCCTTTTCTCTATTAGAACATGGTCTATTTGGTTGAATGTTCTTCCGTCGGGTGAAGCCCACGTTCTCTTATGAATGTCACGATGCGGGAAGCATGTCGAGCTTACAATAAGGTTTTTGCTGCTGGCGAAATCAGTCAGCCTCTGGCCGTTGTCGTTACTAATATCATGTAGACTGTGCCTTCCAATTGTCCCTATGTATGCTTCTTCTTTGCCCACTTTCGCGTTAAAGTCACCTAATACTATTTTAATATCATTCGACGGAAGGGAGTCGAATGTTGATTCTAAGGTGCTGTAGAAATCGTCTTTAACTTCGTCGTCTTTGTCTTCCGTTGGGGCGTGGACATTAATAAGCCAAACATTAAAAAAACTTGTTTTGATGCGGATTGCACACAATCGTTCATTGACGGATTTGAAGTTGGTAACTTGGTGTTTAAACTTCTTGTCGACGATAAACGCAACTCCAAATTCCCGGCTTCCCGATGATTTCCCACTTTTGAAAATTGTGTGCGATCTTAAGTCATTAATCTCGTTACCTAATAATTTAGTTTCTTGGAGTGCAATTATGTTTATATTGTATTTGACTGCCTGTTCCAGAAGCTCTCTCACTGCTCCTGTTCTGTACAGGGATCGCACGTTCCAAGATCCGAAGGAATAGTCCATTTTTCGTTTGCGTTGTCGTCACACGTCTGCTATTGCAGTGGCAAAATTATTGGAATTACGCTACGAATTGCTTCCTCCATCCACCGTATTCTTCAGATTTGGCCCAGTGTGACTTTTTCTTGTTTCCAAACTTGAAAAAATGGCTTGCAGGGAAAGAGATTCACCACGAATAGTGACGTCATCAATGAAACCAACGCATATTTTGAAGAGTTAGAGAAATCTTATTATTTAGAAGGGATCCAAAAATTGGAAAAAACGCTAGACTAAGTGTATCGAGCTAAAAGGGGACTATGTTGGAAAATAAAATAAATTTTTGCCGAAAAAATTTTCTTTTTTCATTTTCACGTCAGTCATTATCGATCCGCCCTCGTATGCTCTTGGTGACCTTTACACCCAACTTAAATATTTATTTTCTGCATTATTCTTAACATTTATCAATGGCATCACGTATACCAAAATTCAATCCTGGAATAGGATGGGCAAAAAAAACAGAATAGAGTTTAATGTCTCAACAACATAGCCCTGTCATCTATTGATCCGATGTTGTCTTACAATGTGGGTTGTGGTGGCGTGGAGTTGTCTGCTTTTCAGAAGATTTCACCCTACTAGGTGAAAAGATTAATAACAACCTTAATTACAGCCAGCAAATTTTGATGTTGCTCGTGATGCCTCTAAAAATAAAATGAAGGTAATCTTTTACATCTCAAATTACTAGATTCTGCCCTGCTAGGTGATTTCGTTACAGAAGTTCAGGGTGAATTGTTTAGTTAAAAAAAAATCTTGTATATTGAACCTGCATGCATCATCATCGAAATTGGGTGCAGCGTAAACCCCTTTTCGGTCGCGAAAATTTGAATATTTTTGCGATTTCCTTAATTCCGTAGAAATAAGAACGCGCACCGACTCTTAACATAATTTGCAGTTATGTAAAATTATCATAATAAATAAATCGTTAGCGAAGTGCATATTTTTCCACAAGGATATTCACATCTGTGTGGAACTCAACCAGCCGAATGTCAGCTGATAACCAGCCGAAAATTGCACTGTAATATCCAAGGGAAACGCAGAGTTTGTTTTTTTTCTGCTCAGCTTATACAGGAACCCTAGTCGGGACCACCTCAATTTACGAAAATAAAAATTCGTAAACCACTTTTCCACAATAACAAATAAAAATATTAAGGAATTTAAGGTCAGATGGACAAATCCCAATTCAGGATGTAATGTCATTGAAGTAGAAGGTAGATTATTGGAACTACATACACTCTTATGTTGTATTTTACATACCTTGAATGCAAATTCCTTATTGAATATTGTAAGAATAAATTCAATACCAGATAATTTACTCACCTGAAAGAAAAATAGAAAAAAAATATAAATATCTATACATATGCAGTTCAAGAAAATAAATTTAAACATAAATTATATCTGGACCAAAAAAAAATCGTTTATTATTTAAAATTCGACGGTTGACAAGCAGAGGTGTTTAAGTCCAACTTTTTAGAAATTAGTTTCTTTTTAATCACCTTACTGCTGTCTTTAGAACGTTTTTAAAAGTTCATATATGTATTCCGGCTTAAAATTATTCAAAATGTGAAATTTATCGACATGTAATTTTTTCCACCTTAGTTATCACAGTGAATTTTGGTTTCAAAAAGCTCTTCATTTTGTGACTTAGGCACCTCTGCTTGTTAACCGACGAATTATCGTATGACGTCCGATTGAAAGCCACTTTATTATACATAGCGCTAAGTTAGGGAATGCGTTGAAATTTAATATGCAGCTGAACGATAATTAGGCAACGTTTAAATGCAAATACTCTTAAAGTAAAGTTTAATGTAATTTAAGTCAGCACAAAGCCCAAAGGCACATTCTCCTTAAATGCAGATTTTCATTATACATTTGCAGGGAGGTGGTAGAAGAAGAGCATTAGGATTAGTACTGCTTTATATTAACTAGTAGGTTAAAGGTAACAAAGCGTTGCCCGCCAACTATCGCCCCATCGCCATTACTTCCGTTCTGTCGAAAGTGATGGAAACGGCTGTGAATCGCAAAATAGTCCGCTATCTTGAAGATAACAAACTTATCAATGATCGCCAATACGGATTCCGTTCAGGTGACCTCTTGGTTTATCTGACTGACCGTTGGAACTCTTGCATCCATAAATTTGGCGAAGGTCAAGTTCTGGCGCTTGACATCGGTAAAGCGTTTGACAGAGTTTGGCACGATTGTCTCCTAGTGAAGCTCAAAGCAGTCGGCTTTAATAATAACCTCGTAAAATGGATCGAGAGTTTCTTACATGAACGCACCATACAAGTCGTATTGGACGGAGTGGCATCTTGCCCCTTTCCCATAGATTCCGGAGTCCCCCAAGGATCTGTTTTATCACCCACACTCTTTCTTATTTTTATTTATTTATTTATTTATTTATCATAACAAGATATTTAGTTACATAATAATTAACTTATATTATTCAATTTAATTTAATGTAACTTAAGACAATTTAACTTACGTAACTTAATCTAACTAGTAAGATGGACACTGGTAGAAGGATGGTTATACAGGGTTTGGGATGCTTTATAAAACAGAGCGCAGTCTTAGTTTGTATGTCAATTTACTCATTGGAGGTGTGTAGTGTACACTGAATTTGTTAAATACTCTACAACATCTGTTAATAGGCTCATTTTGTCCGTAAACTGTACTATGCGGATATTCCTTTAGTAGTCTTGAATGTCTCGTCAGCCTGACATTGTCATTGAGTCTGAATTTATCTAATATGTGATCTACCATAATATCGCCATTCAAAACATCTAAGGTAAAACAGGATGTGAGCATAGTTCTTCTAGAACTAAGAGGTAAAAGATTTAATGTTTGGAGCCTAGTTGCGTACGATGGAAGGTTCTTAAAGTCTCTAGGATCATACAAGTCCCTAAGAGCAAAGAGAAGGAATTGCTTCTGTATTGACTCTATTCTGTTGCTATATAACTGGAAAGAGGGATCCCAGATGGGACATGTATATTCCAGAAGAGGACGGACAAGGGAACAGAATAATGTTTTAGTGATCCATACATTCTTAAACTCTTTGGCTCTTCTCTTAATAAATCCAAGAAGTCTATTGGCTTTTGAGATTAATCGGTTGTAGTGAGATTTAAGGCACAGTTTATTGTCGAGTAGAATGCCGAGGTCCTCAATTTGATATACACGATGTAGTTGAGATCCACTCAGGAAATAGTCATGTAGGTATGTGGATCTTTTATGTGAGAAGCTTATCACGTGGCATTTACCGACATTAAGCTCTAACTTGTTCTGACTACACCACTCATCTAGTGCAATAAGCTTGGATTGCAAAAATGCGGCATCAGCGGGTGAGGTAACAGTATGATAAATTTTCAGATCATCAGCGTACAACAGATGCGAGACATTTTTTAATACTTCAGATAGATCTGAGATGAAAATATTAAATAAGAGAGGTCCCAAGTGACTTCCTTGGGGTACCCCAGAGGACACTACGATTTCCTTGGAAATAGAGCCTTGGAACTTGACAAATTGAGTTCTATTACTAAGATAGGATTTAATCCAGTCAAGAAGGGATCCTGGAACACCAATTTTTTTTAATTTTAAAATCAGGATGTTGTGATCAACTCGGTCGAAGGCTTTGCTAAAGTCAGTGTATACTGCGACAATTTGATGCCCATTTTCCAGTGCGCAGAGTGTATCAGATACTAGAACCATGAGGTTAGTCATAGTTGAGCGCCCTTTTCTAAAACCGTGCCGCTGGTCATTAAGAATAGGGTTGATTATTTTGGTTAATTTGACGCAGATAATTTTTTCGAATAATTTCGGTATAGCTGATAGAATAGCTTTTATCAATGATCTTCTGTCGTCAACGCTCAATCCGATACATTGCTTTGCAGATGACAGTACCCTAGATAACATCTATGAATTCGACTCGATTACTAACGCTCACCGTGTCCCGGTACCATCTAAACGTGCCGAACTATTTGGATCATTGAACTCTGACCTGAATCTAATCTTGGAATGGGGCAGGATAATTAGAGTAGAGTTTAACACTTCAAAAACACAGGCCTGTCATCTTTCCCTTAAACGTGATGTCCCGGCGTCGGTTTCTAATGTAACCTTCGGTGGTACTAAACTCTTCCGAATGCTTCTCACTCCTTGGCATCAAAATAAATAACCACCTTAATTGGAACCAGCACATTCTTGACGTACCACTTGACGCTTCCAAACGCCTAGGAGTTCTCCGAAGATGTAAAAAATATTATATTACATAAATATTCTATAAGGCCTACATTAGACCACGCCTCGAGTACAATTCTCATTTATGGGCTGGGGCACGCAAAACGCAACTTGCGATGCTCAACCGTGTCCAGAAACAGGCGTTTCGACTAATTGGAGATGAAGCCAACACGGTTTTTATAGACTCCCTTGAGCATCGCAGAAATGTTGGTGTACTAAGCATTTACTACCGCTACTTTCATGGTAAATGCAGTGAGGAACTTTCTAAACTTATTCCTCCTCTGTACTCATTTCCTAGAAACACACGCCTATCGTCAAGCGCACACGAGTTAACTGTTAAGCTTTCAACTTCCCGGACAGTCAAATATAGGCAGTCATTCATACCCCGAACTTCTAAGCTCTGGAATGCATTGCCTAAAGATGTATTCCCATTGTCATACGACCTTCGACGTTTCAAACTCAACGTCCACCGGCATTTTAGGCTTTTCCCCACTTTTAATCCCGACTAACCTTAACTCCTTCACTCCTTTTTTCCCCCATGACTGTGTAATTTACATTAAAGGGTGACCCCCTAAGTTGTGTTCGGCTAAAAAAAAAAAAACTCGTAGGTATGCAAAACAGCATTACCATCTCTAGTAGCATTACCATAACGAATTTCAGAAACATCTTGCCCTACAAAATAATGATCCCATCAACGGAAAAATTCAGTATTTTTTTTAAGCATATTTTTCTATTTATTTGCGAACAAATACTTTACTAAAGCTTCACAGCAAAATAACGCTAGAAAATTCTTGATGATTTTGCCATCTCCCGATATTAATCATGCTGATTTATTCAGTTCGCGTGACTGTTTTTTAGTAGTATCATAACGTTTGCATGCTCACCATGTTCCATCTTTAACCGTCTTTCATCACCTGAACTAGAGCTTACGTTTTGCAAAAAAAAAAAAAAAAAAACCCAAGATGCATCATAAAATATTCAGAGTGAATGGCATTTCGTAAAATAGTCAGCAACAATAGTGAAAGAATGCGCTATTCATATCTTCAGCGTTATCAATATGCGTTTTGCATTTACACATTTAACGGCAATAAAGAATCCAGATAATGTAGAATTGCCATAATAGAGACTTCATCTGTCATCAATATTGGTAGTAACTTGATAATACCATACAATAATCCAGGATGCTGCAAATTCAATTTATAAATACATGTTACGTACAGTAATTTAAAAAAAAAATTATTTCTATTTAAAGTAAAGATTTCCGTATTTCCCACTGTTGTACTTAATTAAACTACCGAGGAACTAACCCAAATGGCTCCCTTAAAGATACTTAGATTAGCCAAAGCCACAGAGTTAGGGGCAATAAACGCACAACAGGCCGGGAAAGTCGCAGTACTCTCACGCGTTCCCCAAATTATATAAAAAAAAATAAACGTGAAGTTTCAGTCTCTGCTGAGACCTTTATCACACTGTTTGATAAAGGTCCCAGCAGAAACCGAAATATCACGTTTATTAAAGCACAACAGTGTGAAATCAGGAAATCTTTCAAACATTCAGCGAAACACACAAAATCATTCCTATTAATTTATAACACTGTGTGTGCGTCAATTAATTTTTTTATTATTACATAGCCAGGGTACAGCCTAGTGGGTAGCATTTTGGTCTACAATGCGAAGGGCATGAATTCATATCCCGATCGACGTATAATTCCAGCACACTGCCTGCTTGGTTAGACCTTGGTTACCTCAATCTACGAAAACAAAAAATTCATAGATAGAATGAGGACTAACAACCCTTTCACAATAAATAATAAAAATGTTAAGGAACCTGGATGTCAGGAGGCCAAGGCTCGATTTCGGCTTTAGTGCCATTGTAGATTAGGTCAATACAATACAATAAAAACATCGCATTCATTGTTTTAGTTTATTTTCAAATGTCCTTTCGAATTTCCCGATGACAAAATGTATCATAGCCGGGTATGAGAATAAGCTTTAAATCAAATCAAGTCTGAAATATTTTCACCATCTATTGATAGTTTCGAGTTAACTCGCACATTTCATTTAATTGTTTTTTTAATATATTTTCGAAACCAGTTAATTCAACCATGTGCTTGGGGCGGGAAGTTAATTGGCTTTGAAATGCCGGGCATCGAAAATTCAAAGTAAACTACTGTTTCCTCTCAACAAAAGTCCAAGGCCGTAAAGTTTGCAATCGGCCATTAATTTCATTTTATATACCTGCCGTTTTTTTCTCCTTCATCTCGCAATCGGTTTACGGATGAGTCACAGTATAAAAGAGTTGAAAATAGCGTCTAATGAACATGTTTTAGATGCTTTCAATTTTTTTGAGCAGGTATAGTACCATCTACAGATACTAGATACGGTTGTATCTTAACATATTCCTGATTATTTTTATTTTTTATTGCCACCAATGAATATCAGGAAACATAATTTCATGCACGAATAGAAAATGGATGTTAAACTCAGGTAACAGGTAGTTATAGTTTACTAGTAGTACGCTAATCCAAGTAGCGCAACGTAATGTGTTAGATCGACTTTTTCAATCTGGTTTTGCCACCTTGTATAGCTGTTTCTTCTATCTTTCAACGTTTTTTTTTACATTATCAACATTCTTTACGGTCGAAAGTTTTTTTTTTATTATTTTATTTAATTAAGTGATTTTAACATGCGATATGGAAGATTATATAAAATCCGTGTTGTTAATTAGAATTCGACGAGAAGTTTCTAAGTTGCGGAAATTCGCTTAGGCGTAGTAGATGGATGCGGAAAACTATCGAGCTACGTGTATTGAGCGAAAGCAATTTTTTATTTATATTTATTTTTTATTACAAAAATATTCTCTAATTGCATATTTATTAAAACATTTTCACATAAAAAATTTGCGGTCGTTATGAAAATTATTATTCTTATCAAATCCCTGAAAGGTTTTTTTCAATGATAGCACTTGATCCGTAAAGCTAAATAAAAAACGTTGTGTTAAAGACATCGATATAATTTTTATTTTTATTTATTTTTCATTTTGAAGGCCAGTGTATCAAAAATAATATCATACAAATAGCCGCCATGGGTTCGCATGGCAGCGCGCTGGCTATAGGTCCGATTTTTGGTCTTGGTGGCCAATTGCTTCGTAACAACCGAGCCTTTACTTCTTACAGTGACGGCAAGTCCCAGGAGTACCTTATTTTCAAATAAAAAAAAATAAGGATCAATGGTGCCACCAAAACGCACTCTAGACATAGAACCATGTATTGGGCAGATTAACGTGGATACCTGCATCTAGGGTTTTTTCCCGCGGTTGTCTTTAGCACCGTTTTTTTATGACAATCGTTACCGCCTCTTGAAGTCGCAGTCCATACCGCATGCAGGCTCGGCAATCATACTGCTGGATGCGAGATATATCTAAATCTTAGCTAGTATCATCTCTCAACTATAGGGGTTGAAAAACTCCACGCCGAACTTTTAGGAGCTTTGCCCGCGATGTGGGCTGTATCTACAGCCAACACTATACTCGCTGAAGGGCTATTTCCATTGCCGGGGTGGAAGCAACCTTCCATGGACTCCCCGGTCAATTTTCGTAACATTGAAAAACATGTTATTTCCAGCTTAGGTTCCATTGCATACCAGTGAGACTGGTAAGACTCCGCTTCGGAAAACGTGCCGTCGATACTCCCCAAAAGTTATAGCGTAATGGGTCGTTCACCCGGTGTGTGATAACTAATGTTATTCCTCTTCCCTGCAATCAAAACGTCCGCTACTCGCGAAGGGCTTCCTTACGCCCATTTCGTTCAGCTACCTGAAATATTCATATCTTGGACACTCGACTAAGATATGCAGCCAGCTGTCGGACTACGCTCCACAGGCAGGTGCAACACATTCATGCTGCCGTAGCCCGTAGAGAGGTAACCCAGGCTTGGGCAAAAATCGAAGTCTAGGTTATCTCACGCGAAGTTTGCAACCCTAATAAACCTGCGCGTCGCTCTAGCCTTGCCGCTTTTGTCCTACCTGGCGTGCCACAATGACGTGGCCTTAAGTTCGAAAAGTTCTTTGCATTCACGAAGTCTCCTATTACTAACATCTCCAATCGTTAACCAGCAATGTGAGTATATGATAAGAACCGACCATCTGGTGCGAACACACTCGCCTCACAGAACCGTGCGGATCTGGCTTACACTGATAAGGAGACTCTCGCAGATGAAGCCTACATTTCACCCGCTCAGAAACCCTAATGCCCAGATATTCGATGATAGTCGCGTACCCGAGCTCCTTCTCCTGTTTTTACCGAAGAATGATGTGCTTTTGCCCTTCAGTATCACTGCCACCCGTCTTATCTTTCGATATCGCCACTCCAACACCTAATCCCCGTTCCCAAACGGTTGCCATTAGGGTTGTACCCTTGTGCGCGAGCTGAATCCTGGAGTTTCCCTCTATACCGCAACACTACATAAGTCCGCGAGCTGAACCAGAAGGTCATCTACCATTAGGTTCCATATGAATGGACTACTCATGGAGCCTTGTGGACAGCCACACTTCACAACCCCCTACACAGTATCGCGCAAAACCCCTAACGTACGCTAACCTGTCAGGGAAACAGCTCTTCCCATAGCCTTTTTCTTGATAGTACTTCGTAGCTTAAATAGTCTAATGCCGTTGATCTACGAAAATTCCAAAGACCGATTTGCTAGCACTCCTTGCAACGCAGTTTTTAGCAAATTATTCGAATATTTGCCGGCACAAAAGCCGAGATGGGACGCCAAATGGGTTAGTTTTATCTCCAGTCTACGAACCATAATTCTCTCCAGGAACTTGCCAATGATCGGGAGAAGAGATATGTCCCGATAACACCTGGGGTAGCACCTGAATTTCTTCGGAGACTTCAGGAACACGCCTGCTCGTGCTATCTTCCCACCAGCAGAGACGATACGATCTCGGAAGCATCGATCGAAAACGTAAGTTATGTACTCGGGAATGGCGCGCCAGATGTTTTTACACGTTTCGCCTGTCATTCCGTGAACCCCAGGCGACTTGCTGGATCTAACCCTACATAAAACTTATTTCAATCTTCTCGGGTTCAAGCTCAGGGAAGTCTCCCTTTGCTTTTACCTGACCATGAACAAGCCCCTTTGGTTCTGGAACCGGAAAGAATTCATCCAATAGTGCTTTTGCACACTCATTCCAATTCAACATAATGTTACCTCCAATATTAATGCCATATATTGATATGATTGCTTACCCTTGCAGATCTTATAGACCTGACGACAGGAATCACGCGAATTTGCACGGACGAAAAGCCCCCAATCGTCCTAGATGACGTAATCAACTGACGACAGTCGTACATGCCACACTGGTAGTCGATTTAAGCTGAGCAGCCAAATTTGCGATCCAGCACTTGACGCGCTTCGGATTCGCCGCAACAAGCCATCATTAACCCGCACCACCCACTCTTGAATTTTCGGAATTTGACTATGCACGTCGAGCAGCGCGAAATCGTTTAGAGGAATTCTGTAAGTTTCCGCCCTCAAACACTCACCATGGGTTTCCCAGCTGCATTCCCTGCACCAACCGATTTCTCGAAATTCGGCAATTTTGTTTATTAACAAGCCGCCCATTCAGAAAAGCGTCTAATAACTGATTTTAGGGGGTCACCCTTCAATGCGCAATGCACAGTTAAGTCGACATGGGTACAGGGAAACAATTAGATATAGGAAACTTAGTAGGGAAACACAGGAGGGAAGATTTTGAGGTGGCGGTGAACGTTGCTCTTAAATTGTTGGACGTTGTATCCCGGTGGAAAGAGATTGCCTGGTAATGAATCGCACATCACTGTCGTCTGAGCAATGAAGGATTGCCTAAATTTCACTGTTCTCCACGGCAAGTGATTCACAGTGTACTCGTGTGAGCGTGCAGCTTGGCGAGTATTTCGGGGCGCATTAAATAGAGGGAGTATTAGAGCTTTTAGTTCCTTACTACCGGTAATTGTAGAAATATCTAATGCAGAATGCTCCGATATTCGACGATGCTCAAGGGAGTCCATTGGCGTCGATATAGCCACATCCCCGACTAATCGGAATGCGAGCAAAGCTAGGTGTGATTTTGGGGCCCAGCCCAAACATGCGAGTTATATTCAAGACGTGGGCGGATATAAGCCTTATAGATGGTAGCTAGTGAGGAGGCAGAAAAGTATTTCTTACACTTCCGCAGAATACCGAGACGTTTCGAAGCATCAAGAGCGACTTCGTAAATGTGTTGTTCAATTTTACACCAAGTAACGTAAAGTCTGCAGAAGGTGAAATCTGTACGCCATTTAAGGACATATTCGACCGACGTCGGAATTTTATGTTTAAGAAATAGATGACAAGAATGCGTTTTTAAGGCATTAAGCTCTACTCTATTTTTCCCGCCCCATTCCAGGATAAAACTGAGGTGAGAATTCAGTGATTATATCGACTCATTACGAAATGAGGCCACCGATTTCGGACGAGCGTCGGCAGGAAAGTCAAATTGGTAGATGTTATCTAGAGTGCTGTCATCTGCGAAACAGTGAAGATGATTGAGAGTAGATGAAAATTGAGCCCTGAGGGACGTCGGAATCAATACTTCTGTATTGTTGAGTTACTCCGTCTAGTTACGACTCGAATAAAGTACTCGGAAAGGAAACTCTCAATCCATTGAAGAAACGAAGTGTTAATATCAAAGGTCTTCAGCTTGGCTAAGAAACATTTGTGCCGAATTCTGTCAAACGCTTTGGCGATGTCAAGAGCAAGAACTTGACCTTCACCAAATTTGTGGTAATTGTTAGTAAGATAGACCAGGAGATCACCTGTAGAACGACCCGAGCGAAATTCATATTGCCGATCATGAATGAGATTTAATCCACAAGAAAGATGAATGTCTTGCGATTGACAGCAGTTTCCATTACTTTTGAAAGTAATAAAATAATGGCTTCTTCTTCTACAATGGCACTACAGCCCAAATCGGGCCTTGGGCTCCTGACCTTCAGGTTCCTTAACATTTATTTATTGTGGAAGGGTTGTTAGACCTTCGCACAACCCTCTATTTACGAATTTTTCATTTTCATAGATTGAGCAGGCAGTGTGCTGAAATTATTCGTCGACCGGGATTTGAACTCACGACCTTCGCATTGTAGACCAACTCGCTACCCACTAGGTTACATCCTAGCTAAATAATGGCTATGGGGCGATAATTAGCGGGGTTCGCTTTGCTTCCATTTTTTGGAATTGGCTGGACATTCGCGACCTTCTAGATCTGAGGAAAGCACCCTGAGGAATATGAAAGATTGTAGAGAGTACAAAGAGGTTAAGGTAGAGACGAAGCGCAATTTTTGAGGACATTAGGGGGCCGTATGGCCCAGCAGCCTTGTGAATATTGAGATCCTGCAGGATGCAGCGAGAAGCCAGAGTCCGGTAAGTATGGAGGTTTCTGGTTCGACTGTGCAAGCTTCGAGTTTCTAGCGAAGTTTGCTTTTTCAACAGGATCAACAACGGTTCGGTCACCATCGGCTTCATTGATTAAAATTAAACTCCATTTATATGCACAATAACAAAATTTGAATCAAATGAAAATGAGAATAAGAAAATAAAGAAATGACAACAAAATAAAATGAAGTATACGGAGAATATATCAAAATAAAGAAAAGAAATGTACACCAAGCTTCTTGGATCTAACGAAAAGATAGAGAAAAAAAATGCAATTTTATGCTTTGACAAAAGTTGCCACTTCTTTACCGAATTTGCGTCTAGAGAAAATTTTTCTTTTGGAAGTAGGTAAACTATTCCATATTCTAGCTCCTTCCACAAACAGAGTGAACTCTCGTGTATTGCATCTAAATCTCGGAGTAGTGGTATTACGAATCCGTAAGGAATTACCGAAACAAATCTGAAAATAAAGGTATGCTGGTTCTTTAGTTATTATGATTTTGTGAATAAATAAGCATAGTGATATGTCTAAGAACGTGTTTGCAACATGAAAGAGACATGATGAAATTTCCGAATATTGTACAGGGTGGGCAATTAATTGGTTTCTTTTTAAAAATGGAATAAAATTAACAAAATTAAATTTTATTCCATGTATTATGGTTTCATTAGTAAGAGCAAACATTCCCATTAATGATGAAACACAACTTCGTTCAAGTGGCTTCTTCAGCTGGCTTCGCAGAAGCGCATTCTGTCACTCCAATTTTCCAAGACCATGTCGATGGTTTCGGACTGTAGCTCATGGATTGCTTGGATGATATTGGCCTTAAGTGCTTGAATCGTTTCTGGATTGTTGGCACAATATCGGTCCTTCACGGTTCCCCAGAAAAAAAAGTTCAAAGGGGTGAAATCGCACCTCCGAGGCGGCCTATTGACATCGCCAAACGCCAAAAAACGCACTGTTTGGGCTACACCTCACTCACTTTGAAAATAAGTTTTCAATATTTCCCAACGTTGTTCAAGTGTAAAGCGACTCATTTCGTTCCGCGCAGGTGTGATACTGATTTTCTGTCAAGATTTCGAGCGGGAAACAGCTGTCAGTGTCAAAATAACCTATGATTTAAAAAGAAACCAATTAATTGCCCACCTTGTACACAAAACGAACGCAATGGTTAAAAAATAGCTGTAACCTGGGTATTTCCGCATAGCTCAAAAATAAATTGCACATCCATAGTTAAGAATTGGCATAATAAATGCTATTATCAATTATTTCTTAATATTAGTTGGTAAGAACTTCGCCGATACCCACATAGTTCTTAAAATAGTGCAAACCCTTCTAGTCACCATATGCACGTGATCATTACATGTCAGAATCTTATTAAAAATATTTTCCAAATTTCTCACAGTATGCTACTGGCATTGAGTCCAGAAGAATCAGTGGATAAGAATATTTATCGACAGATTTTTTACATAAAACTATGCACTGTAATTTTTTAAGATTAAGACAAAGACCATTCTCATTAGACCAGAAATTAATTTGACACAAATCCTGTAAGTCTTACACATGAAAAAACATTTGGGGGCAGCTTAGGTAAACTTGCACATCGTCATTTTATAGATGAACAGTTACATTCCTTAACACATTTGGTAAATCATTAATAAACATGCAAAATAACAGAGGCCCCAAGAGCGAGCTCTGAGGAACACCTCACAACACCGAACTACAATATGACTCCATTTCTCAAATTCTAGCCCTTTAAACTCTGTGACTTAAATAGCTGTTAATAAATGAGCAAGCAGATAGTGAAAAAATAAAATTACGCTTCTTTCCCAAGTAATAATTCAAAGTTTACACTATCAAAAGTTTTTGAAAAGTACAGTAAAGTCAAAAAGGTAATATGATGAGGCTACAGTCAAATTTGATAGATGTTTTTTTTTTCAAATATAGCCGTTATCAACAGATCGAACGTCCACCCCCTTTGAAAAACCTTTAATGCTTTTCTCGTACAAAATATATATCTACACAATATTTTCACAGCGCATTCTATAATATTTTAATAGAAAGATTTCCGAATTGCATACTATTCTCTTTTGTTAATCGTGACATTTCGTTATCTGCTTGTAATTTGATAAAGACTTCAGCAGAGACCAAAAAACATCTCGGATGTTTACAATTCTATAAACGTCCTATATATCGTGTTATATAAGAGTTATCTGTATTTAACTATTTTGACCGAAATAGTAATGAAATCTCTGAATTATATTCAAACAACAAATATTGACGTATGTAATTGCGTATAAAAGCATGCTAAAAGTATTTTAAAATTCAAATTTAATTAGTTTCCATGACCACTAAATACAAAATTGCATAGGCAAACATCATAAACGAATAAATTAACAACCATTAAAAGTTAAAATTTTCAATTGACTGTTTCAATATGCGAAATGTTGCAAATTGATTTTTTTAATTTTTAAACTTGTTTTAATATTTTTCTCTAATGAGTAAATATCTTAAATTATTTATTTATGGGTAAAAAATTCGTTTGAAAATCATTTTCTGTGATCTGAAGTTTCGGTTTGTTTCACGGACGTACTTAATTCTGTTGTATTTTAGAAATATAACTTTAAATATTTTGAAATTTTACCTATTCATGGACGCTCAAGTGTGGTTAGCAAAATTGTTAGATAATTCATTTAATATTTAATTAACATTATTCTTGGGTATAGAGAATGATATGATTTGATATTTCATTTATTGGTGAATACTACAAGATTATAAATCTTTTATAAGTACAAAAACATGTGGTGGAAACTCGGAACTAGAAGAATTTAAATTAATTAAATTATAGCCAAATAGAATAAGTTATATATAAAAAGAGAAATATTAATAAAAAAACAATAATTGTAATATAAAATTAAGCTTACAAAACAATAAAGCATAAAACAAAGAGGAAAATAACTAATATAGTAAAAAAAAATACATTAATAATTCGCAATTATTACTTAATTAATTAAGAAAGTGCTAAGAAGATATTAAGAAATTATTAAGAAGAAGACGCCAAAAGTATGTTTATAGAAATATTAAAATCAAATTAAAGACAAACAGGTTGAAACTCAAGGAAATACACAAATCAATCATCAACACGCTAAATATGAGGCGAGAGATTATTCCAGTTTCTTATTGTCTGGACGAAGAAGGAACCCTCACCTTAAATTTCTTGCCCCGCTTTCTTTAAGACGAAAGGCGGAGCAAGAAATTTAAGATGTCTGTTGGTTTTCAGAAGTATTAGGTACTCGCATAAATACAATGGCTTACTTTGCTGTAAAATATTATGCAAGAAAATTAGTTAAGGAAAAAGGGTAATGTGCAGCCTAGAATGCTCATCTGATACTGTGATACATGATCATAACGCCTTAGTCCAAATACATAGCGGATACAATCGTTAAAAGCCACGTTTAGCCTATGTTGACAGTTGGAATCATGTTTAGAAAATAGAAGAAAGGTATAATTAGGGATTTCACGAGCTTCAATCTGGTCTACATAGGTAGGACACTAGCAAACCCCATAGTCTTCTCAGACTACCATATACCTTTTTTAGGACGGAATCGACTTTACATCCGGATATGGCCCAGTTAAGGATTACTCCTAGATCCGTTACATCGGTTTGGAATACGAGGGGTGTAGCGTTGACTATTGGGTGGGGAAGATCCCAGGTGTTAGAATCATTTAGTCCGGCATAAAATACAATACATTGAGACTTGTGCTCCTTGAGCGTAACATGGTTAATTTGAGGCCAACTTAATATGCGAGCAATATCCCGATTTACGCGTTCAGCACAGTCTTCAGCTAACCCAATAGGCCTACTTAATTAGATCTGTGCATCATCTGCGTGCAAATGAAGACTGCAGTCACATGGTATGTCCGGTAGATCATTAATATAAATGCTGAAAAGTAGTGGGTTTAAGACTGAACCTTGAGGAACACTACACAGAAGAGGACAGAACATGATCAGTTCTAGCTTGCTGATGCCTGTTGGCTAAGTAGCTACCAAGTAGTCTGACCGCATTAGTAGAGAAATTGAAGATTGACGAAAGCTTGTCCAGGAGTCTGTTGTGGTCCGCCATATCAAAGGCTTTAGAGAAGTCTAAGAGAACAAGTTACGTTTTCATATTCTTGTCCAAAGCGGCTCTAATATCAGAGATTACTTTAACTATTGCAGATTCCCCACTGTGTCGAGGCCGGAAACCACATTGCAAAGAGGATAGCATTTTGTTGCTCAGTATATTCCTGCATTTTTATAGACATGATTTTCTCTAATATTTTAGAAAAAGTGCATAAAATGCTGATAGGACGAAAATCATTAGGACTAGAGGAATTTTTATTTTTTGGAATAGGTATCACGGTGGCAACCTTCCAGGCGAGCGGAAAAAACTCATAGTTAAACATGAGTTCATAATATGCAGAATATATTGCCATATATATGGAAAAAGTATTCGTACGAAAGCAGGATACATATTATCAGCTCCTACAGAGGTATTATGCTCCTAAAAACAGAAAAGAGTTCATCTAAGCTGATGCATCGAAATGAGAAGGAGTTGGTGTTATTACTGATTCTTGGGATCGGATGATCTATTACTTGAAGAGGTAATGGAAGAGGAACTACGAGAAGATGCATTATTCAGGAAATGGGCATTTAATACGTCTGCATTCAAATTAGTAATGAATCGGTCCTTACCACATACAGCAGCTATTTTTAAATTGCTCCGTAGACGGTTCGAGGGTAAATTTGGATCAAGGTTTCGGCTAAAATAATGACGCTTTGCGTATAGCACAAATTGCTGCATTAAATTACGAGCGCTCTCCGATTTCTTCCTCATAGTTAAATGAAATCTCTCAATAAAATTACACCCAACTCTTTATTTACACGATTTTGAAATAACACGGTCCATGAAAAAGAACAAGTACCACTTTTTTACACGAATTTTTCGTGCTAATAATAGGTTCGCAAATAATTTAAATAATTAATTAGTTAAATAATTTAAAATTTTTAGTTTTTCATAAAATCCATACGATACAAAAACAAAATACAGTTGGCAAATTTTTAAATTTTTCTATATCAGTTGCATTTTACATTTTTGAATAAAGTCCAGGTTTAATTCGCGAGGTTTTGAAATTTGCTACAAGTATAGTGCATTATTAGCTAGGGTGTAGCCTAGTAGGTAGCGTGTTGGTTTTGTAATGCGAAGGTCGTGAGATCAAATCACGGTCGGTGCAATATATAATTCCAGCACACCAAGCAAGCAGTGTGCTGGAATTATATATTGCGCCTTGCACCTTGGTCACCTCAATCTACGAAAATGAAAAATTCGAGATTGAGGGTTGTGCGAAGGTCCAACAACCCTTCCATAATAAATAATGAAAAATGTTAAGGAACCTGAATAGCAGGAGGCCAAGGTCCGATTTGGGCTGTAGCGCCATTGTAGAAGAAGATAGTGCATCATTTTCTCACTCATGATACCGACGTAGAACGTTCATTTAAGTTCCAACGCAATTTGCCGGTTTGTACCCCTGGGTTTTCCAATATTGCTATACCCGATGTTCGTGTTATATCGACATTTGGATTAGTTCCTCCCGACCCTTACCATCCTCCTTTGAGTATTACGGTTAACATTTTTAGGAGAAATATTAATACACCGTCATCATTATCTAAGTTAAATTTTCTAAAGGGAAATTGCTCTGAGATCAGTCGCAAGTTGGATGAAATTAATTGGGTTGAGGCTTTTTCAGGACTCCCTGTGAATACATCGATTTCAATATTTTATGAATATTTCAATGCCTTCATTCAGAGTCATGCACCTCTCAAGCATACTTCTTCTAAGAACTATCCTGTATAGTTTACTACGGGTGTTATTCGGAGTTTACGTCTAAAAAACTGCTTGTATAAGAAATATAAACGGTCAAACCTTCATTCTGACTATGTAAATTTTACTGTCGAACGTACCTTTGTGAGAAAGGAAATCAAGTCTGCCTTTCGTTCTTATGTTTACTCGTTTGAAACGAGTTTAGCTCGTAATGATACCAAACCTTTCTGGTCACACGTTAAAAATTGCAAAAATACTCTGCATGCTCAGTCTGCTCTGAGGTATCAAAATACTAAAACCTCTGATACCCAAGCTATGTGTGATCTTTTTGCTGAATATTTTTCTTCCGTTTTTAAAATTCCAGACAAGGAACTAAACTATGTTTTTAATGTTTCTAATCATGAATCCTCCCGAGTTACTTTATTTAATCGATGGCACTAGACTTTCGGAAATAACGATTATGAAGGATCTCGGTGTGACTTTTGATGTGAAGTTGAGTTTCACTACACATATTGAAAATATTATAAATCATGACTATAGACTTGCCGGATTCGTCCTCCGTATTTCTTCTACTTTCGCTTGTTCTAGTACTGCTGTCCTGTTTTTTATCTCTCTAGTACGTAGTATTCTTGAATACTGCTCTGTTGTTTGGAGCCCTCACCATAAGTGTTACTCAGCTGCTATTGAATCAGTTCTACGTAAGTTTATGCGTTCTCTGTTCGTTCTAAAATACCGTATGCTAACTACTCTACGAGGCTTATGGTACTTCATCTTCATCCTTTAAAAATACGCAGAAGTTACTTTGATGAGAACTTTCTTTACAAGGTTGTAAATGGTATTATAAGGACTAATCTTGTTGACGAACTTAATTTCAGAATGGAAGTTGTTAGTACTAGAAATCCCGATATTTTTTATCCTTCACGTGCTTTACTAGACGTTTATTTTCACTCTCCTGTAGTTAGACTTCAGCGAAATCATGACAAACTACAACTTGGATCTTTGTCTATTTCTTTTAGTGCTTTTAAAACTAAACTTAAGAAATTCTTGTGATATTCTTATCGCTTGCTATTGTGTAATTGAAATGTAAATTTTGTTCAATGGCTAAATAAATAAATAAACTGTACCTACTCCTGTCATAAGTTCCATCCACCCTCTCTTACTATTCCCTCCCCCACTCTTCCCTTGAACTTTGCTAATTCTCTTTGAACAACAATCAATGATTTGATTCCCCGGTTGCTTACCTTCCATGTCAAGCTTATAAAATCCCCCCGTTCAAGTTTTGATAGCGAGCTATCTAGATGGATAGAATGGAGAGAAGGATCAAAGGCGTTGTTTGCTCGTTACGCGGATGGTCAGCATCACACCGTCTTGCTTTCTGACGAGAAACTCTTCACGGTCGAAGAGAAATTTTACTGCTACCAGCTCTCGGGAAGCATCATTAATGGTCTAGGTGAAAGTCAGCTATGAAGGCACCACAAGCCTCCATTTTTGTGAAAAGGGCTTCAAAACTGGAGCCAGTGATATCAAAAAGATATTTTACAGCGTATTGTGATACATTTGAGCGATATCATGTGCGGGGATATCATTGAGTGTTCCGGCAGGATTTTACTCTCACCCGACAGGCCAGATCAACTCAACTTTGGTTTAAGAAAAACTTTACTGATATCATAGGGGCTTCAGATTGGCCCTCTGAGAGCGCAGACCTCAATCCGTTCCTTGTGGTCTAGCCATGAGCAAGTGGCCTGCCAAAGACAGCACCCGAATTTGGAGAGCCAGAGGAGATCCCTAATCAAGGTAAGGGACGAATTAACGCGGGAAAAGGTGCGTAATTCAGTTGACGACTGTTCACGCAGACTTCGGGCTTGTTTTGACACAGAAGGAGGTCATTTTGAATAATTTTGCTTTATAACAATTTGTAATACAGTTCGAAAAATTTTCTAAAAATATTAATTTACAAAGTGAAGGTCCTCGTTTCCTATTGAAAATTTTCCTTGTAACAGAACTAATAACACGACTAAGTATAAGCAACTTGAAAACCCAAAAAAAAACAGAAACTGAAAACAAATTCCTTAATAAAAAGAAAGCGAACATCAAAGGACGCTATTAAAGAACGGAAGTCTTCAATAGGTTCAACACATATCAAGCGATGAAAGCAATGTTGCTTCAGTCAGCAATAAATGTGCTGGCCTATTTTCATGCAGTGATGATAGTTGCTAAATAAGTTTAAAGAAAAAAGAGTTGGGTGTATTCATTTATTATTGACTTTTAGGGGATAAAGCCCTAGAGGTAGAAGTCTAAGTTAATCCAACAAGATATGGTCATGCAAATATGACAAAAGTGTATATGACAAAAAGTTGTGAATTTTGGAACCGCTGCATTTTTTACTTAAAATATTATTTGATCCGATTCAAGGGCGAATCAGGGTTCGAATTAACAAAAAAAAAACAACAGGGCTACGATTGCGCGTAAACCGCAATCTTACGATACTCTAGATGAAATAGAATTTTTTGTGATCCCAAGAAATTTTGTATGGAGAGTGTTAGAAGGGGTGATAGCATTGAACTAATTTTTCCCCCATCATGCTAAAGTAGCTATAAAAATGTTTTAAACAAAATGCGAACTCCAAAAATTGAATAGGAGCTGAGAAAATTAGTGTGTTAGATTTAGTGAAAATGTGCAGTTTGTATGGGAGGTGGTAAAGAGTGGGGTGATTTTAGTGATTTTTTCAAAAATAACTAAGAATATCACAAAATTGACATCTCTTAAATTTTAGACCAGTAACATTCATACTTTTCAAGAAAATAGATTTTTTGTGAAGTTGTGAAACTGTGTCCTATTGTATGGGAGGGGGTAGAAGCAGTAAAGCTAATCAAATATTTTTTTCTGATCTTAGTGATAATGCTAAATAAGTATTTATCACAAAATGTGAGCTCGATAAATGTTATATGTTCTGAGAAAATCGGCTTAGAGCATTTCATGAAAAAGTGTAGTTTGTATGGGAGGGGTTGGAAGGAGAGAGAGGACGCAAATAATTTTTATACTGTATATTGAAATCATTATGAAAGTAATATATCCCGAAATTCAGACTAATAGCTTTTATACTTTTCGAGCAAATCCATTTATAGTCGAATTGCGAAATTGTGCCATTTTGTATGGGAAGGGGTAGAAGGGGTGAAGCTAATCGTCTATTTTTTTTTAGCCTAACTAACAATTTTAAATAAATATTTAGTGCACAATTTCAGCTCGCTAAATTTTATACGTACTGAGTAAATTGGCTTAGAGTAATTCATGGCCAGTACAGTTTGTATGGGAGGTGGTAGAAGGAGGGGGAGGACACGCATAATTTTTATACGGTAGATTTATATTATCATAAAAGTAATATATTCCAAATTTCAGACCAATAGCTTTTATACTTTTTGAGCAAATCCATTTATAGTCGAATTGCGAAATTGTGCCATTTTGTATGGGAGGGGGTAGAAGGGGTAGAGCGATTTGGCCCGTTCACGAACTTAACCTTACTTTTTTGCTAAAAATGACACACAAAAATTTTTAGCACTATAGCTCAAAGCTTTCGAGAGTTATGCTGTAGACAGACGCACAGACAGACAGACGGTCACTCGGAATCGATGTTTTTGAGCGACAACAAATATTTCTGTACCCTTGGCGGCTCTGTGCGAGCGTTATTTCTTAGCGTTACAAACGGTAAGGCAAACACAATATACTCTAAGAATTCATATAGAGTATAAAATTTTCTGGAAAACAGCGAGCTAAAAAAAAATACACACAAAGTTAACAAACAAATTTTTAGGAATTCTCTAAATTTTTCATACATACGTATGTTTCGCTTCTGGTGAACAATCATTTCCAAAAACAATACCAATCTGTCCGGTAATGTGTCCGATCTTTTGCAACCACTCCCATGCTGCTCCGTGGAAATTTACTCGCGCTATAGCCAAGACACACAGACTCATCAAAACAAACAAAAATGAATAACTATTAACTCAGAAGTTGTACAAGCTATATCTGATGACATGTCAGTTCCATGATAGTGATAATGCTTTCATGAATGATTAAACGCACAAGTAATTATGACATTCGTTTTCTTCGAACCAATTGTCCTCTACGGAATATTATAGTCACGAATAAATTTCAAACTCTGACAAACTATCGTGCAAGTAGAAATCGTTCATATAATCCCCTGATTACTATTTTCACAGAACTAAATTTATAAACGTAACACAAAAAAAAATTATACTATCTACATCTATAAAATTGATATTCAATTCCGTTAACATTATGGTTAACCAAAATGTAATTGATCCGGCTGGATTAATAAGCACTAGCATTGCATTTCACATGCAAATTTTACCTTGATAATTCACCTTTTACGTAAAACTTTGCCGCCGTCATAACCGCGATCGAACCATGCAATTGAAAAACTTTTCTTACACTTAATAATATTCATGTTAATTAATATTTTTTTTTTCCAATTTATTGAATTTCAATCATAAAATCGAAAGAATTATTAAAAAAATTTAAATTAAAAAAAAAAAATCTCAATACAATTCGATGGTATTTAATTTCATCGAAAAAACTGATGTTGGCAAACTAAAAAAAACCCCCGATTGCATCAACACTTAAATGATCATGCGATCGATCTTTTTCATTTTCATTTCGTGCCTAACGCTATACCTAAATAGCTTTTATTGGAACAGAAATTAGAAAAACGCTAATTTTACTAGTGTTACAAATCGAAATCGATCTTAACAATATCTTGAATTATCCACGTTCAATTTTCAGTTGTGCTGTGTGATCACACCACCTCGAGCGCTTGCAATTACCGCGCTTCTCTCTGAGATTTACACCTATCACAGTCCATTACGTTAGCTGTCATTTTGGGCATTTCTTAGCACAATACTATTCCCATATACCGAAATGATCTCCTAATCAAGTACACAAAAAATTGCTTCTTCAGTTTCATGTTTATTTTGATTTTACGATTCGTTTTTCAGTTTTCTTCAAAAGAAAAAAATCATCATAATTCAGGTCGAAATAGGCGGAAAGGTTGTTAAATAAGACTTTCATTTCTCAGTGTTTTAATGTGTTCTCCATGTGGTGAAACTATTTTTTCTCCCAACTTAATTGAAAACAATCATAATAATCCCGACTCGAACAGACAACGGTTTTATTATAGAAGAAATGACCGCATGTTTTAAGATACTGTTCTTGTAAGTTATTGCGATATACTATATTATGGTAGTTTAAGGTGTCCAGAGATAAATTTTGCACAGAATTTTCGGTATGCAATTATAAGTTTTGTTTTGGGGCAATCATGGTGAAAGGATCGTGTAAATTCGTAGCCAAACCCTCATTTTGAGTTATCATAGACGAATCTTTAGCATAAAAGTTGTCGGTATGATTTAATAAGAGTAGAGGTGTTAATGGGGTTAATAAATTTAAAGATTTATGAAGATTAGTTTGGTACATGTTAATGCGATACAGTTGTTTCTTTTAAGCGATTATGGTAAATTTTTCTTTATATTAACATCGTGAAAAATTAGAACATTTTAACAAAAGGGGAGAGCAGTTTTGATGTCCGATAATTAGTTAAGTTCATTCAAACGTGGGTCGCAATTAAATATTTTCTGAGAACAGAGGTTTGTAATTTTTGTACATAACACCGAACAAAGTATGCAAAATGTTTCATGATGAATTTAAAGTTTGCAGCTTTTATAATTTTCGAGGAAATTGAGCAATTTTTATCTGAATTTATGGCATTTGTATGGGAGGTGGCAGAGAAAATGGAAGGTTTTGGATGATTTTGAATCTGCTTATTGACATCCTAATCACATTGCTTCGTTACGATCTTAAAATCGATAACTCTTATACTAGAGGAGGTCAAAAATTTCGCGGAATGAAGAGGATGGACGGGGGGGTATTCTAACACTCAATACAGGTATAAATACAAAGTTTTTGTCAAATCGAATCACTAACATTTTAGTTATTGCCAAATCAACAAGTCAATCGGAAAGAAAACGCCAACTATGGATAAAATTGAGTTTCGTGATGCCATTAAGTTCCTTACCAAACAAGGAACAACGCCACAAATCATTTTAGAAGAAATGCCATCTGTTTACGAGGACTCTTGCCCTGGAAAAACAATGATTTATACGTGGCATAGATTATTCAGGCAAAGCACAGTCAGTTGAAGATGATAAACCGATTGAGGCCAATTCCTCAAAAATCGTCGAAAAAGTGGAAAAACTTGTTCTCGACGATGTTCGTTTAAGGAAGATACAAATCGCACAAATGGTTGGAGCATTAGATACAGCCATTTTGATTATCGTTCACGATCATTTCGGCATGTGTAAAGTCAGCGCAAGATGGGTACCGAGAACGCTCTCAGCGGTTCAGAAAAAGCAACGCGTCGAATTTTCACGCGAGTTTTGGATCTCTGTAGCGAGAATAGGGATGAAATTTGGACCCGGGCTTTTACTGGAGACGAAACTTAGGTTCATCATTATGAGCTTGAACTAAAGCAGGAGTCAATGTGGCTGGTAAAGACGATTCACCCCCAAGAAGTTCAAGGTCTTACAATCCGCCGAAAAATCATTGCCACTACTTTTTGGGATTCAGAGGGAGTTTTGGTTATCGACTATAAAGAAAAAGGACAGCATATCACAACCTGCTACAAAAATTAAAGTATGTCATCAAAGAAAATAGAAGAGATATGCTGCTTTTGCACGACAAAAAAACTGTTCTCAAGAGCCGCGGCTACGGAATATTGAACCACCCCCTTATAGTCCAGATCTGACCCCTTGCGATTACTATCTGTTTACAAAATTGCAGAAAGAACTTCGGAGAAGAAAATTTACCAACGATGAAGAGGTGAAGTCGGCAATTTCAGCCTATTTTCAAGGCCTTGATAAAACATTTTTTTTTTTAGAAGGAATTAATAAACTTTGTAGGAGATGTGATAAATGTATTAGGCTTAAGGGAGAATATACTAAAATGGAAAAATAATAACTTGTTTAATTTTACCCCCCTTCCCGTTCATTCCACGAAATTTTTTACCACCCCTAGTATGTTTGAAGGAGAAATACTTTCCTTGAATTTACAATACAAAAATTTGTATGGGAGGTGGTAGAAGAGTGAAGCGAAGTCATATTTTCTAAAGCATTCATTGCAATTATCAAGGGACAAATTCTGGCAAAATTTTAAATTTGTACTTTTTCTAGCTTCAATGAAAATCAATTAAATGCATTTACCAAAATTGTGCATTTTTATGGTAGGGGGTAGAAGGAGTACTCGAATCAAAACCAAATTTCTTAGAAGAATGATGTTTATGATAGTATACTTTTCTCAAAATTTAAAGTTGATAGCTTTGACGGTTTTGAAGAAATATATTAGGGGTTGGAATTAATTCGTAGCGTTTTACAAAAGGTGGCGTTACTCAAGTATCCGTAGTCACATATATACAAAAGCAAATATTCTCCATAAAACTACTGTCATGGCGCATCTAGTCCACTGAACGACATTTCTTTATCGAGTTTATAACATTTTGTTGTGCGTCATCAAACATGTCAACGTTCGTGCCCGAAAATCTGTTTTTGCGGGGAGTGCGGAAAGTCATCGCATTTTAGAAGACGTTTATGATGAATATGCTCTAGCTGAGCAAACGTGCAGAAAGTGGTTCGCTCGGTTCAAAAATGGCAATTTTGGCTTGGAAGACAAGGAGCGTTCCGGACAGCCGAAAAAGTTTGAAGATGAAGAATTGGTGACAATGCTCTATGAAGACCCGTGTCAAACGTTTGCACAGACGTCAACTGGTGCGCTAAGCATTAAAAGAAAAGCGCTCCAATTTAAGGATCGACATGACAAGGCGATTTTGCTTCACAACAATGCCAGACCCCATGTTGCAAAAGTGGTGAAAACTTATTTAGAAACGCTGAAATGGGAAGTTTTATCCCACCCGCCATATTCACCAGACATCCCTCCATCAGATTTCCACTTGTTCCGATCCATGACGAATGGCTTGTCAGAGCAGCACTTCGACAACTACGAAAATACCAAGAATTGGATCGATTCATTCATCGAATCTAAAGACGAAGAATTCTTTCGACGTGGTATTCGTGCTTTGCTAGAAAGATGGAAAAAGGTAGTAGAAAACGATGGACAATACTTTCAATAATACTACTGTAATAATATTTTCAGAATAAACCATCAAACTTTGCAAAAAAACGCTACGAATTAATTCCAACCCCTAATAATTTAATTAAAATTCCCAAATTTCGAGAAATTTGTATGGGAGGGGGTAGAAAGAGTGAGGTGAACTTGATAGTTTTTCTAAAATTGGCTACAATTGTAATAAAATTAATTATGTCAAAAATTGGTTCTTTTAACTTTGCTAGTTGCAATGAAAACAGAATAAATGCATTTTCGAAAATTATGCATTTGTATGGGGGGGAGGGGTAGAAGGAGTAAGGGGATAAGATCAATATTTTTTAAGTTAATGATATTTATATCATTATACTATGACCTAAAGTCAATAGCTGCAATAGTTTCGGAGAAAAATCAATTTCTTTAAATTTCAAAATTTCATGAAATTTGTATGGGAGGGTCTTCTTGTCTTCTTGGCGACTCTGTGCGACCATTCTTTTTTTGCGTTACAAACGGTAAGGCAAACAAAATACACTTTCAAATTTCATCTAGAGTATAAAAATCACTAACCTTACCACGCCACGTATATTGAATTCAACTACAGCGCTACAGCAAGGAATGACACTAGAAACCACACTAAAAAACATAAAAGAATTATGATTGAGCGTAAAGCCCAATCATATGATACTCTAGATGAAATGAGAAAGAGTTCAATGTACCGGAAAATATGTCACCTCCAATTCTTTTAAATAATTTGTATGTGAGGTGGTAGAAGGAGAGGAGGAAGGTTTGTAATTTTTGGATATGACACCTAATGTAGTATGCAAAATGTTTTTTGCTGAATTTAAAGTTCTTAATTTTCATTATTTTGAAAGAAATTGGTCATAGTTTTCCTGAAATTGGGGCGTTTGTATGGGAGGTGGCAGAGGAAGTGGAGCGCTTAAGATGATTTTGCAACTGCTTATCATCATCCTTATCACCATGCTTTGATTCAATTTCAAAGTCGATAGATCTCATATACTTGAAGGAGAAATGCTTTTCTTGAATTAATATAATACCGATATTTGTATGGCAGGTGGTAGAAGCAGTGAAGCGGAGCTGATAATTTTTTCTAACACTTATTTCAATTATTAAGAAACAAATTCTGGCAAAATTTGAAGTTTGTACTTTTTCTAGTTTGAATGGAAATCGATAAAATGCATTTAACAAAAATTATACATTTGTATGGGAGGGGGTAGAAGTAGTGTACGGATCAAAACAAATTTTTTTCGCGTTATTAATATTTCTATTTGTATACTTTATTCAAAATATCAACTTGATAGCTATAAGAGTTTCGAAGAAAAATAATTTAATTTAAATTTCAAAATTTCGTGAAATTTGTATGGGAGGGGGTAGAAGGAGTGAGGTTAATAATAAATAATTATTTTTAAAATAAATTGCAATTATAGTAGAATTAATTCTGATAAAACTTCATCTTTTCAGCTTTACTAGTTTCAATGAAAATCGAAAATATGTATTTTTCAAAATTGTCCATTTGTATGGGAGGGGGCAGAAGGAGTAAGGGGATCGGGTCAATATTCAGTGATATTAATGACATCTATATCACAATACTTTGACCTAAATTTCAAGTTTCAAAGAAAAATCAATTTCTTAATATTTCGAAATTTCATGAAATTTGTATGGGAGGGGGTAGAAGAAGTTTGGGGATGTAGCCCATTTACGAACTTAAAGTTACTTTTTTGCTAAAAATGACACACACAAATGTTTAGCACTATAGCTCAAAGCTTTCGAGAGTTATGCTGTAGAAAGACGCACTGACGGACAGACGGTCACTCGAAATCGAGGTTTTTGAGTGACAACAAATATTTCTGTACCCTTGGCGGCTCTGTGCGAGCGTTATTTCTTAGCGTTACAAATGGTAAGGCAAACACAATATACTCTCAGATTTCTTCTAGAGTTTAAAAATCATTTTATTGTCGTGCTTTCTAGTTTTCATAATTTTACTAATCAATGAAAATCTCTACATAAGCGTTAATCCCCTGTTGAAATTGTAGTAGGGCTACTAGCTTTTTTTTTTAATAAATACCTGCTACTATATGAGGCTATGAGATCAAAAGTAGCCTAACCAACAAGCAACAAGCATTGGAGATAAATCTATATTTGTTTTTCGCAATATTTTATATTTACTCATATGTTTCTCAGTAACACGATTTGATATTGACAAAATTTATTTTTCTGTCACAAATAAATTCCAATGTTGAACCTCTAGGCTACAAAAACCTGCAAATCTATACATATAAATATAATTGTAGGTTCTGTCTGTTATTTGTTTATAAACGACTCTAACTTAGTGTTTTACTTTATTTGGACAATAACTAAGCAGCAACACGCGTTTTTAAAATTCTCCTCTATCCTCCTATCTCTCTGTCTGGCTTTCGCGCAAAAACAGCTGAACCGATTATAATGAAACTTTCACAGTTTATAAAGTATGCCTCGGGATGTAATCTGCGTTTGGTCTTATTTCATTAACCCCACGCCTTCTACCCCCTCTCATACAAAATGACTGATTTTAAAAAATGTAAAGTAATCAAATTTTCTTGAAAACCATAGGAGCAGATAATTTGAAATTTAGAATATATTATTTTTACCATAAACATGATCTATGGTATACAAATTATTTGCATCCCCCCACTCCTTCCACCACCTCCCATGCAAACTCCACCTTCTCATGAAATACTATAAACCTATTTGCCCAGTACGCATAACATTTATCAAGCTCAAATTTCGTATTAATACAATTGACACATAGCGCAGCTAAATTATAATTAATGCCTAAATTATCATTAAACGGCTGTGTGTCATACGATAATTTAGCTAAATTTTTCAGCTAAATGCTAAATCATCCCATTTAACTAAATTTTTTAATTTTTCTCATAATTTAGGCTCTAACGATGAAGATTGTGTTAGAGTTGGAGCTTTCATTCAAGTTTTTTCATGCTAGAGAGAAGAACAAAAGTCATTTTCGCCCATCTATGAAAGATAACTTGCAAATGATTCCAAAACAGGACTAAGGATCGTTTTTCTTCTTTTGCACCCTTCCTTGCAAAATGTTATTGCCTACTGGCAATGCAATTCAACTTTTTAAAAATATGATAAATGAGTGAGTGGCTCTTCTTCATTGGCAAAGTTCTATGTGTCACCATTCTACTAACGATGAACACGATCTAAATTACGAATTACCTAAATTATAATTAGGACCGGTATATGTCAATGGTATAAATCCTTAATTAGTATTATAACAACACTTATTTTCTGAGTACCTATTCATTTTTATAGCTACTCTAGCATAATGTGAAACAAATTAGCTAAATTCTGTCCCCCTTCGACTACTCTCTATACAAAAATTCTTAAGATCACAAAAATTTCCATTTCATCTATAGTATCGTATGATTGCGCTTTACGCACAATCGTAGCCATGTTGGGGAGGGAGGTGGCGAGCCAAAATTTTTCACTTATTTTTATAGGGCTCTGGTAAAAGATACAAAGCTCAAGTTTTGTATGTGTATACATCTATTATAGATAATTTATCGTAGGACATCTGTACCAAATTTCAGTTCAATCGGGTGATATTTACCTGAGATCTGTGTTCCTAAAAGGTGAAAAACGTGATTTTTCAGAAGAAGCGTTTGAAAGAACCGGGACCGACTCTTATCGCTTCAAACCCTTTAGATTAAAAATTAAATACTTCTAATTGGAATTTTGAAACGGGACAAGTTGCAAAATGTGCAGAAAAGGTTGTAGAATTTTTTAAGCCAATAAAGAAATTTTTCATGATTTTCAAGTAGTGAACTCCCTTAAGCCAGGAACCTGAAAACTTGCGAAATTCATTTAAAAAAAAAATGCATAAAAGTATGAAATATTAAGCGGTCGAATATCTAACTTCTACCCTTCATACAAAAATAATTTCTCGACAATTTTTAAGAAATCAATTATCATCAAACCATTAAGGGGTTATACTAGTCTGGAAAAAAAAAATTTGCTAAAATTTTTGTTTTTGGCTTAAATGATGTATAAACTATCAAAGCATAATATCTTAAACGCAATTTTGGGTGAAAAGTGACTGAAAATAATTTTTTTAGCCTGTTTTTGTAAGTTCTTTAGAGCGCACATGCATGCGTCATAAAACTTTAAACCTGTTTTTCTCGAAACTGGGTTTTTCGAACTGGCGTTGCCTGGAACTCAGCCAATTTTCACCAGATTTACTTGAAATTTCAACTGTTGCTTCTCAGATAGATAATCTGTGGAAGTACACGGGGTTTTTTTGATTGATAAAAAATTACGTTTGTTATAAACAATTTACGGTCGATTTTTGCCCCAAAAATCGAAAAAAAAATTGAAATTGATGCCAATTTGCGAATTTTCAAAAAAAAAAAAAAATATTCCCTTCCAAAGAAGAAGTAATATATGTATTTTAAGAAAAAAAAATTATTTTGGTCTAGGTGCCATAGGAGTGCTGAAACCGACTACGCCGTTTGCCGCCTCGGAAAAAACATGGTTTTAACTAATATAGTTTCACGGCACCATTTTGTATAAAAAATTGACAAAAAAATTGTGTGTATGCCTAAATATATGTCTAATTATACTTCAAAATTTCATTTCAATCCATTCATTAGTAACCGAGAAAAAAATTTCCAAAAAAAGGACCATTTTTTAGCACGCCAGACTAGTATAACCCCTTAAAAACTGTCAACTTGAAATTTTGTATAAACAATTTTAAAAATATTTGACACAAAGTTGCAGCCAAAATTTTTAAATTCCTTGTGCCCCTCTACCTCCTTTCATACAAAAGTATGATTTCGACCAATTTCAATAAATCAACAAATAACCAAGAAATTAAAAGCTACCAACTTGAAATTTTGTACGAATAGCTTTCAAGAGAAACGAAATAACATTGCATCATAAATTTTATGATTCTCTTAACTCCTGAATTCTTTCCTATACAAATGAATGGTGGTTTCAATATAAATTACACTGAATTTCATAGGATTTACGTTGTCTATAAAGCTAACATACTATACTGAGAATTTTGAGCTTAATTCAAGCAACCAATTACAAGATCCACCCACCCCTTCTATTATTCTTCCCACACAAGCCCAAACTTACATAAATAAATGTATGAAATATTGATTCTATGTACTGAAAACATTGACCGTAATTGCAGCTAAATAATTGACCACAACCGTGTCCTAGAACACCCATTCATTTAGTCTTCTCTATTAACCCCAACCTGCATACTGGCTTCCCACGCATCCTCAACTTGTCCCAATAATAATAAAGTTGCGCCTGACTTGATGGTAGACATTTTCAATTATTTTTATTTTCAGAACATTTATCAGTGAAAATGTTATTACAAAAGCCCAAAGTAATTTATTATTGTTAAGTAAATGAAAAACTCTTAAAAATTCATGTTGATTACATAGTCTACAAAATAAATCGTCAATGTAAACACTACGAAGACAACGCATAAACAATTTGCGTAGAATGAATTTTTTTAGTCTACGGCACAACCCTGCCTCAGATTCCATGTAGAGTAAAAGCATAGTATTGCTCGAAAAAGATCAGCCACATAGCAGGACAGACCTGAACTGTTTTTGAAAACTATTACCAATAAAAATTATAAATTATGGGTATTTAACAAACAAAAAACATCTTCAAAAATTAGTTTTTTAACTGATCGACCAAACTATATGAGCGGTGGTAGAGGAGTTCTCATTCAAAACTCAAATTTTATTTTTCCAAAATTTAATTAACGACACAATATCTTTACTAACCTATGAAATCGCAAACGCTAATATGGCTTGTGCTCGCTTCTTCATTTAATATGTTGCTTTCATCTTGCAAATATCGGAAAATGCTCTGAAATTCGAAAACTACACAGCAGTTTTTTGTTTTTCTCGAATAAAACTAAAAACCGCTGATAGTGATATCGGTTTTCGAAAGCATCTGTTACGGTGATCTGTTACTTTAGAAAGCGTCTTGAACTGCAGAATAGTCTAGGAGGTTAACATTCGGCTAGACTGACAAAAGTGTCTGTTTGGATCCCGGGTATCATTGAAGCCATACGACGCAAGGGTTGTTCCAACGACTGACCTGTGCCAGCTTGTCCAGTCCAACACAGGGGACTTGGTAATAGGTTGTGATGCCAATGCCCATCACACCTACTGGTCTAGCACAGACTGTAACGATTGCGGTAAGTCAATTCTAGAATTTCTTAGCATGAACAATCTAAATGTTTGTAATGTTGGTAACAGTCCCACCTTCATAAATAGAGCAAGAAGCGAGGTTATCGACCTGACTCTTGCAACTAACTCTAAATCACTAACGGTCCACAACTGGGAAGTTTCGAAAGAACCATCCTTGTCAGACCACATGTGGATAAGATTTGAAATAGTGGGATCAACAAAAAATAGCCGGTTGTACAGGAATCCAGCAAGAACTGATTGGGTTACATAGCAGGAGCTAATAAACCAAAGACTTCCGGCAATAGTTCCTTACCCAATAAAAACAACAGATTCCTTAGATAAAAGAGTGGGTATGTTAACAAATATACTAACAAACTCATACAAGAGTTCCTGCCCTCAGAAGTCTGCCAAAGATAGTAAGAACACTGTCTGGTGGAATAACGATCTCGATATCCTGAAAAAACGAGCAAGGAAACTCTTTAATAAAGCAAACTTGACACAGACTGGGAAAAATACAAAGCAGCACTTACACTGTATAAAAAACAGCTAAGAGCCGTCAAACGAAATTCATGGAAGAGATTCTGTGAAGAAATCGATAACGTCAACGAAACTGCTAGGATAAAGAGGACCCTATCCAAAGACCCATACATGCCTGAATTACTGGATAAAGGCAATGGTTCATGGACGGGGTCTCGCGGCGAGTCACTTGAACTTTTAATGCAAACGCATTTCCCTGGTTGCCTCCCCCCACAAAGTTCATGTGCCGATCGCATTATAGCTAACTCAGAACTAGTAGATACAGTCTTGACACCAGGAAACATAGGAATGGCGTTCAATTCCTTCAAACCTTACAAGTCACCAGGGCTGGACGAAGTCTATCCCGCAATGATCCAGAACGCGGATAAAACAATAATTCAGTACCTGGTAGACATATATAAAGCATGCATCAGTCTTTGTTACATACCGAAGTTATGGCAAGAGGTTAAGGTAGTTTTCATACCTAAACCAGGTAGAGCCTCCCACAACATCCCGAAGGCTTTTCGACCCATCAGCCTGACTTCGTTCCTTCTTAAAGGCCTAGAAAGACTGGTGGACAGCTACCTGCGGGCAAATCTGAACCTCTCGGTTAGATGCCCCCACCAACACGCCTATCTGAAAGGTAGATCCACTGACACCGCCTTGCGTGTGACGGTAGCCGCCGTAGAGAAAGCTTTCCATCAAAAAGAGGTTGCACTCGGTGCCTTCCTAAACGTGGAAGGCGCGTTCAACCACGTCAACATTGATGCCATACTTGTGGCCTTGCGCAGCCATAGTGTGGAACCTCTCCTGCTGCATGGATAGCAAAGCTTCTTCGTTCACGGAAAATCGTAGCACGAATGGGTGAAGAGACAAGGAAAGGCTCTGTTCACAAAGGAACGCCACAGGGCGCTCCTGTGGGTCTTAACAGTGAATGAACCCCTTTCCATCTTAAATCAGAACGGCTACCCCACAATAGCATATGCAGACGATCTTGTCATCATGCTAACTGGTAAGTTTGAGCAAGTTCTAGGAGACCTCATGCAATCCGCTTTACAACTGTTAGATAGCTGGGCACTAGATAAAGGACTTACTATTAACCCACAAAAAACAGATCTGGTAACTCTAAAAACTCCTTTCAATTCGACTCCGTTGTTGAAGTTATTTCGGCAAAAAAAAAAAGCTCGATGCCTAAAAACCGCAAACCTGTTAACTATCTCTTAAAACAAAGTTGATGCCTCCAAATGCCGTGGTGTTCTTCGAAAATGTAAAAAGTATTTTACGCCTTACGATCTAGCTAATATCTACAGGGCCTATATTCGTCACTACCTTGAGTACAACTCACACATCACATATGGGCTGCGGCATCCAACACAAAACTTGCGATGCTCAGTCGAATCCAAAAACATGCGTTTCGGCTAATTTGAGATGAGACTATAACAGCCACTATAGCTTCCCTCGAACACCGTAGAAATGTCGAAGGACTATCGATACTTCCACGTCGAATGCCTGTGGAGAACTGATACTGTCTTCAATTACAAAATTCATTGCATGAAAATTCAGCTTACTTTCAGTACATTTGCATCGGAAACAATACGAAATCCGTCGATATGTACAGACTATAAAATAGTTTTCTAAGCGAAGGCCTCATATCTACTAGATGACGAAGATCGATCTCTTTACCTTCGTTCTAACAATCCTTTGTTCATATCTGTGTACTTAATAATTTGAAAGTGAAATTTTCACTGTCATTCAAATCAATCCCGTATATATAAATTTGAAAAAAAAAAGTAATTTTTATGAAGTAATCATTTTTCTCTTTTAATTCAACTATTTACATATTCACTTTCATTCGTCGACTTGTACAAAACTTAACTAGAAATAAATCAGAAATATCAAATATCATACCACGCATAATCTCCTCCTCCTTCTCCTCTTCTTCTTCGAAATCAATAATTACAATTAATTTCTAATTTTGAAAAAATTGATCGAAGCAAAGAAAATCAAATAAATAATACAAACAAAAAAAAAATTTTTTTCTGATTTCATTATGATGTCGTGGTATTAACCCAATTATTATCGAATTCTTTTTTTATACATGTATATAAAAATAACGTAGCAGACAGATTAACAGCACGACAAGAGATTTTTTATTTATGATAGCTATAATATAACCTAATCTTAAAACCACCTACATTAAAAGTCTATTTCGTATTTAGTGAATCGAAATGAGTCGCTTTTTTGATTGTGTATCTATTCGGAAAGATAGCAAAAAAAAATTAAAAAAAAACCACAACAATAACAACAAAATGAGTTTTAGATTTTTCTTTTCATGCACACAATAATTCGCTAAAAATTCATTTTCAATTTTACAAAAATCCGTGTATCTACAGATTTAGTGTGATTCCAATTTAAGATCTTTTGATCTCCATCTGTAAAGTCTTAGTTGACCTGAAAACGCTTAGATTGCCCATTTATAAGATTTCTACGCTATTTCCTCTTTTGGTTCTATGTATTTCTTTTTATTCAATTTCATTCATAGTTCAATAAACTTAAATCGGATATGGCATTAAAACATTGAAGAAAAAAAAAATGAAATTGAACTTTTCTTCTTGTAAAATAATAAATGTAAACAAGGAAATAAATATTTCGAATTGAAGATAGTTTGATGTGATAAAAATACCACAAATGATATTATTTGTGTTTACATAATTTTAAGTTAAACTTTTTGAGCTACTTTGCAGTCAAACCATGTGGAAATGTACAAATTTATTTTCTTTTTTATTTCAAGTATACTTGTAGACTAAATAGATCGTTAATTTTGCTTATGAACGTAATTATTTCGTTTATTTACTCAACATTAGATGCGTACAGTGCGTTCATTTGCTAACTCATTAAAGATGGGTTACTTAGAAGTATTGTGAAAATAATATTAGGTTGTTGCAGATGAAATGGCGACTTTCGCGATGAAGTGAAGTTAGTTGCGATTTTCATGTCTCAAACTGCCGCCAGGTGGCTCTGGTAGTAATACATATGTAGTTGTCTACAAAAACTAAATTGTTTATTTGAATAACTTGTCGTTGTGAATAAAAGTCCGTAATTAAGTTTTAACTGATATTTATTTGTAAATTTAACTGATCCGCGCCGCTATCGAACTCGTGTCTCTGACAGCCGAAAATCGTTAGTTCTCTTCTGTGTGTGTGACAGCATGGAAAAAACTGGGATTATTCGTCAGTGTTGCCACAATACTCCCCCCTAGAGACTTCGCAAGTCTCGGATACAAATGAAACTTTATTTTTTCCAGGATATGTTTTAAGAGGTCTGTCCATACCTCCTCAATGATGCGGTTCAATGATGTCATCCTGCGTGATATGTATTTCTTGGTTCGGATCGTGTTTCGCGATGAAGACTGGCTTGAGTCTTTCAACTGAGATTGTTTTATCTTCACCGTCTACCGAAATTACGAATCTACGATGATCCAATCTTCGCTTGATTTGGTGTGGGCCAGAATAGGGCGGCTTGAGTGGTGGTTTGACTTCGTCGAGTCTGAGGAAAACGTGACTGCAGTCATACAAGTTCTTTTGAATAAATATCCTTGCCTTAATGTGATGTGCAGTCGGAGTTGGTCGTATTGCACGCATGTACTCTCGATGTTTTTCGATGAAGATTTCTGGGTCCACGCTCTTGACTTGTGAAGAATTCTCCCGGAATGCGAAGTGTGCTGCCGAATAACATTTCAGCAGGTGAAGCCTTGATATCCTCTTTATAAGCAGTGCGAAGTCCCAGTAAAACTGTCGGCAGTAGGTCTATCCACGGAATTGTTAAGTTGCACATTAATGCAGCCTTGAGAGTTCTGTGCCACCTTTCTATAATACCATTTGATGCTGGATGATATGGTGTCGTATGTATGCGCTGGGCACTCACGGTGTTTGCGAGAGCGGTGAATAAGGCACTTTCAAATTGAGAGCCTTGGTCTGTAGTTATTGTGAGAGGCGTGCCGAAGAGACAAATCCAATTGTTGAAAAACGCTGACGCTACAGTAGCCGCTGTTATATTTTTTAATGGTATGGCCATTGGAAATCTAGAAAATCTGTCTATAATTATGAGACAGTATTTGAATCCTCTTACCTCGGGCATATGTATTATGTCCAAATGTATGTGATCAAATCTGTTGTTTGGTACGTTAATTTTTTTTTGAATCATTTTGTTGTGTCTATGAATTTTTGCTTTTTGGCAAGGGACGCATTCGCGAGACCATTGTAGAGCATTTGTGCTAATGCTTGGCCAGATGACTTTTTCTTTAAGATGTCGGCAAGTTACTCTGCCACTTGGATGAGACAGACCATGTACTGTATCGAATGCTGTACGTCGAAGCGATTTAGGAATATATGGACGAACGTGTCCTGTTGATGTATCGCAGTATAGCTTGATATTACTGTCAAAAACTATTTGTTGTAGCTTTAGCGACGTTTCACCTTTTAGGATCGCCTTTAGTTCATCGTCTATTTGCTGTGCGTCGTTGATCTTCTACGAGCTGAGCACTGTTGGCATGTCGATGGAATAAATTCTCGACAGTGCATCCGCGACAACGTTGTCGGCTCCTTTGACATAAATGATTTCCGTAGATAGCTGTGACAAAAAATCAAGTTGTCTGAGTTGTCTAGGCGTTGCTTTTTCGGGACGTTGTGCAAATGCATAAACGAGAGGCTTGTGGTCAGTTTTGATGACAAACTGACGGGTTTCTACAATGTGCTGGAAGTGTTTGGCAGCAGCAAATATTGCCAAAACTCCTTGTCGTATGTGCTGTAGTTTCTTTCCGTCGAGCTGAGTTTCCTTGAAAAGAATCCAATTGGCTCCCAAACGTTGTCTTCTAGTTGTTCTAGGGCTGCTCCTATAGCAGTATCTGAAGCGTCGATTGTCAAGGACGGTGAAATGAAAGCTGTAAGTGCTGCAGCGGCTATGTTGTTTTTGCAATCGGTGAAAGCCTGCGTAGCCTCATTTGTCCAAATGATTTTTGTTTTATCATTTTTGATAGAATTTTTTAGGTATGTAGTGAGTGGAATTTGTATATCGCCTAGGTGTGGAATACAGCGCCGATAATAATTAACCATACCCAAAAAACGACGTAGCTCTAAGACTGTCTCTGGCTTTGTGAATTTCTTGATAGCTTCTACACGTTCCTCCGGTGGTTGATAACCCTTTGAGTGGATGTGATAACCATGGAATTCGATCTCTGTTTGACCTAGTTTGCACTTAGCGGTGTTGAGGGTAAGCTTGTTGCTGTCGATTCTCTGGAAAACTGTTCTGAGATGTGCTTGATGTTGTTCCGGTGATTCAGACATTATGATGATATCGTCGATATAACAGTACACATAATCTAAATCGCGGAAAATAGAATCCATATAGCGCTGACATGTCTGGGTGGCATTTCTAAGACCAAATGGCATGACAACATATTCGTATAGGCCAAATGGCGTCGCTACCGCTGTTTTTTTTAATATCATCTGGGTTCATGGGTATTTGGTGATAGGCTCGTGAGAGATCAAGTGTGGAAAAAATTACCTTTCCATGTAATTTTTCGAACAAGTCCTGTATCAGTGGTGGTGTGTATCGATCCGGCACGGTTTTTGCGTTTAGTTTTCTAAAATCGCCACAAGTTCTCCAACCACCGGTCTTTTTCTGAACCAGATGTGTTGGACTGGCCCATTGGCTGCTAGAAGTCCGAATGCATCCAAGCTGTAACATAAAATCTATTTCAGCTTTTGCTGCTACTAACTTTTCACCTGATAGTTTCCGGGCGCGTTCAGCTACTGGTTGTCCCGTGGTGATAATGTGATGTGATATCAATCTGCTATGGTTCGTGGATGAGATTGTGGCTTAGTAATGTTGATGAATTCGTTGAATATGCCATAGTAATCCATTTGTGCGTTTATTGTTGATATACTGAATACATTTGCAGGTTGGAGCTTCCCTTGAGTCGTCATTGATGTTGTTGAATCTACAAGCCTTTTATTTTTTAAGTCGATTATCAGTCCATAATGAACGAGAAGATCGGCTCCAATTATAGGTGATGTGACGTCAGCAACAAGAAATGACCAATTGAAAGCGCGACGAAGTCCAAGATCGATATGCATGATATGGTTTCCATATGTGTTAATTGTTGACCCGTTGGCAGCATATAGTTTGAGTGTACTGTGTTGAAGTTTATTTGAGACATATGTCCGCGGTAAAACTGATAGTACGGATCCAGAATCAATCAACAATTTTATGTTTGTTTTTTTGTCATATATGTCAAGACGGACTTCCTGAGTATGTGTTGTGTTGTTGCAGCTATCGTCCACCGTCTGTACCGACGACAGCTGACTTAGTTTTCCTTATTTGTAGTGATATAACGCATCGACGAGCTGCTGGTCCATATTTGTGATGATAAAAGCAAGCTCGTGGCTCTCCTGACGTTTTGGTAACGCTTCAGAGTCCAAGGCGCCTATAATTGTGTCAAACTTGGTGTTCTCATTTTTAATCCATTTGGATCTAAATTTCGCTTCAACTTGAAGAAACCACAGATCTGGCTGTGCCTTCCAGAATGCTGGCAGTCTTATATCGCTGACTGTTGCAATTGTGTTATCTCGATTGCTTTCGGACGTCGCTGCAGGTGATTGCGGCCGAGACGACGGTGGCGTATCCGGCATGTTGTCGTTTCGATATTACACGTAATGTTTTTTGATTAGGTTGCGATCTGTTTTGATCGGGGTCACCACTTTGTAGTTGTCTACAAAAACTAAATTGTTTATTTTAATGAATAACTTGTCGTTGTGAATAAAAGTCCGTAATTAAGTTTTAACTGATATTTATTTGTAAATTAAACTGATCCGCGCCGCTATCGAACTCGTGTCTCTGACAGCCGAAAATCGTTAGTTCTCTTCTGTGTGTGTGTGACAGCATGGAAAAAACTGGGATTATTCGTCAGTGTTGACACACATATTGAAGTATAAATACTCCTACATTTGGTCATGGAATCATTTCAGTTTTGGACTTCATTGAGATCGGAGAAAAAAAAAATGGAATCGAGTCAAAAATGGTTACTTTTTTCTTTACGAGTTCAAACTTGGCCACAACGCAAGGGAGGCAACCAAAAACTTCAACAGGGCATTTGGAACTGACACAGTAAGCGAACGAATACACCCTTCAAAGTGAGCAATGTGGTCAGCCAGTACCATCGATAGACACGACGAGCTGCCTTTACTAGTGGAGTCTCACGCCAAACTGTAAGGGACATTGCAGAGAAGCTGGCGTACACTATTCGACAATTTATCGGCACTTGCAACAGCTTGGAAAAGTCAAAAAGCTTAATAAATGGCTTCCGCATGAGCTTACTGAGCAAAACATGACCTCATGTATCAAGATTAACAGTCAAAAAAGTAAACGAGTTGCAGTATGAGGCCCTTCCTCATCAACCATATTCACCAGACCTCTCGCCAACCGATTACCCCTTTTTTTTAAACATTTGGATCATTTTTTGGCGAAGAAACAATTTAACAATGAAGCAGCCATCAAAAATACCTTCGAGAAATTTCTTCAGTCTTGAAAGTCGGACTTCTACGAAACTGACATAAGTGCACTTGTATCTCGTTGGGAGAAGTGTATTGCATCTGATGGTACCTATTTTGATTAATAAAATTAAGTTTTATAACAGATAAAGTTGCTTGAAATTTCACTAGCAAAGTCGCCATTTCATCTGCAATAACCTAATATTTTTCAAAAAACCTAAAAATTAAGCTACATACAGGGTGCGCCATCTAAATGTGGTCGATGGAAATATATTGAATAACTTGAACAATTCTCAATCGATTTTGGAAAACTATTTATTTTATAAAATTTGAAGCTTTACAATTTTTTCCATTCAGTTTCCAAAAACAACGTCGATCAAATGACCACCTTTATTGCGGATACAAAATTCAGCTCTTTTTCCGGCATTTTCCATGACATTTGCCAGCATCTCGGGTGATATCGCAGTGATTTCGGCTCGAATATTGTCCTTAAGCTCGTCTAAAGTCTTCGGTTTGTTGGCATATACTTTGCTTTTTAAAAATCCCCACAAAAAAAAGTCCGGTGCCGTTAAATCGGGCGATGTCGGTGGCCAGTCAATATCCCCCCCTTTCGATACCACACGTCCTGGGAACTTTTGACGCAAGAAGTTCATCGTTGATTTCGCGGTGTGACATGTCGCGCTGTTTTGTTGAAACCAAAAGCCTTTAAGACCTTTTTCACGCATTTCTGGTAAAACAGAGTGTGCCAACATCCATCGATACCGATCCCCATTGACAGTTTCCCCAACTCTGAAGAAGAACGGACCAATGGTTTTTGAGCAGACACCGGCCCAAACAGTCACTTTCTTTGAATGTGGTCGGTCCGCTACCGACCCGTGATTCTCGAAATTCGAAGCTAAGCGACGAATAGTGTCACTTTTAGGCGCAGAACGACCGCGATACTTTTGACGATACGCACGCTGTGTTGTAACAACTGAACGATTGCAATTAATGAACATTGTCACTATTTCCGCGCGTTCTTTGGGCGTGAATCGATTCATGGTTAAAATTGTAATGCAATAACCTTTCCGAAATGTGTTCGACGACGTCAATCGGTTTAAATCTGTCAAAGTTATTCAATATTTCCATCGACCACATTTAGATGGCGCACCCTGTATATATCATGTATTGCTACAGATTTTTATAAAATCACGATTGAATTATACTAAGATAGATTCTGTATCCTTGTGATGCGAAGGTCGTGAGTTCAAATCCCGATCGACGCAATATATAATTCCGGCACATTGCCTGCTTGGATATACCTTGGTCACCTCAATCCACGAAAATGAAAAATTCGTAGAAAGAGGGTTGTGCGAAGGGCTAACAACACTTCCACAATAAGTAATGAAAAATGTTAAAGACCCTGAATTTCAGGAGGCCAATGTCTGATTTGGGCTGTAGTGCCATTGTAGAAGAAGAAGATTCTGTATCGTTTCCCCTTCCTGGACATTAAGAGAGATCTCCCTTCGCTTGAAGCTGCGAGTTTTTGACGCATACGTCAAATCCGTATTGTTATAAGGTTGTTATACGTGGAACGTTCGACTCACCAAGAAGCTGCAAACTTTCGTGAACCAATGCCTCCGACACATTTTAGCGATATTTTGGCCAGAAGTTATCTCCAACGATGAACTTTGGAGTACAACTGGACAGACTAAAATAGGCACTGCGTTTCAAAGGCGGAAGTGGCAATGGATCGGTCACAGTTTGAGGAAACCAAAGCGAAACATCGCCAAATAGACTCTGGATTATAATCCTCAAGTAGGTCGTCGGGTTGTTCGACCATGTGGCACATGGAAGCGCGCAGTTGAGCAGGAGGCCAGAGGTATAAACAAGTCCTGGCAACAGCTAAAGGTCGATGCTCAGGATCGCTCCTTGTGAAAGAGAGCTGTTTCTGTCCTATGTCCCTATAGGGGGTGTTAACAGAAATTTGAATTGAGATTCGCAACACATGTGACCTTGAAACAACTAATATACTAGATTTCATTTGTAATATAATTTTCAATGATATCAAGAATATAATAGAATTGATTAGCCACAAACCACAAATCAACAAAAGAATCTAAAACATAAATAGTATTCTCTTCCTGTACGAAAAGGTCATTATAATCAATTCTTCAATTGAAACTTATTTCTTTTTCTAAAATAACCAAAAACTATAACATCACGATTGACTGCACGATATGCACCAACCGTAGAGCACTATCTTGGAACATGTTTACAACAATCTTTAACCAGTTTACTGCATTAAAAAATAACAGAAATACACTTTAGATCAGATCTTCATCAGAAACATCTATTGTAGTTCGTGTAAACAACATTTATCTTATCGCCTAGAGAGACTACGCTAGACGATAGTAAAATTCGCTCGACTTGCAGATTTGTGTAGCTTGTTTTGCTATAATTTCGTCCAACGAAAAAGAAAAAGGATATCGCAAAATAATCTTAAATAAAACAAACTCGAAAAGATTAGGACAGTTAAATGTGTTCAAAACATTCGACTGATATTTATATCTATCTGACTCATGAAAAAGATACACAAAGATTTATTATTCGTAATGATGCCTAACTGATAAATGCGCTCACCGTAGTGGTGAATGTCACAAATAAAACGTCATTTCTTACCGGATTTGATTATTCATAACGAAATATTATTAATCGCTTTCTAACTCAAGCTCTACGTATACGTACATACATTAAATTATATTTGAGAACTTCACATCGTATCGAAAACTATGGCTACATAATTTTAATTTTCCAGCTATTTGAGTAATTTTTTTTTTTTCGTAACACTTTCACAACACAGTAATTATTTTTGCATTATGAACGGAAAATTATTTATAAAAATACACATAGCTAGATATAAAATGTGTTGTCAGTTTAATGTTGCATATCGAGTGCACACATTTTAAATATATTGCGCGATTTTCCCGATCGCCATCATAGCGATAGTTTTCTAATGATCTTGACAATTTCCTTAATCTTTTTCAAAATATACATACTCGTACGTATAGATTATTTATTTTTTTTTTTAATAAAATACCTCATAGAGGAAATCTTATGATTATGAAAAGCCGATAAGTTCAGAAAGTGAATTAGAAAAGTTGGCGAAATCTGATCGAGACTTGAAATTATTATGCACTTCGTTAAGCAGTTATATAAGATTGGTGAAGCGATCAATCGCAGTTACGAATTAGATCGTTAATTTTAAGGTTCACAGCATTTTCGATCGCGAAAGAGGTTAATAAAAATCGATGAATTATGGGCGTTTGTTGAAGATTTTTCGATGTAAGATTTTTCGCGTAGAAATATGTAACATAAGATTTTCAAAAAAAAAAAAAAAAATCTCTAATTACGATCAATTTGATTTATCTAAAAATGATTTTCAGTTATGGAATTTGTTATGGTATTTTTAAGTTTTCGTAATAATAGGGTGCACAAAAACCCGAAAATTTAATTGGAATCTTGGCCTAAGTATCGAATCAAATTTTATTATTTATCCACTTTATACGATTTTCCCAAAAAAAAAAATTGTAATGGTTCTGTTCTCAATAAAACAAATTATTTTTAAACCGTTTGATCTTCTTGTTAGTATTTCTAAAAAAAAAAAATACATCATCGAAATTAAATGCATTTGCATATCAATTCAAAATTGTTTATAACTTCCGGTTGTGGTGTTTATTTTTTATTTTTTAATTGAACAATGAATGAATAATAAACCGATCCGAAATAAAACTGAAGGTAGAAATCATTAAAAATATCTTAACGTTATACCAAATTATAGATTAGATAAAAAGTATAAATTACTTTTAACATTGCGCAAGTATATAAGAATTTTGGTATAGGAAATATAAATATAAAATATTTTGGCAAACTAAACGATCATTAAATGGTCTTTATTTTCAAAATTTAATACCGACTCTTGATACGTAAAATCGCAATTATCGAAAGTTTTAACAAGTTGTTAACAGGCTACTTATGCATACAACGGTACAGGAGATAGTCACCAGGATTTTAGACGGTTTGATGTCTGTACGATATTTTCAAGATTTGTTGACTATTTTTGGCTGAGTCCAAAAATACATTTTGTTAAGCTGTTTGCTGTTTAAACTATATCCGAAATTGTTAAATTTGTAAATATCAGTGTATTCTATGTTTTTATCTTTAGGTTTTAATTATATGGGGTTTATAAACAAGAGGTGTAGAATTTGTTTTCAAGACCCAATCGGAGAACGTACGGCGCTGCTAATGGTCCGCTGACTGCAGTTCTTGAATCAATTGGACCTTGTACGCATGCAGAGGCAAATCTTTCGTCAATATTCGCTGGACGTAGAGATGTCGAGTTCTAGAGCAAGATGACGAATGGAAGTGTTTGGGTCGTTTTCAATACTGTCCTTCACTGCGGCGATGTTGTTGAAGTTGTTTCTTGCATTGAGCAAGTGTCTTGGAATTTTCTAAGTAGGTTGCGCACACAAGTCTTAGAAGGCACATGATTACGATCAAATTTTGTTCAAATTTTACGCATCGTAACTGCAATTGAACGCGTAAACAAATTCGACGATTGTCTAGCGTTCGCGTTTACAGATGACAAATGTCAACATTTGACAAATGGCAAGCGACAAGCTGCCAAATAATTGGTCTTTCCAACCCTACACCTCTTGCTCAAACACCCTATATATTATATAGATAAATGACGAATATCATAATATCTGGCGCTTAGAGAAAGCTGCATGATAGGGAGAATGTTTTAAAATGATATCAGATAGCTGGGACGATGAGGATGGGATTCTAACGGCAGGCTGTTGTCAAAACTTAAGGCGACGTGTATACCAAAACGAGGATTTAAATGTATAAATGTAATGTTCCCTAAGCTAAAAATTTCGCAGAAGCCGTTGAAAACTCAAACTTTTTTGTTTAAATATTAATATCAAAACTTTTATGAGGGAACTGGTTTAAAGGCAATGTAATTGGATGATTGGTTTTGAAGTTATTAACACTTTTGTGCAAGAAATTTACAAAAAATATAGAAATCCAAAATTTCTAAGCAATTTTTTTTTTAACTTTTTGAGAACGTATTAATTTTTTTCATAATTGAAAAACAAACCTTTGCATGGAGGGAATTTTTTATTAAATATTACATTCTGAGAAATCTCCAATTTTATTGAAAAAGGTTGATTTGGATTTTTAATTCTTTCAATTAATCAAATTCCTGGTAAGACCCCCTATAGGGGCATAGGACAGAAACAACTCTCTTCCACGAGGCGCGATCCTGAGCATCAGCTTTAAGCTGTTGCCAGGACTTGTTTAATTCTTTGCATGGACATAATATTTTTTCGGCATTGTTTTCTTTATTATATAGGGTGTATGAATAAGAGGTGTAGGGTTGGAAAGGCATATTTGACAGCTGGTCGCTTGGCAGTTATCACATGTTGAGATTTGTCATCTATAAACGCTTTAAATCTCCTCCCTCACTCATGGAAAACCGCTATCCTAAAACCTATCTCCAAAAGTGGTAAAAATATCCCCTTCTCGTCAAATGTCACTTCTGCCCGTTCTCTCTAAAATTTTGAAGAAAATTTTGGCAAAAAGGATCACTTGGTTTGATCTAAACTCCACGCTTGAGGTATACTCAAAATGCCTTAATCTGCCACATTCCTTCGTCTCGTCGAGAGAAATTAAAAGTGCACTACTCCTACTCCTTCCCAGTCGACATTGGAGTCCCACAAGGATCCTCGCTGTCGATCGGTATCTACAATGCCTACGCCGACCACCTCGTTCGCCACATATCCATCTCCATATCCTATCCCGACGTAGACTTTGTTGGCGCTTACGCAGACAAGTTTTCATCCCCGTCCCTCAATCTCTGTGTTCAGCACCTTTCCAATTGCCTCCAATCCATTCAAAATTTCCTAAACATACTGTGCTCAAAAAAGAAGAGAGGTTGCACAGCAACTATCGAGAACAGAACTTGGGGTAATTCTACAGCATGGCATCCCTTCCTACTCCTGGACACTCAAAACGAGCAAAAATAAGATGGAGCTTCGTGCGACCCTACTTCCCTCTTTACGCATTGAAGCCTAATACAATTCTTTCAAAATCACATCCCTCACTAGATCTCTGAACCTACCCAGCAAAGCAATTACTACGCGCCCCTTCCACGAAATCCTCATAGCCTAGCTCGATTCTCTCATACCCTTAACTTCCCCTCCCGAAGATGCAAACTTAAATCATTAATATCGAAAATTGCTGTCTACCTACACATTCACCGCTATCTTCTACCTCAACCTGAACCTCCCCAACTCGCCGCACGTACCAATTCAACTCAAATAGCTCCCTAATGTGCACCCATCGACATCTCGTTATATGCTCACCTCAAAAATACTACTCTTGCCTCCACTTACCGAATGCTCCACAAATAACGCTCGCAACTAACTTGTTTTATGCACAGATGGTTCCTTATTGGCGCTGCAACCCAAATCGGACCTTGGCCTTCTAAATACTTCGCCTCCATCCATCTCGGTTCAGTGGCCACGTCTCCCAAAACTCTTAGCAGTGATTTGATGTCTGCGTCAATCAAATCTTCCCAGCGCTTCCGTGGTTTTCCGACCGGTCTTTGTCCATTGACTTTTCTTTTTAGTGTGCGTTTGGGAATTCTTCCGTCATCAATCGGCTCCACATGACCAGCCCACTCTAGTTTTTTTAAATTTTATGAAAACTCTTATGGATTGTCGAAGATGGCATACTATTCTGTATTGTATCGTATTCTCCAGATCGAGTCTCCCTTACAGGTCCGAGGATTCTTATGAGGATCTTTCTCTCACAGGCGTTAATTAATTTTTCGGATGTCTGAATCAATGTGCACGTTTCGCTGCCATAAATTTACCATCGAACACTAGATAATCGTTGAATTTTATTACGAAAATTCGCGTTCAATCGCAGTTAAGGTGCGCTAAATTCGAGCAAATTTTGATCGTAATCATGTGCCTTCTGAGACGTGTGTGCGCAACCTACTCAAAAAATTCTAAGAGACTGGCTTAGTGCAAGATCTCAAGACACCGAAACGACTTCGCCCCGGTCGTTCGACGAAAATATCGCCACAGTGAAAGACAGTGTTGAAAACGACCCAAACACCTCCATTCGTCACTGTGCTCAAGAACCACCTCTTCCGTCTACCCTTCAGTGAATATTGACAAAAGATTTGGCCCGGCATGGTCCAAGATACAATTAACTCAAGAACTGCAGCACCATCAGCAGCTTCGTACGTTCTCTGATTGCGTCTTGGAAACAAATCCTACAGCTCTTGTTGATATCACCGACATAAAGACTGATTTGTCGTGAGCCGAAAATAAATATAACTAATAAAAATTTCGTATTCAATCAATCAGCTCCTGGCGATCCAGCCAAAAATGTTCAGCCAACTGCTGTAACTATAGCTAGGGTGTAGCCTAGTAGGTAGCGTGTTGGTCTTGTAATGCGAAAGTCGGGAATTCCCGGTCGGTGCAATATATATATGATTCCAGCACTTTGCCTGCTTGGATATACCTCGTTCTACAAAATAAAAAAATTCGTAGAAAGAGAGTTGTGCGAAGGGCTAACAACCCTTCCATAATAAGTAATGAAAAAATGTTAAGGAACTTGAATATTAGGCGGCCGAGGTCCGATTATGGCTTTAGCGCCATAGTAGAAGTAACTATTTTGAGCTATTCGCATAGTTTTTCGATTCCTAATTACCTCATCTTCAACGAAAACACATTTTCTGTATACACGGTACCTTAACTGCAATAATTACCAATAGCTACAGCGCATAGCATTCAATCAAAATCAAGGAGGGAAGCAGACATCCTGAATGATCAGAAACACCCGAGCAGATAAGTATGCAAAGAATGCTGCCACAACTCCAACATATCCTATTCAGCTGAAATTGTCCAGCCGTGTCTGCGTAGTTAAATACACAGACCTCGTTCTGCAGGATAGGGGTTGGGCGATACGCCAACAACTAGCCCCCTAAAAAAACGCTTGTTACGGAGCCTGATGCTTCTCCTCAGAGTGGATAGATTCAACGAACCGCCAAACAAAAATTTAACACTATTTCCGAATCTGGAATGTACAATCCTTGCTCAAATCTGGAGTACTAAAATCACTCTTGAAACAAGTTGATAAATTCAACATTAATGTTGTCGCTCTGCAGAAAACTTAATGCTTTGGCAGCGAAATAACGGACATGGGTCACACACAATCTTGAAAAGTGGAAAATCATCGGGAACCATGAGTTGGGAGCTCTTGTGGTCAGCAAAGTATTTGAACAGCATAACAATAAAACGAATAATAAAGCGTAACAGTGTAGAATCCGGAAATCTTTTCTTTTAATTCAAAATGCAGTGTGAAAACATTCACCAAACCATTAGGTTCCTTAACATTTTTTTTGCTTTACTTATTGTGGAAGAGTTGGTAGCCCTTCGCATAAACCTCTATGAATTTTTCATTTTTTTAGATTGAGGTAACCAAGGTATATCCTAGCAAGCAGTGTGATGGTATTATATACCTAGTCCTGCCATAAGTTCTGTCACATAATTTCTCACATTGGCAACAACTTTATTTTATGAGTGACATTTCAATATCGGCCAGTTTTATAAACGTCATAATGTTGTTGACAGTTGATGGTCATTTAAAGTGTGTTCGTTAACGTGTGAACATGGAATGGGGTGTAATAGAAAACCGAACTGCAGTGATTGCACTACATAAGTGTGGAAAATCCGCGAGTGAAATTTTCAAGTTGTTGTGCCCGTTAAAAATAACGCAAAGATTTGTGTATCGTGCGATCCAGAGATATAACGCGATCCAGACTATTGAAGATCGACCTCGTTCTGGACGTCCGCGTGATGTACGTTCTTCTGCTGCCATCAAAGCGGTCGAGAGTCGAATTCGTCGAAATCCGCTTCGTAAACAACGAATCATGGCTCGAGAGATGAACATCTCCACCCGAAGTATGTCTCGCATCATAAAATCTGACCTCGGGATGAGTGCCTTTCGACGATCAACGGGACATTTGCTGACTGAGCAGTTGAAGCAAATTAGGAGCACCAGATCGAAAGAGCTCCTTCGGCGGTACGGCAACAACAAACATCGAGAAATTTTATTTACCGATGAAAAAATTTTTACGGTGGAGGAAGATTTCAACCGCCAAAATGATAAGGTGTATGCCCACAGCTCCATAGAAGCCCGAGAAGTTGCCACTAGGGTACAGCGAGGACATCATCCAGCATCAGTCATGGTATGGTGGGGTGTCAGCTACGAAGGGGTCACCGAGCTTCATTTTTGCGAAAAAGGCGTAAAAACTGCAGCGAAAAATTATCAAACGGACATCCTGGAGGGATGTGTGAAGCCGCTGAACTCTACGCTATTCAACAATCGACATTGGGTTTTCCAGCAAGATTCTGCGCCAGCCCACAAAGCTCGAACCACACAAGCGTGGTTGGAAACCAATATTCCACAGTTTATAAGGGCGACGGAATGGCCTTCTGGGAGCCCAGATTTGAATCCCCTGGACTACAAACTGTGGGCGGAGTTAGAGTCCATGCTGTGCACGAGACGACACCCAAATATCGTGAGCCTTAAGCGATCTTTGACAGAAGCAGTAGCTAATTTTCCGCTAGAAACAGTGCGTACTGCTATCGATGACTGGCCCAACAGATTAAAGAGCTGTGTTAAGGCTAAAGGCGGCCACTTTGAATAATTTGTTGCTTATTTTACTTCCATTAGTATGCCAAAATAAAATATATTTTCCTTTGTCAAAAACTCTTTTTCATTTATACAAAAATTGCCCATATACGTGTGACAGAACTTATGGCACGACTAGGTATTATGTCAACCGGGATTAGAAATCCCGACCTCTCACATTGTAAAACACACTACCTATTAGGCTACACCCTAGCTAGCTTTTGTAACATCTGGCTAACTAATAACCACGCCCCGACTAGGACCAAGCAACCAAAAATAAGTTTTATAGTCACTTGCAAACAACTTAAGACTCATTGCCCTCAAATGACATCAAGATCGTATTAGGTGACTTCAACGCGAAGGTTGGTACAATATTAGCAATGACAATGGCCAACGTCTAGTTGAGCTCCCCTGCAGTAGAAACATCACAGTAAGCTCAAAATGCTTCCCGCATCAGAGCATTCATAAAGTAATTTGGTGTCATCGGATGGAAGGCCCAGATAGGCCATGTTATTATAGATAAAAGCAGCTGAAATACGAGAGGAAAAGTCCATATCCTTCTATACTGATGGCTCCTAAACTAGAAGTGGAGGAGGTGTTTTCTCCGCAATGCTTAGCTTAAGCATAAGTTTCCCGGATCATTGTAGTGTGTTCCAAGCAGAAGTGATGGCGATAAAAGAAGCTGTGGCCTGGCTGAAGTGTAATGTAACATTTACTAAGGATATTGGCATCTAAACTGATAGCTATTAAATCCCTAGAATGTCATGTCTACAGCCAAGACTGTTTTTGATTGTCGCGCGTCTCTGAGGGAGATGGCTGAACAATTAGTATAGGGCCATTCCAGGAAACTTCAGGGCTGACAAACTCGTCCGGTACGGAACTACCTTGCAGATTCAATTTGAAAAAGAGAAGCTGAGTATGCCTCTCGCAACTTATAAGCTGGAGTTTAAGTTGGATGCGATTAGCAAAGCCAGCCACAGATGGGTAAATGGTGTTACATGTAATACCACGAGATAGATTTGGCCTGTGCTGGATCTAAAACGCTCTGGTAGACTGAGCTCGCTAAGCAGGCAAATGATCAGCTCCATAGGAGTTGTTACAGGACATAGGGAGGCATGCTCAGAGGCTTGGACTCTTGTTTAATGATTTTTGCAGGAGCTGCAAAGATGAGGAAGAGGAAGAGACGTTTCTTCATCTGCCTCCAGCATCTTAGATGTTAGAACATTCAGAGATGCTAACTGCAACTCATACCCCTATTTGGCCAAGGCCTATTCCGATTACGAATGGCAAACAGCGAACTTGCAAAACACACACCAATACTTAAACTCGTCATCGCGAAGCTGAGGGACGAGTCCATCGCAGCCGCATGCACATTAGCTTTAGAGAGACATTTTGGCCAAATGTTCCGCCACCAGGAAATGCCAATAGAGCAGTTCTGGCTTTCCATCAAAAATGTTATTAAGCCCGTCGCAGAGGGGGTTATAGCCCACTAGACATGGCGAAAGAAGAATGATAGGTTCGATGAAGAAGTATACCTCTCAATGATGAATAATGCAAAATGGAAGATTTTAAATCCAACAACACGAAAACGAAAACACAGCAGGAGGCATATTAAGCGACACGAAAGAGGTTAAAAGTGACTGGGTGTAGCCTAGAGGGTAGGGTATTGGCCGTGAGTTAAAATTTCGGTCGACGTATAATTCTAGCACCCTGTTTGCGTGGGTATATCTGGGCCACTTCAAACTGAGAAAATGAAAATTCCTAGATAGATGGTAGTGGCAAAAGGCTAAAAATCTTTCTATAATATCAAATAAAAATGTTAACGAACTTGAATTTCGGAAAGCCAAGGCCCGATTTGGGCTGTAGTGCCACTGAAGATGAAGAAGAAGAGCTAAAAACGAGATGGGGGCGATATTACCAACAGTTGCTTCATCTTCGACTACTACTGTAAATGACAACCTGACCAAGGCACCTGCTTGCAACGAAAACATATTTAGCCTCCCAACAGTAAAAGAAGTGAAAAATGCCCTTAAAAACTTAAAAAGCAACAATTCGCATGGCATAGACGACTGTGTTGCTAGGAAAATCTCTTTTATGATGTAGTAAATCTGTTAGGATGTATCCTAGTGTTGGTTGACAAAGCGAAGGTCGGGAATTCAAACCCCGGTTGACGTATAATTTCAGCACACTACTTGCGTGGCCACCTTAGTGTGCGAAAATTAAAATCCTTGATAGAGGCTAACAACCCTTTCACAATAACAAATAAAAACGTTAAGGAATCTGAAGGTCAGGAGGCCGAAGTCCGATTTGGATTGTACATTGTCTTACTCTTGAAGAAAAAGAAATCTGGGCATATGAAACACTACTTGATGGTTGAAGTAAAAGCATTATATGTCCGATGGACAAAAACGACGACAAACTCAGCTGTGAAAACTATAGAGGGATTCCATTGCTGTGCATATCTTATAAAATTTTGAAAAATATCATAGGAGTCCCGGATTAAACCCTAAGCTGAAAACATAATTGGAGAATACCAAGGTGGATTCAGAGCCGGACGATCAACTACGGATCATTTGTTCTCTGTGAAACAGGTGTTAGAAAAGTGCTGCGAATCGACGTGCACCAGATATTCGTAGATTTTAAGCAAGCATGCGAATCGATAAGACTGTACTGTACAACATAATGCTGGAATTATGAATTGCAGCGAAACTCGTCCGACTGATAAGGCTTTCAATGATGAACTCTACTTCTATAATGGCGTTACACCCCAATTCTGACTTTGGCCTCCTGATATTCAGGTTCCTTAACATTTTGTATTACTTATTGTGGAAGGGTTGTTAGCCCTTCGCACAACACTCTTTCTACGAATTTTTCATTTTCTTAGATTGAGGTGACCAAGGTATATCCAAGCAGGCAATGTACCGGAATTATATATTGCGCCGACCGAGATTTGAACTCACGACCTTCGCATTACAAGACCAACACACTACCTACTAGGCTACACCCTAGCAATGATGAACTCAACATGTCAAGTAAGGATCCAATATGACCTGATAACAAGCAATCAAATACTCTATGAGCTGAAGCAAGGAGATGGTCTTGAACCTACACTATTTAATCTGGCTTTCGAATATGTCGTAAGAAAACTCTTAGTTGACACCATAGGGACGCTCATCGCAAATGATACAATAGCTTACGCAGACGGCATACGTATAATGGTGCTTTCGCAACTGGATGCCAAAGAAGTCTTCGATAAAGTAGGGCTACGGGTGGGTGAAAGTAACGTGAATGAAGGATAGAACAATACCCAAACGTGTACAATAAGGAAAGGCAGAAGGAAAAACGCCAGTCGGAAAACACCAAAAATACGCTGTGAGGATTCAATCGACGAAGACAAAAAATCGCGACGATAATTTTTTGCATGGAGGACGCGAGAAAATTGGAAACGAAGCATACAGGGGGCCAGCTGAAACAGACATCTGCCACTTCCGTCTCGAAGACTCAGAAATGGCAGAACACATCCTCTGTCACTGTGCAGCAGTAGCAAGGAAAATACAATCTCCTAGGAAAAGGTTTCCTTACTACCGAGGAACTAGCCAACATGGCTCCCTTAAAGATACTTAGATTAACCATAGCTACCGAATTATGGTAGGGCAAAGGGGTAATAAACGCACAATAAGCCGGGAAGGTAGCAGTGCTCTCACGTGTTCTCCCAATTATAATACGACCCTACTTGAGCTATAGCGATCATGAATCATAATTCTGTTGCGTTTATAAAACAATTTTTGCTTTGAAGCTCAAAAGTCAAAATCACTAAATTTCAGTACCCTAAATAGCATTTCATTTTGTTAAATAAATGCCTTATTCGTACTTAAATTGTTTAATTGGTGTGTAACAACTAATGCACCTAAACTTCCGACTTTCATTACTACACAAATAAAACTTCTCTATTTTAAGTTCAAATTTAAACAATTGCATGTTCATACAATGAGTCCATTTATAGCATTTCCACGTGTATAATTTTAGTCTGATTTTTTTTTTGAGTTAAATAACAAAATCTTGACGTGCCAACGAATGGTCACAATTTGTTTGTATTTTCCTATGTGTGATAATCTGCATTAATCATTGTTTTTAGTAAATTACACTAATCAACTATAATGAGAAATAACAATTTTATATCACAAAATAATAAAAAAGAAAACCGCACATTTGTGTACATGCACGCGGTAACTGCAAATCAACTAAGCCCAATCTATAGATACCGTCAATCAGTCTGTGTGTGTTTAATATTGTGAGAATAAAAACAATCTTTTACCAAACTTTTTTTTTTCTGGTATTTCTTCACGTATACTTTTACTCTCTTAAGTACCTGATTAATGCAAAAACCAGTAAAAAAAAAATTTATCAGATAACGAAGAAAATGCGTTAAGAATCTGCTTCCGCCATACCAAGAATCTATTTTCGATTAGCCCTATACAATTAATTAAATAATGAGCATGTAGATTTTGGCAAAACTCCAAAACTACGTACAAAAGTCGACTGAGGAATAGCATTTTCTCTACTTTTGATTTATGTAGATTACAAATATGAACAAGTTTTGAACTTTTGTGCTATTACATTTGCATATCGGGAGAAGAAGTCTCAATTAGATGTGCATATTGAAAAGATAATATTTTGGAAAAAAAAGTTATATGAGAGAAAAAACTTAAATTTTGGACACTTTTGGGCAGATTTGGCTCATTTTCAATGATTTTTTTTTATGTGCGAGTTGTTGCGTGTGTTTTTTTCATACTGCTTTTATGTAAATTTGAATAATTTAATGTCAGTTCTTCTTTCAAATGCGATATATTCGTTAATTTTCGCACACTCACACATATATACCGGATACGAATTTACTCTATTGATTATTTTTCCCTATTAAAAGCTTTTCAAAACCAATTTCACAAATGCATAATAACTAACCATTCATGCATTGCTGCAACTTTCCATCTATTATGCTAATTCATTAGTGTTAAGTTACTTCAATTCATCTTTTGTGGAGAATTGATTGTGTTTATTTTTTTTTATCATGCAACATGAAAAAATTAGATAAAATTACATCTGTAATAAATCTGTAAATCATATATATTGGTTTGGTGAATGTTTTCACAGTGCATTTTGAAATGAAAGAAAAGATTTCCGGATTCTACACTGTTATGCTTTATTATTCGTGACGTTTCGGTCTCTGCTGAGACCTTTATCAAAGAATAACCCACCTACCAATTTGAAATTATTTTCACCTTTAAAATAATTTTGCCCAAATTAAATACAAGGAAAGATTGAGAAACTCTGTGCAATGATTTTTCTGTAAATCATTTCTCATTGCCGTTCTTTTTGCTGCAGTTCTTGGAAATTCGTCATTTTTGTGCGTTTCATATTTATAACCCACATGGTGATTAGTGCAGCTAGAAATCGACACACTGAATCAGTTTAGTTGTTGTTTACAAGAGGGTTTCGTAATAATCGTATTATATAAAATGCCGCACGGTGTATCTTTAAATGATGTCGAAAATGGTGAAATTTTAGCGTACAAAAATTATGATTTGAACATAAGTGAAGTGTCGAGAAAAGTTGGTCGCATTCGAAACTTTTCAAAAGATCGGAGTTATATGGAAAGCGAAGCGAAAGGAAAGAAAAAGAAAACCGTTTCCGCGGGGAGAGATGAAAATTGTACGGGCAGCAAGCAATTCGACACTAAGTTGCAATAAATTGGCAGCTCTTGTCCTAACAAAGGTGTCAAAAACAACGGTTTGGAGAACGATTCAACGTAATCCTAACATTTCTAGAGGTAAAATGAAGAGTGCTCCACGACTATTAGATCGCCATAAGAAAGCTCGGGTGGAATTCTCAGAAAACCACATGGGTACAGATTGGTCTTCTGTAAGACATACTGGCTTTAGTACTTCTCCATTGTTTAAGCTCAAGATTTCATTTTCAGATGATATTTCTGATGAAAAGAAATGGAACTTAGATGGACCCGACGGATTTAATTTTTACTGGCGCGATCTGAGGAAGGAACCTCTCTATTTCTCGAAGATGAATTTTGGTGGCGGTTCTGTGATGTTGTGAGGAGCATTTTCTGCAGCAAGGCGTTAGAATATACAATTTATTTCATCGCGGATGAACAGTAGAGATTACATCCAAGTACTCGAACCCCTGATGGTGTTACTCAGAACAAGATCGACCATTTGGCTATAAGTCGCCGATGGAGAAGATGTCTCCTCGATGTGCGAGCGAAACGTGGAGCTGACGTGGGAAGCGATCACCACTTGATGGTTGCCTGCCCTGCTTGAGATTGTGTACAGCAGCTATCCGATGACCACAAATTCTTCAAATGAAGCGCAAGCTTAATGTGGATAAACTCAGAGATCCCAACAAAAAACGCGAATACACAACTATTCTACGCGAAAAGTTATCCACATTGGGTGAATATGAAATGCGCACACCGGACGCCAATTGGAAGGCAACCAGAAACACTTTTCTAACTACTGCTGAAGAATCTGTGGGATATGTGCAAAGCGGTGAGAAACCCTGGATGTCGCAGGACACATGGGACAAGGTTGGCAATCGGAAAAAAGCCAAATTGGCAATCATCTCTCAACCCGATGTCAACCAACGAACGCCCGACTTGAGGCAGAACTACCGCGATGCTCATATACAGCTTAAGAGGGCTGTTAGACGCGACAAGAGAAAGGCCATTGAAGATCTGGCAAACAAGGCAGAATCTGCGGCTTACCTTGGGGATATGGGTTCACTTTTCAAAATTATGAAACAGTTGACGAACAGGAATTTTACCGCCAACCACCTGGTGAGAGATGTGAACGGAACTCTCCTTAATCTGAGTGAACACCAGTTGCGGCGATGGAAGGAATACTTCTCTGATATTTTAAACATCTTGTCAGAGGAAGATATTCCAGAAACAGAACAACTACTAAACATCCAACTGCAACAATCCTCTATTAGGGACGATCCCCCAGATAAGGAAGAGATAGTTTCCACCATTCGGTCAATGGCTGGAAGGAAAGCTCTAGGTATAGACGGACTACCAACCGAACTCCTCAAAGCGGACCCGGAAATAACAGCCGATATACTCCTCCCACTCTTTACTGAGGTGTGGAATGAAGGAAGATATCCGACTGAATGGAAGGATGGCGTCATTGTGAAAATTCCGAAGAAGGGCGACCTTCGGGATTGTGGCAATTGGCGTGGTATATGTCTACTTACTGCCGTATCAAAAATTATGGCTAAGGTAATTCTCAATAGGATTAGTGATGTCGTCGAGAGCACTCTCGAAGTTTATCAGGCTGGATTCCGTAAAGGGTCGTCTTGTACCGACCACAAAAATACCCTACGGATGATATTAGAGCAGTCAGCCGAAATGGGTTCGCCACTACATCTCATGTTTGTGGACTTCAAGAAGGCTTTCGACAGCGTTAAGCGAGATTACATATGGAATGCTTTGCGTAGGAGAGGTATTCCAGATAAGGTCATAGCTATGATTAAAGAATCCTACGAAGATGCAAGGTGTCGCGTTTTGCATAGAGGAGAGCTGTCCGAGAGCTTCCCTGTGCGAACGGGTGTCAGGCAAGGCTGCATATTATCACCAGCCCTGTTTCTGGTGGTAATAAATGACATCTTGAAAGCTGCACTGGAAGGTGGGGAAGGTAAAGGTCTTCAATGAAGACTATTTAACATCTTAAGTCACCTTGATTATGCTGATGACGTGTGTTTGCTTGCACATAACCGTTCGGACTTAGAGTCAAATGTTCGCTCGTTGCATTCTAAATGCAAAGAGGTGGGATTGAAAATAAATGTGCGTAAAACCAAGTACAAGCACATGGGTTCGAACGCAAGCACACCGATTGTTCTTAACGAACAGGATGTGGAAGAGGTGCAAGATTTTTGCTATCTCGGAAGCATTGTCAGCATGGACGGCGGAGCCGAAAAGGATGTTGAGGCTCGTCTAAATAAAGCTCGTCAGGCCTTCGGTATCCTTTCCCCTATCTGGAGGTTAAGAGAGATCTCCCTTCGCACGAAGCTGCGAGTTTTTGACGCATGCGTCAAATCTGTGTTGTTATATGGTTGTACTACGTGGAAAGTGACCGTTCGACTTTCCAAGAAACTACAGACTTTCGTGGACCAATGTCTCCGACGCATTTTAGGAATATTCTGGCCCGAAGTGATCTTCAACGACGAACTTTGGAGTACAACTGGCCAGACTAAAATAGGTATTGAGATTCAAAGGCGGAAGTGGCAGTGGATCGGTCATACTTTGAGGAATCCAGAGCGAAACATCTCCAATCAGGCTCTGGATTATAATCCTCAAGGAAGACGTCGGGTTGGTCGACCATGTAACACATGAAAGCGAGTAGTTGAGCAGGAGGCCAGAGGAATAAACAAGTCCTGGCAACAGCTTAAGGCCGATGCTCAGGATCGCGTCTTGTGGAAGAGAGTTGTTTCTGTCCTATGCCCCTATAGAGGGCTTAACAGGAATTTTATTTGACTCGAAAATAGTTTACTGCCATTTCTGGCAGAACATGGCGAAAAAAACTGGATTTTCCAACAAGATAATGCCAGAATTCATACCAGTCGTGAAACAATGGGTTGGATGGAGACAAATTCCATTTGGAAAGTTCTTGTCAGACGGGTATATGCTGATGCCAGTATGAATCACTGGCGGAATTGAAAGCTGCAATCCTTGATGAATGACAGAAACTTGACCCTGAAATGTTAAATAAATTAATCCAATCGATGAAAAAAAAGATTTTTGAAGTCATAAAATCCAAAGGAGGCCCTATTAATTATTTTTATTTAAAATTTATATGAAATAAACACTTTATTTTGGAAACTTCAACTGAGTTACATAGGTATATGAAACGAGCAAAAAACATATAATAGCTGGAACTGTTGCAAAAATAACGAATCCTTGCAATAATTTACCTACAAATAATTTCAGCTCCAGACTTTCTACATTTAGCAATCAACTACAAAAGCATAATAATTTTCCGAGTGGAAATAACCTAAAATTTCTACGTGGGTTATAAATATGAAACGGAGTGTGTAAATCCATTTTCTCAGTACGTATAATATTTGTCGGGCTCTAATTTTGTAATAAATACTTAATTAGCATTATTATTAACATTGGAAAAAAATTTTACTACCCCCTCAATGACACAATTTCGCAACTCCACAAAAAATCGATTTTTTCGAAAAGTTTGAAAGTTACTGGTCTGAAATTTGAAAGATGTTAATTGCATAGTATTCATAGTTATTTCTGCAAAAATTACTAAGAACTCCCACCCCTTCTACCACCTCCCATACAAACAATTTCACTCATTTTCTCAGTACCTATTAAATTTTTGCAGCTTTAATTTTGTATAAAACATTTTGATAGCAACTCTAGCAAGATGCGAAAAAATCTACCACTCCCCATACAAAATTTCTTAAAATCAAAAAATTTCTTTTTCATCTAGAGTATCGCACGGTTTTACGCTTAATCGTAGCCCTGTTAGGTTTTTGTGTATCGCTTCAATCTCTCTATAAAATTATTTGTCACATGATAACTGCGATCAACTCGCAATATCCAACAACAAAAACAATGTTGTCGACTAAAAACCATCAAAGACTCAATACCTCCACATCGTAATAAATCATTAAAAATAAAATTATGAAAACGAACACAATAATCAGAAAATTTTACAGTGAGGCGTGTAATTAACTTTAAGGTTATGGATTAAAGTCAACGGAAGTTTTCACCATTTTAAAAAAAAATTAAATTTTACTAGTAAAACAGTAAAGATACACACATTGTATATTACAAAAAAAAAAATCTTTTTTCAAACTTTCCACATCTGTTTTTTCTTTTTCTGCATTATCGCCTACCATGTGATCTTGCTCACATCGGTGAACTTGCGATCGCATCACTAAGCGATCTTTAAGCTCTGGATTGGAAAATTACAATTTTTTTTTTTTTTTGCGAAACTGATTCTCGATTTCCGATCATGCGATTTGACAAATCACCGACTTCATTTTCAAACCTGCCAATTTATTTCTATTACAAAAAAAAACTGCTAAATGAACTTCCTTTTCCGGTAATTTTCGATTGAAAACCCGGGAGGGCAACGTTTGTGTCCAGTATGTGCGTTTACCGAGATTTGCATTTTTGAATTATCGAATGGAGTGCGCGATCAAATGAAGCGTATCGAACAGGTAAGCACCATAAAGATACGACCTCTATACAGATATTTTTTGTTTTTGTTCAGGTTCTCAATTTCAATGGGATTTTATTTAGATTTTTCATTAAAATCGATTTAATGTGAAATTGCTGGTTAATGCTGCGAATATGCTTTGGATTTTCCTTTCTTTACGCCGCTCCTTCTCTCTCGGCGTGGAGAAAACAATGGCTTTTATTCAGGCCTATTTAATGGCTGACGGTATTGTTTACGAGCTGTTCTTGGTCATTATTTTGTGTGTGACAACATCATGCTATATGGAATCTAAGAGAGAGGCAGTTTGGGCTGTATGGGGTAGTTATGTATATCGAATTTGTTGAATACATTTGGATTGTAGCCAATGATTAGTATAATTAAGCAATGGGATAGTGAGGAGGACTGCTTTTGTATGAACATTAGGGAATTTATTTGTGTGAAAAAAAAATTTCTCCTAGTCCTCCTCATGGGGTTCAGAGTGATAATTATTTCTGAATTTCGTTACTCGGCAAAATAAAGAAAGATCACAACAATTAATCCATGGACAATTTATGTATAGGGTGTACAACTTAATAACCGGAATTTGACGCTAGATGTCCGTACTAACAAATATCGTGAATGCTTGAACTTTATATATATGTCATTTTGAAGGTACATTTGACAGCTATCAAAATTAGTCAACAAAACAATTTTATATTGTGTGCCTCATTATTATTTTTCACGATGAATAACTTCGAAAATCGGAGAAAAAGACAGCATTTGCGAGAGGTTCTGTTGGGTCATTTTTTTGCAAAGAAAACTGCTGCGGAAAGTCATCGTTTGCTTGTAGAAGTTTATGGCGACGATGCTTTAGCGAAAACACAGTGTTTTGAATGGTTTCAACGCTTCAAAAGTGCCGATTTTGACATCAAAGACAAAGAACGCCCAGGACAGCCAAAAAAGTTTGAAGACGAAGAATTGGAGACGCTACTCGATGAGGATTCGTGTCAAACGCAAGGCGAACTTGCCAAATCGTTGGGAGTGACTCAGCAAGCCATTTCGAAACGTTTGAAAGCCGCCGGATACATTCAGAAGCAAGGTGATTGGGTCCCCTATGAGTTGAAGCCGAGAGACGTTGAACGGCGCTTCTGTATGTCTGAAATGCTGCTTGCGCGCCATAAAAACAAATCATTTTTGCATCGGATCGTGACTGGGGATGAAAAATGGATCCGTTATGACAATCCCAAGCGCAAAAAGTCATACGTGAAGCCCGGCCAACCAGCCGAATCAACGGCGAAGCCAAATATCCATGGCGCCAAGGTTATGCTGTGTATTTGGTGGGATCAGAAGGGGCCGTTATATTATGAGTTGTTGAAAGTGGGCCAGACAATCACAGGTGACCTGTACCGAACACAATTAATACGTTTGAAGCGTGCAATCATCGAAAAACGCCCGGAATATGCGACCAGACACGAGGCTATAATTTTTCATCATGACAACGCTCGGCCGCATGTTGCAAGACCCGTGAAAAACTATTTGGAAAATAGTGGATGGGAAGTTTTGGCCTACCCGCCTTACAGTCCGGACCTTGCTCCGTCTGACTTTCATTTATTTCGCTCGATGCAAAACGCCCTAACCGGAATACGCTTCACTTCAGAGCAAGGCATCCGAAATTGGATAGATTCGTTTTTGGCCGCCAAGCCGGCGCAATTTTTTTGGGAAGGAATTCATAAACTGCCTGAAAGATGGGGAAATGTTGTAGCTTCCGATGGACAATACTTTGAATGAAATATATTATAAGATTTTTCCACAATAAAGCAACAAATTTCGCTAAAAAATTCCGGTTATTAAGTTGTACACCCTATATGTATCCAAAGAACCATTTCCTTCGCTGGAAAATTCGTCCATCAAAAATTCATCTATTTACAATTCTTGCAATGGAAAATCTTTTCATTGACACTTCGTCTCTGCTAGAGTTACTCTTACCGACTCTTCCATCTAGAGTTTGTACTGCGGGTTTTTTGCTATCTACCTAGCCAAGTCATAAATATTGGTACACAACTAAACGCATTCATTACGAATGCAATATTGGGCGCATCCGTCTTAACTGCGATTTGACAGTTGACATTTCTTCTTCATTGCCACGTAAAAAGTTTTTGGCATCAATTGTTTACAATCGTGGAATGGGGCGACATCGAAAATCGTATTGTTGTAGTTGGCCTACTAAAATGCAACATGGAAAAAGGCGATATCTTTCGGACGTTGCGACCGCTTGGAATCACTCGCAATTTTGTGTATCGTGCTGTGAAGCTGTTTGAGGATACTGGTGGAGTGCGAGACCGTTAAAAATCCGGCCGTTCGTGCACTGTGAAAACTCTGAAAGCGATCAAAGCCGTGAAGAAACGAATCGACCGAAAACCGCTGCGAAAACAGAAAATCTTGTCGTGTGAAATGCAAATTTCGCAAAAATCCATGTCTCGCACTATCAAAGAAGATTTGGGACTCAGCGCGTACAAGCGACACACTGGACACCTGCTCACGGTCGCATTGAAGGAAAAACGCAAGCGAAAATCGAAAGCCTTACGCAGCCGGTACGCGAAGAACGCTCACAGACAAATTCTGTTTACTGACGAGAAAAATTTCACCGTAGAAGAATCGTTCAATAAACAGAATGACCGTGTGTATGCTCGGTCATACAGAGAAGCATCCGAACTCATCCCGAGGGTCCAAAGAGGCCACCATCCCGCGTATGTAATGGTATGGTGGGGAGTGAGCTACAATGGCGTTACCAAGCTCCATTTTTGCGAGAACGGAGTGAAAACATCGGCCAAAATATATCAATCGACCGTCTTGGAACCCATTGTGAAGCCTCTCAACCAATCAATATTCGCCGACAAGCCGTTAACTTTCAAGAAAGACTCTGCTCCAGCTCACAAGGCAAAAACGACTCAACTGTGGCTCAAAAACAACGTTCCGGACTTCATATCAACGGATGATTGACCAGCTGGTAGTCCAGACCTCAACCAGTTGGATTACAAGTTGTGGTCCGTATTAGAGGGCATGGCTTGCTCTACTCGACACCCAAATATTAAGTCGTTGAAGCGAGCCCTAGTCCATGCAATGGACAATTTCCCAATGCATGAAGTGCGTCTCGCGATCGATGAGTGGCCAGATCGTCTCAAGTCGTGCTGGAAGGCAAATGGAAGTGATTTCGAATAAGTTGTTCTAAGATTTATACCCATTGAATAGCCCAATAAAAAGAAAAAAATAGTTTTGAAAAATATTAATTCGTTTTCATTTGGCGTCGATTTTTCTGTGTACCAACATTTATGACTTGACTAAGTATCTTCTTTTTCCGCAAAAGTTGTAGGACAATTAAATGTAGCTGAACTCACGATATTTTTTGAAATCGTAAGTTTTAATTCAACTATTCAGTTTAGATGTACTCGATACACACTAACACTTCTGTCCTAATAGAGTTTGGACAATGCTATAATACCAACATATGACTTTCATAAATAGCAATCCATTATGATTGTGTTTACTTCATCAAAGAAAAAGAATTGAGAAAATTCATTCAAATTTCGGACAAAATTTCCCGCGCAATCGCTGTACATGCATTGTCCAAACTCTATTAGGACAGACGATTTAGTGTGCATCGAGTATCTCTATTCAGTTCGAGCTGCGATTCCTTGATTTTTAAATCTTGCCAAGTGACAGCTCGATTAATGGGTTCGGTGATCCTAATTCTAGGTGAGCAGAAGAGGGTCCGATCGTATAGAGTAACTCACTTTATATAAAAAAGATGAAGTAAATATGGTTGAAAACTATAGGGGTATCTCGTTCATGGACGTACTGGCAAAAATATTTGTAGGGGTTCTAAATTTAAGATTATCTAAATGGGTATTGAGGAATGAAATACTCGATGAATGCCAAGCGGGGAATATTCTATGATGGACAATATATTCAATCTAATATCGATAACCGAAAACGACCCTCTGTAAGGCTGCAGAAGGGAACATTATAAGTAACGCGGAAGACATAAAACTAAGATGGGCACAATACTTTGAACACCTTCTAAACCCGAGCCCAACACCTACACGAACAGCAGCAGCAGATACAATAGCAGGTATAACTGATGTAACAGCTGATGAAGGATCCGCTGTGAGTCCTCCCACACTCGAAGAAGTAAAAAGAGCCCTGAGGAACCACCCAAACAACAAAGCGCCGGGCACTGATCAAATTCCAGCTGAGCTTCTGAAAACCATCGACACCTGCATAGCGCATCTCCCACATAGATTAGTCACGGACATATGGACGCAGGAAACACTTCCTAAAGATTGGCGTAAGAGCATCATATGTCCAATTTAAAAAAAAAGGTGACAAACTGCTGCGAAAACTACCGAGGAATATCTCTGTTGTGTACGTCTTATAAGATTTCGACGAAAATTCTAGAAAAGAGAATTAAGCCCTATGCTGATAAAGTAATTGGTGAATACCAAGGCGGATTTAGAGCTGGACGCTCAACCACGGACCAGATATTCTCAGTTAAACAGGTGCTGGAAAAGTGCTGGGAATATAATATTGATGTGCACCAGATATTTGTTGACTTCAAACAAGCATACGACAGTATCGACAGGCGCGTACTGTATAAAATCATGTTGGAGTTTGGAGTCCCACCGAAACTCGTCCGACTGACAAGGATGACAATGACTGAGTCTTTGTCACAAGTCAGAGTAGAAAATGATCTGACTTCCAGTTTTTAAACAGACAACGGCCTTAAACAAGGTGACGGCCTCGCACCAATGCTTTTCAACTTAACACTCGAATATGTTGTTCGGGAACTTCCCGTTGACACCAAGGGAACACTATGCTTCAAATACACACAACTCGTAGCAAATGCCGACGACATAGATATCCTTACAAGATCTCTGGAGAGTGCTAAGGAAGTATTTGTAAACCTTGACTCGGTAGCAAGGGAAGTTGGACTACGTATTAATGAAAATAAAACAAAAATTATGACGCAATCAGACAAAATATTGCAGTAGGAGACTATAACCTAGGGGCGAACCTATCGAAGGATGGAAGGGAACCCATCGAAATTAAAAGAAGAATAATTATGGCAAACAAGACGTATTATTCGGTACTTCCAATAATTAAAAACAAGAACGTACACAGGAAAACAAAACTTAAGTTATATAAAACGATTATACGAGGGCCGCTATTTAAGTTTTGAGCCTAACCTTTACGCAGTGTTGATATGCGCCATCTGACGTTTCAAATGAAAAGTATGATCTTTTCAATCATAACGTACTTCAGAGCGTTTTGACATTGGAGCATAACTTCTGTTGTTTACAGTCTGTTCAAAATTTTGTCTCAGCGAAAAAATGGAATTACCTCGGGAACATTTTCGTGCGATGATTTTTTACGATTGTCGACGTGGATTATCACGACGGGAGTGCATTGATCAACTCACTTCGACTTTTGGTGATGAAGCCCCATCCGTGGCCACTGTGAAACGCTGGTACAACGAATTTGATCTTGGCCGTAGTTCGATCAGGGACGAAAATCGTGCAGGTCGTCCAAAATCAGCTGTTGTGCCAGAAAACATTGCTGCTGTTCGCGAACTAATATTGGAAGATCGTCATGTGACCTGTCGGGAGATTGAGGCATCCGTGGGCATCAGTATGACGACCATCAACAAGATTTTGCATAAACATTTAGCTGTGAAGAAGATTTGTTCACGTTGGATCCCACATAAATTGACACAAGATCAAAAAGATGCTCGTGTCAAGTGGTGCAAGGAAATGATCAAAAAATACAATCGCGGTGCGTCAACAGCTGTTTATAACATCTACACAGGTGACGAATCTTGGATCTATGCATATGAGCCTGAAACAAAACGCCAATCCACCGTATGGGTCTTCCACGACGAGCCAAATCCGACAAAAGTTGTTCGTGCGCGGAGCACTTCGAAGCAAATGATCGCCTCTTTCTTCGGAATAACTGGACATATGGCAACCGTACCGGTAGAGGAACGAAGAACGGTTAATTCTGAATGGTACACAACCATTTGTTTGCCAAAAGTGTTTGGCGAAATACGAAAAAGGAAGCGGCAACGAAGGATCATTCTTCATCATGACAATGCGAGCTCCCACACATCGGCTGCAACAACCGCCTATTTGACTGGCCAAAACGTCGAATTGATGGGTCATCCTCCGTATAGCCTTGATTTGTCACCTAATGACTTCTTTTTATTCCCGAATATCAAGAATAAATTGCACGGTCAACGTTTTTCGAGGCCTGAAGAAGCCGTTGATGCATTCCTCAATCGGAGTGGAAAAAGTGTTACGAAGATTGGTTTAAGCGATTGCAAAAGTGTATCGATCATCATGGAGACTACTTTGAAAAACAATAAAGTCATTTCCAATAAGAAATTACTGTCGTTTCATTATTAGGCTCAAAACTTAAATAGCGGCCCTCGTACGACCTGTGCTATGCTATGGCAGCGAAACGTGGACATTAACTCAGGCGTCCGAAAAACTCCTTAACGCCTTTGAAAGAAAGGTCCTCAGAAGAATCCTTGGACCTGTGAGGGAAGACTCGATCTGGAGAATACGATACAATAGAGAATTGTATGCCATCTTCGACAATCCAGAAGTGTCAACCCTCATAAAATTTAAAAAGTTACAGTGGGCTGGTCATGTGGAGCGGATGGATGACGGAAGAATTCCCAAACGCACACTAAAAGGGAAAGTCAACGGACAAAGACCGGTCGGAAAACCACGAAAGCGCTGGGAGGATTCGATTGACGCAGACAGCAAATCACTGCTAAGATTTTCAAACTGGAGGACGCGGTCACTGAACCGAGATGGATGGAGGCAAAGCATTCAGGAGGCCAAAGCTCGATTTGGGCTGTAGCGCCATCGTAAGTAAGTAATATCGATAATAAATTTGAAATTGCAGAAAAGAAATGACAAGGTTTACCGCGTTTTTTGTGGACTTCAAAGTAGCATTTGATAGTGTGGAGAGGGAGTCGGTTTTCTTTAAGCTTTGCTCTATGGGTATCACTAGGAAATTGAATATAAGTTTGAGAGGGCCGTACAAAAATACGAAGGCTAAATAAAGCTCGTCAGGCCTTCGGTATCCTTTCCCCTTTCTGGAGGTTAAGAGAGATCTCCCTTCGCACGAAGCTGCGAGTTTTTGACGCATGCGTCAAATCCGTGTTGTTATATGGTTGTACTACGTGGAAAGTGACCGTTCGACTTACCAAGAAACTACAGACTTTCGTGAACCAATGCCTCCGACGCATTTTAGGAATATTCTGGCCAGAAGTGATCTCCAACGACGAATTTTGGACTACAATTGGCCAGACTAAAATAGGTATTGAGATTCAAAGGCGGAAGTGGCAGTGGATCGGTCATACTTTGAGGAAACCAGAGCGAAACATCGCAAAACAGGCTCTGGATTATAACCCTCAAGGAATACGTCGGGTTGGTCGACCATGTAACACATGGAAGCGAGCAGTTGAGCAGGAGGCCAGAGGAATAAACAAGTCCTGGCAACAGCTTAAAGCCGATGCTCAGGATCGCGCCTTGTGGAACAGAGTTGTTTCTGTCCTATGCCCCTATAGGGGGTCTTAACAGGAATTTGATTAATTGATAGAAATATCACTATTAAATATACTCAATAGTGTTTTACCCAATTTCTGAAATTTTTATTACAAACCTTTCTCTTCAATTACATTCAAGTTGGACTATTTACTCACCTGAAAAGAAAAAAAGAAAAATCAAATTATATAACAAACAATAAACTTATAACTATTTCTCTAAACTAGCTCAAATTCATTAAATTGCATTTTATATATTTGAAGAAAAAATACCCCAATCTCATTCGAGGTCATTTTGAAGCCAGGGTGAATAAAATACGCGGGTACCATTATGATACCAAATTGAAATAAATTGGTTCAAATATGTTTCACACATGTCCAATATACAACTTGGGTCTCAGCCTCATATATATAACTCATCCATCCCAACTTTGCACACACATCTGTCTGCGTGAAAAAAAAAATCTCTTTTTTTATTGCTCCACTTTCAATGATTCTCCCATGTGCGCACAAAGTGTGTACGTGTAATAAAGTAATAAAAACCGCATGAAAAACATTAAACAGAGAGTTGTCGATAAGACAGAGGCCACCAAGTACGCGGATATCATCATACTCGTACGTATTGAAAGTGTATGTCGAAACCGAAAAAAACCGGGTTCTAAAAGACATAAAACAAAAAACGAAATGAAAAAGAAAGTAGTAAGGACCTCAACCTCTAGTTACTGTCGGTAAATTCAGTAATTAACACACTGACCTCAAACCGAGCGCGCAGAAAACTAGCGTTTGGTGCGCTTTTTCTGCCAGCTAGGCTGAGCTAATTTCGGGCCGCATTAGCAAGACCCGTTGACTTTGCAGTTTCTTAATAAACATTTCAAGTTATTTCTAAGGTGGCAGACAACATCTTCGCAAGATCTGCCTATGCCATGTTTCTATCTATTTAATTTTTTTTTCCGCATTGTTAATAATCTAAGATTATTTCTTTCAAATTAAAATAGGAGGGCGAAAATTTGCAGCTAATTTTATATGGATTGTTATGAATTTCTTTCCATTGAGAGTCGAAAATTTAGCAACAAAATTGCTAAATAGGTGGTTAAGATAGTTTAAAAATTAGTTAGATAATCGATATGTATTGTATTATGTTATGCTCCAAGAAAGTTTCGGCTATCTTGATAGAAACACAGTCAAATTTATAAGTAGCTTCATGGCTCTAGTTTTTGTTCTATAACTCGAACAAGATCTAAACAATATGCTACGATTAAAAACAGTCACAAGTGGTTATCCAAAAAGTTATTGCCAATTTCCAAGAACACATGCAGAATCTCTTAGCTAGTTCAACTTAATCGCTATGATTAATTCGATAAATAACAGAGTATAGAAATTTGCGTAAGAAAAAATGTTTATATTGAAATTAGATACAACTCGAATTTGCCCCCTTAAAGATCACATTAATAGGAAGTTCAAAATTTGGAAAAAAAAAGATTTATCTTTTTTTTTTACTACTATAGCTTTTATAAGCTTAACGTTTTCTAAAGAAATTCGAGGAAATTGTTACATAAACATCGCAATTACTCAAATTAAGGAGAAATTTTTGATTGAAATGGCCAATCATAACGAAAAACATAATATTTCGCTTGTTAATTTAATGTTTATTGTTACGTTGTAAAAAAAATTACAATCAATTTACAACTGGCGAATTTTATTTTTTTTATAGTTTCCGGATTAGTTCTTTGTGATGCACCTGAGAGCAACTCGAAACGGTGATAGCTGTAAACGATTTTAAATAAGATAATTTATTCACATATTACAAATTTTTATTACATCTTACAAGGCATCTGTAACCCATGACTCTGTTTAAAATGTAATAACTCTTTCGACTATTGCTTATTATTTATAATTTTCTTAGTTTTTAATAAACAACCACCAACGATATTACGGAAAGCTGTCCGCTTCAACTACGCACTAAAATGGTAAAAATAGTATTTTGAAAGCCATCGTTGAATGCAGATTAAGTTGGTAACAGATAGGCGAGAAGAAGATGGAGGTTCTAGGGACGGGCTATTCTCAGTTATTAAACGCTATTTTTATGATATAATAAGTTGAAATAAATAATACAAAACATAATAGGACTGCGATACTCTAGATTTTTTCATTTTAAGAAATTTTTTAGGGGAAGTGGTAGAGGGGGTGACGACATTGAACTACTTTTTCACATTACGCTTGAGTTGCCACCAAAATTTTTTATAGAAAATTTAGAATTAAAAAATTTAATAGGTACTGAGAAGTAGTTTGTATGGGAGGTGGTACAAGGAGGGGCGAGTTCTTAATGACATTTTAGAAATAACTAAAAGCATCATTTTTTGACATGTTTTAAATTGCAGATCAGAAGCATTCATACTTTTCAGGAAAATCGACTTTTTTTGAAGTTGTTAAATTGTGTCAGATTGTAGGGGAGGGGGTAGAAGGAGGGAAACTAATCATCTAATTTTTGTTGGTCTTACTAATAATTCTTAATAAATATTTAGTGCACAATTTCAGTTCGGTAAAGTTTATACGTACTGAGTAAATTTGTTTTTATTTCATGAAAAAGTGCAGTTTGTATGGAAGATGGTGGAAGGAAGGGGAGGACTCAAACAACTTTTATACAGTAGATTGTAATCACCATGAAAGTAGTACATTCCAAATTTCAGATCCATAGCATTTATACTTTACTTTGTCAAATTACGAAATTATGTCATTTTGTATGGGAGGGGTAGAAGGGGTGAAGCAATTTGGCTCGTTCACGAACTTGACCTTACTTTTTTGTCAAAAACGAAGTGTACAAAATTCGAACCATCTAGCTCAACGCGTTCTCAAGCTAGAGAGGACACGGACAGACGGACGGACATCCGGTTTTGAGATTTTTGAGTGATTATAAGAACTTCTGTATCATTCATTTTTTTCTCCGAGCCTTATTTTTTGGCGTTAGAAACTTTGTGGCAAACTTATAATACTCTCAGATTTCATCTAGAGTATAAAAATACATCTTCAAGATCAAAATATCATAAAATAAACACCTAAATGTTTAAAATTTAAAAATTCAAACCGTTACCTGCATCAAAGGACCGTATGGTTGATATATAGGGTGTATCAACAATTGGTGTAGGATTTGTATAAAATGAACAATTGTTTGGATGTCTCTTTTACTGCATTATAAAGTAGAGACATGGAGATTATGTATGGAACAAAATATCTGTCAAATGGCCGCGTCGACTTTTCTCGAAATTTTCGATCACTATTTCGCAAAATTGGGGTTCTATTTCAGCGATGGCGACTTCAATGTTCCCTTTGAGAGTTGAAATTGTTTGCGGATGGTTAGCGTAGATCTTACTCTTAACATGACCCCAAAGAAAAAAGTCAAAAAATTTTTTATGGTCGGAGATGGATTATATGGACACGGACGGCCGCTACATTCAACAGGATGATGCTACGTACCATACAAGTTCCAAAACAATCGAGTTATTGCGCACAAAATTTCTGGCCGTGTAATTTCGCGTTTTGGAGATATCAATTCGCCAGTAAGATCTTACGATTTAACACCGTTAAGGTACGTCCAGACGTGGCCGCATTTTCGTGCGCTTAGCGCATGCTTTCTACAACAAAATCGCAAGCAAAACCTTCTCAACAGCGCACAAGCAAGTCGGCCTAAATAGCGCACAAGCAAGTCGTTTTAAATAGCGCACAAGCAAGTCGTCCTAAATAGCGCACAAGCAAAGATTTCCGACTAATATGGAGACCATGTGCGCTATTGAGGACGATTTGCTTGTGCGCTATTTAGGACGACTTGCTTATGCACTATTAAGGCATGTTCTGTTCCGAAAACTCTTTCTCCCATCGAAATGTAGAATTTTCAAAAATACATTATATCGATTTCGATCAAAACCAGAAAAGGTATAGGGTTATTCTATATGAGGTGTTATTTTGAATAGCCCGCTATTTCGGTAGATGTCACTTTTGAAGCTGTCATTTTTTGACATTTGACAAGTAGAAACTACGCCATTAATAAAAATGGAACGAAACACGCTTCAACAACGCATTGAAATTATTAAAATTCACATTATTAAAATTCACTATTCTTGACTGATGAGGCCCATTTCCACCTCGGTGACTACGTCATCAAGCAAAACTGTCGCATCTGGAGCTCGGAAAACCCAAGAGTTAGTGTTGAAAAGCCACTCCATCCTCAACGTGTGACTGTTTGGTGCGGTTTATGGTGCGGTTTATGGTGCGGTTTATGGTACGGCGGGGTCATTGCACCTTACTTTCGAAAATGAGGCTGGAGCAACAGTTACGGTGAATGGATTGCGCTAGCGAGAGATGATTAATGATTTTTTATGGCCGAAATTGGATGATATTGATCTGGACAACGTTTACTTTCAACAAGACGGCGCTACGTGCCCCACAAGCACCGAAACCATTGATCTTTTACGGGAAAAGTTTCAAAATAACACCTCTTATTGGAAAACCCTATAGAAATATGAAATTTCGCCAGAGTTTGCATTTTAATATTTATAGCAATAAATGTTTTAAAAAAAAATTATCAACTTCGCCCAACTCCTTCTATCTCCTCCAATTTCTCATATTTTAAAAATTTAACAAAAGCATTACAGAACTTTCCATACTCCTTCTACCACCACCCATACGAAAGTCACTATTCTAAAGAATTTTTTCTTTTAGTTTAGGGAGCACGTGAGAGCACGACCTTCTCGGCCTATTGTGCGTTTACTGCCCCTTTACCCTACCATAACTCAATAGCTTTGGCTAATCTAAGTATCTGTAAGGGAGCCATGTTAGCTAGTTCCTCGGTAGTATGGAAACATTTTCCTAGAAGAACTTTTCCTTGTTACTGCTTCACAGTGACATAGGATGTGTACTGTCGTTTCTGAGTCTTCGAGACAGAGGCGGCAGATGTCGGTTTCAGCTAAGTCCATATTTTTGAGGTGGTGGGTTACTCCACTGTGTCCCGTCATTAGGCTGATTAGAGTACTAATATCACTCTTGATGAATTTTAGAATATCCTCCACTTTGTTTTTTTGTGGAAGGATTAATTTTTTTGAGGTTGATAGCCTCGAAGGCTATTCCAGTTAATTTTATGTTCTTGTTCAACCCACTTTCTAAGTATAGGGTTATAGTGCCCTTTTGGTTTTCGGCAGAATGGCTCAGGACCAATAAAATTTGTTTCTGCGCCGTTTTTGGCAAGGCCTCTTCATTTCCCATATGTCCTGGTACCCACATTAAGGTTACATCGTTCCTTTTTCCCAGGATGATTAGGTTTTGCAGGTAGTCCCAAGTTATCCTCGATCTGTGTTTATTGGATGCTTGGCTTTGAAAACCGCCTGACTATCCGATAGGATATAAATAGATTTGTTACGAGCAGCTCTCGTTATATTCTCTTGGATGCATAGCTCTGTTGCAATTAGTTCAGCCTGGAAGATTGTAGCTTCTTTACCAAGTGGTTTTGAAACCAAGAAGTTAAGACCTTTAACTCCGGCTTCTGTCCCCCAGAGGTGCAGGAGCCATCTGTATACCAGATGGTTAATTCCTCTTCTATTTCAGATAGCATGGATTGCCAGTCCTTGCGTTCTCCGATTATAACTTTGAAGTGGGTTTCAAAGTTGAATTTTGTTGGGATAGCGTCCGATAGTGTGGAGGTTAGAAACTCTATTTTTGGGTCTTTTAGGATTTTGAGGTGACCTTTAAAATCCTCTGATCTATAATTGTTATGTAAACTAAATATCAATCAATCAATCAAATTCCTGTTAAGACCCCCTATAGGGGCATAGGACAGAAACAACTCTCTTCCAGAAGGCGCGATCCTGCGCATCGGCCTTAAGCTGTTGCCAGGACTTGTTTATTCCTCTGGCCTCCTGCTCAACTGCTCGCTTCCATGTGTTACATGGTCGTCCAACCCGACGCCCTCCTTGAGGGTTATAATCCAGAGCCTGTTTTGCTCTGGTTTCCTCAAAGTGTGACCGATCCAATTTTGCCTTTGATACTGAATACCTATTTTAGTCTGGTCAGTTGTACTCCAAAGTTCGTCGTTGGAGATTACTTTTGGCCAGAATATTCCTAAAATGCTTCGGAGGCATTGGTTTACGAAAGTCTGTAGTTTCTTGGTAAGTTGAACGGTCACTTTCCATGTAGTACAACCATACAACAACACGGATTTGACGCATGCGTCAAAAACTCGCAGCTTCGTGTGAAGGGAGATCTCTCTTAACCTCCAGAAAGGGGAAAGGATACCGAAGGCCTGACGAGCTTTATTTAGTCGAGACTCAACATCCTTTTCGGCTCCGCCGTCCATGCTGACAATGCTTCCAAGATAGCAAAAATCTTGCACCTCTTCCACATCCTGTCCGTTAAGAACATCGGTGTGCTTGCGTTCGAGCCCATGTGCATGTACTTGGTTTTACGCACATTTATTTTCAGTCCCGCCTCTTTGCATTTAGAATGCAACGAGCGAACATTTGACTCTAAGTCCGAACGGTTATGTGCAAGCAAACACACGTCATCAGCATAATAAAGGTGACTTAAGATGTTAAATAGTCTCCATTGAAGACCTTTACCTTCCCCACCTTCCAGTGCAGCTTTCAAGATGTCATTTATTACCACCAGAAACAGGGCTGGTGATAATATGCAGCCTTGTCTGACACCCGTTCGCACAGGGAAGCTCTCGGACAGCTCTCCTCTATGCAAGACGCGACACCTTGCATCTTCGTAGGATTCTTTAATCATAGCTATGACCTTATTTGGAATACCTCTCCTACGCAAAGCATTCCATATGTAATCTCGCTTAACGCTGTCGAAAGCCTTCTCGAAGTCCACAAACATGAGATGTAGTGGCGAACCCATTTCGGCTGACTGCTCTAATATTATCCGTAGGGTATTTGTGTGGTCGGTACAAGACGACCCTTTACGGAATCCAGCCTGATAAACTTCGAGAGTGCTCTCGACGACATCACTAATCCTATTGAGAATTACCTTAGCCATAATTTTTGATACGGCAGTAAGTAGACATATACCACGCCAATTGCCGCAATCCCGAAGGTCGCCCTACTTCGGAATTTTCACAATGACGCCCTCCTTCCATTCATTCGGATATCTTCCTTCATTCCACACCTCAGTAAAGAGCGGGATGAGTATATCGGCTGTGATTTCCGTTTCCGCTTTGAGGAGTTCGGTTGGTAGTCCGTCTATTCCTGGAACTTTCCTTCCCGCCATTGACCGAATGGCGGAAACTATCTCTTCCTTATCTGGGGGATCGTCCATAATAGAGGATTGTTGCGGTTGGATGTTTGGTAGTTGTTCTGTTTCTGGAATATCTTCCTCTGACAAGATGTTTAAAATATCAGAGAAGTATTCCTTCCATCGCCGCAACTGGTGTTCACTCATATTAAGGAGAGTTCCGTTGACATCTCTCACCAGGTGGTTGGCGGTGAAATTCCTGTTCGTCAACTGTTTCATGATTTTGAAAAGTGAACCCATATCCCCAAGGTAAGCCGCAGATTCTGCCTTGTTTGCCAGATCTTCAATGGCCTTTCTCTTGTCGCGTCTAACAGCCCTCTTAAGCTGTATATGATCATCGCGGTAGTTCTGCCTCAAGTCGGGCGTTCGTTGGTTGACATCGGGTTGAGAGATGATTGCCTATTTGGCTTTTTTCCGATTGCCAACCTTGACCCATGTGTCTTGCGACATCCAGGGTTTCTCACCGCTTTGCACATATCCCACAGATTCTTCAGATTCACCCAATATGGATGACATTTCGCGTAGAATAGTGGTGTACTCGCGTTTTTTGTTGGAATCTCTAAGTTTATCCACATTAAGCTTGCGCTTCATTTGAAGAATTTGTGGTCGTCGGATAGCTGCTGTACACAATCTCAAGCAGGCAACCATCAAGTGGTGATCGCTCCCCACGTCAGCTCCACGTTTCGCTCGCACATCGAGGAGACATCTTCTCCATCGGCGACTTATAGCCAAATGGTCGATCTGGTTCTGAGTAACACCATCAGAGGAAACCCAAGATGTTTTATGATGACTCTTGTGTGGAAAGAGGGTCCCTCCCATGACCATTTGCCGAGTACTACAAAACTCCACAAATAATTCGCCGTTTTCGGGTCTCTTAATCCAAGGTCGTGACGCGTCGACCCAAGGGTTACCATGCCTCCCCATGATGTTTTCTAGTCCAGTGTTGTCTGATCCAACCTGGGCGTTCATATCTTCTGAGATGATAATAATATCACCTCTTGGAACATGTTCGAAGGTGGCACTCAGTTGGCTATAAAACTTCTCTTTGTCACCAGATGTTGCGGTATTATTTGGTGCGTAGCACTGCAGAATTGTGACGTTTCTGACACTGGTGCTGAGCCTGACGACGATAATCCTATCCGAGATTGGTTCCCAGCTAATGAGACTGTTTCTCGCTCTCGGTGTAAGGACGAACGCCACGCCATTTTTGGCTTCACTTTCAGGGCCAATGTACAGAATAGTGTTTCCGCTAGGGGTTCGTTCTTCTCCTGATCCTGTCCACCTGACCTCGCTCAAGCCCAAGATTTGGATGTTATAGTGCTTCATTTCACGGTCGATCACTGATTGGCGGTGCAAGGACCGAGTAACCCCAGCTCTTCCCCCGTCATTCAATGTTCGAACGTTCCAGAAGCCAATCATAGTCCGTTTTCGAATGCCAAAAGTCGTTACCGTAGAATCCGTCCGTATCCGAGGCTCTGTATCTGTTTCTCGTATCAGTTAGATCTTAAGATCACGGGTGATAAGCCCATGATCCAGTGAGTGTCCATTTGCCATTTTTAGGGCAAGCAGGACTGGCTGTGGTTGAATTCTACAGCCCCAACCCCAAAGGGGATACTAGCTCAGGTCCGTGGAGTCGCTAGTCCAAAGATAGTTACAGGAATTGGTAAAACCTCATCCTACAACTACCCCCTTGCGGGTTACTAAATATATATAAAGCAAACTAATTTTTTCTGCATTTCAACTAGTATTATATGTTTTATATTTACTTGTCCTAACCACCCCATTCTGCCCTGTGCTCTGGGCAGAACGGGGCCAATGACATCATTTGCTATTTTTCAAAACAAAAATACTGTTCTTTTGTTTTCTTTCATAATTATTGTATACATGTGTTTATTACATTATAATTTGTTTATAGAATAATTTTCAGCTGCCTTAATGAACCCTTTTGTGTTTTTAAACCATATTTACAACTTAGTACCCCGTCCTGCCCCGGGTTCTCCTACATAGAGCAATTTTACAATTTGAAATACATATTATATTAAATGAACTTCCTAACGAATTGCTTTCCCTAGTCGTAACATCACGCCACGCCACTGATGCACTGTGAAGTAATTTGGCAAAATAACGGCTATTTTATTTATTTATTTAATTGCTAAGAAACATATCTTCACTCCTTGTACCCCCTCCCACACAATTTTTTTTATTAGGAATTCAAGAAAAACATTTCTCCTTCGAACATGTGAAACTGTCGACTTTAAAATTGGAACAAATCATGGTTATAAGGATGTTGATAAGCGGTTTCAAAATCATCCAAGCCTTTCATTTCCTCTGCCACCTCCCACACAAATACCCCAATTTCAAAAAAACAATGTCAAATTTCCTTGAACATATACAAATTTCGCCCTCTGTTTCAGTTTTATTGATTTTTATTGGAGAAGCATGAGTGTCAAGAAGTTGGAAACGAAGCACCTTGTGCAATTCTTTCAGATAGTTGCAGAACTATTGTTTTTTTCCTTCTTTTTTGAGAACATAGTTGTAAGAATGTCATTGTGGAGTAAGTAGTATTATTCTGATTTTTTCGTTATTTAAAAGAAGGACAATGGTGGCGAAACCGATTTTGAAATTTCTTCGATTTTTGGTCGATTTTTGAATAAAAAGTTGCGAGAAAATAGCCGACGAGGATGATTTTGTAATATGTACGCCCAGAACAATCACATGTTTTATGCCAAATATTTTTTTTCCATTATATTGTCACTTTCTGTTGTAACCTACATAAATCATTTCGCTTTCTTTTCAAGTCAGAAACATACAACATACTTCATGTTTAAATAAAAACTAAAAAAAAAACTTGTTTACTTTTCTTTGCTATTCTGGTAAATACCGAAAAAAAATCTTTTTTTAGTCAAAGCAAGTTTTTCTGTAATTTTTTTTCCATGAAAGACGTTAAATCGAAAAATTTCTTACCGCATAACAATATGGTTGCCGATGTTAATGCAATAAGATACTGTTCGCCATAAACGCATTAAGCATTCAGAATTCAATGCTTCTGGTTTGGTGTCCTACATGTATAAGCAGATTTTTTTTAATATATTTTTTTTTTCTCTAAAAAAACAACCAGTAAACAATGACATATTTACCTTTTGTAAAACTTTTCCTCTTTTACATTTTATTTTAGTTGAAGAAATATAAACAATAAGCTGTAAGAAAAACAACATAAAGTTAAGTAAGTATGACTTTCGTTTTTTTATACATTTTTTCTTAGCTTCGATTTTTACATATGCCTGTCGTAAATTTAAGACACAATCGATATTTCTTTCTCATTTTTCAGTACAGAAGTATTTTGTGTTGTACTGCAATAATGACGAATAAAATCAGTGCCATCCATCATTATCGAATGTACATAGCTTTAAACAAAAAAAAAAAGCAACGAAAGAAAAGTTTGCAAACTGATTTTTCAATAAGTTAACCTTCGTTGTAATTTCATGCTATAAAAATCCGACAGGTGAATTCAATCATTTTGTTTGTATCGAACAAAATTCCAATCAGGTATTAAAACGGTTTCATGCCATATTTCTATATCATTTATATTGTGTAGATACGATAAATGAAACTTTCAAAGACATTGATTTCATCGACACACTATCGCGCGAAATGAACGAATAATTATTAAAAAATTGTAATTAGCTTGGTATTGTTATCATGTGTTTATATGAGCACATAAGTCTGGAGTTTATTTCTTTTTGAACTGAATTTTTTCACGTCATATTGGCATATGAATAGACTAGAGTGGAATGACACGGTATGATGCAAATGAAAAAAAAAACAATATTTAATTTGAGCTCTTTGTTGAAATTTTTATGCGTCCCTGGCTTATTTATTACGTTTTAGAGTGGTATATGCCAGTTTTCAAGATGAGATATGATACGATTATAAACGGATTAAAATATTTAAAATTTGAGTTAATATACTTGAAAGTAAAATTTGAGCTTTTCGACTTCAGGGCACCATTAAGGCGAGAAAATTATTTGAAAGTCTTTATTAATAGGCTGGCAATTTGTTTGTTTGAAGGCTTATCTTAGTATTTTTTAATTTTTAATTCGGCAACCAAGTCAATTTTTAAGTGATGAACTAAAAACTTGATTAAAAATTTAAATTTTTTATGTCTATGTCACAGCAGCATAGGCTAGTGAGAGCTATCATGTATCCTTTCCGGTATCGCCCGCATATCTACATCACTATCATTAAACATTTAAATTTATTTGTAACAAGTTTTTTACTGTCCTGACCTTTATAACTTCTAATGATGTATTAGCATTTTGACATTCGAGCATTACGGAATTTCTGAATAAAAAATAAATAAAAGTTGTTAACTCGTTTATTGCCAATCGGACAGTCAATCAAATTCAGTTTTGAATACATCAAATCTAGTTAGTGACAGTTTTAATTGAGTTATTAGCATTTTTCTTAAACATGTTTACCATTGCTTTTTGGCAATGAATACTAAGGAAATCGTGCAGAGAAATTGTTAATTAGTTTTAAATTAAATTCTCATTTAGGCTGGAATTTTAAATTCTCTTAAGTAAGAGCATTGATCTATAGGGTTTTGGGTTGTGAAGGCCTATTATTTGACAGATAGTCGGTTGACAGTTGTCCAGTGTTGACATTTATCATCTATAAATGCTGGAAATGTACCATGGAACGCTGCACCGTCGTTGAATTTTATTACGATGCGCAAAATTCGAGCAAATTTTGATCGTAACCATGTGCCTTCTGAGACGGGTGTGCGTAAACTACACAAAAAATGCCAAGAGACTGGCTCAGTGCAAGATGTGAAAACACCGAAACGACTTTGCCCCGGACGTTCGTCCGAAAATATCGCCGCAGTGAAGGACAGTGTTGAAAACGATCCAAACACTTCTATTCGTCTCCGTTCTCAGGATCTATACCTCTTCACGTCCACACTGTAGCGAACATTGACAAAAGATTTGATTCTGAGTGCGTACAAAGTACAATTGACTTAAGAACTGCAGCCAGCGGACCACCAGCAGCGCCGTACGTTGTTTGATTGAGTCTTGGAAAAAAATTCTACACCTCTAGCTCATACACCCCATAGATATAAATCCTTGAAACTATTCGAAATTCTAAAGCAAAAGTACTGATCAACTTGAGATCATCATCACTACAGCCCAAGTCGGAACTTGGCCTCCTGTATGCTTCATCTCCCATTTTCTCAGGTCGCGTCCCCCATGTTGAATTTTTTTTTTAGGGAATTGGAGAAAAAAAACCTATAGTTGGTTCAATTTAATTTGGGTGGAGAAAGACGTAAGTGACGGTGTACATTGCTTTTGAAACACTAGAGGTTGTATTCGTTGGGAAACATTTTGGTTGGTAATGTGTTCCAAAGTCTTGACGTACGATACTATATGAGAAAGCAAGGGTTTAATGGTTTACTCGTGTGCGCAGTTATGAAATTATAGAGTGGAGGAGTGAATGCGCTAAGTTTCGCACTGCATATACCATGGAAGTAGCGATAGCAAATACTGAGTACTCCGACATTTCTGCGATGCTAGAGAGAATCGATAGAAGACGTGATGGTCTCATCTCCAATCAGTCGAAACGCATGCTCTAGTAACAAATATAGTGGGGAATGTCTTGCATGGTATAAGTAGTTGTAGTTTTGATTTATCGATAGACAAAAATAAAACTCTAACAGTTACTGCTTTGTACTGCTTACCATCAATAAATAAACATAAATTCATTGATGTTCTTGATGAATACTTATAAAGCGTGAAATCGTTACGAAATCACGCTTTGATTGGTGACTTCAATATAAACATTCTTTCGGATAGACCTACACGAACAACTCATGATTTTCATACTACTTTAAGCTCTTTTGGTTAATGGTTTGGTGAATGTTTTCACAGTGCATTTTGAAATGAAAGAAAAGATTTCCGGATTCTACACTGTTATGCTCTATTATTCGTGACGTTTCGGTCTCTGCTGAGACCTTTATCATATTTGATAAAGGTCTCAGCAGAGACCGAAACGTCACGAATAATAAAGCATAACAGTGTAGAATCCGGAAATCTTTTCATTCTTTTGGTTATTTATCGACAATAAATGAATATACACGCGTAACTGATACGTCAAATACTTGCATTGACCATGTACACCTAAAATCATCTGATATAAACACATTTATTCCCTACGTTTTGAAAAATGATTTAACTGATCACTATCCGGTGGGTTTATTGATACCTGTAAGGAAAGAGGGAATTAAAGAAGACACTAATTATACTCATTCAACTGTTAATCAGGATGAATTAGTAAGAGCTGCTGCAATTATAGAATGGAACGATATTCTTATGACCAGTGAACCAAACATAGCCTTGAGTAGTTTCATGATTAAATTAGATGAATGTATACGGTCTTGCCAAAAGCCCAAATCTCTCAATCTCAGAAAGAATAAGAAAATTAAACCCTGGATTACAGCTGGACTCTTAGTGTGTTAACGAAAACGTACAAAACTATATAAACAAATGGTTACAAGTCCTGGAGATGTAACTTTAGTCAGCACATATAAAAAGTATAGAAACTTCCTAACAACACTTATTAGAAGAGCAAGGGATGATTACTACAAATTAAGAATAAAAGAAGCTCATAATGTATCCAAGCTTTGGGGAGTTGTTAAAAATTGTTTAGATAAGCAACAAAATCGTAGAGTAAAAGTAGACTCAACTGCCGCTGACAGTGAAACTATTTATTTTAAGGATGATGCTGAAGCCATATGCGAGAAATTTAATGAATTTTATGTCTCAACTGGCAAAAAGGTTGCACAGAACATAGAAAATACCTGTCAATGCACTACCAAAATATTTAATCAAATACGAGTACCTGGTGTAAGTGAGAGCCTGTTTTTTGTCCCAGTAACAGAAAATGAAGTTAAAGACACCATTCAGAAGCTCAAGGGTACAAATGCTACAGGTCCTGATAATATATCGACTAGCTCTGTCAAACTCATAAAGCAATATATTAGTAAGCCATTAGCTCATGTTTTCAACCTATGTTTGACAAATGGATGTTTTCCTGATAGTTTGAAAGAATCGCTAGTAAATCCTATTTATAAAACTGGAGCAAAAAATATTATGTCTAATTATAGGCCCATATCTCTCCTACCAGTAATCTCAAAAATACTGGAAAAATGTATCAAAGCAAGATTGATAAATTTCGTTGAGAAGCATAACATATTAGCAAAAAATCAATATGGTTTTCGCACTAACTTGAGTACAAATGATGCAATCTATAAACTAACGGAAACAATATACAAAAATCTTGAGGATGGTCGGAAAACTATCGCAGTATTTTTAGATCTACAGAAAGCTTTCGATACCGTACATCATTCTACCCTCTTATATAAATTAGAATTGATGGGACTTCGAGGAAAGCCTTTAGATCTCATACGTAGCTATCTATCTAACCGAAAGCAAAGGGTTAAAATAGAAGGGACAGTCAGTTCTGCGAAAATCACTGTGTTCCTCAGGGTAGTGATCTGGGCCCACTTTTATTTATATTGTACATTAATGATATGTTCAACATCAACGATCCTGTGGATGACCTGATCGATTTTGCAGACGATACTGTAATGTGTGAGTGACTTCACATGGAGGGAAACCTATCAAAAAGCATCGGCTGCAGTTACTAAACTGAAAAGATGGCTTGATGCAAATAGATTAACAGTAAATATTGATAAATCAAAATATATGCATTTTAGTGCAAACAGAAAGGGAGTTCCATCAACTAACTTGAAGCTCACAGTCCACTCCTGTAATTGCGATTTGTACAACACCTGTTCCTACAGTTCACAATTTGAAGTGGCCACATCGATAAAATACCTAGGAATAATTATAGACAATAATCTGACATGGAGAAATCAGGCAAATTCTGTCTCTCAAAAACTTCGAAATATCTTCCTGTGACACTGAAATCAATATACCATGCTCTATTTGAAAGTGTTCTTCAATATGGTATTTTGGGATTGGGTGGTGCGTGTAAAACTAATTTGTACCCTATCAGTATTGTTCAAAAAGCAGCTATTAAACAAATTCTTAGGAACCTACAACAAAAGATTTCGTGAATATTTAAAGAAAATAACTGCAAAGTGTAAGCTGACAAAGACACAGCAACATGCACCGTATTTACTAACAAAGTACTTTAATGAACTTCCACTTGAAATCAAACCTAGTATAAATAGTTCCACCTTTAAAGTTAAATTAAAAAACTGGCTTCTTGCTTGGAATTCTCTAAACTAAACTAATATAATATAAATTTGCGCTCAAAAATTAAAGACAAACAATGGTAAATGAACAAGTGGATCAGTATTTTTAGTTGTTTAATTTTCATAACATTTTTTTTTTTTCTATTTTTCATACTATTCATTTTTTTTTTAATACGGTCGAGCAAGCGAGTTGTGATTTGGGTGCCCCAGCCCAAACATGCGAATTGTATTCTAAACGTGGTCCAATGTATGCCTAATAGATGGTTGTGGGGTCGTTCGGCGTAAAATACTTTTTGCACTTTCGGAGAACACCTAGACGTTTAGAGGCGTCGAGGGCAACATGAAAGAAGTGCTGGGCTCAATTCAGGTGATAATTCATTTTGACGCCCAGAAGTGTCAAATTATCCGAGGTACAAAGTTATGCGCCACCAAAGGTCACATTTTGAGATAACACTGGTACATCACGTTTGAGGGATAGATGACAGGCCTGTGTTTTGGATGCATCATTCCAGGATTAAGTTGAGATCCGAGTTCTGCGAATGGAATAACTCCATGCAATTGAAAGCAATAGAATGCTTATGTGATTCCGCAGCAGAGTTAAATTCATAAGTGTTATCTAAGTACTGTCATCCGCAAAACTATGGATTGAGAGTGAACGACAGAAGGTCGCTGATGAAAACTAAGAAAATAGTTGGAGATAAAACAGAGCCTTGAAGGAAGCCTGAATATATTGGAAAAGAGGAAGAAGTAACGCCATCTAGAACTAGTCGTAAAGTGCGTTCAGAAAGAAAACTCTCAATCAATTGTACGAGGGTAGCATTAAGACCTATGGCGCTAAGCTTAACTATGAGACAATCATGCCAAACTCTGTCAAAACCTTTTGCAATTTCAAGTGCAAGAACTTGACCTTTGCCGTGTTTATGTATGCATGAGTTCCAACGTTCTGTCCAGTAGACTAAATGATCACCCATCGATCTTCTAGAGCGAGACTGACGATCATGGATTAGCTGGTTATCCTCGAAATATTCCACGATTTTGCGATTGACAGCAGTTTCCATTATTTTCGAGAGCACTGAAGTAATGGCTATCGGGCGGTAGTTGGCAGAGTTTGCTTTGCTTCCTTTCTTGGAAATTGGCTAAACATTCGCAACTTTCCACATTTGTGTTAAGCACCCAGTAGGAAAGATAGAAAAGATTGCGAAGAGGTTTAGCTAAAGAAGAGGAGGACTTTTTAGGGATAATGGTGGTAACATAGTCCGGACCAGCAGATTTGTGGATATTGAGCTCTTGAAGGATCCGAGAAATAAGTCTCTTGCGAAAATGTAGTTTAAGCAGTGAGAAACCAGAATCTTTAGAGCGGGAGGCGATTGGTTTGAAGGTGGAAGGCGTTAGGTTCTATCGAAATTTGCTGCTAGTATATTAGCTTTTTTGACAGGATCAATAACGGTACAGTCAACAAGAGGTGGTATTGAAAAAGAAATAAAATTGTTGTTGACTGTTTTGACGAATGACTAGTAAGATCTCGAGCCTTTAGGGCAATGAATGATCTTTCGTCGAAGTTTTTGGTAATACTCAAATTTAACACGGTTGAGTATGGATTTGCAAGCATTTCTAGATGCATTGAAGAGTTCTCTGTTGGCAGGTGTTTTATTGCCTTTAAAGGTTTGAAATGCTTGTTTCTTGGTCTGAATTGCATCGAACCAAGAGTCCTTCGTCCTAAGCTAGGGTGTAGCCTAGTGGGTAGCGTGTTGGTATTGTAATGCGAAAGTCGTGAGTTCAAATCCCGGTCGGCGCAATATACAATTCTAACGTGCTTGGATATACCTTAGTCACCTCAATCTACGAAAATGAAAAATTCGTAGATAGAGGGCTGTGCGAAGGGCTAACAACCTTTCCACAATAAGTAATGAAAATGTTAAGGAACCTGCATGTCAGGAGGCCAAGGTCCGATTTGGGCTGTAGCGCCATTGTAGCAGAAGAGTCCTTCGATGGCCTGACTCTTTCATGACTGGAAGATATGTAGAGCTTCATACCTTTCAGGATAATCTCAGTGGCAAGTCTGCGAGCTTCATCGCAGTCATTGGAATCAAAGCATAATTTTCAATTTAAGGCATTGAAGAAGTCATTTTGCCCTCTGCCACCAATTGGCTTTTTTGAAATGCCAATTATTTCTTCGGGGTGCCTTGATTGTCCGCGGTGTAAGTGCTGCATCTGGGAATTGTGCACGAATCACAAAATGATCCGTATTTCGAATTGGCGATGGTGATATAACAGAGACAGAATATTTCTCTGGCAGGGTAGTGAGAAAAAGCTCAAGAAGGTTGGAAAAATATCCTGCAATATCTGGTAAACGAGTAGGCTAATCTACCGTCTGTGTTAAACCGTTTATTCAGGCAAAGAGCTCAGTATCACACCCCTCCTGGTCTGTAGTGGAGGAGTGAAACAATTTGCTGTCTTTGTCGATTGAATCCATCGTTTTCTTGATTTTCCGATTGGCCCTTTTCACTCCACCTGTTTTTTTTTCTTATTTTTACACGGTTGGGTATTCTTTGCTGTACGTGAGAGTAGAGACTTCTGGGTCCTCATTGTATTGATTCTCCAATCGCCTTCTTCTATCAATCCGATCCGAAGATTCGTCCTAGTACCTTCCTCTCGAAGGCATTATCCATTTTTTCTTATGCTTGTATTAATGTCCACATTTCACTCCCATAGCAGAGTAGAGTACAGCATCAACTTGTGATACCTTCGAAAATCTTTGATATTTTTCAATTGAGAATATTGATCAATTTCAGCACCCAAGATTTCTCAGTTGACTTCACCATCTATCATCATCGAATCATTTATCAGACCATCACCTTTTGTTTAATTTTCCCATCACTTAATGCAATCCATTTAAAGCGTAATGTACGATTTTCGTCTGAAAAAAAAACAACAAGTCGAACAGGCCGAAACAATGCAATAATTACAATTTTAGCGCAATTTTAAAACTTGACCCCCATACCCGGCATTATGATAAACTAATGCATATAGCTTGTATCTACTTAAGACACACAATATTTAAATAATATTTTAAATGAAAGAAGAAAAAAAAAATTCATTGCCGTAAATGTCGAGGAGATAGACAAACAGACTATAAGATCTTGCCAAGAGATATTTACGCAAACGACTGACCTTCAAATAGCTTTGTGTGTAAGATACATTTATACATTTTTTTTTATCTACAATACCTCAAAGGCTCAGATATAGCGCGGTAGATTTAGTCAAGATAAAACTTTAGGCAAAAAATAAATCTAAAACATAATTAATTTACTTTAGTTTTTCAATGAAATAAATTAATTTTTTCTTACATTAGTTTGGTTGATGATTCTACGCAAATGCCTTACAGCAAGTGCAAATCGACGTCAGAAATATTGTTTAAGATTTTATAGGAATCTCAAATGATCGTGTTTTTAATTTTATTTGAGGCTAATAAAAAGATTAAACTGATTCAATAAGAGAAAGTTCAGAAAAAATTATACCGCACTGAATTCGATTGAAAGGTAACAGCAGTTAGATCATGTTTTATGTATAAAACTAAATTTTTGAAAACAGTATTTTACCCGTAAAAATTTTAAAAGGTGTAATTAATAAAAATATAAAATCTTTGATTATATAGAAAAAAAACTATCATTTGAAATTTTGCATTAAACTTGTAATATCAGGTGTACAAATTGAAACCCGCCGATTCCCAATAGATGGCGGCAGCAATAAATACTGATCAACAATGGCGGATCGGAAACGTCAAGGTAAACTTATCTGTCAACAACCCCTCATCATTAGAATTGTCAAGTTTTATCGGCGCCATATAATGTTTTGTGCGCGAAGCTTGAGCCAAATAAGCGTCATTTGCGGAAAGTTTTGCTTTTTGCCTTCAATTCAAAAAAAATCTGCGGCTGAGGCGCATCGAATGATTGTTGAAACTTATGGTGAGGGTAAAGCACCCTCGCCATAACTTTCAAAAATCGTGTTGAAACAACGTTACGGAAAAGGTTTCACTTCATGAAATAGGTGATTTCAGCGTGGAAGACAAGGAGCGTCCCGGAGCGGTAAAAAGTTTGAAGACGCAGAATTGGAGCAATTGCTAGACCGAAATTCATGCTAAGCGCGACAACAACTTACCAATTCAATGGGCATGACTCAACAAGCCATTCCACATCGTTTGAAAAGCTTGGGAATGATGCAACAGGAAGAAAATTGGGTGCATACGAGTTGAAGTCAAGAAACATCGAACGGCTTTTTTTCACAAGCAAACAGCTAAAAAGTTAGGGTTTTTTGCGTCGCACTATCACTGGGGATGAGAAGTGGATCCATTATGATAATCCAAAGCGAAAAAAGCAAGGTTATCGCGGCCATACATCAACATCAGCGGCCAAGCCCAACATCCTTGGATCGAAAATCATACTGTGTATTTGGTGGAACTAGCTCGGTGTGGTGTATTGTGAGCTGCTGCAACCAGGTGAAACCACCACGGGAGATCGCTACAAAAAACAACTAATGCGTTTGAGCCAACCATTAAATACTACAAATTGATTTTGCTTCACGACAACGCACGGCCACAAGTTGTTAACGTTGTGAAAACCTATCTGAAAACACTCAAAAAGGAACATCCTACCCCACCCGCCGTATTCTCCAGACATCGCCCCTTCCGACTATCACCTATTCTGATCGATGACGCATGGCCTGGCTGAACAGCACTTCCATTCTTAAGAAAAAGCCAAAAATTTGGTCAATTCGTGGATCAGCTCAAAAGAAAAGCAGTTTTTTCGATGCGGAAATCTGTATGCTGCTAGAAACATGGGCAAAGCTTGTGGCTAACGATGAACATTTTTGGACAATAAAGCTCGAATTTTGCAAAAAAAAAAACGTCGGTTTTCAATTTGTACTCCCAATAACTAGCATTTATTGTTACATATTATAAACATCTATATCTACATATATCCAAGATCACCTTGCTCCGCATATACCTATATTCAAAATAAAGAAAAAAAATCAAACATAAATTCCTGTCCGTTAATTTACTCTTGAATTTAAGTCACTACGCACAGTGCATTCAAAATCCATTGAATTCTGACTAATCCGATATTATTAATAACGCTAGGTACAAAAAAGTTATAAGCTTAAAACGTGATTAGAAATATTTAGACAATTATGTGTAACCCTGTAGATTTAATAATGATTGATACCTTTTCGCTGGGTGTCATTAAATTCAGCGTTCATTTATACATGTCTTAAAAACTTCACAATGTAGAGCCGTCATTTATTAATCATAGTGGTATTTTTAATGTTATAGTTTATTTATGGAAAATACATACATGTTTCAAAATATGGTAAGTTATTGATCATTGTTGTCTTAATTAATAAAAAAAAAATTAATATAATTAAAATTGATCGCGTATTCTTTGTTTTCGCTGCATTTAACCGAATTAAATTCCAGTTATGATAATGAGACAGAATTGTTTTATTTTGGGTAATTATACATGATTAATGTTATGTAAAATAGGAGTGTTAATTAAAACATCGCTTATGAGTCGGCTTTTTAAAATGAATACAACATCATGACAATTATTAAAAAAAAAAAAACCGAAAGAACAAAATCCAAAAAGTAAAACTGCATCAGAAATCGAAAATTCTTAAGATTTTAATTACTGTCAATGAATGCCATAGTTTTTTTAAATTTTGTTTATAGCTCTTGTCTTAAGATTGGATACTTTCCCCTAGCGTGGAAAATAGCAACAATTACTCCTATACTGAAGCCAGGAAAAGATTCCTCTGAACCCTGTAGCTATCGCCCGATTACCCTACTACCTATCCTTGGCAAAATTTTCGAAAAACCAATTCTAAGACGCCTGACTGATACAACCGAATACACTCACAATATTCCAGGTCTCCAATTTAGCTTCCACCCAAATTATTCGACATCTCACAGTTAAATCGTTTATTTAAAGACAAATTACCTCTAAAGAGTCAGTTGGCATGATAATACTTGACATCGAAAAAGCATTCGACACAGTTTGGCATAAAGGACTTATCTCTAATTTTGTTAACATTTCTTTTTCTCCATATGTCAAATCTTTTTAGCAAACAGAAGTTCCAGCGTCAAATCAAAAGAGAAATGCTCCAGTTTAAGATCGATTCCCGCAAGTGTACCGCAAGGTTCATGTCTCAGCCCAACACTTTATAAGCTTTATACTGCTGATCTTCCAAAGTTCCCCCACTGCGAACTGGATGCCACCTCTCATACAAACTGCACTTTTTCATGAAATACTATAAATAAATTTACTCAGTACGTATAAAATTTATCGAGCTGAAATTGTGCACTAAATATTTATTTAGAATTATTAGTAAGACCAAAAAAAATTAGGCGATTAGTTTCTTTTCCTCAAACCCCTCCCATACAATCTGACACAATTTAACAACTTCACAAAAAGTCGATTTTCCTGAAAAGTATGAATGCTACTGACCTGAAGTTATTTCTAAAAAGTCATTAAGAACTCGCCCCTCCTTGTACCACCTCCCATACAAACTATTAACTATTAAATTTTTTAATTTTAAATTTTCTATAAAACATTTTGATGGCAACTCTAGCGTGATGTGAAAAAAGTAGTTCAATGTCGTCACCCCCTCCACCACTTCCCCTAAAAAATTTCTTAAAATGAAAAAATTTCTCTCTCGCACAATTGGGCTTCACGTCCAATCGTAGTTCTGTTATGTTTTATGTATAAGATAAAATAAGGGCTTTCAAATTGTTCCAAAAGTATTTAATAAATTGAGAAGTTATTCTTTCGGATTTAGATCCCAATATTAAGGCCTATAATTCGGGCAGGCTCCGCTAATCCGTCGAGGAAGAGTCATTCACGAGAACGAGTGGCACACACTCCGGCAGTCGTGCAAAAAGCTCCGGCGTTGATTTAGGAGGACCCGAGGCAATGCTTAAGGAAATTGACGTCAATATTGGTTGTCAGTGAGCGAACAATACGCTGGATTGCAGAAAAGGACCTACGTTATAACTTATAAGTCGTACAGAAAAATGATATCACAGATCCTTTCTGAGACTATTAGAACAAAGCGAATTGTTCGCTGCAAACCTGCTATTCTGTTCTTTCAAAAACGAAGTGACGGAACGAATCAGATTCTTTTCTGATGAAAAAATTCTGACATTCTTGCATACCGCGTAAAGGCCAGCGATTCATCGCCAACCGAAACTGAGAGCTATCAGCAATTAACCAATATAAAATGACATTTTTTTTAGCTTATCCATGATCGTCAGCGGCGAAGCTCAATTCTTGCACTTGACATTGTAAAAGCTTTTGACAGAGTTTGGCATGTCTCATAGTTAAGCTTAGGGCCACAGGTCATAATGCTACCCTTATTCAATGTATTGAAAGTTTTCTCTCTGAACGCACTATACGAATAGTACTAGATGGCATTACTTCCTCCTTGCCAATAGATTCCGGCGTCCCTCAAGGCTCTGTTTTATCTCAATTCTTTTCTAAGTTTTCATCAACGACCTTCTGTCGTCCACTCATTTGATACATTTCATATCACTATTTGATACATTTCATATCACTATCGCGAAACTGGTTACTGACCTACGAGAAATGGAATCCGTTAATAGCGCTTTAAAGCAAAGTGTTAATGCGCTATCTAAACAAAATCAAATGCTGCAAGAGGAGGCACGTCGGGAAAATATAACAATAAATGGCCTAAAGCAGTCTGCTAATGAGGATATTGCTCACATTGTTACAAGTGTTGCAAAAAGTGTCAACGTCAATATCACGAAGGCTGATATAAGCCAGGCTTATCGTCTGCGAAGCAGGTCATCGACTCCAGGGACCATAGTTGCGCGTTTTGTCCGCCGCGATGTACGTGATTCAGTACTTAATTGCTATTTGTCAGCTGTAAGAGCATCGAACAACGGACCAGGTATTACGGTAGCAAACGTCAATAAAGAATTAGGTGAAGGTCGAATTTTTATCGGTGATCATCTAACCCCGTACACTGCCGAGTTGCTAAGGCATGCAAGAAGTGCTTTGAAAATCAAAGCTTACAAGTTTGTATGGACGAAAGGAGGCAAAATATTTGCGAAAAAACTAATGATAGCAGAGCTCACCTCATCACGAATTCAGAGGATATAATTAACTTAGAATAATTTCATTTGTAAATCTAGTTATTCTTATAATTGTAATTTTAATTTCTTTCTTAATTCCAATGGCTGAGTTATTGGAAAATTTGGATTATCACAGGAACGTTACAACTCATACTTATGATGATACCTTGCTTTGTAAGCAATATTTAATTACTGTGAAAAATGATTTTAAAGTTTTTCATATGAATATACGTAGCATGAAAAAAAATTTTGATGAGCTCCAACTGCTCTTGAATCAATTGGATTATTCTCTAGATGCCATTGTCCTAACTGAAACATGGTTAAATGAAACAAACTCTTTTAATATTCCGGGATATCAATTTATTAATGTATGTTGTAAGTTAAACAAATGTGATGGGGTAGCCGTATACGTTAGAGATGTTTATTCTGTTTCGATTAATACACACAACTTGGAACAAGCAAACTCAATAGATCTAGAATTAAGTTTAAATACGTTCAGTTTGAACCTTACGGGGATTTATAGATCCCCAAATGCTAACCCAGTAGACTTCATCAACTCTTTGGAACTCTTCCTAGAATGCCGTAAACATGTGAGTAATCATATTATTATAGGTGATATAAATATAGATATAATCAGGCAAACCCCTTCTACTATAGCAAATGATTATCTGAATACTCTCACGGCGCATGGTTTTATTGAAAATCTCGAGGGCATAACTAGGCATGTTAACAATAAGGGCTCCTGCATAGACCACATCTTTTCCAAAAGCAACTACCCACTCAAACCACTAATTCTAGAAACCTACATTACAGATCACTTTGCTATAATGGCTACGTTGAGTTTAAACATTAAGCTAGATATTCCTAAAAAAAATACTCGTTCAATTAAATCAAATTTAAACTACAGTAAATTATATAACGCAATTAAAACTGAAACCTGGAATAAAGTTTTTAACTCGGAAGACGCAAACAATTGTACTGATATATTTTACACCACCATAAACGAGCACCTATTAAATTCTTATACTATATCTACGATATCAAATTCAAAATTCAGACCAATAAAAAAATGGGCAACACAAGGTATTGTTACTTCAATTCGACGTAGAAATAAATTAGCAAAGCGCTTATCGAAATCGACAGATGTAGATGAAAATCTTAGACTGGAATACGTTACATATAGAAATAAATTGCAATTTATTATCAAACTTGCTAAGCAAACATATTATCAAAAGGAGATCTATAACTCACTCAGTAATCCTAAACAACTTTGGAACAATATTAATGAAATTGCTGGCCATAGTTGCAGGTCTACCGGAACTGAAATTAAGCAAATCTTTGATAGCAAAGAAAACATTGTTACTGATGCACTGAAAGTTGCAAATATAATGAATGACCATTTCAGAGCTATAGGTGAGAAAATCTCATCACAACTCCCCCATCAAAATCCTACTCTCCCAGTTACTACCACTCATGACCATACCTCATTATTCCACATGTCGCTCATAACACAATCAGAGATAAAGAAACATATTGCTGAATTAGACCCCAAGAAAACACCTGGTATTGACGGATTAACCCCTCGAATTTTCAAGCATCTCTCCACCTTCTTAACTAACCCACTACAACATATATTCAACAAATGTATTAAACAAGGAGTTTTCCCAACGAAATTTAAGGAAGCTGAGATCATAGCCCTCCATAAAAGCGGGGACAAAAAAGAGCCTGATAACTACAGACCTATATCTATACTATCTATAGTAGCTAAATTATTTGAGAAATGTATTAAAACCCGCATGACTAAATTCTTGGATGAAAACAATATTTTAGCAAACAATCAATATGGGTTTAGAAAGGATAGAAGTACTGTCGACGCTATATATAATCTTACCGAGTACATATATAAATCATTGGACATTAATGAAACAGTTTTAGCAATATTTTTAGATCTCAAAAAGGCGTTCGACACAGTGGAGCATAATATTTTGCTTAAAAAATTGCAATCATTAGGAATAGTTCGAAATACATATTCATTACTAAGTTCGTATCTAACAAATCGTACACAAAGGGTTAAAATAGGTGAAGTGGTTAGTGAACAATTAACCTTAAGTTGTGGAATACCACAAGGGACCGTTTTAGGTCCGCTATTATTTCTGATTTACATGAATGATCTTTGTAAAATGGATGGCTTAGCAATTAATGGTCACGTAATATCCTTTGCCGATGATACGGTCATTTTGTTCAAAGCGAATAACTGGCAGGATACATTCAGAAAAGCAACAACTGGATTGAGCAATATTGACGAGTGGTTATTAAAACATAAAATGACTATTAATGTCAACAAAACAAAGTATATGTGTTTCGGAGAGACAGCAAAAAATAAAACTTTCCAAAATTTAGTCGACTCGCGTAACAACAAAATAAGTAGAGTGACTGAGCTTAAGTATTTGGGAATTATAATTGATAGTAAGCTTAAATGGGAAAATCATATAACTTATCTTTGCAAGAGAATCAGGAAAACAATTCACTCTTACTTATTACTACGTAAAGTACTTAACCTAAATCTATTGAGAATGGTATATTTTTCTATAACACAAAGCATAATTCTGTATGGATTATTAATCTGGGGGTCGACGTATAGGGCTACTTTGACGCCTTTGAAGAATTTACAGAGTAGAATCATAAAACTATGCTTAAAGAAATCAAAATTTTTCTCTTCTACAGAATCATTTGCAAATTTTAGCGTTATGAATACCTCTCAGTTATATACATGCTCTCTGCTTAAATTTATGTTCCGTAACGAATCAAAATTTGCATTATATACTAATAATTATAACACGAGAAGTCAAGTTAACCCACTGCTAGCAGTCAATAAATGTAAAAAACAATTCATGCAAAGGCATGCTTGCACTCTTGGACCATTAGCCTACAATAATATTCCGAGCTCAATTAAGATATTGTTAAATGAAAGTAACTTTAAGGTTATCATAAAAAAGTATATCCTTGATAATCCAAATGCCTGTAATATGTTATTAATTTAGTAAACTAGTAACCACAATGTGAATAATAATAATAATGTAATCTTTTTCAAAAATATCATTCTTACACTTAAAAATATTTCAATAACTAAAAGAATTTTTTGCTTATTTCCATCAAAATTTATGATTGATTTTTTATAATTTTTTTATTTATTTTTTTTTTAAATTCTAAAATTTTTTATTTTATTTTTTATCATAAAATTTATGGGTCTCTTATACATAAATGTTTTATCAGTTCACAATTGTATTTTGAACTCTCACACACAAGCCAGTGGCTCATGTGAGTTTATGGTTTTTCTTATAATTTAATTTGTAAAAACTATGTAAATATGCACAAAATGACCATAAATAAAGAACTACTACTACTACTACTCTCAATCCAATCCATAGTTTTGCGGATGACAGTACTCGAGATTATACCTATGAAATTAACTCTGCTGAGAAATCAAAATGTTTAACGGAAAAGTTTCAAATGATATAATGACAGTTCCTCAACCCATCGTTGAAATGATAGCATTTTGCTGCGAATCTTCAAAAGATATTACAATTTTCATTAATTTGTGTTGGAAATTGCATAAAAAAGGTACTTCACACGCTTGAAAGTGAGGAAAATTGATTTCATGTGTTGAGATAGCAGGCTGTTAGTTCACTTGCTGTTTATTCGATATTTCTAGTTCGCAATTTAAGTTTCACTCAGTATCTAGATTACGAGTGAACTTTGAGTTTCAATCACTGTTTATAAGAAGTTTTACTTTGCGATTGAAGTTTCATAAACATAGTAAATGTGATCTTTGGTGGCGCATAACTTTGTATCTCGGATAACTTCACACTTCTAGCCGTCTAAATTAACGAGCACATCTTTCATGTTGCCTTCGACATTTCTAAACGTCTAGGTATTCTCCGAAAATTCAAAAAATATTTCACGCCCAACGACCTAGCAATTATCTACCTAGTCGTGCCATAAGTTCTGTCACACGTATATGGGCAATTTTTGTATAAATGAAAAAGAGTTTTTGACAAAGGAAAATATATTTTATTTTGGCATACTAATGGAAGTAAAATAAGCAACAAATTATTCAAAGTGGCCGCCTTTAGCCTTAACACAGCTCTTTAATCTGTTGGGCCTGTCATCGATAGCAGTACGCACTGTTTCTAGCGGAAAATTAGCTACTGCTTCTGTCAAAGATCGCTTAAGGCTCTCGATATTTGGGTGTCGTCTCGTGCACACCATGGACTCTAACTCCGCCCACAGTTTGTAGTCCAGGGGATTCAAATCTGGGCTCCCAGAAGGCCATTCCGTCGCCCTTATAAACTGTGGAATATTGGTTTCCAACCACGCTTGTGTGGTTCGAGCTTTGTGGGCTGGCGCAGAATCTTGCTGGAAAACCCAATGTCGATTGTTGAATAGCGTAGAGTTCAGCGGCTTCACACATCCCTCCAGGATGTCCGTTTGATAATTTTTCGCTGCAGTTTTTACGCCTTTTTCGCAAAAATGAAGCTCGGTGACCCCTTCGTAGCTGACACCCCACCATACCATGACTGATGCTGGATGATGTCCTCGCTGTACCCTAGTGGCAACTTCTCGGGCTTCTATGGAGCTGTGGGCATACACCTTATCATTTTGGCGGTTGAAATGTTCCTCCACCGTAAAAATTTTTTCATCGGTAAATAAAATTTCTCGATGTTTGTTGTTGCCGTACCGCCGAAGGAGCTCTTTCGATCTGGTGCTCCTAATTTGCTTCAACTGCTCAGTCAGCAAATGTCCCGTTGATCGTCGAAAGGCACTCATCCCGAGGTCAGATTTTATGATGCGAGACATACTTCGGGTGGAGATGTTCATCTCTCGAGCCATGATTCGTTGTTTACGAAGCGGATTTCGACGAATTCGACTCTCGACCGCTTTGATGGCAGCAGAAGAACGTACATCACGCGGACGTCCAGAACGAGGTCGATCTTCAATAGTCTGGATCGCGTTATATCTCTGGATCGCACGATACACAAATCTTTGCGTTATTTTTAACGGGCACAACAACTTGAAAATTTCACTCGCGGATTTTCCACACTTATGTAGTGCAATCACTGCAGTTCGGTTTTCTATTACACCCCATTCCATCTTCACACGTTAACGAACACACTTTAAATGACCATCAACTGTCAACAACATTATGACGTTTATAAAACTGGCCGATATTGAAATGTCACTCATAAAATAAAGTTGTTGCCAATGTGAGAAATTATGTGACAGAACTTATGGCAGGACTAGGTATAAGGCATATATTAGACCACGTTTAGAGTACAACTCGCATGTTTGGGCTGGAACACCCTAATCACAATTCGCGTTGCTCGACCACATTCAAAAACATGCATTTTGACTGATTTGAGACGAGACCATCACGTCGTCAATCGATTCTTTCGAGCATCGCAGAAATGTCAGAGTACTCAGTATTTACTATCGCTATTTCCATGGTATATGCAATGCGGATCTAAGCGCACTCATTCCCCCTCTCTATAATTTTCCCCGGAATACTTGTCAAGCTGAACGCGCAGACGAGTACACCGCCAAGCCATTGCCTTCTCGTACAGTGAAATCTTGGCAGTCATACATTTCCCGAACGTTAAGACTTTGGAACACACACTGTTTCCCAATGAAAACAACCTTCAGTGCTTCAAAAGCAATGTCTACCGCCACTTTCGTTTCTCTACATCTAAATTACCCTAACTTAAATTTTTTTTACAATTCAGATATCGACATAAGTGTGCATAGCATTAGAGGGTTATACTCGGTGCCTTAAAAAAAGAAAAGCTACGATAATTCCCCTAAAATGAATTATAACTTCTTCAACGGCACAACAGCCCAAATCGGTCCTAAGCATCCTAAACCTTCAATTTCTTGACTTTTATTGTTTGTTTGCCCTTCAGGCTAGAGATGGGTAAAATAGTTTCTTTTGCTGAACTAGTTCACTAATTCTTATTCACTAAATGGACTAGTTCTTTGAGTTACTTATTTAAGTTCATTTAGTTAAGAGGAGGTAGTATCTGCAAATTTCAGTTTTTAGCAAAAATCGCGTGTACAAAGAAAGAAACTATAAACAATAACTCGGCTTGATTCGAGCAGCCACACTCGTGGTGTCTGTAAAAAAATATGAAACTCAGCTTTATGCAGATATCTCAAGTCAAAAAGAGTAGAAAAAATGTACAATCGACTCAATCCGAGCAGCCGTTCTCCAGATATTATGCAAAAGTCTACACATACGGTTTTTTCGCAGAGTTTAAAAAAGGAAATGAGACGGATAAAAAATGCAGCCGACCCGATTCAAGCAGCCATTCTCAAGATATCTTTGTAAAAAATGCGTAATTATTATTATTATTTTTTTAAATACCTCGAATGAAAAAATAAACGAAGTAAAAAGTAAACGACAATAAATCACGATCCGAGCAGCCGTTCTTGAAATTTGTGCAAAAAACTACGAAATTAATTTCTTTTGCGGATAATCGAGTCAAACTGAATCTCGTAAGCTGAATTTTACAGAAATCTCGAGTCGAAAAAGAGAAAAAAATAGGATCCGATTCAATTCGAACATCCGTTCTCGAGTTATAGTAGAGTAGGGTAACAAAAAAAAAAAAAAGAAGACAAAACTTAAAAGCTAATATTTCGTTCGTGAACTAAAAGTATCAAAAACGTATCAAATTGCAAAAAAAAAAAAATTGCATTCTGATTAGTTCGATCTACAAAAAATTCTGTAGTCCATCTTCGAACTACATTTCTTTGCGGGGCATGATCGTATTGAGCTCTTAGTTCGATCGTTAACTAAACATATATGTAGTTCAGAGCAATCATTAGTGCACCAGTTTCTTAGTTCAAGAATACGATAATTCATCCAGTGTACAGTTCTCTGAGCGAGAAGTAATCGTATTAAGTTGACAATAACACAAGCGAGTGGTGTATGGATTGAATGTTACTTTTGCGAATGTGCTAAACGATGAGGTTATGCTTGTATGTGAATAATGAATTATGAACCGAATACGTAAACTTCCGAACTTTACATTCAGCTCACTACCAGTTCATTTCCAAATAAATGTGAAAATTTTAGTTAATAATTGGTTTAATTCAATACTTAGAATAGTTCAAAAGAACTAGTTCGTTCGTGAACTACATATCTCTACTTCGGAAAACCCTCTATCTATGAACTTTCATTTTCGCAGATTGAGGTAAACCAGATAGAACCAAGCGAGCAGTGTGCTGGAATTATACGTCGACCGGGATTTGAACTTACTACCTTCGCATTGTAGACCAACACACTAGTCTAAGCCAGGGAATATTAGTTGCGTTACTTTTATTTTGTAATTTTTAATACCCATGAATGTGCTTCTTGTGAAACTAAAATTAAAAACATTAAAGAATTATGATTGGGCGTAAAGCCCAATCATATGATACTCTAGATGAAATGAGAAAGAGTTCAATGTACCGGAAAATATGTCACCTCCAATTCTTTTAAATAATTAATAGTGACTTTTGTATGGGAGGTGGTAGAAGGAGAGGAGGAAGGTTTTGTAATTTTTGGATATGACACCTAATGTGGTATGCAAAATATTTCGTGCTGAATTTAAGGTTTGCAGCTTTCATTATTTTCAATTGGACATAGTTTTGAGGCATTTGTATGAGAGGTGGCAGGGGAAGTGGAGCGTCTAAGATGATTTTGAAACTGCTTATCATATCATCCTTATCACCACGCTTTGGTTCAACTTCAAATTTGATAGTTCTAATATATTCCAAGGAGAAATGCTTTTCTTGAATTTAAAATACAGATATTTGTATGGGAGGGGGTAGAAGGAGTGAAGAGGAGCTGATAATTTTTTTTAGCATTTATTGCAATTATTAAAAAACAAACTCTGGCAAAATTTTAAGTTTATACTTTTTCTAGTTTTAATGGAAATCGATACAATGCACTTAACAAAAATTATACATTTGTATGGGAGGGAGTAGAAGGAGTGTACGGATCAAAACAAATTTTTTTCTCGTTATTGATATTTCTATTTTTATACTTTATGCAAAATATCAAGTTGATAGCTTTAACAGTTTCGAAGAAAAATAATTTAATTTAAATTTCAAAATTTCGTGAAATTTGTATGGGAGGGGGTAGAAGGAGTGAGGTGAAGTTGATAATTTTTTCAATACTGATTGCAATTATATTAAAATTAATTCTGGCAAAAATTAATTTTTATAACTTTGCTAGTTTCAATGAAAATCGAAAAAATGCATTTTTCCAAATTATGCATTTGTATGGGAGGGGGTAGAAGGAGTGAAGAGGAGCTGATAGTTTTTTTTAGCATTTATTGATATTATTAAAAAACAAACTCTGGCAAAATTTTAAGTTTATACTTTTTCTAGTTTTAATAGAAATCGATATAATGCACTTAACAAAAATTAGACATTTGTATGGGAGGGAGTAGAAGGAGTGTACGGATCAAAACACATTTTTCTCCCGTTATTGATATTTCTATTTTTATACTTTATGCAAAATATCAAGTTGATAGCTTTAACAGTTTCGAAGAAAAATAATTTAATTTAAATTTCAAAATTTCGTGAAATTTGTATGGGAGGGGGTAGAAGGAGTGAGGTGAAGTACATAATTTTTTTCAATTCTGATTGGAATTATAATAAAATTAATTCTGGCAAAAATTCGTTTTTGTAACTTTGCTAGTTTCAATGAAAATCGAAAAATTGCATTTTTCAAAATTATGCATTTGTATGGGAGTGGGTAGAAGGAGTGACAGGATCAGATCAATATTGTGTCATATTAATGATATCTATATGATACTACTTTGACCTAAATTTAAAATTGGTAGCTTAAATAGTTTCAAAGGAAAATCAATTTCTGGAAATTTCGGAATTTCGTGAAATTTGTATGGGAGGGGGTAGAAGGAGTGGGGGGATGTGGCCCGTTCACGAACTTAAAGTTTCTTTTTAGCTAAAAATGACACACAAAAAATTTCAGCACGATAGCTCAAAGCGTTCGAGAGTTATGCTGTAGACAGACGGACAGACAGACAGACGGACAGACGGACAGACAGCAACTCGGAATCGAAGTTTTTGAGCGACAACAAATATTTCTGTACCCTTGGCGGCTCTGTGCGAGCATTATTTCTTAGCGTTACAAACGGTAAGGCAAACACAATATACTCTCAGATTCCATCTAGAGTATAAAAAAAATACCGATCTTCATCTAATTTTGTGCTTTTGAGATAATTCACATTTTTCAAGTAAAATTCTGCACTTTTAGCGAGTCAGGCGGATTTTTGGTCTTTGATACTTAAATCATTTCAAAGATTGACATTTTCAAGCCGTCATTTGAAATTTTGAAATTTAAATAGCGAATTGATTATTGTGCCTTTACAGTGAATTGAAAACTGTTTTTTGTTTTTTTCAAAATTCGAGTCTTTATTTTGCAAAAATGGTTAAATATTTATTATTCAAAGAAATTCCCATCGCTAGCCACATCTTTTTTTTTCCCATCTTTCTGACTACATATGGGTTCCTCGTTGAAAAAAATGGCTCTTCTTTTGAGCCGATCCACGAATCGACGTAAGTTTTGACTTTTTCGTAAAAATCGAAGTGCTGCTCAGTCAGGCCATGCGTCATCGATCGGAATAGGGTTCTTTCGACGCGGAAACCATATGGTGCCAGAAAGATCGGAAAAGTTGTGATTAGCGATGGGCATTTTGAATTAAAACTTTATTTCTCTAGACCGTAAGGAGCAAAAATGAGTAACTTTTCATAATTGCTGACTAAAAAAGTATTCCCAAAGCTAAATTCAAATTAGCACCTAATTAAAACCTCATGAAAGTCAATCACCTACAATCCTCAACAACAGCATATCCCATTAGGTTTTATTAATATAATTTCTCATAGACCAATAAGCGAATTAACTATAAAATATAAAGACTAAAAGCCAAACGTTCCGATAAACAATAAAATCCATTTAGGGAAAAAAGCAAGGCACTTGAAATTTATCGAAAACACTAAAACTTAAGAGCCTTACATTTTGCCATAATTCTCAAAGCGAAACGCATTTACCTCTGCCTCGTGTATGTGCCATGATTTGCATTAATTTGCCGTGTGTCTCGGCGACCGCCAGAGATAATCAATATACTCTTAGTATACGGATTAAGAATAATCAAAAGCGACTTTTTTGGCATTAAGACAACAGTTCAAGTCTTTTTCTATTTCCGTCCTTATTTGAGTCGGACTCGAAAAGGAAATTGAAAAGCCAACGTAGTAATTTTTACCAGAGCTTTTTAATATTGTAATTTAATTTCAGAAAAAAAAACAACACCCAGACGCGACCCATTTCCGCCGTTTTTCACATATGTGCACGCAGTTTCCTCTATACCGCCGCCGCTGTACACCTGAACCGGCTAATTTAGTGAACGAAGGTGCCTCCGTCCGGAGTGAACTGGACTCGATGAGGTAATCATCGTGGCTCGAGTTAGTTTGTTATTAAACTAATGAATCACACCAGAACGACACATAAGTGATAACTTCTCTGTAGCTCCGCAATCGCGTATGGCATTTCGAAATTAAAAAAGAATTAGCCCCGACAGTCGGAGCATGTGATATGGGATAACTGAGCGGCGGCTAATGCTTACATTAATAATAATAATATAATAGATTCGAAACGTGTTTCCATATAACCTGTAGGGGATTATAATGAATCTGTTTGCCAAGCAATTGAGACGTACGATAATCCATCATGTTTGCATCTGAGATAATAAAAAATCGTTGTTTAAAGAACTAATGTCGGTTTGGGGTATTCGCTTTGCGTTCAGCAAAAAGTTCACCATTTTGGAATGAGAAGAATTCTCTTAGAATTTCGGAACGAAAAAAATTGTTGATGACTAAAAAGAATGGTAAAATCTATTGTGAAAAAATTCACATTTGCACTAGATTGTCAAATTTATTCGTAAAAATAAAACACACATTTGGTATTGTGAACATAGTATAGGTAGAAAATTTTGAGATGTCCTAAGGGCAGCAAAAGTTGCTGGTCTCTCGCTCGTTCCATCAGAGGTAGTTCTGCATCATCAATTCCATCTTTAATCTATAACAATGAGGTTATTACGGATCCTAACATGAAAGCGTTAAGCGAGATTACATATGGAATGCTTTGCGTAGGAGAGGTATTCCAAATAAGGTCATAGCTATGATTAAAGAATCCTACGAAGATGCAAGGTGTCGCGTCTTGCATAGAGGAGAGCTGTCCGAGAGCTTTCCTGTGCGAACGGGTGTCAGACAAGGCTGCATATTATCACCAGCCCTGTTTCTGGTGGTAATAAATGACATCTTGAAAGCTGCACTGGAAGGTGGGGAAGGTAAAGGTCTTCAATGGAGACTATTTAACATCTTAAGTCACCTTGATTATGCTGATGACGTGTGTTTGCTTGCACATACCCGTTCGGACTTAGAGTCAAATGTTCGCTCGTTGCATTCTAAATGCAAAGAGGCGGGACTGAAAATAAATGTGCGTAAAACCAAGTACATGCACATGGGTTCGAACGCAAGCACACCGATTGTTCTTAATGGACAGGATGTGGAAGAGGTGCAAGATTTTTGCTATCTCGGAAGCATTGTCAGCATGGACGGCGGAGCCGAAAAGGATGTTGAGGCTCGGCTAAATAAAGCTCGTCAGGCCTTCGGTATCCTTTCCCCTTTCTGGAGGTTAAGAGAGATCTCCCTTCGCACGAAGCTGCGAGTTTTTGACGCATGCGTCAAATCCGTGTTGTTATATGGTTGTACTACGTGGAAAGTGACCGTTCGACTTACCAAGAAACTACAGACTTTCGTAAACCAATGCCTCCGACGCATTTTAGGAATATTCTGGCCAGAAGTGATCTCCAACGACGAACTTTGGAGTACAACTCGCCAGACTAAAATAGGTATTGAGATTCAACGGCGAAAGTGGCAGTGGATCGGTCATACTTTGAGGAAACCAGAGCAAAACATCGCAAAACAGGCTCTGGATTATAACCCTCAAGGAAGACGTCGGGTTGGTCGACCATGTAACACATGGAAGCGAGCAGTTGAGCAGGAGGCCAGAGGAATAAACAAGTCCTGGCAACAGCTTAAAGCCGATGCGCAGGATCGCGCCTTGTGGAAGAGAGTTGTTTCTGTCCTATGCCCCTATAGGGGGTCTTAACAGGAATTTGATTAGCGGCTCAATTTGCTGCCAACTCTTCTTTACCAAGAACGAAATCTAGCCTTCCAACGTACATTGCGCTAAATTCCTCCTTAGGACAAATTAACATTCGCTCGCGTAACGTATACCGAGTTCTTAAGAATCTAGATCCTAACAAATCGTTTGGTTCAGATGGAATCCCTGCCCTTGTCCTTAAAAATGCTTCTCTTCGCTTCTCTTGCTAAACCTCAATGCAAACTTTACCGTCTCTCCTTATCGTTCTCCACTGTCCCATCTTCATGGAAGCTTGCAAATGTTCAGCCAGTCCTAAAAACAGGGGAACGCATCAACCCCGCTAATTATCTCCCAATAGCAATAACCTCACTTCTGTCGAAAGTCATGGAAACAATCATCAATTCCATTTCCTGAATTGAAAGTTTTTTAGCCAATCGTTAAATGCGTGTGGTATTGGATAGTGTGATTTCTCCTTCTTATAAAATAAACGCTGGTGTCCCTCAGAGTTCGGTTCAGGTCACTCTTTTTCTAATATCTATTAATGACTTGCTATCTTCAGCTTTCAATCCTATACATAACTTCGTTGATGAAAGCAAATTCGACATCTCTATCACTTCAACTCTGCGTCCTTAGCCCGATGTACTAGCTTAGTAGAACAACGGAGGTGTATGGTTTAATCGTTGGGGCAGTAAGAATCAAATCGAATTTAATGCTTCGAAAACCCAGCGGTGTCTTGAATCCCGCAAACGTAACTCTAACCTTGATCCAATCACCTTCGGAGACCAGCCATTAACCAACTCTTTAAATGTTAAGATGTTAGATATCCAAATCACAGATAACTTATATTGGAACAATCATATATTCAACATCGCTAAGGAAGTATCTAAAGGTTTGGGTTACCTAAAACTTTGTATTTATTAGGCCTATATTAGACCACGTCTTGAATTTAATCAATATAAGCGGGAGCTGCAAAAACTTCTCTCCTATCTGAATAATATCCAGACTCGGACCATTATAATTATAGGAGATTCTGACATCACTTCATCGGTCGATTCACTCGAGCATAGACGAATTGTAAGCTCCCTAACCCTTTTGTATCGCTACTACAATGGAAATTGTCCGGACGAAATCTCTAATCTCTTACTCCCACGTATGCCTTTAACCCGTAATACTCGAGCTGCTTCCCACGCTCATAAGTATTCTCTCAACCCTATCTTCAGTCGCACTGTCAAATTTCGTGATTCGTTTTTAAACCGGACTGTTCGAATATGGAACTTACTGCCCATCTCAGTATTCCATGTATTCCATGACTACAACATTCAATAATTCAAAAGAAATATGCATAGCCACTTCCCTCTTTATCCCCTTAATTCCCAAAAACCAATATCCTTCCTCCTTCATCGGAGCTGGGCTTCTGTACAAAAGGGCAACCTCTCTAGTTCCAATGTCACATAAAAAAAAATTGTATATGAGTAGAATACCTGGTATAAAGGTCAAATTGCATCAGGGTTATACCAGGAGGAATATCTGATATGATTTTGGTATAATGAGTGTTCAGTAGATGTAATAGATATAGTATACCTGGTAATTGTGCCAACCCTGCGCATAAATTTAAGGGCAAAACACGTGGAAACTGTCAGATTCAATAAAATGTTATTAAAATTTGTCATTTTCGAATTACGACAGCGAAAAGTGAGCAGAAACTGTCAAAAATAAAAAGAGCGACGGGTTCTAGATTTTGCAAATTGATGAGAAAAACAGTAGTTGCGTCATTTATAACCACGAAAAGTGTGTCATCATAACTTGTTTATTATACTTTACTATGATATTTTGTGTTTTACTTGAAGATCAACATACAGTGGACCCAATCGACTAGTAAGCCAAAAAATTATGTACTTGATAAAAGTAGAAAAAAAAACATAACAGGACTACGATTGTGCGTATTGCCCAGTCATGCAATACTCCAGATGAAAGAGAATTTTTTTTATTTTGTATTTTAAGATATTTTTTATGGGGAGTGGTGGAAGGGATGACGGCAATGCTAGGGTGTAGCCTAGTGGGTAGCGTGTTGGTCTTGTAATGCGAAGGTCGTAAGTTCAAATCCCGGTTAGCGCAATATATAATTTTAGCACGTTGCCTGCTTGGATATATCTCGTTCACTCCAATCTACGAAAATGAAAAATTCATAGAAAAAGGGTTGTGCGAAGGGCAATCCTTCCACAATAAGTAATGAAAAATGTTAAGGAACCTGAATATCAAGAGACCAAGGTCAGATTTGGGCTGTAACGCCATTGTAGAAGTAGAAGAAAAAATTAGTGTATTGGGTGTTTTAAATTTCAGATCAGTAGCATTAATACTTTTCAAGGAAATCGAATTTTTTTGAAGTTGGGAGGGGGTAGAAGGACTAGCAATTCTAAGAAAATATTTAGTGTATAATTTGAGCTCGATAAATTGTACACGTGCTGAGTAAATTGGTTTAAAGTATTTCATGAAAAAGGACAGTTTGTATGGGAGGTGGAAGGAGTGGGCGAATTCCAATAATTACCATGGATTGAAAACATCATATAAATAAAATATTCAAAATTTCAGATCAATAGCTTTCACACTTTTCGAAAAAATGCGTTTATTGTCAAATTCCAAAATTGTGGCATTTTGTATATGCGGGAGTAGAAGGAGTGCAGCGATTTTGTCAAAAACGACGTGAACAAAATTTTAATTTTCTAGCTCAATGCGTTCTTGACCTAGAGACCAAACGGACGGACATCCGGTTTTGCGATTTTTTGATACATATGTGCCCTTGGCGACTTTGTGCGAACATTATTTCTAGGTGTTAAAAATTTTAGAACAAACTAAAAATACTTTCAGATTCCATCTCGAGTATAACTACGTATAATTTCAAATCATATTTGATCTTCATTATGGATATTACTCGTATTTATAAATTATTCACACAAACACAGACATGAGAAAAATTAGTCATTATTTTATCACAATATCTATCGCATGTCAACTTACCCAAAACGTATAAAACATAGGCCATCAAATTTAGCTTTTCAGGGTTAATAAATAAACAACATAATTTCAAAAACTTTTATCGATTTCTAAGTCCGCTGACCTCAAACAGGTCAAAAATCTTTTTTAAAATTTTTTTTTGTATTAAATCTAAATGCATATTTCCTCGAGCTGTTCTCAACTCTACAGAAATTAAGACCAAGCAAAAAAAAAAAACACTAAACTTGATCCATGTTAACAACAATTCACCAGAAAATATTTGCACTAAACTCGCATGTGGTCTGAGCTACGTATATGTTTAAATCTGACGCCTTTTTTTGGTCACACATTCCACTCAGAGAACGTGCACCTGTGCTCGTGATATTGAATTACAACACCCGATATTCCGAAAGTGACCGACAGAGTGTACCTTGTACGCAACAACGTATTTGTCGCAGATTTAGAGCATATGTGACTCTGAATTTCAGAGTGAAAGACTGTTGTTGCTTGTTTGGTTTTTATTCGTCGTTCCGAACGTCATTTGAAGTGACCTGACCACCATCAAATATAATGAGTATTTATATGTATTATATCGATAGTAATATAAGATAGCGTTAGAATTTTTGGTTATGATTGAGTTCTTTTAAAAAATTTATTTCATACAGAATTTTTGGCAGTATGCCAAATTTTTGACAATATTTTACAGATTTCAATGCAATGCAATTATATCTAAACTAGCGCATTATTAAATATGTAACGCACGCTGACAAAAGGGACCTTATCTTGCCAGAGGTAAAAACTGAATTTTTAAATCATTTGATAAAAGATGAAATTCTAAAAAGAACGCCGCAAGAAATGCGCAAAAATATCAAAAATTGACAAAGTTATGGAAGTACAATAATCCTTCGACATTGGCAGATTTGACATTCGCGAACATTGAAAAAGGGGAACGTTTGAACATTCGCGTTTTGATTATTCGCGAAATAAAAATAAAAGAAAGGAAACAAGATTCCAAATAGGATGTTCCTATCCAAAACAGAACGGAGAGCACCAAGCCTCAAGGTTGTTAAGTATCGAGTTTCTCTTCTCTTGTGTTGAAATGCCTCTGGTAATTGCATGGCAAAGGTTATGTTATCGGTCCCTATATCCTCGGGCATTGTAGGGAAAATAAATAAAAATCATTTACCCGTTTTATGGCGGGCTAATAACAAATTGTGTGTCACTGGGATATTAATTTCAGTAGTGGTTTAGTGCAGATACAAAATAAAAAGATAAAAAAATATCTGTTTTGACTTTAAAATGCTTTTAATCATCGATAATGCACCTGAACACCCCTCAACTTTAGTAGCAGCACATCCTAATAATTAAGTGGCATTTTTACCCCCAAATGCGATGTCAATAATCCAACCTCTCGCTCAGAGAAAAATTGCAGCATTTAAAGCTTATTACACCCGGCGATGTTTCGAACGAATTTTGGATTCAATGGAATTTAACCCGGAAGAAACAGTGACTTTCAGTTGAAAAAAAATGCAACATCGCGGATTGCATCGTGGATACTGATGCCTCGATATTCGAAGTGAAACCAAGCTCCATTGATGCTTGAAGAAATCTTTGGTCCGAAGTTGAGGATAAAGAAAACCATCGTCCGCCTTTAACCCAACAAGAAGATGAAATCGTGGATCTTGGCCACCAAATCTAAGCAAGAATACCCAGAATGAGGTACAGGTAAAATCGGACATCAACAAGACTTTCTCTGAATACATTTCAAAGCTTGAGGCGTCTCTGTCAAGCAATGAAACCAAACAGTTTTTTCCCGCGTTAGAAACTGTAGAATAAACCAATATTTTCTTTCTCAACTTAAGTTTGGGGATATTACAACTTCCACTCCGAAAGAAATGTATAAAGTTTTTGTCAAATACTTTTACTCTGTGTTTAGCTTCTCCAAAAAAGACCTTTCGTATGACTTTTTCATTTCACCACAGAACTCCATCAGTGAATTGTCCATTAGCGAGAGTGACATTACCTCCATTATCAATTCCCTGGATCCAAAGACCAGTGGCGGTCCCTATGGGATTCCTAATCTCTTTGTGAAATTTGCCTCATCGGAGCTGTCGGTGCCACTTTCTCTATTGTTCAATAAAACACTTGAGGAAGGCTCTTTTCCTGTTTCCTGGAAGTTAGCTAACGTTGTACCCATTTTAAAGAAAGGAGACACCAAAAATGTCTCCAAATATCACCCAATTTCTACCTTAAACTGCTTCAGTAAACATTTTGAAAGATTAATCCACAATGCGGTCTGGGAAAAATTTAATCATTTAATATCACCCGTCCAGCATGGATTCGTTAAAGGAAGATCGACTTCCACCAATTTATGTGAATTCACTGACTTCGTAGCACAATCCTTAGACCTTCATAACACTGATTTTCCGAAAGCTTTTGACACTGTTAATACTAAAATTCTTATTGCAAAACTTGAAAGGTACGGTGTCACTGGCTCTCTCCCGAATTGGTTTAATTTTTACCTCACGGATCGTCGTCTGCGACTTACGCTCAATGAACATACATCTGCTGAGTTTCTATTTAACTCTGGTGTTCCACAGGGATCTATTCTTGGTCCGCTGCTATTTGCGCTCTTCATTAATGATCTGCGCCAATTCTTATCATCGAATTGTCTCTTATATGCGGACGACCTCAATATGTTCCGTGAAATTACATCTTACTCTGACTGCTTGGACCTCCAAACAAACTGACTTGTCTACTTTGTCTCGTTGGTGTTCTAACAATGATATTTACCTGAACATTGAGAAGTGTTTTACTATGGAGTTTTCGTATAAGACTATCTCTCCTGTCCTCATTTACTCTATTAACGGATCCTCCCTTGTAGCAGTATCTGCAATTAAGGATCTAGGAGTGACCATTGATCGCAAGCTTAAATTCGTCAATCATTATACTGAGATTTCAAATAAGGCATACAAGCTTGCTGAGTTCATCCTCCGTACGACCGTCCAGTTTAACCGTCCAAGAACAACAGCTCTGCTATTTTCCACTCTCGTCCGTAGTATCTTAGAAGACTGCTCCATCGTCGACTCCGTTCAGGGTAAATTTACTCGCACCCTTTTCTACAGATTAAAAAAGCCTCATATCAACTACAATGACAGACTTATAGCACTTCAACTCCAGCCTTTGCATCTACAACAATTATAATATTTCTGCTTTTGTATAAATGAAAATATTATCTATCAAAAGCGTTTAAATAAAAAAAAATAAATCAGAGGCGAAGGATTCTAAGGCAGGAGGCGAAATGATATTGATGATTGTATTAGTCAAATTTTATACTCTAGATGAAATCTGAGAGTATTATAAGTTTGATCTAAAGTTTGTAACACTAAGAAATAGGGCTCGGAGAAGAAAAAGTTCATATAATCACCCAAAAATCTTAAGACCGGATGTCCGTCCGTCTGTCTGTGCGCTCTCTAGCTTGAGAACGCGTTGAGCTAGATAGTTCAAATTTGTACACGTCGTAGTTATCAAAAAAGTAAGGTCCAGCTCGTGAATGGGCGAAATCGCTCCACTCCCTTCTACCCCCTCCCATACAAAATGACACAATTACGCAATTTGACAATAAACGGATTTGCTTGAAAACTATACAAGCCATTAGTCTGAAATTTTGAATATATTTGAATATATTAATCTACCGTATATTAATAATTATGGGTGTCCTCCCCCTCCTTCTACCACCTCCCATACAAACTGTACTTGTTATGAATTACTCTAAGGCAATTTACGTATAAAATTGCGTATAAAATTTAGCGGGCTGAAATTGTGCACCAAATATCAAAAAAAATTAGACGATTAGCTTCACCCCTTCTACCCCCTCCCATACAAAATGACACAATTTCGCAATTCGACAATAAATAGATTTGCTCGAAAAGTATAAAAGCTATTAGTTTGAATTTTGGGATATATTACTTTCATAATGATTTCAATCCACTGTATAAAAATTATTTGCATCCTCCCTCTCCTTCCCCCCTCCCATACAAACTAAAGTTTTTCAAAAAAAGCTCTAAGCCGATTTTCTCAGAACATATAATATTTATCGAGCTCACATTTTGTAATAAACACTTAATTAGCATTGTCACTAAGATCAGAAAAAAATAATTGATTAGCTTCACAGCTTCTAATCCCTCCCATACAATATGACACAGTTTCACAAATTCACAAAAAATCGATTTTTTTGAAAAATATGAATGGCACTAGTCTGAAATTTAAGGGATGTCAATTTTATAATATTCCTAGTTATTTCTGAAAAAATCACTAAAATCCCCCCTCTCTTTCTACCACCTCCCATACAAACTGCACATTTTCACTAAATCTAACTCACTAATTTTCTCAGTTCCCATTCAATTTTTGGAGTAAGCATTTTGTATGAAACATTTTGATAGCTATTTTATCATGATGGGGAAAAAATTAGATCAATGCTATCATCCCTTCTAACACTCCCCATACAAAATTTCTTGGAGTCACAAAAAAATCTATTTCATCTAGAGTATCGTAAGATTGCACTTTAAGCGCAACCGTAGCCTTGTTATGTTTCTATATCATTTTTTTTAACAAACATTTTTTAGCAGGTAAGAATTTCTCTTCGAAACAACTGAGAGAAGTTATAGCACTTTAACAATACTTTAAATGAAAAGCCACAAAATTTGACCCACTTCGTGAACAGAGTTTGAAATTTAAGAGGGAAATCGAGAAGCAACGACGACCCCTTACGAAGAATTATTTAAGGGCAAACACGATCGGCAAAACAACCGCAAATAATCAGGTTTTTTCAATCGTCCGCTAACAAAAATTAATTTCAATTACAAAAGATATGTTTTTTGTTTTTTAATATACCTAGTCGTGCCATAAGTTCTGTCACACGTATATGGGCAATTTTTGTATAAATGAAAAAGAGTTTTTGACAAAGGAAAATATATTTTGGCATACTAATGGAAGTAAAATAAGCAACAAATTATTCAAAGTGGCCGCCTTTAGCCTTAACACAGCTCTTTAATCTGTTGGGCCAGTCATCGATAGCAGTACGCACTGTTTCTAGCGGAAAATTAGCTACTGCTTCTGTCAAAGATCACTTAAGGCTCTCGATATTTGGGTGTCGTCTCGTGCACACCATGGACTCTAACTCCGCCCACAGTTTGTAGTCCAGGGGATTCAAATCTGGGCTCCCAGAAGGCCATTCCGTCGCCCTTATAAACTGTGGAATATTGGTTTCCAACCACGCTTGTGTGGTTCGAGCTTTGTGGGCTGGCGCAGAATCTTGCTGGAAAACCCAATGTCGATTGTTGAATAGCGTAGAGTTCAGCGGCTTCACACATCCCTCCAGGATGTCCGTTTGATAATTTTTCGCTGCAGTTTTTACGCCTTTTTCGCAAAAATGAAGCTCGGTGACCCCTTCGTAGCTGACACCCCACCATACCATGACTGATGCTGGATGATGTCCTCGCTGTACCCTAGTGGCAACTTCTCGGGCTTCTATGGAGCTGTGGGCATACACCCTATCATTTTGGCGGTTGAAATGTTCCTCCACCGTAAAAATTTTTTCATCGGTAAATAAAATTTCTCGATGTTTGTTGTTGCCGTACCGCCGAAGGAGCTCTTTCGATCTGGTGCTCCTAATTTGCTTCAACTGTTCAGTCAGCAAATGTCCCGTTGATCGTCGAAAGGCACTCATCCCGAGGTCAGATTTTATGATGCGAGACATACTTCGGGTGGAGATGTTCATCTCTCGAGCCATGATTCGTTGTTTACGAAGCGGATTTCGACGAATTCGACTCTCGACCGCTTTGATGGCAGCAGAAGAACGTACATCACGCGGACGTCCAGAACGAGGTCGATCTTCAATAGTCTGGATCGCGTTATATCTCTGGATCGCACGATACACAAATCTTTGCGTTATTTTTAACGGGCACAACAACTTGAAAATTTCACTCGCGGATTTTCCACACTTATGTAGTGCAATCACTGCAGTTCGGTTTTCTATTACACCCCATTCCATCTTCACACGTTAACGAACACACTTTAAATGACCATCAACTGTCAACAACATTATGACGTTTATAAAACTGGCCGATATTGAAATGTCACTCATAAAATAAAGTTGTTGCCAATGTGAGAAATTATGTGACAGAACTTATGGCAGGACTAGGTATATAAGTTCTTATTCGCAATTAAACAGTACTGAAGAACTGATAATATAATGTGTTATTACATATTAACCATCACGGAACGCAACCCCCTATTTACGCAGGAAACTAAACTTGGCATTCACCAATTTGACTTTCGCGGAGTTTTTTTTGAAACGTAACCTCTGCGAATGTCGAGTGATTACTGCACAAAAAAAGTAATCTCATCTCCACTCAATATTTTATTTCTTCAATCTAATCTATCAAATTTCTGTTAATACCTCCTATAGGGGCATAGGACAGAAACAGCTCTCTTCCACAAGGCTCGATCCTGAGCATCGGCCTTTGGCTGTTGCCAGGACTTGTTTATTCCTCTGGGCTCCTGCTCAACTGCTCGCTTCCATATGCTACATGGTCAACCAACCCGACGTCTTTCTTGAGGATTATAATCCATGTTTCGCTCTGGTTTCCTCAAAGTGTGACCTATGGTGTAGCCTAGTGGGTAGCGTGTTGGTCTACAATGTGAAGGTTGTGAGTTCAAACCCCGGCCGACACATAATTCCAGCACAATGCCTGCTTGGGTATACCTTGGTCACCTCAATCTACGAAAAATGAAAAATTCGTAGATAGAGAGTTCTGCGAAAGCTTAACAACTCTTCCACAATAAATAATGAAAAATGTTAAGAAACCTGAAGGTCAGGAGGCCGTGGCCCGATTTAGGCTGTAATGCCATTGTTAAAGTTGAAGTTTCTCAAAGTATGACTGATCGACTGCCACTTCCGCATTTGAATCTCAATGTCTATTTTAGTCTGTCCAGTTGTACTTCAAAGTTCGTCGTTGGAGATCACTTCTGGCCAGAATATTCCTAAAATGCGTCGGAGGCATTGGTTAACGAAAGTCTGTAGTTTCTTGGTAAGTCGAACGGTCACTTTCCACGTGGTACAACCATATAGCAACACGGATTTTACGCATGCGTCAAAAACTCGCAGCTTCGTGCGAAGGGAGATCTCTCTTAACCTCCAGAAAAGGGAAGGTCTGAAGAGCTTTATTTAGCCGAGCCTCAATATCCTTTTCGGCCATGGTGACAATGATTCCGAGATAGCAAAAATCGTGCACCTCTACAACATCTCGTCCGATAATAACAAGCGGTGTGCTTGCGTTCGAACCCATGTGCATTTACTTGGTTTTACGCACATTTATTTTCAGTCCATCCTCTTTGCATTTAGAATGCAACGAGCGAACATTTGACTCTAAGTCCGAATGGTTATATGCAAACACACATCATCAGCATAATCAAGGTGACTTAAGATGTTAAACAGTCTTCATTGAAGGCTTTTACCTTTCCCAAGTTTCAGTGCAGCTTTCAAGATTTCATTTATTGCCACCAGAAACAGGACTGGTGATAATATGCAGCCTTGTCTGACACCCGTTCGCACAGGAAAGCTCTTGGACAGCTCTTCTCTATGCAAGACACGACACCTTGCATCTTCGTAGGATTCTATAATCATAGCTATGACCTTATCTGGAATGCCTCTCATACGCAAAGCATTTCATATGTAATCTCGCTTAACGCTGTCGAAAGCCTTCTCGAAGTCCACAAACATGAGATGTATTGGCGAAAAATTTACTTTACATGAGTTTTGATAGCATCTAGCAGTTAATATATCAAATAAAACCACTATGAAGTTGATCTTAAGATACGTAGGTAGCGTTTGGTGCAAAAAAAAACACAAAATATGAAATTTTGACCTGAACTCATGTTTTGTCCTGAAAGACAAGATAAGGACCCTTTTGTAAACTTGCGTCACATATTATAAATTATTTTAAAATTTGGCAGAATCACAAAATATTTGAGTAAAAAATTTGAAGAACTGGAACTTTAAAAAAACAACAAGCTCTTTCAAAATAAAACTGAATCTGAACGCCTCGTTTTTTTTTTAAATATCAATGAAATCATGATCGCGCAAACCTCAAAACCAATTTTAAAAAAAACTCTTTGAATATTTTGCATTAAATATGAATGCACTGTGAAATTCTCTCATCCTGTTGAATATAATTTCAAAGATTTGAACTTGATTAGAATTTTCGCACGCAAGTTTTTTCCCCCCAATATGTTCGTATAGATTTTACATATGCTGCATTTTTTCTCTTTTCTTCATTTAATTATGACTTATAGTCGCGGTTGAATTCTTCAAAATGCTTTACTGTGATATTTCTCAAGAAATGTTTGAGCTATACTACTGCCATTTTATTTTTATTTTACTTTTCTACAGATTGCACCAATAGCAAATTACATACTGACTTACTTTACACGATTCGCTAAGTTCGCTGAGAAGATAAAACTATACACTAGCATATTTCTTTTTATTTTTCATCAAGTTTTTCCTAGACTATAGTCGTATAAAAAAAAAACTCGAAAAGACCATTGTTGAAAAAGAATGTAGGTGAGTTTTGTTTTAAAGAAGAAGAAAATTACAAAGAAACGTGGAATTTGTCTTGAATTATAAAAGTGTAGTGTAAGAAATCCTTGTTTTGTTGTTTTTTCGCACTTTGTTTTTCGTCTTAATCTAAAAAAAAAAACTGAATGAATGAATCATACCGACTGATTAACACCATTCTATAGTATAATTATTGTTTACCATGTTTCTCAGGATTTAATCTTTCGTGTGTAGAAATTATTTCTAGTTTTCTTAATGGATTGCAGTTATAATTTGTTTTTTTTTTTTTTAATTAGAATGCTTTTTTGCATAAAATTTTAGCTTGCCATATTACAAAATAACAAGATTCTCTTGTGATCGCGAATATTTTAGAAATCCATTTTTTTAATGATTTTTTTAGGATTACAATTGTTCATACATTTATATTTGTTTAGCGTCCTTCAATACATTTATGATTTTGAAAATCCTGAATCATAAAAGTTAGAATCCTTAAGGTACGTCCACGAGATGCTTAATTTTCGTGCACTTAGCGCATGCCTTCTAGAATAAAAGCGCAAGCAAACCGTCTTCAATAGCGCACATATCAGTCGGGGATCACGTGCGCTATTGCGGACGATTTGCTTGTGCGCTATGGATGACGATCTACTTGCGCTTTTATTGTAGAAGGCATGCGCTAAACGCACGAAAATGAGGCATCGTGTGGATAGGGTATCAGTTCATGTACTTCACAACCAATAGAAGGGAAAACTGCAAGACCCTCCCTCGCCATGGGCACGGACTAAAATCTGCTACATTCGATCAATTTTCTTAGACTTTAGGAAAACTGTCGACCTAAAATTTAACACTAGACATTTTGATGTGATAATTGATTACGACAAACTACACAAAAGTCAAAAGTATTTAATATGCATTGTATTATTTTTTCTTAGAATCATGTTCAAACATTTTTTATGCTAAATCTTACCGATGAAATTTCATCATTTCAGAAATAATTTTACTCACCTGAAAAGAAAAGAAAAATTAATTAATTTTGACCAATAAAAATATTAAAAATAGTAAGTAGCTTTGTAGATTGGAGATATTGTTCTAAAAAGTATTTTATACCGACTATTTTAGGTGATAAGTAGTAAGTTAGGAGGTTACTTTTTCACCTTTCATTAAAATCACAGCGTTAAATAGATTTTTGTTTATTTTCTAAAGAAACTATAAATTGATGTTTTTCAATTGCGACTGACTTCCTGGTGGTGAAAACCAAAAAATATTCAAAGCCTGTCATCAGAATTGCATCTAAGACTTTCAGCAAAAGTAATTTTGATGGACCAATATTACAAATTTTTATTTGCCAAAATTTCGTAATACAAATTATATGTCGAGTTCTTGGTATTAGTTGGCCAAACATGTTCGAGTAAAACCTTCGAGCATCTCCTTACACCAATCTTAGTTCGGTTCAGCAATGCGATTGAGTGTCGAGCTTTTATACATAAGTTTAAAACCCCGTGGACTGAAGCTAAATTCGCTCGATGGGTTCTCGTCTGAGAATCCAATCTTCGCCCCACGCCAACAAACAGTGCAATACTGCGTGAGGCACAAAAACTTCGACAAGGTCTGTTGCCCTTGGCACGCACTTTGATTGGAGCAAAAATTACTGCAATTTCATGCGAAGTGGTCAATGGTGCGCTTTGCTGGGTAAGCGGCAATTTGTTTGGCGGGCTTTGTTCTGAGTTTCGATCTCGTCGGGGTGAGGTGGGACATGTGAGTTGCGGATATTGGAAGTTCCGCCGATTTATGTTACAGTCCACTGTGTCGGGCTTGCGAAGTAGACCCACCTCCCCGCGGTGCAAGCTGGGTAACGCTAAGAGGTCTACAGATGGGGGGGAATCCGTCGGTGGTAGTTGCCTTGAGTTTATGGACTTATTGCAATATATTATACCGGCTCCGCAACCCATCCTGGACAGGGGAAGACAATGTCTGAACCTGTCCCTGATGTATAAAATGATGCCCGACAGATGAAATGATGTACGACAGAGGGTTCATGTGAAGCATTAATGGAGTTGAATAGATTCGCTAGCGTCACAGGGGAAGGCCCCATAATATATGACATGGTGGACTAGACGACGTTGAAGTTGTTGCCCATATGATGCCTAAAGATGTATATTGATGAACGATAGGGTTGATAGAGGCGTAGCCGAAAATACTGAAGTGTAGTAAGTGGGGAAAGTTGGCGAAATTGTGGTAGTCTTCGAGGCGTTAGCGGAGTAGCCTAGTACCCAGTGAAAAATGGATGTTACAAAAAGTAGGTGAAACTGATATCTACAGATGGGGGGGAATCCGTCGGTGGTAGTTGCTTTGAGCTCACCTGCCACGTGAACTTATTGCAATATATTACACCGGCTCCGCAACCCATCCCGAAGAACTGAGGAACCGAGGTGCTGACGTATGTTAGGCTGAGGAACGGAGGAACGAAGGACAGTATGGAAATCTGGAATCAAAATGTAATAACTGTGTGAAGATATGACACTATCAGTGTTATGCCTCCTAGCCTGTTGAGTTAGATCCAATCTGGTTTTATATATTGAATTAAGGATAAAGTTGCAATAAAGAAAAGTTAGATTTTTATTTTGTTGTATAAATGCTGAAGCTAGTAGTTGTATGATGTTATCTAAGCAGCGAAAGTTGATGCAAGTAGGGGGGAGTAAGTCGATGGTAGGTATATTGAATTGTTCTGATGCAATTTATTATACCATATTACATCGGCTCCGAAACCCACAAAGATAGGGGGAACCAAGTTGAACAGACCGTCAGCTCCGCAAACCATTTAGGTGGGGGGATAAAGTACTAAAACAGTAATAAAACAGTCTGTCAGCTCCGAATCCTATTTATCACAGGGAAGTAAGTGCTGGTCCAGAAAGCTACGGCGATTCCAGTAACTGCTTTTGGAGCGTGGCAACTCCATGAACCCGAGCTGTTCGATCGGTAACAAGTTGCGTGTGAACTAGACTGAAGTGAAGCTTGCTTCACGAAGGTCCTCACCAAGGACTTGAAACTTGGTACTACGGGAGGATGTATTGGCAACCCTGTACCAAGTTGTATGGATCAGGTCTCAATGAGTAAATTAATAAATGAATGAACGAACAAGATCCAAACATCAAGAAATAGCAGATAATAGTAGTAAAATGAAGAAGGCGAAAAGTAAGTGTCCGGTATAGCCGGCACTGCCCAGTAACTAACTAAATGATACGAAAATTGAAGCATAATCAAGAAAATAAGATGTTATCGTTTAAAAGATGGTAGATGCATGTAGTATTGGTGTTGATGGTGGATTTTAGTAGCAGACTTAAGCTTGGTGAAGACGAGAGTAGCCCTGCTAGGTATTGTGAAAAATGAAGCAAGAAGCACGTTGATTATGGGTGATTGTTGTTACTGGTGTATGCGGATATTAGGCTGACTGTAGGTGTGTGAAGGGCAGGGGCTCGGTATAGCTGGGACGGCCATCGTAGCAACCTTTACGAAAGCTAATGGAAGCTATAACAAAGCAGAACTGATATTGTATTTTGGTAGTACATGGTATATTGCGTAAGAAAGTAGCAATCTTGTGTTCGAGGTGACACTGGTCTTCCACACGGTGTCATAGTAGAACACAGGAGAGCAAAATCTACGCAGCACAGACGGTATGATCGAACAACGATTGATTATATGTAGAGCATGAGTGATTTGAGACTTGATTGATGCGACGGGGTAAGGGCAAACCATTACAACCATGGATGAGGTTCCTTCGGGGTACACGTAGTGGCTGTGGTTTACTACCTACATCGCGGGTAGAGCATTTCCTGTACTACTGTACTTGTACAGTATACAGGTCCTTGGAATGCCTCGGCAAACCTTGTGCTCGGCCTGGAGTTGCGTTTTCAACCGGATCCCATGATCCGAAAATTGGGAAAGGTTTTAGATAGGCCTTGCTCTTACCAGTGTGATTGCAGAACACACGAAGAAGCATAGACTGGTATCTTCTGCCGAGATACATTGGTCAATGACTAGCGTTAAGCTTGGAGGATGCAGGCGTTAATGATTATCGTCAAAATACAATCCGTGACTGCTAAAGACAGCCGTGAACTCGTGGCTTTCGGTCGGTACATTCACGTTAAGCGTTCAAGGTATGGTCAAGTCCACTGTGTCGATAACAGCTTTACGTTCTTCATGATAAAATTGCTTGTATTAGTAATATCGTGTGAAAGAAAAGAAAACAATAGACCCTATTAGTTCGGTTTCCTATGACCGGGTGTTTTTATTTATTTGGTTTGTGTATATGCGATGGGTAAGCGACGGTTTGTTTGGCGAGCTTTGTTCTGAGCTACGATCTCGTCGGGGTGAGTTGGGATGTGCGAGTTGCGCGATTAATTTGCAAGTGCGAACAAAAACTCTGAGATTTATAGCGATGATCATTGCGGCAATTGTATTGACTATAGACCGTAAGCAGTATGCATTTGCTCTGCTCTTCTAATCGCAGCTCTTTTAAATTTTCAATCGCAATATGCGATTGCTTTTTTTTACTAGCATACCTTCTCTACTTATGAATACCTTTTGTCGTAAAGCAAAAGGCCTTAATGTCTGTTACCTTAATGCAAGAAGCATTAAAAATAAAATTTGTGATTACCATTCTATCATACAAAACTTAAATCTTCATACCATTTCGGTAAGCGAGTCACACTTGAACAGTCATGTACCTAGCATTACTGTCTCCTCCGCGAAATACAGGCTATTTCGTAATGATCGTAAGGAGCGAAATTGTGGCGGGGTGGCAGTTTATTTAAAGCATAATATCAATACAAGGGTGGTGTCAAGATCCGAATCCGGTGCTATGGAATTTATCAGCGTTAAAATTGATGGGGGTTCCGAAAAAGTCGATCTCACGGTAACTTACTGTCCTCCAATGTGTTTTAATGAAAATGTAGCAGCTTTTTTCATAGAAGCAATGACGACCCATACACATCAATACATTAATGTTAGTGTCGGAGGCGACTTTAATGTCGATTTACTACTCCAAAACAATCGTAAAGATAGCTTTCTTTATCTGTTTCAGTCCGTAAATCTAGAAGTTATCACTAATTCCATATCCACGTTCTGTTTTTGTAACAATCTTTCTCTGTTAGACATGTTTTTTACATCGGACAAAAACCGTGTACTATTTTATGTGTTATGATATGTGTGTTAATGAGTGTACCCCGGTTAAATTTTTCAGTTATCGGAACTTGAAGATTTAACCAATGATTCAATTTATTAGCTTGGAACGAAATTTTTTATATGTTATAAGTCGATGACCAGGTGAGGCACTTTAATATGCTTATGACTTACCTTCATGATACCTGTGTACCACTGCGTAAGGTGAAAATAAAAAAAAACATAACAGGACTACGATTGGGCATAAAGCCCAATCGTGCGATACTCTAGATGAAAGAGATATTTTTTGATTTCAAGAAATTTTGTAGGGGAAGTGGTACAGAGATTGACGACATTGAATTAATTTTTTCCCATTACGCTAAAGTTGCTATCAAAATGTTTTACACAAAATTTAGGATTAAAAAATTTAATAGTTACTGAGAAAAGTAGGTTATTGGATTTATCCAAATTGTGTAGTTTGTATGGGAGGTGGTTCAAGGAGGGGCGAGTCCGTAATTATGCTTTTGACATGTTTTAAATTGTAGATCAATAGCATTCATACTTTACAGGAAAATCCGCTTTTTGTTAAAGTTGTGAAATTGTATCAGATTGTATGGGAGGGGTAGAAGGGGTAAAACTAATCGCCTAATTTTTTTTTGATTTTACTAATAATTCTAAAGAAATATTAAGTGCACAATGTCAGCTCGATAGATTTTATACACATTATTGTTTTAGAGTATTTCATGAAAAAGTAGAGTTTGTATGAGAGGTGGTGGAAGACAGGGGAGGACTTAAATAATTTTTATATGATAGATTGAAATCATCATAAAAGTAATATACTTCCAATTTCAGATCAATAGCATCCATGCTTTTCGAGCAAATCCGTTTATTGTCGAATTCTAAAATTGCGCCATTTTGTATGGGAGGTGGTAGAAGGGGTAAGACTTATCTTTTGGTTTTTTTTTTGTGGCCTGAATAATAATTCCAAATAAGTTATTAATGCACAATTTCAGCTCGATATGTTTTATACGTACTGAGTTAATTGACTTAGAGAATTACATGAAAAAGTGTAGTTTGTATGGGAGGGGGTGGAAAGAAGAGGAGGACTCAAATAAATTTTATGCAGTAGATTGAAATTGTCATAAAAGTATTATACTCCAAATTTCAGATCAATAGCTTTTATACTTTTCGAGCAAAGCTGTTTACTGTCGAGTTGCGAAATTGTGTCATTTTGTATGGGAGGGAGTAGAAGGAGTAAGGCTAATCATCTAATTTTTTTTGGTCTTGCTAATAATTCTAAATAAATATTTACTGCTAAATTTGAGCTCGATAAATTTTATACGCACTGAGTAAATTGGTTTAGAGCATTTCATGAAAAAGTGCAGTTTGTACGGGAGGTGGTGGAAAGAGAGGTAGGACACACATAATTTTTATACGGTAGATTGAAGTCATTATAAAAGTAATATGCTCCAAATTTGAGTTCAATAACTTTTATACTTTTCGAGCAAATCCGTTCATTATCAAATTGCGTAATTGTATGGGAGGGGGTAGAAGAGGTGGAGCGATTTGGCTCGTTTTTAGCACTATAGCTCAAAGCTTTCGAGAGTTATGCTGTAGACAGACGGATAGACGGACAGACGGTCGAGGAATCGAGGTTTTTGAGAGACAACAAATATTTCTGTACCCATGGCGGCTCTGTGCGAGCGTTATTTCTTAGCGTTACAAACGGTAAGGCAAACACAATATACTCTCAGATTTCATCTAGAGTATAAAAACGTCTATTGTCCTTGGAATACCAATCAAGTATCATCCTTAATAGCCGAAAGCGAGTATATCTACCGCCAATATCATCGATCAGGCTATGTAAATTTTCGAGAAATAATACTACTACAGCTACAAGGAATGCCAAGCGTTCTTATTATAGTTAAAAGTTTGACCCTGCGTCGCCTCTAAGAGAATTTGGACCAATTTAAAGAATGCTGGTAGCGTAAAATTCTCATATTTTTGTTTGGTGTTATTTATATAGGTGAGCCTTCTTATTTGGGAAACTTCACTATAGCCTTGAACTCAACTCGACACCTTAAATTTCTTGTTCCGCGTTTTTTCAAATTTGTAAATGAGTGCTTTTACTTCGTCCAAGTAATTAGACATTGGAATAACCTTCCTGAAAAAGTTTGGCGTGCAGTCGATCTTGGTGCATTCAGAAATCTTGTATTGACAAATGTTATTATTATAACTATCAGGATTCCTTAATGCAAGGAATTGCCATAAAATCGGTGCCAAGTATAAAAGATGGAAATCAATTTATCCTTTTGGGCATCATTTAGTGAAGGGACAAAACAAACATCAACATCCCTACACTAAGAGCATAAATAAACAAAGCACAATAAATTGACAAAAATTGACATATATTGCGTTAAGTCTGCGTTTTAAACATAGTTTAGCTACAGAGAAGTCAAATACATCAACATTTTTGTTCACTTCTCTAGCAAGACGCGAAATCGATTCATTCATACTATAGTTAGGATGCCTCGGTAAAAATTGACCAACAGCAAACTGCATCAAACTCAAAAGTGAGAAGGAGTCAGCCACCCCTGTAGGAAGTTGATGAGCAAAAACTACATCAGCTACTTCACGTCGTCTCGATAGTGATATATTTAGTAGTTGAAGTCGGTCGATATAAGGAGGAAGACGAACTCTGTCATTCGATTTAAGGTGACATAAAGTTATTCTCACAAATTTACGCTGAATAGATTCAATTTTGCCGATATGCACATCATAATAGGGATACCAAACTGGCGAAGCATACTCAAAATGAGATCTAACAAAGGTGTTATACAGACTCAACCTAACAAAGGAATGTTAAATTTCTTGGATAAGCGAGTGGTGAAACCCAACATAGAATTACCCTTTTGCACAATCTTATTTATATGCAAGCCAAAATCAATCTTTTGGTCACATGTAACACCTAAGTCAATAATGGAATTAACATGATCCAAAATACCGTCATTGAGACTGTAAGTTCCTACAAACGATGAGAATTTCCTAGTAGATGACATTACATGATATTTATCCAAATTCAATCGAAGGTCATTATGATGACACCAATTACTAAAATTTATCAAATCCCCCTGAAGAAGATTATCAGAATTGGAACTACGAGACCTAAAGATTTTAATGTCATCAGCATGAATGAGTACTTCCAAATGCATCGTTAATGGCCAGGATAAACAGAAGTGGCCCCAAATGACTTTCTTGAGGGACCCCAGAATGCGCAATAAATGACTTAGAAGTACCTAGTCAAGTCATAAATATTGGTACACAACTAAACGCATTCATTACGAATGCAATATTGGGCGCATCCATTTCGTCTTGACTGCGATTTTACAGTTGACATTTCTTCTTCATTGCCACGTAAAAAATTTTTGGCATCAATTGTTTACAATCATGAAATGGGGCGACATCGAAAATCGTATTGTTGTAGTTGGCCTTCTAAAATGCAACATGGACGTTGCGACCGCTTGGAATCACTCGCAATTTTGTGTATTGTGCTGCGAAGTTGTTTGAGGATACTGGTGGAGTACGAGACCGTCAAAGAATCGGCCGTCCACGCACTGTGAGAACTCCGAAAGCGATCAAAGCCGTGAAGAAACGAATCGACCGAAAGCAGCTGCGAAAACAGAAAATCTTGTCGCGGGAAATGCAAATTTCGCAAAAATCCATGTCTCGCATTATCGAAGAAAATTTGGGACTCAGCACGTACAAGCGACAAACTGGACACCTGCTCACGGCCGTATTGACGGAAAAACGCAAGCGAAAATCGAAAGCCTTACGCAGCCGGTACGTGAAGAACGGTCACAGACAAATTCTGCTTACTGACGAGAAAATCTTCACCGTAGAAGAATCGTTCAATAAGCAGAACGACCGTGTGTATGCTCGGTCATCCAGAGAAGCATCCCAACTCATCCCGAGGGTCCAAAGAGGCCACCATCCCGCGTCTGTAATGGTATGGTGGGGAGTGAGCTACGATGGCGTTACCAAGCTCCATTTTTGCGAGAAAGGAGTGAAAACTCGGCCAAAGTATATCAATCGGCCGTCTTGGAGCCCATTGTGAAGCCTCTCAACCAATCAATATGCCGTGGACTTTTCAGCAAGACTCTGCTCCAGCTCACAAGGCAAAAACGACTCAACTGTGGCTCAAAAACAACGTTCCGGACTTCATATCAACGAATGATTGGCCAGCTAGTAGTCCAGACCTCAACCCGTTGGATTACAAGTTGTGGTCCGTATTAGAGGGCATGGCTTGCTTTACTCGACACCCAAATATTGAGTCGTTGAAGCGAGCCCTTGCTGTCGTGCTGGGAGGCAAATGGAAGTCATTCCGAATAAGCCATTGAATAGCCCAATAAAAAGAAAAAAAAAAGTTTTGAAAAATATTAATTCGTTTTCATTTGGCGTCGATTTTTCTGTGTACTAATATTTATGACTTGACTAGGTACAATCACGACAGATAACTAGCTTAATTTAAACAAAATTATAGAATAGGGTAATTTATCAAAAGCTAGGGTGTAGCCTAGTGGGTAGCATGTTGGTTTACAATGCGAAGGTCGTGAGTTCAAATCCCGGTCAACGCATAATTCCAGCACGCTGTCTGCTTGGATATACCTTGGTTACTTCAAATCTACGAAAATGAAAAATTCGCAGATAGAGGGTTGTGCGAAGAGCTAACAACCCTTCGACAATAAGTAACAAAAATGTAAAGGAACCTGAAAATCAGGAGGCCAAGGCCTGATTTGGGCTGTCGTGCTATTGAAGAAAAATTTATCAAAAGCCTTACTAAAATCAGGATATATACTATCCACCTGCTTACCATCCTCAATAGCCAAAATGGATTTATTCTTAAACTTCATCAGATTAGTGACAGTATTCTTAACAAAATTATGTTGTTTACTCGCATTCATACACTATAGGCTCAAAAAGTTTAGGAATAGCCGACAGTTTAGCTATTGGCCGATAATTTACAACAGCAGATTTTGATCCACTCTTGTGAGTAGTTATGAAAAAAGACGACTTCCACACATTTGGAAAAATCCCAGTTTTACGGATCTTTGAAAGAGGAGAGAGAATGGCTCAGCAAGAGAAAGAGAGACAACAGCGCTTAAGGACATCTGGGCCAGGAGAAGGCACATCTTTAAGGCGGGAGATGCGATTAACTATATCATTATAAGAAATTGGTAAACCAGACAAAGAAGTTGAAGCAATATCTCTAAAGTCATCAAAATACGCCATATCAGGGATAAAGCTACTCCCAGTAAAAGATCCACTGATGAATGCAACGAAAAAAATTTCAAATAGTAAATTGATCATTACTATCGTTGCCAAGGAAAATTTATTGTAATTTTAATTTTTTTTTTTATCTAAAACTTTTACTATCTTTTTTGTTATTTCTGCTACTCATGAACTATTTTGAATAATTATGCTAAGTTTATTTACAATCTTTTATTTTGTTTAGTTTCTATTATACTATTTTATTTTAGTTCTTATTATTACTTTATTATTCTAATAATAAAGTATTGTGATCGACTTGGAAAAAAAAAAAAATTTGCTACCCTGAAATTTTGTTTTTTCGCGTTTCATGACTAAATTAGCCTAAAAATGCAAAAAAAAAAATCCGTCTGTCTGTACGCCGTACGCCGACGTTTGCGCTCAGCGCACATTAACTCCCATACCCTTCAAGATAGAAAGTTCATTTTTGGAAGGATTGTAGATAGTTGCGGATCTCAGGCGGATACCCATTTTGGGGGGTGTACGGGTTCAGGGGGAGCGCTTAAGCCAAAAAATACGAACTCAAGTATCTCAACCATGGTAACAGCTAGGAAGTTAAAACTCAACACACATATAGAGGGGTTTGTGGGACAACTTTTAAAAATAATTTAATTTTTTTATCCATTGGTGTCCGAAAAGGGGGGGCTAAAAACAAATTGTCGGCCGAATTGTTTTTTCAAATGATTATATCTTCGAAATTACTTATCGTAAAAAATTCATATTTTGGGACCGTCAGTGTGGCGTATAGTTCCTTCGGAATCAGCTTAGAGAGTGGTTAATTATTGTAAGGGGGAGGGTCAGGGGAGTGCAAAGAAAAACACTTAAAAATGAATATCTCAACTATCTCTTAAGCTATGTAATTGAAACTTAAAACTTATATAAAGCTATACTAGGAAAAAAAACAAAAAAAATATAACATGTTGAAATAATAGTAGTGGGGGGAAATGGGGAGCATTTCCAAAATGTCGCACTTTTCAAAATTACGAATCCTTATATCTCAAAAAAGGGTACAGATATCAAATCAAAAATTTGTCAGATTGTAGAACTACATAATATTTAATTTTGGTAAAAATTTTAAGTTGGATGGTGAAAGGGGAGGGAGGTGATAAGCAAAAATGTCGAAAATTTTGAGTGATTTTTTTAGGACTCTGTTGAAAGATACAAAGTTTAAATTTTGCATGTGAATACGTCTATTTGATGTACATGGAAAAATAGTAATAACTTGATCCATAATTGTTATAAACCGACCCCCCCGGTCTAACGTGCACAAGGTGTTTTATGTGCATTGAAAAAAACACATAAACTGAAAATTTTTGAATGAAATTTTAAGGTAGAAACTTGAAAATTTGCAAAATGCTTTTAAAAAAAATCCCTAAATATACGAAATATTAAGTGGTCGAAAACCCTTAAAACTTCTACCCCCTCCCATACAAAATTATTTTTTCGACCATTTTTAAAAAATCAATTATCACCTAACTTTTAAAAGCTATCAATTTGCAATTTTGCATAAAAACTTACAAAAATAATCTAAATGAAATTACGTTAAAAATTTTGAAATCGCGCTTGCCCTTCTACCCTCTCCCATACACAAGTATGATTTCGACCAATTTCATTAAATCAACTAATAATCAACAAATTAAAAGCTACGAACTTGAAATTTTGTACGAGCATCTTACAACAGAAAAGAAAGAAAATGGCATCAGAAGTCTTACGATTCCCCTCCCTCCTCTACCCCCTCCCATACAAAATTATTTTTTCGAGCTATTTTAAGAAATAAGTTGTCAGCAACTCTTAAAAGCTATCAATTTCAAATTTTGCAGAAATACTTATAAAATTAATTCAAATGAAGTTGCTTTAAAAGTTTTGAAATCGCGCTTGCCCCCCTCCCCCCCCCCCCATCAAAAACCATGATTTCGACCAATTTCATTAAATGAACTAATAACCAACAAACTAGAAGTTACGAATTTGAAATTTTATACAAGCACCTCACAAGAGAAGCAAAGAGAAGCAAAATAAAACTACATATCAAATTTTACGATTCCCCTACTTTCTCTACCCCCTCCCATACAAATGTTCGGTTTTGTGAATGTAAAATACACCGAATTTTATGAAAATTTTATGCAACTTCGTCTATGAAACACATTCTATACAGAGAATATTGGACGTGATTCAAGCAATTAATCAAAAAGCTATTAATATCCACCCACCCTTACTATTACCCCTCCTCCTCCTTTCATAAAAACCCAAACTTGCAGAAACGAATGAAATATTGTTAAATTGACAACAGCCCTGCCCAAGAACTACCTTTCACTTAGCCTTCCCTAACCACTCTAACCTGCATATTGACTTTCCACTCATCCGCAACTTATCCCAAGAATAAAAAAGTTTCGCCCGACTTGTTGGCAGTTTATTACTATTTTCTTACTAAACATTAATTTTCTTTTATTTATTTCCGTTTAACTTAATCCTGTAATTAACTGTACTTTTAAATAAGAATTTATAACCTTATAGTACTACTGAATAAATATGTATCTATTTATCTTATCTCCTTATAATATAAAATTTCTGAGATACTCGCAACTACTTGGCAAGTAGGTTCATCTGATATCGATATTCTCATTATAATACATCCAGATATTTTACGAGCGAGCCACAAATTGAATGAAAAAACAAGATGGAACGAAAGATCTGTGGCCTTAAAAAGCACTTTATGTAAAAATGCAAAACTGTTCGAAACAAATTTTGAAATAAATGCTAAAAGTATAAATTATACTCTGCTATGCAATCATAAATACGTTTTATTTTATATAAAAAAAAAATCCAAAAAATATGTCATAACAAAATATTTTCAGTTTCAAAATTGTCGCTACTGCAACATAATCACACAAGTAATGAACCAAAACTAATAACCATTAATTTTAAATTCCAATTTTATTGTTTCTAAATAACGAACGGAAAATAAAACCACCAAAGAAATGAAATTTGGGTTAATGCAATTAGACAAGCCAAAGACCAAAACAAAGCCTTGTTGGCTCAATTCCCCCACAACCTTGCCGCCGAAGACGACAACTTACAGGTCTAAGAAAACATCAAAAATGTGTGTTACCTGTTGTAGCGCTATATTATTGCGTTTTGAAACTTAAATCGACACAAGCAACAACTACAAAAAAAATCAATTTGCAAGGTAAGAAAACACAAAGAAAAAGTGACAAATCTAAATCTTGAAAAAAAAAAAATACAGAAGAATAGGGTAATTCAACATCAAACACTGTGCGTGTCGAACGATTAGTGGGCGCTCAATTTTAAGAATATCTTGAGCTCTCTTATAGCATTGTAATGGGGCACTGAAAGAAGGCTAAATATCATTGATACAACAAAAAAAAATTAGAAGATTTTCGGTACGTAATTATACACAGTTGAGAACCATACAAGGTCTATTACAGAAATCGAAATATGAACCTTAGAAATTACAATTTCCTGCGTTCAGCGATGGTCCTAAGTATTTTGTAGGCTCATTTTGTTTGAAACACGTCAATTTTAAGAGTTAATGAGTGGCACGAATGATTCAATTTTGGATGCGAATCTATCAGGAAATGAAATCTTTTTTTTTTTTTTTTTCAAACTATCCTAAAGGTAAAATTCAAAGTTTATTGTTAACATGAAGTTAATTAAAAATTCATCGAAATATGATTCGAATCCAAAAATGATGAATTGGAGAAGAGAAAAAAAACTTACATTGAAAAATGCACACAACAACTCACCATATTTTTGCGTGGTTTAATAATTAAGTCAACAACAAAGTTTTCGAAATATGGGCAACCGTTTTTCTAAAATTCATTTGCATTTTTTTTTTTAAGAGATCATTCTTATGTGATGTCTTGCAATTTATCTGCAAGTCATTTCGCTTACTATATAATTTTATTTAGCTTCAGAGTAGGAAGATAATTTGGATCTTTTCTTATGATTTGGATATTTTAAATGAATACCAAATTTGAACGAAGTCATGATGAAGCTTTTAAAGTGTATTGAAAGAAAAAAAAACATCAGAAATACGGTTGCGCGTAAAGCCCAATCATGCAATACTCTAGATGAAATAGAGATTTTCGTAACTTTAGGAAATTTTGTATGGGGAGTGGTGGAAGGGGTTAAAGTAATTTTTTCAAATCATGCTAGAGTTGCTATCAAAAAGGTTTAAACAAAAAGGAAGCTTTAAAAATTTAAGAGGTGCCAAGGAAATTAGTGCCATGGTTCAAGCAAAAATGGAAAATATAGACACTGAATTCTATATGTACACTCGGCAGAAAAAGTCTGCGTACACACTCAACACATCCAACATATCTATAAAAAACATCGTTTTAAGTAATTTATTTCATAAAATTTTTTTTTCTATTTTTTCATGGCTTTATTACAAACATAAAACAAAACAAAAATGATGATTATTGTACTCCATAGAAATATTAAAATTAAAAAACGAAAACAAATCCTGAATTGCAACAATAAAAAGTCTGCGTAAAAATATTTCTTTTCAAAATAAAACAATTGTTTTTCCTCGTTAATAGCTTGTGGGATAACCTCGTCTCTTTATTACTTCCCACAACCGTTTTTGCATGGAATCTACCAGCTTCTTAGTGAACTCTGGGATTATTGAATTCCACTCCTGGATAAGGACTTCCTTCAGCATTACCTTCGACGTTTTTGTGTGCGGTCGAATCCTTTGTTCCAAGTGATGACACAAATGCTCTATTGGATTAAGGTCAGGAGATTGGGTGTACGTAGCTGATTTTGGGCATTATACAGCAACCAGAGTCTTACTACCTCCGCAGTGTGCTTAGGGTCGTTGTCTTGTTGGAAGTAAATGTTATCGCTTAAGCCCAAATGTTCTGCACTTTTTTTCAAATTGCACTTGAGAATATTAAGGTAGTCTATTTTATTCATAATACTTTCAATAAACTCCATTTTTCCAACTCCTCCACTAGCCATACACCCCCATATCATAACACCGCCACCACCGTGCTTTACTGTTGGACAGAGATTTTTTACGTCGAACGCCGCGCCAGTTTTTCTCCATACAATCTTCCGACCTTGGATTCCAAAAATACAAAATTTACTTTCATCCGAGAAAATAACTCGTTTCCAAAATTCTTTTGGCTTATTTATGTGTTCTTTAGCAAACGCCAGCCGCTTGAGTCTGTTTACTGTTGTTATAAATGGCTTGTTACGGGCAACGCGTCCGTGATACCCATATTTCCTAAGAATTTTACGAACACCATGATCAGAAATAGATTTGCGGTACTTTGCTTTGATGTCCTTTGCCATATCAGCTGCAGTTAATCTAGGATTAGCCTTCATCGTTCGGAGCAAACTCCGAGTTTGCTGAAGGCTCAACTTTGGAGGACGGCCAGATCTGGGTTTTGAAACCAAAACTCCTGTGTTTTTGAAGTTGTTTACGACTCGTTGGACAGATGAATGACTTCTGCTGACTATTGCACCTATTTCGCGATATGACGTACCCTTTTTCCACAAATCCACGATAATTTTCCTTTCCCCAAATTCAATTTCCTTTCCTTTATTAGACATCTCTTACTTAACGTTTTTTAGCAATTATTTTTAACGCAAACCTTAGATAAAAACACGTTTATCAACTTTCCTACACAAACTTTATTGTTATTAATGATTTAACTGCAACTCAGAGACTTTGACTTCCCTTTATACGCTTTGATTGCAGACTTTTTATTCCTGGAATTTCAGACTATTTTTCGTTTCCGAATTTTCCCGTTGTTTTAGAGTACAGTAATTCTCATTTTTGTTTTGTTTTATGTTCATAATGAAGTAATGAAAAATATATTTCGGAATAAAATGTTGGAAACGATGTTTTTTATAGATATGTCGGATGTGTTGAGTATGTACGCAAACTTTTTCTGCCGAGTCTATGTGTGAGCAGTGGCGTCGTTAAAAAGTATTATAAATTATTTGGAATTACATGAAAGAAAAAATTAATTTACCGATTTTTTAAGCTACATAATTTTTACCAAACTTTAATGTAACTTAATATAAAATAAATACGTATTTAAAAATTGTACATAGCCTAAATGTACATTAATTAAATAATAACTACATAATCTATAGTGCTTATTTGCAAGAGAACATTTCTCTAAAACTAATTTCACCATAATGTATGTAGTATTTCACAAAAATCCAAAATAAACTTCCAAGAATATTTATCGCTAGTTATACAGTGAAACCCCCATTTATGCCACGCCTTTGTATTTCGGATAAGTATCACAGCTGATTTTGACATTAAAGTATTATGGTCATAGCTAGAGTCACTCCATGCAAGAAGGTGACACACTGCATAAGAGTCTGGCAGAAATGTCACAATCGACACCTGCGAATTCACCTTCTCCAATTCACTATTCGTGGAGTGGTGAGTTAGTGGTTTTCTTTTTTGCCAATTTCATCCACCCTAAGATAAATTATTCCTTCATAATTTTTGTTTTAATTTTTCAGTTAAGTATTAAAAACTGCGCAGTTCTTGATGTTAAGCATGTGCCAAATAAATGTTCGACACTTTTTTAAATTTCGCACCAAATATTGGGCTTTACCTTTGCCAAACTATGGCCTCTAGTGTCTCATGGAGTAATTATAGTCATGGCCTTCTACACCAGCCAAACCGACCGGAAAGAGAGTACAATTTCCTAGGGAAAATGACATTAAAGCATAATAAGAGTTTATTTCTCTGAAAAACAAAATACTTCAATTTCGTTCGTGTTCATATACGGATCAGCGTATCCATAGTTTTCAAAATCGTAAATATTTGCTAAAAATTTACACAGAGCTTTAATTTTACTTTATTATTCTAATATAAAGTATTGTGATCGACACAAAAAAAAAATTGCTACCCTGAAATTTTTTTTTCGCGTTTCATGACTAAATTAGCCTAAGATTGCAAAAAAAAAACATAACAGGGTACGATTGGACATAAAGCCCAATCGTGCGATACTCTAGATGAAAGAGAAATTTTTGTATCTTGGATTTAAAAATTTAATAGGTACTGAGAAAATTAGTGTATTGGATGTAGTGAAGTAGGACAGTTTGTATGGGAGGTGATAGAAGGAGGGGCGAGTTTTTAATGACTTTTCAGAAATAACTATAAATATCATGCTTTTGACATGTCTTAAATTGCAGATCAGTGGTATTCATACTTTTCATGAAAATCTACTTTTTATAAAGTTGTGAAATTGTGTCATTTTGTATGGGAGGGGTAGATGGGGTAAAGCTAATCGCCTAATTTTTTTTGATTTTACTACTAATTCTAAATAAATATTTAGTGCTCAATTTCAGCTCGGACAATTTTATACGCACTGAGTAAATTGGCTTAGAGCATTTCATGAAAAAGTGCAGTTTGTATGGGAGGTGGTGGAAGGAAGGGGAGGACTAAAATAACTTTTGTACAGTAGATTTATATCATCAGAAGAGTAATATAGTCTAAATTTCAGATCAATAGCATTTATATTTTTCGAGCAAATATGTTTATTGTGAAATTACGAAATTGTGTCATTTTGTATGGGAGGGGGTAGAAGGGGTACAGCTAATCGTCTCATTTTTTTTGGTCTTAATAATAATTTTAAATAAATATTTTTTACACAATTTCAGCTTGATAGCTGTTATACGCACTGAGTAAATTGGTATAGAGCATTGGGAGGTGGTGGAAGGAGGGGGAAGACACAAATTGTTTTTATAGTGTACATTGGAATCATCATAAAAGTATTACATTCCAAATTTCAGATCAATGTCATTTGTACTTTTCAAGGAAATCCGTTTATTGTCAGATTGCGAAATTGTGTCATTTTGTATGGGACGGGGTAGAAGGGGTGGAGCGATTTGGCTCGTTCACGAACTTGACCTTACTTTTTTGTTACAAACGACGTATACAAAATTTGAACTTTCTAGCTCAACGCGTTCTCAAGCTAGAGAGGACACGGACGGACGGACGGACAGACACTGAGTAAATTGGTATAGAGCATTGGGAGGTGGTGGAAGGAGGGGGAAGACAAATTGTTTTTATAGTGTACATTGGAATCATCATAAAAGTATTACATTCCAAATTTCAGATCAATGTCATTTGTACTTTTCAAGGAAATCCGTTTATTGTCAGATTGCGAAATTGTGTCATTTTGTATGGGACGGGGTAGAAGGGGTGGAGCGATTTGGCTCGTTCACGAACTTGACCTTACTTTTTTGTTACAAACGACGTATACAAAATTTGAACTTTCTAGCTCAACGCGTTCTCAAGCTAGAGAGGACACGGACGGACGGACGGAAGGACAGACAGACAGACAGACAGACGGACGGACGGACGGACGGACATCCGGTTTTGAGATTTTTGAGTGATTATATGAACTTCTGTATCATTCATTTTTTTCTCCGAGCCTTATTTCTTGGCGTTACAAACTTTGTGGCAAACCTATAATACTCTCAGATTTCATCTAGAGTATAAAAATCCGTCCCGCCATACGCCGTGCATATGGACTCATATCTCCGAGACCGTTAAAGGTAGAATGTTCGTTTTTGGGTGGATTGTTGATTGGGTGAGTGAGCTCCATTATCTAAATTTTGGGGAGTGTGGAAGGGGGAGGGAAAGAGTCAAAAACTTCACTTGCTAATATCTCCACCATGAATGCAGATAGGAAGCTGAAAATTAACAGAGGTATGAAGAGGATTATGGGGCAAACTCTAAAAATAATTTAATTTTTTTTCCATTGGCGTCCGAAAAGGGGGGAGGGGGGGGGCCAAGAACAAATTGTCGGCCAAATTGTTTTTTTTTTTTTTTCAAATGATTATATCTTCGGAATTACGAATCACAAAAAATTCATATTTTGGGACCATTAAGGTGGCATATAGACCTAATAGAATCAGCTGAGAAAGAGGCTAATTATTGTAAGGTGCAAAGAAAAACACTTAAAAATGAATATCTCGACTGTATCTTAAGCTATGTAATTGAAACTTGAATCGTATACTAAGCTTTATTAGTGAAATATGACAAAATATATAAAATGTGGACATAATAGTAGTAGGAGGAAATGGGGGGGCATTTCAAAAAATGGCTCACTTTCCAAAACTACAAATCATTATATCTCAAAATTGAGTACAGATATCAAATCAAAAATTTGTCAGATTATAGAGCTGTACAGTTTTTAATTTTGGTAAAAAATTTAAGTTGGGGGGTGGAAGGGGAGGGAGGTGGAAGGCAAAAATATTGAAAATTTTGAGTAATTTTTTAGGACTCTGGTAAAAGATAGAAAGTTTACATTTTGCACGTATATACATCTATTTAATATACATAGAAAAAAAATAATAATATGTTCCAAAATTGTTATGCACCGAAGTGGGGGTCTAACGTGTACAAGGTGTTTCATGTGTAATGAGGAAAACACTTAAACTGAACATTTTTGAATGAAATTTTAAAGTAGAAACTTGAAAATTTGTTAAATGCACTTAAAAAAAATCCATAAAAGTTTGAAATATTAACTGGTCGAATATCTTCAAAACTTCTACCCCCTCCCATACAAAATTATTTTTTCGACCATTTTTAAGAAATCAATTATCACCTAACTCTTAAAAGCTATCAATTTGCAATTTTGCATTAAAACTTACAAAAATAATTGAAATGAAATTACGTTAAAAGTTTTGAAATCGCGCTTGCCCTTCTACCCCCTCCCATACAAAAGTATCATTTCGACCAATTTCATTGAATCAACTAATAACCCAACATATTAAAAGCTACGAACTTGAAATTTTGTACGAGCACACTACAAGAGAAAGGAAATAAAATTGCGTCACAAATTCTACGATTCCCCTACAAATGTTTGGTTTCGTGAATGTAAAATACACAGAATCTTATGAAAATTCTATGCAACTTCGTCTATGAAACTGACATTCTATACAGAGTATATTGGACGTAATTCAAGCAATCAATTAAAAAACTATTAACATCAACCCACTCTTACTATCACGCCTCACCCCTCCACTCAAAAAAAATCAAATATAATTTTTGTCCCATGAAACTACCGACTTGGTGTCGAATCCATTTGAACCTTAAATTTTTAAGAAAAGTTCATTAGCATTGGTGGTTCGATGATTGAATGGTCGCCTGGCACGCGGACGGCCTGGGTTCAATTCCCGGCCCACGAAACTTTCTTTTAACAGTTTTTTCTTTTAACACTTTTAAATTTGAATTTTCCCAAAATGTCATAATATCAAATCCATATAATCCATAATTTTTAAAGTCACGTGACTCGCATTAAGTAGATTGCCAAATTTTGGCGCGATAAGTTTGTCAGCAATGGTGGTTCAATGGAAGAATCCTTGCCTGCGATGCGGGCGGCCCGAGTTTGATTCCCAGCCGATATTTTTTTTTTACAAATATTTTTTTTACGATTTGTCGAAAGAAAAAATATCATAATTTAAAATAATTTTTATTCCATGTATGATTTCAAAATAAAATCGATTTAAGTTACGGCTTGATGTCTAAAAATGATTCCATTTGACTCTAACTAAAGTTGATCCGAAAATTAAGGCTAAATTTTGGCGCGACGATTTCATCAGTATCGGTGGTTCCGTGTTGGAATGGTCGCCTGCCACGCGGGCGGCCCGGGTTCGATTTTCGTCCAATGCAACTTTCTTTTTAATATTATTTAGAACATTGCAAATTCGAATTTTCCTAAAATGACAATGTATTTTCACATGGACAACTATAAGTTAAGAAAATTTGAAGCCGTTTATAAGTAAATCCAATGGAAAATTCATTACAAATAATGTCGTATATAAGAAAGCCCTCATATAACACATCGACTTCTTTAATTACATTACACAGACTTTAAGTTCTGGACTGAGTTTGGCAACTCAGGGGTGGCTGACGGGACCGGAAATAATTAAAAATTAATTACACCTAGTTGTGCGAAGCACATGAGCAGAAGTGCTCGTGCGACGCACGGGTGCATGTGCTTGTAATAAATAATGGTCTTTTTTTCCGAGTCTTATTTCTTAGTGTTGCAACTTTGTGACAAACTTATGATACTCTCAAATTTCATCTAATATCATAATAACGTTTAGGTCAAGAATCGATGTATGCAATTTTGTAGATATTAAAATTATTAAATTTATACGCATTGATATTACAAATTGTTTCGTTGGCATAGTTTTCAGCCGATCGCCTTATTACATATCAATTGCTTTCGACTATTATATTTCACTTCCATACATATTAACGATAAGAGGCCCCAAAAAGAAGCAAGCTATGGCTTGTCAAGAAGAAAGAGTTTCCATTTTTATTTCAACATTTCAAAAAAACGTCCCATTTTTTTATTCCCACACGACTGGTAATCTGGATTAAAGGGTGACCCCTAAATTATAATAAGTGCCGTGGAAAAAGAGTTGAACTTGCAGCGCAGTTTATCAAGAACTAATTATAAACTGTTGTTATACCACATAGTATTTTTTTTAAACAATTCATAACAAAAATTATACCCAGCTAAGAAAAAAAAAAAATTATATACAGGGTGTTTGGTACTCCGTGCATAACCTTGTAAGGGGTTATTCCTGGATATATTTTGAGCAAAAAATTGTTGTACGGAGATGGTCAATTTTCAATATCCACGGAGATACAGGGTGATCAAGAAAAGTCCTTCGGACCTGTACCCTCACTCACTCAAAACGCTATATCTTGAAAACTAATAATCACAATTCAAAGTGTTATAGCTTGTTTCTTAGGGAATCAAATTACCTTTCATTTGCTGTAATAGTCCGAATTGTAACTGTATCCAATTTTGAGATATTTGCTTTAGAACACACATTTTTGACACTTTGACCATCAAAATTCTAGGATCAATGTAGTTTTTCTCTAAAAAACCCATTATAAAAATGTCATTTTAATGTTGTTTTCTTATGTGCCATATTATTGCCTACAAAAGATGCATACACTTGCATTGCATAAGTTTTATAGTTTAGAAGAAATTATCATTCCAATAATGTAGCACTTTTGTCAAAAAAGCAAGAATAGGTTGATCAACACTCTCCGCTTGAACTAAAAGAACTTAAGAATGGTTTTTATGGTTTATTTCAAATTTCCTTAATTACAATAAATGTTCAAAATGGCTCCCTTCATTTTGAATGCACGCTAAAGCTCGTTTTGCCAGTGTTCTCTTTGTGTTCATACTCCTCAACTGCTGCCTTACTTCTGTTGCTGCCGCATCGATTCTGGTGTTTAGATCCTGCAACGTTACTACTTCCGTTGCGTAGACAAGGTCCTTCATCCGTCCCCATACAAAGAAATCCATAATAGTTAAATCAGGAGATCTTGCAGGCCAGTGTATCGGTCCATTTCTACCGATCCAGCGATTGCTATAATTGGAATTTAACCAATCTCTGATTTGTCGGCCGTAATGAGCTGGAGCACCATCGTGTTGATAAAACATGGAAGCCAATCGTTGCAGTGGCACATCATCCAATAACTCTTGTAGATCATTTGTCAAAAACTGCAAGTAATTGGAACTATTTAGGGTAGGCGGAAGCCTAATAGGACCAATAAAATCGTTGCCAATCACACCTGCCCATAAATAGACACTGAATCTGTGCTGAAATGATGCCTCTCTTCTTGTATGTGGATTGCTCTCAGCCCATGTGTGTAAGTTGTGGAAGTTTTTGATACCGTCCCTGGTGAATTGGGACTCATCAGTCCAAAGAATGTTGTTCATAAAATTCTCGTCACTTAGTTGTCGTTCAAGAAGCCAATTGCAAAACTCCATCCTTTTGGGCAAATCAATGGGTACCAGCTCCTGCACTGGTGTGTGGTGGTAGGAATGCAACCGCTCTTCTTTGAGGACACTCCACAAACTTTCCACGTAGAGACGTTTAACTGCAATGCCAAGCGTCGGACAGCGTCGTTGTGTTGAAACTCATTTTAATTTAATTCATTTCCTCGATAATTCAAATACTACTTAAAGGACATTCATCGATAATTTAAATAGTAATTAAAGGACACAAAGAATATTTCAGTTTAACAACATTTCAGGTAGTTTTTTTAGAACGAGGGTTGGTTTATGGCATATTTTATTTTTAAGCCATATGTATTTTCGCTTATTACCTGGAAAACGGGAAAACCTAAGTCATAAGTATGTATGCATCTTTTGTAGGCAATAATATGGCACATAAAACAACAACATTAAAATGACATTTTTATAATGCGTTTTTGAGGGTCAAAGTATCACAAATTTGTGGTCTGAAGCAAATACCTCAGGATTAGGTACATGTACAATACGGACTATTACACCAAATGAAAGGTAATTTGATTCCCTACAAAACAAGCTATAACACTTTGAAATGCGATTATTGGTTTTCAAGATATATTGTTTTGAGTGAGTGAGGGTACAGGTCCGAAACACTTTTCTTGGTCATCCTGTATCTCCGCGGATATTGAAAATGGACCATCTCCGTAGAACAATTTTTTGCTCAAAATATATCCAGGAATAACCCCTTACAAGGTTATGCACGGAGTACCAAACACCCTGTATATTGCATTGTGTTGTTTTGAAACATATAATTTTGATGTCGATCGACCACATTGTAATGGCAAGTTAACTTCGCAACACATATCACTCAGAAAAATAATTACTACTGACTTCCGGACAAGCTTTAGTTAATAAATAATTGGTGATTTAGGTGTTTTAATAGGAAAAAAGACAAAACTAAATGGAACTACATTACGCTTCGCAGTTTAAAAAAAAAATTAGGGTTGCATTCTAGATCGCAACCATGCAGTTCTCTTAATTTTATAAGTAATGGAGTTTTTTTTTTAATATGGATAAATAGTGCAGAATGAGATTTAAAATTTGTTCACTAAAAAATATTTGCTTTAGCTAAAATTTTCTGCACAGTTGTGTAAATAGGGCACGCTCAAATAGACAAAATTGGATTTTGCTTAGAGATGGGCAACTCTTGAGTGAGTCAATCAAAATGTGCCAGTCAGTGCACTGAGGCGACAGATGCGACTCACTGTGTCCGTAACAATTTATCCACCACTCACCATATAACATCGCATCGCATATGACATGATAAGTGTGCGAAGTGTTATTGCGCTGCGATACAGTACCGGTGTGTGCGAGTGGTGTAGTCTGTAGTGAGTCGCCGATTTGATGTTATGATGCGATGTGCTGATTTTGGTCGGTGCAGTGGTGGCTCTTTCGCCCGAAATCTTGAAGAGTCGACACGGGCACAGGACTTTGATATGCGGCCGCACATACAGACGTAGTTTGATGGTTTTTTATTGCTGAGCAATTATTTTGGGCTGTTGATGTTCTGAGTGAAGGAAGGCACAACAAGCCAGTTATTCTATGAAGAAGGTTGGCTGAAATCTTGTGACTCTTTTGAAGCACTCTTTTGTATCGACTCAATTAAGTGAGTGAGCTGAAATGAGTTGACTCAACGGAAAGAGTCAGATTCGTTTATTTTGCTTAGTGTTTCGTAAATATCAATTCCGGGATCTTTTGAGAAGTCAAATTGGAAACAGGGTATCAAACTTATTATACGCGCTTAAAATAATTTGCAATTATGATATCAATTATGATATCAATAAAAGCTTCAATATGCTACTATTTTCTATTCAATCGCTGATTACACTCGAGATCACGAATTTCCTGACGGAAGTCTTGCTGTTGAACCTCTTTGATTCAGTAGCGAAGCCCTTCCTGAATGTCTGAAAAATTGAGTAGTTCATGCCTTGGGTTGCCGGTAGGCAGACGACAATTTCTAATGAATTGCATGCAATAGACCTTTATACGACATAGCTTACCAAGTGATGAATAATTATCGTGCAGATTCCAAATGGAAGGATTAGAAGCAATTAAAACTGTCTTTGAAAATTTCTCCTCCAAGTTTTCCAGTGATTCCACGCCGGAAAGGATATTGCTTGGCCAGAAACTTGTGGCCGCTTATACTGCATCGCTATTAACCGACTAAGCCGTAGGGTCTAGATGGCTCAATGGTCAACACGACCGGTTTGCAAAACGAAATCCTCGGATTCTAATCCCACTACCTGTACGGTATTCTCTTAGCGTCTAAGGCATAACCTGCTTACAAAGCCTTACTTACGAGTTCGTCGTAAGCAGGCTGGGGACGAAACGCAGCACAGCGCAGTAGATGCTCATTCGCTACAAACTGTCGTATTGGCTAATCCAGGCCGGCCAATTCCACTACAGACGAAAAATGCAATTCGCGCGATGCACAGCGCGATTTTCAGCAAAAGGTAAATATTTCCATTCGGTTGTCGGAAGGGCGACCTTCAGGATTGTGGCAATTGATGTGGTATATGTCTACACACGGCTGTATCGAAAATCATGGCTAAGGTAATTATCAATAGGATTAGTGATGTCGTGAAGAGCACTCTCGTCTTGTGCCCACCACACAAATACCCTACGGATAATATTGGAGCAGTCCGCCGAAATGGGTTCGTGAAGGCTTTAGACAGCGTTAAGCGTGATAATAAATGACATTTTGAAAGCTGATAATAAATGGCATCTTGAAAGCTGCATCGGAAGGTGGGGAAGATAAAGGTCTTCAATGGAGACTATTTGACATCTTAAGTCACCTTGATTATGCTGATGACGTGTTTTTGCTTGCATATAACCGTTCGGACTTAGAATCAAATGCTCGTTCATTGTATTCTAAATGCAAATAGGCGGGACTTGAAAATAAATGTGCGTAAAACCAAGCACACCGATTATTCCTAACGGACAAGACGTGGAAGAGGTGTAAGATTTTTGTTATCTCGGAAGCATTGTCAGTATGGACGGCAGAGACGAAAAATATATTGAGGCTAGTATAAATAAAGCCCATCAGGCTTTCGGTATCCTTTGCCTTTCCGGAGGTTAAGAAACATCTCCCTTCGCACGAAGCTGCGAATATTTGACGTAAGCATCAGATCCGGAAAGTGGCGGTTCGACTTACCAAGAAACTGCAGACTATCGTGAACTACTGCCTCCAACGCATTTTAGAGATTTTTGGCTAGAAGTGATCTCCAACGATGAATTTCAAAGTACAACTGGATAGACTAAGATAGGTATTGAGATTCATAGGCGAAAGTGGCAGTGGATCGGTCACACTTTGAGCAAACCAGAGCGAAACATTACCAAACAGGCTCTGGATTATAATCCTCAAGGAAGACGTAGGATCGGTCGACCATATAGCATATGAAAACGAGCAGTTGAGGAGGAGGCCAGAGGAATAAACGAGACCGAGCGACAAATAAAGGCCAATGCTCAAGATTGCGCCTCGTTAAGGAGAACTTTTTTTCTCCTATGCCTCTATAGGGATTCTTAACAGGAAATTGATTGATTAATTAAATATCGTACGAGTCACTTTCGAAAGCTATGGTTTCTATTAAGCTCTCAATTTTTTGCGGATTTTCTTGCACTATTTCTCTAACATAAAAAAAAGACGATAATGTGCGAAAAGAGTGAACACCAGAAGCGATACAAGTTTGCACTTCTATTCATTCATCGCTTCTCGCGCTCATTCTGTCTGCAGCTACACGAACAAAACTATGATTTTTGTAGTTTCCCAGCAAACAATTTTACGAACGCTCGCAAATAACGATCTTAAAACGAGAATGAAATGACACAAAACAAATAAACTGCGTCGTGATCTTAAGCAAACTAAGCAAAAAGGGTCGCTTAACGTCGACCTTGTTATATACATACAAGCAATTTCCATTTTACCATGCGCATTAACAGACCCAAAAATTATTTCGTGTCTATATCTTTGAAATGGTGAAAAACCTAAATTTTTCAGAGAAACGTGTGCTTGTGGATGTGTGTGTCCGTGAAATATTCAACGATATTCATTAATGAATGAAAATAAAAACCATTGAATTAAAGATTCATTGATAACGATTATGTAATTGCTTATATACTTATTCCATGTAAGCATTTTCTTCTCCTTCTACAATGGCACTACAGCCCAAATCGGGCCTTGGCCTCCTGACCGTGTAAGGGTTGTTTCGGAGATTGAGATAACCAGGGTGTGTCCAAGCAGGCAGCGAGCTGGAATTATATATTGCGTCGACCGGGATTTGTACTCCCGACCTTCGCATTGTAAGACGGCTACACCCTAGCTGTAAGTGTTTTACAATGCCTTAATGAATCGTTAAAAGTAATTCATTAATGAATGTCCATTTAATCCGCTTGATGAATCATTAGTGACACGTTGACAATCAAATCGCTCGTTAATATGATTCATTAACGATTGTTTAATGAATTATTTTGTTTGCTGGGATGGTTTGAATGTTTTCTTCGTTGAAAATCGAAAGAAAGACTTCTCACTACTGAACTTTAATGGTTTTTAATGAAATTCTCTTCATCCACCCAGAAAGGACCCAATTTGATAGGACTAGTAAATTTTAATAAAACAATTAAACCAGTCAAAATTTTCAAAAGAAAAATTTGATAAAAATTTATCTTTTATCTAAACTGAGTCACTTCATGAAGTCTTCCCAATTGCCTTAAGTGCACTTTTCAATTACAGCCACCATATCTGGAAATCCGATTATTCTTGAAAATTTATGGCAACAACGATAATTTTCCACTTAGTGAATTCGATGAAAGCGCTTATCACTATACAAAGTTAGCCACTTGATTATTTCGAAAAGAGCATGACCCTAAAGATTCGGTGTGGAACTATGGCCGATTGGCAACCCCTTTTCCAGGAAGTAATCAGAAACATTCCATACGACACATATGACTGCATTTGAATCGTAAACATCAGACCATGACCCCACACGTCCGTCCCTTGTACCAGGGAATCGCATCGCTAGACATGCATGCTATCGTGTAGTTTTCCCATCTGGACTTGTAATTTTCCTAAATAGCTTTCCAACTGATAGAATTTTAAGCGATTCGTATTTTCCTCCCATGTCCCGACCACCACCACTCAACTGAGTTTCGACGAACGTCCGACGCACTAGAGTGAAATCCACTTGTCACTTTGCATAATTTGTCACCCTGTCATTTTGTCATATTTCCTTGTAATTCTGTCGCCAGAAAAACATGCTGTCGTTTTGAGAGCGCGGTGAAATGTCGGCGCGCGCATTTCACAAAAGTCCATCATAAATTATGGTGTACACCTAGATGAGGTGTACCGCGACTTCTTTCTCTTAATGATTCCGCCGTGTCGTTTATGCACAGACGTTCTGCATAGTCGGGTCGGTATGACCGCGGTCGACGGCATCCTTTCTTATGGGCTTTCTCACCTGTCCATGTTGCGGCTACCACAAGAGATTTCACAGTTAGAATGACATTAATGTCCAGCATGAGTTAAACTACCTGTCGTTAGGCCTACAGGTAAGCTAAGGTATAGTGGGCATGTTGAGCTCAACCTGTGAAGACGAAAGGTCAGATCATCGGCTCGGTTAGTGTTTTGGTCTGTGCACGGTCGTGGACTCTACCTTAACCTTCAGGTGTAATTGGTAATGATTATTTACGATAATGGCGAACTACTTCTGAAGGTGTCCGGTGTCTCTCTCTATGCTTCCGTGACACATTTCATCGATCTCTAAATTACGTTTTAGTTGAAAATGGGTTAAGGGAACACCGCCTAACTTCGCCGTTGGACTTAAACACTTAGTGGAATCGAGTGTAGCCTAGTTGTGCGCACATACTTCGTATTTCCGTTTGTTTATGGCCAACCATACGTCTTTGATTTTTGAGGACGCACCAAACTTGTTGCGCTCGCAGAGGAACAAAAAAAAAAAAGACAGATTTTAGTCATTTCCCCGTCATAAGTTTTCAAGAATTTTTTTTCAAATTGATGATCTGTTTATGAAGATAAAAATAACAAAAATTTACGTTCGAGAAGTTCGGATCAATGTGGCTTTGGACTGAAGGTATTGCGGTCTGAAGAATCTAAGATGCTTTTCAAGTTGTACAGTCTTAAAATAAAATTTGTATAAATTTTGGAGGTGTATATGCCGCTAATTGGGGGATCATTGTAAAATTGTCCGTCATCAATTTGACGTTATTACGTTGATAATTTACGATAATAAGTTTCTTTAGCAATCAAAATTCGGTAGTTATGTTAGATCTAACATAATTAGAAGAAATAAATACCTCTTGAAACTTGAGTTTGACGAAGATAATCATGGCTCCACTGCGACCAAGTAATTTGATTATAATTGAGTTGTTTTTCAGCAATCCGTTTCGCTTAAAGTTTAGTTCAATTTGGAATAATTGTACCGATTTTTACTGGTCGTTATTTTAAGGGGTTACATACATCTGCGTAGTTAAAAAAATCCATTTTTCAAAAAGGTGCCCATTCCAAAGTACTATGCATTGAGTGACGAAATTAAAACGTCGTATAACCGACAGGGTAAGCAACGACTATGAAATGATAGGCTTAGGTTTAGGTTGTAGGAGGATGGTTTCGTAGAACAACAATGCACTGGGACCATCTAGTTGGGCCCATTGTACTACCCTCCTATTAATTATGAGATGGTTTCTACTCCTCCTGTGCTAGCCACTTGGTTCGATTTGCGAAACGTAGTAGGATCGAATGTTTGACGCCTCTGAGGTCGCCTAGTTCTGGGAAGAATCCAGATCCTAAACAAAGGATACAACTGTTGTAGATTGACACAGATAATGTTCGATAGATTCTTCATCTTCCTTGCAACCTCTGCAAAGGCTGTTGCTCGCAATCCGCATCCTGAATGCCTGCAGCTTTAGCAAGCAATGACCCGTGGTCAGGTCAACAATAGTTCTGACGCTATAGCGACTACGTTTTAATATTTTTATTCGGTTCTTCCCAAAAGGATTTGGCCGTTCTACAACTGTCCAGCTCCCGCCATCCCGGCAAAAAGGAATCCAAAATAGTTTGTTTGAAACTAATCTTCAGCACTGTTGGTGCAGATCCTTGCCGCGGAAGCGTGTCTGGTGCGTCATTTCCTAACAGGTCGCTATGACCCGAAATCCAAATTAGAAATGCTTCGGTTATAGCCGCAAGGCTGTGAATGTCGAGCTCGTGGGAATAAATCCCTGCACCTGTCCCCTGGTTAGGTTTAGATACGTACGTATAGAGATGAGGACCTGTACAGGTGCTGAGTATCGTGTTTGTTGCCCATTCGTTTCGTTGAGGAAACTTAATGTGAAACTTCCGTCTGTTTCCCAACCTGCGGTTGGTTCATGGAATCATACTCGCAGTCTAAAAAGGAATTTGCGTCTCTAATGACGTTAAAAATTTTGCCATAACCAATTTGTGGTGCTGACCGCGAATTAGTGATTTTTAATCTAATGGCAGCTAGGCCCACTGTTTGTTTTATAAAAAGAACAACTGGAAGTAGTGAGAGAATTACCTCCAGGACTGCAATTGGTTTAGTTCTAAGAACATCTGTTATACACAGACATGCTATCTGTTGGATAAGCTGTAAAGGTGCTAGATTGGTTTTTAGTACCACCGCTGGCCACCACACCAACGCTATAGCAAATAATTGGTCTGACAATACTGGTATATGTACATCTAGTGGAAGAGGTGCGGCTTAAGGCCCCCCGAATGTCTTTTTGCAATCGAAGAAGGCTACGGTAGCCTTTTTTGCTCGTTCTTGACTGGCCTTCCTGGATAAGACCTAAATGTTTAACTTGGTTCGAGAGGACCATAGTGATACTCCGAATATTTGGTGGATTGAAAACATATGATCTTCTTCTGGAGAAGAGGACCAGATCTGTTTTTTGAGGGTTGATGGTAAGTCCCTTATCTAACAGTTGTAAAGCGAACTGCATAAGGTCTCCTAGAACTTGTTCAAACTTACCAGTTACCATGATGACAAGATCATGTGCATATGCTATTGTGGGATAGCCGTTTCGATTTGAAATGGAAAGGGGTTCATTCACTATTAAGATCCACAGGAGAGGCGATATTATGCCGCCATGTGGCGTCCCTTTATGAACAGAGCATTTTTTTGCCTCTTTACTCATTCGCGCTACAATTTTTCGTGAGCAAAGAAGCTTAACTATCCATGCAATCTAAAAACTTGAACATCAACCCAAGTAAGACTGAGTTAGTACCATTTACAAATAGAAGAAAAATGTACATCATACCCCCCTTCAATAAATGGTACAATAATACCCTTTTCAGATGAGGTAAAATATCTAGATAGCAAACTCAACTGGAATAAACATATAGAATAGACTCATGCCAAAGCACTAAAGGCATTTTGGGCCTGTAAAAGCTTATTTGGCAGAAAATGGGAACTAAAGCCCAAAATGATTTACTGGTGCTACAGAACAATCATTCTTCCAATAGTCACATACGGATCAACGATATGGTGGACTAAAACTTTACAAAGAAAAGCACAGCTTACGCCACAAAAAATCCAAAGGCTAGCTTGTCTTGGTATCACAGGAGCTATGAAAACCTGTCCCACAGCGGCAATGGAAATTCTCCTTCTCGGTTTCAAAACCACTCGGCAAAGAAGCCACAATCTTCCAGGCTGAACTAATTGCAACGGAGCTATGTATCCAAGAGAATATAAGGAGAACCCATCGCAACAAATCAATTTATATCCTATCGGATAGTCAGGCGGTTCTCAAAGCCCTAGCATCCAATAAACACGGATCGAGATTAGTTTGGGACTGTCTTCAAGACCTAATCATCCTGGGGAAAAGGAACGACGTAACCTTAATGTGGGTATCAGGACGTATGGGAATTGAGGGAAATGAAGAGGCTGATCGCCTTGCAAAAAATGGCGCGGGCATCAAAGCTCGACACTTAAGAAGTGGGTTGAACAAGAACACAAAATCTACTGGGATAGATTTCCAGGCTTATCAACCTCAAAAAAACTAATCAAACCACAAAACAACAAAGTGGAGGATATCCTAAAATTCAGAAAGAGCGATATTAGTACTCTAATCGGCCTAATGACGGGGCACAGTGGAGTGAACCACCACCTCAATAATATGGGCTTAGCTGAAACCGACATCAGCCGTCTCTGTCTCGAAGACTCAGAAACGACAATACATATCCTATGCCACTGTGAAGCAGTGGCAAGGAAAAGGCATAATCTTCTGGGGAAAGGTTTCATTTCCACCGAGGAACTAGCCAACATGGCTCCCTTACAGATACTCAGATTAGCTAAAGCTATTGAGTTATGGAAGCCGCGTATTCCCTAGCAAAAAGGTTGAAAGAGGCATACAAACCGAAGACGACCCTCTGCAGGGATACCGAAGGCAATATCATAAGTAATGCGAAAGATATAAAGCTAAGATGGGCACAATATTTTAAACAACTCCTCAATCCGAGCCCGTCATCTGCACCAGCAGCAGATATAATAGCAGGTATAACCGTAACAGCTGATGAAGGATCCTCTTTGAGTGCTTGGGAGCACTCTAGAAGAAGTAGAAGAATATAATATTGATGTGCACCAGGTATTTGTTGACTTCAAACAAGCATACGACTATATCGACAGGCGTGTACTGTATAATATCATTTTGGAGTTTGGAGTCCCACCGAAATTGACCGAGTTTTTGTCAAAAGTCAGAGTAGAGATCTGATTTCCAGCTTAAGAGCTGGCAACGGCCTTAAGCAAGGTGACGGCCTAGCACCAATGCTTTTCAACTTGACACTGTCGTCCAGAAACTTCCCGTTGACACCAAGGAAATACTATGTTTCAAATCGACACAACTCATAGCATACGACGACGGTATAGATATGCTTGCAAGATCTCTGGAGAGAGGAAGTATTTGCAAACCTTGACTCGGTAGCAATGAAAGTTGGACTAACTACGAGTTAATAAAACAAAAGCTCTGATATAAACTAGGAAAATTACGTCAATCAGAAAAAGTTTTACAGTAGGAGACTACAACCTAGAAAAAGTAGACAACTTTGTATACCTAGGGGCAAATCTATCGAAGGATGGAAGCGAGCCCATCGAAATTAAAAGAAGGATAATGTTGGCAAACAAAACGTATTATTCGGTACTTCCAATAATCAAAAACAAGAACGTACACAGGAAAACTAAACTAAAATTATATAAAACAATTATAAGACCTGGTAGCGAAACGTGGACATTAACTGAGGCATCCGAAAAATTAATTAACGCCTTTGAAAGAAAGGTCCTCAGAAGAATCATCGCACCTGTGAGGGAAGACTCGATCTGGAGAATACGATACAATAGAGAATTGTATGCCATCTTCGATAATCCAGAAGTGTCAATCCTCATAAAATTTAAGAAGCAACAACGAGCTGGTCAAAGACCTGTCGGAAAATCACGGAAGCGCTGCGACGATTCAATTGACGCAGACAGCAAATTACTGCTAAGATTTTCAAATTGGAAGACGGGGCCACTGAATCGAGATGGATGGAGGCGAAACATACAGAAAACCAAGGCTATAGCACCATCGTAAGTAAGTAAGCGGATATACACTACGCCAATTTCCGCAATCTCGGAGGTCGCCCTTCTTTGAGATTTTCGCAATGACGTCCTGCTTCCGTTCAGCCGGATATTTTCCTTCATTCATTCACACCTCAACAAATAACGGGAGGAGTACATCGTTTGTTATTTCCGCGTTCGCTTTGAAGAGTTCGTAGGAAGTGCATTTATACTTTCTTTCCCGAATTTATTTCTTCCTTATCTGGAAGAACCGTTCCGAATAGAGGATTGTTGCGGTTGAATGGTTGGCAATTGTTCTTCTGTTTCTGGAATATCTTCTTTAAAATACCAGAGAAGTATTCCCTCCATCGCCGCAACTGATATAATCTAATTTACAACGGCACTACAACTCAAATTGGGTATAGGCCTTCTGACCTTTAGGTTCCTTGAAATTTTCATTTTTTTTGTTTTGTTTACGTGGCCGAACACATCTTAGGGGGTCACCCTTTAATGCAATTTACACAGTCATGTCGGTAAGGGAGAAAAAACATGAGTTAAGGTTAAACGGGATTTAAGGAGGGAAAAGCCTAAAATGCCGGTTGACGTTGAGTTTGAAACGTCGAAGGTCGTATGACAATGGGAATACAGCTTCTGGCAATGCTTTGAAGTTCGGGGTATGAATGACTGCCTATATTTCACTGTACGGGAAATTTAAATTTCTAGGAAATGTGTAAAAAGGTGGAATAAGTTTAGCAAGTTCCTCACTACATTTACCATAAAAGTAGCGGTAGTAAATGCTTAGTACTCCGACATTTCTGTGATGCTCAAGGGAGTCTAAAGAAACCGTGTTGGCTTCATCTCCAATTAATCGAAACGCTTGTCTCTGGACACGGTCGAGCATCGCAAGTTGCGTTTTGGGTGCACCAGCCCTGAAATGCGAATTGTACTCGAGGCGTGGTCTAATGTAGGCCTTGTAAATATTTGCTAGATCACTGGGGGTAAAATATTTTTTACATCTCCGAAGAACTCCTAGGCGTTTGGAAACTTTAAGTGCTACGTCGGGTATGTGCTGGTTCCAATTAAGATGGTTATTGATTTTAATGCCAAGGAATGAAAACTATTTGGAAGAGTCTAGTTGGACACCATCGAAGGCTACATTAGTGATCGACGCTGGAACATCGCGTTTAAGGGAAAGATGACAGGCCTGTGATTTTGAGGTGTTCAACTCTACTCTATTTATCCTGTCTTATTTCAGGTCAGAGTTCAATGATTGAGCGATGACGACAGAAGGTCATTGATAAAAATAAGAAAGAGCGTGTGCGATAAAACAGAGCCTTGGGGGACTCCGGAATCTATGGCATAGGGGTAGATGCCACACGATCCAATGCGACTTGTATGGTGCGTTAATATAAGAAACTCTCAATCCATTTAACGAAGTTATTATTAAAGCCGACTGCTATGAGTTTCACTAGGAGACATTTGGGCCAAACTCTGTCAAACGCTTTAGCGATGTCAAGTGCCAGAATTTGACCTTCGCCAAATTTATGGATGCAAGAGTTTCAACGATCAGTCAGATATCCCAAGAGGTCACCTGTAGAACGTGCGGAATGGAATCCGTATTGGCCATCATTGATAAGTTTGTTATCTTCAAGATAGCGGACTATTTTGCGATTCACAGCCGTTTTCATCACTTTCGACAGAACGGAAGTAATGGCAATCGGGCGGTAGTTGGCGGGTAACGATTTGTTTCCTTTCTTGGGAATTGGCTGAACATTCGTCACTTTCCACGTGCGCGGAAAGTGTCCAGAAGAGTAAGAGAGATGGAATGAATTATGCAGCGGTTTAGCCAGGGAAAAAAACAATTTTTAAGGACTAAGGGGTAATACCATCGGGACCTTCAGATTTCTGAACATTGAGGTTACGAAGAATTCTGGAGATAAGTCTTGTGCGAAAATGAATCTCAGGTAGACGTTACAGGCGAGGGAGAATGGAGTTTCGGGCGAAACTTGCTGCAAGATTTGCTTCCTCAACAGGATGGACTACAATTCGGTCCCCATCTAGAAGAGGTGGTGTACCAAAAATATTTTGAGCCATTGGATGTTTCGAGAATTTTCCATTTAAGTTTTCGGTAGTGTTGAAACTTGGCACTTGTAGGTATTTCTTGATATGTTTTAAAGAGATCTGTTGGCAAACGTTGGGTTGCTCTTAAAAATTTGAAAATATTTTTCTTGTGGTTTGGTGAATGTTTTCACAGTGCATTTCGAATTGAAAGAAAAGATTTCCGGATTCTACACTCTTACGCTTTATTATTCGTGACGTTTCGGTCTCTGTTGGGACCTTTATCAAACTGTAATTTTTCTTGTTCCGGATGACCGTAAGACAGTCTTTAGTGAACGACGGTTTGATTCGTTTATAACTAAAGGGCATGAAGATCCTGAAGGATAGTTTCGGTTATAAGCTGACAAGCTGTATCACATTTATTAGGCTCGAAACAGAATTTCCAATTAAAGGCCCTGAAAAACTTGTTTAATACTCCCCATTCAGCTTTTTTGTAATACCAGATGGTTCTTCGAAGCACTTTGTCGTTTAATATATTTACCGTTGCAATCGGAAATCGTGCTCGAATCAGGAAGTAGTCAGTATTCCACACTCGGGATGGCGATACTACTGAAACTGAATATTTGTCGTTAGAAAAATGTCAAGCAAGTTTGAAGCATGGTTTGATATTTCAGGTAATTGAGTTGCACTAATCCATTTAGTGAAGCGAAGAGCTCAGTGTCTAGACCCTGTTGGTCCGTATTGGTAGAATGCTAAAGCCAGGCATTATTATATAAGTTGAAAACAATGCTTGAATAGAATCAGACAACTTATCTAATTCTGTTCTTGTGCTTGCTACAGTCAATGTCGGACTTCTGTAAACATAGCAAAAGAAAATAGTTTGCCTTTGGACCTGGAGTTTCACCCAGGAGTAGTTAAACTCTTACGTCTTATTGGCCAGATCTTCAATGGCCTTTCTCTTGTCGCGTCAGAAAATGTACAGAAAGGGTTTAATTTTCAAAAAAAAATATGTACTGACCCCCAAAGCGGATCTTGACGATAACTGCTCAATTCGTCAACTCCTAAAAAATCAAGTACAATTTATTACTTAAAAACATTCTTCTTCTTCTTCAATGGCGCTACAGCTAAATCAGGCCCTAGGCTCCTGACCTTCAGGTTCCTTAATATTATCATTATTTATTGCGGAAGGATTGCTGGCCCTTCGCACAACCTTCTATCTACGATTTTTTTATTTTCGTAGATTGAGGCAAACAAGGTATACCCAAGCTGGTAGTGTGCTAGAACTACTACAGAGAACTATGTGTCGACCGGGAATTGAACTCACGACCTTCGCATTATTGACCAACACGCTACATCCTTGCCTAAAATCATTCTAAGCCTCATAATTAAGTTAGATAATCGAAAACAAAAACCAACAGAATTGTTCCTCTTCCAAATTCAATCTGTACCATTATTAAACAATTTGCATTATATTGCAATAAAACTAGAAATTAGCGAAATAGGAAAAAAAGAAAAAGACTTAAGCAAAGATTTTAGTTTCAAAGCTCTACAATTTGTGCGGAATCAAACGATTATTTAGGTATAAAATTTTCAACAAAATTGTGAAAGTATGGAGATTACAAAAAAAAATATATTTAATAATAGCAGCAGTAGCTTATGGAAGAGATTAGCAGACTTTAATCATAATAATGTGATTAAAAGTGAAAGAAAACGTGCTGATGGAAATCTGAAATCGCCAGATGCCCTCATCTATATATAAAATACTTAATAATCATCATAATCTTCGCGGATGCAGCATATACGATCTTAACAGATTCATAGACGTCGATCGATGATTCCAAGGTTTAATTACGAGATTTTTGAATAGAGCATTGCTGAAGCTATTGAATGGCATTGTGACCCCATCGAAATGAAAACCACGCATGAATCAATCGCTCACACCTGGAAAACGAAGGTGGCAAGCATGAAGAAATCCCCCCGATGACACAGATTCGAATAGTTATTGTTTTTTTTTTTAATATTATACCTTAAACAATTTACAAGTGCATCACAATGACCTTTTTAGCAACTATAAAACCACATAGCTGCATCTAAGAGATTCACTAGATTGACATACTTTTTATTTAGTTTTAAGTGCACCACGGTACAAGTAGCGTACTTTTCTTTTTCTTATGCGGTTATCTGCGCGCGCACATTCATACTCTGTCAACCGATTCATTCGTCATGACGAAATCAACGACTTCGACAATCGCGCGCGTACGGTTTGATGACGAAGATCATGCAAGCATGCATGAAGGCATATGTGCGATTGCCGAGACACTTTCAGAGAAATCATTGTCTGGGTGAAAATTCAAGAAAAAAAAAAATTTTTTTTTAATGAATAAAAAAATTAAAAATTTTACCATGCAAGAACAGAGAAACCTCGCTGATACAGCCCACTGCTAGTCGGGATAATCCAAGCAAAAAATTTTTAACACCGGAGAAATGAAATCCACTTAATCATCTCGGTTAATCCTTGACTGCATTTGTCTCCTTTTCAAAACTGCACCGATTGCAAGATTATTAGCGCGATATCCTGTGAGCTTAAAACTTCATGTTTAATGTGTGCTCTTGACTCGCAAATAACCATCACACTCTGTACAACTTCGTAAATTTTAATTTTCTTGTACGATAACACAAAACATCTTCTTATACACTGATTATCAGGTAATCCTTAAAGGAAGACGCACCTACGAATGACCACAAAAAAAACTGCTACACTTTTACTTGACCCGCACCGTTTTTACACGATCATGACCAACAATTAAATTTCGGAACTGGTTTAATATTTATTTTTTTTTTTTCTTCTTCCTAACGTACAAAACGTAGAAAATTAATACAAAAAAAAAATTAATTTAATCACTTTTTAAAAAAATTAGAAAATTCAAAATCAAAGTAACAAACGCGAACCATAAGACGCGTTTCGCGAGCGACTTAAATCGAAGAATCGCGAGAAATTATCGCTTTATGTTCGTGTACCATCACCGAATCGCGCAAACCCGCTAGCGTACAAATCGTGGGACCCCGAAACGACTGCCGACAGCAAACACTGGCAACAGAATCAACATGTTTGAGCGGTTCGCAATCGTCGACTGACTCATTGCGGCGAACCCCGATTAACAGCAACCGCGAACGCGATATTTTCTCGCGGTTCCTCTCCTAGTAAATATGAGACTTCGATTCGATTTCGATTTGTTTGAGTGTGTTTTGGTGTTACCAGTTTGTTGATTGTGCGAGAGAAATGTTAAGAAAATTACAATTTAAATTAAATTGTTGTAAAGGGTGTTTTTTTAGAGGCAACACTGTCCATTTTGTGGCGTTCGTAATCGTCCATCACAGCAATTATTTCGAGAAACTATGGGTCGTTTTCGCAATACGTTTACTCTAAACGATAATACACATTCCGTAAGACGTCGTACAGTGCGCACACAACAAGCGATTGATGGTGTGCAGCGTAGTGTTGATGATGATCCAAATTAGAGATGTGTAGTACACGAACGAACTAGTTCATTTGAACTATTCACATTATCGAACTAAACGAATTATTCACTAAAATTTTCGCATTTAGTTCGAAATGAGCTGAAGGTAAAGTCCGAAAGTCCACGTATTCGCTTAACAATTCATTATTCATTTACGTCGTTTATCACATGCAGAAAAGTAGCACTCATTTCGTTATCGCCAACTCATTATGATCGTATCTCACCTCTGAGGTCGCGAACGAACTACATCTTGTATGAATGTACATTGTATTATGGAAATAAACTGGCGCACTGATTGCTCTAATGTATTTGTTTAGTGTACGAATGAACTATGGGCTCAATACGATCGCATCTCGCGAAGAAATGTAAGCGTTTAGTTCGAAGACAGACTAGAAAATTGTTTGTGGAACAAACTAAATCAGACTGGTAAATTTTTGGTTCATGAACGAACTATATCACTTTCTCCTTTACTTAAATTGTATATATTTCGAGAAAGGGATTTTCGAAGTGAGTCGGGTAGTACTTTTTCCCCTTTTTCGACTCGAGGTATACAGTTAAATCGATTATCTGCAAAAACTAAATTTTTTAGCTTTTGCACAAATTTCGAGAACGGCTGCTCGGATTGAGTCAGGTGTGATCTTCTACGTAATACTTAATTTTTTTTTACTCTAGGTATCAGCAAAAAAAAAATCAATTTAGCATATTCATATTTTTTTTAATCGAGTCCTCTATTTCCACTTTTTACTTGAGATGTCTGCGAATATACCATCTTTGTAAATTTTTCCATATGTGTATCTCGCGAACGACTGGTCGAATCGAGACGAGTATGGATTTTTTCTTTCTATTTTTTTTTTGTGCCCGAAAGTCCTTTAAAAAGCTAAATATCTCAGATACGAGTTTCTTTCAACTATCGTAAACGAACTAAAAGAACTAACACAAAGAACTAGTTCGTTTAGTGAATAAGAACTAGTGAACTAGTTCAGCAAAAGAAATTATTTTGTCCATCTCTAATCCGAATGTGTCAATTCATCATCGCGCTCAACGATTAAATTTGTGTCCATCCACTTTATGGAAAATTTTGCGTAAAGATCTTGGTTTACGTGCTTACAAGATTCAACTTGTACAGGAATTGATGCTACACGATCATCGTTCGCACCGTACATTTGGTGAATGGACCGAAGGAAGCATTGCTATTGGTCCGCAATTTCATTCGAAAATTTTATTCGGTAATGAAGCACACTTTTGGCTAAATAGCTGTCAGTAAGCAGAATTGCCGAATTTGGAGCGATGATAATCTATAACCCATTGTCGAAACACCATTACACCCAGAAAAAGTCAACGTTTGGTGCGCTTTATGGGCCAGTGGAATCATTAGTCCATATATCTTCAAAAATGATAATGGTCAGAACGTTACAGTCAACGGTGAGCGGTACAGAGGCATGATTACCAACTTTTTCGTGCCACAATTGGAAGGCAATAATGTCACAGACATGTGGTTTCAACAGCATGGCGCCACATGCCACACAGCGCGCGATACAATTAATTTACTGAAAGAAACATTTGATGATCGATTAATTTCACGAAATGGACCTGTTAACTAGCCACCTCATTCATGCGATTTGACGCCATTTGATTTTGTTCTGTGGGGATATGTAAAGTCCCATGTCTACGCCGATAAGCCAGAAACTATTAAGCACTTGGAAGCCAACATTCGACGCGTTATTGCCGAAATACAGCCTAAAGTGGATAAAGAGGAGATAAATCCACAATTTCATGGATTCAGCCTCATGCCTGGATGGGATGCTGATCGTTTGCCTTGATGAGCAAACCGCAGAATAGCTGGAAAAAACAGCAGCGAGCATCAAGCCGGATGAGTCCACAAACATCATGGCAGTCTGGGAGGAGAATATTCCGCGGTTAGAAATAATCACGGAATATTTTCCTCACATGGCACACTCGTCAGAGGAACTTGGCAGAAGGGTAGAGGGCTCAAACACAATCATAATTATATTTAATACTAGTAACAAACTTCTCCATTGACGGCCAATCGATGGAAAAGCTTAAACTAAAGCGGCACAGAGTCTGCTACAAATTTTCAAGTGTGATTGCCAGCCCAAAGGTCAAAGAGGTTAAAAGCGGCAAGCCGCAGGTCATTGAAGATGTTCTTAACTCTAACTAAACTTAGAGTTACTCAGGCGAATCTCCATCGTCCAGGAGATTCGCAAAAGAGGAATTTACGACTTAATAATATCAGAAAGGAAACAATCTGCCTTAGAGGTGATAATGAACTGGTGTCAGCTTAAGAACTTGAACATCAACCCAAGTAAGACTGAGATAGTACCATTTACAAATAGAAGGAAAATCCACATCATACCTCTTTGAATAAATGGAACACCAATACCCTTTTCAGATGAGGTAAAATATCTAGGTGTTATACTGGATAGCAAACTCAACTGGAACAAACATATAGAATGGACTGATGCCAAAGAATTAAGGAAGTTTTGGGCTTGCAAAAGCTTATATGGCAGAAAATGGGGATTACAGCCCAAGATGGTCTACTGGTGCTACAGTTCAATCTTCCTCCCAATAGTCACATACGAATCAACGATATAGTGGACTTTACAACGAAAAACACAGCTTACGCTACAAAAAATCCAAAGTCTAGCTTGTCTTGGTATCAGAGGAGCAATGAAAACCTGTCCTACTGCGACAATGCAAATGTTCCTAAACATCCCTCCGATACATATCCAAATAAAAAAGGAGGCTATTAAAATGGTGTTACGCATACAGAGAGAAAGGAAATACAAAGCAACGGATGTTAGAGGTCACCTCAAAATTTTAAAAAAACCCGAAAACATTATTATCAGACACTATGCCGACAAACTTCAACTTTGAAACTCCCTTCAAAGTTATAATCAGAAAACGCATGGACTGGCAATTAATGCTACCTGAAATGGAAGAGGAATCAACCATCTGGTATACAGATGGCTGGCACACCCCTGAGGGTACTAGAGCCGGCATTTGACCATTTGGCAAAGAAGCCACAATCTTCCAGGCCGAACTAATTGCAATGGAGCTATGCATCCAAGAAAATATAAGGAGAGCTAATCGCAATCGGGTAGTCAGGCGGTTCTCAAAGCCCTAGCATCCAATAAATACGGATCGAGGATAGCTTGGGACTGCCTTCGAAACCTTATCATTCTGTGAAAAAGGAACAACGTAACTTTAATGTGGGTCCCAGGACATATGGGAAGAAATGAAGAGGCTGATAGCCTTGCGAAAACGGCGCCAAAAAACAAATTTTATTGGACCGGGCCCTTCTGCAGATAACCAAAAGGGCACTGCAACCCTGAACATAGAAAGTGGGTTGAAAAAGAGCATAAAATGTACTGGAATAGGCTTCCAGGCTTATCAATCTCAAAAAAACTAAACCTACCACAAAAAAAGAAAGTGGAGGATATTCTAAAACTCAGCAAGAGTGATATTAGTTCTCTAATCGGCTTATTGATGGGGCATAGTAGAGTAAACCATCACCTCAAAAATATGGGCTTAGATGAAACCGACATCTCGAAGACTTAGAAACGACAGAACACATCCTATGTCACTGTGAAGCAGTAGCAAGGAAAAAACTCAATCTTATACGATAAGGTTTCCTTACTACCGAGGAACTAGCTAACACTCCCTTAAAGATACTTAAATTAGCCAAAACTATCGATGATAGGGTAAAGGGGCAATAAACGCACAATAGACCGGGAAGGTAGCAATGCTCTGACATGTTCCCCAAATAATAATAATAATACATTTTTTTTATAGCACCGATTATAACTTAGGGGGTCACCCTTTAATGCATTGCACAGTTACGTCGGTATAAAAAATTCAAAGCCAAAAATAACCTTAATCTACTCGTCCTTGATGATGGGGTCCCTTTGTGCAGCTTGTTTTTATTGTCCACTTTTCATTCTGTCTTATTTGTACACTGTTTATACTCTAGATGAAATCTGAGAGTATTATAGGTTTGCTCTAAATTTTGTAACGCTAAGAAATAAGGCTCAGAGAAAAAAATGGATTACACAGAAGTTCATATAATCATTCGAAAACCTTAAAACCGGATGTCCGTCCGTCCGTCCGCTTGTCCGTTCATCTGTTCGCTTTCTAGCTTGAGAACACGTTTAGCTAGAACGTTCAAATTTTGTACACGTTGACAAAAAATGAAGGTGAAGTTTGTGAACAGGCCAAATCGCTCCGCCCCTTCTACCCCGTCCCATGCAAAATGACGCATTTTCAAGATTTGACAGTAAACCGATTTTCTCAAAAAATATAAAAGCTATTGATCTGAAATTTGGAATATATTTTTTATACCAATTTCAATCTATGTTATTTTTCATGAAATACTATTATCTCAGTATGAATAAAATTTATCGAGCTGAAATTTTGAACAAAATATTTATTTAGAATTATTAGTAAGTACAAAAAAAATAAGATGATGAGCTTCACTCCTTCCACCCCTTCCCATACAATATGACACAATTTCACTATTTTTCCAAAAGTCGATTTTCCTGAAAAGTTTGAATGCGATCTGCGATTGAAAACATGTCAAATGCATGATGTTTATAGTTATTTCTGAAAAACTCACTAAGAACTCCTCGCTTCTTCTACCACCTCCCATACAAACTGCACAATTTCACTAAATCCAATACACTAATTTTTTCAGTACTTATTAAATGTTTGAAGCTTAAATTTTCAATAAAACATTCTGATAGCAACTCTAGCATTATGTGAAAAAATTGATTCAATAACGTTACCCCTTCTACCAATCCCCATACAAAATTTCTCAAAATCAAAAAATTTCTCTTCATCTCGAGTATCGCATGATTGGGCCTTAGGCCCACTCGTAGTCCTGTTATGTTTATACTCTAGATGAAATCTGAGAGTATTATAAGGCTCGGACAAAAAAATGAATGATACAGAAGTTCATATAATCACTCAAAAATCTCAAAACCGGATGTCCGTCCGTCCGTCTGTTTGTCTGTCCGCGTCCTCTCTAGCTTGAGAACGCGTTGATCTAGAAAGTTCAAACTTTCGTTTTTGACAAAAAAGTAAGGACAAGTTTGTGAACGGGCCAAATCGCTTCACCCCTTCTACTCCCTCCCATACAATTTGTCAATAAACGGTTTTTCTCGAAAAGTATAAATGCTATTGATCTGAAATTTGGAACATAATAGTCTTATGATGATCCCATTCTACTGTATAAGAATTTGTGTCCTCCCGATCCTTCCACTCCCTCCCAAACAAACTGCACTTTTTCATGAAATGCTCTAAACCCATTTACTCAGTGCGTATACAATATATCGATATTGAAATTGTGCACTGAACATGTATTTAGAATTATTAGTAGATCAAAAAAAATTAGACGATTGAATGTCGTCACCCTCTCTACCACTTCCCCCACAAAATTTCTTAATATAAAAAATTTCTCTTTCATCTAGAGTACCACATGATTGGGTTTTACGCCCACTCGTAGTCCTGTTATATTTTTTTTATCTTTTTCACTTTTTTCCTTGTTTCACTCTTTTTTTCCTAATTACTTTCTTTTCACTCGCCGCCAAGAACCAAAAGTCTGCTTTTGTCGCCTTCAAAATCCAACGAACTCCTCTCTTGCAAAAAACCTCCGCTATTTTTTGTCTTCCTTATATTTTTGCAGCACCCTTAAGGATGCTGTGCTCCTTTGGGTCGTGTTTTCCCACGCTCACCCTCCCGAATGCCGACAAATTGTGTTGCTCAGGCCTGGAGGAGCGCCATCAAATCTTTTAACGTCTTGGGAGGCGCAGCAATGTGGCCCCATTTCATTACAGTGGTTGCCAACGTGGGGCCACATTGCTGTTAACCTCTTGGGAGTCGCAGTAATGTGGCCCCATTTCATTACAACCGCTGTGTGTTTTCTCGGTGAATCTATGTTCGCTGGAATACTTTTATTTACATTCCCATTCATCTCAGACTGAGCCACAGTAACGTGTGACCGGGTAATACCTAGTCAGTTATATTTTTGGTGAGTGACAATCATACTAAAATGTGACACGCCATGGAAAAAAGGACTTTATCTTGCCAGAGGTCAAAACTGAGCTTTCGGTATCATTAGAAAATACACAAAATTCTACAGAGAGTGGCGAAAAAATCGAAATGTCAAAAATTGGCGAGTTGAAAAGAGGTAGTTTCGAGATAATGAAGGTTTCCATTTTTTCCGGACGTATTAATTGTTAACATAATTCTAACAAATGAAGCTCTCCCCATCATTTGAACTAATCCCCTTGCCTTTGAAAGAAAGGTCCTCAAAAGAATCCTCGGACCTGTGAGAGAAGACTCGATCTGGAGAATACGATACAATAGAGAATTATAGGCTCTCTTCAACAATCCAGATGTGTCAATCCTCATAAAATTTATGAAGTTACAATGGGCTGTTTATATGGAACGGATGGATGAGGGAAGAATTACCAAACGTACACGAAAAGGGAAAGTCATTGGACAAAGAACGGTCGGAAAACCAGGGAACCGCTGGGAGGACTCGATTGACGCAGAAACCAAATCACTGCTAAGCTTCTAAAACTAGAGAACGCGGTCACTGAACCGAGATGGATGGAGGCAAAGTATTTAGGAGGCTGAGGCCCGATGACCTGTAGCGCTATCGTAAGTAAATAAGTAATATCTCAAAATCCAATACAGATATTATGCTGAAATTGTCAAATTGTAGAGCTACATAATCTAAAATTTTCGTAAGATTTTTATTTGTTAAAGCGAGGTGGCGAGCCAAAATGAAGAAAACTTTAAGCAATTTTTTGCGGGCTCTGGTGAAAGATACAAAGTTTAAATTTTACACGTACATACAACCATTTGATATACAGTGAGTGTCAAAAGTTTGTATACAGCAGATGTCGTAATATTGTATTCTCTTCTATAATAGCACTAGAGTCCATATCGGGCTTTGGCCTCCTGCCCTTCATTAACATTTTTCTTACTTATTGTGGAAGGGTTGTTAATCCTCTATCTACGAATTTTCATTTTCGTATCTACGAATTTTCATTTTCGTAGATTAAGGTAACTAAGGTATACCCCAGTAGTGTGCTGGAATTATGCGTCGACCGGGATTTGAACTCACGATCTTCGCATTGTAGACCAACACGCTACCCACTAGTCTACACCCTAGCTCATAATATTGTATGCTAGACAACAATACAATGAATATTACAATGAAAGAGAAAGAGGAAATATCTTTACATAGAATGAAACCTTTAATTCGTGTTTACATTTTCCAGTACATTAAACATTTAAAAAAGAATCAAAGAGTCAAAAACACGAGTACTCGTTACCGACCAAAATACGAAGTAACGATCACCGACGCAGATATATATTCGTTACTTAAGTAACGAAATGAGCTCCCAAAAAAGTAACTGAACTGTCAAAATGTTTCGTTACTCAAGTATTCGTTCAACATACAAAAAAAGTACTTTTACCAAAAGTAACGTTTAGTTGCTTTTTTCCTTACATCACAGGAGGGAGACCTACACTTGTGCATAACGCCGTACCGCTATTCCAAAGCAAGAACGAGAAGGAATACTCTTACTCTACCTTACAGCAAAGTCCACTAAGAAAATGCTGTTTTTTTTTCACTTCACCAAGAATGTCGTCGAGTAGAGTTGTAGCGCTCGGCACGAGTGGCATGATAAAGGGATTTTGTTTTATCAATTTGAGGGATTTTTGTTGAGGAAAATTTCGATTTAATAAAAGTTATTTCCTTCACATTGTAGTTTTATTCTTTATTTTGAAGAAAAATTTATTAGACAAGATAAATTTGTAAAATATTGAAAAGATTTACGTTAGTGTTTAAAGGGTTTTTCTACATAGAAGAGAGATCATTAAAAAAATCGGATTTGGCATCGTTATGTTGATACACGTACTCGGCCAACGAAATCAACAGCGATTCACAAGCGATTTTTTGTTGCATATAGTTACTCCATGGGCGCACTAAAGGCAATTTCTCCTATTTGAATTTCTGATTTGTAAAATTGGCTTTCCCATCCCTACAATATGATATGGTGGTCATTTCAAATAAACGAGTACCTACTTCTACAATGGCGCTACAGCCCAAATCGAACCTAGGCCTCCTGATATTCAGGTTCCTTAACATTTTATATTACTTATTGTGGAAGAGTTGTTAGCCCTTCGCACAGCCTTCTTTCTACGAATTTCTCATTTTCGTAGATTGAGGTGACCAAGGTATATCCAAGCAGGCTGGAATTATATATTGCGTCGACCGGTATTTGAACTCACGACCTTCGCTTTACAAGACCAACACGCTACCTACTAGGCCACACCCTAGCTTATTTAAACGAGTACCTAGTAACGAATAAAATGTAACGATTACTTTCCTCCTGGTACCGAAAAGTAACGAAACTTGGCATCACTAGTCAAAAGTTAGTATAAAACTACAACAACTCCATAAAGTTTGTTTGCATGTATTAGTACGCTTTCGGATCCTTCTGTCCAAAACTTCCCATAGATTTCCATTAAGAATAAGGTTTGGTGACTAGGAAGGTGAATGCAAACTGTTTTGAGGTGCTGTAGAGAGTCACTCCTTCACAATTTTCGCTGTGTGCTTGCGGTCATTATCGTGTTGAAAGACCCATGGATTTTCGAGACCAAATTTTTGCACACTTAGTTTTAAATTATATTTTAAAATTCGTCAAGTAGTCAGTCGAACACTAAATTTTTTGCGACCGCAACTTTTATGAAATTAGTTCTGTTGTTTGTCCACCAAATCTAACCTTTTCTTTTTTGCTACCAATATCTCAAATTAACTTTCGTCACTAAATACGACATTTTTTCCAGTACTCTGGTATTGAATTTTAGTGATATTTCGGTAAGTTCAGGCATTTCAGGAGTTTGACATTACAAATGTACGGTTTCTTTCATAGCACTCGACCCTACAACCCATTAGAGTTAAGTGTTCTGCGAATTGTAAATTCACTAGTAGACTTACCACATTGGTTAGTAATATATACAGGGTGTTCGGGATAAATTTGACATATTTATAATTGATTTTATTTTTCCGTAGGTTTGAGGTATTAACACACACTACTCGTCATTTAAAAGTTTGGACCCTTCTTCATTCATATACAAGATGTCAGAAAGGATGGATGACTGGAACCCACCTGAATCATGGAAGAGAATAACTTGCACCATGATGATTCGTGCCGGCCATCAAAATAGGGATATTATGACTGCTGCCCAATGCTCCCTGAACACAGTAAAAACAATCAGGCATGAATTAGAGGCTTGCAATGGTGACTACGAGGATGTAGCAAGAAGAAAGATCCCTAGCAGACGATCTGATTGCGTTCGTACAGCAGAATTCCTCGCAAATCTGCAAGAACAGGTGTTGAAGAACCCTGGCATTGGAATTCGGGCTTTGTCACGTGAAATGAATGTTGCAGTCTCTACTATGAAGCTTGCACTCAATGAAGACCTTCGCTACTACTCATACAAGCGCCGCAAAGGTCAGCTGCTCACACAAAAGGCCCGTGAAAAACGTTTGATAAACGCGAAGAAACTTCTAAGCAAAGTGAAACATCCTGCGGAACCACAAACAATCTGGTTCTTTTTCCATGAGAAAAACTTTTGCCAGGATCAAAAACACAACACGCAGAGTAACAGATGGCTTGCATACAGTACAAACGACATTCCTTGTGTAATGCAGACTAAATTTCCCCAAACTGTGATGGTTTTCGGATGTGTATCGTCTGAAGGCGATGTGATGCCTCCGCATTTTTTGCAAGAGGGCCTCAGGTTGACTTCAGATGGCTACGTGCAGTTGTTAAACACTGTAGTCAAGCCATGGATAACAAGGGTAGCCAATGGTAGGTCGTATGTATGGCAGCAGGATTCGGCCCCTTGCCACACTTCTAGGAAAAGTCAAAAATGGTTGTCTGAAAATTTCTACGACTTCACCAGTCCAAATGTTTGGCCTCCAAACTCCCCAGACCTTAACCCCATGAATTATTATGTATGGGGCGCAGTTGAAAAAGACACCAATCGCATTTCCAGTAATACAAAAGCCCAGTTAATGGATAAAATTAAAACAGTTTTTGAGGCCCTTCCCAGGGGACTGTAGCATCAGCTTGTTCGAGGTTCCGAAGCAAGATTGAAGCTGTGATCGATGCTAATGGTGGTTATTTTGAGTGAATCTTGTTCATAGTATTGTAATTTACTCTGCCTGTAATTTTTTTTGTCAATTCATTAAATTTAATAAATACAAAGAAGATTTTCTTTTTCCTTACGAAACTGTCAAATTTATCCCGAACACCCTGTATATTGGTTAGTAATATATGCTATTTGCACAACACTGGAGTCAGGTTTTGTCCTCACTTTCCTCATTATTTGCCGCGCTTCCTGGACATCCACAAATTCTTAATGCATAGAATTCGTGAATGTCCGCTGCGTGAAAAATTCTTCGTACGTTTTGTAAAATGGTTTTTTCAATTACCTTTTGGACTGTAACACGAGCTGCGCAATTCGACCTAAAGATTTGCCTGTTTTCTGTGATCGGTAAAAAGCTTCTTCATTTCCTCTGGAAGTTCTTTGCTTCTAAATGCCCATTTCTGCTATAACACTTTATTAATTTAAATTAAGAATTAACTTTAGAACGAAACCAAATCCAAGGATACGTACAACACTTCTCAACACACCACTAATGTTTTTTTGGCAATTAATTGAACCAATTTAGTACAGAGCTTCTAGATATTTCAGAGTGGAATACGCTGTATACATACTTTTGACGTGTGATTTTATTAGAAATTATTTGTTTTCTTTGACTGCTCAATCACAAGTAATTATTTCCTTTATTTGCAATCAAGAAACTATATATATATAATTATATTATTGTAAGCTACCCAGGAAACAATCTAACGAGCGTTAGCAAATAACAGTCTAAAGACGAGCATGAAATGACACAAGACAAATAAATTACGTGATGATCTTGGGCAAACCAAACCAAACACTACCCAGCAAACTATTTAATGAGCACTCGCAAATAACGATTTTAAAACGAGGATGAAATGCCACAAAACAAATAAACTGTGATCTTAAGCAAACCAAACAAAACAGGTCGCTCAACGTCGATCTTGTTATATGCCAGCAGTTTTCATTTCACCATGCGCATGAACAGAGCCAAAAATTATGTTGTGTCGATATCTCAAATGCAAACGGTGAAAAACCTAGAGTTTGCAGAGGAGACCGCGTGTGCTTGTGTATCAAGTTCTCGTTAATCGTTAATCTTTCATACCTAATATCGTTTATGAATCGTTAACGATATTCATTAATGAATCAAAATAAAAAACGTTCACGACACAGTAATGATTCATTGATAACGATTATATACTTGCTTATGTACTCGTTTTTTGTAAGCGTTTTACAATTCATGAATTGTTAAAAGTAGTTTATTAACGAATGCCCATTTAGTTCGCTTGATGAAACGTTAATGACTCGTTAACGACACTCGTTAATATCATTCATTAACGATTCATTAACGAATTGATTTGTTTGCTGGATAGTGTAAATAAGAAGGGTCACACGACTTTCGATCTTGTTACATATATGCAGATTTCATTTTACCATGCGCATTAACACTGCCAATAATTATTTCGTGTCGATATCTCAAAACATGGCAAACGAAAACGGTGAAAACGTATAAATTTAGTTTGCACAGGATCATAATTGAGTGCGTGCGTGCTTGTCTTCAAAAGTTCAACGGCTCGTTAAGGAATTAAAACGAAATCATTAATAATACATTAATGATTCATTAATAACGAATACATATTTGCTTATTGCATTTTAACGAATTATTTTGTTTCCTGGGTAAATATTGAACACCTGGGTGTAGCTGCACATATTTACACATAACTGTAGACAGTCACTGTACATAAGAAAAAAAATAATAATTTAAACCAAAACTGTTATGCACCGAAGTGGGGCCCTAACGTGTCATGGTCAATTTAACATTTTAGGAAATCAATTATCACCAACACCTCAGAAGCTATTACCTTTACTATTTCTACACACACTTTTAAAAATATTTGAAACAAAGTTGCATCAAAAGTTTTGCAACCCCTTCACTTCTTCCCATACAAAAGGGTAATTTCGACCAATTTCAATAAATCAACTAATCACCAGCATATTATAAGCTACGAACTTGAAATTGTGAAAGAACATCTTCCAAGACAAACTGCATTATAAATTTTACAGTACCGTCAACCCTTTCCCATACAAATGTATGGTTTCATGAACATAACCCAGTAAACATTTTAACGAGCGTTCATAAATTTATGATCGAAAAACTATCGTTTTACATGCCCGACCTGCAATATGCTTGAAAAACAAATAACATGATGAGTAATCTAAACGTAAACCAAACTCTACAGAGTTCTCATCACACGTGCGATATGCGAGTCCGAAAATGATGTCGACATAGCTATGTCTATAGGCATATCGGTTGGGCGTGAAGTGTTTAGCGAAAAAGTGGGCCTAAGAATGAACTTGAGTAAAACTTAGATTATGCCCAATGAACATCTAGGAAGTCAAGTTGAAATAACATTGAAGAACACCAGGCTAGAAATAGTAGAGGAATATGTCAACCTTGGCCAGCTAATACATCAATCAGGAGATTTAGTACCTGAAATTAATAGGCGAATCAAACTAGCGTGGAGCGCATTCGGGAGAAACTCCATCATATTCAAATCCAGAATGAAACTTCACTTGAAAAAGAAAACGTTTGATCAGTGTATCCTACCCGTCATGACATACGGCTATGAGACATGGACGTTAACAACAGGAGTCACACGGAAACTACAGGTGGTGCAAAGAGCTATGGAAAGATGCATGCTAGGCATCAATAGAAGAGATCGTAAGAGACTGACTTGGATAAGAGAAAGAACAAAAGTGACAGATGTAATCCATAGAATTAGATCCTTAAAATGGCAATGGGCCGAACACATAGCAAGGTTAACTGACAACAGATGGACTGCTAAGATAACACAATGGTACCCAAGAGGGATAAAACGAGCAAGAAGTCGCCCGAAATTACGATGGGATCATGACATCAGAAAACTAGCAGACGTCACCTGGACAAGGATAGCTCAAAATAGAGAAGACTGGAAAGCAATGAGGAATCGATATGTAAGGGAGGCTACACCATAATACACATGTATATATGGTTGAACAAGCTGTAGATGATGATGATGATACTCGTTTGTTGTAAGCGTTTTACAATTCATTATTGAATAGTTAAAAGTAATTCATTAATGAATGTCCATTTAGTCCGCTTGATGACTCGTTAATGTATCGGTAACGACGCTCGTTAATAATCAAATCGCTCGTTAATATAATTCATTAACGAGTTTTTAATAAATTATTTTGTTTGCTGGGAAGATACACCGAATTTTATAGAATTTACTTCGTCTGTGAAGCTAATCCAGCAAACAATTTAACGAGCACTCGCAAATAACGATCTTTAAACGAGTATGAAATGCCATAAAACAAATAAACTGCGTGATGATTTTAAGCAAGCCAAATAAAAAGTGTCGCTCAAAGTCGATCTTGTTATATACGAGCAGTTTTCATTTCACCATGCGCATGAACAGAGTCAAAAATTATTTCGTGTCGATATCACAAATGCAAACGGTGAAAAACCTAGAGTTTGCAGAGGAGACCGCATGTGCTTGTGTATCAAGTTCTCGTTAATCGTTAATCTTTCATACCTAATATCGTTTATGAATCGTTAACGATATTCATTAATGAATCAAAATAAAAATCATTAACGACATATTAATGATTCATTGATAACGATTATATGCTTGCTTATTTACTCGTTTTTTGTAAGCGTTTTACAATTCATTAATGAATTGTTAAAAGTAATTCATTAATGAATGTCCATTTAGTCCGCTTGATGAATCGTTAATGGCTCGTTAACGATCAAATCGCTCTTTAATATATATATATATTCATTGACGATTCTTCAACGAATGAATTTCTTTGCTGGTAACATTCTACATGGAGAATCTTAAACGTAATTCAGGCAATCTATCAAACAAGTATTTACATCTAACCAATTCTTCTATCGCCTCTAACTGCTTCCATAATTCTCATTCTTGCAAAAATAAATGAATGGAATATTGATTTTATGCAGAGGAGCTGTTGATCGCAACAGCCATGCCCGAGAACCTCCATTCCCTTAGTCTTCCCTATCTGCTACCACCCTAATTTGCAAATTGACTTCCCACGCATCCTTAACCAATTCCAAAAATAATGAAATTCCACCCGGCTTGCTGGCAGATATTTTTTCCACATGCTATCAAATGGTAACACTGCACCTTTCAATTTCAGATAAACATAACGTGCCAGGTGGTATTTGACAGCGGGCTCAGAGTGCATAAGAAGAACGAAAAAAATGTTATTGTTGCTACGGAACAGAGTAAAGACTGTGCGCGAGGAAGAAACTTGGCCTAAAGCTCGTCCGAGCCTGTGAACGGTTACCGAAAGCACCAAAGCGTAACATCAGTTCTTCGAATCGTCAGGTAAGACCGCACAGGTAAGCGTAAGGTAAGTCAGTCTAGTAAAGCCACAACAGTGGGGTCGATTGCACTGACTCACGCGCTATAAGTTCACATTTTTTGTTTTTTATTTTTATCCATTTCAGTTTGGTTTTAATCTTCAATTATTTCGTTTTTCCTATTTACTTTGCGGAAGCATAGTCTGCGTTGGTCCCCCTGTTAAGATATGGTATACCATCATCGGTCGACTTGATCTCTCATACCTGCCAACAGATACGCTTCCACCAGTTTCAGGAAGTCTTTAATTAGAGTACGGTACACACAAGTGAATAGATTGCATGAAATTATTCACCAAACTCTTCGCTTGGTCAGGAAGAACGATAAAAACGATTTTGCTTACTTTGTATTTTTAAAAACAGGGAATGTTTCTTTCATTTTTTTTTAAGTTTTGTATTTACAAAAATTATAAATGATAATCAACCAGGCATGGTTTTCGTTTCGAACTAAGAGTTTGGTGCACCCCAGAAAATCGTAATAAGAAACCGACATATGAGCGGGGAATAAGTCAACCATGTCTTGATACGATAACCACTTGAGACATTCCTGCCTTAATTGAATCTCTTTCTGAAATTGCGACGAATAGCAGCGATATTTGCCTACCGATAGGGGATATGCAAATAAAATGGACGACACATCGGTTTTAGAAATAAAACCGTACGAAGAAATGTAAAGAAATCGATATTCTCAAAATGTCGAAAAAACACTAATTTTTCTGACCGCAGCCCAAATCGGAGGGCCTTAGCCTTCGAATCTTAAGCATCTCATCATATATACATTTTTTATCAGACCTAGAACCACAGATTAGGGTCTTTATATACAACTGCCCAGGATGCAAGTGGATTACACTAAGGGCGTCTGGGTACTGTGCGTTGTTTCGGCCCCTTTCTCAAAATAGAAAAAATTTTCGAATGATAATGGGTGTCCTATAACAAAAACAAGGGTACCCGGATAGCTTCACTTAAAACTCAACCATACCCAAAATCCCACCGTACCCATCACTCCCCTACGTTAAATAAACAGATAAATTTTGCGAGAATCATTGCGAATTTCATTCGGCAAACACACTTATGCTTCCGATTCGCATAAATAGGGTGCCAGAGAAGATTAAAGCCGAAGCAGCACCAGCAACATCACCACAATGACGCCAAAACAGACCGATTGGGAATGTGTTAAGCCAAAAATGGTGGGCATAATCATCCTATCCAAGTAGAGAGCGGCATGCTTCTTCCCAAGCCTTCAACGAACGATGCAAGCCCACTCCATCAAATCGGAGAATGGAGCATGTACGTACTTGGAAATGGGTGTGCGATGGATGGTTGCGTATTATCGAGGAGGAGAGGCGTGCATATGGGCTCGACAAAAGACAAAACTTCACGCATTAAAGTACACGCTTGTACTGTGACTCGTTCTCAAGATATCATCGCGGCTGCCAACGCATCAGATCTATGACCGTGACAACTCGAGCGAATCGACTTGTCAAATCCGACATGTTGCAACGACAATTTTTGCGCAGAGGACAGGCACGACAGACAATAGCAATGCAACCAACACGCATTCGAACGACAGAAGTAATCGTCATCATGATGCACACACTTCATTGTCGAAAGATTGGCCCAATGATTCTTGAATGTTATGCCCGCGAATAATGAGATATTGCTGCTGCAGATTGGATTGTCTCGACTGGCGTTCTTTCTTTTCTCGCTGTTTTTCCCCGTTGTGTAAACCAACGAGCGGAAAATATGAGACCATAATAATTTCGCTCGTTGTATTATACAGCAAAACTTGCTTAGCCTCGTTTTATCGATCTTTACTTGAGTTTTTATGTAGTTAAGACTTTATGCTTTGTGGAATGAAAGAATCAGTAGAGATTTAGGCGTTTCGAACACGAACTGGACGAATGGAAACAACATTTGAATTGTTTTTGTTACCTTTTCGCTTGTTATGGAATTTCAGAAATTCGGTAAATTTGAAATGTGTTCTGTGTCACTATGCAAAGAACAAATTAATTAATCATCTTTCTGTATCCAACGTTGGCTACACACGGAACTATGTTAGTTTGTGGTATGTATATATCATAGAATTTCTGTTTAGCTTCACGAGGCGCACTTCTTATACTTGGCTATTCAACATATGGCTACGAATAGAACATAGGCACTGCGGAGCTCCAAAGTTATTATTTCACATTCAAGATATGGTTCCGCAAAGAATTCACGTTTGTGTGACTCCAACCGGTCCGAAAGACATTAACCAACGCATAGAACTATTGTCACTAGAGATGGGCAAAATAGTTTTTACTGAATTAGTTCACTAGTTCTTATCCACTAAGAGGACTAGTTCTTTGTGTTAGGTTTTTCAGTTCGTTTAGTTTTTAGAAGGTTGCATCTACAAAAATTCAACCTTTCGCAGATATTTCGGATACAAAAAAGAAAGTTGAAGGAAAGAAAATTATACTCGAATAGATCTGAGCAGCCGTTCCCGTGATGTCTGTAAAAAATGCAAAATTCAGCTTTATGCAAGATACCTCGAGTCAAAAAAGAGAAGAAATAAATAAAAAAAAACTCACTCGACTTACGAGCAGGTGTTCTCGAGTTATGTAAAAAAATCTGTAAACACGGTTTTTCGCAGACGCCCGACTAAAAAATGAATAAGATGGATAAAAAACACACCCGACTCGACCCAAGCAGATATTCTCAAGATATCTGAGAAAAATTCTTAATTAGGTTTTTTGCAGATACATCGAGTCAAAAAAAGGAAGTGATTCGAAAAAAAAATCACACCTGATTAAATCCGAGCAGCCGTTCCCAAAGCTTGTGCAAAAAAACTACAAAATAAATTATAATTTTTGCAGATAATTGAGTCAAACTGAATCCCAGGGAAAATGGTGCACCCGACTCAATTCGAACATCCATTCCCGAGATATATACCAAATGAGTAGCGGAGGGTCCCAAAAAAGAAGAAAAAGAAACTGAAAAGCTGAAAGTTCGTTCGTGAATTAAACGTGAAAACGTTGAAAAAAATTGCACCAGTCTGATTAGTTTGATCTGTAGTCTGTCTTCGAACTAAATGCTTACATTTCTTCTCGAGGTACGATCGTATTGAGCTACGTTCGTGAACTAAACATATACATTAGAGCAATCAAGAACATCAGTCTAATTAGTTTAATTCCACAATACATCGTACGAGCATTGCTTTACATTCAGCTCACTACCAATTCATTTCGAACTTAATGTGATAATTTTAGTGATTAGTTCGTTTAGTTCAATGATGTGAATAGTTCAAATGAACTAGTTCATTCGTGAACTACACATCTCTAATAGTCACCGCCCTGTGAGTCTCACGCATTTTAATTTCCTTTTTCGTATTCAAACTGTGGTAACGCATAGTTCTTTTCCCTTGTATTACGAGGTACATTTGCAGTACGACGGGAGTATTTCGGTCAGGTATCATCTTCCACGATGACCTTTTGAGCCTGGATCGGTATTGATATTGATGTATTATGTTTCATCTCAATCGAGATTTGAACTCACAACCTTTTTAGACCAAAACGCTACTCACTAGGCAATAGTCATGAAAAAACATATTGTCATTTAGCCAACAATTACTTCTTTAATGTCATTGATCTTAAAACAGAAACAGCTGCACCAATCGGCGCCATAAAACTAATTTATCTCATACAAATTAAGAGATAGTACTCAGGGCAGAAAACCACTGCAAAACTTTTCATAATAAATGTAACTTTGAAAAAATCTATTCAAGCAAAAAATGAAGATGATAAAATCTCATAGTGCCAAGGATTTCAGAGTAAAAGAGGATAAGAGGATGAAACACAACAACTTCCGTTTCTTGTAAAAAGTGCTCTAAATTCAAATCCGGAATTTTTATTTAAGCATAACAGAAATGAAAGTTGAATAGAAAATATCTCAAAGATGGTTTAGAAGGGGGTACAGGTTATTGCTAGTTTCAATGGGGAACAAAATCAGGTAAGAATACTTACGAGATCCCGGAATGAAAAGATACAAGTTCTTCAGAAGTAGTAGGAATACACACTGCAAATTGTTAAGACTGTCTAATCTTAAGGATAGTAAGGTAACAATAAAACGGTACTTTTTATTAAAAAAAAAAAGTAGAACGAGCAAGCTCGTGCCCAGAAGCATCCATCGAAAGCGATCTGGATGAAGTAGTGGGAGGAGGTATGTAGAAGGGATGAAAAATTTTTTTTTTGAATAATTAGGAAACTAAAGTTGATTTTGATTTTATGATTTCATGTTTGGAAGATGATAGAAGAGGGGAATAAAAAAATTATTTTATGAAACTGTGTAAAAGTAGTAGTGTAGTAATAAACTACAAAATTTATAGAATTCGTATTCTTCGGCTTTCCAGATAACTAAAGTTCTTCTTCTTCTACGATACAATGGCACTACAGTCCAAAGTTCTATACGTAGCCGTAGTTGGATACGAAAAATAGGGTTTGATGATAAAAAACACCACGGGGCTATTAAAGCGAAGTTCTATGCGTAGCTCCGCAAGGCTATTCAAAATGTATGCTATACGAAAAAGAGGGTTTGATGATAGAAAGCCCTGCAGGGCCATTCAAACCATAACTTTACGCGTAGCCGTAGTTGGATACGAAAAAGAGGGTTTGATGATAAAAAGCCCTGCGGGGCTATTCAAAACGTAATTCTATGCGCCGTTGCTTATGAAAGAGAGGGTTTGATGATAAAAAAAACCCGTGAAAAAAATGGCATGATCGCCGTTTTAGAAGCTAAAAAAATTAATTTTTATAGTGCAATTTTCATTTTCGCGCCTTGAAATTTCTTCATTTATTCTTGGTTATAGATAATAAGTACCGCTAAATTGATAAATTTAGTGCTACATATAAGAATTCGTCTGCATCCCCAGAGTGGAGAGTTGTCCATAACAAGCGAAATTCCCATAGGAATCTTATTGGGAAAGGTGATGCCGAAGACACTTTAAAAGTTGTTACTAGTCATAAATGGCTACACTTATCGCGCCTGAACTCGGCCACAGATGAAAAGTCGATCATAAATTACGTTGCCAATAAGCTTAAAATTTGTAATGATGACATCAATCAATCAATCAAATTCCTGTTAAGACCCCCTATAGGGGCATAGGACAGAAACAACTCTCTTCCACAAGGCGCGATCCTGAGCATCGGCCTTAAGCTGTTGCCAGGACTTGTTTATTCCTCTGGCCTCCTGCTCAACTGCTCGCTTCCATGTGTTACATGGTCGACCAACCCGACGTCTTCCTTGAGGATTATAATCCAGAGCCTGTTTTGCGATATTTTGCTCTGGTTTCCTCAAAGTATGACCGATCCACTGCCACTTCCGCCGTTGAATCTCAATACCTATTTTAGTCTGGCCAGTTGTACTCCAAAGTTCGTCGTTGGAGATCACTTCTGGCCAGAATATTCCTAAAATGCGCCGGAGGCATTGGTTTACGAAAGTCTGTAGTTTCTTGGTAAGTCGAACGGTCACTTTCTACGTAGTACAACCATACAACAACACAGGTTTGACGCATGCGTCAAAAACTCGCAGCTTCGTGCGAAGGGAGATCTCTCTTAACCTCCAGAAAGGGGAAAGGATACCGAAGGCCTGACGAGCTTTATTTAGCCGAGCCTCAACATCCTTTTCGGCTCCGCCGTCCATGCTGACAATGCTTCCAAGATAGCAAAAATCTTGCACCTCTTCCACATCCTGTCCGTTAAAAACAATCGGTGTGCTTGCGTTCGAACCCATGTGCATGTACTTGGTTTTACGCACATTTATTTTCAGTCCCGCCTCTTTGCATTTAGAATGCAACGAGCGAACATTTGACTCTAAGTCCGAACGGTTATGTGATGACATACGATGTTTGAAACTCGTGAAAAGGGATGCCGATATTGCTAGTCTGCGTTTCATCAACTTTAAGTTAGGTATTCCTAACAATGTGTACGACAAGTGTTTCGCTGCAGAATTTTGGCCTGAAGGTCTACTCATTCGACCCTTCAAATACCAGCCAAAAAACGGGTCACAAGCAGCGATCATCGACTCCGCATAGCTCATGATACATATTCAACCCCTTTGCAGCAAGCGGATAAGGTGTTCCAGATTTATTATCAAAACGTCGGGGGTATGAAAACTAAGCTACCTCTCCTTCGCTTGAGCTTATTAAACGCTGAATTCGATGCCATCATTCTTACAGAAACTTGGTTGGATGACGATATACTAACCAGTGAACTTGGTTTTTCGAGCTACAATGTATTCCGCTTGGATCGGTGCCATACTCGGAGTACGAAGTCCAGAGTGGTGGCTGCATAATAGCAGTGAAAAATTGTTATTCTGCCAAACTTTTAATTAAGTCCTCTAACGATGTGGAAGATATCTTCGTCGAACTCAGCCTCAGCCAACGCAAATTATTTATTGGATGTGTATACATACCACCATCATCATCAGCCGAGACTTACGCCAGCCATTGCCAGTTTATCGAAGGCATATTTAACAGTTTTCCATTTGCGGATACCTTGATTGTTGGAGATTACAACCAGCCTGAAGTTGATTGGGCCTCCCTTAACTGGTATGAATCCAGTGTTAATTGCGCGGGCAGTGCTCTTATTGATCAATTCTGCGATCTTAACTTTACTCAAAGTAACCGCATTTTCAACGCCAAAGGGAAGCTACTTGATCTGGTATTTTCTAATCTTTCACCACCACCTGAAGTGGTTTCATCGCACGACGAATTGCTGCCGCTTGATAAAAGGTACCATCCAGCACTCAATATAAACATTCATTTAAATTCTATCCCTAATATTGCTCACAATCATCACTTTGCCTCCTATAATTTTAAAATTGCCAACTATGGTTTCATCTGTGAGCGGCTCTCATTAATCGACTGGCCACTCTTACTCGAAATAGTTGACATAAATGAAGCCGTTTCTAGATTTTATGGCGCTCTGTATAAAGTTATCGATGATTCGGTCCCTTCTCAAATTATTTCTAGCTCGTTATATCCCCGTTGGTACGACGCGCAATTGCGTCAACTTATCAAAAACAAAAAAGTAGCACATGCTAAATATATATATATAATAATCGCTCTCCCAAAGTGACTACCTGTAATTCTCACGTTTACGCAGTCTCTGTAAAGCTAAAAAGGCTTCCTGTTATACTGAATACACTAGTAATATTGAAGCTAATATTTCTTCCAATAACATTAAGGCATTCTGGAACTACGTTAATTCTCTTAGGTCAGACAATGTTCTTCCTTCCTGTATGTATGCTGATGATATTATTGCATCTGATCCTTCTAGCATTGCAAACCTCTTTGCTAAGTATTTCTCCAGTGTGTACTCCGATAATAGCACTATTCCTTCTGCCGTGCCGAATTTATCCTCACTGGGCAGCTATTACCTAAATCTGTCGTCGTTAAATGTTGTCATCTCAGATGTCACATCGATACCCTTGATACATCTAAAGGTATGGGACCCGATAGTGTTCCACCATTGTTTCTGTTTAACTGTCGTCAGTTTTTGGCGTTACCCATTACGATTATTTTAAATTTATCTTTACGTTCGGGTCTCCTGAATTGTGGAAGACTTCTTTTGTTATACCAATTCATAAGTCCAATGATAAATGCAATGTTCACAATTACAGGCCCATTTCAATCCAATCGACCCTATCCAAAATTGTTGATGCAATTGTCACGAACAAATTAACACCATTACTGAGAAGCTATATTACCCCTCACCAACATGGTTTTCTAAAACGGTATTCTACAATGAATAATCTGTTGAGACTATTATCCATGCAATGGAGTCTAATTCCCAGGTCCACGCAATCTACACCGACTTCTCAAAAGCCTTCGACAAAGTTGATCACTGCCTACTCGTTTCGTAGCTTCACGCCGTAGGCATCTCTGGCGATCTTCTGAGTTGGATACGTGATTACCTCCATGATCGCTATAGTATTGTAAATATAAAATCTGCTCACTCGGAACCTTTTCTCGTAAAATCAGGAGTACCACAAGGATCGCATTTAGGGCCTCTGCTCTTTCTTGATTTTATTAACGATATATCCAATATATTCGTAAACGGAAATTTTTTGTTATTCGCGGATGATCTTAAAATCTATAAAATTATAAACACTGTACACGATTGTACAATTGTTCAAAATAATCTTAATTACCTGTATGATTGGTGTATCACAAATCGTCTTCCATTGAATATTTCAAAGTGTGATTACATTGCGTTCAGCAGACGTCGTGAGCGGGTCAATATTAACTATTACCTTAATACTTGCGAGTTACCAGTGGTTGATGTTATCAAGGACTTGGGTCTATTACTTGACTCTAAATTGACATTCGTGCCTCACTACAACAAAATTTGTAGTTCAGCTCGGAGAATGCTGGGTTTCGCTATACGCAATAGTCAAGATTTCAAAAATATTTATTCCCTGAAAACTCTTTACTGCTCATTGGTGCGTCCACATCTGGAATATTTATCTGTCATTTGGAACCCCTTTTTCCATATTCACTCTGCCCATATTGAAACTGTTCAACACAAATTCCTGCAGTACATTGCCTTTAAACTTCGCATACCTGTCGAAACAATTGACTATGACTGTTTGCTCACTACCTTGAATATGGAGCCACTGTCTAAGCGACGTGAACGATATGAGCTAATAGCGTTATTTAAAATTGTTAATGATAAGTTGGATTGCTCTGAATTTCTTGAAGCTTTAAACTTTCGGGTTCCAAGTCATGCATCACGCTCTACCGATAGTTTTTATGTCACACGTCATGTTACTAGTTACGCTAACAATAGTCCGGCCACTCGCTTGATGAGAACTGCTAACAAGCATTCAGCTATGTTGGACATATTTTCTACAAATATCGATTGCCTTAAGGCAATACAATTATTATGATTTTCTTTGTTATTTTGTTTTAAAAATATTATTTACTTTTGTCTTATTTTTCATTTCTTTTTTTACTCTTTTTTTCATATATTTATGTTATTACCTTTATATTATTATTATGTTCTCTTTTACATTTACATTTATATTATTTTTATGTTCTCTTTTACATTTATATTCATAAGTTTGTAACTTTCATTAGAGGGTCTGGTACCCGTAAATAAATAAATAAATAAATAATTTTTTTTTAGTGGATTTGAAGATTGCCCTCATAGCGAAGTTATTCCGTCGAAACACTATTACATCCAGAAAAAGTCACCGTTTGATGCGCTTTATGAGACGGTGAAATCATTGGTCCATATGTCTTCAAAAATCATGATGGTCAGAGCGTTACAGTCAACGGCGAGCAATACAGGGACATAATTACTAACTTGTGCGTGCCTCAAACATTTGATGATCGATTAATTTTGTAACTGACCACATTGTTTTGATTTGACGCCATTAGATTTTTTTCTCTATGGATATGTTAAGTTCCATGTCTACGCCGATAAACCAGAAACTATTGAGCATCTTGGAAGCCAACATTCGACGCATTACTGCCGAAAAACAGCCTGATTTACTGCGAAGAGTGTATGAAAATTGGACTTCCAGATTACGCCATGTACGCGCCATAATGCCATTAAAGTATTTTTGAACTAAAGCAAATTGCATGTATATTAAATAAAAATTAATATATTAAAATCTTCTATATTTTATTTCAATTTAAAGTTCTCGGCGTTTAAAAAAAAAAACACCCTGTACATTTAAGTTAAATTAAATGGGAACAAGGAATTTAGTGGAGAAACAAACAACGAGTCAATCTCTCTCCCATGAAGACCCCCTACAGTAGTATATGACAGAAAGAGTTTGTGGCGATACGACGTCGTCGTTAATGACATCGGACCCAGATTTGCTTATCATGCACAAGCAAACCGTCCTCTTTTCCATATCACCAGATATGCTGATCACGCACAAGCGGACCGTCCCTTTCTGCATATCGCCAGATATGCAACGAAAGGTATCACCCTTTCTGCATATCGCCAGATATGCAACGAAAGGTATCAAGTGGCATGCTCGACGACGCGCGCGATCAACTATTACTTTGTTGCTTATCGCGCACAAATAGAAACATAGTACGCCAGCCAGACACGCCGCAGCGTTAGCAAAAAGACGCGGATTAAAAGCAGTCACGCTGGTCTTTCGAATCCAGTCTCAGCTTCAAGCTTCAATTTTTCAGTAATCTTCAATTCTCGGTTTTAACGACGCGTCGAATTTTATGCATAAATAAATTATTGTTATTTTCTAAAATCGTGTCTTTTTATTCACCACCTCGGTCCGCGCTCCCAGGCCCAAAAGTTCTCTTCCTAGCGCTGCATTACCGCAGCATAGGCCTTTAACTGCTCGCTTCCATGAGCTCCATGGTCGACCAACCCGAGTCTATCTTGACGGTTGCATTCCAGACTTTGTCTGCAAATGGTTTGCTCTGATTTCCTCAAAGTGTGACCGATCCACTATCATTTGCGTCTTTAAAACCCAATCCCTATCGAGGTCTGCTCAATTAAAAAACCTGGATTGAAACCATTGAATTTGAATTTATTTGATGCAAACACATCTAAGACTACAACAACTCCATCAAAGTCCCCTTTTCAATTTAGTTAGCACTAGTTTCAAAACAATTTACCTAACTAACGCAATAACTTCAATCTGTCTGGCTCAACGATAAAAGGGTACTCAAACGAACGATGGTAAAACGCCACACAATAAATTACAATTTCATCGAAACGAAATAATGCAATGATAAAAGACATGCTACCGATTGATTTCGAACACAGCGAACCAAATCGGAATTACGGCAATCGTAATAACTGAATTATGATAAAACAAAAAAAAACGAAAAAGAAACCAACGTAAAAATAACTAAGAAAACAGAACACAAACTTAGAATACACCAATCCAGAGGTTTATAAACTGATTTCTAGTAAAATCTAAGACAAGGTTAACTGTAATACCTTTTCTTGCAAATTTATGATGCATAACTTTGCGCTGCAAACAAAAAAGAAAAAAAAATTCTAGTGGCACCGAATGCCATAAAGTGCATACACTTTATAGAATTATGGTTTTCGCAATTTACACTCAACTGTTCGGTAATCAATTTGTTTGTATTTTACATTCGAAAGATCTACGAATGACTTATAGTCGATAATTTTAACAAATCAATTTGATTTGATAAATGGGTAAAAATTCTCGTGGTTGTAATTCGTGTATTTAAGGAAATTGTGTAAAATAGCAGTGCAAGCTTTATGTAGGTATGTTTACTTAAAATTAAAAAAAATTGTCAAAAGAAACGATTCGAAATTTCTTTGATTTCTAAAGTGGCGTGTTTTGTATGGGAGGTGGTAAAAGTGTTTTTTTTTTTACGTGGCCGAACACAAATTAGGGGGTCACCCTTTAATACAATTTACACAGTCATGTCGGTAAGGGAGAAAATAAAAAGGAATTAAGGTTAAATGGGATTAAAAGGAGGGAAAAGCCTAAAATGTCGATGGACGTTGAGTTTGAAACGTCGACGGTCGTATGAGAATGAGAATACAGCTCCTGGCAATGCATTCCAAAGCTTCAGGGTATGAATGACTGCCTATATTTCACTGTAAAGGAAATTGGAAGCTTAACAGCAAACTCCTGTGCGCTTGAAGCTAGGCGAGCATTTCCAGGAAATGTGTAAAGAGGTGAAATAAGTTTAGCAAATTTCTCACTGCATTTACCATGAAAGTAGCGGTAGTAAATGCTTAGTACTCCGAAATTTCTGCGATGGTCTAGAGAGTCTTTAGAAACCGTGTTGGCTTCATCTCCAATTAGTCAGAAAGTCTGTCTGTGGACACGTAAGTTGCGTTTTGGGTGCCGCAACCCATAAAGGCGAATTGTACTCGAAGCGTGGTCTAATGTAGGCCTTGCTAGGTCACTGGTACTAAAATATTTTTTACATCTTCGGAGAACTCCTAGGCGTTTGGAACCGTCAAGTACTACGTCGAGTATATATGCTCGTTCCAATTAAGATGGTTATTTATTTTGATGCCCAGTCGTGAGAATTATCCGGAAGAGTCTAGTTGGAGACCAACACAGGTTACATTCGAGATCGACACTGGAACATCACTTTTAAGGGAAAGATGACAGGACTGTGTTTTTGATGTGTTGAACTCTACTCTATTTATCCTGCCCTATTCCAAGATTAGGTTCAGGTCAGTGTTCAATGATCCAAATAGTTCGGCACGTTTAGATACTACCGGGACACGGTGAGCGTTAGTAATGGAGTCGAATTCATAGATTTTATCCAGGGTACTGTCATCTGCAAAGCAATGTCTCGGATTAAGCGTTGACGACAAGAAGAAAGAGTATGGGTGATAAAACAGAGCCTTGGGGGACTCTGGAATCTATGGGAAAGGAGGAAGATGCCACGTCATCCAATACGACTTGTATGGTGCGTTCATATAAGAATGTCTCAATCCATTTAACGAAGTTATTATTAAAGCCGACTGCTTTGAGCTTCACAAGGAGACATTTGGGCCAAACACTGTCAAACGCTTTAGCGATGTCAAGTTCCAGAGCTTGACCTTCGGTTAATTTTTGGATGCAAGATGGATAGTCCGGAACGGAATCCGTATTGGCTATCATTGATAAGTTTGGTATCTTCAAGATAGCGGACTATTTTGCTATTCACAGCCGTTTCCATCACTTTCGACAGAAGTGATGGCGATGATGCAGTAGTTGGCGGGTAACGCTTTGTTTCCTTTCTTGGGAATCGGCTGAACATTCGCCACTTTCCACGTGCGCGGAAAGTGCCCAGAAGAGTAAGAGAGACGGAATAAATCGCACAGCGGTTTATCCAGGGAAGAAAAGCAATTTTTAAGGACTAAGGGAAAATACCATCGGGACCTGCAGATTTCCGAACATTGAGCTCACGAAGAGATAAGTCGTGTGGGAAAATAAATCGCAGGTAGACGAGATCCAGATGGTGTGACAAGCGGGGAAGACTGGTTTGTCGCTGGCAGCCTGGAGTTCCGTGCGAAACTTGCTGCAACAAGATTGGCTTTACCATCAGGATGGTGTAGATGATTTTACATGGTTGTTCTTGTTGTCATTTGACCAAAAAGATCTCGAGCCATTTGGTGTTTCGAGTATTTCCCGTCGAAGTTTTTGGTAGTGTTGAAACCATAGTATATACATAGTAGGATCACTCAGCTAAAAATGCGACCCGGCTCCGAAAATTTGCCGAAAACACACTCGTGTTTTATCGCCGATACGTGTGCTTCCTCTCTCTCACGCTTACAGTGAACATTTAATCTGATCTTTCCATTTCATTCTCGCAAAGATTTTTTTTTATTAGACAAGAGCAAGCGAAAAATATCGAAAACATTGAGCGGAAAGAGAATCGTCGACCACCCGCCGACCATGACCCGTGCACCAGCCGTCCAAATTGAATACAACGCGAGCAAAAGCTGTAAGAACGACATGTACTAGAATGAGAGATAAGAAGTGTCGCGGTCTCGGCGAACACGTTTCACCAAAAGTAAAAACCTGAATTTGAAGAGGTAAGAACCTGAATTTGAAGAGGTAGCACGTGACAAACATGTTAACCCGGGCAATATACAGAGTGCTCTTACTCTGTATGTACTCTGATACAAAGTGTTCTTACTCGTTGTATTGTACTCTGGTTGAAACTTAACACTTTTCAAAATAGAGTTGCAGGCATTTCTTGACACGTTGTAAAGAGATGTTGGCAAAAGTTGAGTTGCTCTTAAAAATTTGAAAATAATTTTTCTTGTTCAGGATGGCCGTAAGACATACCATACCTGATTCGCTTTACGTGTACAGCCTGACGTCAAGTCACAAGTTCACGGTTGTTTTTGGCGACACGGATTGTTTTTGGCGACACGGATTGTTTTTGTGACGACAATCATTAAGGCCCCCGAAGGTAGCAGTCTATACCAAATCCAAGTTTGGCATTCATACTGCTGGATGCGAGACCTATCTAAATCTCTGCCAATTTTATGGTCATGGCACCAGGTTGAAAAACGCAACTCCACGCCAAACTCCTAGAAGTTCTGCCCGCGATGTGGGCGATGTACCACAGCCACCACGATACTCCCCGAAGGGCCACCTTACATTGCCGGGGGTGAAAGCAACCTTCCATGGGCTTCCGACACCCGTGATACCAGAAAACCTCCGGTTAGGTTTCGTAATTGTGAAAAATTACTGCCAGTTTAGGTCCTTTCGCAAACCCGTGACTGATAGCACTCTGCTTCGGGAAACGTGGGGTCGGCAATCCCCAAAGGATATACCGGAATTGACATTGATTGTTTACCCGATACGTGATAACTATCGTTATCCCTTCCCTGCGTGTAGGGGTAATTTTTCTACGTCCACCCAGATATAACATTACCACGTCTGAACCCCATAGTTGCCGATTTCAGCCTTTCATCTTTTGTATGCCTCGCGCGCGAAGACACGAAGGCGTTCCAAACTCTCTCTATTCGCGAGGCACCTTCTTACATCCAGCCCCTTCCCACAACCCCCATTCCGTCAAGCTACCTTAGGTCTGCAGATCTTGGACTTTCGGCCAAAATATGCAGCCAGCTTTCTATCGGCGCACCACATGCGCAGCCCGCCGTTTCGCTACGGCCAATCCTATGAAGTAACTGATTTATGCTACCGTGGCCCATCAAGAGAGAACTAAGACAGAAGTCAAAGTCTCGGTTATCTCTCGCGAAGCTTGCGACCCCAATGAAACGACGTGTAACCCTAGCTTTGTCACTGCTATCCCACCTGAATTGCCACAATGACGTGACCTTAAGTTCGAGGAGTTTTTTGCATTCGCGAAGGCTCCTTTCTCTAACGTCTTCCGAAGTTAAGCAATCGTTATCCAGCAATGGGTATCCCTTCCGGAACTTGTAGGTGATAGCGCGACGCTTCACCTTCAAGTCCAATGGCAGAGCACCTGCATAGCCACGGTGGAGACCGTCCGGCATACAGGTAAGCATGCACTCAGGACTACTCTTTGACACGAGTTAATCGAGTTGATGCCTTCACCAGTCGCCAATGTTTCATACCATACAGCCGTTCCAGACCGTCGTATATGACACAAACAGAGGGCTTGGAGAGGACGCAGCACCCTACCCTCGCAGGTGAGGCTTAAATCCCAACCGCTCAGAAACTTTAATCCCCAGGTATTTGACTTCAGTCGCATATCTGATCCCTCTTCCCTCCAGCTTTACCGAAGGATGACGTGTTTGTGACAACGAGCCCTTCAGCATCATTGTCACCGTCTTGATATCGCCACGCCTACCCTCAATCCCCTTTTCCGAACGGTTGCCATTAAATTCTCATCCTTACGCTAAAGCTCAAGTCTGCAGTTTCCCACCATTTGTATTAACCGATCTTCAGCATATGCCGCGAACCTGCATGAATCCGCGAGCTGTACCAGAAGATCATTCATTATTAGGTTCCAAACGAATGGACCACTGATGGAGCCTTGTGGACAGCTACGCTCCACAACCTTCCATACAGTGTCGTGGAGACCCCTAACATATATTGATCTGTCGGAGAACCTCCACAGGGATATTTCTCGACAGTCGCAGGATCGTAGCTTACCAATCACCACGTCCCAACTCAAATGCGCCCTTAAGATCTACAAAGATTCCAAAGACGTACTTGCTAGCACTTCTGGTAACGCAGTCTTTCACGTGCATCCACACATCCTCCATACTTTTTCCGCCACGGAAGCCGAACTGCCATTTAGACGCCAGATGGTTAGTTTTTTCCTCCAGAATACGAACCATAATCCTCTCCAAGACCTTGCCAAGGACCGGAAGAAGAGATATGCCTCTATAAGACCGGGGATTACTCCTAACCTTATTTGGAGACTTTAGGAGGACGACCACACGTGTGATCTTCCAACCTGCAGGAAAAACACGACCTCTAAAGCATCGGTTGAAAACGCAAGTTACGTACTCAGAAATGGCCAGATTCTTTTACACATCTCGCCTGTCATTCCGTCGACCTCAGGCGCCCTTCCAGATCTGACCCTACTGAAACTAGCGTCAATCTCCTCGAGTTAAAGTTCGGGGATTTCTTCCTCTAATATTGCCCGATCATGAGGAAGTTCTCTCAGCTCAGGGCGCGGCAAAAATTCATCCAATAGTGCTTTTACACACTCACTCCATGTTGACATAATTTTGCCTCTACTTTAGTATGAGGGGTGGTGACATTTCTTGAGTACTATCTCTAAGTTTTGTCCCGTTTTCGGACACCGATAGACTCAGTGATAGGTTTTGTAAGGGTAATGGAGCCTTCGTATCTGTATATGGCAGAAACAATTTTCTATTCATCTCCACGCTCTCTGTTGTTATTAAATTGTTGGTTGTTTCCCTTTCCTGATCGAATTAATCTGTTCCCTTATGACGGGCCTATAGCAGAGTAATTACTTATAAGGAATCTATCCAAGTGCTTGAAGATTACTTTGCCTCCATTTGAGCGTATCATGCCGTACCGCCTTTCGACTGTTACAAATGTCTGCATAAACTCCGGATATAGGCATTGAGCTTGTACAGATAATTGTAACGATTGAAAGGGCTGTACAGTAAAAAATCTGCCACTGAGGATGTTACTAGTCTTCGTATGGTAAAATCCACGCAAAATAAAGCAATGTAGGATTTCAACGCACCCAAAAATAAAATCCATAGCAGTACCATCAAATCATCTTGAACCTAAGTAATTCCTCCGTAATTATTCGTTTTCATCCGATAAATTTCGTAATCAAAAATTGTACCCCACACACATACACAGCCTCCACAACTCTGATCAGAATGCAGAAAAAAACCAACCAAATCAGATAGAAAAGATTGCGCAAGTTAATTTCATAGATTTTAATCATAGAGAATATCGAGAAGATACAACTCAAAACGCCATGAAAACAGTTCAATGACTTGAGTTACTTGGAAGACTTTTAATGTAAGTCATTGCACGGCGGCTCAATTTGCGGTCTGTATTCTCCAGTTCGGACCGCGGACTATGAAAGAAAATTTTTTTATTAGAAAGACCATCTCTATAATAAAATCGAAAAGATGTCAAGCGCCAGAACTAATGGCTTGCCCGGCAAGGGTCCAATCTAAGGAAACAACCAAAAAAATCGTTTTGAAGACGAATAGAGAAAAATTCCAGATACTACTTACGAAGGAATAGCCGTTAAGTATACCCGGGCAATCTGGCAACAATCAATTCAATGAAACGAGTTCTTTGCTATATTTGAGAAGACTATCTGGCTGTGAAATTCGCCATATTTATTCGTCCGATTGCTCCCCGACGAGAACAAAGTGGAGCCTTCTCTGGACCGAAATGCTAAAGCCCAGCGCCGTAAAAAAAACTAACATTGACATGAAGCACAAAAAAAAGTTCGACAAAGAGTAATGAAGTCATTTTGGAGCCGGGAAAAAATGATGCGCTTCCCCAATGAAATTACTCCCCGGTGTACGAACCCAACTTTTCGAAATGCTAAACAGATGGGATTGATGCCAGGCATAAAATCGGAAAAGAAAAACAAGAAGATATCGACACCTACTTTTCAAGATTGCAAGTCTTTGGTAGACATCGTGCAAAGATCTTTTTCAAGATTCACAGATTCACTCTTAGCCGTGGGGGCAATGCCAGATTAAAAACAGAAAACAAAAAATTGCATGCAATTTCTTAATAAAAACCAATGCTGAATTTATGAGTTTTGGCCGGCAAAGAGAGTGGGCTTTAATGCAAACGGGGCGATTGGAATCATTGCTGCTATGCTGGCCGGCAATTCCACTAAAGGTTCGCATGCAAGGGCGGATTCAGAGGTGATAATTGGAGAACCAGATCGAACGTTTCGCTTTACAGAGACATGCTAAGCGCCTCGTCTTTAATTTTTCAGACTCAAGACTCCTCTTTGATGTCCAATTAACGTCGTTCGAATGGCTCGCTGGCTGGCAGAGGTTCGTGTATTTTGCACGTTGCTCTCGTCGACGCAATCTGTAATTGAAAGAGACGTTACGGACTTTTATGTAAGATTCACAATTAATTTACGTATTTAATATACCTGAGATATGTTCGTTAGATAAACATAGCTCCTTGCCATGTTGCCAATACGAATACATTTAAATACTTGGATTCGAACGGAATTATTAGACTGCGGCTGATCGAAATCTCTACCAGCTTAATTGCTTTCATTGAGAACGTACCGATGTCAATCCTCTGTTCATCCAAAAACACTTATTGGCGACCCATATAAATCCAAGTGATCTATCAGCTTCTAACTTGGTCATTTCAGTGCGCTAAACTTGAAACTGAAAAACAACTCGATCCAAAATATAAAATGCAATTTCGTTTGAACTTCTACTCCACACCATCAAGATCGGGGGTCTCATTTACGCAAAAAAGAAATTATTCATCTCATAGTTCCAATCACTGGGCGAAATGCCTCCAAGCTATCACAACTATGAAGGCTGTTCGAGTCATTTTTCGATCGAAGACTTCGATGCAATAGCGAAAAATTGAAATTAAAAGAACAAAAAAATCGGCTGTAGTGGGCTCATAGAGCAACACACTCCTCTCGAAATGTGGGCTTAAGTTTTGTGTGTGTCTAATTTGAATTTTGCATTACACATCGAAATCGCGATGCTTCCATTCCCGACAGTACACGCGGATATCAATAAAAGAAATGAAAATAAAGAAAAAAGAAAATTTTAATGAGTATCTATCGCGGATTAGCAAGGAAAGACCAGATCAGCCTAACCCAGTTTTAATTGTTTCAAGATGCAAGCAAACACCCGGGTTTGAGAGTTCGATGCTTCAAATATTGAATGTTGCATAAGTTTCTTGTTTGGTAGTCAGCTTTTTCGCGCAAATATAGTTGAACACTTCCTGTATGCAAAACTGCTGTAGGTTGCATTAAGGAGTACTTCACATTAGAAATAGAAAACTGAACCAAAAAAAAATTTGCTAGTAGCGTAGGTACAATTTAAGTAACTCGATATTTCAAATTAGCGTTGGGTAAGGGGTTAACAACCATAGACATTAAACCCCGAACGATCATGTAAATTTATAAAAATCCGAGTCTCTTGTATTGGGAAGTGGTATAAGGGATGTACAAAATTGATTTTTGTGTTTGAATCAATGCCGTTAACCAAATACCTTGCAAATTTTCATCTTCAACTGCCCAACGGATATCCCAAAGTTCATGCAAGATTTCGATTTCGCGCCATTTGTACGGTAAAGTGTTGCCAACGAAAAAAAAGACACCGTGACCGATCACTATACGCACTATACGAAAGGGCAACACTTTTTCATTGTTGAGCAATTTCTTAAAAATAATGAAGGTTTGATACTTAGGGTACTACTTAAATTTTGAAATATGGCAACACTGGTGTGAATATTTCAAATCTGACAACATCGTCATAACGTTCAGTTCCAACCATCTGGAAAATGGCGAATGTCCAACCAATCCCTAAGAAAGAAAAACACAGCAATTCCCTCGAACTACCGGCCTATAGCTATCACTTCAGTACTATCGAAAATGATGGAAATGGCTGTCAGTCGCAAACTAGTCAGTTACTTTGAAGATATCCATCTTATCCATGATCGCCAATACGATCTGGACGTTCCACTGGAGATCTTCTAATCTAACTAAGTGAATGTTGGAACTCGTGCATTCACAAATACGGTGAAGGTGGCGATGGGAAATCTGACTCGTTGTATCACCTCATTTCAACTCACTCACTTAATTGAGTCGAACTAAAAGAGTGCTCGAAAGAGTCACTCACAAGATTCCAGCCGCACGCATACGTAGCATACATAAAACGAAAACCACCCTCTTACCAAACTTTCTGTGATACCTCGCTTTTTTCTTCATAGAACAACTCTATCTCCTTGTGCCTTCCTTAACTTAGAACATCAACAGCAGCCAAAACAATCGCTTAGCAAAAAAAATCCATCAAATTACGTTTGTATGCGCGACCACTCATCAAAGCCTTGTGCTCGTGTCGACTCTTCAAAATTGTGAGAGAAAGAGCTATCATTGCACCGATCGAAAAAAGTACATCGCATTACCACACAATGGATTTCGGTGACTCACTCACACCACTCGCACACAACGGCACTGTGGCAATACCACACTTCGCATCGCACACTTACCGCATTATATGCGATGCGCATCATCGTGTTGTATGGTAGATAAATTGTTACCGACACAATTGATGCGATCCAACTCTTTTGTAGTGAGTCGTATCAGTCGCCTCAGTGCATTGATTGGTACATTTTGATTGACTCACTTATGAGTTGTCCATCTCTAGGTGAAGGTCAAGCTCTGGATCTTGATAAAGACAAAGGCCTTTTGGCAGAGTTTGGCACAAAGGTCTATTAGTAAAACTCATATTTTTTTTTTCACAGAATGGCTTGTGTTATAACGAGTGGAGAAGCTCGTATATTTTTCAGTTGTACTGGCTGCTACTTACAAATATTTACAGATGTTATGGGGGACTGAATGATAGAAAGCGAACAGAAACCATCTACTGAGTATACAGACGTTCTTTCACTTTTACACCGTTTGCATACTTTATTTTCAATAATTTTTCATCGCCAGTAGCAGCTGAAAGTTCGTGCTTAAAAAAAAAATCCCACTGTATGGAGTGGGAATCAAACCCACGACCTACTAACTGTGAAGCAAGCACGCTGCCCACTACGCCACGGAAGCCTCATAGGTTGTAACACTGAAAGTTTCCTTTTTGAACGCTCGATACGAGCCGTAATGGATGGTGTATTATCCCAACCGTTACAGATCGATTCCGGCGTCCCTCAAGGCCCTTTCCTATCCCCTAATCTATTTTTAATCTTCTGTCAACAATGCTCAACCCAATTCATAGCTTTGCAAATGACGGTATTCTGGATAACACCTTTCAATTCGACTCCATTACTGAAGCTCATTGTTCTTCAGTGAATTCTAAACGCATTGAATTGTATGATTCCTTCTTAACTTAATCCTGGAATGGGGCAGGAAAAATAGAGTAGAGTTCAATGCCTCAAAAACTCAGGCCTTTCATCTATCCCTTAAAAAAGATGTTCCGGTGGGTTCCTCGAATACAGCCTTTGGTCACGTACAATTACACTTCAGAAGTATTTACATTACTCGACATAAAATTTAACAAACAGCTCAATTGGAGCAAACATATTTTTGATATTGGACTTGATGCCTTCAAACACCTTGGTGTTCTTATAAGATGCAAGAAAAATTTTACGATCTAGCTAATATCTACAAGGCCTACTTTCGTCTCCGTCTCAAGTACAACTCACACATATGGGCTGGAACACCCAAAACACAACTTGCATGCGTTTCGTCTAGTTGGAGATGAGACTATAACAGCTTCTATAGACTCACTCGAACATCGTAGAAACGTTCCGATACTCAGCGTTTACTATCGATACTTCCACGGTAAATGCAGGGAAGAACTGTCCAGCCTCATCCCTCCTCTTTTCAACTATCCCAGGAATACTCAGCAAGCCGCACGCGCCCACGAGTTCACTGTTAAACCTTTATCGTAATGTACAGTGAAGTATAGTCCTTCCTTCGTCACCCGAACATCAAGACTATGGAATGCATTGCTGTCCCACGTATTCCCATCACCACAACAACCCGCAAGAGGGTAGTTGTAGGATGAGGTTTTACCAATTCCTGCAACTATCTTTGGAGACTAGCGACTCCACGGACCTGAGCTAACTATCTCCCTGTGGGATGGGGGCTGTAGAATTCACCCACAGCCAGTCCTGCTTGCCATAAAAATGGCAAAGGGACACCCACTGGATCATGGGCTTATCACCCTTGATCTTAAGACCTAACTGATAAGAGAAACGGCTACAGCGCCTCGGATACGGACTGATTCTACGGTAACGACTTTTGGCATTCGAAAACGGACTATGATTGGTTTCTGGAACGTTCGAACATTGAATGACGGGGGAAGAGCTGGGGTTATTCGGTTCTTGCACCGCCAATCAGTGATCGACCGTGAAATGGAGCACTATAACATCCAAATCTTGGGCTTGAGCGAGGTCAGGTGGACAGGATCAGGAGAAGAACGAACTCCTAGCGAAAACACTATTCTGTACATTGGCCCTGAAAGTGAAGCCAAAAATGGCGTGGCGTGGCGTTCGTCCTTACGCCGAGAGCGAGAAACAGTCTCATTAGCTGGGAACCAATCTCGGATAGGATTGTCATCGTCAGGCTCAGGACCAGTGTCAGAAACGTCACAATTCTGCAGTGCTACGCACCAACTAATACCGCAACATCTGGTGACAAAGAGGAGTTTTATAGCCAACTGAGTGCCACCTTCGAACGTGTTCCAAGAGGTGATATTATTATCATCTCGGGAGATATGAACGCCCAGGTTGGCATGGTGACCCTTGGGTCGACGCGTCACGACCTTGGATTAAAAGACCCGAAAACGGCGAATTATTTGTGGAGTTTTGTAGTACTCGGCAAATGGTCATCGGAGGAACCCTTTTTCCACACAAGAGTCATCATAAAACATCTTGGGTTTCCCCTGATGGTGTTATTCAGAATCAGATCGACCATTCGGCTATAAGTCGCCGATGGAGAAGATGTTTCCTCGATGTGCGAGCGAAAAGTGGGGCTGACGTGGGGAGCGATCACCACTTGATGGTTGCCTGCTTGAGATTGTGTACAGCAGCTATCCGACGACCACAAATTCTTCAAATGAAGCGCAAGCTTAATGTGGATAAACTCAGAGATCCCAGCAAAAAATGCGAATACACCACTATTCTACGCGAAAAGTCATCCACGTTGGGTGAATATGAAATGCGCACACTGGACGCCAATTGGGAGGCAACCAGAAACACTTTTCTAACTAGTGCTGAAGAATCTGTGGGATATGTGTAAAGCGGTGAGAAACCCTGGATGTCGCAAGACACATGCGACAAGGTTGGCAACCGGAAAAAAGCCAAATTGGCAATCATCTCTCAACCCGATGTCAACCAACGAACGCCCGACCTAAGGCAGAACTACCGCGATGCTCATATACAGCTTAAAAAGGCTGTTAGACGCGACAAGCAAAAGGCCATTGAAGATCTGGCAAACAAGGCAGAATCTGCGGCTTACCTTGGGGATATGGGTTCACTATTCAAAATCATGAAACAGTTGACGAACAGGAATTTCACCGCCAACCACCTGGTGAGAGATGTCAACGGAACTCTCCTTAATATGAGTGAACACCAGTTGCGGCGATGGAAGGAATACTTCTCTGATATTTTAAACATCTTGTCAGAGGAAAGTATCCGAGAAACAGAACAACTACCAAACATCCTACCGCAACAAGATTACATATGGCTTTGCGTAGGAGAGGTATTCCAGATAAGGTCATAGCTATGATTAAAGAATCCTACGAAGATGCAAGGTGTCGCGTCTTGCATAGAGGAGAGCTGTCCGAGAGATTTCTTGTTCGAACAGGTGTCAGACAAGGCTGCATATTATCACCAGCCTTGTTTCTGGTGGTAATAAATGATATCTTGAAAGCTGCACTGTGGGGAAGGTAAAGGTCTTCAATGGAGACTATTTAACATCTTAAGTCACCTTGATTATGCTGATGACGTGTATTTGCTTGCACATAACCGTTCGGACTTAGAGTCAAATGTTCGCTCGTTGCATTCTAAATGCAAAAAAGCGGGACTGAAAATAAATGAGCGCAGGGTTTAGGTTGTAGGAGGGTGGTTGCACGGAACCACAAGTACTGAGGCCATCTAGTTGGGCCCATTGTACTCCTCCTATAGTTATAAGTTGGAAGTCACTCCTCTTGCTCTAACCACTTGGTTCGGTTTGCGAACCTTAATAGGCTCGAATGTTGGACGCCTCTGAGGTCGTCTAGTTCTGAGAAGAATCTAGAGCCTAAACAAAGGAGACGACTGTTGGAGATTTGCGGACAGTGACAAAGATAATGTTCGATAGATTCTTCGTCTTCCTCGCAACCTCTGCTGTCGCTCGCAAGCAATGGCCTGTGGTCAGGCCGACAATAGTTCGGATACTATAGCGACTACGTTGTAACAGCTGAGCTGTAATATTTTTGTTCGGTTCTTCCCAAAAGGATTTGACCGTTTTACAGCTTTCCAGCTGCCGCCACCCCGCCAAGAAAGAATCCACAATAGTCTTTTTGAAGCTAGTCTTCAGCACTGTTGGTGCTACATCGACTGACTTCCTAGTGGAATTGATGTTAGCAGATCCTTGCCGTGTTAGCAGATCCTTGCCGTGCTATGATCCAGTATCCAAATTAGAAAAACTTCCGTTATGGCCGCTAGGCGATTTAAATTGTGTCTACAGATGGACACTAGTTTGGATGTAGTCCTGTAGGATTGGAGTGCCTGAAGCGCAGCCCTGCTGTCCGAGAAAATGTAACAATTTCCGAGACTGTTCTGCTTATCAAGAATAATTTTTGCACACTCGTTAATGGCTAATACTTCTGCTTGGAACACTGTCGCGTGTTCTGGAAGATGAAATGAAGTTTGAATATCGAGGTCGTGGGAATAAATCCCTGCACATGTCCCCTGGCTAGTTTTAGATCCGTCCGTATAGAGATGAGAACCTATACAGGTGCTGAGTATCCTATTGGTTGCCCATTCGTTTCGTTCAGGAAACTTAATGTGAAACTTCCGTTTCTCAACCTGCGGTTGGTTCATGCAATCATACTCGCGGTCTAAAAGGGAGTTTGCGTTTCTAATGACGTTTAGAATTTGTCCATGACCAATTTGTGGCGCTGACCACGATTTAGTAGTTTTTAATCTAATGGCTGCCAGGCCCGCTGCTTGTTTTATAAAAAGATCAAGTGGGGGTAGTGGGAGAATCACCTCCAGAGCTGCAGTTGGTGTGGTTCTAAGGGCACCTGTTATGCACAGACGTGCCATCCGTTGGATCAGCTTTAAGGGTGCCAGGTTGGTTTTTAGTACCACCGCCGGCCACCACACCAGCGCACCATAGCAAATAATTGGTCTAACAATACTGGTATACATCCAGTGGATGAGGTGCGGCTTAAGGCCCCATCTCAAACTGAATGTCTTTTTGCAAGCGAAGAAGCGTACGGTAGCCTTTTTTGCTCGTTCTTGAATGTTGACCTTCCTGGATAATTTCCTATCAAGAATAAGACCTAAATATTTAACTTGGTTCGAGAGGACCACAGTGATACTCCGAATATTTGGTGGACCGAAAACATATGGTCTTCTTCTTCTGGAGAAGAGGACCAGATCTGTTTTTTGTGGGTTAATAGTAAGTCCTTTATCTAGTGCCCAGCTATCTAACAGTTGTAAAGCGGATTGCATAAGGTCTCCTAGAACTTGCTCAACCTTACCAGTTAGCATGATGACAAGATCGTCTGCATATGCTATTGTGGGGTAGCCGTTCTGATTTAAGATGGAAAGGAGTTCATTTACTGTTAAGACCCACAGGAGAGGTGATATTATACCGCCCTGTGGCGTTCCTTTGTGAACAGAGCCTTTCCTTGTCTCTTCACCCATTCGTGCTACGATTTTCCTATGGCATCAATGTTGACGTGGTCGAACGCGCCTTCCACGTCTAGGAAGGCACCGAGTGCAACCTCTTTTTGATGGAAAGCTTTCTCTACGGCGGATACCGTCACATGCAAGGCGGTATCAGTGGATCTACCTTTCAGATAGGCGTGTTGGTGGGGGCATCTAACCGAGAGGTTCAGATTTGCCCGCAGGTAGCTGTCCACCAGTCTTTCTAGGCCTTTAAGAAGGAACGAAGTCAGGCTGATGGGTCGAAAAGCCTTCGGGATGTTGTGGGAGGCTCTACCTGGTTTAGGTATGAAAACTACCTTAACCTCTTGCCATAACTTCGGTATGTAACAAAGACTGATGCATACTTTATATATGTCTACCAGGTACTGAATTATTGTTTTATCCACGTTCTGGATCATTGCGGGATAGACTTCGTCCAGCCCTGGTGACTTGTAAGGTTTGAAGGAACTGAACGCCATTCCTATGTTTCCTGGTGTCACGACTGTATCTACTAGTTCTGAGTTAGCTAGACTGTGATCGGGACATGAACTTTGTGGTGGGGGCTCAAAGCAACCAGGGAAATGCGTTTGCATTAAAAGTTCAAGTGACTCGCCGCTAGACCCCGTCCATGAACCATTGCCTTTATCCAGTAATTCAGGCATGTATGGGTCTTTGGATAAGGTCCTCTTTATCCTAGCAGTTTCGTTGACGTTATCGAGTTCTTCACAGAATCTCTTCCATGAATTTCGTTTGACGGCTCTTAGCTGTTTTTTATACAGTGTAAGTGCTGCTTTGTGTCAAGTTTGCTGGAGTTAGCTTTATTAAAGAGTTTCCTTGCTCGTTTTTTCAGGATATCGAGATCGTTATTCCACCAGACAATGTTCTTACTATCTTTGACAGACTTCTGAGAGCAGGAATTCTTGTATGAGTTTGTTAGTATATTTGTTAACATACCCACTCTTTTATCTAAGGAATCTGTTGTTTTTATAAATGAGCGTAAAACCTAGTACAACCACATGGGTTCGAACGCAAGCACATCGATTGTTCTTAACGGACAGGATGTGGAAGAGGTGCAAGATTTTTGCTATCTCGGAAGCATTGTCAGCATGGATGACGGAGCCGAAAAGGATGTTGAGGCACGGCTAAATAAAGCTCGCCAACCCTCGGGATTCTTTCGCCTTTCTGGAGGTTAAGAGAGATTTCCCTTCGCACGAAGCTGCGAGTTTTTGACGTATGCGTCAAATCCGTGTTGTTATATGGTTGTACTACGTGGAAAGTGACCGTTCGACTTACCATGAAACTACAGACTTTCGTGAACCAATGCCTCCGACGCATTTTAGGAATATTCTGGCCAGAAGTGATCTCCAACGACGAACTTTGGAGTACAACTGACCAGACTAAAATAGGTATTGAGATTCAAAGATGGAAGTGGCAGTGGATCGGTCATACTTTGAGGAAATCAGAGCGAAACATCGCCAAACAGGCTCTGGATTATAATCCTCAAGGAAGACGTCGGGTTGGTCGACCATGTAACACATGGAAGAGAGCAGTTGAGTAGGAGACCAGAGGAATAAACAAGTCCTGGCAACAGCTTAAGGCCGATGCTCAGGATCGCGCCTTGTGGAAGAGAGTTGTTTCTGTCCTATTCCCCTAAACGGGGTCTTAACAGGAATTTGATTGATTGAAGTACAGATTTCTTTTAGCAGGTGTTTGGTTAGCTCTAAGAGTCTTACTGCCTGTATGGCACGTTCTTTTTTGAACCAAGAGTCCCTCAGTGGCCTTACCCTCTTAACCGACAAGTCTACAGGTTTCGTCGTAGTCTTTGGAATCGAAGCACAATTTCCAATCAAAGGCACTGAAGAATTCGTTTAGCACTCCCCAACTAGCTCTTTCAAAGTGCCAAATGGTTCTTCGAAGTGCCTTGGCTGGCAGCGAGCTCAGTACTGAAAATTGTGCACGAACCAAGAAGAGCCAGGTAATGTTGTGTACATTGAAATCGCCCGCTACTTCGATTTTAGTGTCAGAGTTTGCAGTATAAATAGACTGAATAGATTCAGATAATCCATCCAGTTCTATTCTTGTGTCCACTGCTGACATTGCCGGGCTTCTATAAACATAGCAGAAGAATACAGTTTGTCTTTGGATCGTTATTTTTACCCAGATGTAATTAAACTCTAGGCTGTGGCATTCCCTCAAATAAGGTACTTGTTGGTAGGATACATCATCACGGATATATGAAGAATTCTCAGTCTATAACGGCTGCCACCACATAGAAGATCGTTGCTGAAAATTGAACTGATAAATTTCACAGCGCAACTGCTTATTTCGACTTTATCTCTATTGGTATTGTTGTCGGTGGTTGGTGGTTTCATGTTTCCTTAGCCTAACAATTATTTTCTTGTCTTTTCAATCTCTCAACTTAACTTTTCTTGGAGTTCTAGCTGTTTTTTCCCTAATAGCGGTTCTCAAACTTCTTGCCGGCGGTTCTCCAACTTGTTCCCAGCTTTCTTCATCCCGGTACCTATCTCGTTTTCCCTTCTTACGTCCAATACCGCAAGCTTTACTCCAGGTAGTGTTAGAACTCCGATAGAAGTTTAAACGTGAGCCAGTTCCATTTTTCCCTGGAATCGTATCAAGAACGATTCTCTTTGCCCAAGTATTTTGAGGGTTCTTTTCGTCGACAATGATCACTAAGTCGTCCTTTGCTATCGATTTGCTGTTGTTAAACCACTTGGTTCGTCGAGTTACGGTCGGCAGGTACTCACGCACTCCCCACCTCCGAAACATGTCGGCAAGTTGTTGCGAAATCCTCCGATTCTTGCGAAGTATTAAAACATCGTCACTCAATGGTCCAGATGGATTATTTCCATTCGATAGCCCAAGAAGTAAATGGTTGGGGTGAAGTGGGTCACTACCCTCAGATTCAAGAGGAATGATGTTTTCAACTTCCGGCAATAAATTTTGTAAAAGTTCGTCGAAGGGTCTTCGAGTGGGCATGATTTTGTCGAGGGTTTTCTTGACGGACTTCACTAAACGTTCCCAACTTCCTCCCATATGGGGAGCTGCTGGTGGATTGAAAATTTATCTTGTATAAAAACTGGTAAATGATTCCTGCATTTTTTCGAATTGTATTTCATGCAATTCTTTTCGTAATTTGTTATCAGTACTCGAAAGTTCTCTATTGGTACTCCACGTCGTGCAATAACATTTCTGATGTAACATACACGACGATGTATTTAGACTATGGGCGATTTCAATGCGGACGGCCAGAATGGTTAAGCACGTGAAGAGAACTCCCCATCTTTTCTCAACTCGTCTCCCAACAGCGATGAACATTGGACCAAAGTAGTCAATACCAATTTATGAGAATGGTCGAGTATATGACGACAGCCTTGCAAAGTCCAAATCGGCCATTTCAGGTACTTTAGGCATTGCGCCTTTTTTGAGTTCAACTCTAATGCTTGGAATGGAAAATCGTTTTCAAAGTTCGTTTATAACCGTTTCATGGTTGTGGTGGTGATATGGACGGTGATAATAATTCACTACCAGCTGAGTAATGTGATGATTCTTTGGTAGCAGAATGGGTCTTTTGACATCATTGTTGACTTCCATCACAGCATCAATCCTCCCTCGTAGTCTCAGCACATTATGGTTGTCCAGATAGGGCGAGCATTTGTAGATGGGGCTCGATTTTTCAATGGAAGATCTCCATTTCTCCTTAAGGTGGTGCATTCATTAGGGTAGCGCTCATACTGCGCTCGGCGAAACAGTTCATTCGGCTTTCGAATACTCTTCAGAAGAAATGGGGCAAAATTTCGGAGATAGGTTGTCTTTTGGCGCTTAAATTGTGAATAAATCTGAAGACAAAGACCTCCGTTCGAAGTAGACGCAGACAATTAGAGACGCGATTTACTTCTATAAGGCTCTCAGATGCGACAGATGTTGACTCCTTTTTCGACAGTTCCTTAGGCTTCTTCTTGAAAGAGAAATTCAGGTCACAGAAACCATCTTCCACAATTATCGATATTAGCGGTTTTTCAGTTTCAGCTGTTTTTCACGATAGCGGTTCTCAAACTTCTTTACAGGGGTTCTCAAACTTGTTTCCAGCGGTTCTCCAACTTGTTTCCAACAAAGGTTATTCCAAGGAAACCCTTCCTCCTTTCGAGGTCGTCAGTTTCGATTCGAGCCATCTCACTCCCCAAAAAATAAGTCAATCATTTTTTTTTTCACAGCAACAGCATGAATCTACAAAGCAACGAGTGACTAATGAAAAACGTTAGCAACACAGAACAGACACTCCATCACGCAGCTACAACGCCAGAACGAAAAAAAAAACTCTGAAAGACAACCTCGATCAAAAATTGGCCCCCGATTTTCATTCTCCCCACGATTGAAAGGTTAAGTGACCGATTCTCGTTCAATTTCTCCGTCCGAGACGAAATCGCAAAAGCCTCCGCCGTCGTGATGACGTTGTCGTCGGCATCTCCAGCTCAGCGCAAACTAGCGAAGCCCCCGGACGTGCTGCCAAGACGTGGCAAATCAATTTCGATTCACTTATGCACGAATAATTGCATCGCGCTAGTCGCTTCTCGGTTCGGAAACAAAAGAGGCAAAGTGGCCGCCTGGCGAGAGGTGCACCCGGGCGAATAGGCGATAAGAAACGATCGACGAAAACTCTTGCTGACGGAATTTCGTCGCAAGGAGTTTCTGCGCGCACCTACCTGCTCGAGGATCGGACGAACCGGAACCCGGCCGAAACAAACCGGGAACAGAGTGCTCCCACCTTCGAGGTCAACGCTTCAATGTGCCAAACAAACAAAAAAATCTGTTTATCCGTCAGATGACGGAGAGCCGCAGCCGGACTATAGTGTGGCGTGCCGTTCGGATCGGGCGCGTTATGCAAACCTGATTTGGTCCGTCGAGCGGAGCTGTGTCGGATCGAACGGCCTCCACTGCCGGAACAAGAAGGTTAATAAACTCGGGCTTCAATGATTAAGTGGCATAGCGTCACAATCGAAACGATTAATTATGGAAGCCCCCGCCTGTAGAGTCCAGCAGCTCCGCGGTCCGAACAAGACAGCGGCTACCAGCGCCCCAAAGGATTTCGCAAGTTAATTCTAAAACAAGAAAACATTCCAAACTTACCGCATGATTGTTGTAAAAAAGTGGCAACGACGTGCAGTGTCTGGCTTTCGTGGCGGTGTCCTTGTCGTCGCCGTTTCTGCTGTTGTCACGGTTGCTGGATCTGGAGGTGGTGGTGATGATGGTGGCCGTGGCCGGTGTTACAGTCGTTGTTGTCGTCGCTGTTTCGCGGCCGATTTTCTTGTTATTTACAAGTGCGGGCGGGTCCGTCATTTTGCTGCGCTATTCCAAGGATTCGCGTTTCACTTTCAGACATGCTTTTTCCACGGAATTAGAACGCGCGACTCAGGTCTAAGCTATTTTCAGAGACCTCAACGAAATTCGCACTTCATACACACGCGGCGCAGCCAACACTTTCCGAATAATTGCGGCGGGCCGACATTTTTCTTGCGCTTCCCGCACACTCTTCGGCACTGCACTTTATTAAGCGCGGGTCAACCGGATTGAGGAAATTCACACGCGTGTACTGCAAAGCACCGAAAACGTCAAAAAAAAAAACTTTCACGCTCGCGTCGAAAGGGAGAAACAAACCCGAAGGCAGAGAAAAATTTCGCGAGATTTTTTTTCTTGTTGTGCAAAAATGCAATCGCTTTTCTGGGCGATAGTGACGACAGTCGTCGTTGGGAAACCCGTTCTTTCTTAGGACGTTCTTCGTGTCAACCAGACAACGAGACGTTTTTCGCTGGAAATGTGACAGCCGCAACATTTGCTGCTACTGCAACATTGCTACTGCAACATTTGCTGCTACTGCAACATTTGCTGCTACTGCAACATTGCTACTGCAACATTTGCTGCTACTGCAACATTTGCTGCTACTGCAACATCACAGCCGAACGAAATGGTCGATAAAAAAATTTTAAAAGGAATTTTTTTGACAGGCAGTCGGTGTGACTGTCGAAGGTGATTGAACTGCATTATCGGAGTTGTTGTACAGTGGCGAAAGAAAATTGTGCAATTTGGAGGATTAGAAAATGAATTAAATTTGAAATTTAAGAAATTGAAATTAATTCGATAGGTTATTGAAATAGTTTGGCAACATATTCAAGTTGTTGCGTGACGATTGTATCGTTTTTTTTATTACTTAACTGTCTTATTCATTTCCGGTGATTTTTCAAACATGGCAACCATATTGGCGCGAAATTTTGAAAAAATAGTTCTATGCAGCATGAAAAAGTTGTTCTAAATATCTTTGGAGATATGTAATTGAAACTTGGAACATATATTAATAATAATAATAATTTATTTAATAATGAACAATTAACAATTTTAGATATAAATGTATGATTTAAATTTAATCCATCTTAAATAAACTAAACCTTACTTAAACCAATATAATTTAAAAAAAAAAAAAATTTTAAGATAAGTTATAGGAATAAGATAAATAGATAAGAAAAACAAAATATGAAAAAAAAAGAAAAAGGTTGGGTTGATTACATTACAATGAACGATGAAGTTCACCCGAACCCGTATTACGGGTGTTCATCTGTTCATTGCAATTAACCCTCACTTTACAAATTAAATAAATTTACCCGCAAGGGGGTAGTTGTAGGATGAGGTTTTACCAATTCCTGCAACTATCTTTAGAGACTAGCGACTCCACGGACCTGAGCTAACTATCCCCCTGTGGGATGGGGGCTGAAGAATTCACCCACAGCCAGTCCTGCTTGCCCTAAAAAATGGCAAATGGACACTCACTGGATCATGGGCTTATCACCCGTGATCTTAAGACCTAAATGATACGAGAAACGGATACAGCGCCTCGGATACGGACTGATCCTACGGTAACGACTTTTGGCATTCGGAAACGGACTATGATTGGCTTCTGGAACGTTCGAACATTGAATGACGGGGGAAGAACTGGGGTTACTCGGTCCTTGCACCGCCAATCAGTGATCGACCGTGAAATGGAGCACTATAACATCCAAATCTTGGGCTTGAGCGAGGTTAGGTGGACAGGATCAGGAGAAGAACGAACCCCTAGCGGAAACACTATTCTGTACATTGGCCCTGAAAGTGAAGCCAGAAATGGCGTGGCGTTCGTCCTTACGCCGAGAGCGAGAAACAGTCTCATTAGCTGGGAGCCAATCTCGGATAGGATTATCATCGTCAGGCTCAGGACCAGTGTCAGAAACGTCACAATTCTGCAGTGCTACGCACCAACTAATACCGCAACATCTGGTGACAAAGAGGAGTTTTATAGCCAACTGAGTGCACCTTCGAACGTGTTCCAAGAGGTGATATTTTTATCATCTCAGGAGATATGAACGCCCAGGTTGGATCAGACAACACTGGACTAGAACACGTCATGGGGAGGCATGGTGACCCTTGGGTCGACGCGTCACGACCTTGGAATAAGAGACCCGAAAACGGCGAATTATTTTTGGAGTTTTGTAGTACTCGGCAAATGGTCATCGGAGGAAGCCTTTTTCCACACAAAAGTCATCATACAACATCTTGGGTTTCCCCTGATGGTGTTACTCAGAACCAGATCGACTATTTGGCTATAAGTCGCCGATGGAGAAGATGTCCTCGATGTGCGAGCGAAACGTGGAGCTGACGTGGGGAGCGATCACCACTTGATGGTTGCCTGCTTGAGATTGTGTACAGCAGCTATCCGACGATCACAAATTTTTCAAATAAGCGCAAGCTTAATGTGGATAAACTCAGAGATCCCAACAAAAAACGCGAATACACAACTATTCTACGCGAAAAGTCATCCACATTAGGTGAAAATGAAATGCGCACACTGGACGCCAATTGGGAGGCAACCAGAAACACTTTTCTAACTAGTGCTGAAGAATCTGTGGGATATGTGCAAAGCGGTGAGAAACCCTGGATGTCGTAGGACAAATGGGACAAGGTTGGCAATCGGAAAAAAGCCAAATTGGCAATCATCTCTCAACCCGATGTCAACCAACGAACGCCCGGCTTGAGGCAGAACTACCGCGATGCTCATATACAGCTTAAAAAGGCTGTTAGACGCGACAAGAGAAAGGCCATTGAAGATCTGGCAAACAAGGCAGAATCTGCGGCTTACCTTAGGGATATGGGTTCACTATTCAAAATCATGAAACAGTTGACGAACAGGAATTTCACCGCCAACCACCTGGTAAGAGATCTCAACGAAACTCTCCTTAACATGAGTGAACACCAGTTGCGACGATGGAAGGAATACTTCTCTTATATTTTAAACATCTTGTCAGAGGAAGATATTCCGGAAACAGAACAACTTCCAAACATCCAACCGCAACAATCCTCTATTAAGGACAATCCCCCAGATAAGGAAGAGATGGTTTCCGCCATTCGGTCAATGGCGGGAAGGAAAGCTCCAGGTATAGACGGACTACCAACCGAACTCCTCAAAGCGGACCCGGAAATAACAGCCGATATACTCCTCCCACTCTTCACTGAGGTGTGGAATGAAGAAAGATATCCGACTAAATGGAAGGAGGGCGTCATTGTGAAAATTCCGAAGAAGGGCGACCTTCGGGATTGTGGCAATTGGCGTAGTATATGTCTACTTACTGCCGTATCAAAAATTATGGCTAAGGTAATTCTCAATAGGATTAGTGATGTCGTCGAGAGCACTCTCGAAGTTTATCAGGCTGGATTCCGTAAAGGGTCGTCTTGTACTGACCACACAAATACCCTACGGATAATATTAGAGCAGTCAGCCGAAATGGGTTCGACATTACATCTCATGTTTGTGGACTTCGAGAAGGCTTTCGACAGCGTTAAGCGAGATTACATATGGAATGCTTTGCGTAGGAGAGATATTCCAGATAAGGTCATAGCTATGATTAAAGAATCCTACGATGATGCAAGGTGTCGCGTCTTGCATAGAGGAAAGCTGTCCGAGAGCTTCCCTGTGCGAACGGGTGTCAGACAAGGCTGCATATTATCACCAGCCCTATTTCCGGTGGTAATAAATGACATCTTGAAAGCTGCACTGGAAGGTGGGGAAGGTAAAGGTCTTCAATGGAGACTATTTAACATCTTAAGTCACCTTGATTATGCTGATGACGTATGTTTGCTTGCACATAACCGTTCGGACTTAGAGTCAAATGTTCGCTCGTTGCATTCTTAATGCAAAGAGGTGGGACTGGAAATAAATGTGCGTAAAACCAAGTACATGCACATGGGTTCGAACGCAAGCACACCGATTGTTCTTAACGGACAGGATGTGGAAGAGGTGCAAGATTTTTGCTATCTCGGAAGCATTGTCAGCATGGACGGCGGAGCCGAAGAGGATGCTGAGGCTCGGCTAAATAGAGCTCGTCAGGCCTTCGGTAGCCTTTCCCCTTACTGGAGGTTAAGAGAGATCTCCCTTCGCAAGAAGCTGCGAGTTATTGACGCATGCGTCAAATCCGGTTGTACTACGTGGAAAGTGACCGTTGGATTTACCAAGAAACTACAGACTGTCGTGAACCAACGCATTTTAGGAATATTCTGGCCAAAAGTGATCTCCAACGACGAACTTTGGAGTACAACTGGCCAGACTGAAACAGATATTGAGATTCAAAGGTGGTAGTGGCAGTAAATCGGTCATACTTTGAGGAAACCAGATCGAAACATCGCCAAACAGGCTCTGGATTATAATCCTCAAGAAAGACGTCGGGTCGGTCGGCCATGTAACACATGGATGCGAGCAGTTGAGCAGGAGTCCAGATGAATAAACAAGACCTGGCAACAGCTTAAGGCCGATGCTGAGGATCGCGCCTTGTGGAAGAGAGTTGTTTCTGTGCTATGCCCCTTATAGGGGGTCTTAACAGGAATTTGATTGATGATGTGTACATTATAACATGTAATGCTGTTGTTGATTGATGAAGCATGTTCTGATAAAAATATGTTGTGTATAATTCTTCCCAGACAATCGTCGATTAATGTAAGGAAAGCTGAAATATTTTATTTTTATACCTATAGGATTACCTATCAGAATTGAGCCCAAAGTTCGATCAACTATGTTCAGTGTTCGACACTCCACATTTTTAGGAAATCTTAACACATTATTTCGGAATTAATATAATGTAATAAAAATTTATTTCAAAATTAGTCGTTAGTCAGTAGTCATGGCGGATAGTGTCAAGGATGTGGCGTTTGATAACTCTGTAAAGATATCTTCGCGAAAATGCTGATATCGCTACCTGTATGAATTAGAGCTTCTGCTGGAGTTGAATTTATTCTGATAGTTTTGTACATAGGTTTGCATTCAGATTGCTGTTCTAAACTGCATACATTGACTTGTGTATCGCTTTTCTGTGGACAAACCATCGACTTATGACCTTTCTGTTTACACAAATAACATACTTTTTTTTTTTTTACAGAATGACCTGTTTTATAGGTAATTTTGGCCTTTATGTGCAATGCACAAACATAGTCATGGAGGGAAGGAATGGGATTGGGAAGGTTGGGGAAGGGGAGTGAGAACGACCGTAGCGAGTGGAGAAGCTGGAATATTGCTCAGTTGTACTGGCTGCTTACTGACAAATATTTGCAGATGTTATGGGGGACTGAATGATAGAAAGCGAACTAAAACAAAATTCTTTTGACGACAAACATTTTCCAAGCTTGCGAATGTTCAGCCAGTCCCAAAAAAAGGAGAGCACATCAACCCCACTAATTATCGTCCAATAGCAATAACCTCACTTCTGTCGAAGGTCATGGAAACAATCATCAACAATAGACTAATAGAATACATCAACATCAATGTATTATTGACGACAAACAGTATGGATTCCGCAAAAAACGTTCCACAGGAGACCTTTTAACCACCCTTACTAACCGTTGGAACAAAAGCATTCACCAGTTTGGAAAATCTTGTATTATCGCTCTCCATATTTCTAAGGCTTTGACAGAGTATGGCACAGCGCCCTTTTATTCAAACTTAAAGTTTTATGCGAATACCTTATTTCCTGGATTGAAAGTTTTTTTTAGCCAATTGTTCAATGCATGTGGTATTGGATGGTGTGGTTTCCCCTTCTTATAAAATTAACGCTGGTGTCCTTCAGGGATCGGTTCTCGGTAATGGCTTGCTATCTTCAACTATGAAACCTATACATAGCTTCGCCGATGACAGCACATTAGACTTCTCCTATCACTTCAACACTGCGTCCTTAGTGTGATGTACTAGCTTAGTAGAACAACGTAGGTACATGGTGCAATTATTGAATCAAGTCGAATTTAATGCTACGAAAACTCAGTGCTGTCTTGTCTCCCAAAAACATGACTCTAACCTTGTCCAATCACCTTCGTATGCCAGCCATTAAATAACTGTTCAAGTGTTAAGATGTTAGGTATCCCAATCACAGATAACTTATCTTGGAACGATCATGTATTTAACATCGCCAACAAAGTATCTAAATGGTTGGGTGAATGTTTTCAGTTTGATAAAGGTCTCCGCAGAGACCGAAACGTCACGAATAATAAAGCGGAACAGTGTAGACTCCGGAAATCCTTTCTTCCAAAAAGTATCTAAATGTTTGGGTTTCCTAAAACGGTGTAAAGGCTCCTTCACCGCTTCTGGGTTACTGGCAATTTATAAGGACAATGTTAGACTACGTCTTGGATTTAATTCCCACCTATGGGCGAGAGCTGCAAAATCTTTTCTCTCCTACCTGGATAGTATCCAGTCTCGACCATTAAAATTATAGGAGATTCTGACTTCACTTCATTGGTCGATTCACTCGAGCATAGACGAATTGTAAGCTCTCTAACCCTTTTGTATCGCTACTACAATGGGGATTGTTCGGACGAAATCTGTAATCCCTTACACCACATACGCCTTTACCCCGTAATACTCGAGCTAATTCACATGCTCATAAGTATTCTCTCAACCCTATCTTCGGTCGCACTGTCAAATTTTGTGATTCGTTTTTAAACCGGACTGATCGAATATGGAACTCGCTGCCCATCTCAGTATTCTCGCATGACTACAACATTCAACAATTCAAAAGAAATTTTAGTAGCCACTTCCTTTTCTATCCCCTTAATTCTCAAAAACCAATATCCTTCTCCCCTCACCGGAGCTGTGCTGCGGTACAAAAGGGCAACCCCTCTAGTTCCGGTGTCACATAAAAAAAAAATTTTCATGTTTTTTGCAGTAACTGCACGTAATTTGACTTTTTTCCGAATTTCTTTGCGGATTGTACCTAGGCTTTGTTTTTTTATTTACCGTATTTCCAACTAACGAATTTTTATGAGCAGAATTCAATTTATATTGTTCATACACTCGTAGTTTTAATCTGAATTCATTAAAATTATGAGCAGCATATAGTAACATTTTATTTTCCGCTTTATCCTCAATGCCATTAATAATATATTGCATCAATGACAGTTCGTTGACATTACCCTGTTGACTTATTTCTTGCATTTTCGTCACGTATCCCAGTAAACTTTCACTTGTTGACTTCTTTGTTAGTGTCAAAAGGTTATGTATTTCAGCGCTAGTTTTCGTGTTGTCAAATGCAGTTAACAGTCCTTGTTTAAGGGAGTCCCAATTCTGATGAACAGTTGTCTGTGCAACTAAATTTGCAGTTCCAATAAGAGAAAGCTTATCGTAAATTAGTTTCTGCATACTGCTCAAATTAAGAAGAAGTGCCATGTCCTCGAAGTTCTGTATCCATTTTCTTACCGAAGTATGATCATCAACGGAAAATTTTTTAATGCTTGACTGTATTTCGTTATAATTAAAATGTGGTACCTGAACACCCGTATTGTACTGCTGAGGTCTGCTGATCTGCGATGAATATTCACCTGTTTGACAGTTCGTTGTCGCTGTCGCTGTTGCTGATGATATCGATGTTGTCTTTGGAATAGCACCCCTGTCCGTTTGTAGCTTTTCGTTGTTGACACCCGGCAAATCACAGTTGCCTGTATCCGATGCACTGTGTGCCGTGAGTTGCTGAATTAATTGTTCGCGATTGTCCGTAACCGTTAAGCCTGCCCGTTCCGTTAGCTCACAGAGACGATTAGTATTCGATTTTTTTAATTTCGCTTCTAGTTCCGAATTGTGCGAAACCACAGAATTTTCACCGTCAAATTCTATGCCCGAGTTTTGCATTGCTATTCAATTTATTAATTTCACACGACACGACAATGTTGTAGCGATCACCTAAACGATGAGAGCGCAGCTAGCGGTGGTCATCCGCATCGCATGGATGACAGGCAGCAACGATGTCACTCGGATATAGTCTGGAATCTTCCTACTTGGCCGCCATTACATAAGTGTTCGCTAGTAATTTAAAAGTATTAATAAAAGCGTGACCCAATCGATTAGTTAGTGGTTTATTATTTACTAAGACTTAAACCCTACATTGGTGACCCCGAGAAGAACGAACCTTTAAGGTTCTGCCGAAACCGCGCGACGTGTTGTTTTTCCGCGAAATACAAAAACTACACCACGAATTTTTCACGTGCTATTTCGTTCTTTTCATTTTTTCGCGACTCTCGTCCCAAGTTGGAGGTCAGTTGGCCTGTGCAAGAAATTCTTCTCCCGATTTTAAACGCGATGACGGAGGAAAGTAACGACGCGGTAGATAGCATACGCGACAATACCGAGATTTATGCTTCTCGTATTTCGAAATTCCCGGAATTCATCAAGGAACATCCGGATTTTTGGATCACTTAGGTGGAATCTGCTTTTCGCACACACGGCATCACTAAAGATCAAACAAAATTTGGTTACATCGTCCAATACGCTCCTAAAGAAATTTACCAACACATTGTGGCGCTGGCGAGGAACACGCCGGAAACAAACAAAAATGAAGTGATCAAGCAACGTATACTTGACGCCTTCTCGGAGTCGGAAGAGGCCCGCATCCGCAGAGTTGTACAAGGTCAGAATTTAGAAGGTAAGAAACCATCTAATTATTTGTTAGAACTCCGAAATATGGCGGGAACAAAGGTTAGCGATTCTGTACTTCGTTCGCTTTTCATTGAGGAACTACCGGAGTACGCACGCTATATATTAGCCGTGTCCGAAGAAAAAGACCTGGACAGACTCTCGAAAGTGGCAGATAGAATTGTTGAATTACAAGGTACCGCTAATATGTCAGGAATATAGTCAGCAACGCAGCTGGTCAACTCAGGCATACCCTGTGATCAAATGACCCAAATTATTAATCGTCTGGACAAAATGGAAACGAGAATTAATCGCTATCAGCGAGATCACTCTCAACACCGTAATAGACGATCCAAATCGCGAGAGAATACATGCAACAAGTCATATTGTTATTTTCATCGTAAATTTAAAGAAAAAGCTAGGAGGCGTGAGAAACCCTGCAGTTGGCGGCATCAAAAGGCAGAGCAGGTGGGAAACTAATACAGTCGTCTCGTGAAAAGGAGGTCGAAGACGACGGAACAGCGAAAAGCCGCCTGATAGTTGCCGATAAAAAAACGCGAATAAAATTTTTAATTGATACCAGCGCGGACTTATCAGTTTTACCCAAAACCCTAATGGGAAAATCAGCTAAGCCAGCAGCGCTGAAACTTTTCGCAGCGAACAATACACCAATTGATACTTTCGGAGAAAAATTAATGATTCTCGATTTTGGTTTCCGCCGTCCAATCAAATGGATTTTTACCGTCGCCGACGTAACTCAGCCCATCATCGGAGCAGATCTGCTCAAACATTTCGGCATACTAGTGGACTTGCAAGGCAAGAAGCTAGTAGATCGAACAACCAATATTTATTTAATGGCTAAAATTTCGGAAAAGCCATATCAAAGTGTTTCTAGTGTGGCACGCGATACCATATTTCACGACCTGCTAAAAGAGTACGTCGACGTCACGGGCGCAAGTAAAACATCGGTATCGACAAAACAAAATGTTTTGCACCACATTTTAACCGAAGGACGGACCTCCTATAACACACCGTCCAAGAAGATTGTCACCGGAGAAATTACGTGATGATAAGGCCGCTTTCGAAATTATGCTGGCGGAAGGAATTTGTCAACCATTGTCTAGTCCGTGGGCAAGCCCGTTGCATTTAGTGGAGAAATCAAAGGGAGGATGGAGACCTTGCGGTGATTACAGGGCATTGAATTCGGTCACAACAGCCGATAGATACCCCATACCACATCTTCATGATTTCGCCCAGAAACTGAGAGGGACTACAACATTTACGACGTTGGACTTAACGCGATCACATCATCAAATTCCGGTTGCTCCGGAAGACATACAAAAGACAGCGGTCACAACGCCGTTTGGACTTTATGAATTTAAGTTCATGCCGTTTGTTCTGCGAAACGCAGCGCAGACTTTTCAAAGATACATCGATACAGCGTTGCGAAATTTGGATTTTTGTTACGTATACATTAACGACATATTAATTTGTTCAAAAAATAAGCAGGAACATCGAGAACACATTCGTATAGTGTTGGAGAGATTACAGGAATATGGTCTGACCATCAACGTTCCCAAATGTGTTTTTGGAACAGCAGAAGTACGATATCTGGGTTACTTGATTAATGAAAAAGGAACCAGACCACTGCAAGAACGTGTTGCTGCAATAAAAAAATTTACAAAACCTCGTACTATCGAGGAGCTTAGAAAGTTTCTCGGGTTAATTAACTTCTACAGGAAGTTCTTACGGAACGCAGCATTTACGCAAGCATCTCTCCATGAACTATTGAAAGGAACAAAGAAGAGGGATAGAAGATTAATTCCTTGGAATCCTGAGTCAGAGTTGGCTTTCGAGAATTGTAAAGCCGAACTCTCAAAGGCAACTCTTCTACACCATCCGGTCGAGAATGCGGTCTTAGCTATAGCGACTGACGCGTCAGATACAGCATTGGGAGCAGTGCTCGAACAGTACGTCGGAGGTTCCTGGGAACCACTAGGATTTTTTTCTCGCAAATTAAACGAGGCCCAATGCAACTACAGTGCATACGATCGCGAATTGCAGGCGATTTACAGTTCACTCAAGTTTTTTCGGCACATGGTTGAGGGAAGACCATTAATTATTAGAACGGATCATAAACCTTTGACATTCGCTTTTCGTCAGAAACCAGATAAAGCATCACCCAGATAACTCCGCCAATTGGACTTTATAGGTCAGTTCAGCACCAACATAGTTTACATTGCTGAGAATACTAACATTGTCGCAGACGCATTATCCCGAGTAGATAGTATCCATATGCCTATCGTGGTAACTACAGAAGATCTGGCACAAGCTCAACAGGTTGATCAAGAATTAAAGTAGATATTGCAGTCAAAAACGTCCTTGGAACTTCACAAACTCCGATTGGATAATAGTGACGTTACAGTTTATTGTGAAATTTCTTCATAAATAGCAGCTGAATTGGTTTATGGAACGACGTTGCGGATGCCAGGAGAATTTTTTTTTCGACGAAGACATGTCACCGGATCCAAAACCATTTGTGGAAAAATTTAGACAGCACATGCGACGAGTCCGTCCAACAGCAACTGTGCATCACGGAAGAGCAAAAATTTTCGTGGACAAAAATTTAACTTCGTGCACTCACGTTTTTATACGAGTAAACCGTGTTAAAAAAACCATTAGAGCATCCGTATGAGGGACCTTAGAGGATTTTGGAACGCATTCCGGATAACGTTTATAGAGTTGACATTAACGGCAAGAAAACAAATGTAAATTTTCAACGCCTAAAACCGGATTGTTTTGAAGCAACTCCTGATGAAACACAACAAAGTTAACCAGAGGTTGAAGTGACAAAACCTTTAAGAGTCTTCGCTGGACTTAAATCTAAAAGACACGTATCTTTTTCTCTTCCATCCCAACCATAATAATTTCTTTTAGTTCATTCTCAGAATACGTTATCAAACATACAAATTTCATGGCGGTAAATCACTTGGAGGGGAGTGTTGTAGCGATCACCTGAACGATGAAAGCGCAGCTAGCGGTGGTCATCCGCATCGCATGGATGACAGGCAGGAACGACGTCACTCTGATATAGTCTGGAATCTTCCTACTTGGCCGCCATTACATAAGTGTTCGCTAGTAATTTAAAAGTATTAATAAAAGCGTGATCCAATCGATTAGTTAGTGGTTTATTATTTACTGGGACTTAAGCCCTACAATGTATTAGCTAATGGCGCACACAGAATCACGATGGATATTCTGCACTGATGGATGGTTGAACCAAATAATATCGATGTCCGGATTTGCAATACGATTACACAATTCAACGTATATTCCGACTAAATAATTCGCGTTTTTCGTGCTGTTATCACAAATTGCGTTTTATTTCAAAAGAATGCACGGATGGAACGAGCGAAAGAGAAAAAAAATTCGACTGTTCAGCTGCTACAGTGTCGCCGTATATCACTTTCGATTGTCTGAACACCGTAATTTTCACTGAAAAATAATTTTTGTCCGAATTTATTTTTTCATCCCGGTTGAGCCCCCAATTGTGAGAATTAGAAACTCAGCTGAACTAAAACGCCACGGCTTAATATTTAAAATCTTTATTAATTCACTCGTTATAAACTTTCGGCCTGATGGACCAACTTCGAATGCGCCTATCTAATTACCGTACCTTCCGATCAACTCTTCGGGTCAGAGTTACCACAAATATATGCTTTTAAAGCAGATTAGATTTCAGGCATAAGGGCTTGGATGATATATTTTGGGTAGTTCGACAGACCTTGTTATTATTATAACAAAAGGTTGTTCTCGCTTTTAATGGTTTTATTGAACTACAATATTTACAAAACTATCCTAATTATATACAAAATTTCTTAATTGTATTTGCATATTTGTTGTTGATGAGCATACGCCAAAGCCCAAGTATGCTTGAACTTTACAAGTGTCTCATCAGCGTAAACAAAAAATATCATCGAAATATTTTAGTCATTGGCCCACGCACGTTAATAAATGCACCTTTGCATTTATTACCTTGTACGTACACAGACGGACAAAAGTATTCGCCACTTTACGTATACCGACTTTTAATGATCCTAGAGTTTTCCTGATACAAATCTATAAGAAATCTGTTAAGGCAAATCCATGTTTTTATTTTCAGTTTAACGTTCAATAGAAAATTATTCAATTGATTGCTTCCATTCCAAGAAAAAAACTAATAATATAAGTATGGTATGAAATTCGCTTGGACAAAAGTATTCGCCACGTGCATTTCTTGTTAAAATACCGGGAATTTGGAGACGGTTAAATTCTCGGAACTGCACGAGTGTCAAAAGAATGAAAATATTTTTCAGTATGTGATACTTTTTCGCAGTTTGATTAATGTGCATACGGTAGTAAAGTATTTTTCGGCTTTTAAGGGTCGAAATGGGTCGAAAAGGAAAAGAAACCACTGTGGAAGAAAGAAAAATAATTTTAAATTTATCTAATTGTAACAAATCAGTGAAGGACATTTGTGAAATAGTTAAACGTAGTAGAACTACAGTTCGGGATATCATAAAACGGTTTAAGGATAATAGTGATTTTCGGAATAAAAACAGATCTGGGAAACCTAGCAAAGTTAATGCTAGAAATAAGCGAAAAATTATTAAATTTGTTAAAAACAACCCAAAGTCCAGTTCATCACTAATTGCTGCAGCATTTCAAGAAGATACAGCGATCGATGTGCATCCTCGCACTATACGCAGGGTCTTAGAAATGGGCACAAGTCACGATCTTGCAGAAAAAAAACCTTCATCAGTAAAGTTAATAGAATAAAGAGGTTGAAGCTCGCTAAAGACTATAAGTTAATAATACGAAGGTATTATTATTTTAAAAAAAACATTGATTGAGGAGAAACTCCGATTGTTTACAAGGTTTGCTAAAGACTAAATTTACAATTTTGAATAAGAACTTAATTTTCTAAACTGCTGACCCGAATTCTCACTGCATCGGTGGGAACCATTCCTAGCTCAGCATATTTACAGGTGGATTTATTTTACAGGTGAATTTCCATGAATTTTGTCTGGCTCGTGTTACTCTTCCCTTCTTAAATTCGCTTGCCCTCAAGCGCTTAGAAGTACGGGATGTCGTTGAACTTAAGTGTTGAGGTGTGCGTAGTTGGCACGGTTCTTGACCTAGGATGACTTTGCGTAGGTTCTATGTGTTTTTCCTGAATAATAATTTCCGTCTTGTTGTTTCTCAGGAACTTGCAGATTGATGCTGTCAGAACCATGGCTAGGATGATGATTGCAAGGAGCCCATATGTGGTGAACCGGTGTACTATTGCCTCAGACTGGAATGATTCAATCATATTTGTATTATTTATGTTTATTTCGTTCATCATTTCTAAGGATAGTAATCTTCGGTATTCCTTTTCTTTAGGTAGTGGTTGTAGGACAGCGGGTAGAATTTGATAATTCGATACTTCCCGTGAAATAAAGGTCCTACTATCGATAGTCACGCTGTTATTGTGGAATTTAATCAGGAATGTGCCGTCGAGTTTTCGATCAGTTGATTCTATGGAGATGGTTCCATTGAAATCATTGAGGAGTATAATGCCCGCTGAGATTTCGTCGATCCTTGGAAGTTGCTGGCTGTTGATTATGTTGCAAGTGGCTTTCACGCTTCTGAGTAAATTTGGGATGCAGCTAGTATTAGATAGATGTACAATATTTTGAGGATTACAAATAGAAACAGAATTATATAATTTACATTGATTTTTTACTCCAAATATTTCAGTATCTGATTTAAGAATTGTTTTGTATAATATTTCAGTTGCTACATTATTGCGTTTAATAGGTTTTAAAAGTAATTTTTGAAAAATTTTCGAGTCTGTTATAGGGATGTTTATTATATAAAGGATTGTTACAGAGTTACTTATGATTTTAATTTCTGAAAAATTGAGTGCTTCTTCAATAGTCATAAATGGTAATTTTTCTTTACTTAAGATGCTTATGGCAATTTCGATCTCTCGTCTGGACAATATTAGAGAGTTTACAATGCCAAGTTTGGCCCAATGTATGGCATAGTTTATATTTTCAAGTTCTTCTTTTAAAAGCTTAATTTTATATTGAACGTTAATTATTATTTCATTTTTGATCGTTTTGTTATCTTTTAGAATTTTTACAATTTCATTTGACATTTTCGTAATATTATTTATCCTTTCGTTATGTAATGCGTTTATTATGACTTGTTTATTGTTATTTTGAAGCATATTATTGGTTTTTTCTTTAATAGTTATAAAATCTTCATGGTCGGGGCTACCCGCGATCCATTTCCATGCTGTTTCAATAAAATTTAGGGATCTTTTTACCTGTCGTGGCTTGAGATTATGTATTAAATTTTGAATTTGCTGTAGTTCATGATCGAGGTAAGGAAATAAGGAATGGTTTTTATTTTCATTAAGGATAGGGATTATTTCAGTCAAGATGGTTTCGTACTGGTTAATGTCGATTACGTGTATAAGTTTGAAGTTTCCGTTCTATATCAGTGCGTTCCCTGTATGTATTGTCACCACTTGAGAGTTGGAGAAATCCAGAATTTGAACTTCGCCCAAAATGGATTGGAACATCCGTCTGAAAGTTAAATATTTAAATGTTAATTCCTTATATTACTTTTATGTATTGTTTTGCCAGATTCGGTTGTAACTATGGTATGTTTGTTTTCCCTAACTATTTCTTTGCGGTACCTAACTGTCAATTTAGACCCTACTCTTTTGTTATGTTTAACATAGATAGTGTCTCCTGGGAGATATTCCTTGATTGGTTTTCTTTTCTTATTGTGGTACGTTATGTCCTTTTCTTGCTTAGCTTTCAACCTTTCGATATTACTTAAACGAGCTTGTTCAAACTTTTCTGGGTCAATATTTGGATTGCGTCCATGAAGTAATTCCACTGGTTTTTTACCTGTGGTGGAGTGGATAGTAAAGTTATATTCATTAACAGCTCTTTCTAAGAGCTCCTCGAACGAACGGCGTCGCCCATCTGCTTTCAAGCAACGCATGATCTCGGAAAGTGTAGAGTGGAAGCGTTCGATTTGCCCGTTGACTTCGCTCTTATAAGGAGGGGTCGTGAAAACTGTAATATGCAAGTCATCTTCGAGCATAGAGGTTATGGAGGCCGAATTGAGTGATTTTTCGTTATCGATAATCACAATTTCTGGGACACAAAAATAAAACAATATACTTTGCAGGGGGCGTTTAATGTGTTCAACGGATCGCGATTCGATTATTTTTGCTTGTGCAAATTTTGTGAACTTGTCTATTGCTGTTAAAACTAGGTTTTTCTCCGTGGAAAATATGTCGATGTGAAGCGTGTGACCCGGATATCTTGGAATGGGTGTGGGGTTGATTTCTTGGTTATTTGGGTGTCGCTCATATTTGTTTTCCTTGCAGGTACTACAGTTGCTTGTTATGTTTTTAATTTTTGCTGTCATTTTAGGAAAGTAATATTTTTGAAGAATTTGAAGTCGATTTTCCTGAGCATTTCTGTGTGCTCTTCTATGTTCTTTAATTATTATTTCTTCTTGTTGGTCTTCATTTTCCACATCTTCGACTAATATTTGCGTGAAGCGAATTTTGTAGTTTTTAAAATGGAGTGGGTAAATTTCTTGAATTTTTCCCATAATATGTTCTGATGTTAACAGGCCATTCACGATGTTGGGGTTGAGGTGTCTTTTAAAAATGTTGATAATATCGGATTGCGTATAATCGGTTTTTTAACTTCGTGTCTATTGTATCCTGAGAAAATGGGTTTTAATTGATAACTGTTTTCATCTTCTATTTGCAGGATCAATTGATTGGGGAAAACGTTCAGAGGTACCTCGACTGTTGGGATCAAGTTATGAGATGAGCTCTCATCACTATGTTGGGTTGCAGTTAAGGAGTTTACCTGCATTTGAGGTGGAAGTCTTGAAAGTGAATCCGCGACTATGTTTGTTCTTCCAGGTTTATATTTAATTTCGTGATTGTATTCCTCTAGAATAGACTTCCATCGTTTCATTTTAGAGTTCGTATTTTTGTTGCTTAGGGCATATGTTAATGCTTGGTGGTCTATGAATATGTTCACTTTCCTTGAGCCATATAGAAAGTTCCTGAAAGAGTTTAGTGACCAAATGATTGCCAACATTTCCTTTTCATTAGCGGCGTAACTTTCTTCGGTCTTGTTAAGTGTTCTGGAAATGAATGTAATTGGCTTGTTATCCTGTGATAGCACAGCACCAATCGCATACTCTGAAGCATCTGTAGTCAGCTCGAAATCCTTGTCAAAGTTTGGATGTGAAAGTATTACTTCTTTTGAGACAAGTGCGTTTTTCAGTTTCAGGAAGGCATCCAGTGCATTTTTATCAAGTTGAATAATTTTATTTTTAGACTTATTTTTGGACACGTGTCCATCTTCCCCTCGCAAAAGGGATGTCAGTGGTTTGGCTAATTTCGCGTAATCTTTTATGAAGCGACGGTAGTAGCCTGACATTCCTAAGAACGATCGTAAGTCTTTGAGGTTTTGAGGTGGAGGTAATTCAACTATAGCGCGTACTTTCTGTGGATTTGTTTTAATACCATTAATTCCTACGATGAAACCTAAAAATTCAATTTCTTGCTTTAAAAATTCACTCTTATCAAGTTGAATCTTCATATTTGCTGCTTCGAGAGTTTTAAATACCAGTTCTAGGTTTCTGAAATGATCGTCCTCGTTCTTACCGAAAATGATTATATCGTCGATATAGACATAGCATCTTTTACCAATGTGTTCTCTTAGAACATCATCTAAAGTTCTTTGAAATATGGAAGGACCGTTTTTTAGTCCGAAGGGTAGACGAATGAATTCAAATTTACCGTTATTAACAGAAAAAGCTGTTTTTTCTATATTATTTTCTCTGAGGGGTATTTGGTGAAATCCGCTTTTGAGATTGATTATCGTGAAGAACTTGTTTTGACCAAGATTAGACAAGACTTCGTTTATTTCTGGAATGGGGTACCTATCGGGAATGGTGATGGAATTTAGTTTACGATAATCTATTACCATTCGGAATTTCTTTTCTCCGGATGCGTCTAATTTTTTTGGAACGATCCAAACAGGAGAATTATATGGGGATCTTGAAGGCCTTATAATTCCTTCATTAAGTAATTCGGTGATTTGCCTCTCGACTTCTTCTTTGAGGGCCATCGGGTATGGGTATGATTTTGAGTACACAGGTGTGTCACTAGTGGTACGTATTTCACCCTGTATTTTCGTAGTGTATGTCAACTTTTTGTCGGGGTCCGCAAAAAGATGGGGACAATTTTTGATAATGGTGTTGAGTCTTTTATGTTGGTCCTTGGATAGGTGTGAAGTTCGTAAATTTATGTTATTGACGTTTTCAGAGACATTTTGTTTAAGTGGTATTTTGATATTCGGATAGATTGTCATTAAATTTTCATCGACATGGATAACGGCTTTAAGTTCTCTAAGGGAATCATTGCCTATTATTCCATCGAATGATATCAGACTTAGAAGGATAAAAAATTTCAGTTTTCTGGTAGTTGGCTCAAATAGATTTATTAATGCGTGGTGAGTAATTCTAATGTTTCCTCCGATGGAATTAGCGATAAATGGTTTTTCGTTGGGAATAGGACGGCTTATGTGTCTTGGTTGAACGTAGTTTTTATTGGATCCGGTATCAATAAGGAATTTGAACGTCTCTCCACTTTTTACTTTGAACTCAAAGTATGGAAGTGAAGAGTGCCTTAGTCTAAAAAATAAATGTCTTCCAATTCTTGGGTTTCATCGGACCTTACATCTTCGAAGGAGTCTATGTAGTCTTTGAGTGCGTTGTCATCGTCCGTATTTTGTGCAGTCATTTCTTGTCGGTCTTTTTCTTCGTCGTTGTCTTGTTCGGTGTTGTAAATCCTTTGAAATTTGTTCGGAGGGTGCATTTGATAAGATTGATTAGTTTGTTGGCGTTTGTGAGTAACCTGTTGATTTTGTGGTCTGTTTGCGTAATTTACTTGTTTGGTTTGAATACTTCTATCAATGTCCATAGGTTTAGGGGGTAGTTGTTGAGGGGGTGCGTATTGCATCCGTTGCTGAGGGGGTCCATATTGCATCCTTTCGTGCTATGGTCTGTATTGTGGGTAATTTTGTCTCTCAAAATTTGGTCTTGGTGGCCTTTGTGGGTTATGTAGAAGTTCTGGGTAAAAATTTCTTCTAGGTGCTGGAATCGGCATGATAGGCTGATCTCGAGGGATATTTGGTTTAGATTGTAAATGGGGTGTTATTTGAGGTCTGCGTGAGAAGTGCTGGCTATTGTTTGCATATTGAGCTCGATAGTCAACGTTTTGTAGTTTTAAGCAAAGGTGAAGCGCCTGTGGGAGGTCGGCCGGTTCCTTTATACTAAGGAGGCGTGGTAAGTCACCTTTAAGACCTCTAACGAACGTGTCTAGAGCTTTATCTCTGTAAGATTGAGTCATATTAGTTAATGATTCGTGACTCATTTCCATGCAGCCTAATTTATTGAGGATTAAGGAGAGATGCTGGTAAACCATTTGATAGAATTCAGGAATGGTGTTATTTCCTTGTACCAGAGTGGTCATTTGGTACTCAAGTGTACCGATGTCGCGCTTATCTGCATAATGAAGAGTTAAACATTTAGCAATTCTTTTCCAATTCAAGGGGGTATTATAGGATTCAAGTGCAATATCCGCGTGACCAACGATCTTGTTTCTTATAACACTTAGAATGCCATAATATTTTGGAGAGCCTTGCAAATGTTCGTAAATTGTCAATATTCTGTCTTTTTTCTTTTTTTTCAAGAACTGAATTCTCCCGGTTGACCGGAAAATTCACGTAAACTTTTCACAACGTCCGGTATTTTGTCTAAGTCATTTAGATCCCTATCATTATTTATTTCGATCGTTTGATCCTTATCGTTATTTTCGTCTAGGTTAGGATTAATAATAAGACGTGCCGGTCTAATTAAATTATTCGGGTTAATTTTCCGAAGGTAAAAAGGTGTACACAATTATTAAGAATTTCAGATTTACACAGATTTGTCAAAAAATCTTTTGGTTTACTCCGTTTTGTCACAAATCAATAACAAAAATTTGGTTTACAGTAGCATAATTGATATTTCTTTTTTTTTTAAAAAAAATTTAATTCTTATTATAAAAATTGAGAAAGTTTTATTAGTTTCTGTTTTTTTTTTTCATATAATTTAATAATTTCTAAAACTGGTAATTTACTTACAAAAAAATCAAAAATCCAAATTGAGCCATAGCTTGTTGTGTGATCTTCGATGTTTCTTCCTTCTGGGCCGGAGGGCAGTCTTCCACTAGAAACGAATAGTCGGCTGTTTTTCCGAAAAAACTCCTTTTTTCCTTGGATGAGGGTACTCGGGGGCCTAATTTCCTATTGCTCCGATCTGGTGGTTTCGCGATGTTTTTTTTCTCACTAATTGCTGCCTGTTTGGTGTTTGTATCCCTGTGTTTCACTATTTCACGCGTTATTGTTCGAGTTATCACTTTTATTTTTATTGCACTTTAAAAACTTTTTTTTTCTAAACTCACTCGATTAATTAAACGCACGTTTTTAATGATAATCGCACATTCGGAAGGTTTAATACAAAACACACAAGTCTTCCGGTCCCTGCTCGGGCGCCAGTTAATAATACGAAGGTATTATTATTTAAAAAAAAACATTTATTGAGGAGAAACTCCGATTGTTTACAAGGTTTGCTAAAGACTAAATTTACAATTTTGAATAAGAACTTAATTTTCTAAACTGCTGATCCGAATTCTCACTGCATCGGTGGGAACCATTCCTAGCTCAGCATATTTACAGGTGGATTTATTTTACAGGTGAATTTCCATGAATTTTGTCTGGCTCGTGTTAACTTATATAAACAAACCAACATTCTTCTGGGATAAAGTTATTTTCTCATATGAAAGTAAGTTTTGTTTGTATCGCTCAGATGGAAGAATCCGCGTATGGAGACGAGCAGGATCTGAATTCGACGAAAAGAACATTCAAGCCACCGTAAAGCATGGTGGCGATTCGGTGATGGTATGGGGGTGTATGACAGCTTCTGGAGTGGGAGAACTTGCGCTTGTGGACGGCATTATGAAAAAAGATTACTTAAACATTTTATAGGAAAACTTAAAAAAAAGTGCCAAAAAATTTAACATTGTAAACGATTATTACTTTCAGCAGGACAACGATCCTAAGCACACTGCTGAAATAGTGCGCTTGTGGATAGTTTATAGTACACCACACACTATGAAAACTCCTCTCCAGACACCAGACCTAAATCCCATAGAGAATTTATGGGATGCTCTGGATAAGGCAATAAGAAAACACCATATTTCTTCAAACAGCCAGCTGAAATCCGTAATAAAAGACGAATGGGAAAGGATCAGTGAAACAACAACAAGAAAACTTGTCTATTCAATGAAAAATCGTTTAAGGGAAACTATTAAGCAAAACGGAAAAGCGACTAAATATTAAACTCTAAAAATGTGAATTAGTATTAAGTTTTTTAATATTTATTAGTAGATGGCGAATACTTTTGTCCAGGTGAAATTTGAACTTACGCAAGCTACACATATATTATTATTATTTTTTCATATCTGTGAATGTAATCTGAGTTTTTTTGAGTAAATTAATTTCGAGAATATACGATGTTTCTTTTTCAATAATAATTTTACTATTACTGGTTTTTTTTAACCTTTTATAAACATATACAGTGCTGTGCAAAACTTAAGCAACTCACTACATGTCGGAATGAAAAGGAAAATTGCAATCAAAATATAAAGAATTTTTTTTCCTTTTTTTTTTTTAAATTTACACGTTAGCATGTTGCTTAAAGTTCTGCAATAAAAAAACTACATCAGTATTTTAACTGTTTTTAAAAAAAACAAAAACAAAATACACCAAAAAAAATGCTGTGCAAAATCTAAGCAACTTTTATTAATATTTCGTGTAATAGCCGTTTTTTTTTATAACAGCGGCTCATCTGTGAGGCATTGATTCAACTAAATTATTTAAAATTGATATGTCAATTTTTTCCCATTCGGTTTTTAGGTTCGTAAACAATTGGTCCATGTTTGCAAACTGTACTGTTCCCATACGCCGTTTCAATATACCGAATAAGTTTTCTATAGGATTCAAGTCGGGCGATTGTGCCGGCCAATCAAGAACTTGAATCCTTTTAGAGCTAAGCCATTCTTTAACCAACTTCGATGTGTGTTTCGGGTCATTATCATGTTGAAACACCCATCGAAGTGGCATATTCCACTCTGCATAAGGTAACATTCTAGATTCTAAGATGTCCTTATACATGAATCTGTCCATAATTTCTGTTATTCTATGAAAGGGACCAAGATCTAATGCTGAGAAACATATCCAGACCATGACGTTTCCTCCCCCATGTTTCACCGTTTTCCTACAGAAGCGTGGATTGAGTTGTTGTCCCTTCTTACGCCTCACACGGGAGAAGCCATCAGAATTGAAGAAGTCGAACTTGGATTCGTCGCTAAATAAAACGGTCTTCCATTTAGCAACTGACCAGTCAAGATGGATTTTAGCGAATTCAAGCCTAAATGATACATAAAACGATATAGATAGTAAAATAATAATGTTTGAAAGTGTTGTTCGAGCAGTTTACCTTTTCCTTGCATGTCTTTTTGTGAGCAATGGTTTTTTTAAAGGTGTATAGCTTTTTAGATTGAGTTCAATTACCCGTCTGCGAACAGTGCTTGAGTTGACATTTAAGCCTAGCTCTTTTACATCTTCTTTTGACGAGATAAACGGTTTTCTTTTTATCAATTGTTTAATTTGTAAGTCATCTCTAATGGTAGTTTTACGCGGCCTTCCACCAAAATTTACACTTTTCACACTACCCGTGTTTTTATATTTCGTAATCCATCTTGAAATTAAAGATTTGTTTATATTTAACGATTTGGCAATCTCTATTTGCGTTTTTCCAGAATAATATAGCGAAATTACATTTGATTTAAATCTATTATCGTATTGATCACGCTGAATTTTAAATATTATTTTTTTAGACACAATTAAACCCAAAGGGAAGACGATCTATACTGATCTAATTGACACGAACATCAGAAAACAAAAACAACATCGGGAAATCCCCGTTATGTTTTGTTCTGACTGGGAATCGCAGCTGCGTTTTGAAAGTTGCTTAGATTTTGCACAGCCTTTTTTTTTGGTGTATTTTTTTTTTTTTTTTTAAGAACAGTTAAAATACTGATGTGCTTTTTTTATTGCAGAACTTTAAGCAACATGCTAACGTGTAAATTTAAAAAAAAAAGGAAAAAAAATTCTTTATGTTTTGATTGCAATTTTCCTTTTCATTCCGACATGTAGTGAGAGTCATATCTCGGGAATTTCCGATGACTTCATCCTTAATTTCGCAACAATCGAAATTAGTGACTCAACCGGAAAGTTTGTTCTGAAAAGATTCCACGATTTCTGTGTGGGAAACAAATTGAAATTCGATACCTTTGACCTAGATTTTAAGAAGTAATAAAAATGCCAGTTACGGGAAACATTATAGATAAGGAAATTAAATATAAGAAATTACACTATTGTGAAGCTTGCAAATCAGACAAGCATAATATAAACAAATGCCCTTATAAGAAAAATTATAAAGAAAAAGGAAATGATTAAAATAACGAATTGATGAATCATAAGGGATGTTGAATTTAAAATAATAATAAATTAGATCAAAAGAATGTGTAAAGTAAACAATAATTTAGTATAAAAGGGCCAAACTAGTTTAAGCATTCATGCAGTTGTTCCAATAATTGAGTCTAGTGTTCATCTAGTTGTACAGTCTAAAATTAAAGTTGTAAAAATAATAAGTGAAATAAAAGATAACAAATTTATTGAAAGTAATTAAAAAGTGTTTTTTAATTAATAAATGAAAAAGATAAGAATAAATAAAGTTTTTGAGTGAAATGTTCTACTGTGAAATAGCTGAAATAAAACATCATAATATAATTGGCGCAGTCGGTAGGATGTGTTAAGTGTAAAACGAACTCTAATAAAAAGTTCAAAAATAGTGCGGGCGTTCTAAGTTCGGTTCGGGGACAAGTACTCGAAATTAAACACTAAAAATTTACACGCGAGTTTCAACTCCTTATAACACATTCGAACATTTTAAGTCTTCAATTGCAACGAATTTCTATTGGGGAGTATAAGCGAAAATTATATTCAGTGAAATTTGTGGAAGGCGTTTAACATAAAAGGTACGAGACACGTATTAAGTGATCGAACCGTTCATCAGCTGAACAACAAGGACGAATTTCATCAGGCAGTAATACAACTTTACAACTAGCAACAAAATGACGAACGCATAAGGTAACGATACTAAAGATAAGTTAACTTTAACGCTAGACCCAATAAAACATGCATCACACATCCCTATGTTTGACGGAAGCAGGGATCAACTAAAAAGTTTCACCGATATGGTAGACGTAATGGCTCCCATCGTGACAAGATACGATGTTCCATCACAAATAATAATTGGAAATGTAATAAAAAGTAGAATTATTGGTAGAGCTAAATTAATATTAGATGCAAGTCCACATATTATTGCATGGAACGATATTAAAAATATATTGTATGCAAATTTTTCTGATCAAAGAAATAGTACTCAATTACTGAACGAATTACGAACTACAGAATTTAGAGGTTCTGTTTTAGATTTTATTAACTTAATTCAAAAACAATTAACAAATTTAAATTTAAAAGTTGAACAAGAACATAGTGCAAATTACCAACAATTAATACTAGACAACCAACTTGTTGCTCTGGACATATTAAAAAAAAATATACCAGAACCATGTAGAACAATACTATTTTGCCGAAATCCGGATACACTAGAAAAAGCAATATTTATTTTAACCGAAACTGGTCATCTCTATAACAAAAGAGATAACAGTAATCCTAAATTTTCAAATCATAATCACAATCAAAATTATCAAAATAAAAATAACTATCCAAATCAAAAATACCAAAATAAAAATAATAATTATCAAAATCAACAAAACAAAAATAATTATAATTATCAAAATAAAAATAATTATAATCAAAATAAAAATAATTACCAAAATCAAAATTATAGAAATCAAAATTTCAAAAACCAAAATTATCAAAATCAAAATTTTAAACCTTTTCAACAAAATTCAATGCAAAATCGAATTCAAAAATTCGAACACCCCCAACCCATGGACGTAGAAAATTCACAACAAATCCATGCTAATCAACCTGAAAATTTTCGAGCAGATGCCTCGGAAACCAACAAAGCTACAACGTACCATATATCAGAATAAATTCATATGGTATTCCCTTTAGATTCCTAAAAGATACAGGTGCAGCTATTAGTTTAATAAAGGGTTTTCCAATAAGGACTTGACAACTTTTTTTCAAAATAAAATGCAAACCATTTGAGACGTTGTTCCTTCGTGTACTTTACCATGATAAAAATGTTAAGTTTACTGAATAAATTGACAGTGGCAGTTCGATGATTAGTGAAAGGGTGCGTTCACAAATTGAATTCAAAGTTGTCAAGTCCCTATTGGAAAACCCGATAGATCCAGGACTTTGTGATAAAAAATTACGAATACCCAATAAAAATTCTAGCATACATACTTTAAATTCCTCTATACCATTTTCACATACTGTAGAAATTAAACCCTTCAAAGAAATCGGAGGTGATACGAAATTTAGTTTCGTAGAATATAAATTTAATGAATTATTTAATGGATTAATAGGGAACAATATATTTAAAAATTACAATGTTGAAATAAACCTTCATAATAAATATATAAAATTCAACGATAAATACTTAAAGTTATATTTCTCAAAAGATGAGGAAGAAATAGATGAATATATTAATCATGTGTATTATACAGACACTTATAGGGAGAAAAATCCTCTATCAATGCTTAGAACAGAGCATTTAAACAAAGAAGAAAATAAAAAACTTATAAATTTATTAAAAAATTATAAAAACATGTTTTTTCAAGAAGGCGAAAATTTGACCTTCACTCATGAAATAAAAACTACTAATAACACAGCAGTTTATACTAAATCTTACAGATATCCACAGGTACATCGAAAGGAAGTAGAAAACCAAATCATGGAAATGTTAGAACAAGGGATTATACGTCCAAGTAAATCTCCTTATTCTTCACCTATTTGGGTGGTCCCCAAAAAAACCGACGTTTCAGGGAAAATGAAGTGGCGAGTTGTGGTGGATTATAGAAAATTAAATAACATTACCATTGATGATAAATTTCTTATTCCAAATATTGATGATATTTTGGATAAACTGGGAAAATGTATGTACTTTACAGTTTTGGATTTAGTCAAAGGATTTCATCAAATTGAAATCGACGAGAGAGACATACCTAAAACTGCTTTCTCTACAGATAAAGGTCATTACGAATTTACTAGAATGCCATTTGGCTTGAAAAATGCTCCTGCAACCTTTCAAAGGTTAATGAACGATATTCTACACGAATATATCGGAAAAATTTGTTAAGTCTATATGGATGACATTATAATCTTTAGTACTTCATTAGAAGAACATATACTTTCATTACAAAAAATTTTGGATATTTTGAGAACAGCCAATTTAAAAATTCAAGTAGACAAAAGTGAGTTTCTAAAAAAGGAAACAGAATTTTTGGGACATATTGTTACCACAAATGGTATTAAACCTAATCCAAAAAAAATAGAAGCCATCCAAAACTTTCCAATACCAAAAACAGTAAAACAAATAAAATCATTTCTAGGATTAGTCGGATTCTATAGAAAATTCATTAAAGATTTTTCTATGGTAGCTAAACCATTAACTCTTCGTCTGAAAAAAGACTCTAAGATAAATCCTCATGATCCTGATTATGTTGAATCCTTTGAGAAACTAAAACGTTTAATAATATCCGATCCTATATTAAAATATCCTGATTTCAATAAAACATTTACTCTCACAACAGATGCTTCTAATTACGCTGTTGGAGCCGTACTTTCTCAAGACGGTCATCCCTTATGTTATGCTTCATGCACCCTTAATGAACATGAAATCCGATATTCGATAATAGATAAAGAACTATTAGCCATTATTTGGGCTACAAAATATTTCAGACCTTATCTATACGGGAGAAAATTTATAATAAAAACTGATCATAAACCATTAACATGGTTGGCCAATTTAAAAGGGCCAAATATGAAATTACAAAGATGGAAACTTAAACTTGAAGAGTTTTATTATGATATTGAATATATAAAAGGCAAGGAAAATTATGTCGCTGACACTTTGTCGCGTCCTTCGCTGAATAATAATTATGTTGAAGTAATAAATGCTAATGAGCTTAATATTGAAAATAATGATAATAATGAGAATATTGAAAACAATGAAAATATTGAAAATAATGAAAATATTAATAATGAAAATGATGAAAATGAAAATATAAATAATGAAAATATTAATAATGAAGATAATGATTCTTTAGCGACATGCCATAGTGCAAACGAGGATAATTTAGAATATATTCCGATATCAGAGGGACCATTAAATGTATTTAATAATCAATTAATAATAAAAGAAGGAAGAGAAAATAAAATAAAAAAGGAAAAATATTTCGGAAAAACCCGAACAATTTGTATCTCCAAAGAGATAAATGAAAAATATATACAGTATATTTTAAATAATCACACACCTAGAAAAGGATTTATGGCTGTTTATATCCCCAACTTTGCGATATACACCCTATTTCAAAGCGAATATTTGAAATGGAAAAGTCCATATATCAAACTTAAGGTAATAAAGTGTAATTATGTACTGTTCGATTGTACCGATAAAGGGCAAATCGAAGAAGAAATTTTAAAGGAACATAAAAAGAATAACCATAGAGGTACTGAAGAAGTATATAAAGAAATTAAAACAAAATTCTATCATCCGAAATTAAAACTGAAAAATAAGTAAACTAATAAACAATTGTCATACTTGTCAGCTTAGCAAATACGAGAGAAAACCAGCTAAGATTCCATTTAAGAAACCTCCTATACCGGAAAAACCCCATGAAACAATACACATGGATATTTGGTTCATAGACAAGAATCATTTCTATTTAACAATCATAGATAAATTTTCAAAATTCGGACAGGCAATAGCCTTAAAATCCAGAAATTGGATGGATATCCAATCTGCTTTAAACCAGCATTTTGCTACATGTGGAAAACCAAAACACATTATAACCGATAACGAAAGTGCTTTAACCAATAATTTAGAAAACTTTCTTCAAACAGAAGGATTAACTTTACATTTTACAACCCCTGGAATAAAAACAGGAAATGCAGACATAGAAAGAATGCATAATACCTTAAACGAACATGTTAGATTAAAAATAACTGAAACAAAATTATTACCATCCGCAATAGATATTAACGAAATTATGAAGTATTACAATAACACAATTCATTCTACAACAAATCATAAACCAATAGAATTAAACAATGGTGTTATACCATCTTCAGAATATCAAAACATCAGGGATAGAATAATTCAAAAACAGGAACAAGCAATAAATGGAAAAAATAAAGATACGAAAAACGAAGATACTAACCCCAAATACATAAAAAATAACTTCAAACATAAAAAACATGATAGACCTTTCGTTACAAAACATAATCATAATTTAACAAATAAAAAACTCTATGAAATTAAAGAAATTTCAAATTTCAACCCCACAGGTATCATCTACCTAACGTTGCTAATAACGGTTATAGCAGCTCAACATATTGAAGTAACAGAGATTCCCCAAGGAAATGGATATACTCTAATTAGAGATGAACAAATCCAGGTTATTGAAAGTTTTTCCAAAATCATACATGTAATAGATTTACAAAAATACCAAGATATGCTAGAAACCATAGAAAATACTATAGCTGAAGAATTGCTTAATAAATATCCAAATATTAATATGATAATTCGAAAAATAAAGAATAAACTATTCACCCTTGAACCCCATAGAAATAAAAGAACTATATTCAGTCCTTACGGTTCCTTTTTGAAATGGTTTGGTGGAGTAATGGATGATGAAGATCGAGCATACATTGAAAGAAACTTTGAAAAAATAGAATCACATATGAATCCATTTGTTGAAAATAACGAAAAACAAATTAATGTAAATAAACATATTGATGAAAGTATTCAAAATTTAACCAAACATATTAATAATCAACAACAAATTGTAATTGACAAAATTAATTCTTTAAATACTCAAACTAATGATTTGCAAAAACAACTTTCAGAATTTGAAGCATATTATTTAATTAAAGAAAATTTACAAACACTTTTAGATTCAGTAATGGAAATTGAAGAAATAGTATTGTTATCAAGATTAGAAGTTTTCAGTAAAGATATTTTGACAATAGATGAAATAAAAACTTATGAAATTAACGTAGATAAACTAAAAGAAATAAGAATATCAGTAGCACAAAAAGCTAAAACTATACTTGTAATTGTTCAAATTCCTAAATTCAGTCAGAAAAAATATTACAAAATATCAATTATACCAATACCTAATAAGAATAATTTAGAATTAGAATCACAATATTCTAATATACTGTTAACTGGCGATAAAATATTCCTGTATAATAAACAAATAAGCATAGAAGATAAGCTAAAACCAATAAAAAACATTTGTATAAGTACCTTGTTAAAAAACACTAAAAATTGTACAATGAAACGTAACACTAAATCTAGCATAACAAGAATAAATGAAAATGTAATAATAACAAAAAAATCTAAAGCCAACTCCGATATACCAAAATTGTAATGATCAAAACATTGTAATTCGAAAACATAACATCATTAAATTTGCGAATTGTAAACTATCTATAGCAAATCTTACCTTTGTAAACAAAGAAAATATCATACATAATAATGTTATCTTACCGAATGTGATCAAAAATATCTCCTACAAGGAAAAAGAGAATTTCACACCAGAAGAAGTGCATGCTCAAAGTGTGGGAAATATCAATCATATTAAATTGCTAGAATTAGAACATAATAAAACAGCTTCAACAAGCTTAATTATCGATGTAATAATAATTTTTGTAATAATAATTGTATCAATATTTTTGTACTGGAAATTTTTCAGAAGAAATTCGAATATTAAAACAAAAATCGCTTCTTTGCGCGAGGACACGTATCCTAAAGAGGGAGGAATCATATCTCGGGAATTTCCGATGACTTTATCCTTAATTTCGCAACAATCGAAATTAGTGACTCAACCGGAAACCTCTATTTCGCAACAATCGAAATTAGTGACTCAACCGGAAAGTTTGTTCTGAAAAGATTCCACGATTTCCGTGTGGGAAACAAATTGAAATTCGATACCTTTGACCTAGATTTTAAGAAGTAATAAAAATGCCAGTTACGGGAAACATTATAGATAAGGAAATTAAATATAGGAAATTATACTATTGTGAAGCTTGCAAATCAGACAAGCATAATATCGGGTTTGCCAATAGGGACTTGACAACTTTGAATTCAATTTGTGAACGCACCCTTTCACTAATCATCAAACTGTCACTGTCAATTTATTCAGTAAACTTAACATTTTTATCAAGGTAAAGTACACGAAGGAACAACGTCTGCAAATTATAAAAATTTACTACAGAAATTCGGAGTCGGCGACCGCTACTTTAAGAGCGTTAACTCCGATTTTCGGTCGTAATTCTCGCCCTAGTAGACAGGCAGTAACAAGTTTAGTGCAAAAATTTGAATCTACATATTCGTTGTGTGATGTTGCCGTGCCAGTGAGACAACGGGTTGGTCGAAGTGTCGAAAATATCGCTGCCGTTGAAACGTCCGTAGCAAATGATCCAAATCAGTCAATTCCACGGCGTTCTCAAGAGTTGGGCATCGCCCAGACCACGTTATGGCGAATTTTGCGTAAGGATCTTGGTTTACACCCATACAAGATCAAGCTGACTCAAGAATTGAAGCCTATGGACCATTTGAAGCGACGTACGTTCTCCGATTGGGTTCTGGAAAAGATGCGCCAAGATGATCAATTTCATCGCAAAATCATCTTCAGTGACGAAGCTCATTTTTGGCTCAGTGGGTTCGTCAATAAGCAAAATATGCGTTATTGGTCTGGTGAAAATCCACATGTGCTTCATGAAAGACCACTTCATCCACAAAAAATAACTGTTTGGTGCGGTTTGCATGCCGGCGGCGTCATAGGGCCATATTTTTTCGTCGACGATAATGATCGTCACGTTACTGTGAATGGTAATCATTATCGCGCCATGATTACCGATTATTTTTGGCCCGAATTGGAAGATATGGACTTGGACAACATGTGGTTTCAACAGGACGGTGCCACAAGCCACACAGCACACGTTAGAATCGATTTATTGAAGAGTAAGTTTGATGAGCGTGTTATCTCAAGAAATGGACCAGTCGATTGGCCGCCTCGTTCGTGCGATTTAACGCCTCTGGACTTTTTTCTTTGGGGCCACGTCAAGTCGTTGGTCTATGCCAACAAGCCGACGACGTTGGAAGAGCTCAGAGCCAACATTGAACACGAAATAGCAGCCGTTTCGGCCGAAATGTGTGGCCGAGTCATCGAAAATTGGGTCCAACGAATCGACCGCTGCAAACGTGCCCGCGGTGGCCATATGAACGAAGTCGAGTTCCATTCATAAATGTTTTGATTGTACTTCAAACCGATAATAAAGTTTTTGAAATATCTCAAATGGTTTGCATTTTATTTTGAAAAAAAGTTGTCAAGTCCTTATTGGAAAACCCTTTATAAACAAATGCCCTTATAAGAAAAATTATAAAGAAAAAGGAAATGATTAAAATAACGAATTGATGAATCATAAGGGATGTTGAATTTAAAATAATAATAAATTAGATCAAAAGAATGTGTAAAGTAAACAATAATTTAGTGTAAAAGGGCCAAACTAGTTTAAGCATTCATGCAGTTGTTCCAATAATTGAGTCTAGTGTTCATCTAGTTGTACAGTCTAAAATTAAAGTTGTAAAAATAATAAGTGAAATAAAAGATAACAAATTTATTGAAAGTAATTAAAAAGTGTTTTTTAATTAATAAATGAAAAAGATAAGAATAAATAAAGTTTTTGAGTGAAATGTTCTACTGTGAAATAACTGAAATAAAACATCATAATATAATTTGAGTTGCTTAAGTTTTGCACAGCACTGTATATTAAAAATCACTTGTGTACTGGTCGACAGTAGACACGCGAATGTTAATATTGTTGAATTAAACCCCAAAAATAATTTTCAAATTGCAAAATTCCACTTTCATCCGCACTGTACTGAAGCTCAAAAACCGCATTTTCTCCCACAAAAACGCTCTACCTTATCGGCAGATTATCGAAAAAAAACCGCTACAACATTGGGCTCCGTTCGTTTTCCAACAGGCGGTACCAAATTCCAAATTTCCCGGTACCGATAGCGTCAAATCCGTCGTCATATGTTTTCTAATTTTCCACATTCCGTACGCGAAAATCATCTCAATTCTCGCTAAAATTCCCAATTAATTAATTTTGATCGGTTCGTATACGACTCGAAAGTGCCGCGCCGCCCATTAATTTGACACATTCCCGAATTTGACCGGTTGTCGGTTGATTTTTTCGCCAATCCAGTCGTCTCATTCGCGCGTCCGCGAACGAACGTACCGAACGAAATCAGCCAGCCGCCGAATTTCAAAGTCGGGTCCGGCCGCCATCTTGCTTTGCGCTCGCCCAATCAAAGACCCTCGTCGTCTCTGTGCTCTGTTGGTCGTCTCGTCGTCACACAGCAGCGAAAGAATTTTTTCGTTTCGTCCGCGCTTTGAAAAAAAAAAAAACACTCGTCTCGTCGCCCGTCGTCGTCTGTCCGTTTTCTTTTTAACACGAGAATTTGGCCAGCGCAGAATTCCCAGTCCGAGGAACGGTTTTTTTTTTTGTAAAAATTCACAAGAGTTGAAGCGATGGCGTTAAAAAGAATTAACAAGGTATGGAAAGCGAAAAAAAAAGATGAAAGAAAAATGTGCACGAGTCGAACGAACGGAATAAGATCCGTGAAAGAAAATTGCGAGGAAATTTTTTCGGTGTGCTTGTGCTGTGTGCGACGAAAAGTTCGGATGTGCGGATGGTGTTGGTTTCTTTTCCCTTTTCGGTTTTTCTGCGGGACTCGCCAAGGATTCGGCCCCGGTGTTTCGCCCTCCGTGGGGTTTTCTTTTATCGTCGGAAGTGACAAATTCTGATCGCGGGGGCGCTCTGCGAGAAAGGGGCCTTAGTGCTGGTTTTCTTCATTTTTTTTTTCTTGTGAGAAAATGCGCGACGACTTCGCTGCCATCGTTATGGGCCCCGCAAATTCAAATTGGAATTTTCGATTCGGGCGCGCGCTTCTCGACGATTCTCGAAGGGGGCGCCTTGAAACCGGCGGCGCAAAAGTCATTTTCCCTTCGTCATCGTTGCGCGGCGCAACGTCGTCGGGCGCGGCGCTCCGCGCACCAGGCAGCGGAGCGCCCCGTAATTTCCAATTCGCGACGGTGGCGGAACGATCTTTACCTGTGATTCTCTGCTGAGATTTCGGGCAGCGGTCGTCGTGGTGGTGCTGTGCGTAATTTCTTCTTTCGTAACGGGAATCGTTCGTCATTTCGTACGTGTCGGCGACGGAGATTCGGCGAAGTTGTACGGCCGCGTTTTTTTTTGGGGCCACCGAACCTCCAAAGTCGGTTTTTTTTAGTTTTTTTTCGGGTTATTTTGCATTTTTCGCTCATTTTTTCGTTTTTCTTTGTGGTGGGGCCCGAAATGCCGGAAACGGGCTGTCGAAGTCGATGGACGACGGGTCTCGGATTCTTGTCGGCTTTTTTTTTTCTTTTGCCGTAGGCTGAAAACGAATCCCCCCCTTATCCAAATGCTCCGCTTTGTAATTTATCAAAGTAACGCGGTGCTTTGGATGTTTTTTTTTGTTCTCGTTTAGCTATGACTCCAAGGCAGCGCACAAGAAAACGAAATGAAGAAAAAAAAAAATGTTTGAGAAAACTACATCAGCGGTGAAGTTTTCTTCTTTGTCGTCATTGCGATTTGAATTTTGCCCCATTTTCCCCCCTTTCGGAATGCTTTTATCTAAATGCGCTGCGGATTAATTTAATTAGAAAAAAGTTAAAGAAAAAACGGCGACGCGGCGCAATGTTTTGGTCGTTCTGGCGTCTCATCCCGTCGTCGCGCGGATTTGACTCACACGGAAACGGCTTTCAAGGGTCGTCGTAGTGTCGGGGCTATCGATTCGTCGCGGGGATGGTCTGCAATTGTCAAAACAGAGGATCTCTTCCGGTCGTGAGTCCCCCTCCCCCTTGAACCTAACAGCACGACCGTATTTTTCGATGACCCCGAATTCCGCGTTGACCTCATTTTTCAAAACATTTTTTTTTTTTTTATTTTAATCGCCGCCTTTTTTTTGTTTTCTTGCAGGAACTTCAAGATTTGGGCAGAGACCCGCCAGCACAGTGCTCAGCAGGGCCCGTCGGGGATGATTGTAAGTATCGCGTGAATTCTAATTTTACCCTTTTCATAATTTCGCCCGATTGATTTGGGGGCTTTTTCTAAGCACACACAAATACACACGGGCGCATTCGTTGCCCTCCCCGTTTTATTGGAGCAGCAGCACTCCAAAACGTGGAGAGATTCGTATGCGCCGGTCTCGACATTAAAATGGTTGTAGGCCACCCCGAGGGTCTTGTGGGGGGAAACGTCAAATCCATCATCGTACGAGATTTCGTCAATATCGTGTGAAGGATTCCGTAAAAAGATGCTGCTTTATGGTTTTCGGGACCTGTTGGACGAAATTCTCGATCGAAATTACCTTCGATTGCGGCAGCTCTGGCTGAATCCGAAGTCGTCCGATTTGGCAACTCCCCGCCAAAGTAGTTTTCTGCGTGGAATCTTGTTTTATTTTAGTTTTTATCTTATCAGAAACTTGCCTGCACAGTCGCCACGACCTCGGTCGGATTGGACGAAAGATGTTCGAGGCGATTTTATTTTCTGTGGGCAAATATGAATCAGAAATGCTGCTTTGGTTGGTTGTGATTCATGCGAATTTACGTACATGCCACACGATATCCTTCCGTTCGCTAAGTAGTTTTAAGCGGAAGATTATCGTCGTGAGAAAACGACAGAGATCTTGCAGATCAGAGGAAGTAGTTGTCTTCCAATTGGATAAGGACGGCCGGTACGAAGTGTGAGGAAAAAGCTTGAAAGTAATAAGAGAGGAGCTTGTTCTTGTCGAGAGTGTTACTTGGAACGATGGCAGAAATTCGATAATCCTTGGGAAATTCTGGTTACTTTACATGCTGCAAGGAGTTTGTTGTGGGTTTGTGCCGTGGTCGGTGTATTGGACAGCCAATTGGACTTGGACAGCAAGTTTTTAGTTGCACAGTATTGACGCGGGTTGGCGTAAAATCGATGTTTTGCTAAAGATTTCAAGTATCACGTGATTTCGAGGAGAATAAAATATGAATTTCGAGAGTATTAAGACTGAGTGGCTTAAAAAGGCTTGTTGACAAAGATTAGAGAATGTTTTTAAAGGAAATGTTTACGGATTTAACGCTGTTTGCTGGATAAAGGTCTCAGCAGAGACCGAAACGTCACACAAAATAAAGCAAAAAGTGTTAAATCCGGAAATCTTTCCCTTAAATTCAAAATGCACCGCGAAAATATTCACCAAACTATTAGTAGAGAATGCTGTGAAGCATTTCAATCAGCGAAACAACTCAAATCAGAACTATCAAGAAAACAAAGATATTTATTCTAGTTGGAATAGAAAATGTGTAAAGAAGATAACGCTACTTCCACGTCGCTGCCAATAGGTTCTCAATGAAACTTCGCTCTCGCTAATATGACATTACGCCAACAAGAACATTAATGTAGTCTACTACATCTTGATGGTTTATGGATGGATTATGCACAGCAGCTATCTAAATGAAGCGTAAGCTTAATGTGGATAAAATGGAAACCCCAACAAAAAGCGCGAGCACACCACCATTTTACGCCAAAAGTCATCCACATTGGACGGATATGAAATGCATACACTGGACACCAATTGGGGGGTAGCCAGAAACACGTTTCTAACTAGTGCTGAAGAATCTGTGGGATATGTGCAAAGCGGTGAGAAATTCTGGATGTTGCAAGACACATGAGACAAGGTTGACGGAAAAAGCCAAATTGGCAATCATCTCTCAACCCGATGTCAACCAACGGACACCCGACTTGAGACAACTACCGCGATGCTCATATATAGCTTAAAAAGGCTGTTAGACGCGACAGAGGGCCATTGAATATCTGGTCAAGGCAGAATCTGCGGTTTACCTTGGGGATATGGGTTCACTATTTGAAATTATGAAACAATTGACAAACAGGAATTCCACCGCCAACAACCGGGTGAGAGATGTCAACGGAACTCTCCTTAATATGAGCGAACATCAGTTGTGGCGATGGAAGGAATATTTCTCTGACATTTTAAACATCTTGTCAGAGAAATATATTCCAGAAACAGAACAACTACCAAACATCCAACCGCAACAATCCTTTATTAGGGACGATCTCCCAGAAAAGTAAGAAATAGTCTTCGCCATTCGGTCAATGGCGGGAAGCAAAGCAATGGTAGTCCGTCTATACCGGACTACTAACCGAACTCCTCAAAGCGGACTCGGAAATAACAGCCGATATACTCTTCTCCTACTCTTTACTGAGGTGTGGAATGACGGAATATATCCGACTAAATGGAAGAAGGGCGTCATTGTGAAAATTCCGAAGAAGAGCGGACTTCGGGTTTGTGGCAATTGGCGTGGTATATGTCTACTAACTGACGTATCGAAAATCATGGCTAAGGTTATTCCCAACAAGATTAGTGATGTTGTGGAGAGCACTCTCGAAGTTTATCAGGCTGATTCCGTAAAGGGTCGTCATGTACCGACCACACAAATACCCTACGGATAATATTGGAGCAGTCAGCCGAAATGGGTTCGCCACTACATCTCATTTTTGTGGACTTCAAGAAGGCTTTCGACAGATATAGAAGGTTTTATCTAGGAGAGGTATTCCAGATAAGGGCATAGTTATGATTAAAGAATCCTACGATGATGCAAGGTGTCGCGTCTTACATAGAAACTTTCCTGTGCGAGCGGGGGTGTCAGACAAGGCTGCATATTATCACCAGCCCTGTTTCTGGTGGTAACAAACGGCATCTTGAAAGCTGGTGGGGTAGATAGTCTTCAATTGAGACTAGTTAATGTCTTAAGTCACCTTGATTATGCTGATGACGTGTGTTTGCTTGCACATAACCGTTCAGACTTAGAGTCAAATGTTCGCTCGTTGCATTCTAAATGCAAAGGGGTGGAATTGAAAATAAATGTGCGTAAAACTAAGTACCAGGTGTGTCGGTAATTCTTTTCCGGTTTTTTCGCTAAAGAAAACATGTTACTTAGAATGGATAGTTAAAATTTATTTATTCAAAATATTGGCCATTTGATTCTATACATTTTGTCCATCTCTCAGGCAATTTATGAATGCCATTCCAAAAGAACAGTTCCTCATTTGAGCTAAACCATTCATCGAGCCATTTTTTAACTTCTTCGAAATCGGCGAAGTGCTGCTCTGCAAGCGCGTGCCCCATCGATGCGAAAAGGTGGTAGTCGGATGGAGCCAGGTCTGGAGAGTACGGCGGGTGCGATAATACTTCCCATTCAAGTGATTTCAACATTTCTTTGACTGGTTTTGCTGTATGAGGCGGCGCGTTGTCATGTTGCAAAATCACTTTATCATGTCTTCGAGCGTATTGTGGACGTTTTTCGATCAATGCACAGTTCAAATTGATCATTTGTTGTCGGTAGCGATCAGTATTAACTGTTTCTCCAGGTTTCAACAGTTCATAATAAACGACACCAATCTGGTCCCACCAGACACAGAGCATGGTCTTACGACCAAAGCGATTTGGCCTTACAGTCGATGGGCCGGCTTCGCCAGGTGATAACCATGATTTTTTTCACTTGGGATTTTCGAAATAAATCCATTTTTCATCACCCGTTACTATTTGATGCAGAAATGACTTCCTTTCATACCTTTGAAGCAGCATTTAACTGACGGTTTTCCGATTTTCCATTTGCCTGTCATTCAATTCATGTGGCACCCATCTTCCCAACTTTTGGATCTTTCCCATCGCTTGTAATCGTTCATAAATTGCTACTCGGCTCACATTCAACTTTTCTGCTAATTGTTTTTGAGTTTGTGTTGGGTCTTCATCCAATAACTCCTGCAATTCCGCGTCTTCAAACGTTTTCGGCCTACCAGGACGTTCTTTGTCTTGAACGTTGAAATCACCACATTTGAATTGTCGAAACCACGTTTCACATGTTCTTATGGTTGCAGCATGCTCACCGTAAGTCTCTACTAGCAAACAATGACTTTCAGCGGCTTTTTTCTTTTGATGAAACAAGAAAAGTAATGCGTGCCGCAAATGCACGTTAATCAGGCACAATGATTTCATCGTACAGTGCATTCCTATTAGAAATTTTTGTGTGTCGAATTTTACGCTTTACATGTTCCCATAGGTGTTCGATTGGATTCAGATCTGGGGATTGTGAAGGCCATTCCATAACACTCACTTTTTCCTGTTGGAACCAATCCATAACTAAACGCGAAGAATGCTTCGGATCGTTATCTTGTTGGAAAATCCAACGTAACGGCATTTCTTCTTCAGCCTATGGAAGCATATTGTTTTGCAATATTTCCAAATACCGATACCGATCCATTATCCCATCTATCCGAAAAATTGGGCCAACTCCAGAACGTGAAAAAACATGCCCAAACCATTACCGATCCTCCGCCATGTTTAACTGTTGGTAATTGATACCTTGCATTGTACCTTTCACCCCGTGGTCTTCTAACGTACGGCCACTTTCCATCAATCTATTTCTAATTGTCCGATCTGTCACATCTGAAATACCTCTGTTCTTTAACTCGGCGTTGATCTCAGTGGCCGTTTGTCCTGGTTTTTGTTTAGACATCCTTTGAACTATGCGATCGGTGGTTGCTGTTGTTTTTCTAGGCCTCCCTGACTTTGGAGCACACTCGACTGTCCCACGCTGATGAAAGTTTTTAATAATTTTCGAAATTGTTCCTCTTGGTATATTAAGTTTTTGTGAAATTTGAATTTGTTTTGTTCGGTTATTGTACATAGAAACGATTTTCTCCTTCAAATCCATTGAGTACAACTTACACTTCGGCATTTTTAATTATGTTTCATAAAAAAACTTTAATTGAAGTTAAATTTAATTCAGTCGCACAACAAATAACTACTAATGACATTCAATTTCAAAGTAAACGGTTCTAATTAACTTTTTGACAACAAAAACCGTTTTGTTTCCATACTTTTTTCCGCAAGTATTACCAGACATATTCGAAACTGTTGTCACTAATTTTTTTAGAGTTGCCATAATTAAATATCCCTTTAAAGATTAAAAAGAAATGGGATACAGCTATTCTATGCAAAGTTTCGTAGGTGTAAGTACCAGGAATTCTGTTTCAGAGCTATGATTGTGGGTTCAGAGACCAAGTTTCCAAACTTTTTTCTGGCACTGTATGTATCAAATCATAACATTTCATACTTATGGCTAGTGACATCTGCCGGAAAAACCGGAAAGGAATTACCGACACACCTGGTACATGCACATGGGTTCGAACACAAGCACACTGATTGTTCTTAACGGACAAGATTTGGAAGAGGTGCAAGATAAATAAAAGGATATTGAGGCTCGTCTAAATAAAGCTCGACAGGCCTTCGGTATCCTTTCCCCTTTTTGGAGGTTAAGAGAGATTTACCTTCGCAAGAGCTGCGAGTTTTTGACGCATGCGTCAAATTCGTGTTGTTATATGGATGAACCACGTGGAAAGTAACCGTTCGACTTACCAAGAAAATGCAAACTTTCGTGAACCAATGACTCCGACGCATTTTGGGAATATTCTGGCCAGAAGTGATCTCCAACGACGAACTTTGGAGTACAATTAGACAGACTAAAATAGGTATTGAGTATCAAAGGCAGAATTAGCAGTGGATCGGTTACACTTTGAGAAAACCAGAGCGAAACATCTCCAATCAAGCTCTGGATTGTAATCCTCAAGAAAGACGTCAGGTTGGTCGACCGTGTAGCACATGGAAGCGATCAGTTGAGCAGGAGGCCAGAGGAATAAACAAGTCGTGTCAACAGCTAAAGGCCGATGCTCAGGATCGCGCCTTGTGGAAGAGAGCTGATTCTGTCCCATGCCCCTATAGTGGGTCTTAACAGGAATTTGATTGATACAAAGAAATGTAGAATGGGTTACATGATTTCGGATGATTCCGTCTCGACGTAAGGTGTGCTGTCAGTAGGGAATTGAGCCGGAAGTAACTATCCCTTTCCATCTTAAATTAGAACGGCTACCCCACAATAGCATATGCAGACGATCTTGTCATCATGCTAACTGGTAAGTTTGAGCAAGTTCTAGGAGACCTCATGCAATCCGCTTTACAACTGTTAGATAGCTGGGCACTAGATAAAGGACTTACTATTAACCCACAAAAAACAGATCTGGTCCTCTTCTCCAGAAGAAGAAGACCATATGTTTTTAATCCACCAAAAATTCGCGGTATCACTATGGTCCTCTCGAACCAAGTTAAATATTTAGGTCTTGTTCTTGATAGTAAATTATTCTGGAAGGCCAATATTCAGGAACGAGCAAAAAAGGCTACGGTAGCCTTCTTCGCTTGCAAGAAGATATTCGGTTTGAGATGGGGCCTTAAGCCGCACCTCATCCACTGGATGTATACCAGTATTGTTAGACCAATTATTTGCTATGGTGCGCTGGTGTGGTGGCCGGCGGTGGTACTAAAAACCAACCTGGCACCCTTACAGCTGATCCAACGGATGGCATGTCTGTGCATAACAGATGCCCTTAGAACCACACCAACTGCAGCTCTGGAGGTGATTCTCCCACTACCCCCACTTGATCTTTTTATAAAACAAGCAGCGGGCCTGGCAGCCATTAGATTAAAAACCATTAAATCGAGGTCAGCGCCACAAATTGGTCATGGACAAATTCTAAACGTCATTAGAAACGCAAACTCCCTTTTAGACCGCGAGTATGATTGCATGAACCAACCGCAGGTTGAGAAACGGAAGTTTCACATTAAGTTTCCTGAACGAAACGAATGGGCAACAAATACGATACTCAGCACCTGTATAGGCTCTCATCTCTATACGGACGGATCTAAAACTAGCCAGGGGACAGGTGCAGGGATTTATTCCAACGACCTCGACATCCAAACTTCATTTCATCTTCCAAAACACGCGACAGTGTTCCAAGCAGAAGTATTAGCCATTAACGAGTGTGCAAAAATTATTCTTGATAAGCAGAACAGTCTCGGAAATTGTTATATATTCTCGGACAGCAGGGCTGCGCTTCAGGCACTCCAATCCTACAGGACTACATCCAAACTAGTGTCCATCTGTAGACACAATTTAAATCGCCTAGCGGCCATAACGGAAGTTTTTCTAATTTGGATACCGGGTCATAGTGACCTGCTAGGTAACGAGGCGGCAGATACGCTTGCACGGCAAGGATCTGCTAACATCAATTCCACTAGGAAGTCAGTCGATGTAGCACCAACAGTGCTGAAGACTAGCTTCAAACAGACTATTTTGGATTCTTTCTTGGCGGGGTGGCGGCAGCTGGAAAGCTGTAAAACGGCCAAATCCTTGTGGGAAGAACCGAACAAAAATATTACAGCTCAGCTTTTACAAAGTAGTCGCTATAGTATCCGAACTATTGTCGGCCTGACCACAGGCCATTGTTTGCTAAGGCTGCACGCATTTAGGATGCAAATCGCGAGCGACAGCTTGTGCAGAGGTTGCGAGGAAGACGAAGAATCTATCGAACATTATCTTTGTCACTGTCCGCAAATCTCCAACAGTCGTCTCCTTTGTTTAGGCTCTCGATTCTTCTCAGAACTAGACGACCTCAGAGGCGTCCAACATTCGAGCCTGTTAAGGTTCGCAAACCGAACCAAGTGGTTAGAGCAAGAGGAGTGACTTCCAACTTATAACTATAGGGGGAGTACAATGGGCCCAACTAGATGGCCTCAGTGCTTGTGGTTCCGTGCAACCACCCTCCTACAACCTAAACCTAACTATCGAGTTAAGAAACCGAACAGGGGAACAGTCCTCTTTGTAGAGTAACGTGGTGGATGTGCTCAAATACCTAAATGTGAATGACGTTCCTCGAAATTCGACGTTGTGTTTATTAACTGGGAGAGATAAATAGGTCTCGCACTCATTAGCGTGAATTCCAAACATGCATTTAGTGTAAACTGGTACCTTCACACAATGAAGGGGCTCTGATTGTCGTCCTAGAGAACCGTTTAGTTAACCATTTCTGGCGGGTATTCACGTAAATCAATCAAATAGATTCTGTCTCAACACTGCCGTCAACTTTCCTTCGGAAAAAAAGCGGTTTTTGTGTACCGTGGGTGTCGAGGAGCAGGTTCCTTTGTGTAGCAACGTGGTTGTTGTGGTCTAACATTCAAATGCGAGTAGGGTTCTTCAAAATTCGACATGGAATTTCGTTTACTAACCGAGCGCTGGGTAATAAGTTGGTTCTGTCTCAACTCTGAAGCATTAAAACTCTGCTGAACGAATACACAAATGGGTACGCCTAAGACACAAATCACCTTGAATATATGTATGACTCATTGCCCGTTCGCAAATGACATCAATATAATATTAGATCACCTAAACGTGAAGGTGTTGAAGACGGAGAGAGGCGTCCGGAGGCCACATTTTCCACGACATTAACAATGACAACGATCAAGTTGACTTTGCCAGCAGCAGATTCATCGTAGTAAGCTAGACATGTTTCACTCAGCATTAATAAAAGAACTTTTGCATCATCCGATTGTAGGGCGTATAATCAGATAGGCGCGGCAAGAATTTGCAAACATTAACTCCACTAGGAAATAAGTCGATGTAGCACCAACAGTGCTGAAGACTAGCTTCAAACAAACTATTTTGGATTCTTTCTTGGCCGGGTGGCGACAGCTGCAGGACGGCCAAATCCTTTTGGCTGTTACAACGCAGTCGCTGTAGTGTCCGAACTATTGTCGTCCTGAAATTCTCTCACTATCTTCACTTGATCTTTTTATAAAACAAACAGCTTAGCCGTTAGATTGAAAACCACTAATTCGTGGTCAGCACCACAAATTGGTCATGGCAAAATTTTAAACGTCATTAGAGACGCAAACTCCATGCATGAATCAAGCGCAGGTTGAGAAACCGAAGTTTCTCATTAAGTTTCCTGAACGAAACGAATGGACAACAAACACGATAATCAGCACCTGTACAGGTCCTCATCTCTATATGGACGGATATAAAACTAACCACGGGATAGGTGTAGGGCTTTATTCCCACGACCTCGACATCCACACTTCATTTCATCTTCCAGAACACGCGACTGTGTTGCAGGCGAAACTATTAGCTATTAACGAGTGCACAAAAATTATTTTAGATATCAGATCAGGCTCGGAAATTGTTACATTTTCTCTGCAGTTCTGACACTGCAGTCCTACAGGACCACGTCCAAACTAGTGTCCATTTCCATACACAATTTGAATCCAACAGTCGTCTCCTTGTTTTAGGCTTTAGATTCTTCTCAGAACTAGACGACCTCAGAGGCGTCAAAAATTCCAGCCTGCTTCGGTTCGCAAATCGAACAAACTGGCTAGCACAGTAAAGGAGTAAGATTCATCTCATAATAAATAGTCGGAGTACAATGGGCCCAACTAGATGGCCCCAGTGCATTGTCGTTCTACGAAATCACCCTCCTACAACCTAAACTTAAACTATCAGATAGATCACGTTCTCATAGATAACAGCATGCCAGAACTGCTACCCTGAAATATTTTTGGTCAATATCTCATTCCGATGTTGCAAACACCAACCGATACTTAAAATGAACATTGTTTGATCTCGTAAATTTATGAGTTTCGCTATTACATCTCCTGTTTGTGGACTTCGAGAAGGTTTTCGACAACGTCAACCGAGATTACAAATGGAATACTTCGGTTAGGAGAGATATTTCAGATAAGATCATAGCTCTGATTAAAGAATCCTACGAAGATGCAAGATGTGTCGGGTCCTATATAGAGTTGAGCTGTCGGAGAGCTTACCTGTGCGAACAGGTGTCAGACGGGGCTGCATATTATCACCAGCCCTGTTTCTGTTGGTAATAAATTAAATCTTGAAAGCTGCACTGGAAGGTGAAAAGTTAACGGTCTTCAGTACAGACCGTTCAACATCTTAAGTCACCTTGATTATGCCCTTGACTTGGTTTAATTGCACATAACCGTTCGGGCTTAGAGTCAAATGTTCACTCGTTGCATTGTAAACGCAAAGACGCAGGAATGAACGTGCGTAAAATCAAGTACATATATGGGTTCGAACATAATCGCACCGACTGTTCTTAACGAACAAGATGTGGAAGAGGTGTACGTTTTTTGCTGTTTCCGAATTATTTTCAGAATGGACGGCGGAACGGAAAAGGATATTGAGGTTCGTCTAAATAAAGCTTGTCAGGCCTTCGGTATTTTTTCCCCTTTCTGGAGGTTAAGAGAGATCTCCCTTTGCATGAAGCTGCGAGTTTTTGACGCATGCGTCAAATCCGTGTTGTTATATGGTTGTACTACGTTGAAAGTGACCATTTGACTTACCAAGAAACTATAGACTTTCGTGAACCAATGCTTCCGACGCATTTTATGAATATTCTAACCAAAAGTGATCTCCAACGACGAACTTTGGAGTACAATTGGCCAGACTAAAATAGGCATTGAGATTCAAAGGTGGAAATGGCACTTGATCTGTGACACTTTGAGGAAATCAGAGCGAAACAGGAAGACGTCAGGTTGGTCGACCATGTAACACATGGAAGCGAGCAGTTGAGCAAGAGGCCAGAGGAATAAACAAGTCCTGGCAATAGCTAAACGCTCAGGAAGGGAACTGTTTTTGTCCCATGCACCTATAGGGGGTATTAACATTGATTGACTTATAAATTACTCTCTTGACTTTAAGTATCGAAAGGTCTGCACTGTTTAAACAAAATGCTCGAGTTTCGCTGGTATTTATACCAGTGAATCTTCTCTAAATGATAAAGGCTTGCAATGAGAACTCAAGTAAGGATTCAGAATGACCTAACGACAAGCTTCCATCCACCTTCCGAGAGGTCATGAAGCTTTACCAATTATTTCTTAAGCAAGAAATTTACTTTTGGCAATTTCTTTCTGTGCGAAGAGTGTGTGCCGCTTCGAAAGGGTGACGTTCATAGAAAATTCACAAGAAACAAAGGATAAAAGAATCGTGAATTGCTTTTTTTTTCAAAACATTGAATTCGTCAAAGCTGCAGGGTGCAATGGGCATATATTTTTTTATAGCTCCGAACAAATCTCAGGGGGTAATTCTTTAATGCATTGGATGCACAGTCAAATCGGTACAGAGTAGGTGAACGATGGAGTTATAAGGGAGTTTCTGGAGGGGAGAGTCTAAACTGTTGGTGGATGTTAATCTTGAAACACTAAATGTTGTGGCCTTTCCCTATGCGTTTTTTGATTCTCCTATTCGTTTTTTGATTCCCCTATTCATTTTTTTAGATTCCCCTATTCGTTTTTTGATTCCCATATTCGTTTTTTGATTCCCCTATTCGTTTTTTGATTCCCCTATTCGTTTTTTGATTCCCCTATTCGTTTTTTGATTCCCCTATTCGTTTTTTGATTCCCCTTTTCGTTTTTTGATTCCCCTTTTCGTTTTTTGATTCCCCTATTCGTTTTTAATTCTCCTATTCGTTTTTTGATTCTCCTATTCGCTTTTTGATTCTCCTATTCGTTTTTTTGATTCCCTTATTCGTTTTTCCCCTATTCGTTTTCATCCAGCTTTGCGACTAAAATCATTCTTCAAACTGCAGTTGTCTGAAGAGCAAATGATCCAAAACAATAATATTTCTCTTTAATCCTGTTCCCTAACCTTAATCAACAGCTAAAATCTCTCAAAACTACTCCGTTACCATGATTACAAATTACAACACTTAATAAAAGCAATTAAATTTTTTAAAATGTATCTGTAAGCGCAACATCCGGTCAGTTGGTTGAAATCAAGCAAAGTTCGTATGTTAAATAACTCGAAAGAAAAATTGATCCCTGCATTTCAATAAGACTTACGTCCAACATTTACCTCGCCTTGACTTCAATATTAAAAATATCAATTGTCTAATTATTCGCAGACACAAAATTCTTCCCTTCGGTTCGGCAAAATTCCCGAATAGAACCAAAGCCAAAAACTCCAAAAAGAGACATATTTAGGTTGGCGGTTGTCAAGAATCGATATATTCCATAAATTATAGAGCCCCCACTACCACAACTAAAATTGTATGTCCAATGTCAATTTTTTCTCCTCTTTTCCGCTATTTCAGCTTCTGTAAATTTAAATGACAAATTACACTTTATTTTTTTTTTTATTTTATTAGTCGTCCTAAACCTATAGGCAAAAAACGAAACGAGATTAATTAAGTACAGCACGGTGGAAAATGTTTTCAGTTTTACATTAAAGCTCTCTCTGTGTTTGGTGTGATGGTGTGGTTGTCATGTTCAATTCTCAAAGGAATTTCACATTATGCGCGTTTTGACTCTGGGTTGTAATTCAAACGAGTTGATATGAAAAAAAAATAGAATTGTTCGCACTTCTAGAAATGTTTCCATTATTCATTTTTGTTACTTTGTCTTTTGTGTCTCGATGATGATGACGTGAAAATTATTTTCGCGCCAAAGGATTACAACACAGTGAAATACTTTTTGTGTAATGCAATTTCTAATTGTCAGAATCAATGAGAGAGGAGAATTATGCATTTTTATGAGACTTAAAGAATTTGAAATTAAGGAAGGACTATTGTTTTTTGGGTAGGACAGTAAAAATTATAATCTGTACAGGGTGTTTTTTTTAGAGGCGGAGAACTTTAAAATGAAATAGAACACAGAAAAATGTTTGTAATATCTATAAAATTGGCTTTATTCGAAAGATAATTTGGCAATATGATTTCGGGTATGTGGCCGTCGCGGCTGGCGCATACATGGCGTAATCCGAAAATCCAATTGTCACAACTCTTCGCAGTAAATCAGGCTGTATTTCGGTGTGGAATGTTGGCTTCGAAGTGCTCAATAGTTTCTGTTTTATCGGCGTAGACATGGGACTTTACATATCCCCAAAGGAAAAAATCGAATGGCGCCAAATCACGCGAACGAGGTGGCCAGCTAACTGGTCCATTTTGTGAAATCAAATGTTTCTTTCAGTAAACCAATTGTATTGCGCGCTGTCTGGCATGTGGCGCCGTCTTGCTGAAACCACATGTCTGCGACATTATTGCCTTCCAATTGAGGCACGAAAAAGTTAGTAATCATGTCTCTGTACCGCTCACTGTTGACTGTAACGTTCTGACCATCATCATTTTTTGAAAACATGTGGACCAATGATTTCACCGGCCCACAAAGCGCACCAAATGGCGGATGTAATGGTGGTTCGACATTAGCTTGTGGACTATCATCGCTCCAAATGTGGCAAATCTGCTAGTTGACATAGCAAACAAAATTGTCAAATGAAATTGTGGATCAATAGCAATGCTTCCTTCTTGCCAATTTGTAAATGTTGCTCCGGCGAGAGTCTTTTCATGATGAATTGCCAAACCAAACTAACCCTAAAAAAACCGGGAACTGTCAAATCGGCTGTCACAGAAAACAGTGTTGGCAATTTCTCCGCCTCTACTACTATTACTATTTAGCTGTTCAAGGAGACGTTCGCTATGTGTTTTTTTTTTGGAAAAATCATCAGTTAGGGCTAATTGCGTTGTTAAGGCTTATGCTTCTCAGATTAAGGACCAACAAAATCAATTGCTTCCAAAAGTAATTCTATCAATTTCCTATAAATACCCTATAGGGGCCCCTGTGGGGGAATATGGCCGAAACAGTTCTCTTCTGCAAGGCCCGATCAGCCTTGAGCTGTCGCCAGAATTTGTTTATTCCTCTGGCTCTCAACTGCTCGCTTCCATGTGCTACATGGTCGACCAACGTCTTTCTTGAGGATTATAATCCAGAGCCAAATTCCAATGATTCAGCGCACCCTCGACTAGGGAATGGCTCGTGACCCCAGGATCGAAAAAATGGCTTACGAGGTATTAGAATTACAGCGACGGTATAGAGCCTTCTATGGCGATACACTTTCCCTGACAATTTTCGAGTGCCAGTGTTTTGTCGAAGCCTTTAATCATTCTAAAAATTGCATCGATCCCTTCATTATCGTCTGAATATCTTTTTAGCCGAGCCATTTTTTGAGGTTTGGATGGAAGCAACTTATTTACGATGGTGCTACAATCCAAATCGGGTCGTGGGATCTTGTATGCTTCGCCTTCACCCATCTTGGTTCTGTGACCGCGTCCTCCAGTTAGAAAATCTTAGCAAAATCTTGCTGTCTGCGTCAATCGAATCCAGCGCTTCTTAAATTTTATTTGGGTTGACTTTTCTGGAATGTCGAAAATGGCATACAATTCTCTATTGTATCGTATTCTCTAGGTAGAATCTTCCCTCAGAGGTCCGAGAATTCTTCTTCAAAGGCGTTAAGTAACTTTTCGGATGCCTGAGGTAATGTCCACGTTTTGCTGCCATAGCATAACACAGGTCTTATTGTTTTGCATTGTGACATTGTGTAAATAAAATTACTCTGGGCAATGATACTTCAAAATTTTTTTTTTTTTGGTAAGCAGGTAGGACTGTCCGTAATAATTATCCCAAAAATTAGCGCGGCCTGCTAATCTGTTTGTTTACAGCAGCTGGTTGAATCGGTACACCTCAGTAGTCCACGGCGATTTTTACAATGGATAAAAATATGGAAGAAAGAAGTGTGCGGAATCTTTGCGAATGTTGGAAAAGGCTTACGGTGATTCAGTGATATCAAAAACACAGGCCTACGAGTGGTACAATGTCGTTAAGGACGGTCGAAAGATCCTTAAAGAGATGCCTCGTTCTGGACGACCTTCGACCTCTTCAACTGACGAAAACATTCAAAAAGTGAAGGGAATGGTGCTGAAAAATCGTCATACCAGTGTTAGGGACATAGCAGGAAAGCTCGACATCTCTCGCGAGTCCGTTCGTTCGATTTTGGTGGATACTTTGGCCATGAGACGAGTCCTTGCTTGACTCGTTCCAATAATGCTGAATTTTCTCCAAAAAAAGTACCGTGAACAGCTCACTTTGAGCATGCTTGATTGTGTGAATTCTGATCCCACATTGACATGAGTCTACGAGTTTGACATGGAAACCAGTCAACAATCATCGTATTGGAGGAGAAAAATAAATCGAAACCGACAAAAACCACGCCAGAGCCGCTCAAAAATCACGACGATGCTCATGGTTTTTTTTTTTTTTTCGATATTCGAGGTTTGATCCATCATAGATTCGTTCCAGAGGACAGACGGTCAATAAGAAGTATTATACTGTTTGACCGTATTGAAGCGTTTGCGTGAGCAAATCTATAAAAAACGGCCGGAATTATGGAAGGAGAATTCGTGGATTTTCCACCATGAAAATGCGCCATCGCATTGAGCCTCAATTGTGACCGAATTTAAGGCCAAAAAGGCAAGAAATTGCTTGAATCAACCACCGTATTTGCCAGATTTGGCTCGGTGTTACCTTTTCCTATCCCCGAAACTGAAATTGCCGCTCCGTGAAACCCGTTTTCAATCGATCGAGGACTTAAAACAAATATCGCCGTGGACTACTGAGGTGTACCGTTCAACTAGCTGCTGCAAATAAACTGATTAACAGACCGTGCTAATTTTTGGGATAATAATTAAGAACAGTCCTTCCTGCTTAACAGAAAAAAAAATTTTTTTTTTTAAATATTCTCCAGAGTAATTTCATTTACAAATTATCGGTACTTTTTTGTCACAATGTATATATTAGGTTGTTGCAGATGAAATGACGACTTTGCCAGTGAAATTTTAAACAACTTTAACTCTTATAAAACTTAATTTTATTAATCAAAATATGTACCAGTCGATGCAATACACTTCTCCCAACGAGATACCAGTGCATTTATGCCAGTTTCGTAGAAGTCGGACTTTCTAGATTGAAGAAATTCCTCGAAGGCATTTTTGAAGGCTGCTTCATTGTTAAATTGTTTCTCCGTCAAAAATGATCTAAATGTTTAAAAAGGTGGTAATCGGTTGGGGAGAGGTCGGGTCAATATGGTGAATGAGGAAGAATCTCATACTGCAACTCGTTTAATTTTTTGACCGTTATTCCGTTACTCCGCGTCATGTTTTGGTCAGAGAGCCCATTTATCAAGCTTTTTGACTTTTCCAAGCTGTTGCAAGTGCCGGGAAACTGTCGAATAGTGCACGCCCAATTTCTCTGCAATGTCCCTTACAGTTTGGCGTGAGTCAGACTTCACTAATAAACGCAGCTCGTCGTTGTCTATTGATGGTCCTGGGTAACCACATGGCTTACTTTGAAGGGTCATATCTCCTGATCGGAATTTTTCGAACCATCGCTGTGTGGTTCGTTCGCTTACTGTGTCAGCTACAAATGCCCTGTTGATGTTTTTGGTTGCCTCCCTTGCGTTGTGGCCTAGTTTGAACTCATAAAGAAAAAGTAACCGTTTTTGACTCGATTCCATGTTTTTTATTTTTTTTTCTCTCCGATCTCAATGAAGTCCAAAACTGGCATGATTCCATGACAAAATGTAGGAGTATTTATACTTCAATATTCATTACTACCAGAGCCACCTGGCGGCAGTTTGAGACATGAAAATCGCAACTAACTTCACTTCATCGCGAAACTCGCCATTCCATCTGCAACAACCTAATATTTTTAGTTTAGTCTTCCTATGCACGTTCTCATTTTCAATTATTGGAAGCACCGAATAATACGTCTTATTTGCCAATATTATCCTTCTTTTAATTTCGATTTGGATGGAAGTTGCATGTTTCAAAAACTTATTACGGATTTCACCACCAACGAACTCTAACCTTATAACGTATTCTGCGCTGAATTCTTTTTTGGGACAAACTATCGTGTATTCGTGTAACGTATGCCGAGTTCTAATCTAGATGGTAACAAATCGTCCGGTCCAGACAGATTTGTCTTTAAAAATTGATGCACCTCTGTTGCTAATCCTCTATGCAAGTATTCTCGTCTTTCTTTGTCCTGCACTATTCCATCTTTATGAAAGCTTGTAAATGTTGAGCCCATTTAAAAAAAAAGGAGAACGCATTTTTTCCGCTAATTATATCATCTGTTGAAGGTCATCTCAACAAACATGATATTACTGATGACGAACAGTATGAATTCCGAAAAAAAAACGTTTTAGATGGGAACCATCCTTACCAAACATTCGAACCAAAACATTCAGTAGTTGAGCCTTGTATTGTTGCTCTTGATATTGCCAAGGCTTTCGACAACATAAAGCTATTGGTTGGTGCGAATTCGTTTTTTCCTGGATTGAACGTTTTTTTTTAGCCAATCCTCCAATACGTGTCGTATTGGATGGTGTGGATTCCTCTTATAAAATTAACGATGACATTCCTTAGGGTTCGGCTCTTTTTTCCATTCTTTTCATAATATTGATTAATAACCTCTGCTGTCTTCAACTTTTATTCCTAAACATAGCTTTATTTTCATCATTTTCCTGTTAGAGGAAGGGCATAGATTCGAAACAGTTCTCTTCCTCAAGGCGCGATTCTGAATTTCGGTCTTTGGTTGCTGCCAGGAATTTTGTTTATTCTTCTGGCCCCCAACTGTTCGTTTCCATTGCTCAACCCGACGTCCTCCTTGAGGATCATATTTCAGAGCTTGTCTGGCGATGTTTCGCTTTGGTTTTCTCAAAGTGTGACCGATCCACTGTCAGTTCCGCCTTTGAATCTAAATGCCTATTTTAGTCTGTCCACTTCCCAAGCTCGTCGTTGGTGATCACATCTGGCCCGAATATTCCTAAAATGCGTCAGAGGCATTAGTTCTCGAAAGTTTGAAGTTTCTTGGTAAACCTAACGGTCACTTTCCATGTAGTACAATCGAATGAGAACACGGATTTGACGCATGCGTCAAACACTCGCAGCTTCGGGCGAAGAGAGATCTCTTTTAACTTCCAGAAATGCGAAAGGATACCGAAGGCCTGACGAGCTTTATTTATACGAGCCTCAAAATTCTTTTCGGTTCCGCCGTCCTTTTATTACCACCAGAAACTGGCTGGTGATAATATGCCTTGTCGTGGGGTTGTCCGCTAGAATTAAACGTTTATAAAAGATCAAAAGAAAAGTAGTAGCAACTAAATTATTACATAAAAAGAAACTTCATGTCCGTGTAAAACAAAACTTAGTCCACATTTATGAACGTAAAAAAAATATATAAAACTTTTAGAATTCAAATATCCTAATACACATTTTTTTTTGAAGTAGCCGAACACAACTTAGGGGGTCACCCTTTAATGTAAATTACACAGTCATGTCGGTAAGGGAAAAGAAGGAGTTAAGGTTAGTCGGGATTAAAAGGGGGAAAGCCTAAAATGCCGGTGGACGTTGAGTTTGAAACGTCGAAGGTCGTATGACAATGGGAATACATCTTTAGGCAATGCATTCCAGAGCTTAGAAGTTCGGGGTATGAATGACTGCCTATATTTCACTGGGCGGGAAGTTGGAAGCTTACAGTTAACTCGTGTGCGCTTGACGATAGGCGTGTGTTTCTAGGAAATGAGTACAGAGGAGGAATAAGTTTAGCAAGTTCCTCACTGCATTTACCATGAAAGTAGCGGTAGTAAATGATTAGTACACCAACATTTCTGCGATGCTCAAGGAAGTCTATAGAAACCGTGTTGGCTTCATCTCCAATTAGTCGGAACGCCTGTCTCTGGACACGGTCGAGCATCGCAAGTTGCGTTTTGGGTGCCCCAGCCCATAAATGCGAATTGTACTCGAGGCGTGGTCTAATGTAGGCCTTATAGATATTTGCTAGGTTACTGGGAGTAAAATATTTTTTACATCTTCGGAGAACTCCTAGGCGTTTAGAAGCGTCAAGTGCTACGTCAAGTATGTGCTGATTCTAATTAAGGTGGTTATTTATTTTGATGCCAAGGAGTGAGAAGCATTCGAAAGAGTTTAGTAGGACACCACCGAAGGTTACATTAGAAACCGTCGCCGGGACATCACGTTTAAGGGAAAGATGACAGGCCTGTGCTTTTGAAGTGTTGAACTCTACTCTATTTATCCTGCCCCATTCCAAGATTAGATATTCAGGTCAGAGTTCAATGATCCAAATAGTTCGGCACGTTTAGATGCTACCGGGACACGGTGAGCGTTAGTAATCGAGTCGAATTCATAGATGTTATCCAAAGTACTGTCATCTGCAAAGCAATGTATCGGATTGAGCGTTGACGACAGAAGGTCATTGATAAAAATAAGAAAGAGTGTGGGTGATAAAACAGAGCCTTGGGGGACTCCGGAATCTATGGGAAAGGGAGAAGATGCCACGCCATCCAATACGACTTGTATGGTGCGTTCATGTAAGAAACTCTCGATCCATTTTACGAGGTTATTATTAAAGCCGACTGCTTTGAGCTTCGCTAGGGGACAATTGTGCCAAACTCTGTCAAACGATTTAGCGATGTCAAGCGCCAGAACTTGACCTTCGCCAAATTTATGGATTCAAGAGTTCCAACGGTCAGTCAGATAAACCAAGAGGTCACCTGTAGATCGTCCGGAACGGAATCCGTATTGGCGATCATTGATAAGTTTGTTATCTTCATTAAAGAAGTTAACAAATATTGGGATATTAGCAATGTTTAATATTTTGTTGACTTTCCACTTCGCTTAATTACCTCCCTTAAACGATTTCCCATTGAATATACTAACTTTCTGGTTGTTTCTGCACGGATTTTATCCCATTCGTCCTTTATAATAGATTTCAGCTGACTTTTTGAAGTAATATGGTGATGGTTTGGTGAATGTTTTCACAGTGCATTTTGAAATGAAAGAAAAGATTTCCGGATTCTACACTGTTATGCTTTATTATTCGTGACGTTTCGGTCTCTGCTGAGACCTTTATCAAACTAATATGGTGATGTCTTAATGACTTGTCGAGAGAATCCCATAAATGTTCTACGGGACTGAGGTCAGCTGACTGGGGAGGAATTTTTAGAGTGTGAGTTGTGTTGTAGAGAATCCACAAACGTACTATTTCAGCGGTATGCTTGGACCATTGTCCTGCTGGAAATAATAATCGTCTGCAAGGTCCATTTTTTTGGCACTTTTTCTTAAATCTTCCTTTAAGATTTTTAAATAATCTTTTTTCATTATACCGTCAACAAATACCAGTTCTCCCACGCCAGATGCCGCCATACACCCCCATACCATCACCGAATTGCCACCATGCTTCACCGTTAGTTGAAAGTTATTCTTTTCGAATTCAGTCCCTACTCGTCTCCATACACGAACCCGTCCATCTGAACGGTACAAGCAAAATTTGCTTTCATCTGAGAAGATGGCTTTATCCCAGAAGTTTGTTGGTTTGTTAATAAACTCTTTAGCAAACTTCAGCCTCTTTATTCTGTTAACATTACTTATGAAGCGTTTTTTTTTCTGCAACATCGGGAATTGTATCCATCACTTCGTAGGGCTCTACGTATAGTACGAGGGTGTACATCGATTCCTGTATCTTCCTTAAATGCTGGTGCGATTTTCGATGAGCTGGTTTTTGGTTTCTTTTTAAAAATTTTCGAGATTTCTCGCTTATCTCTTGCATTAAACTTGCTAGGTCTTCCACTTCTTTTAAGATTTCGTAAATCGCTACGGCTTGAAAACTGTTTTGTTATATCGCGAACTGTGGTCCGTCTGCGTTTCACTATTCTAAAAATCTCAAATTTAAAATTATTTTCTGTTCTTCCACAGTGGTTTCTTTCCCTTTTCGACCCATTTTACTTTATTATTTTAATAATAAAGTATTGTGATCGACTTGGGAAAAAAAAAAAATTTGCTACCCTGAAATTTTTTTTTTTCGCGTTTCATGACTAAAATAGCCTAAAAATGCAAAAAAAAAAAATCCGTCTGTCTGTACGCCGTCCGCCGTACGCCGTACGCCGTCCGCCGTAAGCCGTACGCCGTACGCCGACGTGTACGCTCAGCGCACATTAACTCCCAAACCCTTCGAGATAGAAAGTTCATTTTTGGAGGGATTGTAGGTAGTTGCGGATCTCAGGCGGATACCAATTTTGGGGGGTGTACAAGTTCAGGGGGAGGCGGGGGGAGCGCTTAAACCGAAAAATACGAATTCAAATATCTCAACCATGGTTACAGCTAGGAAGCTAAAAATCAACATACATATACAGGAGTTTGTGGGACAACTTTTAAAAATAACTTAATTTTTTTATCCATTGGCGTGCGAAAAGGGGGGGCTAAGAACCAATTGTCGGCCGAATTTTTTTTTCAAATGATTATATCTTCGAAATTACTTCCCATAAAAAATTGATATTTTGAGACCATCAAGACAGTATATAGATCTACTAGAAGCAGTTTAGATAGAAGCTAATTAGTGAAAGGGGGAGGGTCAGGGGAGGTGCAAAGAAAAACACTTCAAAATTAATATCTCAACTATCTCTTATGCTATGTAATTGAAACTTAAAATATATACTAAACTTTACTAGCGACATATGAAAAAAATATAATATGTGGACATTATAGTAGTGGGGGGAAATGGGGAGCATTTCAAAAATGGCGCACTTTCCAAAACTACAAATCATCAAATCTCAAAATTGAGTACAGATATCAAATCAAAAATTTGCCAGATTGTAGAACTATGTAATCTTTAATTTTGGTAAAAAATTTGTGTTGGGGGGTGTAAGGGGAGGGAGGTGGAAAGCAAAAATGTTGAAAATTTTGAGTGATTTTTTTATGGCTCTGGTAAAAGATACAAAGTTTAAATTTTGCATGTCGACACATCTATTTGATATTGATAGAAAAAAAATAGTAATTTGTTCCAAAAATGTTATGCTCCGAAGTGGGGGTCTAACGTGCACAAGGTGTTTCATGTGGAATGAAAAAAACACATAAACTGAAAATTTTTGAATGAAATTTTTAGGTAGAAAAAAATTATTCATTACAAAGCTATTAACTAAAAATAAAACAAAGTCGACAATTTGCCTTCAATAATGTCTTCGTACACTTACGAAACAGTTTATGAAAAATCTTAAAAACTATAGATACATTTTTTGTTAATATTTAGTTGGGTAGCCTTTATTTTTATTTACGACCTTATTTATTTTTTTATTTATTTAAATAGGGGATCATGCGAGAGCACTGCGACCTTCTGGCCTATTGTGCGTTTATTGCCCCTTCACCCTACCATATCTCAGTAGCTTTAGCTAATCTGATGATCTTTAAGGGAGCCATATTGGCTAGTTCTTCGGTAGAAAGGAACCCTTTCCCAGTAAGATTGTGTCTTTTCCTAGCTACTGCTTCACAGTGGCATAGAATGTGTTCTGTCGTTTCCGATTCTTCGAGACAAAGGCGACAGATGTCGGTTTCAGCTAAGCCCATGTTTTTGAGGTGGTGGTTTACTCCACTGTGCCCCGTCACTAGGCCGATTAGAATACTAATATCCTTCTTACTGAATTTTAGGATATCCTCCACTTTGTTCTTTTGTGGTAGGATCAGCTTTTTTGAGATTGACAAGCCTGGATGTATATTCCAGTAGATTTTATGTTCTTGTTCTACCCATTGTCTAATTATAGTGTTGAAGTACCCCTTTGGTTTTCCGCAGAAAGGTTCTGGACCAATAAAATTAGATTGAGCACCGATTTTTGCTAGGTGATCAGCCTCTTCATTTCCCTCAATTCCCATATGTCCTGGTACCCACATTAAGGTTACATTATTCCTTTTCCCCAGGATTAAAAGGTTTTGAAGGCAGTCCCATACTATCTTTGATCCATGTTTATTGGACGCAAGAGCTTTGAGAACCGCCTGACTATCCGATAGGATATAAATAGATTTGTTGCGATGAGCTCTCCTTATATTTTCTTGGATGCATAGCTCCATTGCAATTAGTTCGGCTTGGAAGATTGTGGCTTCTTTACCGAGTGGTTTTGAAACCGCGAAGTTAGGCCCTTTGACTCCGCTCCTGTCCCCTCAAATGTGCGCGATCCATCTGTATACCAGATGGTTGACCCTTCTTCTATGTCAGATAGCATGGATTGCCAGTCCTTGCGTTCCCTGATAATAACTTTGAAAGGGGTTTTAAAGTTGAATTTTGTCGGCATGGCGTCCGAAATAGTGGAAGTTAAAATCTCCATTTTTGGGTCCCTTAGGATTTTGAGGTGACCTCTAAAATCCCCTGGTTTGTAATTATTTTCCTCCTGTAAGCGTATCACCCCTTTAATATGTATGTATGTATAGGAGGGATGTTTAGGAACATTTCCATTGCCGCTGTACGACAGGTTTTCATAGCACCTGTGATACCAAGACAAGCTAGCCTTTGGATTTTTTGTAGCGTAAGCTGTGCTTTACGTTGTAAGATCTTAGTCCACCATACCGTTGATCCGTATGTGACTATAGGGAGAATGATTGTTCTGTAGCACCAGTAAATCATTTTGGGCTTTAGTCCCCATTTTCTGCCAAACAAGCTTTTACAGGCCCAAAACGCCTTTAGTGCTTTGGCATGAGTCCTTTCTTTATGTTTATTCCAGTTGAGTTTGCTATCTAATATAATACCTAGATATTTTACCTCATCTGAAAGGGGTATAGGTGTTCCATTTATTGAGGGAGGTGTAATGTTGACCTCTCTTCTGTTTGTGAATGGTATTATCTCAGTCTTGCTTGGGTTTATGTTTAAGTTCTTAGACCGACACCAGTTCATTATCACCTCTAACGCTGATTGAATTCTTTCCGAAATTATTGAATCGTGTTTGCCTCTAATGATAATGACGATGTCATCAGCATATCCTATTGCCTCGTACCCTTGGCTTTCTAGACGGTCCAGAAGCTCATCTACTACCATTGACCAAAGAAGTGGAGATAGTACCCCACCTTGGGGACAACCCCTATAGGTCTGTGCAGTCAATGTGCTATCACCTAGATCCGTGGTTGTCGTTCGGCTCCTTAGCATGGCATGTATCCAATTTGTTGTTGCCGCTTCCAAACCCTTTTTCCTAGCTGCCGCTATAATTGCTTCATGGGGAGTGTTATCAAACGCTCCTTCTATGTCTAGGAATGCGCAAAGGGCAATTTCCTTGTAGTCTTTAGCCTTTTCGATTTGTTTAACCAATCTATGAAGGGCTGACTCGGTTGATTTACCTTTTTGATAGGCATGTTGGTTCTTATTTAGACAGACCCTCTTAGGCCCCGTTCTTATGTGAATGTCCACTAACTTCTCCATCGTTTTGATAAAGAAAGAGGTTAGACTTATAGGGCGATATGACTTAGGCTGTTCACTGGGACGGTTCCCTGCCTTAGGTATAAATACCACTCTCGCTTTCCTCCAGATTTTAGGGATGTATCCCCATGCAAAACTTGCTTTAAAGATCCTCATCATTGTTGGCATTAGGATCTCTATCCCCTTTTGCAGTAGTGCGGGGAATATTTTGTCTACTCCGGCTGATTTGTAAGGCTTAAAGGTGTTGATAGCCCATCTGATCTTTTCCGGAGTGAAGATTTTACCAGCAATACTTTTGCTGGACGGAGTTTGACGATTCATCCTTTCCTCTACCTCTAAATCTTCATTGTTATTGATTATCTTACAGCCTGGGAAATGTGTTGCCAGTAACATTTCAAGAGTTTCCATGCTGCTTTTAGTTAAGGACCCATCCGGTCTCTCTAATAGGCCGATGTCTACCGGGGTGTCTTTTGACAACACTTTTTGTAGTCTTGATGCAATTGGAAGATCATTTACGACCTTAAGGCGGTGTGGCATCGATTCTACAAGTTTTTTTTGCATAGCTTGGCTCTATTTTCGCCCATTCCTCCAGAAGAGCCTGTTTTAACTGAGGTTTTAATATGATGAGTCCTGATCCTTTTTTCCACCATGTTCCACATGTGCTCAATGGGATTGAGGTCAGGACTTTGAGGTGGTGTCTTAAGGAAATGTGGAGTTTTGTACGCCAAGAACATCCTAGTATTATGAGCCATGTGCTTAGGATCATTATCTTGTTGAAAGTAAAAATCCTTTGATAAACCCAATTTTTCAGCACTTGGCTCCAAATTTCTCTTGAGAATTTCAATATATGCCCGATGATCCATGATTCCTTCAATTATTTCTAAGTTTCCAACGCCGCTGGCAGCCATACAGCTCCACACTCTAAGTCTCCCATGAGACCCAAAAATGTTGTATTTGGACTCATCAGAAAATATAACATTGCGCCAAAACTCGAGAGATGCATTTTGGTATTGCCGAGCGAAGTACAAACGTTTTTTTGCGATTTACTTCACTAACCAGTGGCTTTCTGCGAGGAGAGACTTAAATCCGGCATCAATCACGCATTTTCGTACTGTTTCTGGATGAACTTCTTTTTGATTGGATTGACGGAGCTCTGCACTAACTTTTGGTGCACTTATGAACGGATCCTTGGCAATAATACGCTTGATTTGCAGCCGATCTGCATCAGTGAGAATTGCAGGGCGTCCTGATTTAAGCTTATTCTCTACGCGGCCTTCGTATTTAAAGCGCCCGATTACAGATTGGATAGTAGAACGGCTCCGGGACAGTAGTTTGGCTATTTTCGCGTATGATTTTTGCTCCTTTACGTGTAAATTCACTATAAGCTTACGCTCTTCAAACGACAAGTATTTACCAGGCATTATTTCGATTTATACTGAGCGAAACTCATAAAATTTACATTTGACAGTAAACATACGTGTTTGTTTGTTTACTGTTATTACAATCCGTTATGAATGGAAAATAATTATGATCGATAATTATCAGCCAAGAGATCGAAGGGCAAGCGAAATCTTAAATGTACGAAGACATTATTGGAGGCAAATTGTCGACTTTGTTTTATTTTTAGCTAATAACTTTGTAATGAATAATTGAAATGGATTAGTTTTTGTTTCTAAATTAAATAAAAATTTTTAATGAATAAATCTGCATTAAAACTTTTTCAAATTTCTTGCAACAATCTTATTGTTTTTTATCACTTGAGTTTCAAATAGCTGCTGTACGAAGACATTATTGGTACACTGTACATGTTTCTGGAAACTGCTATGAATAATTAAAGTCGATATACGTCGAGTGGCGAATACTTTTGTCCGTCTGTGTACGTAATTTTGCTTAATGCTGTCGCTTTCTCGAAGTCCACTAGTGATGTCAAGTTTCGTTACTTTTCGGAACCAGTAACTATTCGTTACTTTAAGGAAAGTAATCGTTATATTTTATTCGTTACTTGGTACTCGTTTATTTGAAATGACCGCTATATCATGTTCCAGGGATGGAGAAACTAGTTTTGCAAATCATAAATTCAAATAGAAGAAATCGCCTCTAGTGCCCCATGTAACAAGAAATCGCTTATGAATCAGTCTTGATTTCGTTGGCCTAATATATGTATCATTTGTTATCACTGACGACCCTAACAACAGTAACGAATGCCTGCCCTGCCGTTCGACATTCTTAGTGTTGAAAGAAACGAAACGAAAAAAACACATCATTCCTCAGTAGACTTTGCTGTAAGGTAAGGAGTAAGAGCATTTTTTCTCGTTCTTGCTTTGGAATGGCGTTATGCGCAATGTACTAGGTGTGTCGGTAATTCTTTTCCGGTTTTTTCGCTAAAGAAAACACGTTACTTAGAATGGATAGTTAAAATTTATTTATTCAAGGTATTGGCCATTTGATTCTATACATTTTGTCCATCTCTCAGGCAATTTATGAATGCCATTCCACAAGAACAGTTTCTCCTTTGAGCTAAACCATTCATCGAGCCATTTTTTAACTTCTTCGAAATCGACGAAGTGCTGCTCTGCAAGCGCGTGCCCCATCGATGCGAAAAGGTGGTAGTCGGATGGAGCCAGGTCTGGAGAGTACGGCGGGTGCGATAAAACTTCCCATTCAAGCGGCGCGTTGTAATGTTGAAAAATCACTTTATCATGTCTTCGAGCGTATTGTGGACGTTTTTCGATCAATGCACAGTTCAAATTGATCATTTTTTGTCGGTAGCGATCAGTATTAACTGTTTCTCCAGGTTTCAACAGTTCATAATAAACGACATCAATCTGGTCCCACGAGACACAGAGCATGGTCTTGCGACCAAAGCGATTTGGCCTTGCAGTCGATGGGCCGGCTTCGCCAGGTGATAACCATGATTTTTTTCGCTTGGGATTTTCGAAATAAATCCATTTTTCATCACCCGTTACTATTCGATGCAGAAATGACTTCCTTTCATACCTTTGAAGCAGCATTTCACTGACGGTTTTCCGATTTCCCATTTGCCTGTCATTCGATTCATGTGGCACCCATCTTCCCAACTTTTGGATCTTTCCCATCGCTTGTAATCGTTCACAAATTGCTACTCGGCTCACATTCAACTTTTCTGCTAATTGTTTTTGAGTTTGTGTTGGGTCTTCATCCAATAACTCCTGCAATTCCACGTCTTCAAACGTTTTCGGCCTACCAGGACGTTCTTTGTCTTGAACGTTGAATTCACCACATTTGAATTGTCGAAACCACGTTTCACATGTTCTTATGGTTGGAGCATGCTCACCGTAAGTCTCTACTAGCAAACGATGACTTTCAGCGGCTTTTTTCTTTTGATGAAACAAGGAAAGTAATGCGTGCCGCAAATGCACGTTATCAGGCACAAAACTCGACATTTTCAAAAAATTATAAATCTATAACGCTGTTATTTTGGCGGAACGTAACTTGTTTAGTTTTAAGGTTAATGTCACTAGAATAAAATGACTTATGTATCAAATCATAACATTTCATACTTATGGCTAGTGACATCTGCCGGAAAAACCGGAAAGGAATTACCGACACACCTGGTAGGTTTTCCTCTTGTGATGTAACGAAAAAAATAACTAAACATTACTTTCGGTGTAGGTACCTTTTTTGTATGTGGAACGAATACTCGAGTAACGAATTAGTAACGAAACGATTAGATAGTTCAGTTACTTTTCCGGGCGCTCATAACGAATATAAATCGCAAGTAACGAATATAAATCTGCGTCGGTATTCGTTACTTCGAATTTAGGTAGCGAGTACTCGTGTAACAAATAGTTAATTTTTTGACATCACTAAAGTCCGCAAACATGAGATGTAGTGGCGAACCCATTTTGGCGGACTGCTCTAATATTATCGGTAGGGTATTTATGTGGTCGGTACAAGAGGACCCATGACGGAATCCAGTCTGATAAACTTCGAGCGCGCTCTCCACGACATCACTAATCCTTAGCTACGATTTTCGATACTGCCAATTGCTGCCCTTTGGGATTTTCTCAATGACACCTTCCTTGAATTCAGCTGTGTATTTTCCTTCATTCCACACCTCTGTAAAGTGTGTAGCATATCCGGTTGGTAGTCTATCTATACCTTCGAATTTCTTTATCGTAATTAACCGGATGGCATAAATAATTTTTTCCTTATCTCGTCTTATCGTTTCTCATAAAGGATTGTTGCGGTTTGATGTTTTGCAATTGTTCTGTTTCTGGAATATCTTCCTCTGATAAGATGTTTTAAATATCGGAGGAGTATTGATTTCATCGCCGCAACTGGTGTTCACTTGTATTAAGAAGAGTTCCGTTAAAATCTCATCAAATGTTTCATAATTTCAAATACGAACCTTTATCCCCAAGGTGAGCCGTAGATTCCGCCTTATTGGCCAGATCTTCAATGGCCCTTCTCTTGTCGCGTCTAACAGCCTTCTTAAGCTGTGTATGAGCATCAAGTTCCGTCTTAAGTCGATAGTCTTTGGTTGACATCGGGTTCAAAGATGATTGACAATTTTGGGTTTTTCCAATCGCCAACCTTGTCCCATGTGGCTTTCGACATCCAGGGTTTCTCACCGCTTTCCACATATCCTACAGATTTTTCAGCACTGGTTAGGAATGTGTTTCTGGTAGCCTCTCACTTGGCATGCAGTGTGCGCATTTCATATGCGCGGATCGATAATGATGTGTAAAAATGAAGAAGGAGGGGGTAGGTAAGGAATTTGGTATTTTTTTCACCTGCTTCATCCTTAAATAGATTACCTGCAAAGGCTTAGCCTGATACCTTTTTTAGTTTTTGTGAAACTGCTGTCTATGCAAGTCAACTTTTAATAAATTTCAAAAACGGATGAAAACGAATTTCGTGTGTTGATTAAACATAACTTTTTAAAAGGGAAAACAGCTAAAGTAACCAAAAAAAATATGGATAAACATTATGGGGACTTTGCACCGTCGATTCCAATGATTCACAAGTGGTTTCTAGAATTCAAGCGTGGTCGTATGAGCACAGAGACCATACAAAGTCCAGATCGTCCAAATGAGGTCACCATGCCAGAAATGATTGACAAAATCCACGATCTCGTGCTAGGAGATCGTCGAGTGAAAGTGCGTGAGATAGCTAAGGCAGTAAGTATCTCATATGAATGTGTTTGGAATATTTTAAAAAATCATTTGGACATGCGGAAGCTATCCGCAAGATGGGTGCCGCGTTTTCTCACAATCGACCAAAACCGCAATCGTGTGACAACTTCACAGCACAATTTCCAACTGTTTCAGCGTGATCCAAATGAATTTCTTCGTCGATTCATAACTGTTGATGAAACATGGATCCACCACTACACTCCAGAAACCAAACAACAGTCAAAACAATGGATGGAAGCCGGTTCAAGCGCACCGAAGAAGGAAAAACCGTCCCATCGGCTGGAAAGGTTATGGCGACAGTATTTTGGGATTCCAAAGGAATGACCGACTACTTGGAGAAAGGAAAAACAATAACGGGAGCATATTATACTCAGTTCTTGGATCGACTGGATGCTGCAATCAGGCAAAATCGGCCGCATTTGGCGAAGAAAAAAAGTGCTGTTTCATCACGACAACGCTCCAGCTCACACGTCTGCTGTTGCAGTGGCAAAATTATTGGAATTACGCTACGAATTGCTTCCTCACCCACCGTATTCTCCAGATTTGGCCTCATGTTACTTTTTCTTGTTTCCAGACTTGAAAAAATTGCTTGCTGGAAAGAGATTCACCACGAATAGTAACGTCATCAATGAAACCAACGCATATTTTGAAGGGTTAGAGAAATCTTATTGTTTTGAAGGGATCCAAAAATTGGAAAAACGCTGGACTAAGTGTATCGTGCTAAAAGAGGACTATGTTGAAAAATAAAATAAATTTTTGCCGAAGAAATTTGATTTTCTTCATTTTTACACGTCATTATCGATCCGCCCCCGTACTTGGGATTTTTGTTGGGGTCATCAAGTTTATTCACGTTAAGCTTGTGCTTCATCTGAACAATTTGTGGCCGTCGGACAACTGCTGTGCACAATCTCAAGCAGGCAACAATCAAGTGGTGATCGCTTCCCACGTCAGCTTCACGCTTTGTTCGCACACCGAGGAGAGACATCTTCTATGCATGACGCTACCCCGTCATACCTGAGCTGCTAAATCGATCTTCGGTCTCACTGTCCAAATTCCTGATTCGTTTTTGAACCGGACTGCTCGAATATGAAACTCGCTGTTTCCAGAAGACTCTAACATTCAGCAATTCAGGAAAAGTATCCATAGCCATTTCTGTCTTTATCGTCTCAATTCCCAAGAACCAAAGTCGTTCCCACCACACCGGAGCTGTGCTTCAGTACAAAAGGGTAATCCCTCTTATTACGGTTTCACATAAAAAAAATATCAAAGAGTTTCAAGACTTTTGTGTGCCACCGATTTATGGATGAGTTTCTATGTTGTAAATATGTATAATATCGGCGGTTTGTGTTTGACATTACAGCTGGCTGTTTAACATGTACATGTAACCCACAAGCGTGGGTTCTTCTGTAGAATCAAAATATTTTCGTCTGCAAAAACATGTGTAGGATTGAAAGCAGAATACAAAGTAAGAGGGTAGGAGAAAGAACAGCGTCCTGAAGAATATTTGACTCAAAAATGCTTTACGTGTTGTCACTTCTTGACAAAAAAACCCGAATCTTGAGAAATTACAAACTAAATTGAGTCATAGTTTCGAAATATAATCACACCATTGATTGTGAGTCAACGCGGTTTCGCAAATGAATAAAATCTCAAGCAATAATCCGTGAAATTAGCACTCAATTAATTAAATTCACATTAATTTTTCTCCCTTCTTCTTTTCCATATTGTTCAAATTAATTGTCGACAATTATCCCAGCGAATAATTAAAATAATTTCGATTTTAGATCAATGACCCCCCGTTAACGTAAAACTAAATCATTCCACACAATATTTTTGAATCCAAAATTAATTTCTATATTTATCCTCCTCAAATAATACACCTGAGTTTCTTTCTTTACACATTGTAAAAACGTAAGTTTAAGACTTTACCGGAATTCTCTTAACTAATAAGTTTTTTCATTTCAAATTTAATTCATCATATCGGTGATTGTTTTTAGGCTTTAATCAACCATTAAATAAATTCAGACTTCCAACACCGAAAAAAGAATACGCAAGTAAAACATTTAAAATAGCGAGTAAATAATTTTCGGTGTGAATGTGGAGAAATATACCGTGGCCATGTGCTCGGTTCTAAAAAATAACGCGCGCGCGGCTGCTTTAAAAAGCCGAGAAAGCAGAAAATTATGTTGGCGAAATTTTCAAAAATAGATCGCATGAAATTGAAGAAAAGTCTTTGCAGACTGGGCTGGCCGGCGGCGGCGTCCGTATGGAAAATATTCCGACAAAAGGGACAGGGAGAACCAATCGTATCCGACCTGGTTGTAAAGCATGACATTTTTTTTAATGTAAAGATTCTGTATTGAAAATTTGTCGAAAGGATTGAAGGATTTTTCGTTAATTTTTTATCAATGAACAGATACGAATGGGAAACAATAATCAAAATGATATTTAAATTTTATTTATCGTTTTTTCCGATTATGTAAGATGATGCTCTCACGTGAAAAATCCAAAGATAACGATGAGAGAACATTTTTGTTCATCTTGGGGTGCGCTGTACAAGAAATTTCTTTTCTTTTATTTTTTGTTGTTTTTATTTTTAGGACAGTCCAACATGAATGTTGTCGCGATCTTCATGTAGAATTATTTAAATAGGTGTTTCTTGATTTGAATGTTTTTCGTTTAAGAATTCCTCGGCATCTCGAATTATATTATCTGGATTTTGTAACTGGAAATTTTGATTGGGTTAGTTGTGAGGTGAAAAAGAAATTTTAATCATAATTTTCATTATGAATGAAATTATTTACGCGCAATATTCTTTCAAGTTCATTGCTCGCGAAATACTGAGCCAATAAATTCCAAAAAAAAAAATCAAAAATAATCATAGTAAAGAAATAAAACCACCAGTTTTATTAGTACTGTAAAACTTTTTTAATTCGCTTTACACTCAAAACTTCCTCGCTCACAAATTATCGCTTCTAATATCGCATTCACGTGGAGCGTAGTATTGTGTAGTGTATATTAAAATCCACCACGTGAACACTTCAACGTAGTGTATCGTACTGGATTGTGAACTACGACAAAAACACTTAAGTTTGCGTAATCCTGTTTTATATTTTTCCGTCAAAGAAAAAAAAAACATGCAAATGTCATCGAAAATTATTACACTACGACGTCAGGTGAACATTTACATAACAGGCGGATTTTAAAATCCACTACACTACAGTACGTTCCACGTGAATGAGATATTAATCTTTTGCTTCCGAATCTCCATACGACTCACTCGTCGACGAGTTCACACTAGACTCTCTCTGCAATGGCACTTCAGCGCAAACCGGGCCTTGGCCTGCTGACTTTCAGGTTCCTTAACATTTTTCATTATTTAAAGTGGAAGAGTTGTTAGACCTTCGTACAACCTACGAATTTTTCATTTCCGTAGATTGGAGTGGCCAAGGTATACCCAAGCAGGCAGTGTGCTGGAACTATGCGTCGACCTTCGCATTGTAGACCAACACGCTACCCACTAGACTCTCTGTTCACCAAAAACGCTCGCCTATTTATACTGCTTTTCATTCGTTCGTAGCTCGTTCGTTATTTTTTTCTATTGTTATCGAAATTAACTTAGAGGGTCACACTTTAATGCGTGATGCACAGTAATTCGACATGGGTAAGGGAAACAAGTGGAAATAGGGAAATTAGCAGGGAAACACAGGAGGGAAGAGTTTGAAGTGGCGGAGAACGTTATTTTTAAACTGCTGGAGGTTGTACAAGTGGAAATAGGGAAATTAGCAGGGAAACACAGGAGGGAAGAGTTTGAAGTGGCGGATAACGTTGTTCTTAAACTGCTGAAGGTTGTACTCAGTGGGAAAGAGATTGCCTGGTAATGAATTCTACCACACTGTCGTCCGAGGGATGAAGGACTGCCTAAACTTCACTGTTCTCCACGGCAAGGGCTTCGCAGTGTACTTTTGTGAGCGTGCAGCTTGGCGAGTATTTTGTATGCAGCTTGGCGAGTATTTTGTATGCAGCTTGGCGAGTATTTTGTATGCAGCTTGGCGAGTATGTTTCTCGATACGGTTAAGTAGAGCCAGATGTGATTTTGGGGCTCCAACCGAAACATGCGAGTTGTTCTCAAGACGTGGTCGGATATAAGCCTTATAGATTCGTTCACCGCCTTCTATGCTAATTCAGAGTGTTGAGAGAACTGTTACTGTGGCCATGGCATATCGCCACTCTGCCTACGGCTTCCATCTTTGCACTAGGCTTCCGGTAATCCGCGTCATCCACCCGGTGATAAATTGGCATGCGCCTTTCCAATTTTGCTGAGGGCTCGGCGATCTCTCCCCGTGGTGTCGACGACCAAGCCGCTCTAAATCGTCCTCTTGAAGACCTCAAGAGTTATTTCGAATACGTTGTCGGCACGCGCTTCGCTCCCCGGTCTGGCAGCATTCATCTTTAGACAGGCCACTTCTTCACTGCGGTTCCTCCAGGCTGCTCTTGGTGTTCATGCTCCGTGAAGCATCTTTCAACTTCCGCCTATTCTCCCCAAGAGTTGTGCTCGCCGCTATATACCGCAAATCATTCTCTGGATGCTGGCCGTGTCTCCAGTTCTGCGTTCCGAAATGTGCAGTATATTTCGAATAATCCCCGGCGACGTTCTTGGATTGCGGCAATCACGTCTTAAATGCCCTGCGCGTCCGCAATCCCAACATTGTAGAGCTCCAGGTCTTAAAATCTGCCTTGTCAGCTCCCCTCTAGAGCTGTCACCCGCTCTAGCCATGTTTTTCCGATCTCGCCAATAATTTCGGAAAACTAATTTTGAGGCACATTCTACCCCAGAAATTGATGTTCTCCTTCGGTTCCAGCAGTCGCGTCATAAGTGTCCCATCTGTCTGCAATACCAACATCGTAGACAATTGATGTTTACGTTATTGGGCTCATTCTTCTGGCATTATCTTAGTACAGTTCCGACATTAACACATCGAGTTCGCCAATCATTCCGCGGCACTTGTTTGGCGACACAGCTTGAGCAATTCATTCCTCTTCGCTGTCCTCGTCGTTTCCAATTCGGCCACTCACTTTCGCCGCTATTAAGTCTGGTGACGGTAAAGGTTCGATTCCACCAGCCAACCTCTGACCCTTGAGACTGGCTTTTACTCGTTTCCCCATGCTGTTAGCAGATGAGGCATGCTGCTGAGATTTCATACTTCCTGCATCCCGCCGCGTGACGCATTCAAGGCAAGGACTTGCCTGCCCACATTTCGAACAGCGTGGAACGCCACACTATTCGTTCCGCCTTACAAACTCCACCCTTTGACAGACGCATTTCTCTTCCGTTAATTGCTCGAACACGATCGCTATCGCGCGAGATTTGGTAAGTGGCGTAACCCAAAACTTCCTTTTTGTTTTTTTACTCGTTAATCTTAAGGCATGTTGCAGCTCTTGCAGAGCATTATTTCGGCTGATTATTCGAGAATGATTACGCCCCGGAAGCAAATCACGAAAATTGTCAATCTGTTTGTCCGAGAATTTCGACCAGTCAGTCACTCGATTTCAATCAATTTCAGTCACAAAATGCGGGTCGAGATCTTATTTCACGGTTTCACGTTTCAATTCTCAAAACTTTTTTTTCCAATATTCTCAAAAACTTTGAAATCCAGCCATTTCGCAATTGTCACTCACTATTTTACTGGAAACCCCACTTCTGACACCAATTGAGGGGTTGCTGGATTTCAAGTAAATAAATAAAATCACCAGTTTTATTAGTTCACCGCAAAACTTTATTTAACTAAACTAATTTTTATTTGACTTACACTCAAAACTTCTTCGCTCACAAATTATCGCTTCTAAAGCTTTTGCTTCCGACTCTCCATACTCGTCGACGGGTCCAAACTAGATTCTTTGTTCACCAAAAACGCTCGCCTATTTATACTGCTTTCCATTCGTTCGCATCTCGTTCGCTATTTCGTTTACCGTCGGCCTTCTCTGCCATTTCAACCCTCGTCGGACACAGTCGGCCTTCTTCGTTATTACGTACTTCCATTTCAGGCACCCGCCGGCCATAGTCGGCCATCTCGGCTCCATTAAATCATTCGTCCACTAAACCATTTCCATTGTCATGTAAATCGCTGTTCCTTGCTTTTCATCGTTACCCGAATACTTTCTCGCTCATACGAACCCATGATGATGCAATGGCGCTACAGCCCATATCGAGTCTTGGCCTCCCGGATGCACCTCCTCCAGTTGTCTCGGTCCAACGACCGCGTCCTCCATTTTGAAAAATTGAGAAGCGATCTGCAGTCTGCGTCGACTGAGTCCTCTCATCGCTTTCGTGGCTTCCCCTGCGGTCGGTTACCTTGAGCTTTGCCCTTGAGCACTCGTTTTGGGATTCGTTCCTCGTGCATTCATTCCACGTGGCCAGCCCATTGCAGCTTGCGCAGTTTGATCACTATAGATGCTGGTGGGTCGTCAAATAGTTGATACAGCTCATGGTTGTATCGAATTCGCCAATCATCTCCTTCCTTAACTGCTCCGTATACCTCCCGAAGAATTTTTCGCTCAAAAGTGTCGATTAACTTCTCCGAAAACCGTGTCAAGGTCCACGTTTCGCATCCATATAGCAGCACAGGACGAATTAATATCTTGTAGATGCGTAATGGACCTTCCTTGATTTCATTATGGGGAGGACCGCATAAAATGCTTTGTTAGCTGCCGTGATTCTTCTTTGAATTTCATGTCGCTCATTGCCGTCCTTTGTGAGAAGGGCTCCCAGGTATACGAATTCATCCACCTGCTCGAAGTTGCATTCGCCTATTGTAATGTTCTGCCTCTCTGGGACAGTCCTTCGTGTCTGGGTCATGTATTTAGTTTTCGCTTCATTGACCCTGAGCCCTACTTCACCCGCTGCCGACTCCAACTCCTGGAATACCTCCTTAACGCCAAGTATTGATCGGGCCAGAATATCCACGTCGTCTGCATACGCCACCAACTGTGCGGATTTTACGAGTAGCGTACCTCTGGTGTCCACTGAGGTTACTGAAGTTGCTTTCCTGACGACATACTCGAGCACCAAGTTAAAGAGCGTGGGGGCGAGACCATCTCCTTGTTTAAGACCTGACTCCATTGGAAACTCGTTTTGGATTTTTACTTGGCACTCATTGTTTTCCATCGTGGCTTTTATTAACCGAACTAGTTTCGGTGGGACACCTAGTTCAATCGTTATTCTGTACAGAGCATTACGGTCGACACTATCGTATGCTTGGCAAAAATCGACGAACAGTTGGTGCACATTTATATCATATTCCCAGCATTTTGCTAGCACCTGTTTTACTGAGAATAGCTGGTCCGTTGTCGATCGTCCAGATCTGAAGCCACCTTGATATTCTCCGATGATGTTGTTAGCGTATTCACTGAGTCTTCGTTCGATAATTTTAGTCAAGATTTTGTAACACTTACATAGCAATGAAATTCCTCTGTAATTTTCGCAACGCAAACGGTTACCTTTTTTGTATACCGGACATATAATGATTTTCCGCCAGTCGTCGGGTAATTTTTCAGTTCTCCAGATTTTAACAATTAATCTAAATATTTGACTGGTAAGCTCTGTTCCACCTTCTTTCAAGAGCTCTGCAGGGAATCCGTCAATTCCGGGCGCCTTGTTCGATCTTAAATTATGTAAGGCTGTCTCCACTTCATCATAAGTTGGTGCAATAGGCAGATGATCTCCATCTGGATCTTCCGGAATTATAAAAAGTTCAGTCTGTGATGTCGTTCTATTTAACAGTGTTCGGAAGTACTGAACCCATCGTGCATTGATTTCGGTAGCGTCGCTTATGATGTTGCCTTCTTCGTCCTTACAGAGGGTAGTTTGCGGTTTGTAACCTTGTCTCATTTGTTTCACGGTATTAAATGCTGCTCGCACGTCATTTTTCTTCAGGTTTTCGTCCAGTGATAAAATTTTGCGTTGTTTTCGTTTGCAGATCTTGGCGTTTCGCCTGAGCCGTTGATAGTTGTCTTCTCTAGCTCGTGTTCGTCTTTCGAAAAACAGTCGATAGGCTTCGTTTTTCTTGGTGATGGCTTCTTGGCATTCCTCATCGAACCAGTCATTTCGTTTTCTCCGCTCTAAATGTCCTAAAGTGTATTCTGCTGCGCGGTGAATACTATCCTTAATGTTCTGCCACATTTGGTCAATACTTTTCTCAGGCTTAGCCTGAGGTAATGCCTCAATATGTGCTTTGATTGTGGTCATATATTCCACTTTCGTTGTGCCGTCCTTCAGTTTTTGCACATTGAGCTTCGAAGCCCAGCTCCTTTTAGTGTGGCCCTTGTTAGCTATGCGACAGCGGTATTTAGCTCGAACAAGAAAATGGTCCGAGTCACAGTTCGCGCCACGTAGAGTCCTGACATCTAGAATGCTGGAGGCAGCCCTTTTTTCGATGAGAACGTGGTCAATTTGGTTGAAGGTGTGCTCATCTGGTGATGCCCACGTCATTTTATGAATATTTTTATGCGGGAAGCAGGTGGAGCTTATGACTAGGTTCTTACTGCTGGCGAAGTCAATAAGTCTTTGGCCATTATCATTCGTTGCATTATGGAGGCTATGCCCTCCTGATACGCCCCTATGAAAGAGTTCGTTGCCAATTTTACTGTTGAAGTCTCCTATAAGAATTTTGATGTCATTGGAGGGCAGCCCGTCAAAAGTGCTGTCAAGTCGGGCATAGAATTCGTCTTTAGTGACATCATCTTTCTCCTCTGTAGGAGCATGGCAGTTAATGAACCAAACGCTGAAGAACTTCAACTTGAAGCGGATTAAGTGAACCCATATGTGTTGCTTTTCATAAAGCATTTAATCATCGCCAGAGTTTGCCCGATTGTAGTCTTTTGTTGCCCTTCATCAAGCAGTTCGTCATTACCCAAGTTCTCCCGGCCGCTGCCGTTCGTCCCCGTGTTTTTTCCCTGTTGTTGAACATTCTAATCGATATTCGGAATTATTTCGTTCTTGTTCGGTTCTTTTTTATGTCGGACGGTAGTGGTCGTGTAGTTTGCTAGTTGATAGAGCGGACAAGGTAGTACATGTGATTATTTTCGAGTACGATGAAAAGAATGCAATTCAGATGTTCTTTATGGCTGATGATCGCGCATATATTTGTTTTTGCGTTCTTGGTGGTGTTCACACGATGGCTTTGCCGAACTGCTTTGGCTGGATGTAGATTTTTGCGAGCAGAAGATGCGCATCGGTTGGGTTGATATCGTTCAGAATTCTTTGCAGCATGTGCGAAGCTATCGAGATTTCTCCGCAAAGGAATTGAATCTTCGCCCTGGTTCAGTCCCGGACACGCTTTCACCACTGTTTCTAGGATATTCAAACTGTGCTTCAGTGTGCAGCGTGTCTTTTGTGACAGTCGTACCAATTTTCACAGCGGACTGTACCGGCGAATATCGAAGCATTTCAAGTGTACTGAATATTCCTGTCCAAACGAAAGCGTTTGTAGATTTCTGAAATGTATGCAACAATTAAATAAGCGATTGCTTTATCTCCGTTCTCAGCTATCTTACTGGTCATGAAGATCAACAAGGGAATCTTATTTAATCCTTGAATTTCATTGAGGAATTTGATTTGATCTGACATAGAGTCAACCCGCACAGGGCATAAATCGAGCTATCATCGATTTTCGTAGCTGATCGGAAGTACTTGGTTGCTTCCTTGTAGTAACCCATCAGTATGCAGTGATAACCCATTTCAGTTATGAATTCCGGATTACCAGGAGACAATTGCGAGATCTTATCAACGTATTTGAAGGTGAGCGAAAGGACGTCCGAATTTCGAACACACGTTCTCGAAGATAGCTGTGACGTTTCCAGCAGAAGCTTCAGATTATTGATTTCGTGCTTCTCTACGGTCATGTACAGTTGTTGCATGGTTTGAACGGTGATTACCTTCGCGACACAACAGCAGCATGGTCTTCACTCGCAGTGCAGAAATATTGGACGGATTTTATAATTCGCAAGGCGGTCTCGAATGCATGATCCCAACTCTATCCGGCTAGCTGCGTGATGAATTTGATGATTAGCAAGTAGAGAGTACAGTGGAAGACAGCGGGATATTTGACTAGGGCTAACATGCAACAATACGAAAGCAGAAATTCCGAGAGAGAGGTGTCTTTAGCTGTGCTATTGTTTTTTCCTCGTATACTGACGAATTGTTATCGTTGAAGGCTTTGTTTTTCCACTCGAGCCTTTCAAATGAATATTTCTGGCTTCAATATTTCTGTTGTTTTCACGTCTTTTCGCCCCTCCTATACTTGAATGACTGAGCAAAGTAATAAAAACGTCCTAAATTCATTCCTATATTTACCATTCACTTGAAATATGTGAAACTCCAGTATACGAAAAAAAGAATATCTAGGCTTTTCCCGGTTCAATCGAAACTTTCTAGGTCAATAAAACAAAACGTTTCTGTTCGGAACTCTTTTTCTCGTTCAACACTTTAAATTCAAAATTTGATCGAAAATCTCATTAAAAAAGTATTATTTCTCCTCTCTTTTCAGTATTTCACTGGCAAGCAACAATAATGGGACCGGTATGTATCACAAATATAAAAATATTCAATTATTTTATATTTGCATACATTTTTTTATGAAATATCTATATAATTGTTATATTTGTATTGTTAAAAGTTTCAACAACCAACAAAAAAAAATCCTTCAATTAATTTTAGCCTGACAGTCCGTACCAGGGTGGTGTATTTTTCCTTACAATTCATTTTCCAACAGATTATCCATTCAAACCACCAAAAGTGGCTTTTACAACGCGTATATACCATCCAAATATAAACAGTAATGGATCGATTTGTCTCGATATTTTAAGATCTCAGTGGTCGCCAGCACTAACAATTTCAAAAGGTAATTATTTTATTGATTCTATTTTTTTCTTTCATATTCTTTTTTCTTTGTTTTTATGTTTTTTTTTTATGATAATTTTCATAGGATTAAGAGTAATGTAATAATTATTGCGGTCGATAGAAAAGAAAGCCAAGTCGCGTAAAGCTTTCAACACGTTTTGAATGGAATTCTGTAAATTTCGGATTTGATAGTAGAAATGTTTGTGTAGTCTTAATGGGCGAATGTTGTGATGGGATTTAAATTTCACGGTGAAGAATTGAATTTAATTGATTGGTCATTAGGTAATTCTCTAGTCTGATGCTTGAAGAACTTTATTGAACGATGATGGTATGTGAACACAATAAATTTTCTTTCGAAATTTGTTGGTAAGGATTATTATTGATTTTAGAAAGCTGGATTGATTTTATTGCGGGCTTGGCACCCATTAATAAGCACCTTAAAATATTCCATTAAAATAACTTTCGGATGACTGCAATTAAACAGAAAACAGGCTTGACTCTTAGTGGGCGCGAATCCGATCTAGGCAGTGTCGTGTGAAGAAAAATCTTCATAGAATTGGACTTTTAGAGGATAATTTTTTGAAAAAATCGCAATTAATTTACGACCCCATGTGACTTGGGTTCGTTGACATTCTGTTTCGAATTCAAAAAAAGATTTCCGGATTTCATACTGCTTTATTAATCGTGGAGTTTCGGTCTGTGCTAAGAGCTTTGTCGAACTGAAAAGATTTTTTGGTCAAGAAATGAGGTGTGCGGTTCACACGGAATGCTCCATATACCAATTAAATTCATATTAAGACCTACCCACAGGGGCATAGGGCAGAAACAGTGCCCTTTCAAAATGCGCGTTCCTGATTATCGGCTTTTAGTTGACGCCACGACTTGCTCATTCCTCTGGCCTCCTGCTCATCTGTTTGCCTCCATGCTATATGGTCGACCAATCTGACGACTTCCTTTAGGATTATAATCCAGAGCTCGTTTGGCGATGTTTCACTCTGGTTTCCTCAAAGTGTGACCGATCTACTGCCACTTCCGCCTCCGAATCTCAATGCGTAGTTTAGTCTGTCCAGTTGCACTCCAAAGTTTGTCGTTTGAGGTCACTTTTGGCCAGATTATTTCTAAAATGCGTCGGAGGCATTGGTTCACGAAAGTTTGCAGTTTCTGGGAAGCTCACGGCCATTGGCCTTAATGCTACCCTCATTCAATGGATTGAGAGTTTCTTGTTCAAACGCACTATACGAGTAGTATTAGATGCCGTTACTTCTTCCTCCTTCCCAATCAATTCCGGTGTCCCTCAGGGTTCTGTCTCATCGCCGACTCTGTTCTTAGTATTTATTAACGATCTCTTGCCTTCTACTCTCAATCCAATCCATAGTTTTGCGGATGACAGTACTTTAGATAACACATATGAATTTGACTCTGCTGCGAAATCAAACAAGCATTCTATTGCTTCCAATCGCAAAGAGTTATTCTGTTCGCCGAATTCAGATCTCGACTTAATCCTGGGATGGGGCAGGAAAAATGCCGCTAAGACACAGGCCTGTCATCTTTCCCTTAAACGTGATGTTCTAGCGTCGTCTTCTAATGTAACCTTTAATGGCGTATAACTTTGCTCTTCCAACTTCGTGCGAACATAGATCTCTCACAATCTCAAGAAAGGGGAAAGAATACCGAAGGTCTGACGAACATTATTTATACGATCCTCAATATCCATGCTGACAATGCTTGCGAGATAACAAAAATCTTGCATATCTTCCACATCTTGCCCGTTAAGAACAATCGGTGTGCTTTTGTTCGAACCCTTGTGCACGTATTTGGTTCTCCGCACATTTATTTTCAGTCTTGATACCAGCGAATATTTGACATTTGAAGTCCGAACGGTTATGTGCAAGGAAGCACACGTCATCAGCATAATCAAGGTGACTTAAGACGTTAAATAGTCCCACTGAAGACATTTATCTTCCCCACCTTTAAGTGGAGCTTTCAAGACGTTGTTTGTTACCACCATAAATTGGGCAGGTGATAGTATGCAGCCCTGTTTGACACCCGATCGCACAGAATAGCTCTCGGATAACTCTTCTATATGTAAGATACGACTTCCTGCATCTTCTTAGGTTTCTTTAATCATAGCTATGATCTTATTTGGATTACCTCTCCAAGGTAAATCATTCCATATGTAATCTCGCTTAACGCTGTCGAAAGCCTTCTTGAAGTCCACAAACATGAGAAGTAGTGGCGAACCTATTTCGACGGACTGCTTCAATACTATTTGTTGTGTAATTGTGTGGTTTGTACAGGACGACCCTTTACGGAATCCAGCCTGATAAACTTCGAGAGTGCATGATTTTCGATACGGCAGTAAGTAGACATATACCACGCCTATTGCCACAATCCCGAAAGTCGCCCTTCTTCGGGATTTTCACAATGACGGCCTCCTTTATTTAAACGAACTTTTGAAACAAGAACAAAAAAAAAACAAAAACTCTTTAGCATTCGTTCCCACGACGATACTCTTGCACTGCATCTTAATTTTCTTTGCCCTCGATGCATAAAAGCCTTGATGAGGTGTAATTTTTCGGAATATATTTCATTTCATTGAACGTCCTTGTGCCTCGAGACACCTACATACATAAATTGTAAAAGTTTTGTTGCTTCTTGCATTTTAAATGGTAATTATGCTCTTTTTGCATTTTTGCGATACAGCAAAGCTCAATACGTTAAATTTAGCTTGAAATTAATAAGAACTTCTAATTAAGGCTGGAAATTCTACAAAGCAATTTGTTTCTATTTCTCCGTCTGCTTTGAAACATCTTTTTTTTCGCAAGAATGTTATTTCTACCGATTCGTGGTATAAGAGTTTACGTTCTTTGCTAATTGATGACGCCTCTGAAAGTGGAGTCTTCAAGTGGTTTAAGAGATTTTAAGAGAGTATGGGGTCTTTATCCTGGTTGCTCATGATTCAACTATATTATTGTAGTAATAAAGTATTGCGATTGACTTGGGAAAAAAAAAATTTGCTACACTGAAATTTAATTTTGTTTTCACGTTTTACTACAGATTTCACCTTTTGCAGACTTTATGTTACTAGGTGTAAAGTTTAACAATTGCCTTGATTAGATCCAACACATCTACGAAGTTGCTCTTGATGCTTTGAAACGTCTTGGTTTTCTGCGGAAGTGTAAGAAATGCTTTTCTGCCTCCTACCTAGCTGCCATCTATAAGGCCACGTCTCCAGTACAACTCGCATGTTTGTGCAAAATCACATCTAACTCTACTTGACCGTATCAGGAAACATTCATTCCAATTAATTGGAGATGAAGCTATATCGGCCTCAACTGACTTACTCTCGAGCATCGTCGAAATATCGGAATATTATGCATTTACTGTAGATACTTCCATGGTAAATACAGCAAGGAATTAAACGCCCTAATACCATCTATATTCAATGCCCCCCAAGATACTCACAAAGCTGCATGCTAACACGAGTACACTGTGAGGCTCTTGCCGTGGAGAACAGTGAAGTTTAGGCAGTCCTTCATCCCTCGGACGACAGTGTTGTGCAATTCATTACCAGGCAATATCTTTCATACTGAATACAACCTTCAGCAGTTTAAGAACAACGTTCACCGCCACTTTAAACTCTTCCCTCCTATGTTTTTCTGCTAATTTCCATATTTCCATTTGCTAACAAACAGTAAACGCACAAAATAAAAATTCAGCACCAAAAAGAACACTCAAACACTCAACAGACCAAAATAGGCATTGAGATTCAAAGGCGTAAGGTGCAGTGGATCGGTCACACTTTTTGAAAACCAGAGCGAAACATCGCCAAACAAGCTCTGGATTATAATACTCAAGGAAGGTGGAATAAACAAGTCCTGGCGCCAATTAAAGGCCGATGCTCAGGAGAACTGTCCTAAGTATTTATGGGGAAAACTGGAAATTGGTTGACTGTTTGAAAATACCTTAATGAAAAGACCTCAACTACTCTTTAACGAATTACAATGGACAATTGGTAAAGCTGGAAATGTGGTCGTGTGAATTCGCAGTCGTTTTAGTCCTTTTAGAGTCTCTTCCCTGAACTGATATATCAACGATAAGTACCGATAAATTCGAATATTTATTTAGGAAAATCGTAAAAAAATAAACTATTGGAATATATTGTGTGCTGCAATCTACAAATCCTATGTGAATATGTCTTATCGCTGTTTCTGACGGGTTAGTGCGACACTTTTTATGTCACACTTTCAAATGATTATGTCCAGTTCATATTCTAGGACCATTTATGTGACGTCTGTATGTAATATTAGGGGTTGGAATTTATTCGTTGCGTTTTACAAAAGGTGGCGTTACTCAAATATCCGTAGTCACATATACAAAAGCAAATATTCTCCATAAAGCTACTGTCATGGCGCATCTAGTCCACTGAACGACATTTCTTTATCGAGTTTATAACATTTTGCTGTGCGTCTTCAAACATGTCAACGTTCGTGCCCGAAAATCTGTTTTTGCGGGGAGTGTTGCTTCATTACTTCCACATGAAGAAAAGTGCCGCGGAAAGTTATAGCATTTTAGTAGACGTTTATGGTGAATTTGCTCTAGCTGAGCAAACGTGCAGAAAGTGGTTCGCTTGGTTCAAAAATGGAAATTTTGGCTTGGAAGATAAGGAGCGTCCCGGACAGCCGAGAAAGTTTGAAGATGAAGAATTGGTGACAATGCTCGATAAAGACCCGTGTCAAACGCTTGCACAGTAGTCAGAATCGCTTGGAGTTGACTCATCGACGGTTGAAAAACGCCTCAAAGCCTTTGAAATGATACAAAAGCAAGGAACGTGGGTCGCACATGAGTTGAAGCCGAGGGACGTCGAACGGCGTTTAGTCATTTGTGAGCAATTGCTTCAACGGCAGGCAAGGAAGGGATTTTTGCATCGAATCGTCATGGAAAGAAGATCTTGCTGTGCATATGGTGGGACCAGCTAGGCGTAATCTATTATGAGCTGCTTCAACCGAGTAAAACCATCACTGGGGACCTCTATAGACGTCAACTGATGCGTTTGAGCAAAGCATTAAAAGAAAAGCGCCCCCAATTTAAGGATCGACATGACAAGGTGATTTTGCTCCACGACAATGCCAGACCCCATGTTGCAAAAGTGGTGGAAACTTATTTAGAAACGCTGAAATGGGAAGTTTTATCCCACCCGCCATATTCACCAGACATCGGTCCATCAGATTTCCACTTGTTCCGGTCCATGGCGAATGGCTTGTCAGAGCAGCACTTTGACAACTACGAAAGTACCAAGAATTGGATCGATTCATTCAATCGAATCTAAAGACGAAGAATTCTTTCGACGTGGTATTCGTGCTTTGCCAGAAAGATTGAAAAAGGTAGTAGAAAACGATGGACAATACTTTCAATAATACCACTGTAATAATATTTTCAGAATAAACCATCAAACTTTGCGAAAAAACGCTACGAATTAATTTCAACCCCTAATATAATCAACTTAGAGGGAGATAAATACTTGTAAGGGGGAAGGCCAGGCGATTAAAAGAAAAGAATTCAAAGAAAAACACTTACAAATTGAGATCGGTTATATCTTTAGCTTTGTAATTGAAACTTAAAACATATGTTAAGCTATACTAGCGGAATATAACAAAAATATAACATTTGGACATAGTAGTGTAATGGGAATCTTTAAAAAATGGTGCACTTTTTGTGCCACCACGACTTTGTTCTACCGCGAAATAAACTTCTGTCGCTGTCTGAAACGAAATGTATCTATAGAAAAAAGTATCTTCTATAGATACTTTTATCTTTATCTTCCATAGATACTTTTATCTGTATCTTCTATAGATACTTTAATCTGTATCAACAGATAGTTATAGATATAAGTAGAGTTGCCGCTATTGAGTGTCGACGAGCAACAGATACACCAAGAGAAACTACAGACTCATAAGCACACGTGCTATAAACGAGCTAAACCCGGGGAAACCAAACGTCGTTTTGGTGCTCCTCTCTGGCCGGACAAAAGAAGATGGTCATCGCGAATCGCTAAAGCAAAAGTACGACGATATGCACCGTTTAAATAGTTTAACTCTCTGTACAATGGCACCACAGCCCAAATCGGGCCATGGCCTCCTGATTTTCAGGCTCCTTAATATTTTTCATTATTTATTGTAGAAGGGTTGCTAGACCTTCGCCCAACCTTCTATCTACGAATTTTTCGTAGATTGAGATGACCAAGGTATACCCAAGCAGGCAGTGTGCTGAAATTAATAAACCAGGATTTGAGCATTGTAGACCAACACACTACCCACTAGGCTATACCCTAGCCAAGAGTTTAACTCACTGGACACATTTTTGCGACACCACCGCGTGACAAACTGCGACTACTATCTGCGCATTGTGCGGTATTGCTCGCCCTAAGGTGTTTCTCAAACGGACGATTCAGCAACGCTGGATAAACATATTTAACCCAAAGATGGCGAAAATTCTGCGTTCGAATATCGATTTACAGTTCATTCTGGAGGAGCACTCTTGCGCGACGTATGTGGTCAAGTATGTAAACAAAACGAATTTCGGAATGATTAACTTGCAGTGCGAGTTGATAAAGCTGAAAGATAAGTACTCGGATAAAGGACTACAGTGCCATAGTTATAGAGGTCAAGCTGAAAATGTTAACGCGGCGTGGTACTTGGTAAACTTGCACATGAGCGAAGGAAATCGTAAGGTTGAGTATACATCTACCGACTACGTGGCCACACGAACGGAACTGACATTTGAAAGGAGAGCCAGATTGAAATGAAAAGCGTCCAGAAAGTTTTTCAGCAAAATTTGTACCTAATTTCTATGAACGACGAACGAAAGAATGCGATTGTCGGGCGGTACTCACTGCAGTATTGCAATTACGATCTTTCGAAGTCAGACCAGTACAAGCGAGAAATTGTCCTTCTGCATGTGCCCTTCCGTTCCGAAGAGGTTGAAACCTTGGATGGGAACTGTTACCTCGAACTCTATGACGACCACGAAAGGTCATTGAGGCGCTTAAGGAGTTTGTATCGAATCTGGACATTGAAAACGTTTTGGAAGAGTGTCGCCGGTTCTTTGCCGAGGAGGAAGAAGGAAATTTAGTTTTTAACTCGACAAACGACAAGGCTAAGGAGCTTGCACAGAGCAAGATGGTCGACGAAGATTTGTTTGAGAGGTGGTGGGGACGATGATCTTCGAATGCGCACGATGGATAAGATATCTTCGTAAACGCTAGAACGTAATATCTTCATCAGATTTCTGCATGGCATTTTACAAGACCAATCAACGCCAAAGCGATCTCGTTCTCAAGGCGATTCATTGTATTTTCGGAGACGAACAACATGTACTTCTGCAAATCTGTCTTAGTGGTCCTGCAGAATGCGGCAAAACTTTCAGGATGAAGATGCTGTAAACGTACAACCGGTTCTCGCAGCAACACAATATCGCGTTTAATGTTTACCGTCGCTACTGCATCAATTGATATGGCTGCATCTGCGATCAATGGAACAACTGTCCACTCCACCTTTTGCATAGGTAACTTGCATGCACGACAAACTACGACTAACACGGTTCGGATAGTGTAGAATTTCTCGATTTCATTCAGAACGAGTTTATGCGTCTCAACAACACCCGGCCATTTATACTTCTCGCAATAGAACTGACATCGACGCAGTCTTCTCTCGCCACGTCCATAACTTAGAGGTCGCCACTATATTTCGTTCTTCAGCATTCATCGCCCATTACTATTTGCTAAGCATAGTTCGCACTAGGCTAGTAATTTTGTTGAGCGGCGAGTGATTTAGTTACTAAACGTGTCTGAACAACACAATTTTAGTGGAGTAGTTTAGTAAGTGACTAAACTACTCTACTAAATTATCGATCCATTGCATTCTAAACCACTAAACAAGTAAGAACCTGACGATTTAGTCGAAATGTAATGTACTGTATACGACTGTAGTGCGAACGATTTTTGGTAGTCGTTTAGTAACTGAATTACTCACCACTCGACTAATTCACTAGCCTATTGCGAACTAGGCTTAACTTCCAATGATGAAACTAGCGACACAGTAAACGTTTAGAACTAACAAACAGCGAAACTCTCCAAATCTCCTCCACCATCGGTAAAGCAGCGATTGCACCGAATGCGCAGAGCTGAGCCTGAGCCGAGCGAAAGCTTTCGATGTAAACATGCTCACCCCATGTTTACATCGAAAGGTTTCGCTCGGCTTAGTCTTGGCTCTGCGCATTTTTTTGTTTCCGATGTGGTAGTTGTCATGGCTAGGATCAAATAACTGCACAGCAGCGTTCAAACTAAACAAACTAAGCACGCGAAAGCTTTTGCTGTCAATGAAATTTGAAGCATTTTGAGCATGCTTAGTCGTGTGCGAAGCATAGTGCAAACTAAGCGAGCATGGACATTTCGGGCAGTTTTGCTCTGTTCGACTCGTCTCTGCGCATTTGGTTTAAACGCACCTTAAGTACATAGGAATGTGGATATGCGTTTTCACTCAACCGCAAAAAAGGGGTACGACATATTCGTTATCCTATCTACTTGCGTGCAGCGGAAGTACGAGCATCGGGCAGTAGCCTCATGCTTTAATTTTAGGAAAATATCAATCGTTTTTTATGACGACAATCATTAACACTCCTTGTGGTATCTAACATCTTTGCCAATCTGCGGGTCATGATGCCCCGTTGTTTAATTTCTGCTCGCGAGGTGGACATAACCAACACCACTGCGTGAACTTCGAAGGGACCGTAACCATGGCAATGACGAATTGTTCTTTGCATGTCGCATCACTCACTAGGTGTTCGGCTCATACGGATTCTCATGTCTTGCTCGGATTTCGGTGCCGGGTATACCGAGCCACCTATATTTCGCTCACATTGGTTCGCTACTTTCTGTCGTTTAGGATTTGTCATTTTGCAACTGATTTGGCTCCTTTTGGGTCCTGGCTAACTTCAACGTCGGTGTTTCGCTTACCGCCTTTCGCTATTTTTTTCCGCTCCATGTGTATGCTCATAAGTAAGTTTCTGCAGATTTCACTTCAGACTTGTTCGATACTTACCCAGGTATTTTTCGCCGTTTCGAAGTTTGTTGTAGGAAGGTAACTATAATACAAAGCGTTCGACCAGCTACAGCCCTGCCTGAACACGCTCCCTTAGGCTTGCCCAAGCCTACAGAGCAGCACAGGATTTGCACATCCTTTCATGCAAACTGATGCGACACCTCTGGTGAGGCTGCTCAGGTTCAAACAGTTCAGATCCGTGGAGCTGCCTAGCTCCAAAAGCAAACTACTGGAATCGATGAACCTTTCTAAGCCACTAGCTACTTCCCTGCGGGATGAACCTTACGGCACTTTCAGTTAACTCGCTGTAAAAAACTTATTGTACATCAAAGCCAAAGCTAGAATTACTTCGAGCAATATTTCTGTATGATAGCTGTTAGAGCTGTAAAGCACTAGGCATCATATGGCGCGGTCAAAATTTGTGTATGTGTTGTTTTACCTAAGTCCCTAAGTGCTTTTTAGCTCCTATATACTTCAGTTACTTTAACTGCATTTTATTTCTTTAATTCCTTTCTGTCGTAATGCCAAAATTAAAAACTCACGCCATACGGGTTATTGTAAATAACTGGCAACTTCTACTAGTTGCTTCATCACGGAACTTATAACTAGGGACCTTCTAGTTGCATGAAGTGAGTTACCCAATCACGACAAAAAACGTATTGAAAAAATTCGTACGATAATTCAGGATTTCGCACGCAGGTCAAAGATAAATTTTCTTATCATTTGTCGGGCTACCATTGCTGTTTAGAGTGAAAATATCTAATATAGCCTAATTAACTTTATTTGCTCATACAAGCAGATAAAAGTAACGGGGTTAAAGAACGACTTATTCTTTCTTTTTCCGATATTTCATTCGGAATAAGAGACCCTTGAAAACCGTCCGAAATATTTCACAGTTGGTCTTCAAAAGATTCATCGTTTGCGTCTAGAGTTTTCTTCTCTTCTCCTAGGCTATTTATTCGTTTTACAATTAATTCGTTTACTCTAACCATAACTATATTATGAATTGAGTATATAACCCCATCTACAGAGATATCTTGCTTTAGTGTTACGTAAAGAACTTAATTAAAAGACGAAATACAGTTGATATTTTATCTAATTATCAGATCTAAGTGTTTATTTGAATATATACAGCGGTGGTAACACATAACTTTTGAAGTTCATTTTAGTCACATAGTTCTTGTTGTCTTTGCCTGTGTGATAATTTTAATCTAATGTTTATGAAATGAGGTCTTTTTTTAAATTCTTCTTTTTATCGTAAAATAATGCGTATTGGATGGCGCTATGTAGTTTAGCTATGTCTAAAGGAATTTTTCTGGCATGTTTTATGTATATACACCAAAAAAAAGAGGATTCTATTGTTTAATTCTGCTCTGGTAACTTGTAGAGAAATCTGCATATGACAAGAGACCATAGCACACTCGATTTGGACAGTCGAATGGTTTAGGCTCCGACGCCGGGATATATATGCATGTTTTTTTGATGATGAAAATTTAATTCAATTTAAGGCTTAAAAAATATTTTCAGTATTATTATACGAGTACATTTTTAGACTATTCGTTAAAGTTTTGAAATCTTGTTTAAATGATATTGAAAAAAAGCCAAAATAAAAGTACGTGAAGTTTCCGTAAACGAAAACTTTTTATGCTTGTTATGCATCAGGATTAATTACAGCAGTCTTTGGCGTACGTTTTCATAATGACACTGGTATCCTTGAAACTACGATACGCCTTTCATTTTTGTTGTCTTCAAATTTTTTAATTAATAATGACGTCTAAAACTTTAGTTAGTTTCAAAAAAATTTGATACATCTCACCTGATTCTATGAAAATAGTTGAAGACAAAATAACGTGATAAAACTCGTCAATTTAATTAGGGACGGTTTTACGGTCAGGTTTGAACCGAAGTGATTTGCACAAATTTAATACTTTGTACCCAATATTTCAGATCGCGGTTGGTACCCGATATTAGAGTCACTCCATGTAAGAAGGAGACACAGTGTATCAGAGTCCTGCAGAAATGTCACAATAAACGCCTGTGAATTCAACTTCCCCAATTCACCATTGTGTGGTTTACTTTTGCCAATCTCATCCACCCTAAGATAAATTGTTCCTTCAAATTTTTTGTTTGTGACTTTTTAGTTAAGTGTTAAAAACTGCGCACAGTTCTTGATGTTAGAAACAAACCAAAAAAAAGGTCCAGACTTTTTTTAAATTTCGCTTTAAATACCAGGCTTCACGTTTGCCAAACTATGGTAAAGCGCCTCTAGTGGCTCATGGAGTAACTATCTCCGATACAAGCTGAAAAATCTATTGGGTACTGAAATTGAGTAGATTGGTTATGGTCGCACGTGGTCATCCAATCATACGGAATAAAAAGGAGTAAGTCGAGTAGTCAATATTGTGAAACCGTATTCTCCACTGCTTCACTACGGCACCGGGCATATGAGCAGTGTTACCAGGAATACTCTTTTCGGTAGTACTTTGCTCCATTTTGTTATCCAGTACTCAATGCACCTTAACTACCCAAAAGTACTCCTCAACAAATCCAATAGAAAAAAGTAACATTTTTCAAATTTATCTTGCCATTATATATGTCCTTCAAAAGGTAAGCGATGGAACAATGAAAAAAAAAATATTTTTTTTAAATTAAGACTATATTTTGCATCGAACGCAAAACTTTGTATATACGTCCGACCTCTAGCCCTAAACTTGACCCTTGAAGTTTAGTACATTAGGAAACAAGACAATATTTGTTATCATTAATGAGTTTAACAAGTGGAAAAAAATTCATGAAAATAGGGAAATAAAAAATTCGCTCTTCGCTTACCACCTTGAATAATTGTGTGCGAACGCCTGTCTTCGTTGTCTTCAACGTATTTTCAAAGCGACTTGTCAATCGGTGGAATTTAACTTTGCGACATTCAACGTAATATTGCAATAAATTTTCAATTATTAGGATTAGCCGTAGATAATTAGATAATTAAAAATAGAATTGATTTGCGATTCGGCTAAGAACATTTACTACTTTTTCAGACCTGGAATGAGGAAAAGGAAAGTGACTTACTTCAACGACGACTGGGTAGAGAAGTTTTTTTTAGAAACCATAGCAAAGCACTTAAAAAAATAATATGAAATTAGCAACCAGCAGACTCTAAGTGACTGAATGAATCTCTCTGACGTATTATTCATTAGTCACCAATGATCTGTAAATGCTGATCTGATCCTCTCTTTTACAAACAGCAGGACACGGGCTTTAACCAGAGCGAAACATTGCCCAACAGGTTCTGGATTATAATCCTCATGGAAGACGTCGGGTTGGTCGACCATACAGCACATGGAAGCGAGCAGTTGAGCAGGAGGCCAGAGGAATAAACAAGTCCTGGCTTAAGGCCGATGCTCAGGATCGCGCCCTGTGGAAGAGAGTTGTTTCCGTCCTATGCCCCTGTAGGGAGTCCTAACAGGAATTGATTTGATTGCGTCTAAAGACGTTAGGGAAAAGCACTTTAATAGCGGCTTATAGTTATACGAGTTTGTCCGACTTAAATGTTGGGTGAAGATTGCTCAGTGTTTAACGCAACCTAGGATCCCACGTTCTAATCTTCTTTTCAAGATGAAAAAAAAATCAGTTGCTTATTCGTTACACACTTATGAGCTCTAAATCGCACTTAAAAATTGCTTCTATTAAAGCTGAAGCAGAGAGCTTACTTCAGCGGACATGTAAAATTAAAACGTATATGAAATGTTAGTAAGTACTTTCTCGCGATAAATTAAGCGCATTTAAAATGCTTCATAAGCGCTGGTTTTTTCCCGCTGGGATAGTTAAAGAGTGAAACGTCCGCTAAAAATATTACAGTAGAACGCCGATTATCCGAATTAATCGGGACCGGGGTCGATTCGGATAATCGAAAATTCGGATGATCGGACATAGACTGGTAATAAAGAAAAACGAACTGTCACATATAGAATAAACTTTATTAAGTTTAACAAACACAGTTCTACAATATCTTATCCATCTCGATCAGAGTAAGTTGCCTCGACGTTGGAGCTCGTTTCCGTGCGGCAAGGTCACGCAGGCGCCGGACGGCAAGAAGTTGTACAGCGTCGCATTCGGGTTGCCGTTCCATCCACTTGAGGGCGTTATCGAAACACATAAACGCCTCGCTGTGAGATGGTACACTTTGGTCTTGTGCCTCTTCCCCTTCGGTCTCATTGTCGTCCTCTTCATTATCCTGTTCGTCCATGGCACTCGCTGCGATTTCATCATCTGTCTGTATCTGGAACCCTTGATCATTCTTATCACAGTGCAACCACTCTTCCATATCAGCGACATCACACGCCGAACATCCCGCGATTTCATTAGCCATGTTTACAAACTCTTCCACTGACGGTAATTCCTGTTCGTCTTCATTAACTTCAGCGGTTGATTCTCGTTCCTTCGCTTGCTTTTCTAACTCAAGTTGCTCTTTTGTTGATGTGCCGTTTATTTTATTCCAGGCTCGTTTCAGTGAAACACTTATAACCATGTTCCAGGAATCTGCAATAATGTAGCAACAGTCTTTCAAGTTGATTTTTTTGTACAAATCCAAAACCCGTTCTTCGTCGTTCTCTTCAGCCAGAAGCAATTTACGAAGCAACTGTTGTCTGTAAAAACGTTTCGTGCACTCAGTAACACTCTGGTCCATGGGCTGCAGCAGACTTGTGACGTTGGGTGGTAAAAAGAGACACTTAAATTTCCCGTCTTCTCTCACGAGAAGCTCAAGTGATGGATGCGTTGGTGCATTGTCAATAATTAGCAAAACTTTCTCTTTTTTCCTGTTTCCTTTTTAAACTTTTTTGTTTCAGGAATAAAGGTTTTATCATACCACTCCAAAAAAATACGGCTGCCCATCCATGCACTCTTCTGATTTGTGTAGGTCACTGGTAACTTGGCTACGTTCAAAAAAGCCCTCGGCTTCTTTGAGTTAGAGTAGAGTTAGCGCAGACCATTATGGTGACGCGATCTTTACTGACTTTGTGGCCGGGAGCACTCTGTTCTCTTTTAGGTGCTAGGGTTTTTCTCGGCAAAGCTTTCCAATTCAAACCAGTCTCATCAGCATTGTAAACAAAACCAGGGTCGTAGTTTCTTTTTTAAAGGTGTTCACAAATTTATTAGCAGCTTCACTATCAGCAGAAAGTTTTTCACCAGCTATATCCAGTTCCCGAATGCCGTGCCTATTTTCGAAATTGCGGATCCATCCAGTGCTTGCCTTGAAACCAGCTACACCAATTTTTTCACTGAACATTCGCGCCTTTTCACATAAAATCGGTCCTGAAATCGATTGTCCAATAGATCGTTGCTGCAGAAACCACGTAAAGACAGCATTCTCAAGCTGTTCATCTTTTGCCTTTTTCATTACTTTTCGTGACGAACATCGATCATCAGTTTCCAATGCAGTCATAAATTTCTTCACTGTTATTTTTAATATCAGTTATTGTAGCCGCCCCGACACCAAATCTATCTGCCAGTACCTTTCACGCCACACCTTTTTTTAACTGATTGATTATTTCCACTTTGTCCTTTAGTGAGAGGACGACACGTTTCCGCTTTGCACTCATTTTGGTTATTCGCTTGTCATATAACCGTTTAAAACAGCGATCCGCACAATGAGAGAGGGAGGAGCTCACTGACAGTAATTCAGTGTTATTGAGTTGAAAAAAAAACAAACGTTCCGTTTCACGGAAGCCGCACGACGCAAAACATGTAGTCTTGCCTCTAGCTTTCAACTATAACAGTTGAAATATATCTGGACTCCAGCGAGTTCCAGCTTGTTATAACAAAACAAAAGAAAAATTACTTGGTTTTAATTTTTTATATTACGCTTAGGACCGATTCGGATAATTGGCGATTCGGTTAATCGGCGTTCGGATAATCGGCGTTCTACTGTACTTAGTAAGAACCGCCCTCATATACTGTGGCAGAGTGTTGTATGGTAAATACATTCTATCCATCGGGAAAAATGAAAAGACTCTGAAAGTGAGGAAAAATGCTTCAGTATTGCTAAATTAAAATTTGATATGCGCTTAGAAATTTAAAATCAAGCTAATATTGGTTGGAGAAAACCAAGTGGCGCAATTTTAAAATTGCGTCAATAAAAAATTGGAAAAGATGAATAAATAAAATGATTCGGATCATGCGAAACAAAGCAATGAACTACAACCGTATTTCAGTGGTGATTTTGAAGCGCTTTATTTTCCGTTGGGCTTATGTTTTTTTTTCATGGTTTTTTGTATTTATTATTTATTACAAAAAAAAAAGAACAAATAAACAGTACGAAATGATGGACAGATACTAACCTAACTCTAAACAGACTTTTAGCATAAAATTGTGCCGAACGATGCGTGCCGTTATGGAGAATAGGGGCCAGAGTATTTTTTTTTTGTGATTTAATAAAGACGCGAACGCATTAGGTGTACGTATAACGATCACACAACTGAAATGGAAACTTATATGCTAACAACAAAGTAAGGAATGTCAATTTTTTATGACAATCACTGATCTTTTGGATATTTAAAAAAAAACCATTTGAGTACTAAAAAAATTGCGTTTGTTTCGCTCTTTTTCAAGCTTTTTTTACAGAATGACTTGTGTTATAGGCAATTTCGGTTCTTATGCACAAACACAGTCATGGAGAGAAGGAGTGTGATTGGGGAAGGGAGTGAGAACGACCTTAACGAATGATGAAGCTGGTATATTTTGCAGTTGTACTGCTACTGGCAAATATTTGCAGATGGTATAGAGGTAGCGATTGTTTACTTTTCGAATGTATAGATATGAAATGAAAGATCGGTATGCGGTACCATTGAATGGCGTTTGTGTTTTATGTCTCTGTCTCGATCCGGCTTGAAGTTTTAGTAGGCTTGTCGAGATTACGTTCATTATGTTGTCGTATTTCAGTGGAAATCCGGAACTGGAACAGGTAGGCACCAGGAGCCTAGTAATGGCACACCTTGACGAAAATACTTTCCCAATGGTAATTAATTTGTTTATTTTGGATTATTGGTTTGGGCTGTAGTGCGGATACAAAAAAACGTGTATTCTTTTAAATATGTAGATTTTTTGGAGTTGCTGTCAATAATGAAAAATGTGTGTTAAAATTTAAATAATGCGCAGAATTATTAATTATTAATTTTGTGTAATAAAAGAAAATAGCTTTCCGCCTAATCATAATTCTGTAATGTTTATCATTCACCAATTGTCGCTTTCCTATCTCCGATTCTGACGTTTTCCAATCTTAACTCGTCTATCGCGACTTTACCACGCCACGAACTGATCTTGATTCTTTCGCTTCATAATCTACATAGACTGACTATTTCATTGCAAATGCTCGCGTTTTTATATGGTTCTTTTCGCCTGCTTTTCGTCTGCATTTCGGCTGCTAGTTGCCTGTTAGTCACCTACCTTTCATCTGCTTTTCAGTACCCACGAGCAGATTGAGGTCACAAGCAATTAATGATCGCGGATTGTCAATGATGTGCTTGTGCAGAATAGTAGACATTCGATTTCGAATACTCGTTGAACGGCTTAGTGTTGTTGAATGCATTCTAGAGTGCACGTGTTCTTTCATTCAGTTTTTTGAGACCTTGAATATTTCACAGCGTTCAGGACTGAATTGAATGATTAATTCAATGTCCGGGCATCAAAGCCTGTGTGTGGTTGCATGCCTGCGCGCATTCTGCGTGTGTTTTTTTTTCTGGTTACGCCAGGGAGGTGTAGAATCTTCATTAGATACCAATAGCTCGTGCCATTGGTATGCACGATTCTCATACCTGATCCTGACAGAGAACTGACTGCCGATATGTGCCCGCGTACTAAATCACACCCCCGCACACATACTTCAACCACTCTCTCCGTGGGGCGGCCGTTAGGTATTACTTCGCGGCACTGGCTAGCATTTTATGCTGTGCTCCTTATATTGCTTCTGCCCTCCTATCTCTCTTGATTCTTCTAAGATCCTTTTGCACATTCGTTACGAGTATGGAAATTTCCATCCAATTTTCCTTTGATTCCATCATATAGTCTATGATGAATGGTGGCCGCGGCATATCATTTCTCCATTCTGCGAAGCGACTGCAGTTGAAAACCGCGTGTTCTGTGTCTTCTTCTTGAGCTGGTCAATTTGGACAAACAGGCGAGTTATCGTGTCCGAACATATGTGGGTACTTGCGGTAGCCGCCGTGACCTGATAGGAACTGCGTGAGGTGATAGTTGCAGTCCTCATACACTCGCTTTGTCCAGACCTCAATTGCGGGGATTAGCTTTTAGGTTCATCTGCCTTTTGTAGTGTTGTGTCCCACCTGGCTTGCCATATAGCTATTGATGTTGCCTTTTCTTCGTCTTTTATTTTTCTGGCAACAGCTGCCTCTTGTTGGATCGAGGTTTCTTGTTTCGTAGATCCTTAGCATCGCATTTGCGAGAATGGATCATTCCGGCTATGACACAGGCTGCTTCGTCCGATATTGTTCGGAAACCGCTGATTACTCTTATCGCGTAGAGCCATACATTGATGATATATTTTTCCTTGTTTCCTTTATCGCTAACGCCGCTGCCCACACTGGAGCAGCGTATATGAGGACCGAGCTGACTACTCTGGAAAGTAGAATCATTCTGGCATATCCTGGTCCACCGATGTTTGGCAGCATTCGGGAAAGGACTGCCTGCATTTGTGACGCCTTTTTGCGAAGTCCAAGAATTTCTTACCATTAACACTCATTAAGTCCTGCATCGTTCTACTAGTTTTTGGTTTTTCTTCGGCGCCTTCCATATTTCAAGCTAAAATGGATCAGATCTTGAAGGAAATACCCAAAGTACAGAGTTTTTTCGATAATGTGTTAATTGGTGACGAAGAATGTGGAAGGAATTTAGAGTTAGTTTTACAGAGGTTTGAAGAATATAACATTAAGGCGAATTTCTACACTCCTACAATGGCGCTACAGCCCAAATCGGACCTTGGCCTCCTGATCTTTAGGTTCCTTAACATTTTTTCATTATTTATTGTGGAAGGGTTGTTAGACCTTCGCACAACCCTCTATCTACGAATTTTTCATTTTCGTAGACTGAGGTGACCAAGGCATATCAAAGGCATATGCTGGTATTATATATTGCGCCGACTGAGATTAAGGCGAATTTAGCGAAATGCTAATTTTTTGAAGATATTATAGAATTATCCTCCAAGCGAGAGGTGGATTGTCACCTAAGCGAAGATCTCGCGATTGCAACTATTTCTGCTTGGAAAACATTCGAAGGCGTTCCGAAAGGCACTGCGTTTAGTATTGAAATGAGCGCAAACATTTGTCATCTATCTTAAAATCACGATAACCGGATTCGATCTAAATTTCACTTGCGTCGTATTTTTTATGCCAATAATTATTACAGAACTTTTATACAATGTTTTTGTTCTTCAACATTTGAATTATAATTGCAACTTTTCTTTCTTTTAATCAATTTATTTCAAGTCTTTAAAAAATTTCGTAATCTAATAAAATCTTTCTTTATTTCCAGTTTTATTATCAATTTGCTCTCTGCTCTGTGATCCAAATCCAGATGATCCACTCGTACCAGAGATTGCAAGAATATATAAAACCGATCGGGAAAAATATAATGAGTTGGCACGAGAATGGACAAGGAAGTATGCTATGTGATGCGTTCCAGTTGTACAATCGATCCGTCATGTAATAAACGCTATTACACATTATACTTATTCTTACAAAACTATTATTCAAAAAACATCAAAAAAATGAAAATAGCAAAGAAGGAGAAAAATAAAAAAACATAAAAAAACAAAAAAAAAAAATGCAGAAAAATTTAAATGAAACAAATATAATTAAAAAACAACAACAACAAAACAAACAATCAGCATCAGAAACTTTCTAAAAGAAAAGAGCAACAACAATAATCGCAACATAAATGTAATCTTTTATCGATTCCTAAGGTTACGAATGATAAAGAGAACGAAATTATGATGAGTGAGTGTGTTGATGTTTTTTTTTTCATTTCCTTTTTTTTTTTTTTATTTAAAAATGAAAGCAAAATAAAATATTTAAATAAAAGAAATTCAATAATTTAAATAAAACGAAATACTACTGAAAGCTATAAATTAATAAAAACAAAAAAACCACAACAAATTAAATTACTATAAAAGAATTGATTCGAAATGATGCAAAGGAATGCAAAGCAAAAAAGAAAAATTTCAAAAATATAAACAAAATATATAATACAGCCAATTTAAGTTATGCCAGATATCCTTTTTTTTTATTATTACTAACTATGATTCTTCTTATTTTTTTTTTTTTTAATTTAAATCATAAAATACGAGACACATTTTTCACAGTCATAGAGATCTCTTCTCAGTTTTTTTTTTTGTACATTTTTCTAGTTTTCATTCGATTTTCGATTCCTTGTAATTTTTTTGCTTTTCACCATCTCCCATCTATTTTGAATTTGTGCGGAGTTTTCAATCCATAATCACTTCTCCGTTATTTTCCCAAATCCTCCTGGGCGCTCCGCCTTCTCCTTCCTCCTCAGACATCAACTTAGTAGCGTAGTCTATTGTTTTGTTTATTTGTTCAGCATTCTCGTCGCATATTTTAGACGAGAGTTCTAAAGAAATTGAACAAAATCGATAAGTAAATAATTAAAATCAATTGAACGAAGGCGAAACGTAGAATCTTTAAACAAACAGCAAAAAAAAAAAATATATATAATTAAAATTAACGATATAAGGAAAATAATAATTTTTCTCTTTCTCAGCGCGCATATTTCATTTTGATTTCTTCTTCTTTTTTCTCTCTCATTTCTTGTTTCAGCATGTTAAAATTACGAAATGACGATTAAAAGAAAAGAAAGAAAACAAAAACAGTGTAATGTTAAATAAATTATTACATTTTTAATTATGAGAAAAAGTAATGGAAAAAAAAACAAACCGAAAAAAAACAACAAAATAAGAATTTGTATATGGAATAAAAAAGACTTTCAAGTCTCTGTAGTTTAGTTGTCATCATCATCATCCTCTCCTCACAACCCTCTCATTTTTATGTTCTCCTCTTCTTTGTTGCGAACAACAAACAAAAAAATCCCTTGAAAAACAAAACGAGAAGAAAACCCCCCCAATCACTTTAAAATACAAATTCGTTTTTGTTTTTCATCCAGTGTAAAGTTATCCTTCTCCTATAAAAAAAAATGTATTTTGTAGGATTATCACCAAATCTTTTTTTTTTGTTTTTAAACTTTAAACAAATCCGGTAGATTGATTGTTTTTCTAAGCAAAAAAAAAAAAAAACTAATTGAATTTAACTAAAATGGAAATTATTTAAATAAAATATCATTTAAGGAAACTCTGTGAGAAATTCACTGCAATTTTCATAATGTATAAGAAATATTTTTCTATGATTCATTATTTATTATTAACAACGTTTAGGAAAACATTTTGAATGTGAACGGTGTGTTGTTGAACGTTGTTGGAAAGTAGCTTCATAATCTGCAAATTCTCTTGGATATTCTGATTTTGTTTTTGTCATAGTTCAAATTTTTTGTTCATAGCAAAAAACTTTTTCAAGTCCTCTTTAGACGTTCAGATTTTTGGAATCTTTGAATTTTATTATTATTTAAATTTCGGTAGTTTCTGTGATTTAATAGAGGACTACCAGAATTTCGGTCGTTTAAATCGGGCTTTAGATTTAATTAGATAAAAGTGGTAGCATAACAGTATTCGCTACATTATTTTAAATTGTAATCTGATCTAATCAATGCTGCAAGCTGTAATTAGCAACATTTTTGTTTAATCCATTTCTTTATCAATAATTTTTGCTTTAGATTATTGTTGTATTAAAGGAAAGCTTTCGGGATTTTACATTGTTCTGTATTATTAATCGTGGCGATTCGGTATTTGTTCAAACATTTGTAAAACTGAAGAATCAGCTTGATATAGGTCTTAGCAGAGACCGAAACGTTATTAATCAGAACAGTGTAAGTCTCTTAATTCGAAATACTGGAAGAATCATTGATCAAGCTAGTATATTTTTGCTCTGAATTTTAGTATAAAGATTCCGAACGAAGCCATCGTATCAAATTCTTTTCAAAGTTTCTTCATTGCTAGATACTCAATCAATTTTCTGTTATGGCTCCCTATATGGGCATGGGACAGAAATAGTTCTCCTCCACATGGCGTGATCGTGGGCATTGGGACTTAATTCTTCTGGTCTCCTGCTCAACTGCTCGCTTTCATGTGCTGCATGGTCGACCAACCAGTCGTCTTCCTTGAAGATTAAAACCCTTTCGCTTTGGTATCTTTAAAGTGTGACCACTGCAATTTTCGTCTTTGAATCTTAGTGCCTATTTTAGTCTGTCCAGTTGTACTCCAAAGCTCATTGTTGGAGATCACATCTGGCCAGAATATTCCTAAAATGCGCCGGAGGCATTGTTTCACGAAAGTTTGCAGTTTCTCGGTAAACCTAATGGTCACTTTCCATGTAGTTAAACCATATAACAACACGGATTTGACGCATGCGTCAAACACTCAGCTTCCTGCGAAGGCCTGGTGAGCTTTATTTATACGAGCTTGATATTGATAACACAAATCTTACACCTCTTCCACATCTTGCCCATAGAGGACAACCGGTGCGTCTTGTTTTCAAACCCATTTGCATGTATAGGGTGTATCAATAAGAGGTGTAGGATTTTTTTTTAATTACTGTAAGGGCTCTTCCGTCGTCATTTTCGAAAAAGTACGGCCATGACGCCATAGGCCCACAATTTGCACCAAATATTCACTCGTTGTGAGTGCATTCTTCTTCTTCTTCAATGGCGCTACAGCCCAAATTGGACCTTGGCCTCCTGATATTCAGGTTCCTTAACATTTTCCATTACTTATTGTGGAATGGTTGTTAGCCCTTCGCACTACTCTCTTTCTACGAATTTTTCATTTTCTTAGATTGAGGTGACCAAGGTATATCCAAGCAGGCAATGTGCCGGAATTATATATTGCGCCGACCGGGATTTGAACTCTTGATCTTCGCATTACAAGACCAACACACTACCTACTAGGCTATACCCTAGCTGTGAGTAGTTGTGAGTGCATTGACTTTTCTGAATCACTCGCGAGATTCCGGATCTCCAAATGCGGTAATTATGCTTATGAACGTAGCCGCCAATGTGATAATTAGCTTTGTCCGAAAACACGATTTTTTTTTCCAAAAATCATTATTCATGTTTTCCAATTTTTTATTTCACTGTGTAGCATTCCATGGTAAATTTTCCGTGTTTATAGATGACAAATGTCGACATTTGACATCTGTTAAGAGACCAAATGTCGTATAATAGGCCTTTCCAACCTTGCACCTCTTTTTGATACACCCTATACATATTTGGTTTTACGCTCATTTATTTTCGGTTCTTTATCTCTGCGTTAAGAATGCAGCGAGCGAACGTTTAACTCTTAATCTGATTGCCTATGGGCAAGCAAACACACATCGTCATTGCCAGATCAATGAAAATATGTTGAGGGGGTATGTGTTCCCAATGAAATTTACTATCGGAGTTCGCTTGTTTTTAGTTGTGGCGTTTTCTATTCCGAAATTGGGTTTTGTCCTCAAATAATATGTTGTTTTGAAAATAAAAGGAGGACAATAGAGGACTGGATAAGACTGGGCTGGAATTATGTAACTCGAATAGATCATATCAAATTGCAGTTTGGAGTGGTTTTAATGTTTTGGATCTTGAAGTAAAACGCAATCGTGAGTTTTTATTCTTTATATTGTTGCGAGCTAGGGGTTCGCCGGGATTTCAAGTAAAAACACAATTCGTTTAAAAAAAATAAGAGATAATTTATTTATTCGTACTTTAATTCAATTTCCCGCTTAATTCGCACTTATATGGCAATACAGCCCCGTGCTTTTCTATCGCTTTCACTGGTTCGCGTTTCCGTAATAAAAATCGCTGACTGAATGACTCTCTCGCTGAAAGCTTTCATGCTTTTATACATCTCTTCCCATACTCATGAGTGTTCTCGAAGCTTCCTTCGGTGTGTATTTGTGAACTATACTGGAAAGTTCTAGATCTTTAATTGTTGCTTTCTACATAGTGAAGTATACATACATACATAATTCTTGTCTATTCGAGAGAAATCGAGCGGCGGGGATGCCAGGTCTGCATGTAACAATATTTATTTAATATACAAATCTTTTTTCAATTTCGCCCTCAAATCAATTATGAGACGAACTAGAAGAGGGCAGTACTAAGAACTGTTTTTTTTTATTAGCTTTCACCAATAGGGATGACAAAATCTGCTCTTTTCCAATCGCAGTGATCAACTGCTATTGCTCTTTTTCAATAACTGTGAAGAAGAGCAGCTCTAGCAGTGATTTTTTTCATCTCTTTTCTCTATGCTAGTGCGCAAGGATGGCAAAAACTGCTATGGCAATAATAAATATCTTCGAAAAGAGCTGCAATTTAATTTAATTTTTTTAATTTGGCAATGATTCAAATTGGAACAAAAACGAAATGAATTAAACGGAAGAGCACAGAAAACTGAAATGAAATCAAAGTATTTATTTACATGTTAGTTAAAATAACACAACTCAATAAAAAAACAACAGACAAAACAGCAATTTTCTGCGGAATCCTGCATATAACAATCAGGCAGATCCAATCTCATGTTCAGTACTGCCAGCTCAGTGGGCATAGTGAGCATTTCCCCCTAGGAATGAAAAGGGTTTTTTTACTATCCAAAGTACGAAAAAAACGATCGATCGCAATCGAGTTAGGATGTTCCGCTTGACGAGTATGTCGTGGAAAAGTGCAAACTGAAGGAATAAGTGCGCATAGCTCCGAACTGCACTTACTATGGAAGTAGCGATAGAAAATGCTGAGTACTCTGACATTTCTGCGATGCTCGAGAGAGTCAATAGAAGCCGTGATATTTTCATCTCCATTAAGTTGAAACGGATGTTTTTGGATTTGATCAAGCAGCGCGAGGTGAGTTTTGGGTTCCCCAGCTCAAAGATGCGAGTTGTACTCTAAGCGAAATCGAATGTATGCCTTGTAGATGGTAGCTAAGTCATGAGGCGTAAAATATTTTTTGGCTACAGTGACGTGCAAAACTGAACCACCCTGAGGTATTTTTCAACACAAAGTTATTTCTTTAATCAGCGAAAGAAAATTTTATTTCAAAACTTAGCAAAAATTGAACTTCAGTCTTTTATTGAAAAGTAACAAAAATATTATATACACTTCATTTTCATAATAAAAAAATTAAAAATCTTAAGACTCAGTTTTGCTCGATAAAATATATTAGTTAGAAAGTAACTATTTCGGGGCAGTTAATATTTTGTCCATAGACCCTTAGCTTTCAAAACCTCATTGATACGTTTTGGCATACTTTCTACTAATCTTTTAACATAATCGGGATTAATACTTTCCCATTGTTCTTTCAATCTGTGCCACAAATTGTCAACTGAAGACGGGGGTTAGTCATACCCATTGTGTATTTGAGTTTTTAAGTAGGCCCACAAATGTTCAATTGGGTTGAGGTCGGGGCTTTGTGCCGGCCACTCTAGCTGCGAAAATGGCTGGGTGGTAATCCAATTTTTTACCAACTTGGAGGTGTGCTTGGGGTCCCGATCTTGTTGAAAAACAATATCCGTCTCAGGTAGTGGTAAATTTTCTATGATTTCCCATAAATACTCTTTTAAAATATTTAAATAGTAATGCCGGTCCATGATTCCACTAATTCTGTGTATTGAACCGACTCCCCAAGCGGTCATACAGCCCCAAACCATGACCGATCCTCAACCATGCTTCACAGTTTGTTTAACGTGTTTCGGTTGCAGTTTTTCATTTGGACGTAACCATGCCCAGGAACGCCCATCCGATAAAAATCTATTTACTTTGACTTCATCTGACCAAATAACATTTTTCCATTCATCTATTGTCCAATTTTTATATTTTTTTGCAAATTGTAGTCTTGCAGCAATATTTTTTTTTGAAAGTGCGGGCTTTTTTGGCTTCTCTATTGATGTAAAATCAGTTCCTTTTAGAGATCGACGGGCTGTCCATTCACTTACTTTGATCCCAGTGCGTTCGGCCAATATTTTAGTAGCCATTGTAACAGATTTGGCTTCAGCGCTTGAAACGCAACGTCCTAAAGATCTCACATCTTGCGGAGAAAGTTTTTTAGGACGTCCACCCAACAATATTCGGGTATCAACAGATAACTTTTTTTTAATTCTCACAACTGTACTTTGACTTACTTCGCATTTAGTAGCAATATGACGAGTTGAGAGTCCTTCTTGTACAAGAATTTTAACTTCGTCGATATTTTTGCCTATTTTCACCATTTTATATTAAATTTACAGTCGAGTATGATTACAAACGTAAATTAATACAAAAAGTATCTTTATTATGTCCACTAAGTATATAAAAAAATTAACTTGAATTCCCGTTACCGAATTATTCATAAACACACCTTCACGATCACATTTAATTGACGACTAAATGTGTTCCGATCTGAGCGAGCAAAACTGAGTCATTGTAACGGTACTGCATTTTCCAATTGCAGAAGCTGCTTGAAATTATTTGTGGATCTGAACTACGCAGTAGGCTTTATTCTTTCAGTGAAGAGTAAAAATGATTTATACCTTTAATTTTTTTTGTTACAAATGACAAAAAACCACAAATTATGGCATTCATGGTTCAGTTTTGCACGTCACTGTATATAGAATACCTAGGCGTTTGGAAGTGTCAAGGGTAACTTCAAAGATGTGTTGACTCCAATCGAGATGGTTTCTGAACTTAATGCCCAAGAGGATAAAATCGTCGGAAGAGCAAAGTTGTAGGCTACATTAGAAGATGACGCTAGAACATCACGTTTAAGGGAAAGATGACAGGCTTGTGTCTTAGTGGTATTGAACTCTATTCTATTTTTCCTGACCCATTCCAGGATTAAATCGAGTTCTGAGTTCATCGAACGGTATAACTTTTCTGCGATTGGAAGCAATACAATGCTTGTTTGATTCCGCAGCAGAGTTAAATTTATAGGTGTTATCTTGAGTACTGTCGTCTGCAAAACTATGGATTGGATTGAGAGTAGAAGACGAGATCATATTAAGAGTAGAGTCGACGATAAGACAGAACCCTGACGGATACCGGAATTGATTGGGAAGGAAGAAGAAGTAACGCCATCTGAAACTACTCGTGTGGTGCGTTTGAACAAGAAACTATCAATCCATTGAATGAGCATCCAGGCGAATGGCCGTGAGCTTAACAAGAAGACATTCACGTCAAACTGTGTCAAAAGCTTTTGCAATGTCAAGCGCTAGAACTTAACCTTCGCCGTATTTCTGCAAGCAAGAATTCCAGCGTTCGGTTAGATAAACCAAGAGATATCCCGTCGATTTTCCAGAACGGATTTTTCTTGTAATATGTAATACATATGTCTCCTTTATTTGTAAATGTAGTGGGCTCGAAGCCATTGCTGGTAGTAGAAACTGTTCGAAATCTTCGAATAGCTTTCGGACAGCAATCACTCAAAGATTTCACAACTGTCAAACGTTCCACTATTTTACCTCATATACAGGCGCATCGATAATGACGTGTAAAAATGAAGAAAACAAAATTCTTTGGCAAAAATTTATTTTATTTTTCAACATAGTCTCCTCGATACACTTAGTCCATCGTTTTTTCAATTTTTGGATCCCTTCCGAATAATATTTCTCTAACTCTTCAAAATATGCATTGGTTTCATTGATGACGTCGTGGTGAATCTCTTTACAGCAAGCTATTTTTTCAAGTCTGGAAACAAGAAAAAGTCACACGTGGCCAAATCTGGAGAATACGGTGGGTGAGGAAGCAATTCGTAGCGTAATTCCAATAATTTTGCCACTGCAACAGCAGACGTGTGAGCTGGAGCGTTATGGTGATGAAACAGCACTTTTTTCTTCGCCAAATGCGGCCTATTTTCCTTGATTGCAGCATTCAGTCGATCCAATAACTGAGTATAATATGCTCCCAATATTGTTTTTCCTTTCTCCTAGTAGTCGGTGATAATTATTCCTTTGGAATCCCAAAATACTAGCGCCATAACCTTTCCAGCCGATGGAACGGTTTTTGCCTTCTTTGGTGCGCTTGAACCGGCTTCCATCCATTGACTGTTGTGTGGTTTCTGGAGTGTAGTGGTGGATCCATCTTTCATCAACAATTATGAATCGACGAAGAAATTCATTTGGATCATGTTGAAACAGTTGCAAATTGTGCTGTGAAGTTTTCACTCGATTGCGTTTTTGGTCGATTGTGAGCAAATGCGGCACCCGTCTTGCGGATAGCTTCCGAATGTTCAAATGATTTTTCAAATATTCCAAACACGGTCATATGAGATGCTTACTTCCTTAGCTATCTCACGCACTTTCACTCGACGATCTCCTAGCACGAGATCATGGATTTTGTCAATCATTTCTGGCATGGTGACCTCATTTGGACGACCTGGACTTTGTATTGTCTCTGTGCTCATACGACCACGCTTAAATTCTGAAAACCACATGTAAATCATTGCAATCGATGGTGCATAGTCCCCATAATGTTTATCTAATTATTCTTTGGTTACTTTAGCTGTTTTCCCTTTTAAAAAGTTATGTTTAATCAACACACAAATTCGTTTTTATCCATTTTTGAAATTTATCAAAAGTTGACTTGCTTATACAGGAGTTTCACAAAAACCAAAAAAGGTATCAGGCTAAGCCTTTCAGGTAATCTATTTAAGGATGAAGCAGGTAAAAAAAATACCAAATTCCTTACCTACCCCCTCCTTCATTTTTACACGTCATTATCGATCCGCCCTCGTACCTGTAGCGAGGATATCATTGTTCCGATCAACCACTTCAAGATGCAGACCCCATTCTACACTTGATCTGAAATCGCGTGCGAATAAGGTGAGGTTTTCGTCAATAACGTCTTCCCATTACCTAAACGTTGTTCTGAAGCTTGACCGTCGAATCCATGATTTGCAGTTCTAATTGTTCCGCGTAAAACCAGCTGTTTGTGTTTTGGAAGCACTTTTGTTCACGAAATTATAATCTTATGTTCACTGATAAATGATTTCAAGTGTCCGATTGAACATTGATTGAACTTTTGAAATTGAACAATCTGCAGTCAGCATCTGAGAGCTGTTCCAAAAGGAAGACCCCATGATGAATGCATCCTTTACTACTGGCCTTTACGTCTGCATATTCCAAGTGAACGCTGCTTGTTAGCTAAATAAATATCCGATTAGAAGATAGGTTGAAACGAATTTTAACCGAATATAATTATTCTGTTGAAATTCGTTTCAACAATGACTCTACCTGTCTAGATTGTAGAGATTAATTAAAGAAAACTCTCAACAAGTAAAACATTGGTTTGGTGAACGTTTTTACAGTGCATTTTGAATTAAAAGGAAAGATTTCCAGATTTTACACTGTTTGATTTATTATGTGTGACGTTTCGGTCTCTGCTGAGACTATCATTTATTGACCGAAACTCTAAACCCGTAGTAGTATTGGATGACTGGCATTTAACAGTTTGCATCATCTCTAGCATTTCTGTTTACCATATTCTGACTTTAAAATACATATAGCGTCATCATACATTGAAGAATCAGCTATTTCCCAATATTGAAAAACAATTTCAATGCCACGAAATGCATATTTTTGTCGTATGAAAATTTGCAGTTCATTATTGTGAATCATAAATATGACGAATTAAAAGATAATGAATGCGGCGTTGTGGAAAAGGTCATCCCTCCATGACTGTGTTGTGCATTGCACATAAGGCCGAAATTGTGTCATAACACAAGTCATTCTGTAAAAAAAGGTAAAACTGACGTGTCATGGAATTTCTCTATCTACAATTTCTCGTTCTTTATTTAAATGTATGCGGCATGTTCTAACCTTTTTTGAATGACGATGAACTAAACTATTCGGTTTTAAGAACAGATGAAACTATAAAAACTATAAGATTACCGTTATCTTAACAATATTTTTGTAGAATTTTGGGTGTAGTTTGTGGTTATCGTGGCATTCTGAAATCATAACCTTGGATAAATCTTTTGCTCGGTCTGTGGTTTATTCTAGAGTCCAGATCGAAATATGACTGGAATTGAGTAAGTGTGTTCCGTTCTATGTATTTGCCGGGCGAATATTATTTGAATTTATTGTAAAAAAAAAACAATTCTAATTAATAGGAATAGACAATAAATTTTTATTAATGTCGAATGTGTCAGTTGTACTTTACTGAAGGTTGATTGGATTTATAACGGGTGGTTTTTTTTAGAGGCGGATAACTTTGAATTGAAATAAATCCCAGGAAAATGTTTTTAATATCCATGAAATTGGTTTTATTTGAAACATAATTTTATGGCATTAATGTTTTAATATGATTTCGGGCTTGTGGCCACCACGGCTGGCACGCACACGGCATAATCTGGAAGTTTTCATACAGTAGAGGAAATAGCTATAAAGCCGTCAGAATTTCATATCAAAAGAAAAAAATTCAAACTTCCTCCGTTCAAAAAAAAAAAAAAAAATGCACCATAATTATCCATAAATGAAAAACAATAAAAATCAGATCACTTTTAAGGAAAATGGTTATAAAGTCATTCTAATTAAATTTATGTGTATCAGTCTGAATGTATTTATTTTTTAGTTTAATAGTTGGTACTGCCATCGTTGGAAATGACTGCAAAGATGCGGTCCGGCATTATCAAGTCCTGAAGGGCTTCGATGAAAATGGCAAGCTTCTTGAATTGCTGCTTTTAACTCAAAAACGTTGTTGAATTGACGACCCTGCTCGTAAACTTGACGCGAGAGAATCCCACACAGATTCTCAATCGAGTTTCAGTAGGAACTGCAAACGGGCCATTCCATAAACTCAATGTTCCGATCCTTTAGCCAGTCTAAGGTGTCACGCGAACGATGGATTGACGCATTATCCTGTTGGAAGATCAATTGTTCTTTCATAAGGTTTCGGAAAAGGTAATTAACATTTCATCCAGGAGATCAGTGTAGTTTTTGAAGTTCATCTTTGACAAAATGCTACAAAGTGGGGTTTTTCCTTTATGCTGCCCACGTCATTACTGTACACCCACATAAGTTCCTACTCAAGCGAACTTCCTTATATTTTCTCTATGCCAATAAAACTGGAAGCCGTTTAGGCCGTCCAAATTGATTTTTATTCATCGCTAAAAGCTACATAACGCCACTCCTTCCATGACATGTATTTTCCAGCGAACATTAAGCGTGTTTGCTTATGCCGTTCAGTTAGTCTCGGTTCGGCCAATCTTTTTGACTACTTGAAGTATTGTCAATCATGTAGAATTTGGCGAACTCGTCTAGTGGTTACACGCAAACCTAATTCACTTTTAATTTTCGACGCAACCAGTTTTTCCTTCGCCGCTTTTTGAACTATCACATTTTTTAACCTTTTAGTTATCTTTGGTTTTGGTCCTGCATGCTTTTTTTTTTTTTTTGCCCATATTGACTTCCCAATTTAATGACATTATTTTCGACGCAACGTGATCTTCCAATTTCACCAGCAATTTTCCTGTTTGACATTCCCAATTTGGGCAGTATTTAAATTTTTGGGTTTTCTTTTTCTGAAAGTTTCAGTCCTCTAGGCATAATGGTTTTTATTATTTTTACTGAAATTATTTTAAAACTTAATAATTAACATGTTAAAACAATTTATGTTACAATTTTACTCACTAATAACTGAAAATCCGGCTTTATTACTTATTACCCCCGAATTACGACACTCAACTGAATTTTTCCTCAACTTTTACAGTTTATTATAATGAATCATATGGCGCATTATCAGAAACGAGTGCAAACATGTTTCAAAAACTGTAAACGAAATTTCTGCTTCGCAGAACGAATGAAATGGTTTTTCTGAGTAAATAGGTTTGTGGCTTTATAGCTATTTCCTCCACTATACACTCATCGCAGTAAATCAGCCTGTATTTCGGCAATAACGCGTCAAATGTTGGCGTCCATGTGCTCAATAGTTTCTGGTTTATCGGCGTAGACACCTTACATATCCCCAAAGAAAAAAATCGAATGGCGTCAAATCGCACAAACCAGTTAACAGGTCCATTTCTTGAGATTAATCGATCATCAAACGTTTCCTTCAGTAAATTAATTGTATTGCGCGCTGTGTGGCATATGTCACCGTCCTGTTGAAACCACATGTCTTCGACATTAATGCTTTCCAATTGAGGTACGAAAAAGTAATCATATCTCTATACCGCTCACCATTGACTGTAATGTTCTGACAATCACAATCTTTGAAGATACATATATGAATCGATGATTCCATTGGCCCATGAAGCGCACCAAATTGTGATTTTCTGGATGTAATAGTGTTTCGACAATGGCTTGTGGATCATCGCTCTAAATACGGTAGTTGTGCTTATTGACATAGCCATTTAGCCAAAAGTGTGCTTCATCACTGAACAAAATTTTCAAATAAAATTGTGGATCAATAACAATGCTTCCTTCGGCTAATTCACCAAATGAACGGCGCGATCGATGATCGTGTGGCTTCAATTCTTGTACAAGTTGAATCTTGTAGGCACGTAAACCAAGATCTTTGCGCAAAATTGTCCATGGATGGGCACGAGTTGACACATTTGGTGTGGTAGACATTCGTATACGCGCATCTGAAAATGTCTCATATATTGTATTCCCCACTGTAAAATATTTCTAAGAAAATCTTTTTCTCCCTATTTTTGGAATTGCTATGGATGAGTAATGCACGACAGTAAAACTGATGAAACTAACGGTACTACTTTTTATTGAGTTTTGAACGCGAAATTAAAATTTTTTTTTTTTGCAAATTTCGTTTTAAATAGCATTAAAGAACTTTCATTGAAGGTTTGTGCAGAATATATTTTGCAATATTATTTAGTATGAGCGTTGTTTTTGTCAGCAATGCCTTCTGGGAAGCGCTTAAATAAGGCGAAGCAGGTTGCTATCAATTTATTGAAAGAAAAATACTTCTCCAATAGGCAAATTGTTACTAAACTTGGTCGATCTGAATGTGGAATCAGAGATTTCCTAAAAAAAAAGGCAATGGCTATGCCGTTAAGACTCCAACAAAGAGCAATACAAAATTATCCTTGCGTGACAAAGGCAAAATTCGACACGAGGCAACAACAAATCGGCTATCTGCAAAACAAATTAAGGACAAATTAGAGCTTAATGTAACACCTCGTCACATTGTGCGTATTTTAAGGACTTTGCCAAATATAGCATGGATGAAACTTAAGGAAAACTCCGATTAACTGCCGTTCACCGAGAGAAGAGACTACAATTCGGCAAAAAGTACATGTCTTGGACATCCGAATGGGAAAAAAGAATTTTTTTCAATTTGGATGACCCAGACTGCTACAGTTGCTACTGACATAATTTGAAAAAATACAACGTAGTCAGATTGAAGCGTAATTTCGGCGGTGGAAGCGTTATGGTTTGGGGTGCATTCTCCTGCAAAGAAAACCTTCCAATCTGTTTCATAACTTCTAGAATGAACTTCCTGATGTACATAGATCTCTTGGAAGACGTTTTATTCAGTCATCTAGTTGCGACGAGGAAGATGTAGTTTTTCAGCAGGATAATGCATCCATTCATGCTTCGAGGCAAACCAAGGATTGGCTTTCGGACAGAAATATTTGCACACTTGACTGGCCCGCTTGTAGTCCTGACTGTAATCCAATTGAGAACCTTTAGGGGATTCTCGCTAGCAAAGTGTATGCAAATGGACGTCAGTTTGATAGCGTACATGCCTTAAAAGCAGCCATTCGCACGTGCTGGTCCGAAATTGGCCTGGATTGTCTAAATAATCTAACAAATTCAATGCCCAGCCGAATTTTTAGTGTTATTCAAAATAAAGGAGGCCATCTTTTTTAAAAGTATTCAATTTTTTTCAAGAAATATCTCAAAAAAATGTAGTGGGCTCATACGAATGTCTACCACTGTATAAGTTAAGCAGAACACGCCGTACTTGTGAAGATCAGCCCGTTTGATCTTCACTTTTTGCTGATCATGAATTCTTCCAGCGTTCTTAAGCTATCTGAAATACAAAGTTTATATTTGTTTTAATCGTTATTACAGTGAATATCGTTCGGCTTCGAAATGTTAAAAAAATTGAAAAAAGGATGCAATCGCTTTTGTAGGAAAACGCGTTTAAAGAATAAATATGTCGAATGTACGAGTAGTTAAATTTACATGCCAGGTCCGTAAAGTTCTTATTATAAAAACTATTAATTAATTTTATCCCTTATACCCTCTCATTTTCCTGCAGTGAGCTTATTTTCATAATCATATAATAAGTTTGATATTGATTTTTGAAGACATTTTCAGTGATTTTTTTTCAGAGATTGTTGAAAGTTGAAGATTGAGTAAGATACTTTCTATAAGAATAGTTCAATAATTTGGTAATTTTCAGGAATATTTTTATTTCGTAAGAAGAAGAATATAATCAGAATTGAAAAAGAAAGCTTAAAAATATTTTGGTCACTCGGCTCAGCACTTCACTTACATAAAAAAAATAAGGCGATGTATTTTAATATTTCTCTTAGGCACGTTGCAAGTGATGGCTAGGCTGGGGTATGCATCATACACCCTCTGCTTGCACGAATAAGTAGAGAAAACAAGATACGAAAGGATGACTGATAAGGAAATAAAGCTAACAGCGTGTACTCTCTACTCCGCTTAAGACTGTAGAACTGCGGTAGAATTTTCTAGTTTCGAGTGTTTTTAATCGAATTTGTTTTGGTATTACCAAAGACTGAATAATATAAAATATCCCAAGCCTATGGAAAAAATTATAACCATTTCTATTGCGTTGACGGCCGCCGATTGAATCGATTGGCTCTTGAATATGAGCGCGCGGGTAGAAGCCAATCAGCGGGGATCATGTGCCTTGGGTGTTAAAACCTTTTCGTCGCTCTAACGCAATAGATATGTTAATAATTTTTTCCATAGGCTTGGAATATCTTATATTATTCATAATCTTTGGTATTACCAATCTCGATCAGCTCAAATCGTAAAACGTGTGTAGTCGCTGTCGAAATCCTGTTGAATAGTAACATATTCTCGGGTTCTCTTGAATGGTGTTCTGCTTTTTGGAATCATGAAAGTACGGTCGATTACGTTTGATAAAACGAGTACTTTATCTATTTCTAGTGAAAACTGACATCTCGAAACGAGATACATAATACCAAAACCACTCTGATTTGATGCTCGATTCGAGTTAAACAAGTTCTTGGTTCACTCAAAATTCTCACTTGATGCAGTCGTTTTTATCTTTTGATATTTAAAAGAAAAACAACTCAATGAAGCGAAATTCAATGTAATGATAGTTGTCCTAGTTGGACAGTAACTAAAAAAAAAAAATAAAAAAAAAGTGTTTCCGCCAGGGATCGAACCGGGGATCTTCCGCGTGTTTGTCGGATGTGAAAATTCCGTTCTTATTCCACACACAATTTAATAACACATGCATTGTTCAATTGGCAGTTGGCCCAAATTCAGCGGTTTCTTAATTTTTTACATAATACCGAAATTTTAGCGATCTTGACGAGAAGAAAAACTTAAAAAGATTTGTTAGAGTAAACGTGGCCGGAACAGCGTATTTTTCGCACTGAATTCAACCGGTACGATTTGATTGAAAAGAAGTTTTACTCAGGCAAAAAACGTTTCGTTTCGAATAGAATTTTATTGGAAAAAATGTGTGTAGTTTGAGATATGATTACGACTGAATTTATCTGAAAGAACAAATTACCATATTGAAAAAAGAACAGAAATACAGACTTACAACGGCATTGCTTGTGTGCATCACGCAAAGTAATTTCAAATTTAAAGGTCAAAGTGTTTGCAATTTTGTGTATTTTCAGTGTTATTGTTTTATTTATAAATTTGTTATTTAAATGTAGACATGTAATTAGTTTAGTGTTATTTTTAAAATTAAAATTTTACACAATGAATTAAAGAAATGTACAATTGTAATGAGATGAGAAAAATAAGATTGAAAGTATAGTTTGGTTTGTGTATTCGATAACATTTTGAACGAAACTACTCGAAACCTTATAAATTCTGGAGAAAAGTGTTATCGAGTTTCTTGATAAATTGCGGTGAAGTTTGATGATAGTGTGAAGTTTTTTTTTCGAATATTGGTAAGTAAATTGTATTTGTTAAAAAAAACTGATGAAAACAAAAACATCACTAGTACGGCTGGCGGTCAAAAATTTGGACATTTTTCACCGAAAATTGGTTGATTTTTAGACCGGGAAGCTTTATTTTACAAAGTTTTATTACAAATTTAGTTTCATCACAAATCGAGGTAGGCGGAATTAGAGATACTAATAGAGTTTAGACAATACATGCACACAGTTGCGTGGCGTGATATAATAGCTAGGGGAAGCAATTACTTTTTAAAATCATTGGTTTGTTACACTTTATACAATTAAGCAACATGATTAATATATAATATATATTACCAAAACCTCTCCCGTCAGGTGCTAGGAACATTCGAAATATTGAATGCACGCAGGAACCTGAGAGTAGGTATACTGTCCTTTATTTTAATATTTTTAATAATTTCATTTTAAATCAATTTTTTTGTATATAATTTTAATTGGTAAACTTTTCAGAAGCAATAAGCAGAAAAAAACGTTAAAAAATCTATACAACAAAGTATACTCGACGGTTAAGCTAAAAGCAAATCTTGGTATTTGTATCTAAGATCTAAAATACACGATACACATTCACCCTAATACTACATAGAAGCGGAAAGCGTTTGTATTCTTAAATTAACGGGCATCCTCTGCCAATACTTGGTCTTATATTGACTAGGGTGATAATGGGCCGAAATTTGAAGAAATCTTATCGTGGCATTTTTCTTTGAAAGGCCCTTCAACCTTTGTCAAAAATAAATTTTCAAAATAAATAAAGCCTATGTTAACTTTTAAACATTTTGAAAATTTATTTTTGACGAACGTTGAAGGGCCTTTCAAAGAAAAATGCCACGATAAGATTTCTTCAAATTTCGGCCCATTACCACCCTAGTCAATATAAGACCAAGTATTGGCAGAGGACACTTGTATTTTTTAATTATATGATAAAAAAAAGTAAGGACGTACAAAAAAGATGTCGCTCGACCTGCAAAAGCTTAATCCGATTCGTTTCCCCTTCAAAGCACGACAAATATAGGCAATATTGCCTTTTTTACATTTTTCTTACTGATTATTTTTCGAACAGTAAGAAAATTTCCATACTGGCAATACTTAGAATGAATGCGATGGCTTGCGACTGAAAGCTCTGCAAGCAAATACCGCGACGTATCTCCCCTTCCTATAGAAGTCGAGTCTGATCGAGTCGAGCGGGAAAATTTCGCCACGTACTGGCCGGGTGTCCGGTGTATGCAGTTTTTAAATCGCATCTTAAAGCGATTTTTGCCTGTGGATGGCTTTGGGCTTTCATCATTCAACAAAAGCGTCAGAAAAAAAGGTGTCCTGTGTACGTAAAGTGTGTTTACAGTGACGTACGAAAATAATGCGCGCTTTTGTCTAGAATTTTTAAGTAATGTTGGATATTCGTTCGATTTTAATTTAGTATTTCCACCTGACACTCCCCAAAATGTTAATGGTTAATGGAGCTAACTTACCAAATTAACAATCCACCCAAAAACCATCATTCTACCTTTAACGGTTTCGGAGGTATGAGTCCATATGTACGGCGTACGGCGGGCGGATTTTTTTTTGCATTTCTAGGCTAATTCAGTCACTAAACGCGGAAAAACAAAATTTCAGGGTAGCAAATTTTTTTCCTGTGTCGATCACAATACTTTATTATTAAAATAATAAAGCCTAAATGTCTAAAAATGCAAAAAAAAAAAATCCGTTTGTGCGCCGTCCGCCGTACGCCGACGTCTACGCTCAGCGCACATTAACTCTCAACCATTCAAGATAGAAAGTTCATTTTTGGGGGGATTGTAGGTAGTTGCGGATCTCAGGCGGATACCCATTTTGCGGGGTGTACGGGTTCAGGGGGAGGCGAATTCAAATACCTCAACCATGGTTACAGCTAGGAAGCTAAAAATCAACATACATATAGAGAAGTTTGTGGGACAACTTTTAAAAATAATTTAATTTTTTTATCCATTGGAGTGCAAAAAGAGGGGGGCTAAGAACCAATAGTCGGCCGAATTTTTTTTTCGATTATATCTTCGAAAATTCTTACCATAAAAAATAAACTGCCAACAAGTCGGGCGAAACTTTATTATTCTTGGGACAAGTTGCGGATGCGTGGAAAGTCAATATGCATGTTAGAGTGGTTAGGGAAGACTAGGTGAAAGGGGGTTCTTGGGCAGGGCATTTGTCAATTTAACACTTTGCGGAAACGTTCAAAGGCTCCAGTACTTATAATCAATATTTCGTTCGTTTATTTATGCAAGTTTGAGTTTTTATGAGGGGAGCGGTGAGGCGTGATGGTAAGAGTGGGTGGATGTAAATAATTTTTTAATTGATTGCTTGAATCACGTCCAATATTCTCTGTATAGAATGTCAGTTTCGTAGACGAAGTTGCATATAATTTTCATAAGATTCAGTGTATTTTACATTCACGAAACCAAACATTTGTATGGGAGGGGGTAGATGAGGTAGGGGAATAGCAAAATTTGTGACGCAATTTCCTTTCTTTTCTCATGTAAGGTGCTCGTACAAAATTTCAAGTTCGTAGCTTTTAATTTGTTGGTTATTAGTTGATTTAATTAAATTGGTCGAAATCATACTTTTGCATGGGAGGGGGTAGAAGGGCGACCGCGATTTCAAAACTTTTAACGTAATTTCATTTCAATTATTTTTGTAAGATTTAATGCAAAATTGCAAATTGATAGCTTTTAATAGTTAGGTGATAATTGATTTCTTAAAAATGGTCGAAAAAATAATTTTGTATGGGAGGGGGTAGAAGTTTAAAAGGTTTTCGACCAGTTAATATTTCGCAAATTTAGAGATTTTTTTTAAATGCATTTCGTAAATTTTCAAGTTTCTACCTTTAAATTTCATTTAAAAATTTTGGCGTATAGATCTACTAGAATCAGTTTAGATAGAAGCTAATGATTGTAATGGGGAGGGTCAGGGAAGGGGGGGGGGTGCAAAGAAAAACACTTTAAAATGAATATCTCGAGGTATACTAAGCTTTACTAACGAAATATGAAAAAAATAACATGTGAACATAATAGTAGTGGAGGGAAATGGGGAGCATTTCAAAAATGACGCACTTTCCAAAATTACAAATCGGTATATCTCAAAATTGAGTACAGACATCAAATCAAAAATTTGTCAGATTGTAGAACTATATAGTCGTTAATTTTGGTAAGAATTTAAGGGGAGGGAGGTGGACAGCAAAAATGTTGAAAATTTTGAGTGATTTTTTTATGGCTCTGGTAAAAGATACAAAGTTCAAATTTTGCACGTCGACACATCTATTTGATGTACATAGAAAAAAAATAGTAATTTGTTCCAAAATTGTTATGCACCGAAATGGGTGTCTAACGTACACAAGGTGTTTCATGTGCAATGAAAAAAACACATAAACTGGAAATTTTTGAATGAAATTTTCAGGTAGAAACTTGAAAATTTGCGAAATGCATTTAAAAAAAAATCTCTAAAAGTTTGAAATATTAACTGGTCGAATATCTTCAAAACTTCTACCCCCTCCCATACAAAATTATTTTTTCGATCATTTTTAAGAAATCAATTATAACCTAACTATTAAAAGCTATCAATTTGAAATTTTGCACAAAAACAAAAATAGTTAAAATAAAATTACGTTAAAAGTTTTGAAATCGCGCTTGCCCTTCTACCCCCTCCCAGACAAAACTATGATTTTGAACAATTTCAAATCAACTAATAACCAACAAACTAAAAGCTACAAACTTGAAATTTTGTACAAGCACCTTGCAAGAGAAAAGAAATTTTAAAATACACCGAATCCAATGAAAATTCTGTGCAACTTCGTCTATGAAACTGACATTCTATACAGAGAATATTGGACTTGGTTCAAGCAATCAATTAAGAAACTATTAACATCCACCCACCCTTACTATAACCCCTCATCCCTCCCTTCATGAAAACTCAAACTTGCATAAATAAACGAATGAAATATGGAGCTTTTGAACGTTTCCTTAAAGTGTTAAATTTAGAACTGCTCTGCCCAAGAAGCCTCTTTCACTTAGTCTTCCCTAACCACTCTAACCTCCATATCGACTTTCCACGCATGCGCATTTTGTCCCAAAAATAATAAAGTTTCGCCCGACTTGTTGGCAGTTTATTTTAAAAATAATTGTAATAATCAAGAGAATAACTAAGCTAGGGTGTTGCTTAGTGGGTAGCGTGTTGGTCTTGTAATGCGAAGGTCGTGAGTTCAAATCCCAGTCGACGCAATATATAATTTCAGCACATTGCATGCTTGGATATACCTTGGTCACCTCAATCTACGAAAATGAAAAATTCGTAGAAAGCGGATTGTGCGAAAGGCTAACAACCCTTCCACAATAAATAATGAAAAATGTTAAGCAACCTGAATGTCAGGAGGCCAAGGTGGTCCGATTTGGGCGGTAGTGCCATTGTAGGAGGAGAAGAAGAGAATAACTAAAACTCAGATTTTATGAAAAGTTTGATTAAACATTTTTAAAAACTTTATCAATTAGCTACCACGGTTGTATCCCATTGCCACAATTGGCTTTATCTTTTTTAGGTGAAAATTTTCGAAAACAAAATACGCGGTAAAAACAGTCATCAAACCTGCTCTAATATGTATAATACATATACATATGTATTTAAACATATACATTTCAAATATTAACAACATTAAATTTAGCAAATTTAGCAAAACGCGAGGTATTTACTATCGAAAATTCAAAGCTAAAAATCTAAAATCTTTTGATTATAACGCAACTGATTTATTCGATAACAAATTTGATTTCAATAGTATGACAAAAAGAACAAAAAAGCTATTAATATAAATTATTTTCTCTTTATCGGTGCTCCATAAAATAATATAAGTGCAATTGATCCCTAGCGTTAGTTAAAAAAAATTGAATCGATCAATCACAATCATTTATTTGAAAATTTGTATAAAAGCCGTAATAGAACCAGATGGTTCAGTAGTTGTGTAATCTTTCGAGGGTACATTTGAAATTATTGGTTAGTAATAATAATAATAAATAATCAAAATGAAAGGAAGTGAGTATGAATGTTACAGTTCCAAAATATCAAAATAATTTTGATAAATCTCCAATATTTTTTTCCAGACTGTATTCCATTTTTCGTCATGGTCGTTCTGATGCAGCAATTATGTAGCGCAGCACCTCCAAGTTGTGCTGCTTTCAGCGATGGTCATATCATCGTCGATTCGACCCATGAAAGATTTTTTTATATCTGCGACGGAAAGATTGCATATTTGATGGAATGTCGAGTCGGAACTTTCTGTGCATCGTTACGACATTGTTCAAGTTCGTGTCCTACAACACCTACAACAGCAAAGCCTGCTATTAAATTTGTTAATTAAAACTTTTACGTTATTCCATATAGGATGGGAAGTTTTGTTTAATTATAGATATTTTTATTGCTGTAGTCTTAACAAAAATACGTGGTAGTCCCAAAAGTATCCGCCTTAACAAAGAAAACACAAAAAAATTTGGGAAACAAATATCTTTATCTCTCTACATAGTCTCCTTCTAGCTAGCAATGCACTTTTCCCTGCGATTTTCAATAGCTTCGATATCCTGTTTATAGTTAGAATCGTCGAGCTCTTCAAAATAGCCATCAATTGCAACCACTTCATTGTTGGTAAATCTTTTACCACCGAGCCATTTTTTCAAGTTTCAAAACAGAAAACAATCGGAAGGAGGTAAATCTGGCGAAAAGAGTACCGTGAGGAAGCAATTCGATCTTTAACTCATTGATTTTTGCCATCGAGATAACGGATATGTGAACTGGTGCATTGTCTTGATGAAACAAAACTTTCTTTTTCACCAAACGCGTCCGCCTTTTCTTGATTTCATCACTCAAACGCTGAAATAAGTTCACCTTGGATTATTTTTCCTTTCTGAAGATAATCAATGAAAATTAACCCACGCGCATCTCAAAAAAATTACGCCATTACCTTGCCTGTAGATAGAACTGTCTTCGTCTCCTTTGGAGCCAACGATTTCGTGATTGGAGGATGGAAGGGGGGGGGGGGGGAAGGGCGAGAGAGCTAAAAAACAATAAGATACATAGGCATTACATACGAATCACTCTAAAATTTGTGTAATGTAGGGGCAGCCAAAAATCTGGGGCAGCCGCTAGCTGCCCCCATCCCCGTTTGGCACGCCTCTGCTTTTCAGTTTATTTTTTGGACTTTTTCTTTGTCTGAGGTGCGAAGTGTTGGACCCATAATACAATAAAAGAGAAGATAACGACACGCGCATGTGTCTTTTTCTTCTACATATGTTCACGTAGAAACTTACGTACAATGAACTGACATGTGTCAAAAAAGGTTGTCTCACAAACACCTCTATATGTGTGTCGATTTTCAGCTTTCTAGCTAGAACTTTGGTTAAGATATTCGAATTCAAAGTTTTCGCTTATTGTGCAGTGAAACAGGAATTCATTTGACTTTAAGAAATGATTATATTATTTACTTTAAATGACAGAAGGACTAACGACATTAGAGGTGATTGAATTAACATTTTTCTAATTCTTACAAAAATAACTATTATAATCACAAAAAGACAAGTTTCGAATTTAAGATTCGCACAATTTTATACTTGCAAAGAAAGCTCAATAAACTTAATATGTTATATTCTGAGCAAGTAGGTTTATTTTATATCGTGGAGTTGTCAAGTTTTTATAGGAGGTGGTGGAAGGAAAAGAAAATTTCAATAATGCTTATACCGTAGACTACTATTATCAAAACATAATGCTCCACATTTCAGATCAAAAAATTTCGTTCTTTTCAAAAACTTACCGCCGAATCAAAAAGTGTGATTTTGAATAGGAGGAGTTGGAAGGGTGAGTAGGTTTGGCATATTAACAAACTTGACCAAACTTTTTCGTCGAAAATAATATGTAAATAATTTAAACCTACTAGTTTCACGCATTCTCAAGCGAACGGGCTGTTTGATATTTGGTTTCAAGTTTTCTGAAAATACAAGTGTACAGTTAAAATTAATTTAAAAATTAAATAAACTGCCAACAAGTTAGGCGCAACTTTATTATTTTTTGGGACAAGTTGAAGATGCATGAAAAGTCAATATGCAAGTTAAAGTGGAAGGAAGACTAAGTGGAACCCCCTTTCACAAGTGGACTCCCTTTAGGGCAGGGCTGCTGTCAATTTAACACTTAATTGCGAATACGATCAATAGCTCCAGTACATGTAATCAATATTTCGTTCGTTTATGCAAGTTTGGGTTTTTATGAGGGAGGGGTAATATTAAGAGGGAGGGGTGATATTAAGGGTAAGTGGATGTCAATAATTTTTCTATTGATTGCTTCAATTACGTCCAATATTCTCTGTATATAATGTGTTTCATAGATGAAGTTGCATAGAATTTTCATAAAATTTGGTGTATTTTACATTCACGAAACCAATCATTTGTATGGGAGAGGGTACAGGCGGTATGAGAATCGTAAAATTTTTTGATGTAGTTTCATTTCGTACAAAATTTCAAGTTCGTAGCTTTTAATTTATTGGTTAGCAATTGATTTATTGAAATTGGTCGAAATCATACTTTTGTATGGGAGGGGGTAGAAGGGCTGGTGCGATCTCAAAACTTTTGACGCAGTTTCGTTTCAATTATTTTCAAAAGTTTTTGCTCAAAGTTTCAAATTGATAGGTTTTAATAGTTAGGTGATAATTGATTTTTTAAAAATGGTCGAAAAAGTAATTTTGTATGGGAGGGGGTAGAAGTTTTAAAGATATTCGACCAGTTAATATTTCATTCATTTAGAAATTGTTATACTCTAGATGAAATCTGAAAGTATATTGTGTTTGCCTTCATGAAATTTTGAAATATTAAGAAATTGATTTTTCTTTGAAACTATTCAAGCTATCGACTTGAAATTTAGGTCAAAGTATTATGATATAAATATCATTAATATCACGGAATATTGACCCGATCCCCTTACTCCTTCTACCCCCTCCCATACAAATGGACAATTTTGAAAAATACATATTTTCGATTTTCATTGAAACCAGTAAAGTTGAAAAGACAAAATTTTGCCAGAATTAATTCTACTATAATTGCAATTTATTTTAAAAATAATTATCTACTCCACCAGACTCCTCTTACCCCCTCCCATACAAATTTTACGAAATTGTGGAATTTAAATTAAATTATTTTTCTTCGAAACTGTTAAGGCTATCAACTTAATATTTTGTATAAAGTATAAAAATAGTAATGTTAATAATGCAAAAAAAATTTGTTTTGATCCGTACACTCCTTCTTCCCCCTCCCATACAAATTCATAATTTTTGTTAAATGCATTTTATCGATTTCCATTTAAACTAGAAAAGGTACAAACTTCAAATTTTGCCAGTGTCCTTCTACCACATCCCATACAAATATCTGTATTATAAATTCAAGAAAAGCATTTCTCCTTCAAGTATATGAGAGCTATCGACTTTGAAATTGAATCAAAGCATGGTGATAAGGATGATGATAAGCAGTTTCAAAATCATCTTAAATGATCCACTTCCTCTGCCACCTCTCATACAAATGCCTCAATTCCAGGAAAGCTATGACCAATTTCTTTAAAAATAATGAAAACTAAAAACTTTAAATTCAGCGAAAAACATTTTGCATGTTATGTTCGGTGTCACATAGGAAAAATATAAACTTCCCCCTCTACTTCTACCACCTCCCATGCAAAAATCTCTATTCGAAAGAATTTGAGATGACATATTTTCCGCTATATTAAAGTCATTTCCATCTCATCTAGAGTATCATATAATTGGGCTTTAAGCCCAATCATAATTCTATTATGTTTTTTTAAATGCATTTCGCAAATTTTCAAGTTTCTAGCTTAAAATTTCATTCAAAAGTTTTCAGTTTATGTGTGTTTTTCATTATACATGAAACACCTTGTGCATGTTAGACCAGTGGGGTCGGTGCATAGCAATTGTGTAATTTTTGTTATTTTGTCTGTATGTACAACAAATAGGTGTATCCACGTTGAAAATTTAAACTTTGTACCTTTCACCAGAGACCTAAAAAAATCTCTAAAAATTTTGTACTTTTTTGCCAGCTTCCTCCCCTTACACCTCCCGACGTAAAATTTTTACCAAAATTAAAAACTTTGACTAGTTTGATATCTGCACTTAGTTTTGAGATATAACGGTTTTGGAAAGTGCCCCATTATAGAAATGCTCCCCATTTTCTCCCCCACTAATTTGTTGTCCAAATGTTTTTTTCGTATTTCCCTAGTATAGCTTAATATACGGTCGAAGTTTCAATTACATAGTTTAATAAATAGCCGAGATATTGATTTTTAAGTGTTTTTTTTGCAACTCCCTGGCCCTCCTCCTTACAATAATGAGCCTTCCTCTAAGCTGATTCCAGTGGATCTGTATGCTACCTTAATGGTCCCAAAATATGAATTTTCTTATGGTAAGTAATGTCAAAGATATAATCATTTGAAAAAAAAAAAAAAAATTTGACCGACAATTGGTTTTCAGCCCCCCTTTTTTGCACTCCTATGAATAAGAAAATTAAATTATTTTTAAAAGTTGTCCTACAAACCCTTCTATACATATGTTGATTTTTAGCTTCCTAGCTGTAATCATGGCTGAGATACTTGAAGTCGTAATTTTCGGCTTAAGCGCTCCCTCCGCCTCCCCCTGAACCCGTACACCCCTCAAAATGGGTATCCGCCTGAGATCCGCAACTATCTACAATCCCTCCAAAAATGAACTTTCTATCTTGAAGGGCTAGGTAATGTACGCTGAGCGTACATACCGGCGTACGGCGTACAGACATACGGATTTTTTTTTGTATTTTTAGGCTATTTTAGTCATGAAACGCGAAAAAACAAAATTTCAGGGTAGCAATTTTTTTTCCAAGTCGATCGCAATACTTTATTATTAAGATAATGCAGTAATTGGTTCTTTAAACTTTCCTAGTTGCAACGAAAACCGAATAAATGCATTTTTTAAAATTGTGCATTTTTATGGGAGGGGGTAGTAGGAGTAAGGGGATCAGATCAATATTTTTTGACGTTAATGATATTCATATCATTATACTATGAGCTAATTTTCAAGTTAATAGATGAAATGGTTTCGGAGAAAAATCAATTTCTTTAAATTTCGAAATTTCATGAAATTTGTATGGGAGGGGGTAGAAGGAGTCATGGGATGTGGCCCGTTTACGATCTTATTATAATTCTGACATGTTAGAGTTCTCCCAGCTATGCTGCGAGTTCAACTACGTCATACTTTTTGCATACTTCCTGAGACGCACTGGTGTTGCTGGCGATTCAGGTTAACTCGTTGCTCCCTTCTTGTTTCTCAACCGGGCTTGGGACCGGCTATGGCATTTTTCTTTTTGAGTTGTAGTAATTTTGTTAAGTGTGTATAAATAGGTGCCAACATTTCTACTAATTTAGGAATTATCTATACCAATAAATTGTTGAATTAGCTTTATAGTTGTTAGTATATCTAGGGTGTAGCCTAGTGGGTTGCTTGTTGGTCTACAAGGTCGTGAGTTCAAATCCCGGTCGACACATAACCCAAGCAGGCAGTGTGCTAGCCTGCTTGGGCAAACCTTGGTCACCTCAATCTACGAAAATGAAACGACCCTTTAACTATAAATAATTATAAAAAAAATGTTAAGGAACCTGAAGGTCAGGAGGCGAAGGCCCGATTTGGGGTGTACTGCCATTGTATGTGTTGGTGTAGCTAACTTAAGAAGTCTAAAGAAGTGGAGCTAAAAACACACTTCCTGGATTTCAGTCGTAAGCCATAGGGTTTAAGACCTTGAAATAATGTGTAATGTGTAAATGTTCAGAATGCTCCTCTTTTGATTTGCTAGCAATTAGGATATCATCAATATAAACAAATACGAAATCGAGTTCTTTAACAATTTCATTCATAAAACGCGGTTGAGCTGCATTTCGTAAAGCGAATAAACTCAAACAATCCGAATGGGGTTGTTATAGCTCTCTTGTAAATATCTTCCGAAGCTATTGAAATGTGATGATAAGTGCTTACATGGTTATTTTTGAAAGTTGCAGTTGAAACGAGAAATTTTGTATGATAGGTATGGGATACCTATCTGGTATCGTTGCAGCATTGAGTTGCTGATAATTCCTACATGGTCACCAGTCTTCAGAATCTTTTTTAACCACTAAATGTTTAACCACTAAATGTAGGATTAGTGATGTCGTCGAGAGCACTCTCGAAGTTTATCAGGCTGGATTCCGTAAAGGATCGTCTTGTACCGACCACACAAATACCCTACGGATAATATTAGAGCAGTCAGCCGAAATGGGTTCGCCACTACATCTCATGTTTGTGGACTTCGAGAAGGCTTTCGACAGCGTTAAGCGAGATTACATATGGAATGCTTTGCGTAGGAGAGGTATTCCAGATAAGGTCATAGCTAGGGATGGCAAAATCTGCTCTTTTCCAATCGCAGTGATCCACTGCGATTGCTCTTTTTCAATATCTGTGAAAAAGCTCTTCCAATAGCAGTGATTTTTCCACCTCTATTATCCATGGTAGTGCGCAATTAAAAAAAAAGAGACAAAATAGTAATTTTCTGCGAAATCCTGCATCTAACAATCAGGCAGACCCAATCTCTCAGTACCACCAGCTCAGTGCGCATAGTGAACACTTCCCCCATTTCCTCCTGGGAATGAAAAGGTTTTCTTTTACTATCCAATGTACGAAAAAACGATCGAGCGCAATGGAGTCAGGATGGCAAAAATGTCAATCGCATTTCATATACACAAGCCAAATAAAAAAAACACTCGGTCATCGATCGCATCGCATATATACAAGTCGAATAAAAAAAAACACCCGGTCATAGAAAACCAAACCAAAAGGGTCTACTGTTTACTTTTTTCACACATTACCTCACACAAGCAATTTCATCATGGAGAACGTAAAGCTCTTATCGACATGGTGGACTGCAACATAAATCGGCGAAACTTGCGATAGCCGCAACATGTCCTACCAACCGACCAGATCGAAACTCAGAACAAAAACCACCAAAAAAACTCTAGCAAAGCGCATCATTGACCACTTCGGACGTTCCACGCCTCACCTATCAGATCAGATCTCACCGATCAAAATATCGCTAAACAAATCCCTTATCATCGGACGTGCCACACCTCACCTATCAGATCAGATCCCACCGATCAAAATATCGCTAAACAAATCCCTTATCATCGGACGTTCCACACCTCACCTATCAGATCAGATCCCACCGATCAAAATATCGCTAAACAAATCCCTTATCATCGGACGTTCCACACCTCACCTATCAGATCAGATCTCACCGATCAAAATATCGCTAAACAAATCCCTTATCATCGGACGTTCCACACCTAACCTATCAGATCAGATCTCACCGATCAAAATATCGCTAAACAAATTCCTTATCATCGGACGTTCCACACCTCACCTATCAGATCAGATCTCACCGATCAAAATATCGCTAAACAAATCCCTTATCATCGGACGTTCCACACCTAACCTATCAGATCAGATCTCACCGATCAAAATATCGCTAAACAAATTCCTTATCATCGGACGTTCCACACCTAACCTATCAGATCAGATCTCACCGATCAAAATATCGCTAAACAAATCCCTTATCATCGGACGTTCCACACCTCACCTATCAGATCAGATCCCACCCACCGATCAAAATATCGCTAAGCAAATTCTTCATCAAATCGCAATCGTTTCATCTACATTCATTCATTCATTAGTCTAAAGCAACATCACTGAGAGCAGACACTGCTCGTTTAATATCACAGAGCTGATGTATCGCTGATCGCAAGCGATATAACAGCAACGAAAGAGCAATCGAGAGCAATCGGAATAACAACGTTCAAGCGATATAACAGCAACGAAAGAGCAATCGAGAGCAATAGAGCAATCGAGAGCAATAGAGCAATCGAGAGCAATAGAGCAATCGAGAGCAATAGAGCAATCGAGAGCAATCGGAATAATAACGTTCAAGCGATATAACAGCAACGAAAGAGCAATCGAGAGCAATCGGAATAATAACGTTCAAGCGATATAACAGCAACGAAAGAGCAATCGAGAGCAATCGGAATAACGACGTTTGGGTAAAAATCGACTTCCATGGGTTTCGTTTCGGGATCTGATAAGAGCTTTACGTTGTTCATTGTTTGTGTGTGAGGTAGTGTCGTGTAAAAAAAACCAAAACAAAAGGGTCTTTTGTTTTGGTTTTCTACGACCGGTTGTTTTTTTTTTTGTTATTTGGCTTGTATTTGTATATATGCGATGCGGTTGTATATATGCCATGCGATCGATGACTGGGTGATGTTTTTTTTGTCTGGCTTGTGTATATGAAATGCTATTGACTTTTTTGCCATCCTGACTCGATTGCGCTCGATCGTTTTTTCGTACATTGGATAGTAAAAGAAAATCTTTTCATTCCCAGGGGGAAATGGGGAAAGTGTTCACTATGCTGAGCTATGAGATTGAGTCTTGCCTGATTGATAGATGTAGGAAAATTACAATTTGCTTAGCGATCGATGTGGAATGCGTGAGTTGCGGGACTAATATGCGAGTGCGAACAAAAACTCTGGAATTTGTAGCGATGATCATTGCGGCAATTTTATTGGTGATAGAACGTAAGCAGTATGCATTTGCTCTGCTCTTCTAATCGCAGCTCTTTTAAATTTTGAATCGCAATATGCGATTGCTCTTTTCAAGTAGCAGTGAAAAAATCGCAGGTATGTGAAATAGCATACCATCTCTAGTCATAGCTATGATTAAAGAATCCTACGAAGATGCAAGGTGTCGCGTCTTGCATAGAGGAGAGCTGTCCGAGAGCTTCCCTGTGCGAACGGGTGTCAGACAAGGCTGGATATTATCACCAGCCCTGTTTCTGGTGGTAATAAATGACATCTTGAAAGCTGCACTGGAAGGTGGGGAAGGTAAAGGTCTTCAATGGAGACTATTTAACATCTTAAGTCACCTTGATTATGCTGATGACGTGTGTTTGCTTGCACATACCCGTTCGGACTTAGAGTCAAATGTTCGCTCGTTGCATTCTAAATGCAAAGAGGCGGGACTGAAAATAAATGTGCGTAAAACCAAGTACATGCACATGGGTTCGAACGCAAGCGCACCGATTGTTCTTAATGGACAGGATGTGGAAGAGGTGCAAGATTTTTGCTATCTCGCAAGCATTGTCAGCATGGACGGCGGAGCCGAAAAGGATGTTGAGGCTCGGCTAAATAAAGCTCGTCAGGCCTTCGGTATCCTTTCCTCTATCTGGGGGTTAAGAGAGATCTCCCTTCGCACGAAGGTGCGAGTTTTTGACGCATGCGTCAAATTCGTGTTGTTATATGGTTGTACTACGTGGAAAGTGACCGTTCGACTTACCAAGAAACTACAGACTTTCGTAAACCAATGCCTCCGGCGCATTTTAAGAATATTCTGGTCAGAAATAATCTCCAACGACGAACTTTGGAGTACAACTCGCAGACTAAAATAGGTATTGAGATTCAACGGCGAAAGTGGCAGTGGATCGGTCATACTTTGAGGAAACCAGAGCAAAACATCGCAAAACAGGCTCTGGATTATAACCCTCAAGGAAGGCGTCAGGTTGGACGACCATGTAACACATGGAAGCGAGCAGTTGAACAGAAGGCCAGAGGAATAAACCAGTCCTGGCAACAGCTTAAAGCCGATGCTCAGGATCGCGCCTTGTGGAAGAGAGTTGTTTCTGTCCTATGCCGCTATAAGGGGTCTTAACAGGAATTTGATTTGAAATGTAGAGGAGATGAGACTGAAGATGATGATGGACGATAATTTCCAAGATCGACCATATGGTAAAATTCCACTAAAGCAGCTTAGTGTTTTGTAGGGTCCAGTCGACGCGGCTTGGAGAAAGTTAATCGATCTTTTATCATTATAACTTATGAACAGTGTTGTGTAAAATGGGTTGATTACAGTTTGGCGGTTCGGTTAATGTTGAATACTGTGTCAAACATTGTGACCAGCAAGTACTGGGCATTTTTTTTTGGTAGGCAGGTAGGACTGTCTTTAATTATTATCCCAAAAATCAGCGCGGTCTGTTAATAAGTTTGCTAACAGCAAAATTTTTGAAATATCGTTTCCCAGACTAATTTTAATTACAAATTCCCGGTACTTGCTGGTCACAATGTATTGCTAAAATCATTATTGACTATACTCAATTAAGGAGTAAGAGTAGCAACATAAGCAGAAATGACATTCACAAACAATTTACTTTTTGAATATTGAAGTATTTTAATTTTTTTAATCAACTAACTCGTATTTAGATAAAAAATCGGTGCCAAGTACAGGTCTGAAGTGCGTTAAGGAAATGTTAATAATTGTGGCTAGTGTTAATTTAAAAAAAAGTAATTAAATAACAAAACATTAAGCTCAAAGACAAAAAATGATTGCGTGTAAAGTCCAATCGTACAATATTCTAGATGAAATAGAGATTTTTGTAATCCTAAGAAATTTTGTATGGGGGTCGTAGATGGGGTGACAGCATTGAACTAATTTGCTTCACGTTATGCTAGAGTATAGCTATAGAAATGTTTGGAACCAAATTTAAGCTTCAAAAATGGAATAGGTACTTAGAAGATTAGTGTGTTGAATTTAGTGAAATTATGCAATTTGTATAGGAGGTGGTAGAAGGAGTAAAGATTTTTTGAGAAACAACTATAATCACAATGCAACTGATGAATTTTAAATTGCAGATGAGTAACATTCATACTTCTCAAGAAAATCGAATTTTTGAAAAGTTATGAAATTCTGTTAAATTGTATGAGGGCGGCAGAAGAAGAGAAGCTATTAGATTTATTTTTTTCCGATATTAATAATAATGCTAATTAAGGATTTAGTACAAAATTTGAGCTCGATAAATATTATACGTACTGAAAAAATTGGCTTAGAGTATTTCACGAAAAGTGCAGTTTGTATGAGAGGTGGCGGAAGGAGTGAAATTTCAATTTGCTAGCTCTTATAGTTTTCCAGAAAATTCGCCAAACAGACAGATAGACAGTAATTTCAAAAACGTGTTTTTATTCTTAGTTATTATTAAAATAAAGCAAAAAAATATCTTATAGCCATTTATAAGCAAATAACAGACATACTCTACAATTATATTTATATGTATAGATTAGGATATTTTTAAACCGAAAATTTAGCCATATTTCGCTATCAATATATATTAAAAGATAAAAGATATATATAATATATATTAAATAAATTAAAAGATGAAAGATATCCGACTGAATGGAAGGAGGGCGTCATTGTGAAAATTCCGAAGAAGGGCGACCTTCGGGATTGTGGCAATTGGCGTGGTATATGTCTACTTACTGCAATATCAAAAATTATGGCTAAGGTAATTCTCAATAGGATCAGTGATGTCGTCGAGAGCACTCTCGAAGTTTATCAGGCTGGATTCCGTAAAGGGTCGTCTTGTACCGACCACACAAATACCCTACGGATAATATTGGAGCAGTCCACCGAAATGGGTTCGATACTACATCTCATGTTTGTGAACTTCGACAAGGCTTTCGACAGCGTTAAGCCAGATTACATATGGAATGCTTTGCGTAGGAGAGGTATTCCAGATAAGATCATAGCTATGATTAAAGAATCCCAAGAAGATGCAAGGTGTCGCGTCTTGCATAGATGAGAGCTGTCCGAGAGCTTCCCTGTGTGAACGGGTGTCAGACAAGTCAAATGTTCGCTCGTAGCATTCTAATTGCAAAGAGGCAGGACTGAAAATAAATGTACGTAAAACTAAGTACATGGACATGGGTTCGAACGCAAGCCCACCGATTGTTCTTAACGGACAGGATGTGGAAGAGGTGCAAGATTTTTGCTATCTCGGAAGCATTGTCAGCATGGACGGCGGAGCCGAAAAGGATATTGAGGATTGTTAAGATAAAGCTCGCCAGGCATTCGGTGTCCTTTCCCCTTTCTGAATGTTAAGAGAGATCTCTCTTAGCACGAAGCTACGAGTTTTTGACGCATGCGTTAAATCCGCGTTATTATATGGTTGTACTACGTGAAAACTGACCGTTCAACTTACCAAGAAACTGCAAACTTTCGTGAACCAATGCCTCCAACGCATTCTAGGAATATTCTGGCCAGAAGTGATCTCCAACGACAAACTTTGGAGTACAACTGGCCAAACTAAAATAGGCATTGAGATTCAAAGACGGAAGTGGCAGCGGATCGGTCATACTTTGAGGAAACCAGAGCAAAAGATCGCCAAACAGGCTCTGGATTATAATCCTCAAGGAAGACGTCGGGTTGGTCGACCATGTAACACATGGAAGCGAGCAGTTGAGCAGGAGGCCAGAGGAATAAACAAGTCCTGACAACAGCTTAAGGCCGATGCTCAGGATCGCGCCTTGTGGAAGAGAGTTGTTTCTGTCCTATGCCCCTATAGGGGGTCTTAACAGGAATTTTTGTTATTATCACTATCAGGATTCCTTAATGCAAGGAATTGCCATAAATCGATTCCAAATTTAAAAAATTGAAAATCGATTTAACCTCTGGCTCATCATTTAGTGAAGGGACGAAACAAACATTAACATCCCACACCAAGTACAGAAAATAAAAACAAGAAATTGACAAAAAATTCACATACATCGGTGTCAACTAGCGTTAAGTCTACGTCTTAAGCACTGCTTATCAATAGAGAAGTCGAATACATCAGCATTCTTATTAACTTCTCTCGCGAGACGCGAAATCGTTTCATTCATACCATAGTTTGTCCGGTGAAATCCACTCTGCAGCAATCTAGGGCACCTTGGCAAAAATTTACCAGTATCAAAGCACATCAAACCTAAAAGGGTGGAGGAATCAACTAACCCTGTAAGAAGGTTATGAGTAAAAATTACATCATTTAGTAGCTAAAGTCGATCAGTATAAGGAGGAAGACGAACTCTGTCATTCCAATTAAGGTGACATAAGGCTGTTCTTACAAATTGACGCTGAATCGATTCGATTCTGCCAATGTGCTCATTATAATAAGGAAACCAAACTTGAGAAGCATATTCAAGGTGAGATCTAACGAAGGTGTTATAGAGACTTAGTCTAACAAGCGAATTGTTAAATTCCTTGGATAAGCGAGTAGTAAAACCCAACATAGAATTACCTTTCTGTGCGATCTTATTAATATGCAAACCAAAATCAATTTTTTGGTCAAATGTAACACCTAGGTCAATAATGGAGCTGACTCGATCCAAAATACAGCCATTAAGACTATAAATTATCACAAACGGAGAGATTTTTCTAGTAAATGACATAACATGACATTTATCCAAATTCAGTCTAAGACCATTATGGCGACACCAATTACTAAAATTAATCAAATCCGCATGAAGAAAATTGTCAGAGTTGGAATTAAGAGATTTAAAGATTTTAATGTCATCAGCATAAATGAGAACTTCCGAATATTTAAAAACAGATGCAACATCATTAATGGCTAGGATGAAAAGAAGTGGCCCCAAATGACTTCCTTGAGGAACACCAGAATGCGCAACAAATGGTTTAGAAGTATAACCCCGAAAAGAACTCGGTAGGTTCTATCACTTAGATATGACTTAATCCAATTGAGATGCAAGGAAAACCCAACAAGTCCAATTTCAACAATATAATGGAGTGAGGTAATTTATCAAAAGCCTTACTCAAATCAGTATATATACAATCAACTTGCTTCCCCTCTTCAATAGCTAAAATGGATTTATTTGTAAACTCCATCAGGTTAGTGACAGTGGATCTACTCCTGACAAAACCATGTTGTTTACTCGAAATTAAGGATTTACAGCGAAATGATATGCTCTCATACACTATAGACTCAAAAAGTTTAGGAATAGCTGATCGTTTAGCTATTGGTCGACAGTTTACAATGGCCGATTTAGCTCCACTTTTGTGGGTCGGTATGATAAAGGATGCCTTCCACACAGCAGGGAAAATCACAGTCTTAAGAGATCTCTGGAATAGTAGAGAGAGTGGTTCAGCGATAGAGAGACAGCAGTGTTTAAGGACAACTGCTGGAACTCCGTCAGGGCCAGGTGACGAAACATCCTTAAGGTGAGAGATGTGATTAACTACATCTTCATAAGAAATAAACTGCCAACAAGTCTGGCGAAACTTTATTATTCTTGGGACAAGTTGCGGATGAGTGGAAGGTCAATATGCAGGTTACAGTGGTTAGGGAAGGCTAAGTGAAAGGGAGTTCTTGGGCAGGGCTGTTGTCAATTTAACAATATTTCATTCGTTTCTGCAAGTTTGGGTTTTTATGAGGAGAGGAGCAGGGGTAATAGTAAGGGTGGGTGGATGTTAATAGCTTTTTAATTAATTGCTTGAATCACGTCCAATATTCTCTGTATAGAATGTATTTCATAGACGAAGTTGCATAGAATTTTCATAAGATTCGGTGTATTTCACATTCACGAAACCGAACATTTGTATGGGAGGGGGTAGAGAAGGTAGGGGAATCGTAAAATTTGTGACGCAATTTTATTCCCTTTCTCTTGTAGTGTGCTTGTCTAAAATTTCAAGTTCGTAGCTTTTAATTTGATGGTTATTAGTTGATTCAATGAAATAGGTAGAAATGATACTTTTGTATGGGAGGGGGTAGAAGAGCAAGCGCGATTTCAAAACTTTTAAAGGAATTTCATTTAAATTATTTTTATAAGTTTTTAAGCAAAATTTGAAATGGATAGCTTTTAAGAGTTAGCTGATAACTGATTTCTTAAAAATGCTCGAAAAAATAATTTTGTACGGGAGGGGGTAGAAGAGGTAGGGGAATTGCAAAATTTGTGACGCAATTTTATTTCCTTTCTCTTGTAAGCTGCTCGTACAAAATTTCAAGTTCATAGCTTTTAATTTGTTGGTTATTAGTTGATTTAATGAAATTGGTCGAAATCATACTTTTGTATGGGGGGGGGGGGGGGGGGGGGGGGTAGAAGGGCAAGTGTGATTTTGAAACTTTTAAAATAATTTCTTTGCAAATATTTTTATAAGTTCTTATGCAAAATTTCAAATTGATAGCTTTTAATAGTTAGGTGATAATTAATTTCTTAAAAATGGTCGAAAAAATAATTTTGTATGGGAAGGGGTAGAAGTTTTGAAGGTATTCGACCAGTTAATATTTTATACTTTTAGGGATTTTTTTTAAATGTATTTCCCAAATTTTCAAGTTTCTACCCTAAAATTACATCCAAAAATTTTCAGTTTTCGTGTTTTTTTCGTTGCACATGAAACAGCTTGTGCCCATTAGACCGGGGTGGTCGGTTCATAACAATTGTAGATCAAATTATTATTTTTTTTCTATGTATATCAAATAGATGTATTCACATGCAAAATTTAAAGTTTCTATCTTTGAGCAGAGTCCTAACAAATTCACTCAAAATTTTCGACATTTTTGCTTACCACCTCCCTCCCTTTACACCCCGTAACTTAAAATTTTTATCAAAATTATAAATTATGTAGTTCTATAATCTGACGAATTTTCAATTCGATATCTGTACTCAATTTTGAGATATAATGATTTCTAATTTTGAAAAGTGCACCATTTTTCAAATGCTCCCCATTTCACCCCACTACTATTATGACCAAATTTTATATTTTTTTTTGTATTTCGCTAGTATAGCTTAGTATATGTTTTAAATTTCAATTACATAGCTTAAGAGATAGTTGAGATATTAATTCTTAAGTGTTTTTCCTTGCACCCCCCCCGACCCTTCCCCTTACAATAATAAGCCTATTTCTAAACTGATTCTGGTGGATCTATACGCCATCTTAATTGTCCCAAAATATGAATTTTTTATGGTAAGTAGTTTCGAAGATATAACCATTTCAAAAAAAGATTCGGCCGACAATTTGTTTTTAGCCCCCCCTTTACGGACGCCAATGGATAAAAAAATTAAATTATTTTTGGAATATGTCCCACAGCTCTCTCTATACGTGTGCTGATTTTCATCTTTCTATCTGCATTCGTGGTGAAGATATTAGCAAGTGTATATTTCGACTTTTTCCAGCCCCCCGCCTCTCCCTTCCACCCCACACTCCCCAAAATTTGGATAATGGAGCTCACTTACCAAGTTAATAACCCACCCAAAAAATAACATTCTACCTTTAACGGTCTTGGAGGTACGAGTCCATATGTACGGCGTACGGCGGGACGGATTTTTTTTTTTTGCTTTTTTAGGCTAATTTAGTCATGAAACGCGAAAAAACAAAATTTCAGGGTAGCAAATTTTTTTTTCTGTGTCGATCACAATACTTTATTATTAAAATAATAAAGTAAAATTATTCATAAATTTAATTTGTATAACAACTGTAATCAACTTCGCATTAGAGTTTGATACCGTAAAAATATACAACCATGTAAAATATCAATCGACCTGTAATTTGTGTCTGTTTATACTCTAGATGGAATCTGAGAGTATTATAAGTTCGCTCTAAGGTTTGTAACGCCAAGAAATAAGGCTCGGAGAAAAAAATGAATAATACAGAAGTTAATATTATCACTCAAAAATCTCAAAACCGGATGTCCGTCCGTCCGTCCGTCCGTGCGCTCTCTAGCTTGAGAACGCGTTGAGCTAGAAAGTTCAAATTTTGTACACGTCGTTTTTGACAAAAAAGTAAGGTCAAGTTCGTGAACGGGACAAATCGCTCCACCCCTTCTACCCCCTCCCATACAAAATGACACAATTACGCAATTTGACAATAAACGGATTTGCTCAAAAAGTATAAAAGTTATTGGCCTGAAATTCAGAATATATTACTTTTAGGATAATATCAATCTATCGTATAAAAAATGTGCGTGTCCTCCCTCTCCTTCTACCACCTCCCATACAAACTGTACTTATCATAAATTACTCTAAGCCAATTTCCTCAGTGCTTATAAAATTCAACGGGCTAAAATTGTACACCAAATATTTATTTAAAATTGTTAGTAAGGTCAAAAAAAATCAGATGATTAGCTTCACCCCTTCTACACCCTCCCATACAAAATGACACAATTTCGCAATTTGACAATAAATGGATTTACTCAAAAAGTATAAAAGCTATTGGTCTCAGTTTTGGTATGTATTACTTTTTTATTGATTTAAATCTACAATACAAAAATTATTTGTTTCCTCCCTTTCCTTCCACCCCCTCCCATACAAACTACACTTTTTCCTGAAATGCTCTAAGCCGATTTTCTCAGAACATATAACATTTGTTGAACTCATATTTTGTAATAAATATTTAATTAATATTATCACTAAGATCAGAAAAAAAATATTTGATTTGCTTCACTACTTCTACCCCCTCCCATACAATATGACACAGTTTCACAATTTCACAAAAAATCGATTTTTTTGAAAAATATGAATGGCACTAGTCTGAAATTTAAGGGATGCCAATTTTATAACATTCCTAGTTATTTCTGAAAAAATCATTAAAATCCCCCCACTCTTTCTACCACCTCCCATACAAACTGCACATTTTCACTAAATCAAACTCAGTAATTTTCTCAGTTCCCATTCAGTTTTTGGAGTAAGCATTTTGTATAAAACATTTTCATAGCTACTTTAGCATGATGTCGAAAAAATTAGTTCAATGCTATCATCCCTTCTAACACTCCCCATACAAAATTTCTTGGGATCACAAAAAATTCTATTTCATCTAGAGTATCGTAAGATTGCGCCTTACGCGCAATCGTAGCCCTCTTATGTTTATCAAATATGGTTATTGAGAATCCATATTTATTATGAACATTTTTCCGCGAATTATAGCACATTTGTTTGTTCTGTTTAAATTTCTTCTCTGAATGTGAATTATTTTACAAATAATCCCACACTGATAAAATCCAGGTAAAAATACGACTAAAACCATTTCAATAATAAATTCTCAATTAATACGAATAATATCGAGGGTGACTAGCCTCAAACATGAAATAATTTCCGATTTAGTTAGATAAACCTACCAAAAAGTTAGTTGCATTAAATCACTTTTATCAATTAAGATAAAATATTGTGGGAGGGAGTAAAAAAAAGATTATGACATAGAAATGTTGTTGATTGTTGTTAAGTGAGAATCAAATTCGATCTGTTTACTTGCATATTAAATTAGATAATTGGCTGTAACATATAACTTGGATGCACGGTTGTTTGTGGCTCGCCTAAAGTGCATTACAAAACATCTTTTTATGAATAGAAAATAGTCGAGCTTCACGTCACTTACATTTATACTTGACCAGCAAATTGTATGCAACGTGTGAAGGTCTCTCGTAGAGATATAAACAATTTCTAGACACGGAAGCACTAAGTACTATGCTTTTCTTTACGAATTTAGCTAAGATTTAAACTGGTCAGTAGTTGGAAATTCGTCGTTGATTAGAGAGGCAAATACAAGTGTGCTCAAAGTGCTGGTTAAAGTATTTCGTTATTAAATAGATTTAAAAACTTATGCTATTCCAAATGATTTGCATTTCAAAGTAATTACACGTTAGAAATAGTTGCCTTTAATTTTCACCTTTATTTTCATCGAATTTAACGAAAGGTGACCATCAAATTTCCATAAAGAGAAGTTTGCATTTTTCCACACACAACATGTGTGTAACTACATAATTCGTATATGTGCGGTCTAGTGTATTACTGTGAAAAGATCGAATTTCCGCTTTGAGTGTTACGCGAAGCAAGCGAACAATTTTCTTCATACTCGAGCTGATTCTTCAGAGTGCAGTGTGTTTCTAATATTTCACGGTCTCTTTAATTGTTTACATATAACGCGCTGTAATTGTTAATAAAAGAATTTGAAAAAAATTGCCGTCTTGAATTAATTAATTATTCAAATTTTTATTTATGATAATTTAAAGTGAATTGATTATTCGGGCAGTAATGGAATGAAAGATACGCACGCAAATCGGTATTGTGAATTTTGAAGAACAAAGCGACGAAAGTGATATGTAATTAGTTTTATGGTGATATTTCGTTAATTTATGGAATATAAAATGGTAATTAAACTGTGCTTTTTTTTTAATTAGTGCATTTTTGTGAACCAATTGATCACTCTTTATAGAATTTAAATGCAAATCATTTATTTAAAGTATCATAGCAAATACCACATGAGCGCTAAATTAAGTGAAAATAAGACGAAATCTTCCGTTAAATATTATAATAATAAATATTTTGTGACCTCGGGAAAAAACCTTTTACTGGGTGAAATAAAAAGGACGAAATTAACGTCCAAATCATTAAATTTTCGCATCGAATTGTCCGATTAAGCTTGAAATATAGATACCATAACATTGGGAGTTGTATAAGACAGAAGAAATGGGATCCAGAAGTTACGAAATTAAAAAAAAAGTCAAAATTCTGTACTGATGAAATGCAAAAGTGAAAAAATTGAAAAGATTGAAAATTTAGTCATGAAAAAATTCAGAAGCGTCTACTTCTTTCGGAATTTCTTCTCAATTTATTTAGAATTTATCGCTTTCAAAATTTTTAATTGTGTTCCTGTAAATCTTAGGACTACAGCTTTCAAAGTTTCAGAAAAAGAAGTATTGTTTCATCAAAATTTGAAAAAAAAGTTGTATTTGCGAAATTTATTAACAATTTAATTCGACAACAGTTTTTTGAAAATTTCTTATCCGATTTGGATTATTTTGTAGATAGAAGTGAAATTACTTCCCTTTTACTTGAACTACGGACGTTTTTGAAAAGAGCGCAATTTCTTTCACTTTCAACTCACGTTCTTGTGCACAGTTCACTTACGAGGTCTAGCTATATGAATCTTGTTATCTGAAAAAGCAGCATAATTACCAATAGATATCTCTGCATGTGCTGCCACGACATCAATTCTTCTCCTTTTCTACAAAAGTAAAAAAAAAACGGTGCAATGCAGTAGAATATTTGTAGTTTTTGATTTTTGAATTTTCGAACAATTCATTTCAAAACTGTTTTTAAGTTGAGGTCTTAATTGGGAAATGAAACCAGCGAATTGAGGTGATAAGCAAAACTTTGAAGACGTTTTTCTCGAAATGGCATCAAATCTGGAGTAGAGGGGATCTTAGAACATTAAATACTAAATCACACACATTGGAAGGATATTTAGAACATTGAAATCTATTGAAGTAGTTTCTGGCGATCGATTCAAAACTTTCACTGAATTAATATTTTTCGATCCAATCTTTTGGCAAAAATTTAATTTTAAGAACATGACAGAATTATAATTGAGCGTAAAGCTCAATTATATGATACTCTGTATGAAATGGGAGAGAGTTTAATGTACCGGACAATATGTCACTCTAATTCTTTCGACTAGTGTATTGTGACTTCTGTATGGGAGGTGGTAGGAGCAAAGAGGGAGGTTTGTAGTTTTTGTATATGACACCGAACGTTGCATGCAAAATGTTTCGTACTGAATTTAAAATTTATCATCATCGTCACCATCAATGGCGCGACAGCCCAAATCGGTCCTTGGCCTCCTGAAGTCGTCGCTTCCAATCGTCTCGATCCAAAGACCGCGTCCTCCAGCTGCTAATTTTTAAGATGGCTTTGCTATCTTCATCAACCGAGTCTTCCCATCGCTTGCGTGGCTTGCCTATTAGCCGGTTACCACTCGCTTTGCCTTTAAGAGCACGTTTGGGGATTCTTCTGTCTTCCATTCGCTCTACATGACCAGCCCACTGCAGTTTACGTAGCTTGATGAACGTTGAAGCTTCTGGCTCGATACAACTCATGGTTGTATCTTATTCGCCATTCCGTTCCTTCCTTCACAGGTCCCAAAATTCTTCGGAGGATCTTTCTTTCGAATACCTTAACTGCTTTTTCGGAAGTTCGTGTTAATGTCCATGTCTCGCTGCCATAACAGAGCACAGGTCGTACAATAGTTTTATATATCCGCAGCTTATTGTTTTCTTTGATTTCATTATTGGAAGTACCGAATAATACGTCTTATTTGCAAGTATTATCCGTCGTTTGATTTCGTCTGTTTCATTACCGTCCTTTGCTAGATTAGCCCCAAGATATATGAAGGTGTCCACACTCTCCAAATTATATTCCGCAATTGTTATGTTTTGTCTGATTGGCGTTCTCCTTCTTGTTTGCGTCATTACTTTTGTTTTGCTTTCATTAATGCGCAACCCGACTTCTTTTGCGGCGGAGTCAAGATTGACAAATACCTCCTTAGCACTAGGGAAGGATCTTGCTAGAATGTTAATGTCGTCAGCGTATGCTACTAGTTGGGTGGACTTGAATAGTAGTGTCCCGTTGGTGTCGACTGGGATTTTTCGGACGACATACTCTAGTGCCAAGTTGAAAAGCATGGGATCTAGACCATCTCCCTGCTTTAAACCACACTCCGTTCGAAAGATGGTTGTGGAATCGGTTTGTATTCTCACTTGGGATTCAGTGTTCGTCATTGTGAGTCTTGTTAGTTGGACTAGTTTTGGAGGAATTCCAAAGTCAAGCATGATTTGGTACAGTACGCTCCTGTCGATACTGTCGTATGCTTGTTTAAAATCTACGAATATTTGGTGCACGTCTGTGTTATATTCCCAGCATTTCTCAAGCACCTGTTTCACCGAGAATATCTGGTCTGTTGTAGATCGTCCGGTTCTGAATCCGCCTTGGTATTCGCCAATTATTTGATTAGTATAGGGCTTAAGACGACGTTCAATAATTTTTGTCAGTAGTTTATAGGACGTACACAACAATGATATACCTCTGTAGTTCTCACAGCAGAGTTTGTCTCCTTTCTTGTAAATTGGACATATAATGCTTTTTCGCCAGTCGTCGGGTATGATCTCCTCTGTCCAAATTTTGCATATCATGTTGTGCAGTATTTCAGCGACACAGTTTCCACCGTTTTTCAGAAGTTCAACTGGTATCTCATCCATTCCCGGCGCTTTGTTTCGTTTTTGGTCACATAGGGCTGCTTTGATTTCAGCAAGCGTGGGTGGTATCGATGATGGTTCATCTTTGTCAGTTGAGGCTTCAATTGAAATGTTGTCTGTCGTTATCGGTGTTACTGGAATGGAATTCAAAAGATGTTCAAAGTAGGAAGCCCATCTCCTTTTGATTTCTTGTGCGTCGCTGATGATGTTGCCCTCCACGTCTTTGCAGAGACTGGTTTTTGGTTTATATCCCTTTTTTAAGTCTTTTACTATTGCGTATGCGTCCCGCGTTTTATTTTTTCTCATGTCGTCGTCCATTTTTTGTATTTTGTCATTATGGTACTTCCTTTGTTTTCGTCTGCAGGTCTTTTTCGCATATCGCCTAAGCTCGTCATATCTTTCTTTTTTGGCTCGTGTTGGTCGTTCAGTAAAAATTTTGTAAGCCTCGTTCTTTCTATCTATTGCGTCGCGACATTCTTGGTCGAACCAATCATTATTTTTTCGCCGTGCTTGATACCCTAATACCTCTTCCGCGGAGAATTTGATGCCGTCTCGTATTTTCATCCACACATTCTCCACTGCATATTTTGGATATCTTCATATATTGGTGTTTATTACATGCTAACATGTAAGCCTGCGCCACCATTTCGTCGTTAAGCTTGTCGACATTGAATTTGCGAGCTCTACTCGTTTTCGAATATCCACGACAAGCTATTTTGCATCGATACTTAGCTCTGAGTAGATAGTGATCAGAGACACAATTCGCACCGCGGAGAGTTCGTACATCAAGTATGCTGGAAGCAGCCCTTTTCTCAATTAGAACGTGGTCTATTTGGTTGAAGGTGTGACCATCTGGTGATGCCCACGTTCGTTTGTGAATATCGCGATGTGGGAAGCACGTAGAGCTTACTATGATATTTTTGCTGCTCGCGAAATCAATAAGACGTTGGCCATTGTCGTTGGTTATGTCATGGAGACTGTGCCCTCCTTTTGTTCCTCTATGAGCCTCCTCTTTTCCGACTTTTGCATTAAAATCCCCTAAGACAATCTTTAGGTCATTCGAGGTCAGTGAATCATAGGTTGTCTCTAGGGTGGCATAAAATTCGTCTTTAGTTATATCGTCTTTGTCTTCTGTTGGTGCGTGAACGTTGATCAACCAAGTGTTGAAAAATTTAATCTTTATTCGGATTGCACACAATCTTTCACTTACTGGTCTGAAGCTCGTGACCTGCTGTTAAAATTTTTTGTCAACGACAAAAACGACTCCAAACTCTCTGCTTCCTGACAATTTTCCACTTGGATAGATTGTGTGTGATCTCATGTCCATGATTTCGCTACCGAGCCATTTCGTTTCATGGATGGCAGTTATGTTGATGTTGTGTTTTGCCACTTCTTCGAGAAACTCTTTCAGAGCTCCTGTCCTAAATAAGGATCGAACATTCCAAGATCCAATAGAGTAGTCCATTTTCCGTTTGCGGGATCGTTGCCGTTGAGTCCATCCTTTCCGAGGCTGTTCTTCAGGTTTCGGGACAGTGTTTTTTTTCCGGTGATGCGTTGTCGGCGCCTCGCCCAACCCCCGACCTGGAGGACCGGTCCTACTTATTTATTACACCCTAGTAGAAAAAGGGTGGGAGTTTTGAGCTAAATATGACATGCTGGAGTTCTCACAGCTATGCTGCAAGTCCAACTATGCCATACTTTTTGCCTACTTCCTGAGACGCACTGGTGTTACTGGCCATTCAGGTTAACTCGGACAATATGTCATCTTAAATTCTTTCGACTGTATGGGAGGTGGTAGGAGCAATGGGGGAGGTTTGTAATTTGTGTATTTGACACCGAACGTTGCATGCAAAATGTTTCGTATTGAATTTAAAATTTATAGTTTTCATTATTTTCAAAGAAATTGGACATAGTTTTCCTGAAATTGGGGCATTTGTATGGGACAGAGACAGAGGAAATGGAGGGTTTTAAATGCTTTTGAAACTGCTTATCAACGTCCTTATCACCAGTTGCTTTGTTTCAATTTCAAAGTCGATAGATCTCACATGTCCAAACGGGAAATGCTTTTATTGAATTTCCAATACAAAAATTTGTATGGTAGGTGGTAGAAGAAGTGAAGGGTTTTAAATTTTTATTGAATTTACAATATAAAAATTTGTATGGGAGGTGGTAGAAGAAGTGAAACGAAGTTAATATTTTTTAGCATTTATTGCAATTATTAAGGGATAAATTGTGGCAAAATTTTAAATTTATACTTTTTCTACTTTCAATGAAAATCGATTAAATGCATTTACCAAAATTGTGCATTTGTGTGGGAGGTGGTGGAAGGAGTATACGGATCAATACAAAATTTTGCGTCGCCAATTATATTTCTATTATTAAACTTTCAAAAAAACTTGAAGTTGATAGCTTTGACAGTTTCGGAGAAAAATAATTGAATTAATAATTTAAAAATTTCGTGAATTTTGTATGGGAGGGGATAGAAGGAGTGAGGCGAAGTTGATGAATTTTTTAAAAACTGGTTGCAATTATAATGAAGTTAACACTGGTAAAAAATTTTCATTTTGGTTCGGTAGCTTCAATAAAAATCGAATAAATGTATTTTTGAAAATCGTGCAATTGTATGGGAGTAGTAGAAGAAGTGAGGGTCTCGGATCAATATTTGTGGATGTTAATAATATATACATGATTCTATTTTTGCCCGAATTTCAAGTCGATAGCTTAAATAGTTTCAAAGAAAAATTCATTTCTTACAATTTCGAAATTTCATGAAATTTGTTTGGGAGGGAGTAGAAGAAGTGGGGCGATGTAGCCTGGTCATGAACTTAAAGTTGTTTTTTGGCTAAAAATGATGAACAACAAATTTTAACACGATAGCTCAAAACGATCGAGAGTTATGTTGTAGACAGACGGACAGGCGGGACGACAGTAATTCGGAATCTAGATTTTTGAGCGACAACGAATATTTCTGCACCATTAGCGGCTCTGTGCGAGCATTATTTCTTCGCGTTACAAACGGCAAGGTAAACACAAGATACTCTCAGATTTCATTTAGAGTATAACGAGCGCAGATTCTTATGTAAAGCATATTTCGTTGAGCTGCTAGGAACTCCAAGGTTTAACTATTATACAAAAAACATTATCTTGCTGTCTGTATCGAAGTAATGAATAATCTACTACATCGTTTTTGTAGAGTTTTGGAAGTACTTTCTGGAAACCCCAAAGGGACATTATAGGCCTGAAGAATAAATAATTTATTTTTGCACACTCTGGAAATGTATAACGAGCACCACTTTAAATATATTGTGTGTTGCATTAGTTTATGGTACACAAATTTTAAAAATTACATAATTGTATGTAGGTCTTTTGGGTATTGAGGACAATTGTAGCTTAAAAACATAACAGGAGTACGATTGGGCATAAAGCCCAATCGTGCGATACTCTAGATGAAAGAGAAATTCTTGTATCTTAAGAAATTTTGTAGGGGAAGTGGTGGAGGGGGTGACGACATTGAACTAATTTTTTCACATGGCGGTAAGGTTGCTATCAAAATGTTTTATACAAAATTTAGGATTTAAAAATTTAATAGGTACTGAGAAAATTAGTGTATTGGGTGTAGTGAAGTAGTGCAGTTTGTATGGAAGGTGATAGAAGAAGGGGCGAGTTTTTAATGACTTTTCAGAAATAACTATAAATATCATGCATTTGACATGTCTTAAATTGCAGATCAGTAGTATTCATACTTTTCATGAAAATCGATTTTTTATAAAGTTGTGAAATTGTGTCATTTTGTATGGGAGGGGGTAGAAGGGGTAAAGCTAATCACCTAATTTTTTTTTGTTTTACTAATAATTCTAAATAAATATTTAGTGCATAATTTCAGCTCGGTCAATTTTATACGCACTGAGTAAATTGGCTTAGAGCAATTCATGAAAAAGTGCAGTTTGTATGGGAGGTGGTGGAAGGAAGAGGAGGACTCAAATAATTTTTGTACAGTAGATTAAGACCATCATAAAAATAATATATTCCAAATTTCAGATCAATAGCATTTATATTTTTTGAGCAAATCTGTTTATTGTGAAATTACGAAATTGTGTCATTTTGTATGGGAGGGGGTAGAAGGGGTACAGCTAATCGTCTAATTTTTTCTTGGCCTTACTAACAATTTCAAATAAATACTTGGTGCAAAATTTCAGCTAGCTAAATTTTATACGCACTGAGTAAATTGGCTTAGAATAATTCATGAAAAGTACAGTTTGTATGGGAGGTGGTAGAAGGAGGGGTAGGACACACACAATTTTTATACGGTAGATTGATATTATCATAATAGTAATATAATCCAAATTTCAGGTTAATAGCTTATATACTTTTCGAGCAAATCTCTTCATTGTCAAATTGCGCAATTGTGTCATTTTGTATGGGAGGGGGTAGAAGGGGTGGAGCGATTTGGCCCGTTCACGAACTTGACCTTACTTTTTTGTCAAAAACGACGTGTACAAAATTTGAACTATCTAGCTCAACGCGTTCTCAAGCTAGAGAGCGCACGGACGAACGGACGGACGGACGGACGGACATCCGGTTTTGAGATTTTTGAGTGATAATATTAACTTCTGTATTCATCATTTTTTTCTCCGAGCCTTATTTCTTGGCGTTACAAACCTTAGAGCAAACTTATAATACTCTCAGATTCCATCTAGAGTATAATTAATCTGTAAGCAACGATTTGAAGAATTTGAAAAGTTTTAAAACACATTTCTCATATTTCACAACTATTTACAGCATTATACGATATTATGCAATGGTTAGCATTTTTAAAATTTATAAAATAATTTCATAATTTTTACAAGTACATGCACCCGTGTTTCGTACGCGTATTTAGTACGAAAAGGACGGACATTCTATAGGACCCAAATCCCGTGGGCTTTATTATACTCTAGATGGAATCTGAGAGTATTATAAGTTTGCTCTAAGGTTTGTAACGCCAAGAAATAAGGCTCGGAGAAAAAAATGATGAATACAGAAATTAATATTATCACTCAAAAATCTCAAAACCGGATGTCCGTCCGTCCGTCCGTCCGTCTGTCCGTCCGTCCGTTCGCTCTCTAGCTTGAGAACGCGTTAAGCTAGAAAGCTCAAATTTCGTACACATCGTTTTTGACAAAAAAGTAAGGTCAAGTTCGTTAACGGGCCAAATCGCTCCACCCCTTCTACCCCCTCCCATACAAAATGACGCAAATGCGCAATTTGACAATAAACGGATTTGCTCGAAAAGTATAAAAGCTATTGGCCTGAAATTTGGAATATATTACTTTTATGATAATATAAATCTACCGTTTAAAAATTATGCGTGTCCTCCCCCTCCTTCTACCACCTCCCATACAAACTGTACTTGTCATGAATTACTCTAAGCCAATTTACTCAGTGCGTGTAAAATTTAGCAAGCTGAATTTCTGCACTTAATATTTATTTAAAATTTTTAGTAAGGGTAAAAAAATTTAGACGATTAGCTCCGCCCCTTCTACCCCCTCCCATACAAAATGACACAATTTCCCAATTCGGCTATAAATGGATTTGCTCGAAAAGTATAAAAGCTATTAGTCTGAATTTCGGGATATATTACTTTCATAATGATTTCAATGTACAGTATAAAAATTATTTGTATCCCCCCTCTCCTTCCAAACCCTCCCATACAAACTACACTTTTTCATGAAATGCTCTAATCCGATTTTCTCAGAATATATAACATTAATCGAGCTCACATTTTGTAATAAATACTTATTTAGCATTATCACTAAGATCAGAGAAAATTATTTGATTAGCTTTACTGCTTCTACCCCCTCCCATACAATATGACACAGTTTCACAACTTCACAAAAAATCTATTATCTTCAAAAGTATGAATGTTACTGGTCTAAAATTTAAGAGATGAAAATTTTATAATATTCTTTGTTATTTCTGAAAAAATCAATAAAATCCCCCCACTCTTTCTACCACCTCCCATACAAACTGCACATTTCAACTAAATCTAACACACTAATTTTCTCAGCTTCTATTCAATTTTTGGAGTAAGCATTTTGTATAAAACATTTTTTATAGCTACTTTAGCATGATGGGGAAAAAATTAGTTCAATGCTATCACTCCTTCTAACACTCCCCATACAAAATTTCTTGGGATCAGAAAAAAATCTATTTCATCTAGAGTAACGAAAGATTACGCTTTACGCGCAATCGTAGTCCTATTATGTTTATACTCTAGATGAAATCTGAGAGTATTATAAGTTTGCTCTAAAGTTTGTAACGCCAAGAAATAAGGCTCGGAGAAAAAAATGATGAATACAGAAATTAATATTATCACTCAAAAATCTCAAAACCGGATGTCCGTCCGTCCGTCCGTCCGTCCGTCCGTCCGTCCGTCCGTCCGTCCGTCCGTCCGTCCGTCCGTCCGTCCGTCCGTCCGTCCGTCCGTCTGTCCGTCCGTCCGTTCGCTCTCTAGCTTGAGAACGCGTTGAGCTAGGAAGCTCAAATTTCGTACACGTCGTTTTTGACAAAAAAGTAAGGTCAAGTTCGTCAATGGGCCAAATCGCTCCACCCCTTCTACCCCCTCCCATACAAAATGACACAAATGCGCAATTTGACAATAAACGGATCTGCTCGAAAAGTATAAAAGCTATTGGCCTGAAATTTGGAATATATTACTTTTATGATAATATCAATCTACCGTATAAAAATTATGTGTGTCCGCCCCCTCCTTCTACCACCTCCCATACAAACTGTACTTATCATGAATTACCCTAAGCCAATTTACTCAGTGCGTATAAAATTTAGCGAGCTGAAATTGTGCACTAAATATTTATTTAAAATTGTTAGTAAGGCCAAAAAATATTAGACGATTAGCTTCACCCCTTCTACCCCCTCCCATACAAAATGACACAATTTCGCAATTCGTCTATAAATAGATTTGCTCGAAAAGTATAAAAGTTATTAGTCTGAATTTCGGGATATATTACTTTTATAATAATTTCAATATACTGTGTAAAAATTATTTGCGTCCTCCCTCTCCTTCCAACCCCTCCCATACAAACTGTACTTTTTCATGAAATGCTCTAAGCCGATTTTCTCAGAACATATAACATTTATCGAGCTCATATTTCGTAATAAATACTTATTTAGCATTATCACTAAGATCAGAAAAAAAATTTTTGATTAGCTTTACTGCTTCTACCCCCTCCCATACAATATGACGCAGTTTCACAACTTCACAAAAAATCTATTTTCTTGAAAAGTATGAATGCTACCAGTCTCAAATTTAAGAAATGTCAATTTTATGATATTCTTAGTTATTTCTGAAAAAATCACTAAAATCCCCCCACTCTTTCTACCACCTCCCATACAAACTGCACATTTTCACTAAATCTAACACACTAATTTTCTCAGCTCCTATTCAATTTTTGGTGTAAGCATTTTGTATAAAACATTTTTATAGCTATTTCAGCATGATGGGGAAAAAATAGTTCAATGCTATCACCCCTTCTAACACTCCTCATACAAAATTTCTTGGGATCACAAAAAATTCTATTTCATCTAGAGTACCGTAAGATTGCGCTTTACGCGCAATCGTAGCCCTGTTATGTTTTTTAAACAGCTTCAGATCTTCTTGCTTATTAATAAATTCAAATCTTCTTGTATTTGGACTCATGTCATAGCGACATATGGAAATACATTGTCATGTTGGGAAAATTGAAATTGCAAATATGCTTAAGAAATATTTAAACAAAGGTTTTTCGGCCGAAAATCGAAACCGCGTGATAGGCGAGCATTACACCTCACTACCACTGATTCTGATGAACTTGTGTCGCCAATATTTAGTCCTCATTCTTAAATCTACTTAATTAGATTCAAATGGATTAAGTTTTAGACATCAAGTCGTTCAAAATTGCGTCCTGTACCGTGTACATAATATTCGCAAGAAAAGTCAAAACTATTGCACGGCCGATATGTTTTTTTGAAACGGTTATTTTTTCTGTCTTCAACTAGTTTATAAAATCATTAAAGTTTTTAAAGTTTTTAAAGGTTTTATTTCATTTAATAAAAAAAATCAAATCATTATAAATCTGGTCAATTAATTTTTACTTACATATGTATGTTCTACATTCTACAATGGCGCTATAACCCAAATCGGACCTTGGCCTCCTGATATTCAGGTTCCTTAACATTTTTTCTTACTACTTATTCTGGAAGGGTTTGTTAGCCCTTCGCACAACCCTCTTTCTACGAATTTTTCATTTTCTTGATTGAAGTGACCAAGGTATACCCAAGCAAGCAATGTGCCGGAATTATATTTTGCGCCGGCCGGGATTTGAGCTCACGACCTTCGCATTACAAGACCAACACACTACCTACTAGGCTATACCCTAGCTATATGTATGTTATCGGAAGAAATGTGTGTACGATCGTTATAAATATCTGATTTAAACTTATTATTACATTGTATTCAACCACCTGTCGGATTATTGTTATTTTACAAATTTAATTACTTAATTATATAATTAATTTAATAAATTTTTTTGTTTATATTTTGCAGGTTGTTTTTCTTATTAAATAAATAAAATGCGTCGGAAGGCAAATTAAGCTGCAATAATTAAAAAGAGTGTAAGTAACAATAGCACTAAATTAACGATGAATAATTTCAATCTGATGAAGTCCGAGCTTATGGCTGAGTTAAGTTCATCAGACGGTAACATAAGTTGCTGTTTTCAACGTAGGAAATCATTTGCAGTAAGTATTAGTTAGCGAAATATTATGGATCTGATTATTGCTAAATTATTTGAAATTTGTATTTTTACTATTGATTACGTGTATTTTGCACTTGATCGTATGTTGAATTTTTGTTCTCCTAAAATGAAACCGGGTATATCAGCCTTTATGCGCACTTTTATTTATAGCAGAACCTAATACTAATACACAAATTAGCACTAAACTCCAATTGCAAAAATTTCTATTTTAAAAGAATATAAATAAAATATATAATTATGGAAAAAGTAGTTATGACAAGAAAATAAAAATAATAATAATATATAAAAACGCACAGAGGGGTGTCACATTAAGACCACCAATTATGAATTATTTTGGATTTAGCCCTATTATTTTGTGTTGGTTTTGAAGCGTTTGTCGGATATTCTGTTCCATATATAACCTCCATGTCCATGATCGTTATCAAAATTAAAAACATCAAAGCTTTTCAAACAACCACTGGATTTTTTTTCAAATTTCAAAATAGGCGCAGAGTGGTAGGTACAGAGTGTGTTGGATATTTTGTTCCATATATAACTTTCATGTTTACGTTATTTATTAAAATAAAAACATCAAAGATTTCAAATAACCACTGCGTTTTTTTTTTTCAAATTTCAAAATGGGCGGTCTTAATGGGGCACCATTAAGACTGCCTATTTTGAATTTAGCCCCAATTTTTTGTTTCAGTCGTGCAACGTTTGTCTGATATTCTATTCCATACATAACCTATACATATGTATGTCTACGCTTTTTACTAAAATAAAAACATCAGAGCTTTTCAAATAAACACTGCGTTCTTTTTCGAATTTCAAAATAGGCGGTTTTAATGGGATACCCCTTATTTTTTAAGATTTATTAGTTTATTTCTTATTTTATTTTTTAACTTCTGCTTCCGAATGGTGATCCTTCCCAAAACAATATATATCTGTCTGAAGATTTGTCCGACATATTGCGATCAATTCTACTCTTACTGTAGAGGTTCAAGAGAGTTATCGTCGAGACACACAGACATTAGTGTTTAATAGTAATTAAAGTAAAGATTTCCGGATTTCACATTGTTTGCTTTATTTTGTGAGACGTTTCGGTCCCTGCTGAGACATTTATCAGACTACCGTTTGGTAGTACTTATGTTGAAACTACTTCTGTCGTCGAAGAGTTTTGATATATAAATGAGGCTGCAAGTGGATGGGAAACTAATATATCTAGACTGTCGGACACCTACTTTAATTAATTTTGATATTATGTAATTTTACTAAAGATTTTGACAAAGAAATTTTCGCAATTCCGATGATTTGTTCCGCCCAGTAATAGAAATGTTGTTTTTAATTAGGAATTCAATATTGGGAGCTTCAAAGAAAAGTGCATGTAAATATTTTTTTTATGTCATGAAATGATAAAAGGAACTTACGTATTTGCGATTCCAATTTTGGCGGAAACATGATTTTCCTCAGATTACAGGTTTTCAAAAAAGTCGACTCACGGTAGATTCTTTGAACCTCGGCGACAACTTCAGTAGGCCTTAATATAAAGGAGCGAGAGTGATCTAAAATAAATGTTCGTCAGTGCCTTACTTATATAATTTTGGGAAGTGGCTGTAAACTAAATGTGGCTGTAAACTAAAAGTAATAGTTAATAAACATATCTACCAACAAGTCAGGCTCAACTTTATTATTCTTGGGAAAAGCTAAGGATACGTGGTAAGTCAATATGCAGATTAGGCAGGGAAGATTAAGGGAATGTGGGTTCCAGGGCAGGGGTGTTGTCAATTATTTAACACTTAACTCCAGCATACACATAATAGTCAATATATAATTTGTTTATTTATGTGAGTTTGAATTTGTGTGGCGGAGAGTGGGAGGGAGAGGGGTGGTGGAATTGGTCGGTGAATGTTAATAAATTGTTTAATTACTTGCTTGCATCAGGTTCAAAGCTCTCAGCTTAGAATATTACTTTCATAGATGCAGTTTGAAGTATGTATCTAGGGAGTAGCCTAGTGGGTTGCGCGTTGGTCTACAATGCGAAGATCTTGAGTTCAAATCCCGGTCGACATATAATAATAGAACACTGCCTGCTTGGATAAACCTTGATTACCTCAATCTACGAAAATGAAATTATTTGTAGATGAAGGGTTGTGCGAACGACTAACGATCCTTCCACAATAAGTAATGAGCAAATGTTAAGGAACCTGAAGGTCAGAATGCTAAGGCCCGATTTGAGCTGTAATGTTATTATACAAGAAGAAGAAGACGAAGTTTGATAGAATCTGTACGAAGTTCGGTGCATTTTATATTCATGAAACTATACCCCCTCTCATGAGGGGGAATCGTAAAATATGTCGTTTCTCTTGAAAGGTGTTCGTACAAAATTTCAATTTCGTAGCATTTAATTTGTTGGTTATTAGTTGTTTTATTGAAATTGGTCGAAATCAGACTTTTGTATGGGAGGGGGTAGAAGTGCAAGGGGATTTGAAACTTTTTGGTTCATCTTTGTTTCGAATATTTTTAAAAATGTTTGAGCGAAATTTCAAGTTGATAGCTTTTAAGGGTTTGGTGATAATTGATTTCTGAAAAATGGTCGAAAAATACCTTTTTATGGGAGAGGGTAAAAGTTTTGTGCGTAAAGCCCGATCATACGATACTATAGATGAAATCGAAGTTTTTGTGATGTTACGAAATTTTGTATAGGGAGTGGTAGAAAGGGTAACAGTACTGAACTAATTTATTTACCATCATGCAAGAGTAGCTATAAAAATATTTTGTACCAAATTTAAGCTTGAAAAATTGAATAGGTACTGATAAACTTACTGCATATTGACATTCCACTCATGTGCAACTTGTCCCAAGAATAATAAAGTTTCGCCCAACTTGTTGGCAGTTTATTTCTTTCTGTGTCGATAACAATACTTTATTGTTAGAATAATCAAGTCAAATTGAATTAATAACACATAGAACGCTGTTAATCTAAATGGAAATTTTTGTAAGATTTAATAATAATTTAAAATAAGTAATTGCGATTCCGCCAATTTTTTTGCTACCACTCAAAACTTTTAAAATAAATTTTATTTCACTACTATGCAAAAATAAGGGTGATAAAGTAATAATTTTGTTTGCAATTATTGTCTCTTACAAAATATAGTTAATCGGGTGTCAAAAGATAGGTACTCAAAAATTATCAAAACATTTTTATTTTTTTTATTTTAAAATATCGCATCTCCTCCGGATCTTCTCATCATGAAATATCCATACAGTATTTATTTCCCTTGGAACAAACTTAGGCTCAAATCGATTTATTATTTCAGACGTTTTCAATCAATCAAAGACGAGAGAGACTCAAAAGTACAAATATTGTTAAGTATATATTTAGTACTAGGACAAGAAGTTCAATAAAATAATGTTTACAACGGCTTGGCGAATGTTTTCACAGTGCATTTTGAATTAAAGAAAGCACTAATTTATCAATCGTGGTGTTTCGATCTCTACTGAGACCTTTTGCAAACTGTTTAATGATGGTTTCAGCAATTCAAAACATTGTGAAATATGGAGATCTTTACTTTAATATTTACCATGTTTTGACATGGATGCCTAATTCGAAATGTTATTGAGTGTTAACGATAATAACCGAAAAATCACAGCTTGAAATTATGCTTTCAAAAGACCGACTAGACGCTTGTAGAGATTTTATGATATTAATTCTTTTGACACGTAAATTTAAAATCACTATAGATTATTGAAATCTTTCCTGAATTTCATATTACAGACGCAAGCATTTAAACCAAATATTCAGAATGTAATTTAGAATAAATATTAGTGAAAATGATTGGATACTCATGATTTTTTTTCCCATTGCTTTATCATTCAAGGTGATCCAAAAAAAAAGAAATCAAGTCGTCAGAAGCAATTAAGTGCATTGGGTTGCAAGGGTTTACTGAAAATAACGGATATATGCACTTGTACAATGTAAATTCCCAGCTGTTGTCTAACACGTACAACTTACTTCTGGATTCATAATAACTATTGAAATATCAATTGCACAAATAAATAATAATGTAAACCTGACAGATGCTAAGAATTTTTATCGATTTCATGCATAATATGGAAATATTTTTATATCATTTCGAAGTTAGAACTCTGTAATCTAATTCTTAGAATAGGTGATTTATTTTATCCAAAAAAAAAAAAAAAATGGATTATTTTAGCGATTTAGTGAAACCTTTATAAGGTGACTATAATTTAATGATCACTATTTGGAGTTGAACGTTATGTTTTCGGCGTAGCTGAAATCTTAAATCTAGAAACAAACACACTCTAAATAATTTTGTTCTACATATTGTTGCGAGCTAGGGGTTCGCCGGGATTTCAAGTAAACACAATTCGTTTAAAAATAAGTGATAATTTATTTATTCGCACTTTAACTTAATTCGCACTATATGGCACCACCGCCGATATTGTTCTATCGCGTTCTTGCACCGGTTCGCGTCTATCGATAGATGTCGCTGAATGACAGACTGACTCTGTAAGCTTCGTACTTTTATACCATTTTCCCAATTCTCGAACCTTCCATGGTGTTTTCGTCGGATGTGTCTCTACTATACTGAAAGGTTCTAGATCTTTGATTATGGCTTTTTACATATTGGGGGACTGTTTTATAAAATTCTGGCATATTCGGGAAAGATCAATATTGCGTGGTTGCCATATCTATAACAATATCATGCAATTTGTTTTAGTTTTCCACTTTAAAGTTTTAGTAATAGACGAAATGGCAATGGTACAGATATATGAAATAATAATCGATTCTCGGAGTTGCGTAGACTTTCATCGTCGCATAAATATTTCATTGTGGTCATCTTACGTAGTCAATTATACTAGTATCGCCTGTGGTCGTAATTCGACCAATTGTGTTATTTAATGAAATTCATACTTTCAATATGAATTCGCCTAATTTTAGGCATTCTTTAATTAGACACTTTTCCATTTCCACATTTGCCTAAAAGAGCTTGAGTAAGGTCAAAGCAGTGCATTGGATCTACTGCTTCACGTCCGATGATCGCAGTCAAGCAGCATTAGACGGCGAGTAGTTCTAAAATGGAATCCCGCTTGCATGTTCCCACATTATTTTATCTGTCTTAACGACAACATACAAACAATAATTCTAAATAAATATTTAGTGCCAATTTCAGCTCGATAAATGTTATATTTTCTAAGAAAGTCGGCAGAGTGTTTCATGAAAAAGTGCAGTTCTTAGGTGGTGGAAAGAATGCTGGTATTCACATAATTTTTGAACCGTAATTTTTGAACCGTATTTATGATAAAAAACATAACAGATACTCTAGATGAGATGGAAATGGAAAAACTTTAATATACCGGAAAATATGTCATCTCAAATTCTTTCGAATAGTGAATAGAGACTTTTGCATGGGAGGTGGTAGAAGTAGAGGGGAAGGTTTGTATTTTTCTTATATGACACCGAACATGGCATGCAAAATGTTTATTGCTGAATTTAAAGTTTTAGGTTTTAACTATTTTTAATGAAATTGGTAATAGTTTTCCTGAAATTGGGAAATTTGGATGGGAGGTGGCAGAGGAAGTGGAACGTTTTAGATAATTTTGAAACTGTTTATCATCCTCCTTATCACCATGCTTTGATTCAATTTCAAAGTCGATAGTTCTAATATATTCGAAGGAGAAATGCTTTTCTTGAATTTATAATACAGAAATTTGTATGGGAGGGGTTAGAAGGAGTGAAGGGGGCTGATATTTATATTCTAGATGAAATCTGAGAGTATTATAAGTTTGCCACAAAGTTTGTAACGCCAAGAAATAAGGCTCGGAGAAAAAAATGAATGATACAGAAGTTCATATAATCACTCAAAAAGGTACAAGTAACAAATCGTGGGTTTCTTTAAAATGTATAAAAATGAATGTTATTAATTTATTTTATGCGTAAAAATGATAGATTCACTAATTTAAGAGCGCGCAAGATACTATTATTAACGATTTTCCGCCTGGAAAATGAGGAAAATTGCATTTCAAAATCTCATTTTTGAGGTTCTAAAATGGCCATTTCCTCATTTTCCTCGGCTGGGATTCCATTATAAATAGAATGGGCCCAAAACGTAGTTCCATGCGTAGCCGTAGTTGGATACGAAAAAGAGGGTTTAATAATAAGAGCCCCGCAGGGCCACCCAAAACGTAGTTCCATGCGTAGCCGTAGTTGGATACGAAAAAGAGGGTTTAATAATAAGAGCCCCGCAGGGCCACCCAAAACGTAGTTCCATGCGTAGCCGTAGTTGGATACGAAAAAGAGGGTTTAATAATAAGAGCCCCGCAGGGCCACCCAAAACGTAGTTCCATGCGTTAATAATAGTATCGTTAATAATAGTATCTTGCGCGCTCTTAAATTAGTAAATCTATCGTTTTTACATATAATTACGTACTAAAAAAAAAATTTAGTGAATTTTAAGAAAACCCACGATATGCTACTTATTCCCTCAAAAATCTCAAAACCGGATGTCCGTCCGTAACTATTTATTTATAATTATTAATAAGACCAAAAAAAATTTGGACGATTAGCTTTACCCCTTCTACCCCCTCCCATACAAAATGACACAATTTCACAACTTTATAAAAAGTCGATTTTCCTGAAAAGTATGAATGCTACTCATCTGCAATCTAAAACATGTCAAAAGCATGATGTTTATTGTTGTTTCTGAAAAGTCATTAAAAACTCGCCCCTCCTTCTATCACCTCCCATACAAATTGCCCTACTTCACTACATCCAATACACTAATTTTCTCAGTACCTATTAAATTTTTAAATCATAAATTTTGCATAAAACATTTTGATAGCAACCTTGGCGTCATGTGAAAAAATTAGTTCAATGTCGTCACCCTTTCTACCACTTCCCCTACAAAATTTCTTAAGATACAAAAATTTCTCTTTCATCTAGAGTATCGCACGATTTGGCTTTATGCCCAATCGTACTCCTGTTATGTTTTTTTCTAACACTTATTTCATTTAATAAGAAACAGATTCTGGCAAAATTTGAAGTTCGTACTTTTTCTAGTTTGAATGGAAATCGATAAAATGCATTTAACAAAAATTATGCATTTGTATGGGAGGGGGTAGAAGGAGTGTACGGATCAAAACAAATTTTTTTTGGCATTATTAATATTTATATTTCTATGCTTTATACAAAATATTAAGCTGATAGCTTTAACAGTTTCGAAGAAAAATAATTTAAGTTAAATTTCAAAATGTCGTGAAATTTGTATGAGAGGGGGTAGAAGGAGTTAGGTGAAGTTGATAATTATTTTTAAAATAAATTGCAATTACAGTAAAATTAATTCTGACAAAATTTTGTCTTTTCAGCTTTACGAGTATCAATGAAAATCGAAAATATGCGTTTTTCAAAATTGTCCATTTGGGTGGGAGTAGAAGGAGTAAGGGGATCGGGTCAATATTTCATGATATTAATGACATCTGTATCATGATATTTTGACCTAAATTTCAAGTCAATAGCTTAAACAGTTTCTAAGAAAAATCAATTTCTTAATATTTCGAAATTTCATGAAATTTGTATGGGAGGGGGTAGAAGGAGTGGGGGGATGTAGCCCATTCACGAACTTAAAGTTACCTTTTTGCTAAAAATGACACACAAATATTTTTAGTACTATAGGTCTAAGCTTTCGAGAGTTATGCCGTAGACAGACGCACAGACAGACAGACGGACAGACGGTCACTCGGAATCGAGGTTTTTGAGCGACAACAAATATTTCTGTACCCTTGGCGGCTCTGTGCGAGCGTTATTTCTTAGCGTTACAAACGGTAAGGCAAACACAATATACTCTCAGATTTCATCTAGAGTATAATAATATGTTCCAAATTTCAGATCATTAGCTTTTATAGTTTCCAAAAAAATTTGATAAATGTAAATAATTGAAAATGAGTTATTTTGTATGGGAGGAGGTAGAAGGGGTGGTGCGATTTGGCCGGTTCACGAACTTGACCTTACTTTTTCGCCAAAAACGACGTGTACAAAATTTGAACTTTCGAACCTCGACGCGATCTCAAGCTAGAGAGCGAACGGACGGACGGAAATCCGGTTTTGAGATTTTTGAGCGACAACAAATATTTCTGTACCCTTGGCGACTCTGTGTGAGCATTATTTCTTGGCGTTACAAACTTTAGAGCAAACTTATACTCTCAGATTTCATCTAGAGTATAAAAATATTCGTGAAAAATAATTCTGGTCGGGAATCGAACCCGGGGCCGTCTACGTGGCATGGGAGTTTCTCCACTGAACTAACGATACCGACGAAATTATCTTGGCAAAACGTAGTCACCTATTTCACGTAACTTCAAATATACGCACATTTTTTTATTATTATTACATACTAGCGATCGCCCGCGACTTTCTCCGCGGAAGAATCGCAAAATAAGCAGAGAATGTAGTAAGTAATATGGAAGTTTGGAGACAGTACTGAACTAATTTATTTCACATCATGCAAGAGTAGCTATAAAAACGTTTTGTACCAAATTTAAGCTTGAAAAATTGAATTGGTACCGAGAAACTTAGTGTATTGGATTTAATGAAATTGTGCAATTTGTATGGGAGGTGGTAGAATGAGTGAGGGGTTTTTGGTGATTTTTCGACAAACAACTATAATCATAATGAAATTGATATATTTTTAATACTAGATCAGTAACGTCCACACTTTTGAAGAAAATCGAATTTTTGAAAAGTTGTGGAATTATGTCACATTGCATGGGAGGGGGTAGAAGGAGTGAAGCTAATCGGTTATTTTTTTCCCGATATAACCAATAATACTTATTAAGGATTCGATACAAAATTTTATATCGATGAAAGTTATATGTATTGAGAAAATTGGTGTAAAGTATTTCATGAAAAAGTGCAGTTTGTATGGGAGGTGTTGGAAGGAGTGAGGGGTTCTTAGTAGTTTTTTAAGAAACTACTATAAACATCATGCAGTTGATATATTTAAAATTTCAGATCAGTAACATTCACACTTTCCAAGAAAATCGAATTTTTGAAAAGTCGTGAAATCGTATCACATTGTATGGGAGGGGGTAGAAGGAGTGAAGCTAATCGATTAATTTTTTCCCGATATTTATAATAATGCTAATTAAGGATTTGGTACAAAATTTTAGCTCGATGGAAGTTATAAGTATGTACTGAGAAAATTGGTGTATAGTATTTAATGAAAAAGTGTAGTTTGTATGGGAGGTAGTGGAAAGAGTGGGGGGATTCAAATAATTTGTAAACTAAAAGATTGCTTTTGTAATAAAATTATTCTATTTTAAACTCCAAATTAATAGCTCTTATAGTTTCGAAAAAAAATCGATTATCACATATTTTTGAAAATGTGTCACTTTGTATCGGAGGTGGTAGAAGGCGTGAGGGGAGTGATATAAAATCAAAAGCAGATTACATCTCGGAGCATACCTAATAAACTGTGAAAGTTTCGTTACAATCGGTTCAGCCGTTTTTGCGTGAAAGCGGAGCAGACAGACAGACAGACAGACAGACGGACAGACAGAGAAGAATCTTAAAGACGCGTGTTTCTGCTTAGTTATTTCTAAAATAAAGCAAAAAACTAGCTTATAGCCATTTCTAAAGAAATAACAGACAGACACTACAATTATATTTATAGAGATATATATGTATATATTTTTGAAAATAAGTTATTTTGTATAGGAGTGGGGTAGAAGGCGTGAGGGGATGGAAATAGAACTAAAAGCAGATTATGTCTCCAAGCATACGTAACAAGTTTTATTACAATCGGTTCAGCCGCTTTTAAGTTAAGGCCGGACGAAAATCTCGAAAATGTTTTTTTCGGTATTGTCCAATTAAAGCCCTCCTTGCATGGGGAGTAGTCGCATGAGGAGGACTTTTTTTTTTTTTTTTACAGAATGACCTGTGTTATAGGCAATTTCGGCCTTTATATGCAATGTACAAACACGGTCATGGAGGGAAGGAATGGGATTGGGAAGATTGGGGAAGGGGAGTGAGAACGACCTTAGCGAGTGGAGAAGCTGGTATATTGCTCAGTTCTACTGGCTGCTTACTGACAAATATTTGCAGATGTTATGGGGGACTGAATGATAGAAAGCGAACAGAAACCATCTACTGAGTATCTAGGCCTTCTTGAAGTGGAACTATTTCACTTTTACACCGTTTCCCCATTTTATTGCGAATGATTTTTTTTTTATCACCAGTAGCAACTGAAAAATTTGCGCTTAAGAAAATCCCGTCTGGAGTGCGAATCGAACACACGACCTATTGACTGAGAAGCAAGCACGCTGCCCACTACGCCACGGAAGCCTCAATGCCGAATCATGTGAGTATCGTTGGAGACTTAAGCGCCTCCACGGACTCGAGCTATCGCAGGGAAGTAAGTGCTGGTCCAGAAAGCTACAGCGATTCCAGGAACTGCTTTTGGAGTGTGGTGACTCCACGAACCTGAGCTGTTCGATCAGTAAGAAAGTCTTGTGTGAACTTATACTGAAGTGAGATTGCCCTCACGAAAGTTCTCACTACGGACCTTAAACTTGGTACTACGGAAGGAAGTTTTGGCAACCTCGTACTATTTGTATCGATAATGTCTCAATAGGAGGATGTAGGAGATGTAACAACTGAATTAATGATACGTATAATAAGTAGAAAACTGAAGGATGCGAAAAGCAGGGGTTCGGTATAGTCGGGACGGCTTAGTAGCAAACGGAAGGATGTGAAATTAGCTGATGTTGGTAAGGTGATAGAAGTGTTGATAATTAGTCTGACTGAAGTGTGTGAAAAGCAGGAGTTCGGTATAGCCGGGACGACTAACGGAAGTTAATTTGAAGTAAGAAGACACGAGCTATTAGATAAATTGATGGTTAATGGTCAATAACGAAAAAGTAGCAAAAAAGGTATGAATTAAATAGCTTACGATCATACGTAGAGAGAATAGGAATTGAGACTTCTAGATGCAACGTGGTGCGGGCAAACCAATACATCCATGGATGAGGTCCCTTCGGGGTACACGTAAAGGCTCATTGGTTTAGCCTTGTGCTCGACCGGGACCCATGATCCAAAGATTGGGAAAGGTGTTAGATAGGTCTTGCACTTACCAATGTGAACGCTGAGCACACAACGAAGCATAGACTGGTATCATCATGTTTCGGTGTTCTTGGAATGCCTAGTGCAAACCTTGTGCTCAATGTGGAGTTGCGTATTAACCGGGTCCCTTGATCCAAAGATTGGGAAAGGTGTTAGATAGGTCTTGCACTTACCAATGTGAACGCTGAGCACACAACGAAGCATAGACTGGTATCATCCGTTGTTATACGTGGTCGTCCTTACGACTATCGTTAAGCACAATGGATGTAGACGCTAATGATTGTCGTTACAATATCAATCCGTTTTGCTAAAGACAACCATTATCTTTCGGCTTAATTTCGGGCTGTACATGTAAAGCGATCAAGATATGGTTCTATGTCCAACTATCGGTTATCAAATACCGGGTGAACGACGAAGGTAATTCCGGTATTACCTTTTGGTGAGTGTCGTCCCCACGTACCTGAGGAGTGCGACCAGTCACGAGTTGCAAGAAACTCAACCTGTACGATTACGAAGCCACATCGGAGATTTTCTGGTACCACGGGAGTCGGGAAGCTCATGGAAGGTTGCTTCCAGCCCGGCGATGGTTGAGGTCCGATTAGCGAAACACGTGGTGGCCCAAATTGCGGGCAGAGTTCCCAGGAGCTCGACTTGGAGTCGCGTTTTCCAACCTAGTATCATGACCATTAGACTGGCAGAGATTTAGATAGGTCTCGCATCCAGCAGTATGAATGCCGAACTTGCATTTGGTATAGACTGCTACCTTTGGGGGCGTTAATGATTGTCGTCAAAAAACAATACGCGTTGTTAAAGAAACCCGTGAACTTGCGATCTAGTGTTGGGCTGTTTACGTTAAACGATCAAGATATAGTTCTATGTCCAATTAAAGCAAAACACTAACTTATAGCCATTTATAAACAAATATCAGACAGATACTATCTTTAGATTTATATTATTTGCATAAGGGTCTTTACCACTTATTTGATATATTGGAAGAGTTGTTAGCTCTTCGCACTTGTTATCTTTGCAGATATGTTCATTTTTAAATAGAATCCATTTATATTCCGATTTGAAAAGTATGATGAGTAAATTTGTAAAACATATATAACTAACATCAGATGTAATAATAATAAAAAAACTGCATAACTTTTCACAGACCGCTGATTGCATTTCCGATCATTTTCATCTCTTATGTTACATAAAACACTTTCCTACTTACCAATATCATTCTTAAATACAATTACTTACTTATTATAATTGAAATGATCAACATTTAGCCTTATGCAATTCGCAAGCTGGCACGGATGCTGTTGTCTTGCATTATTGTAAAGCCATAAGGAAAGTGAATTTCTTAATGGCTATCGTACGAAGTGATTTTTGAGGTCACGCATGGCTATCGCGCCTCTTCTACCTGTCGTAATTAACATATGTACGTACTGCACAACTGGGCATTTATAAAGTACGTTCAAAAATCGCGTATATCTATCGAATGATAGTGCAGACCACTATTTTTCCGTTTATTAGTTCACCTTGTTTACTACTCTCTGTTTCATAAAGCATATTGTTGGCCACTATGTCTTCAGGTATTTTTCGATGACGAAGTGATAAACAACGATGGCCATAATAACCACACATAATCACAGGTATCTTCCATGAATGGAGGCGCGGATCGTATCGGATGAATATAGTTAGTTAGTCCGTTGAACGCTTCACGTGAAGTTGATTTTGTCGTTTCGATATCGTTTCAGTGAATTAAGTTGGGTGCAAAATAATTTACGTTCAAAACATAAATATACGCAAAATAGAAAGCTTCGAAACGGTTATGTAAAAATTACACGCATCAGGTACATCAAAAAATAAACTTCTAAGTGACAGAGTGACTTAATTTTAATTACTTGTGAAAAAATTTACCTTTGTTAAATGCATACGAAGAAAGAAAAAATTTATAAACAAACAAATTTTATGAAGACGTTATTATAAATTTACCTTGAGCCAATACACCAACCTTAACTCGCGTAACTTCTTAATGCTCTGTGCGGACACGAGTAAGAAAGCGCGTGGAATTTTCAAAAACGCTGTTTGATTGCAAAACATGTTTTATGTTGTAAAAATCTTATATAAGAAAGATTAGTTGCTATTGGTTTTTTTGCTGTTGGAAATTTGACAATGAAATCAGTTCCGACGGATTTGTAATTTATTAATATTTATTAGATTGAGTTCATTGAGAAAAAAAGATCTTTACGGCAATATCGGCTTTTTATAAATTACGAAACGAATCCGGAATTGACTTTGAGATTATAATTTATTTATTTTCTTAATTAATTTATTTTCTTTATTTTTTATTGGTGAAGTGTGTTTTTCTTCAATCGACACTATTAATTAAATTTTTTCCGTGCCCTTTTTTTCTATGTTCTTGTTTAGTCAACTTTCTAAGTATATGATTGTAATGTCCTTTTCGTTTTCCGCAATTCCACATGAAGATGACTTTGATCATTTTCCGTCGGCATAGTGTGGTAATGTTGAACCTCTATTTTCGGGTTTTTTAGGACTTTGAGGTGACCTCTGAAATGGGTGTAGCCGAGTGGCTAGCGTGTTGGTCTACAATGCGAAGATCGTTAGTTCAAATCTCAGTCGACGCATAATTTCAGGGTACTACTTGCTTTGGTATACCTTAGTTACCTCAATCTACGAAATGAAAATTCGTAGATAGAGGGTTGTGCGAAGTGGTAACAACCTTTCCACAATAATTAATGAGAATGTTAAGGAACCTGAAGGACAGGAGGTCAAGGCCCCATTTGGGCTGTAGTGCCATTGAAGAGAGAGATTGTTGATTGTGACTTTTGGCAGGATGATTGCTCTGTAACACCTGTAGATCATCGTGGGCTGTAATCTGTTTTTTTTTGCCAAACAAGCTCTTGCAGGTCAAAATCGCCTTTAATGCTCTGAGATGAGTTCATTTTATATGTTTGTTCCCGTTGAGTTTATTGTCAAATATAATACCTAGATAAGCTAGGGTATAGCCTATTAGGTAGTGTGTTGGTCTTGTAATGCGAAGGTCGTGAGTTCAAATCCCGGCCGGCGCAAAATATAATTCCGGCACATTGCCTGCTTGGGTATACCTTGGTCACCTCAATCTAAGAAAATGAAAAATTCGTAGAACGAGGGTTGTTCGAAGGGCTAACAACCCTCCCACAATAAGTAATAAAAAAAAATGTTAAGGAACCTGAATATCAGGAGGCCAAGGTCCGATTTGGGCTGTAGCGCCATTGTAGAAGAATACCTCGATATTTAACCTCATTCGTATTGATTTTCTGTTTATGTGAAGGACGTGTTATGTGGATTTTCCTTCTATTCGTAAATGGTGTTATCTCAGTTTTATTTGAGTTGATGTTCAAGTTCATAGAGTGAGACCAGTTGATTATCACCTCTAAGGCAGATTATAGCCTTTCTTGTTCCGTTAGACGATCCAGGAGCTCATCGACTATAATTGACCACAGAGTGGAGATAGTACACCTCCTTGGGGACAACCCCTTATTTCTATGTTTCACTATTATGGCGTCATGAGGAGTGTTGTCGAATGTCTTAAAAACCTTTTCGTACAGATGTTGATTTGTCTTTCTGGTAGGCACGTCGATTCCTTTTAATACAGACCTTGTTAGATTCTATTCTTATGTGAAGGTCTACTTATTTCTCCATCGTCTTGGTCAAGAAGGAGGTAAGACTTATTGGGCGATATAACTTACTGCACAATGGGATGATCCCGGCCTTTGGCACAAAGACTCCACCTTCGCTTTCATCCAAATTTTCGGGATATGTTCTCCATATAAAACTGGCTTTAAAGATAGTTTGGTGAATGTTTTCTCAGTGCATTTCGAATTGAAAGGAAAGATTTGTTATGCTTAATTATTCGCGACGTTTCGGTCCTTGCTGAGACCTTTATCAATCTGATGACAATTACAGATGACTATTATTTTATACAGAATGGGGTTAATTTGGTGTGGTAAGAGTAATTTAGGGTTAAATTAGTTAATTAATTAGTATTAAGTAGTTAAATTAGCTAAGGATTTCTGGGTACGGATGTTGTTCTTACCAAATTTTAGGCCAAACTGCTGATAACTTGAATCTGGTGTCTCGGTTGAAGTTCTGTGGATGGTTGGAAATTTCAATGGCTTGATATGTCCTGCCCAGAATTTGTACATTGACGAAATCGATTGTATGATCATCTGTCGTTGCATGTTCTACGATCGCTGGTGACTGTATTTGGATTTTCCGTCTGCATCGTTGATGTTCGTTGATTTTTATTTGGACTGTGCGTCCCGTTTCTCCTATCTTCATTTTATCGCATGAGCCGCAAGGTACTTTTTACACTCCTTCAGGCTCCAATGGTTTTTTGTCCTTCTGGTTTCCTAAAATTTCTCGAATAGTAGTCTGTATAGTGAATGTTGTCTTGATGTAAGATTTTCCTTATCTTATTCGTCGCGCCCTGGATGTAAAATAGTCTAACCCATGTTTTAATTGTGTTTTCTTCTTCAGAGTCTTCCCGTTTTTTGTCCTTGGATGCTTCGGTTTCCACGCCTTGTTTATTTCGCTCGGTTTATATCCATTTGCTGTAAATGTCCGATTCAACTTTTCCTTTCGTAGACTGCGCGGATTTCTTTCAGTTATGTATCTGGGTCTGTGTATTAGGGTCTTAAGTACACCTGCTTTTTGACTTGGGTAGTGATGTGAATAAACGTGGAGATCTCTGTTGGTGTAAGTTGGTATCCTGTATACCCCGAAGCTTAACGACGTATCATTCCTTTCTACGAGTACATCCAAGAATGGCAGTTTCTAGTTGCTTTCTGTTTCTATACTAATTAACTAACCTTAATTAGCTAATTTAATCTTAATTTCCCATACTCAGTTAGCCTCATCCTGTATAAAATAAAAGTCGTTATCAGTTTGGTAACGGTCTCAGCAGGGACGAAAACGTCACGAATAATAAAGCGTAACAGCGTAGAATCCGGAAATCTTTCCTTTCAATGGCTTTAATGATCTTTGCCATCGTTGGCAATAGGATTTTGTGGGACAAACTTTAAAAATCATTAAATTTTTTTTAATCCATTGGCGTCCGAAAAGGGGGGGGGGGGGCTAAAAACAAATTGTCGGCCGAATTTTTTTCTTCAAATGATTAGATCTTCGAAATCAATTTGGGACCATTAAGGTGGCATATATGTAGATCCACCAGAATCAGCTTAGAAAGAGGCTAATTAGGGGGAAGGATCAGGGGGTGTGCAAGGAAAAACACTTAAAAATTAATATCTCAACTGTCTCTTAAGCTATGTAATTGAGACTTGAAATGTATACTAAGCTACAATAGCGACATATGAAAAAAATATAACATGTGGACATAATAGTAGTGGGGGAAATGGGGAGCATTTTAAAAAATTACAAATCCTTATATCTCAAAAAAGAGTACAGATATCAAATCCAAAATTTGTCAGATTGTAGAACTATATGGTCTTTAATATTGGTAAAAAATTTAAGTTGGTGGTGTAAGGGGAGTGGGGTGGCAAGCAAAAATGTTGAAAATTTTCAGTGATATTTTTAGGGCTGTGGTAAAAGATACAAAGTTTAAATCTTGCACGTCGATACATAGTTGATATACATAGAAGAAAAATAATAACTAGTTTCAAAATCGTTATGCACCGAAGTGGGGGTCTAACGTGCACAAGGTATTTCAATGAAAAAAACACTGAAAATTTTTGAATGAAATTTTAAGGTAGTAACTTGAAAATTTGCGAAATGCATTTAAAAAAATCTCTAAAAGTTAACTGGTCGAATATCTTTAAGACATCTACCCCCTCCCATATAAAATTTTTTTTTCGACCATTTTTCAGAAATCAATTACCACCTAACTATTAAAAGCTACCAATTTGAAATTTTGCATAAAAACTTTTAAAAATAGTTTAAATGAAATTGCGTTAAAAATTTTGAAACCGCGCTGGCCATTCTATCCCCTCCCATACAAAAGTATGATTTCGACCAATTTCATTAAATCAACTAATAACCAACAAATTAAAAGCTACGAACTTGAAATTTTGAGCACCTTACAAGAGAAAAGAAATAAAATTGCATCACAAACTTTACGATTCCACTACCTCATCTACTCCCTCCTGGTTTAGTGAATGTAAATTCACTGAATTTTATGAAAATTCTATGCAACTGCGTCTATGAAATTGACATTCTATACTGAGAATATTGGACGTGATTCAAGCAACCAATTAAAAAACTATTAACATCCACCCACCCTTACTATCACCCCTCACCCCCTCCCCTCATTAAAACTTAAACTTGCATAAATAAACGAATGAAATATTGATTATATGTACTGGAGCTTTTGAACGTTTCCGCAAAGTGTTAAATTGACAACAGCCCTGCCCAAGAACCCCCTTTCACTTAGTCTTCCATCACCACTCTAACCTGCATATTGACTTCCCACGCATCCGCAACTTGTTCCAAGAATAATAAAGTTTCGCCCGAATTGTTGGCAGCTTATTTTTTTTTGTTTTGCCGCAAGTTTCTCGTTCCACCAAGATGCTACGCCTTTTCATATGTAGCACGGGACAACTTTGTTCGTAAGCATCTATGACATTGTTAACGAGTTTGTTAGCTATTTCATCAATACAGTCTTTTCCTAAAATCGTACAAAAATATTAGGAGTACAATTTGAGCTCGATGAAATTAATATAATATGGAGAAAATTGGTTCTTAAGTTTAGTGAAATAGAGGAGTTAGCATGATATGTAATTTGTATATGCAAGACAAGACAATAGTACATACTATGAAAACATTATGTTTCAAATTTCATAACGATAGCACCCCTACTTTTCAAAAAAAAAATCGTTTTGTTACGCAGTCTGTTTTTTATTAAACAAAGTAGGAAGGAATTGGGCCCATTCTCGAACTTGACCTTACCTTTTCGACAAGATCGGAACTCATTCAAAGAGTGAACAGATAAATAAACCGACATCCAGTTAGGATCTTTCTGAGTGACTATACGAACTTCTGTTCAATCCGTTTTTTTTTAGCGTTACAAAATTCGTTAAGAAAACTTATTAAGGGGCCGTAAATAGCGATTTTCTTCGAAAATAGCCTGTATTCTAAAGAATATTCCTGATTAGTACTACAAGATAGTGAAACCTTATATTTTTCATTTTAATCTTTAATAAACTTATAGGGTATAGCCTAGTAGGTAGCGTGTTGGTCTTGTAGTGTGAAGGTCGGGAGTTCAAATCCCGGTCGGTGCAATTTATAATTCCAGCGCTTTGCCTGCTTGGATATACCTTGGTCACCTCATTCTACGAAATTGAAAAAATTCATAGAAAGAGGGTTGTGCAAAGGGCTAACAACCCTTCCATAATAAGTAATGAAAAAATGTTAAGGAACCTGAATATCAGGAGGCCAAGGTCCTATTTGGGCTGTAGCGCCATAGTAGTAGAAATTTATTTGGGTTTGTATTGAACAAATTTGAAAAATTTTGTTTCGAAAATTAAATATGACCACAAATTCGCTTATAGTTTTTAAAATCTGCAAGAAGTTGCCATTTTCAAAGAAATGTATTACCTATATTTCAAAAGATGTCTAGTTACTTTTTGTTGTTATAATAATAGAACTAGATCATGAATAGAGTTTGTATTGAACATATTTTTAATTTTCTTAAGTTTTGCTAATAATATATTAAATAAAAAAATATATTTTATTTTGACTTTTTTCAAATTTTTGTAGCTCTAATTTTCTTAATGGCAAACTTTTAAATTTCTTCTCTTTTTTGACATAGTAAAGTTTGATGCGTTTTTAGTTTTGAAAAAAAAAATGGGTTATAAATTCACGCAATCAATTAGTTGTTATGGCGATTTAACACGCACATCGAATTTTCAAAACCAATTTTTTCATTCAGTTCTTGGCCATCCAGATAATCGGATGGCTATTTTTCAGCAAATTTATCACTATTGCAACTATTTGCATATTTTTCGATTCGAAATTCTTGAACGAAAACGTCTTTTTGGGTCTCACAGCATCTTAAGCTCTCACATCTTATCCATGAAAAGAATAGTGAAAAAATTTGGGGGAAATGAAGTAAGAAAGTGCATACTTTTTTGGATCCAAGGAAAACCCGAAAAAATCACTAAAAGAATATTCGGTATAAGCAATTAGAATAAATAAATTAAAAAAAAAACTTCCAAATTTTATTAGATTGCTCAAACGCGTTGAAAAAAATCACATTTTATAAGAAAAATGTTGGGTTAAAAATAGTTTAAATGATATCAATATTAATGGATATGGTAATGGAGCTTGCCTTCTACCACCTCCCACACGAGTATTTGTTGTGGTTGTGCTTGCTTCATAGTCAATATGTCATGGGTTCGATTTCCACTCCAGGCTGTAGGATTTTTTCAAGCCCAAATTTTTCAGTTGCTACTGTCAATGAAAAATTATTCGAAATAAATTGGGTAAACGATGTAAAAGTGTAACAGTTCCACATCTATATAGAAAGTCTATGTACTCAGTAGATGGTTTCCTTTGGCTTTCTATCATTCAGTCCCCCATAACATCTGCAAAATATTTTTGTCAGAAGCAGTCCGTACAACTGAAAAATATACCAGCTTCTCCACTCGTTACGGTCGTTCTCATTCTCCATCCGCTCACCTTCCCGATCCCATTCCTTTCTCCCAAGACTGTGTTTGTGCATTGCACACAAAGGCCGAAATCGCCTATAACACAAGTCATTCCGTAATAAAATATGACAGAACTACGATTGGGTGTAAAGCCCAATCGTGCGATACTCTAGATGAAAGAGAAATTTTTGAGTTTAAGGAAATTTTGTAGGGAAAGTGGTAGAGTGGGGGAACTAATTTTTTCTCATTACGCTAGAGTTGTCATCAAAATGTTTTAAACGAAATTTAAGATTCAAAAATTTAATAGGTATTGAGAAACTTAGTATTGTTCGGAAGGTGGTAGAAGGAGGGACGAGTTCTTACTGACTTTTTCAGAAATAACTATAAACGTCATGCTTTTAAGGTGAATCGACTTTTTGTAAAGTTTGTGGAATTGTGTCATATTTTATGGGAGGGGGTAGAAGGAGTGAAGGTAATCGTCTAATTTTTCTTACTAGTAATTCTAAATAAATATTTAGTACACAATTTCAGCTCGATAAATTTTATACGCACTGAGTAAATTGGTTTAGAGCATTTCATGAAAAAGTGCAGTTTGGTGGTGGAAGGAAAAGGAGGACTCAAATAGCTTTTATACAGTAGATTTATATCTTCATAAAAGTATTATATTCCAAATTTCAGATCAATAGCATTTATATTTTTCGGGCAAATCCGTTTATTGTGAAATTGCGAAATTGTTTCATTTTGTATGGGAGGGGTAGACGGACTACAGCAAATCGTTTCATTGTTTTTCGGTCTTACTAATAATTCGAAATAAATATTTTGTGTACAATTGCAGCTCGATAAATTTTATACGCACTAAGTAAATTGGTTTAGAGCATTTCATGAAAAAGTGCAGTTTGTATGGGAGGTGGGGGAAGGAAAAGGAGGACTCAAATAACGACGCGAATAATTTGTATACAGTAGATGAAATCATCATAAAAGTAATATATTCCAAATTTCGGATTAATAAATTTTAAACTTTTCGAGCAAATATAATATAATATGCATCAAAGCATTTAATTACGTTTCGATACCTTTTCAGCTTTCTAAAATAATAATAAAAAAAAATTAAACAATGAGCTGTTAATTATTATAGGAAATCAATATTTTTCACTAAAATTATTATAAAAGAATTCAAAAAACGATAAACGCTCTAAATTGCAATAAGAAAAAATCGGTAGAAAGTAATCACTTCATAGTTTTAACCTTATATTATTTTGCCTTCAACTTAATGTTTTTTCTCTTCTTTTACGCTGCACTTGCATTTAATCGTCGTTTCGATAATGACCATTACCTTATAACAGTTCGCTTATGTTAACTAATTTAAAATTTCATTGAACTAATGAAAGATTCTTCACGATGTTTTTTTTTTTGTTTGAGAAGATTGGTATACCTTGTACGTTAGAAAAAGTGTCCTAATTTTAGCGGCCATGCTAAATGCGTTATAGAGGTAGTTTGATTTTTTCTTTGATGGTCAAGGTCAACTATTTGGACTTGCTGTAAAGTTATCTGCTACGTGTATACAGATTTGCTGTTATCCATAAATAATGTATTTATTTAATGACCTGTAGCCATAAGCGAAAACAAAAATTTGAACTTCACTTATAAATTTATTCACGATTATGCTTTATTAGTCCTTGAAATCTTTTTTTCCGTTAAATACATCTTAGCAATTTTTATTATGATAGTTTTCTATTCGAAGGGTTTGTTTGTAGATACATAGATACCTATCCGTATTTTGTACTTAATATGTAAACAAATTCAAACTATGATATGGAAACTTCCGGCATATAGTTTAGCTTGTTGTTTAATAAAAAAAAATAAACTTAATCAAAAGATTATGTTAATTTATGAATAGTTAAGCGACGAACTTGAATTTTCCAAACGAGGGTAATGCTCTAATATTGTTTTGCAATGTTTGTGTCTATAGTTCAAAATAGAATCTATCCATTTAGCGAATATTTAGATTGAATGAAATTAATTAAACTAATGCTTTGGATATTGTTATTTTAAAAACAAATAATATTCTAAATTAAAGGAAATTTTTTTTTTCACATTTTCAAACTGTTTTTATTGATTGTTCGAGACGTTTTGGTCTCTGCTGAGTTCTTTATCAAATTATTTAATAGAGCTCTCGGCACAGACCGAAACGTCACGCGGAAATGCCTTTGGAGTGCGCGAGAACTGATTTCAATTTAATGGGCCTTGAACAATTTTGCTCAAGTTTTCTTATTTCCTTTCCCATAAGAATGCAAGATGATGAAACTTAAGGTAGATATTCTAGTAATGAGCACTGGCTATCAAAGTGATGAAATATTTTCTTGATATATCTAAAAGTACATATTTCTCACCATCGATCTTCAATTTATTGAAAATTTCCATGCCACTTATGTATTCTACATAAATGAAATTTTATGACCAATTAATGATTTGAAGGAAGCAAGCTCTCAAGAGTGTTAAGCGAAATTAGTTTTTAAGTCCGCTATCGAAAACGAAAAAAAAATAATTAGTTAATTTGAGTAGTTTTGTGGATCAGAGCATATTTAAATAAATAGAAAAGTTTACATAAATTTAATAAAAATTATTTGACACTTCATAAACAGGACAAGTTTAGTGTCCAATCATTTGAAAAAATCTCTTATTAAATTTCAGAACGAAAACTCTCTTCGATGATCGAAAGTAAAAAGTAAAAAAAAGAAAAAACAAAATCGCATTTTTTTTCAGTATTTTCGGGTTTTCGAGAAAGCTTTAACGGGGAACACGTTCGAGCACTGCGACCTTCTTGACATATCGTGCGTTTATTGCCCCTTTACTCTACCATAGCTTTGGCTATACGGGAGCCATGTTGGCTAGTTCCTCGGTAGAAAGGAAACCTCTCCCAAAAAGATGGTTTCCTAGCTACTGCTTCACAGTGGCATAGGATGTGTACTGTCGTTTCTGAGTTTTCGAGACTGAGGCGACAGATGCCGGTTTCAGCTAAATCCATATTTTTTAGATGATGGTTTAGTCCACTGTGCGCCGTCATTAAGCCGATTAGAGTACTAATAAAAACTTTGTTTTTTTGTGGTAGAATTAGTTTTTTTGAGATTGATAAGCCTGGAAGTCTATTTTAGTAGATTTTATGTTCTCGTTCAACTCAGTTTCTAAGTATGAGGTTTGAGTGCCCTTTTGGTTTTCCGTAGAATGGCTCTGGACCAATAAAATTTGTTTCTGCGCCGTTTTTTGCAAGGCGATCAGTCTCTTCATTTCCCTCAATTTCCATATGTCCCGGTACCCACATTAAGGTTACATCGTTCCTTTTTTCCCAGGATAATTAGGTTTTGAAGGCAGTCCCAAACAATCCTCGATCCGTGTTTATAGGATGCTAGGGCTTTCAGAACCGCCTGACTATCCGATTGGATATAAATAGATTTGTTGCGATGAGCTCTCCCTTTATTCTCCTTGATGCATAGCTCCATTGCAATTAGTTCAGCCTGGAAGATTGTGGCTTCTTTGCCGAGTGGTTTTGAAACTCAGGCTCCTGTCCCCTAGCCATCTGTATACCAGATGGTTGATTCCTCTTCCATTTTAGGTAGCATGGATTGCCAGTCCCTGCGTTCTCTGATTTTAACTTTGAAGGGGGCTTCAAAGTTGAATTTTATCGGCATAGCGTCCGATAGTGAGGAGGTTAGATCCTTTATTTTTGGGTCTTTTAGGATTTTGAGGTAACCTCTAAGATCCCCTGATTTGTAATTGTTTTCTCTCTGTATGCGTAACACCCCTTTGATAGCCTCCTTTTTTATTTGGAGATGTATCGGAGGGATGTTCAGGAACATTTCCATTGCCACCGTAGGACAGGTGTTTATTGCGCCTGTGATACCAAGACAAGTTAGCCTTTGGGTTTTTTTGTAGCGTAAGCTGTGGTTTTCGTTGTAAAATTTAAGTCCACCATATCGTTGATCCGTATGTGACTATTGAAAGAATAATTGTTCTGTAACACCAGTAAATCATTTTGGGCTTCGACCCCCATTTTCTGCCAAATAAGCTTTTGCAGGCCCAAAATGCCTAAAGTGCTTTGGCATGAGTCCATTCTATATGTTTGTTCGAGTTGAGTTTGATATCCAGTATAACGCCAAGATATTTTACGTCATCTGAAAAGGGTACTGGTGTTCCATTTATTGAAGGAGGTATGATGTGGATTTATTATACCTATTGAAGGTAAGCAAAAATCCATGGATCCGTCCTTTTTGGTTCTCGTAACAATTGTAGTGTCCCCGTAGAAGAGATTTTACTACTGGATGGTGCAACTCAGTTAGGGTGTAGCCTAGTGGGCAGCGTGTTGGTCTTGTAATGCGAAGGTCGTGAGTTGAAATCCCGGTTGACGCAATATATAATTACAGCACATTGCCTGCTTGGATATACCTTGGTCACTCCAATCTACGAAAATGAAAAATTCGTAGAAAGAGGGTTGTACGAAGGGCTAACAACCCTTCAACAATAAGTAATGAAAAATGTTAAGGAGCCTGAATATCAGGAGGCCAAGGTCCGATTTGGGCTGTAGTGCCAAAGTCAAGTTTGACAAATACCTCCTTAGCACTAGGGAAGGATCTTGCTAGAATGTTAATATCGTTAGCGTATGCTACTAGTTGGGTGGACTTGAATAGTAGTGTCCCGTTGATGTCGACTGGGATTTTTCGGACGACATACTCTAGTGCCAAGTTGAAAAGCATAGGAGTTAGACCATCTCCCTGCTTTAAACCACATTCCGTTCGAAAGCTGGTTGTAGAATCGGTTTGTATTCTCATTTGGGTGTTCGTCATTATGAGTCTTGTTAGTCGGACTAGTTTTGGAGGAATTCCAAAGTCAAGCATGATTTGGCACAGTACGCTCCTGTCGATACTTTCGTATGCTTGTTTAAAATCTACGAATATTTGGTGCACGTCTGTATTATATTCCCAGCATTTCTCAAGCACCTGTTTCACCGAGAATATCTGGTCTGTTGTAGATCGTCCGGTTCTGAATCCGCCCTGGTATTCGCCAATTATTTGATTAGTATAGGGCTTAAGACGACGTTCAATTATTTTTGTCAGTATTTTATAGGACGTACACAACAATGATACACCTCTGTAGTTCTCACAGCAGAGTTTGTCTCCTTTCTTGTAAATTGGACATATAATGCTTTTTCGCCAGTCGTCGGGTATGATTTCCTCTGTCCAAATTTTGCATATCATGTTGTGCAGTATTTCAGTGACACAATTTCCACCGTTTTTCAGAAGTCCAACTGGTATTTCGTCAATTCCCGGCGCTTTGTTTCGTTTTTGGTCACATAGGGCTGCTTTGATTTCAGCAAGCGTGGGTGGTGTTGATGATGGTTCATCTTCGTCAGTTGAGGCTTCAATTGAAATGTTGTCTGTCGTTATCGGTGCTACTGGGATGGGATTCAAAAGATGTTCAAAGTAGGAAGCCCATCTCCTCTTGATTTTTTGTGCGTCGCTGATGATGTTGCCCTCCACGTCTTTGCAGAGACTGATTTTTGGCTTATATCCCTTTTTTGGATCTTTTACTATTGCGTATGCGTCCCGCGTTTTATTTTGTTTCATATCGTCGTCCATTTTTTGTATCTCGTCATTATGGTACTTCCTTTGTTTTCGCCTGCAGGTCTTTTTCGCATATCGCCTAAGCTCGTCATATCTTTCTTTTTTGGCTCGTGTTGGTCGTTCAGTTAAAATTTTGTAAGCCTCGTTCTTTTTATCTATTGCATCGCGACATTCTTGGTCGAACCAATCATTATTTTTTCTCCGCGCTTGATATCCTAATACCTCTTCTGCGGAGGATTTGATGCCGTCTCGTATTTTCATCCACGCATTCTCCATTGGCATATTTTGGATATTTGCGTATATTGGTGTCGGGTGTTTATTACATGCCTGCGCGACCCTTTCGTCGTTAAGCTTGTCGACATTGAATTTACGAGCTCTACTCGTTTTCGAATATCCACGACAAGCTATTTTGCATCGATACTTGGCTCTGACTAGATAGTGATCAGAGTCACAATTCGCACCGCAGAGAGTTCGTACATCAAGTATGCTGGAAGCAGCCCTTTTCTCAATTAGAACGTGGTCTATTTGGTTGAAGATGTGACCTTCTGGCGATGCCCACGTTCGTTTGTGAATATCGCGATGTGGGAAGCACGTAGAGCTTACTATGATATTTTTGCTGCTTCCGAAATCAATAAGACGTTGGCCATTGTCGTTAGTTATGTCATGGAGACTGTGCCCTCCTGTTGTCCCTCTATGAGCCTCCTCCTTTCCGACTTTTGCATTAAAATCCCCTAAGACAATTTTTGGGTCATTCGAGGGCAGTGAGTCATAGGTTGTCTCTAGGGTGGCATAAAATTCGTCTTTAGTTATATCGTCCTTGTCTTCTGTTGGTGCGTGAACGTTGATCAACCAAGTGTTGAAAAATTTAGTCTTTATTCGGATTGCACACAATCTTTCACTTACTGGTCTGAAGCTCGTGACCTGCTGTTTAAATTTTTTGTCAACGACAAAAGCGACTCCAAACTCTCTGCTTCCCGACAATTTTCCACTTGAATAGATTGTGTGCGATCTCATGTCCATAATTTCAATACCGAGCCATTTCGTTTCTTGGATGGCAGTTATGTTGATGTTGTGTTTTGCCACTTCTTCGAGGAACTCTTTCAGAGCTCCTGTCCTAAATAAGGATCGAGCATTCCAAGATCCAATAGAGTAGTCCATTTTTCGTTTGCGGGGTCGTTGCCGTTGAGTCCATCCTTTCCGAGGCTGTTCATCAGGTTTCGGGGGGGGGGGGCTGTGTTTTTTCCGGTGATGCGTTGTCGGCGCCTCGCCCAACCCCCGACCTGGAGGACCGGTCCTACTTATTTATTACACCCTAGTAGAAAAAGGGTGGGAGTTTTGAGCTAAATATGACATGCTGGAGTTCCCACAGCTATGCTGCAAGTCCAACTATGTCATACATTTTGCCTACTTCCTGAGACGCACTGGTGTTACTGGCCATTCAGGTTAACTCCATGTTCCCTCCTCCTTTCTCAAACCGGGCTTGGGACTGTCTATGGCGGATTTGATGTTTCGTTCTGGTTTCCTCAAAGTGTGACCGATCCGCTGCCACTTCCGCCTCTGAATCTCAATGCCTATTTTAGTTTGTCCAGTTGTACTCCAAGGTTCGTCGTTGGAGATCATTTCTGGCCAGAATATTCCTAAAATGCGTTGAAGACATTAGTTGACGAAAGTTTGCAGTTTCTTGGTAAGTCGATTTATCCGGCCACTTTCCATGTAATACAACCATATAACAGCACGGATTTGAAGCATGGGTCAAAAACTCGCAGCTTCGTGCGAATGGAGATCTCTTTTAGCCTCCAGAAAAGGGGAAAGGATACCGTGGGCTTTACGAGTTTCATTGAGACGAGTCACAATATCTTTTTCGGCTCCGCCGTCCATGCTGACAATGCTTCCGAGATAACAAACTCTTCCACTTCTTGGCCTTTAAGAACAATCGGTATGCAGCATAATCAAGGTGATTAAGATGTTAAATATTATGAGTTGAAGACCTTTATCTTCCCCACCTTCCAGTGTAGCTTTCAAGATGTCATTTGTTACCACCAGAAACAGGGCTGGTGGTTATATGCAGCCTGTCTGACACCCGTTCGCACAGACAAGCTCTCGGATAGCTCTCTTCAATGCAAGACTATGCACCTTGCATCTTCGTTGGATTCTTTAGTCATAGCTATGACCTTATCTGGAACGTCTCTCGTACGCAAAGCATTCCATATGTAATCTCGCTTAACGCTGTCGAAGCCTTCTCGAAGTCCACAAACATGAGATGTAGTGGCGAACCCATTTCGGCTGACTGCTCTAATATTATCCGTAGGGTATTTGTGTGGTCGGTACAAGACGACCCTTTACGGAATCCAGCCTGATAAGAAGAGTGGCCTAGGGTATAGTCTAGTGGGTAGCGTGTTTGGTTTACAATGCGAAGGTCGTGAGTTCAAATCCTGGTTAACGCATAATTCCACCACACTACCTGCTTGAATATACCTTGGTTACCTCAATCTACGAAAATGAAAAATTCGTAGATAGAGGGTTGTGCGAAGAGCTAACAACTCTTCCGCAATAAATAATGAAAATGTTAAGGAACCTGAAGGTCAGGAGGCCAGGGCCCGATTCGGGCTGTAGCACATTGAAGAAGAAGAAGAAGAGTGGAAGGAGTATATCGGCTGTTATTTCCGGATCTGGATTTTGAGGAGTTCGATTGGTAGTCCGTCTATACCTGGAACTTTCCTTCCCGTCATTGACCGAATGGCGGAAACTATCTCTTCCTTACCTGGAGGATCGTCCATTATAAAAGATTGTTGCAGTTGGATGTTTGGTAGTTGTTCTGTTTCTGGAATATACTCCTCTGACAAGATGTTTAAAAAATCGGAGAAGTTTTCCTTCCATCGCCGCAACTGGTGTAAAACATTCAGTTGGTTATAAAACTCCTCTTTGTCTCCAGGTGTTGCGGTATTAGTTGGTGCGTAGCACTGAAGAAATGTGACGTTTCTGACACTGGTCCTGAGCCTGACGAGGATAATCCTATCCGAGATTGGTTCCCAGCTGATGAGACTGTTTTTCGCTCTCGGTGTAAGGATGACCGCCCCGCCATTTTTGGCTTCAATCTCAGGACCAACGTACAGAATGGTGTTTCCGCTCGGGGTTCGTTCTTCTCCGGATCATGTCTACCTGAGCTCGCTCAAGACCAAAATTTGGATGTTATAGTGCTCCATTTCAAGGTCGATCACTGATTGGCGCCCTTTCCCCGTCATTCAATGTTCGAACGTTCCAGAAGCCAATCATTGTCCGTTTTCGAATGCCAAAAGTCGGTACCGTATGATCCGTCCATTTCTCGTATCAGTTAGATTTTAAGATCACGGATGATAAGCACATGATCCAGTGAATGTCCATTTGCCATTTTTAGGGCATGCAGAACTGGCTGTTGGTGAATTCTACTGCACCCATCCCACAGGGGGATGTTTAGCTCAGGCCCGTGGAGTCGCTATTCTCCAAAGATAGTTGAATGAATTGGTAAAGCCTTATCCTACAACTACTCCTCTCCGGGGGTACTGTGCTGAAATTATACGTAAACCGGGATTTGAACTCCCGACCTTTGCATTATAAACCAAGACGCTACCCACTAGGCTGCACCCTAGCACAAAAATATCGCAATATTCAATTAGATTAGAAATTAACTCTACGGTGGATAATTTTATAATTGATTAATTATTTGAATAGACTCTGTAAAATGCAAATTGAATTAATTCATTTCACTCAAAAGTCTAATTAGGGTTGGGAAACATTATTCTGAAAAAATGAACTTCATGCATTCCTCTCGTTCTTTTCTTAATCTGAGAGCAAAGTTGCAAAATTATTGCAACCACTGAGGGTAACCTAGGGTGTAACCTACTGGGTAGCGTGTTGGTCTACAATGCGAAGGCCGTGAGTTCAAATCTCGGTCGACGCATAATTCTAGCACACTACCTGCTTGGGTGTACCTTGGTCACTTCAATCTACGAAAATAAAAAATTCGAAGATAGAGGGTTGTGCGAAGGTCTAACAACCCTTCCACAATAAATAACTGAAAATGTTAAGGAACCTGAAAGTCAGGAGGCCAAGGCCCGATTCGGGCTTTAGTGTCATTGTAGAATAGAATAGAATAGATTTAAATAACTAAATAATTAAACAACCTAAAAAATAATAATTAAAAAAAAATTATTGAATTTTCTAAATTTAGTGAAATTTTTTGTCTTGAAAAAAATCTTAAATGCGTTGCACCGTGCGGGAAGTGTTAGGGTTAAGTTTAGAATTATAACTAAGGAGTTTTTTTTTTAAATAAGTTTTAATGAAATATTTTTTTTCTTAATTTTCAGTCTGAAAACGTTGAGACTGATTGCAATAAGCTTCTAGGACACAAAACCGAATACATAGGAAATATTATGTCGAATTGCTGCAAGAAATCGACGACAAGTCTAAATTGTACAATACAAAATGCAATCGAACAAAAGGATAGAAATATGGAAAAATTAATTTTAAGCTACGAAGATGTAAGTTATGATAATTTGAAAAAAAAAAAAAAATTAATAATAATAATTTTATGAAATTCTCTTTTTCAAGGCACCCAAACATCTACAATTTAATCCTTACATCAGAAATGGTTATCGATCGTTCCTGTCCACCAAATTGTGTTTTCAAAGTATATTTTGGTGGACAAATGAAACAGTAATTAATTATCATTTTCTATATTATTTATTTTCTATAAATGGAATGAAAATTTTGTAATATTTCAGATCAACATTTGGAGTCATTTTTTCGGCTGGTTACTTTTTCTAGGATTAACTCTAAGCGATATTCCATTTATAAATGCTCAACCGGCTCTAACGGATAAAGTTATAGTGTGGTCGTTGTTAGTTTGTTTTCAAGTAAAACTATTTTTCTAATTTATGATTGAAATGAATTTAATAGAAATTTCCTTTCAGTTATGCATGTTGTTTTCCTTTATTTATCACACATTTTCGTGCCGATCGGAGAAGGATTACGATTGTTTTCTGACCTATGATTTGTTGGGAATAGCGTTGTCCTTACTAGCGATTTACATGAGCGGAATATATTATGCGTTTTGGTGCCATCAACGGCTTCGGCTATTTTATTCGATAACCATAGCGGTAATATTTGTAATTGTAATCGTTTTACAATTGCCAAGGTTAAATGTACCGCCGCATATCAAAATTATCGTATTTGTTTCATGGGCGGCATATGGAGTTTTGCCAACGACACATTGGACGATACTTATGGGGGGATTTCATAATCCTATTGTAAAGGTGAGTGATTGTTATTAATTATTCATTAGAATGTTTAGCGAATTGTTGAATTGTTTCATTATGCTCCGTAAATAGTACGTTGACTTCAATGGCTTTCGGATCTAAATTTTGGGCTTATATGTACTACATACATACATATGTACATATTTGCGTTAGCAAGTCTTAAGTGGCATTTTAAGCTACCAATTTTGCGTGTGTGTAGAGCAGCTCATATAATTTATTTTCTTACTTCGTATTGGCGAATGGTAATTCATAGATGCAAAAGATAAAGAAATTCATTAATTGGTATTGCATTGTACAAACCTAGGATTAAATCGGTAACTAATCGCATGAACTACATATGTATATATGAATGTACTAACTGTATTACTTTCAAATATATACATATCAAGAGTCACGCCGCCGAATTTAGTATTTCGCGCTATGAGAGGTTGGTGGAATATTTCACGTAATGAAGGGGATGGCCAAGGGAGGGGGAAATATTTTTACCTGGTGGTATTCTAACACTCAATACAGGTATAAAGCGTGGGCCCGAATAACTGTCGCAGTTTTTCGAAGCACCGTTATTCGTATGTAAACAAGCAGATTCTTGTCGCCTTCGCATGTTTTGTTTTCTTTGTTTTGTTGTGGAATTAACTGAGTATAGTTTTGACATGGCCAGTAACAATTGAAATTCTGTGAAAGATGGAAGCAAAAAGAGAGTTAGTGCAAAAAATACACCTGCAAGGCAAAAAGACAGGCGAGATAGTTAAGTTGCTAAAAGACATATGTAGGTGTAAACCGTAGATTTGTTCAACGCACTGTGGTTCGATTTAAGACAACTGGAAGTGTTAGAATAGCCAAAAAACCAGAGCGAAAAGGAGCAGTAAGAACAACTGCACTGGTGAAGAATGTGCGTGAAAGAATTAGGCGAAAATGCGCAAGATCAGCTCGAAATCTAGCCAAAGAGCTGAATGTGAGCCGTAAAACCATTCGAAATGTTTTAAAAGAAGACTTGGGACAAAAGCCTTACAAAAAAATAGGATTCATGGGCTTACGGAGCGAGAAGTGGTTTGTTGCTTCAGCGGCACGCAAGTTGCAATATTGTGTTCTCTGATTAAAAACTATCCATATTGCAAAAGAGCCACAACCCACAGAATGATCGCGTATATGCAACAAGTATGCAGGACATCCCAACAGATAAAATTTCTGTTGAGAGATATCAAAACACAACGTCTGTCATGGTGTGGGGGGCCATATTCACAAAAGGCAAGCTTCCCCTCCTTTTTATTAATAAAGGTGTCAAAATCAATGCACATTACTATTTGGATGAAGTGCTTGCCAATCATTGTTACCTTCATGCATCTGAGCTCTTCGGCAACGAGCCATATTGTTCTCAACAAGACTTTGCTCCGGCTCATAAAGCAAAAACTGTTCAGCGCTGGTGCAAGGCTTAATAATTTTCCATGCTTTATTGCGGTTGATGAATGGCCTGCATCCTCCCCGGATCTAAATCTATTGAACTTCTGTATATGGGGATACATGCTTGACAAATTAAAAAATATAAAAAACATGAAATTGGACCAATTCAAGCGTATTTTAACAAAAATTTGGAATGAAATTCCAGGCGAAGTGGTCCGTGCCGCCTTCAAAAATTTTCAAAAACGTTTGAAGCTGGTAAAAAAATTTAAAGGTGAAAGATTTGAACTTAAGCACACATAATGTAAGCCAACATATAATAAATAAATTTGTTTTGTTGCTCAAGATATCCATTAGTTTTGTTTTTCTACAAAAAATAAAGTGCGACAGTTATTTGGGCCCACCCTGTAAATACAAAGTTTCTGTCAACAAGTCAATCGGAATGAAAACGCTAACTAGGGACAAAATTGAGTTCCGCGCTATTATAAAGTTCCTTACCAAGCAAAGAAAAACGCCACAAATCAATCATTTTAGAGGAAATGTCATCTGTTTACGGGGATTCTTGCAATGGAAAAACTATGATTTATAGTGACACAGTTTATTCAGGCAAGGCAGAGAGTCAATTGAAGATGGTAAAGACTTGGGCCGGTGGATTGAGGTTACTTCCTTAAAAATTTTCGAAAAAGTAGAGAAACTTGTTCTCGAAGATGCTCGTTTAAAAAAGAAACAAATCGCAAAAATGGTTGGAGTATCAGGAAGCGCAAGCTTAATGTAGATAAACTCAGAGATCCCAACAAAAAACGCGAATACACCACTATTCTACGCGAAGAGTCATCCACATTGGGTGAATATGAAATGCGCACACTGGACGCCAATTGGGAGGCAACCAGAAACACTTTTCTAACTAGTGCTGAAAAATCTGTGGGATATGTGCAAAGCGGTGAGAAACCCTGGATGTCGCAAGACACATGGGACAAGGTTGGCAATCGGAAAAAAGCCAAATTGGTAATCATTTCTCAACCCGATGTCAACCAACGAACGCCCGACTTGAGGCAGAACTACCGCGATGCTCATATACAGCTTAAAAAGGCTGTTAGACGCGACAAGAGAAAGGCCATTGAAGATCTGGCAAACAAGGCAGAATCTGCGGCTTACCTTGGGGATATGGGTTCACTATTTAAAATCATGAAACAGTTGACGAACAGGAATTTCACCGCCAACCACCTGGTGAGAGATGTCAACGGAACTCTTCTTAATATGAGTGAACACCAGTTGCGACGATGGAAGGAATACTTCTCTGATATTTTAAACATCTTGTCAGAGGAAGATATTCCGGAAACAGAACAACTTCCAAACATCCAACCGCAACAATCCTCTATTAGGGACGATCCCCCAGATAAGGAAGAGATAGTTTCCGTCATTCGGTCAATGGCGGGAAGGAAAGCTCCAGGTATAGACGGACTACCAACCGAACTCCTCAAAGCGGACCCGGATAGAACAGCCGATATACTCCTCCCACTCTTCACTAAGGTGTGGAATGAAGGAAGATATCCGACTGAATGGAAGGAGGGCGTCATTGTGAAAATTCCGAAGAAGGGCGACCTTCGGGATTGTGGCAATTGGCGTGGTATATGTCTACTTACTGCCGTATAAAAAATTATGGCTAAGGTAATTCTCAATAGGATTAGTGATGTCGTCGAGAACACTCTCGAAGTTTATCAGGCTGGATTCCGTAAAGGGTCGTCTTGTACCGACCACACAAATACCCTACGGATAATATTAGAGCAGTCAGCCGAAATGGGTTCGCCACTACATCTCATGTTTGTGGACTTCTAGAAGGCATTCGACAGCGTTAAGCGAGATTACATATGGAATGCTTTGCGTAGGAGAGGTATTCCAGATAAGGTCATAACTATGATTAAAGAATCCTACGAAGATGCAAGGTGTCGCGTCTTGCACAGAGGAGAGCTGTCCGAGAGCTTCCCTGTGCGAACGGGTGTCAGACAAGGCTGCATATTATCACCGGCCCTGTTTCTGGTGGTAATAAATGACATCTTGAAAGCTGCACTGGAAGGTGGGGAAGGTAAAGGTCTTCAATGGAGACTATTTAACATCTTAAGTCACTTTGATTATGCTGATGACGTGTGTTTGCTTGCACATAACCGTTCGGACTTAGAGTCAAATGTTCGCTGGTTGCATTCTAAATGCAAAAAGGCGGGACTGAAAATAAATGTGCGTAAAACCAAATACATGCACATGGGTTCGAACGCAAGCACACCGATTGTTCTTAACGGACAGGATGTGGAAGAGGTGCAAGATTTTTGCTATCTTGGAAGCATTGTCAGCATGGACGGCGGAGCCGAAAAGGATGTTGAGGCTCGGCTAAATAAAGCTCGTCAGGCCTTCGGTATCCTTTCCCCTTTCTGGAGGTTAAGAGAGATCTCCCTTCGCACGAAGGTGCGAGTTTTTGACGCATGCGTCCAATCCGTGTTGTTATATGGTTGTACTACGTGGAAAGTGACCGTTGGACTTACCAAGAAACTACAGACTTTCGTAAACCAATGCCTCCGGCGCATTTTAGGAATATTCTGGCCAGAAGTAATCTCCAACGACGAACTTTGGAGTGCAACTCGCCAGACTAAAATAGGTATTGAGATTCAACGGCGGAAGTGGCAGTGGATCGGTCATACTTTGCGGAAACCAGAGCGAAACATCGCAAAACAGGCTCTGGACTATAACCCTCAAGGAAGACGTCGGGTTGGTCGACCATGTAACACATGTAAGCGAGCAGTTGAGCAGGAGGCCAGAGGAATAAACAAGTCCTGGCAACAGCTTAAAGCCGATGCTCAGGATCGCGCCTTGTGGAAGAGAGTTGTTTCTGTCCTATGCCCCTATAGGGGGTCTTAACAGGAATTTGATTGATTGATATCAGGCATAACCATTTTGATTATCCTCCACAATCATCTCGGCATGCCTAAAGTCAGCCCAAGATGGGTACCGAGAATGCTCTCTGCGGTTCAGAAAAAGCAGCGCGTCGAGTGTTCTCGCAAGTTTTTGGATCTCTGAGAAGAAACGCTAGAACAGGGAGAAAATATCACAGGCGGATACTATGCCAAACTGCTACAAAAATTAAAGGATGCCATCAAAGAAAAAAGAAGACGAAAGTATTTGATATTTCATTTATTCGGTGAATATTACAAGATTATAAATCTTTTATATGTACAACAACATGTTGTGGAAACTCGTAACTAATAAAATTTAAATTAATTAAATTATAACTAAATACAATGAGTTATATATAAAAAGAGAAATAACAAAAAAAAAGCAATAATTGTTATAAAAAAATTAAGCTTAGAAAATAATAAAACATAAAATAAAGAGGAAAATAACTAATATAATAAAAAAAAAGAAATATATTAATAATTCGCAATTATTAATTAATTAATTAAGAAAATGCTAAGAAGATATTAAAAAATTAATAAGAAGAAAACGCCAAAAGTATGTTATGTATAGAAATATTAAAATCAAATTAAAGACAAACAGATTAAAACTCAACGGAATACACAAATCGCCTAAATGTACCCGGATCATCATCACGCTGAATATGAGGCGAAAGATTATTCCAGATTCTTATGATCTGGACGAAGAAGGATCCCTCACCAACCGCCTTCAAGAAACGCGGGGCAAGAAATTTACGATGTCTGGTTTTCAGAGGTATTATGTACTCGTATAAATACAGTGACTCATTTTACTGTAAAATAGTATGCAAGAAAATTGCGCTTAAGTGGAGAGAGTAATTTGCATCCTAGAATGCTCATCTGATACTGTGTTACGTGATCATAACGCCTTAGTCCAAATACATAGCTGATACAATCGTTGAAAGCCACGTTTAGCCTATGTTGACAGTTGGAATCATGTTTAGAAATATTAGACTACCGTAAGTGAAGAAAGGTATAATTAGGGATTTCACGAGCTTCAATCTGGTATACATAGGTAGGACACTAGCAAACCCTGTAGTCTTCTCAGACTACCATATATTTTTTTAGAATTTTTTTTTTTTACGAAATGACCTGTGTTATAGGCAATTTCGGCCTTTATGTGCAATCCACAAACACAGTCATGGAGGGAAGGAATGGGATTAGGAAGGTAGGGGATGAGGAGTGAGAACGACCGTAACGAGTGGAGAAGCTGATATATATTTTTCAGTTGTACTGGCTGCTACTGACAAATATTTGCAGATGTTATGGGGGAGCTGAATGATAGAAAGCGAACTGAAACCATTCATCTACTAAGTATCTAGGCCTTCTTGAAGTGGAACTGTTTCACTTTTACACCATTTGCCCATTTTATTTCGAATAATTTTTCATCGCCAGTGCTTAAAAAAATCCCCTGTCTGGAGTGGGAATATCCCGATTTACGCGTTCAATACAGTCTTGAACTAACTCAATAGACCTACTTAAGTAGATCTGTGCATCATCCGCGTACAAATGAAAACTGCAGTCATGTAGTATATATATCCGGAAGATTATTAACATAAATGCTGAAAAGTAGTGGGCTTAAGACTGACCCTTGGGGAGCACCACATAGAAGAGGTAGAGACATGTACAGAACATGATCAATTCTAACTTGCTGATGCCTGCTGGCTAAGTAGCTACCAAGTAGTCTGGCCGCATTAGTAGAGAAATTGAAGTTTGACGATAGCTTGTCTAGTAGTCTGTTGTGGTCCACCATGTCAAAGGCTTTAGAGAAGTCTAAGAGAACAAGGTACGTTTTCATATTCTTGTCCAAAGCGGCTCTAATATCAAAGATTACGTTCTACATCTCAACGGCGCTACAGCCCAAATCGGACCTTGGCCTCCTGACATGCAGGTTCCTTAACATTTTCATTACTCATTGTGGAAAGGTTGTTAGCCCTTTGCACAACCCTCTTTCTACGAATTTTTCTTTTTCGTAGAATGAGGTGACCAAGGTATATCTAAGCAGGCGATGTGTTGGAATTATATATTGCGCCGACCGGGATTTGAACTCACGACCTTCGCATTACAAGACCAACACGCTACCCACTAGGCTACACCCCAGAGATTACTTTAACTAGTGCAGATTCGCAACTGTGTCGAGGCCGGAACTCAGATTGAAAAGAGTATAGTATTTTGTTGCTCAGTATATATTTCTGAATTTGTAGAGACATGAATTCTCTAATATTTTAGAGAGGATGCACATATAAAATGCTGACAGGACGGAAATCATTAAGACTAGAGGAATTTTTATTTTTTGGAATAGGTATCACGGTGGCAACCTTCCAGGCGAGCGGAAAAAAACTCATAGTTAACATGAGTTCATAATGTGGAGAATATATTGCCATATACATATATGGGAAAAAGTATTCGTACGAAAGTAGGATACATTTTATCAGATCCTACCGAGAGAGATTTTATACTCTTAAAAATAGAGAAAAGTTCATCTAGACTGATGCATCGAAATATGAAGGAGTTGGTGTTATTATTGATCCTTGGGCAGTCGGCGGATCTATTACTCGAAGAGGTATTGGAAGGGAAGCTACGAGTAGAAATGGGCGTTTAATACGTCTGCATTCAAATTAGTACTGAATTGCTCCTTACCACATACCGCAGCCATCTTTAAGTTGCTCCATAGACATTTCGAGGGTAAATTTGGATCAAGCTTTCGGTTAAAATTTTGAAGCTTTGCGTTGGGTATAGGACAACTTACTGCATTACGTGCGGATTCTTCAAGCGCTCTCTGATTTCTTCCTCACATAGTCGCAATAGAGGCACTCTCTTTCCGCAATAAGTCGAGCAACTTTCATAGAATGACAAGAACGACCAATACTTGTCGGTTTTAAAGTTCGGAGAGGTACGTATTTGTCGTGAAGGTATCGAACAAGATTGTTGAAAAATTCTAGTTTTTCGTCGATGTCAGGAGTTACAAATATACTATCCCAGGAAAGTGAGTGTAATTCAGCAATGAGATCGACACTGGTGACATTGTTATAGTCCCGAAAGGTGGATTTTCAGTAAGCTGAATATTGTAGGACATAAAAATGGATCATGAATCATTTTTTGTACTGGGTGGAGTACTGTCGATTAATGTCAGAGACAAAATATAAATCAAGTAGATATGGGCGAGGAACATTACAACAAGTTGGTTAAGTGTTAGTTACATTGAGATTTATAGTTTGAAGTAGATGTAAGAAATTATTGGACCGAATGTTTTGGCATAATAAGTTTACATTAAAATCACCACAATGACTTTTTTATAATGAAAAGGTAAAGTCCCCCATGATTGTTGCAAAATGGTCAGCAACCTCAATAATAAAGGCATCCGGAGGGCAATAATGTCAGAAACGTCACAATTCTGCAATGCTACGCACCAACTAATACCGCAATATCTGGTGACAAACAGGAGTTTTATAGCCAACTGAGTGCCACCTTCGAACGTGTTCCAAGAGGTGATATTATTATCATCTCGGGAGATATGAACGCCCAGGTTGGATCAGACAACACTGGACTAGAACACGTCATGGGGAGGCATGGTGACCCTTGGGTCGACCCTTCACGACCTTGGATTAAGAGACCCGAAAACGGCGAATTTTTCGTCGAGTTTTGAAGTACTCAGCAAATGGTCATCGGAGGGACCCTTTTTCCACACAAGAGTCATCATAAAACATTTTGGGTTTCCCCTGATGGTGCTGCACAGAACCAGATTGACCATTTGGCTATAAGTCGCCGATGAAGAAGATGTCTCCTCGATGTGCGAGCGAAACGTGAAGCTGACGTGGGGAGCGATCATCACTTGATGGTTGCCTGCTTGAGATTGTGTACAGTAGCTATCCGACGACCACAAATTCTTCAAATGAAGCGCAAGCTTAATGTGGATAAGCTCAGAGATCCAAACAAAAAACGCGAATACACCACTATTTTACGCGAAAAGTCATCCACATGGGGTGAATATGAAATGCGCACACTGGACGCCGATTGGGAGGCAACAAAAAACACTTTTCTAACTAGTTCTGAAGAATCTGTGGGATATGTGCAAAACGGTGAGAAACCCTGGATGTCGCAAGACACATGGGACAAGCTTGGCAATCGGAAAAAAGCCAAATTGGCAATCATCTCTCAACCCGATGTCAACCAACGAACGCCCGACCTGAGGCAGAACTACCACGATGCTTAAAAAGGCTGTTCGATGCGACAAGAGAAAGGCCATTGAAGATATGGCAAACAATGCAGAATCTGCGGCTTACCTTGGGGATATGGGTTCACTATTCAAAATCATGAAACAGTTGACGAACAGAAATTTCACCGCCAACTACCTGGTAAGAGATGTCAACGGAACTCTCCTTAATATGAGTGAACACCAGTTGCGGCGATGGAAGGAATACTTCTCTGATATTTTAAACATCTTGGCAGAGGAAGATATTCCAGAAACAGAACAACTACCAAACATCCAACCGCAAAAATCCTCTATTAGGGACGATCCCCCAGATAAGGAGAGATAGTTTCCGCCATTCGGTCAATGGCGGGAAGGAAAGCTCCAGGTATAGACGGACTACCAACCGAGCTCCTCAAAGCGGACCCGGAAATAACAGCCGATATACTCCTCCCATTCTTTACTGAGGTGTGGAATGAAGGAAGATATCCGACTGAATGGGAGGAGGGCGTCATTGTGAAAATTCCGAAGAAGGGCGACCTTCGGGATTGTCGCAATTGGCGTGGTATATCTTATCTACTTACTGACGTATCAAAAATTATGGCTAAGGTAATTTTCAATAGGATTAGTGATGTCGTCGAGCGCACTCTCGAAGTTTATCAGGCTAGATTCCGTAAAGGGTCGTCTTGTACCGACCACACAAATACCCTACGGATAATATTAGAGTAGTCAGCCAAAATGGGTTCGCCACTACATCTCACGTTTGTGGACTTCGAGAAGGCTTTCGACAGCGTTAAGCGAGATTACATATGGAATGCTTTGCGTAGGAGAGGTATTCCAGATAAGGTCATGATTAAAGAATCCTACGAAGATGCAAGGTGTCGCGTCTTGCACAGAGGAGAACTGTCCGAGAGCTTCCCTGTGCGGACGGGTGTCAGACAGGCTGCATATTATCACCAGCCCTGTTTCTGGTGGTAATAAATGACATCTTGAAAGCTACACTGGAGGGTGGGGAAGGTAAAGGTCTTCAATGGAGACTATTTAACATCTTAAGTCACCTTGATTATGCTGATGCCGTGTGTTTGCTTGCACATAACCGTTCGGACTTAGAGTCAAATGTTCGTTCGTTGCATTCTAAATGCAAAGAGGTGGGACTGAAAATAAATGAGCGTAAAACCAAGTACATGCACATTAGAGATCTCGATACACACTAACACTTCTGTCCTAATAGAGTTTGGACAATGCATGTACAGCGATCGCGCGGGAAATTTCGCCCGAAATTAATGAGTTTTAATGTTTATTCTATTCAAAAACTTGTAGTTGAACGCAAGATTTCGCTCGTGTCCGTACATTTGAAATCGGCGAAACTCAAGTTTGGCTGTTTTTCACATTCTTATGTTGACTTCTTGTGCTTCTAAGCGCAGTCTTAACTGTTGGTATTATAACATTGTCCAAACTCTATTAGGACAGAAGTGTTAGTGTGTATCGAGTATTTCTAATGCACATGGGTTCGAACGCAAGCACATCGATTGTTCTTAACGGACAGGATGCGGAAGAGGTGCAAGATTTTTGCTATCTCGGAAGCATTGTCAGCATCGACGGCGGAAAGGATGTTGAGGGTAGGCTAAATAAAGATCTCAGGCCTTCGGTATCCTTTCCCCTTTCTGGAGGTTAAGAGAGATCTCCCTTCGCACGAAGCTGCGAGTTTTTGACACATGCGTGAAATCCGTGTTGTTATATGGTTGTACTACGTGGAAAGTGACCGTTAGACTTACCAAGAAACTACGAACTTTCGTGAACCAATGCCTCCGACGCATTTTAGGAATATTCTGGCCAGAAGTGATCTCCAACGACGAACTTTGGAGTACAACTGGCCAGACTAAAATAGGTATTGAGATTCAAAGCCGGAAGTGGCAGTGGATCGGTCATACTTTGAGGAAACCAGAGCAAAACATCGCCAATCAGGCTCTGGATTATAATCCTCAAGGAAGACGTCGGGTTGGTTGACCATGTAACACATGGAAGCGAGCAGTTGAGCAGGAGGCCAGCGGAATAAACACGTCCTGACAACAGCTTAAGTTCGATGCTCAGGATCGCGCCTTATGGCAGAGAGTTGTTTCTGTCCTATGGGGTCTTAACAAAAAAGTGTGGAGGGCAATAACAGAATGAGACGACTACTTTCTCAGATCCACAAATAATTTCAACACATATAAACTCAAAGGGTCCTGAAGGAGAAACTGCGATAGTCTTACAGACAAGATGGTCCTAGTAGAATCGAGATGTGCTGCTTTTTCACGACAACGCACCACGTTGCAATGACTGCCCTACAGAATTGCGGCTATGGAATATTGAACTACCTCCATTATAGTCCAGATCTGGTCCCTTCCGATTACTATTTGTTCCCAAAACTGAGGAAGACCTTCGGGGAAGAAAATTTAACAACGATGAAGAGATGAAATCGGCAATTTCGGCCTACTTTAAAGGCCTTGAAAAGCATTTTTTTCAGAAGGAATTAATAAACTTTGTGAGAGATGTGATAAATGTATTAAGCTTAAGGGAGAATATATTAAAATGATATATAAAATAATAACTTGTTTAATTTTATACCCTTTCCCTGTCGTTCCACGTCGTATGACAATATTTTTGGAGATAGATAAAAACTTAGCTAGGGAATAGCATAGTAGGTAGTGTGTTAGTCTTGTAATGCGAAGGTCGTGAGTTCAAATCCCGGTCGGCGCAATATATAATTCCGGCACATTGACTGCTTGGATATACCTTGGTCACCTCAATCTAAGAAAATGAAAAATTCGTAGAAAGAGGGTTGTGCGAAGGGCTAACAACCCTTCCACAATAAGTAATGAAAAATGTTAAGGAGCCTGAATATCAGGAGGCCAAGGTCCGATTTGGGCTGTAGCGCCATTGTAGAAGAAGATAAAAACTTAACGGAATTACGATTGCGATACTTTAGATGAAAGAGAAATTTGTTAGTTTTAAGAAATTTTGTATGGGGAGTGGTAGAAGTGGCGACATCATTGAACTATTTTTGCTCACATCATGCTAGAGTAGCTATAATAATTTTTTCAGAGGTCTGTAACGGTATAACCTTATTCCATTTGGTAAAAAAATAACGTTACATTCATAACGAAATATTTTTCGTTTGATTTTTAACGTTTTTATAACAAAAATTATTTCGTTATGAAAATAACGTTATTGTTTGTATAAAAAACATTCGTTATTTCATTTCATTTTGAATAGAATTATCAATCTCTGTATCGTGATGCGTTATGTCATATTCTATGGGAGGGAGTAGAAGGAGTGCAGCTAATCGTCTAATTTTTTTCGGTCTTACTAATAATTTTAAATAAATATTTAGTGCACAATTTCAGCTCGATGAATTTTATACGTACTGAGTAAATTGGTTTCTAGTATTTCAATAAAATGTCCAGGTTGTATGGGAGGTGGCGGAAGTAGTGAGATGATTCGAATAATTTTATACCCTTGATTGAAATTATCATGAAAATAATTTGTTATAAATTCCAGATCAGTAGTTTTCATAATTTTCAAAAAAAAAAAAAAAAAACAAACCCGTTCATCAAATCATTTTGTATGGGAGGGGGTAGAAGGGATGGACCGATCTGGCCTGATCACGAACTCAGCCTTATTTTTTTGTCAAAAACGACGTGTTCAAGGTTTTTACTTTCTAGCTCAACGCGCTCTGGAGCTAGAAAGTACTCGGACGGACGAACGGACGGACGGACATCCGGTTTTGAGATTTTTGAGTGATAATTTGAACTTCTGTATCATTTAGTTTTTTCTCCGAGATTTATTTCTTATCTTTACAAATTATTTAGCATCTAGAGTATAAATATAATTATTAGATATAGCTAACAAAGTGTCTACATTTTTTTTTTCAAAAAAATATTTTTCTAATAAATTTTTTTTTTCTTGAAATTTCTTCAATAGTTTCTTGTTTCGCGAATTATTGGAATGTATGTTCTTAGTGCAATAGCATTTTTCTTCTATATAACGAAAATTCCGGAAAGATGGTTTACTGGAAAATTAGATTTTGCTGGTCATTCGCATAACTGGTGGCATATTTTTGTTTTAGGAGCTCTATATTACTGGCATAATACAGGTGAGTTTTCTAGCGCTGCAATGAAAAACTTTTATTTCTGTTGTTATTATTTTCGCAGGTATCATGTACTTGGAGTATCGAGCTGCAAATGGATGTTCACTTAGTTAATATCGAATTATTTGGGTTTGGTTGAATAGTTTTATAAAGATATTCTAATATGTATATTTTTTTGTTATAGTTCTATTTGATGCTCTTATATTTAAGAGCATTTAAAATGGTGAGAAATAAATTTTAAATTTTAAATTATAAAAGTAGACTAATTATTATGGGCTTTGGTTTAAAGAGGGTTGCGATCTGAGATAGAAAATTATTGCAGATTTGTTTAAGCCATTATTCGAACCCACAGTTAATAAATTCATTTGAAGTAAATCATTTGCTTGTACATTATTATTCTATTTTCTAGCATTTTTATCAAAGACTTGATCCACTCGGGATGTGAGCTTTGTGAAATGTGAAAAGCTTACAAAATATTCAAATATGTAATAGAGAGAAAAACTTTTAGTGAAAATTTATTAAAATTTTCGGATCTTTTTATATGACTATAATTACCAGTATGCACAAAAACTGTTTTGGAATTATCTCCTTTTCTTTATAGAGCAAGAGCCGTAGAACAAAAAATTACGACGAAAAGCGACAAGGATATGAAATGCATAATACATAATGATAACACGCAATTTAACTAAGCCGAAGGAAAAACCGGTGCTACGTAGTGGGTCAATGAAATAATTTAAAGGTTGAGAAACAAATTTGGTGCCATTTGAAAGGTCTCGCTGAGCACTTTTCGAAAATGTAATTTGTTTACTGATAATTTGTTTCCTTCGAAACTTGATATCATAAATTTAATCAAATATTGTGTAAAATTGTTTCAAGACAGCTTGCATCTGCGAGAAAAAATTAAAATATTATATATATAATATATTATAATATACTCCTATTGAGGACTCAAGGACTTTCCAATGCGACAAAGTTTGCGTCGATGTAATCGAATTATTTTTTCGTTCCACTACAAAGGACCCGATTGGCACCGGATTTGGAAATTAATTAATTTAATCCTTCGTCTTGGTTACACAGTGTTCTATCTTTATGCGTTCTACATACCCTTGTCGCTTTCCGTTGTTATTTTTATTGGACTATTACTACAACTAGGGCTACGTTCCGATCAGTAAGGCATTTTGCCCGCCGTAAGCGTACGAGTATAATAATCAATAGACAATAGCAGGGCTACCCAAACTATTTTGGTCACGGATCATATTCGTTAATAAAAACATAACAGAATTATGATTGGACGTGAAGCCCAATCATACAATACTCCAGATGAAATAGGAATGACTTTAAAATACCGGAAAATATGTTATCTCAAATTCTTTTGAATAGTAAATGGAGAGTTTTATATGGGAGGTGGTGTAAGTAGAGGGGGAGGTTTGTATTTTTCGTATATGACACTGAACATGGCATGCAAAATGTTTTTTACTGAATTTAAATTCAGTATTTTTAGATTTCACTATTTTTAAGGAAATTGGACATAGTTTTCAGGAAATTGGGGTATTTGTATGGGAGGTGGCAGAGGAAGTGGAACGTTTAAGATGATTTTGAAACTGCTTAGCATCATCCTTATCACCATGCTTTGATGCAATTTCAAAGTCGATAGCTCTCATATACTTGAAAGAGAAATGCTTTTCTTGAATTTATAATACAGATATTTGTATGGGAGGTGGTAGAAGGAGTGAAGCGGAGCTGATAATTTTTTCTAGCATTTATCAAATTGAAAAAACAAATTCTGGCAAATTTTAAGTTTGTACTTTTTCTAGTTTTAATGGAAATCGATATAATGCGTTTAACAAAAATTATGCATTTGTATTGGAGGGGGTAGAAGGAGTGTAAGGATCAAAACAATTTTTTTTCCCGTTATTGATATTTCTGTTTTTATACCTTGTACAAAATATCAAGGCAATAGCTTTAACAGTTTCCAAGAAAAATAATTTAATTTAGATTCCAAAATGTTGTGAAATTTGTGTGGGAGAGTGTAGAAGGAGTGAGGTTAAGTTGATAATTCTTTTTAAAACTAATTGCAATTATAGTAAAATTAATTCTGGCAAAATTTTGTCTTTTCAGCGTTACTAATTTCAATGAAAATCGAAAAAATGTGTTTATCAAAATTGTCCATTTGGTTGGGGGGGGGGGGGGGACGGGTTAGAAGGAGTAAGGGGATAGGATCAATATTCTGTGATATTTATGACATCTATTTCATAATACTATGACCTAAATTTCAAGTAGACAGCTTAAATAGTTTCAAAGAAAAATCAATTTTTTAATATTTCGAAATTTCATGAAATTTGTATGGGACGGGGTAGGAGGAGTGGGGGGATGTAGCCCGTTCGCGAACTTAAAGTTACTTTTTTGCTAGAAATTTTACACACCAATTTTTAGCATTATAGCTCAAAGCTTTCGAGAGTTATGCTGTAGACAGACGCACAGACGGTCAGACAGACAGATGGACAGACGGTCACTCGGAATCGAGGTTTTTGAGCGACAACAAATATTTCTGTACCCTTGGCGGCTCTGTGCGAGCGTCATTTCTTAGCGTTATAAACGGTAAGGCAAACACAATATACTCTCAGATTTCATCTAGAGTATAAAAAGAAGAAGTAATATTTATATAACGCGAACATTTCGAATGATCATTAACCGGAAGCGAGACTTAAATACATTCAACAAAGAATCGAAAATATTAAAAAAAACAACACTCTTTAACAGCTTAAGATATTTTTTATTCTTAGGGTGTTTTTCACGTTTTGGCGCATAGTTGTCGCAAATGATGACCTCAATTCGACGTATTATCATTCAGATCGTAAGAATAAAATAAACTTATAGTGATTTCTATTCGGCAAAAAATGTGACCCGTTTTTGTCCTTTAAAATGCAAAATTATTGCAGTTTTGCACTCATTTTTCTCAGTTCCGTCAGTCAGGTCAATTTACAATAGAACACTTTAAGTGCAAGTTTTTTGCATTTTTTTTATCATGTTGGCTGAAGCATAATGAACATCTGATTGCCTTTCGAAACTGTCAAAATAAAGCGGTTTAATTTGTCTTGTTAGCTCTAAGCGATCCTGTGAAGATTTTGGAAAAATTAAGAAAAGTTACGTATGCACTCATATCGCATGCTTCATGAAAAGTATTAAGTCCTTTTAAGTAAGATCTATCCGTAAGAATTTGTTGCCGATGTTGTCAAAGGATTTATTTTTTTCATGTTGTTGTACATTACAGGTCAATTGAGTTGCACCGCCGAAAAATTCGGGGCAAGAAATGTGCATTTTCAGGTCAAGTTTTACCTAGTGCGCAAACCATTTTTCTAGCAGGGCAGAATTTTTTTTTTACAATAGAACATAGGAACTGCTAGAAAAAATGTTAAGGGCAAAAACGGGTCACATTTTTTTGCCGAATAGAAATCATTATTAAACGCTTTTTGTCATACGATTTGATGCTTGTTTTCTTCATGTTTTCTCAAATTTAAAATTTTTGCAATTGAAAGCAAGTGGCACCTTGTTTGGTAGTACTCTGGATGGAACCACTTGCGTGCATATAGAGAACTAATATCTTGGGCTACCGGTCACCTAATTTTAATGGAAAAAAAAAATTTATGTGAAAAAGATTTTGACTAAATTTTGACATTTTTGGACTAAATTCAAATTGCTGTTCAAATTCTGTTCAAATTATAAAGAATGCAATTTGCGGCAAAATATTAATATTAAATTGATTGATCAAAATAATTTTCTTTTAAGTTTGTTCCTCCAATAGTGTAACATTAAAATAAAAATAAAAATAAATAAATAAAAAAAACTATGGTTTATCGGCAGTGATTGATTTCTTATCATTTCTGTGAAGTACTACGCCATAATTCCGATCATCCTTCGAGTGCGTAATCACGCTGTGCTCGATTTAAAAAAAAACCCACAGGAATCAGTAATTCGTCAAAAAATAATAATTACTAATAAAAAAAAAAAAAATCATCCAAAATTCGACTAAATTTAAGCCATTTCAGTGACATCACAAACGATACCGCCCCTTTATTTTCGGCTCCATATCGAAAACGAATTTATTTGTTGAGTTTCCAATTTGATTGATGTCAATCTATTTCGGTGCGTTATCTGCCGACCAGGCACATGGGCCAAAAACCCGCCAGAGATATAGTTGCTATATTCCTCGTGCTCATTTTGTAGACTCGATATTTTGTCTGCAGCAATGGCGACAACAACGACCACCAGCGCTTATCCGTCAGGTAATTAATGCTCGCGACTACTTCTGTAAAGTATACGTAAGGATTCAGCTGCAGCCATGTTTGCTCGCACCACATACTCGCCGATTAATTTGATTAATAGTGTTATGTATGGTGGGCAGGATCGCCATGTTATGTGAATGGTAAGTTAAAAGGGGGGGACTTACCAGATTTTTAGCGGCTGGTCCCGCGTATGGTGTAGGCAAGTATGCCGAAATAGGTTTTTGGTCAAAGTGAAAGAAACGTAAGTTTTGTAGAGGCACGTATGCCGAGCGTAACTTTATTCTAACAAATGACGGCGAGCATGGGCCAACACTTTTCTTTTATACATTTTTCTGTCTTAAACTCTATATAAAAAAAATGATTATTACAAATATGCTTAGTGGCTAAGTTCCTATTGTAGCTTACTTATAAAAAACGTATTCACAAAAAATATACTTAGTAGGTAAATTTCTATTCTAAACTTATTCATAAAAAATGTGCTTATACAAAAATCATATTAAATGGGTAAATTCCTATCTAAACTTATTCATAAAAAGTGTATTGCTATGTCGATATACATGAAACATATTTTCATGTATATTAGCACGCGTCAGTATCTCGCACAATTTCTCTGTCCCTTTTTTATATGGAAATGCAATCGGAGACAATTGCATTTCATATTGCACGGAGAAGGCGAGCATAATAAGTGCTTGACCTTGTGTGGTCGAGATATTTAATGTATAACATTGAGTGTCTTGTTTGTTTACATTGGATCACTCAATGTTATTATTTCTGCGATAAGGTAGGATTTGAGATCCGGATGATCTCAAGATTTTGTGTTTACATTATCTTAAGATTCTGTGTTTACAGTAGTGGCGAGAGTACACTACACCTCTGCCCTTAAGAAAAATATATATATTTTAGATATGTATATTTTATATTTGTTTATTAAATGTTTGATTTTTATATAATATTGTATTTTTTTAGTCTGTTATTATGTACTAGTTTGTCCTTATTTTCTATTCTTATCACCGAATTTACTCCTCTGAGTTCTATTACTTTAAATGGTCCTTTGTATGGACTTTCGTGTTTTCTTTTATTCTCATTTTTGATAAAGACTAAATCTCCTATTTGGATTTTTAAAGTGGTTGTATTTTTATCATGAATTTCTTTTCTTATTAATTTCGATTTTAGCAGTGCAATTTAGCAGCAATTTCGGTTCTAGCCATTTGTTGAGCGTTTTTTAATTTAATTTTTAGTTCTGATAGATAACTTTCATAATCGTAAATGGGTGAAAGTGTTTCCTGAATGTTATTGACGGGAAGGTTCGCTAAGTGTCCGTATACTAACTCGAAAGGTGTGTATTTTGTTTCAGAGTGTGGGGTGGTATTGTATGCGAATGCATAATAAGGTATCCAAGTGTGCCATTCATAATTGTCGCAAAAATTTTGTAAATACTCATTCAGTACTCGGTGGTTGCGTTCGAGTGAACCGATGGTTTCGTGGTGGTAAGGGGTTGACAATACATGTTTTATGTTTAGGAGTTGGCATATTTGGTTGAATAACTCGTTAGTGTATTCAGTACCTTGGTCTGTTTTTATTATTTTACAGTGTCCATATTTTAGTATCACGTTTTCTACTATTGCCTTAGCTACTTCTTTTGCTTCTTTTGTGCTCGTTGGTATGGCTATGACGTATTTTGTTAATTCACATTGTGCGGTGACTATATATCTGTAACCTTCTGATAAACGTAGGGGTCCTACTGTATCGATTGCTATTATATCAAAACATTTCGTCGGTGTGTCTGTAATTGTAAATTTTTCTTTTGTATGCCTTGTGATTTTATTTTTATTGCATGATTCACAGTTTTGAACATGTTTCTTTACCATTTTATTCATATTTTTCCATACGTATCGTTGTTTTAGTTTCCCGATTGTTCTTCTTATGCCTGTGTGACCTCCATGTTTGGATTCGTGATATTCACTGATTAACCTTAGTTGATCTGTTACTTTGTTCACTTTTTCCGGCGGATTATATAATATTATTTGTATATCATTTTGCCTATGATATTTATTTATTTTACTGTGCACTTTATTATATGCTGCTATCAATTCTTTTGTTGTTGTGTATTCGAATATCTTGTCTTTCATTGATAGAGCTAGTTTATGTATTTTCATACTTTTCAGTTTGGATATAAGCTTCTCCAGTGCTTGACCTAAGTCTCGGTGAGGATTATCGCTGTATTCCATAACTATCCACTTTTCATTAATTATTTTTAATTTTGGCAAATTTATTTGTGCGCGACTTATATTTGTTTCTTTATTTTTCACGTGAAATTCTAACTGAGGCAAGTTCCTTACGTCGGATATTGATGTGCCTGTCCACATGTAGAGTTGATCAGACTCGTTAGTGGGTAAGGTTTCCGCGTTATTATTATAGGTAACTTCCTTTTTCTTTAATTCGTTTTTCGTATGGCTTCGGGTTACTACGTTAATGGTTTTTGGCATCATTTCTTTTAGGGTCTGTGAATCTATTTTTATTCTAGATAATGCGTCTGCATTTGTATTTATTCTGCCTTGTTTAAATACTATTTGGAAATCATAGTCCATTAAGTCTATTCTTATTCTAGTTAATTTAGATGATGGGTTTTTATGTGTAAATAATGATACAAGTGGTCGATGGTCTGTTACTACTGTGAACTTTCTACCGTATAGGTATGGTCTGAAATGATTAATTCCCCAGTGAATTGCAAGTAACTCTTTTTCAATAATTGGTTTATTGAGTTCATGCTTATTGAGTGAACGGCTGGCATAAGATATCGGAAGATCTTTGCCTATTTCGCCTTGAGATAGGATCGCTCCTAACGCATAGTCTGAAGCGTCTGTGGTTAGTACAAATTCCTTTTCGAAATCAGGATATTGTAGGATTGGGGGTCTAGTTATGCATTCCCTTAATGGTATGAATGCTTTTTCGCAGTTTTCACTCCATTCAAATTCCTTGTTCTTTTTCAATAGCTCATTGAGAGGTTTGGCTATTGCTGCGAAGTTTTTTACAAATCGTCTGTAATAGTTACAGAAAGCTACGAATCTTCGTACTTCATCGGCATCTTTAGGTGTTGGGTACTCGTTTACTGATTTACACTTCTCAGGGTCAGCAGTTACACCGTTGGATGTAATTAGGTGTCCTAAATATACTACTTCTGTTCTTAGTAGTTTACACTTGCCTGGGTTTAATTTAAGATTATATTTTCTTAAACGTTCAAATACTTCTATTAAATTTTGGTTGTGGTGTTTTAATGAACATCCGAAAACTATAATGTCGTCTACATACAAAAATGCTTTGGCATCGAGACCTGAGAGAGCTATGGTCAACATACGTTGAAAACTATTGGATGATATTTTCAATCCAAATGGTAGACGTTTGAACTGATAGTGTCCATTGTTAGTGGAAAATGCAGTTAGTGGTTTAGACTTGTGTTCCAACTCTATTTGGTGGAATGAACTTGTCATGTCTAAACTCGAAAAGTATTTTGCTCTGCCTATTCGGTCTAAAACGTCTTCTAAGCGTGTGAGTGGGAACTTATCGTTCACTAGTTTTTTGTTGAGCTGTCTGTAATCAACTACTAGTCTCCAACATTTTGTATCGTCCTCGCTTCTTTTCGGTACAATAAGAAGTGGAGAGTTATGTGGGCTCACAGAGTGTTCTATGATCTTCTTATCTAGAAGGTCTTTAACTTGCTTATCTATTTCTTCATGGTGCACGTGTGGTAGTCTATAGTTCTTTATATATACAGGGTTGTTATCTGTTGTCTGAAGGTGTTGTTTATAAAAATTGTTTGTTGTAAGCTTATCATCTTCTAAATAAAAGATGTCTTGAAATTCTTTGCAAATTTGTTCTATGGTATGTTTTGAATTTGTGTCGTTTGAATTTATTTTTAATTTTTGTTTGAGTTTTTCCCATCTGTGTGTGGTTGTTTTGCTCTTAGTTTTTAGTAATTTAAATTTTGTAATTGGTTTGAGTTCTAATTTCAAATCATTTATGTCTAGTATTGTTTCGGAGTCTCCTGTATTCAATAGTCTAATGTGCTTGATGCCTTTGGCTGGGATTATAGTGTTACCTATAAAAATATTGTTTGATAGTTGTTTTCCACATACCAAACTATCTTCTGTGTTCGAAAGTTCTACTGGGTGGATGATTTCAGTTCGTGGGGGTATTTTGATCTGAAATATTTTGGTGTGCATTGGAAGTGTATGTTCCCTTGAGTCTGTGTTTATTGAGAAAGTGTATGAGTCGTAATCTACTCTGGCTCGAAATTTTGCGAAAAAATCTCGTCCTAATATTCCGTCTGTCGTGATTGGAAAATCAGTGTCGACTATTTGGATTTTATGTGAAATTGATTCATCTTCTAGATTGAATTCTAAGTTTATGGTACCTAAAGTGTTGATTTCTTGATTTGTAATGCCTGACAGTTTACAGTATTCTCGTTCATTAATGTCATATCTGTTTATTGCATTATTTAATTTGCATATTGATATGTCTGCGCCTGTATCTATTAGTAACTTTAGTTGTTTGTTACTGTTGGTTCTTAGAGTTATATAATTTGTTATCCCATCATCAAATTCTATTATATTTAATTTATATTTACTTATTTGTTTTTGGCAGTTTTTATTTCTATGGTTTTCTTTTTGGCATATTATATAGTTTAATCTCCCCGAGTGTCCTGTGTCTGTATTTCCTCGTCGGATTCGGGGGTGTCCTCGTTTCCCTGTTCCTCTAGAACGTAAATTCTGTTATTTTGTTGATATCCATTATTATTTTGGAATTTGCGCCTTTGTCCGTTATTGTTACTATTTTGCTGGTTCCTGTTTTGACCGTTTCTGTTCTGGACTTGTTGATTATTGTTATTATTATTTCTGTTATTGTTGTATTGTTTATTGCCATTATTATTGTAATATTGTTGTTTGTTTTCGTTTCCTTGGCGTTGCTGGTTTTTGTGGAATTTATTTCTTCCATAGTGTAAGATTTTGCTTTCTTTAAGCGTGTTAGCTGTTTCTTCAGCAATAGTAGTTGCTTCTCTGAATGTTTTAACACGGCTAGCTTCTATGGTTTGGATAACGTTTCTATCCCATATTCCTTTTTTGAATGCATTCAATGCAAGGATATCATTGGTTTGGGTCAGGATTTGCCTGCCTTCTTCTCCAATGTCGCGTATTTGCGTTGTAGTTAACTCATTTATTATTTCATCGATTTTTTCTGCAAATTGCGAAATGGTGCACTGGTTTGTTTGCTTCAGGCTTGAAAGTTCTGCTATCAATGCATTTGCGGACTTAGTGGGTTTGTATATGGTTTCAAGATTTGTTGATAACTCCGCGATGGTTTTGGAAGTGGGGAGTGTATTTAATTTGTTTCTAGTTATTGGAGTTAGCTTTGTATTTATGACCAAAGTGAGGAAATCTTGTTTTTGGGCGTCTGTTATAAACTTTTCAACTATTCTCGTAACGCTCAAGAATTGGCTGAGATCTTTATAATTTCCAGAAAAGTTTGGAATTGGCTTCAAACTTTGGAAAATGTTGCTAGTGGCCATTGTGTTCTGTTGAGAATTTAATTTTTCTGTTATAAGTGTTTGCAATTCCGAGTGAATTGTAATGAATTGGTTTTTTAGAAGGAGTTTTTCTTTGTCTTGTAGGAGTTCTATATCTTTATTAAATGTGTCCCTAATTGAATTTAACTTGAGAGCGGTTTCAGCTAAGTGCCGATCCGTGAAATTTCTATTCGGGTTTTTTTTAAAATTTTGTTGTATTTTTTGCAAATTTTCTATTTGTTCCATGGGTTATGGTAAATTTATAGGTACTTTATATTAATTTTAAACTGTTGTATTTTTATTTATTTCGCTTATAATTTTAGTTCTAATATATTTTTTTACTACTACATAGATTATTACTAATATTGCTATAATTGCTACTGTTGTTCCTACTGCTCCGGCGATGTGCGTTGCGGAATAAGTGGATTCTGAAGCGTTGCTTGCTGCTCCTGAATTGAGGAAGATTTTCTCTTCGATTTTGGTGTCGGCGAATCCCATTTTTTTCCTTCGATTCTCGTTGCGCGAATTTCTTGTTTAATTCTTCTTATTTCCTCTGTCCTGGTTGACAGGTTGAGCTCTTTGTATAGTAGAGCTATCTTTTTTCGTCGTAGGAATGCTTTTCCTCCTCTTTTTGGTTTTATTTGTATGACGATTGGTGGCGGCTCTTCTATGATTTTTCTTGCGTGTTGTCGTCTTCTATACTCTTCTATGGTCAACGGTTTTGGGCCGATCCGTACCGTTTTTGGTGTTGGGGTGTATTTTGGTACTTGTTGCTGCGGAGGTGCCGGTTCGTATTCTTCTGTCTTCTGGGAGTCTTCCTTCTGATTGATGTGTGTTGGTACTTGTATTCCGGTGATCCACTGAGTGTCTTCCATTTAATTCTGTGTGGAAACGATTAAATTATGCAGGTTTGATGTTTGCAGGTTCGCCATGTTATGTATGGTGGGCAGGATCGCCATGTTATGTGAATGGTAAGTTAAAAGGGGGGGACTTACCAGATTTTTAGCGGCTGGTCCCGCGTATGGTGTAGGCAAGTATGCCGAAATAGGTTTTTGGTCAAAGTGAAAGAAACGTAAGTTTTGTAGAGGCACGTATGCCGAGCGTAACTTTATTCTAACAAATGACGGCGAGCATGGGCCAACACTTTTCTTTTATACATTTTTCTGTCTTAAACTCTATATAAAAAAAATGATTATTACAAATATGCTTAGTGGCTAAGTTCCTATTGTAGCTTACTTATAAAAAACGTATTCACAAAAAATATACTTAGTAGGTAAATTTCTATTCTAAACTTATTCATAAAAAATGTGCTTATACAAAAATCATATTAAATGGGTAAATTCCTATCTAAACTTATTCATAAAAAGTGTATTGCTATGTCGATATACATGAAACATATTTTCATGTATATTAGCACGCGTCAGTATCTCGCACAATTTCTCTGTCCCTTTTTTATATGGAAATGCAATCGGAGACAATTGCATTTCATATTGCACGGAGAAGGCGAGCATAATAAGTGCTTGACCTTGTGTGGTCGAGATATTTAATGTATAACATTGAGTGTCTTGTTTGTTTACATTGGATCACTCAATGTTATTATTTCTGCGATAAGGTAGGATTTGAGATCCGGATGATCTCAAGATTTTGTGTTTACATTATCTTAAGATTCTGTGTTTACAGTAGTGGCGAGAGTACACTACAATAGGCACCGCGCACTGGCATCTAGTAAGTAGTAATCCACTGCTGTGCTATAGTAGATACGCTTCTTACTCCAACCAGTCATACTATCCGTAGATTCTATTAAAAATACACTACACTAAAAAGTAGTGTACTATGCCTAACTCCACACTAAGTACTACCCGATGCGGTACGCTTAGATCTACAATATTCGATGGATTAGGCGATTATTGTTGTCGTTGACTGTAAAGCAATTAAGAGTCAGTTTCTCACGATTTCAATAATATCTAATTGTAATTATTGAACTACATAGATATTAATGTATACAGATATCTATACATTACAAAGGATAATAAGCTACGTGTTACGTCTTACGGTCATATCAAAGTCATAACTTTATTTACTCATGCATTTGCGCTTAATTCATGATAAGTCCTTTAAAATTTTGCGGATTACTATTATCGAATTCGAATAGAGCAGAATTTAGTTTTTATCTTTATTTTGTTTATATGATTAAAAAAATAATTTATGAATGAATTACGTACATTGACATAATAAGAGCAATAGGGTATGCATAATATTGAGACAATTTCTAGATATAAACTTTATTCATCAATTAGTTGGTTTTTCTTGAAAAATAAGGAAAATGAATTAAAAATCGAAAAATAATAATAGTGATTTCTATTCGCCAAAAAAATGTGACCCGTTTTTGCCCTTTAAAATGCAGAATTATTGCAGTTTTGCACTCATTTTTCTCAGTTCCGTCGGTCAGGTCAATTTCCAATAGAACACTTTAAGTGCAAGTTTTTTGCATTTTTTTTTATCATGTTGTCTCTATACCGAACAGCTGATTGCCTTTCGAAACTTTCAAAACAAAGCGTTTTAATTTGTCTTGTTATCTATACCTAGTCGTGCCATAAGTTCTGTCACACGTATATGGGCAATTTTTGTATAAATGAAAAAGAGTTTTTGACAAAGGAAAATATATTTTATTTTGGCATACTAATGGAAGTAAAATAAGCAACAAATTATTCAAAGTGGCCGCCTTTAGCCTTAACACAGCTCTTTAATCTGTTGGGCCAGTCATCGATAGCAGTACGCACTGTTTCTAGCGGAAAATTAGCTACTGCTTCTGTCAAAGATCGCTTAAGGCTCTCGATATTTGGGTGTCGTCTCGTGCACACCATGGACTCTAACTCCGCCCACAGTTTGTAGTCCAGGGGATTCAAATCTGGGCTCTCAGAAGGCCATTCCGTCGCCCTTATAAACTGTGGAATATTGGTTTCCAACCACGCTTGTGTGGTTCGAGCTTTGTGGGCTGGCGCAGAATCTTGCTGGAAAACCCAATGTCGATTGTTGAATAGCGTAGAGTTCAGCGGCTTCACACATCCCTCCAGGATGTCCGTTTGATAATTTTTCGCTGCAGTTTTTACGCCTTTTTCGCAAAAATGAAGCTCGGTGACCCCTTCGTAGCTGACACCCCACCATACCATGACTGATGCTGGATGATGTCCTCGCTGTACCCTAGTGGCAACTTCTCGGGCTTCTGCGGAGCTGTGGGCATACACCTTATCATTTTGGCGGTTGAAATGTTCCTCCACCGTAAAAATTTTTTCATCGGTAAATAAAATTTCTCGATGTTTGTTGTTGCCGTACCGCCGAAGGAGCTCTTTCGATCTGGTGCTCCTAATTTGCTTCAACTGCTCAGTCAGCAAATGTCCCGTTGATCGTCGAAAGGCACTCATCCCGAGGTCAGATTTTATGATGCGAGACATACTTCGGGTGGAGATGTTCATCTCTCGAGCCATGATTCGTTGTTTACGAAGCGGATTTCGACGAATTCGACTCTCGACCGCTTCGATGGCAGCAGAAGAACGTACATCACGCGGACGTCCAGAACGAGGTCGATCTTCAATAGTCTGGATCGCGTTATATCTCTGGATCGCACGATACACAAATCTTTGCGTTATTTTTAACGGGCACAACAACTTGAAAATTTCACTCGCGGATTTTCCACACTTATGTAGTGCAATCACTGCAGTTCGGTTTTCTATTACACCCCATTCCATCTTCACACGTTAACAAACACACTTTAAATGACCATCAACTGTCAACAACACTATGACGTTTATAAAACTGGCCGATATTGAAATGTCACTCATAAAATAAAGTTGTTGCCAATGTGAGAAATTATGTGACAGAACTTATGGCAGGACTAGGTAAATGGTCCTGTGAAGATTTTGGGAAAATTAAGAAAAGTTACGTATGCACTCATATTGCATACTTCATTTAAAGTTTTAAGTCCTTTTAAGTAAGATCTATCCGTTAGAATCTGTTACCGATGTTGTCAGATGATTTATTTTTTTCATGTTGTTGTACATTACAGGTCAATTGAGTTGCACCGCCGAAAAATTCGGGGCAAGAAATGTGCATTTTTAGGTCAAGTTTTACCTAGTGCGCAAACCATTTTTCTAGCAGGGCAGAATTTTTTTTCCAATAGAACATAGGAACTGCTAGAAAAAATGTTAAGGGCAAAAACGGGTCACATTTTTTTGCCGAATAGAAATCACTATAAGTGTATTCATTAAAACAAAGTTTCTTATTAATCAATCAATCAATCACAAACTTCATAAGTTCACTTATTTATACTTGAAAATTCATTAAATATCCCAAGCTGCGTTTACAATTACTCTGTCACTTATTTGAACAAGTTCACGGACCATCTTATGTTACTTTGAAATGAAGAACCTTGTGAAAACGCTGACACTATGTCCACAGGTAACACGCGCATCGTGGGAATCGGTGTAACTGCAACGAAGTCACGCGGCAAGGCAGGTGACAACATTAGGATAAAGTTAGCTTAATTCTATATAGTTTAAGATTCTTCTTGTAATTAGTCTTAAGAAAGCTCTAATAAAGATTGGACAAGCTCCAATAAAAGAAAAAATAATTTTTATTGAACTCATCTATAGATGAGTATAGATATGTATAGATACATATAAATATAGTTGTAGTGTCTGTCTGTTATTTGTTTATAAATGGCTATAAATAAGTTTTTTGCTTTATTTTAGCAATAACTAAGCAGAAACAAACGTTTTTAAAAATTTTCTCTGTCTGTCTGTCTGTCTTTCCGGTTTTCACGCAAAAACGGCTAAACCGATTGTAATGAAACTTTCACAGTTTGTTAGATGTGCACCGAGATGTAATCTGCGTGTGGTCTTATTTCAATACCCCCACGCCTTCCAACCCCTCCCATACAAAATGACTCATTTTCAAAAGTATATACTAATCAAATTTCTTCAAAACCATTGGAGCAAATCATTTGAAATTTAGACATACTATTTTTATCAGAAATGTGATCTATGGTATACAAACTATTTGAATCCCCCTACTCCTTCCACCACCTCCCATACAAACTGCACTTTTTCATGAAATGCTATTCACCAATTTTCTCAGTACGTGTAACTTTCATCGAGCTTAAATATTGTAATTTACCCTTAATTGCATTATTATTAATATCGAGAAAAAATTAACCGAGTAGGTTCATTCCTTCTACCCCATCCCATACAATATGACACAATTCCATAACTTTACAAAAATTCGATTTTCTTGAAAAGCGTGAATGATGCAGATCTGAAGTTTAAATTGTATGAATTGCGTAATGATTATAGTTGTTTCTCAAAAATTCACTATTAAAACCACCCACTCCTTCAACCACCTCCCATACAAACTGCACTTTTTCATGAAATGCTATACACCAATTTTCTCAGTACGTGTAACTTTCATCGAGCTTAAATGTTGTACTTAATCCTTAATTTGCATTATTATTAATATCGGGAAAAAATAACCGATTAGTTTTCATTCTTCTACACCTCCCATACAATGTAACACAATTCCACGACTTTACTTAAATTCGATTTTCTTGAAACTGTAAATGTCACTGATCTGAAATTTAAAATATGTCAATTGTAAATTAATTATAGTTGCTTTTCAAAAAGTCACTTGAAACCCCCTACTCCTTCCACCACCTCCCATACAAACTGCACTTTTCATGAAGTATTCTAAACTAATTTTCTCAGTACATATAACTTTCATTCGTACTCTATCCTAAATTAGCATAATTAATATCGGGAAAAAATTAACCGAGTAGCTTCACTCCTTCTAGCCACTCCCATACAATGTGACACAATTCCACGTCTTAACAAAAATTCGATTTCTTAAAGAGCGTGAATGATACAGACCTCAAATTTACAATATATCAATTGCATGATGATTACAGTTTTTCTCGAAATATCACCAAAAACCTCCCTTTCCTTCTACCACCTCCCATACAAATTGCACAATTTCATTAAATTCAATGCACTAAGTTTCTCAGTACCTACTCAATTTTTGAAGCTTATATTTGGTACAAAACATTTTTATAGCTACTCTAGCATGATGTGAAACAAATTAGTTCAGTGCAGCCACTTCCCATACAAAATTTCATAATATCACAAAAATTCGATTTCATCTATAGTATAGTATGATTGGGCTCTACGCACAATCGTAGTCCTGTTTTCAAGCTTAATGTTATGTTATTTGGCGTTTTTTTTAATTAACACAAGCTATAATTACATATTCACATGTCCTAAATGCTCTTCAATACGTATATGATCTCAAATCACGGGATTGATTTGATCACGAGCCTCTCCCATTCAAATGCGAGTATTATGCTATCATTCTTAATAATTTATGGTTTTGATTCCAACAAAAAACAAAACATTGTGTTCAAAGAGCCATTAAAGTAAGCGGATTATATATCCCACATAATGTATTACTAACTACATTCTCAAAAATTACTTATTATTGCGATTTTTATTCGGACGAAGTCGCGGGCGTTTGCTAGTAGAAAATAAAATTTTAACTAACACAGACTTCTCGTTGACACTTATATTTACTATTTTCGGATTATTTCCTTCGCCATTAGTTCGTTAGGTGGCAACAATTAACAACTTTGGCTTTAATAAAAATGAAAATTTGTATTTGTATGCCAATTTATAAGTTTCAATCCTGAAAGGATTACTTTCTAATTTAAAGATGTATAGCAATATGAGGCTTGTTCAATCTTATTTGACTCATATAATGAAATCGATGCCATTTCCGAAAATAAAATTGCTATCCTTCAGCCTGAAATATATGCGAACTTCATTGCGAAAATACCGCAAAGAAATACACTCTCCGAGTCTGGAAATTCGCATGTTAAGGAATAAGGAGAGCATACAGAAACATTTTCATTAATAGAAAAAGCAATTTAACAGCGTGTAGTATATTATTTGCTCACCCATTTCGTCTGTCACATTACATATATCTCGAAGGATTCAGCTGGTGCGTGTGCTTATGTGAAAAAGTTTTTTTTTTCTCTGTCTTCGAAAAGGCCTTTTTTCTCTGTAATTCTTGTACCTTTCTGCTTTTGGCATAGGGCATAGGATTCACGTCATTTCGCTACAGTTTTTCTCCAATATACAGTCAAGACAAAATAGCACATTCTCGAAAAAAGGGCTTACGATAACGTGCACGTGAAGTTTAGGCAAACCATAAGACAGAAAAAAAAAATAAAGGAAATACAAAAACATCCAAACAGCTTCCAAAAACAATAACAAAACTACCCCCGAGAAAGAAAAAGAAGGAGAAAAAACTCCACACCATTCGCCCGCAATGTGTTGTATGCCTTTCGATCAGGTACTACACTGTACCCAGAGTACATAGCACTCCTGGCTGAATCGTAAAGGTGCCTTAAGGTAAGCTCCCGAAACATATAAAATGGATCTCGGTTAAGGAAGACGACGATGACGCCTGGCCAAGAAAAAAGGAACTTCTCTAGACACCTTCACAAAAAAAAAATAATAATAATGGCAAAGAAGCAGCAGCAGGAGCACTATTTATTTTATGCGTCAAATTTGTTTTGGTCTTTAGCCACTAGATATGAACCCGTACTTTTCTCTACGACACAGTCCTTTCGGCTTGGATTTTATAATAATACGAGTGGATACTTTTTATTGACATACACATCCACTTCAAACATATTCGCTTGTATGTACACACGGAGGACATGTATGTCCCGTCGAGTAATTGGATGTGAAAAACAGAAATAGCCCCATTGATAGTTTTTGATTGAAATAATAACTCTTATCTTTAGCTTAAACTGAAAGAATGGATGAGGCAATTCAGATTCTTTCTAAGGATGCCATTATCATATTTTGTAGCTGTACCATAATTTCATTCTACGAGTATTTGTAATTCGTGTAAGAAAGCAACATAACCCTATTAATATAGCCTAGCTATCTAGGTCGAAGATTTTAGAACCGAATGTGCAATTACTTTATTACTCTAATAATAAAGTATTGTGATCGACACAAGAAAAAAAAAATTGCTACCCTGAAATTTTTTGTTTTCGCGTTTTCATGACTAAATTAGCCTAAAAATGCAAAAAAAAAAAAAATCCGTCTCCGCCGTACGCCGTACATATGGACTCATATCTCCGAGACCGTTAAAGGTAGAATGTTCGTTCTTGGTGGATTATTGATTGCGTAAGTGAGCTCTATTTTCTAAATTTGGGGAGTGTGGGGTGAAGGGGCAGGCGGGGGAGGGAAAAAGTCGAAAACTACACTCGCTAATATCTCCACCACGAATGCAGATAGAAAGTTGAAAATCAGTAAAGATATAGAGAAGGTTGTGGAGCAAACTTAAAAAATAATTTAATTTTTTATCCATTGGCGTCCGAAAAGGGGGGGCTAAAAACAAATTGTCGGCCGAATTGTTTTTTCAAATGATTATATCTTCGAAATTACTTATCGTAAAAATTTCATATTTTGGGACCACAAAGGTGGCATATAGTTCCATTGGAATCGGCTTAGAGAGTGGCTAATTATTGTAAGAGGGAGGGTCAGGGAGGTGCAAAGAAAAACACTTAAAAATGAATATCTCAACTATCTCTTAAGCAATGTAATTGAAACTTAAAACGTGTATTAAGCTTTACTAGAAAAATAAAAAAAAAAATATAACATGTTGAAATAATAGTAGTGGGAGGAAATGGGGAGCATTTAAAAAATAGCGCACTTTTCAAAATTACAAATCCTTATATCTCAAAAAAGAGTACAGATATCAAATCGAAAATTTGTCAGATTGTAGAACTACATAATGGTTAATTTTGGTAAAAATTTTAAGTTGGGAGGTGTAAGGGGAGGGAGGTCATAAGTAAAAATGTCGAAAATTTTGAGTGATTTTTTTAGGGCTCTGGTGAAAGATACAAAGTTTAAATTTTGCATGTGGATACGTCTATTTGATGTACATAGAAAAATAATAATAACTTGATCCATAATTGTTATAAACCGACCCCCCCGGTCTAACGTCCACAAAGTGTTTCATGTGCATTGAAAAAAAAAGCATAAACTGAAAATTTTTGAGTGAAATTTTAAGGTAGAATTTGTGGAATGCATTTAAAAAAAATCCCTTAATATACGAAATATTAACTGGTCGCAAACCTTTAAAACTTCTACCCCCTCCCATAAAAAATTATTTTTTCGACCATTTTTAAGAAATCAATTATCACCCAACTATTAAAAGTTATCAATTTGAAATTTTGCATAAAAACTTAAAAAAATAATTGAAATGAAATTACTTTAAAAGTTTTGAAGTCACGCTTGCCCTTCTACCCCCTCCCATACAAAAGTATGATTTCGACCAATTTCATTAAATCAACTAATAACCAACAAATTAAAAGCCACGAACTTGAAATTTTGTACAAGCACCTTACAATAGAAAAGAAAGAAAATTGCATCACAAGTTTTACGATCCTTCTACTTCCTCTAACCCTTCCCATACAAAATTATTTTTTCGAGCATTTTTAAGAAATCAGTTATCAGCTAACTCTTAAAAGCTATCAATTTCAAATTTTTCGTGAAAACTTATAAAAATAATTCAAATGAAGTTGTTTTAAAAGTTTTGAAATCGCGCTTGCCCTTCTACCCCCTTCCATACAAAACTATGATTTCGACCAATTTCATTAAATCAACTAATAACCAACAAACTAAAAGCTACGAACTTGAAATTTTATACAAGCACCTTACAAGAGAAGCGAAATAAAACTGTATATCAAATTTTACGATTCCCCTACATTTTCTACCCCCTCCCATACAAATGTTCGGTTCCGTAAATGTAAAATACACCGATTTTTATGACAATTCTATGCAACTTCGTCTATGAAACACATTCTATACAGAGAATATTGGACGTGATTCAAGCAATTAATTAAAAAGCTATTAACATCTACCCACCCTTACTATTACCCCTCCTCCTCCCGTCATAAAAACCCAAACTCGCAGAAACGAATGAAATATTGGTTATATGTACTGGAGCTTTTGAACGTTTCCGCAAAGTGTTAAATTGACAACAGCCCTGCCCAAGAACTCCCTTTCACTTAGCCTTCCCTAACCACTCTTACCTGCATATTGGCTTTCCACTCATCCGCAACTTGTCCCAAGAATAATAAAGTTTCGCCCGACTTGTTGGCAGTTTATTTTTTATATAGCCGCCAGGAATTGATCTCTCCTCTAGATTTCCTGTATTACAAGATTGACTTAGACTTTTTTGAGGGTCATAATCCAGACGTTAATTGAAGATGTTTTACTTTGAATTCCTTAAAGTGTGACCGATCCACTGCCACTTCCACTTTTAATCTCAACGTTTATCATACTTCAAAGTACATCGTTGGCGATGATATCTAGCGACAATATGACTGAAATTCAAGCATTCGTTTGCTAAAGTTTGCAGTTTCTTGGGAAGCATAACGTTCTCTTTCTATGTAGTACAAGCATATAATAATACGGATACGGAGCAACTTGGTGCGAAGGGAGATCTCTCCTAGCTTCTAGAAAGGAGAAAGGATATCGAAGACCTGACGACCTTTATTTATACGAGCCTCAATATCCCCTTCGTCTCCGTCATCCTTGCATTCGAAGTAACAAAAAGCTTACACTTTTTCCATATCTTGTCTGTTAATGACAATTGCTTTTTACAGAATGGCTTGTATTATATGCAATTTATGCATTGACGTGCAATGTACAAACACAGCCATGAAGAGTTGGAACAGGAATGTGAATACGACCGTAACGTGTAGTTATGTTGGGATTTTTTTCAGTTAAACAGATGTTATGATGGATATAAGCCAAAACCTACAATGAAGCAGAGGGCAATATCATCAGCGACACGCATGAAATCAAAAGGAATTGGAACAACATGACTGACGAAGAGGAACCATCATATACACTATCCACGCTCGCCGAAATCAAGGCGTGACCAAAAACTGAAGAAAGTGCTGGGAATTAACGAAATACCAGTTGAACTTCTGAAAAACGATGGAAACTGTGTCGCTGAAATACTATATGCAAAATTTGAACAGAGCAAATCATAGCCGATGATTGGCGTAAAAGCATTATATGTCCAATTTACAAGAAAGGAGACAAACTCTGCTGTGAGAATTACAGAGAAATATCATTATTGTGTACGTTCTATAAAATGCTGAAAAAAATAATTGAACACCGTCTTAAATCATATACTAATGAAATAATTGGCGAAAACCAAAGTGGATTCAGAACTGGACGATCTACAACAGACAAGATATTCTCGGTGGAACAGAAGAAATGCTGGGAAGATAACACAGACGTGCACCAAATTTTCGTAGATTTTAAACAAGCATATGACAGTATCGACACGAGGGTACTGTACCAAATCATGCTTGATTTTGGAATTCCCCCAAAACTAGTCCGACTAACAAGACTCACAATGACGAACACTGAATCCCAGTGAGAATACAAACCGATTCCACAACCAGCTTTCGAACGGAATGTGGTTTAAAGCAGGGAGATGGTCTAGCCCTCATGTTTTTCAACTTGGCACTAGAGTATGTAGCCCGAAAAATCCCAGTCGACACCAACGGGACACTACTATTCAAGTCCACCCAACTAGTAGCATACGCTGACGACATTAACATCCTAGCAAGACCCTTCCCTAGTGCTAAGGAAGTATTTGTCAATCTTGACTCCGCCACAAAAGAAGTCGGGTTTTGCATTAACGAAAGCGAAACAAAACAAGTAATGACGCAAACAAGAAGGAGAACGCCTGTCATACCAAACATAACAATTGCGGAATATAGTTTGGAGGTTGTGGACAACTTCATACATCTTCGGGCTAATGTAGCAAAGGACGGCAATGAATCGGACGAAATCAATCGACGATAATGAAATCTAAGAAAGTGCACGGGAACAATAAGCTGCAGATATATAAGACTTTTATACGACCTGTGCTCTGCTATAGCAGCGCGAACGTGAACATTAACGCGAACTTCCGAAAAAGCAGTTAACATATTCGAAAGAAAAGTCCTCCGAAGAATTTTGGGATCTGTGAACGAAGGATTGGAATGACGAATAAGATACAACCATGAGTTGTATAAACTCTACAATGAGCCAGAAGGTTCAACGTTCATCAAGCTACGTAAATTGCAGTATAACTGCCATATAGAGCGAATGGAAGACAGAAGAATCCCCTAACGTGCTTTTAAAGGCGAAACTAGTGTTATCCGGCCAGTAGGCAAACCACGCAAGTGATAGGAAAATTCAGTTGATGAAGACAGCAAAGTCATCTTAAAAAACATAACAGAATTTGGCTTTACGCCCAATCATACGATACTCTAGACGAAACGGGAAACAGGTTAATTTACTGGAAAATATGACTTCTCAAATTCTTCGAGGAGTGAATAAAGCCTTTTGTATGGGAGGTGGTAGATGCAGAGCGGAGGTTTGCAGTTTTTGTCTATGACACCGAACGGGGTATTCAAAATGTTCCATACTGAATTTAAAGTTTGTAGCTTTCATAATTTTCGAGAAAATTGAGCAATTTTTGTCTGAATTTATGGCATTTGTATGGGAGGTCGCAGAGAAAGTGGAAGGTTTTGGATGATTTCGAATCTGCTTATCAACATCCTAATCACATTGCCTTGTAACAATTTTAAAGTTAATGGCTCTCATATGTTCGAAGAAAAAATACTTTTCTTGAATTTTCAATACAAAAATGTGTATGGGAGGTGGTAGAAGGAGTGAAGTGAATTTGAAAAATTTTTTTAGCATAAATTCCTGCAAAATTTTAAGTTTGTACTTTTTCTAGTTTTAGCGAAACTCGATAAAATGCATTTACCAAAATTATGAATTTGTATGAGAGTTGGTAGAAGGAGTATACGGATCAAAGCAACATTTTTCATCGACAATGATATCTTTATTATTATACTTTCAACAAAACTTGAAATCGATAGCTTTGACAGTTTCGAGGAAAAATAATTTAATTTAAATTTCGCAATTTCGTGCAATTTGTATGGAAGGGGTAGAAAGAGTGAGATGAAGTTGATGATTGTTTTGAAAATTTATTGCAATTATAATAAAATTAATTCTGGCAAAAGTTCGTTTAGGGGCATAGGACAGAAACAACTCTCTTTCACAAGGCGCGATTCTGAACATCGGCCTTATGCTGTTGCCAGGACTTGTTTATTCCTCTGACTTCATGCTCAACTGCTCGCTTCCATGTGTTACATTGTCGACCGACCCGACGTCTTCCTTGAGGATTATAATCCAGAACTTCTTTGGCGATGTTTGGCTCTGATTTTCTCAAAGTATGACCGATCCACTGCCACTTCCGCATTTGTATCTCAATACCTATTTTAGTCTGGCCAGTACTCCAAATTTCGTCGTTGGACTTCTGGCCAGAATATTCCTAAAATGCGTCGGAGGCATTGGTTCACGAAAGTCTGTAGTTTCTTGGTAAGTCGAACTGTCACTTTCCACGTAGTACAACCATATAACAACACGAATTTGACGCATGCGTCAAAAATTCCCAGCTTCGTGTGAAGCGAGACCTCTCTTATCATCCAGATAGGAGAAAGAATACCGAAGGCCTGACGAGCTTTATTGAGACGAGCCTCAATGTACTTTTCGGCTCCGCCGTCCATGCTGGCAATGCCTCCGAGATAACAAAAATCTTGCACCTCTTCAACATCTTATCCGTTAAGAACAATCGGTGTGCTTGCGTTCGAAACCATGTGCATGTACTTGGTCCTACGCACATTTATTTTCAGTCCCGCCTCTTTGCATTTAGAAAGAAACGAGCGAACATTTGACTCTACGTCCGATCGGGTATGTACAAGCAAACACACGTCATCAGCATAATCAAGGTGACTTAAGATGTTAAATAGTTTGCATTGAAGACCTTTATTTTCTCCACCTTACAGTGCAGCTTTCAAGATGTCATTTATTACCACCAGAAACAGGGCTGGTAAAATATGCAACCTTGTCTGTATCTGGTATACCTCTCCTACGCAAAGCATTCCATATGTTATCTCGCTTAACGCTATCGAAAGCCTTCTCGAAGTCTACAAACATGAGAGGGGAAACCCAAGATGTTTTATGGTGACTCTTGTGTGGAATAAGGGTCCCTCCGATGACCATTTGCCGAGTACTACAAAGCTCCACAAATAATTTGCCGTTTTCGGGTCTTTTAGTCCAAGGTCATCACGCGTCGACCCAAGAGTCACCATGCCTCCCCATGACGTGTTCTAGTTCAGTGTTGTCAGATCCAACCTGGGCGTTCATATCTCCTGAGATGATAACAATATCACCTTCTGGAACACGTTCGAATGTGGCACTCAGTTGGCTATAAAACTCCTCTTTGTCACCAGGTGTTGCGGTATTAGTTGGTGCGTAGCACTGAAGAATTGTGACGTTTCTGACACTGGTCCTGAGCCTGACGATGATAATCCTACCCGACATTGGTTCCCAGCTAATGAGACTGTTTCTCGCTCTCGGTGTAAGGACGAACGCCTCGCAATTTTTGACTTCACTTTCAGGGCCAATGTACAGAATAGTGGTTCCGCTCGGGGTTCGTTCTTCTCCTGATTCTGTCCACCTGACACCTCTCAAGACCAAGATTTGGATGTTATAGTGCTTCATTTCACGGTCGATCACTGATTGGCGGTGCAAGAACCGAGTGACCCCAGCCCTTCCCCCATCATTCAATGTTCGAACGTTCCAGAAGCCGATCGTTAAGTATATATAAATTCGATTGGATAACTATTTGTCCAAGATCAGAGCTACCCTTACGACATCTTTCATTCACAACATGTTGCTCAGCGTCTGTTAGAAGCAGTACCAGACTATATTCGAATAAATACATATATACGGAATTAGAAATAAAACCTCTTATGACGCAGACTATTAACCTCTGGATCATAAAATTAATAAAATAAAACATTATTATGAGAAAAAATTTTGACGATAACACTAATAGCTCAGCTTCAAATAAAGTTTATAGGTATGTCTCCAATAACTCTAATTAACGACCATACAAGTAGCTCAAGTCAAGATATGAATACAATTATGAAATTGTATGCAACAAAAGATCAGACACACCATGGTGGTTAAGATGGGTACTTTTTTATCTCTTATATTTTCAACTCCCACCATTTCTTTACTCTTTTTTTCTTTTTCCTTTCCTTCTCTTTAATAATATTTATTATCACATCTTAAATTGCCAATAAGAATAAAAAAAAGAATCTACTAACAATAAAATAACTAATAGATATAAGAATTAGCATACAACTCCTGAATTTATTATTATAATTTTATTGCATAAATTTAAAAAATTTCTACTTAGAATAATAAATAATAGCTGTAAAAAAAATTATTTCAAATTTGGCTGTAAATTAATCTAATTTAATCCAATCTATTCTAAAGAGTTAGAGATGACTTACAATATTTTCTGATGCATTAAACTCGTTCCCATTTCAGCTGGAGTATCGCAATATTGAGTATTATTGCGTTTCAATCTGAAATAGATCTCAAAATCAACCACATAACTAAAGATACAATAAGCGACAACAATTTAGATCACATTATATTTGATACAAAAATATCAACGAAATCGGAAATTATGAAAATATTCCCACGAAATTTTTACACTTGCCGGGTTTTCTTCGATAACAATTTCAATGATGCATACTTCCAATCATATACGGTCTCATCCTGTTCAACGTGTGGAACGTGACACGTATTTCATACCATTCGGAGGAGTTTCGTTTCTTCCGTCAAGTAGAACGTGATTGTTTTCCTTAATTATTGACGCGTGACAATTTCTGTACACATTTTAGAGAACTATACACATGTTTGTATTTGGCAGGACATATGTATGGAAGCTAGCTATATTGAAGAAAATTTTATGCAAATATTTTCTTTTGAGTAATTTAATACTGAAAATCGACATTATACTTGTGAATCCTTCCGAAAATCTAATCTACATACCCGTCCAATAAGTTGATTTCTGCTCCATTAAATGTGTATACATCTAAATGTTAATAGAAATCGAGATCCGAAAGATTCATACACCGAGTAATACCAAGTCCCAGGGTTGACATAAGTTCTTAGAGGTTTGCTAACTACAAATCCTTTCACATCCTTTTTGGCCCAATAAAACAAGGCTATTACACAAATCTACTCCCGAACCAAACATACAAATAAACAAATCCATACACCTAATGTATGAAAAAAGGATATATGTATGGCTGTGCGAAAAATCTATACGTATATATGCTACGCATATAAGCTCGAAATACATTTTAAGGATACCCGCGCCATGAAGTATAATATTTTGTATATGTTTGTGTGTGACCTACACCGAGAGGATAGTTGTAAAAAGGTCAAAAAATCAATCGCCCACGGGACTAATTCGTTTGAATCTAAGAAAATCTGAGAAAATCCCCGGCAACGACCTCTGGAGTTTGAGCCCCGGGATTGTCAACGACAGGATATTGTTCGTGTTTTTGTTGTAGTTGTTGTTCTTATTGTTGTTGGTGGTGCTGCCGCTACTACTGCTGTTGTTAGTGGCTTGTATAATATTTCGCATAGTATAGAGTTGGGTTATGGGTGCTCCACCGGTTCGAGATAGGTATGTTGCTATCTAATGTTCCCATTTTTTACCCGTGTAGCAAAAGTCACCGTACATACCCCCACTTGGTATGACGAGTAAGAGAAAAATGCTCCTAAGGTGAACATAAAACACCCACAAGACTTCATCTGCTCGCAACATTGTTTCCCTCCTGTGCAAATCTTTGATATCATAAATTTTCCATTAGATATGTGGATTTCATTGTAATATACTTGATAGGTGTCAGTACTTTAGAAGTATTTTTTAACCGAAAATATATCTTTAAAATTGAGTACTATGGAGGTTCGATTAATACTTAATTGGTTGGTTTTAGTTCTTTTGCTTATTGGAGTGTTTATAATCTAGATGAAATCTGAGAGTATTATAAGTTTACCACTAAGTTTGTAACGTTAAGAAATAAGGCTCGGAGAAAAAAAAATGATACAGAAGTTGATATTATCACTCCGAAATCTCAAAATCGGATAACCGTCCGTCCGACCGACCGTCCGTCCGTCCGTTTATTCTCTAGCTCGAGAACGCATTATACTAGAAAATTCAAATTTTGTGCATGGTGTAAATGACAGTAAGGTCAAGTTCATGAACGAGCCAAATCGCTCCACTCCTTTTATCCCATCCCATACCAAACGACCTACATATTTTAAAAAATTACAATAATCTAAATTTCTTGGAAACTATAAGAGCTAATAACACGAAATTTAGAATATATCAGTTTTATCACAAATCTTATATATAGAACAAAAACTATTCGGATACCCCTACTCCTTCCACCACCGTAAAACTTGCACTTTTCCATAAATACTATAAACCGATTTTCTCAGTACGTATAACATTCATCGAGCTCAAATTTTAACTACTTTAACAACTACTTAATTAGCATTATTATTAAGATTGAAAAAAATTAAATGATCAGCTTTACACCTTCTACCCCCTCCCAAATAATGTGACAGAAATTTACAAAAAATCGGTTTTCCTCAAAAGTATGAATGTTATTGGTATGAAATTTGTGACATGTCAGCTCCATAATGTTCATAGTAATTTCTGAAAAAATCACTAAGAATCCCACTCATTCTACTATCTCCCATACAAACTGAACATTGCACTAATTCTAATACACTAATTTCTTCAGTATCTATTCAAAATATTCTAATTTATCTAGAATATCGTATGATTGGTCTTTACGCGCAATCTTAAAAAATTCTGCGAAGAAGAGGCAGAGATTTAATTCTGTGCAAGATCAACGCTTTTCAGAATTTCACTAAAGATAATTGAGCAATAATTTTAGTCGTGGACAGGTCCTTAGGTTTGATTCAAATATGCATTGATAGAACCGATGTGCTACTCTTATCATTTACTTTATTCGGTTCCCTCATCGCACTGAATGTTTTCAATTATGGTGTTATGTTTAAAAATTTTTACCTTCGAAGAATTGTCTGATGATTTGTCATTTATAACTTCATTGGTTCATAATTGGCGAATTCGTTATGAATTTCTAAGTAAATGTATCGATGTCGCAGAAAATTTTGTTATGTTGATTTTCTGATTTGAATTTTTTATAGTTTGTCATTCTCTAAAAGGAATTGCAAGGTTATAAATCAAACTAAATATTACTTAAGTGACTTTCTACTTTCCGACTTATACTATATACTTTCTTCGAGCGACAATCATTGAAGATTCACTGCTACTGTACTTTTCTATGGTTGTCACTTATTCCTTATGGCTCCAGTTTACATTCGATCATCCTGATAATCGTCGGCTGTCCAAGACGACAGCAACTCTTCGTTGTATTCGATGAATTTTCCATAACTTCATGTTATCTGTGTTTGTAGAGGCAACATTCGGACCTTCCACTTTAGCGGCTTTTCGGACATCATATCGGCCGTTGCGTTTCACTCTAATTACCTCATATGGGCCAAGAAATGGACTAGCTAACTTCTTACCAGTAACATACTGCGTATGTTTGATTGCTACCAAGACTCCTTCCTTATACGCATACTCACTCTTGCGTTTGTATACTCCAGATGGAATCTGAGAGTATTATAAGTTTGCTCTAAAGTTTGTAACGCCAAGAAATAATGCTCGCACAGAGGCGCCAAGGGTACAGAAATATTTCTTGTCGCTCAAAAATTGCTCTCTAGCTTGAGAACACGTTGAGCTGAAAATTTCAAGTTTTGTACACATGGTTTTTGACAAAAAAGTTATAATCGCTCGACCCACTCTACCCCTGTACAAAATGACACAATTTCGCAATTTGACAGTAAGTGGATTTGCTCAAAAAGTATAAAATCTATTGATCTGAAACTGGGAATTTATAACTTTTATGATGATTTCAATCTACCGTATACAAATTATTCGTGTCTTCCTCTCCTTCCACCACCTCCCATACAAACTGCACTTTTCCATGAATTGCTCTAAACTAATCTATTCAGTGCGTATAAAATGTAGCGAGCTGAAATTGTGCACTAAATATTTATTTAGAATTATTAGTAAGATCGAAAAAATTAGACGGTTAGCTTTACCCCTTATACCCCCTCCCAAACAAAATGACACAATTTTACAATTCTACATTAAACGGGTTTGCTCGAAAAGCACTAACGCTATTATTCTAAAATTTTGAATATTTTACTTTTATAATGATTTTAATCTGCTGTATATAAAGTCCTCCTCTTCCTTTTCAATCTACCGTACACAAATTATTCGTGTCTTTCCCTCCTTCCACCACCTTCCATATAAACAGCACTTTTTCATGAAATACTGTAAACGAATTTACTTAGTCCGTATGAAATTTATCGAGCTGAAATCGTGCACTAAATATTTATTTAGAATTATTAGTAGGACCAAAAAAAATTGGAACTCTAGCTTTATTCCTTCTACTCCCTCCCATACAATCTGGCACTATTTAACAATTTTACGTAAAATTGATTTTCCCGAAAAGTGCGTATGCTACTGATCTGCAATATAAGACATATCAGAAACATAATGTTTGTAGTTATTTCTGAAAAAGTCCTTAAGAAGTCGCTCCTCCTTCTATCACCTCCAATACAAACAGAACAATTTCACTAAATCTGCAATACTAATTTTCTCGGTACCTATTAAAGTTTTGAATTCTAAATTTTATATAAAACATTTTGATAGCAACTCTAGGGTGATGTGAAAAAATTAGTTCAATATCGTCACCCCCTCTACCACTTCCCCTACAAACTTTCTTAAAATCAAAATATTTCTCTTTTATCTAGAGTATAGCACGATTGGGCGTTACGCACTGGAGGTTGTACCTGTTGGGAAACGCTTTCGCTGGTAATGTGTTCCAAAGTCTTCGAGAAATGAATGACTGCCTAAATTTTACTGTACGAGAAGGCAATAGTTTAACGGTGTACTCGTTCACGCTTTCAGCTTGGCGAGCATCCCGGTGAAAAGTATGGAGTGGAGCGATGAGTGCGCTTAGTTCCGCACAGCATTTACCATGGAAGTATCGATTGTAAATGCAAAGTATTCGGACCTTTCGGCGATGCTCGAGAGAATCGATAGAAGACGTGATGGTCTCGTTTCCAATCAGTCGGAACGCATGATTTTGAATACGATTGAGCAACGCGAGGTGTGTTTTGGGTGCCCGAGCCCAAACATGCAAGTTGTACTCTAAATGTGGTCTAATATCTGTCTTATAGATGATTGCAAGGTCGGCCGACATGAAATATTTTTTGCACTTTCGAAGAACCCCTAGACGTTTAGAGGCGTCGAGGGCAAAATCAAAAATGTGCTGGGCCCAATTCAGATGGTCATTATTTTTAACGCCCAGAAGTGAGAAATTATCCGAGGTGCAAAGTTGTGCGCCACGCAAAGCCACATCGTTAGATAATACTAAAACATCACGTTTAAGGGATAGATGACAGGCCTGTGTTTTGGAGGCGTTGAACTTTACTCTGTATCTCCTGCCCCATTCCAGGATCAAGTTGAGATCTGCGTTCAGCGAACTAAGTAACTCCCTGCGATTGGAAGCAATAGAGTGCTTGTCAGATTCTGCAGCAGAGTTAAATTCATAGATGCTGCCTAAAGTACTGTCAACTGCAAAACTATGAATTGGATTGAAAGTAGTCGACAGAAGGTCGTTTATGCAAATTAAAGAAAGTGTTGGAGATAAAACAGAGCCTTGAGGGACGCCGAAATCTATTGGGAAGGAGAAAGAAGTAATGCCATCTAATACTACTCGTATAGTGCAAGCAGAGAGAAAACTCTCAATTCATTTAACAAGGGTAGCATTCAGACCTGTGGCCTTGAGCTTAACCAACTGCGAAATGACCAACGTTGCTTCATTTCTAATTTCGCGTTCTATTAACTTAGGTACAACTAGAAGATCATTACCATCGACGTTTTCGTGTACAACGCCTTGTCTTAATTTAAATCTTTCATAGGGGCGGGTTTTGAGTGTCTCCAAAATGGCACTGATGAAACTATCTTTCTGCAGGGCTATTTAGTCTATATTTATTTATTTATTTAATTCATAAGGTTTACAGTCGAAGGACCAATTACAAACCCTTATAATAATAACATTAATTGTTTACAATAATTTAAAAGAAGAGTTTAACTTGAAGTTATAATATGTGAATTTTTAAATTAAACGCATTTCAGAAATTAATTCAATAATATCAATTTGTTCTCAGCTTTATGAAAAATGTAAATAATAACTACATATAATAAAATAAATGTAAATAACAAAAATAATAAACGTATAACATATGAATGAAAAATTGAAACAAAACCATGCTATAAGCATTATAATTGTGACATGAATAGGAAAACCGGGCAATCAATTTGGAAGAAAATAACATTATTGATTCAAATTAATCAATAAGGTTTCAATATAGGCAAGTTATGCGGGGAGAGAAGAAAAACTAGATAATATACTCAATATTTGTACTTTTGGATTAGTGAGATTGAAATCAAGAACATCGTAGGAGCTGAAAAATTGATTGTGAGACATCTGAAGACCAATAATAGGCGATTTGTGAAATAAATTCGTATTGTGTTTTGGTATACGAAATGTGGTATTTGAAGCTAAGCGATTTCCCCTGTATCCAACATTAATGTTTAGTTTGCCTGTTAAATAGGTGCAATTAATTTTTTGGAAAGCAACTTTATTTAAAAACAGCTCATCTATTAAAAGTCTTCTCTGATATTAGGTTAAAAGCTGTAAATTTTCAAGCCTTTGTGGATAGTCGGAAAATTCTAATTTCATCTTAAAATGTAAAAGCCGTGTAAACCTTCTTTGGACACGTTCAATTTGTATATGATAAACTTGATAAACAGGATTCCAAATAGTACTTGCATATTCCAGAACACTTCTTACATAAGCAACAAAAAGAGATGTGAATGTCTGAGAATTTTTGAAATGTCTCCCACATCTAAACAAAAAGCCAATACCTCTGCCAGCCTTAGTGATTAAAGAAGAGATATGAATATTAAATAGTAATTTTGTATCAAATATTACACCAAGGTCACGCTGTATCTGAACACGTGAAAGCTTCTCATTATGTAATAAGTAATCAAACAAGATTGTGTTATGTTAATGCGTTACAAGACCAACACGCTACCCACTAGGCTATACCCTAGTGTACCAAGACCTAGTAAAACTGAATTACATTTACGCAATTTCACATTTTTTGTTATCTCGGAAACATTGTCAGCATGGACGGTGGAGCTGAAAAGGATGTTGAAGCTCGGCTAAATAAAGCTCGTCAGGCCTTCGGTAGGGCCCGCAAGGGGGTAGTTGTAGGATGAGGTTTTGCCAATTCCTGCAACTATCTTTAGAGACTAGCGTCTCCACGGACCTGAGCTAACTATCCCCCTGTGGGATGGGGGCTGTAGAATTCACCCACAGCCAGTCCTGATTGCCCTAAAAAATGGCAAATGGACACTCACTGGATCATGGCTTATCACCCGTGATCTTAAGACCTAACTGATACGAGAAACGGATACATCGCTTCGGATACGGACTGATTCTACGGTAACGACTTTTGGCATTCGAAAACGGACTATGATTGGCTTCTGGAACGTTCGAACATTGAATGACGGGGGAAGAGCTGGGGTTACTCGGTCCTTGCACCGCCAATCGGTGATCGACCGTGAAATGGAGCACTATAACATCCAAATCTTGGGCTTGAGCGAGGTCAGGTGGACAGGATCAGGAGAAGAACGAACCCCTAGCGGAAACACTATTCTGTACATTGGCTCTGAAAGTGAAGCCAGAAATGGCGTGGCGTTCGTCCTTACGCAGAGAGCGAGAAACAGTCTCATTAGCTGGGAACCAATCTCGGATAGGATTATCGTCGTCAGGCTCAGGACCAGTGTCAGAAACGTCACAATTCTGCAGTGCCACGCACCAACTAATACCGCAACATCTGGGGACAAAGAGGAGTTTTATAGCCAACTGAGTGCCACCTTCGAACGTGTTCCAAGAGGTGATATTATTATCATCTCAGGAGATATGAACGCCCAGGTTGGATCAGACAACACTGGACTAGAACACGTCATGGGGAGGCATGGTGGAGGTGGTTGGCGGTGAAATTCCTGTTCGTCAACTATTTCATGATCTTAAATAGTGAATCCATATCCCCAAGGTAAGCCGCAGATTCTGTCTTGTTCGCCAGATCTTCAATGGCTTTTCGATTGCCGCGCCAAACAGCCTTTTTAAGCTGTATATGAGCATTGCGGTAGTTTTGTCTCAAGTCGGGTGTTCGTAGGTTGACATCGGGTTGAAAGATGATTGCCAATTTGCCTTCTTTCCGATTGCCAACCTTGTATCATGTGCCTTGCGAGATCCAGAGTTTCTCACCACTTTGCACATATCTCACAGATTCTTCGGCATTAGTTAGAAACATGTTTCAGGTTGCGTCCCAATTGGGGACCAAGCAGGCAACCAACAAGTGGTGATCGCTCCCCACGTCAACTTCACGCTTCGCTCATACATCGAGGAGACATCTTCTCGATGTGGTTCTGAGTGACACTATTATGGAAAACCCAATATTTTTTATGGCTTATTGGTTGGCAAAAGGGTCACTTAGATGGCCATTTGCCGAGTACTAAAAACCTTAATAAATAATTTGCCGTTTTCGGGTCTCTTAATCCAAGGTTGTGACGTATCGACCCAAGGGTCACCATGCTCCCCCATGACGTGTTCTAGTCCAGTATTGTCAGAGCCAACCTCGGAGTTCATGTGTCCTGAGGTGATAATAATATCATCTCTTGGAACACGCTCCAAGATGGTACTCAGTTTGTTATAAAACTCTTCTTTGTCATCAGCTGCAGAATTGTGACGTTTCTGACACTGGTCCCGAGCATGACGACGATAATCCTATCTGAGATTGGCTCCCGCTGATGAGACTGTTTCTCGCTTTCGGTGTAAGAATGACCGCCACGCCATTTCTGGCTTCACTCTCAGAACCAACATACAGAACGGTGTTTCCGCTCGGAATTCGTTATTCTCCTGATCCTGTCCCATCTGACTTCGCTCAAGTCCAAGATTTGGATGTTATATTGCTCCATTTCACGATCGATCACTGATTGGTGGTGCAAGGACCGAGTGACCCCAGCTCTTCCCCGCCATTCAATGTTCGAATGTTCCAGAAGCCATTCATAGTCCGTTTTCGAATGCCAAAAGTCGTTACCGTAAAATCAGTCCGTATCCGAGGCGCTGTATCCGTTTCTCGTATCAGTTAGGTCTTAAGATCACGGGTGATAAGCTCATAATCCAGAGAGTATCCATTTGCCATTTTTTAGGGCAATCAGGACTGGCTGTGAGTGAATTCTACTGCCCACATCCAACAGGGGGATAGGTTGTTCAGGTTCGTGGAGTCGCTATTCTTGCCATTCCACCCCTGCGGGGAAATGTCGAATATGTAACGGATAACCGAATCGAGATCGACACTATCGAGTGCGGCTAGTTTCTTCATATAAACACACCATTCAACTATTGTGCATACAACGGAATGCAGGAGCCCCAAATGTAGATATTATTTATTAAAATCAACTTTTTTTTTACGACCGTCGAAAATAACTTAGGGGGTCACCCTTTAATGCGCGATGCACAGTTAAGGCGATATCGGTACGGTGAAACAAGTGGATACCGGAAACTTAGTAGGGGAATACAGGAGAGGAGATTTTGAAGTGGCAGTGAACGTTGTTCTTAAATTGTTGGAGGTTGTATCCCATTGGAGAGAGATTGCCTGGTAATGAATTCCACAACGCTGTCGTCCGAGGGATGATGGACTACCTAAACTTCACTGTTCTCCACTCCACGGCAAGGACTTCAGAGTGTACTTGGGTGAGCGTGCAGCTTGGCGAGTATTTCGGGGGGTATTGAATATAGGTGGTATAATGGCTATTAGTTCTTTGCTGCATTTACTATGGAAGTATCTATACTAAATGCAGAGTACTCCGATATTTCGACGATGCTCGAGGGAGTCAATTGAGGCCGATATAGCTTCATCTCCAATTAGTCGAAATGCGGATACGGTCAAGAAGAGCCAGATGTGATTTTAGAGCCCTAGCCCAAACATGTGAGTTTACTCAAGACGTGGTCGGATAAAGGCCTCATTTATGGTAGCTAGTTCGGAGACAGAAAAGTATTTCTTACACTTCCGCAGAATATCTAGACATTTCGGAGTATCAAATGCGACTTCGTAAATGTGTTGGCTCCAATCTAGGCGATTGTCAAATTTTACACTTAGTAAAGAGAAGTCTGCAGAAGGTGAAATCTGTATGCCATTTAAGGACATATTAGAGACCGGCGTTGGAACGTTAAGTTTGAGTGAAAGATGACAGGACTGTGTTTTTAAGGTATTAAACTCTACTTGGTTTTTCCTGTTCCATCCCAGGTTTAAGCTGAGATCACAGGTCAGGAAGGTGTACGGAGCAGTTAAGGAAGGAGATGATTGGCGAATTCAATACAACCATGGGCTGTATCAACTATTTGACGACCCACCAGCATCTATCGTGATAAAACTACGCAATCTACAATGGGCTGGCCACGTGGAACGAATGCACGAGAAACGAAATCCAAAACGAGTGCTCAAGGGCAAAGCTTAAGGCAACCGACCGCAAGGGACGCCACGAAAGCGATGGGAGGACTCAGTCGACGCAGATTGCAGATCGCTTCTCGATTTTTCAAACTGGAGGACGCGGTCGTTGGACCGAGACAACTGGAGGAGGTTCATCCGGGAGACCAAGGCTCGATATAGGCTGTAGCGCCATTGCATCATCATCATCACAGGTTAGTGATTTTATTGACTCATTGTGACAAGAGGCCACCGATGTCGGAAGAGCGTCAGCAGGAGAGTCGAATTGGTAGATGTTATCTAGAGTGAGGATTGAGAGTAGACGACAGGAGGTCGCTTATGAAACTGAGCCCTGAGGGACGCCGGAATCGATAGAAAAGGGTGCAGATGATACTCCGTCTAGTGCGACTCGAATAAAGCGCTTGGAGAAGAAACTTTATAGTTGACAACTTCACAACTTCGTACTCTACGACTTATGCGACTTTATGTTTTACAACTTACATATGTGACTTTATATTTTCCGAGTGACGATCATCGCCGACTACTGTATTACTGTACTCTTCCAGGATTACCACTTAATCCTTATTGCTCCAGTTTATATATAATAATAACATATTTTCTTAACACTTACTGTAATTTTCGCAACATACTCATTAGTTACCGCGGGAAGAAGGTGTTATCTTATCCCTGATAATTTCTTTGAGTCGCCATCTTTCATCAAATTCATCAACTTGACCTAGATTCATACAAATTTGTTTGTCGTATAATTCTAACTTAATTCTTCTTCTAGATCAATTTATATCAATGTGCTTACGAACATTTTTTTGAATAACTATCTGAACCGAAAAAAAACAAGAAGAGAAACAATAACAACAAATGAAAGATTATACCGAATTTTCTTCATTTATTCCTCACTTAGAAAGTAATCTTTCAACTCAATTATTATGTCGTCCCCGTCTTCTAACAAATAAATTAAAATAATTAAAATTTATTCACTCCATTAATTAGGGACATTCCGTTCATAATATTTCGAATGTAACCCTTTTCACGTTGCTGCCTTGCGATATACCATACCATCTGAAGAAATGGGTTCTTTACCACCAAACCCACTTTCCTTTCTTCAACTTTCTTCAAGTCAACCGTACGGGTTATACTGGCAAACTTCAATTTAGGGTTGCGAAATAGCACAATTCGCTCGGTTCGTATACAGATAAAGGCAGCGGCACTAAAGTTTGTGTGATGAGTTTTCGAGAAGGAAATTTAAATCAAAATATTTGTCTATATTATAGGACCACACTATTGCATAGCAAAGGGTATATCACTTCTATTGTATTCGAAATTATGGAAATGTTGTTGTTATTCGCTATGGCTATTTCCCATCCTTTCGCCGAACCCTGAAATCCGAAATGGCTCACACAGAGAGCAAGACTCGGAATAACCAAGTGTATTGGATGCTCCATCAACCCCAATGCTCCTCTATACCGTCCCCAAAGTAATATACACATAAAGTATTCAGTGCGAGTAACTCCATCCTATAATTGTGCTTTTCTGCTCCTCGACGAGATGGCACTACGGTTCTGTTCCTGTTTTTCCTACACCGTAGCTATAGCCCGGACGCCATTGTATATTCAGAATTCATAATTGGCTCCGAAGGAAACTTTTTTGATTTGAATATTTATGACTTAACCGATTCACTAATTAAGGATTTAGTCTAGGACTGGTCCTATTGCGACAAACACTTTAATTTAAATTTATTCCGTGCACACATTTTTTTTTTATTTTTAGTTTGTTTTTAAGGCAATTTAAAACTTTTCTCTCTCCTCTTTTACGTCATGATCGAGTTCCGGCTTTTTTTTTAAGAAAATGAAAATTGGAGCAAGAAGAAAAAAAAAATGATGATAAAAAATAATTTTATTTTATGAATAATAATGAAGTCGATTGTAAGGTTGTGTGCATGTTGTTGAGTAATTTATTTTCGCATAGCAATGAGCAGAACTGAAATTATTATTTATTAATATTTTTTTTTTCAAAACTTCACCAGCAACTTTTAAAATTTTGCAAAATATTGGCGATCTAGAGTTCTGCCTAAGTTTATTAACTTGCTATATTTTGAAACAGACGTTTTGCGTAGAAAAATACGTGTAGCTGAGGCTCAACCCGACAACTCAGCTATTAGTTAATAGATGGCATGATACCGAGACCAAGTTGTGCTACCCTGTTTACTTATTGTGCGAGACCCTGTAGATAGTGAAATTGATAATGATTAGTGGGCCACCTTTGAAATTTATATCTACCTAGTCGTGCCATAAGTTCTGTCACACGTATATGGGCAATTTTTGTATAAATGAAAAAGAGTTTTTGACAAAGGAAAATATATTTTATTTTGGCATACTAATGGAAGTAAAATAAGCAACAAATTATTCAAAGTGGCCGCCTTTAGCCTTAACACAGCTCTTTAATCTGTTGGGCCAGTCATCGATAGCAGTACGCACTGTTTCTAGCGGAAAATTAGCTACTGCTTCTGTCAAAGATCGCTTAAGGCTCTCAATATTTGGGTGTCGTCTCGTGCACACCATGGACTCTAACTCCGCCCACAGTTTGTAGTCCAGGGGATTCAAATCTGGGCTCCCAGAAGGCCATTCCGTCGCCCTTATAAACTGTGGAATATTGGTTTCCAACCACGCTTGTGTGGTTCGAGCTTTGTGGGCTGGCGCAGAATCTTGCTGGAAAACCCAATGTCGATTGTTGAATAGCGTAGAGTTCAGCGGCTTCACACATCCCTCCAGGATGTCCGTTTGATAATTTTTCGCTGCAGTTTTTACGCCTTTTTCGCAAAAATGAAGCTCGGTGACCCCTTCGTAGCTGACACCCCACCATACCATGACTGATGCTGGATGATGTCCTCGCTGTACCCTAGTGGCAACTTCTCGGGCTTCTGCGGAGCTGTGGGCATACACCTTATCATTTTGGCGGTTGAAATGTTCCTCCACCGTAAAAATTTTTACATCGGTAAATAAAATTTCTCGATGTTTGTTGTTGCCGTACCGCCGAAGGAGCTCTTTCGATCTGGTGCTCCTAATTTGCTTCAACTGCTCAGTCAGCAAATGTCCCGTTGATCGTCGAAAGGCACTCATCCCGAGGTCAGATTTTATGATGCGAGACATACTTCGGGTGGAGATGTTCATCTCTCGAGCCATGATTCGTTGTTTACGAAGCGGATTTCGACGAATTCGACTCTCGACCGCTTTGATGGCAGCAGAAGAACGTACATCACGCGGACGTCCAGAACGAGGTCGATCTTCAATAGTCTGGATCGCGTTATATCTCTGGATCGCACGATACACAAATCTTTGCGTTATTTTTAACGGGCACAACAACTTGAAAATTTCACTCGCGGATTTTCCACACTTATGTAGTGCAATCACTGCAGTTCGGTTTTCTATTACACCCCATTCCATCTTCACACGTTAACGAACACACTTTAAATGACCATCAACTGTCAACAACATTATGACGTTTATAAAACTGGCCGATATTGAAATGTCACTCATAAAATAAAGTTGTTGCCAATGTGAGAAATTATGTGACAGAACTTATGGCAGGACTAGGTATACATCTATACATATAAATATAATTGTAGTGTCTGTCTGTTATTTGCTTACAAATGCCTATAAGTTAGTTTTTTGAGCTACTTTAGCACTAACTAAGCATAAAAACACATTTTTGAAATTGTTGTCTGTCTGTCTGTCTGTCTGTACGACCGCTTTTCACGCACAAACGGCTGAACCGATTGTAATGAAACTGGCACAGTTTGTTAGGTGTCCATTGGAATGAAATCTGCTTTTGGTTTCATTTCACTCCCCTCACTCCTTCTACCCCCTCCCATACAAAGTGACTAATTTTCAAAATATATATTAATCAAATTTTCTTGGAAACTATAAAAGCTATGAGTTTGAAATTTGGAATATATTATTTCTATTACAAATGCAGTCTTTTGGTATACAAATTGTCTGAGTTTCCTCACTCCTTTCCCCACCTCCCATACAAACTACACTTTTTCATGAATTACTTTACACCAAATTTCTCAGTACGTGTAACTTCCATAGAGCCAAACAGTTGTATTAAATCCTTAATTAACATTATTATTAATATCAGGAAAATTAACGGATTAGCTTCACTCCTTCTACCCCCTCCCATACAATGTGACACAGTTTCACGACTTCACAAGAATTTGATTTTCTTGAAAAATCTGGATGTTACTGATCTGAAATTTCAAATATAGCAATTGCATGATTATTATAGTTGTTTTACAAAAAATCACCAAAAACCTCCTTCTCCTTCCACCACCTCCCATATAAACCGCACTTTTTCATGAAATACTCTAAGCGAATTTTCTCAGTACATTTAAATTTCATCGAGGTAAAAATTTGAATTTAATCCTTAATTAGCATTATTATTAATATTGGGACAAAAATTAACCGAGTAGCTTTACTCCTTCTAGCCCCTCCCATACAATGAGACACATTCCACGACTATATAACAATTCGATTTTCTTGAAAAGTGTGAATGATACAGATCTGAAATTTAAAGTATATCAATTGCATGGTAGTTATAGTTGTTTCTCGAAAAATCACCAAAAACCCCCCACTCCTTCTACCACCTCCCATACAAATTGCACAATTTGATTAAATTCAATGCACTAAGTTTCTCAGTACCTACTCAATTTTTGAAGCTTAAATTTGGTACAAAACATTTTCATAGCTATTCTAGCATGATGTGAAACAAATTAGTTCACTGCTGTCACCCGTTCTACCACTCCCCATACAAAATTTCTTAACACCGCCAAAATTTTGATTTCATCTATACATAGTATCGTACGATTGGGCTTTACGCACAATCGTAGTCCTGTTATGTTTTTAAGCTTAATGTTATTTTATTTGTTTTTTTTTTTTTAAATAACACCAGCTACAATTATTCACATATCCTTAACGCTCTTCAACACATATATGTTCTCGAATCACGGGTTTGATTTGATCACGAGCCTGCCCCATAAAAATGAAAGTATCATGGTTTCATTCTTAATAATTTATGGTTCTGATTCCAACAATATACAAACTATTTTCTTCAAAGAGCCATTAAAGTAAGCAGATTATACATATATCCCACATAATGTATTACTAACTACACTCTCAAAAATTGCTTATTGTTGCTATTTTTACGCGGACGAAGCCGCGGGCGTTTTCTAGTTATAAATAAAATTGTCTATTCTTCGCGCTGACTTGTTGGTGGAACACACCCCATTTTAAATTTATTTAGTATTCTCTGTTTCCCGGACTTTGTATCACGAAACGTTCACCGCCCAGATGTCCTTCGGTAGTTTTAGGAGCAGAGTTGGGCAATATTGTTGCAAATTGGTCGAATGAAACCTTTTCGTCTATAGAGTATAGATCCGTGATTGTTTTGCGTAGGAGTTGTGCTATTAAGTTTTCATCGAATTTTAGAAGAGTAGCTGGAATTTGACGAGTTCTCGGCGCTATGGTATTTGACCGTTCACTCTTTACTTTATAGTTTGATAGTTTCAACTAATTCATTTTCAATTTAGTGTAGTATCGCTAACTTTGGTACATTTTTGTTTCGTAATATTCTCGTGTACTATGAAGATCACCTCTTTATTCCGCGTAAAAGAACAAAAACTTAAGCTAGTCAGTATTTAAATTGCGCAAGTTGAAACTTTCGAAACTTAAAAAAAAGATAGATCTGTACGTATCAATAATGTAATTTATTCTTCTTCAATGGCACTACATTCCAAATCGTGCCTTGGCCTTCAGATCTTTAGGTTCCTTAATATTTTATTTATTAGTAGCGATCCCCCGCGACTTTGTCCGCGTATGAATCGCAGTAATAAGCAATTTTTAAGAGTATTGATGGTAATACATTATGTGGGATATATAATCTGTTAAGTTTAATGGCTCTTTGAACGCAAAGCCGATTGAAATTAAAACCATAAATTATTAATAATGAAACCATGATACTCGCATTTCTATGGGACAGGCTCCTGATCAAACTAATTCCGTGATTTGAGATCATATACGTTTTGAAGAACGTAAGGGACATGTGAATAGTTGTAGCTTGTGTTAATTAAAAAAAAGCCCAAATAAAATAACATTACGATTAAAAACGTAACAGGTTACGACTCTGCGTAAAGCGCAATCATACGATACAAAAGATGAAATCGAAATTATTGTGATCTTAAGAAATCTTGTAAGGGGTGACTGCATTGAACTAATTTTTTTACATCATGCCAGAGTAGCTATAAAAATGTTTTGTATCAAATTTAAGCTTCAAAAATTGAATAGATACTGAGAAAATTAGTGAATTGGTATTAGTGAAATTGTGCAGCTTTTATGGGAGGTGGTAGAAGTAGAGAGGGGTTTTTAGTGGTTGTTTGGGAAATAACTATAATCATCATGCAATCGATATATATTAAATTTCAGATCAATAACTTTCATTCTTCTCAAGAAAATCTAATTTTGGAATGGATGTGATAATGTGTCACATTGTAGGAGAAGGGGTAAAAGGGGAGAAGTTAATCAGTTTATTTTTCAATCAATCAATCAAATTCCTATTAAGACCACCTATAGGGGCATAGGACAGAAACAACTCTCTTCCACAAGGCGCGATCGTGAGCATCGACTTTAAGCTGTTGCCAGGACTTGTTTATTCCTCTGGCCTCCTGTTCAACTGCTCGCTTCCATGTGTTACATGGTCGTCCAACCCGACGCCTTTCTTGAGGGTTATAATCGCTCTGGTTTCCTCAAAGTATGACCAATCCACTGCCACTTTCGCCGTTGAATCTCAATACCTATTTTAGTCTGGCGAGTTGTACTCCAAAGTTCGTCGTTGGAGATTACTTCTGGCCAGAATATTCCTAAAATGCGCCGGAGGCATTGGTTTACGAAAGTCTGTAGTTTCTTGGTAAGTCGAACGGTCACTTTCAACGTAGTACAACCATATAACAACACTGATTTGACGCATGCGTCAAAAACTCGCAGCTTCGTGCGAAGGGAGATCTCTCTTAACCTTCAGATAGGGGAAAGGATACCGAAGGCCTGACGAGCTTTATTTAGCCGAGCCTCAACATCCTTTTCAGCTCCGCCGTCCATGCTGACAATGCTTCCGAAATAGCAAAAATCTTGCACCTCTTCCACATCCTGTCCACTAAGAACAATCGGTGTGCTTGCGTTCGAACCCATGTGCATGTACTTGGTTTTACGCACATTTATTTTCAGTCCCGCCTCTTTGCATTTAGAATGCAACGAACGAACATTTGACTCTAAGTCCGAACGGTTATGTGCAAGCAAACACACGTCATCAGCATAATACAGGTGACCTAAGATGTTAAATAGTCTCCATTGAAGACCTTTACCTTCCCCACCTTCCAGTGCAGCTTTCAAGATGTCATTTATTACCACCAGAAACAGGGCTGGTGATAATATGCAGCCTTGTCTGACTCCCGTTCGCACAGGGAAGCTTTTGGATAGCTCTCCTCTATGCAAGACGCGACACCTTGCATCTTCGTAGGATTCTTCAATCATAGCTATGACCTTATCTGGAATACCTCTCCTACGCAAAGCATTCCATATGTAATCTCGCTTAACGCTGTCGAACGCCTTCTCAAAGTCCACAAACATGAGATGTAGTGGCGAACCCATTTCGGCTGACTGCTCTAATATTATCCGTAGGGTATTTGTGTGGTCGGTACAAGACGACCCTTTACGGAATCCAGCCTGATAAACTTCGAGAGTGCTCTCGACGACATCACTAATACTATTGAGAATTACCTTAGCCATAATTTTTGATATGGCAGTAAGTAGACATATACCACGCCAATTGTCACAATGCCGAAGGTCGCTCTTCTTCGGAATTTTCACAATAACGCCCTCCTTCCATTCAGTCGGATCTTTTCCTTCATTCCACACCTTAGCGAAGAGTGGGAGGAGTATATCGGCTGTTATTTCCGGGTCCGCTTTGAGGAGTTCGGTTGGTAGTCCGTCTATACCTGGAGCTTTCCTTCCCGCCATTGACCGAATGGCGGAAACTATCTCTTCCTTATCTGGGGGATCGTCCATAATAGAGGATTGTTGCGCTTGGATGTTTGGTAGTTGTTCTGTTCTGACAAGATGTTTAAAATATCAGAGTAGTATTACTTCCATCGCGCAACTGGTGTTCACTCATATTAAGGAGAGTTCCGTTGACATCTCTCACCAGGTGGTTGGCGGTGAAATTCCTGTTCGTCAACTATTTCATGATTTTAAATAGTGAACACATAGCCGCAGATTCTGCCTTGTTTGCCAGATCTTCAATGGCCTTCTCTTGTCGAGTCTAACAGCCTTTTTAAGCTGTATATGAGCATCGCGGTTGTTCTGCCTCAAGTCGGGCGTTCGTTGGTTGACATCGGGTTGAGAGATGATTGCCAATTTGGCTTTTTTCCGATTGCCAACCTTGTCCCATGTGACTTGCGACATCAAGGGTTTCTCACTGCTTTGCACATATCCCACAGATTCTTCAGCACTAGTCAGAAAAGTGTTTCTGGTTGCCTCCCAATTGGCAACCAGTGTGCGCATTTCATATTCACCCCATGTGGATGACTTTTCACGTAAAATAGTGGTGTATTCGCGTTTTTTGTTGGGATCTCTGAGTTTATCCACATTAAGCTTGCGCTTCATTTGAAAAATTTGTGGTCGTCGGATAGCTGCTGTACACAATCTCAAGCAGGCAACCATCAAATGGTGATCGCTCCCCACGTCAGCTCCACGTTTCGCTCGCACATCGAGGAGACATCTTCTCCATCGGCGACTTATAGCCAAATGGTCGATCTGGTTCTGAGTAACACCATCAGGGGAAACCCAAGATGTTTTATGATGACTCTTGTGTGGAAAAAGGGTCCCTCCGATAACCATTTTCCGAGTACTACAAATTTCCACAAATAATTTACCGTTTTCGGGTCTCTTAATCCAAGGTCGTGACGCGTCGGCCCAAGGGTCACCATGCCTCCCCATGACGTGTTCTAGTCCAGTGTTGTCTGATCCAACCAGGGTGTTCATATCTCCTGAGATGATAATAATATCACCTCTTGGAACACGTTCGAAGGTTGCACTCAGTTGGCTATAAAACTCCTTTTTGTCACCAGATGTTGCGGTATTAGTTGGTGCGTAGCACTGCAGAATTGTGACGTTTCTGACACTGGTCCTGACGATAATCCCTTCCGAGATTGGTTCCCAGCTAATGAGACTGTTTCTCGCTCTCGTCGTAAGGACTTTCAGGACCAATGTACAGAATAGTGTTTCCACTAGGGGTTCGTTCTCCTCCTGATCCTGTTCACCTGACCTCGCTCAAGCCCAAGATTTGGATGTTATAGTGCTCCATTTCACGGTCGATCACTGATTGGCAGTGCAAGGACCGAGTAACCCCAGCTCTTTCCCCGTCATTCAATGTTCGAACGTTCCAGAAGCCAATCATATTCCGTTTTCGATGCCAAAAGTCGAAGAATCAGTCCGTATGCGAGGCGCTGTATCCGTTCCTCGGATCATTTAGGTCTTAAGATCACGGGTGATAAGCCCATGCTCCAGTTTATTTTTAGCTGATAATAATTATAATACTAATTTGGAATTTAGTACAAAATTTTTAGCTCGATAAATGTTATACGTACTGAGCTAATTAGTTTAGAGTATTTCATGGAAAAATGCAGTTTGTATGGGAGGTGGTGGAAGGAATGGAGGGTTCGAGTGATTTGTACCATAGATCACATTCATGATAAAAATAATATATTCTAAATTTCAAATTATTCGCTCCTATGGTTTTCAAGGAATTTGATTATTATATATTTTTGAAAATGAGTCATTTTATTTAATTTAATTTAATTTTAATTTATTTATTTATCAAACAAGACAATTTAATACATAATAATAATGATTAGCTTAATTTAGTTAGTTTAACATAACTTAATACAATTTAAATTATAATACAATTAATATGATAGGCACTGGTGGAAGGATTATTAAAAAGGAAGTGGATTGTCTGATAAGGCATAACGCAGCCTCAGTTTGTATACTGGCTTACTAATTGGAGGTGTGTAGTGCACACTGAATTTGTTAAATGTTCTACAACACCTGTTAATTGGTTCGTTTTGACCCTAGTCAGTACGATGTATGTATTACTTAAGAGGTTTTGAATGTCTCGTCAGCCTGACATCGTCATTGAGTCTGATTTTATTTTTAAGGTGGTCAACCTTAATATCGCCATTCAAAACGTCTAAGGTAAAACAAGATGTGAGCATAGTTCTTCTAGAACTAAGAAGTAAAAGATTTAACAAATGTAGCCTAACTGCATAGTGTGGGAGGTTCTCGAAGTCTCTCGGATCATACAAGTCCCTAAGGGCAAACAGAAGGAATTGCTTTTGGATTGATTCTATTCTGTTGCTGTAAATCTGGAAAAAAGGATCCCAAATGGGACATGCATATTCCAAAAGAGGGCGAACAAGAGAGCAGAATAATGATTTGGTGACCCAAACATTCTTGAACTTCTTAACTCTCCTTTTAATGAACCCGAAAAGTTTATTGGCTCTTGAGATTATACTGTTGTAGTGAGATTTAAAGCAGAGTTCAGTATCGAGTAGAATGCCCAAGTCCTCAATTTGTCCTACTCGATGAAGTTCAGTACCATTTAGAAAGTAGTTATGGTAGCATGTGTTTTTTTTGCGTGAGAAACTTATCACGTGACATTTACCGACATTAAGCTCTAACTTGTTCTGGCTGCACCACTCATTTAGAGCAATAATCTTGGATTGCAGGAATACAGCATCTGCGTGGGAGGATATGACATGATATATTTTTAGATCATCAGCGTATAACAAATGTGGAATACCTTCTAATACTTCCGAAAGATCTGCAATGAAAATATTAACTAAGAGAGGTCCTAAGTGACTTCCTTGGGGTACACCCGACGACACGCCTATTTCCTTGGAAATGAAGCCCTGAAACTTAACAAATTGAGTCCTGTTGCTAAGATAGGATTTAAGCCAATCAAGTAAGGATCCAGTCACACCAATTTTTCTTAATTTTAAAGTCAGGATATTGTGATCAATTCGATCGGAAGCTTTACTAAAGTCTGTGTATATTGCATCAATTTGATGTCCCTTTTCCATTGCACATAGTGTATCAGATACAAGACTCATGAGGTTAGTCACTGTTGATCGCCCTTTTCTAAAGCCGTGCTGCTGTTCGTTTAGAATAGGGTCGATTATAGTGGTCAATTTATCGCAGATAATTTTTTCGAATAATTTGGGGATAGCTGATAGAATTGCTATACCTCTGTAGTTCTCAACCTTGCGTTTGTCTCCGTGCACATTTTGATAGAAATAGAGGAGGAATAAGATCAGGACCTGGACGTTTTTTGATATCGATGGTAGTAAGAGCATCAAACACCTCCTCAGTGGACAATGAGATATTGTCAAGAGAGAGGGGGTAGAAGGCGAGGTATTGAAATAACACCAAGCGCAGATTAATTTTCGAAGCATACTTAATAAAATGTGAAAGTTTCATTACAATCGGTTCAGCCGTTTTTGTGTGAAAGCTGGACAGAAAGACAGACGAAGAATAATTTTAAAAATGTTTTGCTTAGTTATTGCTGAAATAAAGCAAAAAACTTACCTATTGGCATTTATAAACAAATAACAGACAGACATTACAATTATATTAATATGTATAGATTATGAAAGGGTTGTTAGCTTTTCGGATATCACTCTATCAACGAACTTTCATTTTTGCAGATTGAGGTGGCCAAGATATATCCACGCAAGTAGTGCGCCGCAATTATACGTCGAGCAGGATTCGATGTCCCAACTTTCGCATTATAGACCGAAACGCTGCCCACTAGGCCACTCACTAGCGTGTAATATATTAAGTTTCGTTATTCTTTCAAGTCTAATGAAGACAACTTAACCTACAGTAAAATTCTATACTTACAGATGGAAAATGAATTCCTTTTTGGCACCCTCTTAATTAGCATTACTTTTTGCTTGTATTTGAAAACGACATCCAAATTAATCGGTATAATGATACCAACAGCTCCTAGTTCTAACAGCAAAAGGTTTGTAGCTATCGACTGTTTCCGATTTTTAACTGTTTACACACCAAGTAAGTACATGCAGTGCAGACGACATTGATCTAGTGACATTCAAAATGTCAGAAAGAGCGTACTCTTGTTCACTCCTATAAAGTAGGAGTGAACAAGAGCGGAAGCAATACTCTCATGTTCAAGCAAAGACTATCAATAATACAAGATACCACAAGCCCATGGAAGAAATTTTACCCATTAAGATACGTTGAGGTTTAACGGAAAGGTTTCTAACACCCAAAGTAACGTCGCCGATTGAATCGATTGCCTTTTGCTTATGGCGCGCAGGTAGCGGCCAAGGAGTGGGGCACTTTGGAGCTTTGGGTGTTTGAAACCTTTTCTATTAACCTCAACGTATCTAAATGGGTACAATTTCTTCCATTGGCTTGGGATATCTTATAATATTCATAGTCTTTGGTTCAAATAAGTGACTAATTTATTAGCTTTATAACCGAATACGCAAATTTGAATTAATAAAATCTCTGCTTGTTAAATTAAATAAAGTGTCAATAAGTCGGAAGCAACTTTATTATTTTTGGGACAAGTTGAGGATGCGTGGAAAGTCAATATGCAGATTAGATTGGTTAGAGAAGACTATGTGAAAAGGGATTCTAAAGCAGAGCTATTGTCAATTTAACACTTAATTGCAAATATGATTAATAGCTTCAGTACATATAATCAATATTTCATTCGTTTATTTACACAAGTTTGGGAGGGGGAGAGGTAATAGTAAGGGTGTGTGGATGTTAATAATTTTTTAATTGATTGCTTGAATCACGACCAATTTTCTTTGTATAGAATGTCAGTTCCATAGACGAAGTTGCATAGTTTTACTTTCACGAAACCAAATTTTTGTATAGGAGGGGGTAGAGGATGTAAGAGAACCGTAAAATTGTGGTGCAGCTTGATTTCGTTTCTTTTGTGAGGAGCTAGTAAAAAATTTCAAGTTCGCAGATTTTAATTTGTTGGTTAGTAATTGATTTATTGAAATTGGTCGAAATCGTACTTTTGTATGAGAGGGGGGATAGAAGGGCAAGCACGATCTCAAATTTGTTGACGCAATTTCGTTTCAAACTACATATTTTTAAAAGTTGTTGTGAAAAATTTCAAAGTGATAGATTTTAATAATTAGATGACAATTGATTTCTAAAAAATAGTCAAAAAAATAATTTTGTATGACAGGGGGTAGAAGTTTTAAAGGTATTCGACCAGTTAATATTTCATACTTTTAGAATTTTTTTTAAAATGCATTTTGCAAATTTTCAAGATTCTATCATAAAATTTCATTAAAAAATTTTAAGTTTTTGTCTATTTTTCAATGCACATGAAACACCTTGTGCACGTTAGACCCCCACTTCAGTGCATAACAACCCCTTCTACCCCCTCCCATACGAAATGACACAATTTCGCAATTTGACAATAAATAATTTGCTTGAAAATTATAAAATATATTGACGTGAAATTTGGAATCTATTACTTTTATGATGATTGCAAATTATTTGTGTCATCCTTTTGCTTCCACCACCTCCCATACAAACTGCACTTTTTCATGAAATGCTCTAAGCCAATTTACTCAATGCGTATAAAATTTATCGGGCTGAAATTGTGCATTAAATATTTAATTAAAATTATTAGTAAGACCGAAAAAAATTACATGATGGCACATTTTCGCAATTCGACAACAAACGGATTTGCTCAAAAAGCATTAAAGCTATTGATCAGAGATTTTGAATATATTACTTCTATGATGATTTAAATATACTGAATAAAAGTTATTCGAGTCCTCCCCTTCCTTACACCACCTCCCATACAAACTGCACTTTTTCATGTAATACTCTAAACCAATTCACTCAGCACGCATAAAATTTATCGAGCTGAAATTGTGCACTAATCATTTATGTACAATCATTAATATGACAAACAAAAAAAAAATTAGACGACAAGCTATACTCCTTCTACCACCTCCCCTACAATCCGACACAATTTCACAGCTTTACAAAAGTCGATTTTCTTGAAAGTATGTAGGCATGTTATTTATAGTTATTTCTGAAAAAGCCATCAAGAACTAGCTTTACCTTTTACTATCTTCCATACAAACTGCGCAATTTCACTAAATCCAATACACTAATTACTAAGATAGCTAGGGTGTAGCATAGTGGGTTGCGTGTTGGTCTTGTAATGCGAAGGTCGTGAGTTCAAATCCCGGTCGGCGCAACATATAATTCCAACACATTGCCTACTTGGATATACCTTGGTCACCTCAATCTACGAAAATGAAATATTCGTAGGAAGAGGGTTGTGCGAAGGGCTAACAACCTTTCCACAATAAGTAATGAAAAAGGTTAAGGAACCTTCATGTCAGGAGGCCAAGATCCGATTTGGGCTGTAGCGCCATTGAAGAAGAAGAAGAATTACTAAGATACCTATTAAAATTTTGAATCCTAAATTTTGTATAAAACATTTTGATAGTAACTCTAGCGTGATGTCAAAAATTTAGTTCAATGTCGTACCCCTTCCTCTACAAAATTTCTTAAAATCGAAAAAAATTTATTTCACTGGATTATGGGCTTATCACCCGTGATCTTAAGACCTAACTGATACGAGAAACGGATACTGCGCCTCGGATACGGACTGATTTTACGGCATTCGAAAACGGTCTATGATTGGCTTCTGGAACGTTCGAACATTGAATGACGGGGGAAGAGCTGGAGTTACTCTGTCCTTGCACCGCCAATCAGTGATCGACCGTGAAATGGAGCACTATAACATCCAAATCTTGGGCTTGAGCGAGGTCAGGTGGACAGGATCAAGAGAAGAACGAACCCCTAGTGGAAACACTATTCTGTACATTGGCCTTGAAAGTGAAGCCAAAAATGGCGTGGCGTTCGTCCTTACAACGAGAGCGAGAAACAGTCTCATTAGCTGGGAACGAATCTCAGAAAGTATTACCGTCATCAGGCTCAGGATCAGTGTCAGAAACGTCACAATTCTGCAGTGCTACTCACCAACTAATACCGCAACATCTGGTGACAAAGAGGAGTTTTATAGCCAACTGAGTGCCATCTTCGAACGTGTTTCAAGAGGTGATATTATTATCATCTCAGGAGATATGAACACCCAGGTTGGATCAGACAACACTGGACTAGAACACGCCATGGGAAGGCATGGTGACCCTTGGGTCGACATGTAACGACCTTGGATTAAGAGACCCGAAAACGGCGAATTATTTATGGAGTTTTGTAGTACTTGGCAAATGGTCATCGGAGGGACCCTTTTTCCACACAAGAGTCATCATAAAACTTCTTTGGTTTCCCCTGATGGTGTTACTCAGAACCAGATCGACCATTTGGCTATAAGTCACTGATGGAGAAGATGTCTCCTCGATGTGCGAGCGAAATGTGGAGCTGACGTGGGGAGCGATCACCACTTGATAGTTGCCTGCTTGAAATTGTGTACAGCAGCTATCAGACGACCACAAATTCTTCAAATGAAGCGCAAGCTTGATGTGGATAAACTCAGAGATCCCAACAAAAAACGCGAATACACCACTATTCTACGCGAAAAGTCATCCACATTGGGTGAATATGAAATGCGCACACTGGACGCCAATTGGGAGGCATCCAGAAACACTTTTCTAACTAGGGCTGAAGAATCTGTGGGATATGTGCAAAGCGGTGAGAAACCCTGGATGTCGCAAGACACATGGGACAAGGTTGACATTCGGAAAAAAGTCAAATTGGCAATCATCTCTCAACCCGATATCAACCAACGAACGCCCGACTTGAGGCAGAACTACCACGATGCTCATATACAGCTGTAAAAGGCTGTTAGACGCGACAAGAGAAAGGCCATTGAAGATCTGGCAAACAAGGCAGAATCTGCGGCTTACCTTGGGGATATGGGTTCACTCTTTAAGACCATTAAATAGTTGACGAACAGGAATTTCACCGCCAACCACCTGGTGAGAGATGTCAACGGAACTCTCCTTAATATGAGCGAACACCAGTTGCGCGATAGAAGTAATACTTCTCTGATATTTTAAACATCTTGTCAGAACAGAACAACTACCAAGCATCCAACTGCAACAATCCTCTATTAGGGACGATCCCCCAGATAAGGAAGAGATAGTTTCCGCCATTCGGTCAATGGCGGGAAGGAAAGCTCCAGGCATAGACGGACGACCAATCGAACTCCTCAAAGCTGACCCGGAAATAACAGCCGATATACTCCTTCCACTCTTTAGTGAGGTGTGGAATGAAGGAAGATATCCGACGGAGGGCGTCGTTGTGAAAATTCCGAAGAAGAGCGACCTTTGGGATTGTGGCAATTGGCGTGGTATATGTCTACTTACTGTCGTATCAAAAATTATGGCTAAGGTAATTCTCAATAGGATTAGTGATGTCGTCGAGAGCACTCTCGAAGATTATCAGGCTGGATTCCGTAAAGGGTCGTCTTGTACCGACTACACAAACACCCTACGGATAATATTAGAGCAGTCAGCCGAAATGGGTTCGCCACTACATCTCATGTTTGTGGACTTCGAGGAGGCTTTCGATAGTGTTAAGCGAGACTGCATATGGAATGCTTTGCGTAGGAGAGGTATTCCAGATAAGGTCATAGCTATGATTAAAGAATCCTACGAAGATGCGTTTTGCATAGAGGAGAGCTTCTCTGTGCAAACGGGTGTCAGACAAGGCTGCATATTATCACCAGCCCTGTTTCTGGTGGTAATGAATGACATCTTGAAAGCTGCACTGGAAGGTGGGAAGATAAAGGTCTTCAATGGAGACTATTTAACATCTTAAGTAACCTTGATTATGCTGATGACGTTTGTTTGCTTGCACATAACCGTTCGGACTTAGAGTTAAATGTTCGCTCGTTGCATTCTAAATGCAAAGAGGCGGGACTGAAAATAAATGTGCGTAAAACCAAGTACATGCTCATGGGTTCGAACGCAAGCACACAAATTGTTCTTAACGGAAAGGATGTGGAAGTGGTGCAAGATTTTTGCTATCTTGGAAGCATTGTCAGCATGGACGGCGGAGCCGAAAAGGATGTTTAGGCTCGGCTAAATAAAGCTCGTCAGGCCTTCGATATCCTTTCCCCTTTCTGAAGGTTAATAGAGATCTCCTTTCGCACGAAGCTACGAGTCTTTGACGCATGCGTCAAATTCGTGTTATTATATGGTTGTACTACGTGGAAAGTGACCGTTCGACTTACTAAGAAACTACAGACTTTCGTGAACCAATGCCTCCGACGCATTTTAGAAATATTCTCGCCAGCAGTGGATTGGTCATACTTTGAGGAAACCAGAGCGAAATATCGCCAATCAGGCTCTGGATTATAATCCTCAAGGAAGACGTCGGGTTGGTCGACCATGTAACGCATGGAAGCGAGCAGTTGAGCAGGAGGCCAGAGGAATAAACAAGTCCTGGCAACAGCTTAAGGCCGATGCTCAGGATCGCGTCTTGTGGAAGAGAGTTGTTTCTGTCTTATGCCCCTAAAGGGGGTCTTAACGGGAATTTGATTGATTGATTGATTGAGAGTATCGCACGATTGGGCGTAAAGCTCAACCGTAGTCTTGTTATGTTTTTCTCGTATTTTGCTAGTATAGCTTAATATACGTTCGCTGTTTCAATTACATAGCTGAAGAGTTAGTAGAGATATTCAAGTTTAAATGTTTTTCCTTGCACCCCCGCCCCACCGCTCCTCTGACTCACCCCATATAATAATTAGCTTCCCTCTAAGCTGATTGTAGGGCTAGGGTGTAGCCTAGTGGGTAACGTGTTGGTCTTGTAATGCGAAGGCCGTGAGTTCAAATCCCGGTCGACGCAATATATATACCTTGGTCACCTCAATCTACGAAAATTAAAAATTCGTAGATAGAGGGTTGTGCGAAGGGCTAACAACTCTTCCACAATAAGTAATGAAAAATGTTAAGGAACCTGAATATCAGGATGCCAAGGTCCGATTTGGGCTGTAGCGCCATTTTAGAAAGAAGGAAGAAAGCTAAGCAGATTCTGGTGAATCTGAATGCCACCTTAATGGTCCCAAAATACAAATTTTTCATGGTAAGTAGATTCGAAAAAATAATCGTTTAAAAAAAAATTCGGCCGACAATTTGTTCTTAGTCCCCCTCCTTTTCGAACCCCAATAGATAAAAAAATTAAATTGTTTTTTAAGTTTGTCCCCTCTATATAAATGTTGATTTTCAGCTTCCCAGCCAAAGCCATGTAGCCACTGGCGTACACGTACGGCGGACGGCGTGGCGACAGACGGATTTTTTTTGCATTTTTAGGCTATTTTCGTCATGAAACGCGAAAAACAAAATTTCAGGGTAGACATTTTTGTTTCAAGACGGTCACAACACTTTATTATTAAAATAATAAAGTAAAAGTGAAATAGTTTTATTTATACGGGAAATGCGAGTATGTTGACCCCGATGATACTTTAATGTATTTAAGTAATTGTTAAATTAATAATTTTGTAAGGTGCTCAAATTTCCATAATTGGTTTATTTAAAATTTGTTAATAATTGTAATAGTGTCAAGTAAAATTGCATACATTTATATGCATCTTTGAGTATGTCTTCAACTCAAGAGATACCATTTCGGATAGATCTACCCCAGAAATAGCTTCGTTCTCAATGAAAACACGAGAACGTTAATCCATGATTTTCCGGAGCCACCAACAAAAGTGTGTAGTCTTCAATTTATTTATTTACAAAACATGAGATAGGCCCAGAATATAGCACAAACGTGCTTTACTTTATACAATGCTATACATGAAGTTATAGGACGCGATATATATAGGTATGTCGCCCAGTAGGTATCTTACATACATATCCCCTTCAGTATAGTGAAATCTCAAAAAGACAGTACCACTCCCGGGGCGTGAGTATATTGTGCTTTGGCTTGGATGTTGGCACTGGTGCGGATACGGATAGGTCTTCTTCCTGTTCTCTTCGTAACATTATTATATTCAAAACATTTACCCTTGATTGGTCTTACAACTATAATCCCTAGGCTTAAGGCAACTCCCTTCTTTGTTCTGCTTCTTACTCTGCACAACACTTCCCTTATACTTTTGTACTCCTGTCGACCTTTTTGTATATTTTCGAAATGGGACGAGATGAAGGCTGAAGTAAACATGGTCGCCTCGTATGAATGTTACCCATCTCCCCACATCTCGTCGTATATTTCTCAACGTACGGAGGGCGGTGGTGGTAATGTGGAATGGTAAAAGATATAACCGAACTGAATAGACAAAGTTTTATCTGAGCCCGGGAAGAAAACACAGAGTACGTTATAAAAGATAGTTTCTCTGATGCGAATATAATTCAGAAATTACTGCGTGTGTGATACGATCCGAGTACGAGCTGAATTACAATTACACACTTGATATGGAGTATGAAATGAACCCTCGGCTGCTTCGACGACTGGCCTCTAATGTTTGATATTATCTTAACTCGAACCCAACCCCGACCCCTATGTTATCCATTTTAGGGAGTCAATTCTAAGCCGGCAAATGTGCACTTACTCGTATTCGCCCAGTACTTATCACTGAGCTGAGCGAACTGATCCGAATTCCGGAATCGGTTCGTTCGTAATTAGGTGCGGTCTTGCCATAACAACGACCACAGTAATTTACGCTAATTCCAGTCAATCGGTTCGCTCGATTTAGCTTCGGATTTTATTTAGCGGAATACTTGAGCTGACTCCCAAACGGCCTATGTTGCCTATACGGATTGGGATTTCTCGAGTTTCTATCTCGAGGGTCTTACCGCAGTCAGCCGGCTCTGCACAGCATCATCCTGTTTCTCGTCCTGACACTTTCCTCGATCCCGGGCAACGCACATCTGTCTAATATTAAAGTGAAAAATTTTCACCTTCACTTCATTTCGGAATTTTCTTTATATTTTCAGGGCTGAAGCAAGACTCATCTCGTCGTCATCATCATCATCATCGTGATCTAGCCAAGAGCAGAAATAGTCAGATACTGGCGGTGCGCGGATTAACCGGGATTAAGCGAATTCTAATTTTAGTCGAGTTATCCAAAGCAGAAGGAAACATCACCATCATATTGCAGGCCTTGTTGTTATTTTTGTTTGTGGATAGGTCTATTTTCTGTTAAAAAAAAATCGTTTCTTTTCGGATAAATAGGGCCAGTTTTTCTTCATTCTGGATTTTGTACAACTAGCGATATGTATACGAGTATAAATCAATAATTTCGATGGATATGTTGTGCAGCTGAAACTAAGGATTACTCGAAATTGAGTGGGGAAACCCGTTTTCAGATAATTCAGTTATAAGGTTAGAATATGAATTGAGTGCACTATAAATTGAAAGGGATTAGATGCGATGCTTGATACAAGTATAAGTAGAAATTGACTTTGATAAGTGTTTATAATCAAATCTGTTTAAGTACAACAACTTTGTATAAATAAGTCAATTGTTTTGTCCTAAATGCGATTTAATGTTGTAATCACTAAACCCGGTAAAATTGAATATGTGCAATATCCCTTTCAGCAAAAGAAATTTCAATTGGTATCGTTAAATAAAAAAATATTTATCATGTAATTCATGAAACTAAAAATATTAATGATATTGTAGAACACTCAATTCTCATAAGATAATTTTATTTTCAAAATTTTGAAAAGTTTTGTTAAGAAAAGTTATGAGAAAATGTTTACTTTTTAAATAAAAAGGAAAGATATCTGGATTTTACACTGTTTGCTTTATTATGCGTGACGTTTTGGACTCTGCTGATCAAACTGCAGTTTGATAAAGGTCTCAGCAGCGACCGAAACGTCACTCATAATAAAGAAAACAGTGTGGAATGCGAAAATCTTTCCTTTTAATTCAAAATGCACTTTGGAAAACATACTTTTGATAATCAATTCATTGGTAAAAATACTCCGCCATAGATGGTCCCAAGCTCGGTTTTAGAAAGGAGGAGGGAACATGGAGTTAACCTAAATGGCAAGTAACACCAGTGCGTCTCAGGAAGTAGGCAAAAAGTATGACATAGTTAGACTTGCAGCATAGCTGTGAGAACTTCAGCATGCCATATTTAGCTCAAAACTCCCATCATTTTTCTACTAGGGTGTAATAAATAAGTAGGACCGGTCCTCCAGGTCGGGGGTTGGGCGAGGCGCCGACAACGCATCACCGAAAAAAAAACACTGTCCGGAAACCTGAAGAACAGCTTCGGAAAGGATGGACTCAACGGCAACGACCCCGCAAACGAAAAATGGACTACTCTATTGGAATGTACGATCCTTATTTAGGACAGGAGCTCTGGAAGAGTTCCTCGAAGAAGTGGCAAAACACAACATCAACATAACTACCATCCAAGAAACGAAATGGCTCGGTAGCGAAATTATGGACATGAGATCACACACAATCTATCCAAGTGGAAAATTGTCGGGAAGCAGAGAGTTTGGAGTCGCTTTTGTCGTTGACAAAAAATTTAAACAGCAGGTCACGAGCTTCAGACCAGTAAGTGAAAGATTGTGTGCAATCCGAATAAAGACTAAATTTTTCAACACTTGGTTGATCAACGTTCACGCACCAACAGAAGACAAGGACGATATAACTAAAGACGAATTTTATGCCACCCCAGAGACAACCTATGACTCACTGCCCTCGAATGACCTAAAAATTGTCTTTGGGGATTTTAATGCAAAAGTCGGAAAGGAGGAGGCTCATAGAGGAACAACAGGAGGGCATAGTCTCCATGACATAACCAACGACAATGGCCAACGTCTTATTGATTTCGCAAGCAGCAAAAATATCATAGTAAGCTCTACGTGCTTCCCACATCGCGACATTCACAAACGAGCGTGGGCATCACCAGATGGTCACACCTTCAACCAAATAGACCACGTTCTAATTGAGAAAAGGGCTGCTTCTAGCATACTTGATGTACGAACTCTCCGCGGTGCGAATCGTGACTCTGATCACTATCTAGTCAGAGCTAAGTATCGATGCAGAATAGCTTGTCGTGGATATTCGAAAACGAATGTCGACAAGCTTAACGACGAAACGGTGGCGCAGGCTTACATGTTAGCATGTAATAAACACCTGACACCAATATACGAAAATTTTCAAAATATGCCAGTGGAGAATGCGTGGCTGAAAATACGAGACGGCATCAAATCCTCCGCAGAAGAGGTATTAGGATATCAAGCACGGAGAAAAAATAATGATTGGTTCGACCAAGAATGTCGCGATGCAATAGATAGAAAGAACGAGGCTTACAAAATTTTTACTGAACGATTAACACGAGCCAAAAAAGAAAGATATGACGAGCTTAGGCGATATGCGAAAAAGACCTGCAGACGAAAACAAAGGAAGTACCATAATGACAAGATACAAATAATGGACGACGATATGAGACAAAACAAAACGCGGGATGCATACGCAATAGTAAAAGATCTAAAAAAGGGATATAAGCCAAAAACCAGTCTCTTGAAAGACGTGGAGGGCAACATCAACAGCGACGCACAAGAAATCAAAAGGAGATGGGCTTCCTACTTTGAACATCTCTTGAATCCCATCCCAGTAGCACCGATAACGACAGACAACATTTCAATTGAAGCCTCAACTGACAAAGATGAACCATCATCGATACCACCCACGCTTGCTGAAATCAAAGCAGCCTATGTGACCAAAAACGAAACAAAGCGCCGGGAATTGACGAAATACCAGTTGAACTTCTGAAAAACGGTAGAAATTGTGTCGCTGAAATACTGCACAACATGATATGCAAAATTTGGACAGAGGAAATCATACCCGACGACTGGCGAAAAAGCATTATTTGTCCAATTTACAAGAAAGGAGACAAACTCTGCTGTGAGAACTACAGAGGTATAATATTGTTGTGTACGTCCTATAAAATACTAATAAAAATAAATGAACGTCGTCTTAAGCCCTATACTAATCAAATAATTGGCGAATACCAAGGCGGATTCAGAACTGGACGATCTACAACAGACCAGATATTCTCAGTGAAACAGGTGCTTGAGAAATGCTGGGAATATAACACAGACGTGCGCCAAATATTCGTAGATTTTAAACATACGACAGTATCGACAGGTGCGTACTGTACCAAATCATGCTTGACTTTGGAATTCCTCCAAAACTAGTCCGACTAACAAGACTCACAATGACGAACACTGAATCCCAAGTGAGAATACAAACCGATACCACAACCAGCTTTCGAACGGAATGTGGTTTAAAGCAGGGAGATGGTCTAGCCCTCATGTTTTTCAAGTTGGCACTAGAGTATGTAACCCAAAAAATCCCAGTCGACACCAACGGGACACTACTATTCAAGTCCACCCAACTAGTAGCATACGCCGACGACATTAACATTCTAGCAAGATCCTTCCCTAGTGCTAAGGAGGTATTTGTCGATCTTGACTCCGCCGCAAAAGAAGTCGGGTTGCGCATTAATGAAAACAAAACAAAAGTAATGACGCAAACAAGAAGGAGAACGCCAATCAGACAAAACATAACGATTGCGGAATATAATTTGGAGAATGTGGACAATTTCATATATCTTGGGGCTAATCTAGCAAAGGACGGTAATGAAACAGACCAAATCAAACGACGGATAATACTTGCAAATAAGACGTATTATTCGGTACTTCCAATAATGAAATCCAAGAAAGTGCACAGGAACAATAAGCTGCGGATTTATAAAACTATTATACGACCTGTGCTCTGTTATGGCAGCGAGACGTGGACATTAACGCGAACATCCGAAAAAGCAGTTAACGCATTCGAAAGAAAGGTCCTCCGAAGAATTTTGGGACCTGTGAAGGAAGGAACGGAATGGCGAATAAGATACAACCATTAGTTGTATCAACTCTACGACGAGCCAGAAGCTTCAACGTTCATCAAGCTACGTAAACTGCAGTTGGCTGGGCATGTAGAGCGAATGGAAGACAGAAGAATCCCCAAACGTGCTCTTAAAGGCAAAGCGAGTTGTAACCGGCCAGTAGGCAAACCACGCAAGCGATGGGAAGACTCGGTTGATGAAGACAGCAAAGCCATTTTAAAAATTAGCAGCTGGAGGACGCGGTCTTTGGATCGATACGATTGGAGGCGACGACTTCAGGAGGCCAGGGCCCGATTTGGGCTATCGCGCCATTGATGATGATTGGTAAAAATATATTTTGATTCGTTATTTACCATGCAAAGGAATTATTAACAATAATCAACTAATAAGGCAGTCATATAAATTAGATTTAGTATGGGAAAATCGGTCCTAACAGCACTAAATAATCTACAATACATTTACATATATTTGATAATAGTCAACATTTTCGGCAGTGCGCGGCTGACTCAAAACAAAGGTAAATGTTAATTTTTATGCAACCGTTGTAATGGTAACATTTTCAACAGAAACTATTATTAACATAAATCTGAAACAAAAATTTTTTCAGAATGATTTTTCGCCGTACAGGATATTTAAAATTATATACGAGCCAAACACAATTTCCTCCACGTTCTTAATTTTTACATAGGCACATCACGAAATGTTGAGATCTAACGTTTATGATACTCTATATCAAATTTAGGAGCATATTGTGTTAGTCTTGCCGTTTGTAACGCTAAGAAATAATGCTCCACCAATTTGTTGTCGCTTAAAAATCCCGATTCCGAGTGACCCTCTGTCCGTCTGTCGACAACATAACTCCCGAACGCTTTGAGCTATCGTAATGAAATTTTTTAAGTGTAATTTTTTGCAAAAAATTAACTTCAAATTCGCGAACGGCCAACATCTCTTCACTCCTTCTACCTCCTCCCATACAAATTTCATGATATTTCGAAACATGGAGAAAATGATTTTTCTTGAAACTATTTATTCTATCGAAATTTGGGCCAAAGTATAATGAAGTAAATATCATTAACATCACAAAATATTGATGTGATACCCTCACTTCCATATAAGTTCAAAATTTAAAAAAAATAATTTTTTCGATTTTCAATCGAACTAGCAAAGTTGAGAATACGAATTTTTGCCACAATTAATTTAATTATAATTTCAATCTGTTTAAAAAAAAATCAACTTCACTTTTCTCCTTCTACACCCTCCCATACAAATTTCACTAAATTTGGAAATTTCAATTAAACTATTTTTTTTTCGAAACTGCCGAAGCTGTCGACATGAAGTTTCGTGGAAAGCCCAATAATACTTATAAATATCATTCAATCAATCAAATCAAATTCCTGTTAAGACCCCCTATAGCGGCATAGGACAGAAACAACTCTCTTCCACAAGGCACGATCCTGAGCATCGGCCTTAAGCTGTTGCCAGGACTTGTTTATTCCTCTGGCCTCCTGCTCAACTGCTCGCTTCCATGTGTTACATGGTCGACCAACCCGGCGTCTTCCTTGAGGATTATAATCCAGAGCCTGTTTTGCGATATTTTGCTCTGGTTTCCTCAAAGTATGACCGATCCACTGCCACTTCCGCCGTTGAATCTCAATACCTATTTTAGTCTGGCCAGTTGTACTCCAAAGTTCGTCGTTGGAGATCCCTTCTGGCCAGAATATTCCTAAAATGCGCCGGAGGCATTGGTTTACGAAAGTCTGTAGTTTCTTGGTAAGTCGAGCGGTCACTTTCCACGTAGTACAACCATACAACAACACAGATTTGACGCATGCGTCAAAAACTCGCAGTTTCGTGCGAAGGGAGATCTCTCTTAACCTCCAGAAAGGGGAAAGGATACCGAAGGCCTGACGAGCTTTATTTAGCCGAGCCTCAACATCCTTTTCGGCTCCGCCGTCCATGCTGACAATGCTTCCAAGATAGCAAAAATCTTGCACCTCTTCCACATCCTTTCCGTTAAGAACAATCGGTGTGCTTGTGTTCGATCCCATGTGCATGTACTTGGATTTACGCACATTTATTTTCAGTCCCGCCTCTTTGCATTTAGAATGCAACGAGCGAACATTTAACTCTAAGTCCGAACGGTTATGTGCAAGCAAACACACGCCATTAGCATAATCAAGGTGACTTAAGATGTTAAATAGTCTCCATTGAAGACCCTTACCCTCCCCACCTTCCAGTGCAGCTTTCAAGATGTCGTTTATTACCACCAGAAACAGGGCTGGTGATAATATGCAGCCTTGTCTGACACCCGTTCGCACAGGGAAGCTCTCGGACAGCTCTCCTCTATGCAAGACGCGACACCTTGCATCTTCGTAGGATTCTTTAATCATAGCTATGACCTTATCTGGAATACCTCTCCTACGCAAAGCATTCCATATGTAATCTCGCTTAACGCTGTCGAACGCCTTCTCGAAGTCTACAAACATGAGATGTAGTGGCGAACCCATTTCGGCTGACTGCTCTAATATTATCCGTAGGGTATTTGTGTGGTCGGTACAAGACGACCCTTTACGGAATTCAGCCTGATAAACTTCGAGAGTGCTCTCGACGACATCACTAATCCTATTGAGAATTACCTTAGCCATAATTTTTGATACGGCAGTAAGTAGACATATACCACGCCAATTGCCACAATCCCGAAGGTCGCCCTTCTTCGGAATTTTCACAATGACGCCCTCCTTCCATTCAGTCGGATATCTTCCCTCACTCCACACCTTAGTGAAAAGTCGGAGGAGTATATCGGCTGTGATTTCCGGGTCCGCTTTGAGGAGTTCGGTTGGTAGTCCGTCTATACCTGGAGCTTTCCTTCCCGCCATTGACCGAATGGCGGAAACTATCTCTTTCTTATCTGGGGGATCGTCCCTAATAGAGGATTGCTGCGCTTGGATGTTTGGTAGATGTTCTGTTTCCGGAATATCTTCCTCTGACAAGATGTTTAAAATATCAGAGAAGTATTCCTTCCATCGCAACTGGTGTTCACTCATATTAAGGAGAGTTCCGTTGACATCTCTTACCAGGTGGTTGGCGGTGAAATTCCTGTTCGTCAACTGTTTCATGATTTTGAAAAGTGAACCCATATCCCCAAGGTAAGCCGCAGATTCTGCCTTGTTTGCCAGATCTTCAATGGCCTTTCTCTTGTCGCGTCTAACAGCCCTCTTAAGCTGGATATGAGCATCGCGGTAGTTCTGCCTCAAGTCGGGCGTTCGTTGGTTGACATCGGGTTGAGAGATGATTGCCAATTTGGCTTTTTTCCGATTACCAACCTTGACCCATGTGTCTTGCGAAATCCAGGGTTTCTCACCGCTTTGCACATATCCCACAGATTCTTCAGCACTAGTTAGAAAAGTGTTTCTGGTTGCCTCCCAATTGGCGTCCAGTGTGCGCATTTCATATTCACCCAGTGTGGATGACTTTTCGCGTAGAATAGTGGTGTATTCGCGTTTTTTGTTGGGATCTCTGAGTTTATCCACATTAAGCTTGCGCTTCATTTGAAGAATTTGTGGTCGTCGGATAGCTGCTGTACACAATCTCAAGCAGGCAACCATCAAGTGGTGATCGCTCCCCACGTCAGCTCCACGTTTCGCTCGCACATCGAGGAGACATCTTCTCCATCGGCGACTTATAGCCAAATGGTAGATCTGGTTCTGAGTAACACCATCAGGGGAAACCCAAAAGGTTTTGTGATGACTATGTGGGAAAAGGGTCTCTCCGATGACCATTTGCCGAGGACTACAAAACTCCACAAATAATTCGCCGTTTTCGGGTCTCTTCATCCAAGGTCGTGACGCGTCGACCCAAGGGTCACCATGCCTTCCCATGACGTCTTCTAGTCCAGTGGTGTCTGATCCAACCTGGGCGTTCATATCACCCGATATGATAATAATATCACCTCTTGGAACACGTTCGAAGGTGGCACTCAGTTGGCTATAAAACTCTTCTTTGTCACCAGATGTTGCGGTATTAGTTGGTGCGTAGCACTGCAGAATTGTGACGTTTCTGACACTGGTCCTGAGCCTGACGACGATAATCCTATCCGAGATTGGTTCCCAGCTAATGAGACTGTTTCTCGCTCTCGTTGTAAGGACGAACGCCACGCCATTTCTGGGTTCACTTTCAGGGCCAATGTACAGAATAGTGTTTCCGCTAGCGGTTCGTTCTTCTCCTGATCCTGTCCACCTGACCTCGCTCAAGCCGAAGATTTGGATGTTATAGTGCTCCATTTCACGGTCGATCACCGAGTGGTGGTGCAAGGACCGAGTAACCCCAGCTCGTCCCCCGTCATTCAATGTTCGAACGTTCCAGAAGCCAATCATAGTCCGTTTTCGAATGCCAAAAGTCGTTACCGTAGAATCAGTCCGTACCCAAGGCGATGTATCTGTTTCTCGTATCATTTAGGTCTTAAGATCACGGGTGATAAACCCATGATCCAGTGAGTGTCCATTTGCCATTTTTAGGGCAAGCAGGACTGGCTGTGGGTGAATTCTACAGCCCCCATCCCAGAGGGGGATAGTTAGCTCAGGTCCGTGGAGTCGCTAGGCTCCAAAGATAGTTACAGGAATTGGTAAAACCTCATCCTACAACTACCCCCTTGCGGGCATAAAAAAAAAAAAAATAAAATAAAATAAAATTGGCGACGAAAAATTTTGATTTGGTTCGTCCCATTCAAATGCATAATATCGATTTCCATTAAAACTAGAAAACGTAAAATTATGCTGAAATTCGTCCCTTAATAATTGTAGAATATGCAAAAAAAAAAAAAAATTATCAGCTTCGCTTGACTTCTTCTACCCCCTCCCATATAAATATCTATATTATAAATTGAAGAAAAGCATTTCTCCTTCGAACATATGAGAGCTGTCGAGTTTGAAATTGAAACAAAGCATCGTGATAAGGATGTTGATAAGCAGTTTGAAAATCATCTAGAATCCTCCACTTCCTCTGTCATCTCCCATGCAAATGACCCATTTTCGGAAAAACTATGTCCAATGTCTTTGAAAAAAATGAAACCACAAACTTTAAATTCAGCACGAAACATTTTGCGTGCCACGTTAGGTGTCATCTACAAAATTACAAACCTCCCCTCTCTGCTTCTACCACCTCCCATACAAAAGCCATTATTTATTTATTTATTTGGGCTCTTGAACAAAAGCGGAAAATAAAAGAATAGTAAAGATAAAAATTTAAACATTAAATATGATAGATTTAACTCTATTCTTAAATAATGGAAAAGAAGAAGCTAAAGAGCCAAGTTGGAGTCGGTCATGGTTCCTTTGCATTCTTAGCATCGGAGAGTGATGGTATACATCGAGAGAGGCTCGTGGAGGACTGAAGATGTCTGAATTCCTTGTTGAGACTGTTCCTGGTCTAAAGTTCAGGTCGTCACAGAGGTGGTAATTGAGCAGGTAGTTGCACAGCTTGAAGAGGAAGCAAGCATCGAGGAAGGTCCGCCTTAAATTCAGTGGCTGTAGGTGAAGTACTTCAAGTCTGCCATTGTAATCGATATGAGGCTTCCTTAATCTGTAGAAAAAGGTTCGAGTGAATCTACGCTGAACAGATTCGATGGTCCGAACATGGCAAGAATGGTGTGGGTTCCAGACGGTGGAAAAGTGTTCCAAAATACTACGGACGAGTGTGGAAAATAGGAGAGCAGCTGTTCCTGGACTGTCGTGCGGAGGACGAAGCCCGCAAGTCTGTATGCCTTATTAGTAATCTCGGAGAAATGATTGACAAATTTAAGTTTGCGATCAAAGACCACTCCCAGATCCTTTATTGTGGTTACTGCTGTAAGGATGGATCCATTAATAGAGTAAAAGAGAACAGAGGAGGTAGTCTTATACAAGTACTCCATAGTAAAACACTTTTCTATGTTCAAAAAGATATCGTTGTTTGAACAACAACGAGAGACAGCAGACAAATCAGCCTGGAGAATCATGCCATCAGAAACGGAGGAAATTTCCCGGAACAGTTTGAGGTCATCATCGAATAAGCGACAGTTCGAAGATACAAATTGGGGCAAATTATTTATGAAGAGAGTAAATAATAGAGGACCAAGGATCGATCCCTGCGGGACACCAGAGTTAGCAAGAAACTCAGTAGAGGAGTATCCGTTGAACGTAATTCGGAGACGACGGTCCGTAAGGTACGAACTGAACCAGTTCAGGAGAGAGCCAGAGACACCGTACCTTTCAAGTTTTGAGATTAGAATTTTACAATTAACAGTGTCGAAAGCTTTTGAAAAATCGATATATATATGACTTGGACAGTATTATGACGATCTAAGGATTGAGCAACGAAATTAGTGAATTCACATAAATTAGTAGAAGTAGATCTACCTTTTATGAATCCATGTTGGGCTGGTGATATCAAGTGATAAAGTTTTTTTCCCGTATTATATTATGAACTAATCTTTCAAAAACCTTTCCAAAACAGTTCAGGGTGGAAATCGGGCGATAATTCAAGACATTGGGTACTATGTTAGCTAACTTCCAGCATGCAGGAAACGAGCCTTCTTCAAGAGACTTATTGAACAAAATAGATAGTGGCACTGAGAGCTCCGAGGAGAGAGCTTTCACAAAAAGGTTCGGGATCCCATCCGGTCCGCCACCGATTTTTGAATCTAGAGAATTGATGATTGATATAATGTCCCTCTCCCTAATGGATATCTCAGAGATCAACTGCTGGGGTGGGATGAAGGAGTCATAAGACAGATCATTACTCGAGTGGCTAAACACAGAGGAAAAGTATTTGGCAAAAAGCTCACACATTTCTTGTGGAGAGGTAGTGGCAATATCACCAAACTTAAGTTGTGAAGGAAAAAATTGTTTATTTCTACGCTTTCTAACATGCGACCAAAACGGTTTGGTCTCATTGCGCAACAGTGCCGCCTCTAGCTGAGTAATATATGCAAAGAAAGTCTCCTTGATGTTCGATTTAACCCGCTTACGCTGAAGGGAATAGTTATGGTAATCAGATAGAAGAGACGAACGTTTATAATTTTTATGCAAACGCGCTTCAGGGTCGTTACGACTAGAAATGACACGATAGGGAACATTCCGATGAATTATATCATCAAGGATGGAGTGTAGTTGCGTCGATGATTCATTAGAGCTTTTGCTGCTAAAAGGTTCAAACCAGATTTTTTGTATGGTATAACCTACATAAATCATGGCGTACAGTAGTCAGCAAACAATTTTTGTCCTTTCATCAATTTTTCGAAAATTCTGCGCGGAAGTAAGCGCGCCCATTCCTTCACTTTTCCCAGGAATACTCACCAAACTGAACGCGCATACAACTACACCATCAAACCTTTATCTTTCCATACAGAGAAATCTAGGCAGTTATTTATTTCCTGGACGTCAAGATTTTGGGAGGCATTGCCAGTTCATCCGGTTCATTTAGATATATTAAATTTATTATGTATTAAAAAAAATACTTTTAATTGTTTGACCTTTCTTGGCCCTTGCACATTTCGGGTCTTAGACCCCTTGCACTCGGTGCTTGGGTCATAGGGCTCTTTAGCGCTGACCCCGCTCTTAGTATTTTTATAAAAGTTAGACAAACATCCAAGCTATCAAAATTTCAATTAACAAAATATAGTTGTACAACAGTTATCGATGATGAAGAAACATGAAGAAAGTAGTATGGGTAATGAGGGAATAGAGTCAAAAATATGGACGATCCTTCAAATTTGCTGTATATTAAGATTTTCCGGCAACACGGAATTTTTGAAACACGTTCAATAGCTGAGGTGTGCGACTAAACTATTTATCAAACTGGTTATCCACCTGAGTTCGAGTATGGAGGGATTTTATATTAAAAATTTATGTGCGCCAAAGAATCGTTGTCATCGAAATTATTATGCAATAAGTATTTAACACGAATAGGTATTAAACTAGGTATCCGGCGGTCCGGATATACAATACACTTCCCTGTATGAGCAGTTTAGAACCAAAATAGATTTCAATGAAAAGTTGCGTTCTCCATTCTTATTGATAAAAAATTTTCATCTCAATATCTTTAGAATAGTAAAATCATGTCTTTTATGTGAGAGGTGGTAGAAGCAGTAGGTGAGGTTTTTTAATTCTCAATATCAAACTGAACTGAGTATGCGAACATTTCGTACTGCATGTAACGCAGCTCTTCTCATAGTTTTCAAGAAAATTGGTATTAATACATTAGTATGGGAGGTGGTAGAAGAAGTAGAAGGTTCTCGAAAATTTTGGAATTGCTTATCAGATGGCATTCATATCGTTATACTTTGGAAAGTGTTCAAGTCGATAGCAGTGTTCTTGCTCTTGACATTGCAAAAGCTTTTGACAGAGTTTGGCATGAATGTCTCCTTTTACTTTATTATTTTAATAATAAAGTATTGTGATCGACTTGGGAAAAAAAAAAATTTGCTACCCTGAAATTTTTTTTTTTCGCGTTTCATGACTAAAATAGCCTAAAAATGCAAAAAAAAAAATCCGTCTGTCTGTACGCCGTCCGCCGTACGCCGACGTGTACGCTCAGCGCACATTAACTCCCAAACCCTTCAAGATAGAAAGTTCATTTTTGGAGGAATTGTAGGTAGTTGCGAATCTCAGGCGGATACCAATTTTGGGGGGTGTACGAGTTCAGGGGGAGGCGGGGGGAGCGCTTAAACCGAAAAATACGAATTCAAATATCTCAACCATGGTTACAGCTAGGAAGCTAAAAATCAACATACATATACAGGAGTTTGTGGGACAACTTTTAAAAATAACTTAATTTTTTTATCCATTGTCGTGCCAAAAGGGGGGGCTAAGAACCAATTGTCGGCCGAATTTTTTTTTCAAATGATTATATCTTCGAAATTACTTCCCATAAAAAATTGATATTTTGAGACCATTAAGATAGTACATAGATCTACTAGAAGCAGTTTAGATAGAAGCTAATTAGTGAAAGGGGGGGGTGCAAAGAAAAACACTTAAGAATTAATATCTCAACTGTCTCTTATGCTATGTAATTGAAACTTAAAATGTATACTAAGCTTTACTAGCGACATATGAAAAAAATATAATATGTGGACATTATAGTAGTGGGGGGAAATGGGAAGCATTTCAAAAATGGCGCACTTTCCAAAACTACAAATCATCAAACGAGAATTAATATCTCAACTGTCTCTTATGCTATGTAATTGAAACTTAAAATGTATACTAAGCTTTACTAGCGACATATGAAAAAAATATAATATGTGGACATTATAGTAGTGGGGGGAAATGGGAAGCATTTCAAAAATGGCGCACTTTCCAAAACTACAAATCATCAAACCTCAAAATCAAGTACAGATATCAAATCAAAAATTTGTCGGATTGTAGAGCTACATAATCTTTAATTTTGGTAAGAAATTTGAGTTGGTGGGTGTAAGGGGAGGGAGGTGGAAAGCGAAAATGTTGAAAACTTTGAGTGATTTTTTTATGGCTCTGGTAAAAGATACAAAGTTTAAATTTTGCATGTCGACACATCTATTTGATATTGATAAAATAAAAATAGTAATTTGTTCCAAAATTGTTATGCTCTGAAGTGGGGGTCTAATGTGCACAAGGTGTTTCATGTGGAATGAAAAAAACACATAAACTGAAAATTTTTGAATGAAATTTTTAGGTAGAAACTTGAAAATTTGGGAAATGCATTTAAAAAAAATTTCCAAACGTTTGAAATATTAACTGGTCGAATATTTTTAAAACTTCTACTCCCTCCCATACAAAATTATTTTTTCGACCAATTTTAAGAAATCAATTATCACCTAACTATCAAAAGCTATCAATTTGAAATTTTGCACAAAAACTTAGAAAATTAGTTAAAATAAAATTACGGTAAAAGTTTTGAAATCATGCTTGCCCTTCTACCCCCTCCCATACAAAAGCATGATTTCGACCAATTTCAACTAAATCAACTAATAACCAACAAATTAAAAGCTACGAACTTGAAATTTTATACGAGCACCTAACAACAGAAAAAAAAGAAAATTCCATCACAAATTTTACGATTCCCCTACCTCCTCTACCCCCTCCCACACAAAATTATTTTTTCGAGCATTTTTAAGAAATCAGTTATCAGCTATCTCTTAAAAGCTATCAATTTCAAATTTTGCATGAAAACTTATAAAAGTAATTCAAATGAAGTTGCTTTAAAAGTTTTGAAATTGCGCTTACCGTTCTACCCCCTCCCATACAAAACTATGATTTCGACCAATTTCATTAAATTAACTAATAACTAACAAACTAAAAGCTACGAACTTGAAATTTTATACAAGCACCTTACAAGAGAAGCAAAATAAAACTGCATATCAAATTTTACGATTCCCCTACCTTCTCTACCCCCTCCCATACAAATTTTCGGTTTCGTGAAAATAAAATATACCGAATTTTATGAAAATTTTATGCAATTTCGTCTATGAAACACATTCTATGCAGAGAATATTGGACGTGATTCAAGCAATTATTAAAAAGCTGTTAACATCCACCCACCCTTGCTATTACCCCTCCTCCTCCCCTCATAAAATCCCAAACTTGCAGAAACGAATGAAATATTGTTAAATTGACAACAGCCCTGCCCAAGAAACCCCTTTGCACTTAGCTTTCTCTAACCACTTTAACCTGTATATTGACTTTCCGCTCATCCGCAACTTGTCCCAAGAATAATAAAGTTTCGCCCGACTTGTTGGCAGTTTATTTAAGCTAATGGCCATTGGCCTCGATGCTACCTTCATTTGATGGATTGAGAGTTTCCTGTCCGAAAGCACTATATGAGTCGTATTAGCTGGCGTTACTTCTTTCTCTTTTCCAACTAATTCTGGTGTCCCTCTGCTGTCCCTCTGTCCTATCGCCTACTCTGTTCTTACTATTTATTAACGACCTATTGTCTTCTACTCTCAATCCAATCCATAGTTTTGCAGATGACAGTACTTTAGATAACACCTTAGAATTTAACTCTGCTGCTGATTCTCACCAGCAATCTTTTGCTTCCAAACGCAGGGAGTTATTCGGTTCGTTGAACTCTGACCTCGATTTAATTCTGGAATGCGGCAGGAAAAATAGAGTAGAGTTTTCCCTTAAACGTGATGTCCAGCGTCGTCGCCTAATTTAGCCTTTAATAGCGTACCAATTTGCTCTGTAGTTGAGTTTATCGTATTAGGCGTAAAATTAAATAACCATCTTGATTGGAGCAAACATATCTTTGATGTTGCCCTTGATAACCCCAAACGCCTAGGTAATCTTCGCAAATGTAAAAAATATTTTACGCCTCGTGACTTAGCTATCATCTACTAGGCTTACACTCGACCTTGTTTAGAGTACAATTCGCATTTATAGACTGGAGTACCCAAAACATACTTTGCGCTGCTCGACCGAATTCAAAAACATGCGTTCTGACTAATTGGAGACGACACCATTACGGTTTCTGTTGACTCTCTCGAACATGGTAGGAACGTTGGAGTGCTCAGCACCTATTATCGCTACTTTCATGGTAAATGTAGTGCGGAACTTAAATCACTCATTCCTTCGCTTTTCATTTTTCCCCGAAATACTCGTCAAGCTAAACGCGCACACGAGTTTACTGTCAACCCTATTCCTACTCGTACAGTGAAATATAGACAGTCATTCATCTCCCGAACGTCCAGACTTTGGAGCGCATTGCCTCCTAGCATATTTTCAAGCAAGTATAACCTTCAGCACTTCAAAAATAATGTCCATCGCCATTTCCGTGTCTCTCCCCAAAATTCCCATAAGACTACCAAATTCCATCGTCTTCCTATACCGACATAGCTGCGCAATGCATTAAAGGGTGACCCCCTAAGTTATAATCGGAGCCATAAAAACAAAAAGTGATAGTCTCGAAAACAAAAAAATACATTGCATTTCTTGAAGTTTCTATGGGAGGTGGTAGAAGGATTGGGAATGTGGCTAGTTCATAACCTTCATTTTTTGCTAAAGAATACATAAAAAAAATATTCGAGAGTTATTTTGTAGATCGACGGTCACTCGAAATTGGGTTTTTTTTTGATTGTTTGAATATTTCTGCACCTTTTACGACTCTTTGCGAGCATTATTTTTTGCGTTACAATCGTTAGAACAAACACAAAATACTTTCAGATTTCAACACACTTAGAGGCGGAGGAAAGGACATATCTTCAAACTCCGCAGACCAAAAGCATTGCTGGTAAAATCTTCATTCCGGAAAAGATCAGATGGGCGATCAACACCTTTAAGCCTTACAAATCAGCCGGAGTAGATAAAATATTCCCCGCATTACTGCAGAAGGGATTAGAGATCTTAATGCCAATAATGACAAGGATCTTTAAAGCCGGCTTTATTTGCGGATACATCCCAAAAATTGGGAGAAAAGCGATGGTGGTATTTGTACCGAAGGCAGGGAATCGTCCCATTGATCAGCCTAAGTCATATCGTCCTATAAGCCTTACGTCCTTCTTCCTCAAAACGATGGAGAAGTTAGTGGACATACACGTAAGAACAGGACCCTACAAGGTTCGTCTTAATATTAATCAACATGCCTACCAAAAGGGCAAATCAACAGAGTCAGCCCTTCACGGTTTGGTAAGACAAATCGAAAAGGCAAAAGACTATAAAGAAATTGCACTTTGCGCATTCCTAGATATAGAAGGAGCATTTGGCAATACTCCCCATGAAGCCATAATAGCGGCGGCTAGGGAAAAGGGTTTGGAAACGGCCACGATTAGATGGATACATGCAATGCTAAGGAGCCGAATGACAACCATGGATCTAGGTGATAGGACATTGACTGCACAGACCTATAGAGGCTGTCCCCAAGGTGGGGTACTATCTCCACTTCTTTGGTCAATTGTAGTAGATGAACTCCTAGACCGTCTAACAGAACAGGGATACGAGGCTATAGGATATGCCGATGACCTCGCCATTATCATTAGAGGCAAACATGATTTAGTTATATCGTAAAGAATACAATCAGCCTTAGAAGTGATAATGAACTGGTGTCAGTCTAAGAACTTGAACATCAACCCAAGTAAGACTGAGTTAGTACCATTTGCAAATAGAAGGAAAACGTACATCATACCCCCTTCAATAAATGGATCAATAATACCCTTTTCAGATGAGGTAAAATATCTAGGTGTCATACCGTCGACTGGAACAGACATATAGAATGGACTCATGCCAAAGCACTAAAGGCATTTTGGGGCTGTAAAAACTTATTTGACAGAAAATGGGGGCTAAAGCCCAAAATGATTTACTGATGGTACAGAACAATAATTCTTCCAATAGTCACATACGGATCAACGATATGGTGGACTTAAACTTTACAAAGAAAAGCACAGCTTACGCTACAAAAAATCCAAAGGCTAGCTTGTCTTGCTATCACAGGAGCTATGAAAGCCTGTCCTACAGCGGCAATGGAAATGTTCCTTAACATCCCTCCGATACATCTCCAAATAAAAAAGGAAGCTATCAAAGGGGTGTTACGCATACATAAGGAAAACAAGTACAAACCACGGGATCTTAGAGGCCACCTCAAAATCTAAGAAACCCGAAATTGGAGGTTCTAACCTCCACATTATCGGACGCTATGCCGACAAAATTTAACTTTGAAACCCCCTTCAAAGTAATAATCAAAGAACGCAAGGACTGGCAATCCACGCTACCTGAAATGGAAGAGGGATCAATTATCTGGCATACAGATGGTTCGCGCACCTCTGAGGGGACAGGAGCCGGAGTCAAAGGCCCAAACTTCTCGGTTTCAAAACCACTCGGCAAAGAAGCCACAATCTTCCAGGCTGAATTAATTGCAATGGAGCTATGTTTTCATGAGAATATAAGGAGAGCTCATCGCAACAAATCAATTTATATCCTATCGTCAGGCGTTTCTCAATGCCCTAGCATCCAATAAACACGGATCGAGGTTAGTTTGGGACTGTCTTCAAGACCTAATCATCCTGGGGAAAAGGAACGACGTAACCTTAATGTGGGTACCAGGACATATGGGAATTGAGGGAAATGAAGAAGCTGATCGCCTTGCAAAAAACGGCGCGGAAAAAACCTTTATTGGTCCAGAGCCATTCTGCGGAAAATCAAAAGAGCGTCATTACTCGATACTTAAGAAATGGGTTGAACAAGAATACAAAATCTACTGGAATATACTTCCAGGCTTATCAACCTAAAAAAACTAGTCCTACCATAAAACATAACAGAATTATGATTGGGCTTAAAGCCCAATCATATGATACTCTAGATGAGATGGAAATGACTTTAATATACCGGAAAATATGTCATCTCAAATTCTTTCGAATAGTGAATAGAGACTTTTGCATGGGAGGTGGTAGAAGGAGAGGGGGAGGTTTGTATTTTTCGTATATGACACCGATGCCATGTTCAAAATGTTTTTTGCTCAATTTAAAGTTTTTAGTTTTCATTATTTTTAAAGAAATTGGTCATAGATTTTCTGAAATTGGGGAATTTGTATGGGAGGTGACAAACACTTATTTCAATTATTAAGAAACAAATTCTGGCAAAATTTGAAGTTTGTACTTTTTCTATTTTGAATGGAAATCGATAAAATGCATTTAACAAAAATTATGCATTTGTGTGGGAGGGGGTAGAAGGAGTGTACGGATCAAAACAAATTTTTTTCGTATTATTAATATTTCTATTTCTATACTTTATTCAAAATGTCAAGTTGATAGCTTTAATATTTTCGAAGAAAAATAATTTAATTTAAATTTCAAAATTTCGTGAAATTTGTATGGGAGGGGGTAGAAGGAGTGATGTGAAGATGATAATTATTTTTAAGATAAATTCCAATTATAGTCAAATTAATTTTGACAAAATTTCGTTTTTTTCAGCTTTTCTAGTTTCAATGAAAATCGAAAATATGTATTTTTCCAAAATTGTCCATTTGTATGGGACGGGGTAGAAGGGGTAAGGGGATCGGGTAAATATTCCGTGATATTAATGAGATCTATATCATAATACTTTGACCTAAATTTCAAGTCGATAGCTTAAACAGTTTCAAAGAAAAATCAATTTCTTAATATTTCGAAATTTCATGAAATTTGTATGGGAGGGGGTAGAATGAGTGGGGGGATGTATCCCATTCACGAACTTAAAGTTACTTTTTTTCTAAAAATGACACACAAAATTATTTAGCACTATAGCTCAAAGCTTTCGAGAGTTATGCTGTAGACAGACGCACAGACGGACAGACAGACAGACAGACAGACAGACGGTCACTCGGTCACTCGGAATCGAGGTTTTTGAGCGACAACAAATACAAAATAGGCCGGAAAGGCCGCAGTGCTCTGAAGTGTTCCCCTAATATAAATAATAAATAATAATAAGCAATGACCTGTGGTCAGGCCAACAATAGTTCGGACGCTATAGCGACTACGTTGTAACAGCTGAGCTGTAATTTTTTTATTCGGTTCTTCCCAAAAGGTTTTGGCCGTTTTGTAGCGGTTCAGCTGCCGCCACCCCGCCAAGAAAGAATCCAAAATAGTTTGTTTGAAGCTAGTCTTCAGCACTGTTGGTGCTACATCGACTAACTTCCCAGTGGAGTTAATATTTGCAGATCATTGCCGTGCAAGCGTGTGTGCTGCATCGTTTCCTAGCAGGTCGCTATGACCCGATATCCTAATTAGAAATACTTCAGTTATAGCCGCTAGGCGATTCAAATTGTGTCTACACATGTACAATGGCTTTGACGTGGTCATGTAGGATTGGAGTGCCAGAAGTGCAGCCCTGCTGTCCGAGAAAATGTAACAATTTCTGACTATTCTGCATATCTAAAATAATATTTGTACACTCGTTAGAAGCTTATACTTCCGCAGTCGCGTGTTCTGAAAGATGAAATCAAGTGTGGATGTCGAGGTCGTGGGAATAAATCCCTGCACTTGTCTCCTAGTTACTTTTAGATCCGTTCATACACCTGTACATCACCCATTTGGAATCCTCATTACCAGTTTGATATTGACCTCATTGAGTTTACCCAACATAAATTCATTTGCATCAGCTAGGGTGTAGCCTAGAGGGTAATGTGTCGGTCTTGTAATACGAAGGTCGTGAGTTCAAATCGCGGTCGACGCAATATTTAATTCCAGCACATTGCCTGATTTTATGTACCTTGGTCACCTCAATCTACGAAAATAAAAAAATCGTAGATAGAGGGTTGTGCGAAGGGCTAACAACCCTTCAACAATAGGTAACGAAAAATTGTAAGGAACCTGAACGTCAGGAGGTCAAGGTCCGATTTGGGCTGTAGCGCCATTGTAGAAGAAGAAGTAGAAGAAATTCACTTGCTCCCTATTCTATCGCTTTGACTATGCAACTTATTTGGCTGAACTTGATCTTCCATCCCTTTATCAAAGACGTATTTTAATAGATTAGTGTACACTATACAAAATCATTTACAGTATCGTTACTTCACCTATCATTTCGGGTTTCTACCGCTACGAGGAATCGTGATACTTTCTATCTCTTTCGACCACTACATAATGTTTATTTTCATTTGCTCATTTCAAGATTTAAAAGGACGCATGATCTCCTGCAGCCATGTCCTTTAACTGGTCCATATAGTTAATTTTTACGCCCAAATAGATATATACTCAGCCTATCTTAGGTGAACGTGTCCTCTTGTAATTTTTTGTTTTTTTGTTGTTAACTTATTTTGCTCTTTGTAATTACTTTCTTTTAATAATTTACTAATTATCGTAATTTTTATGGCTATATAAAATGTTGCACTACTTTTTATTAATCTTGGTTTTACATTATTGAAGCTATCTGTGTTAAAGCTGTAGATAAATAATAATAAATAAACAAATTAAGCACAGTATTAATTTTCATCAATTAAAAAAATTGAGGAAAAAACGAAGAATATATGAAAAATATCTGAAAACGAATGTTGCAAGAGATTCTATTTTTTTTATTAACAAAGATTAACAAAGTTTAAGGCGTTTAAGAATGCGAGACTGTGAAGCGAGCTAGATTGAACGGGGACTTTAGGCTTTACTCAGGACGTATTTCAGTTCGAATGATAAAAAAAAGAAGTTATTTGACTCGAAAAATTGCTAAGGACATGAACAATTTATTTTTAATTTTGGCATACATCATTTTGCGATCATTTAAAAAATAGTTCCTATTAGCGGTCAGTTTTAAAATGAATAGAGTTTTGTGAACCAAGGAGGCGGAATTTTTGATTGCATTCCTGATGTTTTCTGTTAGGACTTTCTCAAATTATCGCGTAGACAAACAGACAGACATCACTGAGAAATTCATTTTTTCCAACTACTGAGACCGAAAAACACTATGGAAATCTTTTTTTCTTGAAATACACCTAACACTATTGAATTTATTATTTGCTATGGTTTTCCAACGAATATGTACTGAAATGCTCCAATTGAAACGTTTTCCGTCAGTTCCAGTTCTCACTACCAAATTTCTTCTTTTGCAACTTATCTTACCCAAAACCTGTTCCAATACAACTGTACATTGCATTATAAAAGAACGAACCAATGTGTTGAAATTTAAATAAATAACTTTGTTTTACCACAAAAATTTCATTCAAGTTCAAATCATATCAAGTACCAAGCTGCTTCCACTTACATAAAACCCACAAACACCATATTACGTACCTTGTGTTCGGTAAATATTAGGGAAATTTCTACCCCAGGGCCCGAAAAGGCTCTATTGGTCCCTGCTTATACTAGTTGTACCTACTTGGTGCCACGTTTTGAAAAAATTCAAATTTTAACCGAAAAAACTTCAATCTTTCGATGATTAATATAAAAGCGAAATAGGCGAGAAAGACCACATTTGAACTTGAAAAGTGAAAAAGTTCCCAAGAAAACCTAAAGAAGAATTAGAAATTATCCTTACAACTTTTAAACTGAGAGTCAATAATAATCTTGCAATAGTTATTCAATTTAATATTAAAATACAACTTTAATATTCAAATACAATTCATGTAAAGTTAAAAAAATTTCAAATCTAATGCTCAAAGAGAGTGCTTTAAATTATTTCAAACAACAATCTAATAGTTTAGTAACATTGTTCTTAAATCCAATTACAATCAATTCAAAAACAAAACAAATACAAGAAGTTATTAATCCGAAAAACAAGCAATACCATGTTAAAGTCATATGTTCAAAACTGATTGCAATAAAATGTTCATCATCTCGAAATCTCATTTCGAAACAATCATCACAACCTTTTTCCAAAAGAATATCCTGAGTCCATTTCAAATCCAATCCGGCGGCAAAAATTTGCAAAATGTGTCCATTAAATTCGTTTATATTGGGTAAATCGGCTCGAATTGGCATCGAAACGATTCCGTTCCATGGTGAAATATTAGTTATGTGCAGGAAAGGATGATTGAAATTTCGCTGCCAAATTTTTAAAAGTTCTACACGATCAGATGTTAGCATATATCCGTAGGTATTATTCAAACTGACAACATGTCTTAGAAACTTTTCGACATTATTACCAAAAAACAAATCTCTCCATTTATCTTCAATATAATTATTTGAAAAGATCGCAAATAAACTTACTTCTTCGCCCATAATTTTTATACCAGACTTCTGTACTTCTTCGTAGGTATTAATTTGTGGATTGTAGACTGAAGCAGTAAGATAGCTGGACAAATAGGCCAGAAATAAGTTAGTCAAAATGAAGCCTAGTGTCATTATTTGTCCATGAAGTAAAATGAAGCGCCATTTTTTCCAGTTCTTTTCTGTGATCGGTTGGTATGTTAATCCTAGAATGACTGTACAAAATGCTTCACCGAAATCAATAGGATTCGACGCTAAATAGCCGTAGAGATATTCCAGCGAGGAAATATAGAGTATGATCAAGATGAGGACATACCAAACTGTTGTTTGGAACGGCAGTATTAGATACATGTAGTGGGGAATTTCTTGACTTTGTGGCATCAAAATCTGTGTGTGCACCTGTCTTATTGGATAAGTTAGTATTCTGTTTTTACCATCACCTTGAAGATAATGTGGTGCAGCGTCAATTCTGTTAATGGAAACATATTCTGCAACCAAAATTTTACGAAATTCATAAGATGGTTCGATTATATCTAAGCTCGCATTACACTTTTTAATGAATTCCAGTAGGAACTTGGCGAGATATCCACCAATTTTAACTTGTCCTTTGCGATTTGTAAACTTGTAAGTACGAGGATAATCGTACTTTATGACGGTCCGAAATGGATATCCATGCCAGTTTTCCACTTTGTTTGGAAATAGCTGCTTGAAATCCGTCACATTTGATAGATTTACCAGACTGAATTCAGGGAAAGGATTAAAACTTAAGATCATTCCGTCTCTGGTATGATCAGTCTGAGCACCCAAAACATTAAACAATCTTTGGTTCCAGCACCAGAGAAGTACCGAGTTCATTATCTTATCGCTTCCAATTAAATTCGAGCTCTGGACAAACACTATTTTCGAATCAACCATCAAATGTAAACTTGTCTTTAGAACTGATAAAATTTCTGAATTATTTTCGTGAAGGAAAACCACAGCAGTAAAATTTTTATTAAAATAATCGATAAGCTCAAATTTATCCGATGAGATAGTTAAAACTGGAGCCTCATGATTCCTGATGAAATCGTTAACAATGTCTTTTATTTCTGGATGGTCCAATCCGAATGTTACAATGAGTGGCGATTGTTGAAACAATTTCAATAACGGAGGTGAAAAATTTAAAACATTTTCAACCGACCTCAAAGACAACAACAAGAATAGTACGTTTATGAGCATGGTTCAACATTTCGTATTAAACTGTTTTACAAAATTAACACAATATCCTGATGTCCTCTTGGAAATTAACAGTGACATAGGAAGGTAGTAATTATAGCGCAATACTAAATTAAATGGGAAACGGAAATTACATATAATATACAAGAAAATTGCTCTAGAATATAATTAGGGAATTGAGTTTAGGTTCTGTTTCACTAGAAATTTTTTAATGAAGCATTTTAAGTGAACTCAAATTACCGTATCTAACACTATTGAGGATATAAGGTTCAAATATTGGACATAAGAATCCAATTTTAATTGCCTCTCATTTTACTTTATTATTCTAATAATAAAATATTGTAATCGACACAAGAAAAAAAAACTTTGCTACTCTGAAATTTTTTTTTTCGCGTTTCATGACTAAATTAACCTAAAAATGAAAATAAAAATATAACAGAAGTACGATTGGGCGTAAAGGCGATACTCTAGATGAAAGAGGAATTTTTGGATCTTAAGAAATTTTGTAGGGGAAGTGGTAGAGGGGATGACGACATTGAACTAATTTTTTCCCAAGACGCTAAGGTTGCTATCAAAATGTTTTATATAAAATTTAGGATTTAAAGATTTAAAAGGTACTAAGAAAATTAGTGTGTTGGATGTAGTAAAATAGTGAAGTTTGTATGGGAAGTGATAGAAGGAGGGGCGAGTTTTTAATGACTTTCTAGAAATAAACACATCATGCTTTTGACATGTTTTAAATTGCAAATCAGTAGCATTCATACTTTTCAGGAAAATCGACCTTTTATAAAGTTGTGAAATTGTGTCAGGTTGTATGGGAGGGGGTAGAAGGAGTGAATGTAATCAACTAATTTTTTCGGTCTTACTAACAATTTGAAAAAAATATTTCGTGCACAATTTCAGCTCGATCAATTTTATACGCACTGAGTAAATTAGCTTAGAGCATTTCATGAAAAAGTGCAGTTTGTGTGGGAGGTGGTGGAAGGAAGGGGAGGACTTCAATAACTTTTATACAGTAGATTTATATCATCATAAAAGTATTATATTCCAAATTTCAGATCAATAGCATTAATAGTTATGGAGCAAATCCGTTTATAGTGAAATTGCGAAATTGTGTCATTTTGTATGGGAGGGGGTAGAAGGGGTACAGGTAATCGTCTAACTTTTTTTTAATCTTACTATTAGTTTCAATTTAATATTTCCTGTACAATTTCAGCTCGATAAGTATTATATGCACTGAGTAAATTGGCTCAGAGCATTTCATTGAAAAGTGCAGTTTGTATGGGAGATGGTGGAAGGAGGGGGAGGACTCCAATAACTTTTATACAGTAGATTTATATCAATAAAAAAGTATTATTTTCCAAATTTGAGATCAGTAGCATTTATAGTTTTTGGGCAAATCCGATTATTGTGAAATTGCGGAATTCTGTCATTTTGTATGGGAGGGGGTAGACGGGCTACAGCAAATCGTCTAATATTATTTCGTCTTACTACTAATTCCAACTTAATATTTAATGCACAATTTCAGCTCGATAAGTATTATATGCACTGAGTAAATTGGCTTAGAGCATTTCATGAAAAAATGCAGTTTGTATGGGAGGTGGTGGAAGGAAGGATAGGACTCAAATAACTTTAATACAGTAGATTTATATTATCATAAAAGTATTATATTTCAAATTTCAGATCTATAGCATTTATATTTTTCGGGCAAATCCATTTATTGTGAAATTGCGAAATTGTGTCATTTTGTATGGGAGGGGGTAGAAGGGGTAGAGCGATTTGGCCCGTTCACGAACTTGACCTTAATTTTTTGTTGAAAACGACGTGTACAAAATTTGAACTTTCTAGCTCAACGCGTTCTCAAGCTAGATAGGACACGGACATCCGGTTTTGAGATTTCTGAGTGATTATATGAACTTCTGTATCATTCATTTTTTTCTCCGAGTCTTATTTCTTGGCGTTACAAACTTTGTGGCAAATTTGTAATACTCTCAGATTTCATCTAGAGTATAAAAATCCGTCCGCCGTATATATGGACTCATATCTCCGAGACTGCTAAAGGTAGAATGTTCGTTTTTAGGTGGATTGTTGATTGGGTAAATAAGCTCAATTTTCTAAATTTTGGAGGGTGTTTGGTGGAAGGGGGAGGAGGGGGGAGGGAAAAAGTCGAAAAATACACTTGCTAATATCTCCACCACGAATGCAGATAGAAAGATGAAGATCAGTACAGATATAGAGAAGGTTGTGGGACAAATGACTATATCTTCGAAATTAATTATTGTAAAAAATTCATATTTTGGGACCACTAAGGTGGCATAAAGTTCCATTGGAATCAGCTTAGAGAGTGGCTAATTATTGTAAGGGCGAGGGTCAGGGGGGGTGCAAAGAAAAACACTTAAAAATGAATATCTCAACTATCTCTTAGAGTATGTAATTCAAACTTGAAACGTATTTTAAGCTATACTAGGAAAATACAAAAAAATATAACATGTTGAAATAATAGTAGTGGGGGGAAATGGGGAGCATTTCAAAAATGGCGCACTTTTCAAAATTACAAATCCTTATATCTCAAAAAAGAGTATAAATATCAAATCGAAAATTTGTCAGATTGTAGAACTTCGTAGTTTTTAATTTTGGTAAAAATTTTAAGTTGGGAAGTGTAAGGGGAGGGAGGTGATAAGCAAAAATGTCGAAACTTTTGAGTGATTTTTTTAGGGGTCTGGTGAAAGATACAAAGTTTAAATTTTGCATGTAGATACATCTATTTGATGTACATAGAAAAATAATAATAAATTGATTCATAATTGTTATAAACTGACCCCCCAGTCTAACGTGCACAAGGTGTTTCATGTGCATTGAAAAAAACACATAAACTGAAAATTTTTGAGTGAAATTTTAAGGTAGAAAATTGAAAATTTGCGAAATGCATTTAACAAAAATCCCTAAATATATGAAATATTAACTGGTCGAATACCTTTAAAACTTCTACTCCCTCCCATACAAAATTATTATTTCGACAATTTTTAAGAAATCAATTATCACCTAACTATTAAAAGTTATCAATTTGAAATTTTGCAGACAAATTTATAAAAATAGTTCAAATGAAATTACGAAAGTTTTGAAATCGTGCTTGCCTTCTACCCCCTCCCATGCAAAAGTATGATTTCGACCAATTTCATTAAATCAACTAACAACCAACAAATTAAAAGCTACGAACTTGACATTTTGTACGATCACCTTACAATAGAAAAAAAGAAAATTACATCACAAGTTTTACGATTACTTTACCTCCTCTACCCCCTCCCATACAAAATTATTTTTTCGAGCATTTTTAAAAAATCAGTTATCAGCTGACTCCTAAAAGCTATCAATTTAAAATTTTGTATAAAAACTTATAAAAATAATTCAAATGAAGTTGTTTTAAAAGTTTTGAAATCGTGCTTGCCCTTCTACCCCCTCCCGTACAAAACTATGATTTCGACCAATTTCATTAAATCAACTAATAACCAACAAACTAAAACCTACAAACTTGAAATTTTATACAAGCACCTTACAAGAGAAGCGAAATAAAACTACATATCAAATTTTACGATTCCCCTACCTTCTCTACCCCCTCCCATACAAATGTTCGGTTTTGTGAATGTAAAATACACCGAATTTTATGAAAATTCTATGCAACTTCGTCTACGAAACACATTCTATACAGAGAATATTGGACGTGATTCAAGCAATTAATTAAAAAGCTATTAACATCCACCCACCCTTACCCCTCCTCCTCCCCTCATAAAAACTCAAACATGCAGAATTGAATGAAATATTGTTAAATTGACAATAGCCCTGCCCAAGAACTCCCTTTCACTTAGACTTCCCTAACCACTCTAACCTGCATATTGACTTTTCACTCATCCGCAACTTGTCCCAAGAATAATAAAGTTTCGCCCGACTTGTTGGCGATTTATTTTATTTATATATATATATTTTTTGAAAAAAGCACAATTAAAAAGTTTTATTGTAGATTTTAGTCTACGGGGGACCTCTAAGTCTACCTGACCGTATGTTGGAATTCCTGTATCCATAAATAAGGCTAAGGGCAAATCATTGCCTTAGACTTTGCAAAGGCTTTGGATAGAGGTTGACATGATTCCCTTTTAGTTAAGCTAGCAGATATCGGCTTTAATGTATCCCTTGCTCAGTGGATTACGAGTTTACTTTCTAAGCGTTCTTACGAGATGTATTAGATGGCGTTTAATCTTCTTCCTACCCAAATATCCGGCGTCCCACATGTTTCAGTCTGGTCTCCTACCCTATTCTTACATTCATTAACGACCTTCTGTCGTCAGCTCTTAATCCAATCCACAGTTTAGCAGATGACAGTACTCTTGATAACGTCTGCGAATTTAAATCTCTTGAGGACTCACGCAGACATTCTCTAACTTTCAAACGCAGTGAGTTATATGGTTCGCCGAACTCTGACTTCCAGTTAGTCCTTGAATGGGGCAAGAAAAACAGAGTAGACTTTAACGCTTTAAAAATACAGTCCTGTTATCTATTCCTCAAACATGATGTTCCGGCGTCGTCCTTCAATGTATACATTGGTGGCGTATAACTTTGCTCTTCGAACAATTTTATTCTCCTAGGCATGAAGCTTAATAACCACCATAATTTGAGCCAATATATCATTAAAGTTGCTCTTGATACCGCCAAACGCCAAGGTATTCTACGAAAACGTTAAAAATATTTCACGCCTACCGATCTTGCTAACATCTACATACAATTCACAGATTCGGGCTGGGCATCTAAGACTCATTCCGCGATCGTGTCCAGAAACATGCGTTCCGAGAGATGAAACCATCACGGCTTGTATAGATTCCCTAGAGCACATTGTAAATGTAGCAGTGCTCAGCATTTATTAATGCTACTTCCACGGTAAATTAAGTATGGAACTCGCGAGCTAATTCCCCCTCTTTACACTTTCACACATCGTACTTGTCAAGCTGAACGCGCACACAAATATACCATCCAACGTCCATTCAGTGGAATATATTTCTCGAACTACAAAGCTGTGGAACGCGTTATCAGTTCGTGTTTGTCTGAAAGTGTATAAATCGCAATGCTTCAAAAGTAACATTCACCGACACTTTTATTTCTCCCCACCCAAGCTCCTTTAGTGCCCATTAAACTCCTTCCTATTCCGCATTAAAGGGTGGCCCCCAAATTTAATTCGGTGCCTTTAAAAAAAATCGTTCGTTCCAATTACTACCAAGTTTTATAGTTCACGAAAATCCATCAGCTATAAAACTTATAAACACTCATAAAACTTCTATCCAACTATAAGTTGCATTAGTTACTGAAATTTTTAAAAACTAGTGATAAAAAATGTCCGTTACGTAACTGATAAAACTCTCGTTTACTGATTGTCCAGTGTTATGAACCTCTGCTGAAACCAATCAAAATATGATCTACAGACTTCTCAACTTGTTTATGTATAAAAACCATAAACAAGTTGATAAGTAACTTTTTGTTCTCTAAATAAAAAGAATTATTTATTGGGGTAGTATTTATATTAGGAAAAATAAACTGCCAACAAGTCGGGCGAAACTTTATTATTCTTGGGACATGTTGCGGTGGAGTGGAAAGTCAATATGCAGGTTAGAGTGGTTAGGGAAGACTAAGTGAAAGGGAGTTCTTGGGCAGGGCTGTTGTCTATTTAACAATATTTCATTCGTTTCTGCAAGTTTAGGTTTTTATTAAGGGAGGAGGAGCGGTAATAGTAAGAGTGGGTGGATGTTAATAGCTTTTTAATTAATTGCTTGCATCACGTCCAATACTCTCTGTATAGAATGTGTTTCATAGACGAAGTTGCATAGAATTTTCATAAAATTTAGTGTATTTTACATTCACGAAACCGAACATTTGTATGGGAGGGGGTAGAGAAGGTAGGGGAATCGTAAAATTTGATATGTAGTTTTATTTTGCTTCTCTTGTAAGGGGCTTGTATAAAATTTCAAATTCGTAACTTTTAGTTTGTTGGTTATTAGTTGATTTAATGAAATTGGTCGAAATCATAGTTTTATATGGCAAGGGGTAGAAGGGCAAGCGCAATTTCAAAACTTTTAAAACAACTTCATTTGAATTATTTTTATAAGTTTTTCTGCAAAATTTGAAGTTGATAGCTTTTAAGAGTTAGCTGACAACTTATTTCTTAAAAATGCTCGAAAATATAATTTTGTATGGGAGGGGGTAGAGGAGGGAAGGGAATCGTAAGACTTGTGATGCAATTTTCTTTCTTTTCTATTGTAAGATGCTCGTACAAAATTTCAAGTTCGTAGCTTTTAATTTGTTGATTATTAGTTGATTTAATGAAATTGGCCGAAATCATACTTTTCTATGGGAGGGGGTAGAAGGGCAAGCGCGATTTCAAAACTTTTAACGTAATTTCATTTCAATTATTTTTGTAAGTTTGTATGTAGAATTGCAAATTGATAGCTTTTAATAGTTAGGTGATAATTGATTTCTTAGAAATGGTCGAAAAAATAATTTTGTATTGGAGGGGGTAGAAGCTTTAAAGGTTTTCGACCAGTTAATATTTCATATATTTAGGGATTTTTTTTAAATACATTTTGCAAATTTTCAAGTTTCTACCTTAAAATTTCACTCAAAAATTTTCAGTTTATGTGTTTTTTTCAATGCACATGAAACACCTTGTGCACGTTAGACCGGGGGGATCGGTTTATAACAATTATGGATCAAGTTATTATTATTTTTTTATGTACATCAAATAGACGTATCCACATGCAAAATTTAAACTTTGTATCTTTCACCAGAGCCCCAAAAAAATCACTCAAAATTTTTGACATTTTTGCTTATCACCTCCCTCCCCTTACACCTCCCAACTTAAAATTTTTATCAAAATTAACTATTATGTAGTTCTACAATCTGACAAATTTTTGATTTGATATCTGTATTATTTTTTGAGATATAAGGATTCGTAATTTTGAAAAGTGCGCCATTTTTGAAATGCTCCCCATTTCCCCCCACTACTATTATTTCAAGATCTTATATTTTTTTTGTATTTTTCCAGTATAGCTTAATATAAGTTTCAAGTTTCAATTACATAGCTTAAGAGATAGTTGAGATATTCAGTTTTAAGTGTTTTTCTTTGCACCCCTCCTGACCCTTCCCCTTACAATAATTAACCACTCTCTAAGCTGATTCCAATGGAACTATATGCTACCTTGACGGTCCCAAAATATGAGTTTTTTACGATAAGTAATTTCGAAGATATAATCATTTGAAAAAAAAATTCGGCCGACAATTTGTTTTTAGCCCCCCCTTTTCGGACGCCAATGGATAAAAAAATTAAATTATTTTTAAAAGTTGTCCCACAAACTTTTCTATATGTGTGTTGAGTTTTAGCTTCCTAGCTGTTACCTTGGTTGAGATATTTGAATTCGTATTTTTCGGCCTTAGCGCTCCCCCCGCCTCCCCCTGAATCCGTACACCCCCGAAAATGGGTATCTGCCTGAGATCCGCCACTATCTACAATCCCCCCAAAAATGAACTTTCTATCTTGAAGGGTTTGGGAGTTAATGTGCGCTGAGCGTACACACCGGCGTACGGCGTACGGCGGACGGCGTACGGCGGACGGCGGACGGCGTACGGCGGACGGCGTACAGACAGACGGATTTTTTTTTTTTGCTTTTTTAGGCTAATTTAGTTATGAAACGCGAAAAAACAAAATTTCAGGGTAGCAAATTTTTTTTTTTTTCCAAGTCGATCACAATACTTTATTATTAAAATAATAAAGTAATAAGATAAAAATAGTTACTCTTGGGTCTGCTCTTTGATTTCTGAGAGATGAATACGTTCGTTAAAAGAACTCATTGATTTTTATGAAATTGAAGAAAGCAAACGGCATGAGATTGAAAGTTTATTAAAAAGGGCTCCATTAAAGCGGCAAAAAATTGTAAATAATAATTAAGAAATTTCCATAATTCCATATTTCAATTTTATTAATATTGATTAGGATCAATACAGTTTACAATATACATAAGAGAAATAATATTATTCTCTCTAAATCAACAAGCATTAAATTTCAAACATTATTCATTTGCATTGCATTATCTGTAGTTAATATTTTCATGAAATGTGTTCCTACATATAATTAGTCTATATGGACAACGATTAGATATATATAATTCATACCAGCTGTCTCACAAAGACAATTAAGCTAATCGGCTGCATATTACAGAGAATTAAATCGGACAAAATTAATTAGCCAGATAAACCACGATGAATAGGAACTATAATAAAAATTTATTGGATCTTGAATTGTATACGTATAGGTGTAACAATTAGGGATATTGATTATTGAAAGTCATTTTTTTGTTTATTCTTTTTATTGCTGAATCATAATTTGAAGCTAGACAGGATCTGAAAAACCTTATTAAGTTTATATACGATAAGATTTTAATGGAAACGGCATTGCTACTTTTATGTAGCCATTATTTTAATAAAGAGGGCCCATATAAAAAACATAACGGGACTATGATTGCGATACTCTATGTGATAGAGAAATTTGTTGATTTTAAGAAATTTTGTATGGGAAGTGGTACAAGGGCGGGCGGCTTTCAACTTATTTTTGCACACCACGATAGAGTTGTTATCAAAATGTTTTAGGCAAAATGTGTGCTTCAGAAATTTGATAGGTTCTGAAAAAACTAGTGTATTAAATTTTGAGAAATTGTGCAGTTTGTATTGGAGGTGGTAGAAGGAGTGAAGGGTTTCAGTGTTCATTCATCAGCGTAATGTATACCGACTTCTTAAGAATCGTCCGGTCCAGATGGAATTCTTGCCCTTGTCCTTAAGTATTGCTGCGCTTCTCTTGCTAAGCCTCTATGCAAACTTTACCATCTCTCCTTATCGTTATCCACTGTTCCATCTTCATGGAAGCTTGCCAGTGTTCAGCCAGTCCCAAAAAAAAGAGAACGCATCAACCCCGCTAATTATCGTCCAATAGCAATAAACTTACTTCTGTCGAAAGTCATGGAAACAATCATCAACCATAGAGTTATAGAATATCTCAACATCAATGTTATTATTGACGACAAACAGTATGGATTCCGCAAAAAACGTTCCACTGGAGACCTTTTAACCACCCTCACTAAACGTTGGAACAAGAGCATTGATCAGTGTGGAGAATCTTGTATTATCGCTCTCCATATTACCAAGGCTTTGTGAGAGTATGGCACAGCGCCCTTTTAATCAAACTTAAAGTTTTATGCGAATACCTTATTTCCTGGATTGAAAGATTTTTTAGCCAATTGTTCAATGCATGTGGTATTGGATGGTGTGGTTTCCCCTTCTTATAAAATTAACGCTGGTGTCCTTCAGGGATCGGTTCTCGGTAATGACTTGCTATCTTCAACTTTCAAACCTATACATAGCTTCGCCGATGACAGCACAATAGACTTCTCCTATCACTTCAACACTGCGTCCTTAGCCTAATGTACTAGCTTAGTAGAACAACGTAGGTACATGGTTCAATTATTGAATCAAGTCGAATTTAATGCTACGAAAACCCAGTACTGTCTTGTCTCTCAAAAACATGACTCTAACCTTGATCCAATCACCTTCGTAGGCCAGCCATTAAATAACTCTTCAAGTGCTAAGATGTTAGGTATCCCAATCACAGATAACTTATCTTGGAGCGATCATTTATTTAACATCGCCAACGAAATATCTAAATGGTTGGGTGAATGTTTTCAGTTAGGTAAAGGTCTCCGCAGAGACCGAAACGTCACGAATAATAAAGCGTAACAGTGTAGACTCCGGTAATCCTTTCTTTCAAAAAGTATCTAAATGTTTGGGTTTCCTAAAGCGGTGTAAAAGCTCCTTCACCGCTTCTGGGTTACTGGCAATTTATAAGGCCAATATTAGACCACGTTTTGGATTTAATTCCCATCTATGGGCGGGAGCTGCAAAATCTTTTCTCTCCTATCTCGATAGTATCCAGTCTCGACCATTAAAATTATAGGAGATTCTGACTTCACTTCATTGATTGATTCACTCGAGTATAGACGAATTGTAAGCTCTCTAATCCTTTTGTATCGCTACTACAATGGGGATTGTTCGAACGAAATCTGTAATCCCTTACACCACATATGCCTTTACCCCGTAATACTCGAGCTGCTTCACGTGCTCATAAGTATTCTCTCAACCCTATCTTCGGTCGCACTGTCAAATTTCGTGATTCGTTTTTAAACCGGACTGTTCGAATATGGAACTCGCTACCGATCTCAGTATTATCGAATGACTACAACATTCAACAATTCAAAAGAAATATTCATAGCCATTTCCTTTTCTAACCCCTTAATTCCCAAAAACCAATATCCTTCCCCTTCACCGATGCTGTGCTTCAGTACAAAAGGGCCACCCCTCTAGTTCCAATGTAACATAAAAAAAAATCTAGATTATAATTACCTTTACCAATTTTTAGTGCAATGCCTCTAAGTTTCAAGAGTTATCTTCAAATGCTTTTGTTTATCCCAACTGTAATTAAAATTTTCATTTCAAGCATGTAAGTAACTATCTTTACATAGTTACTCACATTTCACTTATAAAACTTATGGTAACATTACATGAGCAATAACAGGCTTATAAAATTGTGCTAGCGATAAATGCGCAGCAGTGATCAATTTAGCCAATGTGATATATTGAACGGCGATCGAGCTCTTTATGTGCTACGCTCAGAGAGGATTATCAAGAGAAGATGAATTGCGAAGAGATTAAGAGAGTAGTGGCGAAGGTGGTGCATTTTATGCTAAAAATTGACAGAACTAATGAGTATAACAACCTTCAGAAGTGGAACTTATATATCAGCCAATAATTTCAGAGTAACTTTATTTAGCCTTGTGATAATACAGACGTCACTATTTATCGTCCTAATTATATTCCAATAAATGCATTCTTTTAATAAAATCCCCTCCGGGTTGAATAGGGTTCAAAAAACGGATTCGATCTCCTTCACTACCGAACAGCCCCCAATAAAGCCTTGCACTATCATTCTTCACACTGAGGACTACTTCGCAGTAGAAAGACCAGAGTGCCATACACTATAAAATCGCTCGGGATGAGTACCACCTCTATACTCACCGTACAACACGTAAGTATAAAATAGATAAATATACGCAGAGAACATACAGCCAAGTCCTCTATGGGATAAAAAGATTTGGGATAATCTAGAATACATTAGCGGTAGCTTTCTGTGGATTCCTATTCAATTCTTCAGGTATCCAAGTGAATCCATGTAAATTACGACTTGCTCAAAGACGGTATACTATGGAAAGAGTAACACAAACAGCCATCTATCGTCCTATACAAACGTCGACGTCTTCTTTCCACTCGTATGCTGAAAATGTGTACTTTTATTTCTGTAGGGGATGGTTTCCTTTTTTCGCATTTTTATCCATTACACACATATATAGAAGATATCTTATTGGATATAGTGTGCTGTAATATAACGAGAACTTCTTTCCCTAGGAAGAGTGGATATGAAAATCGCATGCCTATTCGGGAGAAGAAGAAGGAATTCCTTCACCTCTACCGCAGAAGGACCAGAAGCAAAAAACAAAAAATACAAAGGACGTAAAGAAAAAGTACCTGGCAAGGTATAAAACCAGATTTAGGTTACTTATGCGATTTGAAGAGCACGCGCGAATATTAGAGTGATAATTCTCTAAAATTGCAAATTGTTTTTCAATCGATTTCCCTTTTAACTGTGCGCTACTCTGGGTCCCTGGGATAGCATGGATAATGCCGGATTTGATTAAGTGGCTGACATCAAAAGAGTAAGCCTATTTCTTACCGTTGTAGATTTTGCCAGGAGTGTCACATGGAAAATAAATGGTATATCTTATTCAAATTGACTTGCATGAAATCTTCGAACTGATTAAATTTTTTTTACAAACAATTTATTTGCATGGTCTTCTGGGACTTCCAGTGAACCGAGATGGACTACATTTTTAGAAAAATGTTCAATGTTTGGTCGTACTGTTCTATCATCCTTTTATTTGTCATACTTATGATTACTATAGTTCTGTCCTCAAACCAGTTTTTGGTTGAATTGTGAAAATCCGAATTTTTTTTCAACGCATAATATTCCAAATTGTAGCCTGGTGGGTTGGTCTACAATACAAAAATCGTGAGTTCAAAATCCGGTCGACATGTAATTCTACTATGATCTCTACGTGGGTACATTTGGGTCACCGCAATCTGCGAATATGAAAATTGGTAGATAGAGTGTTGTGCAAAGGGCTAACAACCCTTCGACAATAATGAAAAAAAAAATGCTTAGGTATACCCGAAGGTCAGGAGGCCAAGGTCCAATTTGAGCTCTAGAATAAACTTTTACTTAAGCCTCATCATTTCTTTCTCAGCAAATTCTCTCTGAACTACCAATATTTGAAATGCACGCAATAAATTTCAGGCCTGTTTGCTAATCACTCGAATTTCTGTTAGCATTATTGTCTATTTATACTCTAGATAAAATCTGAGAGTATTATAAGCTTGCTATAAGGTTTGTAACGCAAAGAAATACGACTCGGAGAAAAAATGTTTTGGACAGAAGTTTATTTCCTTGCTCAATCCGGTTTTGAAGGATGATCGTCTGTCTGACCGTCTCTCTAGGTTGAGAACGCGTTGAGCTAGAAAGTTAAAATTTTGAACACATTATTTTTGACAAAAACTAAGGCCAAGTCCTTGAAAGGGCTAAGTCTAAATCTTCTACCCCATACCATACAAAATGACTCATTTTCAAAAATTTACAATGATCAAATTTTCTTGGATACTATAAAAGCTAATAATTTGGAATTCGGAAAATATTACCTTTGTTGTAAATTAAACGTATGATACACATATTACCCGAATTTCCCCACTTCTGCCACCACCTTTCATACAAACTGTACTTTTTCATAAAATACTTTAAACCAATTTTTTCAGTACGTATAACAGTTATCGTGCTCAAATTTTTTACTTAATACTTATTTAGCATTATTATTAAGATTCGAAAAAATTAACTGATTAGTTTCGATTCTTCTACCCCGCCCCATACGATATGACTCAAATTCGCAGCCTTACAAAAATCAATTGAAAGAATGTCATTGGTTTGACTTTTAAAAAAAGCCAAGTGTACAAAGTTAGTAGTTATTATTGGGAAGTGGTAAAAGGAGTAGAGGGTTCTACTCCTTTTACCACCTCCCATACAAACTGCACAATTTCATTAAATCTAATACACTAATTTTCTCAGTTCCTATTAAATTTTTGAAGTTTTATTTAAAACATTTCTATAGCTACTCTAGCATGAAGTAAGAAATTGATTCAATGTTGTCACTCCTTCTACCACTTCCCATACAAAATTTCTAATTCATCTAGAGTATCATATGATTGGGCTTTTCGCTCAATCATAGACCTGCTTTCAATAGATAATAAAGCCGCCCAATCATACGAAACTCAAGATGAAATGGAGATATTTGTAGCTTTAAGAGATTATTATATTTTCTACTGCAGGTGGAAGAAGGAGTGACGGCAGATTCAGTTGCTACCAAAATATTTTTCATTCGACTTGGGCTTCATAAATTCGATCGGTGCTTATAAAATGGATTTTGTGTGTTTCGGGAAATTGTGCAGCTTATATGGAAGGTGATAGGAGGAGTGGGGAATTTAAGTGCTTAAACAGAAATAGCTATTATGACCATTAATTTCATATTAATGATACTTCCAAGGAAATGAACTTATTACAAAGTTGGGGACATGGACATCCGAAGTGTTGCGAGCATAGGGTGTATCTATTGATGGAAGAGGGTGATCATTTTTCTGAAGACTCAAAGCTGGGCTTAGGGGTCACCCTTTCATACTGTAGGGCATAGTCCAGTCGGTTTAGAGAGGGAAAAAGCAAAACGAAAATGAACAATGTGCAAATTAATTGACAAGGAACTTATAGGATAAAAGTAGTCGGTGAATTTTTCTTTTGGATTTTTGGATGCTAAAAGTTCTAGGAAAAGCGACTGCGAGTAGGGCATTCTACATTTTGCATGTTGGAGGTAGAAACGACTGTATATTTTTTGCATTGCATGTGTTTTGAGTGGCTAAACCGTTTAACCATATTGTTGCGAGCTAGGGGCTCGCCGGGATTTCAAATAAAAATACAATTCGTTTAAAATAAGTGATAATTTATTTATTCGCACTTTAATTCAATTTGCCGCTTAATTCGCACTATATGGCAATACCGCCGCGTACTTTTCTATCGCTTTCACTGGTTCGCGTCTAAAAATGACGGACTCTCTCGCTGAAAGAATTCGTGCTTTTTTCCATCTCTTCCTATACTCATGACTGTTCTCGAAGCTTCCTTCGGTGTTCATGTGTGAACTATAATGGAAAGCTCTAGATCTTTAATTGTGGCTTTCTACATAGTTGAGTATACTGTTCTACACAATTCTTGTCTATTCGAGAGAGATCGAGTTGCGGGGCTGCCAGGTCTGCATGTAACAATATATAACCGTGAGCTCCAATAAGTCGAAACGCAAGACCACGCATTTTGCGGCATCCTAAACTTCATTGCGTATTGTGTTGATTTCAAAATTTAATCAATCAAATAACTTACTGCATTTAAAGGGCACAGAAGACTGGTGCGACATAGCAATTAAGTCCAAGCTGTAATTGTTTTCAAGTATTCTGTCATCTGCAAGGCTGTGAATTGGATTGAGAGTCGATGACAGAATGTGGATAATAAAACTGAGCTTGTACGGGGCTCTCCAAGAAGCATGAGCTTGCGGTTGACAGCAGTTCTCTCACTTTTGATAACACAGAAGTGATGGCGATAATTTGCGGGGTTCCAATCGTAGATAAAGGGTTGTGCGAAGAGCTAATTACCCTTCAACAATAACAAGTAAAAAAAAAATTAAGTAACCTGACGGTCAGGATGTCAAAGACCAAATTTGGGTTGTAGTGCCATTGAAGAAGAAGAAGGCGATACATTTGGGAGAGACTGATTATTAGGTGTAGTAGAGTTGAGTTTCTCGCAAAACTCAACAAAAAACATTGGCCCTTATTTTTGTTCATGCTGTGTTATGTTATTATGTAGTTGCAGGAATTTATTGTCTTGATTTACAGTTCTCTATTGCTGTGGGTGAAGTTTGCCTTGGTAAGCCACTATAATTTGGATGATCTAACTCTTTTGAGGTTAAGGGAAATAGAAATAAGAAAAAGATTTGCATTCCTTTTGAAATGGCCTCAGTAACAAGATTGCAGACTATATCGTAATCATTGGATATAAAGCACAACTACCAATCAAAAGCTTTAAAAATACGTTTAGTTCGCCCCAGTGCCAAATGATCCTCTTAAGGACTTTTTTTTTGCGCAATGATCTGCAATATCCGGTAGCTGAGTAGGCTCAATCATCAACTTTTTAAGATTGTTGATAGATCTTACTACTGCATTCCTGTTGGTCCGCGCACTGTACTGCTGTTATGTTATGTTATGTTTCTTTGTTCATATTTTGTGAACGCTTCAACGTTCAGGCTTTTGCTTTTGATTGCAATGCGACTGCGTTACGACTGCTTTAGGAGCAGTCCGTTCGCGAGTCGCAGGCAGCCTTCTGGCAGTTTTAATATCGCTTAAGATATTAAATACAAGCAGTTTTCGAACGTTGAAATCGCCCGCAAAACGGTTTAAATAATGAAGAATTTCGAAAAAAAGGTCCTATTACTATTTTTAATGTATCGGGACTACAAATTGAAACCCTCAATTTCCAATAGATGGCGCCTGCAGTAAATGCCGATCAACAATGGCGGATCAGAAACGTCATATGGTAAACTTAGGCATCTGTCAACAACTACTCAGCATTAGACTTGCGAAGTTTTATCGGCGTCATATACTTTTTTGTGCGCAAATAAGTTGAAGTTTGAGACAAATAAGCGTCATTTGTGGAATGCTTTGCTTTTACTTTATTATTCTAATAATAAAGTATTGTGATCAACACAGAAAAAAAAAATTTGCAACCCTAAAATTTTTTTTTTCGCGTTTCATGACTAAATTAGCCTAAAAATGCAAAAAAAAAATTCGTCCCGCCGTACGCCGTACATATGGACTTATATTTCCGAGACCGTTAAAGGTAGAATGTTCGTTCTTGGGCAGATTGTTGATTGGGTCGGTGAGCTTCAATTTCTATATGTTGGGGATTGTTAGTTGGAAGGGGGGCGGGGGGGGAAGAGCCAAAAAGTACACTTGCTAATATTTCCACCAGGAATGCAGATAGGAAGCTGAAAATCAGCAGAAATATAGAGAGGGTTGAGGGACAAACTACAAAAATAATTTAATTTTTTTATCCATTGGCGTCCGAAAAGGGGGGGTTAAAAACAAATTGTCGGTCAAATGATTATATCTTCGAAATTACTTATCATAAACAATTCATATTTTGGGACAAATAAGGTAGCATTAAGCTCCACCAGAATCATCTTAAAGAGAGGCTAATTACTGCAAGGGGGAGGATCAGGGGTGTTCAAAGAAAAACACTTAAAAATGAATATCTCAACTATTTCTTAAGCTATGTAATTGAAACTTAGAACATATATTAATCTGTACTAGCGAAATGCGAAAAAATTATGACTTGTGGAAATAATAATAGTGGGGGAAATGGGGAGCATTTTAAAAATGGCGCACTTTTCAAAATTACAAATCGTTATATCTCAAAAGTGAGTATAGATATTAAATCCAAAATTTGTAAGATTGATTGAACTAAATAATTATAAATTTTGATAAAAATTTTGAGTTGGGAGGTGTAAGGGGAGGGAGGTGGTAAGCAGAAATGTCCAAAATTTCGAGTAATTGTTTTAGGGCTCTGGTGAAAGATAGAAAGTTTAAATTTTGCATTTGGATACAACTATTTGATAAACATAGAAAAAAAATAATAATTTGTTCTAAAATTGTTATAAACCGACCACCCGGTCTAACGTGCACAAGGTGTTTCATATGCATTGAAAAAAACACATAAACTGAAAATTTTTGAATGAAATTTAAAGATAGGAACTTGAAAATTTTCAAAATGTATTTAAAAAAATCCTTAAATATATGAAATATTAACTGGTCGAATACCTTTAAGACTTCTACCCCCTCCCATACCAAATTATTTTTTCGATCATTTTCAAGAAATCAATTATCACCTAACTATTAAAAGCTATCATTTTAAAATTTTGCATAAAAGCTTCTAAAAATATTTGAAACAAAATTGCTTCAAAGGTTTTGAAATCGCGAATGCTCTTCTACCACCTCCCATACAAAAGTATGATTTCGACCAATTTCATTAAATCAACTAATAACAAACAAATTATAAGCTACGAAATTGAAATTTTGTACGAGCATCTTACAAGAGAATGAAATAAAATTGCATTACAAATTTTACGATTCCCCTTCCTCCTCTACCCCCTCCCGCACAAATGTTCGGTTTCGTGAATGTAGAATACACCGTATTTTATGAAAATTTTATTCAGCTTCGTTTATGAAACACATTCTAAACAGAGAATATTGGTCATGATTGAAGCAATCAATTAAGAAGCTATTAACATCCACCCACCCTTACTATCACCCCTCCCGCTCCCCCCATAAAAACTCAAACTTGCATAAACGAATGAACTATTGTTAAATTAATAACAACCATGCCCAAGAATTCTCATTCACTTAGTCTCTCAAACCACTCTAACCTGCATATTGACTTTCCATGCATCCGCAACTTGTCCCAAAAATAATAAAGTTTCGCCCGACTTGTTGGGAGTTTATTTGTCTTTAATTCGAAAAAATCTGCGTTGAATGATTTTTGAAACTTATAGTGAAAGTGCTATTAGTGAAAGAATGCTATAAAATGGGTGATCTCGGCGTGGGAGACAAGGATCGCCCCAGAGCGGTTAAAAAGTTTGAAGACGTAGAATTGGAGGCATTACTGGACGAAGATTCATGCCAAACGCAAAAAAACTTGCAAATTTATTGAGCGTGACTCAACACGCCATTTCACAGCATTTGAAAAGCTTGGGAATGATGCATAAGCGAGGAAATCGGGTGCCATATGAGTTGAAGCCAAGAAACATTGATCGGCGTTTTTTCATATGCGAACAGGATGGATTTTTTCCCATCCCATTGCCACTGGCGATGAAAAAGGATCTATTACGATAATCCAAAGCGAGAAAAATCGTGGGGATATCGCGGCCATGCATCAACATCGACGCCCAAGCCCAGCTTCCATGGCTCGAAAATCATGCTGTGTATTTGGTGGGACCAGCTCGGCGTGGTGTATTATGAGCTGCTGCAACTATCACGGGAAATCACTATAAGAAACAACTAATGTGTTTGAGCCAAGTATCGAAAAAGAAACGGCCACAATATGAGGAGAGACATGATAAAGTGACTTTGCTGCACAACAACGCTCGGCCACATGCTGCTCACGTTGTGAAAACCTACCTGGAAAGACTGAAATGGGACGTCCTATCACACCTGCCTTATTTCTTAGGAATCGCCCCTTCCGACTACCACCTATTCCGATCGATGACGCATAGTTTGAATGAGCAGCACTTCTATTCTTACGAAGAAGCCAAAAATTGGGTTGATTCGAGGATCGGCTCAAAAGCAGAGCAGTTTTTTCGACGAGGAATCCGTATGCTGCCAGAAAGATGGCAAAAAGTTGTGGCTAGCGTTGAAATTTCTTTGAATAATAACTATTTAACTATAATATTTTTGCACAATGAAGACTCGAGTTTTGAAACAAAAAAAATGTCGATTTTCAATTTGTTCTACCAATATTTCGGATTGCGATCTATTTGGCGAGTAGAATCTCATGCGAGTCTCGCTCCGCACTTTCGTAGGTATCCCAGCTTTTTATCTGCAATTTTAAGAAGGATTATCGAATCAGATAGGTTTACATATTTTTATTATATTTAAGATTCTAAAACCTGATATCGTAATTATGGCTACTCAACAGAGCCCGTGACAAGAGAGATACAGTTGCCGTGGGTTCTGTTGTCTCAACCCCATGAAGTATGGTAGTTCCTTATCTCCTAGCTTACGTCATCAGATGACTATGTATCTTCCTAGCCACCTTAGAAGAAGGATCATTCAGACAATATACTAAGATGAATTTATATATGTACCTACGTATGGTTACAGCACGATACTAATAAGAAATATTTTATAAACATTTTTCATTAAAACTCTTACATGTATAATATGTAAGTACATATGTTTATTGTGTAGTAAGTTGAAGTCAAATTTCAGGGGTGGGAGAGGGGCAGATGCCCATTTTGCCCTTCCTTGTGAACGCCATTGGTTTGTAAATTCCTTCATTTTGTACGGGATAGATTGGAAGAGTATAATAATAATAATAATAATTTATTTCGTAAAATCATCCGTGAGCATAGCTCGTATGGATTGTATTTATAAATTATATTTAGTGATTTGATGGCAAATAATGAATAAAGAGGAAATGCAAAGTGAGCAAGAAAAATTAGATATTAAATAGGAAAAAATAAATTAAAAATAATGTAATAGCAAGTGTTAAAAATGAAAGAAAGAAGTTAATGTAATTTAAATTTAAATTAGCTAAATTATGAGCTTAAGTTTAATAAATATTCTTTTAATTTAGATTTGAATTTATCTGGATCCGTCTTGATCGTCTGTGGAAGTTCATTGTAGTTTTTAGTCGACCTAGTCATTATCCCATTTGCGCCATATCGTGTAGTGCGCACAGTTTCAAGATAGATGTCATCTGCCCGTGTGGTATTGTAGCCATGGTTATCGCTGTGATATTCCAGAATTAAGTTCGTATTTTTGAGATGATTTTTTATCAGATTTATTTTATTCGCGAATTCCAGATGGTGCAGTTCTTTTAGAGTAAGAAGATGATGAGACTGATGGATAGTTTTTGTTCGTTCTCTTATATTAATGCTGAATAAGTTTTTTTTATAGATTTGTTTTGTAATCGTTGAATTGGGATAAGCTTAGATTTAAATGCTGAGCCCCAAATAACTATACCATATTGAATGTGACTCAGAAATAGTGAATGCAATATAGCGCTTTTGTGTACGTCAGAAACGTTCTTGCTTTTCCTTTTGAAGATACCAGCTATCGGAGCAATTTTTTTCCTGACGGATTGAATATGAGAATCCCAGGTGAGTTACGAGTTTAAAATGATTCCGAGATATTTAAATTCATCGGTTTTGGCAATTTTTTCATGGTTGAAGTTTTATCAAGCGATGATGAGTCGTTAAAAACCATGTATTTTGTTTTCCTAATATTAACAACGAGCTTGTGTTTACTTGTCCATTGGTTTATTTGCTCGAGGTCCATGTTAATTTCTCGTTCTAAGGCGTCTAGACTTGTTGCTGCATAGGTTAGTACGATGTCATCTGCATAGAGGGATATGTTGCCATTTAACTCAAGTGTGGTTATGGAGTTTGAGTATAGATTGTAAAGGATTGGTCCTAAGACACTTGCGGAACACCTGTGACAACTGGAAGTTTTAAGCTTTTTAAATTGTCGAGTTCAACATATTGCAACCATCCAGTAAGATAACTTTTAAACCATGAATAAGTTATACCTCTAACTCCTACAGCAAATAACTTTTTAAGTAAGATATCGTGATCTACTATGTCAAAAGCTTTTGATAAATCGATGAAGACAGCAGCTGTGTTGTATTGGTTATCAATCGCAGTTTGAATAGTGGAAATTATGTCAAAAAGGGCTGCTTTGGTGTCAGATTGAGGCTCAAATCCGTATTGGTTCTTAGATATTAGTTAGATATTTATTATTTTGAAAGTATTCCTGGAGCCGGTTCTTCACAACTATTTCAAGTATTTTTTCAATTGACGGTAGTACACTTATCGACCTGAAATTCCCTAGGTCATGTATATCGCCAGATTTGTGGATTGGAACTACTTTACTAATTTTCCAATTATCGGGTACGACACCTGTGACTAGCGAAGAGTTGATGATTGCTGATATTGGTCCAGCAAGATGTTGGGTTTATTTTTTTTGGTTTAATAACAATGGTACCAAAATATTGTGTACTCAATTTGTGTTCAGTGAACTAAAACATACTGAAAAAAATGTTTTTTTGAGTTTTGTACAATAGCGCAGTTTTTATGGGGGGTGGTAGAAGAATTGAGAGGATTCTAATAATATTTTTGCGGGAAACTGTTATTAGTATGAAAACACTATTGAACGTAGTTCAACGACTTCTTACATTAAATTACGGAAGTATGGACGGACATACGGCTTTGAAATTTCTGACACTGAGAACTTCTGTTTTTTTTCTCCGAGCCTTATTTCTTTCCAATTTTTATTAGAACAAGCTCCTCAGATTTCATCTAGACAGCAGCGGCTGGTCAGGTGAAGCGCCTCACTTGCCACAGCATTTTCGATAAATTTTGTCCAACATTCCTAATACGATCAAATGTTGCATATTCAGTTATCATTTTAGAGCATTCTCATATCAGCGATACGCCTCCGCCTTTTTACCTTTCGCCTTTCCTACTATTGTAGGGGAATGGGCTTGAAAAAAAAGCGTTTGGACAAAAATGTGCGAGTCTGCAAACGATTAGAGAAATGAGGCACAAAGCTCATTGATTCTTGGCCAACTTCCATAACTTCTGGAGATTCCACAGATTTCCTGCCTGATTAAATTGTATTGTATTGTTGTCGTTTGACGTTTTCGGCTGTAGTGTGGGGCTCGGTGGGACATCTTCGAGTCATTCCAGTTGTAGAGTAGCGCAGGGCTCGATGAGACCAGACTGAATAGTGTCCGCTATTAATTTTGAGAGCTTGTTAAACTGAGCAAAAAGGCGATAAAAAGCTTATATTGCAATTAATTGTTTGATTTTTTTTTTTAATTTCTAAAACAAGTGGTTTCATACATATATTGAAAGCATTGCTAGTACATAAATATGCATGCTAACAAATAACTATGTATCAACGCAATAAATATAAAATGTTAATGCTAAATCTATCTATCGATACCATTTGTATTGCAAGAGCAGTTATTTGCAGTTATTTTACTGATTTTTTTTTTAAATTACACAATCGCTAATTTCATGAAATGTTACTATATTAATGAAAGCCCTCGCCCCAAGATTTTCTGAGTCTCACCTATCGGACAAGTCACGAGCCGCTACTGCATCTAGAGCATAAAAGTTCGATAGTTGCAATGCAATCGTGCAAAGCTTTCTTAAAGCTTAATTCGAAAATTTGTGAAAAGAATATGGGAAACGTTCAAAAATCGACCTTTCTACATATCAACTTAATGCAAATGCCAAAGTTTCCGAAAAGTGTAGGTGTATTTATTAAACTGTTTTAATTTTGATGGAACTGTGTTATCAATTTCTACTCCAATTCCTGAAAAACCTAATCGTATAAAAAAATCCTAAAATCTTTTGACAGGAAACTCAGCATATAGATAAATTTATCTAACCTTTCCACTGAAAAAATTATGAAATAAGCCCGACTGTTCTACCACTAATTTGATTATCTAATTTCTTAACGCAAGCTGATACAATTTTCTTGTATTATCAAGAGTCACTTTGTTATACATATTATACCGATATATGCCCATTGTGTAAATAAAATAATTCACTGAACCCTTAAAATTCTTTTAAAACATTCTCATAAATTTAATACAATCGAAGTGAAACAAAAATCTAATTGCTTTAATTATGTTTACACAGGAAATTTTGGTTGTATTCCCTGTAATTTCCATCTATTATGTAATTTAGTATTTACCAATAATTACTAGATTTATATAACACAATTAATTTCTGAAAGGACACTAGGAAACTAAGTCGATTCTTAGAAGCAGTTTAATACGGAATGTTGAACTATGCTCATGAACGTAGTATTCTCAATGTTGTCTTTAAGTTCAGTTAAAAATGTTTTAAATTTTTCACCTCCATTATTGGAATTGTTTCAACAATCGCCACTCGTTGTAACATTCGGATTGGACCGTCCAGAAACAAAGGACATTGTTGACGACTTCATCAGGAATCATGAGGCTCCAGTTTTAACTATCTCATCAGATAAATTTGAGCTTATCGATTATTTTAATAAAAATTTTACTGCTGTAGTTTTCCTTCATGAAAATAATTCGGAAATTTTATCAGTTCTAAGGAGAAGTTTACATTTGATGGTTGATTCGAAAATAGTGTTTGTCCAGACCTCGGATTTAATTGGAAGCCATCAGATAATGTGCTCGGTACTTCACTGGTGCTGGAACCAAAGATTGTTTAATGTTTTGGGTGTTCAAACTGATCATTCCAGAGACGGGATGATTTTAAGTTTTCATCCTTTCCCTGAATTCAATCTGGTAAATCTATCAAATGTGACGGATTTCAGGCAGCTATTCCCAAACAAAGTGACAAACTGGCATGGATATCCATTTCGGACCGTCATAAAGTACGATTATCCTCGTACTTACAAGTTTACAAATCGCAAAGGACAAGTTAAAATTGGTGGATATCTCGTCAAGTTCCTACTGGAATTCATTAAAAAGTGCAATGCAAGTTTAGATATAATCGAGCCATCTTATGACCTCGATAAGGATTTGGTCGAAGAGTACTTGTCGATGCAAAAGATCGATGCTGCACCATTTTTTGTACGAGCTCTTAGCAAAAATGTCACACTAACTATTCCGCTAATGTTTGTGGAAATAGTGGTTCTGATGCCACAAAGTCAAGAAATTCCCCACTACATGTATCTAATACTGCCGTTCCAAGTTACAGTTTGGTATGCCCTCATTTTTATCGTAATATACATCGCTGCAGTGGAATATGTCTACGGATATTTAGTATCGAATCCTATCGAATTCGGTGAAGCATTTTGTACCGTAATTCTCGGATTAACATACCAACCGATCACAGCAAAGAACTGGAAAAATTGGCGTTTCATTCTATTCCATGGCCAATTAATGACACTTGGATTCATTTCGACCAACATGTTTCTGGCCTATTTATCCAGCTATCTTACCGCAACAGTCTACGATTCACAGATTGATACTTATGAAGAAATTCACAAGACAGGAATGAAAATTATGACCGAAAAACATACCTTACATCGAATGTTTTATCAGTTCGAAGCGATTGAAGATAAATGGAAGTATCTCTATTTCGGAGCTAATGTTGATATATTCCTGAAACATACCGTTAATTTTAATAGAACTTACGGCTATGTACTGACGTCGGATCGTGTTGAGCTATTGAAAATTCGGCAACGTAATTTCAAACATCCAATTTTTCACGTAACAAATATTTTAATTTATAAAGGACATGCACCATTGCCGATCCGAGCTGATCTACCGAACAGAAATGAATTTAACGACCACATTTTGAAGATTTTTGCATCAGGATTGGATTTGAAATGGAAACAGGATATTCTTTTGGAAAAAGATTGTGACGAATGTTTCGAAATAACTTTTCAGAACGATGAAGGTTTTATTGCATTAAGTTATGATCATTTAATATTGACGTGGTATTCTCTGATTTCGGGATTAATAATATCTTGCATATGTTTCATTTTTGAATTAGTCTTAAATAAGTTTTAATAAAAATATTTCACTGAATTTAAAGAAACTGTTATTGTAACTTAGCAGCAAAAAGAAAAACCCCTTTAGTTTCTATGGTCTAGGCATGAATAACAATGCAGCTTGTAATGTTTTTACTTAAATAAAGTTGAACGACAGTTACTGATTTTAGAAAGTTCAGTGTGTCAAAGTTTTTAGTGCAATAGTTTATACAAGTCCAGGCGATGAAAAGTTCATGACAGTTTTTGTAAAACTAAAGTTGATAATACTTTTAGTTTCTTAGATTCTGAAATAAACGAGGACTGTGATTGAGAAAATTTTTAGGAATCCGGTTTTCGTTTGATCTTTGCTATTCCAAGAATCCTAAAAAGTAGGCTTCGTTGCGATTTATGTCTAGTTGTCTCGAAGACAATTCGAGTAAATATTAACAGAAAATGGTAAACCAAAAACCAAGCATATTTCCGAAGAGACCAGAATTTTTTTTGAGAAACATCGCCGACAAGGACTGGTAGCTACAAAGGATTTTCGCCTGACGAAAAGTTTTAGAAGAACTCTAACGATTTTTTTAATTTCCGCGTTTTCGTGTTTTGGAGCGAGGCTGTCGAGATAAATTTTTTTGTTTTTATTTATTTATTACTTTTTTTTTATTATTATTTATTACTAGCGATCGCCCGCGACTTTGTCCGCGTAAAATAAGCAATTTTTAATAATGTAGTTAGTAATACAATGTCCGAAATATATAAACTAATTAGTTTAATGGCCCTTTGAAGACAAAGGTTTCTATTTTGTTGGAATCAGAACCATAAATTATTAAGAATGAAACCACGATACTCGCATTTGTGTGAGACAGACTCGTGATCAATCCCGTGATTTGAGATCATATAAGTATGGAAGAGCGTTAAGGACATGTGAATAGTTGTAGCTTGTGTTAATTAAAAAACCAAATAAAATAATGTTAAGCTTAAAACCATAACAGGACTACGATTTTGCATAAAGCCCAATCATAAGATACTATAGATGAAATCGAAATTTTTGTGATGTTAAGAAATTTTGTATGGGGAGTGGTAGAATGGGTCGCAGTAGTAGCTATAAAAATGTTTTGTACCAAATTTAAGCTTGAAAAATTGAATAGGTACTGAGAAACTTAAAGTATTCGATTTGATGAAATTGTGCAATTTGTATGGGAGGTGGTAGAAGGAGTGGAGGGTTTTTGGTAATTTTTCGACAAACAACTATAATCATAATTAAATTGATATATTTTAAATACTAGATCAGTAACGTTTACACTTTTGAAGAAAATCGAATTTTTGAAAAGTTGTGGAATTGTGCCACATTGTATGGGAGGGGGTAGAAGGAGTGAAGCTAATCGGTTAATTTTTTTCCCGATAATAATAATAATGCTAATTAAAGATTTAGTGCAACATTTTAGCTCGATGAAAGTTACACGTACTTAGAAAATTGGTTTAGAGTATTTCATGAAAAAGTGCAGTTTGTATGGGAGGTGGTGGAAGGAGTGAGCTGTTTTTTATTAATTTTTTGAAAAACAACTACAATCATTATTCAATTGATATACTTTAAATTTTAGATCTGTGACTTTCACATTTTCGAAAAAAGTCGAATTTTCGTAAAGTCGTGGAATTGTGTCACATTATACGGGAGGGGGTAGAAGGAGTGAAGCTAATCGGTTAATTTTATCCCGATAATAATAGTAATGCTAATTAAAGATATAGTACAGGATTTTAGCTCGATGAAAGTTACACGTACTTAGAAAATTTGTGTATGGTATTTCATGAAAAAGTGCAGTTTGTATGGGAGGTAGTGGAAGGAGTGGGGAAATTTACAAACCTTGTCAACCAAAAGATTGCATTTGTAATGGTTATAATATATTCTAAGTTTCAATTCAATAACTTTTATAGTTTCCAAGAAAATTTGATTAATATATATTTTTGAAAATGAGTCACTTTGTATGGGAGGGGGTTGAAGGCGTGAGGGGAGTGACATAAAATAAAAAGCAGATTACATCCCGGAGCATACCTTATAAACTGTGAAAGTTTCGTTAGAATGAGTTTAGCCGTTTTCGCGTGAAAGCCGGACAGACAGACAGACGGACAGACAGAGAAGAATTTTAAAAACGCGTGTTTCTGCTTAGTTACTGCTAAAATAAAGCAAAAAACTAGCTTATAGCCATTTCTAAACAAATAACAGACAGACACTACAATTACATTTATATAGATTGACAATTGTTTTGAAACTTGGATCGTGGGTTAAAATTGAAAAGTACTGAAACTTTTCGATTAAATTAATTTCAATGATTATAATTATAATACATCAGATCCTAGTTTGAGAGAACCAATAAATTTCTTGAATAAACTGATAAATATTTTTGAAATAGTAATTTAATATTTTGTAAATTATTACGATTCCATAAATAAAATTGAATATTGTTTGATGAGCTTTCATTCTGCATATTGTAGCTTAAAATTTGAGTGTTATAACTTTTAGCACGAACCGATGGAAGCCGAGATATGGACGAACTAAAAATTAATTTTAGTATTTAATTCGCACAGGAAAGCTTTTCCATAGCTCCCCTTTATGTAAGACACGACATATTGTAACTTCATAGGATTCATTCATTATGGTTATGATTTTATGTGGAACACCTCTCCTGTTTGTGTATTTCGTTCTTGAAGTCCACAAACATGAGATGACGTGACGAACCTATTCAGAAGAACAGCTCCAATTTTATCTGAAAGGTATTTGTACGGTCTGTACAAGACGACCCTTTACAGAATCCAGCCTGAAAACTTTGAGCTGGTAGCTTACTCCAATGTGCCCCATCATTAGGCTGATTAGAGTACTAATATCACTGTTGCTGAATTTTAGAATATCCTTCACTTTTTTTTGTGGCAGGATTAATTTTTGTTGAGATTGATTAACCTGAAAGTCTATTCCAATAGATTTTATGCTCTTGTTCAATCCACTTTCTAAGTATAGGGTTATAATGCCATTTTGGTTTTTCGCAGAATGGTTGTGGCCCTATAAAATTTGCTTCTTCACCATTTCTTGCAAGGCGATCAGCCTCTTCATTTCTCATATGTCCTCGTACTCACATTAAGGTTATATTGTTCCATTTTCCCATACACCCATCTTTCTAGGGCAGCGCACTTAGAAGGCAGAAGTAAAAATATAACCTGCCTCAACTGATCGTTGACCTAAGCATAAAGAACAGAAATTTCAATGTTAACCTACGGGCATTTGACACACATGATAACAAACGAGGTGAGTGCATAAACTCTATCGTTAACGACAAAAACAAGAAGAAATTTGAATGTCAAGCTACGAGCCCGGTCTGCATACACATTGCTGCCGAGTGTTATTTGACACCAAGAAGCATAACAGCGGATGTAAGTATGCACCGGCATAGTCTAGTAACTTATAATTTTGCAAAAAAAAAGTGGAGCAAACGAAAATTCTCCATGTGCGTACTCCTAAGCATGCGGCCAGGTGCGATTAAATGCATTTTCCAACTTGGGAAGTGTAATTAGAGGAAATGGTGGTACGATATGGAAGGTGATTTCGTGCCATCACACTGGGTTAGCATTTTGATCATAAGTAAAAAATGGTAATGACAAAAAAAGATGATGCGTAAATCTAACATGAGACAAAACGAATAGCGTAAATCATGGCAACACATTTCATTGCAAAAATATAATATGCTAGCTCAGCAAGAATTATAAATTATGAGATAAGTGAAAAGCACGGTACGGGGCGGAAAACCGACAGTAATATATATAACGATGCACGAAAAACAGGGAAGAAAAAAAAAATATACAACGGAGGTTAAAATTAATTAAGTGATTCTTCATTTTCAAACTGACACCCAACATGACTGACGGGAATACCTTCGGCTGAGTGTCCGGCACTCTTTGGTGCTGCCTTCTCTATGCCTCTACCCAACATTTGACGGGATTAACTCCGGCTCGCTAGAGCTGACTAGTCGGCTCCTTAGAGCTGGGATCCCCTCGTCTCATTACTACCTAATTGGGATCAAATCCGGTTCTTTGGAGCTCCTTACTGCTGGAATCTATCTTCCCTCTGCCTCTCTGATAGGGATCAAATTCGGCTCCATGGAGCTGGTGGTTGGGCTCCTTAGAGCTGAGCTGTTACTGTGGGATCACCCCTTTTCTTCTATAATCTGGCATAAGAGCCAGGATAGCGAGATCTCTTTAACTTCCTATCCTGGCAGAAGAGCCAGTATGGTTTATCGTACTCTCCTTACTTTTTGAAGCCCATCTCGATAGAAGAGTCGGTATATCGAACCCTCCTTACTTCTTAAAGCCTACTCTGGCATAAGAGCCAGGATAGCGGAATTCATTTTAGTCTCATAAGAAGTAACCCATAAAAAGATGGCGTTACACCAGGATGATTAAATTTTGAATTCAGTCCCAAACTACCCTTGATCCTTGTTTTCTGGATGTTAGGGCTTTGAAAATCGCCTGACTATCCGATAGGATATAAATAGCTTTGTTGCGATGAGCCCTCCTTATATTATCTTGGATGCATAGCTCCATTGTAATTAGTTCCGCCTTAAATATTGTGGCTTCTTTGCCGAGTGGCTTTGAAACCGAGAAGTTAGGAACTTTGACTTCGGCGCCAGTCCCTTTAGAGGTGCGCGAGCCATATGTATACCAGATGGTTGATTCCTCTTCCATTTCAGGTAGCATGGATTGCCAATCTTTGCGTTTTCTGATTATAAATTTGAAGGGCGTTTGAAAGTTGCATTTTGTCGGCATAGTGTCCGATAATTTGGAGGTTAGAGCCTCTATTTTTTTTTTTTTTAGGATTTTGAGGTAACTTCTAAAATCTCCTGATTTGTATTTGTTAAGAATTGAGAAATACCTTAGCCATAATTTTGAACACACATACTGGCAATTAATGCTCTAATGCCATCTAAGAAAAATGCAATCAGGTGTTTTAACTATTTTTCCAGGATACTAATTTATTTGTACAAAACATCTGCAAATCAAGAAAAATCTCGTAAATCAGACCAATTGATTGTCTGATAAAGCACGCTACAAACGCTTGTCCAACATTAACTATACTATCAAATACCGAATTGTAAATAGCCATGTGTAGCTACAGAACACATCCAGTACTACATGAACTTATGTGAAGCAATTTATCTAATAATATGTCATTATTACTTGTCTTTGCTTAACTTATTGAGATACCCATAAATCTCTTTGGTTTTTCTCGCAATGACCCATCCCTTTAATAGTATTGCCTATAAGAAAATTTTCTTTTTATTGCAACCAGTCCGGCCCCGTTTCTAACCCGACATAGCTACATCCCCAGCTGCCTCGAGTCTAAATTAACTCTTCAGAACGAACATTTGGATCGTTGGTAGTGGTGGTAATGCCAACCTCTCCTCAAACTAAAAGAAACACCCCCAAAAACACCCTATTCTTGGTCATTTCTATTTTTGAAGACATCAGGCACGGCAGTAGCTCTACTCGCAGAACGAAAAACGTTGGTTTCGACTAAATATAGTGTCGGGGTGTACATGAAAGATGGAACCCTTACTCTAAAGTATGAGAATTCAACCGCCAGCACCCGAACCCCAAGCGTTCCTATAAACTTCCGACCCAAGATGGTTTCCCCGAGACACGAGGGTAATATGTCTTCGTTTGCTGGTGGTTCACATCCCCATACAGATCTCTCAGTCTCTGTCTGTTCCTTTAAACATGTAATAATTTTTCAGAGCCAGTGTGTTGCCTCAATTTGAAAAAAAAAATAAATAAAAGGAAAAAAGGAAACTCCGAAATGTGCGCTATTCCGTGTATAAAGAGGCACTCCTGCTCCTTATTCGGTTGGTGTATAAAACTTTCAAATGATGGTACACGAGGCCGGATGAGAGTCTTGGGGGTATTTTTAATTTAAACGAAAAATAAAATGAAATAACAAGAAAGAAAGCGAAACGAACCGAACGAGCAAGAAATTCGTCCTTAAAAGTGCTTATCCGTTTGCCTCGCTTGGTCTGTGTGTGCATGCATTCCCATTCGGCAGTCATCTTAGGCACACAATATGTCCGTCCGACCGTTATCCTTTCGTTTTGTCTAAGAAGCATCACTTATTGTGCAATAAATCTTTGTTCCCTTCGAGGATCTTCGTCTTCGTCTAGAGAAATGGTGACTCCGTCGTCCCGTATTCTCCAGTACGTAGGCAACTTGCTACCCTTAATACTATATCGCCGGATCCGGCCATAGTTCCCAATGTGGACGAGACACTAATGGCACAATCATTCAGAGTGGGCAAATGGAAAAAGACCGTTTCGAAATGGAGAAAGAAAAGCGCTCGGCGAAGAAGAAGATTAAGATGCGGTTTGGATGCTGACAAGTCAATTTTTCGTAAGTGTTTAAGATGTACATAGATGTGATTGGGTAGAAAACAGTTTCGTTCGAAACTACTGCATTTTTTTATATTCACAATCAAAAAGTAAGTGCGAGCATTAAGATTTGGTAAAGAAGAATTTTCAACTAGTAAATGAGACAAAATATTAATTTGTATTTTTAAATTTTTTTTAGCTGTCTTCATTTGCGTACCTTTTACGTAGAAAAGGTCGAGAAGAAAATATAGCAGAAATACGATTGCTAATCATGCGATACTCCAGATGGAACTGAAGTCACAGTGAATTTAGAAGTAATGATTTCCCTACGACTTCAGAAGCCTACTTACATTGTAACCAAGGAGGATATATAATAAGGAGTGACTAAGAGCACGCTTTGCCGTGCGAGAAAATGGGAATGAAAGTATTTCCCTCCCTTACTGGCGAAATGCTCGAAAATCGTTTCGCTATCTTTGTCTGGCATACTTGCAACTAACTTTTTTCCCACGTTAAATTGTCCAAAACAATTGTCAAATTTTCGAAAGAATTGTTTCGCTATCCTTGTTAAACCCCAAAAAACTATCTCTGTCCCGCGTCAAATTGTCCGTTGCTAAAGTGCTTAGCTTAGACCCGAACCAAAAACTTATAAGAATTGAGAAAATAATGATTTTTGAAATAAAACAGTAAGCTCCATTGTACTGAAAATTATTTTATTGCTGACTGAATATTAGCAACTAAGAGAGAATACAAATTATGGTATTTTTTATACTCTAGATGAAATCTGAGAGTATTATAAGTTTGCCACAAAGTTTGTAACGCTAAGAAATAAGGCTCGGAGAAAAAAATGAATGATACAGAAGTTCATATAATCACTCAAAAATCGTGAACGGGCCAAATCGCTCCACCCCTTCTACCCCCTCCCAAACAAAATGACACAATTACGCAGTTTGACAATAAACGGATTTGCTCGAAAAGTGTAAAAGTTATTGGTCTCAAATTTGGAACATATTACTTTCATGATGATATCAATCTACCTTCTACCACCTCCCATACAAACTGTACTTTTTCATGAAATACTCTAAACCAATTTACTCAGTGCGTATAAGATTTAGCGTGCTGAAATTGTGCACTAAATATTTATTTAGAATTATTAGTAAGACCAAAAAAATTAGATATTTAGTTTCACCCCTTCTACCCCCTCCCATACAAAATGACACAATTTCGCAATTCGACAATAAATGGATTTTATCAAAAAGTATGAAAGCTGTATATATTACTTTTATAATAATTTCAATCTGCTATATAAAAAATAGTTGAGTCTTCCCCTTCCTTCCACCCCCTCCCATACAAACTGCACTTTTTTATGGAATATTCTAAATAAATTTAATCCGTACGTATGAAATTTATAGAGCTGAAATTATGCACTAAATAATTATTTAGAATTATTAGTAAGACTAAAAAAATTAGGCAATTAGCTTCACTCCTTTTACTCCCTTCCATACAATTTGAAACAATTCAACAACTTTACAAAAAGTCGATTTTCCTGAAAAGTATGAACGCTACATATCTGCAATTTAAAATATTTCAATTAAATGATGCTTACAGTTGTTTGTGAAAACGTCATTAATAAATTCACACTCCTTCTACCACCTCCCATACAAACTGCACAATTTCACTAAATCCAATACACTAATTTTCTCAGTACCTTTTAAATTTTTGAATCCTAAATTTTGTATAAAACATTTTGATAGCAAACTTAGCGTGATGTGGAAAAATTATTTCAATGTCGTCACCCCCTCTACCACTAACCCTAAAAAATTTCTTAAAATGAAAAAAATTCTCTTTCATCTAGAGTATCGTACGATTGGGCTTTCCGCCCAGTTGTATTCCTGTTATGTTTTTTGTTAAAGGTTGAAGCCAAGTTAAGCTTGGACACGATTTTCGAAAATTTCCGAATCAAAAAGTAGTCCCACATCAGACAGTCTATCAGGCACTCCATTTCATATATCCTCTTTGATTGTAACCAAAAAGTACCAAGAAATTATAAATAAAACGCAAAATATTTAATTAATTGTCAATATTCATTTTGTCGCCTTCTAAGTAATCCCCATTAGATGCAATACATATATGCCAGTGTTTTTCCAGTCCTTGAAACACTTTTCATTAGCACTTTTTGATGTGGCCTGTAGCTCCTGCAGCGAATTTTGTATTATGTTCTTTTTTTCCTACAATCCGATGACTGTTGACTGGTTTGCATGTCAAACTCATAGACCCATGTCACATCACCAGTTGTGATGCGCTCTATGAATGTGGAATCAGAATTCGCTCGATCAAGCATTTCCAAAAATACCTGTTCACGGTACTTTTTTGAAGAAAATTCAGCTTTATTGGAACGAGCCGATCAAGGACGCGTTTCATGGTCAAAGTATCCACCTGAATTAAACGAACGGGCTTGCGAGAGATGTCTAGCTTTCCTGCCATCTCCCTAACACTGGCATGATGATTTTTTAGCACCATTTTCTTCACTTTTTGACCGTTTTCGTCAGTTGAAATGGTCGAAGGTCGTCCAGAATGAGTCATCTCTTCAAGGATCTCTCAACCGTCCTTAAAGGCATTGTACCACTCGTAGGCTCGTTTTTTTGATATTACTGTATCGCTGTAAGTCTTTTCCAACATTCGCAAAGATTTCGCATCCGAAATTTGATCGAAAATACAAAATTTGAGACAAACTCTTTGTTCTATATTTTTATTCATCTTAAAAATCGCAGTGGACTACTGAGGTGTACCGATTCAACCAGCTGCTGAAAACGAACTGGTTAACAGACCGCGCTAATTTTTCAGACCATAGTTATTAACAGTTCTACCAAATTACCAAAAAAAAAATAGTAATTTTGAAATATCATTTCCCATGGTAATTTTAATTACAAATTCTTAGTGCTTTATGATCACAATGTATATATAATACATATACTTTATGTCTCGCCAAACTGTGACTTTTATATGAATGGTGCCAAATTGGTGAAGGGGTTTCAACGACTTTTAAAGAGGAAACAAAAATCGATATAGAGTTGATCGCAATTAAATTTCAGATCATTAACCTTTATGCTTTTCAAGAAACTGAACAAATTATCATCATCATCAATGGCGCGACAGCCCAAATCGGGCCTTGGCCTCCTGAAGTCGTCACCTCCAATCGTCTCGATCCAAAGACCGCGTCCTCCAGCTGGTAATTTTTAAGATGGCTTTGCTATCTTCATCAACCGAGTCTTCCCATCGCTTGCTTGGCTTGCCTACTGGCCGGTTACCAATCGCTTTGCCTTTCAAAGCACGTTTGGGGATTCTCCTGCCTTCCATTCGCTCTACATGGCCAGCCCACTGCAGTTTACGTAGCTTGATGAACGTTGAAGCTTCTGGCTCGTCGTAGAGTTGATACAACTCATGGTTGTATCTTATTCGTCATTCCGTTCCTTCCTCCACAGGTCCCAAAATTCTTCGGAGGACTGATCAAATGTGTTAACTGCTTTTTCGGAAGTTCGCGTTAATGTCCATGTCAACAAATTATAAAGTTGTGCAATTTTGCAGTTTGTGAAGAGCGCGTCGGAGAAATCTAGGATTTTCCCGATTCCGTCGCTAAATAAAAAAAGGAGAATATTTAACTGAGTGAGTACCCAATTCTGGCAGCACTTTTGCCGGCTTTTGTCTCAATGGGTGCGTGAGTTTGGGAATCGGACCCACGCAATATCATTGGTGCTGCCGCTACACACACATTTCACAAAAAAAAACCTTCCTCACTCACCTGTCCGCCAACATCTGTTTTACTACAGGTCCTATTATCGACCTATTTGCACATGATTCTACTTCTCTACTTCTACAATGGCGGTACAGCCCAAATCGGACTTTGGCCTCTTGACATTCAGGTTCCTTAACATTGTTCATTACTTATTGTGTAAGGGTTGTTAGCCCTTCGCACAACCCTCTTTCTACGAATTTTTCATTTTTGCAGATTGAGATGACCAAGGTATATCCAAGCAGGCAATGTGCTGGAATTATATATTGCGTCGGCCGGGATCTGAACTCACGACCTTCGCATTACAAGACCGACACGGCACCCACTAGGCTACACCTTAGCTTCGCACATGATTACTAAAACCAAATTGAATTTAATGAAATTGGTCATTTACATTAGCTATTTTATATAATTTAAATTTTAAGATAAAATAAATATCTATACAGATAAATATAATTGTAGTGTCTGTCTGTTATTTGCTTAAAAATGGCTATAAGTTAGTTTTTTGCTTTATTTAACCAATAACGAAGCATAAAAACAGGTTTTTTTTAAATTATTGACTGTCTGTCTGTCTGTCCGGTCATTTTTCAAGCACAACGGCTGAACCGGTTGTAATTAAACTTGCAGAGTTGGTTAGGTATGCTTCGAAATGTAATCTGCTGTTTTATTTGACTCTTCTCTCGCCTTCTACCCGCTCCCATACAAAGTGATTTATTTTCAAAAATATATAATAATCAAATTTTCTTGAAAACTGTAAAAGTTATTAATTTGAAATTTTGAATATATTATATCTATTATTAACGCAATCTTTAGGTATAAAAATTATTTGAGTCCTCCTGCTCCTACGCGGTTAAAAATATTGGTGTAAAAGATACAACTCATCTATTCTTTTTTTATTATAAAAGTCATATATCTGAAAATTGCTATGGTTTTTATGAAAAATTATTATATTAAAAGACTTTATATTAAATTGGTTTAAAGTGTATATGGATTTAAATATAAGGATTTGCTTTTATTAGAGCAAAATAAGTCTTATTCCAATATGTATTAAATTTATCCTGATAGTTATTGAATGATTTCTAGAACAAGGTCATTCATTTTTTTTATCTTCCTTTTGGTATAAATTTGATCTTAAGAACTGGTTTTCTTATACTAACCGCAATAGATTTTACAAAAACGTGAGATAAACTTTTTTGCCAAAAATGGTAAGAAACAAATAAAATTACCTGGAAGATTCTTTTATAAGGCTCGGGATACATTTTATACGTGTGATTGACAAATGTTTGCCATGGAAACGATTTTTATATTTATTCTATTATTATTATTATTATTTTTCTTTAAATTTTAAAATGTTATAGAATTTATTTGCTCTTCGAATTTACATCATAATTGGATTGCTTTTTGACAACGACAGTTTCATTTTCTTATTTGTGTGAGCAAAATAGTGTGAGTTTACATATTTATTAGTGAAAAGTGCGCATAGAATACATGGATGTTTTGTATTTAGGTATGTATAATATCCTTCCAAGTTTTATAGCATAATTCTTTTCATATTCACAAATTTTCAAATCCAACCGTGAAAAACGTTTTTACGCAATGTTATTAATTTATCTATAGAAACGGAAGAGAAATTGTAAAGTAAATATTGTTTACCTTACCCTTGACATTGGGATGAAAACCCATAAGGATAAAATTAGATAATAGGCTAGGCGTCGGAATCATTTCGAATAATATCGATGAAGAAATTGTTTTTGATGCAGCAGCGTTTAAGGCATCTTCAAATATTAATATTTCTTAAAAAATAGACTTCGCTCGAAAAGTATTAAAGCTATTGGTCTCAAATTTGAAGCATATTACTTTTATTATGATATCAATTTACCATGTAAAAATTATGCGTGTCCTCTCCCTCCTTCTACCACTTCCCATACAAACTGTACTTTTTCATGAAATACTCTAAGCCAATTTACTCAGTGCGTATAAAATTTTGCAAGCTGAAATTTTGCACTAAATATTTATTTGGAATTATAAGTAAGACGAAAAAAAATTAGACATTTATTTTCACCCCTTCTACCCCCTCCCATACAAAATGACACAATTTCGCAATTCGACAATAAACGGATTTTTTCAAAAAGCATGAAAGCTATTGATCTGAAATTTGGGATATATTATTTTTATAATATTTTCAATCTGCTGTATAAAAATTAGTTGAGTCCTCTCCTTGCTTCCACCACCTCCCATACAATCTGCACTTTTTTATGAAATACTCCAAATAAATTTACTCAGTACGTATGAAAATTATCGAGCTGAGATTATGCACTAAATAATTACTTAGAATTATTAGTAAGACCAAAAAGAAATTAAGCGATTAGCTTCACTCATTTTACCCCCACACATTTTGACACAATTCAACAACTTGACAAAAAGTCGATTTTCCTGAAAAGTATGAATGCTACTGATCTGCAGTTTAAAATGTGTCAATTAAATGATGTTTATAGTTATTTCTAAAAACGTCATTAATAAATTCACACTCCTTCTACCACCTCCCATACAAACTGCACAATTTCACTAAATCCAATACACTAAATTTCTCAGTACCAATTAAATTTTTGAATCCTAAATTTTGTATAAAATATTTTGATAGCAACCTTAAAGTGACGTGAAAAAATTAGTTCGATGTCGTCACCCCCTCTACCACTTTCCCTACAAAATTTCTTCAAATTATAAAAAGTCTCTTTCATCTAGAGTATCGCACGATTGGGCTTTAGGCCCAGTCGTAGTCCTGTTATGTTTTTTAATTAACGCAAGATACAACTATATATGTATATGATCCCAGATCATGGGATTGACTTGATCACGAGCCTTTCTCATACAAATGCGAGTCACATGGTTTCATTCTTAATAATTTATGGTTCTGTTTTCAATAAAATACAAAGCATTGTGTTTAAAGAGCCATTAAACTAAGCAGATTATTTATCCGACATGATGTAGTAAAAAATTGCTTATTTTGCAATTATTACCAGGACAAAGTTGCGGGCGATAGCCAGTTTTTCAAATATAAATCTGAATATTGTAACACTTATCAAATGTTGGGGACCCCGTACTTCCCAAGCTGCTTTTTTCTTTCTTGATTCTCCTGCTCGCCGAATCCTTAAATGCTTCCGATCTCGGTAGCAGCTTCTCGCTCTTTGGCCCTCTTTCCACGAAAAGTTTTTTTATACTCTAGATGAAATCTGAGAGTATATTGTGTTTGCCTTACCGTTTGTAACGCTAAGAAATAATGCTCGCACAGAGCCGCCAAGGGTACAGAAATATTTGTTGTCGCTCAAAAACTTCGATTCCGAGTTTCTGTCTGTCCGTCTGTCTACAGCATAACTCTCGAACACTTTGAGCTATCGTGCTGAAATTTGTTGTGTGTCATTTTTAGCAAAAAAGAAACTTTAAGTTCGTGAACGGGCCACATCCCCCTACTTCTTCTACCCCCTCCCATACAAATTTCATGAAATTCTGAAATTTTCAGAAATTGATTTTTCTTTGAAAGTATTTAAGCTATCAACTTGAAATTTGGGGAAAAGTATTATGATATAGATGTCATTAATATGACGGAATATTGATCCAATCTCGTTACTCCTTCTACCCCCTCCCATGCAAATGCATAATTTTTGAAATATGCATTTTTTCGATTTTCATTGAAACTAGCAAAGTTATTAAAACGAATTTTTGCCAGAATTAATTTTATTATAATTACAATCAGAATTGAAAAAATTATCAACTTCACCTCACTCCTTTTACCCCCTCCCATACAAATTTCACGAAATTTTGAAATTTAAAATAAATTATTTTTCTTCGAAACTGTTAAAGCTATCAACTTAATATTTTGCATAAAGTATAAAAATAAAAATATCAATAACGAGAAAAAAATGTGTTTTGATCCGTACACTCCTTCTACCCCCTCCCATACAAATGTATAATTTTTGTTAAGTGCATTATATCGATTCTCATTAAAACTAGAAAAAGTATAAACTTCAAATTTTGCCAGAATTTGTTTTTAAATAATTGCAAAAAATTCTAAAAAAATTACCAGGGCCTCTTCAATCTTTCTACCCCCTCCCATACAAATATCTGTATTATAAATTCAAGAAAAGCATTTCTCCTTCGAATATATTAGAACTATCGAATTTGAAATTGAATCAAAGCGTGGTGATAAGGATGATGATAAGCAGTTTCAAAATCATCTTAAACGCTCCACTTCCTCTGCCATCTCCCTACAAATGCCTCAATTTCAGGAAAACTATGTCTAATTGAAAATAATGAAAGCTAAAAACCTTAAATTCAGCACGAAATATTTTGCATGCCACATTAGGTGTCATATCCAAAAAGTACAAACCTTCCTCCTTTCCTTCTACCACCTCTCATACAAAAGTCACTATTAATTATTTAAAAGAATTGGAGGTGACATATTTTCCGGTACATTGAACTCTTTCTCATTTCATCTAGAGTATCATATAATAATTCTTTTATGTTTTTTATTTGTAATTTTTTTTTTGATATTGTATTCGACCTTTCTACGCCTGGTCTAAATTCAGAAGAGCGTGCTTAGCCTGATCTGCAGGCCTCGAACCTTTAGAAATTCGAAAAATTATGTTCTTCTATCCGAAAGTTTTACTCCATAACGAGGTCTAGCTGGCGAGGATGCAAAGAGGTTCAGCTAGCGATGATGCAGGACTTCCTCGCAATGTCTCTTTAGTTTTTGTCTCTCTTTTTTCTTAATTATACAATACATTTCATGTTACACACAATTATAATATTTTTAAGAAAACAATTCTGACCAATTTCATTTGTTACATACACGTGGACGACCCATCCCTAGAGAGGAGGTCTCAACAACGTTGTACTTTTAAATTCCGCGTATATATGCATACATATGATATTAATTAAATTTAAGGGAAAACGTAAAATTAAGTTTTTATATTTCGCACATGACAAATGCCTACAAATTTTCCGTACTTGTCGTGGATATTCGAAGACGAGTAGCGCTTGCAAATTCAATCTGGACAAGCTTAAAGACGAAACGATGGCGCAAGCGTACATGTCAGCATTGGATCAACACTTGACACCAACATACGAAAACATCCAAAATATGCAAGTGGAGAATATGTGGGTGAAAATACGAGACTGCATCAACTCCTCCGCAGAAGAGATATTAGGATGTCATGAACGGCGAAAAATAATAATGATTGGCTCGACCAAGAATGTTGCGATGCAATAGATAGAAAGAACGAGGCTTACAAATTGTTTACTGAACGATCAACACTAGCTAAAAAAGAAAGATATGACGAGCTTAGGCGATATGCGAGAAAGACCTGCAGGCGAAAACAAAGGAAGTACCATAATGACAAGATACAAAAAATGAACGACGATATGAGACAAAATAAAACGCGGGACGCATATGTAATAGTAAAAGACTTAAAAAAAGGATATAAACCGAAAACCAGTCTCTGCAAAGACGCAGAGGGCAACATTATCAGCGACGCACAAGAAATCAAAAGGAGATGGGCTTCCTACTTTGAACATCTTCTCAAGCCCATCCCATTAACATTTATCACGACAGACAACATTTCAATTGACGCCTCATCTGATGAAGAAGAACCATCATCGAAACCACCCACGCTTGCCGAAATCAAAGCAGCCCTATGTGTCCATTAATAGTCCTGAGAATTTCCATTACATGTCAAAGTTTCCCTCTAAGTCATTAGAGATGAAATTTATTTCAAGCATCGCGGATAGTTTTTCTAGAGGTCCAGATGGCATTCCTGCTGCTGTATTAAAGCGTTGCAGGACTTCTCTGGTTCTGCGCTTATGTCATATATTTAACGCTTCTCTCATTTCGGGGATATTTCCTAGTTTGGGGAAATACTCCATTATCAGACCATTGCTCAAGAAAGGAAAAATAATTGATGTGTGTAACTATCGTCCTATTGCCAATCTTTCCTGCATTCCTAAGTTGTTCGATGTTGTTGTTTGTGATACAATGAATTTTCATTGTAAATCAATCATTAGTCTAGTCCAATACGGGTTTACCAAAGGTGGGTCGACCACAACAAATTCAATTTCAATTCAATTTCACTATTCCAGTGGTTGAAGGCGGTAAGCAGGTTGACTGCATATGTACCGACTTTAGCAATGCTTTTGATAAAGTGGACCATGCTTTTCTTGCTTACAAGCTATATGCACTTGGATTTACTTTTACTTTCATAGATTGGATCAGATCTTACCTATCTAAACGTATCCAAAAAGCGATTTTTCGAGGAGTTCATTCCTCTGCTATAACCATCACATCTGGTGTGCCACGGGGAAGCCATCTAGGACCAGTGTTATTTATTAACGACGTGAGTTCGGTTATTTCCCACTCGAAAATTTTGATCTATGCTGACGAAGCGAAATTGTTCCACTGTGTTTCGAATCAGAATGATTGCGCACTGCTTCAAAGTGATTTGCAACACTTTTTTTACTGGTGTACGTTAAACTGTATGCCTTTGAATATTAGTAAATGTGCAAGCATTTCATTCTTTAAGACCAAATCTCCCATACGTTTCGATTATTTCCTAGATGGTAGCGCACTACAACAGACAGACAAGGTACTAGATCTCGGTGCATATATTATAACCATATTTCCGTTTGACGATCATATTGTCTACATAATCAGCAAGGCCAACTCCGTTTGGAGTTTCGGTTAAAGATGGTGCAAGGCCTTCAATGATTTTTATATAACTAAGACTTTATAATGTGCTTTTGTACGCTCTATTCTTAAGTATGTCAGGTATGAGCTCTGTATTAAGAGGAACATAAGAGTAGGATCGTGTCTGTACAGCGAGGGTTCTTATGGGACCTTCCCTGCTCCTTAAGATCCATTCTCTAGAGTCTCTTGAGAATAGACGGATTATCATTAGGGGCTGCTTTTGGATTTAAATTAATTTTAGGAGAAATTGATTCCCCATATTTGCTCGAAGCCATAACTTTTCGTATTCCAGTATAAATCCTTGAGAAACTATGTGCCACTCCACATTCCAACTATGGACAAAACGAACCAGTCGCATCTCTTTCGAGTATTTTTAATAATAAATACTGCCAAATTGACTATAATCTATCTAGCATGCAGTTAAAGTTAGCTTTATGCGATAAATAATTTGTGATTGTTAATTAAATTGGATACTCGTATGATACAGTTTTACGAACTTTTTTTTTGTAGCAACATTTTTTATGTAGTCATTGTTTTGATGAATTTTGAAATAAATAAATAAATAAACCTAAAATACTGCGGACAATTTTTTGAGACTTAGGGGGTAGCAACTGTGAAATGGCCGATACTTTCTCAGGGTCAGCGCGAAAGTGTCCGTCACCGACTACATATCCTAGGTATGGGATCTCCTTAGGAACGAACTCGCTATTCCCTACATTGATTGTTAAGACGGTTGTTGGCGGACTGGTGAGTGTTTGGCAGGGGATGGTAGGAGTGACGGGATCGACCATGTTTTTCACATCTCACTACAATCACTATCGAAGTCCTTTGCATTAAATTTGAGCTTCAAAATTTTGATAGGTACTGCGAAAATTGGTTTATTTTATTTCGTGAAATGATGTAGTTTGTATGGGATGAGTTAGAACGAGTGGGGCGAGTTTAATTTTTTTTTTGAGAAGAAAATATATTTACCATAAAAATCGTAAGCTTAAAAAATCAGATCACTAGTATATATATTTTCGAAGAAAATTGAGTTATTATGAAGTTGTGCAAATATGTCATTTTATATGGGTGGGTTAGAAGGGCAGGAGCGAGGTTACTACCCGAAAGCTTGGAAAGAAGCCCAAATCATCGTTTTCCCTAAACCTGTTAAAGACAAAACCAAAATCGATTCATATCGCCCGATCAGCCTGTTACCAATACTATCAAAAATTTTCGAAAGACTCCTTCTGGACAAGATGCTCCCAGTGCTAACTCGTAGCAAGCTGATTCCAGATCACCAATTTGGCTTTAGAAATGGCCATAGCACCATTGAGCAAGTCCACCGTCTAGTGAACAAAATCAAACAAGCCCTAGAAAATAAAAACTACTGCGTCGGTCTTTTCCTAGACGTAGCCCAAGCTTTCGACAAAGTCTGGCACGAAGGACTAAAGCACAAAATCTCAACAAACCTTCCCTCGAAATTCCACAAAGTTCTCTGCAACTACCTAGACAAACGATCATTTAGAGTCTTAATAAAATACTCCACTAGCCCCAACTTCAGAATTAATGCCGGCGTCTCCAAGGGAGCTTCCTAGGTCCCGTCCTATACCTCTTATATACAGCCGACCTTCCTACAGACCAAAACTTCTTAACATCAACTTTTGCGGACGACACCGCCGTCTTGTACTCCAACAAAAACCCCTTCATTGTATCTAGAGAACTCCAATCCCACACCAATAAAATAATGGAATGGGCTGATAAATGGAAAATCAAAATCAACGAATCAAAAACGGTCCAGGTCCACCTTCACCCTTCGGAAAAACACATGCCCCCCAATAACAATGAAAGGGAAACCAATCCTCCTTGCCGACAAAACAAAATACTTAGGAATATACTTGGACCGAAGGCTAGCCTGGAAATCTCATATCGAAAAAAAGAGAGAACAGATAAAACTGGAATTTAAAAAACTTTATTGGCTCCTTCACAAAAAATCCAGGCTAAACCTGAACACTAAAGTCCTAATATACAAAGTAGCAATAAAACCTATTTGGACCTACGGTATCCAACTTTGGGATTCAGCTAAATCATCGAACGTTGAAATACTGCAACGAATGCAAACTAAAATAGTTAGGGCAATACTTGGTGCCCCTCGCTATGTCAAAAACGACATAATTCAACGTGATCTAGGTCTCAAAACAATCCGGCAAGAAGCTTGCAAGTTCGCAAAAAACTACGTAACCTGACTTCAATCACATAAAAACACCTTAGCGAGCAATATTCTTCGCACGCAGAAATTCTCAAGACTTAAACGTACTGACCCCCTCTCACTGCCTAACTCAGCATAAAATTTCCAATAAATACCCAGCTAGCATTATACCTTCTCAGTACAATGGGAAATACTAATACCAAGCACGTGGACAACGCTGGCGAAGTGATCAACTCAGTGACTGTCAATCCTGTCATTGAGTCCAACCGCATTGAAGTAACCCTCATCGTCCTAACTTTCTTGGTGGGAGTATCGCTGACCTACCAACTGTACAAAGACTACCGCAGAGGCCTTAAAAAGAAATACCAGTCGCATAGTCCCTCATAAACTCTTCAATAACTAGTTGCAGCACACCTCCTTAACGATGTCTTTATCTACAAATTCAAATTATTAAAATGCCTATAGCCCTAATAAATTAAAATAAGTAAAATAAATCCAACTCTTGTAATAAAATTTATTTTCATAAACTAAAAAAAAAAAAAAAACAAACCCTTCAACAAAACTGGAAATCAATAATAAACTTATAAACTTAATTTAAACAACTGTAAAACATCAATCTCTATTAAATCTCTTGTAACAAATTATCTTAAACCGTAACCCAACAATCTCGAATAATTCTTAAGTCGTCTAATAACTTATTTAAACGCACATGCATCCCAACTGTACTCTCTCACCTAAAGGCGTTATCAAGCTGGAGAGTGAAAGGACGGGCATTCGGTTTTTGAGCGACAACAAATATTTCTGTATCCTTGGCGACTCTGCGCGAGCATTATTTCTTGGCGCTACAAACTGATAATACCGGTAGATTCTATCTAGAGTAGCGCTTAGTGTGTTTAAATATATTGAGAGGGTATCCAGAAAATTTATCTACAATAATTTTTCCATTGGATAATTCGTCCGCAGGACAATTGATCTACAAGTATAAGATAATTTGCTCACTGCACAATTCGTCGATCTATTCACAATATGTACAATGGTTAATTTATCCATGTATTGTCGAATTGTTGTAGATTAATTGCTCTGGCAGTTGAAAGCGTGTAACAGAGTGATGGCTGATGGGTCTCGTTGACTGGTACCCAAAGATCAATCATCATGAAAAACTTTACATATCAATATTCTGGTAAAATTCGGAAAATGCAATTTAAAGTAGGAATTTACCTTAATTTATTTTCAAACAGATAAATCCCTAAACATTCTAAGCAACTAAATTCAATTCACATTTTTTAAGTAACTCCTAAGCCTGGAATCAATATATTTTTTTTTCAGAAAATTTGAAATGCCCATATTTCATTTGACCAGTCTTATTTATTCGTTCTTTCGAAACTCTTAGCCAAATATATGTCCAAGCTTAAATTCTAAGACTTATTTACGTCGCATAAGCATTATGGTCGAGACCAACTTTACCTATATGTTACTAACGATATTTCGACACACTTTTCGATTTATTTTACTCTCTCAACTTTTATGATCATCACTGCACATTAGCAAATAAATCGGCAGAATTCGTCTTAGTGATAGCTATCGTATATAAATAGGTTATAAAATGATTTATAATTGAAGAAAATAAAAAAAAATATGGTTTTCGGGGCTTAGATATGGAATTAAAAAAGGGGGGTACAAGTCAATTTTATGATCATCGAATAATCCAAATATCATGTGAGTAGTCTTGTGATCCTGTTGTTGCCCTCCTCAATATATTTTCTGATTGACATTATCTTTCGATAATGTCGAAAATTTCTTGAATCGAAATTACGAAATTACGAGGCAAATAGCATAAACATATTTTTAGGAGAACAGAGTGGACGACTTATATATTAAAGTAGTGTGTCAAGTGTCCACGGTTCGAGCCATATTTATTTTTATGCAAACAAAGCAGGTGAGGTAGGAGTGAATATTTGTATAAAATATTTGCGTCGAGCTTAGAGCGTGTCAGTAAAGGCTTTCCGCCTTCAATCCCCTACGCTAAGCTTCTTATCGATATTTTTTCGCCATTTACTTAATCCTCCTTAGTACTTAAATCCATAGGTAAATTTCTTTTTCTATAAAACCCTACCACTCCTGCATTACCATCGAATTTTTTCTATCATAAGTGGTATATATCTTTTTTTTTTTCATAATTTTATTTTAATTATGGAACGTGCGTTAAGCCATAATTTTTTTTTCGTCTTCTTTTTCTTCGTTACCAATCGATGAATGTTCCTTTTTAGCTATAAGTAAACAGGAAAACCACTTTTACGATTGCCTTAGTTCAAATATTGCCAAAAGTTTTATGATAATAAATGTATATGGGGAAAAAAATTGAATTATTGAAACGTGGTAGTGTTACCTGTGCTAGTGCAAATTGATATTTTATATGATACTAATATTTAACATTTTTATTAATTTATTTTAAGTAAACTACGAAAAGACCTTTATAGCTAGCCGCGCTATAACTATGTATTAATAAAAAAAACTCTCGAAACTTTTCACTGCTATTATTATATTTATTTCATGCAATCCAATTTCTCGCCATCGTTCGTGGAAAGATTTCAGGACGAAAAGTGGATCATCGTTGTTTGATTTGTTATTGTAGTTTTGCTTTATGTTTCCTACTTGAGAAGAAATCTACCCCGAGAGCTAAGAAGTCGTTTATGCAACTCGTAAAAACTATATTGTTCGCTATTTGTTAGGAATATTTTTACTTGGTGTTTTCCAGATACATGTAACTATCTTGATCTATGGCCTCGTTCTATCGAAAAGTTTTTGAGCTTTTGAATTTTTCAGTCACGTATGCAAATCTAAGCTATAAAGAATGGATTTGATGGCCATTTAGAAGTACATTTTGTATAATGCAGTATGTAGAGGAAATGATAATGTTTTCCACAGCAATATTAATACTTTAAAAATTCTTTGCTTAATCATGATTAGCATTAATGTATTTTTAATTGTTTATAATCCATTATTCGTCAGTTATCAGTTAATTGTAGAATATTTATGAGCAGTTGCCATCAATTTATTTATAAATTATTTTTTTGTTCTCAAATAAAATATTGCTGACAGTTTCATTAGTTAGAAACTAGGGTGTAGCCTAGTAGGTAGCGTGTTGGTCTTGTAATGCGAAGGTCGTGAGTTCAAATTCCAGTCGACGCAATATATAATTCCAGTACATTGCCTGCTTGGATATACCTTGGTCACCTCAAGCTACGAAAATGAAAAATTCGTAGAAAGAGGGTTGTGCGAAGAGCTAACAACCTTTCCACAATTAGTAATAAAAATGTTATGGAACTTGAATATCACGGGGCCAAGGTCCAATTTGCGCAGTAGTGCCATTGTATAGAAGAAGAAGTTTCATTAGTTATATGTATATACAAGTACAATTCTTGTACATATGCTATACAACTTTTATTAGACTATCTTTTACTTGAATGTATAGTAAAATGCCTTCAAAAATCTCTTGGACAACATCATAATAAACGTCTTCATATTAACCAACTCTATGTACATGTCTAAGAGTATCATTCGCTCCTCAGATCCATTCAAGTAAATTGGTATGTGGTGAAAGTAATAGAATTAAAGAAAATTAGGTTAACTTCTTATGAGAGAAGATAAAGGTCTTATGTTTATTTTCATTTTATATATGAAAATCGAGAACCAGCTACTATCTATATATACAGATAACAAATCCCAAATAAGAATCTATTCCGCTTCGTGTGGCTCTGCTTTATACGCTTCATTATTGTCTCTTATGTGCGTTAGTGAAAAGTGATGAAAATTTTCTTTGTATTTTCTTGCGCTCATTTCGTCATTCGCTTTAATGTAATTGAATTGCTTCACGCCAATTCACTTTTAAGTTAAAATGCAAATTTTATTATAAAAAAAAACAAAACAACAACAACCTTGTGATACACATAAACCGAAGAAGAAAAACGGAAAACCATCAGCATCTTGAAAGTGCGCTTCATTCAATAATCGTATAATTTCGAAATTAAATGAAAATGGTTTTTGGAATTTTTTTTTTTTTGTTATTTTCAAACTGAAGGGATATTTTAGTGTAGGTAGACAAATAGGATCATTTAATCGATGGACTATTTTAATTGATTATGTTTTGAATTTAAATATAAATAGGTGGAAAATGAATGCCTCGAACACGCAGTGCTGGAGCCCATATGTAAATACATATCTCCAATTTAATAAAGAAATGTTCATCGATTTTGGGGTACGAAAATGGCAATAAATTGGAATCGAGTGCACAGGACATGATCACTGTGTAATTGCTAAATACTTTAAATGATTTAATGCCACTAGTTGGTATTGTTCCCACTGAGGCTACCGTGGTATGCGTTTTTCCATACTCTAGATGAAATCTGGGAGGATGTTTTCTTGCCATTTGTAACGCTAAGAAATAATGCTCGCAAAGTCGTCAAGGGTACAGAAATATTTGTTGTCGCTCAAAAAACTCGATTCTGAGTAACCATCTGTCGGCTTACAACATAACTCTCGAACGCTTTGAGCTATCTTGCTGAAAATTGCTTTATGTCATCAAAAAATACACTCTAAGTTCGTGAATGGGCTATACAGTAGTAGTAGTAGTAGTATATTGGTGGAAATATTCATGTATAAAGTAGTACAATAAATAAAATATTTTGAATACAATCTTAAAATAAACTGCCAATAAGTCGGGCGAAACTTTATTATTCTTGAGACAAGTTGCGTATGTGTGGAAAGTCAATATGCAGGTTGGAGTGGTTAGGGAAGACTAAGTGGAAGCGGGTTCTTGGGCAGGGCAATTGTCAATTTAACACTTTGCGGAAACGTTCAAAAGCTCCAGTACATATAATCAATATTTCATTCGTTTATTTATCCAAGTTTGAGTTTTTGTGAGGAGTGGGGTGAGGGGTGATAGTAAGAGTGGGTGGATGGTAATAGTTTTTAATTGATTGCTTGAATCGCGTCCAATATTCTCTCCATAGAATGTCAGTTTTATAGACGAAGTTGCATAGAATTTTCATAGGATTCGGTGTATTTTACATTCACGAAACCAAACATTTGTATGGGAGGGGGTAGAGGAGGTAGGGAAATCGTAAAATTTGTGACGCAATTTTATTTCCTTTCTTTTGTAGTGTGATTGTACAAAATTTCAAGTTCGTAGCTTTTAATTTGTTGGTTATTAGTTGATTCAATGAAATAGGTCGAAATGATACTTTTGTATGGGAGGGGGTAGAAGGACAAGCGCGATTGCAAAACTTTTAAAGTAATATCATTTCAATTATTTTTTTAAGTTTTTGCGCAAAATTTGAAATTGGTAGCTTTTAAGAGTTAGCTGATAACTGATTTCCTAAAAATGGTCGAAAAAATAATTTTGTATGGGAGGGGGTAGAAGAGGTAGAGGAATCGCGAAATTTGTGACGCAATTTTCTTTTTTTTCTCTTTTAAGGTGCTCGCATAAAATATCAAGTTCGTAGCTTTTAGTTTGTTATTTAGTAGTTGTTTTATTGAAATTGGTCGAAATCATACTTTTGTATGGGAGGGGGTAGAACGGCTAGTGTGATCTAAAAATTTTTGACGCAGTTCTATTTCATCTATTTTCAAATGTTTTTGTGCAAAATTTCAAATTGATAGCTTTTACTAATTAGGTGATAATTAATTTCTTAAAAATGGTCGAAAAAATCATTTTGTATGGAAGGGAGTAGAAGCTTTCAAGATATTCAACCAGTTAATATTTTATACTTTTAGGGATTTTTTTTAAATGCATTTCGCAAGTTTTCAAGATTCTACCTTCAAATTTCATTCAAAAATTTTCAGTTTATGTGGTTTTTTCATTCCACATGAAACACCTTGTGCACGGTAGACCAGGGGGGTCGGTGCATAACAATTGTGAAATTTTTACTAATTTTTTTGTATGTACAACAAACAGATGCATCCACATGGAAAATTTAAACTTTGTATCTTTCACCAGAGCCCTTAAAAAATCACTCAAAATTTTCGACATTTTCGGCTACCACCTCCCTCCCCTTACACCACCCAAAGTAAAATTTTTACCAAATTTGAAAACTATTCAGTTCTACAATTTGACAAAATTTTAATTTGATGTCTGCACTCAGCTTAGAATTATAACGGTTTGAAATTTTGGAATGTGGATCATTTTTGAAATGCTCCCCATTTCCCCCCACTACTATTTTGTGCAAATGTTGTATTTTTCTCGTATTTCTCTAGTATAGCTTAATATAGGTTCTAAGATTCAATTACGTAGCTTAATAAATAGCCAAGATACTGATTTAAGTGTTTTTCTTTCCGCCCTGACCCTTCCCCTTATAACAGTTAGCTTCTATCTAAACTGATTCTTGTAGATCTTGATACCACCTTAACGGTCTCAAAATATCAATTTTTTATAGAACGTAATTTCGAAGATATAATCATTTGAAAAAAAAATTCGGCCGACAATTGGTTCTTAGGCCCCCTTTTTCGCACCCCAATGGATAAAAAAATTAAATTATTTTTAAAAGTTGTCCCATAAACCCTTTTATATGTGTGTTGAGTTTTAACTTCCTAGCTGTTACCATGGTTGAGATATTTGATTTCGTATTTTTCAGTATAAGCGCTCCCCCCGCCTCCCCCTGAACCCGTACACCCCCAAAATGGGTATCCGCCTGAGATCCGCAACTATCTACAATCCCCCCAAAAATGAACTTTCTATCTTGAAGGGTTTGGGAGTTCATGTGCGCTGAGCGCACACGTCGGCGTACGGCGGACGGCGGACGGCGTACAGACAGACGGATTTTTATACTCTAGATGAAATCTGAGAGTATATTGTGTTTGCCTTACCGTTTGTAACGCTAAGAAATAACGCTCGCACAGAGCCGCTAAGGGTACAGAAATATTTGTTGTCGCTCAAAAACATCGATTCCGAGTGACCGTCTGTCCGTCTGTCTGTCTGTGCGCCTGTCTACAGCATAACTCTCGAAAGCTTTGAGCTATAGTGCTAAAAATTTTTGTGTGCCATTTTTAGCAAAAAAGTAAGGTCAAGTTCGTGAACGGGCCAAATCGCTCCACCCCTTCTACCCACTCCCATACAAAATGACACAAATGCGCAATTTGACAATAAACGGATTTGCTCGAAAAGTATAAAAGCTATTGACCTGAAATTTGGAACATATTACTTTTCTAATAATGTCAATCTACCGTATAAAAATTATACGTGTCCTATCACTCCTTCTACCACCTCCCATACAAACTGTACTTGTCATGAATTACTCTAAGCCAATTTACTCAGTGCGTATAAAATTTAGCGAGCTGAAGTTGTGCACTAAATATTTATTTAAAATTGTTAGTAAGGCTAAAAAAAATTAGACGATTAGCTTCACCCCTTCTACCCCATCCCATACAAAATGGCACAATTTCGCAATTCGACTATAAATGGATTTGCTCGAAAAGTATAAAAGCTATTGGTCTGAATTTCGGGATATAGTACTTTCATAATGATTTGAATATACAGTATAAAATTTTTTTGCGTCCTCCTTCTCCTTCCAACCCCTCCCATACAAACTACACTTTTTCATGAAATGCTCTAAACCGATTTTCTCAGAACATATAACATTTATCGAGCTCACATTTTGTGATACGTTCTTATTTAGCATTATCACTAAGATCAGAAAAAAAATATTTGATTAGCTTTACTGCTTCTACCCCCTTCGATACAATATGACACAGTTTCCCAACTTCACAAAAAATCTATTTTCTTGAAAAGTAACATTCAACTCATCTAAAATTTAAGAGATGTCAATTTTATGATATTCTTAGTTATTTCTGAAAAAATCACTAAAATCCTTCCACTATTTCTACCACCTCCCATACAAACTGCACATTTTTACTAAATCTAACACACTAATTTTCTCAGCTCCTATTCAATTTTTGGAGTAAGCATTTTGTATAAAACATTTTTATAGCTACTTTAGCATGATGGGGAAAAAATTAGTTCAATGCTATCACTCCTTCTAACACTGCCCATACAAAATTTCTTGGGATCACAAAAAAATCTATTTCATCTAGAGTATCGTAAGATTGCGGTTTACGCGCAATCGTAGCCCTGTTATGTTTTTCTTTTGCATTTTTAGGCTAATTTAGTGATGAAACGCGAAAAAACAAAATTTCAGGGTAGCAAATTTTTTTTTTCCCAAATCGATCACAATACTTTATTATTAAAATAATAAAGTAAAATATATAAAATAAAATATAAAATATGGCACAAACTCACATGAGCCAAAGGCTTGTGCGTGAGAGTTCAATTCATTTGTATGAGAAAAACATATCTTAAATTAAAAATAATGAAATAAGCTAGGAATTTTAAAGAATTAATTCATAAAGAGACAAAAAACAAAAAAAATAAAAATAATAATAATATTTTCAAATTTAAGAGAGATCAAACATAAAGCGAGTACTACAATGTAAAATCTGATTGTGATAACTTATGAAAGGAGATATTATGATAACATATAATTGTTAGAAAAAAGAATCCTACGAAGATGCAAGGTGTCGCGTCTTGCATAGAGAAGAGCTGTCCGAGAGTTTCCCTGTGCGAACGGGTGTCAGACAAGGCTGCATATTATCACCAGCCCTGTTTCTGGTGGTAATAAACGACATCTTGAAAGCTGCACTGGAAGGTGGGGAAGGTAAAGGTCTTCAATGGAGACTATTTAACATCTTAAGTCACCTTGATTATGCTGATGACGTGTGTTTGCTTGCACATACCCGTTCGGACTTAGAGTCAAATGTTCGCTCGTTACATTCTAAATGCAAAGAGGCGGGACTGAAAATAAATGTGCGTAAAACCAAGTACATGCACATGGGTTCGAACGCAAGCACACCGATTGTTCTTAATGGACAGGATGTGGAAGAGGTGCAAGATTTTTGCTATCTCGGAAGCATTGTCAGCATGGACGATGGAGCCGAAAAGGATGTTGAGGCTCGGCTAAATAAAGCTCGTCAGGCCTTCGGTATCCTTTCCCCTTTCTGGAGGTTAAGAGAGATCTCCCTTCGCACGAAGCTGCGAGTTTTTGACGCATGCGTCAAATCCGTGTTGTTATATGGTTGTACTACGTGGAAAGTGACCGTTCGACTTACCAAGAAACTACAGACTTTCGTAAACCAATGCCTCCGGCGCATTTTAGGAATATTTTGGCCAGAAGTAATCTCCAACGACGAACTTTGGAGCACAACTCGCCAGACTAAAATAGGTATTGAAATTCAACGGCGAAAGTGGCAGTGGATCGGTCATACTTTGAGGAAACCAGAGCGAAACATCGCAAAACAGGCTCTGGATTATAATCCTCAAGGAAGATGTCGGGTTGGTCGACCATGTAACACATGGAAGCGAGCAGTGGAGCAGAAGGCCAGAGGAATAAACAAGTCCTGGCAACAGCTTAAAGCCGATGCTCAGGATCGCGCCTTGTGGAAGAGAGTTGTTTCTGTCCTATGCCCCTATAAGGGTCTTAACAGGAATTTGATTGATTGATATAATTGTTAAGATTATTTACAAATTGCGGATTATCGATGACAAATTGTTTAATAATAATTTTGTAGTTAAGTAAATTTAACTTACATTTAATTGAGATTGGGAAGTTATTATAGGATACAAGTCCTAGTACTGCAGCATGTCTTTTAGTGAGGTCTTTCTTACATTTACTTATATCCAAAACAGATCTATCTCGGCTTCTTGTATTATAAATGGTAGTGAATAATAAAAATTTTGATTGGTTAATATACATGAATTTAAGCAAACCGCAAACATACAATTGTCTGATGTTCATTACATTTAATTCAAAGAATGATTGTGTCGTAGAAAAAAACTTCGATTTTCTTAAGCATATTTTTATTATTCTGCTCTGCAATTTTATTAACGGTGTCACGGTAGCGATGCGTTGAACCCCAAATTAGAAGACCATATTGGATTATGCTTTGTGTAAGACAAAAATATACCATTCTCAAAAGGTTTGAATTTAAGACATTGCGTAGTAATAAATATGAGTGGATTGTCTTCCGAATTCTTTTGCATATATAAGTTATATGCCTGTCCCATTTTAGTTTCTTATCTATAGTGATACCAAGATATTTCACTTCATTTACACTTTTTAATACACAATTTCGTGAAAGAATTGAGTAATGCGAAGCATTATTATTGAGAGTCTCTCCGAAGCATATATAATTTGTTTTATTTAAATTAATTGCCATTTTATGCTTAGTGAGCCAATCTACAACAGATCTTAAGCCAACGTTTGCCTTTGCAAAAGTTTCGATCCAATTTGTGCCTTTAAATATCAGAGAAGTGTCATCTGCAAAACATATTAAATGCCCATTTATAGTAGCCCCATTTATTCTGCAAAGATCATTTAAATATATAAGAAATAGTATCGGGCCTAAAACCGTTCCTTGTGGTATTCCACACTTAACGATTAAAGGTTCTCTATACATTTATCTTATTCTAACTATTTGCGTGCGATCTGAAAGATAAGATCTTAGCAATGAGTAAGCATTCCAAACTATACCTATCAGTTCAAGTTTTTTTAATAGTATGCTGTGATCGACTGTGTCAAACGCCTTCTTGAGATCAAGAAATATTGCCAATACTTTTTCATTATTATATTTGGTCATATCATAAACAGCATCGGTTGTGCTAGTATTCTTTCTAAAACCATACTGATTCTTTGACAGAATATCATTTTCTTCGAGAAATTTTTCTAAACGGCTCTTGATGCATTTCTCAAACACTTTTGCTAAAGCAGAAAGCAATGACATAGGCCTGAAATTATCTGGATCACTTTTGTCTCCATTTTTATGTAAAGCTATCACTACAGAACTCTTCAATTTTGAGGGGAAGATTCTTTGTACTATGCACATGTTAAAGGTATGTAATAGAGGCTGAATTATGAAGTTGGAGAGAATCTTTAAAGTTTGAGAAGGACCATCGATACCAGGTGATTTATTTGGATTTAGATCGCTAATATGTTGCATAAGCTCAGATTGTGTTATAGGATGTAAATGAAATATGGACAGTCTATTACGAGTATTTGGTTCAAAGCTGAGAGATGTTGTAGGTTGAGATAAGAGTTCTAAGGAAATTTTTTTGCCGATAGTACTGAAATGCTCATTCATTATGTTTGCGATTTTTTGTTTACACGTTACAGTTTGTTTGCTATTGTCATATATTTCATTAATAACTGATCTTTCCGGCTTACTGCAGTGAGTGGAAATTTCGTTAATGTTTTTTCCAAAGTTATTTTGGGTTGTTGAGAGAGTTATAAATTTCTTTTTGATAATATAATTGTTTCGCGGCTTTAATTACCGAGCTTAATTTGTTTCTATATATTTTGCAATTCTGTACCAAGATGTCATTTATATTATTCGATGTTCCCTCAATTCTTCTATTGTCTTAAAATTTCGAAATTTAAAGAAATTCTCCGATACTATTTAAGTTAATTGAAAAGTAAAAAAATTCTTTTGATCCGCACAATCCTTCTACCCCGTCCCATACAAATGCATAATTTTGGTAATCGACTATAATCGTTTATCGATTTCCGTTAAACCTAGAAAAAGTAGAAACGTAAAATTTTGACAGAATTGGACCCTTAATAATTGCTATAAATGCAAAAAAAAATATTAACCTCGTTTTAATTTTGCTACTCCCTCCCATACAAATTTCTACCTAAGAAATTCAAGAAGAGCATTGTCCTTTATGTGCGTTAGTGAGAAGTAATGAAAATTTTCTTTGTATTTTCTTTCGCTCATTTCGTCATTCGCTTTAATGTAAATGAATTGCTTCACTCCAATTCACTTCTAAGTTAAAATGCAAATTTTATTATGAAAAAAACCAAAACAAAACAACAACAACCTAGCGATACACACACCGAAGAAAATAGAGAAAAACGGAAAACCATCAGAAACTTGCTCCTTCGAACATATGAGAGCTATGGACCATAAAATTTAAAAGTATGGCGATGAGAATGCAGATAAGTAGTTTCAAAATCTTCTAAATCCTTTCACTTCCTCTGCGACCTCACATACAAATCCCCCGATTTCAGAAAAATAATGTCCAATTTCCTTGAAAATTATGAAAGCTGCAAACTTTAAAATCAATGCGAAACATTTTCCATAAAATTTTCGGTGGCATATTGATGCGAAATTGCATTGCTTTTAATTTTTTTGTGGACTTTATTTATCAAAGAACAAAGGCTTATTATTATTATAATTATTTTTTTTAATTAAACATAATTTTACTTTATTATTCAAATAATAAAATATTGTGATCGACACAAGAAAAAAGAAATTTTTTTTTTCGGGTTTCATGATTAAATTAGCCTAAAAATGCAAAAGAAAAATCCGTCCCGCCGTACACCGTACATATGGACTCATATCTCCGAGACTGTTAAAGATAGAATGTTCGTTTTTAGGTGGATTGTTGACTGTGTAAGTGAGCTCGATTTTCTAAATTTTGGGGGGTGTTCGGTGGAAGGAAGAGGCGGGGGGATGGAAAAAGCCGAAAACTACACCTGCTAATATCTCCACCACGAATGCAGATAGAAAGTTGAAAATCAGTAGCGGTATAGAGAAGGTTGTGGCCCAAACTCTAAAAATAATTTAATTTTTTTATCCATTGGCGTCCGAAAAGGAGGGGCTAAAAACAAATTGTCGACCGAATTGTTTTTTCAAATGATTATATCTTCGAAATTACTTATCGTAAAAATTCATATTTTGGGACCATAAAGACGGGATATAGATCCATCGGAATCAGCTTAGAGAATGGCTAATTATTGTAAGGGGGAGGGTCAGAGATGGTGCAAAGAAAAACACTTAAAAATGAATATCTCAACTATCTCTTAAGCTATGTAATTGAAACTTAAAACGTATATTAAGCTATACTAGAAAAATACAAAAAAAATATAACATGTTGAAATAATAGTAGTGGGGGAAATGGGGAGCATTTCAAAAATGGCGCACTTTTCAAAACTTTTCTCAACAAAGAGTACAGATATCAAATCGAAAATTTGTTAGATTGTTGAACTACATAATGGTTAATTTTGGTAAACATTTTAAGTTGGGAAGTGTAAGGGGAGGGAGGTGATAAGCAAACATGTCGAAAATTTTGAATGATTTTCTTAGGGATCTGGTGAAAGATACAAAGTTTAAATTTTGGATGTGGATACGTCTATTTGATGTACATAGAAAAATAATAATAACTTGATCCATAATTGTTATAAGCCGACCCCCCCAGTCTAACGTGCACAAGGTGTTTCATGTGCACTGAAAAAAAAACACCATCATCATCATCAATGGCGCGACAGCCCAAATCGGGCCCTGGCCTCCTGAAGTCGTCGCCTCCAATCGTCTCGATCCAAAGACCGCGTCCTCCAGCTGCTAATTTTTAGAATGGCTTTGCTGTCTTCATCAACCGAGTCTTCCCATCGCTTGCGTGGTTTGCCTACTGGCCGGTTACCACTCGCTTTGCCTTTAAGAGCACGTTTGGGGATTCTTCTGTCTTCCATCCGCTCTACATGGCCAGCCCACTGCAGTTTACGTAACTTGATGAACGTTGAAGCTTCTGGCTCGTCGTAGAGTTGATACAACTCATGGTTGTATCTTATTCGCCATTCCGTTCCTTCCTTCACAGGTCCCAAAATTCTTCGGAGGACCTTTCTTTCGAATGCGTTAACTGCTTTTTCGGAAGTTCGCGTCAATGTCCACGTCTCGCTGCCATAACAGAGCACAGGTCGTATAATAGTTTTATAAATCCGCAGCTTATTGTTCCTGTGCACTTTCTTGGATTTCATTATTGGAAGTACCGAATAATACGTCTTATTTGCTAGTATTATCCGTCGTTTGATTTCGTCTGTTTTATTACCGTCTTTTGCTAGATTAGCCCCAAGATATATGAAGTTGTCCACACTCTCCAAATTATATTCCGCAATTGTTATGTTTTGTCTGATTGGCGTTCTCCTTCTTGTTTGCGTCATTACTTTTGTTTTGCTTTCATTAATGCGCAACCCGACTTCTTTTGCGGCGGAGTCAAGATTGACAAATACCTCCTTAGCACTAGGGAAGGATCTTGCTAGAATGTTAATGTCGTCAGCGTATGCTACTAGTTGGGTGGACTTGAATAGTAGTGTCCCGTTGGTGTCGACTGGGATTTTTCGGACGACATACTCTAGTGCCAAGTTGAAAAGCATAGGAGCTAGACCATCTCCCTGCTTTAAACCACATTCCGTTGGAAAGCTGGTTGTGGAATCGGTTTGTATTCTCACTTGGGATTCAGTGTTCGTCATTGTGAGTCTTGTTAGTCGGACTAGTTTTGGAGGAATTCCAAAGTCAAGCATGATTTGGTACAGTACGCTCCTGTCGATACTGTCGTATGCTTGTTTAAAATCTACGAATATTTGGTGCACGTCTGTGTTATATTCCCAGCATTTCTCAAGCACCTGTTTCACCGAGAATATCTGGTCTGTTGTAGATCGTCCGGTTCTGAATCCGCCTTGGTATTCGCCAATTATTTGATTAGTATAGGGCTTAAGACGACGTTCAATTATTTTTGTCAGTATTTTATAGGACGTACACAACAATGATATACCTCTGTAGTTCTCACAGCAGAGTTTGTCTCCTTTCTTGTAAATTGGACTTATAATGCTTTTTCGCCAGTCGTCGGGTATGATTTCCTCTGTCCAAATTTTGCATATCATGTTGTGCAGTATTTCAGCGACACAGTTTCCACCGTTTTTCAGAAGTTCAACTGGTATTTCGTCAATTCCCGGCGCTTTGTTTCGTTTTTGGTCACATAGGCTGCTTTGATTTCAACAAGCGTATGTGGTGTCGATGATGGTTCATCTTTGTCAGTTGACGCTTCAATTGAAATGTTGTCTGTCGTTATCGGTGCTACTGGGATGGGATTCAAGAGATGTTCAAAGTAGGAAGCCCATCTCCTTTTGATTTCTTGTGCGTAGCTGATGATGTTGCCCTCCACGTCTTTGCAGAGACTGGTTTTTGGTTTATATCCCTTTTTCAAGTCTTTTACTATGGCGTATGCGTCCCGCGTATTATTTTTTCTCATGTCGTCGTCCATTTTTTGTATCTTGTCATTATGGTACTTCCTTTGTTTTCGTCTGCAGGTCTTTTTCGCATATCGCCTAAGCTCGTCATATCTTTCTTTTTTGGCTCGTGTTGGTCGTTCAGTAAAAATTTTGTAAGCTTCGTTCTTTCTATCTATTGCGTCGCGACATTCTTGGTCGAACCAATCATTACTTTTTCGCCGTGCTTGATACCCTCATACCTCTTCCGCGGAGGATTTGATGCCGTCTCGTATTTTCATCCACGCATTATCCACTGGCATACTTTGGATATTTTCATATATTGGTGTCAGGTGTTTATTACATGCTAGCATGTAAGCCTGCGCCACCGTTTCGTCGAAAAAAAAACACATAAACTGAAAATTTTTGAGTGAAATTTTAGAGTAGAAACTTGAAAATTTGCGAAATGCATTAAAAAAAAAATCCCTAAATATACGAAATATTAACTGTTCGAAAACCTTTAAAACTTCCACCTCCTCCCATACAAAATTATTTTTTCAGCCATTTGTAAGAAATCAATTATCACCTAAATATTAAAAGCTATCAATTTCAAATTTTGCATAAAAACTTATAAAAATAATTGAAGCGAAATTACGTTAAAAGTTTTGAAATCGCGCTTGCCCTTCTACCCCCTCCCATACAAAACTATGATTTCGACTAATTTCATTAAATCAACTAATAACCAACAAACTAAAAGCTACAAACTTGAAATTTTGAACGAGCACCTTAAAAGAGAATCGAAATAAAACTACATATCAAATTTTATGATTGCTTGATGATGTTCGGTTTCGTGAATGTAAAATACACCGAATCGTATGAAAATTCTTCGCAACTTCGTCTATGAAACTGACATTCTATACAGAAAATATTGGACGTAATTCAAGCAATTAATTAAAAAGCTATTAACATCCACCCACCCTTACTATTACCCCTCCTTCTCCCCTCATAAAAACCCAAACTTGCAGAAACGAATGAAATATTGTTAAATTGACAACAGCCCTGCCCAAGAACTCCCTTTCACTTAGCCTTCCCTACCACTCTAACCTGCATATTGACTTTCCATTCATCCGCAACTTGTCCCAAGAATAATAAAGTTTCGCCCGACTTGTTGGCAGTTTATTTATGAAGGTTTTGCATTGAAGCCATCTTTTATTTCTGGCTTGAATCTATACTTTACCGCTAACATGTATTTGTTATTTAGAAATATAAAAATAATTTGTGTACACATTTGTCTAGTAGTTTAAGGTTCTTCTGTACCTGTCTTCTTCTTTCTTTGTTTTTTTTTTTTGCAAAATTTTACACTTTTAAAGTCTAAAGGTGGACTTTCGACTTGTATCGAGCGTTTTGACATTAGCTACCAAAGGTAATTCAATTCACGCCATAAGCTAAATTAAGAACGCCGTAATTTGAAATTTACAAAGTGAATGGATTCAATTCCTTATTTTCAAATTAAAACGTGGACCCTCTGCTTTTGCGATAATTCAAACTACAAGACTTGGTATCTAATGCAGGAATGCTTAAGACTCGCCGAAAGTACAAATTGAAACATAGTAAGTGTAATATTCAGCGAAAAAATAAGAAAGGCAGAAATAAGAGCCGCCTAAAGTATTAATTAAGAATCTAAAAGATAATTATTTCGGTGCCATTGGTTTCACACCTTTCGATGCCTTTAGAAAGATTTATTTCGTTTGCTATTGATTTCATCCCTTTCGTTGCTTTTAATTTTACCCGAAGTGAGTAAAACGAAGTTATCCAACAGGTGTAAAATAATAAAATCCCATTAGATAAATTTTGAAATACCCAAAAGGTGTGATTATTAAAATTAATTGATTTATCTGAAATGTGTAGTCAAATCGACACAAGAAAAAACTAAATTCAATACCCCTTCCAATGGAAAAAAAATAGGACTTCGATTGACTGTAAAGCCCAATCATGCGATACTCTTGATGAAAGGAAAATTTTTTGGTTTTAAGATAATTTCGTATGGGGAGTAGTAGAAGGGGTGTCTGCATTGAACCAATTTTTTCAAATCGTGCTAGAGTTGCTATCAAAATATTTTATACAAAATTTAAGGTTCAAAAATTTAATAAATACTGAGAAAGTTTGTGTATTGGACTTAGGGAAATTGTGCAGTTTGTATGGGAGGTGGTAAAAGGAGTCGGGAGTTTTTAATGATTTTTTTTTTGGAAATAACTATGAAAGTCATGCATTTGCCATGTTTTGAATTGTAGATCAGTAGCATCCACACTTTTCAGAAAAATTACTTTTTGTAAAGTTATGTAATTATGTCATATTGTATGAGCGGGGGTCGATGCAACGAAGCTAATCGTTTATTTTTTCGGTCTTATTAAGAATTAAAAATAAATATTTAGTACTCAATTTGATTTAGTACTCAATTTCAACTTGATAAATTTTATACGTACTAAGTAAATAGGTTTATAGTATTTCATGAAAAAGTGGAGTTTGTGTGGGAGGTGGTGGACGGAGTAGGAGGATTCGAATAATTTTGATAACGTAGAGTGAAATAATTGTAAAAATAATTTATTCCAAATTTCAGATGAATAGCTGTTATGCTTTTCGAGAAAATCCGTTTATTGTCGAATTCCGAAATTTTTTTATATTGTATGGAAGGGGGTAGAATTGTGAGGCGATGTGGTCCGTTCACGAGGTTGCCCTTGCCTTTTCATCGAAAATGATGCCTAAAAAATTTGTACTTTCTAGCTCAACGCGTTTTCGAGCTAGAGAGGACACGAAAAGACGGACATCCGGTTGTGAGGTTTTCGAGTGATAATACGAATTTCTGTATCATCTATTTCTTTTCCCAGCCTTATTTTTAAGGGTTACAAACCTTGCAGCAAATTTTTAATATTCTCAGATTTCATCAAAGTATAATAACCATTGAGTGAAATATACAAAGATGACCCGAATGAGTAAAAGGGCCTTTTTTGAATTTTTTGCTGAAATCCCTAATAAAAAATGTTGTACAGTGGCACAAGTGAAGTGAAACCAAAATAAGGAAAAAACATAACAGGACTACGATTGCAGGTAAAGTCCAATCATGTGATTCTCTAGATGAAGAGAAATGTTTTGATTTTATGAATTTTTGTGTGGGGACTGGTAGAAGGGGTGCCGGCATTAAAGCAATTTTTTCTCATCATGCTAGAATTGCATTCAAAATGCCTTTTACAAAAGTTAAGCTTCCAAAATTCACTAGGTCCTGAGAAAATTAGTATATTGGATTTTATGAAATTGTGGTGTTTGCATGGAAGGAGATGAAAGGAGTAGCGGATTCATAATGACTTTTCCGAAACAGATATTAACATTATACATTTGACATGCTTCATACTTTTCAGGAAAATCGAAAAGTTTTAAAATCGTGTTATATTTTATGGGAGGGGAAGAAGTTCTATTGCCTCCTTTAAAATTGTTATGGCCAATACTGATCTTTTTAATCTGTTGTTGGATAAAAATTCATGGCCGTCTGGATCATTTGTTAAAGAATTTATCTCTCGTCGTCGTAGTAGATCACCTGCTACTGGTCCAAAAAACTCAGACAACTATCTCTTTACTATCAAAACGTAAATGGACTGCGCACTAAAACCCAGATGTTATTTGCTTCAATACAAAATTGTTCCTATGATGTTATTGCTCTAACTGAAACGGGACTAAACTCTAGCTTTTCTGACAGTGAACTCATTAGCTCTGACTTCCAAGTTTTTCGTAGAGATCGATATGTTTCTGATCTTAGATTAAAAGGTAGTGGTTTATTATTAGCAGTCCGAAGCTGCATTAATTGTGTAGTTGTTCCTGTACCGAACCATCATTGTTTGGAGATCTTGTGTGTTAAACTCGTGTTTAGCAATAAGGATATTTATGTTTTTTTGACATATATTCCCCCTTCGAGTCCTTGTACTTTATATGAAAAAACAGTTGACTGCATAACTTTTGTTCATAATAGTATGAATATCTCTGACGAACTCATTTTACTGGGTGATTTTAATGTTCCAGATCTTTCTTGGTCATTCTCTGACGATGATTCTACTCTCTTAGTTTCTGATGCTTCGTCCTCTCTCGAATGTTTTTTTGTTGATAGTATATTTGCACTTGGTCTCCAGCAACTTAGCCTTATTAAGAACTCCTATGGAAGACAGCTTGACTTAGTTTTTTATTCTGATTACTGTGCCTGTTCCGTGGAAGAGAGCGTAACCTCAATTTCAACCATTGATGTCTTGCACCCTCCTATTAATATATTTCTTTTAATTGACGAGGAGCATTCTCTTAGTCCTAGTGAGAAAGAGCTATCTTTCGATTTTATTAAGGCAGATTTTTCGCAGTTGGACTACCTTATCTCTAATTTCAACTTTAATGAAATTTTTGACAATCCTGATTTTGAGGGTGCCGTTGTTGATTTTTATGATATCCTGTACCAATTTTTTGTTGCTACAGTTCCTTTTACCTATCGAAAAAATGTCTCAATGTCTTATCCCTGGTACACTAGTGAGTTGCGCAATTCTCGCAATGCTGCCTGGAATAGGTTTACTAGGACGAAGAATGATACTGATTTTCGTTTATATGAAGAATATTATGACTTATTCAAAGATTTACTTCTCGCTTGTATTCTGAATATTTGCTTAATGTGCAGTTGGATATTATTAGAGATATCTTGAAGTTTTGGAAATTTGTTAATTGTAAGCGTAATTCTGATGGTTATCCAGCTTCTTTTGAATTCCTTGGCAGTAATAGTAATGATCAATTTACTATTTGTAATTTTTTTGCCACATTCTTCAGTGGATCTTTTAGTGGTAGTGACTTTGTCCCTGACATACTTCGATGGAATTAGAAATACTGCTTCATCCACTTTGTCTACTATACCTATTTCTTATGAAGATGTAGTTAATCACATCTCTCACCTTAAGGATGTTTCTTCACCTGGCCCTGTTGGAGTTCCAGCAGTTGTCCTTAAACACTGCTGTCTCTCTATCGCTGAACCACTCTCTCTACTATTCCAGAGATCTCTTAAGACTGGGATTTTCCCTGCTGTGTGGAAGGCATCCTTTATCATACCGACCCACAGAAATGGAGCTAAGTCGGCCATTGTAAACTATCGACGAGAAGTAGCTGATGTAGTTTTTGCTCATAACCTTCTTACAGGGTTAGTTGATTCCTCCACCCTTTTGAGTTTGATGTGCTTTGATACTGGTCAATTTTTGCCAAGGTGTCCTAGATTGCTGCGGATTGGTTTTCACCGGACAAACTCTGGTATGAATGAACCGATTTCGCGTCTCGCGAGAGAAGTTAATAAGAATGCTGATGTATTCGACTTCTCTATTGATAAGCAGTGCTTAAGACGTAGACTTAACGCTAGTTGACACCGATGTATGGGAATTTTTTGCCAATTTCTTGTTTTTATTTTCTGTACTTGGTGTGGGATGTTAATGTTTGTTTCGTCCCTTCACTAAATGATGAGCCATAGGTTAAATTCAATTTTTGAAATTTGGAATCGATTTATGGCAATTCCTTGCATTAAGGAATCCTGATAGTGATTATTATTAAGTAGTTAAGCTAATTATCTAAATTTTTTTTGGTCTTACTAATAATTCTGAATAAATATTTAGTACACAATTTCAGCTTGATAAATTTCATACGTACGGACTGAAATGGCTTATAAGTATTGGAGGTGGTGGAAGGAAACATGGATAATCGATTAATTTTCATAACGAAGATTGAAATCGTTATAGAAATAATATGTTTAAAATTTCAGATCAATAGTTTTTATAGTTTTCGAGAAAATCTGTTTATCGGTACTTGATACTGAAATTTTGTCATTTTGCATGGGAGCCCCGTTCAGGAACTTGTCCTTGCTTTTTTGCCAAAAACGACGTGTACAAAATTTGAGCTTCCTATCTCAACGCTAGAGACGAAACGGACAGACGAACGGGAGAACGGACAGACATCCGGTTTTCAGGTTATTGAGTAATAATATGAACTTCTGAATCATTAATTTCATTCTCCCAGCCTTATTTCTTAGCATTACAAACTTTGTGGCAAACTTATAATACTCTCAGATTTCATCTGGAATATAATTATAAATTTCTAATAAATAAAGTAAAATAAAACTAAAACGAAACTCAACGATATATGTATAAAAATAATAAACCAAAACGTTTAGTGCAGTGAATAATCAGAAAACATCGAGTGAGTAGAAGAGCAATATTTCAAGCAGCGCAGCACATCATCAAGGATTCAAAGGTACCCAATGAAAGTTAGCAAGTTAGCGATTTTACATTAAGATTTATACATAACAAATAAAAATATTGAAAAATAATACATATTCAATTTAAATTTTTATACTCTAGATGAAATCTGAGAGTATATTGTGTTTGCCTTACCGTTTGTAACGTTAAGAAATAACGCTCGCACAGAGCCGCCAAGGGTACAGAAATATTTGTTGTCGCTCAAAAACCTCGATTCCGAGTGCCCGTCTGTTCGTCTGTCCGTCTGACCGTCTGTTCGTCTGACCGTCTGTTCGTCTGTCCGTCTGTGCGTCTGTCTACAGTATAACTCTCGAAAGCTTTGAGCTATAGTGCTAAACATTTTTGTGTGTCATTTTTAGCAAAAAAGTAACTTTGAGTTCGTGAATGGGCTACATCCCCCCACTCCTTCTACCTCCTCCCATACAAATTTCATGAAATTTCGAAATATAAAGAAATTGATTTTTCTTTGAAGCTATTTCAGCTATCGACTTGAAGTTTAGGTCGAAGTATTATGATATAGATGTTATTAATATCACGGAATATCAACCTAATCCCTTTACTCCTTCTACCCCCTCCCACACAAATGGACAATTTTGAAAAATACATATTTTCGATTTTCATTGAAACTTGTAAAGCTGAGAAGACGAAATTTTGTCAGTATTAATTCTACTATAATTGCAATTTATTTTGAAAATAATTATTAACTTCACCTCACTCCTTCTACCCCCTCTCATACAAATTTCACGAAATTTTGGAATTGAAATTGAAATATTTTTCTTCGAAACTGTTAAAGTTATTAACTTGATATTTTGTATAAAGCATACAAATAGAAATTTTAATAATGCGAAAAAAATTTGTTTTGATCCTTACACTCCTTCTACCCCCTCCCATACAAATGCATAATTTTTGTTAAATGCATTTTATCGATTTCCATTCAAACTAGAAAAAGTACAAACTTAACAATCTTAACAATTGAAATAAGTGTTAGAAAAAATTATCAGCCCCGCATCACTCCTTCTACCACCTCCCATACAAATATCTGTATTATAAATTCAAGAAAAGCATTTCTCCTTCAAGTATATGAGAGCTATTGACTTTGAAATTGAATCTAAGCAAGGTGATAAGGATGATGATAAGCAGTTTCAAAATCATCTTAAACGCTCCACTTTCTCTGCCAGCTCCCATACAAATGCCCCAATTTCAGGAAAACTATGACCAATTTCTTTAAAAGTGATGAAAATTAAAAACTTTAAATTCAGCAGAAAACATTGTGCATGCCATGTTCGGTGTCATATACGAAAAATACAAACCTCTCCCTCTACTTCTACCACCTTCCATGCAAAAGTCTCTATTCACTATTCTAAAGAATTTGAGATGACATATTTTCCGGTATATTAAAGTCTTTTCCATCTTATCTAGAGTATCATATGATAGGGCTTTAAGCCCAATCATAATTCTGTTATGTTTTTTATTAATTGTTACATGTAAAGATTTTGTGAATTTTCTGCAATGTATAGGCATAGGTACGAACAGAGCACACCCAGCAATAACATTTTTTATTTAAAATTTATTAAAAGACAATAAAACAATGAATTGCTAAACCGCACAGCTCTGGCCTCGGCGCTCTTTATGGTAGGGGACGCTTTTCCCTAGGGCTTCGTTTGGTCTAAGTGTGCATATACGGAGCCCGAGACCAAGATGATTGACAATTAGAGCACACCAGTATTCCCGTCCTCCCTTTTCGACAGTACTATCTAGGATGAGGCATTTTTCAGGTCGAATTCCCCACCCCAAGAATCTGAGCAGCCAGCAAAAGTGCTGTCCACACCTGGAGGAGCCTGGTTAAATTCTGCACATGAAATGGGTCCCGCAAGGCTCATTTCGTATTAATATACAAGAATTACAAACCACCAGCTTCCCCTCTGCTTCTACCACCTCCCATATAAAAGTCCCTATTCACTATTTGAACGAGATGCCATTATATTTTGCGGTACATTAAACTACGAGTATTTCTCATTTCATCTAGATAAAAAAATTCTATGATTTATTTTATCTACAGTTAGATTACTCTGGGCTCCAAAATAAGTTAATGTGAACATTAAATTACAAAGCAGTATTTCGATGGTATTGAAAGCTGGAGATAGAAGTGGTTACTGCTTCCTCTTGTCAATTCACTTTCTTGATTGAATTTACTTTCTCAAGTAAATTTCTTTCGTCGCGTTACTCATGCTATTGGGAGACGCGTGACGAATATAATGAATGCGATAAGCGATGCGAGTTTGTCTCAATTCAAAATTCAACACATGACGCATTCATTCCATCAGTAAAAAAAAGAAAAATAAAGTTTTTGGTAGGCGTGAGAAATATTCAAAACGATTTGGTAGCACTTTGAAATTTTACAAGTTGATAGAAATGAGGATTTAAACATATCTAATATCGTTCTACGCCCCAGATTTTATTTTAAGATCCATTTGAAACAGCAATTATTGTCGAAATAAAAATTCCACATATGTACACTAAATCCATTCGAATTTAGTTGTTATTTTACAAAGTATAAATAAATCAGATTTTCCGAAAGAAGAACTTTTCTTGAATAACAAAATCAAAACTATCCAAAAACCCTCATCCAAAAGCACTTCAAATCTCTCTAAACTCCTTCGGTCCAGAGCTATTCAAACGGAGCTTATACATCTTACATCTAAGAAGGATACGATTCGAAGTGAAGACATTTCAACTGGTCAATTGCAAATCTTCTGCCCTTCGATTTAGATGCAAATTTTTCATATATATATATATATATATATGCATATGTATCTATACAAACAAACTCTCATAAATGCCATAAATTTCATCTTGCTTGTTGTGGACAAAATCGGGATTTATAGGATCAAAATCGTATTTCGAATTTAAATCGAGGCCTTTACCGCTTACGGATTGGTCTACAATAAAAATTGGAATTTGGGTGACGAAAAGAAATTGGAATAATTTCTGCCAATTAGATGCTTTTAATTTTAATTATTTTATACAATTTCTTCCATAATACTTTTTACTACTTACATTATTTCAGAAAACGATTTTGTTTGAAACAAAAGTATGGCATGGTAGATATACCCCACAGTGAACACATCACTTGTCCAATATATGCGAACCGGGCATCCTATACTGCAGGGATTAAGTGAGAAATAACATTCTCGACGTGCTGACATTAATCATTAAGTTAAAGTGATTGGGTCCTGCAGAACCCCACATTATATACGTGTACAACACTCACATACACATAACATGTTCTGTATTAATTGTGATTTGATACCTTTGACGTTTCGGTAAGTCTGTGGATAATGTTTTGAGATTTCATGAAAGATTGGTCCACGGGAAGGGGTCAATTGCGTATGCTCTTCTAGGCATAATGGAGATTTATTATATTGCGTCAAATGTGTTTATTTATTAGATAGAACTTCTATCGATTTATCTGCAATGAAGTATAAGTAATTAGGTACATTATAGTGACTATGTGAATAAATCTTAGGCCTATAATTGAACGTTTATGTGTCCGGTGTCGTTCTGGAAGTGGCAGATCTTTGCTCATTTCGAGTACTATCATACAAGTATAATTTTGTAAAACTGATTTTTTTTGGGTATTGTTTATGGCTCCGCATAGAACTCAATTAAGTCAATCCTGTCTACGTTTGGAACGAACTCCAAAGGGTGTTGCGACCTACATATTTTAATCAGTTTACGAGTGGCTACGATCGGAACTAATCATTTCCATGGCTTACGTGTGTAATTAGACTTTGTCTGGGGCTAAGATATGTTCACAATATTAAAATTTTCAAACCATGGTTACAAATACCTACATACAATTCCAGATTATCTTAAACATATTTTAGCATCTAATGAAAAACACATTTTTTAAATCCATTTTCTTAGAAACTAATTAATTTAGAAACATGTAATTTTGCCACAATTCAGCAATAGAAAAATATAAACTTCACTCCAATCCAACCCCGTGCGATATAAATTTAGCGTATTGTAGAAATTTAATAAAAGTCTGAACCCTTCCAAGAGTGTGAGCTGTTGACATAAAAATTAGTACTGAACAAGGAAATGTTAAATCAAATTCCTGTTAAGACCCCCTCAGGGTCACAAGGCAGAAACAGTACCCTTCCATCAAGCGCGATCCGGAGCATCGGCCTTTAGTTGTCGCCAGAACTTCTTGCTAAACTGCTCGCTTCCATGTACTATATGATCGATCAACCCGACGTCTTCCTTGAGGATTATAAGCCAGAGCTTGATTGGCGATTTTCCTATCCACCAAGTGGAACCGATCCACTGCCACTTCTGCCTCTGAATCTAAATGCCTATTTTAGTTTGTTCAGTTGTACTCCAAAATTCGTCGTAGGAGATCACTTCTGACCAGAATGTTTTTAAAATGCGTCGGAGGCGTTGGTTCATAAAAGTTCGCAGTTTCTTGGTAAGTCGAATAGTCACTTTCCACGTAGTATAGAGCAACACGGATTTGACGCAAAGTGTGACCGATCCACTACCACTTCCGCTTCCGAATCTCAATGCCTATTTTGGTCTGTCCAATTGTACTCCAAAGTTCGTCATTGGAGATCACTTCTGGCTAGAATATTTCTATAAAAGCGTCGCAGGCATTGGTTCACAAAAGTTTGCAATTTCTTGGTAAATCTTTCCAAGTAGTGCAACCATATACAATACAGATCTTACGCATACGTCAAATACTTGCAGCTTTCTGCGAAGAGATCTCTCAACCTCCAGAAAGAGGAGGGAATACCGAAGTCCTGACGAGCTTTATTTATACGAGCTTCAAGATCATTTTTGACTATGCCGTCCATGCTGACAATGCTTCCGATATAACAAAAATCTTGCACCTCTTCCACATCTTTTCCGTTAAGAAAAAGCGATGTGCTTGTGCTCGAGCTCTTGATCATGAATTTGGCTTTCCCCACATTTACTTCGAGCTCTGCCGCTTAGCATTTAGAATGCAACGGGCGAATCTTTGACTCTAGGTCCAAAGGGTAACACATGTCGTCAGTATAATCAAGGTGAATTAAGATGTAAAATAGTCCCCACTTAAGACCTCTTCCCAACTTTCAAGTGCAGTTTTCAAGACGTCATTTATGTTATTACCACCAGAAATAGGGTTGGTGATATTGTGCAACCCTGTCTGACACCCAGTTGCACAGGAAAGCTCTCGGACAACTCTCCTCTATGTAAGACACGACACCTTGCATTTTCGTAGGATTCTTTAATCATAGCTATAATCTTATCTGGAATATCTTTCCTACGCAAAGCATTCCATATGTAATCTCGCTTAACGATGTCGAAAGCTTTCTCGAAGTCCAGAAACATGAGATGTTTTGGCGATCCCATTCCATCAGACTGCTCCAATATTGTCCATAGGGTATTTGTATGGTCAGTAAATCTACTTCTACAATGGCACTACAGCCCAAATCGGGCCTTAGCCTCCTGACCTTCAGGTTCTTTACATTTTTCATTATTTATTGTGGAAGGGTTGCTAGAAGTATTCTTTCCATTGCCGCAACTCGTGTTCACTTATATTACGGAGAGTTCCGTTGACTTTTCTCCTTAGGTGATAGGCTGAGAAATTCCTGTTCGCCACGTCCTCAAAGTAAGCTTCAGAGTCTTATTGCCCAGATATTCATTGGCCTTTTGTAAACAGTCGTTTCAAATTAGTCGAAATTCTTAAGCTCCTTCTACCACCTCCTCTACACAATTTCAGAGAAGTAAATTTGTCAATTTTCTAGAAAATTATGAAAACTTAAAACTGGAAACACAGCACGAAAGTTAATATAATGAAATTAATACCAAGTGCAATTAAATGCATAAAAATGATAAACTTGAAATTTATCGTCCTTTTTTTACCTCTCTTAGTATTTAGAAATATGTAGATAAAATAAATTTTCTAATGCATTAAATTTTTTTCCAATTCATTTAGACTATCGAACATTTGCGCGTTATATTTTTATTTTAAAATTTAGAAGCAATTTTTACACGCTTAAGTAAAATTTGCTTTATATTTTATCTCTTCAACACTCGTTTCGTAGAGGAGGATTTATAAATCGAATTTCGTTTAAGCTACTCATTTTATTTTATATTTTACTTTGTTTTTATTTCCTTATTTCAGGACATCATTTCCACACAAAATATATCCCTTCAATCGACCATCAAAATTCTCAATCCTTTTGAATTTTACTGATTAAAACAACGTCCAGCTATAGAGCTTAACTTTTACGTATCAGCATTTCAGAAAATTAAAAATTAATTGAATCAATTTTTTGGTACATTTTAATCCAAAACATTAAAAGTCTGTTGGGATTCATTCAAAATGCGTCAGGAATTTAAATAAAAAAATAAACAAGCAAGTGGAGTCAGCCTATAGAAATCGACATTTGTACGCAAACTGAACAGGATAAAAGCAAAAATGAAAAATAAAAAAAGGGACATGAGTTCGGAATGATAAAATCCACCCAGCCAGAAGGCCTAGTTAAAAATTTATGATACGAACATATATACATTCATGAATGCACAGTGTCATCCGGAATGCATTTATGTACATGTCGCATGCGCCAGGACTCTAGGATACAGCCGTGTTCTGCGGAGAAGTCGTAGTCGCCGAGAAATCTATGCATATATGCAACAATAGGAACGTTAATCAAAATTTATGAATTTTGAATCCGAACCGAGTTCCGGATGTTCTCGGTCACTCCTACCATCCTCGTACAGTGCACTCGGCCACCTCCACACAGATCCCTTCTCTCTTTCATTGGGCAAAGTGTACAGCATAAATTATTCTGGACATGTAAAGTGCCATTTTGAATATGAAATTTGATGCTATATTAAGCCTTTTGTGTAGAGTTCACCAACATTGTGCCCGGCGAACAAACCATCAAAGCGATAGTAGATTCAGCACTATGTGGAGTATTATTATAGGCCGCCGATCCCCCTTCCGCCACCACAACACAATCTACGGACCACTCAAGGATCGCTCTTACTATCAGGGTACGAGAGGGTACACAAAAGCCCCAAGACCCAGGACTAGAATAGATGAATTTAACTATAAAGGAATCGAGATATAAGAGTAAGGAGGACATGGCGAAAGGATGTTGATGGTGTGTAGTTTTGGTGATGGTAAAATGTTGCTGGGACAAGGCAGACCACACCGATGGACTTGCTTGCTCCTTGCTGTTTTGTTCGAACAGAACTAGCTTATTACCATTTCATGGGATCTTTTGAAATTCTCTGCTTTTAAGGTTCTCGTTTGCGCAACAAAAGAACAAGTGATAACAAAAGATGGTTTTCTCGAATAATTTATAAAGTCTTGGCATATAATGTGGATTTAGTAGGAGCGAGTGTGAGTTAAAGAAATTATTTATATCGCTATTAGACATAGCTTGAGCATAGCCTAATAATGATAATGTAAAGCAGAGTGTTTTGTCCTGATTGTTTAAAATAAGAATTAATGCTTGGTTTGTAGAACTCAAAAATACTCTCGCGAATATCTAATTAACAATATTTTAGATAGATAGGGGAACCCGGGGCAGAACGGGGTACTAAGTTGAAAATATGGTTTAAAAACACATGAGTGTTAATTAAGGGAGCTGCAAATTTTGTCTATAAATACATTATAATATAATAATCAATAATATTGAAATATACTGCCCCGGGCACGGGCCAGTTTGGGGTGGTTAGGGCAAGTAATATTTATAAAAACATATAATACTAGAGGAAATGCAGGAAAAGTAAGTTTGCTCCTTCACCCTCACACTGATTTCGACTAAAATTCACCGCACAATGAGATTCACAGTCAGAATGGAGTAACTCCCCATTCCACTCCAGAAACACGACTCAGGTTATGGAGGTAAGGAAACTGGAGAAAGATGCGTAAGCTAATGTTTATCTACATGTACCTAAAGACAATTAAATGTTCTTCAAGAATGTACTTAATATGGTTGTAATGTAAATAAGTGTGTGTACTTTGCCGTGGTTATAAAATCATCAAGAATAGTTCTACTTATTGCCTCTCACTGGCAGCCTCTTTGACACCGAAAAACGTCGAACTTCATTCCGTCCCGGTACCCCGTTGTGCCCCGGGTTCGCCTATATTTATTTCTTTTATAGTACCAACAACTAGGGAAGCTAGGGTATAGCCTAGTAGGTAGTGTGTTGGTCTTGTAATGCGAAGGTCGTGAGTTCAAATCCCGGTCGGCGCAATATATTTATAATTCCGGCACATTGCCTGCTTGGATATGGATATACCTTGGTCAGCTCAATCTAAGAAAATGAAAAATTCATAGAACGAGGGTTGTGCGAAGGGCTAACAACCCTTCCACAATAAGTAATGAAAAATGTTAAGGAACCTGAATATCAGGAGGGGGCGAGAACGACCACAACGAGTGGTGAAGCTGGTATATTACTTTATTATTTTAATAATAAAGTATTGTGATCGACTTGAAAAAAAAAAAAATTGCTACCCTGAAAATCGTCTGTATGTACGCTGTCCGCTGGTGTGTACGCTCAGCACACATTAACTCCCAAACCCTTCAAGATAGAAAGTTCATTTTTGGAGGGATTGTAGATAGGTGCGGATCTCAGGCGGACACATTTTGGGGGGTGTATGGGCTCAAGGGGAGGCGGGAGGAGCACTTAAACAGAAAACTAAGAATTCAAATATCTCAAACATGATTAAAGCTAGGAAGCTAAAAACCGATATACATATAAAAGGCTTTGTGAGACAACTTCTAAAATTAATTTAATTTTTTTATCCATTGGGGTGCAAAGAGGGGGGCTAAAAACCAATTGTCGGCCGAATTTTTTATTCAAAGGATTATATCTTCGAAATTACTTAGCATAAAAAATTTATATTTTTAGACCATCAAGGTGGCATATAGATCCACTGGAATCATCTTATATAGAGGCTAATTATTGTAAGGGTGAGGGTCAGGGGGGGTGCAAAGAAAAACACTTAAAAATCAATATCTCGGCTGTTCGTTGAGCTATGTAATTGAAACTTGGTACTTATACTAAGCTATACTAAAAACATAACAGAATTATGATTGGGGGGTATTAGGTGGAAGGGGGAGGCGGGGGGGGGGGGAAGAGTCAAAAACTAAACTTGCTAATATCTCCAGCACGAATACAGATAGGAAGTTGAAAATCAGTAGACATATAGAGAGGGTTGTGTGACAAACTCTAAAAATAATTTAATTTTTTTATCCATTGGAGTCCGAAAAGGGGGGCTAAAAACAAATTGTCGTCCGAATTGTTTTTTCAAATGATTATATCTTCGAAATTTCTTATCATAAAAAGTTCATATTTGCCGTCTTAATGGTCTCACCATTAAGACGGCATACAGCTTCACCAGAATCAGATTAGAGAGAGGCTAATTACTGCAAGAGGGATGGTCCGGGGGGTCAAAAAAACACTTAAAAATGAATATCTCAACTATCTCTTAAGCTATGTAATTGAAACTTGAAACGTATATTAAGCTATACTAGGAAAATACAAAAAAATATAACATATTGAAATAATAGTAGTGGGGGAAATGGGGAGCATTTCAAAAATGACGCGCTTTTCAAAATTACAAATCCTTATATCTCAAAAATGAGTACAGATATTAAATTGAAAATTTGTCAGATTGTAGAACTAAATAATTATTAATTTTGGTAAATATTTTAAGTTGGGAGGTGTAAGGCGAGAGAGGTGGTAAGCAGAATTGTCCAATATTTTGCGTGATTTTTTTAGGGCTTTGATGAAAGATAAAAAGTTTAAATTTTGCATTTGGATACATCTATTTGATATACATAGAAAAAAATAATAATTTGTTCGACAATTGTTATAAACCGACCCCCCCGCTCTAACATGCATGTGCATTGAAAAAAACACATAAACTGAAAATTTTTGAATGAAATTTTAAAGTAGAAACTTGAAAATTTGCGAAATATATTTTTGAAAATTCTTAAATATATGAAACATTAACTGGTCGAATACCTTTAAAACTTCTATCCCCTCCCACACAAAATTATTTTTTCAACCATTTTCAAGAAATCAATTATCACCTTACTATTAAAAGCTATCATTTTAAAATTTTGCATAAAAACTTCTAAAAATAGTTCAAGCAAAATTGTCTCAAAAGTTTTGAAATCGCGCATGCCCTTCTACCATCTCTCATACAAAAGTATGATTTTGACCAATTTCATGAAATCCACTAATAACAAACAAATTAAGAGCTACGAAATTGAAATTTTGTACGAGCACCTTACAAAAGAAATGAAATAAAATCGCATCACAAATTTTACGATTCCCTTACCCGCTCTACCCCCTCCCATACAAATGTTCGGTTTCGTGAATGTAGAATACACCGAATTTTATGAAAATTCTATGCAGCTTCGTTTATGAAACACATTCTATACAGAGAATATTGGTCATGATTCAAGCAATCAATTAAGAAGCTATTAACATCCACCCACCCTTACCATCACCCCTCCCGCTCCCCTCATAAAATACCAAACTTGCATAAACGAATGAAATATTGTTAAATTAATAACAGCCCTGCCCAAGAATTCTCTTTCACTTAGTCTCCCAAACCTCTCTAACCTGCATATTGAATTTCCATGCATCCGCAACTTGTCCCAAAAACATTATAATAAAGTGTCGCCCGTCTTATTGGCAGTTTATTTTTATACTCTAGATGAAATCTGAGAGTATTATAAGTTTGCTTTAAAGTTTGTAACGCCAAGAAATAAGGCTCGGAGAAAAAAATGAATGATACAGAAGTTAATATTATCACTCAAAGATGTCCGTCCGTCCGTTCGCTCTCTAGCTTGAGAACGCGTTGAGCTAGAAAGCTCAAATTTCGTACACGTCGTTTTTGACAAAAAAGTAAGGTCAAGTTCGTGAACGGACCAAATTGCTCCACCCCTTCTACCCCCTCCCATACAAAATGACACAAATGCGCAATTTGACAATAAACGGATTTGCTCGAAAAGTATAAAAGCTATTGGCCTGAACTTTGGAATATATTACTTTTATGGTAATATCAATCTACCGTATTAAAATTATGCGTGTGCCTCCCTCCTTCTACCACCTTCCATACAAACTGTACTTGCCATGAATTACTCTAAGCCAATTTACTCAGTGCGTATAAAATTTAGCGAGCACAAATTATGCTCTAAATATTTATTTAAAATTCTTAGTAAGTTAAAAAAAAACTAAGACGGTTAGATTCACCCCTTCTACCCCCTCCCATACAAAATGACACAATTTCGCAATTCGACTATAAATGGATTTGCTCGAAAAGCTTACAAGATATTAGTATGAATTTCGGGATATATTACTTTCATAATGATTTCAATATACAGTTTAAAAATTATTGGCGTCCTCCATCTCCTTCCAACCCCTCCCATACAAACTACACTTTTTCATGAAATGCTCTAAGCCGATTTTCTCAGAACATATAACATTTATCGAGCTCACATTTTGCAATAAATACTTATTTAGCATCAAAACTTAGATCAAAAAAAAAATATTTGATTAGCTTTACTGCTTCTACCCCCTCCATGCAATATGACACAGTTTCACAACTTCACAAAAAATCTATTTTCTTGAAAAGTGTGAATGTTACTGGTCTAAAATTTAAGAGATGTAAATTTTTTGATATTCTTATTTATTTCTGAAAAAATCATTAAAATCCCCCCACTCTTTCTTCCACCTCCCATACAAACTGCACATTTTCATTAAATCTAACACACTAATTTTCTCAGCTCCTATTCAATTTTTGGAGTACATTTTTATAGCTACTTTAGCACGATGGGAAAAAAATTAGTTCAATGCTATCACCCCTTCTAACACTCCCCATACAAAATTTTTTGGGATCACAAAAAATTCTATTTCATCTAGAGTATCGTAAGATTGCGCCTTACGCGCAATCGTAGCCATGTTAGGTTTTATTACAAAGTTCACATTTAAAAAATAAAAACGACGCTTCCAGAAAAAACGTTGCATCTTCGTGAAAAATAAACAGAACTGCCAGATTTTTGTGAACGATTCTGACAAACTTCAATTCAAACATATAACGCGCAAGAACATGTACATATGAATTCAAAGTGGACCAACACCTTTGCCCTATATATAAGAGACAAAATCAACGAAAGGGTTCAAGTCGATTTTCTTGAAAAGTATAAATGCTACTTATCTAATTTAAAACATGACAATTGAATAATGTTTGTAGTTATTTCTGAAAAAGTCATTAAAAACTCCTTAGTCCTTCTACCACCTCCCATATAAACTGTACAATTTCACTAAATCCAATACACTATTCTTAAAAGTAGCTGTTTAGTTTTTGAAACTTAAGTTTTCAGTATAAAATTTTGATAGCAACTCTAGTATGATGGGAAAAAATTAGTTCAATGCCATCACCCCTTTTACAATTCCCCATTCAAAATTTCTTCAAATTAAAACAATGCTTTTATCTAGGCTTTACGCCCAATCGTAGTCCTGAGGTTTTTTGCAGCTTTTTATACTCTAGATGAAATCTGAGAGTATTTAAGTTTGCTCTAAAGTTTGTAACGCCAAGAAATAAGGCTCGGAGAAAAAAATGATGAATACAGAAATTAATATTATCACTCAAAAATCTCAAAACCGGATGTCCGTCCGTCCGTCTGTCCGTCTGTGCGCGCTCTAGCTTGAGAACGCGTTGAGCTAGATAGTTCAAATTTTGTACACGTCGTTTTTGACAAAAGAGTAAGGTCAAGTTCGTGAACGGGCCAAATCGCTCCACCCGTTCTACCCCCTCCCATACAAAATGACACAATTGCGCAATTTGACAATAAACGGATTTGCATGAAAAGTATAAAAGCTATTGGCCTGAAATTTGGAATATGTTACTTTTATGATAATATCAATCTACCATACGAAAATTATGCGTATCCTTTTCCTCCTTCTACCACCTCCCATACAAACTGTACTTGTCATGAATTACTCTAAGCCAATTTACTCATTGCGTATACAATTTAGAGAGCTGAAATTGTGCACCAAATATTTATTTGAAATTGTTAGTAAGCCCAAAAAAATTTAGACTATTAGCTTCACCCCTTCTACCCTCTCCCATACAAAATGACACAATTTCGTAATTTGACAATAAACGGATTTACTCGAAAAGTATAAAAGCTATTAGTCTGAATTTTCGGATATGTTATTTTCATAGTAATTTTAATCTACAGTAGAAAAATTATTTGCTTCCTCCCTCTCCTTCCACCCCCTCCCAAACAAACTACCCTTTTTCATGAAATGCTCTAAGCCGATTTTCTCAGAACATATAACATTTATCGAGCTCACATTTTGTAATAAATACTTATTTAGCATTATAACTAAGATCAGAAAAAAATATTTGATTACCTTCACTGCTTCTACCCCCTCCCATACAATATGACACAGTTTCACAACTTCACGAAAAATCGATTTTCTTGAAAAGTATAAATGGCACTAGTCTGAAATTTCAGGGATGTCAATTTTACAATATTCCTAGTTATTTCTGAAAAAAATCACTCTAATCGCCCCACTCTTTCTACCACCTCCCATATAGAAGAGAGAGAGAATGTAAGTTTTGTTTTTAAGCCCCTCTTTATTTATCCTCCTCGTGCAATAAATAATTTAAGAAAAAAAGTAAAAGTGAAAACCAAATAAAATAAAAAAAGTTTGGTATAAATATAATAGAAAAAGGATTACAAAAGGACAGAAGAAGCTGAAGGAAAGCCGATAGGCAAAAGAAAAGCAGCAACAAGGACTCCAACGAAATATTTTTTGGATTAGTTTTTAGTTTTATCCTTTGAGTTTTTCTTACACAATATACATTGTGACAATAATACTCTGGGAAATGATATTTTAAATTTTTTTTTGTAAGCAGGTAGGACTGCCCTTAATTATTATCTCAAAAATTAGCGTGGTCTATTAATCAGTTTGTTTACAGGAGCTGCTTGAATCGGTCTACGGCGATTTATGTTTTATGTCCTCGATCAACTGAAAACGGGTTCCACGGAGCAATAATTTCAGTTTCGAGGAAAGAAAAAAGTCACACGGAGCTGAATCTGGTGAATGTGGTGGTTGATTGAAGCAATGTGTTGTTTTTTTGGCCTTAAATTCGGTCACAATTGAGGCTCAATGCGACGGCGCATTTTCATCGTGGAAAATATATGAATTTTTTTTCCGCAATTCCGGCAATTTTTTAAGGATTTCGTCACGCAAACGCTTCAATATGGTTAAATTGCACTCCTTATTGACCAGTTGTCCCTCCGGAACGAATTATTGATGGTGGTTTTTCGGTTTCGGTTCATTTTGTGATCGACTTGGAAAAAAAAATTTCCTACCCCGAAATTATGTTATTTCGCGTTTCATGACTAAAATAGCCTAAGAATGCACGCCGTGCGACGTCCGCCGTACGCCGACGTGTACGCTCAGCGCATTAACTCCCAAATCCGTCAAGATAGAAAGTTCATTTTTGGAGGGAATTGTAGATAGTTGCAGATCTCTGGCGAGGAGGAGGCGGGGGGAGCGCTAGAACCGCTCCATCTCTATTGTAAAAACTAAGAATTCAAATATCTCTACCATGATTCCAGCTAGGAAGCTAAAAATCCACACACGTATAGAGGGGTTTGTGAGACAAACTTTAAAATAATATAATTTTTTATCCATTGAGGTGCAAAAAGGAGAGGGCTAAGAATCAATTGTCGGCCATATTTTTTATTTTTTTTTCAAATGATTATATCTTCGAAATTACTTACCATAAAAAATTCATATTTTGGAACCATTCAGGCGGCATATAGATCCATTAGAATCACCTTCGAGAGTGGCTTATTATTGTAAGAAGGAAGGTCAGGGGAGTGCAGAGAAAACACTTAAAAATCAATATCTCGGCAATTTAATAAGCTATGTAATTGAAACTTGGAAAGTATATTAAGCTATACTAGCGAAATGCGAGAAAAATATAACATTTGGACATAATAGTAGCGGGGGAAAATGGGGAGCATTTCAATAATGGTGCATAATCCAAAATTTCAAACCGTTATGTATCAAATTGTAGAAATACATAGTTTTTAATTTTGGTAAAAGTTTTACATCGAGAGTTGTAAGGGGTAATCAAAAATGTCGAAAATTTTGAGTGTTTTTCTTAAGACTCTGGTGAAAGATACAAAGCTTAAATTTTCCAAATGAATACATCTATTTGTTGCACATACAAAAAAAATAATAAGAATTCCGCAATTGATATGCACCAACCGCCCTGATCTAACGTACACAAAGTGTTTTATATGCAATGAAAAATCACAGAAACTGAAAATTTTTGAATGAAATTTTAAGGTAAAAACTTAAAAATTTGCGAAACGTATTTAAAAAAAACTCTAAAAGAATAAAATATAATATATATACCCCCTCCGATACAAAATTATTTTTTCAACCATTTTGAAGAAATCAATTATCACCTAACTATTAAAAGCTATCAATTTTAAATTTTTAAAAAAAAATTTTTTTAAAAATAATTGAAACGAAACTGCTTCAAAAGTTTTACCTGCCCTTCTACCCCCTCCCATACAAAAGTATGATTTAGACCAATTTCAATAATCAACTACTAACCAACCAATTAAAAGCTACGAATTTGAAATTTATTTATAAAAGAAATGAAATAAAACTGCATCACAAATTTTACATTCACCTTACCTCCTCTACCCCCTCCCATACAAATGATTGGTTTCGTGAATGTAAAATACACCGAATTTTATGAAAATTCTATGAAACTTCGTATATGAAACTGACATTCTATGCAGAGAATATTGAACGTAATTCAAACAATCAATTAAAAAATTAATGTCATCCACCCATCATTAATATCACCCCTCCCCTCATAAAAACCCAAACTTGCATAAACGATTGAAATATTGATTACATGCACTAGAGCTATTGATCGTATTCCCAGTTTGAAATTGACAGCAGCCCTGCCCTAAATGGGGCACTTGTGAAAGGGGTTCCACTTGTGAAAGGGGGTTCCACTTGTGAAAGGGGGTTCCACTTAGTCTTCCTTAACCAGTCTAACTTGCATATTGACTTTCCATGCATCTTCAACTTGTCCCAAAATTAAGAAAGTTATGCTCGACTTGTTGGCAGTTTATTTTCCTCCATTCCGATGATTGTTAAATGGTTGGCATGTCAAACTCGTAGACCCATGTTTCGTCACTAGTTGTGATGCGCTCCATGAATGTGGGATCAGAATTCGCACGATCAAACATGTCCAAATTGACCTGTTCACGGTACTTTTTTTAAGCAAATTCATCTCTATTGGAAAAAGTCGATAGAGGACACGTTTCATAGCCAAAGTATCCACCAAAATCGAGCAAACAGACTTCCAAGAAATGTCAAGCTCTCCTGCTATCTCCCTAACACTAGTATGACGATTTTCGACCACCATTGCGTTCACTTTTTGAATGTTTTCGTTAGTTGCAGCGGTCAAAGGTGGTCAAGAACGAGGCATGTCTTCAAGGATCTCTCGACCGTCCTTAAAGGCATTGAACTCCTCGAAGGCATGTGTTTTTGATTGTACTGGATCACCGTAAGCCTTTTCCAACATTCGCAATGATTCTGCACACGAAATTTGGTTGAAAACACAAAATTTGAGACAAATTCTTTGTTCCATATTTTTAACCATTGTAAAAATCGCCATGGATTGCAGAGGTGTACCGATTCAACCAGCTGCTGTAAACAAACTGACTAACAGACCGCACTAATTTTTGGAATAATAATTAAGGAACACAAATAAATTTTAAATATCGTTCCCCGCAGTAATTTTATTTACAAATTATCGGTAATTTATGGTCACAATGTATTACTATGAAAAAAATATCGGTTCTCTCTTTTACTTTATTATTCTAATAATAAAGTATTGTGATCGGCACAGAAAAAGAATTGCTACACTGAAATTTTGATTTTCGCTTTTCATGACTAAATTAGCCTAAAAATACAAAAAAAACAAAAAATCACTCCTGCCGGTACGCATTAAAATAATTTTCAGGTCAATGGTGCTCTAATTAGATATAATATGCATTTTTCGGTAGGTTTTTGATACTTTCATTTCATCCGCAATTGTAGTTTTATTGTTTTTTCTCATTTGAAGTTTAAAATTGACTTAAACTCAAAATTTTGTTAGTAATGGCAGTTTTCAATCAATCAATCAATTTCCTGTTAAGACCCCCTATAGAGGCATAGGACAGAAACAACTCTGTTCCACAAGGCGCGATCCTGAGCATCGGCCTTAAGCTGTTGCCAGGACTTGTTTATTCCTCTGGCCTCCTGCTCAACTGCTCGCTTCCATTTGTTACATGGTCGACCAACCCGACGTCTTCCTTGGGGATTATAATCCAGAGCCTGTTTTGCGATATTTTGCTCTGGTTTCCTCAAAGTATGACCGATCCACTGCCACTTCCACCGTTGAATCTCAATACCTATTTTAGTCTGGCCAGTTGTACTCCAAAGTTCGTCGTTGGAGATCACTTCTTGCCAGAATATTCCTAAAATGCGCCGGAGGCATTGGTTTACGAAAGTCTGTAGTTTCTTGGTAAGTCGAACGGTCACTTTCCATGTAGTACAACCATATAACAACACGGATTTGACGCATGCGTCAAAAACTCGCAACTTCGTGCGAAGGGAGATCTCTCTTAACCTCCAGAAAGGGGAAAGGATGCCGAAGGCCTGACGAGCTTTATTTAGCAACATCCTTTTCGGCTCCGCCGTCCATGCTGACAATGCTTTTCCGAGATAGCAAAAATCTTGCACCTCTTCCACATCCTGTCCATTAAGAACAATCGGTGTGCTTGCGTTCGAGCCCATGAGCATGTACTTGGTTTTACGCACATTTATTTTCAGTCCCGCCTCTTTGCATTTATAATGCAACGAGCGAACATTTGACTCTAAGTCCGAACGGGTATGTGCAAGCAAACACACGTCATCAGCATAATCAAGGTGACTTAAGATGTTAAATAGTCTCCATTGAAGACCTTTACCTTCCCCACCTTCCAGTGCAGCTTTCAAGATGTCATTTATTACCACCAGAAACAGGGCTGGTGATAATATGCAGCCTTGTCTGACACCCGTTCGCACGGGGAAACTTTCGGACAGCTCTCCTCTATGAAAGACGCGACACCTTGCATCTTCGTAGAATTCTTTAATCATGGCTATGACCTCACCTGTAACACCTCAAAATACGCTATCGAAAGCCTTCTCGAAGTCCACAAACATGAGATATAGTGGCAAACCCATTTCGGCTCACTTCTCCAATATTACTCGTAGGGTATTTGTGTGATCAGTTCAAGACGACTCTTTACGGAATCCAGCCTGATAAACTACGAGAGTGCGATGTTGTAGAGACTTCCGTGACTTGCCTTGGAGATTCATCAGTCTCCATGTAGATCGCTGGGGCCAGCTTAAATGGTGTTGTCGTTCTTATGGTGGTCCTTTTGGTCTTTTCAAGAATTCGATGATTTTGAAGGTTAGTCGACTATGAGGATTGTTGCAAATAATCCATAGCTGACCAATTCGTTGATGTGCTTCTCGGTTTTGGGAGGGCTAATTTTTTTTGCGTTGTTGTGAACTTTCAACATAAAAGAAGAGAGATTCCCATAAGAATTCTTCAAATGCAGACGTCAACAATATCTGGGTCACACGGCAAAACACCTGAAAAATTATTTTCTCACGATTCTGCTGACACCCGAGACCGACGTTACATTTTACGATGGTCGAAATTGTGAATTTAGTCTTAATTAGAATTCTGACCAATAAAGTAAAAAAAAATATCGTTGCCAATTGTTTATACTCTAGATGAAATCTGAGAGTATATTGTGTTTGCCTTACCGTTTGTAACGCTAAGAAATAACGCTCGCACAGAGCCGCCAAGGGTACAGAAATAATTGTTGTCGCTCAAAAACCTCGATTCCGAGTGACCGTCTGTCCGTCTGTCCGTCTGTGCGTCTGTCTACAGCATAACTCTCGAAAGCTTTGAGGTATAGTGCTAAAAATTTGTGTGTAACATTTTTAGCAAAAAAGTAACTTTAAGTTCGTGAATGGGCCACATCCCCCCACTCCTCCTACCCCCTCCCATTCAAATTTGATGAAATTTCGAAATATTAAGAAATTGATTTGTCTTTGAAACTATTTAAGCTATCGACTTGAAATTTAGGTCAAAGTATTATGATATAGATTTCATTAATATCACGAAATATTGACTCAATCCCCTTGCTCCTTCTACCACCTCCCATACAAATGGACAATTTTGAAAAATACATATTTTCGATTTTCATTGAAACTGGTAAAGCTGAAAAGACGAAATTTTGTCAGAATTAATTCTACTATAATTGCAAATTATTTTAGAATTAATTATCAACTTCACCAAACTCTTTCTACCCCCTCCCATACAAATTTCACGAAATTTTTAAATTTAAATTAAATTATTTTTCTTCGAAACTGTTAAAGCTATCAACTTGATACTTTGAAGAAAGTATACAAATAGAAATATAAATAATGCAAACAAGAATTTATTTTGATCCGTACACTCCTTCTACCCCCTCCCATACAAATGCATAATTTTTGTTAAATGCATTTTATCGATTTCCATTCAAACTAGAAAAAGTACAAACTTCAAATTTTGCCAGAATTTGTTTCTTAATAATTGAAATAACTGTTAGAAAAAATTATCAGCTCAGCTTCACTCCTTCTACCACCTTATATAATAATTGAAATAACTGTTAGAAAAAATTATCAGCTCCGCTTCACTCCTTCTACCACCTCCCATACAAATATCTGTATTATAAATTCAAGAAAAGCATTTTCCCCTCAAGTATACATATGAGAGCTATCGACTTTGAAATTGAAGCATGGCGATAAGGATGATGATAAGCAGTTTCAAAATCATCTTAAACTCTCCACTTCCTCTGCCACCTCCCATACAAATGCCCCAATGTCAGGAAAATTATGACTAATTTCTTTAAAAATAATGAAAACTAAAAACTTAAAAAAATAACATTTTGCATGCCATGTTCGGTGTAATATACGAAAAATACAAACCTCCCCCTCTACTTCTACCACCTCCCATGCAAAAGTATCTACTCATTATTCGAAAGAATTTAAGATGGCATATTTTCCGGTATATTAAAATCATTTCCATCTCATCTAGAGTATCATATGATTGGGCTTTAAGCCCAATCATAATTCTGTTATGTTTTTTTTTATTTACATACAATGAAATAAATAATTTGTTAATTTATTCTCAATGAAAGATCTGCTGAAAGAAACCAAAATGTCTAAAATAGAAATTTTGTGCTTTACTGGGCACTCATTGATTCATGAACCCAAAAACAAAACCACGGTACCGACTTTGCTAAAGAAACGAAAACGTTCAAGAGATCAATTCAATTCTGCATACCAAGAAAAGGCACAACTCAAGATTCCCTTTCCTTGCGATCCGACCTGGTTATAACCAGTTCAATAACAATGTTCGCCGTACTACGTCATCATTCGCTTTGAACTTTGTTCCCCCTCGTGCTGGCGCCGGTATTGAATTCGCTTGGATGCGAGGGAAGTGAGCAAGCTTTCGCGTGGTATAACTTTTTTATTGTACTGAGTGAGCAATCTTTATGTTTTCACTTATCTCTGGTACTAGTAAATTCGACGAATTGTGTCGAAATATGAATTTCGACACAATTGGTCGAATTTAATATGAATTCGCCTAATATTAGGCATTCTTTAATTCGAGATTTTCCCATTTTAACATCGACTCCCTAAAAGAGCTTGCATAAGTTCAAAGCAGTGCATTGGATCTACTGGTACACGTCCGATGATTGAAGTCAATTAGCATTAGAAGGGCGCATAGTTCTGAAATGGAATTCCGCTTATTACTATTACTATTGGGGAAACGTGTGATTCTCAAATTTTTTCAAACCGAAATTTCGGCAGAGGTAGTTTAATTATTTAAGGAGCTCTTTGGGCCTATGGAATATTGGAACTGACGTTTTCCACTTGAATGAATTCAACAGAATACAGAAAAGTGTTGCGTATGAATTTCTTGCCATTTATTAGAACCACAAGCGCTTAGTATTGGCCTTTTCTACAGGACAATGCCAGAACAGACACTTACTCCTGGTTGCAGGGCCTTAGTGTGTAAGTGATGTCATATGCTTGCTAGACTTAATCTAATTGAAAACATTTGGGGAATTCTAGCAAGGGTAGCTTCTATGTAAAACAGGCAGTATAACACCAACACTTGAAAGTGACTGCTATAAAAGCTTGACAGAATATTGATAAAGAAACAATAACAATATTAATAAAAAGTATGCCAAACCAAATATTGAAATTTACCAGTTGTGTGTTCTAATATTTTATTTTATACAATTATTTAATTGTCTTTATATTTATGTTCCGGCTAAATTTAAGTGAAGTTTAACTAAGAATAAGTGATCGGTTGTTGCTAATTGTTTTTGTTTGCTACTCTCTAATCTCCTATAATCAATTAAGAAATTTCACTAAAATAAATTGCAAAAATGAATAAAATTTTGTATTTAGCTATTTTTTTCTTCTAGTAAGAAGTACAATCAGACACCGATCCTTTTCAATTACTAACTAAACAGAGCGAATTTTGATTTGTAATGTAGTTGCAACCAATAGGCGATATGCATTGATTGAGTTCAAATCCTAAGGTACATAAAACTAATCGATTTTTACAATATTAACGTCCACATACGCGAAAGTCATATCATATTCTCTTTATTCGACCGATATTATAATTAAGGATTTTCAATTAAACGCGCCAATATAAATGTTAAACTGTCATTAACTTGTCACCGAATGTGCGGTCTCCCACAATGCATTTCTAAATATAATTGCGATCTGTGTCCTTATACGGGGGTGACACACGCAGAGCGGGAGTGAAATCAAATGCACCATCCATCAATTTATTCATTACACGCGTAATGATATCGAATTTATGCACCCTCAGGTCGGAGAGCTTCATATAGTGAAACACTGAAAAGGGCAACTCGACAAAACTGTGTACAAAGCTTTGATTATTTTATGCACCACCAGAACGATGATGGTTGGTTGGTGCTTTGTCCTTGCGACCGAATACACGGAAAAAAGGAGCATAGTGGTGATTCTTCATTATGGAGGGACGCGTGCGCTTATTTTATGTCTCCGAATTTCCAACGTGTGCGGCTATAAAAGAACCAGGGACAAAGGAAATGCGATTTCTACTTTTCTGAGTTCGCATCGCGATGCGTCTTAGAAATTCGGGGAGCGAGGGATGGTGCAAGGATACAATGATGGGGGGTCCAAAACAAGAATGAGAGTAGCCTGGTCAGGATTACAGTTTTTCGGTTCTATCAAACGTCCATACGAACGAATTTTACTTGCCAACATCAAATTTTGTTTTATGGTTAACTCGTAAAGTTGGGGGTCAATCTTCTCAATTCTGTCGTTAAATCTTTCGCTTTGTTTTGCTTGTTGCGGGGGAGGTCATAAAACAAGCACTACCGTCCGATATATTCGGGACACCGAGAACGAACTGAACACGAATTGGAATCTGAAATGGTTGTCTTTATGAAGTTTGGGCTTTTTATATATGTTGTAAATGTCAACTCCGAAATGAAAAGTTTTCTTTTTGTTTTTTGGTTTGTTTTCCTTTCCCAGATCCTTGCAGTGTATTTCTGATTGTGATGTAGAGCAATGTATTCGTAGAAAAGTAACCGAAATACGATGGAGATCTGCTGTTTTGAAATTGCCGCCCAGTTGGAGTAGAATTTACGACTGTTTTTGTTATTTGTGCGGCTTTTAAGGTCGACACCGAAACCTAATTTTGTATTTTATGAGTTTGCTATTATCTGGGACTTAAATTTCCTTTCCTTTTTTTAATAGACCGATCACAGATGTAATAATTTTACGCATTATTGTAATTTCCCTAACAATAAAATATTTTTATTGTATATATGTTTGTTTTCATTTTATTGTATTTTAGAAATTTATTAGAAATGTTTATGAACTGAACATTTTAAAGTGTATACAATTCGATTCAGTTTTATTGCCGAGCTTATAAAATCATTATATACATATAACCTATACATATAAATAGAATTGTAGTGTCTCTCTGTTATTTGCTTATAAATGGCTATAACTTAGTTTTTTGCTTTATTTGGACAATAACTAAGCAGAAACTTACGTTTTTAAAAATTTTGTCTGTCTGTCTGTCTTTCAGTCTTTCACGAAAAAACGGCTGAACCTATTGTACTGAAACTTTCACAGATTATTAGGTCTGCCTCGAGAAGTAATCTGCCTTAGGTTTTATTTTACTCCCCTCACGCCTTCTATCCCCTCCCATTCAAAGTGATTCATTTTCAAAAATTTATAATAATCAAATTTTCATGGAAACTATAAAAGCTATTAATTTGAAATTTAAAATATATTATTTCTGTTATTAAAGCAAACTTCAAGGAAGCCATCGAAATTTGCAAACATGCCCAGAACTTCAACAGCGTAGAATATGGAAATCTTTCTTTCTAATAAAAAGACAATTAAAATTAACCACTATATTTTGAAGTTCTTACTGCATGTCTTTGAAATAGTCTGTTAATGCTGGTGGATTATGATAATTTTCCATAATTCATATATATACTATACTAGCAAACGCCCGCGACTTCATCCGCATAAAAATCGCAATAAGTAGTTTTTGAGAATGTAGTTAGTAATACATTATATGGGATATATAATCCGCTTACTTTAATGGCTCTTTGAACACAATGTTTTGTATTTTGTTGGAATCATAACCATAAATTATTAAGAATGATAGCATGATACACGCATTTGAATGGGAGAGGCTCGTGATCAAATCAATCCCGTGATTTGAGATCATATACGTATTGAAGAGCATTTAGGGCATGTGAATATCAATCAATCAAATTCCTGTTAAGACCCCCTATAGGGGCATAGGATAGAAACAACTCTCTTCCACAAGGCGCGATCCTGAGCATCGGCTTTAAGCTGTTGCCAGGACTTGTTTATTCCTCTGGCCTCCTGCTCAACTGCTCGCTTAATAATTATAGCTTGTGTTAATTAAAAAAAAAAGCCCAAATAAAATAACATTAAGCTTCAAAACCTAACAGGACTACGATTGTGCGTAGAGCCCAATCATACGATACCATAGATGAAATCGAAATTTTTGTGATATTATGAAATTTTGTATGGGAAGTGGCTGCACTGAACTAATTTGTTTCACATCATGCTAGAGTAGCTATAAAAATGTTTTGTACCAAATTTAAGCTTCAAAAATTGAGTAGGTACTGAGAAACTTAGTGCATTGACTTTAATGAAATTCTGCAATTTGTATGGGAGGTGGTAGAAGGAAAGGGGGGTTTTTGGTGATATTTCGAGAAACAGCTATAATCATCATGCAATTGATATATTTTAAATTTCAGGTCTGTATCATTCACGCTTTTTAAGAAAATCGAATTTTCGTAAAGACGTGGAATTGAGTCACATTATATGGGAGCTGGTAGAAGGAATGAAGCTAATCGGTTAATTTTTTTCCCGATATTAATAATAATGCAAATTAAGGATTAAGTACAGCATTTAAGCTCGATGAAAGTTACACGTACTTGGAAAATTGGTGTATAGCATTTCATGAAAAAGTGCAGTTTGTATGGGAGGTGGTGGAAGGAGTAGGTGGTTTTTAGTGAATTTTTGAGAAACAACTATAATCATCACGCAATTGATACGTTTTAAATTTCAGATCTGCATCATTCACGCTTTTCAAGAAAATCGAATTTTTGTAAAGTCATGGAATTGTGTCATATTGTATAGGAGGGGGTAGAAGGAGTGAAGCTACTCAGTTAATTTTTTTCCGATATTAATAATAATGCAAATTAAGAATAAAGTACAACATTAAAGCTCGATGAAAGTTACACGTACAGAGAAAATAGGTGAATAGCCTTTCATGAAAAAGTGCAGTTTGTATGGGAGGTGGTGGAAGGAGTAGGGAGATTCAAATAACTTGTATACCGTAGATCACATTTCTGATAAAAGTAGTATGTTCTAAATTTCAAATGATTTGCTTTAATGGTTTTGAAGAAAATTTGATTAGTATATATTTTTGAAAATGAGTCATTTTGTATGGGAGGGGGTGAAAGGCGTAAGTATATTGAAATAAGACTACATGCAGATTACATCTCAGTGCACATCTGACAAACTGTGAAAGTTTCATTATAATCTGTTTAGCCGTTTTTGCGTGAAAACCGGAAAGAGAGACAGAGAAAATTTTTAAAAACGTTTGTTTAGTTATTGCTAAAATAAAGCAAAAAACTTATTTATAGCCATTTATAAACAAATAACAGACAACAGACAGACACTACAATTATATTTATATGTATAGATATGTATATGTAAGACTACAGTTGCAATAATAATACTCTGATTTTTTAAAGTCTTATATCTTAATCATGTTGTTAAAATCGGGATTCGTCTTTTATATACGCTGTAACTCCTTCCTACACAATTTCTTTTTCGAATAAGCGATTCATTGAAAAGATTTTCCTTGAGACGATTCACTGTCGCAAGACATGTAAGTATGTAACTACGATTAACATACATACAATGTAGCTGTTGCGAAAATTATTCGACTACAGTTGCGCAATCAAATATAGTGGAATCTTGGGCTGAGCCAGGCCAACGCGCGACGATATCTAATATTTTTAAATTTACAACATACAAGGTCTGCACGTTGTACGAAATAAATCCTTTTCTTTTGCGAAAATTGTCTGCGGTGTTTCCTCCTAATATGATATCCTTTATTTATGAGCATGATTTGTTTTTATCGTAAAAAGTAGTTTTTTACCTGAAGATAGTATCCTCATATGCGTGCAATCAATAGCTACAATGACATTGGGAGATATGGTAATTTTAAAAAAACTAAGAATTGTTGGTATTTGTTTCTTCATTATCCGCGGGTACTGATATAAAATAAAGTCCCAAATTGCAAGGTAATGAGACAATTTCTCTATGATTCTGCATGCCGTAGACTTTGAAACCCCGGTAAAATCACCAACAGTGATTAACATATTACCAGTCGCATGTAGCCTTAGTGTTAATTGCAACATTATTCCTAAAATCACAATTCCGAATATTTTTGTAAACTAAACTCAACAGCACATTTCAGTAAATACCAATTTGTAGGATGCTGAATGTGTGATCCAATTAATTGTAACAAAACATTTGCAGTTTGTTTTCTTACACGAAAATTGACGTCATCCCATTCATTGAAATTATTTACACGCGTCCTTATTGTCCTTTTTCGTCCCGTCACATTTACTACGTAGTCAATTTCTTCATCACTGGAATCTGAATATTCACTTGAGAGCATTGCGTAGCAAATTTAGTGATTTCAATCAATTTGAAAATCTGTTTATTTAAGCTAAAACAAATCATAGCACGCCTTAAAATTAAACAAAATTAATCTTGGGACTAAGCCTTGCTTTAACTTTAAACGAAACGCCTTTTGTATTTAAACCAAAGTTTAAACCAGATGTCAGGTTTAAACTAGAAAAATAATAAGGATCGGCGAATTGCAATAACAAAAAAGTTCCAAAATTTCATTTGTCTGTGCTCTCTTTAGTTTGAGAACGCGTTATACACGTCGTTCTTGACGAAAAAGCAAGGTCAAGTTCGCTCCATCCTTTCTTCCCCCTCCCATATAAAATTACGCATTTTCAAAAATTTGCATTAATCATTAATTTCAAAATATAAGAGCAGAGGCGTAAATAGCACAAAGGAGCGGTGATGCCTAGAGGAAATTGAAAGCAAGTTATACACAAACTTTAAGATCGCGGTTTTTCCTTAACAAGCTTCAGAACCTTTTACCCAGAAACGACATTTTTTTTTGTGGTTCTGAAAGAATAATTTGATATATTTCCTTTCGTCACAAATTCTATAATGGGGCGTCTCAGAATCGGGCAGCACCTCCTGCTGCCTGTTTAGGAGCCTCAGGGTGGGACAAAAATGACTAAAAGAAGCACCCATTCTGGCTTAGCGCTTCAAGAAACGCGCGAGAGGATTATGGGAGAGGAGTGAACTTCACATGATATCGAGCAATACCCCATGGGGTCCTAACATTTATGAGAATCTACTTTGCGAAAAAAATAATTATAAATAAAAATATATACATATGTATAAATAAACTGCCAATAAGTCGGGCGCAACTTTATTATTTTTATAACAAGTTGAGGATGCGTGGAAAATCAATGTGCAGGTTAGAATGGTTAGGGAAGAAAGACTAAGTGAAATTGAGTTCTTGGACAGGGCAGTTGTCAGTTTAACATTTAATTGCGATTACGATCAATAGCTCGTTTATTTATGGAAGTTTAGACTCTTATGAGGGGAGAGGGTAGGCGTGATAATATGGGTGGGTAGACGTAACCTCTCACCCAAGTTAAATTTAAAAAAAAAAATTAAAAACTATGTAATTCTACAATCTGACAAATTTTCGATTTGATATCTGAACTCAATTTTGAGATATAACGTTTTGAAATTTTGGAATATGCACCATTTTTGAAATGCTCTCCATTTTGCCCAACTACTATTAGCTCACTACTACAGCTTAATATATGTTTCTAGTTTCAATTACATAGCTTAAGAGATAGTCAAGATATTAATTTTTAAGTGTTTTTCCTTGTACCCTCCCTGACCCTTCGCCTAACAATAATTAGCCTCTGTCTAAGCTGATTCTGGTGGATCTTTATGCCACCTTAATGGTCCCAACATTTTTATTTTTTATGGTAAGTAATTTCGAAGAATTTGAAAAAAAAAAAAATTCGGGCGACAATTTGTTCTTAGGCAACCCCTTTTTGAATGCCAATGGATACAAAAAATTAAATTATTTTTAAAGTTTGTCCCACAATCCTCTCTATATATCTGCCCCTTCCATACAAAACTATGATTTCGACCAATTTGGTTAAATCTATTAATAGCCAACAAACTAAAAGCAACGAACTTGAAATTTTGTTCAAGCACCTTACAAGAGAAATAAAATAAAACTACATATCAAATTTTACGATTCCTCTACCTTCTCTACCCCCTCCCATACAAATGTTCGGTTTCGTGAATGTAAAATACACCGAATTTTATGAAAAATCTTCGTCTATGAAACTGACATTATATACAGAGAATATTGGATGTGATCCAAGCAATTAATTAAAAAACTATTAACATCCACCCACCCTTTCTATCACCCCTCACAACTCTGCTCATAAGAACTTGTATAAATAAACGAACGACTACTGCCCTGCCAAAGAACCTCCTTTCACTTTGTCTGCCCTAACCACTAACCTGCGTATTGACTTTCCACGCATCTGCAACTTGTCCCAAGAATAATAAAGTTTCGCCCTGCTTGTTGGCAGTTTATTATTTCTGTGTCGATCACAATACTTTATTATTAGAATAAGTAAAAGAGAGAACCGATATTTATTTCATAACAATACATTGTGACCATAAATTACCGATAATTTGTAAAGAAAATTACTGAGGGGAACGATATTTAGAATTTTTTTGTTCTCCTTAATTATTATTCCAAAAATTAGAGCGGTCTGTTAGTCAGTTTGCTTACACCAGTTGGTTGAATCGGTACACCTCAGTAATCCACGGCGATTTTCACAATGGTTAAAAATATGGAACAAAGAATTTGTTTCAAATTTTGTGTTTCCAATTAAATTTCGTGTGCGGAATCGTTGCGAATGTTGGAAAAGGCTTACGGTGATTCAGTTCAATCAAAAACACAAGCCTTTCAGGAGTTCAATGCCTTTAAGGATTGTCGAGAGATCCTGGAAGAGATGCCTCGTTCTGGACGACCTTCGACCGCTTCATCTGACGAAAATATTCGAAAAGAGAAGGCAACGGTGGTCGAAAATCGTCATACTAGTGTTAGGGAGATAGCAGGAGAGCTTGATATTTCTCGCAAGTACGTTTGATAGATTTTAGTGGATACTTTGGCCATGAAATGTGTCCTTTCTCGACTCTTTCCAATAGAGCTGAATTTGCTCAAAAAACATAACAGAATTATGATTGGGCTTAAAGCCCAATCATATGATACTATAGATGAGATGGCAATGACTTTAATATACCGAAAAATAAGTCATCTCAAATTCTTTCGAATAGTGAATAGAGACTTTTGCATAGGAGGTGGTAGAAGTAAAGAGGGAGGTTTGTATTTTTCGTATATGGCAACGAACATGGCATGCAAAATGTTTTTTGCTGAATTTAAAGTTTTTAGTTTTCATTATTTTTAAAGAAATTGGGGCATTTGTATGGGAGGTGGCAGAGGAAGTGGAGCGTTTAAGATAATTTTGAAACTGCTTATCGTTAATTTCAAAGTCGATAGCTCTCATATACTTCAAGGAGAAATGCTTTTCTTGACTTTATAATACAGATATTTGGTGGTAGAAGGTGTGAAGCGGAGCTGATAATTTTTTCTACAACTTATTTCAATTGTTAAGAAACAAATTCTGGCAAAATTTGAAGTTTGTACTTTTTCTAGTTTGAATGGAAATCGATAAAATGCATGTAACAAAGATTATGCATTTGTATGGGAGGGGGTAGAAGGAGTTTACGGATCAAAACAAATTTTTTTCGCGTTATTAATATTCCTATTTGTATACTTTATACAAAATATGAAGTTGATAGCTTTAAAAGTTTCGAAGAAAAATAATTTAATTTGAATTTAAAAATTTCGTGAAATTTGTATGGGAGGGGGTAGAAGGAGTGAGGTGAAGTTAATAATTCTTTTTAAAATAAATTGCAATTGTAGCAAAATTAATTTTGACAAAATTTCGTCTTTTCAGCTTTACTAGTTTCAATGAAAATCGAAAATATGTATTTTTCAAAATTGTCCATTTGTATGGGAGGGGGTAGAAGGAGTAAGGGAATCGGGTCAATATTTCATGATATTAATGACATCTATATCATGATAGTTTAACCTAAATTTCAAGTCGATAGCTAGTTTCAAACAAAAATCAATTTCTTAATATTTCGAAATTTCATGAAATTTGTATGGGAGGGGGTAGAAGGAGTGGGGGGATGTAGCCCATTCAGGAACTTAAAGTTACGTTTTTGCTAAAAATGACACAAAAATTTTTTTAGCACTGTAGATCAAAGCTTTCGAGAGTTATGCTGCAGACATACTGACAGACAGACAGACAGCAACTCGGAATCGAGGTTTTTGAGCAACAACCAATATTTCTGTACGCTTGGCGGCTCCGTGCGAGCGTTATTTATTAGCGTTACAAACGGCAAGGTAAACACAATATACTCTCAGATTTCATCTAGAGTATAAAAAGTACCGTGAACAGGTCACTTTGGACAGGCTTGATCGTGCGAATTCTGATCCCACATTCATGGAGCGCATTGCAACTAGTGACGAGACATGGGTCTATGAGTTTGACATGCCAACCATTCAACAGTCATCGGAATGAAGAAAAATAAACTGCCAACAAGTCGAGCATATCTTTCGAGGCTTCCGTGGCGTAGTGGGCAGCGTGCTTGCTTCTCAGTCAATAGGTCGTGGGTTCGATTCCCACTGCAGACGGGATTTTTTTAAGCGCAAATTTTTCAGTTGCCACTGGTGATAAGAAATTATTCGAAATAAAATGGGGAAACGGTGTAAAAGTGAAACAGTTCCACTTCGAGAAGGCCAAGATACTCAGTAGATGGTTTCTGTTCTCACTCACACACTCTGACCATTCTCACTCCCCTTCCCCAACCTTCCCAATTCCATTCTTTCCCTCTATGACTGTGTTTGTGCATTGCACATAAAGGCCGAAATTGCCTATAACACAGGTGATTCTGTAAAAAAAAAAAACTTTCTTATTTTTGGGACAAGTTGAAGATGCATGGAAAGTCAATATGCAAGTTAGAGTGGTTAAGAAAGACGAAGTAGAAACCCATTTCAAAAGTGGAACCCCCTTTAACAAGTGGAACCCCCTTTCACAAGTGGAACCCCCTTTAGGGCTGGGCTACTGTCAATTTCAAATTTAATTGCGAATACGGTCAATAGCTACAGTACATGTAATCAATATTTCATTCGTTTATGCAAGTTTGGGTTTTTATGAGGGGAGGGGTGATATTAATGGTGGGTGGATGTCAATAATTTTTTAATTGATTGTTTGAATTAAGTCCAATATTCTCTGCATAGAATGTCAGTTTCATATACGAAGTTTCATAGAACTTTCATAAAATTCAGTGTATTTTACATTCACGAAACCAATCATTTGTATGGGAGGGGGTAGAGGAGGTAAAGGGAATGTAAAATTTGTGATGCAGTTTTATTTCGTTACAACTCAATATCAAGTTCGTACCTTTTAATTGGTTGGTTAGTAGTTGATTGTTGAAATTGGTCTAAATCATACTTTTGTATGGGAGGGGGTAGTAGGGCAGGTAAAACTTTTGACGCAGTTTCGTTTCAATTATTTTTAAAAATTTTTTTTTGGAAAATTTAAAATTGATAGCTTTTAATAGTTAGGTGATAATTGATTTCTTAAAAATGGTCGAAAAAATAATTTTGTATCGGAGGGGGTATACAGGGTGTAACAGAATAGATGCGACAAAAAGAAAATGGTGATAGGGGACCTTGTGGTACACAAAAAAATATACTACGGAAAACTTGAAGCTCCAATCCCTAGTGACTTAGGGGTGATTTCCTAGTTTTTGGTTCGTGGAGGAGGTTGTCAAACTAAAAGGCCAATATCTCCAAAACTACTTAAGATAACTCGATACGTAATATTTTGTTGGGGAGCTTATTAATGTACCTTTCCAACAAGGGTCTGTAATAAAAAATCAAATCAGCCACTGAGTTGCTAGAGTGGTTTGAACACAAAAAATTTTTGTTTTCCAAAAATGTCCTTCAACTTTGAAGGGTTTTTGCGCAAAATTTTGATTAAATTTTTTTTTGAGTTTGTGATCTCAAAAACTACCCAACACATTTATCTTTCTTTAAAAACAAAAAAAATTATCCTAGCTCGTTTTTTGACCAAGTTATGACCAAATAACCGAAACTAAACCATCAAATCCAAATTTTCGGCAATGTAAAAAAAAAAGTTTTTTTTAATTTTTTCCATTGGAAATTGAAAAACAACTTAACAATTTAATTTAAAAGGAAAATTTATTGGAAAATAATATCTTTTTTCTAATTATAAACTTAAAGTATCTGGATTAAAATATTGTAAGAACCCATAAAGTACGGGTACCTGTTAATTATCTTTTTAAAGTAATAAATCTAAAGGATGTGTGTCCATAAAATATAGGTGTGGTCGGTATTATTTTATTATTTACTTATTTAATTTTTTTTTATTTTTTATTTTTTTTTATTATTTTTTATTTTTATTGCTTTTTGCAATAATTTAATCCAGACACACACATTTATTACTTTAAAAAGATAATTAACAGGTACCCGTACTTTATGGGTTCTTACAATATTTTAATATTTATATATATTTTTTTGTGCACCCCTATCACCATGTTTTTTTTGTCGCATCTATTCTGTTACACCCTGATATATTATATTCTATTCTTTTAGAGATTTTTTTTAAATGCGTTTCGCAAATTTTTAAGTTTCTATCTCAAAATTTTATTCAAAAATTTTCAGTTTATGTGATTTTTCATTGCATATAAAACATTTTGTGCACGTTAGACCAGGGCGGTTGTGCATAATAATTGCGGAATTCTTATTATTATACTCTAGATGGAATCTGAGAGTATTATAAGTTCGCTATAAGGTTTGAAACACCAAGAAATAAGGCTCGGAGAAAAAAATGAATGATACAGAAGTTAATATTATCACTCAAAAATCTCAAAACCGGATGTCCGTCCGTCCGTCCGTCAGTCCGTCCGTGCGCTCTCTAGCTTGAGAACGCGTTGAGCTAGAAAGTTCAAATTTTGTACACGTTGTTTTTGACAAAAAAGTAAGGTCAAGTTCGTGAACGGGCCAAATCGCTCCACCCCTTCTACCCCCTCCCATACAAAATGACACAATTACGCAATTTGACAATAAACGGATTTGCTCAAAAAGTGTAAAAGTTATTGGCCTGAAATTCAGAATATATTAGTTTTATGATGATATCAATCTATCATATAAAAATTGTGCGTGTCCTCCTCCTCCTTCTACCACCTCCCATACAAACTGTACTTATCATGAATTACTCTAAGCCAATTTCCTCAGTGCTTATAAAATTCATCGGGCTGAAATTGTGCACCAAAAATTTATTTAAAATTTTTAGTAAGGTCAAAAAAAATGAGATGATTAGCTTCACCCCTTCTACCCCCTCCCATACAAAATGACACAATTTCGCAATTTGACAAAAAATGGATTTACTCAAAAAGTATAAAAGCTATTGATCTCAATTTTGGTATATATTACTTTTTTAATGATTTAAATCTACAGTAAAAAAATTATTTGCTTCCTCCTTTTCCTTCCACCCCCTCCCATACAAACTGCACTTTTTCCTGAAATGCTCTAAGCCGATTTTCTCAGAACATATAACATTTGTTGAGCTCATATTTTCTAATAAATATTTAATTAATATTATTACTAAGATGAAAAAAAAAATATTTGATTTGCTTCACTACTTCTCCCATACAATATGACGCAGTTTCACAACTTCACAAAAAATCAATTTTCTAGAAAAGTATGAATGGCACTAGTCTGAAATTTAAGGGATGCCAATTTTATAATATTCCTAGTTATTTCTGAAAAAATCATTAAAACCCCCCCACTCTTTCTACCACCTCCCATACAAACTGCACATTTTCACTAAATTAAACTCACTAATTTTCTCAGTTCCCATTCAGTTTTTGGAGTAAGCATTTTGTATAAAACATTTTCATAGCTACTTTAGCATGATGGCGAAAAAATTAGTTCAATGCTATCATCCCTTCTAACACTCCCCATACAAAATTTCTTGGGATCACAAAAAATTCTATTTCATCTAGAGTATCGTAAGATTGCGCTTTACGCGCAATCGTAGCCCTGTTATGTTTTTTTCTGTATTTGCAACAAATAGATGTATTCACTTGGAAAATTTAAACTTTGTATCTTTCACCAGAGTCCTAAGAAAATCACTAAAAATTTTCGACATTTTTGCTTACCACCTCACTCCCCTTACAACTCTCGATGTAAAACTTTTACCAACATTAAAAACTATGTGTTTCTACAATTTGTAAAAATTTTAGTTTGATACCTGTACTCAGTTTTGATATACATATAACGGTTTGAAATTTTGGATTATGCACCTTTATTGAAATGCTCCCCATTTTTCCCCGCTACTATTATGTCCAAATGTTATATTTTTCTCGTATTTCGCTAGTATAGCTTAATATACTTTCCAAATTTCAATTACATAGCTTATTAAATTGCCGAGATATTGATTTTTAAGTGTTTTTCTTTGCACTCCCCTGACCCTCCCTATTACAATAATTAGCCACTCTCTAAAGTGATTCTAATGGATCTATATGCAGCCTGAATGCTTTCAAAATATGAATTTTTTATGGTAATTTCGAAGATATAATCATTTGAAAAAAAAAAATAAAAAAATATGGCCGACAATTGATTCTTAGCCCCCTCCTTTTTGCACCTCAATGGATAAAAGAATTATATTATTTTAAAGTTTGTCTCACAAACCCCTCAATACGTGTGTTGATTGATTTTTAGCTTCCTAGCTGGAATCATGGTTGAGATATTTGAATTCTCCTTAGTACGGCGGACGTCGCACGGCGTACAGACAGACGGATTTTTTTTTGCATTTTTAGGCTATTTTAGTCATGAAACGCGAAATAACATAATTTCGGGATAGGAAACTTTTTTTTCCAAGTCGATCACAAAATGAACTGAAACCGAAAAAACCATGCCAAAGCCGCTCAAAAAACAAGATGATGCTCTTTTTTTTTATATTCGAGATTTGATCCATCAATAATTCGTTCCGGAGGGACAAATGGTCAATAAGGAGTGCAATTTAACCATATTGAAGCGTTTGCGTGAGGAAATCCTTAAAAAGTTGCCGAAATTGTGGAAAAAAAATTCATATATTTTCCACGATGAAAATGCGCCGTCGCATTGAGCCTCAATTGTGACCGAATTTAAGACCAAAAAAGCAACATATTGCTTTAATCAACCACCACATTCACCAGATTTAGCTCCGTGTGACTTTTTTCTATCCTCGAAACTGAAATTATCGCTCCGTGGAACCCGTTTTCAGTTGATCGAGAACATAAAACATAAATCGCCGTGGACCGATTCAAGCAGCTGCTGTAAACAAACTGATTAATAGACCACGCTAATTTTTGGGATAATAATTAAAGGCCGTCCTTCCTGCATACCAAAAAAAAAAAAAATTTTGAAATATCATTTCGCAGAGTAATCTTATTTACAAAGTCTCGATACCTTATTGTCACAATGTACATTGTGTAAGAAAAACTCAAAGGGTAAAACTAAAAACTAATCCAAAAAATATTTCGTTGGGGTCCCTTTTGCTGCTTTTCTTTTGCCTATCGGCTTTCCTTCAGCTTCTTTTGTCCTTTTGTAATCCTTTTTCTATTATATTTAAACTTTTTGTATATTATTTGGTTTTCACTTTTACTTTTATTCTCAAATTATTTATTGCACGAAGAAGGGAATTATAAATTATGAGAGGCTTAAAAAAAAAACTTACATTCTCTCTCTTTGGAAATTAAAAAAAAAAGCTGCAAATAACCTCAGAACTACGATTGGGCGTAAAGCCTAGATGAAAGCATTGTTTTAATTTCAACAAATTTTGAAAGGGGAATTGTAAAAGGAGTGACTGCATTGAACTAATTTTTTCACATCATGCTAGAGTTGCTATCAAAATTTTATACTGAAAACTTAAGTTTCAAAAACTAAACAGCTACTTTTAAGAATAGTGTATTGGATTTAGTGAAATTGTACAGTTTGTATGGGAGGTGGTAGAAGGACTAAGGAGTTTTTAATGACTTTTTCTGAAATAACTACAAACATCATTCAATTGTCATGTTTTAAATTGCAGATAAATAGCATTTATACTTTTCAAGAAAATTGACTTGAACCTTTTCGTTGATTTTGTCCCATATATAGGACAAAGGTGTTGGTCCACTTTGAATTCATATGTGCATGTTCTTGCGTTTTATATGTTTGAATTGAAGTTTGTCAGAATCGTTTACAAAAATCTGCTAGTTCTGTTTATTTTTCACGAAGATGCAACGTTTTTTTCTGGAAGCTTCGTTTTTATTTTTTAAAACCTGACCTTTGTAATAAAACATAACAGGGCTACGATTGCGCGTAATGCGCAATCTTACGATACTCTAGATGAAGTAGAATTTTTTTGTGACCCCAAGAAATTTTGTATGTGGAGTGTTAGAAGGGATGATAGCATTGAACTAATTTTCTCCCCATCATGCTAAAGTAGCTATAAGAATGTTTAATACAAAATGTTTACTCCAAAAATTGAATGGGGACTGTGAAAATTAGTGAGTTAGATTTAGTGAAAATGTGCAGTTTGTATGGGAGGTGGTAGAAATAGTGGGGGGATTTTAGTGATTTTTTCAGAAATAACTAGGAATATTATAAAATTGACAACCCTTAAATTTCAGATTAGTACCATTCATACTTTTCAAGAAAATCAATTTCTTGTGAAGTTGTGAAACTGTGTCATATTGTATGGGTGGGGATAGAAGCAGTGAAGCTAATCAAATATTTTTTTCTGCTCTTAGTGATAATGCTAATTAAGAATTTATTACAAAATATGATCTCGATAAATGTTATATGTTCTGAGAAAATCGTCTTAGAGCATTTCATAAAAAAGTGATGTTTGTATGGGAGGGGGTGGAAGGAGAGAGAGGACCCGAGTAATTTTTCTACTGTAGATTTAGATCATTATGAAAGTGATATACCCCACAATTCAGTCTAATAGCTTTTATACTTTTTGATCAAATCCATTTATTGTCGAATTGCGAAATTGTGTCATTTTGTATGGGAGGGGGTAGAAGGGGTGAAGCTAATCGTCTAATTTTTTTGGCCTTACTAACAAATTCAAATAAATATTTGGTGCACAATTTCAGCCCGCTAAATTTTATACGCACTGAGTAAATTGGCCTAGAGTAATTCATGAAAAGTACAGTTTGTATGGGAGGTGGTAGAAGGAGAGAAAGGATACGCATAAGTCTTATACGGTAGATTGATATTATCATAAAAGTAACATGTTCCAAATTTCAGACCAATAGCTTTTATACTTTTCGAGCAAATCCATTTATTGTCAAATTGCGCAATTGTGTCATTTTGTATGGGAGGGGGTAGAAGGGGTGGAGCGATTTGGCGCGTTCACGAACTTGACCTTACTTTTTTTGTCAAAAACGACCTGTACAAAATTTGAACCATCTAGCTCAACGCGTTCTCAAGCTAGAGAGCGCACGGACGGACGGACGGACAGACGGACGGACGGACATCCGGTTTTGAGATTTTTGAGTGATAATATTATCTTCCGTATCATTCATTTTTTTCTCCGAGCTTTATTTCTTGGCGTTACAAACTTTAGAGCAAACTTATAATACTCTCAGATTCCATCTAGAGTATAAAAATAAACTGCCAATAAGTCGGGCGAATAATAAAGTTTCGCCCGACTTGTTGGCAGTTTATTTTTATATATCTTTGCATCGTCAGCATTGAGAAGAATGTTCGGGTAAACAATAAATGCACTCACGTCATTAATAAACAATAGCAGTGGCCTTCCACAGAGCCATTCTGAAACGATCCTAGTATCGACTTAGAAGGGAAGTACAAAGCATCACAAACAATTAAGCAACCACAAGGTAGAATGGCAATTGGCCTGTAATTGCTTGCAACGTAGCGCTTGTCAGATTTATGTAAAGGTGTACTAAGTAGAGAATTTCCATAATAAGGGAAAACACCGGATCGAAGGGATAAATTAAATAGGTAGCCGAGAACAGGTAAAAAACATAACAGGGCTACGATTGCGCGTAAAGCGCAATCTTACGATACTCTAGATGAAATAGAATTTTTTGTGATCCCAAGAAATTTCGCATGGGAAGTATAAGAAGGGATGACAGCATTGAACTAATTTTTCCCCATCATGCTAAAGTAGCTATAAAAATGTTTTGTACAAAATGCTTACTCCAAAAATTGAATGGGAACTGAAAAAATTAGTGAGTTAGATTTAGTGAAAATGTGCAGTTTGTATGGGAGGTGGTAGAAAGAGTGGGGCGATTAGAGTGATTTTTTTCAGAAATAACTAGGAATATTGTAAAATTGACATCCCTGAAATTTCAGACTAGTGCCATTTATACTTTTCAAGAAAATCGATTTTTTGTGAAGTTGTGAAACTGTGTCATATTGTATGGGAGGGGGTAGAAGCAGTGAAGCTAATCAAATATTTTTTTCTGATCTTAGTGCTAATACTAATTAAGTATTTATTACAAAATATGAGCTCAATAAATGTTATATGTTCTGAGAAAATCGTCTTAGAGCATTTCATGAAAAAGTGTAGTTTGTATGGGAGGGGGTGGAAGGAGAAGGAGGAAGCAAATAATTTTTCTACTGTAGATTAAAATTACTATGAAAATAACATATCCGAAAATTCAGACTAATAGCTTTTATACTTTTCGAGTAAATCCGTTTATTGTCAAATTACGAAATTGTGTCATTTTGTATGGGAGGGGGTAGAAGGGGTGAAGCTAATAGTCTAAATTTTTTTGGGCTTACTAACAATTTCAAATAAATATTTGGTGCACAATTTCAGCTCTCTAAATTGTATACGCAATGAGTAAATTGGCTTAGAGTAATTCATGACAAGTACAGTTTGTATGGGAGGTGGTAGAAGGAGGGGGAGGATACGCATAATTTTCGTACGGTAGATTGATATTATTATAAAAGTAACATATTCCAAATTTCAGACCAATAGCTTTTATACTTTTCGTGCAAATCCGTTTATTGTCAAATTGCGCAATTGTGTCATTTTGTATGGGAGGGGGTAGAAGGGGTGGAGCGATTTGGCCCGTTCACGAACTTGACCTTACTTTTTTGTCAAAAACGACGTGTACAAAATTTGAACTATCTAGCTCAACGCGTTCTCAAGCTAGAGCGCGCACAGACGGACGGACGGACGGACGGACGGACGGACGGACGGACGGACGGACGGACGGACGGACGGACGGACGGACGGACATCCGGTTTTGAGATTTTTGAGTGATAATATTAATTTCTGTATTCATCATTTTTTTCTCCGAGCCTTATTTCTTGGCGTTACAAACTTTAGAGCAAACTTATAATACTCTCAGATTCCATCTAGAGTATAAAGATTGATTACACTTCCCTTACAGACGCAGGACTACCATCTGGCCCCCAATAGAAATTATCGGCAATGTCCCCAATGTATTTTAAAATGGTTACATCATCAATAAAGAGATCTTTGGGCACTATGGAAGTAGGAGGGAACTTTACCAAGTATTGAAAATCATTGAAGTCAGTTACTGAGGCACTACTGAAGAAAGCAGTTTGGAAATGGTTAGCAAATAAATTCTTCTTCTTCAATGGCACTATAGCCCAAATCGGGCCTTGGCCTTCTCATTTTCAGGTTCCTTAACATTTTCATTAGTTATAGGGGAAGGATTGTTAGCTCTTCGCACAACCCTCTACCTGCGAATTTTTCATTTTCGTAGATTGAGATAACCAACGAATATCCAAGCAGGCAGTGTGCTGGAATTATGCGTTAACCAGGATTCAAACTCATAAGAGAACGTGGGCATCACCCGACGGAAGAACATTCAATCAAATAGACCAGAGAAAAGGACGGCCTCCTGTATTCTCGACGTGCGTACGTGTCGAGGGGCTAATTGCGACACAGACCACTATTTGGTAAAGACCAAGTTCCGATGTCGAATCGCAAACCGAGGACACCCAAAAACACAATCGGTTCCTAAATTCGACATAGGAAAACTCAAAGACGAGAAAATAGTTACGAAATATGTATCAGCCTTGGAGAGGCACTTCGCAACAATGCTGAATACCACCGCCAGCAAGTCAATAGAGGAAATGTGGCAAAATATCAAAGATGGCATTACATCTGTCGCAGAGGAAATGATAGGACAACAACCCCGGCGCAAAAGAAATGATTGGTTCGACAACGAATGCAAAGATACCTTAGAACGAAAAAATCAAGCTTACAGAATATTAACGGAACGGCCGACACGAGCCAAACAGAACAAATACAAGGAGACGATTTGCAAACAAAATATGCAGACAAAAAAAAACGGAAGTACAATAATGACGAAATTAAAAACATGGACGAACAATTTAGATTACACAACACAAGAGCCGCGTATTCCCTTGTTAAAAGAATGAAAGAAGGATAAAAACCGAAAACGACCCTCTGCAAGGATGCAGAAGGGAACTTGCTACGGTCGTTCTCACTACCCTTCCCCAACCTTCCCAATCCCATTCCTTCCCTCCATGACTGTGTTTGTGCATTGCACATAAAGGCCGAAATTGCCTATAACACAGGTCATTCTGTAAAAAAAAAAAAAACATTATAAGTAACGCGGAAGATATAAAACAAAGATGGGCACAATATTTTGAACACCTTCTTAACCCAAGCCCATCACCTACACGAACAGCAGCAGCAGATACAATAGCAGGTATATCTGATGTAGCAGCTGATGAAGGATCCTCTTTGAGTCCTCCCACACTCGAAGAAGTAAAAACAGCCCTAAGGAACCACCCAAACAACAAAGCGCCGGGCACTGATCAAATCCCAGCTGAACTTCTGAAAGCCGGCGACACCTGCATAGCGCATCTCCTACATAGATTAGTCACGGATATATGGACGCAGGAAATACTTCTTGATGATTGGCGCAAGAGCATCATATGTCCAATTTATAAAAAAGGTGATAAACTCTGCTGCGAAAACTACCGAGGAATATCTCTGTTGTGTACGTCTTATAAGATCTTGACGAAAATGCTGACATATTTTTGGGGCAAGTTGCGGATGCATGGAAAGTCAATATGCAGGTTAGAGTGGTTTGGGAGACTAAGTGAAAGATAATTCTTGGGCAGGGCTGTTATTAATTTAACAATATTTCATTCGTTTATGCAAGTTTGGGATTTTATGAGGGGAGCGGGAGGGGTGATAGTAAGGGTGGATGAATGTTCATAGCTTCTTAATTGATTGCTTGAATCATGACCAATATTCTCTGTATAGAATGTGTTTCATAAACGAAGCTGCACAGAATTTTCATAAAATTCGGTGTAGTCTACATTCACGAAACCGAACATTTGTATGGGAGGGGGTAGAGCGGGTGAGGGAATCGTAAAATTTGTGATGCGATTTCACTTATTTTGTAAGGTGCTCATACAAAAATTCAATTTCGTAGCTCTTAATTTGTTTGTTATTAGTTGACTTAATCAAATTCGTCGAAATCATACTTTTGTATGGGAGATGGTAGAAGGGTATGCGCGATTTCAAAACTTTTCAAACAATTTTGCTTCAATTATTTTTAGAAGTTTTTATGCCAAATTTTAAATTGATAGCTTTTAATAGTAAGGTGATAATTGATTTCTTGAAAATGGTTGAAAAAATAATCTTGTATGGGAGGGGATAGAAGTCTTAAAGGTATTCGACCAGTTAATATTTCATATATTCAAGGATTTTTTTAAAATATATTTCGCAAATTTTCAAGTTCCTACTTTAAAATTTCATTCAAAAAGTTTCAGTTTATGTGTTTTTTTCAATGCACATGAATGTTAGACCGGGGGGGTCGGTTTATAACAATTGTCGAACAAATTATTATTTTTTTCTATGTATATCAAATAGATATATCCAAATGCAAAATTTAAACTTTTTATCTTTCATCACAGCCCTAAAAAAATCACTCAAAATTTTGGACATTTCTGCTTACCACCTCCCTCCCCTTACACCACCCAACTCAAAATGTTTACCAAAATTAATAATTATTTAGTTCTACAATCCGACAAATTTTCAACTTAATATCTGTACTCAATTTTGAGATATAACGATTTGTAATTTTGAAAAGTGCGCTATTTTTAAAATGCTCCCCATTTCCCCCCACCACTATTATTTCAAAAGTTTATATTTTTTTCGTATTTCGCTAGTATAGATTAAAATACGTTTTAAGTTTCAATTACATAGCTTAAGAGATAGTTGAGAAATTCATTTTTAGGTGTTTTTCTTTTAAGCCTCCCTGACCGTCCCCTTGCAGTAATTAGCCTCTTTCTAAGCTGGTTCTGGTGAAGCTGTATGCCGTCTTGATGGTCTCAAAATATGAATTTTTTATGATAAGAAATTTCGAAGATATAATCATTTGAAAAAACAATTCGGCCGACAGTTTGTTTTTAGCCCTCCCTTTTCGGACTCCAATGGATAAAAAAATTAAATTATTTTTGTAGTTTGTCCCACAACCCTCTCTATATGTCTAATAATTTTGAACTTCCTATCTGCATTCGTGCTGGAGATATTAGCAAGTTTAGTTTTTGACTCTTTCCCTCCCCTGCCTGCCCCTTCCACCTAACACCCCCCAAAATTTAGAAAATAGAGCTCATTTACCCAACCAACAATCCACCCAAAAACGAACATTCTACCTTTAACGGTCTCGAAGATATGAGTCCATATGTAATGCGGACGGCGTACGGCGGGACGAATTTTTTTTTTTTGCATTTTTAGGCTAATTTAGTCATGAAACGCGAAAAAACAAAATCTCAGGGTAGCAAATTTTTTCTTTTGTGTGTCGATTACAATACTTTATTATTAGAGTAATAAAGTAATTCATTATTTACACTGAAATTTTTGCTGGCTGTTTTTTTTAAGGAATAATATATCTTTCTATATATATTGAAAAAAAAATTATTTTGGAACATATAACCACATTCATACTTGTCCTAAATATTGGATACATGCAACCGGTGGTTGTCGAAATTTTTTCGAAATACACGTTTGTTTTGATGTGTTTACGTTGCGTTTCTTGTTGTTTTCGTTGTGGTTTCGTTGGGTTTCTTGTGGTTTTCGTTGGGTTTCTTGTGGTTTTCGTTGTGTTTGTGTGCCTCTCACCTTTATCTTCGTTTTTTTTTTTCTCTTTTATGGTTGTAGGATTAAAATATCGAGAAAAAAAACAACAATATAATGTCAAACAAACGTGGTCTTACGATGGATAAAATCATGAAAGCATGGAAATGGATTCTGGTGATGAAATCAAAAAGAAGATGAAACTGAAGAGCTTGAAATGAATGATGTTCGTGTCGGAGCACCCGAAAATCGTTTGTAGCTCACTGATCGAATCGAAAAGTATGCAGATATCCCAAATGAATTTGGAGAAGATCTCGATGATTTAGGTTTTGGTTTCAACGAGGTTCTTGAAGTGGTTCCAGGCGAGTTGCTCATTTAGAACGAACCAAATACGGGAATAACTTTCTAGCTTTTACTTCTATTTATTTGAAGGTCCGAGTTATGCTGAGGAAGAAGATTCTATTCCTGTTACATTCATGAAGAAAAAAGAAATCATTTGGAAGATGAGATTGGTATCTGGGAGATGGAATGATGGCATCGCTTACGTCGAAAAGGGAGGAAGCTCAGAAGTCGGAACGCCTTATTCATATTTCGTCAAGTATTCACCGGATGATTTATTTGTTGACGCTGCTCATTACACTAATGTGTATGCTGTTATGAAATTTTCTTTTTATTATTTGTTTCTTTACGATTGAATTCTTATTGTTATCTTTTCGTATGAAATACTAAATTAAAGCATACTTTGCTACGTACAGGAGATTCGCCTTCTGTTTGCTCAACATATTATGATGAGCTGCTTGAAACTTTCTCGTCTTCAGATATATTTCGATAAATGTGTTGGTTTACCCTTTTTCCCCGAAAAATGCAGATCCATCGTTTCTTATCTCTTTGAAAGCATTGTTAATCGTCGATGAACAAATGATTCCTTTCAAAATTCATCACTAAACAAAATACGTATGTAAAAAAGAAAAACCATGTCCACGGGTTATCAGTTTTCTGTCTGTGTGGAAAAAGCGGAATGCCATTTGATTTTCTTGTATATCAAGGTTCCACCACTAAACTCTAATCAGTTTTGGCGAAATCTGTCGGAAGTGGATCGACCAATGTGCTAGAACTAGCGAAACGAATTCCATACGGAGAAACTGGCCACAAACTTTACTTTGATAATTACTTTCTTTCTTATCCTTCTTCTACTTCTACAATGGCGCTACAGCCCAAATCGGACCTCTGCCTCCTGATATCCAGGTTCCTAAACACTTTTCATTACTTATTGTGGAGGAGTTGTTAGCCCTTCGCACAACCCTCTATCTACGAATTTTTTAAATTTTCGTAGATTGAGGTGACCAAGGTATATCCAAGCAGGCAATGTGCTGGAATTATATATTGCGTCGACCGGGATTTGAACTCACGACCTTCGCATTACAAGACCAACACGTTACCCACTAGGCTACACACTAGCTTATCTTTCTTATCCATTGTTTGAAATTTTAATGAACAAGCACATTTTGGCTGCTGGAACTGTGAGATTGAATCGTTTTGCTAATCTTCGTTTACCAGACGCAAAAGTTTTAAGCAAAAGGGGACGTGAATTGATGCCACAGTATAGATGGAAAAGTAATCTTCACACGTTGGTTTGACAACAAATTCGTTAATCTCGCATCGAACTCGTGAGACTATACAACGAGTGAATGGGAGGTATCGACCTCCTGGACCAAAGGATACAATATTACCGTATAAACACTCGAACTACTAAATGGACAGCACGTGCCGTAATGCATTTCGTTGATTTGGCCATCACTGCTGGATGGATAGAATATCGAAAGGATTGCAAGAACAACTGCATACCATCTAATAAGATCTTAGTTTCATTCCATTTTCATGTTCAATCAAATTCCTGTTAAGACCCCATATAGGGGCATAGGACAGAAACAACTCTCTTCCACAAGGCGCGATCCTGAGCATCGGCCTTAAGCTGTTGCCAGGACTTGTTTATTCCTCTGGCCTCCTGCTCAACTGCTCGCTTCCATGTGTTACATGGTCGTCCAACTCGACGCCTTCCTTGAGGGTTATAATCCAGAGCCTGTTTTGCGATGTTTCGCTCTGGTTTCCTCAAAGTATGACCGATCCACTGCCACTTTCGCCGTTGAATCTCAATACTTATTTTAGTCTGGCGAGTTGTACTCCAAAGTTCGTCGTTGGAGATTACTTCTGGCCAGAATATTCCTAAAATGCGCCGTAGGCATTGGTTTACGAAAGTCTGTAGTTTCTTGGTAAGTCGAACGGTCACTTTCCACGTAGTACAACCATACAACAACACGGATTTGACGCATGCGTCAAAAACTCGCAGCTTCGTGCGAAGGGAGATCTCTCTTAACCTCCAGAAAGGGGAAAGGATATCTAAGGCCTGCCGAGCTTTATTTAGCCGAGCCTCAAAATCCTTTTCGACTCCGCCGTCCATGCTGACAATGCTTCCGAGATAGCAAAAATCTTGCACCTCTTCCACATCCACTTTCATGTTGAAGTAGCTAATTTGTTGGCTGCAATTACCAAATCAAGAACATCTCGAACACGAGGAAGACCATCTGGCTCAAGTCGCACTTTATCAAGAACACCAACAACAACGGCAAATACATCTAAATCGAATGAAGATTCAACTTCAGATGAAGATGAAGTGTTAATGGAAAAGAGACAAATTGTTCCAGCGAAGGAAATGATAAAAGATAAGACAAAACCACTTACCTATTATCATATCTGCAAAGTCAGCTGGTCGATGTAAAAAAAAGGATGTGTCTAAAAATCATTCGTTAAATGCAAAATGCAAGAAATGCGACATTTTCCGCTGTTGACGTCGGGAAGACAATTGTTTCTTTGATTTCAATGATTAAAATTTCATATAATTACTCAAATATCTCAAAACCGGATGTCCGTCCGTCCGTCCGTGCGCTCTCTAGCTTGAGGACGCGTTAAGCTAGAAAGCTCAAATTTTGTACACGTCTTTTTTGACAAAAAAGTAAGGCCAAGTTCGTGAACGAGCCAAATCGCTCCACTCCTTCTAACCCCTCCCATACAAAATGACACAATGGCGCAATTCGACAATAAACGGATTTGCTCGAAAAGTATGAAAGCTAATAGTCTCAAATTTGGAACATATTACTTTTATGATGATATCAATCTACCGTATAAAAATTATGCGTGTCCTCTCTCGCCTTCCACCACCTCCCATATATACTGTACTTTTTCATGAAATACTATAAGCCAATTTACTCAGTGCGTATAAAATTTAGCGAGCTGAAATCGTGCTTCAACTATTTATTTAAAATTATTCGTGAGACCAAAAAAAAATTAGACGATTAGCTTTACCCCTTCTACCCCCTCCCATACAAAATAACACAATTTCGCAATTCGACAATAAATGGATTTCCTCGCAAAGTATAATAGCTACTAGTCTGAAATTTGGAATATATTATTTTTATTATATTTCCAATCTACGGTATAAAAAGTATTTGTATCCTCCCTCTGTTTCTACCCACTCGCATACAAACTGCACTTTTTTATGAAATGCTCTAAACCAATTTACTCAGTACGTATAAAATTTATCGAGCTTAAATTGTGCATTAATCACTTATTTGGTGTCATTAGTAAGATCAAAAAAAATTAGACGATTAGCTTTACTTCTCCTACCCTCTCCCATACAAAATGACACAATTTTGCAATTCGACAATAAAAGGATTTGCTCTAAAAGTATAGTTGCTATTGATCTGAATTTTGAAATATATTACTTTTATTATAATTTCAATCTACTATATAACGATTATTTAAGTCCTTCCCTTCCTTTCACCAACTCCCATATAAACTGCATTTTTTATTGAAATACTCTAAATCAATTTACTCAGTGCATATAAAATTTATCCAGCTGAAATTGTGCACTTAATATTTATCTAGAATTACTAGGAAGGCCAAAATTTGACTATTAGATTTACTCCTTCTACCCCTCCCATACAATCTGATACAATTTTGCAACTTTACAAAAGTGGATTTTCCTGAAAAGTGTGAATGCTACGGATCTTTAATTTAAATCATAACAAGCGTATGATGCTTATAGTTATTTCCGGAAAAGTCTTTAAGAACTCGCCCCTTCTTCTACCACGTCCCATACAAACTGCACAATTTCACTAAATCCAATACACTAATTTTCTCAGTACCTATGAAATGTTTGATTCTAAATTTTGTGTAAAACATTTTGATAGCAACTTTAGCGTGATGAGAAAAAATTAGTTTAATGTCGTCAACCCCTATACCATTTGCCCTACAAAATTTCTTGAAATCAAAAAATTTCTCTTTCATCTAGAGTATCACAGTAGTCCTGTTATGTTTTTATTTCTTGTTCTGTTTATTTTTCAATGTTTTTTTGCATAAGTTTGGTTTCAATAAAATGACAAGAATATAGAAAAAAAGATGGGTTTATCATATAAAACGGTCGAGGTGTAAAGTAGTATTTTCACACCCTTTGGTTGCATGTATCCCATATACAAGACAACCTGTAGCGGCCAGGTGAGACGTCGCACCTGAAATTTTCTTACAGATGAAATCAGCGACCTCAAATTAGCCTAGGTGAAAAGTTTGATTTTTTTTCCTCCAGCTGTTTGAAATGTTCAACGAAAGGATTAAATTGTGGTACAAGACTCGTTACGCTTTTGAAATTCCCATAATAAAACCTTTCAAAAATAAATCGAAAATTTTAACTTTTTTTTTATAATTCTTATTTATTTTTTCTTTAATTTTAATTATTATCAGACTAGACAACTCTTTAATGTAATTGAAAATACAATTAAAGTTTTTTTCCTCTTTCTTTATAATTCTGCTTTTATTTATTTTTATTTTTCGTTATTTCGATACCATTCTTTGATAATAATTTCTCTGTTTGCTTGTTTATTTTTTTTTTACAAATTCTAATCTTATATGCACGTTCCTTTTTGTTTCACAATAATTAACTAATTCTATTTTGAATCATAAAGATTACAAATATTTTTGTTGTTTGTTGTTTTATCTTTTACTTTTAAGACAAAAATTAAAAAAAGGAAGAAAAAATATTCGAAATACAATAATGAATATTTGAAAATTTTTTTTTCATTTCTGTTTCAAACAGTTTTTCTGTATTTAATTAAATAATGGTTTAAAGTCGTTAAAGAAATTGTTTTTTAAATAAAATATTTTTTTTCCGGTTTTATTCATTTTTTTAACGCTATTTAGATAATATAAAAATAATAAATAAATCGATGATATCTCTTGTGTGTTGGGTGTTTTATTTTAATTCGTTTTTTTTTTAATTTTGATTGAATTACATATCATTAAAAATATTATTTATAGATAAATTTCTTGTTGGACATAAGATTTAATAAAAAAAAAATACAATTTTATCTTATTATTGCCAACGCTTTTATTACCACTAGTAAATTACAAATTACATAATAATTAATTTAATTTAAACAAAAACAGAAATAAGGTTCTTTTCATACGAATGTTTAAGAATTTTTACAATGCTGGGATTTTAATTTGAATTTTTTTGTTTTATTTTTAATCATCTTAAGGTATATTTCAATTATTTACATTTTTATAGCTCTATTAAATGTTACTTTTTTCGATTTTGTGGTGTTGTTTAGTTGGATTTGTTTGTTTTTTTTTTTTTTTTGGTTTTCTTAAACTCATTGAATAAAATTTATTTATGTAGGAAAAATATGGAATTGAAGAAAATCAGTTAATACAAACGTAAATTAATTACAGACAGGCATCACAAAACAACTAATTCGATTTATACATATGTATGTTTTTTTTTCATCTTTTTTTTTGGTATTTTTTAGCTTTTTATGATTTTTAATTTATGTTCAGTTTTAATATTATTTAATTTCAATTATTGACTTCAATTGTTTTTTTCGTCAGTTTATTTTATAAAACATTTCATTGGAGAAATGCTTTACGATCGTTTTTGACACTTTATAACTAGGCTTAATGGAGAAATTTACAAAATATATTTAAAAGTAGTAACGTAAATAATAATAACTATAATTATTGTGTTTTTTTTTCTGTTTAAAGTTTTTTTTTTTAGTTTTACATTAAATGCCGTATTTATACGGTGATTTGAACAATTATTTACACTTTTATTTAATAAGCAAATGCTTCAAAGAACGAATGTTTTTGTTGTGTGTGTTTTTTGTTTTTTAGTATTTTTTTTATATTTATAAATAGATTGCACAATCGTAACGTGAGTTATCCTGCTGGTATCCTAGTATTTTAGTTGCAGTCTGTTAATACCTTTGATTCGAAATCGTTACCGGTTGTACCATGGAAATTTGAGATTTTATAGTTTTTTTTAGTTGATTTGAAATTAAAATGAAATTAAGTAATTTTAAATTTTAATTATATTTCTTAGACGGTTCGTTTTAGTTGAACTAATGGCATTGTAGTTTAAATTTAAATCGGAAGTAAATGAAAGAATTATCTTGGCGCCACTATCAAGTTTCCAAATAGTGTCGGCAGCTTTGAGCCCATAAACAAAACAAACTTTAGTTTTTGTCCACACACCTAGACGAGCTCTATCACAGGTAACAATCAAATGAAGCATTTGCTTTGGATTACGGTGGACAGAGTTTAATTATCGCCTTGTCGTTATACACGATATCAGGAGACAGTGATAAGAATTAGGCGGTTTAATGATTGAAGAATTAAAAAAGATGTCTGGGTGAGGTTTGAAGACATGAAGGAGGAATTGTGATTCAAGAATTGCAGTGATCTAAACAACTGAATTTTGGGAGTTTCTGGTCAACTGCAATCATTAACTATGATCTAGTTAGATCAGGATAGAGTTTCTGAAGCGTAAGTGGTAAAGGATTGGCCGCACTTTTCTGTAAAAAGATAAAGATATGCAAAACTGCCTGTTACACAACACCCAATACATCATCAACCCAACCTTGTGGACTATCTTAAGATGAAAACAAGGAGTTTAGCGATTTCAAGAAAAAAATTAGAAAATCTTCTTTAAATAGTTCATTTCTCAATCGTGTCTGTGATATTTTAAATACGCAAATTGGGATACAGTTCGACCTTTAAGAAGCTCCATTTTAAGCTCCTTCTGTTTCTTTAGCCCGGGCTGCTTTCGATTGGTTTCTGATTGTGCCTTATCTCGGGCCAATTAAGTAAAATTGGGGGTTGTTCCTACTCAAGATATTTCGGTGTGTCAAGATTTTTGCCTCAGATATGGCATTTTGAATTAATGCGATAAGAAAATGAGTTGATAAGAAGCTCGCAATTAAGCGTGTGGGTGGGCGGATTGTCGATTGTGACTCACAGAACTAAACCGTGAATAAAAAACCACTCAAAATCTCCTTAGTACAACCTTCAGTCCCGGATTTCTTCGACGTCGTCGGTATCGTCGGTGCTAGGACCCATCAGAGCATCATCCTCACTGCTCGTCGATTTACTATTGATATGGTTATTATGGAGCTGGTGTTGATTGAGAAGTGCCCCAAGGGCGTTTTCTCAGACCGCATCCGTTACGCTAGCATACTGACAGGCGGATAGGCCGGCTGAATTCGATCGCGATACCGGCGACGAAGTCGAATACGGACTCGCAAATCCGGACGTATGCTGTTTGGCCTTTAATCTTAACGTTGCAATACTCGAGGTCATTGCGGTACAGGGTTCGGCCGTTGCTCGCGGATGATACATGTACGGTGTTGTGGGTGTCGTATAAGGACATGGCGGTGCCGAAACACCAGAGCCTCCTCCACCGCCCGCTAGCGACGAACCCATGCCACCCGGCAGCATTGTTCCCGAATTCATGCTGACCGCCACGCTCGAAGCGGACGTATTGAAGCAGTTCACGGAATTCTGATGATGATTTGTCGAAACGACGGAGCCGAGCGGATTCACGGGCCACGGGAAGGGCTTCGTTCCGAGCGGCGATGGAACCTTTGTCCAATTATTGTACGGCGAATACGATGTGTACAGCGATTCGTCGGCGAACGGCTGCATAAATTGCGTTCCAAAGCCGGTTTTGAAATCAGCGGCTGCGACTGCGGCATTCATTGCGTTACGTTCTCGTTTACGCCATTTTGCACGACGATTTTTGAACCACACCTGTAAATAAACGAAACAAATATAATTAGGTTTTTCTACTAATTTGATCGCGATTAATGTGATTAAATGTCGATAAAAAATCTACAATGTTCGAGAAAGGAAGGATAATTAGGCACATTAATCGGGGTGGAATAAAGTGTACTTAAAGGGGTTTAAGACTGATAATATTATTTGATGCAACTAATTGATTTTTGATTGTATTATTTGTACAGAGTCTTAACAATTCAAGGTAATCGATTTCGGCGAATGGAGGTTATTGAAAATATGTATAGGTTAGGTTTGCGGAGGGGTTGGATCCCAATACACGTAGGCCACCAACGGAATCTTCATGCAGACCTTGCTAGGGTTCCTGTATAAGCTAAGCGGAAAACACCGTACGCGACATTTGGCCTTGGCGTTATAAAGATATTGCAGTGCAATTTTCAATTGGTAATTCAGCTGGAACAGTCCCATACAGAAGTGAACTTCATAGTGGAAAAATATGCACATTAGCGATGTGCATATTTTTTAATTTTTCATTTGTTAATGATGTAAATAGTCGGTGTGCATTCTTATTTGTATCTAATTAAGACCCATAATGTTTATAGAAAGGCCAAACCATAAGCACGGCTTATCTAAGAACCCTAGACCTAAGCTGCTCTAGAGATACTCGAAACACACTAACACTTCTCTCCTAATAGAGTTTGGACAATGCATGTACAACTATTGCGCGGGAAATTTTGTCGGAAATTTGAATTTGCTCAATTCTTTTTCTTTGGCGAAGTAAACACAATCATAGTGGATTGTTATCTGCGTAAGTCATATTTATTTTCGATTGTAATGAGTGAATCTATACAAAAACTTGAAATTTAACATAAGTTAGTGCTCATGTCCATATATTTGAAAACAGGCAAACTATATGTAAGTGCCTGTTTTTCACGTTCTTATGTTGCCTTCTTGTATCTTGTATCGAGTATCTCTAGTCTGCTCTACCGGTGAAACTAATGATCTTCATCAATTCGAGAGAGCAGTGATCATTCAGCTCGGCGAAGTAGTATTCTCCGATAGTTTGTCTTCGAATTGTTCACATTCCCACCAGAAGACATGATTGACCTTCTTAATTTTTATACTCTAGATGGAATCTGAGAGTATTATAAGTTTGCTCTAAGGTTTGTAACGCCAAGAAATAAGGTTCGGAGAAAAAAATGAATGATACAGAAGTTAATATTATCACTAAAAAATCTCAAAACCGGATGTCCGTCTGTCCGTCCGTCTGTCCGTCTGTCCGTCCGTCTGTCCGTCTGTCCGTCTGTCCGTCCGTCTGTCCGTCCGTCTGTTCGCTCTCTAGCTTGAGAACGCGTTGAGCTAGGCTGTTCAAATTTTGTACACGTCGTTTTTGACAAAAAAGTAAGGTCAAGTTCGTGAACGGGCCAAATCGCTCCACCCCTTCTACCCCCTCCCATACAAAATGATACAATTGCGCAATTTGACAATACACGGATTTGCTCGAAAACTATAAAAGCTATTGGCCTCAAATTTGGAATATATTACTTTTATGGCAATAAAAATCTACCGTATAAAAACTATGCGTGTCCTCCCTCTCCTTCTACCACCTCCCATACAAACTGTACTTGTCATGAATTTCTCTAAGCCAATTTACTCAGTGTATATAAAATTTAGCGGGCTGAAATTGTGCGTCAAATATTTATTTAAAATTGTTAGTAAGGTAAAAAAAAATTAGACGATTAGCTTTACCCCTTCTACCCTCTCCCATACAAAATGACACAATTTCGCAATTCGACAATAAATGGATTTGCTCGAAAAGTATAAAAGCTATTAGTCTGAATTTCAGGATACCTTACTTCCATAATGATTTCAATCTACAGTATAAGAATTATTTGCGTCCCCTCTCTCCTTCCACCACCTCCCATACAAACTACACTTTTTCATGAAATGCTCAAAGCCGATTTTCTCAGAACGTATAACGTTTATCGAGCTCACATTTTGTAATAACTACTTATTTAGCATTATCACTAAGATCAGAAAAAATTATTTGACTACCTTCACTGCTTCTACCCCATATACAATATGACACAGTTTCACAACTTCATAAAAAATCTATTTTCTTGAAAAGTATGAATGTCACTAGTCTAAAACTTAAGATATGTCAATTTTATGATATTCTTAGTTATTTCTGAAAAAATCACTAAAATCCTCCCACCGTTTCTACCACCTCCCATACAAACTGCACATTTTCACTAAATCTAACACACTAATTTTCTCAGCTCCTATTCAATTTTTGGAGTAAGCATTTAGTATAAAACATTTTTATAGCTACTTTAGCATGATTGGGCAAAATTAGTTTAATGCTATCACCCCTTCTAACACTCCCCATACAGAATTTTTTGGGATCATAAAAAATTCTATTTCATCTAGAGTATCTTAAGATTGCGTTTTACGCGCAATCGTAGCCCTGTTATGTTCTCTTCCACATTCAGTCGCCACCTGAGTTTATTGTCCAAGATAGGTTACCCTATTTGGAAGGCTTACAGGTTTCCCATTAATTTGAATTACTAAGTCATCGGCGTAGGCGACAGTGCAATACCTAGCAGCGTTTAGCTACAAGAGGGTACCATTTATGGCTAACAGCCAAAGTGAGTGACAGAACTGCTTGTGACGTTACGTTATCAACTTTGTTTTGTCATAGAGTCATTTTCCATTAGTTAGTAGTTCAGTAGTTAGTTGTCTGCCCATCATGTTCAAAAATTTTTTTTTTCTTAGAAAGAAAGGTATCAGACTTATTAGCGTATTAGCCTGTAGTCGTTTGGCTTTGACTAATTTTATTTGCCTTTGGTATGAAAACCACCTTCCACTCTCCCCACTTCGTAGATCTTGAAAATGTTAGCCAGTCTTACGACGATGCTGTCGAGGCTGTGACATCGCTGCAATATCCCATCTAGTTACGCCGATTTAAAATGTTTGAAAGTGTTGTATCTTTTGTTATAATTTCATGCTCATCTAGGTTTAGGTTGTAGGAGGGTGGTTTTGTAGAACCATAATGAAATGAAGCCATCTGCTTGGGCCCATTGTACTCCCCCTATTAATTATGAGACGGTTTCTACTCCTCCTGAGCCAGCCACTTGGTTCGATTTGCGAACCGAAGTAGGCGCGAATATTTGACGCCTCTGAGACGAATCTAGAGCCTAAACAAAAAAAATGACTGTTGGAGATTTTCTGATAGTGATAATATAAAGATATATTCGATAGATTCTTCGTCTTCCTTGCAACCTCGCGATCCGCAGCCTAAATGCGTGCAGCTTTAGCAAGCAATGATCTGTGGTCAGGCCAACAATAGTTTGAACGCTATAATGACTAAGTTGTAACAGCTGAGCTGTAATATATTTTTGAACTCCTCCCAAAAGGATTTAGCCTCTGCAGCTGTCCAGCTGGCGCCAATCTGGCAGGAAAGAGTCCAAAATAGTTTGTTTGAAGCTAGTCTTCATCACTGTTGATGCTACACCGACTGACTTCCTAGTGGAGTTAATGTTTGCAGATCCTTGCCGTGTAAGCGTTTCTGCTGCTTCAACAGGTCGCTATTACCCGGTATCTAGATTAGAAATATAGGGTTTTCCAATAAGAGGTGTTATTTTGAAACTTTTCCCGTAAAAGATCAATGGTTTTGGTGCTTGTGTGGCACGTAGCGCCGTCTTGTTGAAAGTAAACGTTGTCCAGATCAATATCATCCAATTCCGGCCATAAAAAATCATTAATCATCTTTCGATCGCGCAATCCATTCACCGTAACTGTTGCTCCAGCCTCATTTTCGAAAGTAAGGTCCAATGACCCCGCCGGACCATAAACCGCACCAAACAGTCACACGTTGAGGATGCAGAGGCTTTTCAACAATAAGTCTTGGGTTTTTCGAGCCCCAGATGCGACAGTTTTTCTTGTTAACGTAGCCACCGAGGTGGACATGGGCCTCATCAGTCAAGAATAGTGAATTTTAATAATGTGAATTTTAATAATTTCAATGCGTTGTTGGTTGAAGCGTGTATCATTCCATTTTTATTAATGGCGTAGTTTCTACTTGTCAAATGTCAAAAAATGACAGCTTCAAAAGTGACATCTACCGAAATAGCGGGCTATTCAAAATAACACCTCATATAGAATAACCCTATACTTTGGCTATTTCTGCTAGGCGATTCAAATTGTGTCTACAAATTGACACTAGTTTGGACGTGATCCAGTAGGATTGGCGTGCCAAAAGTGCAGCCCTGCTGTCTGAGAAAATGTAATAATTTTGGAGGCTGTTCTGCATATCTAAAATAATTTTTGTGCACTCGTTAATAGCTAATACTTCCGCTTGGAAAAAGTTAAGTGTTCTTGAAGATGAAATGAAGTGTGGATGTCGAGGGCGTGGAAATAAATCCCTGCACCTGTCCCTTGGTTAGTTTTAGATACTTCCGTATAGACATGAGGACCTGTGCAAGTGCTGAGTGTCATCCTAATTTTATCTAATTTCCCAGTCCGTTTCTAGTCTGAGCAAGATTTAGATCTGAATTTTTACATCACAGGGAGTACTATTTAGAAGTAGCTCCAGTGTTTTTGTCGACGGGGCGGTCCATGTACCATCGCTCCTTTGAAGGAACGTGTCCACGGAAAGAGCTATTGATAGAATTTCATTATTTCACTCCGATGGTCTACGAAAAAGATACCCCCTGCAGGGTGAAAGTTGCTGGTCTAGAAAGGTTCGCCGGTTTCAGTAATTTGGCTTGGAGCTTGGCAACTCCACGGACGTAGCTGATCGATTAGTTTCAAAGATATGTACAAATTTTGACTGAAGTGTGTGGGCGCCCACGAAGACCAGACCAAAGGACTAAAAATACTGCGGGAGAGGTGCTGAGGACTCTAAATAATTATACAGGCTCTGTATAACTGTAGGCGCATAGACCTGCAGAGCAGAGACTGTGAACAGACGAAACCGTTGAGTCGATGATATAGAGATGAACCTAGAAAATGGAGATGAACCGAAAAAATTATGATAAGTTGACGAAATGAAGGAATTGCTGATGATGAGATTAGTGATCCGAACCGAGCGAAACGCAGAGACCCGGTATAGCTCGAACGGCTTAGTGGCAAAGGGAGCGAAATCTGAGGTTTTGTCTGATGAGCGATTGGTTTGAGGAAAGCAGTAGTGGGTTGAAGTGAACACTCCCCTGGGGTGCGGTGAAAGTAGTGATCTGAAGGAAGTGAAGCTGGAGGTAAACGAAAAGGCTTAATGTTGACTGGTAGTGCATGGTTAAGGCAGAAGAAAGAAGTGACCAAGGTAAGCGAAATGTAGGGATTCGGTATAGCCGGCAAAGAAAGCTGAGGAAGTGAAATCAGATGCTTACAGATGATTAGGTAGAATATGCAAAACATGCGGAAGAGAGTAGTGACCGAGGTGATCGAAAAATAGTTTATAATGATAAATTAGTGATCCGAAGAGATCGAAATTGGAAGCGAAAATGGATGGTATGGATCAATGCGACATGTCTTGCGTAATTCGGTATACCTGCGGAGTACACGTAGGGGTGACGGTTATGTAGATATCGCGGGCAGCGCAGCTTGGAATTTGTTTCCCGTTTCCCGGCATGGAGTTGCGTTTACAACCGAGTCCCTTGACCCACATAGGAGAAGATGTTAGATAGTAGTGGCATGGTGTGATATAATAGATATGCGAAGCAATAACTTTTTAAAATATTGATTTATTATACTTCAAACAATATGTTTCATATACATATTACCTCTCCGCTGCTTGAAACATTTGCAATATTGAGAGCATACAAAAATCATGAGTAGTGACGTGAGAAGAGATATACTGTCCATTATTTTAGTATTTTTATTCGGTTGCTTTCAATATTCAATAATTTAATTTTTTCGATCAATTTTACTTTATTATTCTAATAATAAAGTATTGTGATCGACACAAGAAAAAAAAAATTTGCTACCCTGAAATTTTGTTTTTTCGCGATTCATGACTAAATTAGCCTAAAAAAAAAACATAAAAGAATTATGATTGGGCGTAAAGCCCAATCATATGATACTCTAGATGAAATGAGAAATAGTTCAATGTACCGGAAAATATGTCACCTCCAATTCTTTTAAATAATTAATAGTGACTTTTGTATGGGAGGTGGAAGAAGGAGAGGAGGAAGGTTTGTAATTTTTGGATATGACGCCAAATCTGGTATGCAAAATATTTCGTGCTGAATTTAAGGTTTGTAGCTTTCATTATTTTCAATTGGACATAGTTTTCCTGAAATTGAGGCATTTGTATGGGAGGTGGCAGAGGAAGTGGAGCGTTTAAGATGATTTTGAAACTGCTTATCATCATTCTTATCACCACGCTTTGATTCAATTTCAAATTCGATAGTTCTAATATATTCGAAGGAGAAATGCTTTTCTTGAATTTATAATACAGATATTTGTATGGGAGGGGGTAGAAGGAGTGAAGAGGAGCTGATAATTTTTTTTAGCATTTATTGCAATTATTAAAAAACAAAACTGCATTTTGCAAAATTATGCATTTGTATGGGAGGGGGTAGAAGGAGTGACGGGATCAGATCAATATTCCGTCATAATAATGACATCTATATCATAATACTTTGACTCAAATTTCAAATCGATAGCTTAAATAGTTTCAAAGAAAAATCAATTTCTGAAAATTTCGGAATTTCGTGAAATTTGTATGGGAGGTGGTAGAAGGAGTGGGGGGATGTGGCCCATTCACGAACTTAAAGTGTCTTTTTTGCTAAAAATGACACACAACAAATTTCAGCACAATAGCTCAAAGCGTTCGAGAGTTATGCTGTAGACAGACGGACAGACAGCAACTCGGAATCGAAGTTTTTGAGCGACAACAAATATTTCTGTACCCTTGGCGACTCTGTGCGAGCATTATTTCTTAGTGTTACAAACGGTAAGGCAAACACAATATACTCTCAGATTTCATCTAGAGTATAAAAATCAGTCCCGCCGTACGCTGTCCGCCGTACATATGGACTCATATCTCCGAGACCGTTAAAGGTAGAATGTTCGTTTTTGGGAAGATTGTTGATTGGGTAAGTGAGCTTCAATTTCTAAATTTTTGGGAGTGTCAGGTGGAAGGGGGAGGCGGGGGAGGGAAAGAGTCAAAAACTACACTTGCAAATATTTCCACCATGAATGCAGATAGGAAGTTGAAAATTAGTAGAAATATAGAGAGGGTTGTGGGAAAAACTTTAAAAATGATTTAATTTTTTTGTCCATTGGCGTCCGAAAAGGGAGGGGGCTAAAAATAGGTTGTCGGCCGAATTTTTGTTTTTAAATGATTATATCTTTGAAATTACTTATCATACAAAATTCATATATTGGGACCATTAAGGCGACTTATAGCTCCAGAAGAATCAGCTTACACAGAAGCTAATTACTGCAAGGGGGAGGGTCAGGGAGGGTTCAAAGAAAAGCACGGAAAAATGAATATCTCAACTATCTCTTAAGCTATGTTATTGAAACTTGAAACATATATTAAGCTATACTACAAAAATACGAAAAAAATATAACATGTTGAATAATAGTAGTGGGGGAAATGGGGAGCATTTCAAAAATGGCTCACTTTTCATAATTATAAATCTTTATATCTCAAAATAGAGTACAGATATCAAATCGAAAATTTGTCAGATTATAGAAGTACATAGTATTTAATTTTGGTAAAAATTTGAAGTTGGAAGGTGAAGGGGTGGGAGGTGATAAGCAAAAATGTCTAAACTTTTGATTGATTTTTTTAGGGCTCTGGTGAAAGACACAAAGTTTGAATTTTGCATGTGGACACATCCATTTGATATACATAGAAAAATAATAATAACTTGTTCCATAATTGTTATAAACCGATCCCTCCGTCTAACGTGCACAAGGTGTTCATGTACATTGAAAAAAAAACACATAAACTGAAAATTTTTGAGTGAAATTTTAAGGTAGAAACTTGAAAATTCGCGAAATGCATTTAAATAAAATCCATAAGTATACGAAATATTAACTGGTTGAAAACCTTTCAGACTTCTACCCCCTCCCATACAATTATTATTTATTTTTATTTTTTATTTTATTTTTTATTATTAATTATTTTTTCGACCATTTTCAAGAAATCAATTATCACCTAACTACTACAAGCTATCAATTTGAAATTTTGAACAAAAACTTTTAAAAATTTTTTAAGTAAGATTGCGTCACAATTTTTGAAATCGCGCCTGTCCTTCTTCCCCCTCCCATACAAAAGTATAATTTCGACCATTATTTAGAAATCAATTATCACTTAACTATTTAGAGCTATCGATTTAAAATTTTGCTTAAGAACTTTTAAAAATAGTTGAAATAAAATTGCGTCAAAAGTTTTTAAATTGCCCTTCTACCCTCTCCTACACAAAAGTATGATTCAGATCAATTTCATTAAATCAACTAATAACCAACAAATTAAAAACTACGAACGTGGAATTTTGTACAAGTACCTTACAAGATAAATGAAATAAAAATGCATCACAAATTTTATGATTCCCTTACCCGCTCTACCCCCTCCCATAAAAATGTTCGGTTTCGTGAATGTAAAATACACCGAATTTTATGAAAATTCTATGCAACTTCGTCTATGAAACACATTCTATACCGAGAATATTGGTCGTGATTCATGCAATCAATTAAAAAACTGTTAACATCCCCCCACCCCTCCTATTACCCCTCCTCCTCCCCTCATAAAAACCCAAACTTGCAGAAACGAATAAAATATTGTTAAATTGACAACTGCCCTGCCCAAGAACTCCCTTTCACTTAGTCTTCCCTAACAACTCTAACCTGCATATTGACTTTCCACTCATCCGCAGCTTGTCCCAAGAATAATAAAGTTTCGCCCGATTTGTTGGCAGTTTTTTTTGTATATAATTGTAATCTTAATAATATTAGTAGACTTTTAAGTACCAATAAGATCTGTTCGCAAAAGGATCTGAAATTAAATACGACACACAGTCATCCGACTATTCATAAATTAACGGACATTACAATCCATTAACAACCCATGGTGACAACGGGCCGAAATTTGAAGAAATTATTATTGCGAGATCTTTCAATGAAAAGCCTTTCAACCTTCATTTATCGAATATATATTTTAAAAATGTTAAAAAATTAACATAAGCTTTGGTTTAAATTGATATTTTTAATTTTTATGCTATTTAAATATAGCATGAAAATCAAGGGCGTACAAAATAGATGCCGATCCCCTCAAAGTACGACAAATATAGGCAATTTTTTTCTTGCCGATAATTTTTCGGCCAGTACAGAAATTATCATACTGGCGATACTTAGAACGAAGGAATGCGACGGCTAGCGACTGAAAGTACTGGAACGACGGTGGAAGCAAATATCGCAACGCATCTCCCCTTCTTATAGAAGTTGAAATTTATCGAGTCGTGCGGAAAAATTTTACCATATATTGGCCGGCAGTCCCGTGTAGACATTTTTCAAATCGCATCTCACAGATTTTTGCCGAAAGCCTTTGAGCTTTTGTCGTTCAGAAAAATAGGTTGAAAAAAGCTGTTCTGTGCACGTAAATACACTTTAAGTGTTGGACAATAACAATGTACACTTTACATATTACATATTCGTTCTGATTTGAATTTAATATTTCTAGACTTAATAGAAGGCAAAAAATAAGAAATAAGAGAAGCAACGCTTCCCTTGAATCAATGGACGCCACATCACTGTTAGATAGGCCTCGCATCCATCAGTATGAATGCCGAACTTCAAATAGGTATAAACTGCTACCTTCGGGGGCGTTAATGATTGTCGTCACAAATACAATTCGTGTTGTTAGTGGAAGAAGCTATCGGGCACATTAATCTTTCACATGGGGCCTAGTAAAGATGCCACAGTAACATCTATCACTTCTGCCCTGACTTTGGTAACAATTATATGATCGCGAACTCGATTCATTACCAACATGACTTTGCTATTTAGAACAAAAATATGACCTTTTGAGATTCTACCGGGTTACATATCTGCATTTATCAATGTTTTCGATTGAAAATTTTAAATCAGCTTTTTTAAATAAAACTGTTTGGATTACGTTTTGCGTCTGTAAAATAGTTGTAAGAAAATATCTCGAACGTTTCTACGAAAGCGTAATTTAAAGTTATAAGTTCCAAAACTAAGTTGCTTATTTTATTTGAAAGCCTTATCTTCAATTAAATTTTAAACCTTTTACTTTTTTTGAACATCTTCTGTCTAATTTCGAAACGAAACCATCACGAAATCAAAAAAATATTGAATTACCCTATTCCCTTCATATCTGTACAGCATAGAAATAAATAAGGTTTTCTAACAAGTTTAGTAGCAAACTACATTCGTGTACAATAATCTATAAATCGAATACGCGTGCAGGTAATTCTACATACAAACATAGATATATAGATTTATGTATATTTGAAAATTTGGTGTAAATCAGGGATTAGATTTCGTAATCCATGGAACATTACATGCTCGTGTCCTTAAATCAACGCATATCGAAACGATTCGATGAAATTTACGGGCACACCAAAGCCGAAAATGTTGTACATATCCTTGGTGGGTCAATACAACAAACAAGGATAAATTTCATAGTAGCGCAAGCAAACTTCACCTCCCCCTGGTTTTATATCCAGGTTTAGTATTGATTTGTGTAAAGTGCACACGTGTTGAATTTCGTTACGTTTGTGTTTACATTCGTTGCACATAGAAAATTGTGCTCTAACGAATCGAGTTTACAACATTCAACGTAGCTAAGTGTTGTATCTGTTTCGTCGGCTGTAAATTACCAACTGTGCAATTACATTTATTGCCTACACTGTTGTTACATAGAAGTTATATCAAAGTGAGATATGGCGCGCGGAAATTCAAGAATTTTCTTTAAAGCAAATAGTTCAGTTGCATATGCAATTATTTGCTATGAACAATGCGAAATATAAAGTAATAATAAGAAAGATAAAGAAATTGCTTGAAACTAGAGTAGAATTGGGTTTATTATCGTTCGTATAAATGGGTTTTATCAATAAAACTAAATTAGTTTGATTTTGTTTTTTATAGATAAGTGCGGGTCAAATGTGGAGGCCTTAGTATATTTTATTTTAATCGGTTTTTGTGCTCTAGTCTGTTCATAGATGAAATTCGAGTGTTTCTCGTATTTTTTTTTTGAATATTTAGTGCCACTTAAAAACCTTGAATTTGGGTGACCATCTGTTCCTCTGTTTACTCAATAATTCTGAAACGCTTTCAGTTATCGTCCGTAAGTTCCCCTCTCCCCCATCATTTTTAACAAACAGAAAACTTACAGTTCGTGAACCAGCCGCCACCCACTCTCCTTCTACTCCATCCTATACAAATTAAAATTTTTTTTTGTTGAAATTATCAAAGCTTGTAACGATCGTGTCAAAATTCACTGTAGTGAATAATTTTTTTATGATCGAGTAGGGTGTATGTATATAAAAAAAATATAACAGGATACTCTATATGAAAGAGAACTTTTTTTATTTTAAGAAATTGTGAAGGGGAAGTGGTAGAGGGGATGACGACATTGACCTGATTTTTTTACATCAACTGTTTTATACAAAATTTCGGAATCAAAAATTTAATAGGTACTGAGAAAATTATTGTATTAGTAGGATTTAGTGAAATTGTGCAGTTTGTATGGGAGGTGGTAGAAGGGCGAGTTCTTAAGAACTTTTTTAGAAATAGCTACAAAAATCATGTTTTTGATATGTTTTAAATTGCAAATCAGTGGCATTAATACTTTTCAGGAACATCGAATTTTTCTAAAGTTATGAAATTGTGTCAGATTGTATGGGAGGGGGTAGTAAAGCTAATCGTTTAATTTTTTTTGGTCTTACTAATAATTGCAAATAAATTTTAAATACACAATTTCAGCGCGATAAATGTTATACGTATTGAGTAAATTTGTTTAGAGTATTCCATGAAAAAGGGTGGTTTGTATGGGAGGTGGTGGAAGGAAAGGAAGGACTTAAATAATTTTTATACAGTAGATTGAAATTATCATAGAAGTGATATATTTCAAATTTCAGCCCAATAGCTTCTATATTTTTCGAGAAAATCCGTTTAATGTCAAATTGCGAAAATATGTCATTTTGTATGGGAGGGTGAAGAAGGGTAAAGCTATTCGTCTAATTTTTTTTGGTATTACTAATAATTCAAAATTAATATACAGGGTGTTTGGTACTCCGTACATAACCTTGTAAGGGGTTATTCCTGGATATATTTTGAGCAAAAAATTGTTCTACGGAGATGGTCAATTTTCAATATCCACGGAGATACAGGGTGATCAAGAAAAGTCCTTCGAACCTTTACCCTCACTCACTCAAAACGCTATATCTTGAAAACTAATAATCACAATTCAAAGTGTTATAGCTTGTTTTTTAGGGAATCAAATTACCTTTCATTTGGTGTAATAGTCCGCATTGTAACTGTATCCAATTCTGAGATATTTGCGTCAGAATACAAATTTTTGACAGTTTGACCGTCAAAATTCTAGGATCAATGTAGTTTTTCTCTAAAAAACCCATTATAAAAATGTCATTTTATTGTTGTTTTCTTTTGTGTCATATTATTGCCTACAAAAAACGCATACACTTGCATTGCATAAGTTTTATAGTTTAGAAGAAATTATCATTCCAATAATTTAGCACTTTTGTCAAAAAAACAAGAATAGGTTGATCAACACTCTCCGCTTGAACTAAAAGAACTTAACAATGGTTTTTACGGTTTATTTCAAATTTCCTTAATTACAATAAATGTTCAAAATGGCTACCTTCATTTTGAATGCACGCTAAAGCTCGTTTTGCCAGTGTTCTCTTTGTGTTCATACTCCTCAACTGCTGCCTTACTTCTGTTGCTGCCGCATCGATTCTGGTGTTTAGATCCTGCAACGTTACTACTTCCGTTGCGTAGACAAGGTCCTTCATCCGTCCCCATACAAAGAAATCCATAATAGTTAAATCAGGGGATCTTGCAGGCCAGTGTATCGGTCCATTTCTACCGATCCAGCGATTGCTATAATTGGAATTTAACCAATCTCTGATCTGTCGGCCGTAATGAGCTGGAGCACCATCGTGTTGGTAAAACATGGAAGCCAATCGTTGCAGTGGCATATCATCCAATAACTCCTGTAGATCATTTGTCAAAAAATGCAAGTAATTGGAACTATTTAAGGTAGGCGGAAGCCTAATAGGACCAATAAAATCGTTGCCAATCACACCTGCCCATAAATTGACACTGAATCTGTGCTGAAATGATGCCTCTCTTCTTGTATGTGGATTGCTCTCAGCCCATGTGTGTAAGTTGTGGAAGTTTGTGATACCGTCCCTGGTGAATTGGGACTCATCCGTCCAAAGAGTGTTGCTGATAAAATTCTCGTCACTTATTTGTCGTTCAAGGAGCCAATTGCAAAACTCCATCCTTTTGGGTAAATCAATGGGTAACAGCTCCTGCACTGGTGTGTGGTGGTAGGGATGGAAACGTTCTGATTTCAGGACACTCCAAACTTTCCACGTAGAGACGTTAAACCGCAATGCCAAGCGTCGTATACTAGTTGATGGGTCATTTTGAATTGCAGCTAGGATTCGTTGATCAATTGAAACAGCGATTACCGGCGCAGGATTTGCATTCACTCTGCTTGTCCTAACACTGCCTGTTTCCCTAATCCTTCTGTAAACGTCTTGGAATACTCTCGCGTAAGGTATTCGACGATTGGGAAATCTGTGATGATACAAAGATCGCGCCGCTTGCTCATTTCCCTGACACTCTCCACAGAGGAAAATTATGTCTGCATATTCTTCGTTCGTGAACTCAGGCATTTCGAAATTCTTTTCTAAATTTTAGTAACACCTTGTTCTTTTACAAATTTAACTAAAACTGATAAAAATATGAAGTATAGTTTGCTTTTATAGGCTTTTCATTTTGTTAGGTAACCCATTAAAAAGGGCAAAGTGCTGCACCTAGTTGTGTTGAAACTCATTTTAATTTAATTCATTTTCTCGATAATTTTAATACTACCTAAAGGACATTCATTGATAATTTAAATAGTAATTAAAGGACACAAAGAATATTTCACTTTAACAACATTTCAGGTAGTTTTTTTAGAACGAGGGTTGGTTTATGGCATATTTTATTTTTAAGCCATATGTATTTTCGCTTATTACCTGGAAAACGGGAAAACCTAAGTCATAAGTAAGTGTGCATCTTTTGTAGGCAATAATATGGCACATAAAAAAACAACATTAAAATGACATTTTTATAATGCGTTTTCTTGAGAAAAACTACATTGATCACAGAATTTTGAGGGTCAAAGTATCAAAAATTTGTGGTCTGAAGGAAATACCTCAGGATTGGGTACAGGTACAATACGGACTATTACACTAAATGAAAGATAATTTGATTCCCTAAAAAACAAGCTATAACACTTTGAAATGTGATTATTGGTTTTCAAGATATAGCGTTTTGAGTGAGTGAGGGTACAGGTCCGAAGGACTTTTCTTGATCACCCTGTATCTTCGTGGATATTGAAAATTGGCCATCTCCGTAGAACAATTTTTTGCTCAAAATATATCCAGGAATAACCCCTTACAAGGTTATGTACGGAGTACCAAACACCCTGTATAATGCACAATTTCAGCTCGATAAATTTTATACGCACTGAATAAATTGGTTTAGTGCGTTCCATGAAAAAGTGCAGTTTGTATAGGAGGTGGTGAAAGGAGGAGGAGAACAAAAATAATTTCTAAACAGTAGATTGATCTCATTGTAAAAGTATTATGTTCCAAATTTCAGATCAATAGCATTCATACTTTTTGAGCAAATACGTTTATTATCCAATTGCGAAATTGTGTCATTTTGTATGATGGGGTGTTACGATTTCACCTGTTCACGAACTTGACCTATTTTTTGGTCAAAAAAGATGTTTACAAAATTTGAGCTCTCTGGCTCAACGCGTTCTCAAGCTAGAGAGTACACGGACGGATGGACATCCGTGTTTGAAATTTTTGAGTGATTATTATATGAACCGAGCCTTATTTCTTGGCGTTACAAACTTAGTGGCAAACTTATAATACTCTCAGATTTCATATAGAGTATAAAAAGAAAATTTTTTTTTTTTTAGTCAGTTTAGAATTTGATTTTGAGTTTGAAAATAAATTTTGAGGAGAAAATTCAATCCGCTTCAATTATAAAGTTAATAAAACTAAAAGGAAAATCTTTGTTGCTAGAAATTTACTTTTTACTGGGAAATAAAAAATGAAGTTAAAAATAATCGAACATATTTTGGAGTACGCGTGTACAAAATCTTTTTGAGGAACGTTTTCCCGAAATAGTTAGTGGGGAATAATTTTTTTTGCTGCAACTCGAAAATGAAGACTGTTAGCGAAGGAAAGAGTGCTTATACCTATACTGGAAACCAAATTCCACATAGATCAAGTGCTATCAGCAAATCTGATATGAAAGGCACTGCGAACACTAAAAATGGTTTTTAGAGATTACGTCAATTGTGTACAGAATTACGGTCAACAAGCATAAGGTAAGGCAACAGCTTAAGGCCGATGCTCAGGATCGCGCCTTGTGGAAGAGAGTTGTTTCTATCCTATGCCCCTATATATCACCAATATGCAGCATATTCGGAGGGTCCTAACGTTGATGGCCAAATTTTCCTGGCCGCCGCAGCAACAGTATGCTTCCATGAACGCCGCCGCTATGAGCAGCTATCTTATGCACGGAAGAACACGAGGAGTAATGTCAAGCTACGCCACTAATCCAGGCCAGGCCCGTAATGATGTTAATGATTTCTAGATGATATTTGTTAAGAGTCGTGTTGCTTGATAGTGCAGCTCTTAATGGTTGGCAATTGTTTTCTCCCTTGTCCCCCTCTCCACCTCCAATCTGAAGAAATCTTTTTCCAACTATATGGGCTGTGGCGACACGACCCAACTCTGACTGATCTGGCCAGAGTGGTCACGGACAATTTACCCATACAGGTTTTTAAGAGCAGCCCAACGTTTGCCAACAGATCTATTTACAACGTGTCAAGAAATCCATTTTGAAAAGTGCTAAGTCTCAACAAGACCAAAAACTTCGCCGGAAAATTCTCGAAACACCAAATGGCTCGAGATCTTTTTGGTCATTTGATAAAATGGTCAACAGCAATCATGTAATATTATGTACACCACCTCTCCTAGATGGGGACCGAATTGTAGTCCATCCTGTTGAGAAAGCCCATCTTCTTCTAGCAAAGTTTCGCACGAAACCCCAGGCTGCCAGCGAGAAATCAATCTCCCCCACTTGTAACACCATCTGGATTTCGTTTACCTGAGATTCATTTTCGCACAAGACTTATCTCCAGAATTCTTCGTAAGCTCAATGTTCAGAAATCTGCAGGTCCCGATGATATTACCCCCTTAGTCCTTAAAAATTGTTTTGCGTCTCTGTCTAAAGCGCTACGCGATTTATTCCATCTCTCTTACTCTTCTGGGCACTTTCCGCGCACGTGGAAAGTGGCGAATGTTCAGCCAATTCCCAAGAAAGGAAACAAAGCGTTACCCGCCAACTATTGCCTCGTCGCTATTACTTCCGTTCTATCGAAAGTGATGGAAACGGCTGTGAATCACAAAATAGTCCGCTATCTTGAAGATAACAAACTTATCAATGATCGCCAATACGGATTCAGTTCCGGACGATCTACAGGTGACCTCTTGGTATATCTGACTGATCGTTGGAACTCTTGTATCCATAAATTTGGTGAAGATCAAGTTTTGGCGCTTGACATCGCTAAAGCGTTTAACAGAGTTTGGCACACATGTCTTCTAGTGAAGCTCAAAGCAGTCGGCTTTAATAATAACCTCGTAAAATGGGTTGAGAGTTTCTTATATGAACGCACCATACAAATCGTATTGGATGGCGTGGCAGTCATTCATACCCCGAGCTTCTAAGCAGAAGCTGTTTTCCCATTGTCATACGACCTTCGACGTTTCAAACTCAACGTCCACCGGCATTTCAGGCTTTTCCCTCCTTTTAATCCCGTTTAACCTTAACTCCTTTTTTTTCCCTTACCAACATGACTGTGTAAATTGCATTAAAGGGTGACTCCCTAAGTTGTATTCGGCTACGTAAAAAAAAGGTGTAGAATTATAGATGTACCCTCCTGAGAAGGTGGTTACAAGCTATTGACTTGCAAATTTTACCAAAGTATGAAGTGAATGCCTTGATCGAAAAATTTTGGTTCGATCCTTTCATGCCTTCTAGCCCTCTCTCTATCTTATAACAATGTCGATTTCCTTAAAATCTAAATAAGAGAAATATGAAATTATGTTTCAAGTTATTTCATGTAAAGGACAATAATAGCTGAGAAACTTATTAATAACTTTACATTTCTTTCATAATAAGGAAATGCTCAAAATTTCTGTAAAAAAAATACATATGTTCATCAAAAGAGGTAAAGAAAAGTTTGAGGGCCAGTATCTCAAAATGAAACAGATTATTTATAAGGCGTGCTCCCGATCTAATATTAGAGCTATGTACTTAAAAATTCGCAAAGAGCGTGGTTATAAGAATTTTGATTAGCAGTTTCAAAATCTTCCAAATCCGTCCACTCCTTTTACCACCTTCCATGGAAAATGACACCATGAAAAGGCACTACATCAATTTATATGAAAATAATCAAATCTAATATTATGGAAATTATCAAGAAAAGTTTTCCATACCAAAAAATACTTTTATAATAATACCCAATTGATACCCAATTCTTTCACCACCTCTGATACAAATGTCAGTAAACCAAAGAATTTTGTGTAATACATTTTCGTGTGCATAAAACTCTATCTAATTGAGTTTAAATTATTTGAAATAAAATTTCACGGTTGAAAATTTTGGGAATAATTTTAATAATTTTTAATTTAGGAGAACCTGGGGCAAAACGGGGTACCGGGGCGAAATGAAGTCCGACATTTTTCAGTGTCAAGGAGAAGCTGCGAGACAAATGTTCGCTTGTTGCATTCGGAATGCAAAGAGGCAGAATTGAAAATAAATGTGCGTAAAATCAAGTACATGACAATCAGTTTGAACACAACCACGCCGATTGCTCTTAACGGACGAGATGTGGAAGAAGTGTAAGATTTTTGATATCTCGAAAACATTGTCAGCATGGACGGCGAAACCTAAAAGGATAATGAGGCTCCCATAAATAAAGCTGGTCAGACTTCCTGTGTTCTTTCCCCTTCGAAATAGAACTCCCTTTGCACGAAGCTGCGAGTATTATACGCTTGCGATAAATCTGTGTTGTTATATGGTTGTACCACAAGGAAAGTGACCATTCGGCTAACCAAGAAACTGCAAACTTTCGTGAACCAATGCCTCTGACGCATTTTAGGAATATTCTGGCCAGAACTGATCTCTAGCGACGAGCTTTGGTGGTTAACTGGATAGACTAAAATAGGCATTGAAATTCGGAGGCAGAAGTGGCAGTGGATCTGTCGCACTTTGAGGAAACCAGAGAAAAACTTCGCCAAACAAACACTGGATTATAATCCTCAAGGAAGACATCGGGTCAGTCGACCATGTAGTACATGGAAGCAGGTAGTTGAGCGGGAGGCAAGTTACGGCGACAACTAAATGCCGATGCTCAGGATCGCGCTTTGTGGAAGAGCACTATTTCTGTCCTATGTTCCTGTGTCTTAACAGGAAATCCATAGATTATTTATCTGCTATAGTATAAAGTATGTTTTAGAATAAGATATCCATTGAAAGTGATACTACTATGATATGAAATAAGTATTATTAATTATAAAGTAAGGGCCTTATACAAAAATCAATATAGAATCTTATTTTTTCTCATATTAAAAGTTCTTATATATTAGAATGGGAAAAGTACCAAACTATTTTTCATACATTTTGATATTATGCGATCAAAAGTTAAAAGTTATTTTTTGATCCAAATTTTTTTAACCGTTTGGCGAACGATTCCAAAGTGAAATAATTCCACATAGATTATAACATATTCAGTGAATAGTTCCCGCAAATAATATTCTTAAAAACTGCAGAAATGTATATAACACGAGTCTAATTTGAAAATAATCTTCTCAAAAGGAAATGTTAACTAATAGCAATTTGATATTTACCACCGCCAACGATATCGAAAATAACATTAATGTTATGCGATCTATTTTAATTTTTCATCTTTCACATTTAAAATAAATTAATTTTTAAAATTCTTCCGAATATTGAAAAAGCGGTAAAATCATATAAATCACGATAATGAGAATTTTGAAAATTAATTTAAAGTATCCACCACTCAATTACGTTCCTAATAAGCCCGAATTATTGATGCCTTTTCTTTCCGGTTAATTAAAAATTAATCACCACATTCCCAAAAAAATGTTGACCCTACACCCTTAGCCGTGTAAAGGTGTATTCTGATGTCGTCCTACCGAAGCCATCGATGGTTATGTCTTTTAAGTATTATGCTCACTTGAGCCATTTACGACGATAAAACATCCCCTGGGCAATATAAGAACTACGGAAAATCTACAGGAGCAGGCACATATACATATACAAAATTCTATTTAGTTGTTTTTGCAATCATTTTCAAACCTCATTTAACAATGTAATTCTTTCAACGACACGAACATAATCCTTGTATGATTAAGGCAATAAATCTCGACCAGGATTAAATTCCGGGCATATCTTCGCGTAGAGAAAAGCAAGAATGCACGCAAGATACACGGACATCCATAATTTACTTGTCCTATGCTTAATGGAACGATATTTAAAGTGAAGGCCGTTAGGGTTCGTTATAGAATGGAAAATAAATTGTGAAGGGAAATTCAGAATTTTATGCATTTAGAGAAATGCATCTTTTAGAATTGATTTTAACAAAAATAGAAACATAACAGGCCTACGATTGCGCGTAAGGTCCAATCGTCCGATACTCTAGATGAAATAGAAATTTTTGTGATCTTTAGAAAGTTGTTATGGGGCGTGGTAGAAGGGGTGATACCATTGAACTATTTTTTCCCATCGTGCTAGAGTCACTATAAAAATGTTTTATGCAAAATATAAGCTCCAAAAAATGATTAGGAACTGAGAAAATTAGTGAAATTGTGTAGTTCGTATGGGAGGTGGTACAAGAAGTGAGAGGATTTTAGTGATTTTTTTTTTCAGAAATGACTGCGAATATTATAAAATTTACTTCTCTTAAATTTCAGAGTAGTAACATTCATACTTTTCAAGAAAATCGATTTATTCTGAAGCTGTGTCATTTTGTGTGGGAGGGCGTAGAAACATTAAAGCTAATTAATTAATTTTTCTGATCTTAATGACAATGCTAATTAATTATTTAGTACAAAATTTTAGCTCGATAATTGTTATACGTTCTGAGAAAATCGACTTAGAGTGTTTCATGAAGAAGTGCAGTTTGTATGGGAGGTGATAAAGGAATTGGGGGGATTCAAATAATTTTTATACTATACATCATATTTATGATAAGACTTATATATTTCTAATTTCAAATCATTAGCTTTTATGGTTTCCAAAATATGTTGATTAATTTTAATGATTGAAAATGAGTCATTTTGTATGGGAGGGGGTAGAAGGAGTGGAGCGATTAGGCCCATTCACGAACTTGACCTAACTTTTTCTCAAAAAACAACTTGGACGTGAACTTTCTAACTCGACGCGTTCTCAAGCTAGAGAGACGGACGGACTGACAAACGGGCGGACATCCGGTTTGGAGATTTTTGAGCAACAGTAAATATTTCTGTACCCTGACTCTGTGTGAGCATTCTTTCTTGGCGCATATTGATAACACTCTCAGATACCATCTAGAGTATAAAAATTCGAATTTGAGTTCAACTTGACAAGATGGGTGTGAGATTTTGGAAATTATATCGGATACCAAGAACAATATTAAGTTGTTAAGGAAAAGAAAATTCTATTCCCAAACGTATAATTATTTAAAAATCGTAATATTTATACTCTAGATGGAATCTGTGAGTGCTGTAAATTTGCTCTAAGGTTTGTAACGCCAAAAAATACTGCTTGCACACAGTCGCCAAGGGTACAGAAATATTTCTTGTCACTTAAACTCGAAACCAGATGTCCATCCGTTCGCTCTATTGCTAGAGAAGGCGTTGAGCTAGGAACCTCAAATTTTGTGCTCGCAATTTTGAGAGAAGTCGGTAAACGGCCCATACCACTCTTCTACCGCCTCCGATACAAAATGATACAATGTCACAACTTTATAATAAGTCGATTTTCATGAAAACTATGAAAACTAGTAGTCCGTAATTCGAAAATTAAAACTTTTTCAGTAACTTTTTCAAATTTGAAATTCTTTCACTTTTCAACACCCTCCTATATAAACTGTGCCATTTCATGAATTACAATGTAATAATTTTCTCTATAACTATTAATGTTATGAAGCTCAAATTTAATACAAAAGTATTTTGGTAGTGATTAGAGTGAAATTGGAAAAAATAAATTCGATCCCACCACCGCTTCAATCACTTGCCACGCAATTTTCAATTTTCTTGGCAAGTATGAATGTTGCTGATCTAAAATGTACACCCATTTCCAAATCGATTTAAGATACCTCTGTAAATATTTCCTGACCACTTCTACAGCTTCCGATACAAGAGTCGCAATTAAGCGATACACGCTAAAACAATTTTCTAGACAATGATGCTTTTTCCGATTCGCTGACTCGTTCCACCCTCTCTCGCACAAAGGCACTGTTTTAAAAAATGTATTTTATCAATTCTCTTTAAAACTTAAGAAGGTAGGAACACAAAATTTCTATAGATAATAATAAATAACAGTAAAAATATTTTCAACTTTTTTTCACATCTTCGTCTGCCACTCATAACACATTCATTCTTTAATAATTTAAGAATTCCTATTTCTTTCGAAAATATATGAGCTATCGACTTAAAAATTAACATAGATCATGGTGATGAAAACGTTGATTAGAAGTTTCAAATCGTTCGAATCCTTGCTCTCCTGCTACCACCTCCTATACAAAATTCACGATTTCAGTAAAATCAATTTAATCAATTTTCTTGAAAATAAATGAAACTACATACTTGCGATTTCCCATGGCAAGTTTAATTCTTCTTCAATGGCACAACAGTCCAGATCGGGCTTTGACCAACTAACCTTTAGGTTCCTGAACATTTTGTTTGTTTTGTGAAAGGGTTCGTGCTACCCTCTATCTAATTTTTTTTCATTTTCGCAGATTGAGGTAGGCAAGTAAGTAGTATGCTGAAATTATACGTTGACCGCAATTTCAACTCTCGACCTTCGCATTCTAGATCAGCACGCTACCCACTAGGCCACACCCTAGATAGTTTTCATACCAAATATGTTCTAATCTACAATGGCACTACAGCCCAAATCGGGCCTTGGTTTCTTCACTTTCAGGTTCCTCAACATTTTCATTGTAAATTGTGGGGGGATTGTTGGCACAACCTTCTATCTACGAATTTTTGATTTTCATAGATTGGGGTGACCAAGAATACCCAAGCAAGCAGCGTGCTGGAATTACATGCCGATCAGAATTTGAACTCACGACATTTACATTGTAGACCAACACGCTACCCACTAGGCTACATCCTAGCTATGCAAATATGTTACAATTACAATATACGAAAATTCCTCCTACAGCAGTATGAAAAAATTGAGGGGAGTCACTTTATGCAAAATGAAAATTTTCAAACCGACACATGGCGAATTCACCTTCGCCACATTACGAATTCACCATTCGTAGACACTATAGTTACTCCATGGGACACTATAGGCACTTTTCCATAGTTTGGAAAAAAGGGGAAGGGGGGGGGGAGGTGCAAAAAAAAAAAAAAGATTTGCAGATGGTATGGGGACTGAACGAAAGAAAGCGAATAGAAACCATCTACTGAGTATAACTATGTCCTAGACGGTAGCACACTACAACAAACAGATAAGGTACTGGATCTAGGTGTATATTTTATTTCCGCATTTACGTTTGACGATCATATTGACTACATAATCAGCAAGGCCAACTCCGTTTGGGGTTTCGTTAAAAGATGGTGCAAGGACTTCAATGATCCTTATATAACTAAGACTTTATACTGTATTTTTGTACGCTCTAGTCTGGAGTATGCGTGTCAGGTATGGGCTCCGTATTACGAGAACATAAGAGTAGGATTGAGTCTGTACAGCGAAGATTATTAAGGTTCGCTCTAAGAGACCTTCCTTGGTCTGATACGTTGCGTCTTCCTCCTTACGAACAGCGCCTAAAACTCCTTTCTCTAGAGTCGCTTGAGAATAGACGGATTATCCTTAGGGCGACTTTTGTATTTAAATTAATCTTAGGAGAAATTGATTCCCCATATTTGCTCGAAGCCATAACTTTTAGTATTCCGCGTCGATCCTTGAGAATGTGCCACTCCACATTTTTCATCATCGCACCAACTACGGACAAAACGAACCAATCGCATCTCTTTCGCGTATTTTCAACAATAATTACTACCGTATTGATTATAATTTATCTAGCATACAGTTAAAGTCAGCTTTATGCGATAAATAATTTGTGAATGTTGATTGTTTTAAATTAGATACTCGTATGATGTATTTTTTATGTACTTTTTTGTAACAATATTTTGTAAGTAATCATTGTTTTGATGGATTTGAAATAAAATAAATAAATAAATTATAAAAACTTTCTAGAAGTGGAACTGTTTCGTTTTTATTTTGCCCATTTTATTTCAAATATATTTATATTGCGAGTAGCAACTGAAAAAATCGTACTTTTAAAAAAATCCGTGTGCCTGAAGTTGGAATCAAGCTCATGACCTATTGAGTGTGAACCAAGCACGCTGCCCAGTACTCCACGGAAATTACGCACAAAAAAAAATTTAACAACCCCTCCCCCCCCCAAAAAAAAACGACACATTTCAAATTACACTTACGCCAATCTATTGTAAAGCGCTTCTAGTGTCAAAAAAAGTGTCAAAACGTGAACTTTAAATTGTATCCATTAAAAGGATCGAAAAATTAAGCTTCGAAAAATCCCAAAACCAATTCGATCTAACTCTTAAAATTCCCTACATATCTTATGGTTCATTATTACATCTAACCTACCCGCATACTATGCTTAATCTAACGCAAGCCTTATTCATTCGTTGCTAGTCAAGTTTCTAATCCATAAATTCAATAAAGCTAATTTCTGAGCCACATAATATGTGACATTCAACTCAGCAGGGCCGTGTAGGACAATTAAAATGGCTGCCACAGTTACTTGTACTAGAGTTGAGCCGTAACAACATCAAGTAACAATTTCAGCTCAATAATACGTTCGTATGCCGCAACATTAGGACAACTTGGTTATCCATACTATTCCACTAGCATCTCTCTATTTTGTCGTTTGTGTCTTGCCACCAACTCGAAGACGAAATCGCATTATTATTAATTAACACGAAATGTACCCTTCGTTTCGATGGCACAGTAGGATGTAAGTATAATACCCAATGTTAATATCCTTCTGACGCACACACCGACACACATCTACGCAGTAATATGGAAACATGGCGGCAGCAACATTCCCCCAATAAATAGAACAAGGGGTTGGGGTCGCTACTGTACTGCGCAACGGGTAGAACAAATCCTCCACCTCATCCTTGTAACCTATTCGGAGAGTCCTTCAATATCCAAGGTGCGGCGGGAATGGGTGAAAGCATAATAGGTACGTGTACTGTATAAGGTGAATTGCAGCCACATCAGCACATGTAGCTAACTTCACCAGTATTCGCAAATATAGCGAGCGTTACTGGTACTGGAAAAGTTGGGAGAGGGGGGCTGTGTTATGTTTCGAGCATATACACGGGATTATGTCGTCCCATCATCCATATTGCAAACAGGGATATTCCTGTCAACGTTAAGTTCTCCAGCACGCATGTGCTCCATTCCCGAAATCCACACACCACCTATAATGTATAGCTCTCACGTGTGCTGATGCCCTAACTTGTATAATACAGTTGGCTGCTACCCTGGCTCCATCTCTGTGCCGTTTATATAAAGCTGGTATAGGTAGGTAGGTAGGTTAGGTTAGGCCCTCGTATTCCACCGAGGACGCCATAATGGCGTATTTATTATGTAATATGTAGAATAGATCACGTCTTTATGCGTGTTTGCCAAGATTTATTGAAATTGTAAGTGTATATATCACAATATGAAAAACCATTAAAAAGAATCCAAGACGAGTGGGTGAAGACGACTGCTCTTTATCTTAGAATTGGTGAAAGCTGCTCCTCTTCTCCGAAGGATATACGGCAGCGAAGAACAGAAAAAAAAAGTTTTGATTTAAAGCTGATGTCGTGAAACGTATCCAACGAAAATTTAGATGATAGAGCCATGTTGTTTCCTCTCCAAAATGATATCATTTTCATATTCACTTCATTTTATTTTTATGGTTGCCTATGATAACATTTTTTAACGACATTTTCGAAGAACACAGTTTTTTTTTGTTTCATGCTAAGTTGCCATATTGGCGCATTACTGCGGTTATTAAACCCCGCATTGTCGCCATTTTGTCGTATAGTCATAATATTTTTTCGCAATGTTTTTTTTACGCATTAATAAAATTCTGGCGAAAATAAATAAGTGTTTTGAGTGAGTTTCTATTTTCTTGAAAAAAAAAAACAAAAAAAAAAACATAGCTATAACAAATGTTTTCATAACTCATAAAACTTTTGTTTTGTGAATAATTTGTTTATAGAGGTATTTAGCTACGAAGTTGTTTTCAGGTCGTCAAGGAGAACATCACAAAAAAAAATTTTTTATCTAATTTTTGGGGATTTGAAATGAGTCGTATTTAGTGCGTGAAATATTTACAATAAGGTTTATTTTCATTTGTTTTTTATCGAAATAACTTTTAAGTCTTACAAACTTACGCATGTTGTAAAAATTAAGACTTAGATAGGATGTTTGATGTTTTTTTTTTGAGTACCTATTTAACATCATGAATTAGTGTGAAATTAATAGAAATTTCTATTTTATTATTAAAAAAAAAACAATAAGTAGAACAAAATTAAATTATGCCCTACATTGATTAGGCCAAATTAGTGACCCGACAACAATTAAACGCAATAATAAACATAACAGAATCATGATTGGGCTTAAAGCCCAATCATATGATACTCTAGATGAGATGGAAATGACTTGAATATACCGGAAAATATGTCATCTCAAATTCTTTCGAATAGTGAATAAAGACTTTTGCATAGGTGGTGGTAGAAGTAGAGGGGTAGGTTCGTGTTTTTCATATATGACACCGAACATGGCATGTATAATGTTTCTTGCTGAATTTAAAGTTTTTAGTTTTCATTATTTTTAAAGAAATTGGTCATAGTTTTCCTGAAATTGGGGCATTTGTATGGGAGGTGGCAGAGGAAGTGGAGCGTTTAAGATGATTTTGAAACTGCTTATCATCCTCCTTATCACCATGCTTTGATTCATTTTCAAAGCCGATAGCTCTCATATACTTGAAGAAGAAATGCTTTTCTTCAATTTATAATACAGATATTTGTATGGGAGGTGGTAGAAGGAGTGAAGTGGAGCTGATAATTTTTTCTAAGGCTTATTTAAATTATTAAGAAACAAATTCTGGCAAAATTTGAAGTTTTTACTTTTTCTTGTTTGAATGGAAATCGATAAAATGTATTTAACAAAAATTATGCATTTGTATGGAAGGGGGTAGAAGGAGTGTACGGATCAAAACAAACTTTTTTTGTGTTATTAATATTTCTATTTTTATACTTTATAGAAAATATCAAGTTGATAGCTTTAACAGTTTCGAAGAAAAATAATTTAGTTTAAATTTCAAAATTTCATGAAATTTGTATGGGAGGGGGTAGAAGGAGTTAGGTGAAGTTGATAATTATTTTGAAAATAAATTGCAATTATAATAGAATTAATTCTGAGAAAATTTCGTCTTTTTAGCTTTACTAGTTTCAATGAAAATCGAAAATATGTATTTTTCAAAACTGTCCATTTGTATGGGAGGGGATAGAAGGAGTAAAGCGATCGAGTCAATATTCCATGATATTAATGACATCTATATCATAATACTTTGACGTAAATTTCAAGTTGATAGCTTAAATAGTTTCAAAGAAAAATCAATTTCTTATTATTTCGAAATTCCATGAAATTTGCATGGAAGGTGGTAGAAGGAGTGAGGGCGATGTAGAGTATTCACAAACTTAAAGTTACTTTTTTGCTAAAAATGATACACAAAAATTTTTAGCACTATAGCTCAAAGCTTTCGAGAGTTATGCTGTATGTGACAGACAGACAGACGGACAGACAGCAACTCGGAATCGAGGTTTTTGAGCGACAACAAATATTTCTGTACCCTTGGCCGCTCTGTGTGAGCATTATATCTTAACATTACAAACGGTAAGGCAAACACAATATACTCTCAGATTTCATCTAGAGTATAAAAATAGCTGATTACTTCTTTTGGTTATAGTTACAATACCAGAGGCTCTTTATCATAGTTTAGCAAAGATGAGGCGTTTAATTTGGAACTGAATTTGAAAAAGTGTTGACCTTTTCTTGGTAAGACTTTCATACGAAAAATTGTGCGCAGCTTATAACATTTAACTAAAAAGTCAGAAACATACATACATTTTGAACAGGAACAATTTAATTTTATGGGTATGACATTTGCAGACGAAAATCACTAAACTTACGTCTCTTTGAATGTAAGGGAAATTCGCAGATGTCGATTTTAACATTTCAGTCAGGTTTTACTACAAATATTATTTTCATATTTATTTATTTTCATAGAAACGAAAATTTTAAATAAATATTTTCCATAAATTTTCCTTAACACAGTTTTTTTTTCATTTTTATTGCATACTCACGATCTTGTGTCATTTGAAGATCGGTGCTCTCTTAGCCACGATCAGGCATATTTTACTTTATTATTTTAATAATAAAGTATTGTGATCGACTTGGGAAAAAAAAAAAATTTGCTACCCTGAAATTTTTTTTTTTCGCGTTTCATGACTAAAATAGCCTAAAAATGCAAAAAAAAAAAAAATCCGTCTGTCTGTACGCCGTCCGCCGTACACCGACGTGTACGCTCAGCGCACATTAACTCCCAAAACCTTCAACATAGAAAGTTCATTTTTGGAGGGATTGTAGGTAGTTGCGGATCTCAGGCGGATACCAATTTTGGGGGGTGTATGAGTTCAGGGGGAGGCGGGGGGAGCGCTTGAACCGAAAAATACGAATTCAAATATCTCAAACATGTTTACAGCTAGGAAGCTAAAAATCAACATACATATACAAGAGTTTGTGGGACAACTTTTAAAAATAACTTAATTTTTTTATCCATTCGCGTGCGAAAAGGGGGGGCTAACAACCAATTGTCGGCCGAATTTTTTTTTCAATCTTCGAAACCACTTCCCATAAAAAATTGATATTTTGAGACCATTAAGATAGCATATAGATCTACTATAAACAGTTTAGATAGAAGCTAATTAGTGAAAGGGGGAGGGTCAGGGGGGGTGCAAAGAAAAACACTTAAAAATTAATATCTCAACTGTCTCTTATGCTATGTAATTGAAACTTAAAATGTATACTAAGCTTTACTAGCGACATATGACAAAAATATAATATGTGGACATTATAGCAGTGGGGGGAAATGGGGAGCATTTCAAAAATGGCGCACTTTCCAAAACTACAAATCATCAAATCGCAAAATTGAGTACAGATATCAAATCAAAAATTTGTCAGATTGTAGAGCTATATAATCTTTAATTTTGGTAAAAAATTTGAGTTGGGGGTGGAAGGGGAGGGAGGTGGAAAGCGAAAATGTTGAAAATTTTGAGTGATTTTTTTATGGCTCTGGTAAAAGATACAAAGTTTAAATTTTGCATGTCGACACATCTATTTGATATAGATAAAAAAAAATAGTAATTTGTTCCAAAATTGTTATGCTCCGAAGTGGGGGTCTAACGTGCACAAGGTTTTTCATGTGGAATGAAAAAAACACATAAACTGAAAATTTTTGAATGAAATTTTTAGGTAGAAACTTGAAAATTTGGGAAATGCATTTAAAAAAAATCTCTAAAAGTTTAAAATATTAACTGGTCGAATATTTTTAAAACTTCTACTCCCTCCCATACAAAATTATTTTTTCGACCAATTTTAAGAAATCAATTATCACCTAACCATCAAAAGCTATCAATTTGAAATTTTGCACAAAAACTTAGAAAAATTGTTAAAATAAAATTATGGTAAAAGTTTTGAAATCTTGCTTGCCCTTCTACCCCCTCCCATACAAAAGCATGATTTCGACCAATTTCATTAAATCAACTAATAACCAACAAATTAATAGCTACGAACTTGAAATTTTGTACGAGCACCTAACAACAGAAAAGATAGAAAATTCCATCACAAATTTTACGATTCCCTTTCCTCCTCTACCCCCTCCCATACAAAATTATTTTTTCAAGCATTTTTAAGAAATCAGTTATCAGCTATCTCTTAAAAGCTATCAATTTCAAATTTTTCATGAAAACTTATAAAAGTAATTCAAATGAAGTTGCTTTAAAAGTTCTGAAATTGTGCTTACCGTTCTACTCCCTACCATACAAAACTATGATTTCGACCAATTTCATTAAATCAACTAATAACTAACAAACTAAAAGCTACGAACTTGAAATTTTATACAAGCACCTTACAAGAGAAGCGAAATAAAACTGTATATCAAATTTTACAATTCCCCTACCTTCTCTACCCCCTCCCATACAAATGTTCGGTTTCGTGAATGTAAAATATACCGAATTTTATGGAAATTCTATGCAACTTCGTCTATGAAATACATTCTATACAGAGAATATTGGACGTGATTCAAGCAATTAATTAAAAAGCTATTAACATCCACCCACACTTACTGTTACCCCTCCTCCTCCCCTCATAAAAACCCAAACTTGCAGAAACGAATGAAATATTGTTAAATTGACAACAGCCCTGCCCAAGAAACCCCGTTGCACTTAGCTTTCCCTAACCACTTTAACCTGCATATTGACTTTCCACTAATCCGCAACTTGTCCCAAGAATAATAAAGTTTCGCCCGACTTGTTGGCAGTTTATTTCTAGTTGAAAGTAATCTGGTGGTCCGTTTGAATTTAAAGACATTACGTTTGGGAGATTTGATATTGATGAAGAACATCGTAAACCAGTTATTATGTTGTTCATCAAACTGAAACCGCATTCGAATTTAGCTCTGGAACATGGTAACGTTGATATCGTCCTTACATAAGGCTTTAATTGTAGAAATATCTTTCAGAAGCGTTTTCAGGATTTGATTGAAAAGTCACCCTATCGACCATACTGTACCAAAATTTTGTTTGTTATTAATGGTACGATTCTTAGATTACACCCCAAAGCAATATTCTTAAAAATCAAATTTTCGCAGGATTTTATAGCCAACGCGGGTTTTCTTTAACCAGGTACTTTCCAAAATTCGGATGGTTTTCTTAATAATATGTTCTGCTCTTGGCACTGGTATGGATATTGAGACTGAAGTTCCATAGAATTAATAATTCTTGGAAGGCGTCCTACACTAGTATCAAATCTAATATGAATTCTACGCTTTAAATTTTTTTTTTCAACTGAAGTGAATTGAACTTGGATCATCATACGAGTTCTTAAAATAACTATATCGTGATTCATAAGAATCCTATACAGCCCTTAGTAGTGATGAAAAATCGGATTCTTTTCATTGAGTCGACTCATTTCAACTCACTTACTTAATTGAGTCGATCTAAAAGAGTGCTTCAAAAGAGTCACAAGACTCTTAGAAGCTATTTTCTTTCGAAATGAGGCAAATACATGGTAATTTTGTCTATAATTCAATATTTATCCGTCAATCATTTCCGATCTTATATTACTAAATAAGAATTTTGTTTTTCAAAACAATTTAGATACAAAAATAAAAGATTCTTCGTAATATATGTAGATATTTACAACTTATAAACTAACTGACTTCCAGTCAACTGACTGGAATTAACTTGCTAAAATAAGTCGCAACGGAGCTCACTAGTCTCTGCCAAGCACTGGTGCTCCTAAAAGTAGAAATATTTTGTAAGGAAGTAGCTACACTAGTACTACCTCTAGATGAGGTTGCATTAAGAGTTGCGCTAGATGCTGCGAAAACAACACTTTCAGCAGCCATTTCAAGCGAGGATGAGCTAGATGGTGTTTTACTATTAGCTCCAGGAGATGCTGTTCCAACAGATTCACTTGGTGAAATTCTTGGCTCGACAAATTGAACGCTGCTCCCCCTTTCGCAGGAAGAACTGCTGAGCAAAGATCGCATTTCGCTTTTTTATTTGAAGATAATGAAAAATATGTAGTTATAAGTCTCACTAGTTTCCTAGCGCTGGCCTTATCCATTTTACTATTAAAAACTTACATTATTTTCTTTTGTAATAATACTACAATATATTGTACCGTCGAAAAAACATCACAACTTAAAATTTTCTAATAACATAAATTTACAAGCTATCAAAAATTCCAAATATACCTATTCGAATACTACGCTTAATAGCTATTGACTTTAAAACAATAATAAAACACAAAACACATGTATAATTACTTAGCAAATATCGAATGACGCTATTAATCGACTTATGTGCACTTAATGAATATGTCAAACAATTCAACAAAAGAGTGTTGCTAATTATTCCAAAAAAGCGCACAGCAAAAAAAAAACATGAAATTGCCCTTCATCAAAAGTCGTGTCGAAAGCACACACAGCGCATCATCAACCGATACCTAAGCTCAACGCATACGATGCAGCAAAGCCACAATGCGATGTCGGCGACTCACAACATAAACCACACATACCGCTCGTACTTATCGGCAATTGTGTCGCAGCGCAATCGCACTTTGCACACTTTCCGTGCCATATGCCAACGCATCATCGAGTTGGTGTAGTGAGGTGACACAATTTATGCGATCTAACTCTTTTCAAGTGAGTCGCCTCAGTGAACTGGCTGGTACATTTCGAATGACTCAATCCTGAGTTGCCCATCTCTAGCCCTTACTGTTTTGAAACATTGAGAAACATATTGCTACATGTCAGCTCCACTTGCTTGTCATCTACCACTAAACACTGAAGCAAATTAATGCACGTGTAGGAACACAATAAGGAACACCTGCATGAACTCGATCGGAATGTTCAAGATATTAAGAAGCAGTAATGAAAGAACACGTGTCCTCTGGAACGCGCGAACATCGAATGCTCAAGGTCTGAAGACTTTGAAGTTTCAACCAACTTACAACAAATTACACGAGAATTTTGGAGACGCACCAACAACCACACTTATAGGCTCGTACGATAAGGAAAAGACTCGGACGATGAGGAAATACTTTACAGAAAGCAACAACAGCTATGTACATGTAAAGATTCGTACGACAGGAAAAGAATCGGTTGATGAGACAATGCCTTATAGAAGCAATTAACAGCGCTCGGCCGAGAAGGAAAAGATTCACGCAACAATTGGAATGATTCAGTGAGTCTGGTTTGGAGCAGTCGACGAATCAGTCGATGTTTAGCAAGCGAAAGAGTCAAGTTCGGTAAGCGTTAATTTGTGAGCGAAAAAGTCTCAAGTGAAATGTGGAAAGATAATTAAATAAAGTTTTGCGGTTAAATTAAAGTAATCGTTTTAAACTTTTAGTTTTATTTTTACTTCAAATCCAGCGACCCCATGCGCACTTCAATATATTCCAGGCTTTATCCACCTAAATATACTTACAAATAAATAATTAGGGTTGATTTCTTACTTTACATTGTTGATTAGTCAATCAGTACACTAATTTTGATTCTAAATAAATAATTTGAGAAATGATCTTTTCTCTCATTTCACAGGCTATACGATTAATTTGTTGCTGAGCATCGAGAGCAATTAATTTGTTGCAGATTAATAAGATTTTTATAATAGAAAAGTGTATATTTTTTGCAATGAAGTAAGCAGTTCTAAACGGTCTTATATTTCGCTCTAATGTTCTAACATCCATCGTATTCATACTTTATTCAATGCGATTCTTAAAACCATCAGTGTAGACTTTTGTTCCGCTAGATTATGACTTGTACATTCATTGTGTTTTTGTAATTTTAATACGAATATTTGACAACTTATTTAGCCAATCTTTCTACTCGTCTCTTCAGAAATTCGAACTCTTTTGGATTTTAAGATACATAAACTTTATACGGTTGGGTATACGACGCACATAATAGCGTATACCAGCTTATGCAGTCTTGTTACCAGAGGATATACGCCTTTTCTAGAAAATGAGCAGATGCTATACGGCGTAAATGACACATCAAGTTATTCGTTTCAGTGACTCCAAAATTTCGTTTATTTACAGTGAGGTAATCACCTGTATATAGTAACCATAAGCTCAATTTCACCAATTCCTTTATTATTATAATAATAAAGTATTGTGATCGCCAAGAAAAACAAAATCTATATAAATAAACTGCCAACAAATCGAGCGCAACTTTATTATTCCTGGAAGTATTGTATGAAAAGTTAATATGCAGGTTAGAGTGGTTAAGGAAGACTAAATGAAATGGGGTTATAGGGAAGTGCAGTTGTCAATTTAACACTTAATTCCGAATACGATCAATAGTCTCAGTACATATGTATTATCAATATTTCATTCGTTAATGCAAGTTTATGTTGTTATGAGGGGAGAGGTGATAGCAAGGAAGGGGTGTTAATAGTTTTTTAATTGATTGCTTGAATCACGACCAATATTTTGTTATAAGGGGGAGGGTCAAGGGGTGCGCAAAGAAAAACACCTAGAAATGAATATCTCGGCTATCTCTTAAGCTATATAATTGAAACTTGAATCATTTATTAAGCTTTAGTAGCAATATACAAGAAAAATTTGATCATAATAGTAGTGGGGAAAAATGGGGAGCATACCAAAAATAGTGCACTTTTCAGAATTTCAAACCGTTGTATCTCAAAATTCCAAACAAGTATTAAGTTGAAATTGTAGAGATATACGATATATAATTTTCATAACAATTTTAAGATCGGGGGTGTATGGGGAACGAATTGGGGGCGAAAATGTTCATTAATTTTTATGGGGCTCTGACAAAAGATACAAAGTTAAAATTTTACACGCGCGTAAATCCAGTTGATATACACAAAGAAAAAACATAACGGGGCTACGATTGCGCGTAAACCGCAATCTTACGATACTCTAGATGAGATAGAATTTTTTGTGATCCCAAGAAATTTTGTATGGGGAGTGTTAGAAGGGGTGATAGGATTGAACTACTTTTTTCCCCCATCATGCTAAAGTAGCTATAAAAATGTTTTATATAAAATGCTTACTCCAAAAATTGAATAGGAGCTGAGAAAATTAGTGTGTTAGATTTAGTGAAAATGTGCAGTTTGTATGGGAGGTGGTAGAAAGAGTGGTGGGATTTTAGTGATTTTTTCAGAAATAACTAAGAATATTATAAAATTGACATCTCTTAAATTTTAGACCAGTAATATTCATACTTTTCAAGAAAATAGATTTTTTGTGAAGTTGTGAAACTGTGTCATATTGTATGGGAGGGGGTGGAAGCAGTAAAGCTAATCAATAATTTTTTTCTGATCTTAGTGATAATGCTAAATAAGTATTTATCACAAAATGTCAACGCGATAAATGTTATATGTTCTGAGAAAATCGGCTTAGAGCATTTCATGAAAAAGTTTAGTTTGTATGGGAGGGGGTGGAAGGAGAGGGATGACGCAAATAATTTTTATACTGTATATTGAAATCATTATGAAAGTAATATATCCCGAAATTCAGACTAATAGCTTTTATACTTTTCGAGCAAATCCATTTATAGTTGAATTGCGAAATTGTTCCATTTTGTATGGGAGGGGGTAGAAGGGGTGAAGCTAATCGTCTAATTTTTTTTAGCCTTACTAACAATTTTAAATAAATATTTGGTCCACAATTTCAGCTCGCTAAATTTTATACCCACTGAGTAAATTGGCTTAGAGTAATTCATGACAAGTACAGTTTGTATGGGAGGTGGTAGAAGGAGGGGGAGTACACGCATAATTTTTGTACCGTAGATTAATATTATTATAAAAGTAATATATTCCAAATTTCAGGCCAATCGGTTTTATACTTTTCGAGCAAATCCGTTTATTGTCAAATTGCGCATTTGTGTCATTTTGTATGGGAGGGGGTAGAAGGGGTGAAGCGATTTGGCCCGTTCACGAACTTAAAGTTACTTTTTTGCTAAAAATGACACACACAAATTTTTAGTACTATAGCTCAAAGCTTTCGAGAGTTATGCTGTAGACAGACGCACAGACAGACAGACAGACAGACAGACAGACGGACAGACGGACAGACGGTCACTCGGAATCGAGGTTTTTGAGCGATAACAAATATTTCTGTACCCTTGGCGGCTCTGTGCGAGCGTTATTTCTTAGCGTTACAAACGGTAAGGCAAACACAATATACTCTCAGATTTCATCTAGAGTATAAATATGAATTTAAACCAAAACTGTTATTCACCAAAAGGGGGGCTCTAATCTGCACTACGTGTTTCACGTGTATTGAAAAAAAACACACATAAAAACTCAAAAGTTTTGAATGAAATTTTAAGCTACAAACTTGAAAATTTTTTAAATTTATTTAAAAAAAAGTTTAAGATCAGATCAATTAAAAAAACATAACAGGGCTACGATTGCGCGTAAAGCGCAATCTTACGATACTCCAGATGAAATAGAATTTTTTGTGATCCCAAGAAATTTTGTATGGGGAGTGTTAGAAGGGGTGATAGCATTGAACTAATTTTTTTTCAATCATTCTAAAGTAGCTATAAAAATGTTTTATACAAAATGCTTACTCCAAAAAATTGAATGGGAACTGAGAAAATTAGTGAGTTAGATTTAATGAAAATGTGCAGTTTGTATGGGAGGTGGTAGAGAGAGTGGGGGGATTTTAGTGATTTTTTCAGAAATAACTAGGAATATTATAAAATTAACATCCCTTAAATTTTAGACTAGTGCCATTCATACTTTTCAAGAAAATCGATTTTTTGTGAAGTTGTAAAACTGTGTCATATTGTATGGGAGGGGGTAGAAGCAGTAAAGCTAATTAAATATTTTTTTCTGATCTTAGTGATAATGCTACATAAGTATTTATTACAAAATGCTCGATAAATGTTATATGTTCTGAGAAAATCGGCTTAGAGCATTTCATGAAAAAGTGTAGTTTGTATGGGAGGAGGTGGAAGGTGAGGGAGGACGCAAATATTTTTTATACTGTAGATTGAAATTATTATGAAAGTAATATATCTCAAAATTCAGACTAATAGCTTTTACACTTTTCGAGTAAATCCATTTATTGTCGAATTGCGAAATTGTGTCTTTTTGTATGGGAGGGGGTAGAAGGGGTAAAGCTAATCGTCTCATTTTTCTTGCCCTTACTAACAATTTTAAATAAATATTTGGTGCACAATTTCAGCCTGCTAAATTTTATACAAACTGAGTAAATTGGCTTAGAGTAATTCATGGTAAGTACAGTTTGTATGGGAGGTGGTAGAAGGAGGAGGAGGACACGCATAATTATACGGTAGATTTATATTATCATAAAAGTAATATATTCTAAATTTCAGGCCAATAGCTTTTATACTTTTCGAGTAAATCCGTTTATTGTCAAATTGCACTATTGTGTCATTTTGTATGGGACGGGGTAGAAGGGGTGGAGCGATTTGGCCCGTTCACGAACTTGACCTTACTTTTTTGTTAAAAACGATATATACAAAATTTGAACTTTCTAGCTCAACGAGTTCTCAAGCTAGAGAGGACACGGACGGACGGACGGACGGACATCCGGTTTTGACATTTTTGAGTGATTATATGAACTTCTGTATCATTCATTTTTTTCTCCGAGCCTTATTTTTTGGCGTTAAAAACTTTGTGGAAAACTTATAATACTCTCAGATTCCATCTAGAGTATAATTACTGTCCTGTAACCCTCCCTCTAGTGCTAGGGTGTTGCCTAGTGGGTAGCGTGTTGGTCTGCAATGCGAAGGTTGTGAGTCCAAATCCCGGTTGACGCATAATCCCAGCACACTACTTGCTTGGGTATACCCTGGTTACCTCAATCTACGGAAATCAAAAATTCGTAGGTAGAGGGTTGGAATCTAAAGGTCTGGAGGCCAAGGCCCGATTTGGACTGTAGCGCCATTGAAGAAGAAGAACCATCGCTCTTATAGCCCCCCCCGCACAAACTTCCATATATAAACGAATGAAATATTGATTCGATGTACTGCAGCTATTGATCGTAATCGCAGTTAAGTGTTAAATAATTAACTACAGCCCTGCTCTAGAGCCCTCGTTCACATAATCTTTCCTATCCACCCTAACCTGCATATTGACTTCCCATGTATCCTTAACTTGTTCTAAGAATAATAAAGTTGCGCCTGACTTGTACAGTACCATAGGGGGTTTGTATAAGGAAAATGTAACAAGTTTAAACATAAAGAGGATAAATTTTAAGAATTTATAAACAGACCCGTTCTGTTTATATTCCACTTCCCATATACTACAATATTTATTAAAATTACATATATTCGAGTATATATTAGTTAAATACTTTATTTTCCCACATTTAATTAATTCGTTATGCTGCCATCTATCCAACAAATTAGATCTACTATTTAATAGAAATTATGCAAATATTTCGCTACGGCTCATCTCCGTTTAAAGTCAAGAGCGTTACGAACCGATAAAATACTTCTTTAACCTGTCAAGATGGAACGAAATGGAAATGAATTGGTCTGAACATCATCACAGCTTCTGTGTTTTATTTTTCCGTTTTATTATTATTTTTTTTCTTGCCATCCTTCCAGGAGACGATGGTAAACGCAAACGAATGTCATGACTATCGAATGGACAGGCAATTTTCATTCGATGATTCCCGTGTATGTCCTGGCTATCAGCACTTTTTATCACCCGGGAAACGTAATGAAACGGAAAAATGACAGAAAAAAAGATCGATGACTCTTTTGTTGCGGAAAATTGGAAAAGTATTAGACACTTTCGTACACAGACATATCTACATGTCTAGCTATGTATATTTTTTTTGGCAAGGACGTTGATGCCGGTACACATAGAAATTTCTACATTTGGTATATACCGTATGAACGTAGGCCCTATATTCAGGTAACTAAACCACCTTCAACCCTCCACTATATTCCCGCTCCAAACGAATAGATTTCTATTTTTCGAAAGGACCGAATGTGATGAGCTCAACTGATAATTTTTTTGATCATGTGGAAAATTGAAGTGTGGAAATCGAAATTCGAACTGAAAGAGAGAAAATCGAATGGGTGAAAAAAAAATTATCGGGGTTGGTGCGAGTGGTGTATGAAAAAAGCAAATGAGTGGAAAAATTGATCGAGTGAAATTTTTCAATTCCAAAATGCGAAAGAAAATCCAATGAAATCAATTAGCTTGTATTTTGGCGGACAATTAAATTAAATTACTTTTGCTATTTGGAGGCTATGGACCATACGGAAATTACAAAGCCATTTGCGACGGTATTGTTTAAATAATTTTATTCACTGCCTATAAAAAATGGCTGGAATTGAAGTGTTATTGGATTTAACATAAATATTTTCAGCTTAATAGCTACATCCCTTTAAAATTGTGACGCTTTATGGGGCTACGGTGAAGCGGAGATGGCTTGCTAGCCAAAAGGTCGTGGATTCGACTCTAGTATTTGATACTGATTTGAAAAATATTGCAAATTAAATGAAGAAAAATAGTTCCACTTCTGAAGGTTGGTATGCACAGTGGATAGTTTCTGTTGGTTGTCTATATGCTGCTAAATATTGGCAAATGAAAAGGAGAACTGTCTGATAGAGGGCCAACATCGAATAAAATCATAAAAAAGTTTAAATTTATAAGTATGCCAAAAGAAATCGAGAGAGTTATAAAACTCTGTTGAGTACGAAATTATTAATTGTGAATCCACTTGAGAAATATTTGGAATCCTCACGAATGCAGCCTAATTTTTATCAGATCACCTCGACTACAGAAGTACTTCCAACCCAATGGTAAAAATTACAAATTTAAGAAAACAAAATCTATTTTGGGAGCTGTACAGCTTTCCCTTTGTATATTTTTTGGCCTAATTGAAACTGAAACTAATATAGCTAAAAAATCATTTATCTCGACAGCCAGGGGGCAAAAAAAAACAAAAAATTTATATTAATGTGGTACGCTGTTCCATAAAAACAAGTATTTTTTTTGTAATGCTTATAGCTGCCGCTTCCGGTTGGCGATCATTCTTAAAAATAATACTGGTCAATCTGGCGATGTGTTCGATATTTTCCGATCATTCTACCCTTTTTTTATTGAGGTTCATTCAAATTATTGTCGAGACACACAGACTCAAAGCCAAACGTTGCAACGAGCCCTGGACCTCAAATAGTGCAAATTCGGCAAAAAGTTTATGTCAAAAAATTTTCACGATCGCAATAGTTTCGCTTTATTTTTATGGGGAATTAATAATTCCATCCACGGAATTTCTTTTCCTTGTATGAAATAACACTACGAAAATGAATTAAACAAAAATTTACCTTTTCGTTATACTTTTATCAGACTAAAGCTCTACTCAAAATAGCTCAATCCACAATAGCCCCCAATCTTCACCATTCGACTAGACTATCGTCTAAATAGTCGGACTAGTCTATCAAATTCTAGACAGACTAACTACTTTCTAATGACAATTACACTCGAGAACCATGTCAAATGTCCAATTCAACAACAACCCAAACAATGTTGCGCCATGTTGATAGTTATCAATTTATCGGTTTTGTCCGTAGCTTGAGGTCGTAGAGCGACACTAGTCGCTAGATAAAGTCCAGGGGGCTAAAGGCGCCACTTAATCGAATTTTTCGGCACTCTCTTTTTTTCCGATATTATGGTCGTCCCTTTTGATTGATTATATTCCCAATATTCGGTCACACCAAAGAAGATTTACATGATGTGTGATAGTCGAACGGTATAAATGTAGACGACAGTCAGACTATTTGCCAAGTCCACATACATATGGTATTTTGTATGTCCTTCCGTTTCTAATGGGTTCCTGGCTACTTTTTTTTTCTCGTGCCGAGAGTTGGGTAGAAATTGGAGATTTATATTTTTTCGTTGAATTTCACATTCAGCTCGATTTACATTAAAAAACGATTTAGGCATCTTCAGGATATATGAGAGATATATATAGGTATAAAGTTCTCTATGTGACTAACTGTTTTTAAATTCAGGATTTTCTGGAATGGGTTGAGAAAATATGTGAGAATTTCGCGTTTATAAAGTGAAACAACTTTGAAAGAGATCTATAAAATATTTTTTTTTGTAGGTATAGTCATCATTCAGATGAACTCATGAATTGTATAAATCGAAAGATATTTTGCAGATTCTTATATTGTTAGACTATTACATTCGCACGTGGTCGTGTCGCTACAGAAATAATTCTTTTTGTTGAAATTATATTTGGAAAGAGAAACGTGTTTGGGTTTTTCGATGAGTTATTATTTGTTTAAATCATATTCTGTTAATGTTTTTTGGATTTGAAAAAGGATCAAGATGAGGCTTTGCATTTGCATGTTTTGATTATGAAATGTGGAACATTAAGTTCGAAAATAGATACTATTAATGTTACACATTAAGTTTGAATATAAATATTGCTAAAGCTGCACGCATTCAGGCTACGGATCGCGAACGTCAGCCTTTGCAGATGTTGCGAGGAAGACGAAGAATCTATGGAGCAATTTTTTTGTCACTGTCCGCGAATCCCTAGTCGTCTCCCTTGCTTGGGATCCAGATTTTTTTCAGAACTAGACGACCTCAGAGGCGTCACACATTCGAGCCAGATTCGGATCGCAAATCGAACCAAGTGGCTCGCACAGGAGGAGTAGAAACCATCTCATAATGAATAGGTGGAGTACAATGTACCAGTCCATTGTGGTTCTTCGTAACTACCCTCCTAAAATCTATAATCTAAACCTAAATATACAGCGGTTTACCTTCTACCGCCCCTCATACAAATTGTAAATACTTGGAGATTTATATAAAACAACTTTTCCTCAATCTATTGGTCCGAAAATCGGCATAAAATCCTTTTACCACCATCCATATAAGTGACATAAATTCATTGTTGAAATAGTGTAATGGTAGGGAGTTGTTTCTGGCTAATGGCCGGTCTACAAGCGATGTATAAGATTGTATGTAATTTAACAAAGTCACTTTAGAGAGTTGTGTTCGAATACGAAAAGAGATTGTTTACTTTGTTAAATTGCATACAAATTTATGTGCGCAAGTGTGAAATTGCTGCCAGCTCTAAGGAGTCAATAGTGCATGCAGCAGCATCGTCTTTGACTTTGCTGATCTAAATTTTGTATTTAAAGGTCAATCAAATTCTTGTTGAGACACCCTATAGCGGCTTAGGACAGATAAAACTCTCTTCCACAAGATGCGATCCTGAGCATCAGCCGTTATCTGTTGCCAGAACTTTTTTATTCCTCTGGTGTCCTGCTCAACTACTCGCTTCCATTTGCTACATGGCCGACCAATCCGACGTCTTCCTTGAGGATTATAATCCATAGCCTGTTTGACGATGTTTCGCTATGGTTTCCTCAAATTGTCAAAGATCCACTGCCACTTGCACTTTTTTTTTTACAGAATGACCTGTGTTATAGGCAATTTCGGCCTTTATGTGCAATGCACAAACACAGTCATGGAGGGAAGGAATGGGATTGGAAAGGTTGGGGAAGGGGAGTGAGAACTACCGTAGCGAGTGGTGAAGCTGGTATATTGCTCACTTGTACTGGCTGCTTATTGACAAATATTTGCAGATGTTATGGGGGGACTGAATGATAGAAAGCGAACAGAGACCTTCTACTGAGTATCTAAGCCTTCTTGAAATGGAACTGTTTCACTTTTACACCGTTTCCCCATTTTATTGCGAATAATTTTTTTATCACCAGTAGCAACTTAAAATTTGCGCTTAAAAAAATCCCGTCTGGAGTGGGAATCGAACCCACGACCTATTGACTGAGAAGCAAGCACGCTGCTCACTATGCCACGGAAGCCTCAATTACTATTTTAGTCTGTTCAGTTGTACTCCAAAGTTCGTCGTTGGAGATCACTTCTGGCCAGAATATTTCTAAAATGCGTGGGAGGCATTGGTTCACGAAAGTTTGCAGTTTCTTAGTAAGACGAAAGGTCACTTTCCACGTAGTACAAACATATAACAACACGGATTTGACGCATGCGTTAAGAACTCGCAGCTTCGTGCGAAGGGAGATCTCTCTTAACCTCCAGAAAGAGCTCCTGACGCGCTTTATTTAGATGAGCCTCAATATCCTTTTCGGCTCCGCCATCCATTTTGACAATGCTTCTGAGATAACAAAAATCTTGAACCTCTTCCACATTTTGTCCATTAAGAACAATCCGTGTGCTTGTGTTGGTGGTGTGTATAGATAGGGTAGGCATCTGATCGGCGTTCTAAGGCGACACCCAGTGTTGTAACTATCACATACACATCAATTGTGCTCATCATACCTCCACGTTGTAGCCACTGGATACTGGTCTTGTCCATCCGGACTTGACTTGCTGAACTGATGGGCGCGAGTGCTAATGAAACAGAAAAATTCTAGCACTATAATAATATGGCCCTCCAAGTTGGGCGATGTGTTAACAACTCATCCTCGGAAAAACCACACCCGTTTCGAAACCTGAACAGGAGGCCAAAGTCCGATTTGGACTGTAGCGCCATCGTAAGTCAAGTTAAGTGTGCTTGTGTTCGAACCCTTGTGCATATACTTCGTTGTACATATATTTATTTTCAGTCCCGCTTCTTCGCATTTAGAATGCAACGAGCGAACATTTGACTCTAAATCCGAACGCACAATCAAGGTGACTTAAAATGTTAAATAGTCTCCATTGAAGACCTTTATCTTCCCCCACCTTCCAGTGCAGCTTTCAATATGTCATTTATTACCACCAGAAACAGGACTGGTGATAATATGCAGCCTCGTCTGACACCCATACGCACAGAAAATCTCTCGGACAGCTCTGCTCTATGTAATACGCGACACCTTGCATCTTCGTAGGATTCCTTAATCAGAGCTATGACTCTATCTGGAATACCTCTCCTACGTAAAGCATTCCCCATATAATCTCGATTAACGCTGTCGAAAGCCTTCTTGAGGTTCCCGGAAGGTGACTTTTTCAAATTACGTTGAAGCTATTTTTTTTTCTTCAAAGTCGAAGTCAAAGTTGAGGCATTCATAGTAAAGTTGTCCTAATAGATTTAAAGAAAAGCTATTTCTCAATTTTATTCAAAGTTATGAAAGGATTTATAACTGTTGAGTGATATTCATCAATTCACCACCAAAGGCTAAACTCTAACTAACTATTTTACCATTCCATTAACCATAATACTGAATCCATACCTGAATTATCCAAATTACATACCCATTGAACTACTCCAACATTGCGATATCTCTCACACCTCAGCATAAACTCCGGTATTGTAGTTTTTTTCTTTTTTGGCCCGGGATAGAAAAATTATGGTTATAATACCGAGAATGCCATTTTTTACCCAATATAATCCCATTTCGACGTATTTACGGTTGAAATTTTGCGATTGTAAACAAAAGCAAAACCGAATGATATGTGCTTTTGTGGCTGGAATGCAACAATACAGACAACGATGCCGCGTTATAGAGCAATACAGCGCAATAATACCGGACCCATACAATTCCTCTGTGGGACAACAATAAATGTTTTCATGATGTTCGGATTGTTTGTAGAGAGGGACTCCTCCTCCTTCTCCCGGTCATGGCTACGCGATTCTCTACCCACCTCTCATATAATGCCGTATGTGTACTTTCACGAATTGTTTGCACTCGTATAAATTGTATAGTACGAGTAGCATCGCCTAAAAGGATGTACCAACCAAACTCAGGACCTGTAAAGTATATATGGCGCGGTAGAAAATTATTGGTGGCCGTAATTTTACCGACGATCCTCCACCAAATGTGCCGCGAATTGTGGCACTTTTGTATCATATAAGTTTGGTGTAGACTCGCACAGACATATGTGTGCAGATGTGATGCATTTTACCATTTTCGGTTTTCTAGAGGTGCTGTAGGATAGGATAGGATTTGTACTGTCAGTGCATTCGAGACTGACCGTATAGCGAACCATTACGAACGCTTTGAAAATGTTTACGAGATGCTGCGGGACGCTTTACAACCTGTAAATACGATTTATTAGGCTCGATGGGTTTATCAGAGATAGTGTTTAGAAAATGCGGTGTGAAGGTGCACGCGAGGATTATTATTTCGTTGTAGCTATAGTTTGTTATTTTATCGATTTATTTATGACGGATAGGCGAGAGATACGTGAGTTTAAGTAAATTGATTGAAGCCGGGGACGAAAAAATAAAAAAATTATGGTAAAAACAATGCAGTTGAGATTTTGTCTATTCGCATATTCGCTCTCTTTTCAATTTATTTACTAATTTGTAAGTATTAAGCTTCGCTATTCTTTAGGAACAAAAAATGCACCATTTTCAATTTCAATCCAGCAGGAGTGAATGCTGAAGATGTGTATAGGTTGCGTGAGAAACCAAATAGTGATATGCATCTGCCTTTTGAATATTTTCCAATTGTCGCTTTGGGGCATATTTTCGAAATAAGTTTAAAATTATCCGCGAAATGGTTGTTATAATCTAGGTGAAATTCTTTCCGTTTGTAACGCTAAGAAATAATTCTCGCACCGAGTCGCCAAGTATAAAAATATTTCTTTTCGCTCAAAAACTTCGATACCGAGTGACCGTCTATCTACAACATAACTCTCAAACGCTTTGACCTATCATACTGAGTTTTATCTTATAACATTTTTAGCAAAAAATAACTTTAGCTTCGTGAATGAGCAACATGCCTCTATTCCTCCTACTCCCTCCCATACTAATTTCATGCAATTTCGAAATTTAAAGAAATTAGTTTTTCCTCGAAATTATTTCAGCTATCGAAATTAAGTTATAGCACAATAATGTGAATATCATTAACGTCAAAAAATATTGATCCGATCCCCTAACTCCTTCTACCACCTCTGATATAAATGAATAATTTTCAAAAATGCGATGACAAATTTTTTCAAGAAATAATTTTATTGTACGAGCGTAAGTTAATTATTATCCGCAATGTAAATATATTTGTACTCTAGATGAAATCTGAGAGTATATTGTGTTTGCCTTACCGTTTGTAACGCTAAGAAATAACGCTCGCACAGAGCCGCCAAGGGTACAGAAATATTTGTTGTCGCTCAAAAATCTCGATTCCGAGTGACCGTCTGTCTGTCTGTCCGTCTGTGTGTCTGTCTACAGCATAACTCTCGAAAGCTTTGAGCTGTAGTGCTAAACATTTTTATGTGTCACTTTTAGCAAAAAAGTAACCTTAAGTTCGTGAATGGGCTACATCCCCCCTCTCCATCCACCCCCTCCCATACAAATGAAATTTTGAAATATTAATAAATTGATTTTTCTTTGAAACTATTTAAGCTGTTGACTTGAAATTTAGGCTAAAGTACTATGGTATAGATGTCATTAATATCACGGCTCCCCGCAAGGGGGTAGTTGTAGGATGAGGTTTTACCAATTCCTGTAACTATCTTTGGAGCCTAGCGACGAATGGGGGCTGTAGAATTCACCCACAGCCAGTCCTGCTTGCCCTAAAAATGGCAAATGGACACTCACTGGATCATGGGCTTATCACCCGTGATCTTAAGACCTAAATGATACGAGAAACAGATACATCGCCTCGGATACGGACTGATTCTACGGTAACGACTTTTGACATTCGAAATCGGACTATGATTGGCTTAACAAGTCCTGGCAGCAGCTTAAGGCCGATGCTCAGGATCGCGCCTTGTGGAAGAGAGTTGTTTCTGTCCTATGCCCCTATAGGGGGTCTTAACAGGAATTTGATTGATTGATTGTAATATCATGGAATATTGATCCGATCCCTTCACTCCTTCTAGCCCCTCCCATACAAATGGACAATTTTGAAAAATACATATTTTCGATTTTCATTGATACTAGTAAAGCTGAAAAGACGAAATTTTGCTAAAAATAATTCTATTATAATTGCAATTAGTTTTAAAAAGAATTGTCAACTTCACCTCACTTCTTCTACCCCCTCCCATACAAATTTCACGAAATTTTGAAATTTAAACTAAATTATTTTTCTTCGAAACTATTAAAGCTATCAGCTTGATATTTTGCATAAAGTATGAAAATAAAAATACCAATAACGCGGAAAAAATTGTTGTTTGAGCCGTATACTCCTTCTACCCCCTCCCATACAAATGTATAATTTTTGTTAAATGCATTATATCGATTTACATTAAAACTAAAAAAAGTACAAACTTAAAATTTTGCCGGAATTTGTTTTTCAATAATTGCAATAAGTGCTAGAAAAAATTACCAGCTCCGCTTCACTCTTTCTACCCCCTCCCATATAAATATCTGTATTATAAATTCAAGAAAAGCATTTCTCTTTCGACTATATGAGAGCTATCGACTTTGAAATTGAATCAAAGCATGGTGATAAGGATGATGATAAGCAGTGTCAAAATCATATTAAACGCTCCACTTCCTCTGCCACCTCCCATACAAATGCCCATATTTCAGGAAAACTATGTTTAATTTATTTTTAAAAATAATGAAAACTTAAAACTTTAAATTCAGCAACAAACATTTTGCATGCCATGTTCGGTGTCATATACGACAAATACAAACCTTCCCCTCTACTTTTACCACCTTCCATGCAAAAGTTTCTATTACTATTCGACAGAATTTGAGATGACATATTTTCCGGTATATTAAAGTCATTTTCATTTCATCTAGAGTATCATATGATTGGGCTTTAAGCCCAATCATAATTCTGTTATGTTTTTGTTTATATTGATAGTACTGTTGTGTTGCGTATATTGTGCATGGGTAGTTAAATTGTTGTTATGCCTCTACAGGTTTGATGCTGCTAGGTTAGTTCCATTATCGCTGCCCTGCCGTTAACCATGGCTGCTCCGCTTTCTGTTTGCACCAAAGACTACCAAAGCTCAGTGATCCGTTTTTTGTGGTCGAAGGATGTATCAGAGCCAGTACGGGAACAGTATGTTGCCGCAACACAATGTTACGCACGACGAAGGAGCCGGATGACGGTTTACCGCCACAAATGGGGAAAACATTGAGCGTGCACGTGACATGGTTCTGTTAAAGAGACGAGTAGCTATAGATAAAGTGGCACATCGTCTGCAAATTAGTCATGGTTTTGCCTACGAGATCTTCCACAACAGACTTTGGTTTCATAAAGCCTGCGAAAGATGGTTCCCAAAAAACCCACACGGTTGCATAAATATGCTTTGACATCTGCCAAAAGCATTTGGATCGCTGTGGTAACAAACGTGAAATCTTCTTAGACAGAATTGTCCCTGATGACGAAACTTCGATCCATCATTACGAGCCGGAGAGTAAACAGCAGAGTATGGAATGGAAATATCCAAATTCGCCCAGCAAGAAAAAGTTCAAAAGCCAACCATCCGTAGGAAAACTGATGCTTTTTTGGGATTCGCAAGGCGTAGTACTGGAGCAATATTAGGAAAGGGGCACAACAATAAACAGTGCGCTTACTGACAAGTTAAAGCCTGCAATCCGAAGTAAACGCCGAGGACTCCTGTCAAAAGGTGTTGTATTGTTGCACGATAATGCCTGTCCACATACTACTTCCCACACTGCTGAAACGCTCCCGAAACTCAACTTTGACGTACTGGCTCATCCTCCGTATAGCCCTGACTCAAAGAAGCATTAAGGGGCCATAGATTTACCTCGGACAAAACAGTGAAAGAAGCGGTGCATTACTGGATCGCAGCTCAAACGAAAACCTTTTTCAGGAAACTTGTGCAACGATGGACCAAGTGCGTTGAAAAACAAGGGGACTGTGTTGAAAAATAATGTGCATGTACGTTTCCTATTTGTATTGCAATAAAATTTATAACTACATTGCGGGTAATAATTGACGTAATTGCAGCCAATTTTAAAAAATCTATCAACTTAACCTTACTCCTTCTACCCCTTCCATACCAATTTCACACAATTTTTAAAATTTTCATTAAATTTTTTTTTTCACAACCGTCAAAGCTATCAACTCGAAATTTGGAGAAAATTATGGTTTTGATTCGAATATTCCTTCTATCACCTCCCATACAAATGCTCAATTTTGGTAAATGCATTTGATCGATTTTCATTGAAACTAGAAAAATTGCAAACTTAAAATTTTGCCAGAATTTGTCCCTTAATAATTGCAATAAATACTAAAAAAAAATATGAACTTCACTTCACTCCTTTTACCAACTTTCATACAAATTTTTGTGTTAGATTTTCAAGAAAAGTATTTCTCCTTCCAACATATGAGAGCTATCGACTTTAAAATTGTAACCAAGCAATGTGATTAGCATATTGATAAGCAGTTTCAAAATCATCCAAAATCTTCCACTTTCTCTGTTACCTTTGCCATACAAATGCCATAACTTCAGACAAAAATTGTTCAATTTCCTTGTAAACTATGAAAGCTACAAACTTTAATTTCATCATGAAACATTTTGCATACCATACTCGGTGTTATATACGAAATGGTAACCTCTTCCTTCTGCATCTACCACCTCCCATACAAAAGTCTTTATTCACTCTTCGGAAAATTAGAGATAACATATTTTCCGGTACATTAAATTCGTTCCCATTTCATCTAGAGTATCGTATGATAGGGCTTTACGCCCAATCATAATGTTGTTGTGTTTTGATGTGTGTTGATATATTGGTATATTACATACAAATGCTTGCCCTTTCGCTCTTTGCAGCAGTGGTACTCTATTGTTTCAGTATTGATACTGCATCTCAATACTTCTGCGTAATGATTTCAGTACTCATAAAAGACTGAATTGTTACTCATGCGATACTGTCACCGTGGGGGAGGGCGATTGGGTAGCTACTGAGCGAAAGGCAGAGCAGGCTGATTCCAATACTTTTGCGTTTGAAGGTTAGCATCAACGTTTTTCTGGGGCTTATTCTCAAGTGGGGCGTATGCCACGAAGAGGTGCTGACGACCCCCTATCATATCGTTTTAGAACAGGTCTGTTAAGCTGCGAAAGCGCAGAACACTTGAGAGTGCTGTGTTAGTAATATGAGGGGTAGAAAGAAGGGATCGCCGGTCGGTTGAATTCCCAAAGAGATCGAAATCTAGACGATCGTCTAGGAGTTTGACGGATGGTGGGTTTGTCCAGAAGAAAGTAATGAACGGAGGTGAAGGAAATGCTTACAAAGTGCCTAAGACCCAAAGGGATCGAAATCGTAGGTAAATGCTAACGAAGAATTTTACGTTTAACAGAGTAATTTGGAATTTGACGATAGTTTCGGAATTGACTGATACGATGTGGAGCGGGCGAATCAGCACCGCCATGGTTGAGGTTCCTTCCCATTGTGGCCAGGGCTGTAGTCCTAAGTCCAGCAGAGGGTATATGCTGTTGCAAGGCTACATTAATCACCGGTGACCAATGTTGTTAAATTTATAAAATCATCAAACCATCAATAATATTGAACTGCAATTTAATTATTCTACGCAAAAATTTTTTATGCACTTTACAATTCTCCACACATTGACTCGGAGATGGTCGACAATCCGACGGAAGTCGACAGTGAAAACCGACAACGACCGGCAATGGCCGGCGACAGTCTGCAAACACGTCGTATTGCTGTTTATAAAAAGGGCGAGCATTCGTAAGTGCAGTGAGTTGTGAGTTGATATGTGGACGGGAGTGTTGAAAGTGGGAAGCGAGTAGGAAACTCAGCAAGCGAGTTTGGCCGATGGGCAGGAGTAAGTCCTGTGACCGACAGGCGGAGTTCAGTAAACGAGTAAGTCCTGTGACCGACTGTCGGAGTTCAGTATACGAGTAAATTCTGAAATGGGCGCAAGTAAGTCCCGTGATTTACAGTCGGAGCTCACTAGCCGAATACGTTGTTTGAGCGACGGTGGCGTTCAGATTTGGAAGCGAAAGAGGCGAGATCAGGTCATCACGTAGTGCAGTCGATGGAGTCAGTCGACGGCGTAAAGAAAGACAGAATTGATGTTTAGAAGGCGATAGAGTCCGAATTGACGACGGAGCACGACAACGCGAATATTAAGGTGATAAAATGTGAACAAAAATATTATATATAAGTTTAAAAGCTATAAATAAAGTTTGCGGTTATTTTAATTTTAAAGAAAATTAGTTTAATTTTTACTTGAAACCCATAGCCATAGCCTTATAAATGGTTCGTTTAAATTTAAAAACATTTATTTTGATACATTTGATATACCTATAGATAAAGAGCATCACGAATCAGTTATTATCTTGAATAGCTGTGGAACATAGCAACGTTGATATCGTCATTAAGTAAGGCTTTTATTTCTCTGGAATAGTTTCGCTATTGTTAAAACGGACATTTATAGTTTCATGCTTCTTGGATATAATCTAGAAACATCTTTCTGAAGCTCTACATTTTCAGGATTTGATTCAAAACAGAGTCTTGAACAAAAATTATTGGTTATTAATTGATACAATTCTTAGGAAACAAACACAAGAGAATTTTTTTATTTGGGGAACACGTGGGAGCACTGTGACTTTCTCGGCCTATTGTGCGTTTATTGCCCCTTTACCCTACCATAACTCAATCGCTTTGGCTAATCTAAGTATCTTTAAGGCAGCCATGTTGGCTAGTTCCTTGGTAGAAAGGAGGCCTTTCCCGAGAAATTGTGTCTTTTCCTAGCTACTGCTTCACAGTGACATAGGATGTGTACTGTCGTTTCTGGGTCCTCGAGGGATATTCCTAAATATCAAATTTTCGGTGGTCGTCATGGCTAACGCGTTTTTTTCATCAAGGGACGGTTTTAAAACTTTCCACAATTCGGGGGAACTGTTTTGTCTCGTTTCATAACTGAGTCGATGTAAGAAACTTCCAATTAAACAGATGAAAATCGCAAACATGATCGAATTTGCAATGAACGCAAATACAAGGATCTAAAACAATTAACACACAAACACATAATTTAAAAAAAAAAATGTATATCGTATATCTGCAAGGGAATGGGATATGCATGTGCAAAGGATGAGGAGTAGGTGAACATGGGAACTTGCGACTTTTCTTCGATACTCGTTTGATATAGATTTTCTCGTTTCACAACTGAATGATGGAGTCAAATTTTTTGATGGGAATAATACACTGATACGTACATACATAAATATCTCCATGTAAAAAAATATTCGTTATAAGCTACTTCTATGAAAAAACACAAGGTACACGACGTACACTAGGACGACAGCCCTGGTTGTAACTAGTGGTTGACTTCTATATCGCTGGCAGAGCAAAAGCCGGTTTGCCGCAACTGGTCTCTATAGCCCGAAGATTTGAAAGGATCTTAGATAGATCTTGCACTCAGCAGTGTTAATGCTGAATACCGACATCTCGGGGGCGTTATTGAATGTCGTCATAAAACAATACGTGTTGCGAAAGACAAACGTGAGATAATACCCTCGCTGCAAGCGTCCACATTAATCAAATAAGGTTTGGTTAATGCGGTATTGTATCGGTACCGCTTCTTAATGTTCATGCAGAATGGTTTCAATATTTACGGAAGTTCGGTACTCAAGTAGTACTCCATCGGTACTACTTCTCACTAGTCCGGAAAGACTTGGTACTCACGCTGCACTGAATTATAAACTAATGATTTCTGATTCCTCTAATGGATTCCCGTTGATATGAAACAATTTGTATATTCGCAGTCTAGGGTGGAGCCTAGTGAGTGGCGTGTAGTTCTGCAATGCGAATGTCGTGAGTTCAAATCCCGGGCGATGCATAATTTCAGCACACTTCTTGAGTATACCTTAGTTACCTCAATCTAAGAAAATGAAAAATCGTAGATAGAGGGTTGTGCGATGGGCTAACAACACTTTTACAATGACAATTAAAATTTTATGCAACCTGAAGGAGGCCAATGCCCAATTTAAGCTATAGTACCATTGTAGAAAAAGAAATCTAAAAAGGGCTCGCTTTGTCATAAGTAGGGATGAGATGACCAATTGAAAATCCTTTTCCTCAAATTTGACCTAAGCAACTTAATTTTGATGATGCAAGTAAACCATTTCAAAAGAGCAACTGAAATCAATTCTTACATGTAAAACCAACAAAAAGCCTGTTAATTATTTTCCCTGAAAAATCATACAGTCCCATGTTGACATATCACCCTATACTTTCATTTTATTGATACCATAACCGACGATTATCCTTTATCTTTTCAGCTTGCGATAAACGAGAAAACAGAAGAAATTGAAAAAAAAAATGTAAACACAAAACGTTTTAATTGAAAACTGACCATTCATTGGTGGCTATTTTGAGCTTAGTACTCGTACTTGAAAATTTCACTATATATGCACAGAAAAATCAACGCAATTCAAATATTCGTTTAATCGGAAGATATATCCGCCCGATATTGCGATCAAGGATACTTCATGCCTGTATCTCGGCCAGGACAAAGCCACAGAGCAACGCTATGCATTTGATGATGACCCGTTTAGATCTCGTCCGGAATCCGTGTGATGGTCAGCGAAAATTCTAGCCACAGAAGGCATAGCGTTGAGCATGACTAAAAAACAGGACACTATGGCTCGCTGTACGAAAAACCGATGATATTAGGGCTAGTCGACGTTCGGCACAAAAAAATAGAAGATGAAAATTGAAAACTGTTTGACCATTTCGTGTTATGCCACCACCCATAATCTTATTGACATTTACAATGTTTGCGCTTTTTTTCCTATCCTGGAACAGGACGAGATCCTGGATGGTACGATAACTGGTTAGAACTTTCAGCGGTCTATATGCATTTTGTGCACTACTCGACATAAGAAGTAATTTATTGAGCTCCCGTAGATCGGATGGCGTTTTAAAGACGGCCGTGATAGCATTTAAGCGATAGTGAGGGAGCGGGGAAAGGACATCCTTTACATGGAACGACTATAATTGAAAATAATGGGCTATTCTATTTGGTTTTTAATGAATAGACTTGGAAGTTAATCTGGCCGGCTTAAACAGATGGTGCTCGATATAATGGTGAGTAATGCCAGTTTATTGTTTTTCAAGCGAGGTGCGCGTTCTAAGCGTGATTCGTCCTTCAAGTTTCCCTTAGAAAAGAATCAGAATAGGACACTGCTCGATTCGTGAAGATTGAATGAGCGCATGTATTATAAAAGAGTGGCGAACCCATAAAAAGCAAATTACATCACGAGGGGGTGAATTTAATGGTATTCGCATAAATAAAAAATTCTTTTGGTATACCACTGAAATCACCCTTTTTTCAGGACCCGAGTCAATTTCGCTCCCTTCGAACTGCATAGAAGCGCTAATATTGTAATGATTGCGTCGTCTTTACGTTCGGGGTAATTTAAGTCATTCATATACCCCACACAAGATGAGGTTCGGAGTAGCATCCCTTTTTTTTGGTAGAGAGTAGCAGCCCTTTAGCTAGCTGTTACCTTATAATGTTTTGCATCAAACCCTATTATAGTCCTTGGTGTTTTTTTTTTAAATTATATCGCTGTTACAATAGGGAAAAACGAACAAGTGGCAAATGGCCCAGATAGTTTTTTTTTCAGGAATAATGAAGCATAAAGCAATATTTGTCATCGCGTCATTAAAGTGCATAACACATGTTATGCCTGTTTCAATTCGCATTGGTTTGACTCGATTTTATAGATATAGAAATAAGGACGAGGTAAGGGTGAAGTTTTCTTAAACTAAATTTAATACGGAGAAAAAAAAATCAGCACTTACCCTAACTCGTGCTTCCGTAAGATTTGTCCACATGGCAATCTCTTCTCGTGTTGACATATCCGGATACCTATTACGACTAAATGTATGCTCTAATTCTTGCAATTGTTGCGATGTAAAATGCGTCCTTTGTCGTCGTTGTCGCTTATTTTTCTTATCGTTTTTTGTATCGTCTGTCGATACAATCGATTCTTCGTGACCACCTAGACTTGATGTACTTTCGGTTTTTATTGTTGTTTCGTTAATTGATCGATTACCTGAAAGAATAACAAATGAAAAATCCTTAAAAAATTTATGTTGTTGATGAATCTTAAAATATTGTTGTGTTTCCTTCCATAATTAAGTGCAGAACAAAACTTCAAATCGAAATTGTTCCACATTTTGGGAGATAGCTTTTTATTTTAAAAGTCTTTTGTCTTCTTTTATTAATAAATCATAATTATTTTGGAAATAGAGAGATTTTGTTCTTAAAATTTGCATTTGAATCTTAAGAGCCACATAATATAGGAATTAGTTTTATATATTTTAAAAATCCATAACTGAAAGAATAGCAATTTAAATTTAACTAAACGTCAGAGAGCTTTTCAAACTTAATTAAAGTTTTTTCAAAAATAGTATCTTTTTGCCGACCTAATTTTTTTTTGCAACCTAATCAGCCAGATATAAGTGCAACCGATAACTGCCATTTGAAAATCTCAATCCCAATCTAATCTGTAGATATGACTTTCCACAGAGTTACGAGTAAGCTAAGTATTGGATTAATAGAAGTTTATAGGTTTAATCTTTTAGTAAATAGGAAAATAAATTTTTTGAAATTGTGATTTATTTGGTTTTTGTTATATCGGAATTTCATGGTGATTTTAAAAATGAGATTGAAATCGGTGTAAACTTCATACCACTGCTGGCTGAAATACGAAGAATATGTCCAAACTGAAAACTTGGTTAGAGAACTGGCTAATGGCAATGTAGATGATAAGCACTTTTGCACAGGTAGTTTTAAAAAACTGCTGTCCAAACAATTTAGTTAAAAACAATTCATTATCTATAATTTATCCACAACAATTCGTTCATTAGACAGTTCATTTTTATACTCTAGATGAAATTCCTTACCGTTTGTAGCACTAAGAAATAATGCTTGCACAAAGTCGCCAAGGGTACAGAAATATTTCTTGCCACTCAGAAACCTCGATTCCGATCGAACGTCTGTCCGTCTGTCCGTCAGTCCGTCAGTCCGTCAGTCCGTCAGTCCATCTGTCTAAAACATAACTTTCGAGCGCTTTGACCTATCGTGCTGAAATTTGTCTTATATCATTTTTAGCAAAAAAGTAACTTTAAGTTCGTGAACAGGCCACATCCTCCGCACTTCTTCTACCCTCTCCCGTACAAATTTCATGAAATTTCGAAATTTAAAGAAATTGATTTTTCTCCAGAGCTATTTCGCTATCGGCTTTGAAATTAGGCCATAGTATAATAATATGGGTTTTATTAATATCAAAAAATATTGATCCGATTTCCTTTTTCCTTCTAACGCCTCCCATACAAATGCACAATTTTCAAAAACCATTCAATCGATTTTCATTGCAAATAGCAAAGCCAAAAGGACTAATTTTCGCCAGAATGAATTTTCGAATAATTGCAATCAATTAAAAAAAACTACCAACTTTACCTCACTTGTTCTACCCCGTCCCATACAAATTTCACGAAATTTCGAAGTTTTAATTAAATTATTTATTTCTAAAACCGTCAAAACGGTAAACTTAAAATTTCGAGAAAAGAGTTTCATTGCAAATATCATTGTTGTTGAAAATTGTGATTTTCATTCAAACGCTCCTTCTACCACCTCCCATACAAATGCACAATTTTGATAAATGCATTTAATCGGTTTTCATTGAAACTAGACAAGGTAGAAACTTGTCAGAATTTGTCCGTTAATAATTGCAATAAAAACTTAAAAAAATATCAATTTCGCTTCAATCCCTCTACCACCTCCCATACAAGTTTTTGTATTGAAAATTCAAGAAAAGTATTTCTCCTTCGAACATATGAGAGCTATCGACTTTAAAATTGTAAAATAAAAAAAAACGATTTTTTTTTTAGTTTTTTAGGTTGTGCTCCCCTGAAACCGATTTTTTTCACTCACAGCACGACAAATATGGGCAATATTGCCAGATCTATCTCTTCACATTTTCCTTTCTGATCATTTTTCGGCTAGTACAGAAATTTCAATACTGGCAATACTTTGATCGAGAGCCAGAGCTTGCGACTGAAAGCAATTGCATTAACGCATCTCTCCTTCGTATAGAAGTGGAACTTGCGCTCGTAGCGCGCGAAAATTTTACTAGCATTGACCAGCGGCCTTGTTCTTTAGTATTTGCGACTAAAAGAAATGAGAGGAAAGGTGAAAGCATTTTAATGCGATGCATGTCCTCTTCATATTGAAGTCGAACTTGCAGGAAAATTTATTCCGTATTGGCGCTGGCGGTCTTGTAAATGCGTTTTCAAAATCGCATCTTTTTCCCTGTGGAAGGCTTTCAACTTTCGTTAGTGAGTTCTAAGCACCTAAATGCTGTAAACAGCGGTAGACGAAAATAATACGCGCTTTCTAAACTAAATAAAGGGCAAAACGTAAAGGAAACATTGCTTCCCTCGCATCAATGAACGCCACGCCATTGATAGAGAGGGATGAAAACAAATCGACAAACGACTACAGTGGAAGTCGCTTTTCAACATCTACAGATTGCAATCATTTGGAAAAACTGTCGCAGGTAGTGTTTTCCGCATTCTGCTTGATCTAGAAAGAATTGTCTGTCTGTATCTTACTGTTCGTGGTTTTGGACCATATACTCGTGAGCACGTTTAGCAGATTATTGATTGATACAAGGGATGATAAGACGTCTGATTCTCTCACCATAGTGTTGACAGTGACTACGGAAATATTTAAAGTGGATGCTAAGTATTTCGGCAAAGGATTCTATGGATGCTATGATGGCATCACCTCCAATAAGACGAAACGCAGGATAATTCATCCAATATACAATTTATCCATTGAACAATTCGTCCAATGAATAATTTATCAATTGAAATTTTATCGCTTCAATGTAGAATTCAGTAAAAATGGTTGTTCTTAACGGATAAGATGTGAGAGAGGTGCAAGATTTTTAGTATTCCATGCGCAGAAGAGTCGAAAATGGTATTGAGGTTTGTATAAATAAAGCTCGTCAGACCTTCGGTATCCTTTTTGAAGTTTAAGAGAGATCTCCCTTCGCAGGAAGTTGCGAGCGTTTGACTCATGCATCAAATCCATGTTGTACTACTCGTACATGGAAAGTGGCCGTTCTCCTTACCAATAAACTGTAAACTTTCGAGAGTCAATAGCTCCGACGCATTTTAGGAATATTATGGCCGAATATGATCTCCAACAACGAACTTTGGAGTAAAACAAGGCAGACTAAAATAGTTATTGAGATTTAAATGCAGAAATGGCAGTGAATCGGTTAGTCTTTGGGGATATCAGAGCGAATCATCGCAGGACTAGCTCTGGGTTATATTCCTCAAGGAAGACGAAGGGTTTGTCTACCAAGTTTTGATTTTGATATTAATTTCCTCACCGTCATCCACTCGAGACAAGATTGGGAGGCAGCTGAAATACGGGGGAAGAGTCCATATCCTTCTATACTTGATGGTTCCAAAACTAGAAGTGGAGTGGGCCGAGGTGATTTCTCAGCAATGCTTAACTAAAGTGTATCTTTACAACTTCCGGATCATTGTAGTGTGTTCCAAGCATGTGCAATGTAATATATCTGTACTAAGGATATGGGGCCGCTATGCTGAATAACTCAACATTCGCCTGATAGGGCCATTCCGGGGAACTGCAGGACCGACGAACTTGCCCGGCACGGAACCACTTCGCAGATTCAGTCTGTGAAAGAGAAGCTCTGCATGCCTCTCGCAAGTTAGAAGCTGCAACTTAAGTTGGACGCGATTAGCAAAGCCAACGACAGATGGGCAAATGGAGTTATTTGTTATACCACCAGACAGATTTGGCCTGTTATGGATCTAAAACGCTCTGGTAGACTGATCTCCCTAAGCAGGTAGATGATCAGCTCCGTAGTAGGAGTTGTTACAGGACACTTTCTGACACTGCCACTAAATGATTTTTGCAGAGGCTGCAAAGATGAGGAGGAGGAGGAAGAGACGATTGTTATTCTGATATGCACTTTCCCTGCTCTCTCCAGAAGAAGGAGGCGCCATTTAGGCGCATACTTTTTCGATAGTTTCGGTAATCTGCCAAATGCGGAAACCTGGAGCCTTCAACGCTTCATGGAAGCTCCGTTTGGTCCACCAAGTTGGAGTAGCGACCTGTGGCATGACAATGGACTAGTCAATGGTCTATGTACGCCCGGACTTGAGTCTGGGCAGCCATCTCTACCTACCTAAGTATTCCTTCGTTTAAAGCAACTGAAGGATGTCCCATTAAGGCCGAAAATTTTGAAAAAAACGCAATGTTTATTTGAAAAGCTCTAATGTTTTTATTTCAATAAAGAGTGCAGACATGGTATGTATTGAACAGAATATCTGACAAACGCTGCACGACTGACACAAAAAATGGGGCTTAATTCAAAATAGGCGGTCTTAATGGGACACTATTTATTTCCGGATTTCAGATTGTTCTATTTTAATAATCGTTACGTTTCGGACTCTGCCAAAACTTTTATCTAACTAATGAGAATCAGAGCTGCCTTCCTTGAAGGAATTAAAATGGTTAAAAATTAGTTTTTTAAAAATGTAAAAACTGAGCTATCTGTGGAAAAAAGTTTCAAGAAAAAATTGTAGTTGAAAGAAAAGATTTCCGGATTCTACGATTTATTATTCGTGACGTTTCGGTCTCTGCTGAGACCTTCATCAAATTTTTTGATGATCTTTATCAAACTTTTTGATAAAGGTCTCAGCAGAGACCGAAATGTCACGATTAATAAAGCATAGCAGTGTAGAATCCGGAATTTTTTTCTTTTGATTCGTAATGCACTGTGAAAATATTTACTAAACCAAAAAATTGTAGCTTCAAATGGAATAAATTTCGCTACGACAAAAATTCACCGAAAATAATTGCGCAGGTATTTTTTCCCAACGAGCGTGGTTATTCCTGAAAATTGTTAATTGTTAAGATTTAACGAGATCTTGTCTTCAAAGTATAAACAATTGGAGATAAATGAGAAAATAATATAAAAGCGAACTGATTATTAATATTTAACAATTTAGCACCTCTCTACGGACAGTGTTAGCAAACAGAAATTAAAAATATTGAAGTGCTCAAGGGCCTGCTAGATTTCAAGTAAAAATAAATCTACTAGTTTAACAAGTTCACTTTAATTCAACCACAAAACTTTATTTAATTATCTTTCAACTAAATCGCTTTACACTTTTCACTTGAGAATTTTTCGCTTACTAATTATCGCGTTCCAATCTTGACTTTATCGCTTTCCAACGTCCACTGACTCGTCGACTGTTCAATCCGGACCTACTACGGATCGCTCTGATTTTGACTCCTTTATCCGGACTAACTGTTCCTCAATTGTTCCTGTCGGCTGCTGCGTCCAAGGCCGCTTCTATAAATCATTTCCTTCTCATCCAAATTATTCCCTCATAGTATAATCTTTTCGTCCTCGACCGCATTTTCTTTTCGTCCGAATCATTCCTTTATCGTACGAATCTTTTCCTTTTCGGCCGCTTGCTGTTGGCTGCTCCTATATAGCATTTCCTACTTCTCCGAATTGTTCCCTTGTCGTACAATATTTTCGCTCTCGGCTGCTCGCTGTTAGTTGCTTCTATAAAGCATTTCCTTTTCGTCCGAATCATTCCCTTTTCGTATAATCGCTGTCGGCCGCTTCTCTATGTCGCCCATGTAATTGTTGTTGCTTGGTTGAATGTTCAAGATCTTCCCACATTGAAGATTCGTTGGTCGCGATTATATTTTTTTGTCGTTCACAGGTTTTCTTTTTAGCAAAGTGTTGCTGTTGGAGACCTTGAACAATTGCTGAGTAGCATAGTGTTCGCGCGCGTGCACTTATTTGCTTTCGAGAATAGTGTAATTCGGAAAAAAAAAACATATCAGGGGTACGATTGAAATTTTGTATGGGGAATGTTAGAAGGGTTGATAGCATTGTACTAATTTTTTCCCCATAATGCTAAATTAGCTATAAAAATGTTTTATACAAAATGCTTACTCCAAAAATTGAATGGGAACTGAGAAAATTAGTGAGTTAGATTTAGTGGAAATGTGCTGTTTGTATGGGAGGTGGTAATAGAGTGGGGGGATTCTAGTGATTTTTTCAGAAATAACTAGGAATATTATACAATTGACATCTCTTAAATTTCAGACTAGTGCCATCCATACTTTTCAAGAAAATCGATTTTTTGTGAAGTTGTGAAACTGTGTCATATTTATGGGAGGGGGTAGAAGCAGTGAAGCTAATTAAATATTTTTTTCTGATCTTAGTGATAATACTAATTAAGTATTTATTATAAAATATGAGCTCAATAAATGTTATATGTTCTGAGAAAACCGTCTTAGAACATTTCATGAAAAAGTGTAGTTTGTATGGGAGGGGGTGTAAGGAGAGGGAGGAAGCAAATAATTTTTCTATTGTATTTTTAGATCATTATGTAAGTAATATATCCCAAAATGGCTTTTATACTTTTCGAGTAAATCCATTTATTGTCAAATTGCGAAATTGTCTGTCGTCTAATTTTTTTTGGCCTTACTAACAATTTTAAATAAATTTTTGGTGCACAATTTCAGCCCGCTAAACTTTATACGCACTGAAAAAATTGGCTTAGAGTAATTCACGACAAGTACAGTTTGCATGGGAGGTGATAGAAGGAGGGGGAGGACACGCATAATTTTATTATTATATTTTTATTATATTTTATATAGTAGACTAGCGAGCGCCCGCGACTTTGTCCGCTTAGGAATCGCAAAAATAACATTTTTTGAGAATGTATGTAGTTAGTAGTACATTATTTCGGATAAATAATCTGCTTAATTTGATGGTTCTTTGAAAACAATGGTTTGTATTTTGTTGGAATCAGAACCATAAATTATTAAGAATGAAACCATGATACTCGCATTTGTATGGGACAGGCTCGTGATCAAATCAAACCCGTGATTCGAGATCATATGTATACGTGTTAAGTACATGTGAATAGTTGTAGCTTGTGTTAATTGAAAAAAGCCCAAATAAAATGACATTAAGCTTAAAAACATAACAGGACTTCGATTGTGCGTAAAGCCCCATTATGTGATACTACCGATGAAATCGAAATTTTTGTAATCTTAAAAATTTTTGTGTGGGGAGTGAAGGAAGGGATGACAGTACTAAATTAATTTTTTTCACACCATGCTAGAGTAGCTAAAAAATATTTTGCACCAAATTTAAGCTTGAAAAACTGAATAGGTAAAACTTGAGAAACTTAGTGCATTGAATTTAGTGAAATTGTGCAATTTGTATGGGAGGTGGTAGAAGGAGTGGGGGTTTTTGGTAATTTTTCTAGATACAACTACCATCACCATGCAATTGATATCTTTTAAATTTCAGATCAGTTATATTCAAAGACAGACAGACAGAGAAATTTTTTAAAAATGTTTGATTCTGCTTAGTTATTGCTAAAATGAAGCAAAAAACTTATTTATAGCCATTTATAAACAAATAACAGACAGACACTACAATTATATTTATATAGATTGGTATTATCATAAAAGTAACATATTCAAAATTTCAGGCCAATAGCTTTTATACTTTTATACCGTTTATTGTCAAATTGCGCAATTGTGTCATTTTGTATGGGAGGGGGTAGAAGGGGTGGAGCGATTTGGCCCATTCACGAACTTGACCTTACTTTTTTGTCAAAAACGACGTGTACAAAATTTGAACTATCTAGCTCAACGCGTTCTCAAGCTAGAGCGCGCACAGACGGACGGACGGACGTACATCCGGTTTTGAGATTTGTGAGTGATAATATTAACTTCTGTATCATTCAGTTTTTTCTCCAAGCCTTATTTCTTAGCGTTACAAACCTTAGAGCAAGCTTATAATACTCTCAGATTTCATCTAGAGTATAAAAATAATAAATCCATTTTTTTAAAGAATTAATTGAATTGTAACATCCGTTTATTCCATAAAAGAGTACGAGAAAGATTAAATGCACTCGTAAAACGATTAATTTGATTTGGAATAATATGAAATGAATTTGAAATTGAAATTTTAACAGCAATAAAGTAAATTTTTAAAATGTTCAAGATGCATTATTTTCATAAATCAAAAATATGTTTTTACGATTCCTTTCCTAAATAGGCGCGCAACAGCCAAATACAAACTTCGTCTTTATTTTCCGGAAAATTCCCACTGGAATCTTCATCATAATGATATGACGGTGCGTGCTCCAGAAAAAATGTCACCGCCCGAAATTTTCTAAACATCAAACAAATTATTTGATGTGATAAATAAATGAATAAAAAAATAAAAAATAAAGACCGAAATTATGATCGATTAGGTTCAGGGGCATATCTTCGTTTAAGCTGACGCGTTTAGCTCGTCTTGCAATTTATCGTGATTAATCGATTCGGTAGCCTTTGAAAATGCCCGCCATATAGGGGACGCGCACCATCATCGAGACCTGGTGATATCTCGCTCGTAATTGCAAAAACCGTGATAGGCTAAATTTTCGTCCATTATTTACGAGTGTGCTCTTTCGTAGACCACAGTCATAAAGCCAACTACAGGAATAATTGCAATAATAAAGCAAAAATAAAATTGACAAAAAATTATGCGAAGCAGAAAAACAATTAGAAGGTGTCACCACCATAATAATTTTCGGCTGAAGCTATTTCGTATGTCGGCGGCGGCAGCGGGCGGCTATTTTTCATGTCGAAAACAAACAGAATGGAAGCCACTTGGGTATTAAGCGGAGATAACGCTCGCCTTATAAGTACGAAGGTGGGACAACTCTTTTTCGCTGTGCCGCTTTTGAACAGACGGCATTGGTTATATGATGGCACGATAGAATTTTGGCTGTGGGTAGGATTGATAAATAAAAAAATCTAGATAAGATATTTTGCATAAATGGAAGATATAGTATGTCGGAAGTGACACTGGGAATTATGAGGGCTGATTTACTACTCTGCCTTGGGACTTTTTGAGAAAAGGGCTTTTCATTTCAAAGAAAACTAATTGGCAATTCTTTTCATACTCTGAGTTAAAACTGAGAGTACCTGGACTAAGCTTTTCCCACTCCTGATACCATCTCCCATATACGAGTATATTTAAAAAAATTAGGATAACATTTTTTGGTAGTGCAGTGAATTCTTTCCCATTTCATGTATAGTATCGCATGAATCTGATTTATGACCAACCAAAGTGCTTCTGTGTTATGCATTGATATCATATACGAATCCTTCAATTAGTATTAATAGTTAACTGCGTGCCAAACTATACCTTTGTATTTCACCTAACGCAAACATACGTTAAAGGCTATGGTGTAGCCTAGTGGGTAGCGTGTTTGTCTTACAATGCGAAGGTCGTGAGTTCAAATCCCGGTCGACGTAATATATAATTCCTGCACACTACTTGCTTGGATATACCTTGGTTACCTCTATGTGTGAAAATGAAAAAAATCGTAGATAGAGGTTTGTGCGACGAGCTAACAACCGATCCATAATAAATAATGAAAAACAAAAAATGTTAAGGAACCTGAATGTCAGGAGGCCAAGGCCCGATTTGGACTGTAGTGCCATTGTAGAAGTTGTAGAAACATAATTTTATATTCCTACAGTTAAATTACATCTTATTAAGTCCGCCTTATGAATATCAGCCTGCTCAAATCACCAGCGAAAAAAATGTGGACATCGAACACTGATTTCTTTTTTCTTCAATAATGCTATGAAATGGTTTTTGGTGTACAGAAATTTAGATTTTGATTTTTTGCGTAGATGATATGCAAAAACTGACTTGCAGCTCAAAAGTTAGCAGTAGTTAAAAGGCTTTAAATGTATTTCTGTCACAAAAATAATATTTGGAGTACAAATAAATTTCCTCCGTTTGACAAAAGATGTTAAATTACACAAAATGGTTAAAAAATTGTAAATTTTCAATCCAAATTAGAAGCTGACCTTGCCGCACTTGACAAGCCGTCACTAACACTGATTCCAATCGTTCAATGATAATTAAATCACCACCGTTACTAAAGATTATACATGCATCTGGTTTGACAAGTCGAGTGAGAATCATCAAAGAAACCAGCAACTTAACCGCTTTCGTCATTAACAAAACAGCTTATTGCCGTAATCTTTCGATTTATATCTAATAATTGTATTTAAATTTATATCAATTAAAGATATTTTTGGATCAAGTTAAGACAGTGCCATAATATTAAAAAAAAAGAGTAATATATCACCACAAAAGTCATCAGATTCGATCATATTCGAAACACATTAAAAATCGGGTTTTCCCATCATTAGACCTGCTGACTTCACACATATGCCTTCGTCAACAGATTCAAAAAATCTGATTAGAAATAACCGCAATCGCGCACCATACAAACATACTTGTAGAGATATTGAAAACTGTTACGTTCCATTTTAGATTAAAGTAAATTATTGTGATAGAAAATTGATTTTATTATTTGTATCAAATCGAACAAGAAACAGAATCAGAAAGTGTACAGGGCTGGATTGCAAGCCTAATTCTATAATTTCTTAAAAATTGTATGTGCTCCTTTTTTTCGTATTCGTAATCTGTAATTCGACCGCTAAGCTGATAAGCGAACGTAAATATTATTGATTATCCGTCAAATACACCATCAGAACGCGCATCCCCATATAAATAAATTGAACGGCAGATGTAATCTTTAAAAGACCCAAGTTTCACGATAGCATTTCACTAATCCCTAAATCATTCAATTTTGAAGTTTTCGACAACTTTATGCTTGCTAGTTTTGACATTTGTGCACTGCATGATGGCTTGTTCGAGCGCCTGACAAATTGGCGACCAATAATTTTTGATATACGAGAATTTTATACATAAGAAAAATGTTTTGTAGCCATCAAAAAATATCATGTTGTTAGAACGATATACATTAAATATTCGAGAGGTAAAAAAGCGACGCACTTAGATTGACAGGGGTGATTCGATAACACATTCTTCTCCTAATTCGCGTATAGGAAACACACCTACACTCCTGTTTTTATGAAACAAGTATAGTTTGAAATGGCATGAAAACATTATAGTTACTTCATGAGACATTGGAGGCGCTTCTTCATAGTTTGGCAAAGGTGAAGCCCAATATTTGGAGCGAAATTTAAAAAAATGTTGATCTTTTTTTAGGTACGATCTTAACACAGCTCTTGAGCTGTGCCCAGTTTTCAATATTTAGCTAAAAAGACACCAACAACGGTTTTGAAGGAACAATTTATCTTAGGGTGGATGAAATTGGCAAAAGAAAACCACTAACTCACCACTCCACGAATGGTGAAATAGGGAAGGTGAATTCGCAGGGTTCAATTGTAACATTTCTGTCAGACTCTGGTACAGTGTGTCTCCTTTTTGCATGAAGTATCTCTATGATATGATGATCTGATAATAATTAATCAATAGAATTTATTATCGTTAAGATTTTGCCCTTTAATAGCGAACTACAATCAGAATTTCACAAAGAGTTTGGAAATTGCATAGACAGGACATAAAAAATCATTTAACAAGATTAAATTGAATTCCTACCATAAATTAACACTTTTTCTTCAGTTATTTATTAACTGAAAATTTACCACCTCTTTTCCAAAAACAACTATTTTCGATTCACTAGTAACTTTTTCGAAACTAATACCAGCTATTAAATTAAATCAAATTCCTGTTAAGACATTGCTGAAAATGCTATTGAAGGGAGTAGATAAAAGAATGGACCCAATGAATACTACGCTATAATAACACTAGACGTTAAAAATGCATTCAATTCACTGACACCGCCTCACATCATGAATGCTCTACTAACATTGGAAACTCCACCATATGGTCAGGAGCTATCTCGTAGATAGAGTATTACTATATAATACTGAAGAAGGAGTGAAGAAGTATAACATAAACTGCGTAGTCCCACAGGGCTCAGTACTAGGACCCGTATTATGGAATATACAATATGATGACATCTTATGACTTCCAGTACCAAGATGTGTACAAGTAATCGGCTATGCGGATGATAAAGAATTACTGCGAACACTTGGTTGATCAACGTTCACGCACCAACAGAAGACAAGGACGATTCAACTAAAGACGAATATTATGTCACCCAAGAGACAACCTATGATTCACTGCCCTCGAATGACCTAAAAATTGTCTTAGGGGATTTTAATGCAAAAGTCGGAAAAGAGGAGGCTCATAGAGGAACAACAGGAGGGCACAGTCTCCATGACACAACCAACGACAATGGCCAACGCCTTATTGATTTTGCAAGCAGCAAAAATATATATATAATAAGCTCTACGTGCTTCCCACATCGCGATATTCACAAACGAACGTGGGCATCACCAGATGGTCACACTTTTAACCAAATAGACCACGTTCTAATTGAGAAAAGGGCTGCTTCCAGCATACTTGATGTACGAACTATCCGCGGTGTGAATTGTGACTCTGAACACTATCTAGTCAGAGCTAACTATCGATGCAGAATAGCTTGTCGTGGATATTCGAAAACGAGTAGAGCTCGCAAATTCAATGTCGACAAGCTTAACGACGAAACGGTGGCGCAGGCTTACATGATAGCATGTAATAAACACCTGACACCAATATTTGAAAATATCCAAAATATGCCAGTGGAGAATGCGTGGATAAAAATACGAGACGGCATCAAATCCTCCGCAGAAGGGGTGTTAGGATATCAAGCATGGCGAAAAAATAATGATTGGTTCGACCAAGAATGTCGCGACGCAATAGATAGAAAGACCGAGGCTTACAAAATTTTTAATGAACGACCAACACGAGCCAAAAAAGAAATATATGACGAGCTTAGGCGATATGTGAAAAAGACCTGCAGACGAAAACAAAGGAAGTACCATAATGACAAAATACAAAAAATGGACGACGACATGAGAAAAAATAAAACGCGGGACGCATACGCAATAGTAAATGACTTAAAAAAGGGATATAAGCCAAAAACCAGTCTTTGCAAAGACGCAGAGGGCAACATCATTAGCGACACACGAGAAATCGAAAGGAGAAGGGCTTCATACTTTGAACATCTTTTGAATCCTACCCCATCAGCACCGATCACAACAGACAACATTTCAATTGAAGCCTCAACTGACGACATCATCGACACTACCCACGCTTGCTGAAATCAAAGCAGCCTTATGTGACCAAAACTAAACAAAGCGCCGGGAATTGACGAAATACCAGTTGAACTTCTGAAAAACGGTGGAAATTGTGTCGCTGAAATACTGCACAACATGATATGTAAAATTGGGACAGAGGAAATCATACCCGACGATTGGCGAAAAAGCATTATATGTCCAATTTACAAGAAAGGAGACAAACTCTGCTGTGAGAATTACAGAGGATTATCATTATTGTGTGCGTCCTATAAAATACTGAAAAAAATAATTGAACGTCGTCTTAAGCCCTATACTAATGAAATAATTGGCGAATACCAAGGTGGATTCAGAACCGGACGATCTACAACAGACCAGATATTCTCGGTGAAACAAATGCTTGAGAAATGCTGGGAATATAACACAGATGTGCACCAAATCTTCGTAGATTTTAAACAAGCATACGACAGTATCGACAGGAGCGTACTGTACCAAATCATGCTTGACTTTGGAATTCCTCCGAAACTAGTCCGACTAACAAGACTCACAATGACGAACACTGCATCCCAAGTGAGAATACAAACCGATTCCACAACCAACTTTCGAACGGATTGTGGTTTAAAGCAGGGAGATGGTCTAGCTCCCATGCTATTCAACTTGGCACTAGAGCATGTCGTCCGAAAAATCCAAGTCGACACCAACGGAACACTACTATTCAAGTCCACCCAACTAGTAGCATACGCTGACGACATTAACATCCTAGCAAGATCCTTCCCTAGTGCTAAGGAGGTATTTGTCAATCTTGACTCCGCCGCAAAAGAAGTCGGGTTACGCATTAATGAAAGCAAAACAAAAGTAGTGACGCAAACAAGAAGGAGAGCGTCTATCAGACAAAACATAACAATTGCGGAATATAATTTGGAGAGTATGGACAATTTCACATATCTTGGGGCTAATCTAACACAGGACGGTAATGAAACAGACGAAATCAAACGACGGATAATACTAGCAAATAAGACGTATTACTCGGTACTTCCAATAATGAAATCCAAGAAAGTGCACAGGAACAATAAGCTGCGGATATATAAAACTATTATACAACCTGTGCTCTGTTATGGCAGCGAGACGTGGACATTAACGCGAGCTTCCGAAAAAGCAGTTAACGCATTTGAAAGAAAGGTCCACCGAAGAATCTTGGGACCTATGAAGGAAGGAACGGAATGGCGAATAAGATACAACCATGAGTTGTATATATAAACTCTACGACGAGCCAGAAGCTTCAACGTTCATCAAGCTACGAAAACTGCTGTGGGCTGGCCATGTAGAGCGAATGGAAAATAGCAGAATCCCGAAACGTGCTCTGAAAGGCAAAGCAAGTGGTAACCGGCCAGTAGGCAAGCCACGCAAGTGATGGAAAGACTCGGTTGATGAAGATAGCAAAGCCATCTTAAATAAACTGCCAACAAGTCGGGCGAAACTTTATTATTCTTGGGACAAGTTGCGAATGAGTGGAAAGTCAATATGCAGGTTAGAGTGGTTAGGGAAATCTAAGTGAAAGGGAGTTCTTGGGCAGGGCTGTTGTCAATTTAACAATATTTCATTCGTTTCTGTAAGTTTGGGTTTTTATGAGGGGAGGAGGAGGGGTAATAGTAAGGGTGGGTGGATGTTAATAGCTTTTTAATTAATTGCTTGAATCACGTCCAATATTCTCCGTATACAGGGTGTTTGGTACTCCGTGCATAACCTTGTAAGGGGTTATTCCTGGATATATTTTGAGCAAAAAATTGTTCTACGGAGATGGTCCATTTTGAATATCCGCGGAGATACAGAGTGACCAAGAAAAGTGTTTCGGACCTGTACCCTCACGCACTCAAAACGATATATCTTGAAAACTAATAATCGCATTTCAAAGTGTTATAGCTTGTTTTTTAGGGAATTAGCTTTCATTTGGTGTAATAGTCCGTATTGTACCTTAACCCAATCCTGAGGTATTTGCTTCAGACCACAAATTTTTGATACTTTGACCCTCAAAATTCTGTGATCAATGTAGTGTTTCTCAAAAAAACGCATTATAAAAATGTCATTTTAATGTTGTTGTTTTATGTGCCATATCATTGCCTACAAAAGATGCATACATACTTATGACTTAGGTTTTCCCGTTTTCCAGGTAATAAGCGAAAATACATATGGCTTAAAAATAAAATATGCCATAAACCAACCCTCGTTCTAAAAAAATTACCTGAAATGTTGATGAACTGAAATATTCTTTGTGTCCTTTAATTACTATTTAAATTATCGATGAATGTCCTTTAAGTAGTATTTAAATTATCGAGGAAATGAATTAAATTAAAATGAGTTTCAACACAACGACGCTGTCCGACGCTTGGCATTGCAGTTAAACGTCTCCACGTGGAAAGTTTGGAGTGTCCTCAAAGCAGAGCGGTTGCATTCCTACCACCACACACCAGTGCAGGAGATGGTATCCATTGATTTGCCCAAAAGGATGGAGTTTTGCAATTGGCTCCTTGAACGACAACTAGGTGACGAGAATTTTATGAACAACATTCTTTGGACTGATGAGTCCCAATTCACCAGGGACGGTATCACAAACTTCCACAACTTACACACATGGGCTGAGAGCAATCCACATACAAGAAGAGAGGCATCATTTCAGCACAGATTCAGTGTCAATTTATGGGCAGGTGTGATTGGCAACGATTTTATTGGTCCTATTAGGCTTCCCTAAATAGTTCCAATTACTTGCAGTTTTTGACAAATGATCTACAAGAGTTATTGGATGACGTGCCACTGCAACGATTGGCTTCCATGTTTTACCAACACGATGGTGCTCCAGCTCATTACGGCCGACAAATCACAGATTGGTTAAATTCCAATTATAGCAATCGCTGGATCGGTAGAAATGGACCGATACACTGGCCTGCAAGATCTCCTGATTTAACTATTATGGATTTCTTTGTATGGGGACGGATGAAGGACCTTGTCTACGCAATGGAAGTAGTAACGTTGCAGGATCTAATCACCAGAATCGATGCGGCAGCAACAGAAGTAAGGCAGCAGTTGAGGAGTATGAACACAAAGAGAACACTGGCAAAACGAGCTTTAGCGTGCATTCAAAATGAAGGTGGCCATTTTGAACATTTGTTGTAATTAAGGAAATTTGAAATAAACTATAAAAACCATTCTTAAGTTCTTTTAGTTCAAGCGGAGAGTGTTGATCAACCTATTCTTGCTTTTTTGACAAAAGTGCTACATTATTGGAATGATAATTTCTTCTAAACTATAAAACTTATGCAATGCAAGTGTATGCATCTTTTGTAGGCAATAATATGGCACATAAGAAAACAACATTAAAATTACATTTTTATAATGGGTTTTTTAGAGAAAAACTACATTGATCCTAGAATTTTGAGGGTCAAAGTGTCAAAAATTTGTGTTCTGAAGCAAATATCTCAGAATTGAATACAGTTACAATGCGGACTATTACAGCAAATGAAAGGTAATTTGATTCCCTAAAAAACAAGCACAAACAAACACTTTGAATTGTGATTATTAGTTTTCAAGATATAGCGTTTTGAGTGAGTGAGGGTACAGGTCCGAAGGACTTTTCTTGATCACCCTGTATCTCCGTGGATATTGAAAATTGACCATCTCCGTAGAACAATTTTTTGCTCAAAATATATCCAGGAATAACCCCTTACAAGGTTATGCACGGAGTACCAAACACCCTGTAGAATGTGTTTCATAGACGAAGTTGCATAGAATTGTCATAAAATTTGGTGTATTTTACATTCACGAAACCGAACATTTGTATGGGAGAGGGTAGAGAAGGTAGGGGAATCGTAAAATTTGATATGTAGTTTTATTTCGATTCTCTTGTAAGGTGCTCATATAAAATTTCAAGTTCTTAGCTTTTAGTTTTTTGGTTATTAGTTGATTTAATGAAATTGGTCGAAATCATAGTTTTGTATGGGAGGGGGTAGAAGGGCAAGCGCGATTTCAAAACTTTTAACGTAATATCATTTCAATTATTTTTGTAAGTTTTTTTGCAAAATTTCAAATTGATAGCTTTTAAGAGTTAGCTGATAATTGATTTCTTAAAAATGGTCGAAAAAATAATTTTGTATGGGAGGTTGTAGAAGTCTTAAGGGTTTTCGACCATATTTAAAGATTTTTTTTAAATGCATTTCGCAAGTTTTCAAGTTTCTACCTTAAAATTTTACTCAAAAATTTTCAGTTTATGTGTTTTTTTCAATGCACATGAAACACCTTGTGCACGTTAGACCGGGGGGTCAGTTTATAACAATTATGGATCAAGTTATTATTATTTTTGTATGTGCATCAAATAGAGGTATTCACATGCAAAATTTAAACCTTGTATCTTTCACCAGAGCCCTGAAATATTACTCAAAATTTTCGACATTTTTGCTTATTACCTCCCTCCCCTTACATCCCCCAACTTAAAGTTTTTACCAAAATTAACTATTACACAGTTCTACAATCTGACAAATTTTTGATGTGATATCTGTACTATTTTTTGAGATATAAGGATTTGTAATTTTGAAAAGTGCGCCATTTTTGAAATGCTCTCCATTTCCCCCCACTACTATTATTTCAACATGTTATATTTTTTTTGTATTTTCCTAGTATAGCTTAAAATACTTTTCAAGTTTGAATTACATAGCTTAAGAGATAGTTGAGATATTCATTTTTAAGTGTTTTTCTTTGCACCCCCTGACCCTCCCCTTTCAATAATTAGCCACTCTCTAAGCTGATTCCAATGGAACTATATGCCATCTTAATGGTCCCAAAACATGAATTTTTTACAATAAGTAATTTCGAAGATATAGTCATTTGAAAAAACAATTCGGCCGACAATTTGTTTTTAGCCCCCTCCGCTCCCTTTTCGGACGCCAATGGATAAAAAAATAAAATTATTTTTAAAGTTTGTCTCACAACCTTCTCTATATCTGTACTAATTTTCAACTTTTTATCTACATTCGTGGTGGATATAATAGCAAGTGTACTTTTCGACTTTTTTCCTCCTCCCGCCTCCCCCTTCCACCTAACACCCCCCAAAATTTAGAAAATAGAGCTCACTTGCTCAATGAACAATCCACCAAAAAACGAATATTCTACCCTTAACGGTCTCGGAGATATGAGTCCATATGTACGACGTGACGGATTTTTTTTTTGCAAATTTTTCTTTTTTTGTTTCGATCACAATACTTTATTATTAGAATAATAAAGCAAAATTAGCAGCTGGAGGACGCGGTCTTTGGATCGAGACGATTGGAGGCGACGACTTCAGGAGGCCAAGGCCCGATTTGGGCTGTCGCGCCATTGATGATGATGATGATGGTGGCAGCGAAAGACTTACAGACTATTAACAATATAAGCACCAACATGATTTCTGATGTAAGCTGGCTTCTCAAAAAACAGAAGTTAGTTCTTATTACAAGCAGAAAATAATATAGATGGATTTGAAATCGTATCCCAACCACCCATTAAATACTTGGGTTTTATGATTGACGCAAGATTACCCTTTAAGACGAACATCGAAACTGTCTGCGCAAAAGTAGGACGAGTGAACACCGCCCTATGCAGCACAATAGCGAACATTGCAGGACCTAGCAAAAATAGGATGATACTTCTTTCAAGAGTGATGCGAAGTATTATAATGTATGCTGCACCAAAATGGAGTAAGGCACTAGGATACAAAACTTACGCGGATATGTTAAAAAAGCCAATAGAGTAAATGCGTTAAGTGTTTGCAGTGGATTTCTCACAATCTCATATGACGCCGGGAATGTCATAGCTGGTGAAGCACAATGATCCTATGAAAAAAAGAATATGATAAATCGGTGCTTAGCAGTGGAAGAGAAAAAAGAAGAGCAACGGGTAAGTACCAATACCTAGCAACTGCAATGGAACACCGTAAACAAAGGCCGTAAGAGACGTAGATAAGTGGGTAAGTGGGTCGGACGAAAGCATATTGAAGTAGATAACTACATGACCCAATGTCAGGGCATGGCTGTTACAGAAGATATTTGTGCAAATATGGCCATGACTCCTCGGCGTCATGTCCAAGCTATACAGATACAATAGAAAATGCAGAGCATGTATTCTTTCAGTACTCAATCTACGAAATGGACAGAAGGAGAGTAGAGGACATCGTTGGAGAAAACATTTACCCCGAGCAACGAAATCTGGAACGCGGTGACTGAGATTTGCGTGACGGTTCTCATCGCGCTAAGAAGACTCGAAAGACTACGCATCGAACTATCTGAGACAGAAGTGCCTACAGCAACTAAAACAGTTGATAGTTAAATAAAAGGCGCGATCCTGAGCGTCAGTCTTTAGCTATTGCCAGGACTTGTTTATTCTTCTAGCCTCCTGCTCAACTACTCGGTTTCATGTGATACATGGTCGACGAACTCGACGTCTTCCTTGTGGATTACAATCCAGAGCCTGTTTGGCAGTGTGTCGCCCTGGTTTCCTGGAAGTGTGGCTGATCCACTGCCACATCCACCTTTGAACCGCAATGTCAATTCTAGTACGTCCAAAGTGTTTAAAAAAAAGTTTAGTCTCCAAAGTGCATCGTTCGAGATCCCTTCTGGCCAGAATATTCCTAAAATGATTCGGAGGCGTTGGTTCACGAAAGTGAAGTTTCCACGTAATACAATCACATAACAACACTCGCAGCTTCGTGTGAATGGAGAACTCTCTTAACCTCTAAGAAAGGGGAAGGATAAAGAGGCCTGACGAGCTTTATTTAGATGAGCCTCAATATTCTTTTCGGCTCCGCCGTCTCTCCTGACAATGCTTCCGAGATAACACCTTGCTTGCGTTCGAACTCATGTGCATGTACTTGGTTTTACGCAAATTTACTTGCAGTCCCGTCTCTTTGCATTTAGAATGCAACGAGCGTACATTTGACTCTAAGTTCGAACGGTTAGGTGCAAGCCAACACACGTCATCAGCATAAGCAAGGTGACTTAAAATGTTTGTCTCCATTGAAGACCTTTATCTTCCCCACTTTTCTGCGCAGCTTTCAAAATGTCATGTATTACCACCAGAAGCTGGTGATAATGTGCAGCTTTGTCTGACACTCGTTCACACAGCAAAGCTCTCAGACAGCTCTCGTCAATGTAAGGCTTGATACCTTGCATCTTCGTAGGATTCTTTAATCATAGCTATGACCTTATCTCGAATACCTTTCCTACCTTTTCCACGCAAAGCATTCCATATACAATCTCGCTTAACGCTGTCGAAACAGATTAAATTAAATGAATGCTTTGGAAGTGAAAAATAAAAGAACCTTAAACTAATTGGATAATATTTTACTTACCATCATGTTTTCGATCTCTACTTCGATTCCGTACTGCCGACGATTGAAATCCCAATTGCGTATGATCCAAACTATTCGCTACGGCTGTCATCGAACTATGCGTTGTATCACGAAAATCCCCAGTTTCAGCCCAAACTGAAAATAGAAAACCAGCAATAAACAACAAAATTAATGATTCCCATTTCAAGTTTAAAAAAAATAAAAATAAAATAAAATAATAACTTAAAATTAATTGAAGTCTAATGCACTCATGATAAATTTCGTCTCCATCGAAGGAGGCCCATGAAACGACCATAATAATCTTAAGACTCGACATGGCTTTTTACGCCAGTGAGTGGTCCGACTAAGCAAGGAAGAAAATAAAGCAGTCAAAACCCAATACACATAGAACCATCTCTAATGCCGGCTTGCTGCCTAGAAAAACGGGAGTTACTCTTTTTTAGTACACTATTAAAAGGATCATAAAAGGATTTATGGCCTTAGACTAACTTTAATATTCATTAATGGTGTAATGGCGGTACATCGTTTCGCAATGCTGCAAGGAGTGTACACAACGGTCCTTGTAATGCGATTCCGCTCCGCGCTCCTGGCCGTAACGAAGTTCTGCTGCGCTTAAGAGTTTTAAAAACCCACTTGGAAGCTTTATTGGGAAGCATTAAGCGCTTTTGTTGTTTTTTCTTTATAGATGGCCACTTGTATAAGGTACATCCTTGCATTTTGCCTTGTATGCATTTTTTTGTGTATACGTTTTAAATCTACGTAAGTTCTTAAACTCTTTAATGGCATGCAAAAAAAAAAACACGAGGAGGTGAGATGGCTATTAGTCGTCCTTTAAAATTTTCGTAATTAATTATAAATATCCGCCTTCAGAACCGTGCGGGTAGTCCAAATGTCTCATAAATCTCTAAGATAATTAGCCGTGTGCGCCTGATGAATAGGATAACTATGCGCTGCTTCGACTACTGGTGTGCGACACCACCAAATTAACCCCGAACAAATGTGTGCAGCCGTAAACTGGGAATTCCTTCAATTTTCATCTCGAACGGCATAAATCTTTGAAAAATTCCACATAGTTGACAAGTGGTAAACGTGTGTTAAATGGGCGCTAAAATATGTTCGAACATGATGATGATGTTGTTTGTATTCGGGAACAGTTTCAAATTAGTCCGAGTGAAAACTATACACCCGGTATGTGGTAGAGATAGGTTGTTTTTTTTTTTTAAATATTTCAACACAACAAAACACAAATTTGTGTCATCGAAAATTTATTTTTCCGAATATATATTTTTAAGATTTGAATAATTTAATGTCAAGTTAATAGTTTATTGAAACTGGATATGGCTAGGAGATGTAGCATAGTTGGTAATGCGTTGATTTACAATGCGCAGGTCGTGAGTTCAAATCCCGGTCGACGAATAATCCCAGTACACTGACTGCTTAGTTATACCTTGGTCACCTCAATCTACAAAAATGAAAGAATTCGAAGATAGAGGGTTGTGTGAAGGTTGTCTAACAACCCTTCCACAAGAAGTAACGAAAAATGTTAAGGAAACTAAAGGTCAGGAGGCCAAGGCCCGATTAGGGCTGTAGTGCCATTGCAGAAGTAGAAGAAGGATATAGACTAGTGTAAAGCGAATATTTGTGATCGCTTTTTGAGGGATTCGGGTTAAAGCTCAAAACAAAAGAATGAAGATTTTTCAAAGACGCTGATCTCGCAAGGTTGAATTCAACATGGCCAATTTAATCAATAAAATTTAGTGACATCGTACGAAAGTTGCTGACAAGACAAAATTCCGAAAATGCCTTTGTAGAATCTTCTCTTAACAGAAAATTCAATCTCTACAATCACTAATTAATGCAACCCCTAAGCTCTCTTTCTGGTCCCTTCAATTTCAATTCGGACGTTAATCTTTTACTACGAAAATAAGAATCAAATTAAGTTATTCATTAATTTGTTTGTCTGGTTAGGGAATCGCTTAACGTGCGGGCATTTCAAATTATTTACGTATACATGTTTGAATCCACTCCTTGTCGATCATAGTACCAACCGACCCGTACTGAACAATAGCCCTGGCTAATGCTAAGAGTGACACACGAAGTGTCTTATACAGAAATTACCTACCCCTGGCGTGAAAGAAAACCGAAATACAGAAGAAGTCCTTGCCAGAACATATAGAAGAGAGATAATAAAACTAATACGAAGACAAATAAACTGGGTGGCGTATAATAACAATCACCGGCCTCATATTGTGTATGTCCCATCAGGGTCACCCTTCTGTTTACGCATTCATATTACACGTATGAGACGAGCGTACCGACTTCTCGTCCTCGTCCTTGCCCTTGCGCCGAGTGATGGGTATAGCAGCGTATGCTATACAATGGATATAAGATGGGAGAAAAATACCATCCATATGGGACCAATTTTCTGCTTAGACGGAGATAGTGCGACAAGAAAACCGGGAATAAGAAGGGGTCGTCGTGGAGGCCAGGACAATTTGGTGTCATCATTGTGATTTTTATATAAATAGGTGTATCTAGAGTTGAGGATGATAGTCGGTCCATATGTTATTGTGATTTTTTTATGGCTGTCTCTATTCATACTCACCGCAATACTCATTTAGTTTTATGGGGGTTGCTTGGGTGTTGCGGTCAACCCTTTTTACGTTTTCGATTAGGTTCTAGATTGCGGTAGGGATTTTTTGGCATTTTGTCTTTTGACACAGTCTGATTTGATAATAATATGCAGTAAAAGTTTGGAATAATATTGTTTTTATTATTTTCGTTCGAAAGCAACACGGTAGTTTTATGTTATTGAAAAAACTGTGGTTGAGGGGTTGGAAGTGAGATGAGGAAATGGAAAAAGGATGAGAATAGTTTGAATAGTGAATTATTATTTCAGTGAAATTCAATTTTAACTGACAAAAAAATCGCAACAATAGGCTGATTTACTTCAAATCTAACAAAAACAATTGATTAAAAAGATTTAATACTAGTGCTCGTCTAACTAAGAAGCGTAGTAATATTTATTTATAGGCTGGAAAATAGGTTTGAGTTCGTCATTTTTTCTACGAAACACCTATTTACATTTGCTCAGATAGTAAGTCAGTAATCCTGGGTTTAAAGTTATCTCAAATTTCATTAAAACTGGGATTGCCTTTAGCCACTTATAGCACGAATAATCCGGGAGGCAGCGACAGTTTTCACTCAACCATTTTCGGCAGCTTTATTTTTTGAGTATGAGATATTCAAATGATATCCAACAGTAAAATCATCGTCTTCCATTACAGTTGTACAACAGGGGTTACAGAAGGGTTGCGAATCCCGCCAAGAATTAATAAGAAAAAATCATTTCTGTTTGCATAAAACTAGCTAAACTCATTAATTGGAACATAAAAAATATAAAAAATATCGTCTCCCATCTAAATTCTACAACAAACTATGTCTCCCACCAACACAAATTAGCGTAAAAAAAATGATAAAGAAATTCAAATCCACGAATTGTGGTGGCTATTTTAATTGTATGGACGATAAAAATAATAGTCTTCTACCACAACAAAGGTCGTCTTTCAAGCCGATAAAGATGCTCTCGATATGCTGAAATTTTGTATGGGGAGTGGTAAAAGGGGTGACAGCACTGAACTAATTTTTCTCACATCATGCTGGAGTAGCTATAAAAATGTTTTGTACCAAATTTAAGCTTTAAAAATTTAAAAGGTACTGAGAAAATGAGTGTATTGAGTTTAGTGAAATTGAGCAGTTTGTATGGGAGGTGATAGAAGGAATGGTGGGCTTTCGTGATGTTTTCAGGAACAACTGTAAACATCATGCATTTGACATACAATGAGAGTCAAAAGTGATAGCACACTTCGAAATTTTGTTTTTGACCATACATATTTTTATAATTCTAAGCTATAGAAAACATTTATATGTCAAACTAAAGCTTTATTCATTACAAATAAATTACAGTAATTTCATAGAAGTCTAAACAGTAATTATCATTCTATATGTAAAAACATGATAACGGTGCTATTTTTATAAGTCAAAAGTAATGGCACACTTGTACTTAACAGCTAAAAATATCAAGTTTACTTAAAACTAATATTTTGTTTGAGCCCCTTTTGCTTTTCTCACAGCTTGCTGATAGATAGTGATTGTGTCTGAAGTATTTGAATTTTAGTCAGTATTAAACGTATTCTTGCAAAATAAGGAGTGAAACTTAGTTCGAAACAAGGAAAATAATTTTAAATTTATGGCAGGAGGCCAAGTCTAACCGTGAAATTGGGAAAATAGTTAAAAGGTATAATTCTACAGTGGCAGGTCAAGAACAAAATTTCGAAGTGTGCCATCACTTTTGACTGTCATAGTATTTTAAATTGTAGCTCGGTAGCATTCCTACTTTTAGGAAAATCAACTTTATGTAAAGTTTTTTTTTTCCTTAAGGCGCCGATTACAACTTAGGGAGTCACCCTTTAATGCATTGCACAGTTATGTCGGTATAGGAAGAAAATGAAATTTGGTAGTGTTATGGGAATTTTTGGGGGATGGAGACAGAAGAGGCTATGGACATTATTTTTTGAAGCGCTGAAGGTGTTTGTTGGGTACCCCAGCCCATAACTGCAAATTGTACTCCAAACGAGGTCGAATGTAGATAGTAGCTAAGTCGGGAGGCGTAAAATATTTTTTACATTTACCAAGGAGTTTGGAGGTATCACGGGCAACATCAAAAATATGTTTGCTCCAATCAAAATGGTTATTTAACTTTACGAATAATACGATAAACTCATCTAGAGAGCTAATTGGTACGCCATTAGAGGCTAAATTAGACGACGACGCTGGAACATCACCTTTAAGGGTAAGCTGACAGGCGTGCGTTTTATCAGCGTCGAACTCTACTCTATTTTTCCTACCCATTCCATATTTTTCCTACCCATAAGTTGAGGTCGAAGTCCAGTGAACCGAATAACGCCATGCTTTTGGAAGCAATAGATTGCTTTTGAAAATTCGCAGCAGAATTAAATTTAAAGGTGTTATCTAAAGTACTGTCATCTGCAAAACTATGGATTGAGAGTAGAAGACAAAAAGTTGTTAATGAATACTAAGAACAAAGAAGGTGATAGGATAGAACCCTGAAGGACACCAGACTTTGTTCGAAAAGAGGAGAAGTAACGCCACCTAATACCACTCGTATAGTGCGTTCGGACAGGAAACTCTCAATCCATCGAATGAGGGTAGCACCGAGGCCAATGACCGTTAGCTTAACAAGGAGACATTCATGCCAAACTCTGTCAAAAGCTTTTCCAATGTCAAGAGCAAGAGCTTGACCTTCGCCGTATTTGTACAAGCAATAGTTCCAACGTTCCGTCAGGTAGACCAAGAGATCTCCAGAGACCTTTCAGAACGGAAATCGTATTGGCGATCGTGGATAAGCTGTTTATCCTCGAGAAGTGAATGATTTTGCGACTGAAAGCACTTTCAGTTCACTTTTGAGAGCACTGAAGTGATGGCAATCGGGCGGTAGTTAGCGGGGTTCATTTTGCTTCCTTCCTTGGGAATTGGCTGAGCATTCTCGACTTTTCTCAATTGTGCAAAGCATCTAGAAGAGTAAGATAGATGAAAAAATTGCAAAGGGGCTTAACAAGAGAAAAGGAGCACATTTTAAGGGTAATTGGGAGAATGCCATCAGGGCCAGCGGACTTGTGGACATTGAGCTTTTGCAGGATCCTGAATATGAGACGCGTGCGGAAATGTAGTGGAGGCAGCGAAAAGCCTAATGGTGTTGAGATAGGAGGGGATTGGTTTGAAGGTGTTAGCGTGGAGTTTCGCGCGAAACTTACTGCCAATAGGTTAGCTTTCTCAACCGGATCAATAACGGTACGGGTTGATGAAGAGATGAAATTATTGTTCACCATTTTGACAAAAGACCAGAAATCTCAATCAATCTTATCTTATCTTCAGCCTTTTGGGCTCTAAAGGATCTGCCGACAAAGTTTTTGTTCGTGATCAAATTTAACACGTTTAAGAATAGATTTGCAGATATTTCTTGATGCATTATAAAGCTCTCTGTTAGATGGATTTGGAAAAATTTTAAAATTTTGAAACGATGGTTTCTTAGCCTGAATTGCCACGAGACATTCATTTGTGAACCAAGAGTCCTACGACGGCCAGATTCTCTTTTGACTAAAAGGTATGTAAAGCTTCATTCCTTTCAGGATGGTCTCAGTGACAAGTTTACAGGCTTTATCGCAGTCATTAGAATCGAAGCACTATTTTCAGTTGAAGAACTCGTTCAGCGCCCCCGAATTGGCTCTTTTAGCATGCCAAACATTTCTGCGGGGAGCCTTAACTGGCAGCAGTTTTAGTGCTGCAACAGGAAATTGTGTACGAATCAAGAAGTGATCCGTATTTCCAATTGGCGATGGGGATATTACAGAGAGAGAGTATTTCTCAGGTTAGCTGGTGAGAAATAAATCAAGAAGATTGGAAAATTTACCTGATGTTAATTGGTGTGACTCATTTTTTTTTTTGATCATCTTTGTACTTCTGCTGTAAAATTTGAATAACAGTCGGAGTGATATCTTTAATAGTTGTTTATTTTTTCAGATAAAATAACGTCATTTAAATGCAAATTATATTCTTTGCAGATTGAATGAATACGTGTACGCGTATTGAAAGTGTTACTAGCAAACTGCAGTTATTTTCCTTTGTTTTTCCACAAAAAAGCAATATGGTTTATACTAGTGACACTTAGTGGTCCTAATTATAATTAAGCTAATTCGTAATTTAACTCATCTTTATCGTTAGTAGATTGGTGACATATAGCACTTTGCTAATTAAGAAAAGCCAGTCACTCACTTCACTTGTCATATTTTTAAAAAATTAAATTGCATATCTAATAGTCAGAAAAATTGCAAGAAAGGCCATAAAAGAAGAAAACTTAAGCTTAAGTCACGCTTCAAAGATTTAATATAAGTCAGAGTTGTCAGAAAATAACATTTCTTCATATTTCTAGGACGAAAAAACGTAAATGAAATGGGCAGCTCCAGCACAATCTTCATCGTTATAGCTCAAATTATGAGAAATAAATTGCCAACAAGTCGGCCGCAACTTTATTATTCTTGTTACAGGTTGAAGATGCGTGGAAAGTCAATATGCAGGTTAAAGTCGTTAGGAAAGATTAAGTGAAAGGGGGTTCTTGCGCAGGGCTGTTGTCAAATTTAACACTTAATTAACAGTACATATGAATAATCAATAATTTATTGATTTATTTATGCAAGTTTGGGTTCTTATGAGGGGAGGGGTGATAGTAAGGGTGGGTGGATGTTAATAATTTTTTAATTGATTGCTTATCCAATATTCTCTGCACAGAATGTCAGTTAAAATTCGGTGTATCTTACATTCACGAAACCAATCATTTGTATGGGAGGGAGTAGAGGAGGTAAGGGGAATCGTAAAATTTGCGATGTAGTTTTATTACGTTTCTGTTGTAAGATGCTCGTACAAAATTTCAAATTCGTAGCCTTTAATTTATTGGTTAGTTGATTTATTGAAATTGGTCGAAATCATACTTTTGTATGGGAGGGGGTAGAAGGGTAGGAGCAAAATGTTATTTTTTCCTATGTATATCAAAAAGATGTATCCATGTCCAAAATTAAAACTTTGAATCTTTCACTGAATATTTTCGACATTTTTGCTTACCACCTCCCTCCCCTTATACCTCAACTTCAAATTTTTATCAAAATTAAAGACTATGTAGTTCTACAATCTATCGAATTTTCGATTTGATACAGATTTCAAATCGAAAATTCGTCAGTTTTGAGATATAACGGTTTGAAATTTTGGAAAGTGCACCATTTTTGAAATGCTCCTCATTTCCCCACAACTGCTATGACCAAATTTTATATTTTTCTTATTTTCCGCTAGTATAGCTTAATATATGATTAAGTTTCAATTACATAGCGCAAGAGATAGTTGAGATATTCATTCTTAAGTTTTTTTTTTTGCACCCCAAAAAATACAATAATTAGCCTCCATCTAAGCTGATTTTGGTGGATCTGTATGTCGTCTTAATGATTTCAAAGTATACACTTTTAGTGAGAAGTAATTTCAAAGTTTTAATCATTTAAAAAAATTATAATTATTAATTTTTTTAGAAACAAATTTAATCATCATGCAATTGATATATTTTAAATTGAGGATCATATTTTTGAAGAAAATCGATTTTTTGAAAAGCTGTGAAATTGTGTCACATTGCATGAGAGGGGCTAGAAGAAGGAAAGCTAATCATGTTATTTGTTTTATTTATTAATAATAAGCACACTGATTTTTTTTTAACGGACAAGATGTGGATGAGGTGCAAGATTTTTGCTATCTTAGAAGCATTTACTATGTTTATACGGACACCAAACTTCACGGGTGAACTTCAATCGCGAAGTAAAACATCGTTTAAACAATGATTGAAACTCAAAGTTCACTTCCAATCTAAAATCTGAGTGAAACTTCAATCGCAGACTAAAAATATCGTATAAAGTAAGTGAACTGACAGCCTACTATCTCAACACACTCTTTCTATGCAATTTCCAACACAAATTAATGAAATTTGCAATAAATTTTGAAATTACATAGCAGATTGCTTGTAAGAACTGCTGTCATTTCCACGTTGATGAGTTGAAGAACTGTCATTATTCTTGCGATCTTAATTCGGAACTTCACATTGCAAGTTTATCTTGCATAGAAACAGATCGCAAGTTTCAATCGCAATTCACAATTGCAATCGAAACTTTTCCGTATAAACATAGTAATTGCCAGCATGGATATTAAGGCTGATCTAAATAAAGCTCGGTATCCTTCCCAATTTCTGGAAGTTAAGAGTAATTTCCCTTCGCGCGAAGCTGCATGGCCCAAATCCGTGTTATTATATGGTTGTACTACGTGGAAAGTGACCGTTCGACTAACCAATGCCTCCGACGCATTTTAGGAATATTCTGGCCAGAACTGATCTCCAACGACGAACTTCGGTGTATAACTGGACAGACTAAAATTAGCATTGAGATTCAAAGGCGGAAGTGGCAGTGGATCGGTCACACTTTGAGGAAACTGGAGCGAAACATCGCCAAACAAGCTCTGGATTATAGTCCTCAAGGAAGACGTTGCGTTGGTCGACCATGGAAACAAGAAGTTGAGCAGGAGGCCAGAGGAATAAACAAGTCCTGGCAACAGCTAAAGGCCGATGCTCAGGATTGCGCCTTGTGGAGTGAGCTGCTTCTTTCCTATGCCCCAATAGGGATTTTAGTAGGAATTTGATGTGACAGGTGGAATTCTAATATTTCTATCGTCTACACAATTAAAAGAACCATCACAGTTAGTTTCACATTAGCGGCTATGAACTTTTTTTTTCAATTTGTGCGTTAATATGTGAAGCTAGGGTGTAGCTTTGTGAATAGCGTGTTGGTCTATAATGCGAAGGTCGAGAGTTCAAATCACGGTCGATGTATAATTTCAACACACTCCTTGCGTGGGTATATCTGCAAAAATGGAAATTCGTAGATAGGGGATTGTGCGCAGGGCTAACAGCCCTTTCACAGTGACAAGTCAAATGTTAAGGAACCTGGAGGCCACGACCCGATTTCGGGCTGTAGTGCCATTGAAGAATATGTGTGGGTGGAAGGCATTCTTGTAGAATTTAGATGGGAGACGATATTTTTTAAACTTTTTATGTTTCAATTAATAGCTTAACAAGTTTCATGCCTCCCGGACTAAAAAAAATCCCGGGCTATAAGTAACGAAAACAGAGCAACTCTCAGTGGTTTTGAGAGAAATTTACGATTTGATTAGTTGGCAGTGAAGGGTTCTGAATCTGATGTTGTGAGTCCTTTCATTTTTGCAGGATAACACTCATTACTAAAATCGCAGTTCGCCTTTCACTGCAAATCGGCACCAGAATATAAGCATTATAGCATTTTGTGCCAAAAAATTTCTGAATATCTGCAATTAAATAGAAATCACGTGAAAAAACATCTTAACAAAACTAGACTCTCAGAGGACAATCTCTGCAGGATTTGGATAGAGGAGGCGGAGACACCAGAGCGAATACTCTGTAATTGTGAAATACTTGTGCATTTTTGGTCAAGTGAATTTTTGATCACTACCATTATTTTTTCATGAGTTCAGCGTGATTTAAACCAAGCCATTCGGGCTGGTACATCAAACACCTTACTTAAATGCAAGTAGTACAAAAAAAAAAAAAAAAAAAAAACTTACCACCTAAAACATTTGAAATAAACCGACTTTATGTGTACCACTTCATACCATACTTTAGAATCCAAATGTTGAAAGTTTTCTTTTCCCAAAAAGATATAAAAATGCAAAAAAATTGGAATAAAAAAAATCCTCATAGCACACATGAAAAGCTCTCACAAAACTTGAACTAGCCATAAATTATATGACAAGTAGATTCCGGCTTAAGCCGCGGTTGTCCTAGCTCCCAACAGCGTAAAGAGATGAACTACTTGCTTAAAAAAAAAGTTCATGAAATAAATTTTCAAGAAACTTATTTACTGGAAAAGTCTTAAAACTTTGTCAATTCCTTATAAAACTCTTGGCAAAAAAAAAAATGAAAATTCTCGTTTAAAGTGAGAAATGATGTCGTTTCCGACGACATATTTTGCTAGGATGTTTCTGCAATTGTTCAAAAACAACTGTGTTGAATTGTTTTTACAAAAAAAAAATTTTTTCTCACTCATTTAGCTATAAACAAGTTGAAAAATTCAAACATTTCAAAATTCGTTTAAAATGCAAGATAAACAGTGAAAATTGGAGCTAAACGTGCCTAGGATCGTTTCAGAATCGGGATATATATTTTTTTTTAATGGCTGACAGATGATGAGATTAGTCAGGCTCTGTCTGTCAAGATTTATCGCTCAATTTCACTATTTTCGGCTCAAGTCTAGTGTTGTGCTAGAAGCTACTAAAAACCGAGAGGGGAAGGATGGAGTAAGGGATTCCCGAAGAGCTACTGTGAGCACGTCGTCTTTATTGGGAATATGCTCCGGTTCGTACATATTTAAGCTATCAAAGCTGAAGTAGATTAGTGGACTTTCATTGTGGTTTTATGAGCTATCGTTCCAGATCAGAGGCAGATTTTCGGATATTAATTTCGATCTGAAATTGTTTCATGTTTTCGGCATCGACGATGATGATGACGACGACGACGGGAAGTGTGAGAGTTAAATTTCAAATATTAATAAAATTTTATGGAAATAATACTCGAGTTTATCGGGTAATCATGCGAGTTTTTGATGTTTACACAGCGATTTTCGGTTGATGATTTATGAAGATGTTAACAAGTGGTCACCTTGTTTCTAATCTTTCGTGCGTCATAATATTTTGAAAATATAATTTTTTTTTTTTAAATACCCTAGCCATTAAATTTTGTTTGGAGCAATTAAAAGTGTTTAGGATTAGTTAAGATTATTTTGTATTTTAATTTTGGTTCAAATTTTAAGTGAGATATTTGATAGGAGAGGAACATTTTATAAGTATAATTTTCCCGTATAAACACGAGTAATATTCATAAGTTTTAAATATAGAGCAATATTTATACGATACGTCGTAAATCATACGTTACTTCCACTTGTAGACCCTAAGAATATTGAAACAATTGGTATTGAGTTAATTGAAAATTATAATAATAGCACCATACTTTCCTGGAACAAAAAGAAGATGAACTTATTCCAGATGTACATGGGTATTTTGCTTCAAAACTACTCAACGACATTAATCTACGGTGGTTTAAACTTTACGCGTCGCCTTTGGAACTGCTTCGATGCGAACCGAGTTGAACACATTTTAAAAAAATCCTGAAGCCAATCTCCTAAAATGATATCGATGCAAGGATCTATGAAATAACCTCTAGAATTCTCGAGGCAGTAAAATGTTTAACAGCCTTCATTGCCATACGCATAGTCTGTTAATAGACAACAATACTGCAGCAATAATGCAGTGTGTTAAGTAAGAGCGTGTACAGTGTTACCCAGAAAATATTTATTTGAACAATTTTTTTTTTTACATATATACGTTCAAATTGTTGCGGTGCACTGCGCAATACCTTTAATAGTGGGTTCAATCACCATCAGCGTTGATAATCGCTTGGCATCTCCGCTGCATACTTTCTACCAAATTTTCGGCGTATTCTTGGGGGAGTGCCCTCCAAACGCGTCGAATTTGTCCAGAGAGCTGCTTCAAAGTGAAGAGACGTTTCCCTCGAATCTTCGAATCATTAGCATCAGGCGATTGTGATGGCCAATCGAGTGTGATAATGCCATTTTCCTGTTTCCATTCAGTGCAGAGTCGGTTCCGGTGTTTTGTATCATTGTCCTTCCTGCAAGATCAATTCTTCGTTTTTTTATGTGAATTGACGTTTGGCAAGGCTTTCTTGTAAATTTCGACCATCCTGGAAGCATTGAGGTTGTTGGTAAAGAGGTGCAACACACTAAAACTCTTCTTTGAGAAGCAGCCCCAAAGATGCACCATGATTGGGTGCTTGACGGTGCGCTGTACGAATTGGCTTGATGAGGAACACCATGCACATGGTATGATAACATAACCCCAAACAGAAGCTTCGACAGAAGAAACTACATTGCTCCAGTTACGATCAATGTTTTCTTGTGCCCAGTGCAAGTCTTTTCGCAGTGTGTTTTTCGGGCAGAAAAGTTTTCTTCAATGTGCTTCGCCATTTTAAATTATTCGCACGCAAATGTTCTCGTAATGTAACGTGCGATATGTCTAATTCTTTTTGCTTCAATTTTGCTTGCCCTTGACGCAGGATAATCCAGGATTTCGGGAAAACAATGTCACAATCACTTTTTCGTCCTTTTTTGAACCTATTCACCCACTTCGCAACAAACGCCCTCGACTTTTTAATATACTTGGCAGCTGAGTCATAAGACTTTTTTGGCCATTTTGGGCATGCGCATAGGAACACGGCTTCAAAACGTTTCGAGTACATGGCACTCATCGCGGTTTCCGTGTTTCTCTCACGGAAGATCGTCAAGGACTGAAACTTTTCGACTAATGCGCTCAAGTTTCCTAAACCAAATACAAATTTTCAGATTCGTAGCACTTACCGACTGCAAGTTATGCTGTACACGCTATTACCTAACACGCTGTATAGCGTAGGATTACATTAATGGGAATATAAATCAGGTGATTCATTTGATCGGCAAAAATGATTAAGGGGTACTTCGTAAACGGATTAAATATTAAAAAAAAGGAAGATTGCCGTAAAAACTAAGTATTCGGTAGTCAAGATATGTATATCAGTAAGTAAATCATTTCTGTTTGAAGAATATGATCTGGTTAACTATTAACTGGATGTGTCCTTAAACTGCATGACCTGTGCGAAACCGATAAGTTTAATAATACTAATCAATCAATCAAATCCCTGTTAAGACCCCCTATAAGGGCATAGAAAATAAACAACTCTCTTCCACAAACCTTAAGAGCCGACGCTGAACTGCTTCGATCCTATCTATGTGAATGGAATAAAATGGGGACCAAATCTTCTTCTACTTTTTTAATAGCACTATAGCCCAAATCGGACCTTGGCCTCCTGACATTCAGGTAGTGTGTAATATTCTCTTCTTAGAATACGAAACAGTAGCGCACTTATTAATATTGAGATGTAAACTGTTAAGTGAGCACCAGCCATGAAAACGCGAGATATTACTTTGCAATAACAGACAATTATTTCTGCTTAAAGATTTTCGCATCATCGGCATAGAGAAGAATATTCGAGTTAGAGATAAACAACTCACGTCATCAATAAAAAGAAGGAATAGAAGTGGACCCAGATGGCTACCTTGCGGAACGCCAGAAGTATTAAATATTTCAGAAGATATGGCTTCACGAAAGTGTACTTTCTGAATGCGATCACTAAGATACGACTTAATTTAAAGCACCAAAATATCAGGAAAACCAAGCAGGCGGAGCTTATGCACAAGAATATTATGATCAATTTTGTCAAAGGCTTTACTAAAGTCAGCGTATATGCAATCGACCTGCTGCCCGTTTTCAATACCAGAAATACAGAAGTTCGAGAATTTCATAAAATTAGCTACAGTGGATTTGCCTGTGAAAAAGCCATGTTGGAATGATCCAATAATCGACTTGAAATGAAAATACACTACATCACACACAATGGATTCATATACCTTAGCAACACATGGAAGGTTCGCTATAGGCCTATAATTACTAACATTATCTCTTTTACTAGACTTAAGCAAGGACATTATAGTTAAGTATTTCCATGACAAAGGAAAAACTTGGTTGGTGTAGACCAACTCGCCTTATGCGAAGGTCGTGAATTCAAATCCCGATCGCCGTAGGCATAATTCTAGCATACCGCCTGCTTGGATATACCTCAGTCATCTCCATCTATGAAAATTAAAATTCGTAAGTAGAAGGCTGTGCGAAGGACTAACAAACTTTCTACAATAAATAATGAAAAAAATGTTCAGAAACCTGAAGATCAGGAGGCCAAGGCCCGTATTGGGTTGTAGTGCCATTGTAGAAGTAGAAGATTTCACTTAAAACGAAATGTTGCATAGCATGTATTGCTAACCTAACTCTATTGATCGGCTGTTGTTTAAACCAAATTTATGAATTTAAAATAAATTTCGCACTCTTGCCTATCAACCGTCAACGAAGAAACATCATTTTTATTTTGGTCCGTCGAGCCGGATCCTAACTCACTATCTGGATTTGACCTTGTTGGAATTGCAGCATCACACTCAGGAAGTTTAACTTCTGTTATTGGATCATTGGCTCGGTCTGGACTTTTGGGTTGGATTCGTATAGGCTTGGTAGCATCATATTCATGGAGTTGCAATTTATTCATCGGATTTGCAGTATTAATCATTGAATTGCTAACAGATTTGCATTTAATTAAAAATTAAATTGTTTGACTATTAAGCAAAGCATAAGTCATTTAAGTGAATCGAAAAAGTGTTAATGCTATCGCGTTGAATCGGGTTGAATATAAATTAAAAGAATTCTGTTACTATAGTAATTATAGCGGAATTTAGATAACATGTAAAAGTTTTCGCAACTTGGTACCTTTTTATTCCAAATAAACTCTACCGTGATTAAATAATTTTTGCAAAACATGTTACTAGGAGTTTCATCTCAGTGTTTTTCAACAGTGTTTTTCGGTCGATAAATTGGAATTACGATATTTAAAGTTGAAAGGTTCTTGGAAGGAATATGGGGTCATTCACACGACTTTATTGGAACTCGCCGATGATTCTTCTGAATTCATAAACGATACTCGAATTCGAGAATAAATATCTCCGCTGCAAAACTATTTTGCGAGCAAAAATTAAGGAACTTTCACGATTATCAGAAATCGCCAATTCAACCGCAATAAATCGTGAATTAAGAGCAAATGATCAATTAGCGTTTACCAAACACTTAAAAGATTTAAGTGCCGTTCAAGACAAACAAATACCTAAAATTAAAATAAAACCATTCTCGGAAGATCTCATGGAATGGATATCGTTTAAAGACTTATATACTAGTTTAATCCATAATTACAGTAATTTATCAGCTACGCAAAAGTTTCACTATTTAAAGGGTTTACTTGAGAATGATGCGTTTAATCTGCTGAAGCATTTACCCACATCAGGAAAAAAAACTGATTAATCGATATGATAAAAAGGATCATTTCGCAAAGAGCCTAATTAAGCGATTCATATTCATCCCAAATCTAACATCGTGTTCTTCTAATAAACTTGACGAAACCACAAAACAAAAGTGGGCAGAAGCAAGTAAAGGGAAACCTCCATCATTTTCTGAATTTCTTGAATTTCTCCAATCACGATGTGATATCCTTGAGTCATTAAATCAACCTTAGACTGTTCAAGTGAAACCGCATGCTCGAAACTTTCACGTTCAATCAATTAACATATTATGCCCCAAGTGTAAAGACAATCATCTATTATACTTCATCAGTGCGATATATTCAAGACTATGACCCTACAACTGAAACCTGCATTTACGAATGCACGTTCAAGTTCAGAAAAACTCTATTATAATTGCTTGCGTGCATGTCATACAACAAATACGTGCAGGCCAATGCATCGATGCTGTTTTTGCAATAAACGACATCATTCACTAGTTTACGCAGTATCGAATCTTCCAAATCAAGATTCTTCACATGAAACTACACCTAAACAATCTTATAGTAGCTTATAGTAGAAATAAATCTATTAATGGTCGTTTAACACAAGTATTCCATCACTGCACCCATACATTACTACCAACGGCTGCTGCACTGGTTCAGGATAGTCAAGGAAAATATCATCCTTGTCGCATTTTATTGGATTATGGTTCACAAGTTTCGTTTGTAACGGAATCATATAAGCAAACTCTAAAGTTACGTCGATCTAACGCTAGGATCCCAATCAAAGGATTGTCATCATCTAGTAACAAGAGGTCGAACAACTTTATCTATTTGTTCACGAAATAATCAGGAATTTATTGAGATTTCAGCGTATGTTGTTAACAATATTAGTTCTTCTCTACCCAATTTCATCGCCAACAGGAAGGAATTTGTAGAATTCGAACAATTGGAATGGGCAGATCCACTATTTCATCAACCAGGCAAAATTGATATTCTCATTGGTGCAGATAAATTTTTTAATATTATCAGAGCAGAACCTATTCACAGCCTTAATGACAAGGTTTCAGCTATTTCAGCAATATTTGGTTGGGCGGTTACAGGACAAAAATCAAATCCACACAATATACAAAACGTATCAACTTATTTAGCTCTTGAAGATATTGCAATCTAAGACGTTTCTGGGAGCTCGAAGAAGCGTTATACACCAGAAGATCAAACAAAAAATTTCATGATTTTGTCTTAGAATAATTTCTAATAATCTCCTCGTTCGGTTGGCGGTAATTTTCAGGAACAATAGTATATTATCTGCCAAGGAGTCCGATTTCTTCGAATCACTGACGACGTTTTCTAAAGAAGCTTACACAAATTATCGTCAAGACATAGAGACAGAAATCACGATAACGAAAGACGCTTCCGTATTTCATAATCTGTTGACTCGATCGCAAGCGCAGTTTTGCAAATATAACACCGCAATTCCAACATTAAATATGAATTTTTGCTTTCTTCAAATAAATTTGGAACCAAGCCATTATACTCGTAATTAATCAACAGCAAAAATGATGTTACAAAAAAAAATGCACCCCTATTCACAAAAACGTACGAATAACTCATCGAAATTCGAACAAAAAACCATTACAGTCATATTAGTCCTTACGAAGGGAAAACATCGTTCATTCATTGTCCTTGACGCGATAGTGTGTCTTGGCCGCCGCCTATCATAAATCATTAGTCTGCAATTTTGACTTTTTGTGACAAAAGGACTAAAGGACTCTGAGGCCCAACATCGCAAACAAAATCCACACAATCAGGATGAGAGGGCTTTTTCGGATGAGGTTTTGTGTCTGTAAACAAATAAAACGCCCGGCGGCAGATGTCCATCCGAAAATTGCCAATAATAATAATAATAATAATTTTCGAATCCCTAAAAATTTTGTTATTTCGATCGCCAAGTCGATTTGGCAGTTCGGGCGATAAAGGGTTAGAAATAGTCTCGGGGTGGTAATAAGGTGCGGTAAGCCAAAATAATTTCACACCTCGTTTGATTCAGACTTAAGTCGGGCGGTTTTCATTCGCTGCCCTATCATAGGTGTTTTTTTTTCGGGGAGATTGAAAGGCTTCTCTGGAGTATGATGTTGAAATCTCGAACAGAAGTTCGTAATGACCCATTCGAAGGCATTCGAATGACTCTCGGCTCATTGAAAAATTATTTTAATTGGCTTCCTCCATTTTTTGTTGTTCTCATAGACAAGATCATCTGGCATTATAACGATGGTTAGATGGGTCTATCTGGAATTGTTTGCATATGGAAGAAATGTCCATCGTTCCATTCATATCTGGATTCTTAAAGTGGCAAGCAGTCTGTCGGTTTAAGTATTTACAGAAGTGCTCATATATGATTAGAGAAAAAGATACAAAATCGCATTATTAGCTACACCGTACCCCGTAAACGACGTTATGACATGTTTTGCAGAATAATCGCATTGTACTTAGCGAATTTATCCCTTTAAGCTTGCGAGTAATCCTCACTAAACACATTAAATGAACTTTTAAGTAGTCGACTAAGTCGAATTAATTCTCTGTTTGTTTGTTAGAATTATTTGCATAAATCGTAATCCTTGTGGCTCTGGTCGACTATAAATACATGCATACTTTCATATTGTGGCTTATGGATAAGTTCTGTGGGAAATTGTAAAGTTTATTTATAAGATTTTGATTTTTTAAAAATATTTTTAAAATACAAATTTTTTCCAACAGCAGACTACGAGCATTTCGTAATACAAACGATTTGGTTAGGTCTAGTGTGTCTGTACTAAATACAGTGGCGTGGCGTCCATTGATGCCAGGGAAGCAATGCTTTCCTTACGTTTTGCCTTTTATTCAGGTTAGAAAATCTAAACTGAAATCATCACGGATATGAAAATTTATTTAAAAATTTCTTTAAAAAAAAGCGCGCATTATTTTCGTCTACCACTGTTTACAGCATTTACGTGATCAGGACAGCTTTTTTTCTCACGCTTTTTCTGACCAATGAAAGTTTAAAGCCTTCCGCAGGGAAAAAGATGCGATTTTAATTACGTATTTACAAGACCGCCAGCGCCAATACGAACAAAATTTTCTGCAAGTTCGACTTCCATATGAAGGGGAGATGCATCGCATTAAAATGTTTCCACCTTTACTCTTATTGCTTTTAGTCGCATACATAAGAGAACGAGACCGCCGGCCAATTCCAGTAAAATTTTCGCTCGCAGCTAGCGCAAGTTTCACTTCTGTACGAAGGAGAGATGTGTTAATGCAATTGCTTCCAGCCGGTGCTTTCAGTCGCAAGCTCTGGCTCTCGATCAAAGTATTGTCAGCATTGAAATTTCTGTACCAGCCGAAAAATGATCAGGAAGAAAAATGTGAAGAAGTAGATCTGGCAATATTGCCCATATTTGCACGGAAAAAAAATATCGCTGGCTTTGCCGTTTTTTTTATAGGTTTCTACCTATAAAAATGGCTCTTTTTGTAGTAGTAATGTAAAAAGGAATATTTACTATAATACATAGGTGAATGAAATTGACCAAATGTATAGGTAGTACTGCTATTTATTTTGGTAAAACTCCATTGTATGAAGTTGTTCATCAAAGAAAACCGTCGTACGATCAACTAAAATAACGTCAATTTTAATTATTAATTTTAGTTAGGTGGACAAATTCAAACTCTTCTTCTTCGTCTCCAATAGCACTACAGCCCAAATCAGGTTTTTTTTTAACATTTATTCGTTATTATGAAAGGGTCGTTAGCTCTTTGCACAAACCTCTATCCACAAATTTTCATGTTCGCAGATTGAAGTAATCCAGATATACCCATGTAGGCAGTGTGGTCGAATTGTACGTCGACCGGGATTTGAACTCCCGACCTTCGCATTGCAGACACGGTACGCTCTAAGCCATACCCAAGCAAACTCTTCTTCGGAAGACATTTGAGTTATAACATGTCGAACATAACAAACGTACGAATTATGTGCCAAGAAATTTTTTCATACGAAAGGAGTACGGAATGACGCCAGTCAGTATTCCTAAACATTTTAGTAATTTACCCATTTGATTTGCTAATCTAACTTTTAAATGCAACATACATGCTACCGTAGCAAAATGGAATATTAGTTATATATAAGGCTAAAACAGCATAAAACTAAATGTCTTTGCACATAGCTGAAATAGCAGCCAATAAACAGGGAGAAAGGACTGCATGCATAGTAAAATATCATTTTACCATAATATAGAGCAAAACTAACCTTATAAAATCGTTAAATATGCCATGCTTATGGAGCTTTTTACCTTAAAAACTCCACCTATGTTGATTAGGAAATTATGCTATGCATATTTTTTTCCGTGTGTCAAAATTGAAAAAAAAATCGACGTTTTTTTATTTCATATTAATAATGTAGACTGGATTCTAAAGAGATTGCCGAAAACCGCACCCCTCTTGGAGGAGTAGAAGTGTTTCAAATAATGATGTAAACTTGTGGAGTCACGCATATTGACGCAGCGCTTATAGCTTGGTGGAAAATAATTACTTCTCCTAGTTGTAAAGCCACGCCACGCCACTGACTAAATAGACTTTTGCATGAGAATTAATAATCGAAAAAATTTTGGATCACACCACTGAGCCTAAGAACTTTCCATTTTATATGAGGATTTATATTAGACACTAACGATCACCCGCGATATCGTCCGCGTAAAAATGGCAACAATAAGCAATTTTTGTGAATATACATAGCTAGTAATACATTATGTGGGACCATAAATTATCAAGAATGAAATCATGCATGTATGTACTTGTAGCTTGTGTTAATTAAAAAAAAAGTCTAAAGAAAATAACATTAAGGTTAAAAACATAACAGGGCTACGATTGTGCGTAAAGCCCAATAATACGATACTATAGATGAAATCAAAATTTTCGACATCATGCTAGAGGTATTAAAATGTTTTTTACCAGCTTTAAGCTTCAAAATTTGAATAGATACTGAGAAAATTAGTGCATCGGTTTTAGTGAAATTGCGCAGTTTGTATGGGAGGTGGCAGAAGGAATGCGGAGGGGGGGAGGGCTTAGTGATTTTTTGAGAAACAACTATAATCGTCATGCAGTTGATATATTTTAAATTTCAGATCAGTAACTTTCATACTTATCACGAAAATCGAATTTTTGAAAAGATGTGATATTGAGACACATTGTATGAGAGAGGCTAGAATGGGAGAAGCTAATCGGCATACTTATCACCGAAATTAATTATAACACTAAATAAGAATTTAGTACAAAATTACTAATCGATAAATGTTATACGTACTGAGCAAATGGTTTTATAGTGTTTCATGAAAAAGTGCAGTTTATACGGGAGGTGGTGGAAGAAGTGGGGGATTCAAATAATTTGTATACCATAGATCATATGTATGATAAAAATAATATATTCTAAATTTCAAATACTAATAGAAGAAGCTCAGAACCACAATATTATTTTTCATCCCCCTACTGAACCTACCCAACTAAAGGAAATGCCTCTGCTTTAGATCTAGTTTTGAGTAATGGTCCGATTATAATCTATCAACTGTTAACTATCCACAACTTATCATATCCGTTTTTGCCCTTAACATTTTTTCTAGTAGTTCCTATGTTCTATTGTAAAAAAAAATTCTGCCCTGCTAGAAAAATGGTTTGCGCACTAGGCAAAACTTGACCTGAAAATGCACATTTCGTGCCCCGAATTTTTCGGCGGTGCAACTCAATTGACCTGTAATATACAGCAACATGAAAAAAATAAATCCTTTGACAACATCGGCAACAAATTATTACGGATAGATAGAGAAAAAATGTTAAGGGCAAAAACGGGTCACATTTTTTTGCCGAATAGAAATCACTATTAAAGTACTTACCAAAGTCAGTTATTGTATACATACATTTTACGTATAACAACTATCTTATACTGAGCTACTTCCTTCAATTGTGGAAAAAAGCTATCGTCACCCCAGTTTCAAAGACAGTAAAAAGCAACAATAACCCTCCAAATCGTGCTATTAGTCTCTTGCCCTTACTAGGCAAAATATTTGAAAAAAATATTCCAAGACGCATTTAAGAAAAAATAGAAGAATCTAACCTAATCCAAAACTTTCAATTTGGATTCCGTCCGCAACACTCAACATTACACCAACTTTACAGAGTTAAGAAGGACATCCGTGGCGTAGTGGGCAGCGTGCTTGCTTCTCAGTCGGGTTCGATTACCACTCCAGACGGGATTTTTTAAGCGCAAATTTTTCAATTGCTGGTGATAAAAAATTATTCGAAATAAAATGGGGAAAAGGTGTAAAAGTTCCACTTCAAGAAGTCCTAGATACTCAGTAGATGGTTTCTGTTCGCTTTCTATCATTCAGTCCCCCATAACATCTGCAAATATTTGTCAGTAAGCAGCCAGTACAACTGAAAAATATACCATACCAGCTTCTCCACTCGCTACGGTCGTTCTCACTCCCCTTCCCCAACCTTCCCAATCCCAATCCTTCTCTCCATGACTGTGTTTGGACATCCAGCATTCGCCAAATCTTAAACAATCGACAGGTTTTAAATTATTAGAAGTAGAAAAAGCCTTTGACAAAGTCTGGTAGGACGGACTCATATTTAAACCTGTGAAGTTCTCTTCTCCTCGCTCATTTGTCGCTTAATACAGTGCTTTCTATTAGGCAGAGAATTTCAAGTTAGAGAAGAAAAAACTGCATTTCTTGCCCAAAAACAATCCCAGCTGGCGATCATGTCCGAGCCCTACTTTGTATAATTTGTGCACCGCTGATATACCTAAGACACCAGCATGCGAATTAGGAATCTTCACCGAAGACTCGGCCATTTACACCCACTCAAAATACCCGGATGATATAATTAACGCACTGCAAGCTCAGCTAGATCTAATCGACGATAATTTCTGTAAATGGAAAATTAAAGCAAAAACCCAAGCAACATCATTCACCAAAAGAAGAGCCAATTGCTTTTTTCCTCTTCCGGCTGTTAACATATTAGGAACTCCGATCTAAAACAATCAAATACCTCGGTATTCACTTCGATGAAAAGCTACCTTTGTACCAAACACACGGAGCGATTAAGATTCAAAATCTCGAAATATTTCGAAATCTTTTACCGTCTAATAATTAGAAAATCGAAACTTTCTACAGAAAATAAAATTCTATTGTTCAAAATGGTATTCCAGCCGGTTCGCCGGCTTGGTACGATTGCGCGGATGTTCAGAAGAAAAAAAAATGCAAATTATCCAGAATAAATGCCTCAAAATATGATTGGACAAGCCAAGACACTTCTCAACATACATGCTACATATTGCCGCCAAAGTTAAGAGCATAAAAGAATTAGTGTCAATCATTTTTAAGAAATTTATTGACAAATGTCAGAGAAAACTCTCTAATTGGTGTAAGTTCTTAGATATAAGTAACCTCTCTCTACTCTCTACAATGGTGCTACTGCCCAAATCTGGCCTTGGCCTCGTGACCTTTAGGCTCATCAACATTTTTCATTATTTATTGTGGAAGGGTTGTAGACCTTCGCACAACCATCTGTCTTCGAATTTTTATTTTCGGAGATTGAGATGACCAAGCAGGCAGTGAGTTGGAATTATGCGTCGACCGGGATTTGACCTCACGACCTTCGCATTGTAGATCAATACACTGCCCACTAGGCTACACCCTAGTTAGATATAAGCAACCTTGAATTCGTAAATTTTATTTCTACATAGTTTAAGATAGGTTAGTTTAATAGTAAAAGTTTTTTGTTAAAATTTTTCTCTCCAAAAATTTTAAATTTCCTACTTTGTGCATACACATACAAAAGTCATGCGATTCTAATAAATAAACAAATTAAAGTTTTAAAGGCGCACAGTGTGATCTCTGAATTATTTAATGTAATATGCTTCGGCTTCTATGAAATTTGGAGATCGCTCTTCTTCTGATCCTGAAGAAATTGCGAACTTTTTCGCTACCCACTTTGACTCCAAACTTACCAAACCTTTCAAGTTTGATCCTGGTAAGTTTTCTCACATACCTTTTCAGGATCCGAAATTAGCCAGCGTGATCCTGACTATTGACCAAATAACTTCTGCACTGCTTAATATAAATATTCATAAAGGTGCTGGACCTGATCTCATTCCCCCAATTTTCCTGAATAAAACCGCCTCCACTTTACCTCGTTTATTGCTTCCTTTGTTTAACGCGTCGCTTCAGCAATCTATTTTTCCTACATGTTTCAAATTGGCGCATATAACACCTATTTTTAAGTCTGGAGATAGATCTGACATTCGTAATTACAGAGGAATAAGCATTTTATCATCTATTGGCAAGATTTTCGAAAAGCTGGTTGCGGGAGTACTAATAGAAACCGTAAGTCCTTTTATTCACCCTTGCCAACATGGCTTCCTAAAGGGTAAGTCAACTGTTCCCAATCTTTTGGAATATTCTACATTCATTAGGCAAAAAATTGGTAAAAGTAAACAGGTAGATTCTGTGTATACAGATTTTTCTAGCGCTTTGATGTAGTGGATCACGGTCTGCTTCTATTCAAGTTAGAGCGATATGGAATTAGTGCCATTTTCTTGGGGTGGTTGAAGTCTTACTTGGCGGATCGTACACAAAAAGTTAGATTTTCATCGCATCTATCCAAATTGACTACAGTTACCTCTGGCGTTCCCCAAGGTAGCATATTGGGCCCCCTTCTATTTATAATTTTTATTAATGACGTGCCATTACTTTTAAACGAATGCCAGTTATCCTTTTATGCTGATGATTTAAAAATCTTCAGAACCATCGAATCAAATCGAGATTGCACTATATTGCAAAGCAATATTAATATTTTATCAGAATGGTGTTTAAATAACGCTATGCAATTGAATGTTAAGAAATGTGCAGTAATATCCTTTTCCAGAAAAAAGTCTGGCACTTTTCAATTTGTCTATAATATTAGCAATGAAAATTTAAAACGTGTTTCTCAAATCAAAGATCTTGGAGTAATATTTGACGCTAAGTTGTCATTCAAATCCCATATATAGATAAAATTTCAAATAGTGGTATGGCTATAATAGGTTTCATAAAGAGGAGAGTCAAGGAACTTAATGACCCACACCTGTGTAAGACTCTTTTCTGTGCGCTGTTGTTGCCTCTGCTCGAATATGCAAGTGTTGTTTGGTCACCTTCTACTCAAATCGACTCGTACAGAATTGAAAGAGTACAAGTTCAATTTCTACTGTTTGCTTTACAAAGTCTTCAGTTTAGTAGCTACCGGTTGCCCTCTTACAAATGTCGGCTACTTCTGCTCAATATGACTACTCTCGAGAGCAGAAGAGAGCTTGCTTCTGCTACGCTTGCTTTCGATCTGATTAAGTCAAACATGATTTCGAGCGAGCTCCTTTCTCGCTTTAGATTTGTTGACCACAGGTTCAATTTTCAATTTTCGAGACAACAGGATCTTGAAAAGTGAAACTTATCCTACCGAATATTTGATGAATGATCCTATTGCTTGCGCCATAAAAAACTTCAATTTGCATTCAGACTGCTTTAATAGTTCTGTAAGCAGAAATACCTACAAAGATAAAATAATGACTAAATTTAAGACATTATTTGAAAATAATATTTAAGTCTTAGTTTTAATGCAGTCTTTATACTCTAGATGAAATCTGAGAGTATATTGTGTTTGCCTTACCGTTTGTAACGCTAAGAAATAATGCTCGCACAGAGCCGCCAAGGGTACAGAAATATTTGTTGTCGCTCAAAAACTTCGATTCCGAGTTGCTGTCTGTCCGTCTGTCCGTCTGTCCGTCTGTCCGTCTGTCCGTCTGTCCGTCTGTCCGTCTGTCCGTCTGTCCGTCTGTCTACAGCATAACTCTCGAACGCTTTGAGCTATCATGCTGAAATTTGTTGTGTGTCATTTTTAGCAAAAAAGAAACTTTAAGTTCGTGAACGGGCCACATCCCCCCACTCCTTCTACCCCCTCCCATACAAATTTCACGAAATTTCGAAATTTCCAGAAATTGATTTTTCTTTGAAACTATTTAAGCTATCGATTTGAAATTTAGACTAAAGTATTATGGTATAGATGCCATTAACATGACTGAATATTGATCGGATCCCATCACTCCTTCTACCCCCTCCCATACAAATGCGTAATTTTGAAAAATGCAGTTTTTCGATTTTCATCGAAACTAGTAAAGTTATAAAAACAAATTTTTGCCAGAATTAATTTTATTATAATTCCAATCAGCATTGAAAAAATTATCAACTTCACCTAACTCCTTCTGCCCCCTCCCATACAAATTTCACGAAATTTTGAAATTTAAATTAAATTATTTTGCTTCGAAACTGTTGAAGTTATCAACTTTATATTTCGCATAAAGTATGAAAATAGAAATATCAATAACGAGAAAAAAAATTGTTTTCATCCTTACACTCCTTCTACCCCCTCCCATACAAATGCATAATTTTTGTTAAATGCATTATATCGATTTCCATTAAAACTAGAAAAATTACAAACTTAAAATTTTGCCAGAATTTGTTTTTTAATAGTTACAATAAATGCTGGAAAAAATTTTCAGCTCAGCTTCCCTCCTTCTACCCCCTCCCATATAAATATCTGTATTATAAATTCAAGAAAAGCATTTCTCCTTCGAATATATGAGAGCTGTCGACTTTGAAATTGAATCAAAGCATAGTGATAAGGGTGATGATAAGCAGTTTCAAAATCATCGAAAACGTTCCACTTCCTCTGCCACCTCCCATACAAATGCCACAATTTCTGCAAAACTATGTCCAATTTATTTAAAAATAATGAAAACTAAAAATTTTAAATTCAGCACGAAACATTTTACATGCCATTTTCGGTGTCACATAGGAGAAATACAAACCCCCCCCCCCCCCCCTCTACTTCTAGCACCTCCCATGCAAAGTCTCTACTCACTATTCGAAAGAATTTGAGATGACTTATTTTCCGGTATAATAAAGTCATCTAGAGTATTATATGATTGGGCTTTAAGCCCAATCATAATTCTGTTATGTTTTTTGATTTTAATTGTTTATGTTTGTTGTAAGTAATGGTAAAAACTTTTTTTTCATAAGCTTAGTATTAAGATTGTTTTTAATTATATTTTTTGTAAAATAGACTTAACTTGTCTACCTATATTAAATAAAAAAAATAAATAAAAAATATTTATGTATTGTATGTGTATATATATTAAATTCAAAATAAAATCTAATATATAATCTAAATTTCAAATTATTCGCTCCTATGGTTTTCAAGAAAATTTGTTTATAATATATTTTTGAAAATGAGTCATTCGGAATGGGAGGAGGTAGAAGGTGTGAGGTAATTATATATGCTAGGGTGTAGCCTAGTAGGTAGTATGTTGGTCTTGTAATACGAAGGTCGTGTTTCAAATCCCAGTCGACGCAATGTATAATTTCAGCACATTGCTTGCTTGGATATACTTTGGTCACCTCAATCTACGAAAATTAAAAATTCGTAGAAAGAGGGTTGTGCGGAGGGCTAACAACTCTTCCACAGTAAGTAATGAAAAAATGTTAAGGAATCTAAAAGTCAGGAGGCCAAGGTCCGATTTGGGCTGTAGTGCCATTGTAGAAGGTAGAAGCGCAGATTAAATCGCGAAGCATACCTAATAAGCTGTGAAAATTTCTTTATAATCGGTTCAGCCGTTTTTGCATGAAAGCCGAACATACAGACAGACAGAGAAGAATTTTAAGAACGTATATTTCTGTTTAGCTATTGTCCGAATAAGGCAAAACACTAACTAACAACTCTTCCACAATAAGTAATGAAAAAATGTCCGAAATTCGATCTCTAAGTATAACTGTAAGTAGAGAATGCGAAGGTCATGATTTAAAATCATAGTCTACGTATAATTCCAGTACACTTCCGCGGGCTTATTTGGGTCACTATGCGGAAATGAAAATTCGAAGATAGATGGAATAATAAGGAACCTGAAGTTCGGGAGTCCTATACTCGATTTAGGTTGTAGTACCATTGAAGATCACTCTATTTTGACATCGGCTCGACACAGAAACATAAAATGTTGCATCATTTTCTTAGAAGGGTGTGATACAATATCGATTTTTTTTTCAAATCAACAAAATAATTTCTAGGTACCTACATATTCTCTCGATATGAAAAAACATAGCAGAATTATCATTGGTCAAAGCAGAGGTTTGTAATTTTTGAATATAATACCGAACGCAATATACAAAATGTTTCATGCTGAATTTAAAGTTTGTAGCTTTCATAATTTTCGAGAAATTTGAGCAATTTTTGTCTGAATTTATGGCATTTGTATGGGAGGTGGTGGAGAAACAGGTTTTGGATGATTTTAAATCTGCTTATCAACTTCCTAATCATATTGCTTTGCTACAATTTTAAAGTCGATAGCTATCATATGTTCAAAGACGAAACACTTTTCTTGAATTTCCAATACAAAAATTTGTATGAGAGGTGGTAGAAGGAGTGAAGCGAAGTTCATATTTTTTAGCATTTATCGCAATTATTAAGGGACAAATTCTGGCAAAATTTGAAGTTTCTACTTTTTCTAATTTCAATGAAAATCAATTAAATGAATTTATCAAAATTGTGCGTTTGTTTGGGAGGGGAGTAGAAGACTCATTTCGAATCAAAACCAAATTCTTAGAAATCAGTGATATTTATAATAGTATACTTTCTCAAAATTTAAAGGTGATAGCTGACGGTTTTAGAGAAAAATAATTTAATTAAAATCTCGAAATTTCGTGAAATTTGTGTGGGAGGGGGTAGAAAGAGTAAAATGAAGTTGAAAGTTTGTCCAAAATTGGTTGCACTTGTTATACTATTAATTATGACGAAAATTAGTTCTTTTACCTGTGCTAGTTGTAATGAAAACCGAATAAATGCACTGTTACGACTAGTGCTAATTTTAATTTTAATTTTAATTTATTAATTTAGGTGCGTGCAATCGAATCTTGTACAACTGTAAAAAATTGAATTACAATTTTAACAAAGTTTACTTTTCAAGTAAAAAGCAATTGTCATTAAAGAAGGCACTGAAATCAGAAAAATTAAAGAAACGGTAGCCCGCTCATCCAACTTTGAAGGTAAGTTAACATAATTTAAAATATCTAAATTTGTAAATTAATTATTTCTGTTTACATTACCAAAAAAATTAAAAATTAATTAGCTCAAAGCTTTCGAGGGTTATGTTGTAGACAGACGGATAGACAGACAGATAGACGGATAGACAGACAGACAGACGGATAGACTGTCATTCGGAATCGAAGTTTTTGAGCGACATCAAATCTTACTGTACCCTTGGTGAATCTGTGCGAGCATTATTTCTAAGCGTTACAAACGGTAAAACAAACACAATATACTTTCAGAAAATCATAGATGTCCCTACAATGTCCCATATATAAAATACAAAAATTTCTAAATTACTTACAGTGTTGAGTATCACATATGTTTAGTTGCAATCGTAGCTCTTTCATGTCTTCATTTAACGAATTTCTTTTCTTGCCCGTATAAAAATCGAAAACATCCCTGACCTCATATTTTACATATAAAAAAATATATCTATAAATCAATTCCTGCGAGAAAGATCATCTTTTGAAAAACTCGCTCTTCCATGAATCTCTTGACTAAACATCCCGAAACAATTAATTTACCCAGAAGTCGGACATGCCTCCGTGGTCCTTGTAATCGCGATCAACCCCTAACTCACTTGTACCCAAATATGTGAACAGCTGGACATTTCTGGTCATCATAAACCAAAAATCGTTCATTCATTCCGACATTTGTCACATTGCAAGCGGCAGGATGAGCGGACATGGACCAAAAAAAAAGCAACGTACACTTTCTGTCTGACAGGACTTTGGTTTTACATTTGCATTGACATTGTCCGTCGAAGGACATAAATTTTATGCGGAAAACCCCCAACTCTAAGGCAATAGTGACATGTCGTCTATCCCTATGGTGCGGTCGGTGCGGTAGTGTTCCAATACAATCGCATCCAATAATTTGTTTTCATGGGAAATATTGACATCGAGAACGTTTTTCAATTTAAACTTTTTGAAAGGATACCGATTTCTTCCCTTTTTCTCGTAGTTATATCCTACGTAACTTCACCTTTTTCTCGTTGCATGGTCTAAGATAGATGTCGAGAATAAGGTTTATGCATGTATATGTATAATTTTTTGTGTGTTTTTGTAGAGTACCTACCTTTTATTGGAGTATAAAAGCTACACGGAAGTTGGAAGCGGAAAGAGAGATTGCTACAAGAAAATAGTCTTGGGCTTGAGTAGAGCCGGGAGAAAAAAAAATGAGGAAGATTGGAACGTGTCTCCGGTCTTATGTAGAGCATTTTCTAGAAGTCAGGTGCAGCTTGTTTTATTTGAAACCCAACCGTATACTGATGCCACGATTTCAAATAGATGAGGGATTAAGAGGATCAATGGGCTGTGCACTGTATTTTTATGTAGCTACGTATATGGTATACTATATATAGGATAAATGTGTGTCTGGTCCGATGTGGAGCTCTATCTATACATTGACATACTGTATTGGGTCCTTGGCTTGAACAAACTTTACTTTAAAGTTGTATTTCGAAAATAATGGGCTAAAGGTGGTCTGAAAGCAAGAGTTTTCTGTCTGTATGGCAGACATTTGCGGAGTAATTGAAATTAGTTTGTAAAGTTTGGTATTTCAAATCAATAAGGCGGAGAGGTTCCATGAGTGGGTTTAATATTAAAACAGATTTCTTAAACTGATTTTTTTTAATATATTAGAAGGTGTAAATGTCACCTGGGAGTTTTAATATCAAATGTAATTTTAGACTCTCCTATTCCTGTCTTCTTCTTCTTTGGTGTTTTTTTACTAAATTTTGACTTTCAAAGTTTGATAGTGCGCTTTCAGTTAGTCTTAAGTGGTCTTACATCAGTTACTATGGTTTTGTAGTTTAATTCAATTTGTTACGAAAGCTGAATTGACTGCGCCATCATTTGAAATTTTTGTATTGGATGACCACTAAGCAAAAAAATTTCGACAGAAATCATGTGACCAATGAATTTAAATGTGTGACATTTTAGATTGCATTTGTGAAATTTTTCGACAAAAATTTGACGAATTGAGATAACAAGCTACAAACTTATGTGACAATAAGAAAATTGAATTTTTTGAAACATTCAATACTTTTGTAAAGAAATTTTGCGAAAGATTTCTGACCAATACATTTGGAACCACTATTGTGTGAAAAATTCCTGGATCTTAAAGTCATAACAAATGTTTTTATCCAAGATTGGCGATATTTTAAAGGAAGTACAAAAGCTTAACATTAACACATAAAGTACGACGCTGAGGTATCTGTTATGTCAAACAATTTGGACGGAAATTTTTCGATTGGTTTTTCTTCATATAAGATAAAGTCACAAATTTGTTATGAAATGGGGAGCATAGGGTTGACGCAAATATCTGGTACGATATTGTATGGAAAGTCAGAACAATGAGTGGCGGAGAGTTTTTCCCAGGAGCGGACACCATCCTTGAAAAGCTGTGATGAAAGTGAGGAAAAAAGGAAGAGAGTAGGGGTTCATGTTGCCTACCGGTACATTCTCAAGCTTGCTTTGGCCAAATCATTACCAGAACGTTGCGTGAAGAAAAGCTTCCTGGTAATGAGTTTTTTTTTACAGAATAACTTGTGTTATAGGCAATTTCGGCCTTTGTGTGCAATGCACAAGCACAGTCATGGAGGAAAGGAATGGGCTTGTGAAGGTAGGGAAAGGGGAGTGAGAACGACCGCAACGAGTGGTGAAGCACACCGTTTTTAACCAATAATTTCTCATCACTAGTAGCAACTGAAAATTCGTGCTTAAAAAAATCTCACTGTCTGGAGTAGGAACCCACTGGCTGCGAAGGAAGCACGTTAATTCCCATACTCATCACGGCTTTTCAAAGATGGTGTTTTCCCCGGACCAAATCCTGCAATGGAGTCTGAGGAAACTCTATTATCTCTTGGCGGAAAGAAATTTTTCATTTGGTTATACTGGCTTTAACATTTCTGTTTTCTGATGGTGCTGCCTCCTCAAGGATGCCGCCCGGTGCAACTGCTCCATTTGCACCCAGGTAAGATCGGCTCTGATTGGAGGTGCATGTAAAAGGGAAGGTTGGTACAATCTGATTTTACCACTATTGTTCTCTCGTATAAAATACAAAGTAATTGAGGTAATACAGCAATCGCGATATCTGATAGCTAACAGGTTCATCTGATAGCGCTACTAAATATATTTTCATTTCAAACGCATCTATCTCGGGCAAAAATTAAATCAATGCTCATTCGTGTGATTGATTATGATTATGATTTTTCGGGATTCTTATTATATTTTGTATATGTATATCTGATTTACAAAATCCAACAATGCAAATTAGCAATAACACTGATAGACACCGAATTTGTGACATGACAATTTTTAGGTGTTTCTAATGTATTTTGATACCATCAAATCAAAATTTTTCTTTCACCCATAGATGTCCGTCCATCTGCCTGTCCATCAGTCCGTTAGTATATCCGTCCGTCCGAGTCATCCCTCGCTTTAGAACGCGTGAAACTAGAAAATTCAAATTTGGTCCAAAAAAGTAAGGTCAAATTCTTAAAAGGGCCAAATCGTTTCTGCCCTTCTACACCCTCCCATAGAAAATGACACAATTTCGGAATTTCACAATAAACGGCTTTGATATAGAATTTGAAACATATGATTTTTATATTGATTTCAAACTACTGTACAAAAGATAATTGAATTCCTTTACTTTTTCCACCACCTCCAATACAAACTGCACATTTTCTTATTTATTTATTTATTTATTTGAGCTCTTGAACAAAAAGATTACAACTTCAATTAAACAAAAGCGGAAAACAAAAGAACAGCAAATTTAAACATTGAAGATAATAGTTTATAATATACGCTAAAAAATAAATGAATAGTAAAGTTAAAAATTTAAACATTAAATATGATAGATTTAATTCTATTTTTAAATAATGGAAAAGAAAAAGCTAAAGAACCAAATTGGAGTCGATCGTGGTTCCTTTGCATTCTTAGCATCGGAGAGTGATGGTATACATCTAGAGAGGCACGTGGAGGATTGAAGATGTCTGAATTCCTTGTTGAGACTATTCCTGGTCTAAAGTTCAGGTCGTCACAAAGGGAGGTATTGAGCAGGTAGTTGCACATCTTGTAGAGGAAGCAAGCATCGAGAAAGGTCCGCCTTAAATGCAGTGGCTGTAGGTGAAGTACTTCAAGTCTGCCATTATAGTCGATATGAGGTTTCCTTAATCTGTAGAAAAGGGTTCGAGTTAATCTACGCTAAACAGATTCGATGGTTTGAACATGGCAAGAGTGGTGTGGGTTCCAGACGATGGAACAGTATTCCAAAATACTACGGACGAGTGTGGCAAATAAGAGAGCAGCCGTTCCTGGACGATTAAACTGGACGGTCGTGCGGAGGACGAAGCCAGCAAGTCTCTATGCCTTATTAGTAATCTCGGAGAAATGATTGACGAATTTAAGTTTACGATCAAAGACCACTCCTAGATCCTTTATTGTGGTTACTGCTGTAAGGGTGGATCCATTAATAGAGTAAGAGAGAACAGAGGAGGTAGTCTTATACGAGTACTCCATAGTAAAACACTTTTCAATGTTCAAAAAGATATCGTTGTTTGAACACCAATGAGAGACAGCCGACAAATCAGCCTGGAGAATCCTGTCATCAGAAATACAAACCAATTTGTTCAATACATAGCTGAAATTTTGCACTAACTATTTATTTAAAATTAGTAGTAAGACCAAAATAAATTAGACGATTGGCTGCACTCATTTTAACCCCTCTCATATAATAAAACATAATTTCACAACTTCACAAAAAAGTTAATTTTCTTGAAAAGTAGGAATGCTACTGATCTGCAATTTAAAACATGTTAATTGCATGATGAAAAATATCACTAAGAACTCCCCATTCCTTCCACCACCTACACTAACTTTCCCAGTATCCATTGAATTTTGGAATCCAAAATTTTGTATAAAACATGTGATGTGAAAAAATTAGTTAAATGTCGTCAACCTCTCCACCACTTCCTCTATAAATTTTCTTAAAATAAAAATGAAATCACTTTCATCTAGAGTATCGCACGATTCTGCTTTAATCGTAGTCCTGTTATGTTTATACTCTAGATGAAATCTTAGAGGATATTGTGTTTGGCTTACTGTTTGCAATGCTAAGAAATAATACTCGCACAGAGTCGTCAAGTACAGAAATATTTGTTGAGCTCGAAAATCTCGATTCCGAGCGACTGTCTGTCCGTCCGTCTGTCTCCAACATAACTCTCGAGAGAATTGTCCTATCGTGCTGAAATTTGTCATTTTTAGCAAAATAGTAACCTTAAGTTCGTGAACGGGCCACATCCTCCCCCCCTGTCTTCAATACAAATTTAATGAAATTACGATATTTAAAGAAATTGATCTTTATCCGAAACAATTTCAACTATTGACTTGAAAGTTAGGTCATAGTATAATAATTTGAATATCAGTACCATCGAAAAATATTGATCTGATCTCCTTACTCCTTCTACCACCTCCCATACAAATGCACAATTTTTAAAAATGCATTTATTCGGTTTTCATTGCAATTAGCAAAGCTAAAGGAACCAATTTTTGTTATAACTAATTTTATTATAATTGCAACTAATTTTGAAAAAATTATCAATTCCGCCTAACTCTTTCTAACCCCTCCTATAAAAATTCCTTGAAATTTTGGAATTTGAATTAAATTAATTTTCTTCAAAAATGTTATCAACTTTAAATTTTGAAAAAAGTATACTATTACCAATATTATTGGTGTCGAAAAATTTGGTTTTGATTCGAATACTCCATCTACCCCTCTCATACAAATGCTCAATTTTGGTAAATTCATTTAATCGATTTTCATTGAAACTAGAAAAAGTACAAACTTATAATTTTGTCAGAATTTGTCCCCTTAATAATTTCAATAAATGCTTAAAAAATATGATCTTCGCTTCACTGCTTCTACCACCTCCCGTATAAATTTTTATATTGAAAATCAAAAAAAGATTTTCTCCTTCGAACATATGAGAGCTATCGACTTTAAAACTGTACGAAAGCAGTTTGATTAGGATGTTGATAAGCAGTTTCAAAATCATCCTAAACCTTTCACTTTCCCTGCCACCTCCTATACAAATGCCATAAATTTAAACAAAAATTGTTCAATTTCCTCGAAAATTATGAAAACTACAAAATTTAAATTCAGCATAAAACATATTGCTTACTACGTTTGGTGTTATATATGTACAAAAAATACAAACCACCCCTCTCTGCTTTTACCACCTCCCATACAAAAGTCACTATTCACTATTCAAAAGAATTTGAGATGACATATTTTCCGGTACAATAAACTCTTTCCTATTTCATCTAGAGTATCGTATGATTGGGCTTTACGCTGTTATGTTTTTATATTGCATCATGTTGCGAGATCATATTGCGTTTATTAGTAGACTATCGTCTTTCGAATGGAGTCATAGTTCCGAGATCGTCAAAGATAGAAAGTTCATTTTTGGGTGGATTGCACATTAGGTAATTGAATTCCAATACCTAAATTTAGCGTGTTATTATTTACATGCGATAGTCCTGCACGACGTTCCGAAACTGTTCATGTTCATCATGCATTCAGACGGTGGGGATCAGAACACTGTCTTATTCCCAATTCTATGAC